>OX453019.1:3548477-8420477 GCA_949699075.1 Asteroscopus sphinx | reverse complement strand
CAAATATGATTGACTAAAGTAATTTGGTCCTAAAAAACACTCGCAATTTCGAGTGTCATGCCAATGTTCTCATTCTGATAAGAATTTTATTCCATTGAGATAAATTTTAATATGCAAGATTTTTAAAGATAATTTTGAACAGTCTATTCATCCTGATATTTTTGAAACTGACTGTACATATAACTAAAAACTGTAGTAGTAGTGAACATAGAAATAATGGCAAATATTTTTAAAAATACCTTGGTCAGAGTGTCGCCTTAGAGGCCCTTGCGTGCAAAGTAGGAACCACATTAGCACTTAATCTTCAGCTCCTTATATGAAATTTAGTTTTAAAGTGTTTGAGACATACTTTTCTATCATTGAATACAAATTAGCCACCCAAAACAAGAAAATCTCCACCAATTTCCAGGATCTAAATCAGCCTTCTTCATTAACAGGGTTGGGAAACGAATGCAAAATTATACTGCAATCTTCACCTGCAAATGAAAAGACATTATTATTATTGTTCAGCTGTCTCTCTAGTAATAATACTGTACACCCTTCTATGACAAACTCAAGTTAGATGACAAAGTTCTTATTAAAGAATATTTTATACTTACTACGGTAGGTAATCCAACGGCGAATACAATATCTAAGTACATATTCCATAGCATCAAGTCCGGTTCGGAAGCAAAATAGAATAAATGTCTAAAGTAGTATGCACGGATCAAAGTATAAATTGTCATCATTTACATTAAATTGAACTAAAGTTTACAAAGGAAACTGCAATTTTGCCGGCCCGGCGCCATGACACATGACAGAATGACAATCCATTATACTTTTACAAAAGTTTATAAACCAAACTTGAAAATCCTACAAAAAAAAATACTTTTTAAAGAGCAAATATAGATTTCAGAATTTTTTATTGATATTTGTGTTTTCAAAGTTTGCTTTTCCCATTATTCTGTTAAAAAGAAAGGTTTAGCTCCAAGTAAAGAATAGTAGAAATTCTGCGTACAAAGAAATATATTGGTTTTGAAAAACACACAAAGAGCCATCTGTTGATACACTCAGGAACTAAACCTGAAGGCTGCTTGCCAATAGATTATTTTTTGTATGAACTGCAAACACCGTGCTACCTATACTGCATCACAGACAGACGGCGCTCCGCGCTCGCAAAATACCATCAAAGACGCAATATTTTTAGTTCCAACGGATTTAATATGATCCACGATTTATCTGCTCAAAACCCATATCCCAGCATCAACTAAGGGGTATGTTGTGATTCAAACTACACATCCAAATATCTATTACTTAACTGCATTTTATAAAGTACTTAATTAGAAACTACTATTAAATTCTTGTAATATAAATATAGACAAATAAATACATTGCAAATAAACTACTTAGTATACCTATGCATTATATTATTATATTGTTTTATATTATTATAATGTACCTTTTTTTTTTTTCCAGTCACTATAGATTGACATACCTACACGACAGGGTATATTTGTGTTATATGTTCACACAGACCAAGGCAGAGAAGGCAGTCAGAAAGCCCCTAAGGCGACACTCTGACCAAGAGCTCCAACTCACCACTGAAGACCTGATACCATTGCTAGGAGGCCATGACCCTTGCGGTAAGACCATCAATAACATTAATTTACACAGGTTATAAGGCCTGCTGTATCTGCATATAATGTTTTTTTAGATGTGATAGAAAACTATGCTTTGTTTTCAGGTTTCTTACTGGAGGAGGAAGGTCATTCCAGCAGCGAGTGGCAGCCCACTTAAAACTCCCTCTGAAAGCCATGGATCTGTGTTTTGGGGTTGAAAGGGGATCAGTTACATACCGTATGTAGCTTCTATATTGATTTCGTCTCCAACTCAGTTTTGTATATAGATAATGAGGTTTTTGTGTAGTAATGACACCAAAGAGTAAACTAGCCATATGTAGCTTCCTCCTTGCGGCCATCTTAAGGATATTGTTAGTGTTTGCGAAAGGAGTGACATGGCTTCTTCGAGGTATGCTTACACAAAACCGGGTACATGCATTCTGAATACGTTGGATCAACTTATCCGTTCTTGCTAACAGACATGGACCGTACACGGTGTCGCAGTAATTTAGCTTTGACAAAACCAGGCTATCTACTAGTTGTTTCCGCAATTGCACACTTATGTGGTTTCTGATGGAATATAAAATTTTTAATCTATAAAAGCAATTCCTCAGGGAAATATTTATGTGCTTTTCAAAGCGTAGCTCAGGATCGATTGTTAGACCTAAATTGCATGCTGTTTCTACTCTTTCAATATCTTTGCCCAAAATTGTAATTTCTGGTTTAACCGACAGCATTGAGCCAATCATTTGCCTACTGCCCAGCACCATAAATTTTGACTTAGTTGGATTTAAAACTAATGAATTTTGCTCAGACCATGCAACTACTCTCTGTAAATCTGCATTAATTTTTTGTACTGCTGCTAAAGTGTCAGTAGGTTTACAACTTATGTATAGTTGAATATCATCCGCATACATGTGATACTTGCAAAAATAAAATGAGCTTGTTATGTCAGCACTATACAGAATATAAAGAAGAGGTCCTAAAATGGATCCCTGGGGCACACCACGTAATACCTGACGTGGAGGTGATGATAAGGTCGATCCATCCTCCTTCCGTATCTCGACATATTGTGTCCTCCCCGTTAAATAACTTGCAAACCACTCAACTGTCCCCGCTGCAAACCCATAGTATGACAGTTTAGAAATCAACAGAGAAGTGTTTATTGCGTCGAACGCCCGGGAGAAATCCAGAAGAACAAGCAATGAGCCCTCCCCCTGGTCACGTGCTTCAAGTATGTTACCTATCACATCTGACAGAGCAGTTGCCGTCCCACGGCCCTTCCTAAAGCCTGACTGAAGATCGGGAAGTATATTATTCTTTTCCAAGTATTCCGACATTTGAGTGTGTACTACTCTCTCCAGGACCTTTGAAAGGCAGGGCAGTATGCTTATTGGCCGAAGCTCTTTAACATTTCTTGGATTGTTGGTTTTAGGGATGGGGCGCACAATAGCACACTTCCATGCTTCAGGAAAAGTATGGGTGTCTATTGACTGATTCACTATTGATGTGATAGTTTGAAGGGAAGACGGCAACGTGAGCATGAGCATATCTAAACCTATTCCGTCGACACCCTTTGCATTCGAACCTAGACTTTTTATTATCTTCAGAATTTCCTCCTGGCTAACATTATTGAGCACAAACTGAGAGTCACTAGTTCTATTAAACTCAAGGAATGTCAACTGCGATATGGTCAATCTGGACTCCCCCGGTACGTTGAGAAAAGCTTTATTGATCTCATCAGGATCATCAAAATGTTCAGGAAGCAAGCCATCACTATGAGTGGGTAGCACATCTGCTTTTAAATTTTTCCACAGTACTTTTGGGTTCTTTATATTATCATTTATGTGTCTGGTGAAGTATGCTTTTTTTTCTTGTGATAATGCAGTGATAGCTTGGTTTTTTAGATCTAGATAATATCTTTTTGTAATGTCTAATCTAGTCTGTTCATTTATATTTGCTTTCATCTTATGATATTTGTCTCTTGCTTCATCGCGCAATTTAAACATTAGCCGTACATTTTCTGTTATCCAAGGCGTGGGATGGTCTCTGAAAACATTACTTTTTATGGGAGCATGTAGGTCAAATAATTGAGTGGAGAACAAGTTGAAATAATCAGTCATGCTGTTTACGTCTGGTAAACAGCTGATTTCCATCCATGGCACCGATGCTAGATCTACCGAAAAATAGTCCACAAGTATGTCCTTTAAAGGTCGATACACAACAAGTCTTGGCTTGGGCCTCTCCTTCTTGATCACAGTATCACATGTAATAAATGAGTGATGTCCAAGCTCAACAACATGGGTCACCACTACATTCCGGATTCTAACATCAGTACAGATAATATCTATAAGTGTGCTAGCATCTCCTTTGAAGTGCGTTGGAGTCCGAACCATCTGATTTAGGTTTGTGTAATTGAGAAATTCAAAAAGCTTTTTTGTTTTTTCGTGATTAGGGTCCAAAACATTAACATTAAAATCCCCCAGTAACACTATGTGATCATACGGAGCCAAAGCACTAATACTGTCAGTTATTCCCTCTAAAAACCTGGACAAGTTAAACCAAGGCGGTCTATAAGCAGTACCAACTAGCAACTTTTTCCCATTTATTTTTATATTTAACCACATCTGTTCCACATCTGGTTGTTCTGGGTGAGGAATAACACGCGCCCTAACTCCCTGTTTGACGTAAAAGGCTACTCCTCCACCTTTTCCGTCTTTAATGTTTTTCGGGCGTGGTATGTGCTTTAACCTATATCCCGGTACACTCGGTGCACGTCCCTCCTCACCGGGTTTCAGCCACGTCTCGTTAATTGCCATTATATCCACTGTATTGTGTGACATGGCTATCAAGAATTCGTCCTGTTTGGTTCCTAATGATCCCGGATTGAATAAACCTAACTTTAAATATTTAGGACGAATCATTTATATATAATTTTTATTTTGTGTAATGAATTATTATAGTTTGGATAAATGAGATACATTGATCTACTCTGTTTATATAAATACTGTGATCTGTATGGCATGGGTAGATACATTTTGTAAATATAAATTGTTTTTAATATTATTTGTGTAGTAAATGTATAGTCTGTAAATAAGTATAAAGCTGTGTTCCCTAAACAATAATACTCACTCTCATCTCCACAAGGCCCCTGTATTTTTCGGCAGATACGACGCATAATTCCCACAAAAGTACAAAAATAAAGTAGAAAACTATTTACTGAAACATGAAAAATTAACAATATAAACAAAAATTTACTCCGTGTCTGTGTACGGTCCAATAATCTGCTGGATATCTTCTTCAGACGTGATTCTGCGAGTTGGATCTCCAGGCTTGTTGCGAACCAGAATGCGTCCTCGTTTCGTCCAGACGAAACGCCAGCCATGGAGTCCAGCTGCTGCCCGCGTTTTGCGAAACAACTGCTGATTTAATCTGGTCAGACGCTCGTTGACAAAAAATCGACGGGCCGTACCAGAGAGGCCAAGATCCTCAGTTGTGGCACCCCTCCGCACACGGGCGCTATCTAGGAAAGCGTCGCGTAGGTCCCGGCGCGCGAGGCGCACCATGATAGCGCGTGGCCGGGGTTCAACTGAGTTTGCTGGGCTCGTCGCATTAATATGCCTACCACCAACTCGTTCAGCACTCACAACATCTCGCTCGTCTAAACCAACCCCCAACTTGGAGGCAATGAGCTTCACCAGATGCGTCGGACTTTCCACCTGAGATTCTGGCAGATTGGCAATAACCAGGTCATTTCCCATGAGTTCCTGATCTCTGTCATTTAGGTCCCGCTTCAATTGGCTGATCACACCCTCCACCGAGCCTGCATCGACTGGGAGATCTGCCTGTCGAGTTTCTAAAGCCACCATTCTAGTCTCTATGCTATCCATACGCGCCTGACATGATTCGCTAGATTTCTTAAGCTCAATTCTGAGCTCTAGGAATTCATCTCTTAAGTTCCGTATCTCCTCCATAATGGACTTTAACGTTGAACCGAAATCCTGCGGGAAATCCTGACTAGTATTCTCCTCGGTGCCCACGATCACTACTGCGACCGGCGGAGGCGTCGCTGCCCGCGGCAACGCAGTCTCCAGTGCCGGTGACCGCGTCAGCGGCACCGGTGACCGCATCAGCAGCACCGGTGACCGTGCCGACGACACGGGTGAAGCGAGCTCCGACGGCACAGGTGTAGGCAGCTCCGACGGCACGGGCGAAGCCATCGCCGGCGACAGTGTTGTTACAATTGGAGGCGTCTGCAAGGACTTTCGTTCTCCGCTCTGTGCGTCTAGTGTGTTGCCTCTGACCGGTGTTTCGGCCTTGTTGTCCCTACGGACATTTTTTTTACACTCTGGGCAATGCCAGGAGTGCGCCACAGGGCCTTTTGCTGGAACACCTACGCACGCACGATGATAAGATGCGCTACATTTCGCACACCTCGCGGCATCTAGTGGCGACAAAAATTTACCGCAACCACCACACTTTGCAAGAGGCATGATCGCTATTGATTAAGTACCACAAGTACACTTGATCTCCAATAGATGGCGCTAGTGGTAGTTTGAAACGCAGTCGGCGTAGTGGTCTCGAAGGTTACTGCTAGATGTCGCTAGCGGTGATTGGAAATTGTTCTCACGACAGATGGCAGTGTTTTAAACTTTGGTGTCAGAAGTAGTAATTAATAACAACCAAAAATTGTGAGGGTAAAATATGTTTTGTGGTTTTTGCAAAAGCGAACTTAAATGTATGTTTTAATGCACTTAGGAGATTGTCCCATCACTCACTACACTGTATGTTGTCTGTTATATTATATTACACTAGATTATAAATCGATTTGCCACTATATTTGAGTATTTTTATTTATTTATCGTAAAAACTCGGACAAGGTTCCCACCAGTGTAGACGTCAAAACGTCACTCGTTACGGATTTTATCCTTCAAAGAAACTCCAAGCATAGCTCGCTCCATAGCTCGCTGAGCGACTTTAAATTTGTGGACTAGCCCAACTGTCAGTGTCCACGTCTCGGCACCGTAAGTCATGACTGGCAGGACGCACTGGTTGAAGACCTTTGTCTTCAAACTTTGCGGTATAGGCGACGAGAAGACTCGGCGAAGTTTGCCAAATGCTGCCCAGCCCAGACGGATCCTTCTGTTGGCTTCTTTCTCGATTCTCGATCTTTTTGATACATACATACATATTATCACGCCTGTTTCCCATTGGGAAATCATCCATAGTAACTGCCTACGCAGATACTACGGATTTCCACCTGCTACGATCCTGACACATCTCTTTTGCTTCATCTACGTTAATTAACCTCGTCGTGCATGCTCGTCGGTTTAGAGTACTCTCAACCTGGCATTTTTTGAGAACGTCCGCGATTCGATTGTGAATTACGTTCGCCGAGGTCGTCCCCTTCCAACTCTTCCATCAACTCTCGCTTCGTATACTTGTTTCGTCAATCTCCTCTCGTCCATCCTCTCTATATGTCCAAACCATCTTAACATACCTTTCTCAATCTTTGTCACTACATCTTCTTTCACTCCATAAGGCTCCCTTATCAATATTCCTTATCTCCCTTATCCTTTTTGATATTGTAGTAATAAGGGCATGGTTTTGTGAGCCTTGTTGGGAATTCTATCTGTATTAAATATAAAAAAATCTCAGCGTCAAATTATTATAAGGTCACACTGAAATACATATTACATCATCATCACCCTCGTCTTTTCCCAATTATATTGGGGTCAGCTTTCAGTCTAACCAGATGCGGCTGAACATCAGCATTTAGCGACTGCCATCAGACCTCCGCAAACCAGTTACTGGGTAATACCGACATTCGGAGGTTAGACCAGTTGTCAGACTTTCAGACTACTGAATATCCGTAACGACTGCCATAGATATTTGTATAACAGTCGGGACCGACGCACGAAGGGTCTCATGTGTAACTAAAGACCGTGGCAAGTGCAGTTTAACCTCGCAGATCGTACAACCTGTGTGGTTGTTACTTCACCACAAGCCCCTTAAAATACACATTTACATAATACAAATACTTTGCATAATTACAAAAAAGAAGATAGGCAATAAACTGGAGCTTGTTGTGAAAATACGAAACATTCTGGGATAAACACACAAACAAAATTATTATATTTTGTACTAAAAACACAAAAACTTCTACAATCAAGACCTTTCGCGCGCGCTTTACGCCGAGGTATCTAATTTTCTTGAAACAAAATTGTCGCCGGGAAATGAGTAGCGTCGGCGTCGTCGTCAAGCCACAACGTCTAGCTAATCGTCTCCTACTAATGAATTAATGAAATTAACCTAGTCTTGTTCATGTCATACAGTTTCACGTTGACTTACAAATTAATTAATTTCCGTAACAAATTGTTTAAGTGGTATTTTAGGTAAGTCTGTGACCTTAAAAGTTTGAAGGGGTTGTATATTACAATCTTTTTTTTCGAGGGGAAATCTTAATGGACGCTCTCCGCCCGGATTCACCAGAGGATGGGCAGCAGCGATGTCTGAGTATTTATTCAACCAACTGCGATCGCCAACCCAAGCGTGGCGATTATGGCATATTTTCCCTTTGGGGGAGGCCTATGTCCAGCAGTGGACATCTTTCGGCTGAAATGATGATGATGATGATGAATGTACTGTAATTTTTTCGAAATTTCAACTGCTTTTAGACAATTTTGGGATATCTACATTTTCCTCTCTAGAAGTAGTGTTTGCGGCTTTGGCACACTTTAGCGGTTACTGCGGCTTACATTTAAATAAATTGTATGCTATAGGGCAATTGCAGTTGTCAAGAAAATAAGATATGCGTTTGATGCGACAGGAATGAGTTATACTAATTACATTACAACGGCATTGCTGCCGTTCACAAAATCTTCAAGAGCTAAAACATTTCTCTGGACTGACTGGACTTGATATAAAATTTATGACGGGTTTACGTAAGTCTTTATAAGCGGGTTTTTATAAGTAATTTAAAAATGTTGTGGTTATACGGTCCCTTGTGCATGGTGCGAGCGTGATGCGTTGCGTTCACCTACCCACAATTTGTTATAATGAATGTCGACGGACCAAGCGGTGTACAAAACAACCTAAACTAGTTTATATTCTGCACTGTATCTGCCAAATCTAAATATTTATTTGTGAAAATTAATAAATGATAAAATAAATAAATAGATTTTCTGACATAAAAAAAATAGTTTTACCAGTCTGCTCGTGACTACGACCAGCGGAACCTGGGTCGAAACGTCGGGCTTCAAAGAGATATATGCGCGTTAAATCCATTGTTTATACATTTTATTCAGCAGATTTATGAAAGCTTATGCAATGTGAACAAATACTGTTGAAAAAGCAGTCTGTAAAGAATAAAATACAAAGTACAATTCAGTTCTCAAACTGACGATACTGCACCCCCGAGGCAGTAGAACACTTCAGTAAAGTAGCGAAGTTTAATTCAAAGCTTCCATTTGTTCATTAAAATAATTGTGAAGTTTTCTTTTTTGTTGAACTCGAATAGTATCAAACAGATTTGAATGTTTTTTTTAAAATTATTATTTCAAGCTTTTAACTCGCTGTGTTACTATGTAATCAAAACTTGCAAGTAACTTTTGAACTTGTTCCCGTTATCAGAATTGACTGAAATTTGGTACACATAATGTAAACCTGATGACAATAAAATATTATGGTGCTTAGGAGTTGATCTGATGTTGCCGGAAGGTAGTCATAATAGGATATCCGCTGTACTTAACATGGCCACACCGAGTTTGGGCTCGTTAGATTTGTCTCAATAAGTAGTTGACTGACAGATGGTAATCAGGGTCTGATGATGGAGTCGGAAGGTGGTCATAGGATCTCCTCTGTGGTTAACGTGGACTCACCAAGTTTGGGCTTGTTAGATTTGTCTCAACGAGTAGTTGGCTGAGATGGTAACATTATTGGCTTGGTGAGATAGATTAAGAATAAAACTATTAAAAATAAAATAATAAGAAGAAAAATCTTTTTAAAAACAAGCTTTTATTGAACCAAAAAGAACTAAATAAAACTTACAATATACATAAACAAAGAACTTTAATATTTTCTTAAAAGCTTGAGGCGAGAAACGTCCTTAAAATATGCCTCAAGCTTTTAAGAAAACATTAAAGTTCTTTGTTTATGTATATTGTAAGTTTTATTTAGTACTTTTTGGTTCAATAAAAGCTGGTTTTTAAAAAGTTTTCCTACTTTTTTGTAGAATAAGACTGCAAGCAGAAATTCTTTAATTTGTTATTGCATAGCAGTTATACGCTTGCCTTCAATGCGCGAGGATCTGAGTTCTAACCTGGCTCGCATCTCTGACTTTTCCGAGCCATTTTTCTTTTAGTTTTTACCTTTTTTTTTCTTTTTTTTTCCGAATTCTTGCTCGGATCAGAATCTGATTATTACTTGCTTTATCGGTGAAGAAAAACATCGTGAGGAAACCTGCACACCTGAGAGTGCTCCATACAATTTTCGATGGTGTGTGTAGTCCGCCAACCCGCACTAGGCCAGTGTGCTGGAACAAGGCCTTAACCTTCTCATTCTGAGAAGAGGCCCGTGCCTTGCACAGTGGGACAGTAATGGGCTGATTGTTATGTTTATTTCAATATTTGAATTATTTTATTATTTTTAACGATTTTTACGCATGCGAAGCGAAATCTAAAGATGTTTTCTTTTCACAATTTAAATCTTTCAATATTTGAAGTTAGTTCCTTTTTTTGAGCATCTTTCCTGATCGTTATAATGCATTAGAAGGATTAATCATCATCATCTTAGCTCGGTATCACCCACTGCTGGGTATACCCAGCAGTGGGTGGGTGACCTATAGGTCTCCTTTCGTTTTTATCAGCCTCTTCGGTCTAGTGCGTCCTTCATCTAGGTGTTTCCTGTGTTTGGCGATATCATCAACCCAACGCGCTTTCGGACGGCCCGGGTTTCTCCGACCTGATCTTGGCCAACACTCGGTCAAAGCTTTACTCCATCGACCATCCCTACGCCAAGCTAGATTAGAAGGATTATGCGAGAGTGAGAATTGGATCCCTCTGAGTACGGATTAATTTTTTCCCAAGTTTAAAATTGAGTTTGTTACAAATTGTAATAATTATGCATTCCAATTTACTTAAAGTTAATTGTCATTAATAAGCAGTTTCCGTATGTGCGGTTCAAAAGATTTTTAGCGTTTTAGCACCTAACAATTTTCACGATATAATCTTTCTATCTTCTAGATAAAGTTATTAAAAAAAATACCAAAGAAACGTATCGTAATTTAGCAGTACGTTTGTCATTTATGGCATTTCTTTTTCAATTATCCCTTCATTGCATATATATGAAATTTAAGCAAATTTTCAACCAGGGCACTTTAGCAAATTAATGAAAAGCAATCCAACGGTTTATCGAAACCAGAATTAACATTCAAGTTCATTACGTATACAAATCCCTTTGCGGTAAATACCTCATTTTGAATCATCGAATCCATTAACCTCAGTTAATACCCTATATTCAAACAATTTACAACTCTACTTGCAAACAGATTATCACCTTAACGTTTGCGTATAATCTTCTTCAAAACGTATGCATAAACGACATAAAATAGTTTGGTATTAAACTGGAAATATTACGTGAGGTAGGTGAGGCTTAAAAAGGGTGTGACGTTGGACTAAAATGTTATTTAGGCAGGTGTCCGATAATCTTATCATATGTGAAATGTGAATAGTCCAGCAAAACGATGCAAATACTCGCATAGCTTTTGAAAATAACATTCAAAGTTACTGTTACTGTTAGCCTGTAACATCCCACTGCTGGGCAAAGGCCTCCCCTCTTTATTTCCAATTAGTGCCAGTGATGGACAGTTGGTAGTACTCTGGTCCAGCTCGACCCTCCATCGCTTTCGCGGTCTGCCTCGATGTCGCTTCGCTGTGTCAGGGCTATTAAAATTAAATAAAAAAATAAAAAATAAATAAAAAATTCATTTATTTCAGACTAATTGATGTCCATAATTTTGTTAGTAATTATTATCTAATTATTATCTTACAACTATGTTAGTCACAGAAAGTATAAAATAAAATAAAATAATAAAATAATCTTGTCCTAGTGTGGAATCCACAAGTTAATTGTTTCCTTATGTAATACCTACTACTTATACCTTTCCTTAAGGAAATGTAAAAATACAGTTATTTTTGGCAAATAAATGATTATCTTATCTTATCTAATCCACATTACAATCATCAGGTCACATGCAGCCTGATAAGTCTCCCCACAACTGCAGACTCTGGTCTCTCAGCAATCATCCTTAGGATTCCATTGCCACTGCCTCGAATTCGGTGTATGGGTGAGGCTGACTTTTTGCGCATTATAGCGTAAAAGTCATCCACCCTCGCATCGGCAAACATGCCCGAGGCACTGCAAAATCGAGGCAGCCGCACTAGAACCCTAAAGGCGTTGTTGTACTGCACTCTTAGAGCATTGTAGGTACGTTGCGTGTAGTTGGTCCATAGGGCGCTGGTGTAAAAGCTTTGACAGTAGGCTCTGAACAAAGTTACCTTTACCTGTGCTGTACACCTTGCAAACCTATGCACCAACATGTTAGCGCGCACCGACAATGCCCTTCGCTCCCTCTCAATATCCGTGTCATCATTTAGGGTTTCGTTCACAATGTGCCCTAAGTATGTACTTAAACTGAGAGACACGACTCAAGGATACCCCGTTTAGAAACACAGGTGGTATATGTTCAGGTTGTTTATCAAAGTACTAGCTTATTAAAAACTGTGCTTCTTTATGACAGCTTCTTTTAGTTATCATATTTATGGTGTTTTCACAAAGCTCACTTGTTATATATACCAGACCTATTCATTATTACTAATTGTAATTATTATTGTTATGATTTTTTGTACTTATTTTGGTTGTTAGTCAACCAGTCGGTAGAGAATAACTGTCTTGTGGCGCTAACTCCGCTACCACTTTTGTGCGTTAAAGCATGAACGAAATAAATAAACAAATAATAAGAAACACATTTTAGAAAATAAAGTGTGCATAAGCATAATAAAGTGTTTAATCTTATTTCGAAATGCTTATTTCGAATAAGCATTTATATGCGATAAGACCGCCAATTGTTAGTACTGTGCTCATGTTTGTTATAACTTTATTTTTATTTTTATGGTGTGTAAACAATAAAGTATACTCTATCTATCTATATGCACTTTTAAGAAATAGAATTAAAAACACTTTAGAATGTAGTTATATTGCTAAAGTTGGAATTGCTATTATTAGCTATACAGCTATACATAAGTTGTTTTTTTATAAGTCAGTACGTATTTCTTTTAACAATATAACTTCATTAGGTGCCACCGCGACCTAAGAAGTCGAGACATGAGATAACAATTTCACTTTGATTTCCAGGTCTTATTCTTCGTTATAGTCTGATTGTTTTGCTAAATTCCCATTTAAAACAGCCTCTTTTAATATTTATCATGCTGCTGTATGCAGACCCATTTAATATTATGGTAATATTCCAAAAATAATGAGGAAAAAGGAAACAAAATAGAGCTGTAGTGTACTTACTACAAATTATAAACGATCGCTTACTACTCCACATGCAAAGATTTTTTTCTGTGTAAATAATGTGCCTACAGTTTGAATATGACGCAATTGTATTCAATCGCAATTGTAATTTATCTCATGGCTCCCTCGTTCCATTCAGAGTTAGATATCTCGTGATATTCATAAAATATGCGCAACCACGGCAGAGGCCTTAGTGAAGAAATGCTTCACTAATTAAAATACTGGAGGGAAGAATGTAGACCAAGATGAGTGAGGTTGGGTTAATAATGAAGTAGTTATATGACGTATTTCAATTTGCTTTTGTAGTTGCTCAGCCTTTTAGTTTGAAATTCTTTATAGTTTGACCCAAAACGATCTGCACTTCCCTATATTCCATGAAAGCAAACCGATTTCAATAAAAAAATCCAATTTAAAATAATGTCCTCATTCAATATACAGCGAAAATTACAGCTTCTACGGGAAACGTTTCCGATTTCCAGCAATTGACTTCAGTTTCCGCAGCGGCCTCCGTGATTTGATGCCTGAACTCGACGAATGAGAACTGCTTTCATTTGCATTCTTTGTACTTATGATTAAAGTTGTCGTTTCATTTAGTTTTTGGTCCTTTTGCAATGATTTTGCTGAACACTCGCCTGAACATATAATTAATATTTAAATAAATAAAAATATTTTATACCACGTTTTTAAAACGGACTAAAAATTACTACTTTCCGCTTCCATCATCAGAACCTGATCACCATCTGTCAGCCAAATACTCATTGAGATAAATTTAACGAGCCCAAACTCGGTGTGTCTACGTTACCCACAGCGGAGATCCTGTGAAAACCTTCCGGCTCCATCATCAGATCAGCTCTTAAGTAGGTACTATAATATTTCATTGTAATCGAGTTCTGAATTATGTTTACAGTTTCAAGTCTAGCTAATCGGGAAGTTAGTTTAAAATCCATTGCAAAATTTGTAACGAACAGACAGGACAAGAAGGAAAGCGAGTTAATAAAAACGTGGTAAAATTGGGTACTCATGACAATATATATTCTCGTTCTGCCACTTAGTTAAAAATAATTGGCAGGCTTTGTATTGTAATTAATTTTAACGATGTGATAAAAAATAAATTGAGTTGTGTTAAGAGTTAAATTGAATGAATGTACGACAGATATGACGTAACATGAAATTAATGATGAAATGACAATAAGGTTTATAATTATTCAGAGACGAATCTAAGCGTGAACCCATGCTTCTAACTGTCAAATAGCACTGCATTTGCAGTCTGAATATACCTAAGCCTAAGTCATGTCTTCATGTTAGTTTCGATCGGATTTTATTATTAGTGACTGAACGCTAAAATGTTTTATTCAGCGCCTAAACGGCGTCACTTTCTTGGAGTGACAGCAAGGATAATACGACAAAACGTGATAAACAGTCGAGATCTGCCAACGACAGGCACACACAAATCGTTCATTTTAGTGAGGAAATCCTTAAAGGAGTCATTTACAATGTTCTTTTTATTATCTGGGGCCGGAACGTCTCTCTGGTCCATTAATAACAGACAAAAGACAGTCTGTCGACTGTTCGACAAATTTCCCAGACGACAGTGAACACCTCATTATTTTCAATGAAGATGTGAATTACAGCTTTTTTGTTATTTCGTCTCTCAATTTATGCAATTCTTTGGGTTTGGGGACGACGATTTTATTTTCGCCTTGAGTAACGTCGACTTTTTTGGCTAACTTTATTAAATGTGAGCCATGTATCATCTCAAGAAAACACTGACAAATATGTAAGATTCATTAGTCTAAAACACACCAGCTTTTGTTCTCTTCCAATATAAAATCTTTTCTTGTTGACAAGGTTTGACACGATTTTTTTTGTGGGTTTGAAAGTAATAGCTATGTAGGTAGATGTTTTACTACTCTTTTGTGTACCTACTAAGAATAAAATTGAATAATCAATCTTTGCCTTTGGGTTATTAAAATTATAAAATCAGTCTGAAAATTAAAAGTTTTCAAAAGGTTGGGAAAGTAAATCGTAAAGCTCTGTCTATCAAATGCATCTAAAGATTTCAAAGCTAGTAATTAGATAAAAGTAAGCTGACTGCGAATAATATGGAAAATTTAACTTCAAGGTTTCAACTATTTACTCTAGTATGTTTTTGTAGACATTATAGAGCCTCAGATATTCAAAGTAAGGCAGAGCTTGCGTAATATATTTTCTAATAATACTATAAGCTTAGCTTTCAGTAATAATTACAGACTGTTGTCACTGCCAGAAATAACTTTATTACTGACTAATTTAGTCTAAGTAAATTTTGGAGCTAAATTTTAGTAATTTAATTCATTATGAGATGAAATGTGCTATTTACTGAATTCTAAGAATGATGCTAAAACTTTCCAGGAAAAACATAATAACATTAAATCAACCAATCACATGAGACTTTTCGCTATGGGCAAAGTTAACCGCTTAACATTAGGTGGGCCTTTAGCTCGCCTCACCATCCAAAAAACAACCGTCTTAGGAACCGAGCTCTGGATCTCCAACTCGGCAGCGGTGGTATTAACGACTAGAATAATGAAGTCATCCGGTGATACAGGCTGAGTTTTGAACATGGAGCTGCAGAGCCAAATCTAAAACATACAGAATAAAGTTGTCAAAGGAAACGTGGGTTAGATTTAAGAAAAAACAAAAACAGTATTTTAAGATTTTTTAAATGAACCAGCTGCTTTTGAACCAGGGTGACAAAAAAAAATTGGGTTCGATTATCAGCTGAACCTACTGCTTTTTCAAAAATGCAGTTTCTGTTATGTCTAAAATTGAGCTCACGACCACTTTGACTACTTTTCTCTGTACCCAATACTATATTTGAAATATTTTGTTTGCATTATTTTCGTCCTGTCTTGTGTGTTGTCACTCAAGATCAGAAACACTTTCAATGTTTTTAAAGATTGTAGTTTGCTATTAAATATTTCCATTAGATACAGCAGCTTGCTGTTGGGAAGATAAAATTGAGGCATTTTCTTATAAAGTGTGCTCTTCGCGCTTGAGGAGAATCTAATATAACCTCATTTGTCAAAGCGTACGTACGTACGTACGCTACGTACGTAATTTATTACATTGAATCAATTCTAATTTATTACAATGTTGAGGCAAACGAAAAACTGTTTTTATTGTGAATACAGAATCGTAACTGAACTAATAATAAACTACCTTGAAAATAAATCTGAAAGTGTTAAATAGGGGTTGTTTTAGCCTTCCAAACAAACAAACAAGAAGAGAGTCGAGACATTAGGTGGCTCCTATAATTAAAGAAGACAAGTAATCAAAGACCACATAAGAAGCTAGTATCCATGAATAAAAAATATTAAGGATCACATATCTCAGCACCATGTAACATTCTGCCACTGACAGCTAGCCAACTTTGCACATTACTTCCTTCAAGAAGTTTTTCAAGGATTATGACAGAGTTGCATTATAAAAGAGCACCTGTTTGAACCACTCACGCAACAATAACTTCCTTAAGTCGTGAACTGGATAGTTTAACTTCCAACTCCAGGCTTTTGTTGAAATGCTTTGTGTTCAGATAAATGTTACAACTTCGCAACGCCCCGACACTTGGTGAAAAAATTGTGATTTTCCATAACAATGAATGGAATTTTGGTCTGGTATTTGTGAATAATATAATGGTGTAACGTTTAAAGAACTTGTGATTGCTACGACGTAGCTGACGCAAATATATCATCACTACGCTATACAATCTATAACTTAATAAAACATTGGTGTCGATTCTCTTGTTCTTGTTTATTTTAAACTATCGCTTTCTCTTTTACTAATAGTAATACAAGAAAGGGATGGCAACAGTTTTAGAACTGTCAAATTAGTTCACGTGTTACATTTCTTTGTATTTTAGTGGGCACGTTCCGAGAACACGACTAAACTTGTATGTAAATCTAAATTTCGACTGATTTGTTAGTTCTTAAATTGTTGCCATCTCTTTATTGTATCTACTATTAGTAAAAGAGAGCGATACTTTAAAATAGGTTTAGTTCGAGAACAAGAGAATCGATACCATGTGTAATTGGTTGGTAGATGAATCAAATCATTATAATTGGCATACGATCAGCAGAATCCAGAACGTTTTTGAATATTTCCTCATGACAAAGCAGTAGCAGTATCAAAGTAAACCAAAATATGATTGAGGTGATAAGAATAAAAATTCTTTAAACCAATTCATCAGTTCTTGGTATGAGCAGCACGTATTCATATGTTACATGAATTATACAGTATTAAATATTCCTTTGACGTTCAGGTTTATACGGGCTGAGTTTATGGGTTTCAGATAAAAAATCAAATTTAATATGTATTGAAGAAGATTTTATTAGCTTACTGGAATGAGGAATTCCTCGGAAGTATGTTTTTTATCCATTTCGTTGGTTTATTTACTGCTTTGAGAAGTAAAACGTTTGAATGCAAACTCATACTTATCTTCAGATTGTGTTCGGATTTCCCAAGCGCAGATTTTCGCAAAATTATAAAGTATGATATTAGGTATTAACAGTGCGCATAGTTCATGGTAATGACGCCAATTCAAACACACGACCAGTTCGAGAAGAAATAAAATGGATTAAAAAAAAAACCGTAAAACTTCAAGTAAAAATTTTGTTGCGATTCGTTTTTCCACTTGTCCGTTGCGATTCGTTTTTCCGCTTGTCCGTTGAAGTTTCAATTCTACTATGTGTCCCAGCACACATTTCGTTTCGTTTTTAGGGTTCCGTACCCGAAGGGTGACAAACGGGACCCTATTACTCTCGCTACGCTGTCCGTCCGTCCGTCCGTCTGTCTGTCACAGAGCTGTATCTTTTGAACGGTAATAGGTAACCGGTTGAAATTTTCTCAGAAATTGTGTTGCTATGAGGTGTATCACGACAAATATTAAAAACAAAAAAAAAACAAAAACCAAAGGGGCTCCCCATACAAGAAACCTCAAAAATCATGCATTTTTTTCAACGTTTTTGTTCCTGCTCTATCTTCAAAACGGTAATATATACCAGCGTCAAACTTGGTCAGATTATAGTGCATATTATGTAGTTTAGCAACAAATACTAAAAATAAGACAAACATAGACATATGTGGTGGTACCTACGTAAGAAAGACATGCAAAAATTCATATTTCGTGCACTGACGTTGATATTTTTTGATAAACTCTCGTAAATTAAATCAGTTTTTATGGGGTATTAGGTCGTTGAGAGGTACCGAAACCTTACTGCGCGAGTCCGAATCTCACTTGGCCGGTTTTTTATATGGTAGCGAAAGCCCACGCGGTAGTCCCATATAAATTGTATTGACATAAGTTAAGTAGTTTTTTTACCAGCTTCAATAAATCAGTTTATTTTAACTCCGTCTATCTAGATGATCTGGTAATCGAATCGATTGAACGTTTAGAAGAGCATGGGCGAGACCTTTGCCCAGCAGTTGGACAGCAATTAAGCTGGCCAAAAGCGAAATGTACGCCCATGAATCAGCCCTCACAATTATTAACTAAAAAGTATAAAATAAAAACTTCTTAACAAAAAATAATACCAACTTCAAAAACCTTAACTAAAAAGTCGGTTATAAGTAAAAAATAATCCTTTTATGTATTTCAAGTAGCCTAATTTATTTTATTATAATGATGAGTTAGCTGATCCCAAAATTCACTATACGTTTGGAATCAGATGTATACCTTATAAACTTATAGGTACCTGCTTCGCGTGTCATTCATCATCCTCCTGCCCTTATCCCATTGTTACTAAAAAATACTCTAAATACTGATACTCAACTTATGCCATATGTAAATAAAACAATGTGCACTTAACAAATACCGTAAACTACTCTATCTAACTACTACTGCTGAGCGTGGGGTCCTGGGTTCGATTCCCGGGTCGGGCAAAGTGTTATTGGGTTTTTTCATTAGGAAATTCTCAGTAGCAGTCCGGAGTCTGGATTTGTGCCCGGTCAATGGCAATAGGCTCGCCCCCTATTACATGGGACTATTACATAACTGGCGAAATGTGGGTGTACTATACACCTCTTCCTACCCTTTCGGGGAAATACAGGCGTGATGTTATGTTGTTGTTGTTACTCTATCTAACTGCTCACACTCAAACATTATTTTGAATCGTTCTGACTGTTTTAACCGTTGTGTTGTGTATTTTTTGTTGATGAGCGAAACATAGAGGCTTTGGCAACGGATGAGAGTCTCCTGGACCCACTCCAAGAATCATAAACTTTGTGTTAATTTTATAGTTATACACAATATATACAGGTTTTTCGGATTATATTGTTGGGTCGGGAAACATATATTGACGTAGTTTCCTCAAACCTTTGTTATTTGATCGGTAGAAGAAAACCTTCGCAATATTACCTTGTACCTACCAAACATGATTTTGGTTCATTGGTCGTGAGAATCATAATTTTTGTCCATATGGTCTATCCATGTGTCGTATTCTTATTTCCCTCGACATAAAATGATTAAATCTAATCTTTCAGTTCTGTCCTGCAAATTATTCAATTAATTTCGGGGGCGGTGGGGGGGGTTATATTGGGGGTTGGGTTCGATTCCCGGGTCGGGCAAAGTGTTATTGGGTTTTTTCATTAGGAAATTCTCAGTAGCAGCCCGGAATCTGGATTTGTGCCCGGTCAATGGCAATAGGCTCGCCCCCTATTACATGGGACTTACAACATAACTGGCGAAATGTGGGTGTACTATACACCTCTGCCTACCCCTTCGGGGAAATACAGGCGTGATGTTATGTTATGTTATGTTGCCACGCTTGGCAGGCGGGTTGGCGATCCCAGTTGGTTGTTTAAATACTCAGAGTACGCTGCTGCCCATCCTCTGTTGAATCCCTTAGTCGCCTTTTACGACACCCATGAGAACAGAGAGGGTGGTGCAATTCTTTACGTCCGGCATCACACCGAACCACTTACTCAAATCACCACTTATTCAATCAAAGCTATTTGTAATAATTATTTTGAAGATGCCTTAGATCCTTCCCTCAAAGAACCTTTTAGGTGATTATTTCTATGAAGCGCAGTAAAAATCACAAGATACTCTTCCAAGGCTTTGGCAAGCTTCCAAAGTCGTAGGGGTAATAATTCAGCCACTGGTATGTGTCTTTAATGGGAACAATTGTCTTGAGTGGCTTTTAAATTAATTTTATTTCCAATATCATGTTATGGTGTAATGTAAATCTTTATGGCATACTGTAAATCAAAGCTTATTTTTTACAAGAACAATATACTTCTGCATTTGCTTAGTTATATTTAGTTTTTTCGCGAAAAAAGTTAAGAAAAAGTTTGTAGAGTGGTTGGAAAGTTATGTTTTCTGTTAATGAAAGCATTTGAATTCCGAATACGTATTTTTACCTTTGAAAATGGAATCTATGGAAGCGACATTATTGTCTATGCAATTTTACAGATAAGATATTTATAGTCTTCTCTCTTTAACATACGTACAACCACATGTGAAGGAAAGATATGACACTACTTTCATACGTCAGTTTTCTGTGACATTTCTTAAATGAATTACTGAGCGTGGCGATTATTTGAAAATCCGCCATTTTTTGTCTCGAGTTGTTGTGGTTAATAAAACCACAAAATCTACGAATTAAAACGTTTATTATCCATTTTAACCCAGGAATCATCACAATTTTTCTGAAACAACTCTATCGATAAGTACTACAATTATATTTTTGTAAAGAACAAGACTACTAGGCGGCCATAATATGTCTCGGACATTTCAAAAATCAACACGGTTTTCTTTCGTTTATGTCAAGTCCAATAGTTCCATAGTCAAAGATTTTTACTTATAAAAGGAGAACTGCCCCCCTACTTTTTCGTTGAGATATGTCGTTCCCGTACATTTTGATTGTTTTCTATTAGCGTTGACGATTGTAGATTGTCAACTTGGTTAGGGGGGCTGTATATTTGGTTTGTTCTCGAAAAAAGTTAAGAAAAAGTTCGTTGAGTGTCCTACGTAGAACAATCATAGTAAGTATAAGATATTATAAGAACAGCACCTACAATTACCTGGAAAGTTATGTTTTCTGTTAATAAAAGCATTTGAATTCCGAATACGTATTTTTACTTGTAAAAGGAGAACTGTAAGGTTAACAGTGTCCGTTAAGAAAAATCAGTAAAAGAATCTTTGCCAAAACTCGTAAAAATATACGACCTCTTCGTAATATTGTAAAGTGATGTCCCATAAACCCATAAAACGGTAACATTGAAGAAAGGGTGTTATCAGTTCTTTGAAAGTATGTTATTGTGTAGCCCGTAAAAGTTTACATATATAATACCTAAATGACGTCTGTGGTCTAGTGGTTCGAGTGTCGGACTGCTGATCACGAGGGTTCGATTCCCACAGGACACAAATATTTGTGTGATGAACATAAGTGTTTGTGTTGGTCTGGTTGTTTCTTATACGTGGGACACTCAGAAAGTTTTGCGAAACTAAAAAAAATTGTTCTATACGTACATATATTTTTATCAAATCTTTTCAAAGTACTTTCCACCAGCCTCTATACAAAGATTCATGCGCCTAAACCAGTTTTCAAAACACTTTTTCCAGTCCGCCGCAGACACCTCGTTTACAGCCTGCTCGAACGCAGCCAGCGCATCTTCCGGCGACGAAAATTGTATCCCTTTGAGCTGATTTTTTATTTTTGGGAATAAAAAGAAGTCACACGGTGCTAGATCAGGGCTGTAAGGAGGGTGACCCAGGAGTTTGACTGGCGTGCTGTCCAGGAAGTCCCTCGTTTTGAGTGCGGTGTGCGCAGGTGCATTGTCGTGGTGGAGCAGTAGCCCGCGGAGCCCTGTGTTTGGTCGCTTGTTGCTTATAACAGAGAAAACTTCTGGCAAACATTTGGTAGTATACCATTCGGCATTAATGCTTCTTTGATCCCGTAAGGGAATTGATACCAAGTGGCCAGTCAAATTAAAAAAGCTAGCGATCAAAATCTTACCCCCGCTTCTAGATCGCTTCACTTTGGTAGGCGTTGGCTCATTTTGAAACACCCAAACAGTCGACTGGCGCTTGGTTTCTGGGTCGTATTGATAAATCCAGGACTCATCACCTGTAACGATGTCGTAAACACGCCGAGACGAGCCTGCTTCAAATTTGTTAAGCATATCACGGCACCATTCCACCCGGGCCTGCTTCTGAGCATCGGTGAGGTTGTGCGGCACCCAGCGTGATACTATCCTCCTCACGCGAAGATGGCTGTGTAGAATCTCGTGAACGCTTCCCGATCCAATCTTCAATATGTGTTGAATCTCCTGATATGTAATTCGCCTATTGTCTTGGATTAAATTTTTCACTGCTAGCACGTTTTCTTCGGTAACAGCCGTCAAAGGGCGACCGCTTCTTTCGTCATCCCCCAAAGTTGGTCGACCGCGCTTGAATTCGTTATACCAACGATACACGGTTGCCTTGGAAGGGCCTTCATCCATGAATGCCATTTGAAGTCTATCGTACGATTCATCCGGTTTCAGGCGACACTTGAAATCGTATAAAATCATAGCTCTAAAATGTTCCCGGCGCAGATCCATATTTCAGTGAGACACAATACTTTGAATTAACTCGCAAAAAATGTGGAGGGAAATTTTGAAATTGGAACTTACTTATTTTTACTTATAAATAATCATATTTTCGAAAAACATTATAACTGGCCAGTCGCAATACTTTCTGAGGGGCCTGGTATATTATAAGTATGTCTTTACATAAAAAAAGTATACAATTAGTATATCCATTGTCTAGTACCCATAGCATAAGCTCTGCTTAGTTTGGGACTAGATCGTGCTGTGTAAAAAATGTCCCAAAGATATTTATTTATATTTTATTAAATATTCATAATATCATCATGATCATAATTTCAGCCGAAATACGTCCACTGCTGGACATAGGCCTCCCACAAGTACTGCTACAACGACTGGTACTGCGCTTCCCGCAACCAGCGTATTCCCGCGACCCACGCTACGCCTTCCAAACCGAATATTCTTATGGTATTTTTTTTTTTAAACCCTAATACATTACAGAAACAACTAACTTAACATGACAGAATATTAAAGACATGGTCGATACTTCTTACTTCGAGGAAAATTTAATTATCTACAAATGCGTGTAAGAAAAGTAATATAAGTTCGCTAATAAGACGGCAAATAATATTTAAAAAAAATCTGCAGACGTCGTCGGTCTTGCACCCGATGGCAAGGTAAAATATGTTGAAAAAGAATTACAGGAACTCTTGAATATTTTAACAAACTGTTTGATTTCAAAAAAGGATTTCATTTCAATTCAAATTTAATTTCAATTCTGACATTTATTTTAGATAATACCGATTTGAATAAAAAAGTCTTTTGTGTAGTCACATCGTTCTCCCGCGCGAACGCTTAGGAGAATAAAATGCGAAATTAGAGATAGAATCTTTATTTTTTATGACGACATTTGAATGATTGAATTATGGACACACTGATTCGCAATGAAAATAAAATAAACCGGACTGAGCGTGTGTGATTTTCAACCCTAAAATTTCAACTAACCAATCGGTATTTATTTTTGGCGGTGATTGACAAAGCTTTATAATTTGTTTCGTTTGAAATACATTTTAAACATTGGACGTTGGTTATCAATATGCCAATTTATATTCATGTTAATTAATAGGAATGTCAATTTTTTCGGCACCATTCCAGCCTCAACTCGATTGTCTTTAACAGATCCGCTTTTGCAATTAAACATTAATAGATTTCGGTTACAAATGCCCCCGGAGTAATAAATCATCTTGATACGTGACTAGGCTCTTAAAAGAATCATGAAAGTTTTATGGAGCCCACTCACATGTAGAACTTGCAGGGTTGGCGCTCTTGGTTTTTTTATTAAATAAAATAAATAAATTAACTTTATTGTTTAGTCAAATTTTACAAATTAGTGTAGCCCTGGCTTCTTAACTACGGTGACCTGTATGTCCGAAGCCAGTTCCTTTCCTGTATACAATGTATAAGTCAAATGACGTTAAACAAAAATAAAATAAAAGAATCTATAAAGTTATTAAAACAGGTATTAAACAGTTTAGAAAAGAAGAAAGAAATGCAATGTTAGATTAGTTGAATGTGTGTGTACGGGGGGTGTGTGAAAGGGCATGTGGGGGTGTGTCTGTGTGACAGTATGCGTGTATGAGAGTATGTGAGAGTGTATTTTTACGAAATATGAGGCACATCAACGATTCGTTAAAATAATCTGTTCAGTGCTTTCATAATCCATTTGATCTAACCAACTCCTAATTAATTTTGCTGTTTATTACACTTGTTGCCACGTGAAGAAAAACCGTTTCCTTAATTCTTCTTCTTCTATCGTGTCGACATGAGCTACATAACGATATTCAAATTATTTATTTACTAGAATATGGTATTATTACAGATGTAGGTGACTTATGATTAGTTTCAGCATATTCTGCCCCTTGGGGCGTGCAAATTGGACTTATACATAACAAAATTATTAAAATTATGAGCATGCATATTAATTATGTTTAACCTTTATTTTATAAACCTAGGTATCTTATCTTCGAAATATTCTGTAACACTATAATAGTTCTTGCTCATTAAGAAATTATACATTTTTTTTTTAAATTGGGATAGCGGTAATTCTTTAATGGTTTGAGGGAGATGGTTGTATACCTTAATTGCCATACAATATGCATTTTTCCAAATAGTTCTAATTTTATTGCGGGCAATTTAAAGTTATGTTTATGTGTAGACGTAGCATCATATTTTTCAAAAAGATCTGGATGTTTCTTTACTAGGATACACATTTCTAGGATGTGCAAACATGGCACGGGTAATATTTTATGTTTGAGAAATAGGGGCTTGCAGCTATCTAGGAAGCTGGCTCCACATATTGCTCGGACACATTTTTTTTGTGCCTTAAGGGCTCTGTCTACATCAACTGAGTTTCCCCAAACAACAATTCCGTACCTGAGTAGAGAAGATACGTATGCATGATATGCGACTAATGCGGTATTTACATTTACTGTTAGTCTGATTTTTTTTAAAACGTACTCATAGCGATCTATTTTACTGACTAATTTGTCGATATGTTGTTTCCAATTACAGTATTTGTCTAGTGTGATACCTAAAAATACGCAATTATCAACGCAATTTATATGTGTTCCTTTGTATTGTATGTGTAAAGGAGTTACATTTGCTTTGTATGTTTGAAATTGAATGATGTTTGTTTTTAACATATTTATTTGTAAATTGTTTTGTTTTAACCAGTTGATGGCGCTATCGAGGGCCGTTGTTACGCCTTCTTCTAAATACATTTTGTTGGAGTTTTTAATTATGATTGTCGTGTCATCGGCAAAGAGTATGGAGTCATGATTTAATGCGTCTGGGAGATCGTTGATGTACAACAGGAATAAAAGTGGAGCAAGAATACTTCCTTGTGGTGTACCGTAATTATTTTGTCTATAGGTGGATCTATGGTTCTTTTGTTCGGTTTTATAGGATAATAGCTCATGCCGCCCGTGAGAAAAAGATTAGGCAGTCAGCAGGTTGGTAGTGGGGTTGACTGCCCAAGGTGCGCCGGACGATCAATTAAATATCGTCACTCGTAAAAAAAAATCCTTTCCTTACTAAAATTACATTGAATTTATAAGTAAGCAAGTAGCATTTAAATAATGCAAAATAATAAAACTCCTTTAGATTATTATACTGACAACCACCGTTATAATGGTTCTGGCAGTGCCAAAAGTCTATTAGGAGACCCACCTTCTGAAGTAAATGTTATAACGTCTGTGAAGGATACCAGCCAAGCAGCCCTAGTAGGTGTGTGCTCTCGGTCGACTGATTTGTAATCTTTAGTTATACGGATTTCGGCGCGCTTTTTGTCGCTAGTGATCCGTGAAAATTGTCTTAATGGAATTTCCGCCGATGCAGCCATGTTGCGGCTCATTTCATTAAGTGAATTGCTAACTAATTTATTTATTTATTTTATTTATTTATTTATTTAAGATAACGATGGATCCAATGTGTTAGTAACATATAACTTAACCTATGTTAGTACTTAATAACTAAAAGGGATTTGGTCCGGTCGACTAGCGCCCACACAAGCGGACTATCAGCCCGGGCGGCTATCATGTGCAGGATGGTGTTGTGGCTGCCGCGCAGCCTGCGCAGTAGTGAGGCGGACTTCTTGCGCCAGACGGCGTCGAATCCGTCTGTACGCGCGTTGGCAAACATTGCCGACGCACTACAATAGCGCGGCAGCCACAACAATGCCCTGAACGCATTATTGAACTGGACCCGCAGAGCGTTGTAAGCCTTTTGGGTATATCTGAACCACAGGGCTCCCGAGTACAGTGATGTGCAGTATGCTTTAAATAGTGTTATTTTGACTGGGGCTGCACATCGGGAAAACCTGCGGGCCAGCATGTTCGCCCGAACGGACAACGCTCTGCGTTCCCTCTCCATATCTACATCGTCTTTCAAGTCATCTGTTACCAGGTGTCCCAGGTATTTAAATTGGAAGACCCTGTTAATATGTAGCCCATTTAGTAAAATGGGGGGAATCGAAGAGGGACACCTGGCACCCGACCTGAAGACGATGTACTTGGACTTACTATTATTATAGACTAGCCCATGTGAGAGTGCGTACGACTCACACACTGCGAGCAGCTTTCGGAGCGCGCTAACCGAGGGAGCAAGCAGCACCATGTCGTCTGCGTAGCTTAAATTGTTGACACAGACCCCATCAATAAAGCATCCAACACGCGTGCTGCTCAGTTGCTCGATCAGCGCGTCCACATACAAGCTAAAGAGCAGAAAAATAGTTCAGCCGCATCTGGCTAGACTGGAAGCCGACCCCAATATAATTGGGAAAAGGCTCGGAGGATGATGATGAGTGATCGCGAAAACCTAAGAAATTATTAATTTGTTAATTTTAGACTCAAAATGAAAGTAGAGGGTTTGATTATTTCAGTCTGTGTTTTTTTCTTCTGAAAATAATCTGATAAATTGATTACTAAGGTGCGTTGAACATCTGCTGATACCAATACGTTTCTTTCATTCGCAGACCAAACTAAAAGGGTCTAAAAGCTCATCAAACCGATTCTCTTCCTCATATTCAATAACAGTTGTCCATAAATCGTGTTCAGTAGTTCTAAACGACTGCGTGTGATAAACTATCGCGTACATTACTCAAGTGTCGCAGGTTCTTGCGTAGAGAGGATATTTTACGTGTTCATAAAAAGGAAATATTGTGGACCGAGGTGTTTATGGACGTAAAGTACTTTGTATCGTCACTGGAGATATAAACATGAATACATGCGTTAAGAAATCTGCTGATATCAGCATATTTTAGTGTTGAGGTAAAAGGTCTGAAGGTTTGATTCTAGCGCAGGTAATCTTAATTTTGCTTTTAAGGTTACTGTACGTAAAAAAGTATCTACGAATTAAAATTATTCTACAAGATAGAGATTTAAATAAAAGTTAATCAGTTTAATGGATATAAGGAAAGTGATTACGTTGTAAAAGAAGATGGAATGAAATTATTGTGTTTCAACGAAATCACTAAATTCAATTGGAGAATAGGCTTTGAGAAGTCCGTTTTATTTGCTGACACGGACTTAAAAGGATAATCTATTTCAATCAATCATAATTGTTTTAACATTCTATGTTCATTCATTTCAGCCGAAAGACGTCCACTGCTGGACATAGGCCTCCCCCAAGCATCGCCACAACAACATTCTATGTTATCAATACCTAAATTGTCTTTGGAATAAGAAATTGCAATAAAATCTATGAAATCGTAAAACTGAGTTACGATGTAGTAGTAATTTTCACAAAACATCCAACGATCAATTTAATCATTTCGGTAAAATACATGTTACAGTTCGACGTATTTCGGTGATTGTTGTTGAATACGGTATATGATATACCATATTCAACGAAGATTGAAAGAATTCGCGCCGCGTCGCCTGGAGCGCGATATACGCTTCAGGCGACGCGGCGCGAATTCTTTACGAGTTTTATGCGTATTAACCGGGATTTACGCACTTTCCCGGCTACAGTCAATGGAAGCTGTGATCGTCAGGAGATGTAAATATAGCGTATTAGATGCATTACGTACATTTGGTAGAGGAGTACCTAAATTAATTTCATACCAGTAAACATTGAAGCTTCTTTTTCAAGCTACTTATAATTTATTATTTTATGTAATTTTATAAGGAAAATATTAAGGTTCACAGCTACCCTATCATTATCCTCTCCTATTAAAAAAGAAAAAGTTACAAAGAAAAATGCAGATTGTTATTTTTCAATATCGATGGATTATTATATTTTTCATGGTAAAACAGTATTTTAAACTTAATTGCTTTCTCAGTGGCTCTTTTACGAAAATGGGTCATCAAGCATTTTTTGTGAAGAACTCTTCCCCTGGGATTGTAAACGCGGTTAATTGCTCTGATTATGGTAATTCTATGTAAAAATACGGCTAAACGATTTACTTCGTTACTTTTCTTAGACCGAAATTTTCCTGGAAACTTTACCGTAATAAACCGAGGGAAACTGTATCGGATTCCTTCATTTATCAAATAAGGCATAAGAAGAATAAAGTGTCTAAATAGGTATATATTTTTCAATCTCTTTATTTAGATATTCGCTGGAAATCCTGATAGCACAAATTAGTATTCCTTTATCAAGAACAACTAATTGTTACTATAAAATCTATGTATCTATATAAACAAAAATTAATTGCTACATGTATGACGGAGAATCACTTGGGAACGGCTAGACCGATTTAGGTGTTTTTTTTTTCGTTGTGTTCGTAATATTCAGGACAAGGTTTGTATGAAAGAAATTTTTTGAAAAGCAATTGAACCCGTGTGTAGCCGGGTGGGTCGATGGTAAAATATAAAATTGGAGAATATCATACTTCAGCTACTTCGGTAACGTTCAAGTGTCATAATCGCGTACAGTTAAATAATTTATGTTTCAAAAAAAAGGAGAATGTTCGTATCTTTTCGTTGTTCAATGTTTGTAACGTCTCATAAATTGTTTTGTTATGCGATAAGCAAATTTTTCGTGGTTTTCCTTTCTCCAACATGTATCCCAAAGGTGTCATAGAATTTCATGTATGTGGGCAAGAGCTGTCAAATTACGCTGTATATCCAATATAGTAATAATTTTTCTAGTGAATTAGCTAGCTGAGAACGTCTTTGAACAATTCAACTTTGTTATGTTTGTTGGAACATTATCTTAAGCTTGTTTTATGCCTCAATAAACGTGAATGATTAGTCGTTGACAGGCATCACTCTCATAGATTACTTTTTTGTTAGGACTGTAGGGATTTGCTAGTACTTCAATCGATTTCTATTTCTACTAATTAATTAAAGCAGAAACTTTTTTGAAACCTTATACGTTAAAAGACAGATATCAATTACTGGTAAAATATATTTTTATGTAAACTAAGAGAAATTAATTTCAATAAAACTGTTATTAAAGGGAATAAGGGTTGAGATGAAGGATGGAGTCTGTCGAAATCTTATAATTTGTTATTATAAGTAATGAACTGACACTTAAGGTTTCGGCCTTCACTCAGGATTTTATCTTGATTGACAATAATTGCCTCATTTAATTCGTTCTTTGGGTAATTATGAAAAGTCTGAATGACTGTGTAATATTTTGTTTAATTACTTATAGATTTGTAAAAAAATACGTGCAATATCTGCTAAGCTTGTTGCGTGAATGCGTATGCCATCGGTCGAAGTAAAGCCTTGTCTTAATGTTACAATGGCATGAAGTATGGACTTAATACGGCTATTTTAGCTGGTAATTTAGTGACTGAAAGGAGTGATTGTTTCAAAGAATTGTTAACGAAAAGTAAAAAAAACCTTTATTAACAAACAAACCACCATATGTATTCAAGAAATATAAAATTAAAACGTTATCCGTCATCATCATCATCATTTCAGCCGAAAGACGTCCACTGCTGGACATAGGCCTCCCCCAAGTATCGCCACAACGACCGATCCTGCGCCTTCCGCATCCAGCGGATTCCCGTTCGTCCGGAACGTTATCCATATCACCACGAAAATGTAACGATGTAAAAAGTTATGGACAAATAATACAACAAAAAAATTGATCAAATTGAGCGCAATGCTGCTGCAAAATACAATATATGCATTAATAGTTAACAGCGAATGAAAAGAGAACTCCATAACAAATCAAACAATTACCTAACATCTTTTGTAAATACCCAAATCCTTTATTCTAAAGTTTACCAGGGAAAATTAGAACGGTTTTTTGCCTTGCTGATTTACGAGTTCAAGAGTCGAATCCCAATAAATCTGAAACCCTATTGTACCTTCCGAAGATGTTCAGCGCACTAACAAAAAATACGAGACTGGAAATAATGAATCGGAACAAGTATGTAGCAGGGATCGTAATGTATCAACGGATGCTTATATTGTCAGGGCCTAGTTCCGGGACACAAATGAACAATTAAGCAGGTGTAGTACTTTGATTTGCTTCAGGAAAAGAGCGTAAAATTCGCAAATTAAGCATTTTTTTTTTCGCAAATTCGCTTACTGTTTTTTATCATGTTACTTGTCAATTAAGTTTATTAGCTGCTTTATGCTTTAACATTATTTAAAAGGAAGTTCTTGGTAGTCAAATTTAAACGGCATTGTATGTGCTCTTAGGTTATCCTTTTATAAAGTGGAAAAGCGAATTTCTCCTACATATATTTCCTAATATCTTGGTTTCAGCTTATTCTTGTAAATATTTCTCTAACAAGGTTTTCATTTCTACGGAGCCGTAAAAACTTCGTTATCTTCCAACTCATTAAGGATTTCAATGTCTTTCATAATTCTACCAGGTAGTTGCTTCTTGAGAGTACCTGTCTCCTTTAATAATCTCGTGATTTTGTTTACCAGCGGCTAACGAGGCCTCACTAATGGGAAGGGTGTCCGCAATACTCATAAATAACTGAATAACACTTAGTGTAGAGAAATTCTGAACTTTAGGATAACCCTGCGGCCGTTACGAGCAATTATGTAAAAGTCAGCCTAGGACACAGCTTTTATGGTTTTCATTGCGCAAAACTATGATAAATTTTATTGGGAGTTTAACAATTTTTTGTATGTAAAGCGTTTTACGTTAGTTTTCAGGGTTCCGTACCCGAAGGGTGCCAAACGGGACCCTATTACTCTTGCTACGCTGTCCGTCTGTCCGACCATCCGTCCGTCCGTCCGTCTGTCTGTCACAGGGCTGTATCTTTCGGTAATAGGTAACCGGTTGAAATTTTCTCAGAATATATATGTATCACGACAAATACTAAAAAAAAAAAAACTCAAACCAAAGGTCCCTATACAAGAAACCTCAAAAAACATGCATTTTTTTCAACGTTTTTGTTCCTGCTCTATCTTCAAAACGGTAATATATACCAGCGTCAAACTTGGGCAGATTATAGTGCATATTATGTAGTTTAGCAACAAATACTAAAAATAAGAAAAACATAGACATATGTGGTGCTACCTGCGTAAGAAAGACATGCAAAAAATTATATTTCGCGCACTGTGCGTTGATGTCTTTTGATAAACTCTCGTAAATTAAATCAGTTTTTATAGGGTATCACGTCATTGAGAAGTACGGAACCCTTACTGCGCGAGTCCGACTCGCACTTGGCTGTTTTTTTTATTAGTATTTATGTGATGTTTCTTAGTCCTGTGTTCACCAAAATTATTAAGTTGATATGTGAGTCATAATTTTACAACGGGAATTAATAACACAACAGCAATAGAGCCATTGTTTTATTAACTGAATTTTCCTTTTTCCCACCCACATAGAACTGAGTATTTGCCCTGTTACTGGGATGTAATAGCCACATAAATATTATTTTGTTCTATGTTTAAGTTATAGAAATATTATCGGAATAATATTTTTTATTCAGCCATGCTTAGGACCAAAAGTTCTATGGACCATTACAAACAAATGGCGGGACTTCAATATTAGATTTGTCTTTGCAAAATGATTTTCGTAAATTGTTTCCGGGACAAAGGTTTGTTCATAATATTTGATGTTTGATGCTTATCGTCAGAAAACGATGCTTTTAAATAGACCCTTTCCTTTGTGATCTAAATAGAAACAAACTACATGATTCTATTAGACAATATTGCACGAGTCTAATTAAAAGTAATGAACAGCTTCGTTACATGGGTATTCAGCATAGTATTTGTTGCATAGGATATTTTTTTGTATTTTAATTATCAGATAACGAGCCCTCAATAACAAGTTTGCGGTAGGGGTTCATATAATGTATTTTGTGAAAAGTCTATATAGAAAATATACATGAGATATAAAAGGTTGTAGATATTCGACTACATAAAATATGTAACTGTCAAGTCAGATGCGTTTTAAAATACTTGATTATTTATAGTCCCGCAGGCGATTTAAATCGTCCAAATAATAGCGGTTGTTTAACAGTTTGTTACTTTGTTTAACAGTTTTAATATGGAATTTCTGTTCGGTACCCCAAACAAACAACAAACAATTTGGAAACAGTTTGGGTTAAAAGCGTGCCCATGGTTAAATTTTATGAAGTTAATGGTAAAACTCTACGCATTGGCGTTGTTTTCAGCTGGAATATAATTAAATGGTTCGTAATCATTACATAATACTTTTTCACGTTATCACTTTTGAGGGAAATACGATTATTTTTAACTATGCAACAAAATTGCTGCAATAATGTTAAGAACGTGACTGTAAAAAGTTAACGTTTCATTGTACAAATAAAAAGAGAACAAGTTCTTGTTTACAAGTATGTAAATAAAGCTATATAGTGGAGGATCACTTAATAACCTGTCACACGACGACGTTGCCATCTTTATGAATTTGTTGTGAATTCAAGCGCTATATTTATCTTTGAGGGCGTAAGTTTATTTAAGGATAGAGTGGATTTAAGACAAAATAATAGATTCATGCTTAGGTATCATGGAAAAGAAAGAAAAAAACCAGCCAAGTGTGAGTCAGACTCACGCAGTAAGGGTTCCGTACCACTCATCGAGATTTTATCAAAAGACATCTACGATCATACGCGAAATGTGAATTTTTGCATCTCTTTCTTACGTAGGTACCACCACATATGTCTATGTTTGCCCTATTTTTGTTTGACCAAGTTTGACGCTGGTATGTATTACCGTTTTGAAGATGGAGCAGGAACAAAACGTTGAAAAAAATGCATGTTTTTCGAGGTTTCTTGTATGGGGATCCCCTTTGGTTTTAGACTTTTTTATTTTTAGTATTTGTCGTGATAGGCACCATAATAACACATATTCTGTGAAAATTTCAACTGGTTATCTATTACCGTTACAAAGATACAGCCCTGTGACAGACAGACAGACGGATGGATGGACGGACGGACGGACGGACGGACAGCGTAGCGAGAGAAATAGGGTCCCGTTAGCACCCTTTGGGTACGGAACCCTAAAAATCACAAATCTCACAATCATCCAGACTACGGTAACAGAAAAAATAAGTTGTATTACTATTTTTTATCAGAGTACGAATTAATTTCTTTTACTCCCATGCAAAGTACTTAAGTACTTCACAACTTCGTAAAAACATTGACCCGACCCGTATGTCCAAAACCGACAAACACAAGCCAAACACTTTTATTGCGGAACTTTATTTTACGAGACACAAATATATATCGCGGACTGTAATATCGGGTGTTTTATAGCGTGTCCCATCCATAGATATTACGTCACTGATCAATGCGCTAGGAAAACACAAACACATTGCTTCGGGAACAGTTCCGAACATGACGCTGTATTTGTGTTTTGTACGCGATTTGAATTTTGATGACTTTCTTTGTCAAACAGTGCCTGAAAGTTGGGACCTTCGCTTAGGTTTTGAGTACATAAAACAATGTAATTTCCAAAAATGTTACCAAATTAAAGCTTTTGCGCGAGCAAATTAAATAATAATTAGCCCCACATACGTTTAAATTTACGCTTAGAACCGACGTCATGTTTATAAATTATAGTTTTCATATTTTATCAGCTATGGAGCGAGCTATGCTTGGAGTTCCTTTGAAGGATAAAATCCGTAACGAGATTATCCGGAGAAGAACCGGAGTGATCGACATAGCTTGTAGGATCAGTAAGCTGAAGTGGCAGTGGGCTGGCCATGTCTGTCGAAGGACCGATGGCCGTTGGAGCAGAAGAGTCCTTGAGTGGAGACCGCGAATCAGCAAACGCAACGTAGGGCGCCCCCCCGCCAGGTGGACCGAATACCTAAAGAACGTGGCTGGGGGGGACTGGATGCGGAAGGCAGAGGACCGAGCGTTGTGGAGCAACTTGGGAGAGGCCTATGTCCAGCAGTGGACTGCGATAGGCTGAGTTGATTAATATTTTATCATGAAATCTAGCGACTCGGTAACTCTGAAATATACCTGTAATGTAACGCCATTGTCAATTCACCACGTTTGACACGTGTGTTGATGACTGCAGTTAGATGAATACTACTTCTTTACTTATAGTCGTCACTGAAGTTCAGATTACTTTACATCTACCTCCTTATGTGCCTACCAGTAAGAAGGGACCTACTTGTATATGTACAACTCCTTATACATTACATCAGTCACTAAAAAATGTATCGAATAAAACAATGGCTCGGTATAATGGTCACGTTTGTATGATTTACGAGAACATTTCGCCGTTTTCTTCATTTTACTGCATTTCTGCTAGACTGGTTAAAGAAGCACGTTCATTCTTAGTCTGTCCGTTCGGAATATTTACTATTATGGGGTCCATGAATGCAGTAATGGGGTACCTTCTCAGTAATGCCATTCTTATTACAATTCGCTAGTAGCCTTCGGACGGTACAGTTTTACTTATAGTTTTTCAACATTGTCAAGTATGATTATTTTACGTAAAACATACTTGGAATGCCTATGATAGGTTCTATAAATCCATGCATAACACTCAACAAATATGTGCATTCATAGACGAACGATTGCTTCGACAGGCTTACAACAATATATTTTGCGGTTAATTGTATTATTTCTCGTTAGCGCGTCACGCTCGCGGGCTCGCGACAGATCTCATCGGCGCGGGTCGAGTGCTGCCATTAATTAACTGCTCGCCTCTATAATATTGTGTTGAGTCAACAGACGTCCACTTCAGTACATCCCTGCATCAGCTCATCTGTTGTGTGATTTTATTCGGGACTTTATTTGTGGGGAATTCCAATTAGGTACAGGTGTTATCAATTTTATAATTTGGAAATACACAATCTTCCGTATTTATTTTAATAAAATCAAAAGGCAAAAATTTCAATTACGTTGTGTAAAATACTTAATTTTATAAGTGACTTCTGTACGTAGTAAATGAGTTTGATATATGAATCCGTCACTTGTTAGTGCCGTAACATCTGACAGCCTATTAATCTTAGATACAGTCCTCACGTTATTATAAACTTAGACCTAAACAAAGGTCACGTTTAATATCATGCCTGTCACATATATCACTAAACTTTAAAGTGAAATAAGTCCCAATGATAAATGACCATGATCCATTTCAGGTCGTAAGCCAAGCTGGCGAGGATGAATCGGTCGTTGTAAGCTATTGACTGTGGGATAAAACGTCTCGCTGAACTAAGGAACCAGATTCAGAAAGATTCTGGTCCATTTGTCGTAAAGTTGTGTCGTAAACATTAAGACGATCGTTCTATTGCGAAAGTTATAGTTCGGATCACGGAATCTAGAATATATCCCGTGATTCGGACGCAAGCTATATTCTGAGTCAACGAAATTATGTTGCTCATGGAACTTATACTTCTGGCATGGCTAAAAACAGAAAGTAATTCATGTTATTTATTTTTGTTTTATACTAGACCGAATAATAGAACCAAGTTTACCGAAAGTCAAACTTTTATTTTGGCTGCAATTTTGAACATTGTGGTGACTATAAGCCTGTAGTGAAACATTTGGCTGCAACAACTCAGGCTCCGCCAACTAGAACAAGACATAACTAGCTAGAAACGTAATCATCAATCAACACTTATGCCTTGAGTTTCCAAAATGTTTTCTAAAACAGTCAGACCACCAGTTACCGGGACGGGACGCTTCCATTTAAGTGACAAGAAGCTTGATAAACATTTCTCTACCTTAAATTTCTTTCCGCCCTCTCTGCTGTGAGTATTTTATAAAAATGCGTACGCAAGCGACTTAATTCCTGAATATTTCATGAGATTTGCTCGTATTTGTGGGGACACCTTTATTTACTTCAGTGCTGCTTCAGACATAATTTATTAACATATTTTTCGAATTTATAATCATAAAATGAATTGCTAAACACAACATAAAACCACACTAGTATCTACACTGTTATCATGTTTGGTTACATTTAGCAAATTAGGCAGAAATTAATTACATACCCAAAATGACTGGTCAATGTGCCGGTTTGTGGTGAGAGGAACCGTGTGTTGCATAAAAAAGTGTTTCCAGCTAAAGGATATAATTATAATTTTCAGTGACTACCAAAGTTGTCTAGCAAGCAACTTTACAACAAGTACTGGATCATATACAAAGTTTATCTAGACGCCAATTACTGCCAGTTTCGTGTTATTCACGTTTATTTGGTAAACGAGCTCCAATAATATTATTTTCTGACTCCATTTAAATGTTATCTCTACTTATTAAAAGTTAAATGTTTACCTAAAGGTTTCTTATTTCTAATAAAACGTCGGAATATTTATTTGGATACCACAGTTACACAACAGTTTTAGTGATTATTGCAAAAAAAAATACTATTCCCAATTGGATTATCCCAAAATTCCAAGCCACACAATTTTATTTTCAAGTCTAAAAAAGTTATATCTCGATCGTCCATCTGAAAGATATCCTGACATTTATCTTCACAAAGCTTTTATCACTTCACATTAACATTAATTTTGAAACACAACTCCATAATGAATATACATCAATTTTAATTATTAAAATGTTTAAAAGGCCCTTTAATCTCTTCCTGAAAAATTGTGTCTAAAAATAAAAACAGTTTTATCTTTGTTGCGAAGTTTCGCCGTTCTCATAAATAAAATTAATTTTGTTAAAAAAGTATTATGTTTTCCTTTCGGTTCCAATTAGTAATAGCTATTATTAGGGTTTGGTACAAAAGTTGTAGTAATTGGGTGTATAAGTGTCTTTTATTTTACGACAGTTTTGGGTTTTATTTTCCTTTGTATTTGCAAAACATAGATCCCCGCCAGTCCACGAATGTGTGAAGTGTGTGAACCAACAGAACTGTATTTCATTGCTGAATAGTTAAAATATTGAGCTTCAGTTAGTTTTGCACGTTCCCTGACTAAACTTTAGCAAAACTATTCGTTCACAATAATTGAAATAACTTCGCTGTTACTACAATGGCTGCCCCGATAAAGGCTAATTTATGTTTTTCGCTTTGTGATAATACATTGATACTGCTTTAGTTTTTTCTCATTCTGAAGTAGATAAAAGCTCGTTTATGTATCTAGTTAAGGATATATTATATTCAAATTCCATAGTAATTCCATTGATGCTCAGTAGCCGCTTCAAGTACCTAGTAATAGTCTCTCAACTCAAGATTGTTTGTATAACGACAAAAGTCAATTCGGAACTGGTACTGAGGAGTTCGTTGTACATTTAGATCAGAACACTGCTCACCGTGTCGTGTTTGGTGAGGCAGTATGTTCAGTTTACTGATAAGATTCTGTTGAATTAAATTGTAATCTGTTTGTCTTCGTAACTACGGCTACATAACGGTTGTATGACTTTGAAGAGAAGTCGGTATTTGATTAAGTTCGTAGCCGATAAGTGCCCAAAAATTTGCTCAGAAGGTATTAATTCTCGGGATCTGGGTTTTGCTACTGCTTATAAATAAAATAAAATATGTAGTAAGACGCACTTTGTCTTCAATAGTAGCTAAGATATTATAATTTTGTAGAAATACAAAAGAATATTTCCAAATACCTACATCTAAATGTACTTTTGAACTGTACAGTGGGCAGCTCAACATTTATTAATTTTAAACATTAGTCAATTTATAAATTCTATGATAATTAAAAAAACATGGAAAGTCAGCCGTCTTTTGATTTAAAAAAATAACTGAGATGAATGTAGGTCTAATTTCATTTTTGCATGGACTATCAAGGCTTTTAAGAGAACAGAGATACGATAGGAGCGGAAATATAACAAAACTAAATAGGTTGGTATTTCCTTTCTTTTGCAAAACATTCTATATACATAACGATTCTATCGGAAAATTTAATTAACTTTAACTTAACTAAAGTCTTTACAAACGATACAATATATACCATGTTTTGAATAAACGCCATGACCCGCCTCGCTTCCATTTCATTTCTAAGGAGGCGTTTTAAATAGAATTTAATGGAACGACGCGATCCTTGGGATCTAATTAGAGAATAAAGTTTCAGGTTAATTTCTTGTAAGTTGAGCTGACTAATGTACTTTAAATTAATAAATAACAGTACCTAGTTTATGAAACTGTTGCATAACTGGGGTTATTAAAACACGAGTGTGAGTTTAAAAACCACACGAGTGTTTTAATAGCTAGTTATGTCAGTATCATACACTACTTTATCTAAACTCATGAAATATCTATTTTAAACAAAAGACCAACGTTAAATCTTGGTTACATTGTCGTAAGTTTTTATTGATTTTTCTGGTAAGATTGGTTATTTTCATTGCTGCTTCCAGAATGTCAGGTGGAGTCAAATTCTCCTCAGTATCACTGCTATTGTCAGACATTTTTGCTCAGAATAAAACTTTACGACTTACAAAAACACAATAATAACGTAAACAATTAAAATAGGCAACCAAATCTGAGGAACAAATCCAGCAGGCCATGGCGCGCGCCGCGCATGCGCTCTAAGCCTCTAGTGCTTTACAGTCTGGCTAAAACGTCTTTATTCGGAACTAATTTTCTATCCATGTCAGGATTGCATCAATCTGTATTTTATCATCCAAAAAATATGCCTGTAAAGGCTTTTAAATATAATTAAAAGCAATATGACAATCCAAAGTTCTGCCGAAAATGCGATTTTAAAAGATTAAATTTTGTAATGTATGACTCGTAGCGCCACCCTGTTTTTTTTTTTTTTTTTTTTCGAATGGACTCTCGCAGGTGGGACCGAAGTCCCATTTCTGCTTAACCGGGCTTAGTTGGCGGAGAGTCCCATGTGGGACTCCATTCGCCGAAAGTTTTTCCCTAACTTATAAACTAAATACGCGCGGTAACAATACCGCGCGCAAGCGGGCGCCCCCCGAGGGGGGGGCTCGAACCTCGCTGGGGCATTGCAGGGGGACCCCGCCGTTCCTATGTCCCCCTAGCAGCCGTTGCTGCATCGAATTGGTTTCCTCGAAAGTAGCGGACTTTCGGTTCCTATCGGGTGACGTGTTAAAACGCCGTGAAGCGGCAAGCCTCGCCGGCGAGGCTAAGACCTACCTAGAAAACCTAACCAGTGGCTACGCAATAGCCTGCTCCTAGGAACTACTCTAGAGCATAGGGCCGGTCTCGCGTGACGAGATTATCTCCGGTTGCTTACACCGTGAGGGCGTCCCCAGGGGGGAGCTCGGACCTCGACTCAGGGTGCAGCAGGGGGACCCCGCCACCGGTCCCCCCAGCAGCCGGTGCTGCGTCGGCATGTGTTTCTGTTTCTCGAGAGTCGGACTCTCGGATTCTGTGTGTGTGTCGCGTCGGTCCTCGCCGGCGGGGACGATATTTTGGACGACGGCGTCGGAGTGTGCTTGTACTTTTATCTGACTCCTGGAGGAGTGTAATAGCGTCATCGGGCTCAATGAGTGTGTGTCTGGGACGTCGGATTTTGCTAATAGCAGATGGCTGGTAGACTGTGGCCGCCACGACCAAGGGATTGGGGTGCTTGGGAGCGGAATCGAAATAGCGTTTTGTGACACGCTTGAAAAACTGCTTGATGGTCGGCAGTTTGAGTTCTAGGTGGAGGTCGGCGTTGCGTACGTACCAGGGGGCGCCTACGGCCCTTCGCATGAAACGGTTTTGGAGGGTTTGGAGTAAGTGAATTCTCACCGGCTTAACGTGTGCGAACACAACGCTAGCATAGGCGAGAATGGGGCGGATACAGGTGGTGTATATCCTTACTTTGAGAGGAGTGGGCAACTTACTGTGCGCATTGAGTAGGGGGTGGAGACGTCCGAGGACGAAGGCGGCACGGTTTTTAACCTTGCGGATATGCGGTCTGAAAGTCAGTCTACGGTCAAGGATCACTCCAAGGTATTTGGCTTTACTTTGCCATGGGATCTGTTTACCGAACATTGAAACTGGTACGTTCAATTCTTTGCGGTACTGTGACAGGGGTTTCTTATCGAATAGGACCGCTGCACTTTTTTCGGGATTGACTTCGATTCTCCATTTCCGGAACCAGTCACCTAGGGTGTTTGCCGCGGATTGGAGGGTACGAGAAATAGCGACATGGCTCCTGCCGGAGTAATAGATTGCCGTGTCGTCGGCGAAAAGGGCAATACGGGCTGCACCGCATTTTGGAATATCGCTGGTGTACAGCGTGAACAGTAGGGGGGAGAGCACGGAGCCTTGAGGCACACCGGCGTGAATGGGATGGGGGGAGGAGAGAGCCCCTTCTATGCGATAGCAAAAGGTACGATTCGATAAGTAGTCTCGGATGATGAGCACGAGACGATGTGGCACATTCATAGTGTACAGCTTATATAATAAGCCGTTGTGCCACACTTTATCGAAAGCCTTTGCTACGTCGAAAAAGAGAGTACCGGTCATTTGACCGCGTACGAAGCCTGCACTGATGTGTTCTACAATGCGGTGCAGTTGATTAACGCAGCAGTGCTTTGTACGAAAGCCAAACTGCTCGTCGGGAAGGAGTTTATTTGAGTCGGCGAAATCTTTGAGTCGCTTATAAATAAGCTTCTCGTAGATTTTACCGAAGACATTGAGGAGACTAATCGGCCGGTAACTACTCGGCTCGGCTTTTGGTTTGCCCGGTTTTGAAATACCGATTACCGTAGCCTGTTTCCAAGCCTGGGGAAAGATGTTGTTTTTAAATGCCGCATTGAAGATGACGGTCATTAGAGCGATTAGGGTGGCAGGGAAACGTTTCAACACCTTATTGGTGATGCCGTCTGCGCCGGGGGCTTTTTTGGGCTTAAGATCCTTGACTATAGAGAGAACTTCGTCAGGGGTGATCGGTGGGAGCGGGTCATCAGGGTCATCTATTGGGGGGGGGGGAGGGCTGACCTACGCTCTACTTCTGAATTAACCTTGTCAAGGTGGGCTTGGCTTACGGGAAGCGTACTGAGAGTGCATTGAGACTCCAAGCTGTCGGCTAAGCATTCGGCTTTTTCGTCATCATCAAAGGCCGGCCTTTGATTGGGTCGATTTAGGGGGGGCATAGCTGCCGTGGTCTCGCATTTGAGTTTGCGTTGAAGTGCCCAGAAGGCTAAATGAGACGGTTGGATTTCGCTGACTTCCTTGTCCCAGCGATCCTCCCGTACCTGAGCTACACGTCTTTTTACAGTATTCTGCAAAGAGCGCATATGGGCACGGTTGGCTTCGTTGGGAAAAGCGTCATAGGCACGGATGGCCGCGTTCCTCTCGGTCCTCAACTCATTTACATCGTCCGGCAGTTTCAGACGCTGGTCATCCAGCATCGGAACCTGCCGTGAGCATTCGCCCACTACGGACTGCACATGGTTGGTGAGCGAGGTGATCGCGGCCACCGTATCCGCGACTGTCTCGATGGAGTCAGGGATTGAATCTAGTTGGGGGGATGAGGTAGATTTGAGGCGGTCCTCTAGTCTCCTCCAATCGGTTATTGTTTTAGTTAAGGGTGGAGTACCGGGATCCGAGGGACCACCTCGGGGACCCAGTTGAATGATCACAGGTCGGTGATCTGAGTCTAATTCTTGAATTACCTCGATAGAGCGAATACCGAGGTTTACGCGCTTTAAGAGGGCTATATCTAGGATGTCGGGCCGTTGCCCTACTGTGTCGGGAAAGTGAGTGGGACGCATCGGGGCGATGACGTCGAAGGAAAGTCTGTCGCTAAGTGCTTCTAATTGAACACCAGCGGTGTTATTGGAGACACAGCTCCATGAGCAATGTTTGGCGTTTAGATCGCCTGCTATAATTACAGAATTACTAAGATCGAATAAGGATTTTAGGTCGTCCTCGAGCAGACTCGCGGGTTTGTTTGAGGACCTATAGGCCGAGACTATGGTGATGGGCTGGTGCCCTGTCATGCCTAGGCGACAGATTGAAGCCTCCAGGCATGCTAGCTCTGGGGGATCAATGGGGATGCAATATAAAGAATTGCGGTAATAGATTAGCGTTCCGCCTAGTGCGGTGTACGTTCTGTCGTTTCTAATCAGCCTATAATTGGCTATGTTGGGATTACGACAGTGGGGCTTGAGAAAGGACTCTTGAACGAGTAATATGTCAAGTTGGTGCTCACGCAAGAAGACAGCTATGTCATCGCGTTGACCACTAATGCCTCGGGCATTGAAAAAGCCTAAATTTAGGGAACGGGGTTTGAATCTTTTGGGTGGGGCCGTATTATACATTATAATTGGAATTAAGTATTCTATAGATGTCTTGGTACTTGGTAAGTACCTGAAGACGCTGCTCATGGATGCCTTGGGTAAAGGCCCAAAGTCTAGAGTAGGCGTCGATGCGGGATTCCCCTGACTGGGGTTCGAGGTATTCTCTCGGCAGAAGGCCGGGGTAGTTTACCGGAGGGGGGGTTCTCATGGGGGGGGGGGCTTTAGCTGCTGGTGCAGTTTAAACGCCACCCTGAATTTTGTGTACTCTTTTATACCAAACAAAAAAAAAAAAAAAATGCATTATAAACTCCTTGATTGGGCCGAAGTGGCATTAAAAACTCCTTAGTTGGGCTGAAGTGTGCGGTTATGGAAAATAATAATTAATTACAGCATTGTTTTGTTCAGCAAACTGTATCGTAATGAAACTTTTTAAATTCGTTACAGGTGCATGTGCGTAAAGTATGTCATTATGCCATTACTTTCGAGTTCATAATTCGAATTTTACGATATCAGTGTAGATTCTTTATTGCAGGCACGTAGACCCATATAAAAATTAAAACTAAATAATCCATTTCCATTACTTTAGGACTGTTTTGTTCCCTTTCATTTGCTTTCATTGAATAGTGTGGATTGTGCTAATGTTCAAATTACTGTAAATATATTTGCCCATGTGTATCTTTACTCGGGATCAAACGAGCTCACCTCAAAAAAAGACAGCTATTGAAATTGGCATTTTTTATTATGAAACGAGCATGCTAGTTATAATAGACCGTGCTTATTATTGTACGACAAACTTCAAAGAAATTGTGCAAAAAAATCTCAAAGAAAAAGCTGACAAACACTTTATACACAAGTAAATTGTTGAAAATTGATTTTACTTTTGGAAATAACGAAGTTCTTTGTTGCTTATTTTTCTGTTTCGCAGAATGTTTATGATTTTATTTAAATTCAGTTAATTGAAAAAAAAAACAGTTGAGTACACAACTGCAAAACGTTTAATTTAAATAATAATAAAATATTTCTTATGTGTACAATGTGAACTCAATGTTCAATTTCCTATTTTAACTCTAGCAGTGGTAATACCAACGCTAAACAAACTGAACTGAGGTTGGCGGGAAAATTCGTAAAGATCATGTTGTGGATTTTTTATTTTTTTCCAAAACTTGTGTTTCTTCGAGTGTTAATGTGTAATAATGGTGGATTATTAAATGTTAAGTGCTCGTTAACGTGTACAAGTGTGGATAAATGGTACAAAGTTGAAAAACATGACTTTCTTATTATCTCATCATCCCCTCAGAAACCTAGTAAAGTTTCCATCACTTTACTAGGATACAAGTATAATATGTTCAATGATTACGACTGAAGGACATGTATCCATGGTCATGAATAAATAAAAAATAAAAAAAAATTATAAAACAAACTGAACTGGAAACAAATACTTCAAACTCAATGACTAAACAACAACAACAACATGCACTCAACACGCCATCAAACTAACTAAACAAGGATGTCGTTTAGAAAATTGTCTCGTACGTAACAAAACGACTATTTGCGTTAGCAATTCTCCCTAGCCGCTATTCGTAGTCGTAGATACTTTTCTATTCCCATGTAAAACAATGGGGCGTGCCAGTTGACTACGATCAGTCGTTTCCTGCATGGCATCTTGTTAATACAGTGTTGCCATGCGTAAAATATTTATACGAAAAAAAAACGGAAGCGGAAAACGAACAGAAAACTGGAAATCTAAAATGATTTCGGTCGTTTCGCATCAACATAAAGTGTTGATGATATTTCTTTTTCCTTCAATAAAATCTTAAAGGAAGTATCAGAAACTACTAACATTAAAGACGAGAGATCAGGGTGTTTAGCTTCTTAATGGTCGCATGACTGAATAGAAATTCACCGCATGCCGATAATATCAGAAGATGATAAAATTCTATGTCAATGAAATATAAAAGAGAAATATCAACAAATATTCGTAAAACATTACAGGAAATCTTTTTGCATCGGTCGACACTTTAGGGTTACGCAAATAGTCAGGGGTAAGGCAAATAGTTGGAAATGTCCCATGGGACGCGAGAGAGGACATAATCTTTACAAATATGCTTAAAGTCCAAGTAGTTTTGACCCAATGATGGTAACAAAGTTACAAAGGGGACCAGTTTTGTCCAAAGGGTTTTACTTAGGGATATTATTTGACCTATTTTGCTCTGAGTTATTAATCTGGCATTTTCTTAACATTATTATGCTTTCAGAATTATTCAAACACATTTACTTACGTGATTCTTAATCTTCTATAAGCAGTAAATTCAAAGTAAGTTAGTACTCACGATATACATGGTACCCCTAGCTACTAATTAGCTGCAATCACCTTCCCACAACTCCTAGTTTCCGTAGCTAAAGTAACACAAAATCGCCGACATTTACAAACAGATAGCAAGTTCTCAACTCCTGCAGCTTATCTCCACAAGACAGTCCGGTATCGTTCACAGCAGTTCACAGTGAGGCTATAAACAACGTTTCTACACAAAATCTCTGCTCGATTATCTAATTTACAGTTTGTCCAGTGTTATTTCTAGAGTAAGAGTTGCCAACTCGCCTTGCCGACTTCTTGAAGATACCAGATAATATGTGCGAGAATTTGACCAGAGTCAAGTTAACCTAAGATATTTCATACATATTTGATAAGTTAGCTTATGAAGGCAACGTTTGATCTATCTTGTACTCTAATAGAGTTTGTATAGAATCAAGTAGAATTTTCATGTCACAAATGTGTCAGTTTGATAAAATTCACTCAAAGAACCCGGGTCACCTTGTTAGGTCCCCATTCTAGGCCGTGAATAATAAAAGATTTTGTTAATCTTTTATAATTATTTATAATAACTACGCTAATAAAATAATTTGCTTCTATGATAAGCTTCTCATATTACACGGTAACCATAAACATGTTTGCGCACCCGGCTCCGGCAGCAGCTTAGTTTCGTTTAGTTGGAAAATGTTATGCTTGAAACATAAGCACTCACAAATTTTATTAGTATTTATTTTAATTAATTGTTTTTTTACCTTCGATCAACAATAGTATTGATAATATAAGTTTTTTAAGAAGAAATGCGATTACACGTTCAACATAATATACCTACTGTGATGCTATATCAATAAATAAATAAGAACTGGCCAAGAGCATGACGGGCCATGCTCAGTATTATAGGGTTCCTTAAGTAGGTGTTACAAACAAATCAAATCGAATATTAATCATGGCTATTTTAGTTTTTGCAATAGACGGCAGCATTGGCGACTCAGATAGTGTTGTTAGTAGCCGCCGCTAGATGGCGCTATAAAGTGCCAAATGCAATAGACGGCAGCATTGGCGACTCAGAGAGTGTTGCTACTAGCCGGTAGATGGCGCTGTACAGCGCAAAATTTAAGAAGTTTGTTATTTCAATATAACAAAAAGTTACTTTTTGTAATTTTTTTAAATAGAAAGTAGCTAAAGGAGCATTATTTGCTAAGATCATTTTTCTCTAAGGTCAATGACCTTTGAACTAGGAAAAATATTTTCATCCCCATTTCACATGTATGGGCGCCACCCCTAAAATACGTAATCACGATTTTTTTATTTATTTAAAATTGAGATCTGTCTACACTATTTTTTTGCAAATTTTCATTTACATATGTTTGTAACTGTAGAAGTTATTAAGCTGTAAAGGATTAGGACAGACGGACAGACGGACAGACGGACAGACGGACGGACATGACGAAACTATAAGGGTTCCTTGTAGGACTACGGAACCCTAAAAAAGCTCGTAGAGATAATGAGGCGGTTTTATTCGTTAGCACAAATACATTAAGCATGCATTGAATATAATATAATACATTATTACCGTTGTTGATACAAACCATTGAGCGACATTGTTTATTTACATGTGGGGTCAATATCATAAGCTTGTTAAACACAGCTTAAAAGTTTTTTTTTAAAATAACAGCAAGTTCTACCATAATATGCCAAAAAAAATATAAGCACGTTTAAAACCGTCAAAATCCGCAGAGCTTCTAATTACAGTCACAATATTTTATCTTACAATAAAGCTGTAAATTTTATGAGAAGTAAAGCAAAGTCAAGGTGACTCTTGAAAACCATTCTCCCTGAGGTGACTTAATTAAAACCCTAAGTTCTCAGCCTAAATCTGTATGATTTATTAGTTAGCTAAGTGAAATAATAATCCAATTAATTTGCTATAAATGATTTCCCTTTGTTCGTAAAGGAAGTGAACCAAATTGGAGCTTTTCCTATGAAAAAAGAGATGATGATTACAATAAATTGTACAAGAAAACCTTTTATCTCTATTACATTATCATACCAATATCATAAAGTCCTTCCTGAAATATCTGCTAATATAACAATGCAAAACTAAGATTTAATTACATTTAACAAATCAATTCATAAGGAAATCTATTACAAGTTATATAATTATGAACAAAAACCAATTAATTTAGGTGTGATTGCTTAATCGAACACCAGACAATGAACTAATCCTACTGATGTCAGTTTCACGTTAATTCCAAATTAATCCGATTCTGTATTTGGTTGATTGAATTACATTTGGCTTCACATTGTAACTGTTAAAGCATACACTAAAGTACACGGGTAAACATCTATCAAAGTGAGATTGCTATCTTAGAGAAGCAATCATTTCCCCCTGACTGAAAATATTGTACAGTAGGTTAAAAAAAACTTTACTCTACGCTTACGCTTTGTAGAAGGGAAAATCATTATGTTACGCTAATTGTTTAACATTATAGAGTTTTTAATGAGCTATTTTGTGAGTTACGACGATAAACACATTTAAAAAATTCTACTTCGGTTCACCAGAAATAAAAACATAAAATCTCTAGCTTGCTAACATGGAATTTATGTCAGCTGGTTATCTCGTCGTAAAATTCCTAACAATTTTTTACCAGTTCTATCTATCCGTATTTGCATGCAAATAATATTGCATCAGAGTTACGTGAATATCAGTTGGGGTGGGGTAACTATAATAAGGAATAGTGTTCCACTATATTCAGAGATGAATCTAAGCGTGAACTCATGCTTCCAACTGCCAAAATGTAGTGCTATTTGACATTTGGAAGCACGAGTTCATGAATATTCGTCTCTGAATATAAGCCTAAAAGGCCATCTTTGGGGCTATTTGATTTTGTAATTTAAATCTTAGATCACGTTGAGATCGATCAACTCTAGTTCAAGGCTGATATTATCTGTGCTGTTGCTCAGAGTTCAATGGAACGTTAAGGACCTTTCGAATCATTCCAATTTTCATAAAAGTAACTTAGTTACTTAAGCTATTATTTTTATTCAATAAAAAAAACTGAAAAGTGTGTTTAGCCAATACATACGTACGATACGTAGTATCTACTTTAATCAAAATAACTTATATTAACAAATCCTTCTTTAAAAATCCATTTATCCATAACCAAGCAACCACACAGCCCTGAATGTTATGGATTTACTCCCGCTCACCTTAGACAATTACTATACAAGCAATTTAATTAACCACATCAAAGGTGTTTAAACTAAATCATGTATGTAGACATTTATTTGAATTAGCAACACACAAACAGATCTATTATAAATTTATAACCATGTTCTATTACTACTGTTTAGTATTCTCTGTTACTCAACATAATATCTACAGAATTATTAAGCTTACATTATGGTAAGAAACTTATGTTACACAATAATATTGATTACATAATCAAAGTATAGATAATTCTAGAAGTGAATTCACTGTTTGTTTTCTTCAATATGGATAGCAAGTGTAAACAGTGAGCTTGAACGTCTCGGAACTCTAGAGAAGTTTGAACCAGCTAAGACAATATTAAGTTTGTATAGATGAAGACAACAGAGAAACTTAATAAAAACATATTGATCTTTAATTATTAACAATAGAATGGTGCTAAAACAAGAACTTAAAAACAAAATAGGTGATGAATGGGAAATAAGAGTCAATATTAGATTCACGAATCATTTTAAATTCAAGCACGACGTAACTTTTGTTTAGTTTGGGCCTCTAGCCTACGTAATTGCTTTAAACCAAACGGAACAAAGCAACAATGTCTTGAATCTTCACCGAAATGGTCAGTTAGGAAAGGTCTAATTCATTCAAGATTCATGATTTCATGTTTCTCTTATAGACATCCGCAGTCTGTGTTAATAAATGCGCTCCCTCAGTGCGGTCAAGCTTGTGTTTAATTTCCGGCTCAGCTAATTGTCTACAAGTTGCGGGTAGCCGTAAAATACGGGAAGTTTGTTCGGGTTTCAAATGAGTTCATTTTAAATCATTTTAGTGCTAGCCGCTCCCTTTTGTGGTTTATCCCATCTATGGCGAATTGGTTAAGTCAAGAGTGAAGCAGTTTACACAAGAAGCGCTAGTATCTACCGTTATTACCTACTTGATAAATATTAATGTTAGGATACTTACACTGAACAGACGTAAACAAATCTCTCAATAAATATACTTACCTACTCATGTATAAAACAAATAACGAGGATCGCAATTTCTCCCATGTTTACGTCAACTATCTTTAAAAGGAGTTCATATGTTACCTTTCATATCAGTCAGAATACAAACATTTCACGTTTAGATTGAAGCTCGAAATAATCATTACAATATTAAGATATTATTCAAACACACCACTTCATTTCCAGAGACGTAAGGCAATTCAGTCAGCTGATGATATAATTTCCTTGCAATATGCAAGAGAGACTGGTGATGTGTGATGTCTCATGGCAATATACGGAATTGCTGTATTTGGCAGTTATAATGACTGTAGGCAATGCAGAAGTACCTAATTATATTAAGTTTTATTAAGTTTGAATGTACGGAGCGGAAAGGCAACGTCGCATCGCAGCCCGCGCTTTTTTACGGCACGCGTCGCCGGCGGCCGGGCAGTCGCTTATGAACATCGGTCCCGCCTGTGGGTTGACACTTCGCCTCCGAAATTCCCGCGTTTTTGTCAGTTTTGTGTTGATTTGTTTGGTACGGTGGTAATAAACAGTTTTACCGTAACTTTGTCTTGTGTCTTTACTACCTAAAATCCGTACAATGACTGTCTAATAGAGATACCTAATTGGTACTGTAAAAGTGTACATGAAGAGAAAATGAAATCGACGTATTGTGGAAAAAATCGTGCCGTCTGAAGTTAGCTGACTATGCAGACCACAGAGATAGATAGAGATAGAATAGTTGTAATCACAATTTTACTTGCGATTCATGCGTGGCAATTTTCGAACAAACTACGCCTCCCATATTGACGTCATTATTTTTTTTTAATTAACTTTTATCAAATGTACACACGGCTACACATCAAGCTGTACATTTCCAGTATAAGCTGACCTCGCATTGTATAGGTTTTCCTTACAACGCGAGATCAGCCTTTACTAGTTTTCACAGCTTGATGTGTAGCCGTGTGTACTTTACAGCTTTTGTTTCAGCAGTTAGAAACAGCACAATAAGGCATTTTTCCGGTTTTTTGTTACAGTATTTACAGAAACAAGTCATAAGGAGTACTGAGAAAAAGGTTTTGAAATTCCCTGCACTATGGTGCAGTGTTGGCACGCGCGTCCTGCCCACTTTTCCATTCTATCTATTTCTGTGATGCTGACTATGCATACATGTATTATTATTATTTTATTTTAGATTTTTATTTTACATGAAATATGTAGAACTACCGAAACCTGATTTATTATTTGTGAGCACATGGGCCACCGTGTGAACGAAGCCACAGTGCGATCTAACTGAATAGTAAAACGCAATCTATCGAGGTTGTCAGTACTAAAGGATACCCAGAATGATGGTTGAATGTGGCCCCTCAGAGCGATACCTTAATCAACAAATTCCTGAACGTTTGCTAACGGCAATGTTTGGCATAAGTAAATAGGCTTAGGGATGGTTATTAGGATTGTCCATCCATAAGAGATTAAACACTGCATGTACCAGTGTAAAGCCTATTTCCACGGTGCTACACCGTTGAAGTTGACCAGCAGTGATCGAACTTGTTCCAACATTTCCAGTGCAATAGTTTTTTTTCTTTTTTCGACAAAATCCGTGAATGAATTTTCTATTTGGAATAAAAGCTAGTTTCCACATTCAACGTCATTGGTACACGCGTTCTTAAAACATACATAAGAAGGAAAACAGCGATGCGGGTGGGCGTAAGTAGTTCCTTTGTGTTCCAATGTTTTTTATATTGCCTTAGACGATTGTATTGTTTGTTTACAAAATGTATCAGTCTGAAAAACATCTTTATTATTTTAAATAAAGCGTTAGATAATTGAACATCCTTAAAATTAAAACTATGGTTCCATTACTAAAAGCAAATGCAGTCTACAGTAACAGTACACTGTTCATTGTGTTGGTAGTAAGTGCTCTATCAAGGCGTCGTTCTTCGCAGGCTCCATTCTTTGCTCAGTCAACTGTTCCCGATGGTCAACGTTACAGTTTAATTATCGCCTGCGGCAAACAATTTTCAAGATTTTCTGGTATCTTATTAATATACCAATCAGACACCGAGTAATACTGATATCAAATGTAATGTTCCGTTGAAAGTTTCAGGCACTTTTCTTCCATGTTTTTTACGTTTTCTGTTGTATCTTTACATATCATCTAAGTATAATGTTCATTTACTGAGAAATGTTCTAGAGATTAAAGAAGCAGGCGTCTAGGCGTATATTGAAACTTATCTCGTGGAAATAATTTACTGAGCGATTTATAACCCTTCAGCAATCTAACGGCAAGCCTAATAGCGAAAATGCCTTTAATATTGTAATAGGAAATGTTTTTTTTTTTTTTTTTTTTTTTATTCTTAACGGGCTTGCGTTTGACTAGTTAATTTCGGCATGAGTAACGATCGATGTTATTTTCTTAGAATTCATGGGGAAGAAAATGTTGTTTTTTCATTATATTATTATTTAAGACAACACAGTACCTATCTTCTATTAAATTTTTTCATATCGCAAGCAATGCCGATGTCGACAATTCTACCAATGTCAAGAGTTTTGGAGAAGCATGTGTTACTACATAAAAATTGGGGAATTAAGTTTAGGTACCCAAATTTGATTGACAAAAATAAATAATACGTTCACTATTTCATAATCTGTAACAGACATTAGGATATTACGCATGTTTTGTTTGCTTACATGGTTGCTGCGGGAAATTAGTACTACAAGCGAAACTCTCTAAACCGGTAAATCAGATAAACTTTACCCGGAAGACAAATACATTATCAAGATCTAAGAACATTACATCAGTAGAGTGTATAGGATTAGGAACGTACCATTATTCAAAACTTGGTCAAAGTATCAGGTTCTGTTACAAACTATGTCCGACCCCAAGGAGTAGTGTATCTATCTGACATCTATTTCATTAATAAGTACCCTAACTTTGACTCAAGTTGATCCTTTGATCCAAGTCCGGTGAACTGTTATAAGATCTGTAGGGTTACACTAGGGTTTCTCCTGTATCGTACGAACATTTACAGACACAAATCTTATATTAACCATAATCCAAACGCGAAAGAAATGTCCATGTTTTATTCCATTTGGGAACCAAATCCACGTGACCCGCTCTACCATTACCGCACCGTAATTTTTCAACTGTATTTTCAGCAGAATACATCTTCATAATAGCTTACTTACTACATCACATCACCTTCCTACTACTGAGGTAAATCATCACATAACCAATATACAATAAATACTAAACTTGCAAATTTGCAAGGTAGTGTAAATGAAAACTTTGCACTTGCTAAACTAATAACAGAAGACTAGAACTGTTAGGTAAATACTTGCAACTAAGATTAAAATATGTGTCTTGATACATTAAACTTGACTTATCAATCAAGATCGGAGCTGAAAACATAAATACATAAGATGATATAATATAACTCAGAGCCACATTATCATTACCACATTAACGCAGATAGCAGTTCTAGGAAACATGAAAACCATTAACAACAGGATATGTCACTGCGCTTAGCAAAATTAACATATCAAAGCCACATTGGCTGGTTTTAAGACAAAGCGAAAGAGCGCAGAAAAAGCGGTGACGTAAAACTGTGACGTCATAGACTATGCCTCAAGTGCGCCTTTGAACGCGGGAAGAGAATTTGCTCAACACGACTGTGGACACGCTTCTGCCGCACTGCGACGCCGCCGACGCTATTTAATTCTCTTAAGACAATTATTAAAGCGATTTACTGTTTTGCTGAGTTCTTTTGTCATAGTTTTTGAGTTGGTTGCGTAGGGTAAAAATGGTGTGGTGGATACACTTTGATCGATTGTTTATTTTTACCTCGAACAATTATGGTAGGGTCAAGTCATACAGTTGTCAGGCTAAAGTTTCTTTGATACTTATACATATGTAAGGTATTTCAATGTGGCCGGTATTTTATTAAAAAGTGTAATTATAAATTCAGTAGATACCACCCTTCTTTTTTATTAGCAGTAATATCTACGGAACCTTATGTTTTTTATTTGCCTGTCTCAGTTTTAATTAAATCCGAAATTGACATAAGTACCTACCTAATACCGCCTTATTGTAAAGAGTAAAATACAATTTCTTGTAATTTCTGAACAAAATATTTTTAGTTTTTTGTTCAAAAAACTTTCACTTTATACAACAGCAAAATTCAATCCCAATTTCTTGTTAGTTAAATATTTTATAGAAAAAAGTTTTTCTTTTAACGAAAATTATTTTAACAAATGACCTTCGACCTTCGTTCCGAAATTAGTAACTATAAAGTGCTTCATATTTTCTTACTTAACCTTAATAACTTCTTAGGTTTTCGCGATCACTACACATTATAATAAAACAAAGTTTAACCGGATTAAATCGCCAACCAACCAATAACCAATTAACCAACCAACCAATTAACCAATTTAAATAATATACGCGATTTAATCCGGTTAAACTTTGTTTTATTACTTAACCTTATCTAACTGATAATTCTCTCGTATTTTACAAGTTTTCCAGACCAACGAAACAGTCGAAATACTTACTGTTTGCATAAATAATATCATTATGAAATATCAATACCTGCTGATTGTGTTTACTTGATTCTCTGTAATATGATTACTATTAATGGTTGTTGTATTGACTCTAAACAAATGTATGGATGGCGCTACGCTCCTCACTAGGTAGGCAGTTCATTTCTGTTTCACTTCTCGTGTGGAGCGGTCGTTGACTCCATCAGTCCACCAAGTGCTGTGTATACCTAAACAGCAAATTATTGTTTTATATTTCATCCCGAATTATCATCACTTACCATCTTTACATTTCCGTTTGGCGAAGACGTACTCCCAAGTTTTGTTTGTACTTCTTAGATTTGTAATTGGTTTGCTTCCAAACAGAATGACAGACTTTTGATTAACTAAGTTTATTTTTGTTTCAGGTATGTATTCGATACGGGCTTTATAAAAAGGGTACCAAAGGTATTCAAAGAGTAGATCGATTGTTTTTGTCCAGAAAATGTCTTCATAACATAACAACATAACATAACAACATAACATAACATCACGCCTGTATTTCCCCGAAGGGGTAGGCAGAGGTGTATAGTACACCCACATTTCGCCAGTTATGTTATAGTCCCATGTAATAGGGGGCGAGCCTATTGCCACTAACCGGGCACAAACCCATACTCCGGGCTGCTACTGAGAATTTCCAAAAAAATTAATAAATTGAAAATGTCTTCGCATTATTAAAATTAAGATATTCCGGTACTAATCAAGTTAATTAAGAAGCAATTAACAGTCGGTGATTAGGTACGGTTCCTTTGAAAGTTAAGCAACAAACTCTTAATTTAGAAGTTGTGACCCAGATGTGACTTCAATTAAATTTACTTTGTGTTTGAGTTGCTACTGAGGGTAATTAATGACCGAGAACAATAACACACAGAACCTGCAGTATTCAGTGCGGATTTTTTTTGATGTGAAATTATAGTTTACTGTTGCACTGGAAACATGAAGACTGGCCCCGATTTTCGATTTTTGGACGACCCTTTTCTCTGAGGATTGTGAAGATTCCAATTTTGTGTGTGTGATAAAGAACTGGCTGTCCTAAAAGGCTACAACATACAATATTTTCCCTAAATGGTTCCTTCATAACAAAAAAAATGCCTGGAGTAAAAAGATTTCAGAGCTAATTTATTTTCAGCGTAAGAAATGCGTCGTTCCAGTTTTATAAATATTCTGTTGAATTAAAAAGTAAAAAATTTAGTAAGTAAAAACAAAGGCTTGAACTTGTTTTAAAAAATTAGTTATAATCACCTGTTAAACATCTTTTCCGTTCAAAAAATGAAAGAAAAATCTGTATTTTCATTTACATCACATAATCCCTGGACGTTATCATTTAGAATTTAAAAGTGCCAATTGCCAAAACGATTGGTTTTGAATGTTTTTCCTTAGTTGGCTTTTTGAGTGTAAACAAGAAAAGAACACTTTTCTAAATGGCGCATATAAAAACTGTTTTAAATTCATGAAGTTTTTTGGAAGTTACAGTTGTTTTTTTTATGATTTGCGTCAGAGTAAGGTTTTTCCTTTGTCGTGTGTGTTTTTACTAACACAAATCTCATATGCAAAAACACCCAGACTCGGAACAACTATCTGTGGACTACACAAATATTTGTTCCATTCGGGAATCCAACCCGCGACTCTTAGTGCAGAAATCGACTGGTCAACCACTGCGCTAATTGTGTTGTTTTAGTAATAAATAGTAATAATGTTGTTTGTGTTTTAACGTGCATTCAAGACTCCAGAACTTAATGTGGATTCAAAACGATTTTATTAATTAAATACTTAATTGTAATAAAGTACTGTGATTAGTTGAGGTATTTATAAAAAACTTTTAGATTTTTTTGATGCAAAAGATATACGAATATTAAGTACAACAAAATATTAGCATAAATTAAAAAGAAAGAAAAGAAAGAAAGAAAAATATTTATTTGACACAACTGAGACACATACAAAAGAAATATACATGAACAAGAAATAGATATTGTTGCAATGCTCTTTAAATTCAAACTCAGTTCTATGTAATTGATAATATTATATTTAATGCCGAAGTAAATACATTTGTATATAATTAACATTATTTTTTACAATGACACTTATACACGCTACCATGAAGTTGTCGACTGACTGACTAATGTAGACTGAACCTCGTAATAACGTTACAACGACTTTTATATTATTCCTTGTGGCAGGTTGTGATCGTTATACCCACTAAAGAGAATATAATCACTACGTTTAATAATATACTCTAATACCCACTTTAAAGTTTACAATATGGGGTTGCCATTTATTTAATCGATAATTCAACATGTTTGTTTTATTTTATTTTAAAGAAGTAATACATTTTAATATCTACTTATATGATTCAGTCTGTATAATAAATAAATAACCGTAACAATATAGTGAAGAAGTAACAAAGCGAGGAAAAAAAGTAATTGACAGTCATGCGCCATGTGTGTCTCAAAATTGTGACAAATGGGTGTCCAGCTCAGCATATTGCCAGGTTATTAAACCTGACGCTGGTATTCTGCTGGATCCCTGTTGTGACGTAGGATGTCGAGCAAACTACACATTAGTAATAGTTAGTGAGTGTGTGTGTGTATTAAGAGTGTGATTATGAATAGAAATATATATATTAAGTATACGATAAATATATGTGAGTGACTAAAATATAATTAGATAATTTGTAAACAACGTTATGTGATACTCGATAAAATACTGCCAAATAACAAACCAATAATAGATTAAAGACATAAATAAATAATTTATCTCTGGTTCCGCAGCAGGGCATAGCGGCTAGTCATGTTGTGTTGGCGGTTAGTAATTAAAGTTTTCCACACATTTATACCTAACTTTTGCGGTACAGATCGCGGTGCCACAAAACAAAACAACAACAGAATAGATGGTACCTATATCACCATTGCAACAATGATAAATGTCAGAATAAGAAGTGTTTTGTGTAAGACATGACAGCGAGAAGATAAGACATATTAATTTGTTCATTCGTTTATCTACAAAAACAAATGCAGCATGATATAACGAAAGCTTATTTTGTAGAGAACTAATATTCCTGTTTTAGCTGGTTCGTAATAAGCAAAACAAAAAAATGGTCACTGCTCAAATGACGTTATGTCGTTTGCACACTGCAAGGCTTTAAAATATTACTTCTGTGACGTACAGATACTTATGATATCAGAATGTACTCTAACACTGTACATCACTATACAACTGTAACACTTGTTTCTATCATGAATCAACTGAAAAAATATATTTCGCGTGGTTTTAGAGACTTATGCTCTATCTATCTACCTACACAAAGTTGCGTAGTTAAAATATAATAAAATAAAATATCACGGATGATGCCCATCAGCTCGTATTCTTGTAATAATTAATTGGAGCTTCATTTCCTTATTCTCCACACATTTTCCCCTATCAGCCGGAACTCTGCTGACCGGCCTGGACGTCCGTGTTTCAGTCACGTTACTGAGGTAATCAAATTGTCGGTGGCGAAGCGCGTAATCAGGGAGGCGGTAAAGACAGCTCGGAGCGCGACGCAAACACTACGCGGTATTAGGCACGTTCATTATATTATCGTAAGAGATGGAATGGATGCCTTACTTAATTTGGTACGTCGCTGAATTTTCGTGGTAGAAGGTAAGGTAATTGATTCTGATTGGTTGGTTGGGTCGTTGGTTTAATTTAGGTTCTGTAGATAAATGACTGCTCCAAGCTTATTGGAATCAATTGTATGAGGAAAACCACGTTTGCAATTTGGTTTGGTTCCACAAGACGACATTAATAAAATCAATTATCACTCGGGCTTGCTGTTTGGTAAAACACTGGCGTTAAATCCAAACCTAGTCCAAATTGTATCCTAATCTAGTAAATGAATCGGTGGAATCCATTAAAATAAAATAGTCCTATTGAATTCACATATCAATGTGAAGCGTCAAATTCGACAGTTTTACTGTATGCGGACTATTCGTTTACAATCACTTGCTAAATATGCAAGACAACCCATGGGGTGATGCCAAATTGAACATATCCTTAGCTCGCGAAGGATACGTGCAATAACAAAAGCTAGTACATTTATTAATGTAATTATTTCCTACATCATAGTGTATCCATAGATCTAACAAATAGCGCTTTGCAGAACAAAGCGATTCCCCGACACAATAGACTCATTAAATAATAATAAAAAAACTAATATCACATGTTAAATGTTAATATCTAAGGCATAAGTGAACACATTTAAGGCGACGTTAAAGCAATTAAAATACATTGCAGCTCTTTAGTACTTGTGCTATTTTTTTAATTGAGAAGCACCCTTGCCTCCGTCTACCGATGTTGATAATAATTGTTGTTATTATTGTAAAAGAAAATTCAATTATGCCAGACACTGCATACATATAACTTCACGTCATTCATTGTCATTGTCATTTCGTTTCAAATGTCATGATAAATTATTCACAGCTAGAAAAACTTACTGAAAATATAAATAATGTGAAGAATGAGTCTAACTTCATAAATAAATGTTGGAAATTCAATTTATTTACCAACAAAATAATCTCTCTTTTTATTTAGCAGTTCACAAACTTGTTGGATCATAAATAGATCTTTAGGTAGAAAAATACAGATATTTACAGATAGGCTCATCTGGTTAGACTGGAGGTTGACCCTAACATTATTATAGGCGAGGAAGATGGCGAGACCTTTCGATAGAAATAGGAATAAAGTCAGAATTTCAAAGCTTCAATTTATTTAAACAAAACTCGAAGTAACTACTTTGAAGTAATGCACTTTTGTAGTTGAGCGATACTACCTAAAACATTACTAAAATATTTTGGAGAGAGGTCAAGGACACATATAGTCTGACAACATTGAAGACCTCATCGAGGGCGAATGGCAATTGCTTTGAAAGATTCATGAATCCTTTGTATGCTTAGGAATCTGAATTAGGGTTGGTCTTCGAAATTTTATGCATCTGGCACCCATTTTTTTCGGTCACTCGTCTCTGAAAATTGCGGCTAGTGTCTAGATGATAGACTGTTTTTTTTTTTGGAATGATCAAGAATAAACTGGACAAATTCGTAACATAATTATATAGTAAAATCTTAAGAAGTAAATATATGAAAGAAACGATAAATATGGCTTTTACGAATTACCTTTGTTGACGAAATCTGTTACGAGAATAATACGTATTATTTGGGACCCAGTTGATTTCAATCTTGGTCTAGACGATATTACCTACTTATTGAAACTTCTATTTTAGTATTTGTGTCTGGGAACTCCGGGAATTAAGGGCAAACTGCTGAATTTTAGTAGAACTGTATTATAACAAGTGTGATTTCTCCTTAACTTTCATCGGAGTCAAACGTCGAAGATAAACTGAAATAAACAGTGCCTCACTTACTTGGCTTGTATTTTCACAATTTCTTAACTAGTTTCCCGCTATGAAAAAATACAGCTCAATTGGAATGCAAAATTCCCTTTGTATTTAAGGCATCAAAATATCAAAGCGATTCATTTGTTATTCATCGTCTGCTCCAGTTTACAAGCTCAGCAGCGATCGATGGTTGTCTCTGAGATACATATTTATTGTGAGATCAAACATGGTATGTCAAGACTTTTTCTTGTATCTAATATAGGAGAAATATTCAAAGGATGTCAATACATTGGATGGAACCATCCTTACAGTAATGCGATGGTTGAAAGGAGAAGGATCGAATCTGAACCAACTATGTGATCAAGTATTGATATTTTTTCTTGTTTAATTGTTGTTGTAGCATTGATTTATACTCTGTACATCATGAAAGTGTGAATATCAAGTCATTCCCTTACATACCAGTTCAGTATACTGCTGTCATTACTAACGACTGTACTCGACCATTTGTCTTCACATTGGCTTCAGCTCGCCGCCACTCTGATAGATCGCCATTGTTCGGATACATTTCTGACCGCAAATGTACTGTGCTTTTAGTATCGAAGTTGTGGCCTGCAGCGTTTTATTCAACAAATTATTGGCATGTTCACGGTAGCGCATCAATTATGGCTGTAAGAAAAAAGGAAAAATTTGACTTACGGATACAATATTCCATTCAAATATACGTGGGACACTCAGAAAGTTTTGCGAAACTAAAAAAAATTGTTCTATACGTACATATATTTTTATCAAATATTTTCAAAGTACTTTCCACCAGCCTCTATACAAAGATTCATGCGCCTAAACCAGTTTTCAAAACACTTTTTCCAGTCCGCCGCAGACACCTCGTTTACAGCCTGCTCGAACGCAGCCAGCGCATCTTCCGGCGACGAAAATTGTATCCCTTTGAGCTGATTTTTTATTTTTGGGAATAAAAAGAAGTCACACGGTGCTAGATCAGGGCTGTAAGGAGGGTGACCCAGGAGTTTGACTGGCGTGCTGTCCAGGAAGTCCCTCGTTTTGAGTGCGGTGTGCGCAGGTGCATTGTCGTGGTGGAGCAGTAGCCCGCGGAGCCCTGTGTTTGGTCGCTTGTTGCTTATAACAGAGAAAACTTCTGGCAAACATTTGGTAGTATACCATTCGGCATTAATGCTTCTTTGATCCCGTAAGGGAAGTGATACCAAGTGGCCAGTCAAATTAAAAAAGCTAGCGATCAAAATCTTACCCCCGCTTCTAGATCTCTTCACTTTGGTAGGCGTTGGCTCATTTTGAAACACCCAAACAGTCGACTGGCGCTTGGTTTCTGGGTCGTATTGATAAATCCAGGACTCATCACCTGTAACGATGTCGTAAACACGCCGAGACGAGCCTGCTTCAAATTTGTTAAGCATATCACGGCACCATTCCACCCGGGCCTGCTTCTGAGCATCGGTGAGGTTGTGCGGCACCCAGCGTGATACTATCCTCCTCACGCGAAGATGGCTGTGTAGAATCTCGTGAACGCTTCCCGATCCAATCTTCAATATGTGTTGAATCTCCTGATATGTAATTCGCCTATTGTCTTGGATTAAATTTTTCACTGCTAGCACGTTTTCTTCGGTAACAGCCGTCAAAGGGCGACCGCTTCTTTCGTCATCCCCCAAAGTTGGTCGACCGCGCTTGAATTCGTTATACCAACGATACACGGTTGCCTTGGAAGGGCCTTCATCCATGAATGCCATTTGAAGTCTATCGTACGATTCATCCGGTTTCAGGCGACACTTGAAATCGTATAAAATCATAGCTCTAAAATGTTCCCGGCGCAGATCCATATTTCAGTGAGACACAATACTTTGAATTAACTCGCAAAAAATGTGGAGGGAAATTTTGAAATTGGTACTTTCTTATTTTTACTTATAAATAATCATATTTTCGAAAAACATTATAACTGGCCAGTCTCCCATATATAAAAACTTTTTTTCGCAATACTTTCTGAGGGGCCTGGTATATTTAGTCTACCTTTGACCCCGAGTGGATGTCTGACGAGTGCCTCGATTCCACTGAGGTAATATGTACTACGTAATAGAGTAGACATTACGAACAAAAAAAATCTCGCAACTTACTGGACGCAGAGCACGCGCGCGGCGAGCGTGGCTAAGTAAGTGAGAGTGCAGGAACTCTAAAACGTGCTACAAACATTTTGTTCGAGGCGTGCTACAAACATTTTGTTCGAGGTGTCTTCTCTAGTTATGACCTCAGTGCTCGATTCACAGAAGTTTGCTCACCGTCTAAAATATACGAAAGAACTTCCTAAGAGACTATTATTAATATGCCTATCGTCCGATCCACTTATGTTTGATATAGAAAACAAAGTGAAAAACTAGATTTTTGGAATCTAAGTGCTGATGGTTTTACAAATATACGTCCATTAACAGCAACATACAATAAATTATGGAATCAGGCGTTACTTTGCGAAAATCCATGTCATACAAAGTATGCCTATAATTCCAGCAAAAATACGTAATAATGGGGATGAAACTAAATTAGTTTGGTCATTCAACAGTGTAAATCTGTCAATATTATGTTTTAGAATTTCTAATTGCTCCAACACACACAAACGGAAACTTTTATTAAATCATCATCATCATTTCAGCCGAAAGACGTCCACTGCTGGACATAGGCCTCCCCCAAGCATTGCCACAACGACCGGTCCTGCGCCTTCCGCATCCAGCGGATTCCCGCGACATTCATCAGGTCATGCTTTACATGGGACTATATCATAATTGGCGAAATGTGGTTGTGCTGTACACCTCTGCATATACCTTCGGGGAAATACAGGCGTGATGTTATGTTATGTTCACCAGGCCGTCGGTCCACCTTGAGGGGGGCCTACCCACGCTGCGCCTTCCAGTACGCGGTTGCCACTGCAGAACTTTACTGCCCCATCGGCCATCCGTCCTGCGAGCAATATGCCCCGCCCACTGCCACAAAGTTCAGCAGTTCTTCGGGCTATGTCGGTTACTTTCGGTCTATTGCGAATCTCCTCACTTCTGATTCAATCACATACATGCAAAATACTATAACCAAAGAGATTAAATAAGTATTTTAATGTCTTTGACTATAACTATTATTGTCGTTCAAGGAATGGGCTATCTCAATTAAATGATTTGCAAAATGAGATTATTCCAGAAAAACTTAACTTTTTAACTATCGGAACTACATAAATATGGACAACTTTACCAGCGCTTCTCAACAATCAAATATTTCAATCTTATACATCTTACGAGTAAGTTTTAAACATTAATCAGAATAAATTCACGAGGTTCGTATAGTTAACTTTAAAATTGAAAAAAAATAACTGTACCTGACATTTATTGATCGTTTCTTAAAAATAATACATAATTGCAGCGGCTGGTAACAGAGAACTTGAAAATGTGGGCCTAAGCGAAGCTGTGGCACACATACGGGAGTCCATCAGTGCCTAGTTGCGGCCAAGGCTTGTATTGTACTTTTCTCAAATAATGCGCGTAAATTCAAACTAAGTAAATTCTAGAATCAATGACGAACAATAATAATTTTTCGCGCGTTAATTTGTTTCTTTTTTACTTTAAACAGCTTTTTAGCTTAAATTTGCAAGCCAGTGTTCGAAATTTAAACAAAATATTTGATAAGTAACCTCCTTGATTGATATTTTTCGGAGTAAAAAAGATCGTTCGATTTTTAAATTACACGACAGATATGAGTTTTCATGGTAATTTATTAGGCCGCTAAACAGGACAGATAGATTTCATTTTCATACTATCATTGCCAGCCGCTGCTTGCATGTATTTGACTAGTACAGCATTTTCGACTTACCTCGAAGAAGGTTGTTAAAATAATATCGAGTTTCCAAGCATGTTTGAGACAATATATTTAAAAGGTTCTGTTCTAAATATTTGCCAAAGTAAGCTTACCAATAGCGTTACAATTTGGTGAGGATTACCAGCTCACTGCGAGCTATCAGAGTTTAATTACAAACCGCATGTTTGGTGTTTGGTCAAATTAATTTAATTGATTTACATAATCACCTTGTAATTGAAACTTGATTGTTTGAATAACAACATTGATTACATACAAGCTCGTTTATAAAGGACTACTATTCAGCCGAACAAAGCATAGTTTATTCTGTTACCGTTAATACAATAAACATCAGCAAAATTTTCAGAACAGTGTTTTTCACCATTAATTAAATCGATGACAATGTATTCACTAGGTAATTATCACATCGTACCTGTGTGACTACCATTCGACGGTGCCCATTTGTTACAGTGACACCTGTTAACGAGGCTTGCACCGGCTTTGTGCTTCTGTTATCAATGTGTCAGCGCATCGAGGTCGTGATTACCTCTGGTAATAAAACTTTATTAGTTACGTTGTGTAATAGAATCGTTAAAGAAGTGATGAAATATAACACATGAAATGAGAATCAAGTAAGATAGCTCATAGTAACATTATCTTCAACAAATTGGTGTAAGTTATTAAACTGCTTACTGGTTTAAGTTACCGCGTCTCGCATAGTTACGATACTTAACACAACTCTTGTAATATCTGCCACATATTGTAGTTATTACGCTTAATTTACCAACGTTGCTCTCTTTGGGGTGAAAAGTTTGAAGGCGTGAGCAATAAATAAGATGAAATACATACACATTATAATTGAGTAGAGATTTTGCGTCTTCTTCTATTATTTGACGAGTTATCAAAAATGCTTTCATATTAAACAAACAGCAAAAAACCAAATGTATTAACAGACAGTTGTCTGTTTTAGTTTATTTCTCTTTAATCACAAAGTTTATCAACAGGAATTCAGGACACACGGAGTCACGCCCCATTGGCCCAGGTTGAGCCCCCGTCGCACCAGAATATTCACTACAGGCAATAATATCCCCCAAAGGATAATAATGAACCTCGAAAGGATATTTATTGCCCGTACCCAGGATATGCCAGCTTAACAACTTCCGTTCCCTCCAAACATGTCCAAAAGGACTAGCAGCCGTCAAGCACAAATGGAGGTTTTTTTTGCCAGCACCCCAACACTACGAGTACCTAATAGATTTACAATTAATGCTTACTTAATTTTTAAAAGTATTTCAGAATATTATTAAGAGTCTGTATACTGTCCCACTGCAGGACAAATGCCTCCCTACTCTTCTTCCACCTCACTCTGTCTGTGGCTAATAAGGACATAATAAGTATTCATATTTCGGTCGGACTTTATTGACGGCCTCGTTGGTCTAGTGGTCGCAAGCGCGACTGCTGAGCGTGGGATCCTGGGTTCGATTCCCGGGTCGGGCAAAGTGTTATTGGGTTTTTTCATTAGAAAATTCTCAGTAGCAGCCCGGAGTCTGAATTTGTGCCCGGTTAATGGCAATAGGCTCGCCCTCTATTACATGAGACTACAACATAACTGGCGAAATGTGGGTGTACTATACACCTCTGCCTACCCCTTCGGGGAAATAGGCGTGATGTTATGTTATGTGTTTATTGACGCAAAATAAGGTCGAATTTCAATTTCATCATGAACACGACGCTTTTGTCGTAAAAAACATGAAAAAAAAATACCCTCGTGTATTGAAGTTTTGCTTTCCAATAATATTTTCATTAAAAAAGTTCTCAGACAAAGCGAAAAATTGCTTTGTAATACACAATTAACCCAGCCATAATTTTACAGGAAGCTTGTGTGCTCAGAATTTTTAACATGCATTTAATTTTGTAGAAAATAATTTATGCCAAAAACTATTTGCCTGTATTATTGTCGCAAATCCTGCAGCTTTACATTTTGCATTTAAACTTGAGAAATTCTAGTGGAATCTCAACTTTTCTCAGCAGGATGAGCAAATGCATGCAAACTTTCGACTAGAGTTTTAACTTATTATGCGTCAAATGTCAGGTTAAAAATACAAAGTGATTTTTCAATTTCAACAGCTCAACGGGGCAGGCATTGAAAACCTTACTTCAGCATTTTTCTTATGGGCAATGCGTTTCAGATTTTTAAAAGGACTTTCAGTGCCAATAGATTTTTCTTCGGAGAAAGAAGGCGTGACATTCACCTAAAAATGTTTAACAATTGAAATAATTCGTCATTATTTGTATGAAACTAAAAAGTGAAAGCACAAACCTACTCTACGGAATCATTCTCAAAGCTCTGATTAACGATTGTCAGTCATTCCGTGATTGATGGATATTTGCTTATTGTAAACTGAATTAGTTGAACAAAATTTTAGTTGTGTAGTTCTGTAAAAGGAATATTTTATTACGACTATGTTGTTAATTATTATAAAATACTTAGAAGAGTATATTTGATTCGTATCAATTCGTATCAGGCAATACAAGTCACATATTAAACATTCTTATAAATAATAGCTGCCTCCATTCTAGTGTGTTCCCAGCCGGCTGGAAAGAAGCCAGATTGGTCCTCTTGAAGAAGGAAGGCAGGGCCGCGGAGTCTCCCTCTGCATACCGTCCCATATGCCTGCTTGATGAGGCATCAAAGCTATTTGAGAGAATAGTTGCCGCTCGCCTCGTCAAGCACCTGTCGCGGGTGGGTCCTGACCTCGCCGATAGCCAATATGGCTTCCGGCAGCAACGTTCGACCGTAGACGCAATACTTCGGGTCCGTTCGCTCTCGGAGCATGTGGTGTCTCGGGGTGGGGTGGCGGTGGCGATAAGCTTAGACATCGTCAATGCTTTTAACTCCCTGCCTTGGGAGGCGATTAGGGGGGCCCTAATACACCATCAGGTGCCTCCCTACCTGCAGGGTATTGTCGGGGCCTATCTTCGCGACAGGCATATACAGTATGTGGGTAGGGATGGTGAAGGCCATCGGAGGGAGATTACGTGCGGCGTTCCACAAGGGTCAGTTATGGGTCCACTCTTCTGGAACCTCGCATACGACGCGGTTCTGCGTGTTGATCTTCCCACTGGCGTGAGTGTTGTTTGCTACGCAGATGACACCCTAGTCATTGCCGGCGGTGACACCTTTGAGGGGACCATCCGACTTGCCGAGCTTGGGGTGGCAATTGTCGTGAACAAGATCCGCGGGCTGGGTCTGGAGATAGCGCCTCAAAAGACCGAGGCGCTATGGTTTCACAAATTGCCACGAGGTAGGCAACCACCCAGCGTGTCGGTGTGCGTTGGTGATGCGCAAGTCCAGGTGGGCCAGAGTATGAAATACCTTGGCCTAACCTTGGACAGCCGCTGGAGCTTTGGAGAGCACTTCGGACGCCTTGTTCCCCGGGTCGAGAGGGCAATGGGTGCCCTGCACGGACTGCTGCCCAACCTCGGGGGACTACGAGAAGAAGTTCGCCGCCTCTATGCGGGTGTTGTGCGGTCGATGGCCCTTTACGGGGCGCCGGTGTGGTCGAATAAACTGTCAGGCGCCCGGCGCAGCAGAGCTAAGTTTAATAGTCTGCAGCGTAAAGTGGCCATCCGAATTGTGCGAGGGTATAGGACGATATCCTTCGAGGCGGCAACACTTTTGGCGCGCTTTCCACCCCTGGATATACTGGCAGATATGGATGCGAGGGTGTATGACCGGATACGCACCATTCGCCAGAGTGGCGAAGGCGCGACCACAAGGGCGTTCGAGGGGCTGAGACGGCAGGAGCGACAACACGCGCTCGAGCTGTGGCGCGAGCGGCTTTCAGGGCCGCAGTTTGCGCACTAGCGTGTGGTTGAGGCCATCCTGCCGTGCTTCGAAGCCTGGCTGAGTAGAAGTGAGCGTGTCACCTATCGTCTTACTCAGGTGTTCACCGGGCATGGTTGTTTCGGTGAATACCTGAATAAGATCGGACGCGAGGCCACGGCGAATTGCCACCATTGTGGAGGCGACCAAGATACCGCCCAACACACACTCGCAGAGTGTCCTGCATGGAACTCTGAGCGGCGGGTCCTGGTCGATCAAATTGGACAAGATCTCTCTCTATCAGCGGTAGTATCAGCTATGCTGGCAGAGACGACAAATTGGAGGGAAGTAGCCTCCTTTTCTGAGACCATTATGGTCCAGAAGGAGACTGCGGAGCGGGATCGAGAGAGGGCCGATCCTGCTCGGAGAAGGCGACGCCGGAGAGGCAACCTCTCCGGCACCTAGCCTAATAGGGCTATAAGGTGCACTCCCCGCCCTATTGATACGCGACTGGAGAATGGGGAGCCTTTGAGGTCACGACGTACAGAGTGGAGGCTCTGTGTGTCCAGTAAAATGACCTCAGGGATGCCGATGGCACGAAGTAGTCTCGGGCCGCCGTGTGCCAATCCAATCGGGAAAGTGTAAGGGGAGACAGTAAAGTCTCCCTTGAGAAGTGTCTAATAGGCATAGCACAGGAAGGGCTCCGGAGGCTTATTATTTCCCGGAGTCCCCCTTATTGTGCTGAAGATGGCTACCGGGGGGGTTTTAGTGGGTAAAAATCCCACACACCCCGGCCACTGTCCTCCATGAGGCCGGCAGCCTTTTGAAGGTTTCCTCCTCGAATATATAAAAAAAAAAAAGGTCTTGTGGTTTATAAAATGGAAGAAAATGGTTGGCTGTGTCTAGGGCATTTTGGTTTCTTTTTCTTACGGGCCTGAGTATTATGAATAAGTTTCTTAATATCAGAGCTTCGAGAGCTAATGCGCAGAGTACTTATACGTTATCATTTTTTTCGCAACAGCATCTAATTGAAGAAAACGAAAAATATTTATAAATCTAGGAATACTTACTTAATCTTGACCCATTATCGAGATCTTATCACCCAGCAAGTTTTTACCACTATGACATAAGATCCTTACCCTATGATTTTACTTATACTGCTCATTCCTAACAGTATGGAGAGCAGTCAATATGAAGAATAAAGTATCGATACGCAAACAGAAGGTTGTAGTATACGATCTGAGCATCGAAGCGAGCGTTACTGCCAGTAAAAAATGTTTACGGGGTTGCTTGAATTTTCGGTTGGTGAGTCTGCTTTTCATAAATACTATATACTATATCATAAAACTGACAATAAAAATGTAGCACATAGCCACAACATAACATCGATGTAGCAGATGCAAGCAACAGTGTTTTAAAAACATTCCAATTAAATAAAATGTATTTTTAAGCTTTAGTATGAATTCAAAAAGAATTGGTAACAAAACAAGCGGGTTCTATTCCTTTTCCGGAGACACAGAGTATTTTCTATTGTGTAATAAAAAAAACCAACGTAGTAAGGTGAGCCTAAAGGCGGATGCTCATTGTGGTGCATTCCGTCGAGCCTCGCCATCTGCCACATTGAAATACCTACATTATGTGTTCTATGCGTGTCTCGCAAAATGTTAAATAAGGAGAGCCTTTTACTTTGTAGACCTTTAAAACAGGGAAAACATTATCTGCAACAGGAAAGTCGTAGATACTCGCGATAAGCGTTTGTCCGATTTCGAAGATTCCGAAGGGATTTCAACATGTCCGTATACAGAGCACAAAGGCGACCATAGTGGAGGAGTTAAATCAAGCGTAAACTCTCAATGAATTGAGGAAAATATCATAGAAGACTGTTGGAGGTTAAGTTTGTGGCACAATAAAATTTTACGAAACATAAATTTTGGGGACAGTTATTTTCTGGTGGTCTTAGACACTATTTTGTATTTTGTTTGTGTGTTTTTCTCGCGCAATTTAGGAGAGGCCCATGTCCAGTGCAGGTCCCAGCAGAGAATTGCGATAGACAGAGTTGATTTATGTCAAATTAAAACCGTTCATAAAACCGAATTACGAGGGAGAAGCGTCACAACATAAACCATTGTGTATTGCGTAAAAAGACTATTGAGACATGTAGAAATAATTTATATTAAAATATTCTTTTTATGTCTACAAAAGGGTTGAAATGAAAACATTCGAACCTCATTGTCAAGGAATGCCCTCAGATGAAGTAGAATGGATCAGTTCACATCTCAGGGGATGCCTCGTGACGTGAACATAGCAAGGCGATCTGATGTAGGCGTAGGTACGAATGAGTTTTGTTCAAATGCAATGCATGTTTTTGTTTTCGTTAAACTGTATCTCCAGATATACAATAAAACTGCTATTTTATTATAGAAAGTGAAAACTGCTTTGTAAAAGTTCGCTAAAAACCATGCCTTCACGCAAGATAACGAACAATTAGTTTATAAAGGGTAACGAACAATTTTTCGTAAAGAATCTTGAACAATTAAGCAAGACGATTAATATTAAAAATAATAAAAAAACACAAAATCGATATAGCTCAAAAACGACCTTCTACAATCTGAATTAAATTAAAATGTAACCTCATTTTTTTTCGAAACTACCTCTATATTGAAACTTTTCTCAAACATTTTAACCATGCCGTATTGCCGTGCAACTATCTATAAAATAAGTGCCGTTGGGTGTAGTAGCGGCAAACTTTAAACAAAATTGGATGCACTTATTGTGTCTGCAAAACTTTTGAGAAGAAGCTGGTCTGAAGTAATTGTGCTAAAAGACATTTGAAAATTCCATTATTGGAACATTTATTGAACTAAAAGGTAACTGAACTTTGAAAACTCGGTGCTTAGCTACAGTTCCATGAATCCTTTCATATTGTTACATTTTACAATAGAAGAGATTTAGAAGGTATTTTATGCTATGTGATCCAATTAAATTCCAGTCGAAAATTGACAAAGTTCTTAATAATAATCTCAAAAATGTGGTTTTGTATGAAAATAATGGTGCTTATACACGGATCATGTTACTAGAGCATGTAACTGATACGGTCTACATGCGCGGGCTAATGCGGTACATTCATAAGGCATAAGGCAATGGATTCGCGCATATAGTAAAACTGTCTTTTACACGATGCATGTAACCCACGTAAGTGTCTCAACATGCGCATGTTACCCGCGCCTTGTACAAGCACCATAACAGTCCAGTGTTTCTCATGCTCCCATAGTCAAAGCAAAAATCAACATGAACAAACTTATTGTAAGAAGCCATTAAGATACTCTAACATTTTAGAACCAAAGTTTCCGAATTCCCTTTTGTTACCAATAATTTATTATATTTCATTTGCTCATCATCTCAATTCATGTACAGGAAGGATCCGGAGAGGCTATCGTAATTTTTTATTGGTTAAGGAAAATGGGTACCGCAATCAATTTTGTTTGTCAGTTGAATAGACGATATTGTTCTGTTTTGTGATGCAGTATAACAAAGAAATACAAATTATTTTATAGATATTGCACATAATATGTTTGTACCTATGACTACAATTAATTTTCAAGTTTTCCAAACTATAATTGATATTGATTCCACAGTATTTAAAATACATGGTTTGTTAAATTCAGAGATTGCAGTACGGTCTGTTTTTTCTCTATTGTCTTATTTAGTAAACAATCTTGACACGTCTCTTTAATCAAATAACTACTGATAAACTATAATTACTCGTTTTGTACAAAAATTGAGTGTGTGAAACTGTTAACATAATGTCTTTTAATAATTATTATTGACGAATTGCATAAAAAATACATGCCAAGATTGTTTACTTAATACGAAAAGTAAGAATAATAATAAATAAATAAATAAATATCTTCGGGACATTTTTACACAGCACCATCTAGTCCCAAACTAAGCAGAACTTGTGATATGGGTACTAGACAATGGATATAATACTTATATACTTTTTTTTTTTGTAAATACATACTTACCAGGCCCCTCAGAAAGTATTGCGAAAAAAAGTTTTTATATATGGGAGACTGGCCAGTTATAATGTTTTTCGAAAATATGATTATTTATAAGTAAAATTAAGTAAGTTCCAATTTCAAAATTTCCCTCCACATTTTTTGCGAGTTAATTCAAAGTATTGTGTCTCACTGAAATATGGATCTGCGCCGGGAACATTTTAGAGCTATGATTTTATACGATTTCAAGTGTCGCCTGAAACCGGATGAATCGTACGATAGACTTCAAATGGCATTCATGGATGAAGGCCCTTCCAAGGCAACCGTGTATCGTTGGTATAACGAATTCAAGCGCGGTCGACCAACTTTGGGGGATGACGAAAGAAGCGGTCGCCCTTTGACGGCTGTTACCGAAGAAAACGTGCTAGCAGTGAAAAATTTAATCCAAGACAATAGGCGAATTACATATCAGGAGATTCAACACATATTGAAGATTGGATCGGGAAGCGTTCACGAGATTCTACACAGCCATCTTCGCGTGAGGAGGATAGTATCACGCTGGGTGCCGCACAACCTCACCGATGCTCAGAAGCAGGCCCGGGTGGAATGGTGCCGTGATATGCTTAACAAATTTGAAGCAGGCTCGTCTCGGCGTGTTTACGACATCGTTACAGGTGATGAGTCCTGGATTTATCAATACGACCCAGAAACCAAGCGCCAGTCGACTGTTTGGGTGTTTCAAAATGAGCCAACGCCTACCAAAGTGAAGCGATCTAGAAGCGGGGGTAAGATTTTGATCGCTAGCTTTTTTAATTTGACTGGCCACTTGGTATCAATTCCCTTACGGGATCAAAGAAGCATTAATGCCGAATGGTATACTACCAAATGTTTGCCAGAAGTTTTCTCTGTTATAAGCAACAAGCGACCAAACACAGGGCTCCGCGGGCTACTGCTCCACCACGACAATGCACCTGCGCACACCGCACTCAAAACGAGGGACTTTCTGGACAGCACGCCAGTCAAACTCCTGGGTCACCCTCCTTACAGCCCTGATCTAGCACCGTGTAACTTCTTTTTATTCCCAAAAATAAAAAATCAGCTCAAAGGGATACAATTTTCGTCGCCGGAAGATGCGCTGGCTGCGTTCGAGCAGGCTGTAAACGAGGTGTCTGCGGCGGACTGGAAAAAGTGTTTTGAAAACTGGTTTAGGCGCATGAATCTTTGTATAGAGGCTGGTGGAAAGTACTTTGAAAAGATTTGATAAAAATATATGTACGTATAGAACAATTTTTTTTAGTTTCGCAAAACTTTCTGAGTGTCCCACGTATAATACATAAGAAACACCCAGACCAACACAAACACTTATGTTCATCACACAAATATTTGTGTCCTGTGGGAATCGAACCCACGACCTCGTGTTCAGCAGTCCGACCCTCGAACCACTAGACCACAGACGTCGTCAACAAAAAACAGATATTATTATAACTATCCCTCTTTCGTTTTCCTTTGATTCTCAGCTAAGTTTCTGTATCCGACTACATTTGAGTATAATAGCTCTTCTTTTCTTTGTTGTAACAGTAATTAATTTGAATTAACTCCAGTCGAGATACTTATTTGTTTCATTGTTCTTATATACAATGCCACCCGTGGTCCCCAAGGTCCGTGTGGTGCCGGACTTAAAGAATAGCACCACCCTTAACTCTTCTCATGGGTGTCGTAAAAGGCGACTAAGGGATTCACCAGAGGATGGGCAGCAGCGTTCTCTGAGTATTTAACCAACCAACTGCGATCGCCAACCCGCCTGCCAAGCGTGGCGATTATGGCATATCTCCCCCTTAATTGGGGGAGGCCTATGTCCAGTAGTGGACGTCTTTCGGCTGAAATGATGAAATGATGACAATGCCACCCTGTCGGAAATTTATGTAAAGAAAAACTGAATACTAAATTTTATATTTCTTCGAGATGTAATAGCATATTTTTTTTCGTTTTCTGTGTTTAGTTAAGTATTTTTTTCACAATCCGCTGCGCGCTGGTGACCTAAATGATCCGATATAAATAATTATATTTTTCAGACATTTTATATTACCATATTGGAAATTGACAATGTTACCACCAATTTGGTGCATGTTAGGCATGTCTACTTTTCAACATCATCATTTTAAAAATCTCTCTGTTTAATACAACAAATGATCCTGTCACATATTAAGAATACGAGAATACGAAGTAACGCATAAACTGCGTGATGACGTCACAGTTAAGTGCCGCACCTCACCTCCCCGGGAACGAATCGCGTCACATTTACATAAATTCCCTTACATTCTTACTGCCGATGACAACAACCAAGGATGCTGCCAAGTGACAGATATGGCACGAACTTATGACGTGAAAGCTATGCAAATCGGTCTCATTTTATTATATAGGTGTCTGTCTAGAGTACCTGGCTGTTGTTTACTTTCCATTCAACAATTAATTTTTATTCGAAAGTTAATTCCAGTTGCGGTATCAACAAGCTTGGAGAAATAACGGAAATGAACATTAATATTTCTGCAATAATAACAAATGTTTCTTATTCCATTGAAACATTAGAAATTCAGAACAATTTACATCTATTCTATTTCTCCATCATTCTATCCTCCATTCACCTTACCTTAGTGACATACGTCAGTAACGAATAAATACCGCCACGTGACGTCACAGGTTAAATGGAGCACTTTCCTCTCCCTGCGACGGATATCTCGCGGTATTTACATATTTACCCCTCTTAAAGTGCGGATCATATTCCCGCAGATGTATAAATATGTCATATGTGCCAGATGTGACACTGAAATGGGTTATGCTGAAATGTATTTTTTTAATATTTTTTAATACCCAATAGAAAAGTATATGAGGTCTACTCGCTAGCCTGAGATAGACATAAAAAAATTTACTCAAGAATTCGAGAGCTTGAAAACTTAAATCTCATTTTCTATATCATTACTTCTGTTTCTTAATGCATATTGTTATGTATTATAATTGTAAGTTTTATGTTATGTTTTGTAACATCCCATTAGAATAAGTTCTGTTATGGTGTTACAAAAATTGCGAATAAATAAACATTGGTGGGAAAACTTTGATTTAGCAATAACCAGAAATAGAATAATGCTATTTCTGGTTATTGCTAAATCAAAGTTTTATGACCTTTACGAACATGAACAAAACTCCACGTCTCTTTAGATTGACCTTCTGTTTACTGCATATGTTATCTTGAATGGTAGGTTGTATGGAGGTCATGACGTTTCGAGTCTCCTCCAGAAATGTTGTGTTTCTGCAGATATCATCCGCTCATGTTTATGTTTATTAAAGCGCGCTTTTGTGACACGCGTGTGATGAGACGCGCGAAGTAAAACGGTGTTTTCGTAGCAAAAGTAGCGTAAGTAATTATTAAAACTGAGTTTTAAGATTTAAATAGTTTTGAAAAGAAAAGTACGTACCTACCTAAATTAACAACATAACATAACATAACAAAACATCACGCCTGTATTTCCCCGAAGGGGTAGGCAGAGGTGTATTAGTACACCCACATTTCGTCAGTTATGTTATAGTCCCATGTAATAGGGGGCGAGCCTATTGCCTATTGTAAAAAATAAAAAAAACCTAAATTAAATGATATTAAAATCTTCTTTTGTGCAAAGCGGGGAGGAAACTACAAAACGCGAGCTATTGTTTGCATAAGACATTTCATTATACATTTATGGGGACGTTACTCTTAAATAAAATCAAGTCGCAGACGTTCTCAAAAAATGCCAGGTTAAGAGTACCGACCGAGGAGCATGCATGACGAGGTTAATGAACGTAGATGATGCGAAAAAGGTGTGTCAGAATCGTAGCAGGTGGAAATCCATAGTCTCTGCCTACCCCAATGGGAAACAGGCGTGATAATATGTATGTATGTATGTAACTCTTAAAGATTGCTCAATGCATACAATGAGATACCTTTCTAATTTCTTCGTATAGGATCGTGTTCCGACCTATTTTCCACATTTGCGTGCAAGTTTCATGAAAACTCCTTATTTATAGTGTAACCAGACCCGTTACGACTACTTGGGGTAAACATTTTTTTTCAAAACTTGGGCACAATTCGGTCCAAGTTGGAGTAATACATTATTACATTATTTTTTACAGGGAAACCAATTTAAATAATATACGCGATTTAATCCGGTTAAAATTTGTTTTATTATAATGTGTAGTGATCGCGAAAACCTAAGAAGTTATTAATACATTATTTTTACTTGCCCACATGAAACTAGTTATTTTTTGTACTGGAAACAGACGTAACTATTATATATTTTGTCTACCTATCAGATGTATCAGAGATAATATGATAATGAAAATATGTGCCTGGCTAGAGAGCAGAAGAAACTTTACTTTACATAATATGAACTCTCAAGTTCAAAATAAATATTTTCCTTTTTATTATATATAAAAGTAAGCTACCAATGAACCTGGAGAGTTACAGAGTCGCTTTGTTTCATTTTCTTAATGTTTCGGATTACATAAATATATTTTGTTTGTAGTTTTAGTTTTACCTATATCGAAGGACTTCTCATATCTTCATCTGGAATCTTGGTAAGTTCCTGTTTATTTATTTGTTTTTGGGCGACAGGAAAACACAAAAGTGTAACATAAACAAGGCACGTACGATGTTTCTACTATGTTCAAGGAGGAGTCTGAAGATCTATAAAAACGAAACAGCGGTGTTTCTGAGAATGAGAGCTACGATATGATCAAAATTCCTGTGGGATACATCGAACAACATTCTTGAGCCGTCGTATCGTATTACTTGAAAATATTTCTCGTTCACCGCAGTGACGCTACGCTGCAATATATCACGGATGTGTTTAACACGCTACGCATTTTTACCTATCTTCCACACATACGTAGTATTCAAATTATAATATATTGTTCAGAAGTATTTCAGAACAGTAATGCTGAAGCTTTAGTAGTAGTGGACCTCCTTTGTGAAAGAGTCGACCACCGTACCTTCTTCTCCGCCAACTAGTGATGCTTGCATTGCTGTGTTTCGGTCTGAAGGGTAGGGGTGCCGGTGAAATTACAATCACATTAGACTTTCCATCTTCATGTCTCAGTTTGGCGAACCGACTTGCGGTACCATTTTGGCAACAGCCTAGGTGGTATTGCAGTTGTTATGGGCAAAGGTAACCACTTAACATCAGGTGGGCCTTTAGCTTGTTTCGCCATCCTATACTATAAAAAAAAAGCTTCACATATTTTTATTATTTTACCCAGTTGAGGTTTTAGTATATTATTAGGTTTATTTAGATAACAATCATTATGGTAGAACATTTCTGTAGCTGCCATTACAATTATTTATAAACATTTTACGCCAATGTTCCACCGAATGAGCGATATCCTATAACGTACAGCATTATGTGGGTATGTAACAGTCACAACTTTTAATCGTTGAACCACTTCAAACTATTCTCGTTTTAGCCGTAATTGATATTTGTGACAAAAATAACTGAAAGTAACTTAATTTAAAACATTTGAGACAACTTATTAACTTGTGAAACCTTTATAAAACAACATAAAACGCCATCCTCTCAAAAGGGAATTACTTTTGGCGTGAATCCTTAACACAATATTGTCCGTGAAATAATAAAGTTATGAAGTTAAAGAAAAACTCTCATAAAACTTCGCTTGTAACGTTTTTAGCCAATCTAATATCGCTCCGTGGACCTCTGAACAAATTAATTTTATACAAAAATTTGATGCCCTCTTAAAACTTTCACCCCTGTTAATAGGAAAGAGTATATAAGAGCATAACAACTTTTATTTTATTACTAGCTGTGCCCGCGACTCCGTCCGCGTGGATGTCGGAAAATAACATCGTGTCATAATTATGAACACAATATCTTCAAATGTATACATATAAGCGCCTACACAAACGATTACACTATTTACCGACCATACTATATTTTGTTTTTATGTGTGTGATGGAATTTCATGGAATTAGCCCTAAACTCCCTCATTCTGAGAAGACGCTCGTGCCCAGTAGTGGGAAGTAATTGGACTGATTATGTTATTCTATAACACTAACCACATCTCTTCTTATGTTGAGAAGAGGCCCGTATCCAGCAGTGGGACTGTAATGGGCTGGTAATGTTATGTTATTCTAGAATACTAATAATATCCAGTTCATTAACTCTTCTCATTTTGAGAAGAGGGCCATACCCAGTAGTGGGACAGTAATGGGTTAACTACGTTATGTTATTCTCTATTTTCTAGTTTCTTAACTCTTCTCGTTCCGAGAAGAGGTCCGTGCCCAGCAGTGAGGCAGTAGGTAATGAGCTGATTATGTTATGATAATCTATTACACTAACAATATCCAGTTCCTTAACTCTTCTCAATCCAAGAAGAGGGCCATGCCCAGCAGCGGGACAGTGATGGGCTATGTTATGTTATTCTATATTTTCTATAATACTAATAGAATCCAGTTGTATTTTTAGGAACCTGCAACCTGCAACCAACCAACAATCATGACCTCTACTTTGTATGCAACTTAATACAATAGAGGGGTCAAGCTGTATCGCTGGATCTACTTAACCGATTCAGATAAAACATACCCTATATTTTAAGTTAGACTAATACCAATACAAATGCTAAGTTTCATTACGATCCGTTCAGCCGTTTTCACGTGATGAGGTAACAAACAGACAGACAGACAGACAGACAGACAGACAGACAGACAGACAGACATAATTTTTTTTAACGATTGATTCGTGTTCTATAGCTTATTTCTAGTCCCCCTAGCCGGTTTTCGCGAAAAAATACTCAATGTACAGACTTTTCGACCTTTACAGTTTTATTATAGTATAGATAGATAGATAGATATTGAACTATATTTACGGGACTTGTCGCGCACAATACAATCAAAACATAACAAAATGTTTGTATGAGTGAAATTCGCGAAAGTTTAATAAGTTTTATCTTATACTTCGAAGGACTTCCGTATTTTGGTGAGACTTAAATATCATGGGTTATTTTAAATGCTAATAAGATACTGTAATAGGTAGGTAATGTTTATTGTTCAAATTAAGACTATGAGCTATGTGGACATTCACCTGTTGAATACAATAGTCAAGGATATTTATGGTCTGATTGTCTATATACATACATACATTACATCATGGTATAATAAGATGTTTCACCAGGTATTCTCTTCCCACAATGACAACGCGATGCCTCCAAGCTACGTCACGATCAGTGCTGCCATTGATTGATATCTTCAATATACTTATGGAGATTTTTGTTCATAATGAATATAAAATAAATTCCTAACTAGCCTAACTATTTGTTATTTCATGTTATTCATCTAATTAGTTAATAAAGGAAACTATATTAAATTACTAGTTAAAAAGTGATTCTTTATAGAAGAAAGTAAATGAAAAAATGCATTTTGCTTGGGTAATTTATTTTCACAAAGTGGCAGCACATCAAACTGGCAAGTGTCACGCTAACAGCCCGCTATTGGCTCCACGGCCGATGACGTAGTACGGAGGCAATCACGTGACCTAGCTGTCACGGGAAGAGACTACCTGGGTGTTATTATCCCATGCATTACATCATATTATCACGCCTGTCAATGTCGTTTAATTAAATTATGTAGGTATCGCTAAACATCTTGCTCAACTAAAAAATAATACAGAGACTCGTACCTACACAATTCAATTCATTTGTGTAATAGGTCTGTACGTTAGCATTTTATGCTTACTTTCATTATGGACTTGTTCTATAAACAAAGCTTTGTGTTGTAACTTATTTGTTTAATAATTCAAATAGATTTAAGTAAATTGAATCTCTTTGTATACCAAAACAAGTAATTGAGAGACCTTTTCTGATTTCATAATGTTCAAACAGTTCTTCTTTGTATCAGTACCAACACTGTATCTGTATCACAGGTTTATTGGTATATCAATTTAATAAAATATAAATGAGTTATACAATGTTTATCAGAAATACTTTTTCATGTTTGAAGAGCTCATTCAGTGAGTGCTATCGAACAACTTTTACTACAGGGTGAATCTTGAAATCGCGAATAATAAAACAGCTGATCCCTAAATTAGTCAGTGATCACATAAATTGTCAAAATATAGGGATCAGCTGTTTTATTTATCGCGATTTCAGGATTGAACTCGTTGTAAAATGTTCGATAGCTCTCACTGAATCAGCTCTTCAAATATTATAACGCATTTCTGATACACATTGTATAAATAAATTAACTGGAAAATGCTTTAAAAAGTATAAAATTAAAGTGAAGCCTCATTATCTGGTGAACTAGAAGTAAAAAGTTGAGATTTCAATTATCTCTTCAAACTAAATACGGTCTATAACATAGCGTTGATGAGGTCAATAACTTGAATACGTACTTAAGCTTGTAATTCCAATACATTTACCACATGAAAGGCTAGTAAGAGGCCGTACAATCGTACAATTTTAACCATATTTCTTTCTTGTTTCAGGCTCACCATGCGGCGTCTGCTCAGCATCACACTCATCACCATCGCAGCAGAGCACGTGTACGCGCAGCGCGACAGAGAGCACCAGGGACCACAACCCTGCGGCGGACACTTGAAGGCTCCCGTGGGCACCATCACGACCCCGAACTTCCCCAACCCCTTCCCTGTCCCGATAAAGTGTAAATGGATAATAGAACACGACATAGTGAACGGAACTATATCGATATATTTTACTCAGCAGTATACTACCAGTGGGTTGACGTTTACTGAGTACATGTATTATGATGAGTCCTACAAGTTGGGGGAGAGGAGAGCGCTGACCGTCACCGAGGAGAATATCACCAAGATCAAGTGGCTACAGGTAAGATTTAGATATTATTTATTAAAATTATAGATTAAAATAATACGATTATTTGAAATCGTCTAATTTTAATATTGCGTTTATAACATGGACCATTGTCGTTTGAAGTGTCCTTTGAAAGTGGTAGTACAAATATTCAAAACGCCCTGCTTAATGCTCTTACTATCGACGACCTCTGTGGTATAGTGGTTCGAGTGTCGGACTGCTGATCACAAGGTCGTGGGTTCGATTCCCACAGGACACAAATATTTGTGTGATAAACATAGTGTTTGTGTTTGTCTGGTTGTTTCTTATGTATTATAAGTATGTATTTACAAAAAAAAGTATATAAGTATTATATCCATTGTCTAGTACCCATAGCACAAGCTCTGCTTAGTTTGGGACTAGATGGTGATGTGTAAAATGTCCCAAAAATATTTATTATTATTTATTACTAATAGATATGTTTTTCTACATATGAGCACTAGCAAAAGTTTTATAGCAACCCTTAATTTTCATTCTTTAATTTTAAATATTCATAGAAATTTTACGGCATATATGACGATGAATTGAATGTTTGTAACGTAAACAATTCCTGGTGAAGACGAAGTACAAGAACGTGAAACAAATAGTCACGGTTTTTTATTATGACGGGAACTAATGTGTGTGCGATCCTGCCTTGAACGTCTCTCTGTGGAAAGGAGGTTAATAATGTGACGCATTACAGAAATTATTTAACGTAACGAGGTTGTCGTCGACTGTACCGCGGCTGTAATGAGAAAATATGATGTTGTTGACGTTTTATTGTATGTGTATAGGAAAGAGTTCACTTTTTCCGTTTTCTTTTTAGTTTTCCGAGTATTTTTGCTAATTGAAAAAGTTTACTGCGGTAACTTAATAGCCTTAATCTCCCGAGGGAAAGGGTTTTTTTTAGCTTTTATGTCTAATGATATGAAATCTGAACATGAGTTGTAGTATTAAGTTGCTGACTATTATATAAATGTGTATTTACATTGAAGGCAGTATTCAGCATAAGTAGTCGGATCGAAATCTTTGAGTTTTTTAACATTTTCATGACAACCCAAAAACAACTGTCCATCGGAAGTTCATGAGTAAAGAATGTTGTCTCGAGCTCGTGATCCTCAAAACGACTAATGTGGCTTGCTTCCACGACGCTGACACGAATACGACACGTCTTAGTTTTGTCTTCCAGCATTCTACTTTTACAAGTTTACACATCTTTCTACATTTTAAGCCAGAATTATCTCTAATGTTTAAGTCTTAAGAATTTAATTTTCCTGAAACTTGTGAAATGTTTCTTTCATGCAATAAGTGGTTTCATTACACTAGTGTACCGATGCACTATTAAGATATTATTAATCCCGTTTTGTGATACGTGTTTGTTTTGTAGTGTGACACAAATCACTCCGCTGTTGAAGCATATTCATGAAACCGCAAACTAAATGTACCTATGCTCTAATGGAAGGTGTTAATTATAATATTAGGTGTTTTAATTAAACAATTAAATTATTGCCCATTTGCGCGTTTGGTATGTTTTTAGTATACAATACACTAGCTATAAGTTAATGGTCATTGTATCTGAATATACTCACCAGTAATTTACTGATTAGTATTTTTCTATTTATTGAAACCATATTTGGTTGATTGATGATATTGCGGAGGCGAGCTTAGTCTTTTTTTTTAACTTTATGCTGCTGATGTTGAAAGCCTTTAACCAAAACCGTTTTTCATATTTCCCAGCTTTGGAATTGATATAAGGACCACATGTTCGATAGCCACGCTTACAAACACTACACCCAAAAAAGGGGTTGTTCTGCCAAACACCTTGATTTATATTAATATGACAGTAGCAATGCAATTACTGTAGTTGACTGGTATTTAAAGGAGGGCATGGAATCTAATCTAAGGATCAATGCAATTATCGTCTCACTACGCGTGTCGTGTACAGAAACCGTCTTCCAGTTTAAGCTCTTAATCCGACTTCACTGTTTTGAAATCTAGTTTATTATCCTAGATAGATTTGTTTACACATCTACTACATACCTACGTTTAGTATTTTCCAAGCTAAGCAGTAAAACACAATTCTCAAGTTCTGAGAAAATTATAAATTATGTTCAGGAAAACAAGGGTATTACAAAATATAATTGAGAGACATACGGACGATGGTAATTTCCTGCTGAAGAGAACCGCACTGAGAAAAAGGACAAAAGCAGGAATGTCGGATGTGAGCCTGCGGCGACGGAAGACGTTAAAGTCTGTAATTTTGCTCCCAACATATTAATTATTGTTGAACTAAACCGAAAATTTGGACTGAACTGCTGGAATAAATAGGAAATAACTTTTTTAGATTACCATATTGTATTTTAAAAATATAATGAAACAGGTGAGGCTGTTGATAAGTTTTAGGTTCAAGTCTTAGGTTAGCCGACGTGTAGTAGCGGTTTTGTTGTGAAAATATGAGATAGATAGGCTTTGTGATTGGAACCAGTGAACGATATTAACTCGTCTTTCATCAAAAGAAACACAATATATACCTACTAGATGCTTAGTACTTTTCGTATGTTTTGTAAACTATGGTTGTACGTGGGACACTCAGAAAGTTTTGCGAAACTAAAAAAAATTGTTCTATACGTACATATATTTTTATCAAATCTTTTCAAAGTACTTTCCACCAGCCTCTATACAAAGATTCATGCGCCTAAACCAGTTTTCAAAACACTTTTTCCAGTCCGCCGCAGACACCTCGTTTACAGCCTGCTCGAACGCAGCCAGCGCATCTTCCGGCGACGAAAATTGTATCCCTTTGAGCTGATTTTTTATTTTTGGGAATAAAAAGAAGTCACACGGTGCTAGATCAGGGCTGTAAGGAGGGTGACCCAGGAGTTTGACTGGCGTGCTGTCCAGGAAGTCCCTCGTTTTGAGTGCGGTGTGCGCAGGTGCATTGTCGTGGTGGAGCAGTAGCCCGCGGAGCCCTGTGTTTGGTCGCTTGTTGCTTATAACAGAGAAAACTTCTGGCAAACATTTGGTAGTATACCATTCGGCATTAATGTTTCTTTGATCCCGTAAGGGAATTGATACCAAGTGGCCAGTCAAATTAAAAAAGCTAGCGATCAAAATCTTACCCCCGCTTCTAGATCGCTTCACTTTGGTAGGCGTTGGCTCATTTTGAAACACCCAAACAGTCGACTGGCGCTTGGTTTCTGGGTCGTATTGATAAATCCAGGACTCATCACCTGTAACGATGTCGTAAACACGCCGAGACGAGCCTGCTTCAAATTTGTTAAGCATATCACGGCACCATTCCACCCGGGCCTGCTTCTGAGCATCGGTGAGGTTGTGCGGCACCCAGCGTGATACTATCCTCCTCACGCGAAGATGGCTGTGTAGAATCTCGTGAACGCTTCCCGATCCAATCTTCAATATGTGTTGAATCTCCTGATATGTAATTCGCCTATTGTCTTGGATTAAATTTTTCACTGCTAGCACGTTTTCTTCGGTAACAGCCGTCAAAGGGCGACCGCTTCTTTCGTCATCCCCCAAAGTTGGTCGACCGCGCTTGAATTCGTTATACCAACGATACACTGTTGCCTTGGAAGGGCCTTCATCCATGAATGCCATTTGAAGTCTATCGTACGATTCATCCGGTTTCAGGCGACACTTGAAATCGTATAAAATCATAGCTCTAAAATGTTCCCGGCGCAGATCCATATTTCAGTGAGACACAATACTTTGAATTAACTCGCAAAAAATGTGGAGGGAAATTTTGAAATTGGAACTTACTTATTTTTACTTATAAATAATCATATTTTCGAAAAACATTATAACTGGCCAGTCTCCCATATATAAAAACTTTTTTTCGCAATACTTTCTGAGGGGCCTGGTATGTACTTGTACAAGAGTCCATTATTTCATTTAAAACTCAATGAATCTCATTTTAGTTCTCAAAATGACAATTATTAATATTCATCAGTCTCACAAAGCAATGTCTGTAGTCTTTGAACTTCAAAAGATAAACTAATAACTTGATTTGATTTTAACAATAAACATACTTATTATTTTTGCTTTAGTTTTCATATCTATACTATAATAAAACTGTAAAGGTCGAAAAGTCTGTACATTGAGTTTTTTTTCGCGAAAACCGGCTAGGGGGACTAGAAATAAGCTATAGAACACGAATCAATCGTTTAAAAAATTTATGTCTGTCTATCTGTCTGTCTGTCTGTCTGTCTGTCTGTCTGTTTGTTACCTCATCACGTGAAAACGGCTGAACGGATCGTAATGAAACTTTGCATTTGTATTGGTATTAGTCTAACTTAAAATATAGGGTATGTTTTATCTGAATCGGTTGAGTAGATCCAGCGATACAGCTTGACCCCTCTATTGTATTAAGTTGCATACAAAGTAGAGGTCATGATTGGTGGTTGGATGCAGGTTGCAGGTTCCTAAAAATACAACTGGATTCTATTAGTATTATAGAAAATATAGAATAACATAACATAGCCCATCACTGTCCCGCTGCTGGGCATGGGCCTCTTCTTGGAATGAGAAGAGTTAAGGAACTGGATATTGTTAGTGTAATAGATTATCATAACATAATCAGCTCATTACCTACTGCCCCACTGCTGGGCACGGACCTCTTCTCGGAACGAGAAGAGTTAAGAAACTAGAAAATATAGAATAACATAACGTAGTCAACCCATTACTGTCCCACTACTGGGTATGGCCCTCTTCTCAAAATGAGAAGAGTTAATGAACTGGATATTATTAGTATTCTAGAATAACATAACATTACCAGCCCATTACAGTCCCACTGCTGGACACGGGCCTCTTCTCAGCATATGAATAGATGTGGTTAGTGTTATAGAATAACATAATCAGCCCAATTACTTCCCACTGCTAGGCACGAGCGTCTTCTCAGAATGAGGGAGTTTAGGGCTAATTCCATGAAATTCCATCACCTTAGCCGGTTGGTTGTAAAAACAAAATATAGTATGGTCGGTAAATAGTGTAATCGTCTGTGTAGGCGCTTATATGTATATATTTGAAGATATTGTGTTCATAATTATGACACGATGTTATTTTCCGACATCCACGCGGACGGAGTCGCGGGCACAGCTAGTTCAAACATAAAAGTAGTTGATTAGTTTTGAAAAACTTTTGTGTAAGAGTGACATATTACAGGTATTTTCAAATTTGCACTTAACTTCGTTGTAGCTCAAAATCGTTCCATTATAAATAAAAAAAAACAATCTTTTAGAAAGTTTTATAAGCTCCTTTAAACCTTGATAGGTTAATTATGTTTAATTCAATGACAAAATGTACTCTTGTTCCTTAATTTTATATTATGAATTTGCAATTTAATGAGAAACAAAAAACTAATAAATCTTTTCCAATAATTCATTTATGACTAAGCCCCCCGGCAAAAATCCATCTATTTCCCTACCCTTTGGCTTTCCAAATACAAAGCGGACCGTATCGAATGCAGCTGAAATAGGCTGGGAGCCCACCGAGCCGTTACGAAATGCTATTGAAAAACATTGATGCGAAAAACGCTCGGTTTTAAGCCAAATTAAATATTAACCATGGGAATATCCCGTTGTGTTGTATGCATGCTGGCCACAAAACGCGATGGCCGAACTAAGCCTTTTAGTTTATTAGTATACAATTTAAATGAATCTCTTTTGAATATCAGCCATGCTAAAGTATGCAGTTAATTTGATCGTTTGAATTGTAAAGTGGACCTTGTGGTACAATCTATATAATTGATAGTGAAGTGTCACAAGTTGTTCGTAGACTAGAGTTCATATTTATCGAATTGATAGATTGGTTTACATTGGCATCAGGAAGATAAATAATAGATTTCTGCCTTGTGTTGGTATTACGTATAGAAACTTATAATGGCCTAAAGGTTTTTAAGCCATTATTCGTGTCAGTTTTCGACAGCAGAGGCTCATAGAAAACCCATAAAAAACGTGGCATATCACTACTGTGAGAAAACTTCCTCTATTACGCATTCCAATAACATGTAAGCTTTGATCTTTTGCCTAGAACGCGCTCTGTGTCTAAAGAACGTGACGGGAATGGTAATAACCTCTCACAGGGTCTCATACTCATAGATACAAATAGCAGTATCAGGTGTGTCATGATAATCATCATCATCATCATTTCAGCCGAAATACGTCCACTGCTGGACATAGGCCTCTCTCAAGCATAGCCACAACGACCGGTCCTGCACTTTTCGCATCCAGCGGATTAGGTGTGTACAGTCAACAAATCGGAATCATGACCCACTCAGCCGAGAATTCGTATGATATTGTCAAAACAGTAACATTTTCTTCTTATTAGCATCGTGCTGCACTTAGGACATTTTGAATATTAAGGAAACTGCGTTAATACGGGTCATAGGTCTATGCAATTTTGAGCTTTGTTATTAAATGCAATAGATTAATAATTGGATGAAAAGTTACGTTTTTGATAAAGCTAGAATAATGTTTTGAATTTAGAATTAACTGTCGTTCCGCATAGTTTACCTACAAAAAATAACTAATTTTTTTTAAATTCAAAAACCTGGTCGAACTCTTTTAATTCCAGAAGAATATCAATCAAATTAGAAGAAACTAACTGTCACTGTACAATAAAATTGACAGCAAGTTTGTTGCCACGGAAATATCTTTGAGCGAAACCCGACCTAATTATATTAGAATGTTTGTAGAAAATTAAGCTTATGGTGGGTCATGATTCCGTTTGGTTGACTGTACATGTACACAAATAACTTCAATAATTGGTGATGTACTTTTGATATGAATTTGCATATAAGTCAGAAAACAACTATCTATCAAGTGTTTTAAATAATGTGTCAACATGTATGCATTAAGCAATTAGGTACCAAGAAAATTCTTATAGGTAGGCTGGAATACTTAACGTTATAGTTTCAAACAAAACGTTCGGAACACAAGTTTATTTCTCATATTTATTGTTGTAACGTGATGTGAACATTGAGAGTAGTCTGAATCGTTTGCTCCTTTTTATAAGCCTGTTTTATTTTAAGAAGGGTTTTTTCTTTTCTTTAGCTTCTGTAAAGATTTGTGCGTTACAAAAGAGATTACGTAACATTTACCTATATTATTTCGCTAGGAAATGTACGCGTACATTAAAAAAAGTAAAGGTTCTTCTTTTTAAATAGCCAGTGCTGCCATACCAAGTGGGCGTTCTCTCAAGATACTCACTCAAAAGCAAACTCAGCATTATGATTACATTATTATATTTCTAAAATCTATCAATCATATTTTTTAGCTGCTTAGTATTAAATCAACATAAACACACATGAATTTAAGCGGTAACCACTTGATAAACTGCTTTTGTACGGAACACAATTGGAAACTTCACCCGTTCGTTGCAATTTGTTTTTAAGAAGTGAGCCTGTAGAGGAACAACAAAATTCTGAGAGAAGTTACTAAATTTGTGGTCTAGACAGTTGTGCTTGCTGTCTATTTGTTTGGTCTTTCAATTGTATATAAAACAGGGCTTTTAAAATCAAATAGTTACCTATTGCATCAATGTTTGGGGTGGAATAATACTCTTACAATTGATATGGCAAAAATTTAACAACATAATTTATTGAATTTTGTAGTTGTTACCACTGCATTCACCTGACTATAAAATTAAACACCATTTTCTCTAATTAAAATAAAAAATAAAATCTGTTGTAATATGACGGTACTATGACCACGATATAACACAAATAAATAGCAGAATGTACAATTAAATCAAAATTTGAAACACTAAACGCGTTGTTTTACTGTCTGTTTTATTAGATTTGACAAGCGGCTTTCCTTTCGTAGAGACAATGTGTAACAAGAAGTAAGGTGGCGGAATAGGCAATAGGCATCCAATTTGCCAGCCTGAACCGCTTTCGTCAATAGACAGTGTGTACTTTGTGAATGGAATGGCTCTGCGGTCATCAACCCGCATATTTAGTGTAATGACTAAAGAAATTACCCGATATCTGTAAAAAAAAATGTGATAGCCTGAACATAAGTCGTCAATAAGTAGGCAGTTCGCGAGTGCGGGCACTCAAAACTTTAGTGGCTCAACCCCACAAAACAAGAAAAGTTTTAGTGTTTTTTGAAACAGTTGTTCCACTATATTTTACCTTTAAGTATAAGTCTCAATGTATTAGTTCGAGGCTTTGTTCGAATAATTTAGATCTGCATTTATTTTAGAGTACAAAACATTTAAAACTGTGTGTTAGCCTAATGCATAATGGTACTATAGAATTATTTATCGCAATGATGATACTAATATTAAGTTTTAATGTTCTGTAAAATTCTATTTCCGTAGTTCCAATGAAAACAAAATATAAATACGATCGTGGATTATAAAACTTGTCTCGCCCACTGAAACTAAAAGTGTATGTAGAAGTGGGCGTTTAAACGAAAAGCGCTTAAAAAAGTCTAATAAAAAAGAAAGCGTATAAGCACGCTTTGTGATTAAAGCAGATTTCGTTTAGACTTTTTCGTAAACCAAACTTATGCTTTCAATAGTACGATTGAAATGGAACCTTATTTCTATGATAATAAGACCCAAGTTCAAAGTTGACGGGTGGTTTAATAACCGGCAGAATTAAATTTAATTCGTTTACGTAAAATTTGCTCAGAGAAAGCACTTTTTTGTTTTGTTGTTTTTTTTTTGTATCGTTTAAGGGCATTTTTCAAAAAGTTTGTCCGTGACGAAATAGGAGTTCCTTTTTTTTTTCAAACTTTTTATTTGACCTAATTATAGCTAATGTCATAGGAAATATACATGATTATATTAGAAAGATATCATTTTATGTTAAATATCATCGATTGATGAAAATTCATTGTTTTTTATGTAATGTGTTGCAACGAACTGCTCCATTTCGTCACTTTAATTAGTAATTAAATTAGAAATAAATTAACAGTTTTATCCGAAGCAAAGTTTATTTTATTTTATTAAATGAATAGAAGCTATGAAAAGTCAAAATGTAATGCAAAATATTTATTATAATCAAAGAGTTATACAGCGTAAACGATCCTAATCGTCATTATTGCAACATAAACACTATCAAAAACTATCGTTGTATCCAGAATACAAAGAAAATATCAAAATAAACTAATACAATAGAATCATATGTTTTAACAAAATATAATAAAAACAAATACAATCTTCTAACCTTGATATTTTGTCATTAAATCTAAATTAAACACACAGCCAAATCTGGACAGTAACGCTCGTGGAACGTAGCGTTACTATTAGGAACTAGTAAGGCGGAGTGTACAGTAAAACATATTATTTATCAGACTTAAATATAATCACAACCGGAGGCGATATCCATGGATGCGCTCTACGCGTACATTGGTATCACGGAATACAAGAATAATTTATATTCATTTCCTCTATGATTGGTATCAATACAGATTAAATACAATAAATACCTTAGTAAAAATCACTTAGGTAAGATCAAATACTACAATTTTCTTAATACAACGACTAACGACGTGTTATTGAAATGACTGAAAACCTCTTAAGGGGTTATAGTACACATCGATATGAACAACTACTACTATGGGACAAATCCTGAAATCGCGGAAAAAAATCAGCTGTCCTACATTTTGTCGATTTATGTGTCACACAAATGTAGGGGAACAGCTGATTTTTTTTATGATGATGAGTACAATGACCCCTTAAGAGGTTTTCAGTTATTTCAATAACTTTTTGTACAGGGTGATTTGTAATTAGTGTAAAATATTTTAACACGTCATTGTACTGATGATAACAAACAACTTTCACAAAAATTTAAAAAAAGATTAACTTCGAATGACAGAGTAATTATTTACTAATTTCCAGTAATAAAAGTATCAAGATAAAAAATTCACTTCAAATAATAAAGTAATTATTTAAATAAAACAAAGTTTAACCGGATTAAATCGAGTATATTATTTAAATTGGTTTTCCTGACGTGATAGAAATCTGACATATTTTGTATGGAGCTTATGTCAAATTCCTATCTCTAGTAGGGCAAATCGTGGATAGATTGGATATTAATTTTGGCCGTTAGATGACAAGCGTCTTTACAGATATTTCGAAAAAACCGAACAATATTATTAATTAAAATCGTTTCGATGCACGCAGTAATCACTCACAATATCATTATCTTTTACAGTGTTGCGTGCTGTTTGGGAATTGATTATTTTAAGGACTGGGTACCAAACAGGTGGTAGCTGCCAACCATCTTCTCTATTAAAATTAGGATGTTTTTTTTAATATTTTTTTTAATGATGTATTGAGTGATTACTGCGTGCATCGAAACGATTTTAATTAATAATATTGTACGGTAGATTAAAATATTTTTTTAGAAATATCTGTAAAGACGCTTGTCATCTTAGTCTACTTGCGACCACGAAATGCTGCAAAGCTTTCGAAACGTCAGGAAAACCAATTTAAATAATATACGCGATTTAATCCGGTTAAACTTTGTTTTATTATAATGTGTAGTGATCGCGATAACCTAAGAAATTAAAAATATTGTTTACATTTTTACATTACTTAGAACCCTCCATCTGTATACAGCTTTAGAACTTCATTTCGTCACGAAAAAAGTTCCGCTTGTATATCACGTGACGAATGGATGTGACGATTCCTCGACTACAGTAATAAGAATATAATTTCTAGCTATTCTAAAAGAAGGATTTTACTATAACAACTTCTGCTTGGTCATTTATTAATTAAATATGAAATCTGTCATAGCAAAACAATAAATTGAACTGTTTTTACCTTATAAAACGCCGACACTATGAGGAACACAACAAACTAAACCGTGACGCTTGCAAACTGTTCTTGCCGCATTTGATTAGTCGATTGAATCCGAAACCAGAATGACGACGGCCATAGACTATAAATGTTGCCATTAATAAAAAAACAATCTTATTTTGTAATTTATAAGTTCGTATCATATTAAAATCACCGTGACAATGTAGGAATTTCCACTACATGTGATTTTCGTGGACACAATAAAATTAAAGATAATGTTATTTTATATGTCTTTAATTAGACATAGAGTTTTAAATGTAATGCCGTAACTCAAAATCTATCTAAAAACATCACATTTGGGTGCCTATGAAAAAGATAAAACGAGTAATTCGATTTCAAAGTTTACAAGAAGGGGTTGGACACAAAGAATTTGTATGGTCAGTGCTGCTTTAGAAGGCTGTATTTTGTAATCTACACAGTTTTTCATATTTATTTTACAACAGTAATATAGTTTAAGATTTGTTTTCATAAAACATCCCCAGGAAGTACAAAAATATATAATTCCTGTTTTATCACAATGTTACGATTCCACCGGACAGGGTGATTTACTAGCCTACAAACTTTTTGAAAAATGCCCTTAAACGTTTTGATTGATTTGCTTTCGTTTTGGCGCTTAGTTTATCTTTTGTTGTCAACGAGTGAATGCGTTTTTGAATGTTCTCCTCGGTAATTACGCGACGATTGTTGTTTGTTCGTATAGTTTTTAGTGAACTTTGTAAATAGTTTAATTGTAAATAAAATAGTGTAATGTAGACGAAGAAAAGTTAATTTTTTTAGAAGTGAAAAACAAAAAGCGTCAAAAGCGTAAAAAAATTCGCTGGCAGAAAAAAGCACAACGTTTAAGCACGCTTACGATTTTAAGCCGTTTTTCCCAACTTTAAGTGTATGCAACTAGGTAAAATATAACAACAGTACTTGTTCACAATATAGTCAAGTAAACACCGCGTGCGGAACACAATTGCCCAGGTTTAGCCGCTTTTTGGTCTTGTTATTTCATGGCTTTATATATCGGCTTCCGTTTGCACTTGATCTTACCGCTTTTGTTCATACCGGAGCCAACTGAATATTTTATTTGCCACCGACTGCGCGATTGTGTGGTATTTATGATTATGGTGAAAATTAATGTAACAGTAACCACACCAACGAATCTTTTGGAAAAGTTATAATTTTTTTATACTTTTTCCTAATATCTATAACAGAATAAAAATCTATCAAAATCTTCGAAACGCTTTTATGTATTTTTCTTTGGTTTCAATCAAGGACTCTTTAGAACAGATTACTACGATTCTTAGAAATTAAATTGAACCTGAAATACAAAAAAATACGTTCTTCTTTTTTCCAAGGACATAATTTCTATTAGTTATTTCGTTACAGTTTTTCTGTTGTCGTTTGTCAGTAACAGGGGTCGAGCGACCTTCGTCAGTTGACCGCTGAGGTCCGGCTCCAGCCACATCGGAGCAGTTGGTGGAAAACAATGGTCAAAAGAAATAGATAAAGTTTCTAATCTTTTTGTCAGAATTGTTACGATGCAGAAATCACAAACAATAGTTTGTGGGTTATTTGGATGTTTTTCTAAAATTCAGTTCGATACAGAAACAATCGTAGGTAGTTTTAATGAAAAATTATACTTTTGTCAAATCGCCTGAATTTGTTAATTACGCCAATAAATATAAGGAACCAAACCAAGGACCAACCAAGGATTCTATTCTATTCAAAATATTATGATCTGTTTTTGAGTACCCACTTTGCTCTTTTTCAATTACCGTAAACTGCCCTAACTTGGCCCACAAGCCATACTTTGCCTAGTTATTTTTTGAGTAAACTATAATAGCTATGATTTCCGTACTTTGGGAGCTTTGAAAACTATGACAACGCTAACATTTGGTTCAGTTATAAAGTGTTAGTGCGTTGCGTGTAAAAATTAAGTTAATGCCTTAGGCAAAGTAGGGCTTGTGGGCAAAGTTAGGGCATTTTACGGTAATTAAAGTTTTGAGTAAAGATTGCTGGCTCATACGGGAGCAACCACTTTGACCGCTCACCCGAACTCCGGTTAAATATTTACTGATGTTAAATAATTTTATGTTTTATATACGTAGTTGTTTACTTATTTATATTGTGTAAAAGGGATCCATGTAGGTGTTTAGACTTTGCTCATTATAGGAAACATTAATTTTTTATGCTATTAATGATGTATATTTATTACCAGGCATTGTCTTTGAAAGAGCATAACATACAGAATATATTTTTTCTTGACGCTGCTGGTGAGCTGAATCCTACCAACACTTCTACCCGTCTTCATGTTTATAATCAAACAAAGAAAAATATTTTTTCACGGACAGTTCATACATTCTATAGCATTACAGTATAAATCGTCGCGTGTATTTTATTCAATTGTTCCATTTAGTTACGTCGAGCGTTAGAAGACAAAATGGTCAATTAGTGATCGCATAAAACTTTACAGCCACAATCGTCGATAATTTTACTAGAATATTCTATGGTGAACTGAATGGGAATGGGAAGCTTTATATCAATTAAAAAGAACTGTAGTAAAAAAGGTTGTGAAAAATATCCTCTTTAGTGTGTGTATGTTAGACACATTTTCAATGGTGTTTCAATCTATTTTATTTCCTTGTTATCAATCTCCACAAAGCTGTTAAATTAAACGATAACTAATACTTCCACGGACTTTTGTAAAGTGTTTGCAAATTCATGTTAAAATCGCAAATCATATGAGGCGTTGATTTTGTTTCATATCATAAATCAATTCACTTAACGGCTTGCATGATTTAGCGATCCAACAGGAATTTTTTATTGAATGTATTATAATTCAGAGATATTTCATGAACGGAATATTCGTGTATTTGGTTTAAAAATTGTAAGCCTTCTACTACTGTCATTAATATTTTCCTGGGAAGCTATCCTTACAACCAATATGACAGACAATTGAGACAATTGCATATTCCTCGTCACGCGTCATTCATACTCGTAACCACCGGACCACCTGAAGATGTGAATATTATATTGTAGCAGAAATAAAGCTGTATTAATTAAATGGTATAACGAAAAAATTTTACCTCGCGTTATTTTAAAATATGGATACATATTTTTAATCCTGTTTTCAGTCGGAAGAACTGGCAATTGAATACCCAGTATTACCATAAGAAAAGAGAAGACTAGAAGAGAAACTCGCGCCCCAGACGCGTTCAAATCCACGATAATAGCCTACCGTCTAGCGTACCTTTAAAAGGATCGGACAGTCGGGGCTTGCATCTTCTCACGCTTGCACGCGCTTGCCGTCAGAATGCGGTCATAGCGACAAAGTATTTCGATGTATTTGGGTGTAAGAGTAACTCAAAAACAACTCTAGACCTTGGTTTTTTTAGTTTACCCAATAACTAGGAAAAGTAAGTGATATTTAAAAAAAAAAAAAAAATATTCATACTGTTAGGTATCTACTATTTTCTAGATTCTCCTGTTCATTAAAATATTTTTTCTTGTTCGTAAGGCAAAATTATAAATAATTACTACTGTACCTACCTATCTAATTAAATATATGTGTGCTGGGTAGATATGTATACATCGTAGTAAGATAAGTAGGTAAAGCCGTGATATAATTACCTATATCCCTAGTAATATAACTACCCCCTAGTAGTATGTAACTTCTTATTACATAAACCTAGGATACAAAATCATACATTAATTTGATTTATTTATTTTATTTTATATATAAGTAAAAAAAAACAGATTTCATGGTAAAGAAAAGTCTAAACAATTGTTCTAACTAAACCAACAGATAACGCAGCAGCTAACATCCCTGGCAGCACGCGCGGATGACAAAGGGACGTTACAAGCTGAAGGGGGAAGTAGGTATTTATAAAGCGGCATTTGGGGTTCGTACAAAAGAGATTCGTTTCTATACTCGTATTATTATCTATTCTATGGTATTACCCAGTGAAACGTTCGGCAGGCTCGCAGCTACGCCTCAGTTACTTATTATCTTACCATTTCCGATTATAATCGTGGACCAAATTCATTTTCATAATTGACATAACCGAATAATAAAACTAGTTTAACCGGATTATATCGCGTATATTATTTAGATTGGTTTCCTGATGTTTCGAAAGCTTTGCAGCGTTCGTGGTCGCAGGAAGACTAACGGCCAAAATTAATATCCAATCTATCCACGATTTACCCTACTAGAGATAGAAATTTGACATATTTTGTATGGAGCTTATGTCAAATTCCTATCTCTGGTAGGGCAAATCGTGGATAGATTGGATATTAATTTTGGCCGTAAGATGACAAACGTCTTTACAGATATTTCTAAAGAAATATTTTAATCATGTATTCTGTATTGTGAGGAGAAATTAATAAATATCTTATATTATTATATATACTAATCTACCGTACAATTTTTATTAATTAGAAATATAATATGCGACATTTATGTATGCGATATAATCCGGTTAAACTTGTTATATTATAATGTGTAGTGATCGCGAAAACCTAAGAAATTATTATAACAGAATAATTTTGTGTCACGTAATGTCAGAAAATAACCCTTTAACCGCGTTCATTAAGCTGGCTTAAAAATAATTTACATTGCATAGGTATTGTCCCTTAGTTGCTATGCATGGAATTTTTGTTTAGGTACGTTTAATGAACATTAAAATTAAAGCTAATAATACCTTTAAACAAAAGCAATTAAAATATATCTCGCTAATTCCGACATTGTAACCACATTTACTAGCTACATATTACTACGTAAGGAGGGTCCCACTGATTAACTTATAATTTATAGCATCGAGAAAACAATTCAAATGACCTCATCGCTTTAAATGGGCGCACCGTTCCATAATAAAGCAGCTGGACAGAGATAAGCCCGCGTAATCCGCGGCACTCCTGTGTCTTGGTGCTTTTTATTAAATTAGAGGAGCTCAGGTTAAATGAGTCGGCTTTTCGATTTACATTATACGTTAATCGGCTTTTTTGGGAATTTATCGCTGCGTAATTGTTTTCTGCTTTGAAATTGCGAGAATCTTTAGAGCCGTATTTCCTTATAAACGTTGATTAGCTGACGATAAATCGGAACAATATGTTAAGATAAACAATAGCTATTCGATCGAGCGCAAATAGCTCATTATTATTTTGAGATACTGTCTTTTAACCAATAACAAGAGGTTACGTACGAAATAAATACAATAAAATAAATACGTTTATCATCGACTAGATTTCGATCGAATAACAATATAACATCCTAACCGAAGAATATCCTAAAAAAATACAATATTAAATTACGTCTACTCATATAAAAAAGGTTTTACTCAATTTAAACGTTTCTTCAATGTTAAAAATACAAAACGTGTGTCTAATATACGATGTTTAAAAATTTCATGTACTCTACTATAGTAAAATGAAGGTCCTTTGAAATTCTATGTTTATTCTCGTTGATACAATAATTTCAGAACTTGTAAGGGTATATCAAGTGCTGTGTGGAGCAAAATGAAGAGGACGGCTACGTAATAAGATGTGAAAATATGATGAAATGATTAAGCATATTGAATAATTTTTTAATTTTTATTTTGAGTAAAGCTTAATAGACAAAATGAAAGTTGAAGACATAGAATAGGTACAACATTCATATAACTTTTTAACAAAAAATTGAACCGACGAAAACAAACTGAAAAGCGAAAAATTAAATGAAGCTTTTAGTCTTTTCCTAACTGAACTAATGTAAATATCTAATTATGAGTCGGCGCCAAACAAACAAGCAAAGTGCGTGCAAGTTGCAAGTGGTCGAGCGGAGAACACATTTGTAGAAAATTATGGTTTATCGTTGAAAATTTCACGTTGTATTTGATGTTATTTTGTTTTTATTATTTATTTAAAAGAATTTAATGATCTTCGTTAATTGTTTGTTTGGCGCCGACTCATAATTAGTTATTTACATTAGTTTAGTTAGGAAAAGGCTAAAAACTTCATTTTATTTTTCGCTTTTCAGTTTGTTTTCGTCGGTTCAATTTTTTGTTAAAAAGTTTTATTTTTAATGTTTTTGTGGCTTAAATAGATTTAAGCCACAAAAACAACTTAAGTTAAGTTTTAAGTTAGAACTTCAGGTTTTCATTATGTTGTAGGGTCTAGAACTACATTTATGTGTTCCAAGTTTCAACAGAATCGATTAACAGGTAAGAAATCAGTGGGTGAACAAGCACTCATCCCCTGTTTTCCTACCATTAGGGGTGGATTTTGATTTTGAAATTTAAATGGGTCCAGCTTCGAGATATACCCTATCCATTAAAAAAAGAATCATCAAAATCGGACCACTCTGTAAGAAGTTACGCGTAAAAAAAAAAAAAAAAAAACATGACTAATCCTCCTAAGATAAAGAAGTTACGCAATTATTCGGTTGCAAATTTAAAAACTTTACCTTCACACGCTACCCCCAGAAGACAGGAAATTCAGGAACTTTCGACATTGCACGAAATTTTAATAATTTCGGTGCGAGATACTCGTACGTTTTCTGTTTGTACCACAAGTTCTTTAGTAAAATTTTGGGACCTTTATGTGTAAAATATAGAACCTATTTCTATAGAGACTATTCACATTCAATCTCTAAAAGGGTGTGGAAAAGCCTGTTCATACGATCATCAACCTTTTTTTTTTTTGAAGGAGGTCAAGTGCTGTGGGTTTTCGTGAATTTAAGTTTATCCATTATTCAGAATACCTTCCGGTATTATAACCACTTCGCAAATGGCGAGTTTTTTCGTGTGCTACTATTTTAATAAATATGACGTTGTCCAAATAGTTAATTAGTATCAAGTGATCAACGCAACCTTTCACACATACAGATACATATTGCACTCACACATTCAATCATTCATTACAGTCCACTAGTTTAGCTAATTATATTTACAAGATTAGTGCAAATAAAATCATTCATGAGCAAAGACGTGTCAGGTGTTTTTTTCATTCACCCGCAAATAGAAATAGACCTTATTCACTTCAACATATGGTCCAAAATCGAGTCGGATTCGTCAGTAACATCGGCCGACCGCCCGGTCGCCGCGTATCGCGAGAACAAAAGAATTCCAGTGAGGATTATTTTGCTAACACGGAGCATTCAACAAAAGTCATTAGCAAAATAATAAGTTATAACTTCTATCTATTTGCCGGGATTTTTCGAGTTTCAACGTCTATTTGTACACGGTGGAGGTGCGTCTAGCCTATCAAAAGGAACTATTGGAGAATTTGAGGACCGCAGAAAGGAACTATAGGAAATCATCCAAAGATCGGATCAAGAAGCCCTATTTGGAAACCAGGCTTGAAAATTTGGAGCAGTTATGGACCGCTTTTAAGGATGGACACAAATCAATTATTGGCAAGGTGGCCCAAAAGGACAAGGAGGATGCATACTTTACTCAAAATATGTACGAGGAGTTCGAGGAATCGTATGTATCATACAAGTCGATGTTGAGGGAAGCCCTGCAGCCGTATTTAGTGTCGTCGAATGCAACATCGTCCGAAGCATCGAAAGCAAGTGCAAGTGGAGAACACGTGGTTAGCGAGTGCGACGTTAAGTTACCGCGTATGCAGTTGCCTACATTTAGCGGTAAATATGTTGAGTGGCAAACGTTTTATGACATGTTTAATTCGCTTATTCATAATAATAAAAAATTGTCCTCAGTACAAAAATTGCACTATTTAAAAAGTAACTTGTCTGGGGAACCGGAAAGTTTGTTACGTAATTTTTCTACAACCGATGCTAATTACGACGAAGCTTGGAAGCAGTTAGTTAAGCGTTACAATAATAAGCGTTATAATTGTAATGCCGTTTTAAGATCATTGTTTACACAAAAACAAATTATGTTCGAGTCTGCTAGTGCCATTAAACTTTTATTAGATACTACAACAACTAGTTTACAATCTTTGAGTAATATGGGAATTAGTACCAATAGCTGGGACGGGTTTATTATTTACTTAGTAGTTTCTAAATTAGATCCTGAATCCATGAAGCAGTGGGAATATCAACTTGGTACAATTAATGATGATTTACCGTCGTGGGCTCAGCTGTCTGATTTTCTTGAATCGAGATTTAGGTCTTTGGAGATGGTCGATACAAATAAGGTACCCTCACAATTATTTAAGTCTAATAGTACGAAACCAAAGTCTTTTCATGGATCCATTGACAATAACAAAAATAATTCAGACTTATATGTTATTAAATGTATTATGTGTAAGGGTGAACACTATTTATACCACTGCAAGGAATTTAGTCAACTTAATGTGAAAGATAGGCAAGATTATGTACAAAAACATAACTTATGTTTTAATTGTTTTTCGCCATCACATCCAGTGATGAAATGTAGGAATTCCGTAAGTTGTAGACGATGTGGAAGGAGGCACCATTCATTATTGCATTTTGAACGGGAATTGAGTAGCACGACCGAGAGAGAGGACATTCCTACACAGAGTGAGCCAGTCAATACTGTGAGTACATCTATTTCTACTAACTTTTCGAGTAGAGGACTAGAATCGAGTCGTGTTTTGCTAGCAACCGTGTCTGTTTGGGCATACAACGAGCACGGTTATAAACAACAGTTGAGAGGGTTATTTGACCAAGGATCGCAGGCGTCTTTTATTAGTGAGTCAGTTGTACAATTACTTGGACTGACACGAAAACATGTCAGTGGTACGGTGTCGGGTATAGGCGACGGCGGCCACACCGCTATTAAGCACATGGTTTCACTTCGACTGGAATCACTTCATAGCCCAGAGGTTTCAATCCAAGTAAATGCTTATGTGTTGCGATCTGTTACGTCTTTACTTCCTACAACCGAGTTGCACACACCTGATTGGCTTTATTTAGATAAAATAGCACTGGCCGATCCAGGTTACGCCACACCAGGAAAAATTGATATTCTTCTTGGAGCTGAAGTATATAGCGAGATTTTATTGGATGGTATCATACGTCACAATAAATTATTGGCACAACACACTACCTTAGGTTGGGTATTATCAGGGAGGGTGTCAAGAGATTCAACTTCAGCGAATGCGAGAGTAATCAACATGCACTTACACCTAAATGGAGATGAGCTACTTAGAAAAATTTGGGAGATGGAAAATGAGCCAAATTGTATACAGAAGAGGAAGTTAAAGATAGAACAAAGATGTGAAGAGTTTTATGACAGGACAAATACACAAGATGAAGAAGGGAGATTCATTGTAAAGCTATCTTTTAATAAAGAAGATCCAGAGTGTCAATACGGAAAATCAGTAGTTACAGCTACAAGAAGATGGAAAATTTTAGAGAAGGAGGTATCTATTCCAAGGCTAGAACTGTGCGGTGCCGTTCTAGCAGCTAAATTATTTTTTGAGGTGTCCCAAGTCATGCATATACCAAAAGAGAATTTATATGCCTGGTCCTATTCTACAATAGTCTTAGCCTGGCTGAAAGGAGGATCTAGCCGCTGGACTACTTTTGTGAGCAATCGAGTGTCTGAGATTCATATCATTTTAGATTATGAACAATGGAGACATGTTACTACAGATATGAATCCAGCCGACTGCGTTTCAAGAGGCTTAGCAGCACAAGATTTACTTGAACATTCTTTGTGGTGGTCAGGACCTTCTTGGCTCTCACAACCAAGTTTAGAATTTGACAATCCTGCTACCATTCAAGATACTCATGAAGAAGAAAGACATACATCTTTAATTACTTTACCTGCACTGAAAAATGAATTTATTTCGACTATATTTTCTACTTTAACAAAATTGTTAAGAGTAATTTCATATTGCCGACGATTTTTGATTTTAAAATTACCGAAAGACAAACGTCAATGTTATACAACATTTATTACATCAAAAGGAATGAACGAAATATTAGAAAATTGTATTAGGCAAGTTCAAGATATTGAATTCAAAGAGGAAATAAGGCAGTTAAAGACTCAAGGCTATGTTCTCAAAAGAAGTAAGCTCCGCAACCTTTGTCCTATTTTGGAAAATGGGATCCTAAGAGTCGGCGGACGAATTCAAAAATCTCAAACGAGATACGATACACGGCGTCCTATAATTTTACCTGCTAAGCACCATCTTAGCAGACTTATCATTGAAGATGCTCATCAAAGGACATTGCATGGTGGGCCACAAATAATGCTTAATTATTTGAGGTCAAAATACTGGATACTACGAGTTAAGGATTAAACAAAAAAAGCTTATCGAGAGTGTGTAACTTGTATCAGATATTCTAAGAAGAACACTACACAATTAATGGGGCAGCTACCAGATGTGCGAGTAAAACCCAATAGAGCCTTTAAATCAGCTGGTGTAGACTATGCTGGTCCCGTTAATATTAGATTTTCACCAGGCAGAGGAGCGAAATCCTACAAGGGATACATTTGTTTGTTTATATGTATGACAACCCGAGCCATTCACCTGGAGGCTGTCACAGATATGACTGCAAAGGGCTTCATTGCAGCCTTCAGACGCTTCACGTCTAGACGAGGCCATTGTCAGGATATCTACAGTGACAATGGCACTAATTTTGTAGGAGCAGACAAGCTGCTGAGGGATATGTTTAATAGTTCCAAGTCTTCAATACTAGGTGAGGTAGCAGATTTGTTAAGTTTAGAGCGTACTACGTGGCACTTCATACCTCCTCACGCACCCAACTTCGGAGGTTTATGGGAAGCTGGGGTGCGCAGTACGAAGACACATCTTAAAAAAGTAATAGGGGATACTACGCTAACTTACGAGGAACGAACTACAGTTTTAACCCAGGTAGAAGCATGTTTAAATTCGCGGCCTATAACGGTGTTAAGTGATGATCCAAGTGACCCTCTTCCACTGACACCGGGACACTTTCTGATAGGCGAGCCATTGCTGAACTTAGCAGACGAGGATTACACTCAATGTAAAATATCTAGTTTAGATAGATGGAGGTTGTTACAGAAAATGGTCAACGATTTCTGGAATAGGTGGTATAAGGAATATCTCGTAAATCTTAATCAAAGATATAAATGGAACACAAAAAACGCTGAGCCAGAAATCGATGACGTAGTCATTTTAAAAGAGGATAATATTCCACCGTGCAAGTGGGTATTAGGTAAAATAATACAAAAACATGTTGGCCCCGATAATATTACTCGTGTAGTGTCAATTAAATGTAAAAACGGATTTTATAAGCGTCCTATCAGTAAAATATGTGTGTTGCCTAAATGAAGTTTTGTGTACATACTCATATTTAAACTTATACTCCTTGTTCAGGAAAACTAAGAAAACCATTATAAGAAATATGGCTTTAATATAATAAAATTTGTAGTAGGAAACAATTGATGCAAAAAAGACAGGTTGTCAACAAGACCGTTCCCATGGCAACGGTCATCTGCGCGCGCCCCTCGACTATCGATGATGGCGCGTTAACATACTCCGGGCCTTGAAGTATCTTCAACACTAATCTCAGGTTCCTCCATAGGTAGGCGGATAATGTAATGTACCGCTCTCCGGATGGTTCCTCTAGATGTATATATATCGACCACTCTGCATGCGTTGTCAGCGCCCATATGTAGACGCGTGATACGTCCCAACCGCCAGCGTTGTGGAGGCAGATTCGGTTCCTTTACAATTATCATATCTCCGACTTTCGGGATTGCAGTGCCAAGCTTCCACTTGGTTCTTTGCTGTAGTTCCGTTAAATATTCCATTCGCCATCGCTTCCAAAATTCAAGGCGTAGCTTTTGAATGGCGTTGTAGTTGGGTCCGGAGTCCCCCGCTGAAAACGAAGGCACCGACGTCAGTGGCCGTCCGATAAGGAAGTGCCCGGGGGTAAGAGGATTTAAGTCATCGGGCTCGGATGATAAAGGGGAAAGAGGACGAGAGTTGAGGATCGCCTCTATTTGCGCGAATAGAGTTGACATCTCCTCAAAGGTTAGAGAGGCGTTAGCGGCTACCCTTTTTAAATGGTATTTGGCAGCCTTTACGCCTGCCTCCCATAAACCACCAAAATGTGGTGAGTATGCTGGACTAAATCTAAATTTGAACCCTTCATTACTGGCAAAGTCAGTTACCGACTCACGGCTGGAGCGCAAAGCTTTACTCAGTTCATTGTATGCGCCCACGAAGTTAGTTCCATTGTCGCAATAGATTTCATGGGGTTTACCTCTTCGCGATACGAACCTGCGTAAACAAAGTATAAACGCTTGAGTACTTAGATCACTAACCAGCTCTAGGTGTACCGCTCTGGTACTTAGGCAAACAAACAAACAAAGGTAACATTTTGTTATCCGATTGCCTCTCCCCTTCTTACTAGATATAAGAAATGGTCCAGCGAAATCAGTACCAGTCGAATAAAAAGGAAAGGATACATTTGTCCTAGCTGATGGTAAGTTTCCCATAATTGGTTGGATAGTCCTACCACGAAAACGAGTACACACTACGCATTGCTTATATAATTTGCGTGCTAAGGTTCTTCCGCCTATTGGCCAATACATTTCCCGCACGGAAGACAACAGCAGCTGCGGACCTGCATGAAATAGACGACAGTGTTCGTGTTGCATTAGTAAAAACGTAAACCTATGTTTACTGTCCAAAATAATAGGATGTTTTTTATTGTAATTAAATTTTGAATTATCAATACGACCTCCTACCCTTAACAAACCTTCCGCGTCAAGAAAAGGATTTAAAGATAAGATTTTAGATTTCTTAGGTAAGCATGAACCGTTGCTTAGAGCCTTTATCTCAATGTCAAAGGATTCATGTTGACAAATTATTATCAGGGTAGCTCTAGATTTATTTATTTCGTCTACCTGTAAAGTATCATGTAATTTATTTACATTTTTACAATTATATATAAACCTCAGTACATAAGCTAGTACCCTTAGTAACTTATTATAATTAGAATAGTTGTTAAAAAATATGATTGAATTGCCACTAGAACCGTTGACAGATAACATTTGCGTATGTACCTTTAATTCAGGTAATTCAACTATTTTATTTAGTTGTGGTGGCCAGGAGGATGAATCCTCCTTTAAGAAGGAGGGTCCTTCCCACCACATAGATTCATCCTGCAGACGCTGTGGATCTACACCCCTGGAGGCCAGATCGGCAGGATTGAGTTCCGTTGCTATGTGCCGCCACGAAAATCCCTGCGTTAGTTCATTAATCTCTATCACTCGATTACCTACAAAGGTTTTTAAAAGCTTTGGTTGTGCTTTAATCCAGCCAAGTACTATCATTGAATCTGTCCAAATTACTTTATGCACAATGTTGTGACATCGAATGGACTTAAGTACCTTTGTGGACAACCGAGCACCGAGCAGAGCGCCACACAACTCTAGGCGAGGAATAGTCATAGCTTTTAGAGGTGCAACCCTTGCCTTAGCGCATAGTAGTCTGACAGTGACGTTATTTTTACTGTCAACAGATCGCATGTAGACGCAGGCTCCATATGCCTCTTGTGACGCATCTACAAAACAATGCAATTCAATAGAAATTGGAAAATCACATAGTGAATTTCTTGGTAAAATAATTTTAGACAAACAATTCATATTTTCTGCAATTTTTATCCATTTTTTAACTATATGAGTTGGCACTGATTCATCCCAGCCCAACTTTTCAGACCATAACTGTTGTAAAATAATTTTAGCCTTTATAGTACATGCACATAATAGTCCTAACGGATCAAAAATTTTACAAGTTGATGATATAATTGAACGCTTTGTAATTGTTTTATTAGTATCCATATCAATAGTAAAATGTAACGTGTCCGGTGAAGGTGACCAATTAAGTCCTAAAACCGTGGAATGTTTACTGATATCAACAGTTTTAGAAGTGGTCTCTCCTTGTAACACCTGGGGACAGTTTGTGCGTATTTTATGTAGAGGTAAGCATGCTGAAGATAAAACCTTACTGACACCATCATAAATTACTTTAATGTCCTTTTTGGACTGACATCCAGTATTCAAATCATCCATGTAGATGTCATGTTCTATGATATTAGAAATAAAAGGATCCTGACACTCACGAGCTAATTGAAAAAGACATCGCGTGCTTAAAAAAGGAGCAGAAGCAGTCCCGTAAGTCACTGTATTTAGCTGCAGCACTTTGAGAGGTAGAGATTCATCATCCCTCCATAAGATAAGCTGTAAATGCCGCTGAGATGGGTCAATTTCAACTTGCCTATACATCTTTTGTATATCACCAGTAAGAATGTACTTAAAACTTCTGAATCTTAATAGGATCGAGAGCAAATCATCTTGTACTACAGGACCAACATATTGTATGTCATTTAATGATTTTCCTGAAGTACTTTTGGCTGATGCGTCAAAAACGACACGCAACTTAGTAGTTTCACTGTTCTCTCTTAATACCGCATGGTGCGGTAAATAATACCCAAACTTAGGCCTCTTAATTTTATTCAAATGGCCTAAGCTACGATACTCTTCAATAAATTCAGTATATCTTCGTTTCAGCTGAGGGTTATTATTTAATTTCCTCTCCAGGCTCATGAAACGCTTTTTAGCTAAAAAATAAGAATCACCAAGTGCCTCTTCAGGAATTTCTCTGAATGGCATCTTGACAGAAAATCGTCCATTAGGAAGACGATTCATATTTTCCAAAAAATGCGAATGACATAATCTGTCTTCGGGTGACAAAGTGTCACTAGACGAATTCATTTCCTCAACTTCCCAAAACCTTTTTAGGTCGTCATGAATTTCTTTAGTAAATTTACATGCAACGAGACTAGGGTTACATTCTCCCAATGGGCCACTGACTAACCACCCTAGCTCAGAGTTTTGTAGGATAGGTTTACCTACACCCAATGAAATACGCTTTTGTCCAACAATATTCCAAAAAACATCTGCCCCTAGAAGAACATCTATTTCAGAGGGGTGATGAAACTCTGGGTCGGCAAGCTTGATATTTTTGGGTAAATTCAGTGATTGAATGTTTACAGGTGCACTAGGTAAAATACCTGTTATTTGAGGTACAATAAGACATTTTATTTTACTATTGAACGAATTAATGCGCGACTTTATATTCAGGTAGCATCGTTCAGATATATTGAAAGTTAAATTATTGATACCTGAAATGCGCACAGGTTCAGTAGTTAATGTTGTAAGTTCCAACTTTCTTTTCAGGTTTTCAGTCAGGAAAGAAGATTGGCTGCCAGTATCTAATAGCGCCCTAACCAGGTAAGTGTGTTTAGTGCATTCATTAACAACTTCTACCATAGCAGTACACAACAGAACCTGGCTGATGGAGACTACGGATAGTGATACAGGAGGAGTACGAGATGACGTAGAAGGAATGGCAAGCGGTAAGGTCGCTTCTGTATTATTGCTATTATTATGAGATGTTTTATTAACATGCAATAAAGAGTTATGCTTTTTGTTACAGAACCTACAGAACAGCTTCATACGGCAACGAGATACATTGTGACCTTCACGCAAACAATTTGTACACAATTTTAATCTAGACACTTCCTTCGTCCTATCTTCTAAATTCAAGTTCTTAAATTTAGTACATTTGTGCACTCGATGTCCTTGCTCACTGCACAATAAACACAAATATTCACATAAGTTTTCAACAGACGAAACAAAAGTATTATATTTGTCCTTATTAAAATTGGAATCAGAATCATTTTTGTTCCAATTATTTTGCGATTTATTATTAAAGTTTCGCTTATTTTTATTTACATCTCCCTTGTCATTTGTGTTTATAGCGACTGCTGCAGTTTCTAAAATATCAGCACGACTGCGTATAAAGTTATTAAAATCATCCAACTTAGGAATGTCTGGCAAGCTGTTCCTATGCTCCTCCCATTTCATACTCGTACTGGAATCTAATTTCGCCGTAACCATAAATATAATTAGAGCGTCCCACTGGTCAGTCGGCTGACCCAATGTGTTGAGAGCTCGTAAATTTTTAGAAACGTTATCTATTAAATAACGCAAACATTTAAATGATTCTGTACTCACCGATTCAAGACTGAATAGCGCTTTAAGGTGATTATTTATAAGAATCTTTTTGTTATCGAATCGTTTACACAATAATTCCCACGCTATTACATAATTATCTGAGGTAAACTCCAATGATTTTATCACTTCAACAGCACCGCCCTCTAGTGACGACCTCAGATAATGAAATTTATTAATGTTCGGAATTTGTGCATTTGAATGTATCAACGACTGAAAAGTGTCCCTAAATTCAAGCCATTTCAGGTATGTTCCATTAAATGTTGGCAATTTAATTGTTGGCAACTTAATGGATTGAAATCCATGAGCTTGAGAATGAGAACAAAGAGACTCTGCTTTTGAAACACTACAAGCATCGCTGAATTTTTCCTTTTCAACCTTATGCTTTTCAAGTATGTCTTCTATTATAGACATTACAGAAAAGAATTTAGCGTCAATAGAATCTCTTAAATTTATTTGTTCATCTACATCTGCTTCTTTGCAATTACTTTCAATTGATGTCTGAATGTCATCAAACTTCTTAAACAAATCTTGACAGCTTTCTAAACGTTTTCCTAATTCACGTATTTTAATACTATTTAAAGTATTAATTTCCATCTGCTGCATTTCCTGCACATATTCACAAATTTTAGTTAGACGACCTCTAATATTACCTCGTTTTCTTATCAATTCACTAAATTCAGCATCCGACATCTTTAAGTTAAATTATAAACACTGAACTAGGTAAATAATGTGTGCATTAAAATCAAACCCAATGGTCGATTGCGCTCCACTCGTGGTCGTCACAATAAGATGGCCACTGACGTCAATCAGCGTGACTCAGCGACTAGAAGGAAATATAATGCAAGAATAATTAAAAAAGCTATCTTATTAAAAGGATTGCTTTGCAGACATGGGAAATAATATTCAATATAGAAGTTAAGATGCAAAGTTTTAACAGCGATAACTATGGCGATGGCACGCCTATAGAAAATTGTAGGTTGGTCAATACCCAAACCTGAAAAAAAAAAATTAATACACTAGATTCCTAGGTAATCCCTTTAAATTAAATTTTACGTGCTAAATTAAAAGATAGACACGTCAAATATCATTGGCCTTTACGACGTCTTGACGTAAATTCTTGGGATTTAAAGGCAACTTGAGAAGAAAAACTCTAATCACGCAAACAGAGACGGAAATTGGGGTGGGAAAACGAATAATGAGCGTACTTCCCTCGGAAAGACCACCTGACGCGATGCCTCGCCTTGTCCTGGTAAGCCTCCGAACACCAACAATCTCCACGTTGCCACACAAGCAAAAAACTGGGTCCACCAGCGCGTTCAGGCAAACGTTATTTTCTGTTGCAGTTGTTTTTTCTCACGGTCGCCAAATGTTCAGGAAAACTAAGAAAACCATTATAAGAAATATGGCTTTAATATAATAAAATTTGTAGTAGGAAACAATTGATGCAAAAAAGACAGGTTGTCAACAAGACCGTTCCCATGGCAACGGTCATCTGCGCGCGCCCCTCGACTATCGATGATGGCGCGTTAACACTCCTCATTATTGTGATGTTTACCTACTTAGTTATAAAAATGTTATGTTCATGTTATGAAGTTGTTTTGTTAAAAAAAAAAAAAAGGTTTTACTAAAACTAATGAATTAAGTATTTACACCATGGCATTTTTTGTTTAGTTCTTGTTTTACAAAATGTTTATCTACTTATCTATCTACTGAGTAAATTTTTATCATTTTTTTTATCAGAGTTTTTGTTTCTGGATAATTAAATTACTAAAACCCACCTGTGTAATGTGTTTTGTTCATAAAGTAGAAGGATCATTTAGTTCAATAATAAAACTTTGTAACTTTATTAAGTTGTCACCTAATATCACGGTGGGCGGTTCAGTTTTGTTGTACAATAAATATTTTTATTTCTTTAGGTGAATTAAGAGAAGATGTTGTCGTTAGATTTGTGTAACATATAATTGTTATTAATAGTTTATTAGTTAGTAAACTATCACAGTACACTTACACGTTTCATACTATGCTTTCCTACAAGAAAGTATTTGTTTTATATAGATTCTTGTTCTTAGAGTTCGTATTTTTGCTTATATACTTACATTGTTGTTTATTAGGTACGTTAAAGTACTGCGTCCTTTGGCGGGCGGTATGTCCAAATAGTTAATTAGTATCAAGTGATCAACGCAACCTTTCACACATACAGATACATATTGCACTCACACATTCAATCATTCATTACAGTCCACTAGTTTAGCTAATTATATTTACAAGATTAGTGCAAATAAAATCATTCATGAGCAAAGACGTGTCAAGTGTTTTTTTCATTCACCCGCAAATAGAAATAGACCTTATTCACTTCAACAACGTTCTCTAAAAATATTTATCCAATATTTTTTCAGAATCATTAGGCTTATTTAACATGAGTCCTTTCATGGTCTTCTTTATATGAATAGTGAATGGTAACATTATTGACAATTCCCATTGGTCCCAAGTCTATCGCTACATTTGTCATCTCACAGCCGAGGGGCGCAAAAGACGACGGTACTACGAAATAAATATTTTCTTATTGCTTATCACTTTTAAATAAAATTTATTGTTGTTTTATATAAGAACGTTTTGGTAGTACCTATGGGTAATCTAAGAAAACATGTACAATGCGAAATCTTTCCGGTGAACCACTAAGGCTAAAATCGCTTGCACTCAATGTTCGATGGCAGCGGTAGTTACGTGTAATGTAGCAGGATTCGTTCAAGGGATTTTGTCGACAAAATGTACCACCAGGAAGTATCGTGACCGTACGTACCTATTTAATTGAAACTCAAGATGCGATTTATACAAAAAAATTACACAAAGTTTATTTTTAATTTGCACTTTAGAATTTAGCTTAGGTTAGAAGTTCTGGCATATCCTAAAATAACGTGTTGATTATGAAAACCAAACCCAATAAAATCTAACTGTACGTATGTTCAATAAATTCTTACTTCAAGTCGTATCGAAAGTATTGGGCTGATGTTGGCGCATTGCGAAACTCCTTCGAAATCCATTTAACACATTACTTAAGCGTAGACTGAAGAGTACAATCAGCCGCTGTGTATGGCATTCGTGGACTACGAGAAGGCCTTCGACTCTATCGAAACTTGGGCAGTTCTGGATGCTCTTCAGCGATGTCACATTGATGAGCGGTATATAGAGATGCTGAGATGCCTATACAACGCTGCTACCATGACTGTTCAGCTCCAGGACCAAAAGACGAAGCCAATCCAACTGCGCAGAGGGGTGAGACAAGGGGATGTAATATCCCCGAAATTGTTCACTAACGCGTTGGAGGACGTCTTCAAGACGCTGGACTGGACTGGACAGGGTATCAACGTTAACGGCGAGAACATCTCACATCTCCGTTTTGCCGATGACATCGTTGTAATGGCTGAGTCGCTGGAACAACTGGGCGAAATGCTGCACAGCTTAAACGGAGCCTCTCGACGTGTTGGTCTCGGCATGAATCTCGACAAGACTAAAGTCATGTTCAATATGCATGTCATGCCGAGGCCAATATTCGTCGAAGGGTCGGCACTCGAAGTTGTAACGGAATACGTCTACCTAGGGCAGGCAATTCAGCTTGGTAGACAAAACTTCGAGAAAGAAGCCAACAGAAGGATCCGTCTGGGCTGGGCAGCATTTGGCAAACTTCGCCGAGTCTTCTCGTCGCCTATACAGCAAAGTTTGAAGACAAAGGTCTTCAACCAGTACGTCCTGCCAGTCATGACTTACGGTGCCGAGACGTGGACACTGACAGTTGGGCTAGTCCACAAATTTAAAGTCGCTCAGCGAGCTATGGAGCGAGCTATGCTAGGAGTTTCTTTGAAGGATAAAATCCGCAACGAGATTATCCGGAGAAGAACCGGAGTGAATGACACAGCTTGTAGGATCAGTAAGCTGAAGTGGCAGTGGGCTGGCCATGTCTGTCGAAGGACCGATGGCCGTTGGAGCAGACGAGTCCTTGAGTGGAGACCGCGTATCGGCAAACGCAGCGTAGGGCGCCCCCCTGCCAGGTGGACCGACGCCCTAAAGAACGTGGCTGGGGGGGACTGGATGCGGAAGGCAGAGGACCGAGCGTTGTGGCGCAACTTGGGAGAGGCTTATGTCCAGCAGTGGACTGCGATAGGCTGAGTTGATTGATTGATGATTTGATTAAGCGTATGCTCACCGAAACTCATTCAAGTTTAGTTCACAAATGTCGTTCAATCTTACATCCGGCATTCAGAACTACTAACTCAAAAGTTTCTTAAGCCCATTTGAAGTCGAATGGTAATCATACTGAACTTATCAAATTAAAAAATTGAAGCGAGATGCGAAACCATACGTAGATAATATTACAGTATAAGCATCATAGCTTAAAAATGTTTAAAATGATGGATGGTTTCAAATAATCAAATAGAACCCATAATAAATAATATATATTTCACCGAAAAGTTTCTTCTGTAGGTAATTTACACTATAAGGGAATCGTTTCTGTGAATATTTATCCTGTTCATCCACATATTACATACCAAAAAGAAATATAAACATAAGATCTCCTTAAGAATACTGTAGCATAGTATTTCTTACTATCTTTACAAGCATCCTTGGTTTATGTAGCCGTACTCTCTCCGTGACCTCGAAGTGTTGTGTTTATCATAATTAATAGTTTGGTGAATCATGACTTCGCCTGACAGAAGGGATCAAATAAAGCATTCATATTTAATAGGGCTGTTTTGGTTACACGCTTCTCAACTTGACTTATTTATTATTTATTTATTTATTTATATATGCTTTATTGTACACCATAAAAAACATTACATTGAATATGCATTTAAACTATTGTACAAATGGCGGCCTTATCACGATCAGCGATTTCTTCCAGGCAACTTATCAGACTAATAATATTACGAGTTTGTTTTATTAATAATTCTCTTAAAGTGTATGACGTTAATAATTTCTTAGGTTTTCGCGATCACTACACATTATAATAAAACCAAGTTTAACCGGATTAAATCGCGTATATTATTTAAATTGGTTTTCCTGACGTTTCGAAAGCTTTGCAGCATTTCGCGGTCGCAGGTAGACTAAGATGACAAGCGTCTTTACAGATATTCCTAAAAAAATATTTTAATCTACCATTAATGAAACGTCATTTAATTGAAAACCAATTTAATTGATATACGCGATTTAATCCGGTTAAACTTTATTTTATTATAATGTATGACTTTAATGCGGTAACGATACGACACAGACTATATAGCATTATTTCTCTTTAGCTACTGAACATGCTAACCGACTTACTTATGCCCGATGACATGGCCATGTGGGCTTATCTCGTTTCTTCTTTATTACGGCCTGAAAATGACCTCAGCCTAACTTAGCTCGACCTTGGACAGTATAGACAGATTTATAAAACCCAAGGTACGAGATAAATGTGATAACGTACAGCCTGCCGATGTCAACCGCTATAGAGATACAAGTTATTACTTAACCACGAGCCGCTACATTTACTTTATGCTTTATATATATATATATAATAACTTCTTAGGTTTTCGCGATCACTACACATTATAATAAAACAAAGTTTAACCGGATTAAATCGCGTATATTATTTAAATTGGTTTCCCTGACGTTTCGAAAGCTTTGCAGCATTTTTTTAAATTAATAATATTGTACGGTAGATTAAAATATTTTTTTAGAAATATTTGTAAAGACGCTTGTCATCTTAGTCTACCTGTGACCACGAAATGCTGCAAAGCTTTCGAAATGTCAGGGATACCAATTTAAATAATATACGCGATTTAATCCGGTTAAACTTTGTTTTATTATTATGCTTTATAGATAAATAATTACGAACAATTAAAGAGGGACAGTGCCATTACGACTCACTAGTGAACTAGTGATGGTTGATTTATAAGGTCGCTCATCCATCCGGTTGAAGGAATTGATTATATAAAAAAACATTACATCTTTTTGGGGCAGTAATGAGGGATATACATTGCTGTAGATGCAATAGTATAATATACCAGTAAAATACAATATAATGTAATATACCAGGCCCCTCAGAAAGTATTGCGAAGAAAAGTTTTTATATATGGGAGACTGGCCAGTTATAATGTTTTTCGAAAATATGATTATTTATAAGTAAAAATAAGTAAGTTCCAATTTCAAAATTTCCCTCCACATTTTTTGCGAGTTAATTCAAAGTATTGTGACTCACTGAAATATGGATCTGCGCCGGGAACATTTTAGAGCTATGATTTTATACGATTTCAAGTGTCGCCTGAAACCGGATGAATCGTACGATAGACTTCAAATGGCATTCATGGATGAAGGCCCTTCCAAGGCAACCGTGTATCGTTGGTATAACGAATTCAAGCGCGGTCGACCAACTTTGGGGGATGACGAAAGAAGCGGTCGCCCTTTGACGGCTGTTACCGAAGAAAACGTGCTAGCAGTGAAAAATTTAATCCAAGACAATAGGCGAATTACATATCAGGAGATTCAACACATATTGAAGATTGGATCGGGAAGCGTTCACGAGATTCTACACAGCCATCTTCGCGTGAGGAGGATAGTATCACGCTGGGTGCCGCACAACCTCACCGATGCTCAGAAGCAGGCCCGGGTGGAATGGTGCCGTGATATGCTTAACAAATTTGAAGCAGATTCGTCTCGGCGTGTTTACGACATCGTTACAGGTGATGAGTCCTGGATTTATCAATACGACCCAGAAACCAAGCGCCAGTCGACTGTTTGGGTGTTTCAAAATGAGCCAACGCCTACCAAAGTGAAGCGATCTAGAAGCGGGGGTAAGATTTTGATCGCTAGCTTTTTTAATTTGACTGGCCACTTGGTATCAATTCCCTTACGGGATCAAAGAAGCATTAATGCCGAATGGTATACTACCAAATGTTTGCCAGAAGTTTTCTCTGTTATAAGCAACAAGCGACCAAACACAGGGCTCCGCGGGCTACTGCTCCACCACGACAATGCACCTGCGCACACCGCACTCAAAACGAGGGACTTCCTGGACAGCACGCCAGTCAAACTCCTGGGTCACCCTCCTTACAGCCCTGATCTAGCACCGTGTGACTTCTTTTTATTCCCAAAAATAAAAAATCAGCTCAAAGGGATACAATTTTCGTCGCCGGAAGATGCGCTGGCTGCGTTCGAGCAGGCTGTAAACGAGGTGTCTGCGGCGGACTGGAAAAAGTGTTTTGAAAACTGGTTTAGGCGCATGAATCTTTGTATAGAGGCTGGTGGAAAGTACTTTGAAAAGATTTGATAAAAATATATGTACGTATAGAACAATTTTTTTTAGTTTCGCAAAACATTCTGAGTGTCCCACGTACTAGTTTAGGGGTCTGACGTTCGACCTGTAATGGTCACTGTTGTACAACTAATTCATAATTCTCTGTGTACTCCATATTTGCTTTTTGCTTTGCTTTCACGTAAAGCCGTCGGTCCTGCGCCTGATCTCTCTCCGGTCGTGTCGAATTGCCGTCCCATCGGATTATGAGAGTGAGGGAACAGAGAGTGCACCTGTGTTTGCGCACACACTTGTGCACTATAATATGTCCCGCGCAGATGGCTGGTCTCCATTGAGATTGGCCGCCGTGACCGAAATTCGGCCGGGAGGACATTATTATTATTATTTTTGTACATTTATTTTTTCTCGGCTAACCGGGGTGACTGATGGCACGGGCCTAAGCCAAGTGTTGATCAGTGAAGTTAGGATTTGGGGTAGGTCTTAAAGATGATCATAAATTAGTTTGGGTTATCGGATTCACACTGCAGGAACTTTCTTACTAGTCTGCACGTGTTCAGTATCGCCGCTTTCTGCATTAGGTTGTAGGTGTTTGCAGGTAAATTCAGGGTATTAAGGGACTGGTGAAGTTGTTTGGGTATTACTCCTGTAGTAGACAGCACTATAGGGACTATTATTACTTTTTGCAGATGCCAAAGTCGGGTAATTTCATCTTTTAATTCTATATATTTAGATAGTTTCTCAGAAATCGTAGTCTGTAAGTTGTGTGTATTTGGTACGGCAATGTCTATTAAGTATCCAGTTTTGCTTATTTTATTAATTAGTGTTATGTCTGGTCTGTTAAAGTGAATTGTTCGGTCAGTTAGGATAGCTCGATCAAAATACAACTTTGTTGTGGGGTTCTCTAGTACAGTTTCGGGGTTGTATTTATAATATGGTACTATGGTGTCTATGAGTTTGTGTTGGTAAGCTAGTTTCTGGTGAATTATGTTTGCTACTTGGTCGTGTCTGTGTTTGTAATCTGTCTGGGCTATTGATTTGCACGCGCCTGTAATATGTTGTATTGTTTCAGCAGAGCTATTGCATTTTCGACAGGTGTCAGTAGCTAAGTTTTTAATAATATATTTTCTATAGTTTTTAGTCTCAATTACTTGATCTTGTATCGCGATCATGAAGCCTTCAGTCTCCGGGAAGAGTTCCCCTCGATTAAGCCAGTTGTTCGACGCCTCTTTGTCGACATTTGTTTGGCATAAATCTTGACGATGTCTTCCGTGTAGAGACTTTTGACTCCATTCTAGAATCTTGGTTTTGTCATCGGTCAGTTTTTCGTTCTTCTGTTCTGCTGCACTTTTTAAATTGAGAGGTGTGTACCGCCGATCGTTTTGTGCTACTGATTTGTGTAGTGTGGAGGATTCAGATTTGGCAAAAAAGTACTGTCTAAGTGTTGTGATCTGTTTATTGTGTAAGTTTAAAATGTCAATTAATCCCCTTCCTCCTTCTTTTCTCGGTAGTGTTAGTCTTTGTAAGCAGGATCTTGGATGGTTTTTACGGAATTTGGTCATTGTTGTGTTAATTTTTCGCTGTAAATTTTTAAGGTCAGTTTTGGTCCAGTATATTATTCCAAATGAATAAGTGAGTACAGGTATTGCAAAGGTGTTTATTGCTTTTATTGTGTTTCGTGAATAGAGTTGTGTTTTTAGAATTGTGTTAAGTCGATGTTGGAATTGTTGTTTTAGTTTTTGTTTAGTGTCTTTATAGTGTATCTGAAGGGATTGATTGTATCCTAAGTACTTATAGGTATCCTGTTCGCTTAATGGTTCTATGTGTTGTCCTGTTCCTAAGGTGTATTGGTGTTGATAGTTCTGCCCTGCTCTAACAGAATTAATTTTGCATTTATCTATTCCAAATTCCATCTTTATGTCATTTGTGAATTGTTCTGTCAGGTTAGCTAATTCACAAAGATGATTCTCACTTTTTGCGTATAGTTTAATGTCATCCATATAAAGAAGATGATTTAAAACAATTTTTTGTGTTTCAGTATGTCTGTCTGTATCGAGGTCTAAAGAAATTCCTAGTGAAGTTGAGTTTAGTATATTGGAGAGGGGATTAAGAGCAAGACAAAACCACAACGGGCTAAGTGCATCTCCCTGAAAGATGCCTCTCTGTATTTTTATTGGGTTGGTCTCTACTGTTTCGGTCGGAGTAGTTAATCTAAGTACGGTTTTCCAGGTTTTCATTATAGTCTTTAGGAATGTTACTATTTTTGGATGTATTTTATAAATATCTAACACTTTCACAAGCCAAGAATGGGGAACTGAGTCATAAGCTTTCTTGTAATCGATGTACATGCTAAATAGGTTGGTCTTGGTTTTCTGAACTTTATTAAGTATTACGGAATCTATAATTAATTGTTCCTTGCAGCCTTGACTCAATTTTCGACAGCCTTTCTGTTGTTCGGCTAAGATGTTGTTGGCTTCAGTGTGTTGGTATATAATTTCAGATAAGCAGGCTGTGATAATCTTATACAAGGTCTGCAAACATGTGATAGGCCTATATTTAGCTGGGTTAGAGAGGTCATTGCAATCTTTTGGTATCATAAATGTTGTGCCTGATGTTAAATAGGCTGGTATTGTGTTGGGGTCCTGGATAAAACTATTTATATGATTATAAAGATAATTGTGAACTGCTGTAAATTTTTTGTACCAGTAGCTATGAATAAAATCTGATCCGGGTGCTTTCCAATTGTGTAAGCGACAAAGTACTTTGTGAAATGTTTCAGGGGGAATGTGCTCAAACGACATTTCCTGGGTGTTTATACTGTTATTTGTCAATTCTGTCTGTATCCAATCAGCTTGGTTGTTATGTTCAATTGGGTCTTCCCATATTCCTGCCCAGAAGTTTTGCAGTGTTTCTGTGTCCGGACTGTTGTGTCCCTCGTCATTTGCGGTGTTTCCCTGAGCATTGGTTGTTGCCTGTTTGATGTTGCGGTAGAAAAGTTTTTCATTGTGGGTAAATTGAGTGTTTTGTTGCTTTCTTAGTGTACATGCTTTATATCGTTGTAAGCGGCCTGATACGACTGAGAGTTTTTGTTTAAGTGTGTCCAGTGTGTGTGCTACTTGTGTATTTGGTTCTTCATGTATAGTATGTATTTTATATTCTTCTATGATACTTTTAACATGTTTTGTTATTTTTCTACTTCTATTACCGTTGATGAATTGTGTCAGCCTCCCTATTTTTGCTCGTAAATCGTCTAGTTTGCGTTCCAGACGCCTTTGCCAATTTGGTTTAAATTCTTTCTTCAGGCATCGGGGACTTTCTATAGGTTTGAGCTCTATTTTTGCTCCATTAACCTTAGCAACGGTCCACGCTGCACAGTATATAGCGGTCTGTAATGTATAAAAGTCTGAATCTTTATTAACATTTTCAGGGAGAATAATTTTGTTCAGATAACTTACTATTTTCGCAAGATTTTTGGATGGATTTTGTTTGGGAATATAAACTCTATTTGTGGGGCTGGTGTTTTTATAAAATTGAAATGCTCGTTGGAATGTTTCATCTATTTGAGGATTTCTGTCTAGCTCTGTGTGTGGATTAGGTAAGATTTCTTCTGCAGGATTTATTTCAAAGCTATTTGCCGGTATATTATTTGAGTAACCTTCTGTGACGTTTGTATTAATATTATTTGTACATTGAATACCGACGCTGTTGTTAGAGTTAACTATATTTGTATTTTCGCTAGTATCGATGCTCAAGTTATTATTTAGTCCTAGTTCTTCAGATACTTCTAATTTTAATAAATTTAATCTACGATTGTTGATATATTTATTGTTGACTATTGCTCTCCTCTGATCAGCTAATCGCTGTTCACTTAAATGGGAAAGTGAAGGGAACTTGTTAATGAAGTCTTGATACATAACTTTTCGATATGCTGTTTCGTTGGTGCCAAGAGCTGTTACTCGATAATACGACCGCATTATGGCTTCATTATGTTCATTGGTCCATCTCATTCGAGACTGTGTTGTATTTCGTGTCTGACATGCTTCTGAGGGTATGGTATGTGTTTGTGTTAATTGTATGGGTACCAGAGTTTCTTGAGTAAGAGTAATGGGAGTTTGTGTTTGTTGGTTATGAATGTTTGATTGTAATTGATTTAGCTCTTCTTGAACTTCGATGTGTATTTCGTCTATTGTTTTTTGTGGTAGTAATTTATTACGTACTATGGCTCTACGTTGGTCTCCTACTCTCTGTCGACTAACCTGCATATTTGGGTATTTTTCTATGAATTTTAGGTGAAGTGGTTCAAGATAAGTTCTTGTGTCTGTATTTAATGCAGTTAATTGAAGATAAGTTCGCAGTATAAACTTGTTCATTTCTGGTGTCCATCGTCTGCGCGTTGTAGAAGCGCTCGTAATGGGTGCAAGCTCAGAGTCAGGGTTGACATCTTGCACAACACTATCAAGCGTGCTGATGGTGGACAAGCTAACTGTTCTTCTAGTCATGTATGACGGGCGGGTCGAAGGAATAGATGAAAACAATGAATTCGGAGGGTCAGAAGTTGCGTACGACATTTGCGTAATTTCATCATCTAAAGGTGGCATCTCTGCCTGTTTAACTCTTTTAGTTTTAGATCTAGTAATCATAATTGTTCCCACGAGAAGCTAGGGACTAAATACGTCGACCACGGCAGAGCCCTGCGTTCACCGTGGCAAGGGTAAATTAAACTGAAGGTCCCCTAGTGTCCAGAGTTCGCATACTAGCGACTAAGCTCTCCCTTAGCCATGAAACCCTCGGCGTATGCTGTTTCACCTTGGTTTGGAGGGATTGGGAAATGGAGAAGCTTATAGCCTGGGGGTTGACTAGAAGCTTAGATAGGGATTGGGGTTTGGGATTAGGCAAGGTAAGAAAGGAAATGTAGGATTAGGGATAAGGAAAAGGTAATTTGGGCAAGGAAAGTGCTCTTGGTCTGGGAGTGGACCAAGAATAAATTTGTACCCCTCTTGGTCTGACCTTTCACCCTAGACCTGCCTGGCATGAGTGTATCTACCGGTATAGCCCTAGCGCTCATTAAGGCGCACAAGCCCTACCACGACGTCAACGTAAGGATACGACGGAGGGTTATTATTATTATTTGCTTTTTGGTGTACAAATAAATAATAATTATTATTATTATTAATGCAGCGCTTTGCTACGGTATGCTACGAACAGTTACGCAGCGCCATACTACAGTACGCTACGATCGGCTACGCAGCGGTATGCCATGAGATGCTACGAAGGGCTACGCGGTACTAATACAGAATTCTACGAATGGCTTTGCTAAAATGTGTCCATTTTATAGTATTTCCGGTCCCAAAAGATTAAATGATGGATGATTACGTAATGTGTGTGTGTGAAAATTAATTACTCGGAACCCTAACATTAGTTAATATATCGACTAATTCAAGACAGTCCGTTGTAATGCGAACCCGCTGCCAGAAATTATTGATTGGGAATTTAAATGAAACCCTTTCAACGGAAAAGGTTCGCTTTCAATTATTTATTCCAATAATAAGAACTCGAAACAGCACATATTGACAGAGTATTCGATGTTTTCAATAACTTTTCTTAATATTTTCCATATCGCTCGACGTCGTTGGTTTGATTTCTGCCGTTCCTCGGCTTTTGTGTTGAACAATTGAATCCAGATAGACAAATAGACATAGTAAGCACTTATTTCATCAGCTTTCGGTTCGTTCTTAATACCAACTCAAGTTATTGTTTCTATTGTATTTGTTGAAGTTACGAATCAGTTCTTAAGTCAAATCTAATTTATGCTTCAGAACACAATGAAATAAAAAAAAGCATAACTGATTGAGCTAAACACTCAGCAAACATCAAAAGCAGTGCAATATTCACAAAAGCTCACATTCACAGAGTGAACAGTTCATTCTCTCAAGTGTTGCGGCGACAAACAAGCGGATTCCAGTTTATCGCGTAATTTGAATGTCAAAACAGTATCAGCAAGTACACTAGACTAGATGAAAACAGGGATCGGGCCACAAACGATCACCAAGTGGATCCGAGAATCGATTTTTAAATCGAGAACTATAAAAGAGCGCTGTAATTGGGCTATTAATTCAGTAAACGACGGTATCATGCGGTAGTGTTGGCTAGAAATGATAACAATCTGTGGGGAGGTTTGTTTTGTCTGACCTTTCGATTAAGGTGAATGCTACAGGGTAGCCCGCGAAATTCAAATTATTTTAAGTTTTTTGCAAATTGTAGCTTTATTTCGCGTTGTATATCGGTCAAAATATGATTAGCGGAAATAATAACAATATATCTACTGAATAATACTCATAAAAACATTAACCTAGCTCCATAAGCTGTTCAAGCTCGATAATATTAATTTACGATCAAATTATCGATTTTCGAGCTTGTACAGCTTATAGAGCTAGGTTAATATTTTTATGAGTATTATTCAGTAGATATATTGTTATTATTTCCGCTAATCACATTTTGACCGATATAAAACACGAAATAAAGCTACAATTTGCAAAAAACGCCATCAATTTTGAATTTCGCGGGCTACCCTGTAGCATTCACCTTAACACTTAGTATAACCAAACCATGGTATAATAAGATGTTTCACCAGGTATTCTCTTCCCGCAATGACAGCGCGATGCCTCCAAGCTACGTCACGATCAGTGCTGCCATTGATTGATATCTTCAATATACTTAAGGAGATTTTTGTTCATAATGAATATTTTTTTTTCGCGTTTTCAGGATTGGTCCCATAGTAAAAGTTATTCATAATGATGAGTATAATGACCCTCTATCGGGAATTAAGCGACTCAAATTTCAGCATGTATAATTATAGATGCTATTTTTTATGTTCCCTACTTGTTGTACTGTCTTGTTGTGGCAACAAATAATTTTTCATTCTTTCTTTCTATAGGCTGAAGCATTTTTAAAATAAAGTATGTATTTTTTTTTTATTCATGTAATATTTTGTAAAAGTTTCGATTTTTCGGAACATAATCGATAATGCTGTCTCAAAGCTTTGACTATGGAACTATTGGACTTGACATAAACGAAATAAAACCGTGTCGATTTTTGATATGTCCGAGACATATTATGGCCGCCTAGTAGTCTTGTTTTTTACAAAAATATAATTGTAGTACTTATCGATAGAGTTGTTTCAGAAAAATTGTGATGATTCCTGGGTTAAAATGGATAATAAACGTTTTAATTCGTAGATTTTGTGGTTTTATTTACCACAACAACTCGAGACAAAAAATGGCGGATTTTCAAATAATCGCCACGCTCAGTAATTCATGTCACGGAAAACTGACGTATGAAAGTAGTGTCGTATCTTTCTTTCACATGTGGTTGTACGTATGTTAAAGAGAGATGACTATAAATATCTTGTCTGTAAAATTGCATAGACAATAATGTCGCTTCCATAGATTCCATTTTCAAAGTCTCAAAGCGGTTCAAAATGGTCACAACACTATGGCAACGAACCCATGGACACAACATTGTAATGACGTCCTCTCGAAATATTAAGCAACGATTAATTCGTGTTTTTGGGTGCATTTTCCAATAAAAGGTGAAACTGGGTGCTTATGAATAATAATTATTTTTATAGTGAATGTTAAACATACTTATTATTTGCCATTAATAGTTTGAGTTTTTCATTTCCTGTGTCGACGTTCGTACAAAGTTTCCAAAATAGATTACGCTAGTAACCTGTCAGTTGAGGCGGGAGGCAGCGGCGGACTTGGGAGTGTGTCAAAGTCAATACAAATTTATGGATGCAACTGGAATTTATATTTTTGCGAAGACTTTGTATGGATATCTTAAATTATCAACCGCAAATAACGTTTTTATAGTTTTTTGGTGCATTGTACACTTAATACTAACCACATGCAAATTTTCAAGTGTGTAGGTCTGCTAGAAGTACCTTAGAATTTTGATGATCGGTGAGTGTGTCAGTGACAAAACAAGGGAATTTTGACTTGATATAATTCGTAATAAATTATAGGTACAAACTTGTTATTTGGGGATAGAGGTAGGTTTAGTAAGTACTCTTGGTAACCGAAATTTCAGACTTCTAGCTTTACCCACAACGAAGATACACAGGGCGTAAAAGTACCGCGAGTTGCTTCGAGAAAAGGATGGTACGGCCGTGCCCATCTTTGCTCGACTTGGCGGGGGCACTGCCGTGCCCCCAGATCAGGAGACCAATGGAATTTACATACAATTGTATACTATGTGGGAGTTTCTAAGCCCAAGAAAAGACACAGAAAGTAATTGTTTACCGTTTATTTACGAATAACAATGGCCTAATACATCCCAAAGTACTTAATACTTTTACGTAAGTGTTTTCGTTCAGAATAATAGCCTATTAGACGTGGGTTGAGTCATGGATATTGTGATAAACAGATATAGATATAATAAGAATACACATGATTTCTGAAAAAGAACTGGGAATGTCATTATCCTCATAATCATAATCATTTCAGCAGAAAGACGTCCACTGCTGGACATAGGCCTCCTTGGTTAATGTCATTCATTATACTTCGTACAAATGAAATATAAAACCACATGAAATATAACTATTTCAAATACAATCCAATTGCAAAACACAGATCCATTCAAATAGATTCTCAATAGAATATCAAACGTGTATTGGCGAGCCGTGGCATGTTCATACCAGGGGACGTTGTTTATGAAACGGGCATTTGTGAGCTCAATGCAAACATGAATGCGGCAGATCAAATGGACGAATTGATAAATGATTTGATTTCTATTCGATAAAGTCATACTGTCATGCTATTGTCATAGGTACTATAGCGAAATAAAATCGTATTTCGCTCAGCAACATAATTCTTTATTTGTTTTGTGTAGATTAAAGCGAAGCTTATTTAACTTATTAGTGAGTAGCCGCGTGTTAGTCCAAAAGTTTATCGTTTTATTTTTTATTGTTTTTTTTTTCCCTTCCCGTTTAGCCACATACCGGAAAATAAACTATTTAAACCACATTCAGCTGAGGCTGCATACTGAAATTTAATCTTAAACCGTATTTAAAAAAAAAAAAAAAAAAATTGTGCATAAAAATTCGCTTGCCTACTAAAGGTGGAATTATCGGACAACTATTGTGTATATTTAACATCTTCTGTACCATATCCTTGCGAATAAATATCTTTATCTTTATTTTTGGCTTCACTCAAACTGGAAGCTGACACGGAAAACGGAAGTCCAATCTGTTCCTAGGCTTGCATCGTTACTCCGATGAAATAAGAATTTTATTCAATAAAGCTGCGTTCTGTTGGAATATTATTTCGATATTGGATTTTTACAAAACTACGAATGATTCTGAGAGAAGTAAAACGCTTTATGCATGAAAAAATTTCTCCTGTATTGAGAAAATCCTCAATTCAACAATAAAAAATAGAAAGTTATAAGCGAAATGTTACAAATACAATCAGTTTTATTAAAGTATTCCACAACACAAGCATTTTGAAGAACTTACGATAATGTCATAAAAGACTCCATTACATCAAGTCTTGCTAACAACGATTCTTTTACAACGTGATATTATGGGAAAATGGTATTTGCAAGTTGTCCTATACTTTCCAATTACTCCAAATGGTCGACCATCTGATTCAAGATTAAAGTTTTTCTTGCTGATGGCTTTGCTTAAAAATTCTCAACATTGTTTACTCAATTTGATGTAAAATGGTTATTCCAGAGAATAAGAAAAATTTAACTAAATTAAAGCGTCGTTTAAAAGTTAAGGTAGTTGTTACGCGGATAAGGCTACAGCTTATTTATGCTTTGGAGAATATTTAAGGAAAATAAATATCTCCAACTCCGACCATTTAGTATTGTTAAAGATAATAGAGATGTGATCTCCGTAAAACACTGCACTATTTTCGAACAAAAAGCTATGATTTCATTGTATTTAGCAGTAACAATAAATAGTTTAACAACACAGAGTGAAACTTTCTATTATTCTTCTTATTGAAGCCTAGATTAACTAGACCGTCAGATAGAAATGGGAACATAAGCTTCATCAACACCTAGTTTCCAGTGACCTATATCACTATTTCCGGCTAACCAAGACAGGTAACTCGAATAACCTGAACAGATATTTCTGTTGTTATAGAATCTAGTTTTACAAGCCCCATTTAAAAAATCTGCTGGATAAGTTTGTCGTTTTGTGATTAGCAATAGGATGCATCTAAAACATGTGTGGTTTATTAACTGATGGTGTAGCATGCTATTTTGAATTCTAATTTGAGAGAGATTTGCAAGTATTGATGTCTGAATATAGTAGGTATCTGGTGATGTTCACTACTGGCTTTCAAGTGCTGTTTTATTAAAACATTGACTGCGGTGTGAGCTTGTGTGCCTGATCCCTTGAATATTTATTCGGCACTCTGAATTGTTAATGGACAAAAATGCGACTGACTATTTTATGGCTTGAACTTTTAGCTTTTACAAAACCAAAATCTAAAGTGAGGCCTTTAGTCAAGAGTTATTAGATCGCTCTGATGACCTTTTCGGAAAACTATTCCATCATCTGCAGTGGCGTGCATTGACCTACTTCACTTGAATTTAATTGTGGTGTAAGTTATTGATTTTTTGATGTAGGAAGATGAAATTAGCATTAATAGGTCTATTTTATGATAAATAATCATCGTACTCTGAAAAAAAGATAATAACTTACACCACTATTGAATTTGAATGAGGAAGGCAGTAGGTATTGCCTAATTGCCTATATGCAATGCACGCCACTGATCATCTGTCCTATTAAGTATATTGTTTTAAAATGTCGCTTACAGTCAATATTATTAATTTCATTCAGTCTTCCAACAAAAATATCTTCCTGCATTTCTGGGATAACGTTATACTCCGCAAAAGTAAAGTATTTCCATTTATCCTCGAGATATTTTTTGTTTCACGAAACATCTGTCTTAGTCCTATGACCTAATAGAACACATGCAACTCGTACTTTCATGACGCATTCATTTTGAGGGAAGTAGGACCGCAATACGGAACTTTGATACTTCAAAAAAGTTTTCTTCCAACAAAGCCTTAGTGGCTTTGGTTGGCCCGGGAAAATAAGTTTAGGTTAGACTTTTAGTATCTTTTGTTACTTATTCATTTAAAATATCTGTCTCCATTATCATATTAAAAAGGCTTTATAATTAATGATTTTATTCAGACAGAATATCTTGTAATACGTACCCAAAAAAAAAACCTTCCTTTTGTAAACGAACGATAGTCGTCCAACTCCATATATCACTACGCAGTAATTGAATAGGATGCGCCACACACAATCAGCGCGTGCGTCAAAAATGTTAAGCATTTAGTGTAATAGGCTCTTCGAGAAATAAAGGAACATTGAGGATCAAAATGAGATCTTCGGCAATGTAGTAGTTAAATAATGATATGGTGAATTCAATCTAATTTAAATTGATGATAGTGTAAGTGCCAATTGTGCATTAAATGTAACATCATAGAGCGTTATTATAAGTACCAGAAATTATGAAAAATATCTTTCATACACATCTATAGTACAGACTTACATAATACAAAACATCTCATCGAAACTGGAATACATACAAATGTAGGAGTAGATACAAATTTTTAAGCAAAAAACAGCGATACACACAAAGTATAAGCCGCGAGCCGAATAAGAATGGCCGTTTTACCAGCCGCCGCCGACGAGGAATGGAAACAAATGGAGAAAGCCACGTAAAAAATGGCCGCCAGAGGGCTCTGATGGATGATGCACCGTTTTAAATCATTCCTAGTGAGTGTTGGATTTGGGGAATCATTAGAATGAATTCATAGTTGTGTGGAAATGAATGACCTCATTTGAAAAAACTGTACTGTCCACCTTTTGTACTCAGATAATTTTTCTTCCGAATTCGTACGTATTGAAATTTTGACTACTTTCTTATAATTTTAATAGACATGTCAAGTAAGATTTAAGGAGTATAATGTACCCAACCGATACATTACAAACCAAACAAAAACAACACAAAGAGTCAGATGCACGACTTTATCACAACACATAGGTTTAGAGTGACTACTCATGTGCAAAGTTTGTCGTATAGTTAGTTGTGTTTGGCTCATAAGCCTGTTAGTAATTCGCTAACAGATACCAATAGGCGTGAACGTGAACTGATTCAGAGCAACATTGAATCTAGTCGAGTCTCTGCGGTGAATACTTATACCTACATGTTCTGTTGTATTATGTGCTTCTGATTATGACGCCAACTTATTTAGAAAAAAAGTTGATTACCTAGTCTAATTAATTCAGTGTGATGTCGACATCAAATTTTTTTGTGAAACAATAAGCTTTACTAACACAACAATAAACATGTTAACTGTTTGATACACTTATTCGACCTACACTCAAATACATCACAAACACATCTTGAAATAGGCAGCAAAAATACCCTTTTTCTTCAGAATAATACTAAACTGGTTGGCCTTTTTGCCCCTATTACCCAATTACGCACGATAGTGGGTGGACGATACATGACATGTACCCTCGTCATGGAAGCCACAACCGCGCTTTATTTATGCTGCTGTAACTGACCGGACACCTGCCCACCATACTGTGACTGACAGATTGAATAGTGGGAATTTAAATTCAGTCTTCTTCACGTGTGTTGTCCTGCTGTACATTTTTGCATGGTATTCTTAGAATTAATAAAAAGGGTATTTTTAAATTACTTCCTTTACGTCTGTATTGTTTCTAACTCATAAATATGTAACCCAGTGTTTTCAAAGGATTCGGTAATTATTTCCCCAAATCCATTATGCCATTACGGAAAGAGCCCAGACGCAGCACTGGACACTACTCCCAAGTCAGCAACGAAAACGTATTCTTTAATCTCTTTAATAAGCTAATATTATTTCAGGAGTATTACTAACGCAATAAGACCTAACATTGCTGTGTCATCACGACTTCATAATTACGGATAATATCGGTAAGTCGAATAGTTGTAAAGAAAATTTAATTACAAAACGAGCAATGTTAAAGTACGATCTTTATTATGTTTTCTTATATTTTTGGCAAAATTAGGTAAGTATTTTAGTTCATAAGTATGGATAGATGAATAATATCGTGGCGTTAGTAAAAGCTTATTATACATTTTGTCGATTTATGTAAACACAAATGTAGGGAACAGCTGATTTTTTTGCTCCATACAACTTATGTCAAAGTTTTATCTCTAATAGGTCAAATGTTGGATACACATTTTTGCCTTTAGTATTTGTTACCAAATGAATGAGACAATGTAATAAGTAGGTACTTGTAATTTAAAGTAATCCGTATACTATAGTGAAAGTTCGTAAATCAAGTAGAGATTACTAAAAACGTAGCCGCACATTGCGTCATATTTTTAGAACGCGCCATTATTGCTTGCTCAAAAGGTTTGTAAACGTATTTCATGTCTGTCTGTAAGTTTTGTCTTTTCCTAAAAAAATGAGGAGATTCGCAGGAGAACGAAAGTAACCGACATAGCCCGAAGAATTGCCAAACTTAAGTGGCAGTGGGCGGGGCACATTGCTCGCAGAACGGATGGCCGATGGGGCAGTAAAGTTCTGAAGTGGCGACCGCGTACTGGAAGGCGCAGCGTGGGTAGGCCCCCCACAAGGTGGACCGACGACCTGGTGAAGGTCGCGGGAATCCGCTGGATGCGGAAGGCACAGGACCGGTCGTTGTGGCGATGTTTGGGGGAGGCCTATGTCCAGCAGTGGACGTCTTTCGGCTAAAATGATGATGATGATGATGAAGAAAAAAAAAAAAAACCAACCGCAAACAAAGCGCAATAGTAATAATAATAGTGCGTAATAGCGCGGCAGCTCCAACAGTATTCTGGAAATGATCGCAGCCCGTCACGACTGTCCAATCCATAAACACTGGGTGGACAGAGTGATAGGTAAGATAAAGTGATTACCTACCTTCACTGACTTCTTCACTCACTGTAAAAACCTACTAACATAGTTTTAAGTTATTGTTGTATGTTCCTACTAACCTTCCTGTGTTGTTATATGGATGTCATGTCCGAAATAAATGATTATTTAATTTTAATAAAATTATGTTTAAGAAATAAATGTTTATATTCTAATCTAGTTTGATTTATTTTATCAACAACTCTTTATAAAGATATTTTAAATAAAACCCAGTGCCCAAATTACGTCAAAACGTTTCATAATACGTCCGTGTGGTGCCGGACGCAAAGAATTTCACCACCCTATATCTTCTCATGGGTGTCGTAAAAGGCGACTAAGGGATTCACCAGAGGATGGGCAGCAGCGTCCTCTGAGTATTTAACCAACCAACTGCGATCGTCAACCCATCTGCCAAGCGTGGCGATTATGGCAAATCCCCCCTAACGTGCTTGAGGGAGGCCTATGTCCAACAGTGGACGTCTTTCGGCTGAAATGATGATCATGTTTCATAATACATTATTCCAAGTACTAAAATTATGTCGTCTCAATGTAGGTCTGGTCGGTTTATTGCCCTAATTTATTCAGGCGGCTAATTCTGCGCCAGTTTATTTACCACAGGACAAAATGTTAAGAGGGCTTAACAGTACGAAAGCCTGTTTTAAACCTTATTATCATACAAAAGCGATTAAATTAAATTAACTGTTGAGATTTTCTAAGCTTTTTCAAAAACGGTCGAGTACTAAAAGTTAAGCATTTCAAGGAGTCCATATTGGTCACAGACGATAATATACCATTATTGCCTCGGATCATGTTAGATATGAAATACGCACACGTGCTATGGACAAATACCAATAATTAATCAAAAAGATAGATCATATTTTTTCTGACTTAGGTAAGCGGCTTTAATCGTATATATTATTTCTTAAAAACACATTTAGAGTAGGAAAGTAACCGTCACCTTCAAAGCAACTATCACTTTGAGGCAAAGTAACCCCAAAAAGCAGTGAGTCTTCAAAAATAACAATATAACGTTAAGAGAAAACAGAGTAATAGCACAGTGTAAATAACTTTTCCATATAGTGGTTCAACGAACCTAATATGCTTGGGGCACCCGTCTGCACGTGTCTGTACTGCACATTAAATCTCCCTCTGTAATGAAGGCTACATGTTGGGTTACTTGTTCAGTTAAAATAAAAGTACTGTTTCCATCATCAGTGCTAACATCCACTAAAAACTTCAGCTTCTAGGTTTTACATTTCCTATAATTTTCCTAAAATTAATTTTAACACTAGTTAGCTGTTAGCGGCCACAACAATTAATAGAAATTGCCCGAGTTTCACTTTCATAGCCCTGAAGTGTTAAAGCCGAGTACTCGTCCAGAATAAATGTGAAATTTAGTCAAGAGGTGCCACTGGTGCTACTAAGTTTAGCAATTTATTGCTCGACAGCGTGTATGGTAACAGGGAGGTAAACGTTTACGTCAGCAGAAATAAAATATTATATACAACACAAGTGGGTGAAGTGATTTTCAACCATTAAAGTGGAATCATCTGTTTTTCTCAAGCTTATTCGTTGTCGGTAAGGCCTAGAGGCCCGACTACCTGCAGCCATCTAAACGACTATTTGAATCTACATAAGTGACGTAACTACAATTAAATTAAGAGCAATAGATATTTCAATGTACGAGATTCACCTGAAAAACTATAATATTATTATCTAAAACCACTCGTTTGCATTACTTCGGTTTTTAAGGTTCCGTACAAGGAACCTTCATAGTTTTGTCATGTCCGTCCGTCTATCCGTCTGTGCGTCTGTCCGTCTGTCCGTCTGTCCTAATCCTTTACAGCTTAATAACTTCTACAGTTATAAACATAAGTAAACGAAATTTTGTTAAAAAATGTTTTAGATATAGATCTCAATTTTAAAAGAATTTAAAAATCTTGATAACGTATTTTAGGGGTGGTGCCCATATGATGAAATTGTTTTTTTCGCTGCACTTCCGCGTGTGCGGTATCATTGAATAGGTCTAATAAAATGAAGGTAATGTTTCATACATAACTTTTTTATCAGGTATACCATCTGCGAAATACAGTTCGCCAAAGTGGCTTGCAATGTGTCCCCCCCCTGCCATTTCTAAACTATGCAACGTAGAAACTTATAGTCTTCCACATTGATAGAACTTTATAAAAACTCTCTTTTAAAATTATTTCGAGTATAATGTGATTATACATTTTTGAGTTTTAGTGAGAAAACTGAAAAATACTTAAGACGTCCTAGTTCATAGGTCATAGACCTTAGAGAAAAATGATCATAGCAAATAATGCTCCTTTAGTTACTTTCTATTAAAAAAAATCACAAAAAGAAACTTTGTGTGATATTGATATGGCACACTTCTTAAATTTAGCGCTAGGTGGCGCTGTTTGCAAAAACTAAAACTAGCTGTGATTAATATTCGATTTGATTCGTTTGTAATTAGACCTACTTAAGGAAACCTATTATAATGAGCAGGGCGCGACATGCTCTTGGCCGGTTTTCTTAAAATAGAATTCTCAAAATCGTAAAAACTTTATACGACAAATCATGATGCTACGATCTTGTTTATTGTTTTCTTTTATTGAATTTTTCGTTTATTGTCATCTGATACATTCTTCGTGGGCAGTACGATGTCCTCTGGCGACAGCCGTAAACCCGCTTTATTTCCCGACACAGAAACTCAATCCTGACAGACTTATGTATGCTATTGAACAACAAACCTTTAGGCACGACACGCTTTGATTTTCTACCTTATCGTTATTACAATAAAGGTGATGGTGACCAAATTAAGGTAGAAGGAGAGATGAAACATCAGTAAATATAATCTAAACTGTTGCTATCACGTCTACCGCAGACTCCATTTTATTGTGTTGCGTGGCAAATTGTTTAAATCGTTTTTTATTTATTGAGTTTTGACCTTTTCTGCTAGCCGCATGAGCATTTAGAGCGGGGTAGATGACTTTTACGCTATGATGCGCAAAAAGTCATCCTTACTCATACACCGAATTCGAGGGAGCGGCAACGGAATCCTAAGGATGATTGCCGAGAGACCAGAGTCTGCAGTAGTGGGGAGACTTATCAGGCTGCATGTGACCTGATGATTGTAATATGGATTATTTTATTTTATACTTCCAGTGACTAACATAGTTGTAAGATAATAATTGTTATTAACAAAATTATAGACATCAACTAGTCTGAAATTGTTAACCCACTTGTTACTACTGACCTTTATAACGCCACGAATCGAGCGTTAGATCTACCCGATATTTATGAGTGTTTATTGTTACATAAACAAAGATTGTTTTACTTTAATTTAACGAGGATTAATCACTTAACAATAAACTAGTTTATTTGTCACAATATTTTTAGTGATTTGAAGTTTAGAAGTGTTTTAAAATCAACAGTATAATTTCTTTGAAACATGTTTTCGAAAACGTAGGTTTTTTTGTATTTCTGTTAGGTTTTCTATATTTTGATTTATAATGTCGTAAAGTATTCTTATCACAGCTTACATATAAGATATAACTGATTCAAATATCATGGTTTTTCATAACGATTTACGCCTGTTATTATTTGTGGCGTTATAACACCCGGTAGTAAAATTGGCGTGCGGTGACCAATAAAATTATGGTTTCACGCTAGTTCCAAATAAGTAAATGGCTTAGTGACAACATCGATATTTTACATTATCCAGATTCGGACGACGACTTTCCAAGGGAAATCACAATATTTCCATCAGAAAATGCAAATACTAAAGTGACTGACGAGGATTCTGGCGATGAAAATGTTGTATCACTGCAAAATCTCCCAGAGCTGAAATGTTAATTTGTATCATATCAACCCATTTTATCGATTTTCAGGTTCCCAACTAATAATTTGGGCAGAGATTGTCTTTGACGGTTCTACAGACAGTGAAAAATCTGAAGATGATTTGTCTTTGTCTGCATTGCACAAAAAGGCACATTGAATCATTGCCGATGGGGAACAACAGACACCATCTACATCTATTCCTACAGCAGTTCCATTCGTGGTAAAAGTGGTATTTGTTATTGTTTTGCCATTGCCTAGATATGCCCTTATTTAATGCCCGGCAGTAACATAAAAATGGCAGTGGGGATTATGACCACCTATAATATCGTCGAACTGTTGCAAGAGGATTGTTGGAGACATTTAGAATACAGGAAAAACGTGGATCCAGCTGCATACCTAGAAGCCATCACGAGGTTTCTCAATATGATGGTACTGATCACTTCATTTAGTACCTATGAGGATTCACAAAGCCATTGGACGATTCAGAAATATATAAAAAAAACTGTCGTAAATCCACACTATTATAAAAGTAACTCTGCCTGTGTCTGTTTGTTACCTCATCAGGACTAAACCAATGAACCGATCGTAATGACATTTGACAAAGAGGTAGCCTGGGACCAAGAGAAGGAAATAGGCTACTTTCTCATGCTGAAAACCAAAGGGTTCCTGCGTAGTAAGCGATAAATGACATCCAGGCGTAGCCGCGGGTGACCTTTAGAGTTTCGTGTACATTTGTGGATGCAAATTATGTTCCTATGCATATCATGCATTTGATTAGCGAATTATTACTTTGAATATCCAATTAAAACTACCGTTTCGTTACACATCGAGACCCCTCCGTGCCTCGGAGAGCACGTTAAGCTGTCGGTCCCGGTTGTCATACGAATATCTATGGCAGTCGTTACGGGTAGTCAGAAGCCTGAAAGTCTGACAACTGGTCTAACCTCCGAATGTCAGTATTACCCAGTTACTGGGTTGCGGGGGTCTGATGGCAGTCGCTCCGTGTAAAATGCTGATGTTCAGCCGCATCTGGCTAGACTGGAAGCCGACCCCAATATAATTGGGAAAAGGCTCGGAGGATGATGATCCAATTAAAACTACTATAAGTACATCTATTTCTGCTTTATTCAATACTAAATCGCATGCAAGCAAACTTTTTAATAGCAGCCTGTCATACTACCGGGCGTTATAACGCCACCCATTTTCCAGATTTTCCACGGAACCAGGATTTATTTCAATATTTTTTTTAGAACACTACCTTATCATAAAGTAATATACTAAAAGTTCAGAACGTTCTGCGTGAGAAAAAAGTTTCAGTAATATCTGGGTCATCATCAATTAGTTTTGTTTTGTTTATTTATTTTGTTTATTCTTAAGTAGTTGTGTAAGTTTTGTGTATATAGTTGTATAAGTCTGTAAATATCATTTATTGTTACTTCTAAATAAATGAGTTCATTAGTCTCAAAAGTTTTTATTTTCATTTTGTTTATTTATACCATAGGCTTGTATTTCAGTGAATTATATTATCCCATACTAATTACTGTATTTTTATCGTACAAAAATGTTAATAAACTTTTTTTGCAGAAGCGAATGTCATTTTTTACTGGAGAAATATTAAAAAGAACTACAAAACTTGACATTAACCTTCGAAAAAACACTACAATTAAGCGTGGCCTTCACATATTAAACGGATATTTAACTTGAAAATTATGATTTATATTTATACCCAAAGTTTGTCCTTATTTACCCTAAAGTGCTTACATTAAATACACTTACACTCTACGCTAAATATGCCTTATTAGAATTAGCGTTAATTAGCTTTAATTTATTTACAAGATTTGTTAAACACTTAACGAAGAAGCAGAACGGGGAAGAGGAATAACGAAATATTTATCCTAATACTGTACTCGTGTTTGCAAATTAAACGCGTTTGAAAGTGATTTTTATTTAAAATTATCACTATCGTCCGTTAATAATAAAACATAATTATTAATTTATTAATAACTCAATTACACCACATCAAAACAATAAACTAGCTATAACATTTTACTCTTGGAAATAATTAGGCCATGAAAAAACAAAGCAAACTTTTAGCCAGCATACGAATAAATAAACCCATCACAAAGCCGAACCCAAAACTAATTACTCATACAATAGACTTCAATATCAAAATATTAAGTTTCAAAATCTAATAATCCAAAATAACATCATATCTGTTGTGTCGGCGAGTAAGTTATGACGGTTATGACATCGTAAATTTGTCGGATGTCAGCGTTGTCCGCGCGTAACATCAGTATAATCCTGGAATTGCAGGCTATTACTACGGTATCTGCAATTAGACCTGAAGGTAAGGGATTAAAAGGAACAGCTTGATGAATTGCTAACTAATGATTGGCGAAACAATTGATGAGGTCGAAATTAATCAGTGTATTTAATATGGAGGTGAAAGTTTGTGAAAATGGCTGAATAAGAATTTTTACCTATTTGAGTACATCTTCTTTCTAAACTCGTGATCTCAGTTAGTCTAATCTGTCATATGTTATACCTTATCATAACTGTAACGCCTGAGGGAAAGTGAACATACGTGCATGCGGAAATATTGTAACATTTGTAACTCAAATCCCCGCTAATATGTAAATGTTGTTTCTGTTGTGAAAAGCCATGCATACAGATGTTATGACTACATTAAATCAGTGTCATTTTCGTACGGTAAAAACGCGTTGACAACCCCTTAAGAATTCCCGAAGACTATTTGGAGTTGATCCATTTTACCCACTGCTGGATCAAAGTATCTGCTTGGGATCCATTCAGCTATCATTTATTTATTTAACAGCTGCCTACATCATAATTTATCTTTGTGTAAGGTTTAAAATGCACAAAACGCGTTTTTTTTAAATATACGCAGAATATATTGAAATTACCAAGCAACTCAAAAAAACAGCAATAGAAACTGTTTTGAAACATCGTCAAATTTTTTGAAAACCTCATGAAAATCCGGTCTTCAGCTTAGTATTCCACGATGATATAATAAATTCCTGAGCCAGTGTTTCCTCGAAACAAATACTCAGCGTTAAATAGCAATCACCGGCAAGTGATGTGCAGTAACACCTGCGAGTCACTGCTTCAGTCACTTTCAGCCGGCATTCCATCGATACACGTGACGTAATATCCACTGCTATCTGCACTAACTGCTTTGTTGAATGAAACCTTGATTGCTTTTGGTTGCATCTATAAAGATAGCATTTTTTTCACGGAATATTTAGAAGCGAAAATAGCTTCCCGAAGAAAAAGACCTAAAGCACGAATTATTTTACACATAAATATCCTGTACGCAGACCATCAATAAATTGCTAGATATGGCCAGAACATTTTCACAGGCGAGAATAATGAATGTACTATGTCGAAAAATATGCGTTGTATTTTAGCTGCGAGATTACAATGGCGACCGGTAGTGAATATCGGAAGTGAGGCTCCAGTGCAGCAGAGCAGGCACGCGTGTGAGCATACGAATGAAGTGGCACACACATACGAGTGTGTAGAATGATGAGACGCGATGTTGTGATGAGAAGGCACTGGATGTGCGGTATTCATGGTTGTACAAACAAGGATCTTATTCAAGGGTTTTATAAGATGTTGATGTCCTCGTTTTGCAAGCTAATTCACGATCACATTTCGTATCGGATTAAGCGTTCAGGTAGTTTACATCCATTAAAAGTAACCGTGATTGTCCAGAGTCGACTTACATTGTCAATTTTATTGGAACGAAATTCCTTATCGCGGCTTGCGGTATGTATGATTCGAGAGAAAAGTAACGCCACGGCAGATTTTAATTATTAAATAAAACATAATAATACATGTTTTATTGTGGTTCGAAGTTTGGCCCTTTTTTTTGCCGTGTGGAAATCCTCATGGACGCACTCCGCCCGAGGTAGGTGGAGCCAGTGTGGGACTCTTAACGACTAAAACCACGACGGTGTACCTTTAACTACCTTAGCCGGGGGCGTGGGTACCCGTGAGTATTCACACAACCACCCCCGACAGGTCTTGGCCCACCACAAGCAGGCGAGCCCCTTCTCCCCGTGCGGCCTAAAGTTGGCCGCACCCTCCTAGGCAGCGCACATGGAACACTGCACGCCACCTCACCTCTTGGGCCTTTACCAGCTATGCCAGCTGCGCCAACAACGCCAGCTGTGCCAGCTACGACAGCTGTGTCAGCTACGCCAGCTACGCCAGCATGCCGTCAGGTCAGCATGCCAGCAACGCCAACTGTGCCAGCTACGCCAGCCGTGCCAACTACGTCAGCTACGCCAGCCGCTGGTCGGGCAGCAGACTACCCCGAGTCTGCTGCTCGAAGGCCCTACCTCCCGTATTTTTTTATAGAGGTTTTCTTCCTCGCGGTCCGGGCGGTGAAGCCAAGACCCTCGGTCCCAAGAGGCGCGAGAACACTACTCAGCGGGCACTCCTGGGGTTACGAGATCGATGGGGGCAGGGAAGGACAGTCCCCCCGCTGCCTGCCGTGGCAGGGTGAGTGCGCACAGGGCTCGCCCATGCTCCTCCACTGTGCCCTCTGTTCACATCAGAGGGACATGTGGAGCAATTCCCCATTGGCCCACATGGAGCCCCTCCCGTACCAGAATATTCGCCACAGGCAATAAGATCCCCCGAAGGTTAATCCCTCGAAAGGATTCTATTGCCCGTACCCAGGATGCACCGACCTAACATTTGCCGTTCCCTCCAGACGTGTCCAGAGGGACAAGCAGCCGTCAGACACACGTGGAGGTTTTCTGGCCAGCACCCCATCGAAGTTAGGGCCTGTGGTATCTCAGTCCGACGCTTGATGTTCCCTGCCATCTATGCTTGTATTGTAGTTGTGTAAAGCATTATAATGTACCGGTCAATATTTAGCGCATGCGCTTTTTAATAAATATGTTCGTTCTTGACCCCTGGGGTTCCCTGACCAGACACGTTTTTTTTTTGTTTTTCAAACATCATGTCCATATGTATAATCGTTACACATCAAGACCCTTCCGTGCCTCGGAGAGCACGTTAAGCTGTCGATCTCGGTTGTCATACGAATATCTATGGCAGTCGTTACGGGTAGTCAGAAGCCTGAAAGTCTGACAACTGGTCTAACCTCCGAGTGTCAGTATTACCCAGTAACTGGGTTGCGTGGGTCTGATGGCAGTCGTCACTCCGTGTAAAATACTGATGTTTAGCCGCATCTGGCTAAACTGGAAGCCAACCCAAATATAATTGGAAAAAGGCTCGGAGGATGATGATGTCCATATGTATAATAGAAACTTATTTTCTAAAAATAGCCAACCCCATCCCCGCTCGGTACATGTACCTATTCAGTGTTGTCCGTGCTAACTCGAATATAAAGTGAATGCATCACAGTTGGATAATGATTGGTGGTAGTTAACCTACTCCAAATCATCCTATACTTTAGTACATATTAAATAAGCACATTAAAAAGGGCTAGTACAGAACACTTCGTAAACAGTTCACACGCAGTTCAGAACACCCACCTCACCAATTCGCTTGTAATAAGCGAGACCACATTGAACAGCACAAAAACGGATAAATTATTAAAGAACAGCCCCTTCCCCCACTTCCTTAATAAATAACTCATTTATTCATTCCGCGTGCGTTCTTCAGTAACTGTTTGTAAAACGAAAAACAAAATGTGAATACCTCGACTTAGCATTGGGTAATTAAAATTCTTGGAAGTCCGAGACAGAAATGTTTACTTTAGGGTACGACAAAATTAGTATTCAAGTGCTTTTTTGCGTACCAAACTGATTTCTTCAAAACATTGGAGAATGGAATCGAGAACGAAAGATTTTGGGAAAATTACTAATGAAATACGTTAGTTCTGACTGCTTTATTATACAAGACTATGAAGAGAATGTAAACTATCATGATAACAAATATACATAACTGGAGTTTACCCGCGGCTTAAAACATAATATGCCTATGTTACTTCTGGATGAAGTAGCTTTCTAATGGTGAAAGAATGATTAAAATTGGTTCAATAGTTTCAGAGTTTATCGATTACAAACGAACAAACAAATCTTTCCTCTTTATTATATTGGTATAGATTAGGTTAGGGTGCAGAGTGTATGTTTTCGTTATTCCCGTTCGTCCGGCGAGCGTTTTTCATAATTACCGGTTTAGGAGGATATTCCGGTTCACTCACCTTCGCCGACCGGCTGCTACTGAGTACCTAGTGGTATTTTATTATGTATTTATTAAAAAGTACACCAATACTTAACCTATTTATGTGAACATTAAATTAATACTATAATAAATAAATTGTGTTATATTATAATTAATTAGCATTACTTAGTTTTTAATATTAGTAAAAATATCGTCAGGCATAGGTATTGTTGAAATTGTTGCCTATAATATTACCACAGATTATTGTACAATGCAGAAGTCTTAAAATACGAGCTTGTTAACTATACAAGACTACAGAAGATTTAATGTTATTTCAGTAATTACTTAATAGAGTTAAAAACATCACTAAACATTGTTAATAAACTGGTAAATATTAAGTTGTATCACAATTTAATGAAATTATTTGTTTTATTACAGTCACGTCCTCTGATTATGAAAATAAGTATGAGTTCACCATGAGTCTTCTTATCTCGATAGCCAGTAACATTTTCCTGAATCATTGATTTAAGGTATTGTTACTATGCATCGCAATACTCCTGAATTTGGAGCAGTATATCACATTCGTACGTTAACTAAGGGTCAGTAGAAGAACACCGTGGTGGTTTTTAGTCGGGAAGAGTCCAACACTGGCTCCGCCTTCCCCGGGCGGAGTGCGTCCATGAGGATTTTCCCCATGGAGAAAAAAAAAAGTGTTGACATTATGATTATTATGAATATATATTGTATAAGGTGCAGTTTAATTAATATTAATTAAATTATGCACTGCAATATTTATATGAACTTATAATAATTATGGATTATTCTATTTGAATTACAAGCATGTTTTATTAAAAACATTCAAAATTTGAGTAAAAGAGAGAATATTTTAGTCTAAAATAAATTGTTGTTTTTAACTTACCACAATTTATTACCGTTAATCTATGACAAAATAATATTTCATAAATAACATGAAAGGAAGGGAGGCCGTTGCCCTGCAGTGGGACAAAACAGGCTCATAAAAAAAAAAAATAACATGAAATACAGAACATGCCAACTTTCTGGTTATGCAAGACATTCACAGCAAAATACTAAATATGGTGCCGTATCATTTTATAAATATTATTTTGTACAGTTGTTTCCACTGTCGTATGTCTGAAAACAAAAACATTCACACTGGAAATGAAAGAGAAAGCCATTGCATTTAGATTTAAATTTAATTTTTTTGTTCCCATATAAGAATCAAACATGTTTGTAACCCTTTTACAGAAAACTAATTATTTGTACAACATCCATAGAAAAAATAACATTAGCTTCCTTATAGTATGGTTGTCAATAATCTTTAACTTTTTATTACGTTTCCAGTTATAAAATACGCCCATTTTCCCCGAAGTGAGTTAAAACTAGATGATAAATCACTTATCTCGAAACATAATGAAATGAAGACCCATAGATGCATCATGCCGGTGACAGTTGAACTCCACAATACCAGTTCATCCATTACTTTATATCTATTGTCACTATCTATTTCCATCTCTTTGCCTTATTGTCGTTATTACAAAGATTTTCATAAATTCAATAAAACCTATAAATAAAATAAATAAATATAAATATCTTTAGACATTTTTACACAGCACCATCTAGTCCCAAACTATGCAGAGCTTGTGTTATCCATACTAGACAATAGATATAATAATTATATAAATTTTTTTTTTTGTAAATATATACTTAAAATACATAAGGAACATCCAGACCAATACAAACACTTTTGTTCATCACAGACATATTTGTGTCCTGTGGGAATCGAACCCACGACCTCGTGTCAGCAGTCCGACCCTCGAACGACTAGACCACAGACGTCGTCAAAACGGTCGACGGTCGGCGGACGGTCATCGTCGTAAAGAGCTATCTGCGCCATAACTGCCATACAAATTAAACCGCCATAGTAATTCACTATTTTCGTGCATGAGCCCAACTAGATCGTTAACTAAATCCTCACACAGCCTCAATTTACTGTAGAAAGAACCTAGCATAGTAGGTTATCTAACTGATAAAATGTATGGGCCAAAAATCTCTATCATTATCTTGTGTTTGAAGCATGGCTAACCTTTCTACTCAGTCGACACTTCCAGGGTGTTCGGGGCAAGAGGTACACTTTTATGCTACCAATTAAAACCCTCGCTAATCTGGCAATGAAAACCGGACAGCTTAGAATCGTCTCGTATGAACTTTTGTCAATTCTGGGTGACTGAGACACAGATGATATTGAAAATGTAGTGACATAATATTATAGTGTCACAATAAAATCCCGATAGCATAACATACCTATACCACACGTGACAATTCCCTCTTGAAATTTTGTTAATCCCAAAAGCATAAAAGCGTGAACGTTCCATGCAATCACATTTTTCATAGAAAACAGTCGAGTCCTTTGAAACGCGTGTGCTTTTAATCATTCCCGACGAATTGAATGTGCAGCTGGTTTGAGTGAACATTTTTCAATTTGAACGACACAACCAGAGAGATATGACAAATATGACTGAAACTAATAGGACAATTTTTGACTTTTAGTATGACTTGAGATTTGACACAAAAATATATGTGGACACTCAGAAAGTTTTGCGAAACTAAAAAAAATTGTTCTATACGTACATATATTTTTATCAAATCTTTTCAAAGTACTTTCCACCAGCCTCTATACAAAGATTCATGCGCCTAAACCAGTTTTCAAAACACTTTTTCCAGTCCGCCGCAGACACCTCGTTTACAGCCTGCTCGAACGCAGCCAGCGCATCTTCCGGCGACGAAAATTGTATCCCTTTGAGCTGATTTTTTATTTTTGGGAATAAAAAGAAGTCACACGGTGCTAGATCAGGGCTGTAAGGAGGGTGACCCAGGAGTTTGACTGGCGTGCTGTCCAGGAAGTCCCTCGTTTTGAGTGCGGTGTGCGCAGGTGCATTGTCGTGGTGGAGCAGTAGCCCGCGGAGCCCTGTGTTTGGTCGCTTGTTGCTTATAATAGAGAAAACTTCTGGCAAACATTTGGTAGTATACCATTCGGCATTAATGCTTCTTTGATCCCGTAAGGGAATTGATACCAAGTGGCCAGTCAAATTAAAAAAGCTAGCGATCAAAATCTTACCCCCGCTTCTAGATCGCTTCACTTTGGTAGGCGTTGGCTCATTTTGAAACACCCAAACAGTCGACTGGCGCTTGGTTTCTGGGTCGTATTGATAAATCCAGGACTCATCACCTGTAACGATGTCGTAAACACGCCGAGACGAGCCTGCTTCAAATTTGTTAAGCATATCACGGCACCATTCCACCCGGGCCTGCTTCTGAGCATCGGTGAGGTTGTGCGGCACCCAGCGTGATACTATCCTCCTCACGCGAAGATGGCTGTGTAGAATCTCGTGAACGCTTCCCGATCCAATCTTCAATATGTGTTGAATCTCCTGATATGTAATTCGCCTATTGTCTTGGATTAAATTTTTCACTGCTAGCACGTTTTCTTCGGTAACAGCCGTCAAAGGGCGACCGCTTCTTTCGTCATCCCCCAAAGTTGGTCGACCGCGCTTGAATTCGTTATACCAACGATACACGGTTGCCTTGGAAGGGCCTTCATCCATGAATGCCATTTGAAGTCTATCGTACGATTCATCCGGTTTCAGGCGACACTTGAAATCGTATAAAATCATAGCTCTAAAATGTTCCCGGCGCAGATCCATATTTCAGTGAGACACAATACTTTGAATTAACTCGCAAAAAATGTGGAGGGAAATTTTGAAATTGGAACTTACTTATTTTTACTTATAAATAATCATATTTTCGAAAAACATTATAACTGGCCAGTCTCCCATATATAAAAACTTTTTTTCGCAATACTTTCTGAGGGGCCTGGTATGTTATGTATCTTAACATATTGCAGTTTATTTAAATTAAATAAAGTACTTTAGGTTATTCATAACCGACCGAAGATGCATGCATGCTGCATGCATGCTGTGAAATGGGATTATACGATGACAGGAATAAAATTTGTGAATCGATTAGAGTAAGTAATTGATTCAAATATAATCCCAAGGTTTCGATACTTCTGAATACGTAAATAATGTATCGGTAGTCTTTTCTTGCAGCATCTTCCATTAAAAGCTGTCTAAGTTGACACTAACTTAGAGCCAGTAATGGCCAAGTTGAAGCAATGTTATTTTTTACTGTAAGTACTTTTTACCATCAGGTGCATCATAAGACTGAATTGGCATCATTTTTAAGTACTTAATAGCTTGTGACCCAGTTTAAGGAAATATTTTGGTGTAGCTACTTTGAGCGATGAAAGAAAAAATCGAACTCGTATTTTTATCATTAAACATTTATTATTTACATTTTTTAAGCTCAATAGCTTAAAAAATGCAATCATAGCTTCTATCGCGGGCCTTAATTCCGTAACGAAAATAACCTAACACCCCCCACTCCGACCGGCACAGCGGTGATACTTTTTAGTTTTGCCATCTATCGATGAATAGCAGCACTTTTAATGACTTTTTGAAATATCACGCTTGTCTCTTTAGTTCTGCAAATCGCCTCTAGGTGGCATTGGTTGTATCGGCGTTACTGCGCTTAAGCTATTGCATAGCTTCTATCGCGGGCCTTGAGCGTGGAGACCGAATCCAGAAATTCCGTAACGAAAATAACCTAACACCCCCAACTCCGACCGGCACAGCGGTGATACTTTTTAGTTTTGCCATCTATCGATGAATAGCAGAACTTTTAATGACTTTTTGAAATATCACGCTTGTCTCTTTAGTTTTGCAAATCGCCTCTAGGTGGCATTGGTTGTATCGGCGTTACTGCGCATGCGTAATGCCCCTCTTCGCCCCGCAATCTGGTGACTCATGCCTGCTTAGAGTTTCGGCGTTAGGGCACCTCCTCTTTGTATTTACATAAAAAATGCTATGCAATAACTTTACCGCGGCAGTCTCCGAGTGCCACACGTCTTTTTTTTTTTTTTATCATTAAACGAGAGCTCTATCTGATTGCTTATTTATTTTTTACAACTTTTCGCTTCTTTTTACTTTATTAGATACAAAGGCAAACAAATGTATTTACTTAAGGTTATTCTCGTTCGGAGCAAAAATATAAACTTTTCAGTGACATTCACACACACTTGTAAATTTACATGTCAAAAGGTTATTTATCTCAATTTCAAAGGACGTTAAACTGAACTTATAGGCTTATTTCATATTCTAAGCTTAAGAGGATAGAAGAAACAAAGCAAAGTATTTTTTGAAAAATATTGTATCTTATCTGAATCTGTTCAAAGGATATACTTGTCAGCTTCGCTCTCAATTAAAGTAAAATAACACATAAACAACTGCAGCATGTATTGTGTTTTTCATGGAGCTTGAGCACTGAGAAGGAAGCTGACACAATGCTGAAAATTTGGAAGATAACACAAACAGTGGTTTTTTAAACTATTGTTCTGTTTGCATGCGTTGTAAGTATTATGGAAATAAACTAAGATACATAAATATTTTAAGAAAAGCGAGTAAAAACTTTCTTGGGTTAACTTGGCTTCAAACTTCATTTAAAACCTTAATAAGAAATTCATCAACATCAATCATGTTACAGCATTCATAAGCTAAGCGGTCAATAAGATATAACTAAACGCAGCATCAGCTGAATTAGTAGATAATATAAACAGATAAGCAGATGTAGACTCGTAATGAAAAGTCTGTATTAATCTATGCGGGGTGCACGGAATACTAATCTATAGATAAAAGAGAGAGCCACAAATTCACTCCTCAGAATTCATGGAATACCAGGAATCTCACCTTGCTTTTGGCAGGTCAAGGAATTTCACTCCTGAATGACTTGTAATTCTATTAAATGAAGCCACAAGAATATATTAGTTCCTAGCTAGTCTCTCATATTTAGCCTTTAAGAAGCTTTATAGGTACTTAGAGAAAAATTCGTACAAAAATTTCTGAATCAACAAACTTTGTATGTGTAACTAATAAACAGTCGCTTTGCTGTAAACTGTGATTTAAAGTAAATATTAATAGTGTAGTCAGCTCTATGGCCACAGGTGTATAGCGCTAACTTGTGTACACAATTATTAGTTCAAACGCAATCCTGCCAAGATGGGCTAGGTGAGCTAACTTTGCAGTTAGAAACCTTGTTAACAGTATCGGGAACTAATAACAGTTCATTTAGTTAAAATCGACGTGGCGATGCCTGGGAGAGGCTTATTTCTGTTAATAAGTTAATAGTTGGGCTATATCAGAACGTACGTGTTATAAAAGTTAAAAGTACAAACATGACTTTGTGTTGAAAACAACGCGTGTACATTGTTGTCAATCAGTCCACGCATAAAGGACACTCGGTAAAAAAATTAATTCATACCAAATTGTTATGAGTTATATCGTTTAAAAAAATGTCATATCAATAGAGAACTTTTAGTTATTCAAAAGTTACCGTAGCAGAAACTTGTGTCTGTCGATCTCGTGTGGGGTGTTGTACACATACATGTAATTGTGACTATATCGTGTAATGCTTAGCTGTGTTTATAGGTGATTATTATTGTGCAATGTGTGATGTTCGGTTGTGTCACTTAACTGTTTCAACTTTTTTTTTTTCTTTCTTCTTTTCAAGGCTTTTTTGTTTATTTATATAAAATACAACTTGTATGTACCAAATGAACATAATTATTGTGACTTATTAGTCTATAAATACTAATATACGATGTTGTAAAATACACATAATTTGGTTAATTAAAATTCGAAGTAAAATTCCAATTTTTTGTATTAGGTATTTGATGTCAGATGTCTTCTTTCATTAAATTTTTTTATTCTTTCTGTGCGCGTAAATTTCACTTTTAAGATATACAGATGGGAGGGACCAGCTGAAAATCAGTGCTGTGCATACCTACATGCACAGCAAATACTTAGCTGGATCCCCTACCACACATATTATGTTGTATGCATGTTGTGTTCTCATTAATTTGTCCTGTTACCTTTGCATGTAATATGTATATTTTGTGTATGTGTGGCAAAATAAATGGTTTAAATGTTTTTTGTTACACAACTCAAATATCCGTAGGACAAAAATAATAGTCTAGTAATGTCCTCAAGAACTTGTAGATAAAAAAATACATATATTAAAATATTACGTTTCTACTTTTCGCTAGCTGCTGCAACCGTTCATTACAGTAACAATAGTGCGGATATGGCGCCGTCTCTATCTATGCATCTGTGTGACGCATATTGTGTTGACTTCTAATGTGTGTTGCTGTATGCAGTATAAGTGTATAATCCTCAAAGTCTAGTGTACTTGTCTTATATTCCTCAAATGTTAAGGGTGAGGTGTTCTAGTTCTTTAACCTTCGCCGTTGTATGTGTAAAGTCCTCCAAAACGGGCCGTGACCATTTTTTTTTCAGTCAGCGACGCCAGATTTCAAGACTTTCTTATTGGTATATTTCTCATCCTTTACCAAACAGCAGTAGAGCGAATGCAACGTCCTCTCTATCTCACTCCACTTTTCCATAGAACTGACTGTATCACAGGATACGTCCCTGAAAAATAAACCATTCTTGCAAAGAATATTGGAGGCAAACAGCAAAATAATTAAATTAGCAATTTTCTGTCATCCACACAAAACCTTCACAAGATTAAAAAGGAATTCCTTAATAGAAAATTATATTAGCTTCGTTTATTGTATTTTTTTTTCCTTTTTTTCTCCGAAACTTAAAACTGTACGCATTCATGTAACAAGCATACACAACCAACATAAGTCTGAATTGGATTGAATAGTTACCTTTGACACTAATTTGATCAACTAATCGTGGCGATTCGAGAGCTGATTGAGTATACGAAATTGTCGTAAAGCGTTGCCTAAGTGGAACTGATTTATGGACAATGTTCGGAAATAAATTGTATGGAAAATATTTCTACTTATTTCTATCTCTTTAAATCTCAAAATGGTAATTCTTTTCTTATTTAATTCGCATGTTAATTCTTTTGGACGTATTAAAGACTAGGTACCTTTTGAAAAGGATTTTATTTGGATGAAATAAAAACCATAGAATAACAAAACATATGCCAAAAACAAACGTGTTTCTGAAAACAGCTTCATATCGATACGAGTATTCTTGAAAATAAAATGGAACCACCTTTGAACCCGCTCACAAAGCTGTCTCGATATGATTCTAGCCAGTACCCGATTCCTTTGTATGTGTTGCGTTGAGCTTCCCCGTTTGCAAAACGGTAAAATCCGGCTTTTGTAGTCTAACCCATTTTCTGGACATTTTCCATTGGTATTTAGATGAAAATTGTGTTCTAAATACAATGCTCTAACAACTTTCATCCTGAAACAGATCTATAATAGAACTCATAAATAAAGAAAACGTGAGTTGAATTCCAAATACACTGAACAACACAAAACATTGTGCGTATTAAAGCAGTGGACCAAAATGTAACGTGAATATTCAATTTACAAAATATAAATTATTGAAAACGATTCAACATGGGTTTATATAAAAATGAATGAAGTGTTAATACATTTTGGGGTTTTAAAAATAGGGCTACATTCCTCTTTGAATTGAATTGGCAATTTTTTTGTTATTTTATGTAATTAAATGACTGCCTCGTTGGTCTAGTGGTCGCAAGCGCCACTGCTGAGCATGGGGTCCCGGGTTCGATTCCCAATGTCAAATGCCAAAGTCGGGCAAAGTGTTATTGGGTTTTTCATTAGGAAATTCTCAGTAGCAGCCCGGAGTTTGGATTTGTGCCCTGTTAATGGCAATAGGCTCGCCCCCTATTACATGGGACTTATAACATAACTGGCAAAATGTGGGTGTACTATACACCTCTGCCTACCCCTTCGGGGAAATACAGGCGTGATGTTATCTGTGTGTTGTGTGTGTGAAATACAAAAGCTTTCATGTTTGTCGTGTCCATTTTACATTTGCCAAAATATAAACCAAAGTTTGATACACTGAAGTAAATTTACGATATCCAGTATATTTCAAGTGGACGTCAGTGGACTATGAAGCTATTGACAAAGGCTATTCACATTCCAGTGATGGTATCCTTATCGTCATTATGTTCAACTTCCCGGAAACCCACACTGCCCGGAAAAGACAATTAACATAAACTATCCCAAATGTAGCGGCTACGAGAACGGTTCAACGATCACAAGGGACAAATGATTTAGTTTATGCGTAACATTTTATGCTACATGAAGATGGGGGATGTAACAACTTGATTCAGAATAAAAGTTCATCATTTTATACAAAGTTTTCCATCTGCTTAAAACTGTGATTAAAATATAAGGATTGTTATTGCGTGACTACAACAGGTACCTACTTATTCTTAAAAAACTATACTTTATCAATGTGAGCTCAACTATTCTAAAGTCATTCGTGCCCGGTTTCATCAAAACAATTTATCTTAAAAGCCCCAAGATATAAATAGCATTGTTGCCAAAGTTATACTGTAATTGTAACAGTACCTAATCAAAATAATCTGGATCATTAAAATTCAACAATCTATTGCAAGTTACTGCCAATTGTTCCTAAATGTTTCAGATATTCTCATCTCGCCGCAAACTTTACGTCGTCATGACAGATATTAAATTAGTCGACGGCGATAAATTGTAGGTTTAGTATCGAAAATTCTGTGCCAAGAACAATGTAAGGAGACCAAGTTTCAGAAACAAGATTTATCGTAGAGTTCTTCACTTGGATATAACCGATGCTTGCATCACTGAGATTAATGGCAGTCACGATTCTGTTCTACGATTTTGGGCTACACTTAAACATTAAATACTCCGGTTTCCATAATTTATAGGACTAACCTAATTGAGCTCTTTGATACAACATATTACTTTTAGAGTAGTCTCTGGAGTAATGCTGGAGTATTTTAATGAGAGTTATTCAATCGTTAAACTATTTTAAGTAAAAGCCATTACGCTGCTTCTATTTGAGATCGTATCAGTAATGTTCCCGTAACATTGTGCAAAACATTTAGCCAATAAATCGTATTTCATAATAGTCCAGCTCGGCGTTCATGATTGTTTTAATTCCATTCATCAATATTGCGGCAACCTACCCTTTCAATAGATGTCGTTGAGCCAATAGATTGTTCAGCTGTCCCAACTCCCAACAGATTTTACTCCCTTCCAAAATGAGCTTTATTGGTCGCGTTCAGAGCATATATTTCCACAACTCCAGCTTTGACATCGTCTATTATGAGTCTGTAAAGATCCTTTCCACTATAATGACGTCTTTAGTTCCACATACTTGTCTATGTCGAAACAAAACTACGTTCTGAAGTAATGTGTCTTTCCACGGCCTTGGAGATGAAAAATAATTCGTTTATCACAGTACACTCTGCTTAAATACAACCTTGAACTTTGTATTCAAGTGGCTTTGAAACATACCAAAACATTTATACATTTTCTCTACACATATGTTCATAAGCAGAAAACTTTTCCTTTGAAAGTCGAAATCAAGGACAGCCAGCCGCTAACAGTGCCCCAGTGCAATGCGTGCACACATCCTAGGAAGCTTAGGAAGCTTTAGAATGTTTGAACTTAACACTTTCACAAATCAAGGACAGCCAGCCGCTAACAGTGCCCCAGTGCAATGCGTGCACACATCCTAGGAAGCTTAGGAAGCTTTAGAATGTTTGAACTTAACACTTTCACAAATCAAGGACAGCCAGCCGCTAACAGTGCCCCAGTGCAATGCGTGCACACATCCTAGGAAGCTTAGGAAGCTTTAGAATGTTTGAACTTAACACTTTCACAAATCAAGGACAGCCAGCCGCTAACAGTGCCCCAGTGCAATGCGTGCACACATCCTAGGAAGCTTAGGAAGCTTTAGAATGTTTGAACTTAACACTTTCACAAATCAAGGACAGCCAGCCGCTAACAGTGCCCCAGTGCAATGCATGCACACATCCTAGGAAGCTTAGGAAGCTTTAGAATGTTTGAACTTAACACTTTCACAAATCAAGGACAGCCAGCCGCTAACAGTGCCCCAGTGCAATGCGTGCACACATCCTAGGAAGCTTAGGAAGCTTTAGAATGTTTGAACTTAACACTTTCACAAATCAAGGACAGCCAGCCGCTAACAGTGCCCCAGTGCAATGCGTGCACACATCCTAGGAAGCTTAGGAAGCTTTAGAATGTTTGAACTTAACACTTTCACAAATCAAGGACAGCCAGCCGCTAACAGTGCCCCAGTGCAATGCGTGCACACATCCTAGGAAGCTTAGGAAGCTTTAGAATGTTTGAACTTAACACTTTCACAAATCAAGGACAGCCAGCCGCTAACAGTGCCCCAGTGCAATGCGTGCACACATCCTAGGAAGCTTAGGAAGCTTTAGAATGTTTGAACTTAACACTTTCACAAATCAAGGACAGCCAGCCACTAACAGTGCCCCAGTGCAATGCGTGCACACATCCTAGGAAGCTTAGGAAGCTTTAGAATGTTTGAACTTAACACTTTCACAAATCAAGGACAGCCAGCCGCTAACAGTGCCCCAGTGCAATGCGTGCACACATCCTAGGAAGCTTAGGAAGCTTTAGAATGTTTGAACTTAACACTTTCACAAATCAAGGACAGCCAGCCGCTAACAGTGCCCCAGTGCAATGCGTGCACACATCCTAGGAAGCTTAGGAAGCTTTAGAATGTTTGAACTTAACACTTTCACAAATCAAGGACAGCCAGCCGCTAACAGTGCCCCAGTGCAATGCGTGCACACATCCTAGGAAGCTTAGGAAGCTTTAGAATGTTTGAACTTAACACTTTCACAAATCAAGGACAGCCAGCCGCTAACAGTGCCCCAGTGCAATGCGTGCACACATCCTAGGAAGCTTAGGAAGCTTTAGAATGTTTGAACTTAACACTTTCACATATCAAGGACAGCCAGCCGCTAACAGTGCCCCAGTGCAATGCGTGCACACATCCTAGGAAGCTTAGGAAGCTTTAGAATGTTTGAACTTAACACTTTCACAAATCAAGGACAGCCAGCCGCTAACAGTGCCCCAGTGCAATGCGTGCACACATCCTAGGAAGCTTAGGAAGCTTTAGAATGTTTGAACTTAACACTTTCACAAATCAAGGACAGCCAGCCGCTAACAGTGCCCCAGTGCAATGCGTGCACACATCCTAGGAAGCTTAGGAAGCTTTAGAATGTTTGAACTTAACACTTTCACAAATCAAGGACAGCCAGCCGCTAACAGTGCCCCAGTGCAATGCGTGCACACATCCTAGGAAGCTTAGGAAGCTTTAGAATGTTTGAACTTAACACTTTCACAAATCAAGGACAGCCAGCCGCTAACAGTGCCCCAGTGCAATGCGTGCACACATCCTAGGAAGCTTAGGAAGCTTTAGAATGTTTGAACTTAACACTTTCACAAATCAAGGACAGCCAGCCGCTAACAGTGCCCCAGTGCAATGCGTGCACACATCCTAGGAAGCTTAGGAAGCTTTAGAATGTTTGAACTTAACACTTTCACAAATCAAGGACAGCCAGCCGCTAACAGTGCCCCAGTGCAATGCGTGCACACATCCTAGGAAGCTTAGGAAGCTTTAGAATGTTTGAACTTAACACTTTCACAAAATTCACAGACTACTACTACTATTTCCAGACGCACTTCAAGCCTTTTTGTTGAACGAATTTTAAAATCGTTCTCCAAATCCACTTTGCCAACGTTGATAATACTGATACTTGACATTTTTGCAGTAAACTACAATAAGAATTTAATGTTTCCAACTGAAATTTTCATGTATGCGACCCTAATTCTAACAAAATAGAAGTCAAGACTTATAAAAGAGTGGCTCCTGTGAAGCAACATTGCGTTATATAAGTATTTTGCCCCGTTTATAACAAAAGCGGGATACTTTACGATTTACTACAACTGTTTATTTATTTATTAAATTTATGCACACACAGAGAAATAATAATAAAGTACATAGAAATCAATAGTACAAAGGCACTGCTTATTTCTATAAGAAATTTCTTCCAGCAGACCTGTTCTGATTTATAAAGATCTAGAAGACAACTGAACAACAAGTTGACGCTACGCACAATGTTGTCTGATATTAATGATCTTGCAGTTTATTTAGTAAAGTTTCATGCTGCTTTAATTCTCCTGAGAGCATAGTTAACACCATTTGTTTTTTTTTACAGTCAGCGACAAAAATATCAGGACGAACAGATTATTCAAAATTAACTGAATAACTAAGAAAATTTTATTTTATTTAGATACTGTACGATTACATCGCACATTTATTTAGAGCACTAGCATAAGCAATTTATTAATTACCTAAGTACCTAATGTAAATTAATATTCTGCTAAATATAATTGAGTTCACTTTCGTCCGTTTTATTGTTAACACGTTTGTTACAATTAATAAATAACTACTTATCAAGAAGTCAACAAGATTAGCATTCTTCCATCTAAACTTATCAATTCATGTATTAGCCAGCAAGGGCTCATACATTTATGTGGTCCTTCGAGCCGGATAATAGAACAAGGGCATAAACTCACGTTTCACGGCGGAGCTCGAGTTACATTATCGTGCATTAGGCAAAAATATTGGGTTATCGGGGGAAATAATGCAACGAAAAAACAGATACGTCAATGTGTAACCTGTAGAAAACAAAGACCTATCAAGCTACAACCCCTGATGGGAGACCTACCTGCAGCAAGGATCAACCCATCTCGTCCTTTTATGCGCACTGGCGTTGATTTTACTGGCCATGTCTATATCAAAACCAACAAGGGTCGTGGTGTCAAGACCACTAAAGGATATGTGTCAGTATTTGTTTGCATGGTGACCAAGGCCGTGCATTTGGAACTAGTCTCCGACCTCACAACATCATCGTTTCTCGCCGCACTACGCAGGATGGCGGCTAGGAGAGGCACGCCGTGTCACTTGTATAGTGACAACGGTCGTAACTTTGTAGGAGCCAACAAGGTTCTACAAAAGGAGTATGAAGAATTACAAGAAATTATTGATGACGAGCTCATGGCTGAGATCGCGGACATGGAAATAACTTGGCACTTTAACGCTCCCTCATGGCCATCAGCAGGAGGCCTGTGGGAAGCTGCCGTGAAGAGTTTCAAGCTGCACCTCAAGAGAGTCATCGGTGAACAAAAATTGACGTATGAAGAGTTCACGACACTTCTAACGCAAATTGAAGCCTGTCTTAACTCAAGGCCGTTGTGTGCAATATCAGAAGATCCAGAAGACATAGATTTCTTGACACCTTCTCACTTTCTTACTGGTGGACCAGTGTTAACATTAGTTGAGACCGAAAGAGATCTTCGCACCCGCTGGCAGTTAACACAAAAAATATTACAAGATTTATGGAAGAGATGGCCCACTGAGTATCTCGCTCAACTAACTGTGAGAAGCAAGTGGAGGCAGCCTCAGTCCAACATCAAGCTCGATGAGGTAGTTCTCATCCACGACGACAACCTGCCACCCGGCAAGTGGGCGATGGCAAGAGTTGTGGAACTGCATCCAGGAAAGGACGGTCACGTCCGTAGCGTGACCTTAAAAACAAGAAACGGCATGATAGAACGTCCCGTTATAAAAGTATCCATACTTTTAGAACACAAAGAAATTGCCTCACAGTGCGACACGGCACGAAAAAAGGATCAAGAAGCAGAACCCCAACAGGTAAAAGGATCCTCAACAAGAAGGTCAAAGAAAAGCAAGTTCAACTTCACATCCATGGTTACTGCTCTGATGTTATTCTTCACGTTCATAACAAGTTCAGACTGCCAATTGAAGATAACACCATTTCATTCAAATCAAACTTTGTATTTTGGCAAAGTAGCAGACATGATGCTTATCAGAGATGACTGGAACATTGTTGTATATTACAGCATGGATACATATTGGCAATCAACAAAAACTTTCGATAAATACATTCAATCGCTCAAACAAACATGTGATACTATTCAAGATCAAGTTCACTGTGACGTAATCATACTCCAGCTACGTCACGCGTTCTTAGAACTTGAGCACTACAACACGGTATTGCTAAGTCAGCATTCCTGCACGCGACCTAGGATAATGCGTCAGCGCCGAGGACTCATTAACGGCGTAGGATATATCGCAAACAGCTTGTTTGGAGTGCTCGACGAAAGTTTCGCTGAAAAATATCGCAAGGATATTTCTCTCATTCGAGAAAACGAGAAGCACATAGTTTCTCTTTGGAGAAATCAGACTTCACTCATGGAAGCCGAAAACAACCTTCTTAAGCGAACAGAGCACAATATGAACCTGCAACTTAAAATGATAAATCGTCACATGAACAAGCTAGACGTAGCAATAGGCCAATTGAAGAGCAATATTCAGTCAAACAGCATAATTAATGACTTCAACATGGGAGCTATAATAGCCAGTAATATGCTGTACAATTTAAAGAGCATTCAGAATACGCTATTAGACACCGTCACAGATATTTACAATGGTCGTTTCAACTTAGGAATAGGATAAGAATATATTGCCTACAACTTCGACTTTTAAAAATAATTATACCGAATAAAATTAAAAGAACACTCTGCGCTAATGATACAGATGTAAGAGAAGTATTTAAATATTGTAAAATCTTACCAATTCATACAAAAATAAAAGAGTGGTTACTAATAGAACAATTTACCAACAAAGCGCTTCAAATAAAAGTCAATCATAAAATAACAACACGAAAAATAACTCAAGCTAAGCTTGAAATACCGTGGGTTAAGAATTATTACGGAAAACGAACAACTGCTTACATAATACCAACTCTCATTAATGAAATACCAACAAAAACACAATTAGAAATAACAGATAAAAATTATAAGAATAAATATAAACAATACTTTAATTCTTTGTAAACAATTGATCAACTAACTCAAACACTAAAATTGCATCACCCTGTTTGAACCGTCCATTCCATTTGCTTCGCTTCGGCCGGCCATCTGCGCCACGTGTCGGGCTGCTTATCTAAAACGTTCCTTCAATGTTTTTGTGTCTACCTACGCATTACTTATTATTGCAAATTACTGATACTTGTATGAATTACCTATTTTTAAAGCTCAGTGTCTCAACATCCAGACAAACCTGTGTAAGGTTTTTGTGATGTTCTTATAATCATTTTTGTGTATGTTTTTAAGTTAAATAAATTGAAAAAAAAAAAAAAAAAAAAAAAAACTTACACTTGATTACGCCAGAGCAACTCGTAAATGAGTTAGGTACAATTTCGAGCAAGTTACCCAAGGACGTTTCTCTGCCAATTGACAACATACACTCAGATCTTCGGAAGATATATGATCTACTGAAAATAAGAACAAGACTTCTGGAGGACATTATCATCTTTGAGATCAAATTACCTCTTATCAGTCGAGATTCGTACGAAATCTATAAGATAATTCCGATCCCCAAGGCAACAGGACAGAAGGACATGATCAGCATCATCGCAGTATCTGAATACGTATCTATTAACATGAAAAAGGATACCTTGATTACCATGTCGGAAGAAGACTTGAGATCATGTCTAACAGTTTCGGAAGTCTATTATTGCCACATCTTACGACCTATATACCGAATCAAAGGAGACAAGAACTTTTGTAAAACAGAAAATTCGGAATGCAAAACAATATCAAGTTTCTGCAAGGACGATTGGCTAGAAACCTACACATTAAACAGCTATTTTTACTTTTGTTGTGATCGGTGCCAAGTTCGAACAATATGCGGCGATCAAGTAACCGCGCATCAGCTGAGTCAAGCCGGACTATTTAATATAGGTCAGGGATGCATTGTCAAGACAGACAACTTTACTTTATATTCACACAAGCCTTACCTGAGTGAAATAAGGACGGAATCAGATATTTATGCACCAGTGATTGCCCCTATCAACCACATCATCAATATCAGCATACCTAAACTAGTTTTGGAGAACAAAACTCAAGATTTAGAACAAGAAATCACCGAAGTAGACCAAAAGATTCAGTCTATGAAAAAGACGGAAGTGATGTTATCTGACGATATATCTTATCACGATATTCATCACTACGCTATGATCTACGCTCTACTTGGGATAGTATGCATCACAGGAATAATTATCGTAGCTCGCCGTACACAATGTCGCTGGCGAGTTCCACCATCACCGTCACCATCAGTCGCCGAGGAGCTGAGGACATCGACAGCCACGCCGCCCCGCAGCAGCGATACAAGTGGACACCTCGATAGCGTGTGCGTTCAGGATACGCGCAACCCTCGCGTTCATATAGGAACTTCCCCTTAGTTTAAAAAATAATAATGTTATTGTTTGTTTTTATAGTCATTGCCATGTTATTTTAAACTTATTACTTTTAATTTTTTATTTGTTTTGTAAATCAAGTTACACTTCATCTCGTATCCTTCCCATCTCGTCCGGGAATATGTACGATTACATCGCACATTTATTTAGAGCACTAGCATAAGCAATTTATTAATTACCTAAGTACCTAATGTAAATTAATATTCTGCTAAATATAATTGAGTTCACTTTCGTCCGTTTTATTGTTAACACGTTTGTTACAATTAATAAATAACTACTTATCAAGAAGTCAACAAGATTAGCATTCTTCCATCTAAACTTATCAATTCATGTATTAGCCAGCAAGGGCTCATACAGATACCATTCTTGTCAGATGACAGTTGGCGTGTACTGTGTTCATTCTGAAACACCCATCGTGTCATTGAGATATAGTTTAATTTTCTTATTTGTTCAGTTAATTTTCAACAGTTATTTCCGATATTTTTGACCCTGACTTTACTTCTATGTCAAAAATATTTTTACTTTTAATTGAAAATTATAGAAACTACCCGCAAGCAGCCAGCACAAAAATTTACATAAGGTAACTGAAAACATCGCCAACGAAAAATAAGACCGAAATTATACCTTTAATTTACATAAGTAATATGGAACAAGGGCACTTGACTTGACACGGGGACACGGTATAGCTACAGATACGGATTCAGTAATAAGTACCTATGTCTCTTTTTGATCCAAGAATATTAGCTTGGTAAAAAAGAGATGGCAAGATTTGAATTTCATACAATTCTAAGAGCTCGACAAAATCTGAACTGAGATGGAAATTATGTAAATGCCGTACTTTAGTGGGCGACTGGTTCATCCTAACGTTCATAATTTAAAATCAATATAAAATATTCTCCACCAAATGTTATTGCCGACCCAGGAATAATAATTTAAATATAATATAATCCATCTCTTCTCATGGGTGTCGTAAAAGGCGACTAAGCGATAGGGGCCAGTGGTTGGGCAGCAGCGTTCTCTGAGTATTTAACCAACCAACTGCGATCGCCTCGTTGGTCTAGTGGTTGCAAGCGCGACTGCTGAGCGTGGGGTCCTGGGTTCGATTCCCGGGTCGGGCAAAGTGTTATTGGGTTTTTTCATTTGGAAATTCTCAGTAGCAGCCCGGAGTCTGGATTTGTGCCCGGTCAATGGCAATAGGCCGCCCCCTATTACATGGGACTATAACGTAACTGGCGAAATGTGCATGTACTAGACACCTCTCCCTACCCCTTCGGGCAAATACAGGCGTGATGTTATGTTTATGTTAACTGCGATCGCCAACCCACGTTCCAAGCGTGGCTATTATGGCATAACCCCCCTTCTTAGGGGAGACCTATGTCCAGCAGTGGACGTCTTTCGGATGAAATGATGATGATGATAATTCTACTACAGTAGACGTTGAAATGCAATGCTGATCATAATAGCATTCATGTTTGTTTTGATTTGAACTAGTAGGTACATTTTAAAACTACATGAAATGAAATGAAATTATTTATTCTGCAAATTGGATGTGAAAATCACTTTTACAAATCAGTCCTTTTAAAATCTAGATGGCATTAACATTTCATATGTGACTACCTCTGAGAAGAAACACTGAAACAAACTTAGGGATCAAAGTCTCTTTTAAAGTCCAGACATTTATCTATTAGCAAACTAAACAACCTCTTCACTTTCCAAATTTGGGCATAATTTAGAAGGGCACATTCGACATCTAAGAAAATAACATTAATAACAACATGTTTTTAAATAGAGCACTCGTCTTTAGTAAAAACGAGACTCGGCCATGCTTTTCTCACGGATTATTCATCTCGCAAAAAATACTTAAATTATAATAACATCATCTTTCAAGAAAACTTCGCAATTAAAACGAGCTGAACACTGAAAACGCATTTCACTCGAGTTACGGAAATTATTTGACGATGTTTTGGTTTCAATGAAATAAAACTGCAGCCAAAAGTTTGTAAAATAAGGATTTCAAACAAATTTTTAGAAAGGTTTAACTCAAATAGTTGCAACTAATATTTTGTAGGGGGCAGTACCATTCTCAGGAATAATAAAAGTTTGATCAAGGACTTAGAGCCATTGTATATTATGTGATTACATCGTTGTTTTGGGCATGAATTTGGGGCTTTTGTGTGTGTATACTTATAATATAATATACTCAGGTATAGATTTCCTTTTATATCGATGCAATCATTCTATTCAAACGATAAAAAGTCCTAAATGTGGTTTCTGTCTAACAAAAAAATGTCTGCCTAAAGAATTTTTATTTTTATTATCCCTCGTGTTATAAAAAAGGGTACATTATACCAACTCGCGGCGGAATGCGTATCCCGTGAACAGTAACTGTCGCATTACTTATAACAAGTTACAACTTTTTCAACAAGCTTGAACTTATTAGAGAACTGACACGAAATTCAGCACACATGTAGCGAAATTGTGTTATTAAATAAGTTAGAGCATCTGATTCTTTCTATGTAGCAAGAACCAAAATGAAGCAAATAGTTTTTAGGCAACAGGCCAAAAGTTATCAATATTCTGTCGACAGTTTTGGTGGTGATGGTGTCGGCTGATATTTTATTTGGTATGTTTCCAAACGCTTTATTCAAAATCGGCTTATTTCTCACCAAGATATAAATTCGATAAAATAATCAGGCTCGTTGCAAGTCAAAATTTATTATTGTTAGTTCCAAAAAACTGTAGATTAAACGACCTACTTAGGTAAACGAACGTAGGTGCAGTTTTAGTAAACACATAGCGTTATAAAACGTGTTTCATTACTTTACTTTACTAAAGCTACGATTGAACCTTAAAACTGTGACAAAACTGGATTCTATATATTTCCATAACCATATTATTTCCTTCTATAAACATAAGCTGCTAGAGTTAAAGCATTGTTTTACTCCATCTTTTTAGATTTTCTATTTTCCTTGAACACACTGCAGTTAATTTTTTTAATAAAATAATAAAAACCGAGGCGGACAAATTTCCTCCCTGGGAAATGGAATCAAATTCACAATTTGTCGCTTCGTGTTCAAATTAATAATCACCTGTTTGTTTTTTTATGGCATTTGTGCGAGAAAAACCACCGTGAGACGTTTAAATGAATAATGTCTTTATTATTTTCCACCTGCGTACTCGTTTCTCCTGGTTACGTTGACTGTAAAAAAAATCCGTTATATTTGTTATGAATTTTCTTGTGAGATGTCAGCTTTCATGTTTATATTATCGTAGCATATTTTCATATTAAACATTAGCTTATTACATTTACGGATTACAGGTTTATTCTGTTGAAAGTCATGCAGACTGACATTATAATGAAGAAATGCGAATAGGTAATTAGGTATTTAATGAGAATAATAAATAACAAAATAAATATTTTTGTGACGTCATTTTTACATAGCACCATCTAGTCCCAAATTAAGCAGAGCTTGTGCTATGGGTACTAGACAATGGATATAATACTTACAAACTTTTTTTTTTGTCAATACATACTTATCATACATAAGAAACACCCAGACCAACACAAACACTTATGTTCATCACACAAATATTTGTGTTCTGTGGGAATCGAACCCACGACCTCGTGATCAGCAGTCCGACACTCGAACCACTAGACCACAGACGTCAAATGAAATTATTGAAGGAATGAAAATTATTTATAAAAATCTATGGTGCAGTAATATGAAATAAGTTATGATTGTATTAAACCATATACGTTACCCACAATTTTTTACAGCTTCTTGTTTTTGTTTTAAATATAATAAAAATCATAATCCATACATAAGTCGACTTGTTATTTTCCTCTCTACGTTCATTTGTTCTATATCACGGAACAAATGAAAGTTCTCATACAGACACCTAAAAAGGAATGTCTCATAATGTATGTACGACACTCTCGATAGCGAAGCGATAAGTAAGCAATCAGAAGATATATGCTCATACATATAAATCGCTTACGATCAGAGGAACACGCATTTGTCATAAAAGCTACGATTGCTTTTGTACATACTCTGCTGAATTACTCTCTTTGACGTGTAGGAATCAAATGCGGGGTCGGTTTTTGCTTTGTATCTATTGTCTATTTGTCACCACCGTGATTTAAGATGTACTTCTGTTCTGATGAAAAAAAAATTATAAACAAGTAATACTGGTGTGGAAATTAGTTTGTTTATTTATCTTCATGAATTACGTGTCATAGTTTGGGGTATATTGTATTCTGTTTGAAACTTTGATTTACTTTGAGAATGAAAGCATATTATTCTCACTGCTACCAAACTCACGTTCGAACACTTCAAACAGTGCTGTTGAATTATCTGTAGCAAATTACTTCGCACGTCGATATATTACTAGGCGGTAGTCATGTGAGGATACCAGTCACAGAGTACATTTGTGGATGAGAATACCAGTCGATTGGTAGTTAGAGTAAGTTAACACCCAATTTCTCTGAACAAAATAGTTTGGTTTCAATTTTATTATATTTATCCATCATAGTTAAACATCAAACAGTCGAAAACTGCTGCAGTAATTTTCCATTCAGATATTGTTGTAAACATTTATCCGACTTTTACATCTGTCGAAAGGAAGCATTTATCATCCTATTCTACGCCGGAAACACACGAATTTCCTTAATATCCCGTAATAAAAACATGGACCACTCCCGTCTCTACTTATCATAAAACAAACATAAAAGCCATAGTGGCTGGGGGGGACTGGATGCGGAAGGCAGAGGACCGAGCGTTGTGGCGCAACTTGGGAGAGGCCTATGTCCAGCAGTGGACTGCGATAGGCTGAGTTGATTGATTGATTGAAACATAAAAGCCAACATTTCGTCACTTCTTCAACACCGCGCTGTGCATCATAATTCCGCTCCATTCAGGTATATTAATTGTTTTCAGGAAGACAATCATTACCAGCCCGGTGTAACATTCACTTTCCCACGAAGTAAATTTGTTTCTTCGTTTATTTATTTCGCGGTACATTTGAGAGATGTTTCGAAGGAGGACGCAGAATTTAAAGTAGGTATCTATTTTCACAACCTGTTACCATAAATCTTGGACGTGTATTCGAAGCCGCTGCAGATTTTGTTTTATTTTTTCGTATGTGTATATTATGTAATTGCATATTTTTTTCCAGTTTTTCTATTAAACGTTACTAATTGAATACTTTAACAGGAAATAATTTTCTAAAAAATTTCATAGAGAACTTTCTTTAAGTCTTAATATGTAAGGCGAATCCCAAGCATTCCGTACATAAATAAAAACCACTACAAACAAAGCTGTAGTAAAAAGCAAGGATGTAGATATTTTAGTAAAGCGATATCTGTAAATTATGTTTAAAGGCAAGCTAAACACAAACGGTCACATGACACTCACTCATGATACTCATGTGACCGTTTGTGTTTAGCTTGCCTTTAAACAGAATTTACAGAATATCGCTTTACTAATGCGAAGTCATGCAACAACAAGCTTTTAGGGTTCAACTGACTCATATTTACTTACGTAAGTCTTACTTTGATATTAAAATTGTTAACATTATCATTTATTATGATTCTATATACTGTAAAATAAATGTTTTGTATGTTCGTATATCTTTTAAATTTTATATATGTCGAAACAAAAGCAATTTTTCGCAAGTATTGCATTTTTGAATGTTTGCGTTAACAAAATTCATGCTCTGTTTTATTGTTTAAGCGGAGCGGGGAAATATTAACCAATAAAATTGCGTCAGCGCTTCGCTAAGCTTTTTTGTGCATTCTTCACTTCATTCCCCTCTGCGTCAGTGGATCCGTACCTTAATGACACATACTTAACTCTTGTATCTACCCCTTTACAATTTTTCAATGCAATTGTTATGACGATGTCAGTTGCTTAGTGGTTCGAGTGTCGGACTGCTGATCACGAGGTCATGACTTTGTTTCCCACAGGACACAAATATTTATGTGATGAACATAAAACGTGTTTGTGTTGTTCTGGGTGTTTCTTATGTATTATAAGTATTAAAAAAAAAAGTATTGCATCCAATGTCTAGTACGCATAGCACAAGCTCCGCTTGGTTTGGGCCAGATGGTGCTGTGTCCCAAATTTTCATTTATTTAATTACAAATTGCAGTACAAATAAACCTTACTAAGCCAGTTTTAGCAAGAAATTATTGTGAGGAAGCCAATCTGTTACACAATATCTGCATATTTTCAGTTCACAAAACTGTACTTCATACATATAACAACATCTTTATATTAATATTGAATTCAAATCACCGCTGACTTTGCGCCGGAAAGAGGTTTTAAAATTCGTCTGGGAAATCGCTTACAAAATTAAATTAGTTCCGAACGATAGAACGTTGTACTAAGGATTATAAAAACGATTTATAAAGTAATTTTTTTTACGCTTTGGTGTAATTTTGTAGAGTCTAAAGCGATTTATTTATGAATTTCATTTTTCAGAAGGTCAAGAGTTTAGATTACTTTTTTTAATTTGTTCTTTTACAATCTTGTGAATTAATCTTTACCAATTTCGATAAATAAGTTCTTTTGAATTTTTTTACGAAATAAGTATCAGTAGTTAATAAACATCTGTGTAAATAACCGAAAAAACGCATATTAACTTTTAAAACAAACTCGTTACTAACCAACTTTAGGTCAAAACCTGTGCTGTGTCTCAAATGTGTATTTAAGATACGCTCCACACAATTAATTTCATTTCTGAACTAAGATAAAAATACACTCCAAGGAACTAAGAAATGTTTGTTAATACGGAACATTTTATGCAAACAACTTTTTATCCAAAAACAGTCAAGTATTAACGGATAAAGAGTTTGTTTTGCTAAAACAGAGTTTCTGTTTCATAATGCATGCCATGACAATTGAGTTTTATCCGGATTTCAAAGCGGATAGCCCTCCGAGATTAGAAATCGACTCGGCTCTCACCGGGCGACAAAAATAAATCGTACTTGAGCTTTTCTTAAGCTCGTTCTGTAAGAAATTCTAGAGGTGTTTTTCTCATTTTAATAATGTGTTGAAATATGTCATTTTATAAAATACAAACACGCCCATTGCACAACAATGTCGAATAATACTCGATTGATGGTGGATCTGTTATCTGCTACGACAGCGTAGCGACGTAGCAGCTACGTCGTAGCAAACATATAATCTTTTATTACTCGAAACCACAACATTGATACCTGATGGTTTTCAAGATAAGCTCATTCACTACAAAAACAGGTGTTCGGAATCTTTGTCGAGTTATAAAGAAAACATACTTACATACTTCATGCAATTCCGGTAAACACTATAAGCTACTTATGAGATTATCGGAAGGCTTATTGACAAAACTAGTGTGGGATGTCATCGTAAACAGGAAAATATAATACCAACAGTTTCTCAATACAACTAGTTAATGTCGGCAAGCGATGTTAAAGTCCAACGTAATATTTAAGTCTGTATTCCAACTAGAAGCTCCTCTAAATCTTTTAATAGTTTCAGTAGCTAATAACTGTTCGTAAGACGCTATATCCAACGTCGCCGCGTCTTCTTCTCCGAGTGTGAGTATCGTCAACGTTATTACTATTCTATTTGGTAATACGTTATTTTTACACTGTTCACACAACAATTATTAAAACAGTTTTTCGTTTTACGTAAAGGGGTTAGTTGTACGTGTTTAGGTTACCAGCATTATAAACAACTTAAATTAAATCACCTAGGCAGCACATGGCTCTATTAAGTCCTCAGGCCAACCCTTGGACTCGTTACAAAATATTTCAAATTCTCACCCTTTAATTATGTAGGTAGTACTGTGTACTCTCCCGAGGGTACGTCCATTTCGTATTATGTTGTTATATGAAAAATTATGTACACCGGCCGTTTGGGTTACACATGTTCGCAATAAATAACAACAAACGTTTCGTCAAGGTACTTTGCACTAAACCGAACCGCTATTTAACTAGCATTTTGTTAACGTTACTAAAACGCTCAAAAGTTTAAAAAAATCCAGTTATAAAAGCTGTTACGTGGCGAGTGCCGTCGCTTTGATCTCCGGCCGCCTCGAGCGACTCAGATGCGGCTAAGAGCCCTTTGACTGCGACTTGGAACAAACGACACTCGCGGATTTATTGTTAAAAACGCTTACAATATTATTTATGGTCTTTAATGAATTTTTTTTTTTCAAAATAACTTATATAATTTTAATTTACATAATTCCCAGGGAGAGCACATATTTAATTTTCACAATAATAAAAGTAAAAACGTTTTGCAATTCTGGTTACATACACTAAAATCCAATCTCAAAATAGTTAACAAACGGCTAGGCTGATTAATAGAATGAGGTTACGATTTCAAACTAAATTAAGTTGGCCTTGGCTGTAGCTCTTAGATCTAGTCTTACGCGTACAGAAAATTGAGGAGCAAATTTCTCTTGCTGATACGTAAGGCAGCAACAGGTTATAAAAAAATCATTTCTCAATGAACTTTCGGCTTTCGACAGTCATAAACTTGATTTTTTATCTTTATATTATCACGAAACTTTATTTGCTTTGTTATTCTTACACTGATCACGCTTCCCAATGTCACGTCGCTTTCCTTCACCAGGGTGAATGGTAAAATATTTGTAAACGAAGTCACGAATATTTCAGTTACAAACTTGGGTTCGAAATTTATGAAAAATTTCTGTGGACTTAGCAACTACTGCTTTAAAATGGAACTGAGTTTAAGTTATTGTTTTTTACGTTTGACATAGACAACAATATGCAAATTCAAAGTGGTTCTGCCGTGAAAATACTATTACCGATTTCACCCTTCATTTTTCTTTTTTTGTTTAATATTTATTGAGGCAAAGGGTTGACGATTCCTATCAAATGGACGGGTGGCATCATTCACCTACAAAAACTCCAAATTAAGACTCAAAAAGTCAGTGGTTTGTTGCTTCATAGTTTTTGTTTACGCTAACACTTTCGTTTACGTGTCTGTAAAAGTAATGCGACTAATCCTTTCAGCCCGTAAATAAAGGCACCATTCCCTACAAATTGCGCGCTCAAACAACACAAAAAATAAATGCTTCGACTTAAACGAACGATCGTAAATCATTATCGGCTTACATAGAGAGAAAATATTAGTTTATTATACCTAGTGTATTATTTTTGGTGGTTACAAAAGGGTCTCTCAAGGATTCCGCACTGCGGTATAGTTTCTAATTATACTGTCAGACCACGATTTATTACAATATACCAAACATAAATAGATACTGTTATAAAGTCTAATCAACTTGATGGTTACATTACCAGTATGAATGGGTGATCGTCCGGGAACAGTTGTTGTTGTATAATGCCTGGTACGTGAAATTTAATACGCCTCCATCTCATTCCAGCTTGTAAATTAATAGCCTAAATATGAATTTTCGTGTACGCTACAGCAGTCCTGGGAAAATATTATCATAGTCATCAGGCAGATTGGCATATAATGGTAAAAGCAATAAATAAATGTCATGTTCCAAATAACTTTTGGTTTAGCCTAAATTAATTAGGTCACTGGTCAGCTGTTTGTTAAATAACCAAAAGTTTTCGAGAAATAAATTAAACGAGTTCTAGAACAGTTCTTTTGTGCGAAAAAAACTTAGGTAAGAAGCTAGAACACAGGAAACAAAGAGCTAAACTTCAATAACGGAACTAGTAAAATAAAGCTCCTATTTATCCTCAGATCAAAACAATAAGATAGACGGAGCACATAGAACTATTGAATGAAGCCAGAAAAAGGAATACAAAATGGCAAAGGAATACCTATTAATTCCACCCTCAGTGATCGCGAGCCGCGGTCGGGAGCGACAATCTTATTCTTTTAGTTTGAGGATTAGACGTACGGTCCAGATTGCAGCTCGCAAACAATATGACCGGAATAGAAAGTATTCCTTTGCTATTTGCATTCCTTTTTCTGGCTTTATTCGCTAGTTCTACGCGCTCCGTCCATCTTATTCTTTTGGTCTTAGTGTGTAACTTGTAATGATATTTTTATGCTCATAATCCATTTCTGCTCGTGTCATCTTTACGCATGGTTTAAATACAAGTTATATTTATTGGCATAGGTAGAACACACGATAAGTAAATTGAACATATAAACTTCACAATCTAAAGCCAATAAATAAATAGGTACCTCCAAAATTTTCAAACATCTAAATAAATCAAAGTCACAACACTCTCAATACTGTGTGACACTTCCTACACAGCAGTTTATCCAACGTCCGAGCAAGTTTATATGCAACATGCATTATTCACCCACTCCCTTATCTGTGCACCTCTGTAGCTTCTTATTCCACGTCTGAAGCCTCTTACTTAAGCCACACTTTGAAGTGAGAACGCTTTACATTTCTTATTCCGCCTCTTCACACGCTATTTGCTTGTGCAATTCCGTTGGACTGCACTATTTGCATTGGATTTGCATGTACTTATCGGCTATATAAATATCTTGATAGTGTGTCATACGAAAGAAGCTTTAGGAACAGCAGTGGCACATAAGAGAGCCAAATTTTGCACATTTACTAGAAAATAAAAACAATTCAATAGGAAAATTTTAATCTTACTTTTTTGAAATAGAACACAAGAGTAATAACATCAAACATTGATATTTATAATGTTAAGTTTGTTTTAAACCTCATCGTGAGTTAACAGAGACACGACCACCCAGTCGACTCACCATTGTGATAAGTTTTGCGCCCTATTTCCTGCGTCTACTCTGACTCCAACTGAAAATGTCTTAGCAAAATCTTATTGTACTCTCAGTTGACTTGGTTTGTGGTTCGATCCTGGATATAGGGCGATGTGTTGGCGCGCTTCCAACTGACGACACTTATTTAACTTGCACACGACCACTGGCTTCTCCTCCAGCTCACATAAATAACGATGACGGTGACTGTAATATTCTTACTCTGCAGCCAGCAACGTGTGAGTTTTAAAATATAAAGTGCTTTCCATGCTCATGCTGGAAGCAAATGTTGAGAAGAGCTGCGTTAATATATTATCTCGTGCTATTTAAAGAAATAAAGATTCCTTCCAGTGTTGTTGTGTTGTAATAGTACACTATAGCAAAACTTCAAAGAATTACAATATATGACAAAGAATCGATGGCAAGCTAGTCGCAGTGGTAGATTTCACAGTTGCACTTCCTTTTTACTTATCTCTAATTTAAAGAAAACTTATTATAGGTACAAGTTACGGCGCATTATTCTTCTTTAAATCGATATCATACCAGTACAATACAAATTTGACACAGTGTTAAGTTTCAATTTTTTTTGCGAAGTAATAGAAATTTTGATAAGGAAACAAAAAAATTTTTTTAACGCAATTTAATATAAAATATTCAAGTATCATTAAATATGTCTCAAATTATAATATCCACCTTGTTGACCGGAATGCGTAGGTCTGTATTTGTAAATTATGTTTCGTGTGTTGGTCCAAGACGTCCTCCTATTTAATTTTAACTTGTAGTAGACGTATCGTCTCGCCAATTAACCACGTACTTCGAAGATATCTCAGAAAAAAGTTTTTCTGCGTGTTTCCGAACGCATCCTTTGCGTTCGCGTCGAGTGAAACGTCACTGCTAGCTGTCATTAACGTTTTCGTGCGCGCCAAAAAATCACGGAAAAAAGTTTAATTATTAAATTAAACTGTTCTTTTACACGATTTTCAAGTGTTATCTTACTCAAATCGACAGTTATAGTGATCAAGTAATCAAAATAGTATGGAAAAATATAAGAGAAGTAAAAACAGGGATTATGACGACGACTTGTACCAACAATTTAAAAGACATAAGTAATCCCTTATAAAGAAGAGAAAAGGAACAAAAGGTGAGTCTTTTATGTGAAAATTTAAATCATTCCCTTATTAGTGTATTGCACCTACCACGAATTACAATACAAGAGGTTCATTTGAGGTAATGCAAAATGTCTTGAGAATTTTCCCGTGTGGTGGTATAATAATAATTTACCACACGTGAGGCTTATTCCTTGACAAACAATAAAGGTTTGAGAATATACTCGTGTGTCATTAGAGTAGCTGCATATTACTCTCTATAAAACACTACCCATGTGGTATATTCCGAACTAAATTAGACAATATGTGGATATACTCATTGAGGTACATCTCATATACCTACTTATGCAAACATAAAGTTACTGTTTAGGACAAAAGGTCATTTAACATATTTCAGAACTGCATACAACTGCTGATTATCAGACAGTCGCAATAAATGAACCAATCCTGGAACAAATGGTTGAAGTTAAACCAGTCCTGGAACAAATGGTTGAAGTACAACCAGTCCAAGAACAAAAAGATGAGGTAGAATCAGTCCCAAAATACCCAACTGAAAATGAACCAGACGAGATACTTAATAAAAAAAACAATGCTTTATTTGGGAAATACCCGACTAATACTCACAAACATGGGGCTGACGTAACATCCCTCTGGGAGCATATTGCTAAATAATGTCCACTAAAAGACATAAAAATGGTACTCCTTAAAAAGCTGTACTTATCCCAGAGAACTGCAATGGCCAGCAAAGTTACTGAGTTTACTGAGACAACCCACTGCCTGCATAGCAATGGCCCTAAATGATATGTTGCAAGATAGCAACAAAAACATACAAACTAAAATTTAAAAGCAGCTCTTTGGTGTCAACCTGGGAGAGGCATTAAAGGCAGGAAAAAGCTATTTACCAAACTGGTTCAGAAATTACATATTCTAAACCTCCTCCGCACAAGCCAAACCTGAAACAAAACTCATCTTTAAACTACTGGGGCCCGCCTCACAAGCAGCATCAGCGACCACCAGCACTGAGTGCGGACAAAGCAACCAAACAAGCCAACATGCATGCTACACGCAGCCTTTCACGCAGAAGACATAATCACACGTCACAGGAGATAGAGGTACAGTACGCTGCAAGACTTCCCAATTTCTATCATAAATGGTGCCCACCAATGATAAAACAATGTTGGACTGGATTAAGGGTTAAAAATCCCATTAATTATTATTTTTAAGGGAACTGAAAAGGCCATCTAACCTTTTAAAAATAATATTGGTGCAATAGTAAATGTTAACTTAAAAACTTGGTTAACTACTTAACCATCATTTCTTGTTCACAATTTTTGTGTATACTTAATCAATATCACTAAGTTTGAGGACATTAGAACTGCTATAAAATTGCCTCCTCATTACAATATGGCTAAGATTGAATTAAGATTCATACTTTTCTATAAATTTTATATAATAACAGTTCAAGACACCAGCTAAGACAGTTGACGACATCCGTGGTCTAGTGGTTCGAGGTTCGAACTGCTGATCATGAGGTTGTGGGTTTGATTCCCACATGACACGAATGTTTGTGTGACGAACGTGGGTGTTTGTGTTGGGCTGGGTGTTTCTAATGTGTTATAAGTACATACTTACAAAAAAAAAAGGTATATAAGTATGATGTCCATTGTCTGGTACCCAAGCACAGGCTCTGCTTGGTTTGGGTCTGGATGGTGCCTTGTAGGAAGGTCCCAAAAACATTTATATTTATTTATTTATTTTACCTTGAGCTTTAGATGGCAGGACAATATTATGTAAATGCACCGAGCTAACCCTTGGTCTTAAAACTGGAACATATGTGTTCACAAAAATAATGAAACCTGTTATAAAAAATTCTATAAAATTATTTTAGTTCTACGAGAATTTTATATGACTTGTATGTATGTAATTTAAGATGATGCACTCTTGATTTCAAAATATTATACTATATTCTAACCTGATCAATTCATACATAGTACAGTCAACCTAACTTCATTAGATTTATCATAAACTATGACAAAAGTGTTCATATGTTCCCATAATATAATTCTTAGTTTTTGCCCTCAATTCACCAGAATTGACCATAGAATTACCCCATGAAAAGCATTTAAGAATAAAAAATCTAATCTTACATTTTTCTAAACACTACAATAAATTAAGAGAATTTACTCATTTCCTAGGTCTCCTTTCATCAGCATGTCCAGTTATCAAGTATGGGTGGCTATATACAAAACAATTTTAGATGACCAAATTTATGAATCTAATTAATAATAATAATTATAAGCAGGTCATATTTCTACCTAAATCTATCAAACCAGACTTTGGTAAGAACACATAACACACTAACAATGATATCCAATCTGAGTTGTAAATTAAAGTATTTAATTTCGGATGCCTAATTATGCTTGCAACTCACATTCACTAAATGGAGACTGGTATGGCACATAATGTGAAAAACACGGCAAATACCTACAACTATTCGCAGCTTTCATGAGTCTGAAAGCTTACACTACAGACTGCAATAATTGACAAATTCTTCTAAGAATTGACAATCACCGCCATTTAATTATACTAACCGAATGTATGGAGTCCAATATGAAACCTTAATGAAATAACTATGGAAATATGGCAATGGTGTGAAACTAGAAATATACATGTATTCGCATCCAAAGATAACTTTATAGCCGATAAAGAATCAAGAGGGGACCATACTAACATAGAATTTGAGTTGGCATTTTATGCATCCCAGCAAATATTATTTTTACTGAAACAACTAGAGTCGAACCTTTTCTTAAATAAATCAAACAAACAAAAAAAAAAATAAAAAAAATTAAGAATAAATTCAAACATATTGAGAATAAAAATGCTGAGGTTATTCTAGTCGCCCCCTACTGGCCAACAGAAATCCGGTACCCTATGTTGTCAGTCTTCTTGATTTTGAAACAATGTTGGTTTCACCTCACAGATCATTACTCAATCAGCGGCGAGCCACACACACTCCACCACAACTTTACCTTGGTGGCAGGAGTCTGATGCCGCAAGCACCAAAAGCTAAGGGTGCCCCAGAAAAATCTGTTGAGGTCATGATTTAATTGATTATACATAGCACTTTTACTCCATTTACCTAATTCTTGTTTTAAATATTGGTGAGAACATTGTTTATGTTACAGAATTTAATCCATTAAAAAAATATTAAAATAAAAATCTGAATATGTAAACTTCCTCACTGTACTCTATAATACAGGTTTAAAGTATGGCAGCCTTAATTCATGTCGTTCTGCATTATCCTTTCTACTGGGACCACAGATTGGGTCCCATCCCATGAACTAATAAAACAACCCCTTAAAGGTATATTTAAACTAAGACCAAATACTCTTCGAAATAATGTCCCATGAGGTTTCATGGGTTCTAACTTAGCACAAAATTACTTTAATTACCTAAGTTCATTATATCCCAATATATAAATATAAAAAATACTAGGAAAAAGGGTGGTCACCCTACTAGCATTAATAACAAACAGCACTTAAGAGTACAATTTCTTAGTTAGATTAAACTTGAAAGTATAATTCATTAGAATATTAAAATTATTGTTAATATTAAATATACCATTAAGACATACAGAAAGAGCACACCACAGCCTATGCTAGTGATTCCGTTTTTTCCTGAAAAAACCTGATTGCCCAGCTTAAGTACTTTTAAATTACACAAAAGTAACTGAGAAACTTAGAACTGCAAATAAAAGTATTAAAAATAAAAATACAATAGGGACAGAGTACATTAGTCGCAAGACAAAGGAAACCATATCCAAAAGCGGTATTGACCACCACAATGTTTAGTTTATTATTAAAAATAATAATAATATTAATTTAATTAAAACTGCAGGCTGGAGTAATCTCTCTTCTGTGTTTGCTAGTTTCTTTAACAGACCTATTATAGAACTTGAATTACTTGTGAACTACTCTTAATATTGATTGAATGATTGTGATTTAATGTTAAATGTTAATTATAATAAAAGTCAATAATGTTAATTCGGATTTTTTGCTTTGCTTTAATTGTTAAGCTTACAAATTAAAAATAGAACTAAAGAAATTACATGGTCTTTCTTTAAAAAGTTATCACAATTTCACGGCTCTTTGAACATCCTACAAGTTAAAATTAAATAGGAGGACGTCTTGGACCAACACACGAAACATAATTATAAATCAAACGAACTTACCTGTGAAGTTCGATGTTAATTATGTGAGAGTGTTGGTCCAAGACGTCCTAGCTCCCACCCAAATAAACCCCTATTTGTTTACAAATACCCTAAGTTTCAGGCCGTGAAATATTGTTACCTTCAAACTAAATGACAGCTAGCAGTGACGTTTCACTCGACGCGAACGCAAAGGATGCGTTCGGAAACACGCAGAAAAACTTTTTTCTGAGATATCTTCGAAGTACGTGGTTAATTGGCGAGACGATACGTCTACTACAAGTTAAAATTAAATAGGAGGACGTCTTGGACCAACACTCTCACATAATTAACATCGAACTTCACAGGTAAGTTCGTTTGATTTATAATTAATACCCATTAATTGAACCCCATGATTCCCAAAGCTTCGATAATAATCAGACGGCGGGTATATTGAAATTTCCGTCCCGAGCCACAACCTGCGAATTAATTATCTAATTCGATTTGGATCACGTTTAACGTAATTTAATACCCTTCAAGCTCTTCCCTGTGATTATTTGCTTGAATGGCTAAGTTGGAGTTATGTAAAGAACTGTGTTCCACTACTTGTTACGGAAGAAGAGGAATTTTTACAGACTTATGAAAATAAATGTTCGAATTGTTACGAGCAAAAAAAAAACGGCCAAATCAAAAGATATAATCCGAAGTATTTACGTAACACTTACCTGACTGTATGAGTTCTAAACTGGATTCAATTCACGTATCGCAGCAATTTCGTTCGTTTAAATTATGTACTACCTAATTGTTTTAGGTAATTCGTTTTTGTATAATGGCACTCATATCCTCGGCTATGTCGTAACTACTAATAAATGGCGTCAACTTTATGCGATATATACCAGAGCGAGTACACCCAGACTGAAAACGCTTGAACCAATTTTGTGCTACTCTTACTGATACTGCATTAGGTCCTTAAACGTCACAAATTTTTTCGCGGTTTGCATCGCATTTTGTCCTTTTTAGTAAAAAAAAATCAGAATGTATCGAATTTCTTCATTAGATTCACTCATTTTGGCAGACAAAAACAATTGAAAAATGGCGGGAAAGTAATTTTAACTTTTTATTTTAATTTTTCTTAATGTCTTATATTTATTGATATTAAAACCAGCCAGATACAAACAGTATAACAAAAGAGATTTTTCTTTAATTTTATACATACAAAATACGAAAAAGACCCCGACCTATTACATGAAGCGTCCATAACAACTCGATAGCCTATAAACACAATTGTAAGATCGTTAGATCATCCCACATACCTATTGTTGTTAAGGCCGATGGAATGGAATTGTGGTTGTTAGCCCACATACTGTTCATTTGAAAACACAAACATTACGCTTAGAAGACGTAGTTGTATTGTAGGCGGTGATTATTTTATTTGAAAGAGGTTTGTAGCAGACCGGTGTGTGTTTCCATACAGTTTCCTTTCCCACGTTGGTATGCCTGTCGACCATCTGTAACCGAAAAAAAAGCTTATTTAAATGACTTTTGAGAGGCTATTCACTGGTTTTAGGTAATCCTACTTTCGAACTTAGATCATTAGGACTATTTTGTTTTCAGAACCATTATGGTATGCAAATAAGAGATACGCAAAGAACACAATACTTTTACACAAAATAATCAGAAATCCGAATGTAAATTACCAGTAAGCTTCAGTTTTGTTTCAGTTTTACTCCATGAGAAAAAAGATGAATTCATGTTTTATAATAAGAAATCATGACACAAACTGTGATACTAAATACTCCTGTCATAGTACTTTTAGTGTTCCGCTTATGAATACTAATCTTAGGAACGTCTTCACGGTATAAGCAGTCTCCTGGTACAGATCAAATTCCCATGTGTTTTCCCGCATGGAACGAATTGCCCTTGGCTGTCGAAAACATGCTAGCCTAAATTTGATACCATATTGTGTTTGAATACCTCCGTTATGTAAAGAAGACATAATTTACACTCATGGGAGTCTCTCGTGCGCTTACTAAGTTAAAAGTTTTAAAGTGGAATTTGCAAATTCTTGTAGATATATGTTTTAAATAAAGTTAGCAGCACCAACGCAAATATGCATTTTAAATTATGTTTCCATAAACGGTAAAGTAAGGCGAGCACATTTAATACACCAGGCACTTCCTGCACATTATCTGTAGCTTTATGAACATAATCACAATTTAACCCCTCACAAATTGTTATAGCGGCTCTAAAGTGGTTATAAAATAGAATTGCAGCCAATCGGCAGTAGAATTATGTGTTCGAATGGGACGAACGTCAATTACGAGAAAGTATCACGAGTCTTTCGAGAAGTGCTTGTTATAAACTTGTTACGTTTATTGCAGCCTTTTTCGCTAATGCCAAAAAAGTAAACGGCACTAAAAGGTTATAGGTTTGTGAAGTCGGTGAGCGACATCTTACGTCTGTTGAAACAAATTCGAGGCTAATTACGATAGTAGTCTTAATATTTTTAATTTACAATGTAAATATATAAACTAATTCATAACATTGCGAAATAAATAAATCTTCAAACTGGTTAACTTTCCAGACTCAGGTATTCACTAAATAAAACGTTTAAAATTTACTCAAAAAAGTTCTGAAATAATTATGTAGTTTACAAGTAGCTATTTTCGAGAAATACTGAATTTTTGTCTCAAATGTATATTGTAGTCAGAGTCAGGCTGTAGATATAAATTTACCTACTTAACTACATAACTTATATCCAACCAAACCATCATACACATTAAAGTCAAGTGAAATCTACTCTGTTTAAAACGATAACCTTAATATACGAACAACAAAGGGACTTACCATCGCTCGCAATCCCAGACGGAAAACACCCGCCATGTTTATTCAAACAACATTCAAACCTAATACATCAGAATCCCTCCGAATCATCACAGCTTTTTCCTCAAATCAATTCGATCGTAAGCACATCTGTCAATAAATCTAACAGCCGTGTCAGCATTTTGCGCGTTCTTTCCTTGAGGATGACATACTTTCTTATACGACTTTTTCAACGACTGAAATACTTTGTTTACACCATAAAATACCTCTGGGGTTTTCTCAAGTACCATGACGTTTTTATTGCGCATTAGCTTAAAAGGGCCTGAGATTTGCGTCGTCATTGAACCCTACTCAAAGTTTGTGGAGTACATTCATTTAAGACCAACTATATAATTGACTTTGACCCACATAAAGTAAACTTGATTATGGTCAAGTCCTTTCCGAAATAGGGAATTCTGCGTTTTTATTATAGAAATCTTTTTTTTTCAAATACGTATATATCCCCAAAAATCATCACTTAAAACTTAGCTATCATCTTAGTGAAGCCATTGACTACATGCAGTGATCTCTAGAATCACACACACAACGACACAGGTGGGAACCTCCAGGCTACCTTCATTAAGTGTATCGGCTTGTCTGGAAGCACTATCTCGCTGAGCTTATGATTCAAATTTTCATATGTATTATTTTACTACCCCTAGTTTGCGGGCTCATTATGCACAATAGGGTGTTTGACAATTTTTTGAAATGTATGTAAAACGATGGCAAAACATCCAATTAAAGCATTCATTAACAAATAATTACTAAAATATGCTTTTAAAATTAAATAATCAAGATTTTTATTTCTTGTTTTAAATTTCGCACCAAAAAGCTAAGTCACGTGACATTATCGTCAAACTACGTCACTGTTCTTGTTCCGGTCAGTGTTGCCGGTGTAAATTCCCTTCAAAGTACGTCATGCTTACCAAAAAGCTACGAATTAGAGGAAATGTAAAAAGTCTGAAAAAAAAACTTAAGATTCCAGTTTACGAAACAATGTAGTTAGAAGGCGATGTCAAGAGTTATTTTTATTTTGATATTGCTTTTATTTTTCGTTTAATTTTTATATTTCCTTCGAGATGGTTGCAGCGGTGCGAGCGCTGAAAACGGAACGTAGTTTTATTTCTGGCATGAGACATGACTGAAAAGTTTTGTATTTTGTGGTTGAATCACGCACCTACAAAATAAAAGCTGGTAAATTACGTTCATAATTACGTACAAATGCTCACAAGTTTAATTGTTAGTAAGTTATAAAGTATTATAACCTGGCTCGATAAAATGAAAAATAATCGGGCTGACATGAATATGTTCATATAATAAAAACTCGTACTCTTTATTTTACGATCATGGCAACATTTAGCTCGCCCTATGTCGTACAAAAGATTCTGACGTCACTCTAAATGGCGGCCAAGTCTCAAGACGTTTTGTATCACGTGATCAATAGATTTAAAAAACGAAATTTCAAACAGAAAAATAAAATATTTAGAATCAATTTAAATTTAAAAAACTTAGTAAAAGTTATTCTTCAACATAAAATCTACGTTGTGTGCAATTTTCATAATTTTTGGGGATACCAGTCAAACACCCTATTCCTGAGCATACCTATTGTTAGCATATTCCAATTTCTTGCTTGTGCACAAATATGTAAGTGCAACTTTAAGATATTTACTGCTGCTATAGACATTTTTTGCAGGCTTCATTGTATTAATATACTACGAATTGCTGTGCATTGAACATTGCTATTTATTTAAAGGATTTATTTTGCAAACATACACACATTACATTACATTATTTTATTTTAAATTACATACTTTAAACGGATTTCATAATTTCGGAGATCATAATTTAAACGTTTAAACGGATCTCTGTTTCTGATTTCATAAAGAAGTAACATAGCCAACCTTTCGCTTAAATATGGCACATGACGTTGTAGGGGTCCATCAAGTGGGGAGTAGAGACTGTCCAATCATATTTTTGCATAGCACCGCGCCATTAGAATATTGTGTCGTTTCACCCGAGGTATTGTTATCTAGATTCATACAAAGTTCAAACACGCGCCACCAAGTCAACCACCGCACTGTGTCTGTTAATGTACCTGTCCCAGGAGCGAACCATTTGAGATAAAATATATAATCTGGGTCCACCACTATTATGAAGTATGGGATTTTGTTAAAATCCCTGGGGTTCCATCCTTATCCTTTCTGAAGTTACTACAAAGGAAATAAGGTCAGATAAGAATACTGTGCACATAAATACGGCAGGTATTTAGTGAAAGCAAAACATAGGACTGTAAGCTTAGTATTTACAAAAGAATCGCTCCAACCATTCTTTTACGGCGACCTTTTTTTCTGAATGCGTGTGTAACAAAGCGAACTACAGCCGGAAATTAAGTAAGCCTCCTGAATCAGAGAAAATGACTCGTATATGAAATATGTTTCAGTAAAACTTTTGTAATTATTCTAGTCAAACAGATACCTACTACAATGAAAGTAATTAGCTTCTAGAATTGGAAATAACTACTATTATATGTAAGTACAGTCGCCAGGTATGAATATGGCAACCTCCAATAGATTAGGGAATGGAAGGTATAGCTAACCCATTTGAATACTTTATATATCGTAATGCTTCTGTAGTTTATTTAGTTATTTACGTAGGTAATATTATTATGAGTTACTTGGTAGTTGAAGATTACCTATTCTATGAATCTCTGTTTTACGGAATATTAAAACGCATACCTACTAAAAAAGAGTTTAGCATAATATAGGTCATTATAATAAAAAAACGCCGGTGCTTTCCAAAAGTATAATCAATATTCCGCATCAAAAACTCTGATATGAAATCCCACATACGCACATATGCACATATGCTGTCACCGTCAAATACTTGTTGTGGCGAGCCCCCGGGCATGCAATGTCACTGCAGCCTTATACATCAGGCTTGTCCGCTTCACACACATCAAAGTGCTAAACATATTTTGATCAGAGTCAAGCCTTCCTACAATATATTCGGCAAATGCATAGTCATTTATGTACCTATATTCATAGAAAAACCAATGAAATGATAAAGACTACCACAACGACGCCAACGTACGTAATTTGAATATCAAAGCTCCCGTTTACTAGCGAACAATTATCATGGCCGTCCGTCTCGCCCGTCCACTTAAATACCTAATACATTGAAGACGCTGTTTACCCACACCATACAACTCAACTAAATATTGAATGCCCTGAGTGCCCACATAATTATTCCTCATTTACCAACCCCCAGGGAAAGGTCCATGTGTACCTGTACACAAAACTAATTTCTAAAGAGAACATTTTTCCCACTAACAAGGTTAGTCGCCTTTAAATATTTATCAGGAAACTTGAGTTCTATATTTGTCCAAAATACGTTGGCGAAACGTCGCAAATCTTAATTTGTACTGAATTGAAGTGAATTTCCCGGCAAGGCTTCTATAGTAAGTATTGGAGGGGGGGGACTACACATTTTATTGATAGCTTGTGATAAAATCAGCGCGACGTACTGGGAATGTCTGTGTAAAACTTATTAACTGAATAAATTAATTATCTTAATTCTATCTAGTGCTCGGACGTGGATCGTGACTGTTATATATGATTTGTAGAATGAATGCATTTCTACTCACTCTGTCCTTACTGGAATGTCCATCGAGCTGGAGGAAGTCTCATTTTAATTTATTCCATTTATTTAATCAATCGACGACGAATTTGATTTTTTTTGTAATGAAATCAAATCAAGTCTTTAAAAAATTAAGGCACGAGAACAACGGAACGCAGAAACCGCGCGCTGTTCGATTTTCAAATAATTCATTGAAAAAAATTGAATATAATTTTATTTTTATTGAAAGTCTGGTTACCGTTTTTTTTTTCGAGTGGAAATCCTCATGGATACCCTTTGTCTGGGGAAGGCGAAGGGGTATGTCAGACTCCTACCGACTAAAACCACACGGTGGCCGACCTCAGCACACAATAGAGGAGCTCCGGGAACTCCTGTGGACCGCGCCGGTGCCCCTCTGGTGCTATGCCATTTGGCACATCCCGGGAAAGCAGTACTTTCCACACCACAGCAGTACGCGACCACCACGTACTACTGTCCTCCACAGGGTCGTGTAATGGGCGCCTTGAGTCCCCCACTCTTAGCGTCCACGATCCCCAAGGGTCCCCTGCCAGTACATGACGACAGGGGATGCGGCGTGTAGCCCTATCTGGGCTGTGCGCCAGGACGGTTGCCTCCCCGGCGCCTCCTTCTCCGAGCGGGATTGGCCCTCTCCCGATCCCGCTCTGCGGCCTCCTTCTGGATCATGACAGTCTCACAGAAGGAAGCCACGGCCATCCAAGCCGTCGGCTCTACCAGCATAGCCGACACTACTGCTGGCAGAGAAAGATCTTGCCCGATCTGCCCAACCAGGTCCCGCCGCTCTGAGCTCCACGCAGGGCACTCCTCAAGCGTGTGCTGTGCGGTGTCCTGGTCGTTCCCACAATGATGGCAATTTGCCGTGGCTTCGCGTCCGATCCTATTCAGGTACTCACCGAAACAACCGTGCCCGGTGAATACCTAAATAGCGTAAGTAAGCCGGTAGGTGACACGCTCACTCCTCTCCAGCCAGGCTTCAAAGCACGGCAGGACAGCTGCGACCACACGCTTGTGTGCATACTGCGGCCCTTCTAGCCGCTCGCGCCACCTCTCGAGCGCGTGACGTCGCTCCTGTCGCCTCAACATTTCAAACGCCCTCGCAGGCGCGCTGAAAGTCTGGTTACCTATGCGTTTTTCCAAACTAATGAAATAATAGTAGTTTATGAAACTGTTGCATAATAGGGGTTATTAAAACACGAGTGTGAGTTTAAAAACCGAGCCGTAGGCGAGGTTTTTAATAGTATCACACGAGTGTTTTAATACCTAATTATGTCAGTTTCATACACTATTTTATCTACACTCATACAATTTTAAATAAAATACCAAAGTCAAAATCTTGAAATCTTGGTAACATTGTCGTTGTTTTTCTTGATTTCTCTGGTAAAAGATTGTTCGTCATTTACGTTGCTGCATCCAGAAATTCAGGCGGGGTCATATTCTCCTCAGTTCAGTATCACTGCTGTAGTCAGATATTTTTGCCTAGAATAAAACTTTCGACTTACAAAACCATAATAATAACGTAAACAATAACAATAAATTTACAAGTATCGATGAACAAATCCAGTGGCCGTGGCGCGCGACCGCGCACGCGCGCTGGTGCGCGCCTACACAGATACAGTTTGCTGAACAAAACAATGCGGTAATTTAATTTTTTTTCCATAACCGCACACTTCAGCCCAACTAAGGAGTTTTTAATGCCACTTCGACCTAACCAAGGAGTTTTCAAACCTTTTTTTTAGCAGTCGTACAGTTTGGCACCAATGAGTACACAAAATTCAGGGTGGCGCCACTTGTCATACATTGAAAAATTTTATCGTTTAAAATCGCGTTTTTGGCAGAACTTTTGATTGTCATATTGCTTTTAATTATATTTAAGTGTTTACAGGCATATTTTTTGTATGATAAAACAGAGATTGACGGAAACCTGACAAGGATAGAAAATTAGTGCCGATTATAATATTTTCGCCAGACTATATTTTATTATCTGTGTAGGCGCGCACCAGCGCGCGTGCGCGGCCGCGCGCGACGGCCGCGGCCTACTGGATTTGGTCATCGTTACTTGTAAATTTATTGTTATTGTTTACGTTATTATTATGGTTTTGTATGTCGAAAGTTTTAATCTGGGCAAAAATATCTGACTACAGCAGTGATACTGAACTGAGGAGAATATGACCCCGCCTGAATTTCTGGATGCAGCAACGTAAATGACGAACAATCTTTTACCAGAGAAATCAAGAAAAACAACGACAATGTTACCAAGATTTTGACTTTGGTATTTTATTTAAAATTGTATGAGTGTAGATAAAATAGTGTATGAAACTGACATAATTAGGTATTAAAACACTCGTGTGATACTATTAAAAACCTCGCCTAAGGCTCGGTTTTTAAACTCACACTCGTGTTTTAATAACCCCTATTATGCAACAGTTTCATAAACTACTATTAAATATAAAAATATATTATTATTTATATTTTAATATTAACTATTATTATTATTACTTATTATTAACGTAAACAATAACAATAAATTTACAAGTAACGATGTCTAAATCCAGTAGGCCGTGCCGCGCGGCCGCGCACGCGCGCTGGTGCGCGCCTACACAGATAATAAAATATAGTCTGGCGAAAACATTATAATCGGAACTAATTTTCTATCCTTGTCAGGATTCCGTCAATCTCTGTTTTATCATACAAAAAATATGCCAGTAAACACTTAAATATAATTAAAAGCAATATGACAATCATAAGTTCTGCCAAAAACGCGATTTTAACCGATAAAAATTTTCAATGTATGACCAGTGGCGCCACCCTGAATTTTGTGTAATCATTGGTGCCAAACTGTACGACTGCTAAAAAAAAGGTTTGAAAACTCCTTGGTTAGGTCGAAGTGGCATTAAAAACTCCTTGGTTAGGCTAAAGTGTGCGGTTATGGAAAAAAAATTAAATTACCGCATTGTTTTGTTCAGCAAACTGTATCGTAATGAAACTTTTTAAATTCATAACAGGTGCATGTGCGTAAAGTATGTCATTATGACATTACTTTCGAGTTCATAATTCGAATTTTACGATACGAGTGTAGATAAATATAATAATAATATACGCGGTTGCCTGGCCGTTCATGCGTGGTCGTGGTAGTGTTTTGTTTGTTTTTACGAAGCTAGATGAAGTTTTATTTTATTTGTTGTAAATAGATACTTGCTTACATAATTCACCAACGAAGTAATTTTTCTCGTCGTCATTTAGAAATAAACAAACACAGAGCGTGCTAGTTACCAGAGAGATAAAAAGCTAATCGTCAGTATAATCAATATCGTAATTGTATAATTACCAGGCCCCTCAGAAAGTATTGCGAAAAAAAGTTTTTATATATGGGAGACTGGCCAGTTATAATGTTTTTCGAAAATATGATTATTTATAAGTAAAAATAAGTAAGTTCCAATTTCAAAATTTCCCTCCACATATTTTGCGAGTTAATTCAAAGTATTGTGTCTCACTGAAATATGGATCTGCGCCGGGAACATTTTAGAGCTATGATTTTATACGATTTCAAGTGTCGCCTGAAACCGGATGAATCGTACGATAGACTTCAAATGGCATTCATGGATGAAGGCCCTTCCAAGGCAACCGTGTATCGTTGGTATAACGAATTCAAGCGCGGTCGACCAACTTTGGGGGATGACGAAAGAAGCGGTCGCCCTTTGACGGCTGTTACCGAAGAAAACGTGCTAGCAGTGAAAAATTTAATCCAAGACAATAGGCGAATTACATATCAGGAGATTCAACACATATTGAAGATTGGATCGGGAAGCGTTCACGAGATTCTACACAGCCATCTTCGCGTGAGGAGGATAGTATCACGCTGGGTGCCGCACAACCTCACCGATGCTCAGAAGCAGGCCCGGGTGGAATGGTGCCGTGATATGCTTAACAAATTTGAAGCAGGCTCGTCTCGGCGTGTTTACGACATCGTTACAGGTGATGAGTCCTGGATTTATCAATACGACCCAGAAACCAAGCGCCAGTCGACTGTTTGGGTGTTTCAAAATGAGCCAACGCCTACCAAAGTGAAGCGATCTAGAAGCGGGGGTAAGATTTTGATCGCTAGCTTTTTTAATTTGACTGGCCACTTGGTATCAATTCCCTTACGGGATCAAAGAAGCATTAATGCCGAATGGTATACTACCAAATGTTTGCCAGAAGTTTTCTCTGTTATAAGCAACAAGCGACCAAACACAGGGCTCCGCGGGCTACTGCTCCACCACGACAATGCACCTGCGCACACCGCACTCAAAACGAGGGACTTCCTGGACAGCACGCCAGTCAAACTCCTGGGTCACCCTCCTTACAGCCCTGATCTAGCACCGTGTGACTTCTTTTTATTCCCAAAAATAAAAAATCAGCTCAAAGGGATACAATTTTCGTCGCCGGAAGATGCGCTGGCTGCGTTCGAGCAGGCTGTAAACGAGGTGTCTGCGGCGGACTGGAAAAAGTGTTTTGAAAACTGGTTTAGGCGCATGAATCTTTGTATAGAGGCTGGTGGAAAGTACTTTGAAAAGATTTGATAAAAATATATGTACGTATAGAACAATTTTTTTTAGTTTCGCAAAACTTTCTGAGTGTCCCACGTACATCTACTACTATTATAAAATTGTTAAATGTCAGTTGTCTGTTTGTTTGTTTGTTTGTTCCAGCATCACGCTAAAACTACTGGACCGATTTTGATGTTTTTTTTTTTGTTTGAAAGCTGATGATCTGACTTAAAAACTAGTATGGGTTTTGAGAAAGAAAGAAAGAAAAAAAATAATTCGTGGATTGCGTACTCACCCGACAGATCGAAGCTTCTATGCATTTGCACGAGCGGATAGTAATGTACGATGGAGTGAAGTGGAGTGGACAAGGGATGGGACTGGGGATGGGACTGGGGACGGGACAGGGGACGGGACTGGGGACGGGACAGGGGACGGGACAGGGGACGGAACATGGGACGGGAAATGGGACGGGACATGAGACGGGACATGGGACAGGACAGTGGGACGGCACATGGGACTGGACATAGGATGGGACATGGGACAGGACATGGGACATGGGACGGGACGATAATGATATAGTGAGATAGTGAGACAGTGGGACAGGATATGGGACATGGGACATGAGACGATAGTGATATAGTGAGATAGTGAGACAGTGGGAAAGTGGGATAGTGGGACAGTGGGCAGTGGGACAGTGGGATAGTGGGACAGTGGGACAGTAGGACAGTGGGACGGTGGGACAGTAGGACGGTGGGACAATGGGGCAGTGGGAGAGTGGGACAGTGGGGCAGCGGGGCAGCGAGGCAGCGGGGCAGTGGGGCAGCGTTGCAGTGAGGCAGCGGGGCAGTGGGGCACCGGGGCAGTGGAATAGCGGGGCAGCGGGGCAGTGGGGTAGCGGGCATGCGGGGCAGTGGGATAGAGTGGCAGCGGGGCAGTGGGGCAGTGGGGTAGCGGGGCAGTGGGGCGGCGGGGCAGTGGGGCAATGGGATAGTGGGGCAGTGGGGCAGCGGGGCAGTGGGGAAGTGGGGCAGCGGTGCAGTGGGGTGGCGGGGCAGCGGGGCAGTTGGGCTGCGGGGGGCAGCGGGGCAGAGGGGTACCGGGGCAGCGGGGCAGTGGGATAGCGGGGCTGCGGGTCAGTGGGGTAGCGGGGCAGCGGGGCACTGGGATAGTGGGGCTGCGGGGTAGTCGGGCAGCGGGGCAGTGGGGCAATGGGACAGTGGGGCAGTGGGGCAGTGGGGAAGCGGGGCAGTGATCCGCGTCCCGTCCCATGTCCCATGTCCTGTCCCATGTGCGGTGCGCGGTGCGGTAGTGTTTTGTTTATAAAGCTCTTTTTAATTGAATTTAATTATATTTAATTATTTATTATAAGATAATTTAGTTTGAATTTATTCTATGATACTTCTGTTTTCGGTTTAGAGTAGAAGATACTATTGACGAAGAGAAAGATTAATCAGGTACCGTAAACGTGGCCCACAAGCCCTACTTTGCCTAGTTATTTTTTGAGTAAACTATAATGGTTATGATTTCCGTACTTGGGGAGCTTTAAAAACTATGACAACGCTAACATTTGGTTCAGTTATAAAGTGTTAGTGCGTGTAAAATTTAAGTTAATGCCTTAGCCAAAGTAGGGCTTGTGAGCAAAGTTAGGGCATTTTACGGTATGCAGGTACCTTTACAAAATACTTTTGAACGTAAAACAAAGTTCAGTCTACTAAAACAGAATTATTTCTAATTATAAAAAATCATAGTAACTACCAGGCCCCTCAGAAAGTATTGCGAAAAAAAGTTTTTATATATGGGAGACTGGCCAGTTATAATGTTTTTCGAAAATATGATTATTTATAAGTAAAAATAAGTAAGTTCCAATTTCAAAATTTCCCTCCACATTTTTTGCGAGTTAATTCAAAGTATTGTGTCTCACTGAAATATGGATCTGCGCCGGGAACATTTTAGAGCTATGATTTTATACGATTTCAAGTGTCGCCTGAAACCGGATGAATCGTACGATAGACTTCAAATGGCATTCATGGATGAAGGCCCTTCCAAGGCAACCGTGTATCGTTGGTATAACGAATTCAAGCGCGGTCGACCAACTTTGGGGGATGACGAAAGAAGCGGTCGCCCTTTGACGGCTGTTACCGAAGAAAACGTGCTAGCAGTGAAAAATTTAATCCAAGACAATAGGCGAATTACATATCAGGAGATTCAACACATATTGAAGATTGGATCGGGAAGCGTTCACGAGATTCTACACAGCCATCTTCGCGTGAGGAGGATAGTATCACGCTGGGTGCCGCACAACCTCACCGATGCTCAGAAGCAGGCCCGGGTGGAATGGTGCCGTGATATGCTTAACAAATTTGAAGCAGGCTCGTCTCGGCGTGTTTACGACATCGTTACAGGTGATGAGTCCTGGATTTATCAATACGACCCAGAAACCAAGCGCCAGTCGACTGTTTGGGTGTTTCAAAATGAGCCAACGCCTACCAAAGTGAAGCGATCTAGAAGCGGGGGTAAGATTTTGATCGCTAGCTTTTTTAATTTGACTGGCCACTTGGTATCAATTCCCTTACGGGATCAAAGAAGCATTAATGCCGAATGGTATACTACCAAATGTTTGCCAGAAGTTTTCTCTGTTATAAGCAACAAGCGACCAAACACAGGGCTCCGCGGGCTACTGCTCCACCACGACAATGCACCTGCGCACACCGCACTCAAAACGAGGGACTTCCTGGACAGCACGCCAGTCAAACTCCTGGGTCACCCTCCTTACAGCCCTGATCTAGCACCGTGTGACTTCTTTTTATTCCCAAAAATAAAAAATCAGCTCAAAGGGATACAATTTTCGTCGCCGGAAGATGCGCTGGCTGCGTTCGAGCAGGCTGTAAACGAGGTGTCTGCGGCGGACTGGAAAAAGTGTTTTGAAAACTGGTTTAGGCGCATGAATCTTTGTATAGAGGCTGGTGGAAAGTACTTTGAAAAGATTTGATAAAAATATATGTACGTATAGAACAATTTTTTTTAGTTTCGCAAAACTTTCTGAGTGTCCCACGTACTTAATTATTATTTTGACATTCTTTCTGCAATTCTATTTTATTCGCAATTGGATTGCGATCGTTATTAAAAGTCCCTCTATAGGCAGCCTCTGTTTTATGCGAATTAAAACGCATTTAAATACTCCAAAAAGAATCAGATTCGATCATCTTTTCTTAAATAAAGCCTCGCGTTGATAATGGCTGAGAGAGATTAAAAAAAACATCGGCGCTATATGCGAGAATACCAAAGCATTAAGTCCACCTATGTACACAGTTTGCATAAAATTTAAATAAATAAATATGCATTTAAAGCACCGAAAATAGAAAATCACGTATTAAAATGAAAGACATGACTGGGAATGTTGAATTTTGCGGTTTAAACTAGGAATTTGTGAAAAAACATTGTGACAATAAAATATTATTTGTGCGATGATATGGCAACAATTATACATCTTTAAATCTTTGTTATCTTAGGTGCGTAAAAAAGATAGTTGTTGCTTTTATGTATGTATGAATTTTTCATTGAGCATAAGGCTGGTTACAGTTGAGCATAAGGCTGGTTACAGTCTTGTTCTAAGAAGAGAAGAAGACCTGACAGTAATAATATTGTTCTTCTTCACTCATTATCATATTATCTACTCACCTTAATGATTAAATTTAAATATCATCATCTTAGATTACTTTGAAATTATATCTGTAGCGTAAAAATATTCAACCCTACCGTTGAATGGTTTTCTGCTTTGCTCATACTAACGAGCCTCGTGAATTTCAGCAAATATGGCCCTTCTTTTGATTTTTTCTGCCTTATGTACCTCGTCAGTATGTCAGCCATCAAACATCTGTCCAAGTGGTAGATTATTTCTGTGGTTTCAACCAAAATGGAATAAATTATTTGTCAACTAAAGCGGTTTTTGCTGGCTTTATCCTACGAATCAATACATAATGTATCTGATTTATTATTTGTAATATTTAGCGTTGTAAAAGTTTTGTTTTGCTTTCTCTGTTGTTTCTTACGTAAAAAATAATATTCATGTCTCAGATTACTACAGATGGAACGTACGGAACAAACAATGTGCGGCCGGAATTTAGTTATGTGTGCGTGACAGCACTGTAGATACACGTGCGTCAATGTGCGTTTAAGGTTGCCAGGGTAGTGAAAAACCCACCACTGTTTTAGATGGAATAATAGGATTATTGTTATTAATTATCATTTATTATCGATCGGTGTGAGTAAAGAGTTAATTTAAAACGTTTTAGTTGACACCGACCAATGATAAAATGATAATTAATTATGTCAAATTTAAATCGAATCAAGCTTATTATTTTAACAAAATTTCTTAGCTCCAACTAGCTCCACCTAGTTTTACTCGTAGTAAATACCTATCACCCCTCTTTTTGGTGGCGGGAATCGAACCTGCCACCCTATATCTTACGGGCGGAGATAACCGAATTCTGACCACATTTTTGCCCCCCTCTGCCATCCATAAGCCTTGTCCCTCTAGGTCACCAATACATAAATAATCCCCCACTCCAGTCCTCCCCTCCCCAAACCCAAAGCACTATCTAGTTCCACCCACAGGAAACACGTCGGCCCCCTTCCACCTCGAATTCGTCCATCCTTCAACCCCTCCCAAACCTACCCGACCTCCAACCATATCGCTCCTCCTCCTGTCTATCCAATAAACCAATCAAAGCACTATCTAGTTCAACCGCGGGAAACAGGGCCCCCCCCTTCTACTTCAAATTCGTCCATCCCTCAACCCCTCCCAAACCCACCCGAACTCCAGCCCTTGTCCCTCCCTATCACCCCTCTTACTATTGGCGGAAATCGAACCTGCCACCCGAGAACCTTAAGGAGCGGATATATCAGGAACGGGCAGAGATAACCGAATTATGACCACATTTTTGCCCCCCTCTGCCCCCATAAGCCTTGTCCCTCTAGGTCACCCATACATTACAATCCCCCACTCCATTCCTGCCCTCCCCAAAACCAAAGCACTATCTAGTTCAACCGCGGGAAACACGTCCCCCCCCTTCTACTTCAAATTCGTCCATCCGTCAACCCCTCCCAAACCCACCCGAACTCCAACCCTTGTCCCTACCTATCATCCCTCTTACTATTGGCAGGAATCGAACCTGCCACCCAAGAACCTTAAGGAGCTGATATCTCAGGAACGGGCACAGATAACTGAATTCTGACCACATTTTTGCCCCCCTCTGACATCCCCCAAGCCATGTCCCTCTAGGTCACCCGTACATAAAAAATCCCCCACTCCATTCCTCCCCTCCCCAAACCCAAAGCACTATCTAGTTCCACCCACAGGAAACACGTCGGCCCCCTTCCACCTCGAATTCGTCCATCCTTCAACCCCTCCCAAACCTACCCGACCTCCAACCATATCGCTCCTCCTCCTGTCCACCCCCGCTCCCCTCTCTTCTACATCAACTCCCTCACCACACCTCCATGCCATCCCCTATTAATCCCTCTTCATCCACCAACTCCATCCCCCCTCCCCCAAAAGTTTCAAAGTTAAAGTTTAAACTTTTGAAATATCTTTTAAAATTAAACATACAACTCGTTTCCACCCTGTTTACCCTTACTGTATGGAAAATATTTCAATCTAACTTGGTAATACTAACGGATTTTTGTAAACGTTTTGTGTTCCTAGTCATGAGTAACAAATAAAATGGAAAAATAATATTAAAACGGTCTAAATATCCAAACTTACCTATGAAACGGTACACCGTCTTCCTTCTTTTGTTTTTGGGAACAATTATTACAATGTTTAAACACACAAGACGGCATAATTAGCAAGAAAACTCGCAACACATTTGATGTACCAACACACAGTCTGTTATTTTGCCTTAGTTGCGGCCATGTCCATTTTATGTTTTTATTCGATAGCTATAGTAACGATAAAGGTTTGGCAGAAATACCTATAGTGTTTTTTTTTATAATTATAAAGTTATTAAGGTTTCATTGAAAAGTGAGAAAAACAAAATTAATTTTTATTTTCGAAAATTGTTGTAATACATATTTAGTTAGTCCTTTAAATAAAGTAACAGCATAATATATATTTAGATAAAAAAATGGGGCATCGTACCTTTGATATATTAGGAGATTTTTTACTTTTACCGATTAACACAAAACATTTTTTTTCATGTTTTCTTATCACGGTCGCATCTTATTTTCATTTAAATATATGCGTAATGTTATTGTCAATAATACACTAAAATATGACATGCGTCAATAGCAGGAATACGAAGATAGAGAGTTTCTAAATATTTTTGAAATTTCTATGGAAATAGGGTTGTCGCAATTGAATAAATAAAAAAATAAAATAAAAGTGCCAGATATTTCCCAAGTATTTAACTAAAAAAAAAAAAAAAAAAACATAACATAACATCACGCCTGTATTTCCCCGAAGGGGTAGGCAGAGGTGTGTAGTGTGTTAGTATTTAACTAACTTTGAGTAAACTCTTTCTCGTGTCTTTCTGTGTCTCTTTCTGGGTTTCTGTTGTCTGAAAACAATTACTATAATGTTCTCAATGCTCTAAGACTACAACGATACGTGACGCTAACCTAGCAGTCATCATCGGAGTTTGTCAAAACTTCTTGTGATGATAATACGAGTATATTATCATCAGAAGCGTCTGTTACCAATTCAGTATTAGGAATATCAGCAAAACTTTGCAGTAATGGATCATGGGTAATAATACACGCACACCGTAATTGTGAGCTGGTATTTGTGATGACATTAAAGACTTTTCCGTCAATTATGGTGAGGTATAATTTTGGATCTCCGACAACGACATATCCAGCAAAAATTTCCGAATAAATTAGTGAAAGATTTTCAATTTCTTCTTCTACCCAGTTCCTTTCTTCCAGAATCAGATCTTTTGATTCTGATCTGTATTGTATTTTTATTGGTTGGCAAAATCTAAAAGATTGTGGATTTGGGTTTGACCATAAGACAAAACCATCAAGACTTTTTATGCGCAACGGAATGTAGGTAGTAGCAAAGAGGCAGTGTTCGTCATCAATTTTATCAGAAAACGTTTGCTTATATGTTGACTGTCCTGTGCTACCATCAAAACCCCATGAACCCTCAAAAACGCAGTGAAGTGTATCTAACTGTTTTTGATTGCAATATTCCGAAACCCTTTGGTCGCAAGAGTCAATGATTCGTCGAAACGTGTGCATAAGTAAATCATTTAAAGGTACTTTGGCTTCTCGTTCTGATATTTCAATTTCAACATCAAGATAACAATGTTTTTTAGCTTTTTGTATCTTATAATAGGCAGGGTAAATATTAAATCATCGAGATTTGGCACCTTGTTGCATGTAGATATAGTCCTCCACTGATAGTTTTATATCAATCATTAAACAAAGAGCTTCATCAGTAGAATAGGGTTTGGGTTCCGATTTTGACTTTATGGTTCCTGCGATTTTTTTAGGCCGAGTTGGACTTTTCAAGCATTCCTTTATTATAAACTCAAACTCCTGAGTAGAACTTTTATTTAGTTTTTCGCCGGTTTCGTCTGTTACTATTCTCGACATAACTTTAATTAGTTTTGAATGAGGTTCTCCGTCAAGCGATTCCTAAAGATCTTTACGTGCACGGCGCTTTTGGCGATCACTTAAATTTTCATAAAATGTAGATGTGGAACTGGATGAAGCATCAAAATTAGTTTCAGGTTTCGGATCTATTGAAGGTTAGTCAAAGCTACTAGTTCCCGAAGTCGAAGGATTACTTTGTAATAAATGTGTATTTGATGTGAAACTGGAATGAGCGCCAAAAGAAGTTTCAGGTATCGGGTCTTCCAAGTTCTTGGGGTCTTAAAGTTTTTTGTAAGGCATAGCTACTACTTCTCGAAGTTGAAGGATTATTTTGTAATAAAAAATGTGCCTCATCCAATTCTATAATATTTTGTTGTGGTAAAGGACTTTCCTCGATATTCACTTTTGGTATTTCAATATCAAAAATAGTGGAAAGCCAGTGTTTGTTTTTATTACAAAATCGTTTGAAATTCCGTTTACTACTGCAATATAAAGTTCCACATTTACTTAAAAAATTTGAAAGATTGTAATTAAATTCATTGTTTTGGCTATCGATATTGTTCGGAATTCCATTTGGATATAAAGCGTTTAACACGATTAGGCATCGTTCCTCTGAATTGAGATCCAAAGGTCTTTTATGAACCCCGTGCAAATGTGCCTTATCTACCAAAATTTTATAAATTCCCAATTTCGTGAGTGATTTCTTCAGATCCGTGTTCGTGCTTTCGTTGTTAGTCGTTGGAGTTGCCACTCGCTGACCAGCATGAGGGTTGGCGCCCTCATGCCCCCCTTGCATTAAGTCCTCTGGTCGGGGCCCAGAAGGACATCCCCCAGCAGGACGGGTCAGTACCTGCTGAGGCAAAGCAGTGCCATGGGTCTTTGACGGCTCCATGACACCTCACCCCCGCTTCTCCAGATATTATGTATGGAAATTGGGTTTTGACATTCTATCTAACGAGGGCGGACCCCTTCCCAATTCCACATAATATCCTTCATCGAAGATTCATTTTGATGTAAGTGCATGCACTTACAAAACAAAAAAGAATAATAAACAAGATTTGTTACATGATTTGTTAGTTACAGGTGAATCTAATAAAATCGTGTTTGTGAAGACATGATTAGACCAAGGATAATGCTTCAGAAATAGTAATAGGAAATTATAATAATTGAAGAAGCAAATTTATTCCGAGCGAAATTGGTCGTTTGTTAAAGGCGCCTACATTAGTTGACAACCCTAAATTAAAACTTTAAAAATGAATATCTCCGAGTTCCTGTGTTCGTTGCTTCTTATTTTTTTTGTGGTTATACTTAGTAGTGTACTAAACATTTACACACAAAAATAAAATGCGACCATGTTAAGAATGACCATAAATAAAATTATTATGAAATCATGGAAAAAATAAAATTGACGCCTAGGAGAACGCATTTTTTTATGATAAAATAGATGTAATGATGCATTAAGTTAATGGCTAGCGTGCCATGAAACATTTATTGTAAAATGTTCATTATGAAAGCCTAAAACACGTTTCTATGGTTTCTATGGATTTTTCTCGATTTTCGAAATATTTTGAAAACTATGACACTTAAAACCACGGGGGTTTTAATAGAAGTTTTGTTTGGTTATTATCTTTCTAAAAGCCTCAAAAAATAAGGATGGCCGCAACTAAGGCAAAATAACAGACTGTGCAACAGTACGACGCTTTATTTCGTACTGACGCCAGTTTGTATTTGCTTTCGAATTTGTATTTTCTTTGTTGGCTGAACACCCGTGTTCCGTGCGTTCCATCTGTAGTAATCTGAGATTCATGTAACATAACTTCTTGGAAATGTGAATTCATTAATTTAGAAGTCAATTGGAGGTTAATTTCGTCTTATCTTGAATCAAACCAATTTATAAGAGTTTATTTCAACTTTTCAAATATAACATATTAAGTATAAGTATATATATGTATTGTAGTCTTAGATAATATCTCAATTAATTTTGTTTTTGTTTAATTTATCTTCTTGCACATCACAATATTGAATCCATTTTAATCAATCGAGAAAACTATTTCCTTTTCGCTTATCACGTTGTCATCAGGTCGTTGACTGTCACTTTCGCCAATAACCACTCCTGAAAGTCATATAATATTTCATTTCATAATCGCTCCGCACATAAATGTCTCGGTTATATTCACAATAGATATGAAACATGGGTTCAATTTAATTGCAAATAATGTTTTGCTTTCGGGTAACCATTTATTATTTGATTTGTGGATGTATGATTGTGCTTTATGCATTTTATTTTACTCTATGCATACTTAACATGATTCTCATAAAATAATATTTGATGCTGATTATAATTCTTTTATAATTCTTTTGTAATTACTTTTTAATCTCTCATAAAGCATAAGTACTGCTTAGCCTTTTTCTAATTCTAATTCCTAGTAATAATAACTTACACAAACGAGATAAGTAGTGAATTTTCGGCAAGAAATACTTTATTTGTCGCATCACTGATGCATGAAGCATTTGGCTGAAAGATACCCTCACCAAATTTGTTTACCGTTTACGGTTTCAAAATTGCTGTGGAAATTACTCACTCCAGAAGAATTGTAAATATTGCAGCACAGTCGTTTATAAAACTCATCCACCGCAATAAGTGAGTTTTATTGCTCTCAAATAAAATGAAAAACAAACTTTTACAATTAAAATGTAAAACATGTTCGCGGGGAATAAGATTTTTTATGTGTGTTATAGGTAATTTGGTTATTGGTCCCGGAAATAACCAATCTGATGAAGTATTTAAGTTTTTATTTAGTAAGAATAATGATAATTTCTTATCAAATATTAGTAAATAATAACTATAATCATCATCATCATCATCATTTCAGCCGAAAGACCTCCACTTCTGGACAGAGGCCTCCCCAAATTTATATATTTGTATATTATATTTGGATATGCCATATTTGCCATACTTGGCGGGTGGGACGACAGTCGCATTTGGTTGAGTCAATACTCGGCTGAAAACGAGTGAAAACGCTGCTGCCCATCCTGTGGTGAATTTATTTAGTCGCCTTTTACGACAGCCACGAGAACATATGGGTTGGTGCTATTCATTGTATCCGGCACCACACGGAACATCTATAACACTCGTATAAAAATTATCCATCATTACTTCAATTTTCACTGATCAATGTAAAATATACGTATGTACTTACATTGTATCAAATTAAGGTATAATTAATGAGTAAGAAGTCTTGCCGATCAACTAACTGTGGTAATGAAAATGGGATGATAAACATTAATAATAATATATTTCTTTTTTAATAAGAAGCGTCTCAACTCAGCCTATCGCAGTCCTGTGCTGGACATAGGTATCTCCCAAGTTGCGCCACAAAACTTGGTTCTCCGCCTTCCACATCCAGTCCCCCCCAGCTACCTTCTTCAGGACGTCGGTCCACCTGGCTGGCGAGTGCCCTAATCTACGTTTGCCGATTAGCATAAGCATATTGTGGCTACTATATAATACAACTTGCGGTTGCTCTATGACTAGGTACAACCTATCAAAAGCGTCTTCAAATATCTGGTTTTACCATTTGTCTAACAATGACAATCGTCCATAATATCGAATTTCTCTTTTCCAACGTTACAAATCTGAAAACACAACACAAAATTAACTTGAAACACCACGATGATGACGCAATTCCTACTTCATTATATGATCCGCTCTCGTCACATTGTTTCGCTAATGATTACAAACAAGCTTGTTTGAAAAATGAAAAAACATTACCCTCCTTCTGGGGAACTAGGGTAAAAAGTAATAATTAATTTCATTGCCTGGAGGTGTGCCAAATCCCAAAATCTCTAGTTGGTAATTCCCGGTCCTCGTGTAGACACCAGCGCGGGGGCGGCTAACAAATAACTTCATAAATAATTCGACAGAGCGTTTCTTTGAATTTGTTTTGTAACGTATGCTTCTTTGTTGTTATATTGAAGCGTTTGAATTTAGATTAAGGCTTCGAAATAAGCAAAAATTTATTGCTGCCTTTAGCGAATGTTGTTGACTTGAAATTAGACTGGTAAACGAAAATAGTGGAGAATATACTTCCAACCCACTTTACGTATTAAGTCTAATTTGTAACGTTAATTAGGCATGCTTAGTTACTTCTACTGCTTACTTCATGGCCCTCGCTTTTGAAATTAGAATTTACATAAATGTGTGAGCTCTCTGTACATATATTAAAGTATATCTAACTTGATGTCATGTTTATTTTACATTTCTACATGAATATTAAAACAGATATTACGAATGTCGTGCGTTTGCGATGTTGGTAGGTAATCCTTTAAACCATGTTTGATACCATACTGGTTGGATCATTTTATTTATTCGGTTCAGCATACATACACATTACTTCCATGTTCATGGAAGAGACAAAGAAAAGTAAATATAGTATGAGTTGGACTAATATTTAATTGTTTCATTTTAATATTGGAGATAAAATCTAAAAAAAATTGTCATCTTAGATTTTACTGTGGAAAAATGTATCGCACTTCACTGTCACAAAAAATATTAAAATCATTTAAAGTGACCATCTCTAACTAAAATTAGCCTTTGAAATGTAATTTCCGGGAAGAAAGGAAAGAGAGGTCAAGAAATAAATTCGTTCCATATAATAAACAAGTTCTCAAAGTAAGAGGTCTCGTAAGTCGTCTTTCAATGTATAAAACACAGATTGTCTATTGTCCCCAGGTCCAGAGTCCAGTGCTGGTCGTGGAGCTAAACCTGAACAGACTAGAGGGAACTCAGCTGAGAGCCTTAGGTCTACTGTCTGTGTTCGGGTTCAACGTGACATATGAGGTGCGAGGACCTGCGCAGTCACCAGGACCCACTTCATGCAGTGCTATTGAGTGTAGACTACTGGGACATTGCTATGCTAGACAGAATTATCAGTAAGTAATACACTTAACTAAATTCGTATTTCTTATCTTTGATACCCTTTAAAAAGTTACGAAGGTCTTTTAATAAATAGGCTTTTAATAAAGTGATTATGAGACCTTAAAAAACTGCACATGTAAATAACTATAGCACCCTTGAAAATTACGTGAAAGAGATTATATCGTTATCCATGATGTCAAGGCCAGAATCGAGCTTTGACTGCTATGACATACAGTATAGGTAATATTTCTTTGAAACTCATTAATAAATACGTGAAAATTTTATGCAAACTAGAACAAAACGGATGCTATAGAACTGGCGACCAGCCACTACTTGCTGATAAAATATAATGTGTCACATTCTGGTTTTTATTCATTGTAGTGTTTACGGAAAAAACATTCTAAAAACTCTCATGGTGTCGCGTAGATTTTATCCACGTGTATTTTTTACAAATAATTATTAATATACCACGATTTTAAAATGAAAACAAATTTGTCTTGTCATCCAGTTCTGAGCTTGACCAGCCTTGATCTTGAAAATTTTTGCTTATCTATATTTTCCGCTTCGCAGGAAGTTTTATTGTTCGTGTTTTGAGGGTTACTCCGGATCGGACTGCGGAATCGGTCCACTATGCCCGAAGACTTCCAATATGTGTAAAAACGGCGGCACCTGTCGGTAAGAAAACCCTTCATTCGCTATCGTATCGTACATAACTTTTTACTCAATGTACAAGTCTTTAATTTTATTTTGTGTTGGAATACTAAAACTACATTATGTTCCGTATTTTCTTAGAGGCGGATGTTTCTATGGTTTCCAACTCAGTTAATGTTTTTAAATTAACTTTGTTATACGTAAAAGAAATTCATATATTTAGTGGTTATAATATGTAAGTAAAAAAAAATAAGTAGAGATTATGTAGACTTCTGCATGGACTTTAATTTTACAATCGTGGTCACAATACATCGTGTGAATGTATCGTTTCTAGTATTTTGTTCTTATTGGAGCACAAAATTGTCCCCTTTTTAGCGTCATATATTTTCAATTTGGTCGGTTCGTTGTTTCGGACAAAAAACAGGTTATTGCTAAAGTAACGGAGTGGGCACTTTTTTTGTCCAAATTTATTTTACCAACCATCTTTCTGCCTTGCAACAAATTTTAGTATATCTAGTAGATTATCTGCAGGAGCAATACTACCAGGACTAGCCTCTGGATATAAGAATGACTTGTTGAACTTGTTGTTTGTTCAAAGTATAATAAAACATGAATGCACGCAATCATAATGTACAAGTTGTGTGTATACGCAGACAGCTGGGCCCGGCCGCCGTCAGCTGTATCTGTGCGCCGGGCTACACGGGCGACCTGTGCGAGGCGCAGCTAGCACCACCCGGTAAGAGCGCATTTTTTTTTTCTTTCTAGCTTTAATGGTACTGCTGTTGGCAAAGGTTTATTCAGTTTGTCAATATTTTTCTTCATTTCTTTATAGCCCGTGCACCTTTTTTTTTTTTTTTTTTGTTTTCGCGTGGAAATCCTCATGTATTATGTACTACATCATACCCTCCGACTGGGGATGGCGGAGGGGTATGTCGGACTCTTACCGACTAAAACCACACGGTGGCCATCCTCTGCACAAAATAGAGGAGCTCCGGGAACTCCATTGGACCGCGCCGGTGCCCCTCTAGTGCTATGCCTTTGGCACGTCCTAGTGAACACATACTTTCTGTCGTCATAACAGAACACTTAATTGAACCAAAACTCGTGACCCATTTACGAAATGGTCGGCAATGTTACGCACGAATTAAATTAACAATCCGTTCACAACAAACACGTCTTTGTTTACATCTCAGACCTTCCAAATATGATGCGATCCATCATCATTAAGAATCCGGTCCCCGGAAACAAGGAGCCATCTTCAAGAAATGAAAAAGCAAAGAAATGAGTGGTTCCGACTACCATTACAATGTTCTAGGTATTTGAATACATATTCGGAAAAATGTATTCAACGACTTTGCTATTTTCATCTATAAAAAAATGAACAGTAAATAGGTGAATTAATAAATAAATAATGGTCATTACTTACGCTGTCCCGTGCCAATACCACACAAGTCCTTGAGTCAAATTTAAAATCGCCAGTCAATTTATGTGTGCACTACTAGTTCAGCACAGTCAAGTAAATTCCAGAATGAAAACTAACTTCACAATGAATGTTTAGACCAAGTTCTATTAAACGTGGAGATTACATTTCAAATTTTTAAATGCACCTGTCACGTTACTGTAATTTACGTTTTGTTCCAGAATGCGGTATAGAAGAATGTGCGGAAGTTTGTAAAGAAGGAACAGCTTGTGACTGTAACCCGAAGGATACGGACCTCTGTGAGTGTTTAGAAGGCCTTAAAAAGTAAGGTAACGATAAATGCACATCTATCGCACAAATCGTGTTGAACTATAGTAGATTGTTATACAAGGGTCGAAAGGAATCAATTCCCATACGAGACATATTTAGACGCCCGAGCGCAGCGAAGGCGGCTATAGTCCGAGTAGGAATTGATGACTTTCACCCGCGTTAAACACTCTACTTTTAATTTCGAATACAAGGATAGTAATAAAAAGTAGTTTTTCTAAAACATATATTTTCTTGTATGTTCGCCAGTTCATAAAATCATTGTATGTATTTAAGTATCGTTCCTTTGAGATTTCTGGCAAAAGATTTTCGATTACTGTATTTGCCTCGTCTTTAACCAAATCTGGGGTCAATATTTCAGAATCGCTTGAACTAATTTTTAATCAAATATTAGTCTATTAAACCGATATTTTGAATTTCGGTACAGAATGAGTTAGTATCCCGGCACATTGTATAGTCTTTCTTAAATTTTAATTATGGAACACCCCGCGTCACCACCGGCGCCGGGCCGTTCCGCTTACAGGTTTTTTTTTGTGTGAATAAAAAAAAAACCTATAAGCGGGACGGCCCGGCGCCGGCGCCGGAAAAATATTTATCAAGACAGAGATTTTGGCAATACCGATTTGGCGTCGATGTGTGTGTATAGAACACCTTTATCGGAGAACAACTATGGTGTGCCGAATTTTACATTAGTTAGGTACTGAAATGTAAATAATACAGGTATAGAGTTTTGATCCCCCGTGTTGGAGTTCGTAAAACAAACAGTTTCGTACGGAAGTGATACTATTTACTAAGTTATAATTAACTCATTATTTCATGTCGCAGCATCAGCACGATTTAAAACAAGACTAGAAATAGTGAACCAACCAAGTGTGAACATATCTCAAGAAATCATAACACAGGTAATTACGTACGAAATTAAAATTTTGAAAGAGTTGAATGAAGGCTAATATTTATTAAAACTAGTTTTCGTCTTTCTTTTATTTACTTCACAGACCCTAGTTGTGAATCAACGTCCAGATGTATGGGAGGGGTCAGAGTTCATACTGACCTGCATGGCGTATGGATCTCCCAACATCGCCTTCACGTGGTACAAAGACGGCGTCAAGATCAACTTCAATGGTACTACGAGGTAACTCAATGTAGTCTTACAACTGACTGACCTGGGTCTATTAGTTAAAATGAACTAATAAATCAAATTTTTAAATCCTCTGAATTAAATCCTCTGAATTCTCCTTCTATCACACGAGAATAACGTTAAATCACACGTTCACGCGTCTTCAGACGTGAAAGTCGAGGCTTCAGCTCCCTATGTAGATTTACTGTAACGATGTTACCTATAAACGTGCCAGGTAAACATTACCCCGCAGTGTCTCAAGGTAACATCGTTTACCTAAACATACTTTTGAACTTTTCGTACCGCGTACCGCGTCATGTTGTATTTATTTTTGTTTGAAACGTTATGTTAGGAAAAAAAGTTGTTCGATTCTTAAAAAAATATTATTACAAAGGAAATTATAATCATAGTCAAATAATAAATTGAAACTAGCGGTCCCGGCAGACGTCGTTATTCCCGGAAAAGCAGCGCCACCTGCCGGGTCCTATTGTGAATCTAAACCATTCTCGAATCCACTTTAGTTGCGAACACAAAATCGTTGCGAAAACAAATGAAACTTGGTTTTATCGAAACACTTTCAAAACCAGTTTTAAGAACAACCCGTTAGAAGAATCTTCACTTTCAGAGACATTTGGACGCGCACCGTGTCGGAAGACGCGCTAGGCCGTCGCATGTCAGTGCTCGGTGTGTCAGAGGCGAAGAGGCCCGACAGCGGCAAGTGGTCCTGTGTAGCAGATGATGCTGGCAGGAGACGATGTAGAGCGCTGAGACTGACGGTGCTGACACCGCCTGATATACGCCTCGTGCCTTCTTCGTTAACTGTCAATAAGGTAAGCCCACATGAAGCCCATAAGGAAACTACAAAATACAAATGTTTTATCTAAGCAGTTAGTTTAGTAATGACAGAATATGTAATTTACCGAAATATATAAAAATGGAATCGTATAACCGAAACAAATAACTACGTCATGTCATTCAGCTACTAATGTATCTTAATTAATATTGAGAAATTCCAACTACTCCCCACTCCCCAAACAGGTTTGTCGAAGTTTGTACAGTTTTCATTAACACAGCCTTTAGATTAACTTTGGCACCGTTGGCGATGATTAATTATTATCTGTCTATGTAAACAGCGTTCCCAAACTTATCAGCTACTTATTATTTACACTTGATAGATACCACATTACTCTTCCCTGAATACTTAACGGCATCCATGGGACATACACAAAACCTGTGTGGGCTATGAGCTACACTATAAAAGACATGTAATAAAATTATGAACGTTATAGTATTGCGAGCATGTCCTGTAGGGCGACAACGTGAGTGTAACGTGTCTGGCGGGCGCGGGGCGGGCGCACGGCGCGCTCGGGTTCAGCTGGGCGCGGGAGAGGACGCTGCTGCCGATGGCGCCCGGCAGGGAGCTCTGGCAGGACCTGTACCCCGCCGGGAGCCTGCTCCAGCTGTACAACGTGCAGGTCAGTGAATAACTCCACCGGTGAATATAGACAATAAAGTTCAGGTTTGAGTACAAATCGATAAAATGTAATCTTAATTCATTGATGTCCATAGAAATCTAGCGAGTACCGCTGCCAAGTATCATCAGTGGCTGGCACCAATGCCAAAACAATGACCGTGTGGGCGTTAGGAGCCGACGATGACGCGTGCGAGAGTGACGACTCTCACGGACTGCGCTGGCCCAACACTGCTTCAGGAGCGCACGCGACCGCGTCCTGTCCACCTGGGTATACTGGAGAGATCACTAGGTAAGTTATTAGAATTCTATAAATACAGGAGTAACTAGGTGATAAATAATAGTTGATCAATTTTTAGTATAGCTTTGACTCATCAATAAGTAAAAGCACGGAAATGAAACCATGCTTAGATACAGCAAATACAAATTTATTATTATCAGATTCTGCGAGCCAAAGTCGGGACAACATGGCGTCAAATGGAAGCTACCAGATTTTTCCGGATGTGTTGCAGACACTTTAAAAGATATCTTCGAACAGGTAGCTCGAAATTTTCAAACACTCAATTCGTGCTATAATTTTTTGCTGTTAAAAATTTTGTGAAGCTTAGACTCCAAAAGTTAGCATCAACGAGATAATGATCCAATATTGATACGTCAGTTCAGGCTGATATCGTGGGGGTACTCGCTACAAAGCGTGTGCGCGCTGTGGCGGCAGTACGGCGGCGCGCTGCGCTCGCTGGCGCCGCTGCCGGGCGCGGGCGCGCCGCCGCTCTCCCACGCGCAGCACGTGCTGCACTACCTGCGCTCTGCAGCCGCGCCGCCGCCCGACACGCGCCGCAGCGCGCCGCAGCTGCTGCACATATACGACGCGCTGCTCGCACAGCCCGACGCCTTCCTGGACGAGCAGGTTACTACTAATTAGCTGCTGGCCATTTGGTGCTGCTGCTCCAAGACCACTATGACCAGAGCAAACAGACTCTGAAATATTCCAAACTTTAGAAGCAATACTAATAGTTTCTGTAGCCGATACTTACATTAAGAATATTAAACTTGACTAACCTTAGTGGGTAAAATTACTTCTAGAAAATCTTCGAGCTTCAAAACGCTGTGACTGACACAGCAGGCATGATGAGTGAATTCGACAAGAAGTATCACGAGTTCACGACCAAAACGAAGCCAGTGCGGGAGAACAACTCGGCACACTTCGAATTACTGCCTGTTCCAGTGGGGGCTGAAGAGTGGATCGTAACGTCAGCAGGAGTAGAACTAGTGGATAGAAATGGAGATGCTTCGGTGGTGATCGTATTGTACCATAACTTGGCAGCAAGGTTGCCGTCGTTGAGAAGAGCCATTGAATTTAAGTAAGGATCCTCTTTTTTGTTGTTTCAGTGATTTGAAAAACTTATAAAAATGTTATAAGTATACTTTGGTTACTTTAGTTCTTCTTGTTTTTTCTCATTTCTTGCTTTTGCTTCAGTTATTTCAGTTTTGATTTTCTGTTCCTTTTAATTGTTTTACCTAGTGGTTGTAGCCGCAACTCTTTCAGGTCGGGCCGTGCGACGGAGTACACAGTAGCATCACAACAGGTGCAGGTGTCTGTCAGTGGCGCGGGCGTCGACGCGACGCTACCTCACACTGTCACGCTGCTGTTTGCGCATTCCAAGAACTATAGTGCTATTGGTAAGTCTAAAACACACAAGATCCAACTTCCTGACATGGTAACCTTATTTATTTCAAGCTTTGAAAACTATATATTAGACTCTATGCATCCGATTTTTTGAGAAACCAATCAATTTTATCTTGTTACAGCATCAATACTAGCGTGCGGTGTTCGAACGTTGTCAGCTCCAGGCAAGTGGAGCACTGCAGCGTGTGAGGTGCGCACACCGGAGCACACACACGCCGCGTGCCGCTGTCGGGGACTGGGCACATACGCCTTGCTCACCGGCAACAGGTCCACACAGGTGAGTGTTGAAGGAGGAATATAGTTCCTCGCTCAAGGATCAACTTATTTGGCAATCCCTCAAAAACGCTTCTTTCAGACAGACTCAGAAGAAGACCTCAGAGGCATAGTGAAGATCACAGTGAGTTTAGGAGGTGCGATGTGCCTTGTGGCAGCATTATTGCAGCTTCTCGGCCTGACACCTGGTAGTAAGAGCAAGCTACCAGTGCTACTCAAAGCTGCTACTGCTGGCGCACACTCTGCAGCTATGTTGGCTCTACTTGAATGTGATACCGGGCAGGTGGGATATAAAACTTCGATCGGAAACTTAATGCTCGTAGATTTTTATTTTTATTAATGGTTCACAAATCGGACAAGACAATAATCACTTGTACATTAAAACATCTTATGCATAAGAATTAAATTGCATGCCCTAAAATAGTGAACACAGCATGCAAGTATTATGAGTTCAGCAATTCAGATTTACTGAATGCTAATTAAATTAAAAACAAAAGAGCCATCAAACTACGTATTAGTCGAATGACTCCCAATACTCTACTTTATTATTATTTTGGCTAAAGCTAAGTTAACAGAGAAAATATCAAAATGTTGCCTTATGCCATTGTAGCCAGAAAACATTCTATAAAATGGTGCATGTTGCCCAATATTAGTTCTGCAAAGAGGCATCGCAAATGTATGCCTATTACACAAGCGACTGTTCTGACGTGAAACAGCAAGCTGTACTCTCTCAAGTAAGCTTGCACAGTCTATAAATCCATTTATTAATTTATACAGATACACAATATCCGCAGCTTTTCTTCTAGAATGTAATGTCGACATTCCGAATTGTATCAATATTGACTCATAGGACTTGAGGTCTATACATTTGTATTAGTTGGTACAAAAAACGTTATTGTACTCGCTCCAATTTACAAGAATAAACATCGTATGTTGGATTCCATACTCGACTTCCATACTGTAACATACTGCGAACGATACAATTATAAACAGATATTATGACATATAGATCTTTAAATTCTTTGAGCTGTCTTGATATGAAACCTGATAGACGCGAGGCTTTTTGCACTATATTGTCTGTATGGTGTCTAAACTTAAGTTGACAATCCATAATAACGCCCCAGTCGCAGATAGACGCTACTTCTTCCGGGGGCACACTGTCAATTGAGTATGTTACAATAGTTGGATTTCTATTTCTAGTAAATTTAATATGCTTACATTTACTAACATTCATAAGCATGTGATTCTCAGTATACCACCTGGACACTTTATCAATTTCATTTTGCAGTTTTACTTGATCTTCTATACAGTTTACTATTTGGTACAATTTTAAGGCATCGGCGTACATGTCAAATCTTAAATTCTAATAAACTCACCAAATAATTTATAAAAAGGGACCCATATGCGAGCCCTGCGGTACTCCTGATGGTATAACATTTGTCTGGGATTTGAAACCCTGGGTAACTACCATTTGTGACCGATTTATCAAATAGGATTCGCACCAACGCAGCAATGACCCATGAATACCCATACCCATTATTTTATTCAGCAAAATATTGTGATTAATAAGATCAAAGGCTTTACTAAAATCAGTATACACGGCATGTACCTCTTCTCCTTTATCCAGTGTATCTGTAATATCACTGACGAAACAAAGCAGATTTGATGTCATGAACTTCTTAGGAAGGAAACCTTGTTGTGCGGGATGAAGCTGTTGCTTAATATGCCAGTAACTCTTTTTCACCACGAGTGAAATGCAATATTTTATTTTAATGTTCCAGTCCTGATGACTTAAACCGAAAACATTTGCATGATGAGGTCATACTGAAATGTGGAGCTCTTTTGTCTAGGAAGAGGCATGTCCGGGCGTATTGGGCTGGGTGTGCGCGGTAAGCTGGTGCGTGGGCAGCGCCGCGCTGTGTGCGCAGCCGCTGCTATTGTATGCAGAGCTGGCTGGCAGAAAACAGCGCGCGCCTTCTGTGGGACTGTTGGCTGGTAAGACGTAGTGTACATGAGTACTGTCCGTAGTGTGCAGGGCTGACTGAAAATTCCAGAGACGATGATTTTGATTACTATGATAAGAAGTTAGTGTTTATGATGCTCGCAGGTGTGTGTGTAGTGTCGCTACTGAGTGCGCGTGTGTGCGGCGGCGCGCCGCTGCAGGCGGGAGCGCGAGCGGGTGCCGTGTGCGCCGCGTGTGTGGCGCTACTAGCCGCGCTCACGCTGGCGCTCGCGCTCTGCGCCGCCGCCGCACGGAGAACGGTACGACGATATATGTGTGTAGTGTCGCTGCTGAGCGCGCGTGTGTGGCGCTACTAGCCGCGCTCACGCTGGCGCTCCGCCGCCGCACGGAGAACGGTACGACGATATATGTGTGTAGTGTCGCTGCTGAGCGCGCGTGTGTGGCGCTACTAGCCGCGCTCACGCTGGCGCTCCGCCGCCGCACGGAGAACGTCATTGGGACAAACATTTCTCTTAACGCCAGATATCCCGCAAGCTGCCACACAGAGGCGCCCTGGGTGGCCGCGCGGTGCTGCGTCACGCGCTGGTATTGTTGTGCAGCACGGCAGCAGCACAAGCGGCCGGCGTCGCGTACGCGCAGCCCCGACAGAGAAGCATGCCGCGCCAAGCCGCGCTCGCTGTAGCCGCGCTGGCCAACGTGAGTCTCAACAACACGGTTCACAATACACTGCTGAGTATTTAACTTTACCCTCAGAAGATGCCTGTAGAGAACTTGTTGTTTGTGATCTTGTATTGATAACGCTAGTATACTTTTTAGAATAATATCACCTGCTAATACATAAGGTAGATTTTCTTATTGAGAACAGTTGGCACAAAGTATTCTTAAAACTACTTCCTGCGCAGGGTTTGGCAATGATAGTGTGCTACGTGGTGTGTGACGACGAGTGTCTGTCGGCAGCGCGGCGCCTGCTCGCGCTCTCCTCACACAGTGAGTGGCAACACTCGCCCACACACCGAGACACCGAGCTCAGCTGTAAGTGATGATTGGTTTCTTTAGTAAATAATTATAATATCATCACTTTTCATTGCAGCATAAACTTCGGTCCCGATCTCACGTGGCAAAAAAACATATATGCCATCTTGAGTTTATGTATAGATTTTTTTGGCACCAACACACCTGAACCCTCTAATAATCGGTTCCCATAAATTATATTCTATAAATATTTGTGTGTGTGTGTGCTTGGCACCATTTTTTTTTTAAACGCTTCCATCGGTCCTAAATAAATAACGGCAATTCTTAATTTTATCCCAAGCATCCACTTTCCCAGATAAATCTTCTCACAATTGTTTAACACTCCACTTTTTATGTTGTCATAGTATACATAAAGCAAGGTGGTGAAGTGGAGAGTCGCGCTGGTGTGGGCACTCTTGAATCTTCTTCGTCCCCCGAGTCGCTTGCTTCCTCATACTGGAGAGTAACACCGTTGAGAAGTCCCGCCAAGATGTATAGGTGAGGAACAACATTTTACTAATATAACAGGTGGGGTATACTGGTGGGGTTTCTATCATAATAAAAATACTGATGCTAAACACGCTTCTCAAAAAATCTAAATTGACAAGTGCCTTTGCGTCCCCCAGGAGACAGTCCAACCCTGACTGCCGCGCCGACATAGTGCGGTGTGTGGAGTACAAGGAGCTGTTGCACCCGTACGACACGCGTGCTGTGTGCGACCTCATACCCACAGGTAGATAAGTGTCTGCATTGAGCATAATAATTGTCTACCACTTTCTTATCATCACCCCTACTTCATACAAATAGTACTTTTGACAGGCGGTGGTGTGTATGCGCCGCCCCCACACGTGTACACGTCACGTGTGTGTGTGGAGCTGCGTGTGTTGCCCGCGTCCCCACACGCGCCGCTACTCTCCCGCGCACCCTACTTACAGCCATACTCCAGGGAGATGACTGACACGCCTAAGGTACTCGTAGTCACTATTTTATCATTGACCAGAAATAAACTGACACTGAATACTTTGGAAAATTTAAACGAAGACAATATGGGATCATGGTTTAATAAATTGTCTGAAACTAATTTATGTATTATCAAAACGAAAATAATCCAAGAATATCTGGTACAGGAAAGCTGCACAATCTGCGTGCAGTCAACCCCCGACGTGTCGGTACCCGCAGCCGCTCCTCGCAAGAGCTGTCTCAAGAAGCGCTCCCCCCAGCTGTCATGGAGCACCTCACTCCCCTCCATCCACCACCCTCACACAAACAGCACTCACGCACAACCAGATCATACACACACTGACAGAGTGCTACACAAGATATCACACGACCTGGACTTTCTACTTAACAGGACACAAGCCAGTGAAGACTGTACAGACCACATTGAAGAAGCGCCCACTTAGTAGTAAATGATAAAAGTAGTTATAAGAAACATGGAAACAGGGGTGCAATATGCCAAACTTAGAACTGTACTCTTTTTGTAATTTATTTCTGTAAAGACAATTAATATGTTTTAATATACTGTAACTAGCGAAGAAACGTGTTGAAAAAATATATATTTTCATCACATCCTAAATATTTTGACCTTTACAGATCAAACCCATAGTCAATGTAAACACTGTGGGTGTCACAAAATTAGCCGAATTAAAAATCATGGGGAAGTTTGTAAAAGTGTTAAAATATGGTATACACACTTAAGATCCATTTCCTTTGTAATGAAAATTCTTTTGATAATATTAAAGCTAGCATGTCTACGAACTATCTTCTGTACAGACAGATGGACCAATTAGTGAATGTGGGCGACCTTAATTATTCAATGAAAGAAAAGCCAACGCGCAACGTCGGTCGGTTTAATTTCGCTTACAATTCGTTAAAGCTCCCACAGTCACACCGGTCTGAGCTTACGGGTGATTCTCGCGTCGTAGACATTATCTCGAACTCGACATAAATAAATAAATAAATATCTTTGGGACATTTTTACACAGCACCATCTAGTCCCATAATGTAGAAACAAGATGGCGAATGTAGACTGAAAGTAAATTTTCGAATTCTCAGAATGTCACGTTAGAGATATGTCTACGCCTAGCGTTCGAAATACAAAGAATGGTTCATAGCAGTTGACATTATCGGCGACATTTTTCGCAGAGATTTAAAATTAGAGATTATCTCGAATCAGACATTTATCTCTATAACGCGAGAATTGGGGTCCAGGGTGGTGATTCTCGCGTCGTAGACATTATCTCGAACTCGACATAATGTCGAAACAAGATGGCGAATGTCGATTGAAAATAAATTTTCGTATTCTCAGAATGTCACATTAGAGATATGTCTACGCCTAGTGCTCTAAATACAAAGAGTGGTTCATAGCAGTTGACATTACCGGCGACATTTTTCGTAGAGATTTAAAATTAGAGATTATCTCCAATTAGCCATTTATCTCTATAACGCGAGAATTAGGGCCCAGTAGGTATGCTCTATAGACAACACACATTGACATGTCATGATTGTTAAAGCGTTTATATTTTGTACTTGTTACCTTGTGGTAGATTGTTCTAGCTCAGTTAAGTCTTCGTTTTAAAAATTTCGCGTGATGTTAATTTGTATTCTATATATATCTATTTATTTCATGATTACGACAGAAATATATTTTTATAATATATTTGATATGTGTAGTTTTATTTGGCATAACTCTAGTTAAATAATAATTAACAAAAGTGAAGTACATATTCTAAGGCTTGATTTCACCAACTATAATTATCTGATTAATCGACCGTGTACCTGAAATTCTGGTACAGTAATCGGCTGTTTAATTAGAGAATTAAAGTTGACGAACACCGCCCTAAGAGTGCCAACAATTAAACGTGAATTTAAAACTCTCGTTTTTCTATTTTATCGTGCTAATAATATAATACGCTCTCCCCTTCTTCGATCAGAATTCTTCCGTAATAATTTTCTACAAGGAAAATGATGATGGTGCAGAAGAGTCATGGTGAAAATTATTTTGAATGTGTGGAATGTTGATGTTTTTTAAAGGTTTACGAAAGAGGGTGAATACTTATATTGTTGCCTCCTTCGTAAAAATCATTATCTATTCAAATCTTATAATTTTACTTTTTTATAGGGTGCTCCTGTTCTAAGTTAATTGTGTGTAAGTATTTCTTGGGACTGGATGCAGAAGGCAGAGGACCGAGTGTTGTGGCGCAACTTGGGAGAGGCCTATGTCCAGCAGTGGACTGCGATTGGCTGAGTTGATTGAAGTATTTACGTGGGACACTCAGAAAGTTTTGCGAAACTAAAAAAAATTGTTCTATACGTACATATATTTTTATCAAATCTTTTCAAAGTACTTTCCACCAGCCTCTATACAAAGATTCATGCGCCTAAACCAGTTTTCAAAACACTTTTTCCAGTCCGCCGCAGACACCTCGTTTACAGCCTGCTCGAACGCAGCCAGCGCATCTTCCGGCGACGAAAATTGTATCCCTTTGAGCTGATTTTTTATTTTTGGGAATAAAAAGAAGTCACACGGTGCTAGATCAGGGCTGTAAGGAGGGTGACCCAGGAGTTTGACTGGCGTGCTATCCAGGAAGTCCCTCGTTTTGAGTGCGGTGTGCGCAGGTGCATTGTCGTGGTGGAGCAGTAGCACGCGGAGCCCTGTGTTTGGTCGCTTGTTGCTTATAACAGAGAAAACTTCTGGCAAACATTTGGTAGTATACCATTCGGCATTAATGCTTCTTTGATCCCGTAAGGGAATTGATACCAAGTGGCCAGTCAAATTAAAAAAGCTAGCGATCAAAATCTTACCCCCGCTTCTAGATCGCTTCACTTTGGTAGGCGTTGGCTCATTTTGAAACACCCAAACAGTCGACTGGCGCTTGGTTTCTGGGTCGTATTGATAAATCCAGGACTCATCACCTGTAACGATGTCGTAAACACGCCGAGACGAGCCTGCTTCAAATTTGTTAAGCATATCACGGCACCATTCCACCCGGGCCTGCTTCTGAGCATCGGTGAGGTTGTGCGGCACCCAGCGTGATACTATCCTCCTCACGCGAAGATGGCTGTGTAGAATCTCGTGAACGCTTCCCGATCCAATCTTCAATATGTGTTGAATCTCCTGATATGTAATTCGCCTATTGTCTTGGATTAAATTTTTCACTGCTAGCACGTTTTCTTCGGTAACAGCCGTCAAAGGGCGACCGCTTCTTTCGTCATCCCCCAAATTTGGTCGACCGCGCTTGAATTCGTTATACCAACGATACACGGTTGCCTTGGAAGGGCCTTCATCCATGAATGCCATTTGAAGTCTATCGTACGATTCATCCGGTTTCAGGCGACACTTGAAATCGTATAAAATCATAGCTCTAAAATGTTCCCGGCGCAGATCCATATTTCAGTGAGACACAATACTTTGAATTAACTCGCAAAAAATGTGGAGGGAAATTTTGAAATTGGAACTTACTTATTTTTACTTATAAATAATCATATTTCGAAAAACATTATAACTGGCCAGTCTCCCATATATAAAAACTTTTTTTCGCAATACTTTCTGAGGGGCCTGGTATTTAGTTGTTAAACAAATAAATAAAATAAAAACATATATTATCAGACAACTTAGTCCATAGGCACAGTAATTATTCACAATTGTATTATTATGTTAGAATACACGCCGTCTGAGCAGTAGGCTCACTTTACTCCGAACACATGGAGTTCAGTAAACCTACTGAGCAGTACGGTATCGTTTCTATCTCCTATCATCCTCAGCACACTGCTCGGGCAGTAAGCGCTGTTTTAAGCAGTGAGAAAATGATTTAGATTTCATCTTTTTTTGCCACAAGGGATGTACGAACAACTCATAGCTAGGAACGCAATAATAATACGTATAAAATTAATGCGTTAATTAAATAGGTATACGGCAAAATAATAAATGTAGCATCTACGATAATAATTATACAGCAGTTTACAATTATATCTATTTATTGCTGGCGAACATTTAGTACTTACTTCGTGTCTATGTTGTTTTCCTCCTGAGTGACATTCCCTTTGTCAAAGGTTATTTTTCTGCTAACGATTTGCTCAATGATGTAGGTAGCGATTGACGCACACCGTTATCGGTTGAAATAATGATGTGCAAATATAATAAATTGTCTGTTGTTTGCTATTGCTACATATTTTTCTGATTTATTGTCAGTTATCGGATATTGATGTACCTACTACGTACGATACGGTACGGTACGGTACGGTAGCCACTACGTTGACTAAATTGGATGTATGAAAAATAATTGGAACTAAATTAATTATTGTAGATAGCACTAATGAGTGTATCAGTTGTCATAAAGAATTTATAATGAATTTATTAATGTTCAATTTAATCGTATGAAATGTTTCACTTTTAATTACTCGAACGAAGAAAATCAACTCCATAATATCAGTGCTCAAAACAACAGGAATTAAAAATGCAGTCTCATACTTGGGCATGAAGTGGAGAGAGTACAAAGTTATAAAACTTCATTTTGTATTAGTGTTCCTGGTCGGTAAACCAGGAAATAACGGCACCGTGAAATCATTAAAGCAGATTTTTTTACGTGAAATATCCGTTGAAAACATTATAGAACATTATAAAATTACGCGGCTACAGGTTTTCATCCGTAATTATCACGCTAAAAATGAATACGATGAGATCGCGACGCTTTCCGTTCCGGTAACCAGAATAACAAGAACTATAACCTAAACCAGTTTGATTTTGAACTCCAAAACAATGGAGTTAAAGTCGAATATCTTTTAGCAACTCTTACATGTTATATCAGAACAAAATATATGATAGCAGTGCCAACGTTAAGGTGAATTTAAAAAGATACGCGTTCCGCCTGTAGTCGTTTCATCAAAGTTTTATGTATAGCAGTACTCTTTTGAGGTGAATGAGAAACTATTTGAATGTCCGTAGTTTACTAGGTCAAGTGGGCTCTATTCATGGAGAGGACACTACCAGCTCCAGTTTCCTGAAGACTTCTCCTATAGAACGTGCAGAGCCTCAATGTTTTTGTGGGTCCTAAATGTGTTGGATGTATTACTGTAAGATTGTGTCATTCTTCATGTTACAAAAAAAAACTGCCTATCCCCAAATTGCATACATCATATAAATAAATTAACAAGCAGCAGCAGCAGCGTTCTCTGAGTATTTAACCAACCAACTGCGATCGCAACCCGCCTGCCAAGCATGGCGATTATGGCATATCCCCCCAAACATGATTTTTGGGCAAGGCCAATGTCCAGCAGTGGACGTCTTTCGGCTGAAATGTTGATGATGATGATGATGATAAAAATAAAATGATAACAAGTTTCGCGCAGTGGCTCACCGATCGGCTTTGCGTAGCATAACGTGGGTTCGATTCCCGCACGAAATAAAATTTAATATTTGTGTGGCTTACAGGTATTGTTTCGGCTCTGGGTGTTAGTGGGTGTGTAGTTTTGAGTCTAGAAATGCATCCACGATACGAGAGAAGTCCTTGTGTTAAAAGTTAAAGAGTCCAAATTAACAAAAGAAATGATAAATTTCCAGATGTATTCCTTTCTAGAGAGTTATTAGATTTTTCAGAAATCTCGCGTCCCTTCATTTTACAAACCCTAAAAACCTTACAATGTCGGCTGATTGAAAGGGTTGAGAGGTTGAGAGCGATCGTTTGCTACTTTAGAATTATCCAAATCACTTTGAAAGGTACGTGATCACTTTAGTTAATACTTGGGTGCGGTTCCTGTGGGAAACTTATACGCTGAGTACACTACTTTACGCTATGATCAGATCATAGAAACTGATTTACTAAGAAAGAGTTTGGGGACGTCTTTATGTCATAATATGATCAAAATAACGAACGTTACTGTGTGTGTTATCAGCTCAAAGACAGAACATGATGGTTTTTTTGTCACTAGACCATCGTTCTGAAATCAACAATACCATTCTTTATCAGAGTGGTTCATTTGACCTCATCGAATATAACAAAGTTTTACACTTTAATGGAACAATATACCCGGCCTTTAGTATGACATCTTTTTTATTTTAAGGTATAATCTGTGACTGCGTACCTTGTATTATTAGAAAACAAACACAACACACAAACAACAAAAACAGTGCTGAAGGGGCTAATCCGAAATTATTTGGTAAAGGGAAATGTTGTCAAAGCAGTCCTGAGATCGATTTCGGAAAAAAAAAAAACAGGATATTTAGATTAGCAACATTTAAAATTTTAAATACCGAATAATTTTGCATAACAAATATTTTTCAACTAATTTAAAAATGCCTTAAAATGGCGCGCCGTGAACCAAGCCGTATCCAGCCATATCCTGGCCTCCGCCATTTTCGTAATACGTCATCGAAGCTGTTATACATGACCTTGTCAGTATAGATGTTATGCAGTATGCACCCTATATTATTGCACCAATTCATAAGGAAAAAATCCTGCAAAGAACAAAAAGCGTATTGTGCACGAGACTTGAGACTACACTCAGCCAGCTGCTCGCGTTCCCAATGTGGTGGGCGCGCCTTCCTAGGGAGGCGTGATGACACGTACAAGGGGCGCAGGTAAGACTTTAAAAGACTGACACAGGATAATTACAAGAACTATAAAATCGAGACGACGAGGAGGGGGGTGGAGCATTTTCATTTCAAATAGTAGGGGGCGTGGTAGTATAAACATTCACGCTCTGACACTCGCCCCGAGAGGTCGTGTTGCTCACGCTCCGTCCTGTCGTGTCGAGTTCCGTGATCGAATATTTCGTTACGGCTCACCGTAGCGCCCTCCGCAGTCGCCCCGCCGACTGCAGCCCGATAAGCACATTCGCTGTCTTTTTCAAGACAGCGGGCGCGCTTTTGTCTCTTGAAACAGAGAGTTTCGTCAAAACGTAGGTCTCTTTAAACAGAGAGTTTCGTCAAAACGTAGTGTCCCTTCAGGAATAAATCCACTTATTTACTGTGGTCCTCGGTGGATACCTAACGGTGCTAACGAACCGAGGGGCGTTGACCCGACACGCCAGCTGCGCCCCTTCAGGGCAAAGCAAAAAATTGGAAGGAGCTAGGACCAGAAGGCCTTGGGGGATCTCCTAGTCTTCCCTAGCTTTAACCCCGTTTCGTCCTATCTAGCACTTTCTAGGGGTTTACACCCATTGCACACTAGAGACTCAGGGACCTGTTTGCACATTAAGACTGGCAAACAGGAGTACAAGCTTAGGGCTCACCAGTAGGCACACAACCTCCCCGTCTATACCCGACGGGGAGGGTTTGAACACACTCCCGGGAACACCCACATCATACATATCTTGAAAAACGTCCTCTTCAAGGACCCCTCCTTCATCGCCAATTATGGCAACTTGTTTGGCAGCGCGTTGGCCGCCAATCAACGACCACCATCCGACGTCCCCGACTCTCCAGAGTCGCCCGATACCCCCCCACCCTTAAGGAGGAATAGACGCCCCGCCCGTTCCGACAGCGATGAGGAGAGGCCGAGGTCTCCGCGTGGTCCGCCTTGGCATTCAGCCAGCCTGGACCACAAGGACCACACCCCCTCACCTCTCCCCACCCCAGCCCCCACTCAATACCTTGATCACTCCCCGATCCCATCAGACCAAGAAATGTCTTCGGACAGTGAGGTCAACTCTGACGAGGCCGGTGCCTTTACCACGGTTGTGGGTAAAGGTAAGAAACGCGGCCGAAAAACAAACAAGGCCGAGGCTCTCGCTTCAAAATCATTAAAACTCTCCGAGGCTAACTCTGCCCCGGCCCCTACCCCCGTCCCGCCTCTTACTCCTCCTCGCAGGATAACAGGCCTTCCTCCCCTCATGTCCATACCTCATCTTCTCAGAAGAAGGTACCCGTCCCGCCTCCCTTATTCATTCAGGATAAGGCCTATTGGACCAGAATATCTGACTGGTGCAACGAGTACAAAATTAACTTCACTATTGCCCGCGCTACACAGCAGGGCATTAAGGTAGTTGTCCCCACCCCCATAGATTACCGCAACCTTACCAGGTTGTTACGCGAGCGTGGTGTGTCTTTTCACACCTACGCCCTCGCGGAGGACCGTCTCCTCAGAGTCGTAATCCGAGGGGTCCCTACCGAAGTTAGATGCGCGGAAGTGCACGACAACCTCAATCGTCAAGGGATCCCTGTAAAGGAAACCCACCGTATGTACCGTGGTAAACACGGTGACCCCTTTAATATGATCCTTGTCATATGCCACCCTAGCGAAAAAGCTAAGGACATCTACCAGGCCCCTCAGAAAGTATTGCGAAAAAAAGTTTTTATATATGGGAGACTGGCCAGTTACAATGTTTTTCGAAAATATGATTATTTATAAGTAAAAATAAGTAAGTTCCAATTTCAAAATTTCCCTCCACATTTTTTGCGAGTTAATTCAAAGTATTGTGTCTCACTGAAATATGGATCTGCGCCGGGAACATTTTAGAGCTATGATTTTATACGATTTCAAGTGTCGCCTGAAACCGGATGAATCGTACGATAGACTTCAAATGGCATTCATGGATGAAGGCCCTTCCAAGGCAACCGTGTATCGTTGGTATAACGAATTCAAGCGCGGTCGACCAACTTTGGGGGATGACGAAAGAAGCGGTCGCCCTTTGACGGCTGTTACCGAAGAAAACGTGCTAGCAGTGAAAAATTTAATCCAAGACAATAGGCGAATTACATATCAGGAGATTCAACACATATTGAAGATTGGATCGGGAAGCGTTCACGAGATTCTACACAGCCATCTTCGCGTGAGGAGGATAGTATCACGCTGGGTGCCGCACAACCTCACCGATGCTCAGAAGCAGGCCCGGGTGGAATGGTACCGTGATATGCTTAACAAATTTGAAGCAGGCTCGTCTCGGCGTGTTTACGACATCGTTACAGGTGATGAGTCCTGGATTTATCAATACGACCCAGAAACCAAGCGCCAGTCGACTGTTTGGGTGTTTCAAAATGAGCCAACGCCTACCAAAGTGAAGCGATCTAGAAGCGGGGGTAAGATTTTGATCGCTAGCTTTTTTAATTTGACTGGCCACTTGGTATCAATTCCCTTACGGGATCAAAGAAGCATTAATGCCGAATGGTATACTACCAAAAGTTTGCCAGAAGTTTTCTCTGTTATAAGCAACAAGCGACCAAACACAGGGCTCCGCGGGCTACTGCTCCACCACGACAATGCACCTGCGCACACCGCACTCAAAACGAGGGACTTCCTGGACAGCACGCCAGTCAAACTCCTGGGTCACTCTCCTTACAGCCCTGATCTAGCACCGTGTGACTTCTTTTTATTCCCAAAAATAAAAAATCAGCTCAAAGGGATACAATTTTCGTCGCCGGAAGATGCGCTGGCTGCGTTCGAGCAGGCTGTAAACGAGGTGTCTGCGGCGGACTGGAAAAAGTGTTTTGAAAACTGGTTTAGGCGCATGAATCTTTGTATAGAGGCTGGTGGAAAGTACTTTGAAAAGATTTGATAAAAATATATGTACGTATAGAACAGTTTTTTTTAGTTTCGCAAAACTTTCTGAGTGTCCCACGTATAACATCAAGACCGTATGCCAATTATCAGGCATCACGGTCGAGCGCCCCCACAAATCCAACCAGCCTGGTCAATGTCACCGTTGCCAGTTGTATGGTCATTCCCAGCGTAACTGCTACGCTAAGCCCAGGTGCGTTAAGTGCCTAGGCGATCATGGGACTAGCGAGTGCGAGCGTCCCAAGGAGAGGGACCAGTGCACTGAGCCCCCTAGTTGTGTCCTTTGCGGCCAAGCCGGGCATCCAGCGAACTATCGCGGATGCCCCAAAGCCCCTAAACAGCGCAACGTCAAAATGACGAAACGCGCTTCCGACCGCGTTGCGAAGGAAGCCCCCTCCCTTGCAAACCCTTACCCCTACCAACCCCCAAACCCTAGAGGCCCACTCGGGCCCTCCCCTAATTTTCGCGGCCCACTCGGGCCCAACCCCTGGTTTAGGGGAAACCAAAAGCCCCAATTCCCGCCTCTTCCGCCCTCTCGTCTCGCCCCCCCGGCCTCAGAGCCCCTCACGCTGATGAACTTACCCATTCCCGCACCTTCTCTCAGGCACAAAACTGCACCAGCAGTAAAAGCCCCCTCCCAGAGAACCCCCCCTCAGGCTAGACCCTCTTTTGTAGACTCCCCCGGGCCTTTACCAAAAGAGTACCTTGAACCCCAGTCAGGGGAATCTCGTATAGACGCCTTCTCAAACCTTTGGGCCGTAACCGAAGGCAATCATGTGCAACGCCTCCAGGTACTTACCAAGTACCAAGACATTTTTAAAATCCTAAATTCCAGTTATAATGTATAATACGGCCCCACCCAAAAGATTCAAACACCGATCCCTAAATTTAGGCTTTTTCAATGCCCGAGGTATTAGCGGTCAACGTGATGACATAGCTGTCTTCTTGCGTGAGCACCAACTTGATATATTACTCGTTCAAGAGTCTTTTCTCAAACCCCATTGTCGTAATCCCAACATAGCCAATTATAGGCTGATCAGAAACGATAGAACGTACGCCGCACTAGGCGGAACGCTCATCTATTACCGCAATTCGTTATATTGCATCCCCATAGATCCCCCAGAGCTAGAATGCTTGGAGGCTTCAATCTGTCGCCTAGGCATGACAGGGCACCAGCCCATCACCATAACCTCGGCTTATAGATCCTCAAATAAACCCACGAGTCCGCTCGAGGACGACCTCAAATCCCTACTCGATCATAGTAACTCTGTATTCATAGCAGGCGATCTAAACGCCAAACATCGTTCATGGAGCTGTGTCTCCAATAACACCGCTGGTCTTCAATTAGAAGCACTTAGCGCCAAACTTTCCTTTGACGTCATCGCCCCGATGCGTCCCACTCACTATCCTGACACAGTAGGGCAACGGCCCGACATCCTAGATATAGCCCTCTTGAAGCGCGTAAACCTCGGTATTCGCTCTATCGAGGTAATCCAAGAATTAGACTCAGATCATCGCCCTGTAATCATTCAACTGGGTCCCCGGGGTGGTCCCTCGGATCCCGGTACTCCAACCGTAACTAAAACGATAACCGACTGGAGGAGACTAGAGGACCGCCTCAAATCTACCTCATCCCCCCTACTAGATTCAATCCCTGACTCCATCGAGACAGTCGCGGATACGGTGGCCGCGATCACCTCACTCACCAACCATGTGCAGTCCGTAGTGGGCGAGTGCTCACGGCAGGTTCCGATGCTGGATGACCAGCGTTTGAAACTGCCGGACGATGTTAATGAGTTGAGGACCGAGAGGAACGCGGCCATCCGTGCCTATGACGCTTTTCCCAACGAAGCCAACCGTGCCCATTTGCGCTCCTTACAGAATACTGTAAAGAGACGTGTAGCTCAGTTGCGCGAGGAACGTTGGGAGAAGGAAGTCAGCGAAATCCAACCGTCTCATGTAGCCTTCTGGGAACTTCAACGCAGACTTAAATGCGATACCATGGCAACTATGCCCCCCCTAAATCGACCCAATCATAGGCCGGCCTTTGAAGATGACGAAAAAGCCGAATGCTTAGCCGACAGCTTGGAGTCCCAATGCACTCTCAGTACGCTTCCCGTAAGCCAAACCCACCTTGACAAGGTAAATTCAGAAGTAGAGCGTAGGTCAGCCCCCCCCCCCCAATAGATGACCCTGATGACCCGCTCCCACCGATCACCCCTGACGAAGTTCTCTCTATAGTCAAGGATCTAAAGCCCAAAAAAGCCCCAGGCGCAGACGGTATCACCAATAAGGTGTTAAAACGTTTCCCTGCCACCCTCATCACTCTAATGACCGTCATCTTCAATGCGGCATTCAAAAACAACATGTTTCCCCAGGCTTGGAAACAAGCCACGGTAATCGGTATTCCCAAACCGGGTAAGCCAAAAGCAGAGCCGAGTAGTTACCGGCCGATCAGTCTCCTCAATGTCTTTGGTAAAATCTACGAGAAGCTTATTTATAAGCGACTCAAAGATTTTGCCGACTCAAATAAACTCCTTCCTGACGAGCAGTTTGGCTTTCGTACAAAGCACTGCTGCATTAATCAACTGCACCGCATTGTAGAACACATCAGTGCAGGCTTCATACGCGGTCAAATGACCGGTACTCTCTTTTTCGACGTGGCAAAGGCTTTCGATAAAGTGTGGCACAACGGCTTATTATATAAGCTGTATACTATGAACGTGCCACATCGTCTCGTGCTCATCATCCGAGACTACTTATCGAATCGTACCTTTCGCTACCGCATCGAAGGGGCTCTCTCCCCCCCTCATCCCATTCACGCCGGTGTGCCGCAAGGCTCCGTGCTCTCCCCCCTTCTGTTCACGCTGTACACCAGTGATATTCCAAAATGCGGTGCAGCCCGTATTGCCCTATTCGCCGATGACACGGCAATCTATTACTCCGGCATGACCCATGTAGCTATTTCTCGTACCCTCCAATCCGCGGCCAACACCCTAGGTGAATGGTTTCGGAAATGGAGAATCGAAGTAAATCCCGGAAAAAGTGCAGCAGTCCTCTTCTATAAGAAACCCCTAACACAGTATCGCAAAGAAATGAGCGTACCAGTCACAATGTTTGGCAAACAGATCCCATGGCAACGAGAAGCCAAGTACCTTGGCGTGATCCTTGACCGTAGACTGACATTCAGACCGCATATCCGCAGGGTGAAAAACCGTGCCGCCTTCGTTCTCGCACGTCTCCACCCCCTACTCAATGCGCGCAGTAAACTGCCCACTCCTCTCAAAGTAAGGATATACACCACCTGTATCCGCCCCATACTCGCCTATGCTAGCGTTGTGTTCGCACACGTTAAGCCGGTGAGAATTCACATGCTCCAAACCATCCAAAACCGTTTCATGCGAAGGGCCGTAGGCGCCCCCTGGTACGTACGCAATGTCCAACTCCACCTAGACCTCAAACTGCCGACCATCAAGCAGTTTTTCAAGCGTGTCTCTAAACGCTATTTCGATTCCGCTCCCAAGCACCCCAATCCCTTGGTCGTGGCGGCCACCGTTTACCAGCCATCTGCTATTAGCAAAATCCGACGTCCCAGACACACACTCATCGAACCCGATGACGCTATAACACTCCTCCAGGCGTCAGATAAAAATACCAGCACACTCCGACGCCGTCGTCCAAAATATCGTCCCCGCCGGCGAGGACCGACGCGACACACACACAGAATCCGAGAGTCCGACTCTCGAGAAACAGAAACACATGCCGACGCAGCAGCGGCTGCTGGGGGGACCGGTGGCGGGATCCCCCTGCTGCACCCTGAGTCGAGGTCCGAGCTCCCCCCTGGGGACGCCCTCACGGTGTAGCAACCGGAGATAATCTCGTCACGCGAGACCGGCCCTTTGCTCTCGAGTAGTTCCTAGGAGCAGGCTATTGCGTAGCCACTGTTTAGGTTTTAGGTAGGTCTTAGCCTCGCCGGCGAGGCTTGCCGCTTAACGGCGTTTAGCACGTCACCCGATAGACCGAAAGTCCGCTACTTTCGAGGAAACCAATTCGATGCAGCAACGGCTGCTAGGGGGACATAGGAATGGCGGGGTCCCCCTGCAATGCCCCAGCGAGGTACGAGCCCCCCCCTTGGGGGACGCCCGCTTGCGAGGTATTGATACCACGTATTTAGTTTGTAAGTATTTAGGAGTAGGGAATTACACCTTCGGCGAATGGAGTCCCACTTCGGACTCTCCGCCAACTAAGTCCGGTTAAGCAGAAATGGTACTTCGGTCCCAGCTGCCAGAATCCATTCGAAAAAAAAAAAAAAAAAAAAGTTGTATAAACTATGTGAACCCCTGCTGTAACGTAACCTGATTCAAAATATTAGCAGCTTATACATTTTATGTCTAGTTTAAAGTTCCGAAAAGATAACATTACATTTAAAATGAAAGGTATAGGTATATTTGCTAGCGCTAAGCGGTAACTCGCAAATAATCTCTTAATTACACACTTGGACTGCCGAAGATATTATGTAAAATAAATTCAATTTAGCTCACAGATGAAACGGGAAAAAATAAATCAAAGCGAAGTGCGAAGATCTTCGATCAAAGTAATAACTTTTGACTAGCTACCGAAAATCCTTGAGTGAGTGTTATAAGGGTGAGGAATTTATTGGTTTTCTATTAAAATACTTGCATTATTTGAACCCTGATAATTGGTATATTCATTTATCGGGATAAAGGTAGCGATGAAGTGGGTTTGGCTCAATTTATTTTAAGTTTCTGAACCCGCAGATTGTTTTCAATTTGTGGTGTCACTTATCAACACATTGTTATAATAATATTGTATAAGCATTTACATTGATTATGTCTTATAAGGGTTTGGTGGTAAGGTGCATGTGCAGCAGGGTTTTTTTTGCGATCACATTTTGCTTGCCAAGCATAACACATACCACACATTTATTACATAACATTACTATGCGATCCAATTTAGCGGAAGTACATTGTCGCTCAGGTGGACAGTTAAGACTTAACGCTCAATTAGGACACGCCTCCAGCTCCACAACTAAATCCCTCTAACTACGCCGCAATCCTTATTTTACATTAACATTCACTCTTAAAAACACCCTTAAGGACACAGTCAACAGTCCTTAAGGACTATAATCCCATTTAGGAATTCTCGACACACTTTGTATTACTTACGTACAACCTATTTCATTAAACTGCTCGTATTAAGGTTTTTAAACTATTTCATAGTCAGTAAAAGGTCGGTGTGTATGGAACTGGAAATTTTATAAAACTTTTTGAACTTCTATTGCGTTATTACGCGCTATGCTGCCGGGGAGTAAACCGAGAAAAAACGTCACCGTTAACTCGCTATCCGAACTTGTAAATGCGTAGAGGGTTCGCTTCTGTCAGTCTTGTCTACACTTAATGATGTAGCTGAGAAAATATATTTATTTTCCTGCTCTCTGAATGAATTCACAAAAATTACATTGTACGTGTTATGTTTGGCATAATTAAGGACCACACTACCGCATTGGGAATGTCCTGTAATGGTAGTGGTGATTGGGATAAATAAATAAATAAAATATGTCGTGTCCGCCGACACTACCCTTAATTTTTTTAATAAATTATATTTTATCTTTACTCTTGGTAAAAGTGAACTGTTATCTCGTGAAACACGTTTATTGTATTCATAGAATTGTTACTGTAGGAAGTTATATTTCATTCTATTTTGCAAAAGGCTTTGATCGTTAATAGCTTGAAACATTGGTGTGATTAATGGTTACAGTTTCTCATGCTCGTAATAAAACTGTTAGTACCGAAGGGTGTCGAGTGATTACCGTTTCTTTACTCGATTAAATTACGTTCGCATGATTTAGGATTATCTTTGTTGAAAAAATTGTCTGGTGAAAATGACTGGCTGGATTAATGCCGTCTCATTGAGCGGTAAAAGTATTGTTATTGTATATTGTTTGATTTATTTCTAGTATTTTATTTACCTAGCTATTATGTGGGTGAAGGATGAAATTGGAAGACGCGGGGAATCTGTACCTAATGTTGATGATTCTTTCTGCTCAATAATTAATAAATGTAATAATTGTTTTAAGTATATTGTCCCTAGACATTTAAATTAGTATAAAGATACACGCAAATCACTGCACACTGAAATGAGAGCCAGCAATGCAGATTGTAATGACAATGCCACGTTAAAATACATATTTACTTAATAAGTGCGCTGAAGCGCGCCAGGACTTAACGCTAAAACCTCGAGTAAGACCTACGAGCTTCGTTCTCACTAACTATTCTCGCTGAGATTTTTTTTGAATAGCTTGTGTACATAATGCGATTTTTTTTTGTTGAGTCTAAGACATTCATTTTAAAGAAACGTGTACTGAGAAATAAATTGATGTTGGGCTTTCAATGTGAAGGCATTTATTTCATTTATTTGACCCATATCAGCAAGAAAACTAACAGGTAGGTAAACACATTATGATAAACCTGAAGAGGGGTCACTTAAAGTGCCCTCTTTGGTGTCACATTAGTGTCTGGTGTAATTGCTATGTGAGACGCGTGTAAAATGTGTGTAGGTTGTGAGGTCTCAGGTGAGTTGGTCATAATGTTGGACATTGGTTCACGTCCCCGTCCCCGAGGGTAGACGTGATCAGTTTGCGTAACACGTCTTGTTTTCTTGCTGTTACACCGTACCGAGCATGTGGGTGGTAAGTGTGATATGTTTTATGGCAGTCACCTGGATACTACATTAAAAAGAGGTGCTAACTATTTTTCATTCTGTGTGGTAGGCTCATCATAGACATACGCTCCTATCTAGTGTTGTGTTTACAGGTACTGTCTTTTAATAGTGATTTAAGTACTTTTATTTGATTTGTTTTATTCTAACTGACTAGTTTTGATTCGCTGGTGACGCTAAGCTTATAGGTCGATATAAAACGGTCCAGTTTAACTTAACTGGAACGGTGTTAGCAACATACTCCATTCTTGCATTAATAATTTTCCAGCTGAGAAATCTCTAGATATACATTATCTATAGGTAAAACTGTAACAGTACTAACTACATTATCTCCTTTTTAATCAATGATTAGTGATTGCTAGTGATGATCGTTCACTCAATCACACACAATCCGTTGGACTATACCAGGCCCCTCAGAAAGTATTGCGAAAAAAAGTTTTTATATATGGGAGACTGGCCAGTTATAATGTTTTTCCAAAATATGATTATTTATAAGTAAAATTAAGTAAGTTCCAATTTCAAAATTTCCCTCCACATTTTTTGCGAGTTAATTCAAAGTATTGTGTCTCACTGAAATATGGATCTGCGCCGGGAACATTTTAGAGCTATGATTTTATACGATTTCAAGTGTCGCCTGAAACCGGATGAATCGTACGATAGACTTCAAATGGCATTCATGGATGAAGGCCCTTCCAAGGCAACCGTGTATCGTTGGTATAACGAATTCAAGCGCGGTCGACCAACTTTGGGGGATGACGAAAGAAGCGGTCGCCCTTTGACGGCTGTTACCGAAGAAAACGTGCTAGCAGTGAAAAATTTAATCCAAGACAATAGGCGAATTACATATCAGGAGATTCAACACATATTGAAGATTGGATCGGGAAGCGTTCACGAGATTCTACACAGCCATCTTCGCGTGAGGAGGATAGTATCACGCTGGGTGCCGCACAACCTTACCGATGCTCAGAAGCAGGCCCGGGTGGAATGGTGCCGTGATATGCTTAACGAATTTGAAGCAGGCTCGTCTCGGCGTGTTTACGACATCGTTACAGGTGATGAGTCCTGGATTTATCAATACGACCCAGAAACCAAGCGCCAGTCGACTGTTTGGGTGTTTCAAAATGAGCCAACGCCTACCAAAGTGAAGCGATCTAGAAGCGGGGGTAAGATTTTGATCGCTAGCTTTTTTAATTTGACTGGCCACTTGGTATCAATTCCCTTACGGGATCAAAGAAGCATTAATGCCGAATGGTATACTACCAAATGTTTGCCAGAAGTTTTCTCTGTTATAAGCAACAAGCGACCAAACACAGGGCTCCGCGGGCTACTGCTCCACCACGACAATGCACCTGCGCACACCGCACTCAAAACGAGGGACTTCCTGGACAGCACGCCAGTCAAACTCCTGGGTCACCCTCCTTACAGCCCTGATCTAGCACCGTGTGACTTCTTTTTATTCCCAAAAATAAAAAAATCAGCTCAAAGGGATACAATTTTCGTCGCCGGAAGATGCGCTGGCTGCGTTCGAGCAGGCTGTAAACGAGGTGTCTGCGGCGGACTGGAAAAAGTGTTTTGAAAACTGGTTTAGGCGCATGAATCTTTGTATAGAGGCTGGTGGAAAGTACTTTGAAAAGATTTGATAAAAATATATGTACGTATAGAACAATTTTTTTTAGTTTCGCAAAACTTTCTGAGTGTCCCACGTATTATGAGACAATTTACAAGGGGCCTTAGTAACTGTATAATAGGGTGCCTTAGATTGTAGGAAACAACAACAGACACGAGATATAACGATAACTATGTAGGTATGTTCACTGCAATATCCTCGCTCTGTTTGTCTAACAGTAAGCTTATATCCCAACAACAATAACTTTGAACATTCAACTAATTGATTCATTCCAGCGCCAGACACTAGTTGTCTGGCATTTTTGCTGAACTGAGCCTGAGCCTATTTGGTGCAGCCGCGGGGCACACAATTATACTTTTAGGAGTCTATTATAGATTATTAAAATTGTATATTATTGTTATTGTGTGCCTCTGGCTGTAGTAAATAAACTATTTTCTTTCGTTCTTTCTTTCTTTCATGAGTGGTGAAAGTATGAAAATTTGATTAACAATAAAGTGTAAAACCTAAAGTACAGCTGTTACTCCGCCATTGTAATCGCACAACAAAACAGAATTCAATTCACTACGAACAGATTACATTATCTGTAGTGGTAACATTTATTTGTAAGTCTGCAATTACTCGGGATTATCTCGGCTCGCCATCTCTAAAAAGACGTGATGTGAAAATTTCATCATCACTGGGCTATCCCGGCTGTTTGTTTGTTCGTTAAAATTTCATTTTCATATAGTGAACAGAACAACTCAAGTCAATATTTTGCCAAATGTTTTAGTTAGAACTTGTAAATCTAAAATAAAATGGAATTTCTATTTCCAAGAACTGTGCAGTTTCCGCTCGTTCGGTTAGCAGTTTGTTAGTTTTTCATCTTTGAAATAATTTAGTAAACACTGAGGCGACGAGGCGACGATGAAATTCAATTCAATTCAATTGTTTTATGATCAAGTTTCATGTTCATGTTTGTAAAACCAAAAAGTTAATATTTTACTTATGGGTTATTTGATATTTCGCCAAAAAGGTGAAAAATTCGGTATTTTTTTATAGAGTCCGACCGAATTTAGTTTTCGGTTTTCGGCCGTTTTCGGCCAAAATAATCATTTTCTAATTATATTTCTTTTTACGACCTGTGCCGAAAACGATCTATGCAGCCGTGAAATCTACTACTTAGTTCAACCGGTCAACTTTATGCAGAGAGGTGCAATTATTTATGGATAGAAAATTGCCTTTCCTTGCTTAAAAATCAGTTTTTGATAAAAACAACGTGAATTTTCGTATTTTTCAAGTTTTAACATAGATTACATAGATAACATTAGATCATTAAATTACTAAAAAAAATATGTTTCATAATATTTTATTGTTATAGTAGGTACTTTCACCAAACAAAAATCTGTCGATGTAAAAGAAGTAAAGAGTTAAATTGTGGAAAGAAAAAATGCGTAAATGCGTTAAAAATAATAAAATAAGTAGTAGATTTTTACTTTTTTGGACTTTCGTTTTGGTTTTCAGCCGAAAATGTAGTTTAAGCCGAAATTTGGTTTAGTTTTCGGCCGAAAATAAATATCCGTTTTCGGTCGGTCTCTACTTTTTTGTATTTTTTTTACCATTTGTAACGGATTTTCTTTCGTCTCGTGAAAATGTCTTGCCGAAACCAATGCAAATTATTTCAGAAGTCATTTATGCTACGTGTGCTATAAATGCTCTTGAAACATTGCAGGAATTGTTTACTGAGCCGGTTTCGTCGTTAAATAGGTATCCAATTAGATTTCTTCGGTCACATGCATTTACAGATACAAATCTCACATGTAAATACAAACGCCCATGAGTTTCTTGGCACACTGTGTAACTGAAGCTTTGCAGTCTCAATAAAATATTACATAATAGCGACCCGCCCTGGCTTCACACGGGTGTATTTTATTTTCCAATAACTTTATTTTATACTTACTAATTACGATCACAACAAAAAAGAGTCGTTCTCAAGTGATGATCTTTCATACATGCGGCAATTGATCATTATTTGTATAGATTAGTTTAGATTTCATCGATTCATTCGATAGCAAGAAGGAACAAAACTACGTCATAAGTTAAATGTGTCCTAAGGCCCGTATTACAGAAGCTTCCTCAAGTACAGTTTAAACTCCAATCACCAGATCACTACTTAAGGATAGAATCGTTACTTGAGTATCGGTCTTATTCCAGAACGGTAATTATAAACTTTAATTCAACAACAAAACACACGAATTTGACCTGAAATATAATAGAAATCTCTACTCAAGCGTAGTCTGGACCACGCTTGAGTGATTACAGATCAAATATCTGCCCAAATACCGAAACAGGTGACAATATAAAACGAAACTAAACTCAGCTGAACTGTGATCAACAAATCTCTGCTTGAGGGACGTTCTAAAATCAAAGCTCAACTTAAAACTAGTTTTAAACAGAGATCAACGCTTGAGTATCCTTCTGGAATACGGGCCTTAGACTAGAGGTTTATGTGTAGGTCCATTATTTTTGTATGAAGTCATAAAAAGTGACTTCTATATTTTTTTAAATTAATTAGTTATTTTTGTAATGTAAACAAGCTGTCACCTTGATTCAAAAACAGTATTTGATATAGCCTAAAAAGCGCTTTACTTATACGGCTTGAATTTAACGCTTTTCTTCTTTGATGACTTTCCTCACGATTGTATTACGAACGTATGCTGGGTACGTAATAAATGTTCTCAGAAACTGCAAGCAAAATGTAAACAATGTGCCAATGTAATCATTGTTAACGCACAGAGTACCATGCTTTAGGCGGCCCATACAGCTATAATATAATTGCGCAATATTTGCAATTGCGCAATGTTATTGAAAGGCAAATGAAGATCGGGACGATAAAATAATAATTGTGCAATATTAATATTGCGCAATTATATTGTAGGTGTATGGGCCGCCTTACAATATTTTTTAAAGAAAAAATGATCACTTCAAGTGTCTGTGCGCTAAGTGTCGACCGTTCAGAGACGTATAGGGGTGGGAAAACTCACCCTGATTTCCACTTTCCAACATCAAAGCTTCAGTACCCCGGCATCTGCCGCAGTGAGTGGAAGTATGCTCTGTGTCGGTTGTTTTCGCAATCATGAGTAAGAATACGATGTTGAGGTCAGTGCGTAAAATATAGTGTAAATAGTGAGTGTTACCGTGGAATGTTACAAGTTCATCTGGAGTAAACATCACTGGCGTTTAAAATGTGAGTCCAAATTAAAAGAATATTTTCATCAAGATAATATTATGATCTTAATTATCGTTGTAGTTCATGCTTTCATGTTACAAGCTGGTTATCAGTAGTACCTACAGTCAACTGCATGACAGTGGTAACACTCGAATTAGAAAACCGCTCTTATTGCTTACGAAATAAAGACGCTGTCAATGTCAAACTGTTACCACTGACCTGCGGTCTATACCGCCAAGGTTGTATAACCAAAAGCCCGCAACTTTGGCGTATTTCCCCAGAAATGGGAGAGATTCTTATCTAAACAAAATATATATAATATTCCTCCTTATTGCACAACAAGATTACATGAAATTTTTAAAATTATTTTGGTTCGAGTATTCGGCTGTTTAATAAGAGAATTAACGTAGATGAACACCGCCCTAATTAATTTGTATTTACATGCAAACAGACACACTCCTTTAGTCACACCGCATAGTTTTACGAACCTTGACAAATGTATGTTGACTACGTAGGTAATCACAAGCTCTGGACACAATATATTTCTAATGTTGGCACGCGTACAGTAGGTACTTGTTTTGTTAGTTAAATGATGTTACTGTTCCGTACAGAGCAGTCAGTGGACTGAGACAACGTTACATCACTGAACAAACGATACTGTTTACATATTGTTTCTCATATCGGTTATTAAAATTGTTAATAAAAGTAACATGTTAATATCCATATTTAAATAAATGTGCTGATTGAGGATGAAATTGTTAGTATTGTTATTGTTAGAAGTAGTAGAGCTACTTTGTGAAAGAGCTCGTCAGGGGAAGTACTAACCACCGAATCTAATTCTCCGCCAAATAGTGATGCTTGCATTGCTGTGTTTCGGTCTGAAGGGTACGGGTGCCGGTGAAATTACAATCACATGAGACTTTCCATCTTCATGTCTCAGTTTGGCGAACCGACTTGCGATGCCATTTAGGCAACAGCCTAGGTGGTATTGAAGTTGTTATGGGCAAAGGTAACCGCTTAACATAAAGTGGGCCTTTAGCTCGTTTCGCCATCGTATACTACAAAAAAAAAAAAAAAACCTACTCAAACCCAGGAGGTTTAAGTGGTACTTTTTGACCAAATTATCTTATTGATAGGTAATTGATTAAATAAATAAAATAATATTATGTAACAGCTGATTGATCAATCGTGTTGATTGACATTTATTTTATTGTACAGTTTTGTTAGATAGTAGTTGTTGGATATTACCACCATGGTAGTACCTACTTCCCCGGACGAGCTCTTCCACTAGGTGCTCTACTACCACTGTAGTAGGTGACATAGTACCACCATACCTATTTCTGCCACCAAACAGTGACACTTTCATTGCTGTGTTCCGGTGTCCGGTTCCAAATGTTTGCCTAATGTGTTTACAGGCATGCAATACAAGTAGACAGTAGGTAATTGAATGTTTAACAGCGGGAATCAAGTTTATATGACAACCAATCGTCACTACTACCACAGTGTTACAAAACTGTGCTACTAGCAACTCGTCGCCTCAGTGCTTGAATGTCCAATCGACCATTGAACAAATTTTACCGGAGACGTTTTTTTAGTTTATTATTGATTTAAGAGAAATATTTTTTTAACTTTTAAGATTTAAGAATAATCATCCTCCGAGCCTTTTCCCAATTAGATTGGGGTCGGCTTCCAGTCTAGCCAGATGCGGCTGAACATCAGTATTTTACACGGAGCGACTGCCATCAGACCCCCGCAACCCAGTAACTGGGTAATACTGACATTCGGAGGTTAGACCAGTTGTCAGACTTTCAGGCTTCTGACTACCCGTAACGACTGCCATAGATATTCGTATGACAACCGGGACCGACAGCTTAACGTGCTCTCCGAGGCACGGAGGGGTCACGATGTGTAACGAAACGGTCACCCATCTACAGACTGACCGCGGCAAGTGCAGCTTAACCTTGCAGATCGTACAATCCGCGCAGTCGTTGCTTCGCTACGAGCCCCTCAAGATTTAAGAATAATGTAATACCTATATGCTATACATTATTCTTAAATCATCAAATTTTTTTAAATGTTTCTCTTAATTCAATAATAAACTAAAAAAAACGTCTCCGGTAAAATTTGTTCAATGGTCGATTGGACATTCAAGCACTGAGGCGACGAACTACAGAGTTGTATATTAATTATTCTTAGTGGAAACACAAGACATATGGGGAAAGAGGGTCGACACCAGACTATACCATGCTACTGTTTAAAATCAGACTGATGCAACATACATAGGTATAAGAAAAGCGCATAATTATTTCCCGTACCCTTGACATGGCTGACTGTAACTAACTTCAGGTAGGTACTCATTAAAGTAATTGAAATTATCAACCGCTGTCTGTCGCATGGTAGTTTGTTGAATCTGTGGTAGGAAGCGTTACATCAGAACCCCTAGCATGAGTTTTTTTGCATGCAAATCGTGTAGTTAATGTATTCGTTTCGAGATTGACCATTTTTATATACTTAGGATTTGTACTAGCGCCACGTGTGTGTATTTGGAACTAAAAGGTCCGTAGCACGAATATTTGCCCGCCGCTTTCGTGTAGCTATCGCGTGTTTATCGAAACGTTAGCGCATCAAATGTATTAGAATCCGTAGCATGAGTTTTAATTTTGACGTATAGTTTCCATGGGTATCGAAAAACGTGCAAACGATCTCACTGACATTTTATTTGGTGAGAAAGGTAACTGATGGATTTACGTTATCGAAGCTATTCGCTTTGTATCATCTCGCGTTCATGCGTCGGAATTAATTGGTCCGTCTGTGTACAGACAACGTTATTGTATACTACTACGCACTGTGTATAATATACAAATATTATGAGTCATATTGTTAACGTCTGACTATATTTACATTTATGATCATTAGTACCCCACGTATTTTTTTCTAATAGTATACAAGCCCTTTTGTTTATATTTCTTTAATTCCCTTGTAATCCACAAGGACATCTTCAGAAGCAAGGACTCATCCGTGTTTTATTATTTTATTAAAGCTAGCGCCATCTCTTGTAATGAGAGATCCAAGGACGATCTTCTTAAAATATGAAACAAGCTTCACAATAGAAAAGACAAGCCTGGAATAAATCTACATTAACTATAGATAGGTAACTTCCTATATTTGGTTTTTCGACTTATTTAACGTCTACTAGCGAAAATATAAACTACTTTGCAATCGTTTTTTCAGTGTTTATTTTTTGCGATTGTGTTCCAGTAATGAGGCAAGTTTGATAGTTACGAGTTATGTGTGATCCAAGTTTGTTAAGTAATGTCTGTTTGGTTTTGTGGGTCGATAATTAAAGTAGAGTAAGGAGAAACTTACCAAAAAAAGCCACTTTAGATCTCAACCGTAGTGGTTGATATGGCTGTTTGTATTCAATTACTTATTGATAATCTTCACAAATTCAGGGTTGCGGAAGCAGATTAAGCTCCTTAACTAACCAACCAACCAATAATTCACTTCAGGGACACAAATACCCTGTCTGTTATTTAATATCCAAGAACATTAAAATACCAAGTCAGTCGCCAAGTTTATAACGATCAATTGGGTAACGATTTGTTATTCCTTTTGCGTCATCTCAACCGACTAATCAGAGGCACCTGAAGTTCACTGCCTTATCGTGTTATCGTCTGTCACCATCCCCTTCCAATTTTCACGGTACAGGGAGGAATAAAATGAAGGCATAGACTCGTCAAGCGAGATTACGTTTATATTGTCGAGACATTGCACAATACATTATGGTTCTTGGGCAGCAATATGTTTCTTCCATACTGGTGTGATAATGAATAGAAAACATTATGAAATGTGTTAGCCGTTTAGTCATGTACTTAGTTTAAATTTATATTCCGTATATATAATGCAAATCATCAAAAACAAACAAACAAACAAAAAAAAAAAACCAAACAAACAAACACAAACAAACAAAAAACAAAACACAAACCCACTTTCAATTATTTAAGTATTTTTATTTAATTTTTATAATTAAGCTCTTTATTGTAATTAATATTAAATGTAACTTTGTGGATGCGGAAGGCGCAGGACAGGTCGTTGTGGCGATACTTGGGGGAGGCCTATGTCCAGCAGTGGACGTATTTCGGCTGAAATGATGATGATGATGATGATAACTTTGTACACTTCTTAATACCTATCTATCTACCTGTATTAATTTATATACAATATAAGTATGTACAAAAAACATATTAAAATAAAATACTAAAAGAAATAAAAAAGTGGACTGTCATCTGGAAGCGTGCCCAGGAGACTGGCAGCGTTGCCACGTTGAATGGCAACGCTTATTAAACGTTAATTATTGAAGTAGAATGATAAACTAGAATCACAGTTTGTCTTATTGAACTAGCATTAGCATGTAAATGAGACATCGGTAAGTATTATAGAAGCAAGCATTGAAAGCAAAGCTTCTTTAAGAGTATTTTAATTATTGAAAAATGAACTACGCAAGTTCCCATTCAAGAGAATTTTGCCTCTCTCCGTGTTTAATAATCTACGCGGTTACTTATACTTCCATATAAAACGTTAGTACACCACTATTTTCTCGAGTCACTGCAAAAAAAAAATCTTTCGGCATTTTCTTGAGACAATACAAAAGTTAACGACAATCTAGACCGACTTACGTGCTAATGTTATAGTCTGATATGTAACTGCTTATTTAATGTCTGATACCACGTCTGATATTTTATATCTATTGGGAAACTTTGTGAGAAAACATTTGAAGTCATATTATATTCATCAATATCAACTCAGTCTATCGCAGTCCACTGCTGGACATAGGCCTCCCCCAAGTTGCGCCACAACATTCGGTCCTCTGCCTTCCATCAGTCATCGTCGCATCCAGTCCCCCCAGCCACGTTCTTTAGGTCGTCGGTCCACCATATCATACCATATTATATTAACGCTGTCAAAACAAATGAATTTAAGTAACATTTCCTTATCAAGTTTGTATAAATTAACACGCAAAATATAAACGAACTAACCCCATAACAGTATAATTTCGGAAAACTTTTCTTTTGAATGATAATTTCATTCAAAATAAAGTAACGTTGCTCTTATCTTTAATATTACAGGAGTGATAACAAAAAATAAAACCGACTTCAAAAACCTTAACTAAAAAGTAAAAAATAATCCTCGTATGTATTTCAAAATCTTAACATAAACCAAAATTGTGAAGGCGGCGCGTGACTCTCCCTTTGCGTCATGTAAATATAATGTACTGTCGAGCGCTTATCTATAGTAATAAAAAACAGTTTATGCGAACATACATGAAAAACACGCGCCGCCTTCAAAATTTTGGTTTATGTTAAGATTTTGAAATACATACGAGGATTATTTTTTACTTTTTAGTTAAGGTTTTTGAAGTCGGTTTTATTTTTTGTTAAAAAGTTTTTATTTCATACTTTTTAGTTGATAATTCATAGACAAACGAAACTATTAGTAGGTCATCTAGGTAAGCAAAGCTAAATTAAACTGATTTATTGAAGCTGGTTAAAAAACTACTCGACCTAAGTCAATAAAATTTATATGGGACCACCGCGTGGACTTCCTCTACCAAATAAAAAAACAACCACGCAAATCGGCCCAGAAATCTCGGAGTAATCGGTGTACATACATGAAAAAAAAAAAAAAAAAAAAAAAAAAAAAAAAAAAACCCGCGGAATACATAACCTCCTCCTTTTTTTGAAGTCGGTTAAAAATGGCTTTCAGCTTCAGAGCTAATAATAAAGTTAATTGGGGCTTTGAAGTCGCAGTGCTTAGTAATATTATTAGACTGAGTTTAATGAGGTAACTGCAGGTGCTCGAGAAACTAAATGGAACATAAGTTTGTAGTGCACACATATGAAGTGCAATATAATGAACATTTAACACACCATAAATGTTCAAAACCAATGTGGTTTTCAGTGCTACTTTGTATCTAATTTTAATAACTGTCACTAGTATATATACAGAAGGATCCGTCTGGGCTGGGCAGCATTTGGCAAACTTCGCCGAGTCTTCTCGTCACCTATACCGCAAAGTTTGAAGACAAAGGTCTTCAACCAGTGCGTCCTGCCAGTCATGACTTACGGTGCCGAGACGTGGACACTGACAGTTGGGCTAGTCCACAAATTCAAAGTCGCTCAGCGAGCTATGGAGCGAGCTATGCTTAGAGTTTCTTTGAAGGATAAAATCCGTAACGAGATTATCCGGAGAAGAACCGGAGTGACCGACATAGCTTGTAGAATCAGTAAGCTGAAGTGGCAGTGGGCTGGCCATGTCTGTCGAAGGACCGATGGCCGTTGGAGAAGACGAGTCCTTGAGTGGAGACCGCGAATCGGCAAACAAAGCGTAGGGCGCCCCCCTGCCAGGTAGACCAACGACCTAAAGAACGTGACTGGGGGGGACTGGATGCGGAAGGCAGAGGACCGAGCGTTGTGGCGCAACTTGGGAGAGGCCTATGTCCAGCAGTGGACTGCGATAGGCTGAGTTGATTGATATATAGTGTGTATCTCCATGCTATTGAAAATTGGTTCTGTATGTTTTGTCCTGTTTAATGTTTAGAATATTGTTGCAGTTGTTTCTAGTTACACATTATGCGGAGAGCCTTGCTCACAATTTGTTTGGTAAAAGTTTACTATGATGAAACGTACTAAATACCCTATAACTGCTTCATAAAAACTGCAGCTTCCACGTTCAGAGCCTTATGTTCTATAATCCGAGGTTTAAAGTATGAAATGCAAATTTAGTTAACAAGTTTCCAAAGCGTATTATTATAATTTTATGTGCTGTTTTCAACAATCTTCGGAAATAACAGCAGGAGTAACTGCATTAAATTTGAAGAAGCTCTTACTTACCTAAAATGTACACATTCATGACGTTAACATAGATACCAGTACCACAGAATATCTAATTGTACTATCAGTACGTAACCGCATGGTTTTTGACATCGCGCGATGGTTGACGGCTCAGGCACCCTACTGCCCTCTTACGGGTAATGCTTTATTATTCACATTAACCCAAAAAGATTAACCTGTGTTCCCCAGTTACCTAATCCTAATTAAGGTAGCATTAATTTGCTGGTTTAAAATGTTAAATGCCAGCTTTTGTTAATCTTACTTGTGCAAGCAGAGAATTCAAGAGGTAGAGTATGTTGAACCAAAAAAGCTACTACTTATATAAAATTATATTTCTGCAAAGTGTGGCTGTCATATTTTAAAGAGTTGATATCACAAAAATACCTTCATAACATAAAAATACCTTAACGACTTGCATGCTATAACAAAGCACTGAAACTATTAAAACTTATTTAGCTTGACGTTATCAAAATAAAAGTTACGACTTCTTTGTTTGGAGCAACACTTTGTCTTCCCCTCAGCCGTTTCTTAATTAACGATAAATTTCAACACGCTGTATTATCTTTATTCACTTCAAATTTTGCAAAGAACCTGTTTCTTTATTGTGCAGCTGTTAGAACAACACTGCAGAACATTGTTACTAGATTGCACAAACAGGCTCAATTAGGCAGCTCGGCACAACTGCGCGAAAATAATTCCAAAAGTTTCGTTATTTTTTATTTCTCTTCTTCGAGAACTTCATGCAAATCTATAGCGAGGTGCCGGCTATTGCAGAGTGTACTGAAAGTTGTTTCGACGAAGTTATAGATTTTCGTAAATGTTTTGTGCCTGTCACGCTAACTGGGTTTTCAGATTGTTTACAGTTCAAGTTTGGTTTTAATAATTTCTGTCTGTTTTTTGTTGCAGTTATTGTTTGAATATTTTTTTCGAATGCATTGTACTTCAGTGATAACTCTATCGCTTTTGATCATACAACTGATATTTTTTATCTGGTTTTCACCGGGAAAAGTATCTGATGTTTGTTCACATGTGAAACACGACTGACGCGGCAATGAATGTGTATCGTATATGGGAAGAGATAGCTAAGATTACAGGTGTTTGTTGTTTTGATATTGTTTGTGATATTTTAACACTTTTGGTAAGTACTATATAAATTTATAGTCTATTTATCTGTAATGTAATCACATGAGCAAAAAAGTAGCACAACGTCAAGTCAAGAATGAGTCAATATTTGTATCGTGAACTCATGTGCATTTTCAATATTCAATAAACAGTAGATAATTAGATATTCCCCAAACAACAGACTGGTCGTCAACACAGCAGTGAGCATCTTATCTTGGTCACTAAACCACTCTGACGTCACGTTGGACGGACGCCAAGTGCACAATATTTGTAGGGATACTACAATATTATGCACACTGGTTTGTTCGTGTTTACCATGCTATGGTAATGATGCAATGCAAATTAGATCGTTATAAATAGTCAAATATTTTGCAGTGAGGTTCAATCAACCACATATAAACGGTATAATAACCACTATAAACGAAACTAGCTTAGTGTGTATGTTTCATACAAAACAAGCTCTGCTTATACTGGTTAATCACCATTGGTATGCGATTGTCTGTACCTGTGATGATTTTGATGTAGCTTAATTCTTACCAGTAGCACTATTGATTGGTCTAATAATACTTTCTAAAGACTACGAAACTACAACTCTTCGTAGTCCTTCGGGGATAATAGACTCGATGATTTAAATGAAAACAATAAGAATATAGTAGTATATAGTATATTATAAGTATGTATTTACAACAAAAAAAAGTATGTAAGTATTATATCCATTGTCTAGTACCCATAGTACAAGCTCTGCTTAGTTTGGGACTAGACGGTGCTGTGTAAAAATGTCCGAAAAATATTTATTATTTATTATTATTAATATATATCTATGGCAGTCGTTACGGGTAGTCAGATGCCTGAAAGTCTGACAACTGGTCTAACTTTCGAATGTCAGTATTACCCAGTAATTGGGTTGCGGGGGTCTGATGGCAGTCGCTCCGTGTAAAATACTGATGTTCAGCCGCATCTGGCTAGACTGGAAGCCGACCCCAATATAATTGGGAAAAGGCTCGGAGGATGATAATTATTAATAAAAATAAACAACTAAACAGACAGATAAAAAATATTAACATATTATGCAAGAAGAATCATCGTAAATAGCACACTGTCAGCTTAAAATAGGTTGACATGAATATCTTCAGTGCGCAACGCATTATCACGTAATATTTCTATTTATTAATAAACGACCTTTTGTTTCAGTTATAAGTTCAGTAGGTCAAAATTTAATATACATTAGTTTAACTGATTGAAACAAATAGAAATAGTTGAAATCACTTTTGTTATTAGTTTACGCTTACTTTAATTTAACGTTTTTAGAAATAAATGTAAATTAATTAGCCATTCATTATAGTAGTCCACCTAACAATTTAATTTGATCAAAAATATAATTTTGTGCTGAAAGCCACAGAAGTACGATGGAAACATGTTAACCAGATGAGCTTTTCATTGCACGGAAATAAAAACAAAACATTAAATTACATACAACCATAGGCAGCTTTGCACAATACGTAGGTAGCTATGTGGACACATGACACGGTCCCATTACACGGTATCAATAAAATTCAAATGTGCGGGTGTTTAACGATATGCAAATTGTTGAGCGTACGCGTGACCACAACGCCATCGCCGAGTGCTGGGTAAGCAGAATGTGTGTTGTTTATATAAAATTGACAAACGATTGCCATAAATGGGGAGCGTGGAGTGTCCATTTTGTTTTTTCACGTACTTGTGCAAGCTTTATTTGCAGTTGTTCTGTAATGAAATGTGATTGAAAACTTGGGATGAAGTATATAAGTCTTATACAAACCTTTTCTTTACAAATGTGATGTTTACATAACTATAAATCGGGAAGCTAGGCCAAGCCTGAAAATTAAAACTGCTAAGCTTACATTAACGGTAAGGGGTAAGGGTAAAGTAACATTTTTAATTTCTGTGATAAAATGGTTTTGTGGATATTTACTATCCATGTTATGCAATATAAGATTCAGAATTTATAGAAAACAGTCCCAAAACAATAAAGTAAGTACTCCGTTTTTCGAGTAAAAATCATACACTTGAAAAATATGAATAAAAAAAGTGAGAAATTTGAAGTGTATGAATTTTACTCGAAAAACGGAGTACTTACTTCATTGTTTTGGGACTATTTTCTATAATTTTGACGACCTCTGTGGTCTATTGGTTCGAGTGTTGGACTGCTGATCACGAGGACGACCTCGTGATCAGCAGTCCGACACTCGAACCATTCCCACAGGGTTCGATTCCCACAGGACACAAATATTTGTGTGATGAACATAAGTGTTTGTGTTGGTCTGGGTATTGCTTATGTATTATAAGTATGTATTTACAAAAAAAAAAGTATATAAGTATTATATCCATTGTCTAGTACACATAGCACAAGCTCTGCTTTAAAAGGTGCTGTGTAAAAATGTCCTAAAGATATTTTTTATTTTATTTTATTCATCCTAATTAAATCAATCGAGAACCGAAGTCTTGCTCAAGAACACTTGAATATCAAAAGTCATTGTTTGCGAAAGAAAATACAATGAAACTAGTTTTGTAAGAAAATCAAAGCTTAAATATACAATAAAATTAATTTAGCGTATTCTGAAAATTTTGAGCTTCAACAATTTCTGTACCAACCAGTACCAACTACAATGTACCTATTCCTTGCAAATAAAGACATTATATTCTATTCTATTCTGTTTTTCTTTTTTTTCCAGTAAAAGAAAAACTCTATTAATGCTTGGCTGCTTATTTTCCTGTTTGAATAATCAGGGTGAAATAAAAATACTGTTTTAGGTCATAAATAATGACGAGTTTGTTAATGAGCTGTCCTCATAAAACGCTTGGAACTTACTTTAAGAAAACCGTCTTCCGCCTCCGCTGTTTATTAATTACCAAACCTTTAGCAAAAATCCCATACATTTCACCATAAGTATCATAATTATGGTGTGTCAAAAGAGAAAAACAAAGAGATTACTGTATTTTCACAAGATGGTTTAGTAAAACCGTCACTACCAGACACAAATGTGACAGTGTCAAAGTAGTCATTTGGTGGGTAAAGGACAAAGTCTTTAGTTAGGAGGTGGATAATAAGAGGGTTCGACTCAATCATAAAATCCTTTTCGCAAGTTACCGTCTTTTGCTTACTTACGGTGATAAAGTGGGAGTAGCTCGTTTTGAGCCTTTGGGAATTTTACATGATTTTACTTTATTGGTTGTAACATAACATAATAACATAACATCACGCCTGTATTTCCCGAAGGGGTAGGCAGTGGTGTATAGCACACCCACATTTCGCCAGTTATGTTATAGTCCCATGTAATAGGGAGCGAGCCTATTGCCATTAAAAATATTATTAAAATATTATCATTATTGGTTGTAAAACATGTAAAATCAATTAAGGGGTAAACAGTTGTCTTTTTGTCGTTGTTATTGTCTATAATAATAAAGTCTTTGTAAACTTGGTTGGTAATATAGCAGTAAATTTTATTCATTTAATAGAAACATTTTTGTGAAATTGGCATAATTTATGCATAATTTCGAAGAGGAGCTAAGCATTAATATTGGAGCTTATTACATAAAATATGGAACATTCTAAAATGTACTCACACACAAAATTATTCTATTAGGAAGTACGAAAACACAAACATTTTCAATAGTCAAGAATGTACGCGTACGCTCTACGCCGAGGTGTCCGCGTACGCTCTACGCCGAGGTGTCCGCGTACGCTCTACGCCGAGGTGTCCGCGTACGCTCTACGCCGAGGTGTCCGCGTACTGTTATATCTATATAATGCACCCTTTATTGCACACTTGCCTTCCCTTTCTACACAGTCAGCATTTCTGTCTTAGTACTACATTCATTCAATTTCACTTGAGTCTCATCTCGAATCCTAACCAAGACGGTTGTCTCAAATCCTTATCTCGAATTTTATTTTTTAAAAACCTAAACTCCTCGAGGCCCATAACATTTGGTGGCAGCGATAAAGGGATTGGAAAAAGTCCCCCGGTACGTCTCCAACTACCGAAATCCAAACTCGACGCGAGTGTGTGTTGGTGTTGTTCGTGACAAGTTCGGTTCGTGAAAGACCCACTGCTGCGCACTGCCTGTGCTGCAGCCGGTCTTTGTTTAGAACCAGGTGCCGCGACCGGTACAATCTACAACGGCGCGACGACCCGTGGCTTATCAGCACATACATTTTGCTGAGATCTGCGAAGAACAAGAAGCGTGTGCAAGAAGTTATGATTATCCTAATCGCGCTGTCCGCATTCCAGTGAGTGACTTTAATCATTTGGTCATTGCAATTATTTAATTTTAAAATATTGTCTTAACTATTATAATGTCTCACAGTCCAAAGTACGATAAGCCTGAAATTAGTGTTACTGATACCGAGGAGGAAGGCCAAGCCAACTTACCTCCCCCTCAAGTACCCTATACTAGATCAATTTCGAAAAAGAAAACAGCTGTGACAGCGAAACCGGAAGTTGAACTCTCTACTTTATTAAAATTCATAAAACCTTACGATGGCTGTAGGGAAAAACTTAACTCCTATTTAGTAAATTGTAATAATGCATATGAGTTAGCGTCAGATCCTCAGAAGGATATTCTCTTCAAATACATATTATGCCAATTACAGGGCAAGGCGGAAACCGCCTGTTCTATCAAAGAGTTCACAAATTGGCAACAACTCAAAGAATTCCTCAAAGTACAGTTTAGCGAGAGGAAACATTATGCTCATCTCCTGACAGACTTACAGGAGTGCAAACAACAAATAAACGAAAATGTAAGTCAGTATGCTCTAAGGATTGAGACATGCCTATCCCAGTTATTAACGGAAATATCTATCTCACATAGCCATAAGAGTCGAGAGATGGTAGGACGAACAGCAGCCATGGAGGAATTAGCCCTCCATCATTTCCAAATGGGGTTGACACCCCGCATCTCCAATATTGTTAGATGTAAGCCGGCAAAAACTTTGAACGAGGCTATTAATATAGCAATTTCAGAAGAAAGAATCCAGCAGTCCTTATCCAGACAAGGTCCAGGTCCGTCTAACATTCAACAGTCACGGCAATTTAGGTCAAATACCTCAAAGCCGAACGCTCAATTTGCGCGTCGTAATCAAAATCAACAATCGTCAAACTTAAATCAATCTAACCTAAAGCCTGATTTTAACTCCAATCGGCCTAATACTAATAATTCTTCTACTCCATTTTGTAGATATTGCAAAACCCCAGGGCACACCTTGGAGCAATGTCGAAAACGGGAGTTTAATAATAACCGTTTCAAGAATTTTGACCAAAGGGCGCCTCAACGCGTCAACTTCGTTTCTGATCAGGCATCGGAAACCAATAATGATGAATACCCAACTAACCTCGAAGAGGGTTATGATACTGTTGATGCCGATCCAAAAAACGAGTAACCGTCTCGTCCCGGTGTCGTGCGGGACCTCGCGATTTGAAAACCGGCATCATAAATCCAACTTCTATATCCCGGATGGCTTCCTTACGTGGTAGTCATCCTAAAAATATAATTAAACCATCGCAGGCATCGCTACAAGATTGCCAAGCAAAATCCACTGTATCCGTGCAGCAACATATTGTTGATCTGCCAAAATCCTCTGTATCCGTGCAGCAACGTAAAGTTGATCTGCCAAAATCCTCTGTATCCGTGCAGCAACGTAAAGTTGATCTGCCAAAATCCTCTGTATCCGTGCAGCAACGTAAAGTTGATCTGCCAAAATCCTCTGTATCCGTGCAGCAACGTAAAGTTGATCTGCCAAAATCCACTGTATCCGTGCAGCAACATAGTGTTGATCTGCCAAAATCCTCTGTATCCGCGCAGCAACTTAATAGGGTTGATCTGCCAAAACCTTCTAAATCCAACGTTTTTGAAATTACAAATAATCCTGCAAAAACGTTATTACCTCACGTTCTAGTTAAATCCTCCATATCAGATATTCCATTGTCCTTGTTAGTTGACTCAGGGTCCTCTGTAAGTTTATTAAAGCACTCTTGTGTAGAAAAGCATCCAAAACTTGTAAAAGAAACCATCCAGCTAAAAGGCATTGACTCGGCGGAAGAACCTATCCGCACTCGAGGTCATTTCCAATTAAAAATGCAATTCCCTAAATCACAAATATCACATAAATTTCACGTTATTGATGCAATACACCTACCTTATGACGGAATAATAGGGTCCGATATGCTCAATGCGCATAGCTGCAACATAAATTATTACGATAACCTGCTCCGCCTTGGGAAATCATCCATAAGATTACATTTTCATGACCCTGCATATATAATTCCAGCTAGAACTGAAACCGTTATTGAATGCTCCGTCTCAAACCCTGAAATAAAAGAAGGATTAGTCCTCGATCAGAAGCTCTCAGAGACTCTACTAATTGCCAACTGTCTAGTACGTGTTAAAGAAAATAATAGAATCAATATATCCATTGTAAACACTTCTGAAGAACCCGTTACCTTAAAATCTAACCTAAATCTAAAGCTAGATTCTATTAACCCCTTAGAACTTAGAGAACACCCTTCCGGTTCTATAAACCATATAAGTGTTACAACTAACAGTGTTAAGCGTACAGAAGAAGTGTTAAAACAACTACGTGTCTCACACCTAAATAATGAGGAAAGAGACTGTCTTTTACAATTATGCTCTGATTTCTCTGATATATTTTATCTTCCAGGAGAAAACCTTACCCATACAAACGCTCTTAAACATGAAATTAAAACTACAACAGACGTCCCAATACACACTAAATCTTATAGATTCCCTGAAATCCACAAAGCTGAAGTTCGAAGGCAAATTAATAAAATGCTGGAACAAAACATCATAGAGCCCTCTGATTCTCCGTGGTCATCACCTATATGGGTTGTTCCCAAAAAACTCGACGCCTCTAACACACAGAAATGGCGAGTGGTGATTGACTATCGGAAACTCAATGATGTCACAATCGGTGATACTTACCCTATTCCTCAAATCACCGAAATCCTGGACCAACTTGGCAATAGCAAGTACTTCACCACCTTAGACCTGGCTTCTGGATTCCACCAGATCGAATTACATGAAGCAGATAAACCCAAAACTGCCTTCACCATCCCTGAAGGCCATTTTCAATTTTCAAGAATGCCATTTGGGCTCAAAAACGCCCCTTCAACATTTCAGAGGCTCATGAATTCTGTCTTATCTGGTCTCCAAGGTATTCGGTGCTTCGTATATCTCGATGACGTAGTGTCTTATGGACATGACCTAAGATCCAGCATTTGCAACTTAACGGCAATTTTTCAAAGAATTCGAGATTTTAATCTCAAACTACAACCCGATAAATGCGAGTTTCTTCGACGTGAAGTCTGTTATCTTGGGCACATAATCACCGAACAAGGCGTTAAACCAAACCCTGGAAAAGTCAAAGCCGTAACCGAATTTCCAGTCCCAAAAACGCCTAAAGACATAAAATCATTCCTTGGTCTTGTTTCATATTACCGCCGTTTTATTCCCGATTTCTCCAAAACCGCGAAAGCCCTTACCAGCCTTCTGAAAAAAGATGTGCCATTCAAATGGGAAAACCAACAGCAACTTGCTTTCGATACGCTAAAACTTAAGCTCACAACTGCTCCACTCCTTATCTATCCTGATTTCTCTCAACCCTTCATTCTTACCTGCGATGCTTCGAACTACGCCGTCGGCGCAGTACTCTCTCAAGGACCTGTTGGCAAAGACCAACCCGTAGCTTTTGCCTCACGCACACTTAATAAAAGTGAATCCAATTATAGTACAACCGAAAAGGAGTTGTTAGCCATATTATACGGTTGTAAAACATTTCGTCCTTACCTCTACGGGCATAAATTCCTTATCATCACTGATCATAGACCCTTGAAATGGTTATTTAACCATAAAGACCCCAGCAGTAAGCTCCAACGATGGAGACTAAAACTGGAGGAGTACGAATACGATATAGTATATCGTAAAGGCAAACTAAACTCCGCCGCTGACGCTCTCTCCAGATATCCAGTGAATCCCATATATCCTGAAAACCAAGGCTCTTCTAACCTTAATCCTAATGATAATACTAACTCCAATAACGAACTTCCACCGCAACCATCACAGCCCTCGGGCTCACCTAATGAAGCAAACAGTGATTTGCAAAGTCTTCTAACATCTCCGCCATCCAGTCTTGATGCAAATCTTATAAATCCTGAAATTGAAAACGAGGTCATGGATTACCTGAGTTCCATCGGTGATGTACCACGCGCTGAAACGGAACCAGAACCTCAACCCTCAACCAGCTGGCAGAATCCTGAAACCTTACCTGTTCCTAATCAGCCTTCTCCGGATACCGCTCCAGCACCTGAAAACTCACCTTTACCCGACGAAACCTACGGCAAATTCTTAAAATCACCCGTAAAATCATATGATACCTCTATTACAGAACATAACGAAAACCTACTTAAAGGAGCACAGAAATTAATAATTATACCTACCTCAATAGATATGGACGAGTCCATGCCTTATGTCCAGGAAGTTCTCTGTAATTGTCCAGAACCCGGTCGTGATGAATTCCTGAAATTAGAAAGATCCTTATGCACCTTCTTACCCCTTAAATTGGAAAATAAAACTTACCTATTCCTATTCACGAAAGTGCACTATTTTGATGATTACTCATATCCCGATATATTTAAATCGCTCAAATACGTTCGCGACGAAATTATAATGTCTTACTCTACAATAAATGAAATCAGTACATCTGATTTCAAAAATCCATTTGACAAACACTCTTTCGTGAAAATTTTTAACATGTTTTGCTATCTTTTCGACAGGACTAACATAAAAATTCACATATATCATAATAACATTATATATCCTTCGCTGAGCGAAATCCCAAAGATCCTTAAGGAAAACCACGACATTCCCGTCGCGGGACACTTAGGATCTACCAGAATGCTAAGCCGCATTAAAGAAAGATTTTACTGGAAAAACATGCGCAGTGACATTGAAAATTATGTCAAGAAATGCTCATCATGTCAAACGAATAAAGCTTTACGCAAAATAAATAGAGCACCAATGATAATAACCTCTACTTCGACATCTCCATTCGAAAAAGTATCCATGGACATTGTAGGTCCATTACCCGAGTCTGGCACTGCCAAACTTAGATTCATCCTTACTATGCAAGATGACCTTACTAAATTCTCGTTAGCCTATCCTCTCCGTAGTACCACCGCCGAGGAATCGTGTGAATGTCTCCTTCACTTTATATCATTATTTGGAATTCCTAAACATATACTCACCGACCAAGGCACTAACTTCACAGCAGACCTATTTAAGAAAACCTGTGAGTTCCTAAAGATCAAACAGTTATGGTCTACCCCTTATCATCCGCAAACGCAGGGCGCTTTGGAAAGATCGCACTCCACCCTTAAGGAATACCTGAAGTCTTACATTAACGAAAATCAAGATAACTGGCCCCGATATGTCTATACAGCAATGTTAGCATACAACACCGCTGTACATTCAACTACGCATTACTCACCGTTTGAATTACTTTTTGGGCATAAACCTCACATCCCAGACTCTGTCTACGACGATACCTCAAATACTACCTACCCCGAGTATGTAAAAATGTTGCAACATCGAATGAAACATACGCGCAACAAAGCTATAGATTTTATCCGAAAATCTAAAATAAACTCTAAAACCTATTACGACTCCCATACTCGCCCAGTAGTATACAAAGTAGGCGATTATGTTTTATTAAAGAACCATCTCAGGCTACGTAAAGCCTTATCGCCCGTATGGAAAGGTCCGTACAAGGTCGTTAAACTACACAGTAACAATACGTTATCGTTACTTATAAACAGACGCCATGTGAAACACCACTTCGACGAAGTTAAACATGTGGACGTCCATGAAATACCTACTACAAACTAAAACTATTTTAAATAAACAGGTACCTACCTATATTAAATTAGGTATACATTTTATTTTATTTTACTACTTAGTATGTAAGTATACAATTAGGCAGATAAACGTAGGGTAACTATCTAACTATATTATAACTTTATGTAGAATATGTCTCTTTTCATTACAGCATACTGGCCCAAGGTCACCCGGAATTTGTTCAACAAATCAACATGAGCTCCGGCATATTCTTTGACCCAATTGGTGAACTCAACATTCGTGTAAGCCAATTGGATATAGTCACACCATTCGATATCTCTTTCATTGAACCTCATATTCAAAATTTTAACTCGATATTAGGCACAATACGACTTTATTGCAGCCAAATCCAAATCGAAACCTCAAATAATTTAGAATGTCACAATATATTAGAACCATTGACAGTAAGATATCACGATATTGTTTCCGAGTATTCTGCTATCTCTCATTTAGTAAACAAAAGGTTCAAACGAGGGGCGTGGATAGGTGGCATTGGCATTCTGTCCAAAACTATATTTGGAACTTTGGACGAGAACGACGCTGTCAAATACGACAACGCCATCCAAAATATTCAGGATAATGAAAAAAGACTGGGTTCATTAATTAAAGAAAATATTTTAATAACTTCTACAATTTTATCAAAATTTAATAACACGTTACATGAAATAAAACTTAATGAGGCCAGCCTTAATCAAGCTATCGACAATTTCTCTTTAAAATTAAAAAATATTACATTAATTTCTAACGAATTAAATATGAAAGCAAACATTAATTCAATTCTAAACAGTATGGAAGCATCCATACTCGCCTTATCTTTTCAATTAGAAGACATAACAAACGCTATTATGTTATGCAGTCAAAACATCTTGCATCCGGCCGTATTATCTCCCGCGCAGTTATACCAAGAAATTGTCGATAACTACAGATACTTACCCGTAGATTTTAAATTACCTATAAGTTTAGCTTTAAGTAATATTCATAGTTTATTGAATATATCTAGTGTAGTATGTTATAGTTTAAACAACAAGATTGTTTTTATTTTGAGAATACCCCTAGTATCACCTAAAGAATACAATTTGTTCCATAATATTGCATTACCAACTCCACACAATAGTAGAAAACCGAACTCTTTTAGTTTTATAGTACCTAACAGTAAATATATTGCAATGACCAAAGATAAATCTGAGTACTGTAACCTTGACTCTATAAAGGAATGCACAGCGATAAGCTCGTTTGAATACATCTGTGACGTCATGACGGTGTTCCCGACTAGTGCGAATCCGAGTTGTGAAAGTGAATTACTATCTAACGTGATAAGTACTTTACCAGTGCAGTGTCAAACCGATTTCCTTCACGGACATATAGACTTGTGGAAACCACTTTACAATAATAATTGGATTTATGTACAATCCCAGAGTAATAAACTTTACATTGAATGTCCGAACCAGAAAATTATCGATATAAGTATTATTGGCACAGGAATTCTAAGTATCCCGAATAATTGTATCGCGTATTGTAAAAGTACAAGGTTAATACCTAAATTTAATAACTTAAAAATAAATGTTACTGTTATTCACTCCGATTTTAATATTATAAACGATTCTTGTTGTAATTTAGATAAGTTTATACACGTAATGAGTAATGAGCCTCCTTTGAAATTACAAAACATTGACTTAGATATTTTCACATTAGAAACGAAATCAAAATTAAAATCCTTGTCCGATGAAACAGACAAAATTATAAATCAACACCAAATAATAAGATATGAGACACATTACTCTGTCATAATTATTATAATGATTTGTATAATCTCTATTTTCTGTATTTTTAAATTGTTTTTGCTTATTAAATCGCACAACCGTCTTACCCTTCGCTTCCCTACATTTCCTCGATCAGCTCCAGTAAACTCACCTCCAAATCCCGAACCGGTCATCCCTATAAAAATAATTAAACGTCATCCTGAAACAGAAAATCTTCCATCTCCTAATATTAGGAGAAATGTGTAAATTCCCGATAGCTATCTTCCTAAACATCGAAATTTCAACCCCGATGTTTAGTCCACCCCAGGGAGGTGTTATATCTATATAATGCACCCTTTATTGCACACTTGCCTTCCCTTTCTACACAGTCAGCATTTCTGTCTTAGTACTACATTCATTCAATTTCACTTGAGTCTCATCTCGAATCCTAACCAAGACGGTTGTCTCAAATCCTTATCTCGAATTTTATTTTTTAAAAACCTAAACTCCTCGAGGCCCATAACAGTACGCTCTACGCCGAGGTGTCTAATTTTCTTGAAACTGTATAGACTGTGTCGTCGTCAAGCCACAACGTCTAGCTTATCGTCTCCTACTAATGAATAAAGGAAATTAACCTAGTTTTGTTCATGTCATACAGTTTAACGTTGACTTAATGATTAATTAGATAATTTCGTGACAAATTGTTTACGTGATTGCTCTTTTATTTTTGGTTGTCCAAATGACTAATTTTAACGATTTAAGGGGTTGTATGAAATTTTGTAGTAGGTGTTGTGATAAAGATGGACCATAATGTATTCATAAATTTGTACACGAAAATTTATTCCAATAAACCTATTCTGAATTCTTCTAATTATTATTCAAGTTTGTTAAAACGTGACCTAAAACGTATAATGTCGGTACCCGTCATTGTTATTTTGGTCTATAGCGAAAATACCAATAAAAATTTACTAATGAAAATCAGTTAAAACAATTGTTGGCCGACTGCTATAAATATTTTGATCAGAGCACTTTAACGAATTAATTATTAATTAGCAATCCAGTGGTTTATCGCAACCAGAATTTACAATCAAGTTCATTACGTATACAAATACCTTTGCGTTAAACAGTTCACTTTGAATCATCGAATAAATTTGATTGATCCCACAGAATACCTAATAATTTATACGATTTCCAAATTTATTTGCTAACGAATTATCCTTTATATATCAATAATTATAGTTGAATGTAATCTTACTTCAAAACGTAGGTGCATTATCGTTATAAATTGTTTTGTGTTTTACTGAAATATTATGATAAAGAAGTAAGGTTTAGTAGGATTTACCATAGAATTATACGTTGGACTAAAATTTTCTTTAAGTAGCCGTCCGATTAATACGAACACATGAGCAAAGTTCATCAACAAAAACGACTGCAAATCCTCATCTAGTTGTGAAATAATCGAACTTATTTGCATGGGATGCACTTCTTAAATTCTCATTTACGAGATAGTTCCAATATAGTTAGGTAGTACGTGTTTCATATAGTGTTTATAGTAAATAGGTACTTAATATCTACTCCGAGTTTGTGTGTAATTGATAAAAAAAAAAAAAAAAGTATGAGAATATAAGAAATCAATCGGAAAAAACGCTGTAAGTACTACTTACTACTTTACCAAAGTGGAGCAGTAATTTGATTATTAATACCATTTGCAGCAAAATTAGTAAGGTATTTTGGTATTTCTGATATGTAAATTTCATAAGGTGCCAAATGGTTTAACCGCCTCCCTGAAATCGAGACATGAGGTAGCAATTTCACTTTTATTACCGTCGTCTTCGCCCGTATCGTCCTGATTTTTTTTTCCAATTTCAGGATTCGCTGCCTAGAAAATTGCTCGATTCTTATTTTTCGTTTCATCTGCTACAAAAGCCTAATTATTTTGTGCGTCTTTAAAAAATAATAGAGATTATTGAACTAGAATAGGAACTGTCTTTACGATGACTTTATGCTGTTGTTTTAACTACAAATTATAACATTTTGTAACGTGTGTAATAAATAAACGGGAAAGATGTGTGCTTTGATTTAAGTGTTTAACTTCAATGTCTCAAAATGTATTACTATCGCATTGATTTTCTTATAAATTTAAAATTTAAGGAGGGATATCGATTAGGCTGGTTCCAACATAATAAAAAAGTTCTACTAAATATGAACGTTACTTCAAGGGCCAAATAATAACACTAGACTTGCTGTGTATGACTCAGAAACTAACTTTAGTTAAGAAATTGATGATAAAAGTTCTAATGAGTTCCTAAATCTTCCGCAGTAGGTACCTACCTATGGTTAAGATGTCATCACACTTTACGTTAAAGTTCTACTCCAATAGGTACCAACTATAATAACATTCTAATGATAGCTTCACATTTGCAATTAGCAAAATGAATTGCTGCCACGTTTAACGACTCGTCTATTTAGCTATGAATGCCGCGGTCGCTCGCTACTTTACATGCAAACATTTCAACAGCATTTTAATTAATGTCCCTGCAGTTTGATATGACGCAATTGTATACAATATTTTATCTCGTCGCTCCCTCGTTTCATTCAGTGGATCTACCACACATGATATTCATAAAATATGCGCAACCATGGGAGAGGCCTAAGTGAAGAAATACTTTACTAATTAAAATACTGGAGGATAGAATGTAGACCGAGACGAGTGGGGTCGGGTTAATAATGAATTGTATGATGCATTACAATATGCTGTTGTAAGTGCGCAGCCCTTTTATTTGGTATATTTTTAGAGAAGAAGAAAAGTGATTTGTTTTTGTTTTGTGATTTCTTGTGATTTTTGTTGTTGTTGTAAAACTTAAAGTGGTTCACATAAAGCCAATGCGTTAAATCTCGTTATCGGGAAATACCGCATTGGCTCTGTGTAAACCGAACAACTTAAAGTTTTTCACACAATATTTACTGTAGTTTCATGCAATAGTCCGTATGCGGTGTACGGGAAAAAATTTCGTCGTCGTCGTCTGATCGGTTACATCAATGTTGAGTTTGTTTTTTACAAGATAGGTAAACGACACTCGAAAATGACGCTCAACATCAAATAACGCCCCCATTCAATGTGAAGTGAAAATAAAAATTACAACAGCAGCTTTTCGAAGGTTTTCAATTCCCAGCCATTGCCTTCGATTTCCGCGCCGGCCCCAGAGGTTCAAATCCGGAACTCCAATAACGAGAACAGCTTTCATTTGCATTTTTGTACTAATGGTTACAGTTGACGTTTGATTTCGTTCTTGGTCCTTTTGCAACGATTTCGTTCCGTGAATAGTTTCCGATAAAATTTCGGTTGCTTTATTTCGTATAGTTTGAACAGTGCCTGATAACCATAGTAATTTTTGACCGCCAATGGATTAAACAAGTTTAATTTTAATTGATTATCCTCAGAACAAGCATTGCAGTATTTGAATAGGAGAGTCTTTCATAATCCTCCTACAAACATATGCTTGCGTAAAGAACATTGTAGATTATTATTTTCTCACAGCTGACTTTTTCAGTGCTATTTTCACGGATTTTACGGCAAATAATTTCTTGGTAGTTAGCTGGTAAAACTTCCTATTGCATTTATAATCGCCACTACACAATTTTTCTTCTTAACTTTTTAGTTGTTTGTATGATGATAATTTAATCATTGATAGAAGTGGACTGAAATGAAAAAAAGGAATGGTAGTACCATAACAAATTTCGATTATTTTGCACCAAATTTTTATGCCTTAGCCTTTATCTCATCCACCTTCAATTTTATTTATTTTCCTAACATTAACCCTCGCGAGTCTTTCAGTAAAGCCCTAACACACTAGTCACGCATCCATCCGTTGGGCGTTCAACTAAATATAAAAATATACAAAAAATGCAAGTTTGGATAAAATGTTTTTGAATTTTGATGCAGGATTAGTTTTTATTTGATAGTTTATTTATAGGACAGACAAAGAGAAAAAATTATCTTAAAATCCGACCATTTTTCCTGCAGTAGTTTTCCGGTAACCCAAAGGAATAATTATGAAAATTCTCCGTAACCCCAAAAATACGGCTTCAAACTTTCCTCGATTACAGAGATTTCGAAACAAGACTCCTTAAGGGGAATGTAGCAGCCAAGTGGCGCCCCCATAAGTAAAAAATATATTACTTGCTGAATACATCAATTATCGAAAATTCGATTTTAACAATTGAAGTACAGGTACTGTAGTTTAATCAGAAACTATTAACTCTGTAAATTATTGTTCGCTGTAGTTGTAGATAGAAACAGTGCGAAAAACTGCCACTTTTGGCACTTTATCTATCTACAACTACAGCTAACTATATTTTACAGAGTTAATAGTTTCTGATTAAACTACAGCACCTGTACCTACTTCAATTGTTAAAAACGAATTTTCGAAAAATGATGTATACAGCGAGTAATATTTATTTTACTGATGGGAGCGCCACTTGACTGCTATATTCCCCTTAAAAATGGCAACGGACGGTTTATACTACCCCGGAAACTAGGCACGAATCCGTGGAAAATCCGAATAGATGGCCACCGTTTATAACGTATGCGGAACGATTTTTCTTTGAATAAATGGGTTGTTCTCCTTTAAGTCCTTTGTGAAAAAAATCCCCGTTTTTATGTACCTGTTTGAAGTTTTAAGGGACTATTATTATTGTAGTATCATAAAAAGTTTAGCGCTCGGTGTATTGTTTAAATGTATTGCACTTTTTGGTGACCCATTTATACTGAGATATTATGATAGTGATTGGGTTTATAAAAAAAACCATGTCAATTTATATTTTGAGACAATATTTTATTGCGTTTACAAATTAAATAGTAGGTGATTGAAATACATGATAACTCTTACATAACGTGGAGCACGAACTGCGCCACGTGTATGACTACTTGAAAATATCAGATGCTTTCCATAGTCATCATCATCAAAATCATTTCAGCTGAAAGACGTCCACTGCTGTACATAGGCCTCCCCCAAGATGGGGGTGGTATGTAGTAATCGCCACGCTTAGCAGGTGGGTTTGCGATCGCAGTTGGTTTGAATAAATACTCGGCGAATGCTGCTACCCATCCGGTGGTCAATCCCTTAGTCATTTTTTACGACACCCACGAGAAGAGATGATGTGGTGCTATTCTTTATGTCCGGCACCACATGGAACTTTTCGATAGTCATTTGATGTCGATCTGCTTGGTTAGGTGGGCCGTAGGAAGGAAATATTTTAGTTTAAGTTCAACTACAGAAATCGCCTCTTATTACAACTTGTCGAGGAACATATACCCACCATTTTATTAGTGCTAAGGTCATCGATTCACAACATAGAAAAATACAAAAAGCCCACGCTAGCTTTGTTTCCACTTTACTTGCACATTCCCTCACCGATAGAGTCTCGTCTTAAACGGGGTCACACAAGTCAAAAGAGACTAGCATACAGCAGGTATTGAAAAGCGAGTCCTTTCACGTCAACGCGCACGAAAAGGGTACAAAGTGGGTTGCTGTTTCGGTTACTGAATGAAAAGGAATGTTTTGAGCCTATTGCGAAGCAGTAGCATTCCAATTATAATAAGCATAACAGTGAAATGTGATGTAGTTGGTAAAATTTATTTTCGTTTAGCCAGTACGTGCATAATCGAGCGTGTATAAGTAACCTTGTCAACCTAGTCTGCAAGAGCAAATATCATAAACCGGGAAGTTGTTGTTTTTGCCTGTGGCAGATTATATTTGACTGTGGATATTCCAGATGAGAACAATAGTTCTAGTCAACTTTATATGTTTTTAAAGCAAAATTCCTATGTCACGGTTACGATTCTATAAAAAATCTTGACGTTTATGTGTATTGTCTAGTTGTGTAACCGAAATTCACAGGTATAATTTAAATTGGATACTCATGTCAATATTTATTTATGCTGTCACTTAGTTAAAAATAATTGGGAGAGTCTGTATAGTAATTAATTTTAACAATGCATGTGAATAGGAACTTTCACCCTAACACAAGTTTTTAAGTGTTTTAATAAGATCGTTACGAAATGACAAGTTCTGTCTTCTTGACAATCTAATTTCATTGTCATCAAATAGTTGAATATTAGAGACTGAACGCCAAAATATTTTATTCAGCGCCTAAACTGGGTCACTTTTTTTGGAGTGACAGCAAGGACAATACGCTGAAATGAGAAAAACGGTCAAGATCTGCCAACGCCAGGCACAAATCGTTCATTTTGGTGAGGAAATCCTTAAAGGAGTCATTGAAATTGTTCTTTTTATTATCTAGAGTCGTGACGTCTCTGGCCCATTAATAACAGACAAAAGACAGTCTGTCGACTACTCGATAAATTTCTTGGACGACAGTAAACACCTCATTATTTTCAATGAAGATGGGAATTGGAGTTTTTTTTTCTATTTTTCGTCTCTCAATTTATGCAGTTCTTTGGAATCGAGAACGTGAATTTCCATTTTTATTTTTTATGTATTATAAGGTTAACTTTTTTGGTTTACTTTATCTCATGTGAGCTGTTTATCAGCCCAAGCAGCCACATTTGATAAATAACGAATATAAAACGTGTCTTAGAGAACTAAAGAATATAATAATGTAACAAGTAGGTAAGTTGTAAGATGTTTGAAGTAATTGCATTAACACCATTTAAAACTTATTTAGAAAGCTTTCTTATTTCATTAACAGGATCATAAAGTACGATTTATCAAACTTCGAAATGAAGGATTTAACAAAAATTAAGAATCATAATATCACCGCTTATTAGATTGTATAGAATCTACATTGCGGGATTTTGTCGGATCAAGCGAGTTTGGCGTCGAGTCGAACAATAAGCCAAGTTTATGATATAACGTACTTCCACATTTTGAGAGCCTTAAACCTTCAAACAAATTGATATACCTGACACGGAGGGATACAGAACTTACCATTAAGAAAACTACGGTTATGAGAAGTTTCTGGATTCCACATAAATATTATGTCAGAAAGGTTTTCCTAGCGATATTGTTTTGTACTTTATTATTCTAATACAAAGTGAATAATATTTTAACTCAAGCCATATTGAACAGGCGCACTGGCTCTGGTATACTCATGTCGTAAGTAGTATGTAGGAACGAGCTAAGAGTATGACTTGACTATGAGTTGCTCAGCGTATTGACTTAGGATGTTCAGATTCATAAGGGAGTTACTTAAATATATACGGGTCTATGACATAACCTCAACCTTAATACATACAGTAGACATTGTATAAATAATCAAAAATTATCTAGTAGTTCAAACGGAAAAATCAGGCAATTGAATGGTGTGAATAATGTGGCTATTATGTACGTATACCCAGTCTAGGCTATAAAGTAGGTCGTCACGAGGGATGACGCGCGTGCGTAGCGCTAACATCCGCACGTTCATTAGTCACAACGTCAACAGTTTTGTTCTTTTCCAATATATTATACTTTTTTTTATGGTTGGAGAGTAATTGCTATAAAGGCGAATGTTTTGCTTGTCTTCAACATAATACTTTCTTACAAAGTGGATATGGATTTCATCCTACTACTAAATCCACAATAGCAATGTTTTTGAAGCAAGAAGTTTATTTCATATTGTAAAATATTTTCATTGGGTAGCTTGCTAACAAGAAGACAAAATTGAGGCATTTTCAAATAATATATGCTCTTTATCCTCGACAAGAATGTAATACCTATCACACAATTTGTCAAAGCGAAAGAAAGGTTTTAATTTATTACACTGGATCAGCGTGTAATTTGTTACTTTTGACGTCTGAATTTACGAAAGACACGTTCTTCTATTTTTTAAACCGATTAATAAAAAAACATTCCTGAATGTGAATTTTCAAGTATTGTGTGTGTTCCCTTTAAAATATTAAGAGTTTAAAACAAAGTGAGACGTACTGAGTTTCTAAGAGTCTGTACTGAGTCTGCCAACCCGTACTACGCCAGCGTGATGGACTAAGGCCTTAATCTTCTTATTCTGAGAAAAGACCCGTGCCCAGCCGTGGGACAGTAATGGGGTGGTGGGTGGTGGGTGGTGGTGTGGTGGACTTAAATAAATAAAGTATTACATTAAAAGAATGTCATTAATCTCCACCAAATAGTGATGCTTGCATTGCTGTGTTTTGGTCTGAAGGGTACGGGCACAGAATACCTAATAGTACGAGCATCCCTAACCTATACATGTGTGTGCGTTCGTATACAGACGTAATCTTGTGTATGTAGGTCGTGCTAGCATTTATATTGTATTGAATGTCCGGGGTGTGGTACGGGTGCCGGTGAAATTATAATCACATGAGACCTTCCATCTTCATGTCCCAGTTTGGCGAACCGACTCGCGGTACCATTTAGGCAACAGTCTAGGTGGTACTGCAGTTGTTATGGGAAAAGGTAACCGCTTAACACCAGGAAGGCCTTTAGCTCGTTTCACCATCTTATACTATAAAATAAAATAAACTATAAAATCAAATACATTACCAAGGACATAAATATCCCAGTATCATGCAGAATTCTGTCAATGACAGTTTGCAAACGATCTACAATTCTTCCATCGAGAAGTTTCTTAAGGACTGATGAAGTTGAATAATGTAAGACGTTTGAACCTTACTTTACCATAACGTCTCAAAGTCGCAAACTCGATAGTTTAATTTCCGATTTCAGGCTTTTGTTGAAAACCTTTGTGTTCAGATAGCTAATACAATTTTGAGACGACTCGACACTTACGCACAAATAAATGTGTCTATTCATAACAGTAAATGGAATCTCCGTCTTTGTGATGATGTAACGGCGTATCTCCTCTACTACGTACAGTTGCTACGGCGTAGCTGACACAATGATTTTGCTACGTTAGCTTCATTACGCTACTTGGTAACTTAACAAAAAACACTTATGTATCTACTTGGTCTGCAGTTTAATCGAATCATTATAATTTGCATACGATCTCATCCTTAAATTTTCTACTTAACGACAATTTCGAGATAACCCGTCACAGGCAAAAAAATGTGTCTATCCATAACAATAAATGTAATCTCCGTCTTTGTGGGTAAGCGCGTATCTCTTCTAATACGTGCGGTTGCTACGACGTAGCGGACACAATGATTTTGCTACGTTAGCTACGTTACGCCACTTGGTAACTAAATAAAACACACTCTTGGTCTGGAGATGAATCAAATCATAATAATTGGCATACGATCTCTTCCTATTAGTTTTTCACTTTACCGTCATGATGCGATGATGATGATGGGAAGTAATTGCTAGTTTTTTCTAAACAAATCGTAAAAGCCACGTAGTAACCAGTAGGAATACCAAAGTAAGTCAAAACACGATCAAGGTTTTTTTTTCATTAAACCAATTCGCATGAGCTGCACGTGAGTATTGTGCGTATCTTTTATAAATTATTCGATACTTCATATTTTTCCAACGTTCAGGTTTTTATCGGCTCAGTTTATGGATATCAGATACGAAATCGAATTTAATATGTATTAAAGAAGCTTTTATTGGCTTACTGGTATGATAAATTACTACTATTAATAATTACTACTATTATTGCAGAATTGGGTTTTATTATCCATTTTATTTGTTCATGTAGTGCTTTGAGACGTTAAGTATTTGTAAGTCTAACTAGTGGTTCGCCGCAAGGCAAGACCTCGCGACAAACGTTTTGATGAACGACATTGATACATTTCTCTCCAATAAAAAAAAGTTATATACAGTTGAAAGACAGTGAAATGGGTGTTGTGCGTATCTTTTCGCTTCTCTAACTTCGCTCCGCTCGGTCAGTTAAGAATAACGTATTTTCTGATTTAGCTTGAATGTCCAAAGCGCAGATTTTCACAGGATTATATTATTATGATGTGATATCAGCGTGCATAAAATTTCATATTGATGTCGCAAATTCATAGACGAGGACCAGATCACAAGTCCGGAGAAAAATAAAAGGGGTGAAGCATCTTGTCACATACCTAAACAAAAAGTATTTCATAATATAACAACACAAGGAAAATTACGGACACTCGTTATTCTATCGAAAAGTTATCACGTTCTGTTTTTAGAAGTATCTAAGTAGTTACAATAAAAATAAAGTGCTCTTAAGCGTGTTGTTATTGGACCTAAATGCAAATGTTTTTCTATCGTATTTTCCTTCTAATAGTAGACCTAATGGGACCTCCCACTTACATTAAGGGGACACATTTAGTTTATTGGTATAGTTATAAAAATAGTAAATGTACGGTGCGACCGAACATTGCGGAATTATTGTACAACCCGCGTCAGCATTATCCACCAAGATTCATAATTCATTTTCATTTACTTCTAAGTTAGTTTACTACCGATCATCGAACGCGCCGTGTGTTCTCACATATCTATCAATATCATATCAGTATCATTTATTCTTTAGATCTAAGTATTTCTCTCTGAACTTTAGTGTTAATTTAGTGCAATAAACTATTGGTCTTCAAAAGACTCGTATCATTTATAATTATCATATCAGCATATCAGTAAAGTTGTTCGGTACCTACAATACCCTACAGTAAAGAATAGTTCAAAATATTTTCATCCAAAAACAGACTTTTGGAAAGAAAAAAAAACATATAAAAGGCAATTTTTTTAATAATGAGTGTAAGAAGGTACTCAATTTCTTTGATAAAAGTATCGAACGAAACATGCTTCAAACAATTAAATAATAACAATGTATAATATTTTCGGTAAGAATTGAGTTATGATCAAAGCATGTTGTTGGCTTCTTGCTTCATTTTCTACGACTGGTGTCCGAGTAATTATTTGGACATACAACGCTTGTTAATTGAAGCCGCACACCATTATATTTACTATCTCAACATCTTGAAATGGATAGCAAGAAAATTATGGTAAGGTATTCCTGTTATGGTAACCGCGTAATAGCACATAACATGATAATCATAATTTATTTATTTATGGTTCTGGTCTACGTGCAAATAAAATAGAAAGATTTAGTTTGTAGAACCACAGAGTTAGGTCGTAAAGCAAGGGTGGTTTTATTTTCTAGATTTCCTTTGAAAGTTTTAAGGATTTTATCACACCATTGAGTGACGGGCATGTTATGGCTTTTTACGGTAGCCTATTTTATGCATATTCCATTTTATTATAACAAACAACAAACAAGTATAGTAATAATATAGTAGTAGTATAAGTGTAGTTAAGTATAGATGTAGTATTATGTACAAGTATTGTATGTAGTCTTAGTTTATTGTGTGCGCCAAAACGAGCTCAGAAATAAAATATTTTTCTTTCTTTCTTAGTAAGGAATCGTGCTTAGAAATGTTGTTATCTTTATTTTCAAACAGTGACTTATAAGTACCAGCTTTGCACGTTATTTTAACTCAAAATGCCCAATTTAGTTGGAACCCTAGTTACTCAGCGTAAAACAGCGGGCACATAACAGTTATGCTGTACCGACAGTAAATTGCTTCCACACTCAAACATTTTTTTGTTTGTTCCGACAGTTCTATGAAGATCAAACCATGCAGCGACAAACAAACAACGAGCGTGAGTCTTCTGGACCCACTCCAAGAATCGTAAACTTTATGTTTTTCGTCAGGGGTCCATCTAACTTACATAAACAGCAAAGGGTAATAAACAACATTTTATATTTATACAATATATACCTACTAGAAGTTTCTCGGATTATATTGTCTATTGATGTAGTTTCCTGAAACCCTTGTTATTTGATCGGTATGAAAGTTGCCATGTACCAAATATGATTTGGTTTTATTGCTGGTAAGGATGATACAAATCTTGATTCATTCCTCAAAATATTCATTTCTTCAGTGTTCTTTCCTTTTATATTGCTTGATGGATCGCTGCGTTTTTAGGATGCTTAATTATTTAATTACCTCTCAAAGAACCTTTCAGATGATTAGTTTTATATGAAACGTAGTAAAAATTATACCGACGCCATCCGACACTCTTAGTGAGCTTCCGACTTTGGCATAGCTCCAAGGTCGTGGGGCAATAATACGGACACTGTTAAGGGAGTGATTATCGAAAGCAATAAAATTGTCTTGAGTGGCTTTTGAATTGGTGTAGTTAACTCATGGTTTAATTAGTAGTAAAGTTTTAGGTCAAATCAAAACACTTTAAAAGGGTATTGAATATTTTCAATGGAAAGCGATTTATACTTCTCCATACATAATATACCTAAGTGTCTATTCTCGAGAGTAGGTAGTTTACATAACTTTTGATTGATGCAAATATTCCAGAACTAGTTAATTTAGGAAAAGCACTTACTTGTAAGAAGCGTCCTTTAAGTGAATTCAGTGGTAGGAGCTTTGCCAAAACTATTAAAAATGTTCGTCCACCCTCGTAATATTGTAAAGTGGTGTGCCATAAAACGGTAACATTAAAGAAAGCTTGTTAACAGTTTGTTACATTGTATGAAATTACGTCGCGCTTAAAAGTATGGATAAAATATAATATTACGTATCATTATGGTATTTTATATTTCCATAAAAAAAGTAATAAAAATGTAACTGTTTCAAAGAAAATAATAAAGTCATACGGTTTTCTCGTAAATTAAGTAGGTAGCATGTGAGTTCACATAATATCGTAACAGAATTTCGTAAAAATCATTTCGTATTAAAAGCGTTAGACTATCTGTACACGTTTGTGTGTGTTTGTGAATGCGATAGCTCAGTACAGCGTCACTTTAAACTTACCGTATTAAAATGAAATGAAATGCCATTGTGGCTTTTAATTCAGAGAATTACAGAAACTTCTGAATAATTTAACAGATTCTCTGATTCCAACAATGGATTTCGTTAATTCTGACATTTATTTCAGACAATACCGATTTTAATAAAAAAAAGACTTTTGTGTAGTCACATCGACCTCCTGCATGATCGCATCTGGTGATAAAATGTGAAATTAAAGATGGTATCTTTATTTTTTATGAAGACATTTTAATGACTGAATCGTGTTCACACTGATTTGGAATGAAAAGAAAATAAACCGGACTGAGTGAGTGTGATTTTCAACCCAAAAATGACAAATAACAAAACCGTTATTGTTTTTGGCGTTGATTGATAAAGCATTACAATTTGTTTTGTTTGAAGTAAATTGAACATGATTTAAAATATAGAAAGTAATCCTCTGGATATTGTAAATCAATATGCCAATTAATGACCATGTTAATTAATGGACATGTTAATTTATTGGGACATTCCTAACCCCAAATCTTCTTCTTTAACAGATCCGTTTTAGCAATTAAACATTTATAGATTTCGGTCACAAATGTCCTCAAAGTAATAAATTATCCTGATACGTGACAAAGTTCTCAAAAAAAGAATCATATAAATTATACGGAGCTCACACATGTAGGTAGAATTTGCAGGGTTGGCGCTCGTGGAAAATTTATATTAATTTTGCTGTTTATTACACTTATCGTGTAGTCACGTGAAGAAGAAAAAGCGTTTTATAACTAAAATTACTTGGAATTTTCAAGCAGGCTTTTAAATTAAATATGAGCTTTAAATTATGCAAAATAACAAAACAAACGCGTTCGTTATAATGACGACCATCGTTGTAATGATTCTGGCAATGTCTACAGTCTGTTAGGTGCCCCATGTTCTAAAGTAAAATTTTAAAATCAGTTTAAAGGATAGCAGCGAGGCAACCCTAGTAGTTGTGTGCTCTCGGTTGACTGATTTGGAGTCTTTAGTTATACGCATTGCGGCGCGCGCTTTTCGTCGCTAGTGATCCGTGAAAATTGTCTAAATGGAATTTCCGCCGATACACGCCATGTTCCGGCTCGTATTATCAAGTGAACGACTAATTAACTAATTGGCTAATGGCTATGGCTAATGCTTGCTGATGGAAATCACTACACTTGGGAATATATTTTATGTACACCATCCCAAACGTATATACCTGGCGTTACTTAATAAAGTTTATTTCATCCTTCCTCCGAAAATATTCTGATAAATTAATTCCCACGGTACGATAAGTATCTGCCAACACCGATTTGTTTCTGTCATTCGCATACCAAACCAAAAGGGTCTAAAAAGCCCATCAAATCGATTATCTTCCTCATATTCAATAACAGTTGTCCATAAACCGTGTTCGGTAGTTATAAATGACTGCGTGTGTTATACTGTCGCGTACATTACTCAAGGTTCGCAGGTTCGCAGGTTCTTTTTTTTTTTTTTTTTTTTTTATTCTTAACGGGCTTGCGTTTGACCGCCACCTCACCTGATGTTAAGCGATGGTGCGGTCGACGATGGTACACGCTTGCCCAGCAAAAACCTATTCACTCGAGTCTTGAAGACCACCAGATTATATTTCTCGGGAAACACTGACGCCGGCAAGGAATTCCACTCTTTGGCGGTACGCATGATAAAGCTATTAGCAAACCGGTTCGTGCGTAAGGGTGGAATATCTACCATATAACGGTGGCGCATCGCCGTGCGTCTGGTCGTCCGATAATGGAAAGGGCTTGGGGGAATTAAATTGTGCAATTCCAACGCACACTCGCCGAAATGCATTCGATAAAAAACCGATAGGCTAGCAACTCTGCGCCGATGCTCGAGACTTTGTAGTTTGGCGTCGACCAGCGCATCGTTGCCAACGAGCCTCTTGGCGCGCCTCTCAATCGACTCGAGAGCCGCCAGTTGATATTTAGCCGAGCCATCACAGAGATGAGAGCAGTACTCCATACAGGACCGAACTTGTGCTTGGTACAAATTGAGCAGCTGTTCAGGTGTGAAGTACCGCCTCACCTTAGAGAGGATGCCCAGCTTTTTGGCAGCAAGTTGAGCCTTGGACTCTATGTATGAGCCGAAGTTTAGGGTGGATGTTAGTGACACGCCAAGAAGCTCAAGGTGGTCAGTTATCGGCACGGATGCATCACAGAAAGTTGGAGTAAGTTCAAATTGACTCCGTTTAGCAGAAAACAGGCACGCCTGGGTCTTAGCAGCATTGAACTTGACCAAGTTAGCACGACCCCATTCGGAGACAGCTTTCAGGGTCAAGTTCAAGCGTTCAACCATGGCCTCTCTAAGAGACTGGATTTGCGTCCGACTCGCTCGTGCATTGGATGTGTAACTCTCAACAACGGTGCTGTCGTCTGCGTACCCAAAGGTGCCGGGTCTTAGCAGATCATTTATGTGGAGCAAAAACAAAGTTGCGGAGAGTACTGAGCCCTGAGGGACCCCGGCATTTATAGCCAATTGGTTGGACGTGCAGCCGTCAATGACAACTCGGATCGACCGATCCCTCAGGAAGTCTGAAATCCAATTACACAGATCAGTAGGCAGGCCGAATGAAGGAAGCTTGTTTATAAGGCTATCGTGCCAGACCCTGTCGAAGGCCTTCGAGATGTCAAGAGAAACGGCAATCGCTTCTCCGTGTTTCTCGATGGCCTCGCTCCAAATGTGGGAGGCATACCCAAGAAGATCTCCGGTAGACCGGTTTCGGCGGAAACCGTATTGTCGGTCACTCAGAAGGTCATTAGCTTCAAGGTATCCTAGGAGCTTGTTATTAAGTACTCGTTCCATACTCTTACAGAGTATGGACGTTACTGAGATGGGCCTGTAATTAGCAGGGTCAGCACGACTGCCTTTTTTGGGCACTGGTTGCACATTAGCCTGCTTCCAGGATTTCGGCACTTTACCAGTCACCATCGAGAGACGAAATAGGCGTGTCAGGATCGGAGACAATTCAGGCGCACAGGTTTTAAGGACTATGGCTGGTATACCGTCGGGGCCACTGGCTTTGTTCACGTCAAGATTGCGTAGCGTTTTACGGACCTCCTTCTGGTGGATGCGAATATCCGACATACATGTCTCACATCCATTTTGTGGAGAAGGGGGTGTAGCGCCACCAGCATCGAGACGTGAAGAATCCGCGAAGAGAGAGGCAAACAAGTTTGCCTTCTCCTCAGCAGTGTGGGCCAGTGACCCATCAGGCTTCAGCAGTGGAGGTAGTGAGGGGCGACAGAAGTTCGATTCGACCGACTTCGCCAGGGACCAAAACGCCTTACTACCCGACGGGTAAGAAGCAAGTTTGTTACCTATTCGGCCTATGTGGTCAAATCGAGCTCTGCGCAAAGCCTTCTTACAGGACTTGGCAGCCTTGTTGAAAGCTCTCTTCTTCTCGCTTAAGTCCTTAGTTTTGCGGTTTCGAGCGTCGACCCACTCCAGGTATGCCGTGTGTTTCAGCGCCTCAGCGCTTCTACACTCGGCCCCAAACCATGGACGAGCTTCGCCAGACATTGTTACATCAGAAAATGGAATGTAATGCTCCATCCCCTGACGCAACACGTCCGTCACGGCGCTTGCACAAACTGAAGGATCATCAGAAGAGAAGCAAGTCGGCTGCCAAGGATAAGATGCAAAAAACGACCGCATCTCATCCCAATCTGCTGCTTTGTACCGCCACACTCGCCGGATGCCTCTAGGGCTGGGATCGGGCGGAGAGTAGACGGATACAGATTTCACCAGACAGTGGTCAGAACTACCTAAGGGTGATGATACCGACAAGGAATACCGGTCTGGATCAGTTGTCAGCAGAAGGGCCAAACAGTTGGCTGTGTGCGACTCAACATCAGGCACCCTCGTTGCCCCTTGGACCAGCTGGGTGAGATTTAACGCTAAAGCCAACTTTCGCGTCTCTCTCCCTGCGTGGTCAGTTATCTGGTATGGGAAAAGCCACTCCTGGTGGTGGGCATTGAAATCCCCCAGAATCACTAACTGGGCCGAAGGGTACCGTTGCTGGGCCGCATCCGCCGCCTCACTAAGGTACTGTGTGAGCCTGGTTGTCTCCTGATCTCCGCTATGTGAACGGTAGACGCAGGCATACAGAATTTTCTCCATGCCTGTGTCAACCAAAACCCAAAGTATGGAGAAACTGGGATCTTCAAGGTTTCGGAGACGCCGATAGCAGATGTCGTCCCGGGCGTACAGGCATACGCCCGCACGTGGTTTGAAGTTGTGCTCCAGGGTAAACCCTGGGTAGGAAAGGTACGACACGTCAGACGGACATCCGATCTGCGTCTCCGAGAGAAACAGGAGTGATGGTTTATCAGTCTCGAGGTGGTGGTGGACTGCAACGAGATTTGAGTGCAGACCTCGGATGTTGTGGAGGTGCACTTTGAGAGAGAGGGAGTGCAGCCGCTGTGAAACCATTTTTCTCTTGCTTCTCTTTATCATTATTTTTGTCGAGTGAAGGAAGGTGAGGGGATGGCAGTGAAATGAGGTTCCACGCTGCTAACGTTCAGACACACACTGACAAGTCACAACATTGGGGGACTAAGCCGGAGACTGCGGGGACGCCCGAGCCCCCCCAGGAGTGTCCATCGGGCCCTCTCAACCGGTCGCCGACCGGCACGATGGCGCATCCCGGGATTTTTCGCTAGTTGGCGGGGCAGCCTTTCATGTGTGGCTAGCACACTAATTGGGCCCTCTACTACCTGCGGTCGGCCAGCGGTGCACCCTGCCTCGGATCCCGCTACCCTCCGCGATTAGCCTCCCGATGTGACAGTATCAGCGCGCGTCAGATTGGTCTGCTTGCAGTGAAACAACTATTTCGACCCATCCTCTCGAGTGGCTACACTGGGCATCGTACCGGAACACGACTGGGTCGCTTGGCGGCACGTCTTTGCCCGGTGGGTGGTCGCAAGCCGTCGGCTGAGGCCTACCACCAGTATGTCACCTGATTTGCACCACCCAGGGATCACGTGTAGGGATTCGGAAAAGGGGTACTCTCCTACGGACGTGGATGACTCGACCCCCAAAAGGGTTCTTGCGTAGAGAGGATATTTTACGTGTTCATGAAAACGAAATATTTTGAACCGAGGTGTTTATGTACAGAAAGTACTTTGTACTGTCGCTGGAGATATAAACATGAAATTACTACGATGGGCAATGTTCTGATATCATTATTTTTGAGTTATGTGGGAATCATAAAGGTATTATACTGACGTAAGTATAGAAATGTCTTTGGTGGGAATACAGAGTAGCGGTTTTTATTTCAGCTTAGTCTTATTTTAGCGAATCATAAAAAAAAAACTTTAAAAAATCTAGGAAATAAACGATTAATCGTTAAAATGCAATAAGATAAGTGATTTCTTTGAAAAATTCTGTTCAATAAAATGATTGTCTTTCAACGAAATTACTAAATTTAATTAAAGAAACTGCTCGAGAAGCACATATTTTATTGGCTGTTGTGACTCAGACTTAAAGTCAAGATTTGTTTACGCTTTCACGCAAGAACGGCTGTATAGATTTGAATAAAATTTGGCATACAGATCGAATATTATTCGGATTAACATATAGGCTACTTTTATCCCTAGAAGATGAATAGTACCCGAGAGATGCGCGATAAACGACATTCACGCGGGTGAAGCCGCGGGCATAGGCTAGTAATTTTCATAAAACATTCTACGATCAATTTAATAATTGGAATAAAATACGTGTTATGCCAGGCACAGACCAACCGAACAACAGCAAGCAAGTACGAGTGATTTTCGGGAATGGACACCGTATGCTCGCTTACGTGTCCGTGATGGTTGCTACCCGCCCCGGCGCGAACCCGCGAAAACGATTTACATTGCTCTCAGATTCTCAGTACCACCATAAATATTAGGTTTAAGAACGCAATGTACAGCGTCTTCGCGGGTTCGCGCCCGCGAATGTGGAGCAGGCTTTAAAAACTCGTAATACTTACGGTAGTAACGTGCTTCAGCCGACGCGGCGCGAATTCTTTACGAGTTTTATGCGTATTAAACGGGATTTACGCACTTTCCCTATTTCAGACAATGGAGGCTGAGATCATCAAGAGATGGAGATATGGCGTATTTGATGCATAGCCCTAGAATATAGGTGTAATTTATACTTGCTTTTAAATAAGGCTTCGTTTCGCAAACCTCTTTCGATAAATCGTTGTTACTCAAAGAAGTTTTGTTTGCTTATAACATAGCCATTTGTTTTCTCTGTCATCGTAGTAAGCAAAACCATCGAAGATCGAAGTGGTTAATAATAGAAACCATTTCCAATATGGCTACGATATACACTGTATCGTATTCATGTTCAAAATACATCGAACAGGGAGGCATGTCCAGAACTTGCGACGAGGGACAGGTAAGTTAATAGATTGGTTCTGTTTCTACTGAAGGGATTAATTTTCGTACTGGTCGACGAATGTTCTTGTAGTGTGTGTAAACTGAGAAGGAATACTATCATTGTGATTTTTTTTTACTAAGAAAACTGAAAATATTCTTTTATTATTGCATATTACAGGTTATTTACCACGTAAATCCTTTTTCATGAGGTTATGATGTTTCGGCGCTTTGGCTGAAAATATTATTTATTTATTTATAATTTATGTACACACAATAATATATGAAAGGAGACAGCATTAAAAGTATTTAGTACCAAGGTACTGCTTATTTCAAAGAATTTCTACCAGCAGACTTGCTAGAGGAGAAATAAAAAAGAAATGTAGACAAGATTCTGTAAATTGTGATAAGATGTTATCGAAAACCGGCGAAGTGTGAGTCGGAATCATGCAGTAAGGGTTCCGTACCACCCATCGACATGATACCCCATAGAAATTGATTTAATTTACGAGAGTTCATCAAAAGACATCAACGCACCGTGAGCCAAATATGAATTTTTGCATCTCTTTCTTACGCAGGTAGCACCACATATATCTATGTTTGCCTTACTTTTAGTGTTAATTGCTAAACAACATAATATTTACTATAATCAGAGGACGGTTGACGCTGTTATGTATTATCGTTTTGAAGATAGAGCAGGAACAAAATCGTTGAAAAAAATGCATGTTTTTCGAGGTTTCATGTATGGGGACCCCCTTTGGTTTTAGACTTTTTTTTAATTTTTAGTGTTTGTCGTGACAGGGATCATAGCAATACATATTATGAGAAAATTTCAACCGGCTACCTATTACTGTTCAAAAGATACAGCCCTGGGACAGACAGACGAACGGATGGACGAACAGCGTAGCGAGACTAATAGGGTCCCGTTTGGCACCCTTCGGGTACGGAACCCTAAAAAGCATTGGATAACCTTGTATTCTTTCAGTGGACTTTTTAAGATATGTAAAGAAAACTGAAAGAAAAATGCCGTCAATTAATTTATTCATTACAAAAAAAAACTTATATGAATTAATTACTTGCACAGAAGCTTGAACGCTTTCATAACAATTAATTTAATGGTTTTATGAAAATGGGTCACCAACATTTTTTTTGCAAAGGTTTCCTCCGGCCTTAAAACACGATTAATTACTCTGATTATGGTAATTTTATGTTGATCTTAGCTAAACGATTTCCTTTTGTTATTTTTGTAGTACGAAGTGTTTCCGGAAACCTTACCTTAATAAATTGTGAAGATCTGTACATATCAGATCTGTAGATGACAGATTATTAATTTAACAAAAAAATAAAAATAAAAGAGTTTGTGATTTATGTATTTTGCCTGCGTGCTAAATATCTACCTGCTTCATTTATTAAAGATCCGTAAAGTTGTAACACAGTTATGGTCTGCTCTTTTTTTGAACAAAATTGAATTATGCCTCTAAAAACACGCAAGTATGAAGATTTTCAGTAGACTTTAGTTACATTCATGATATATGTACCTAATCGCAAAACAAAAATAATCTCTCCCTCTCAGAGAAAATAGGAGTCTCTCACGAGATAATTTACGAAATTCATAAGAATGTTATCGTTTCTCTTCGTTGTTCAATATCTATAAAGTATTATAAACTGTTTTGTGTTACGATACGCGAACTTTTTAGGGTTTTTCTTTTCCCAGCATGTATCTCGGAGGTGTCATAGAATTTCATGTAAGAGGTTCTAAGTGACGCTGTTTATCCAATATTATCACAATTTTGTTTGTAAATAAGTTAGGTAAGAATATCTTTCAGTGATCCGGCTTTGTTGTAGTAGGAACATTATCTTAAGCTTGTTTTATGCCTCAATAAACGTGCATGATTACTCGTTGACAGGCACTACTCCCATATATTAATAACTTTTTTGTAAGGACTGTAGGGCGTGGGGTTTGCAAGTACTTACAGAAATTATGATTTTTATTTATTAATTAAAGCTGTAACATTCTTGATACCTTGTACCTTTAAAGACAGACATTAATTCTAATTTCAAATTCAAATTTAAATGCTTTTTTTATTTCAAATAAACCTAATTACAGGCACTTTTGGAACGTTAGGCTCTAGTTGCACGGTTTCATATTTAATTATTTGCGCAAAATATATATCTTTAGGTTAATGAAGACTAATTAATATCAATAAAACTGTAATTAATGGGAATAAGGTTTGAGATGAAGGGTGGAGTTTGTCGAAATCTTATCATATAATATTATTAATGAACTGAGACTTACAAGCGTCTAAGTACGATTTCATCTTGATTGTTATTAATTGCCTCCTTTAAGTCTGATGATTCGTTCTTTGACTAATAATAAAAAGCCTGAATTAATCATTGATAGGTACTTCGTTTTGGTCCATCTTACTTTACTTTATAAAGCGATATTCATAGAACTAGAACAATATGTTAGAAACTTTTTTAGCTTAATAGACAAGGAACGTGACAGTGTTTATTCTGTGTATTTACGTGTTTCAGTGACCCACAACACAAAGACTCATGTCTCTTAAAAGCAGACTGCTGATGAATTTTATAAAGTTTGTACCTGCAATAGTTAACTTTAAATGTAATACATCTACTAGACTGTCTGAAAACTGAAAACTGTCACTAGATAAGGCAATATCTGCTTACCCATATAAATAAACGAGATTGCTCTCAATGAGGCGCTGTACCCATCTCCATAGAATTTCACAATTTATATCCTCTCCGTCAATTTGTGAGAAATACGTGCAATATCCGCTAAGCTTATGATAAATTGAACGTTTTTAATGGTTTACGTTTTGAACATATGCTGCCATCTGTCAAAATAATGCCGCGTTTTATTGTTGTAAAGCAAGCCAATATGTAGAGATTTAATACGGCTATATTTTACACGGTTGAAGTTCAATGACTGGGAAGACGCGTCATTTTAGCAAGTTGTTAGTGTAAAAGTCGACTTAAAAAAACCACAACGTCATGTAAGTTTCAAGAAATAAATATGTAGGTATATAAATACACAGTACGTTAATCGCACCGCGAACCATAGAAATCTAAATAAAATTCATAATTTCAGCCGAAAGCCATCCACTGCTGGACATAGGCCTCCTCCAAAAGGGGAGATATGCCATAATCGCCACGCTTGGCAGGTGGGTTGGTGATCGCAGTAATTGGTTGGTTAAATACATGAAATAAAATTACCTTACATTATTTAGATTTATATGACTAAAATATAAGAATGTAAAAGGGTTAAAAGACAAAGCCCAGAATGTGTCAGGACTTGCAAAAATGGAGCACATAATGCTTCCGAATACAGTAGACATCACAGAAATAGATAGAATAGAATGGTTGTAATCACAATTTTACTTGCGATTCATGTGTGGCAACTTTCGAACAAACTACGCCTTACATTTTCCGTCAATAATTTTAAAAAATGAACTTTAATCAAATGTACTTTACAGTTTTTATTTCTGCAGTTAGAAACAGTACAATAAGGCATTTTTGCTGGTTTTTGTTACAGTATTTACAGAAACAAGTTATAAGGCTTACTGAGAAGGGCTTTGAAATGCCCTGCACTATGGTGCAGAGTGTTGGCACGCGCGCCCTGCCCACTTTTACATTCTATCTATTTCTGTTGTAGACATAGACACAAAAAAAACCAATTACGGTGATAAACGGTTAAAAAAAATCTAAAGACAAGCAAAAAAATATAACATTTCCTTGTCTTTGTTGATTTATTTTAAGCGTTCAAATGTAGAGTCCCAATAAATCTTAGACCCTGTTGGTACCTACAAGATGTTCAGCTAAATAACAAACAATACGAGCCTCGTAAATAATGATTCGGAACAAGTATGTAGCAAGGGTCGTAATATATCAACAGATGTTTGTATTGCTAGGGCCTAGTTTCCGCAAATCAATGAAAAAAAATAACAATCGCGTGTAGCATGTGGACTTCTTTCAGGGAAAAACCCATTACATTTTCTATTATCATGGCTTGATCTTTAATCTTGTTTATATTTCTCCTACAAGGTTTTCATTTCTGCAGAGATGCTAAAACTTCTTTATCTTCTAACTCATTAAGAACTTCAATGTGTGTCATAATTCTACCAAGGTAGTTGCTTCTTGAGCGTACCTAGCTAGCTAGCTGTCTTCTTTAATAAACTCTTGATTTTGTTTACCAACGGCTAACGGGGCTTCACTAATGGGAAGGGTGCCCGCAATACTCGTAAATAACTGAGTAACACTTAATGTTGAGAATTTGTGAACATTTTAGGACTTTAGGACAACCCTGTGGTGAGCAATTATGTCTGTTTTCAACATTTGGGTCAGGCTAGGACCCAGCTATTATAGTTATCACTAGTCACTACGCGGAACTTTGATCGATTGTGTTTTAACAACTTTTTGGAATGTCAAGCGCTTTTTTTTATGTTTGACTTTACGATCACTGCGATGTATCTTAAATATTATTTTTTGTGTTTAATTGGAAATTCGTAAGTTGTTCCTAGTTGTTTTTATTTTATTTTACGGCCACATTTAAGTAAGTTACTTTAGGTTCTAGTTATAAAAAAATATTTAAGCATATTTTCAAGCGCTATGCTATATTAACCGAAGAAATGATCCAAGAACAGTTCTCAGTCGTGTCTTTATTAGAAGACCGACAAAGCATTCTAAGCCAAGAATGAGAAATTTATATTTATCTCTGCATTATGATTTAGGGGTCATTCTCCAAAATTGCTTCCGGGACAAAGGTTTCGACGTCAGAGAAAATATGCTTTTAAAGTGACCCCTTTTCTTCGTTATCTACAAAGGGTCAAATTTTAGATGAATACAACAACATCAGGAAACATTGCAGGGATGCAATTAAATTTCTAAACTGTATTGTTATATTTTTGGGGTCCTCAGCGTATTCATCAGGCTACTTTTGCGTAGGAAATTATCAGATAGCGGGCCCTTATTAACAAGTCAGCAGTAGAGTAAAGTCCAAAAATATTTTGTCGAGATTACATCACTATTAACATGCGCAACTACATATATGAGATGGGATTGGACCCTGTTATTGTCCATGTTTTAATTATCCAGGATGGGCTACTTCGATAGAGGACCTTAAAGGGAAAAGTTGTTAGTGTGTTTCAGGAAACCAACACATGTTTATTAAAACTATTCTTGTAGTCCTTCATGTGGTTACAAGTTACAATAGCCCAAATAACACCAGTCGTTTTACAGTCCTTTACTTTGTCTCATAGAGGACTTTAGAATGAACGAACCATAGTTTGGGCTTTATGTAAACCTTGCTAAATATTTGAAAAATTTATGGATAAACTACATATTGCAATTAAATTATTTGGTAATTATTTAAATTGATATTTAGATACGTACACCGTTTTGCGAGAAAACGTTCGTACGGCTTTTAATAAGAACAATATCATTAGTACTTATCAATACGCAAAATGACTGGAAAAATCGACAGAAAGGAATAAATAGGGAGAAGGTGTTGTAGTTTTCAATACTTTTGTTCTTATCGTCGCTAGTAGAGGATCAATACATATCATGAGCGACGACGCCGACATCTTCTCCGGACCACGTCGGTCCATAACGTTTTCGTACAAAATGCAAGTTGGAACTACCGCGATCCATAATTAAGCGATGGCGCCCATCCATTCAACAAAAAAATCATTTTTTGACCGACACACTTGAGGGGTTATCGTCACTTCGCCACGAGTATATTAAAGACTAAATTTAGATAAAGCGATTGTAATTGTAATGACTGTTTATTCGTTTACCACATCTTTTATAATCAGTCCGACTTTTTTAGAGCATACTTTAATTGCCCTGAGGAGTATTTAAGTACTCCACCACTCCGTAATATAATCAATATTTACCCGAACCCGGTCCATGTCCAAAACTAATAAACACAAGCCAAATACTTTTATTGCAAAACTTTATTTTACGAGTCACCAATATAGCGCTGACTGTACCTAATAGCGGTTGAATGATAGTGTGTCTTATCCTAGATAATACGTCACTGATCAATGCGCCAGGAAAACACAAACACACTGTTTGGGGAACAGTTCCGAACATGGCGCCGTATTTGTGTTTTGTACGCGATTTCAATTTCGATGACTTGTTTTGTTTATCAAGTAAAATAAGCTAAATGTTACATAGTGCCTAAAGCGTGGTATCTTCACTTTGTACTTTTTGGTTTTTTAGTATTTTTGGGACATTTTACACAGCAACATCTAGTCCCAAACTAAGTAGAGCTTTTATTATGGGTACTAGACAATGGATTTAATATTTGTTTTTTTTTTTGTAAATACATACTTATTATACATAAGAAACACCCAGACCAACACAAACACTTATGTTCATCACACAAATATTTGTGTCCTGTAGGAATCGAACCCACGACTTCGTGATCAGCAGTCCGACACTCAAACCACTAAGACCACAGACGTCGTCAACCTACTTATACTTTTTAGTACGTAAAACACTACAATTGCAAAACAAGTATCATAATTAAATAGCTTTTGCGCGAACATAACAAATAATAATTAACCTTACACTGTGAACCAACGTCACATTCATAAATTAGTTTTCATATTTTATCAGGAAACCTAGCGCCATTATTATGTTAAAATAAACTTATACAGAGACTCCATGACTGATATACCTGTAATGTAATGCCATTTCTAATGGACCACGTTTAACACGCGTGTGAAACGTGGTCCATTGGCAATTCCAAGTCCACTTATAGTCGTCTCTGAAGTTGAGATCACTTTACATCTACTACCTTATGTACCTGCCAGTTACCTATATAGATAAATAATATGAAAAATTCCTTCCACATTACATGAGTCGCTAACAAATGTATCGAATAAAACAATAGCTCGGTATAATGGTGACGTTTATATAATTTACGGGAACATTTTGCCGATTTCTTCATTTTCTTGCATAAATCTGCTAGACTGATTAAAGAAGCACATTCATTCTCAGTTTATCCTTTCGGAATATTTACTATTATGTGGTCCATAACATATATATAACATGCAGTAATGGGGTAACTTCTTCAGAAATGACTTTCTTATTTTTTCAACTATGAGCTTTCGCCGGATTGTACACATCTTATAGTTTGTCAGGAGCGTCAAGTATGATTCTAGGTTTTATGTAGAGCTTACTTAGAATCCTATAACGTTTGTGTTCTATAAAAGCGTGGATGAAGACTGCAAATATCAGATGATCGATCACATCGGCAGGTATAACAATATACATATTTTCCGGTTAATTGGATTCTTTCTCGTTAGCACGTCACACTCGTGCCTGACCCCATTGGCGTCGAGTGTTGCCATTAATTAACTGCTCACTCATATAATATCGTGTTCAGTCAACAGACATCCACTTCCGTACATCTCTACGTCAGAGCGTATTGTTATAGGTTTTATTTGGGCCTTCATTTGTCGGGAATTTCATTTAAGCTCAGGTGTGATCAATAACATGATTTGGACATTCAAATTCTTCCGTAGGTATATCATAATTTATTATGTATTCCATATGTATATCACAAGTTACTGAATTAATATGTCTGCATGTAGTAAGTGGGATACATTTACCTACTACAATCTCTTACCGGAAAATAATGTTAATAATCTTACTTGTAGGAGCTGTTACAACTGACAGCCTATTAATCTTAGAGCTTACATTATAAGCTAAGAACCCACCAAAGGTCACACGTTTTAAACGTGACGTTTATCAAGCTCATATATTAAACTCTAGGCTTAATATATTGAACAATCCAATAATTAATAACAAAAGTAGACATTTTAGTGGAATTAGCCTGAGTTATAAATGATACCAACATATAGATCAGGACATGAGCTGAGCTGATGAAGATGAATGGATCTGTAAGCTACGGAATAAAATATTTCACTGAACTTAGAAAAAGATTTAAGGAATGAACTAAGGTGTGACAAGTTGAGAGCTACTCAGTGCTCATATTGACCCGTCTACATCTTCACTTGACTACCACCGATATTGATCTATTACGTGATTCTTACCGGAATCTATATTCTTGTGCAGAAAAATTTCAAAGAATTGGTTCAATGTGCATTTTAGAGATATCTTCTGCGGAAAATTAAGTATAGCATCATTGTCATTGTTATTATGATTGATATTACTTAGCTATATAAAAATATCCTGCTTTTCCAATGATGATGTTATAAAAAATATTCAATTTACATGGATCAAATGTTTAAACAAAATACAAACTTTACTTGAGCAACAATGTATCGTAGAGCATCAACGTTTTTCTAAATCTATACCAATGAAACGATACAAACTTAAAATAAAACTACCAGCTGCAATTTTGAATATTTTGGTGTCTATAAACCTTTAGTGATATACCAGGCCCCTCAGAAAGTATTGCGAAAAAAAGTTTTTATATATGGGAGACTGGCCAGTTATAATGTTTTTCGAAAATATGATTATTTATAAGTAAAAATAAGTAAGTTCCAATTTCAAAATTTCCCTCCACATTTTTTGCGAGTTAATTCAAAGTATTGTGTCTCACTGAAATATGGATCTGCGCCGGGAACATTTTAGAGCTATGATTTTATACGATTTCAAGTGTCGCCTGAAACCGGATGAATCGTACGATAGACTTCAAATGGCATTCATGGATGAAGGCCCTTCCAAGGCAACCGTGTATCGTTGGTATAACGAATTCAAGCGCGGTCGATCAACTTTGGGGGATGACGAAAGAAGCGGTCGCCCTTTGACGGCTGTTACCGAAGAAAACGTGCTAGCAGTGAAAAATTTAATCCAAGACAATAGGCGAATTACATATCAGGAGATTCAACACATATTGAAGATTGGATCGGGAAGCGTTCACGAGATTCTACACAGCCATCTTCGCGTGAGGAGGATAGTATCACGCTGGGTGCCGCACAACCTCACCGATGCTCAGAAGCAGGCCCGGGTGGAATGGTGCCGTGATATGCTTAACAAATTTGAAGCAGGCTCGTCTCGGCGTATTTACGACATCGTTACAGGTGATGAGTCCTGGATTTATCAATACGACCCAGAAACCAAGCGCCAGTCGACTGTTTGGGTGTTTCAAAATGAGCCAACGCCTACCAAAGTGAAGCGATCTAGAAGCGGGGGTAAGATTTTGATCGCTAGCTTTTTTAATTTGACTGGCCACTTGGTATCAATTCCCTTACGGGATCAAAGAAGCATTAATGCCGAATGGTATACTACCAAATGTTTGCCAGAAGTTTTCTCTGTTATAAGCAACAAGCGACCAAACACAGGGCTCCGCGGGCTACTGCTCCACCACGACAATGCACCTGCGCACACCGCACTCAAAACGAGGGACTTCCTGGACAGCACGCCAGTCAAACTCCTGGGTCACCCTCCTTACAGCCCTGATCTAGCACCGTGTGACTTCTTTTTATTCCCAAAAATAAAAAATCAGCTCAAAGGGATACAATTTTCGTCGCCGGAAGATGCGCTGGCTGCGTTCGAGCAGGCTGTAAACGAGGTGTCTGCGGCGGACTGGAAAAAGTGTTTTGAAAACTGGTTTAGGCGCATGAATCTTTGTATAGAGGCTGGTGGAAAGTACTTTGAAAAGATTTGATAAAAATATATGTACGTATAGAACAATTTTTTTTAGTTTCGCAAAACTTTCTGAGTGTCCCACGTATTTGACTACAATGACTCGAGCTCTGCCAACTAGATCGAGACCACTAACTAGCTTTACAAGCTATAAATAATAACTTCTTAGGTTTTCGCGATCACTACACATTATAATAAAACAAAGTTTAACCGGATTAAATCGCGTATATTATTTAAATTGGTTTCCCTGACGTTTCGAAAGCTTTGCAGCATTTAGCATTTTTTTTTTTTTTTTTTTTTTTTTTTTTTTTCATATTGTACGTTAGATTAAAATAATTTTTTAGAAATATTTGTAAAGACGCTTGTCATCTTAGTCTACCTGCGACCACGAAATGCTGCAAAGCTTTCGAAACGTCAGGGAAACCAATTTAAATAATATACGCGATTTAATCCGGTTAATATTTGTTTTATTATAAAGCTATAAATATCTAAACGTAAACACCGTTTGTACAGCCTGAATTTCCGTAATGTTCCGTGAAACAGTCAGTGTTCGTCACACGGGACATGTTCTCTTAAGTGACAAGAGACTTGATAAACTTTCCTTTGCTTACAATTTATTTCCGACATCTCCGGCCGTGAGTATTTTACAAAAATACGTACGTAATTTGTCCAAGGCGACGCAATTCCTGATTTTTTCATGATATTTGCTCGAATTTGTGGGGACATCCTTATTTACTTCAGTGCTGCTTCACACGGAATTGCTTCGAACGTTTTTCGAATTTATAGTCAAAGAAGGAATCTTACAGTATTAGGTAAACATTTAATTATTCAGTCCAAGTTTATTGTTCTTACTAACATTTTTTAAACATCGATGTTTTTGGGGCACAATACAATATTTTGCTTCAAAACATTAAATCAACCGGCTACCTACGACCTCTTTTCACAAATGTTATAACTACTAATGTGACCACACTCTATTGTGAAGCAATAAAACAATAGACTCCGTTTCAGTATGCCAATTTTATAGGTTTACAATAATGCTTTATTGTCAATACTCAGTGTTTATTATGTTTATGTTTTTGCAATTATTCTTCTACATTTACCCTGACATTTATTTTCCAACTATTGTTTTCGATTTAATGGGTTAACAGTTTTTCAGCTTCCACTGCCGAAATACGTAGCCTTCCCCCCTAGCCAAGTTGACAATCTACAATCGTCAACGCTAATAGAAAACAATCAAAATGTATGGGAATGACATATCTCAACGAAAAAGTCATTCGTGAGATATGTCATTTTCATACATTTTGATTGTTTTCGAAGCGTTGACGATTGTAGATTGTCAATTTGGCTAAGGGGGCTTTACGTTTACTTTGTTAAATTCCTAGTCATAGTACCTACAAAGTTTATCTAAACGCCAATTACTGCCAATTTTGTGTTATCAGTGAGTTAACGTTTCATAAATTCAGAATACCATTTTTATTTAGAAACTGTTCTCAACTGCATTGATTGTCTCAAAAAACATGCGACATAATTATGAATTTTAAAATAGTAAAAAAACATAACAATCATCCATCTAAAAGTATTTTCGTCATTAATCTCCATAAAACTTGATCTCTTTATATTAACTTTAAGTTTTAAACACAACTCCATTTACAGATAATGAATATACATCAACTTTCATTTATTCGAGTCTTCCAAAGGCCCTTTAATCTCTTCCTGAAAAATTAGGTCTGAAAAACAGTTTTATCTTTGTTCCAAAGTTTCACCGGTCTCATAAATCAAATCAACTTTGTTGAAAAAAGCTCGGTCCAAATTAGTAGTAGCTATTATTAGGGTTTGGTACAAAAGTTTTAGTAATTGGGTGTTTAAGTGTCTTTTATTTTACGATTCTTTAAGGTTTTATTTTCCTTTGTATTTGCAAAACATAGAACCCCGCCAATCTACGAATGTGTGAAGTGTGTGAACCAACAAAACTGTATTTCATTGCTGAATAGTTAAAATATTCAGCTTCAGTAAGTTTTGCACGTTCCCTGACTAAACTTTAGCAAAACTACTCGTTCACAATAATTGAAATAAAACTTACTTCACTGTTACTACAATGGCTGCCCCGATAAAAGATTTAATTTATTAAAGTTCGTTTTATGAAAATATATAGTACTGCCTCAATTTTAAGCCATTTCAGTGCAAACAAAAGTACGTACCTACTGTTGACTAAGTAGGTAAGAATCTATTACCCTCAAATTCCATAGTAATCGATGCTCACTCGCTGCTTCAAACGATAGTCTCTTAATCTAAGATTGTTTGTATAACAACAAGAGTCAATTCGGAACTGTTACTGAGGAGCTCGTTATACATTTAGATCAGAAGGCTGCTCACCCCCTGTCGTGCTTGATGAGGCAGTGTGTTCGGTTAACCGATAAGGTCGTGTTTGTACACTGTAATCTGTTTAACTTTGTAACTATGGTTGTTTGGCTTTGAAGATGAGTCGATATTGGATGAAGTTCAGCCGATAAGTACCCAGTAGGTATTTGTTCTGAAGATCAGAACCTTAACAGCTTGTAAGTGATAGGAAAATAGATAATATCAGGGGCTTATTGTCTTCAACAGAAACGAGAACATAATCTTTATGTTCTTTGTGTACCAAAGACATTTTGCGAAACTTGTGGAATGAGACAACGATGAATGATGTTGAACGGAAGGATCGGAACGAGTGAAAGGAAATGAGAGTGAAAGAGCAGGCTGTATGAACGAATATGGCGAGTTGGCCAATACGACGTTAAGAGCTAAGACGACCGCTGTAATCAAATATAAAAATTATTGGTTTTTCTTCCAAATTTAGTGTGTGAAACGGAACTGTTCATTTATTTTCGCATCCTGATCCCACACTTAATTGTATTGTTATAAAAGCATCGTACTACTTGCTTTACTTTTGAGTTCTACATTAGAATTGGCAGCAGCTGGAGTAGCTCAAGTTTGAAGGAGTCGGCTTTTATTACTGAAACTTATTCCAATTGAAAGATCCCATATGAGTCAGGGTTACGACACATATGTGCTATACAATGATATAATAAATATCATTGGTGCTATGATAACAATATATATTATCCGTGATATGTGATAGAAGTGTATGAGATATCTTCTCCTCAAATTCAAATCAGGTAACAGTAGATACTTATAATTTTGTTTATTTAAAGGATATCAAGCCTTATTACATTTTGGTGGGTTCAGCATCATCAACCCATACCTATGAGGATTGTTGCATCATATTCAATGTTAAGATGGGACAGACAAAAAATCATAGGCATGGGGTACTGTTACCCATGAGGTTTGATAAGATTAGTCCTATGAGTAAAGAAAAGCAGAAAATCGGAAAATTGTAAGTATTCCGTTTTTTTCCTTTTAAGGAACGGAACCCTAATAATAATAGGATAAGAAAACTTTAACTTCCTTTACAAATATAGAACATTTTAATCAACCTCGACTAAATTGGAGTTTTTCACAAAGGATACAATAAACCGTGTTTTGAATAGGCACCATAACCCACCGCGCCTTCATTTAATTTGTAAAGAGGCATTTTAAATAGAAAGCAATGGACCGGAGCTATCCTTGGAATCTAATTACAGAATTTAATTCAGCATAAAGTTTCAGGCTGACTTCCTTTAACATTAGCTGAATGATTTACTTTAGAACTGTTTTGTTTATCCTCTTTTCATTGGATAGTACTATGAAGAAGTTTGAATTAGTCTGATTCATGCTGTGTGAAGAAGGTAGCTGGGGGGACTGGTTGCGAGGGGTGGAGGTCCAAGTGTAGTGGCGCAACTTGGGAGAGGCCTATGTCCGTGGACTGTGATAGGCTGAGTTGATTGATGCTGTGATGTTACAATAGTCATATTGTTCGTATCCATTCATTTGTATTTTTAATTTCAGACGGTGTTATGATTATTGTTTTTACTCTGAACAGAACAGTGATTAATGTACTGGTTGAATTCTACTTTTTATAAAGCATGGATTTATTGAAGTTCGTATTCTTCTGTTCTGCTAAATCTTTATATGGATTATATTTAAGTGAAATTTATTGGTAACATAAACAGTGGAGTGTACCACAAAATAATTAAATTTTAATAATGAAGTACTTTGTGTACAACATGTTACAAAACCCTGTTGTTTCTGTGAGGTACGTTATCAGAATTGATATTCATACGTAAGGACACAAGTCATTTGGAAAAACTCTTCAATAAAAATAATCAACTTCTTAGGTTTTCACGATCACTACACATTATAATAAAACAAAGTTACCAAACCAAGTTAGAAAACCAATTTAAATAATATACGCGATTTAATCCGGTTAAACTTTGTTTTATTATAAAAATAATCAACTTAAATATTGACATAATTAAAAGTGATTATATCACTTTCAATTTACAATTAATAATGATTTAATATTTAATTTCATTATTTTTATTGATATAATCACTGAGTGAGTGAGTTTTGAGTGATATAATCACTTTCAATTGACAATTAATAATGATTTAATATTTAATTTACGTATGAATATCGATTCTGATAACTTACCTCATAGGAACAACAGGGTTTTTGTTAGATACTGTATGTTTAAAATAAATGTACGTATTCAACGTTAAATTTCCTATGTAAATTAATACTAACAATACACATTTTTACACCATAACACAGAAGCCACATACCTCATTTCCTGAAACAAACTGAAATGATAAATTAAATTATGAACCTCGATTACCCTTAGAACATGCTTAACACACCATTAAACTAAGCGAACTATGTGATGTCGTTAAGAAAACTGTCTTGTACGTAACATAACGTTTATTGCTAACATTCTCCCTAACCATAGATTATACACTAATATGTGTGTGTCCCTAACCGCTGTTGTTGTAGATACTATTCCCTTGTGAAACAATGGGACGTGCCAGTTGACTGCGATAAGTCGTTTTCTGTATGGTCTCCTGTAGTGTTGTTATGTTTGAATAGTATCGGCACCTTTTAGAGGAATTAAAACCTAATAATGACTTATAAATATATAACATGAAGAAAAAAAACATGTTGTACTTTTGTAAGCAATTTGCTATTGAGAAGTAATATAAATTAATTGAGAGTATTTGGGAATTTTTGTATGGGGCGAGCGAGCGCGATGCGTCGTGTTTACCCACCCACATCTTGTTGTAATGAATTTCGACGGACCAAGCGGTGTACAGAAAAACCTAAACTGGTTTATGTTCTACACTGTATCTTCCAAATGTATGTATTTTTTTTGTGGAAAATAAATAAATAAACCGTAGAAAAAAAAAAGTTCGATTTTCCTGGAAGGGACATGTAATATTTGGCAACCATAATTTGAAGGTGTTAAGGATAATTCTACTTTCTGGGAAAAATAATAAAGATACCGAAAACTGAAAATAATAAATAAGGGATCAATGATCGCATGGCTGATTTTCAGAGTAGGTAAACCAACAGAAAATATACGAACTAATTTTCTTTGTGAATCATTTAAACAAGTGTATTTAAAAATAAAAATCGCGAAACATTCAAAGTTCCTAGTCCTATATTTCTTCAAAAAGTTTTTGCATTGGGCAACACTTTGGATTTAAACAAATTGTTAGAGACAAGGAATTGTAATCCCGGCGATTGTTGAAATTACCCCAAGGGATACGAGGAGGACATAATTAGAATTATACTCAAAGTACAAGTAGTTCTGACCCAGTGACGATAATAACGTTACGAAGGGGACCAATTATTATATACAGTATTTTATCCAATGAGTTTTACTTAAAAAACTCTTTTTACTTCATTTTTAACCTTATTTAATCCGGCATTTTTGTAAAATAACCGTGAATTGTGCTGGACTCAAACATGATATCTTACGTGGTATGAAAAAAATTACCTACAATTCGTACTCCTCAGCAAGCAAATATCAAATTACTACCCCAAATCCTCCACCTGGCTTGGGATAAACACGAAATCCTTACTCATTTGTGTAAATTATGTTTATTTTATATAATATGGTTCATATTAGGTACTAAAAATGTTTTAGTTATGTAGATTAGTTATTGCCGTGACCTTAAATTGTGATATAAGTGCCTATCTCACATTTGCATATTTTTGTAATGGTAAATGTGCTGAGCTAAACTGTACTAATTTGCTGCAAGCACCTTCCACTACCCCAAGTATACACAATCTAAACTACGTACAAAATCACTGCCATTTTCAAACAGACATCAAGTTCTCAACTCTTGCAGCTTATCTCCAAGAGACAGTCCGGTGTCGTCCACAGTGAGGCTGCACGCTATAAACAATCTCCCTAAACAAACTGTCCACTCGATTAGCTAATGTGCAGTATTATTTTAGAGCAGGAGTCGCCAACTCGCCTGACCAGTCCTTATCCCAGATATGTGGAAGAATTTGACCAGAGTCCAAGTTAACCTATATACATTTCATACATATTTGATAAGTTGGCTTATGAAGCCTGAAGGCAACGTTTAATCTATCTTGTACCTTAATAGAGTTTGTATAAGTTCATGTATTTTGTAAGTTCTCTGAGAGAGAAGTATTTTTTTTATAAATCACGATAGTGTTAGTACAATAAAACCTTGGTAAGTCCTTATTATGGGAAAGCTATACCAATGTCTAGCCGTGAATCATAAAGGCTTTTGTAAATCGTTTATAATTATTTATGATACCTACGCGAATACGATTTGATTCTAGGATAAGTCAGCAGGGTCTACAAAATATTTCTTTTCAAGTTTACTCAGTTTCCAGGCACAACAGATGTCATTCTATGGAATTTTGTGGTTCTGGTATTATACGGTAACCACAAAAATGTTGGCGCACCCGGCGCCGGCGGCAGCTTAGTTTCGTTTAGTTGGAAAACTTTATGCCTCAAAATAAGCACTAACGAATTTAAAAAAAATAAATTTATAAGAAGAAATGCGATTAAAAGTTCAATATAACATACTGTGATGCTACATCAATAAAGAAAAAAGCTCGTATAGAGATAATCAGGTGATTTTATTCGTGAGCACAAATACATTAAGCATGCATCATTGAACATAATACGTTATTAACATTATTGATTCAAACCATTGGGCGACATTGTTTATTTGGATACGGATTTCAATATTACGGTTGTTAAACACTGCTTGAAAAACCAATAAACAGCAGTTTATTTAGAGGCGGATGTCAATATTGCGGTTGTTGAATGGAAAATTCAGTAGTTAAACAGGAAATAAATATATTTTATTAAAAAGAAAACAAACGGCAATCTTACTTGATTATTACAGATTATTTAGTTGTTACAAAAAAGTACTATAGTGTATTTTTATGGAGAGGCCCTGAGTTACTAGAAGTTTCAGAGTCTGCTTATATTGATAGCGATTACCCAGCAAAAGAAAACTGCAAAAAACCTGAACAATCTTTTGTATCGTCATCTTTACGTTGATAAATGTATTCAAATCCAGTGCCGGTTTTACCTGTGGTGCAGGGTGTGCGGCGTACACGGGCGCAGGGTTTTAGGGGGCGCCGAACGCCGGGCGGCACTTGCGACGCCTCCAAAGGGCCTACGTCATTCGCGGCGCTCTCAAAGACCATGCGCCCGTGTCAAGGCCGACGCCGGTGACACTTGGGTGCACCATATGCTCCCTAATTTCCGATCAATGTGGAAGTTATAACTGTAGATAAGTATTCCATTTGATCCTGCGTCTACTAAAGGGCGCCAGGGTATTGATTGCCCTCAAGCGCTACATGGGCTACAGCCGGCGCTGTTGTTGTGTGAGTTCTGAGTAGGTATCAAAATGGGTCGTGGCCTTTTATCATTACATACATGATAGTAGTAATGAACCAAAGGCGGAGAGGTATTTTGGATGCCAGATGGTATCGGCTTTTTGTTGAACAAAAATGCTTTAGTTTAAAAAAAAACTGGATAAGCAAAGCTTTTTTTCGTGAAGTAACAAACTTCATACGCATATGAATTGGGTGGATAGGCAATGGAAACAAGCCCTTACGCAAAGTTTAACATTTAGTGTTCATAATACTATTTGTTTTTAAGACCATAGTTTATTGCCATCGTTATATGCAAATAATATGCAGTGATATACCTGGTGATAATTATTATCAAAATGAAGAGTCTAATAATATTGGGAATGCTGCATACTGCGGACACCACCATGTTTTCAATATTAAATTGGGTGATTACATACGAGATACATTTTTACAAACAATAAAAGCAGGAACTACCTTATGCCAGGAAAATGGTAGGTAGGTACTTTAAAAGCACGTTAAGATTCACAAGATCTCGCTCCTGAATCAGAACCTCGTCAAAAGCCGCAGAGCTTCTAATTACGGTCACAATATTGTATCGAAGTAAAACAAAGTCAAGGTGACTCTTGACAACCATTCTCCCTGAGGTGACTTAATTAAAACCCGAAGTTCTCCGCCTACATCTTTTGCTGATTTATTAGCCAGCTACGTGAAATATTATCCGAATTAATTTTCTATTATTGAATTTTCCTTTGTTCGTAAAGGAAGTGAACCAAAATGGGGGTTTACCTTTAATACCCTATGTTATAAAAAAAAGGGATGATGACTGCGATAAATTTTTCAAGAAAATCTTTTATCTCTATTACATAATCACAACAAAATCATCAATAACAATCGTGAGTTAAATTCATGATTAATAACGTAACTCACGGTTTCACTCACGTAGGTAACTAATGGAATTACGTGAGTGAAACCGTTTATATTAATAATATCATCAATTCCTTCCTAAATCTTCCGCTAATATAACAATGCTAAATTTAGTTTTAATCCAATTCAACAAATCAATTCATAAGGAAATCTATTACAAATTATATAATTTGTTAATGAACAAGAACCAATTAATTTTAGGTGTGGTTGCTTAATCGAACATCAGACAATAACCTGATTAATACCTACTGATGTCAATTTCACGTCAATTCCTAATCGATTCTGTATTTGGTTGATTGACTAACATTTGGCTTCACATCGTAACTACTGAAGCATACACTAATGTACACAGGCAGATTATAGAGGCGGTACAAAGAGGGATTGCTGTCTTAGAGAAGAAATTATTTCCCTCTGATTGAAAATATTGGTCAATCAGTGTTACATCAACTTGACTTCTTATCAGCTATTAGTTTTCGGTGAATTATTCTCAGCACGATGACCACGACGACCTGGTGAAGGTTGCGGGAATCCGCTGGATGCGGATGGCGCAAGACCGGTCGCTGTGGCGATGTTTGGGGGAGGCCTATGTCCAGCAGTGGACGCCTTTTGGCTGAAATGATAATGATGATGATTCTCAGCACTTATTTACGTGGAGGCAGAACTATGATAGCTGTAAATTAAGTTTTCATAATTTATGTTTGTTTGGGAAAGCTGGATGTTGGGAACGCAGACAGCAGCATATAATATAAAAAAAATCAAATTTAATGTTTAATCTGATGTTATATTGAATTTTCCACTTCAATAGGTTAGGCCCGGTAGGTACTTCACTCGCGTTATTAGAAAATGAAAAAGCTTTGAGAGAGATTATGTTGGAAAATCTATTACGTTTTGTAAAAATGAAAATTATTGTGTTATGCTATTTGTTAAACTTTGTAAGCTACGAAGTTACACACATTTGCCAAAATCTACCCCAATTTACCAGAATGAAAAAAAAATAGAAAAATATGTTGCTTGCTCAAAACAGCCAGACAGTATTGACTAGGTATGTTTGCGTAAGTGTTATTAAAACATCAAAACTTTTTGCCAGAAGTAATAGAAAAAGTTTTGTGTAACCTACAAATTGCGGAAAAACATGTAATTTATGTCAGCCTGCTGGTTATGTCATCGTAAAATAACTAAGAATTTATTACCAGTTCTATCACCGTATTTGCATGCAAATAATATTGCATCAGAGTTACGCGAATATCAGTTGGGGTGGGGTAACTATAAGGAATAGTGTTCCACTATATTCAGAGATGAATCTAAGCGTGAATTCATGCTTCCAATTTGGCTTCCAACTACCAAAATGCAGTGCTATTTGACATTTGGAAGCATGAGTTCATGCTTAGATTCATCTCTGAATATAAGCCTAATAGGTTAATAAAAGTAAGCCCATCTTTGGGGCTATTTCATTTTGTAATTTAAATCTTAGATCATGTTGAGATCGATCAACGCAAGTTCAAGACTGCTGCTCAGAGTTCAATGGAACATTAAGGATCTTTCGATCATTCCGATATTCAAAGTCGGAATGTGGAACTTAAGCTATTATTTTTATTCAATAAAAATAAACTGAAAAGTTTGCTTAGCCAATATACTAACAGTGTCTACATCAATCAAAACAACCATCATCATCATCATCCTCCACGCCTGTTCCACTATGTTGGGGTCGGCTTCCAGTCTAACCAGATGCGGCTGAACATCAGTATTTTACACGGAGCGACTGCCATCAGACGCCCGCAACCCAGTTATTGGGCAATACCAACATTTGGAGGTTAGATCAGTTGTGACTTTTGAGCTTCTGACTACCCGTAGCGACTGCCATAGATATTCGTATAATTATGGCAACCGGGATCGACAGCCAAAATCAAAACAACAAATCCTTCTTTGAAAAGTCATTTAGCCACAACCCACAGCAACCACACAGCCGTAAATGTTATGGATCTACTCCAGCTCACCTTAGACAATTACTCTACAAACAATTTAATTAACCACATCAAAGGTGATTAAACTAACTCCAATATTAATTATATAGTCGTTTACTTGAATTAACAACACGCAAACAGATCTATTAATAACCATGTTCTATTACTTTGACTATGTGGACCATAAAGTACTACTAACTAAGCTCACTGGCTACGGCATCAGAGGTAACGTGCTTAATCTCATACAATCTTATCTAGAAGATAGAAAACAAATTACTCAGATAAGTCAAGTGAATATGAAGTCCAAAACTGAAGTAGTATATTCATCTAGCTCTAGAGTACTTTCTTACGGTGTTCCGCAAGGGTCTGTATTGGGGCCATTACTGTTCATATGCTACATTAACGACTTTCCCCAAGTAACTAGGCATCAAATGTCCTTATTTGCTGACGACAGTACAGTTATTTTTAATACCGGTAGTAATAAAGAAATAGAAGATGACATCAATACAAGCCTCGTTTCGATAATTGACTGGTTAAATGCTAATAATCTAAAAATTAGCATTAAGAAAACAAAAATCATGAATTTTAAATTAAGACAATCAGAACAATCACAATTTCAGATAAACTATAAAGAAGATCAAATACTTGAAACACACGTAACAAAATTTCTAGGGCTACAAATTGACAATAACTTGTCATGGAGAACGCAAATTGATACTGTGTGTGGAAAGCTTAGTAAGTACTCCTACGCTCTTTATATGCTAGGTAAAATTGTGAACAAAACCGCACTCCTAGCAGCTTATCATGGTTATGTTGCCTCCACTTTGCGGTATGGCCTTATATTTTGGGGCAACGCTACTAACGTTGAAGAGGTACTAATAGCACAGAAAAAGTGTATTCGAGCTATGTGTAATCTTAAACGAACGGATACATGCAAGCCACATTTCCAAAACTTAAGAATATTAACAGTACCATCACTTTACATCTATGAGGCATGTAATTTTGTTAAAAACAACGTACATCTATATAAACGTGTTGAAAGTCAATGACGCTTGAAAATGTTGCATTTACTTCCCACTAAAACTACGTTCCTCCACAAAATCATATATGCAATGGCACCAAAATTACATAATAAATTACCTAATGAAATTAAAGTGATCACGAACAAAAATGAATTTAAACGAAAACTTTTTAAATTATTGAATGACAAAGCATATTATTCTGTTAATGATTATCTTAATGACAAATTGTAGTAGGTAACTTATTTTATTTGTGACTAGCTGTGTCCATCTATATGTAGGTATATGTAGTGAAAATTTAGCTAATTTATTTGACATTTCTTTATTGACAATTTTAAATTTATTTCATTGACATTATTATAATTTTGTAATTAAAATTTTGACATTATTACTGTGTTGACATCTAATAATGTTTTCTTAAATTGTGACAGTGTATTGATACCTAAATGTTTTGTATGCCTTCTGGCGGGACATAGCAAGGATCTTAATTTTTTTGTAAATAACATCTGTGTTCACAAAACGAAATAAATGAATTGAATTGAATTACTACTCGCAGAACGGATGGCCGATGAGGCAGTAAAGTTCTGGAGTGGCGACCGCGTACTGGAAGGCGCAGCGTGGGTAGGCCCCCCCCCACAAGGTGGACCGACGACCTGGTGAAGGTCGCGGGAATCCGCTGGATGCGGAAGGCACAGGACCGGTCGTTGTGGCGATGCTTGGGGGAGGCCTATGTCCAGCAGTGGACGTCTTTCGGCTGAAATGATGATTACTACTGTTTAGTATTTTTTGTTACTTAACATAATATCTACAGAATTATTAAACTTACATTATGGTAAGAAACTTTGGTAAAAAATATTGTTAACATAATCAAAGTATAGATAATTCAATTCTAGAAGTAAATTCACCGTTTGTTTTCTTAAACAAGGATAGCAAGTGTAAACAGTGAGCTTGAACGTCTAGGAACTCTAGAGAAGTTTACACTAGCTAACACAATATTAAGTTGTATTGATGAAGCCAACAGAGAAACTTAGTAAAAACATATTGATCGGTATGGCTAACAATAGAATAGTGCTAAAACAAGTACGTAAGTAACGAAATAAGTGATGAATGGAAAATAGGAGTCAATAAATTAGATTCACGAATTTTAATTGAATCGGCCATTTAAGTACGCTGTAGCTTTTGTTTGTGGAAAGTAATAAAGGCCTCTAGTAAACGTAATTGCTTGAAACCAAACGGAACAAAGCAACAAAGTCTTGAATCTTCACCGAAACGGTCAGTTAGGAAAGGTCTAATTCATTCAAGATTCATGACTTGACAAGTTTCTCATAGACATCTGCAGTCCTTGTTGATAAACGCGCTCCCTCTGTGCGGTCGAGCTTGTATTTAATTTCCGGCTCAGCTACAAGTTGCGGGTGGTCGTAAAATGAAGTTTGTTTAGGTTTCAGATGAGTTCATTTTAAATGATTTTAGTGCTAGCCGCTTGTTTGGTTCTATGGCCAAAATTGGGAAGCAGCCTACGCAAGAAGCGGCAATATCTACCGTTATTGCTTACTTATCAAATATAAATAATTATACTTACACTGAAGGGAAGTAAACAAATCTCTCGATAAATATACTACTACCTACTCATGTATATAAAACAAATAACGAGGATCGCAATTTCGTCCATATTTACGTAATTTATCTTCAAAAGGAGTTCATATGTAAAAACCTGATATTTATAAAAATCAGAATACCAACATTTTACGTTAACATTGAAGCTCGAAATAATCATTACAACTTAACATAATATTCTTACACATCTCTCCATTTCCAAAGACAGGCAAGGCAATTGAATTCGTTTCGTGTGGTGCCGGACATAAAGAATTGCATCACCCTATCTTTTCTCATGGGTGTTGTAAAAGGCGACTTAGGGATTCACGATGGGCAGCAGCGTTCTTTGAGTATTTAACCAACCAACTGCGATCGCCAACCCGCCTGTCAAGCGTGACGATTATGGAATAACAGGGGGAGGTGGGTTTGGGGGAGGCCTAGGTCCAGCAGTGGACGTCTTTCAGCTGAAATAATGAAGGGAATTGAGTCAGCTGATGATACAATTTCTTTGCAATATGCGAGAGAGACCGATGATGTGTGATGTCTCATAGCAATATACGGAATTGCTGTATTCAGCAGTGGTAATAACTAATAGAGAAACACTTACTTGGCACTGTAAAGCTGTGTATGAAAAGAAAATAAAATGAATAATAAACGTAAAATATACAACACAAACGTTCGAAAAGTTATAAGTACAAATTTAAAAGTTTTTTTGTAATGCATCTAAACGCGTTTGTCGCCTGAACCTCACTATTCTTAATCTATTGTTATAACATAACATCACTAAAATTGTATATGTATAATAAATTTAAATAGTATATTGTTAGAAAATAAAATAACCTGCATTTTTTATGTTTAAAATGAACGACTCGCCGTACACAGATAAGTCCTTAACGGTTTTCGTGTACGGCAATATCATTGATCTTGTAGAACAATGTATATTGGAAATTAATAAATAAATAAAATAAATATAAATGGAATCGAAATATAGTGGAAAAATCTGAAGTTAGCTGACTACGCAAAAATTTCGTAACCTGATTTATTAGTGAGCTTATGGCCCATCGTGTAGAAAATACTATAGCGCGATCTAACTAAATCATCATCATCATCATCATCATCATCATCATTTCAGCCGAAAGACGTCCACTGCTGGACATAGGCCTCCCCCAAGCATAGAAGCTTAAGCTGCTTAAGTTGCGTACTCACCCGACAGATCGCTGTCGGGTGAGTACGCAACCCACAAATTATTTTTTTCTTTCTTTCTTTCTTTCTCAAAACCCATACCAGTTTTTAAGTCAGATCATCAGCTTTCAAACAAAAAAAAAAAACATCAAAATCGGTCCAGTAGTTTTAGCGTGATGCTGGAACAAACAAACAAACAAACAAACAGACGTTTACAATTTTATCATCATCATCATTTCAGCCGAAAGACGCCCACTGCTGGACATAGGCCTCCCCCAAGCATCGCCACAATGACCGGTCCTGTGCCTTCCGCATCCAGCGGATTCCCGCGACCTTCACCAGGTCGTCGGTCCACCTTGTGGGGGGCCTACCCACGCTGCGCCTTCCAGTACGCGATCGCCACTCCAGAACTTTACTGCCCCATCGGCCATCCGTTCTGCGAGCAATGTGCCCTGCCCACTGCCACTTAAGTTTGGCAATTCTTCGGGCTATGTCGGTTACTTTCGTTCTCCTGCGAATCTCCTCATTTCTGATTCGATCACGCAGGGACACTCCGAGCATAGCCCTCTCCATTGCCCTTTGAGTGACTTTGAGCCTTCTTATCAGGCCCATTGTGAGCGACCACGTTTCAGTACCGTAAGTAATTACTGGCAACACACACTGGTCAAAGACTTTCGTCTTAAGACACTGCGGTATTTTGGACGAGAAGATATTGCGTATCTTCCCGAACTCTGCCCAACCGAGTCGGATTCGACGATTGACCTCTTTCTCGAAGTTGGACTTACCTAGCTGGACAGTTTGTCCTAGGTATACATAAAACTAAATAGCAAAACACAATCTATCGAGGCTGTCAGTAGTAAAGGATACACAGAATGATGGTGGAATGCGACCCTTCAGAGCGACACCTTAATCAACAAATTCGTAAATGTTTACTAACGGCAATGTTTGGCATAAGTAAACAAACTTAGGGATAGTAATTTGGATTATCCATCCATAAGAGATTAAACACTGCATGTGCCAGTTTAGTGCCTACTTTCACGGTCCCACAACGTTGAAGTTGGCCAGCAGTGATCGAACTTATTGCAACATTCCCAGTAAAATCGTTTTTTTTTTTTCGACAAAATCTGTGACCGAATTTTCTGCTTGAAATAAAAGCTAGTTTCCACATTCAACGACATTGGTACACGAGTTCTTAAAACATACATAAGAAGGAAAACAGCGATGCGGGTAGGCGTAAGTAGTTCCTTTGTGTTCCAATGTTTTTTACATTGCATTAGATGATTGAATATATTATAATAAAACAAAGTTTAACCGGATTAAATCGCGTATATTATTTAAATTGGTTTCCCTTGCGTTTCGAAAGCTTTGCAGCATTTCGTGGTCGCAGGTAGACTAAGATGAAAATCGTCTTTACAGATATTTCTAAAAAAAATATCATCATCATCATTGATCGATTTAATCCGATTAAACTTTGTTTTATTATAATGTGTAGTGATCGCGAAAACCCAAGAAGTTATTAATTGAATGTACTTTCCATTACTTATAGCAACCAGCTCTTTAACTGCAGTCTACAGTAACTGTAGAGTGTTCATTGTGTTGGTAGTAAGTGCTTAATCAAGGCGTCGTTCTTCGCAGGCTCCATTCTTTGCTCAGTCAACTGTTCCCGATGGTCAACGTTACAGTATTATTATCGCCTGCGGCAAACAATTTTCAAGACTTTCTGGAATCTTATTAATATACCAACCAGACACCGAGTAATACTGATATCAAATGTAATGTTCCGTTAAAAGTTTCAGGTATATTTGTTCAGTGTCTTTTACGTTTTCTATTATTATCTTTACATTGGTACGATTTAATTATGAATTAAAATACTAGTATTTTAATTTTTTACCGAGAAATGTTCTTTAGGTTTAAGAAACAGGCGTCTAGGCAGGCATTGAAAGTTATCTAGTGGAAATAATTCACTGAGCAGTTTTAAACTTCAACAATCTAACGGTAAGCCTAGAGCCAATAAAGCCTTTGATATTGAAATAGTGAATATTTGACCTAATTCTAAGAAAGTCAGCCCACTAGATAAAAGAAGAAGAAAGAAGAAGAAGAAAGAAGCCTGGTAAAAGAGATTCACAGTTCCAACAAACATTTTAATTAATATTTTACTGGCTACATTATTTCAGAATCAGCAACGATTTCATTTTCTTAGAAGTCGTGGAGAAGAAAATGTTATATTATTCTAGAACACACGGTAACTATCTGAAATAAACAATTCATTCACTGTTTTATTAGTTTTAACTGACATTATGATATTAAACATACTTTGTTCAGCTCACATGGTTCTCGCCGGAAGATAGTACAACAACCGAAACATTGTGAACTGGTAAAGCAAACAAACTTTACCCGAAAGAGAACTTAGTTATCAAGATCCAATAACATTACATCAATTTAAGGAAATTATTGAACGTAATAGTTATAGGATTAGGAACGTACCTTAACTAACTTACCCAAAGTATCAGGTTTTGCAACAAACCGTATCCATCCCAGAGGGGTAGCGTATCTATCCCGGATCTATTGATCAATATTAGTTATCTTAACTTAAACTCAAGTTTCGGCCTTTGACCCAAGTCTGCTACCCGATGAACTATAATAAAATTTTTGTTTCACTAGAAGGTAGTGTAAGACTCTGAGACACTTTTCCTGTGTCGTGCATCCTTTTACAGGTACAAACCTTAAATGAATCAACATGCATATCGTGAAAAATATTAATGTTTGTTCTGTGTGCATAATGAACCAATGCGACCTGTAGAGCCACTAAAAACTGAAATTTCAGCACTACGACCGCACAACATGATGCATCAGATAGGTACCTATTAAAATTGACATACTAAACGTAACCAACATCCAATGAATGCTTAAGGACTTGCAGGAGTAATTGAAAACTTAGCAAGCACTTGCTGAATTAATTAATTACTGAAAACTAGACCTGTAAGGTAAACACCAGTACGTGCACCTGAACAGTTCCCTCGGCAGTGTATTTCCGGTGAATTCTTATTTAAGACGAAGAGGTGTTTGAATGCGAAGCATACAATAATACAAGTTCCTAAAAATATTTTTGTGTTGTACAACTGCTAAGCACAAAAATAAGAGATACTTCAATACTCAACACATCACAGTATGTATGTAAGTAGTGGCGAAATGTGGGTGTACTATACAGTGTATAGTCACAATCAAGAGTCTAGTGACAGCAGTAGTAGTGGACTGCACAAATGTAGCTTTGTAGAAACATAGTTTATATTAAAAAAAAAAAAACATCTAACTTAATAGTATGTTGGACGCCTTTAAGTAACTTGTTAACTGAAATACGAAAATTGCGATTATTATTTAACTTATTCTTTTTTTTTTTGGTAAATTTCACGATTATGCCTACTTTATATGAAGCTAGGGTATGGATAAATAATTTATAATACAGGAAAAATAAAATTTGAAAAAAAGTTTTTTCTCTCCATCCATACACCTCTGCCTACGCCTTCGGAGAAGGCAGGCGTGATTTTATGTATTTAAGTATAAACAAGTATTCATTTGACATTCAAAACTTGTGCAAGTAATAATAAACCTTATATAATAAGCTGATGTTCTGACAGGTTAATATTTTGATAAAACGTCTACCATAAATGCGCAGTCATCTTTTAATAATTCATTCAGGGGATACTATCGAACAACATTTAATGTGAGATCCACCCGGAATTCTTAAAAAAATCTGCTGATCCATATATTTTGTCGGGTGACATCGATGATTTCATAGGGACCAGCTGTTTTTTTTGCGATTACAGCATTGGTCCCGTAGTAAATGTTGCTTTATGCTATGGCCTGAATGAGCTCTTCAAATATGACCACGCATTTCTGATACACGTTGTAGATAGTAGAACTAGTGGAAATTATATTTTCTCACTAGTTCGATAGTAGAACTAGTGGGAAAAAAGTCTAACTAGTTGGACGATCGAACTGTTCAGTCGAACTAACCAAGTTGGATGATCGAACTGTTCAGTCGAATGAACCGACTTTTCAACTATGCCAAGCAAAGTTACAATAATATATATTCGTTATCGATATCGCACGATCCGTTCACCACCAACTTTTAAATCGAAAATCGCAAACTTTGCAAGGCAGCTAGCAACCACAAATATAAGCACGTCAGAAGCGTATCACATGGTTCAGTCTCCCATAATTGCATTCCTATGACCGCCATTGAGGTAGATGGTAGAACATTTGCAATTTTATTAGCACCTTGACTATCAGCATTAAAACCAAGTTTTAACGTGGAATTAGATATCGTGATTTGCATTGTATAAAGTATTCTATTGAAATAAGTAGTTGGCCGACTCTAATAACTGGATTGGAACCCAAATATAGCACAATCGCGTTGCGTAACTTATACTATAAAATTAAATACCTGGTTATAACAATATGCTCGATACCGAGAAAACTTTGAATAATATAGCAGACAGCTACTCTACATCACCGGCTAACCAACATTGTTGCTATTTGTCTAACAAAATCTACGGTAAAGGTTAACTATTGTTATATTTTTTTTTTTTTTTTTAAATATTAAACCAGTTGTCTTAGTAATCATTAGAGCATAGCAGTAAATAGTAAAGTTTATAGTTGACCTTTACCGTACACTTTGTACATTTTGTTAGACACATAGCAACAATGGCAGTCGTTACGGGTAGTCAGAAGCCTGAAAGTCTGACAACTGGTCTAACCTCCGAATGTCGGTATTACCCAGTAATCGGGCAGTCGCTCCGTGTAAAATACTGATGTTCAGCCGCATCTGGCTAGACTGGAAGCCGACTCCAATATAATTGGGAAAAAGGCTCGCAGGATGATGAAATACATAAGAAACACCCAGACCAACACAAAAACTTATGTTCATCACACAAATATTTGTGTCATGTGGGAATCGAACCCGACCACGTGATCAGCAGTCCGACTCTCGAACCACTATACCACAGTCGTCGTAAATACTAATGCGTTTTTATAGTCTGTGTTATCGCATTAATCCATGGTGCGGAAAATTAAGTGTGACAAGCTAAACACACACCACTATCACACTTAAAAGTTTGTTCATAAAACGTTAAAGAATATTTAAGTAAGTACCTACTTCCCTTCAAAAGTCATTTTTGAATTATCACAATTTCTCACTATTTTAATAATAAATTAGAGCCTCTTCTTAATTCATGTAATTTTTTAATACCAATACTACCGATTTACCTCTACTGTTTATTTAGCTGCCCTTGCCTTCACTTTCATAAAATTAAGAGGGGTTTGGACGTTTATTTTAACACAATTTAATACTTAACAGGAGATTAAAATTTAATTTCCTGTTACACTTTATGTAGCCTGGGCATGGTTTATGAGTTTAAATGTGTCTGATAACAAGACAAGAATAGAACTGAAAAAAAAAAAGATAATTATAACTCAGAACTATAACGGCTCGCCCTCCATTATATGCAACTTATAACTGGCGAAATATGGGTGTATACTATGCACCTCTGCCTAGCCCTTCGGGGAAATAGAGGCATGATGTTATGTTATATCTCAGAACCACTATAATTACCACATTAGCGCTGAAATCAGCTCTAGAAAAATTTAAAACGATTGTTAATAGGATATCCACCATTGCGCCGGGCAAGATTAACATATCAAAGCCACAATACTCGGGACAAACAGTGGAAAAAGCGATGACGTAAATAAAACTCAGACGACTATCCCTCAAGTATGCCTTTGAACGCGGGAAGAGAAGTCGCTTTAAATCTCTTAAGACAATTAGAATCCGTTTACTGATTTACAGTTTTGCTGAGTTCCAATATCATCGATTGCAGTTTTGTGGCTGTGTTTAGTAGAAATTTATAGGGAATAAGTACTAAGATATATATTTTTATTTTTATTTTTGGCGGCATAAATTAGACATAACAGCAAATAATCTATTGTTTGTGGGCCAAAGGAGCCTAACTAAAATAAGTGTACGTGTTTTTTTTTCAAGATTCCGAATATATATTTAGCCTACCCACGCTGCGCCTTCCAGTACGCGGTCGCCACTCCAGAACTTTACTGCCCCATCGGCCATCCGTTCTGCGAGCAATGTGCCCCGCCCACTGCCACACACGTGTGCCCACAAGGTGGACCGACGACCTGGTGAAGGTCGCGGGAATCCGCTGGATGCGGAAGGCGCAGGGCCGGTCATTGTGGCGATACTTGGGGGAGGCCTATGTCCAGCAGTGGACGTCTTTCGGCTGAAATGATGATAATGATGATTTATTTTCAAGAAAACATATACAACCCATCTTTTTTATAATTATATCTACGAGACCTTATATTTGAATTTGTTCGTCCAAGAATTAATTACATCCAAAATTAATACAAAATCAGCATATTATAAACACGAATTTACGAATTTCTTATAACGAAATATTAAAAGTTAATTTTATTCATGAAATCTTTTACTTTTTAGGTGCAGTAAACTTCAATCCGAATTCGTTGTAAGTTATATTAGCAGAGAAAAGCTTTTCTTCTAACGAAATTATTGTAGAAAAATAATGTTGACGTCTCTCGTCAGATTTTAGCCGATCTTGTACTTAAATTGTTTTTTCTTGCTTCATCTTATATAACTAAGAGCTTCTTTAGTTAGGTACTCAAAAGTTTTTCCAGACCACCGAGATACAGTCAAAAAACTTACATCTCTACATTTCGTTAGGTGAACATGTAGGTATTTCTAAGATTTTTCCAAGATTGGAAATTAAAAATCCTCCCTTCTCGCTTGATTCGTGATGAAATTATCTACGTGGGACACTCAGAAAGTTTTGCGAAACTAAAAAAAATTGTTCTATACGTACATATATTTTTATCAAATCTTTTCAAAGTACTTTCCACCAGCCTCTATACAAAGATTCATGCGCCTAAACCAGTTTTCAAAACACTTTTTCCAGTCCGCCGCAGACACCTCGTTTACAGCCTGCTCGAACGCAGCCAGCGCATCTTCCGGCGACGAAAATTGTATCCCTTTGAGCTGATTTTTTATTTTTGGGAATAAAAAGAAGTCACACGGTGCTAGATCAGGGCTGTAAGGAGGGTGACCCAGGAGTTTGACTGGCGTGCTGTCCAGGAAGTCCCTCGTTTTGAGTGCGGTGTGCGCAGGTGCATTGTCGTGGTGGAGCAGTAGCCCGCGGAGCCCTGTGTTTGGTCGCTTGTTGCTTATAACAGAGAAAACTTCTGGCAAACATTTGGTAGTATACCATTCGGCATTAATGCTTCTTTGATCCCGTAAGGGAATTGATACCAAGTGGCCAGTCAAATTAAAAAAGCTAGCGATCAAAATCTTACCCCCGCTTCTACATCGCTTCACTTTGGTAGGCGTTGGCTCATTTTGAAACACCCAAACAGTCGACTGGCGCTTGGTTTCTGGGTCGTATTGATAAATCCAGGACTCATCACCTGTAACGATGTCGTAAACACGCCGAGACGAGCCTGCTTCAAATTTGTTAAGCATATCACGGCACCATTCCACCCGGGCCTGCTTCTGAGCATCGGTGAGGTTGTGCTGCACCCAGCGTGATACTATCCTCCTCACGCGAAGATGGCTGTGTAGAATCTCGTGAACGCTTCCCGATCCAATCTTCAATATGTGTTGAATCTCCTGATATGTAATTCGCCTATTGTCTTGGATTAAATTTTTCACTGCTAGCACGTTTTCTTCGGTAACAGCCGTCAAAGGGCGACCGCTTCTTTCGTCATCCCCCAAAGTTGGTCGACCGCGCTTGAATTCGTTATACCAACGATACACGGTTGCCTTGGAAGGGCCTTCATCCATGAATGCCATTTGAAGTCTATCGTACGATTCATCCGGTTTCAGGCGACACTTGAAATCGTATAAAATCATAGCTCTAAAATGTTCCCGGCGCAGATCCATATTTCAGTGAGACACAATACTTTGAATTAACTCGCAAAAAATGTGGAGGGAAATTTTGAAATTGGAACTTACTTATTTTTACTTATAAATAATCATATTTTCGAAAAACATTATAACTGGCCAGTCTCCCATATATAAAAACTTTTTTTCGCAATACTTTCTGAGGGGCCTGGTATATAGATTAAAATGATGTTCATTTTTGTTTCAGGTATGTATTCGATGGGAGTTTTGTAAAAATGTATTTAAAGAGTAGACCGACCGTTCTTCTTCAGAAAATGTCTGCATTTTATTTAATTCAAGATATTCCGGAATTAGTTAAGTTAATTAAGAAGAAATTAACAGTCAGGGGTAAGTACTGTTTCTATAAGAGTTTAGTTAGCAACAAGCTCTTTGTTTTAAAAGTAGTGATCCAAATGCGGCTATAATTAACCTGACTAACCTAACTTTTGTAATATTGGTCGCGTGGCCACAAAAACAAAACAACAACAGGATAGGTCATATATCACCACTGCCACTAAGATAAATGTAAGAAGAAAAAGTGTTTTTGCTAGACGTGACAGCGAGAGGACAAGATACGTTAAATTGTTCATTCGTTCTGGTGGTTTCATAATAAATAAAAATGCAGCGTGGTAGGGCAAAAGCTTATTTTAAGGAGAACCAACTAAAACAAAATTTATTAATTAAATTAATTTAATTTATTTTGTTTATTATATTTTGATTTAATTGTGCGCCACAAGTCCCGTAAACTTAGTTCAATATAAAACAAAATTGTCGCCGCTCAATTAGTTACTCATTAAAATTAAATTAGCTTAGCACTACTTCAGCTTCAGTCTGTAATCGAAATAGTTACATAAATATTCATGCCGTTGGCTGTGCGAATGCAAGGCTTTGAAATATTTCTTGTGTGACATACAGATATTTAAGACATCAGAGTAACTGCAACGCTTTTCTACCAAGATTCGATTGGAAAAATATATATTTCACATGGAACATCCATCACCTTTTACCGTTCTTATACAAAGTTGTGTGGTCTTCAATAAAAATACCTGCTATTTAATTAATATCACCCTAATGTCCACCAGTGCGTGTCCTTGTAATAATTAAATGGAGCTTGTTTTCTAAATCTCCATACATTTTCCTCAATCAGCTGGAACTTTGCTGACCACCCTACACGTCTGTGTTTCAGTCACGTCACTGAGCTAATCAAATTGTCGGTGCCGGAGCGCGTAATCAGGGAGGCGGTAAAGATGGCTCGGAGCGCGACGCAAACATTACGCGGTATTAGGTACGGTATATAGGTACGCCGTTCATTATATTATCGTGAATCTCTCATATGCAATGGATGCCTTCCCTAATATAATACCTCGGCGTCGCAGAGTATACGTGGTAACGGTAATTGATTAGACTTCTGTATATGAATGGTTTGTAATCAGTGGTTTGGTGACTCGTGTTTCAAATCCTGGTTTGGTTCTATTAAACATTAATTACCTAAATCATTGATTACCATACCTATTTGTGTAGTAAAACTATGTGTAGTACTGACATTAAATTCAACATACACATAACACATAATCAGAACTATTCTCATAATGAGACGGCACACTAAACTGCTAAACTATCTTACTAACTATTATATGGCTAAAGAACAACAACAGCAACAGCTTAGGTGGTATTGCAGTTGTTATGGGCAAAAGTAACCGCTTAACATCAGGTGGATCTTTAGCTCGTTGCGTCATCCTATACTATAAACATAAAACGAGTGTGCTTTGCACACGACTGAAGTAAAACTTCACTAACTTATAATTTCCTCAATACTATTTCAATGAGAACAAAGGAACGGCGGCGCGTCGCGCGTCTGCTCTGTCGGCGCTGTGTCGTGGCCGGCCGTCGCGCACGCCTCGTTCCCCGCGTCCCGCACTAGCCCCTCCGTTCGCCTCACTTTTCATAACGCATTCACCAGCTTACTCCCCAAGTCAAGGGTGCCTAAAGAAGTTTTACTTCAAAAAAACCTGCTAGTGAACAATTTTCTTTCAAATATTTTCGTCTTGAAATTTAAAGTTAAGTATAACTTAATTAATTCTGTCAACTCAATTTAATTACAAACAAAATAGTCTAGTAATTAATTTAGCTGCTCACAAAATAATACAGACCTTTACATAGAAATAGACATGAATATAGAGTTTTGAAACTTCAATTATGACTTCATTCATAAATTGTTTGAGGGTATTTATTTTCTTAATCTGGGATAATACAGAAATGAAGACGTAATCCTCTTGTAAAGCCAGGTAGGTACTACCTAATGTAATAAATGGTAATGTCGTATCTTACTGTTGATATAAATTCTGGTCTTATTCTCAATTCCTATCCGAAAACCTCTTACTCGAATAAATATTATTGAAGAAGATTTATTATAATTTTCATAACAGTATGACTTGCAGCCTTCGTGTCTTGCTCCAAAAACAAGATTTATCGTAATGACATCGACATAATATTCGCTTCACGCACGTGCTCGTTACACAAAGCTGCCGCCACTTTCCGTATTGCTTTGATATTAGCAAATTTTCACAAAAGACTTCACAAAAGGTAAAAACTTGGCATATTTGCAAAGAAGTTAAGTGACATAACAGTGACGACAATGATCTAAAGTAGGTAGAGTGAAGGGATTGTCCAATAATTATGTTGACTAGTTTAATGTAGCCTGTTGCCACTCGTTTAATTAAAAAAGACACATCTTTTGAAATATAGTAGTGTACCAGTTTTATCTATCTTTTACGTTAGTTTGCTATAAATCAGATTATGAGAAACATTTCGGCTTTACTAAGGAGATGGAATGAAATTATATTATGGATAAGAAAGTTTTGTTGTTGTCCTAAACATAAATCTTACCAAAAATTTACTGAAAGCCTGGGGTCGAAGTCAATGACCCTATAGAATCCATTGAATATAGATTGACAACCTTGAAGACCTCATTGAGGGCAAGAGGCAATATTGCTTTAAAAGATTCATGAATCCTCAGTTTGCTTAGGTATCTCGCCAAAGGTTTGACTCTGACTTTTATACGTCTGACTTTGTTTTGGTCATGCATAAAATGAAAATTGCAGTTTGTGAAACGACGATTTTTTTGATTTATCACTAATGACAAAAATACTGGGCAAAATAGCAAAATTAGTTAGACAAACCTATACCTACGGCAAAATGTATGAAATTCAAAAAATAGCTTCTTGGCTTCTGCGAATTATACAAAATTGTTGACGAAAGTCTATTACGAAATTAGTAGTAAGTAGGTATTATTCGGAAACTAGTTTGGCTTCATCTCTGACTAGACTCAAGCTAGATTATATTATTATACGTACTTCTATTTTCGTATTTGTGTCTGGGAAATAAGGGCAGACAGCTGTATTTTGGTAGAACTGGCTAGTCGTTACGATTTCGAAGTTCTAGTTATGTTATGTATGAAAATACCGTAGGATTATAAAATTGTAGTTACGAAATAAGCAAAATATCTTTTTAATTTTTTAGAGCGTAACAAGGTTCTCTTTATGAAAAAAATCAGTAAAATTGGAATGACGAATACTAACTTATTTATTTTATTTTCGACATCAAAGCGATTCATTTATTATTCATTGTATGTTCCAGTTCACAGGCTCAGTAGCGATCGATGGTTGTTTCTGAAATACATATTTATTGTGAGATCACACATGGTACATATGTCAAGACTTTTTCTAGTAGCTAATATGCGAGAAATATTCAAAAAAATTCATTAATCCAGAACGGGTCCAATCATTATGGACGCGTCCTTAGGGTACTGGCGCACGGCGCGGCGGCGTATTTTAGTACCTATTTAGAGGACGGTTATCCATTTACGATCGAAACATCGATCGATTTTGTGAGAATGTAGTGAAAATTGATAATTTTTATGTGGACATGAGCTATTCGAGAAGCTGTAAACCAATTACATTAATCTTACTTTGCTGGTTTCATTTGGTTTCATTAAGTGTTTCAGCACATTTGGTTATAAAACTTCGTTAGTTCCGTTGGTAGTGGGGTGCGTTTCCATGGGAATTATTAAAAAAAGTTATTAGATTTAACACATGAAATGAGAATCAAGTGAGATTGCTCACAGCAATATTATCTTCATACAAATTGTTGTACCTAACTTATCAAACTAGGCTTAGTTACAGTACCTCGTATAGTTACGATACTAAAGACAACTTTTGTAATATCTGCCACATATTGTAGTTATTACGCATAATTTACCAACATTGCTCTCTTTGGAGTGAAATGTTTGAAAGCATGAGCAATAATTCAGATAAAATACATACATATTATAATTTGTAAGGCGTAGAGTTAGTTTGTAAGGAGTATCAAAAATGCTTCCATATTATACAAACAGCAGTAAAACAAAATGTAGGTATAAATACAGAAAACAGTTTAAGTTTGTTTCTCCATAATACATCAATAACATCCATATCTGGAGCATGGAGGTATTAGCTGAAGTAGTTTAGTGCAGATATAAAACGTGATGCATTACTCGCTGGATTCAGCGAAAAGCGCTGTAGATGGATTACGATTGACTGTGACAAAGTCAAACGATAATTATGTCGTACACTTTTATTAATAGTTACTAAGACTTTTTTCAGTTCAGTTCTATGGCAAAACAGCTTGATACTACACTTTTATTTCAACGAAAATAACAACATCTTCATGCAGCACTTCACTTGACGTATTAGTCGTTATCGTATCGTAATATTCACTAATGATGTACTACTAGGTATTAGGTTTACCTAAAATATTATTGCAGACAGAACACCAATTAATTCTTAAACAAAGCTACTCAACATCCTCTCGAGTCTCGTACAATATATTCGCTGTTCGTTGAGATAATCGAGACACGGAGACACCACTAAGAAGCTGAGCATTCAAGGATAGCTCCGACCACAATGTACATTACTCCAAAGTATTCATTATCCACCAAGGATTACCAAGATCAAGGGAACTGCTGTTTATGTAACTTTACGCATTTTCGAAGGATAGAATTAGAAACTTAAGTAATCTTAGTTGATAAGTTTCTGTTCCATATTTGATAAATTGGATTTTCGTTAATTTCGGCTGTATTTACGCTGATCTTGGTTTGGAGTTTATCGAGTTCAGAGTAGATAGGTATAAGGAAGGTTGCCTTTTACAATATATTCGTTAACATGATGTTTGTTTTCCCAAGGATCCTGTTCATAATTAGCCCAATAGGTTTTTCAAAACAACACATGAATTTAAAGTAAAATCTCTACATCCTTAATTTGGAAAACCAAAAAAAACTGACTCGTATATTTTAAATTTTCCGCTTTAGATAAAGACAAAACGGTCACATATTTTATTAAATTTAATTATGAGATTTTGTACGCTATTTATAATTTAATAATTATACTTCTCACTAGAAGCGGTCTGTCAGATCCCAGTGGTTCATTAATTAATCTTTAGGTCACGGTTTTTTACGTAATTCGTGATTACAAGGTGAATATTTGAACTTTTTGGGCTTCGTGAGCTTGCGCTTCAGTCGGATAAAGCAATTATGTAGTTAATTAATCCGCTTATTATTATACCTATTGGATGAGTTTGGCAGATGTGTCGGTACTTTCTATTTTATGTTTACTTTAGTTGTTTAAATAATAAGGTAGGGCTGATTAATCATTAGGCACATATAAAAACCTGTTGCGTTGTTTCGCACTATTTAACAATAATATCTGATTATTCATATTTAATATGTTGCGCGGGATGATGGCACCCGATCCGTGAAAAAATACGCATACGTTCAGCCGCATCTAGTTGTACTGGGAACCGACCCCAATATAGTTGGATAAAGGCTCAGAGAAAGATGATGGTGTTGATATAACCATTTTTATCTCGTTTTTGCCTGTTGCTGGGTATAAGCTTCTTTTTTTCGTTGTAAGAAGGACTGTTCACATTTTTATCAGGTACGTTCTACATTCTGATAAGTACATACAGTGGTCAATGAATTATCCAAAGTTGATTTATGAATGAACACTTACTACTTATAATTTTTGGTAACAAATTATTATAGTGTAAAGAATATTTTAATGACCAATATTATACTAATTATTTTTTCAACACACTTGCTCGTAAAGTGGCTCTTATTGCATCGCTTTTAGCTTCATAATGTGGCTTATAACGCACGCGTGCTTTTTTCATTATATTATTGCACTAGTGCTTTTTACTTTACAGTTTATTTTTAAATCGCAGCAAAGAGTTTTTATGCCTGAACTAAATTAAACATTTTTGGGAATAAATCAACTGTATTAATTAAAATATGATATATAAATATTTCATTTAATCTATTATAAATTTTTGTCAACAAATTAATATTAATTTGTGTTATAAATTAAAAAAAACAAAATAAATCTAAATCTTAATTAATTAATAATAATAATAATAATAATAAAGTTAATTCATTTATTTAATCACACAGTTAATTCATTTATTTATTTAATCACACCATACTTAAACAATTCATATCAGAAGACACACAACTAGTAGACTTACATACTCTAATATATTGCACAGCATTAGTTATTTCAGAAGAACTTAATTACAAAATCACTGAATACCCAGGAAATACAAGACCAAGACATGACACCAAACCACCATGGCAACAGAGGCTCGAAAAAGATATAGAAAAACTAAGAGCGGACTGTGGTAGATTAACACAATATATTAACAACAACAGATCGAATAAAGTAGTTAAAAGAGTAGAAGCAATATTCAAAAACAGATTTACACACACAAGACATGAAAACAGCAACCGAAAACCTGAAGAATTCTTAGACACACTAAAGCAAAAACTAGCACTTAAAGTTCATAGACTCAGGAGATACAAGAAGGCGCAACAGCGCAAAAACGATAACACCATATTCGCAACTAATGAAAAAGTATTTTATAGAAACTTACAACAGACACCACACACTGATACATCAACACAAAACAACACAGACATACCGACAAAAGAACAACTTGAATCATTTTGGTCTGGCATATGGGAAGAACAAGTACAACATAACGACAAAGCAGCTTGGATAACAGAAGAAGAAACTAAATGGAGTATGATAGAAGAAATGGAATTTGTGGAGATAACTGAATCCGATATAACAAATATTACAGCTAGGTTACATAATTGGAAATCACCTGGTGTAGATAAAATACATAATTACTGGTACAAAAAGTTGATTTCACTACACAAATCCATTGCTACAAACTTAACAGATATCATATTAAAAAAACAGAATATGCCTGAATTTATCTCTACAGGAATAACTTATATGCTTCCAAAATCCAAATATTCTACACAACCTTCTCAATACAGACCAATAACATGCCTACCCACAATTTATAAAATTCTTACATCAGCAATCACATCAAAAATCAATTCACACATCGAACGCCACAACATAATAGCGGAAGAGCAAAAGGGATGCAGGCGAGGCCATATGGGATGCAAGGAACAGTTAGTAATAGACTCTACTATACATAAGCATGCTACCATAAAAAGTAGAAATCTACATTGCACTTATATAGATTATAAAAAAGCGTTTGACAGTATTCCACATTCCTGGTTGATAAAAATATTAGAAATTTATAAAATAAACCCAAAAGTATTAGATTTTTTGCGAAGTATAATGACACTTTGGAAAACAACATTACATCTAGGTAACACACATAACACTGTCACAACAAGACAAATATTTATTAGAAAAGGTATTTATCAGGGTGATTCGCTGAGCCCTCTGTGGTTCTGTCTCGCCCTGAATCCGTTATCACATCTACTACAAAGTTGCCGGGCCGGATATTGTCTTAAACATAGCACAGAAGAAACGACTATCTCACATCTAATATATATGGATGACATTAAATTATATGCAAAATCCGAAAAAGAAATGAAAAAACTAGTAGAGACAACAGCAGAATTTAGTAATGATATTAACATGCAATTTGGGTTAGATAAATGTAAAACACTACACATAATACGTGGCAAGATACGACCTGGTGACTATGTAGTAAACAATACCGATACAATAACAGCAATGGAACCGACAGATTTATATAAATATTTAGGATACACGCAACTGAAAGGATTAGATCACATTAAAATTAAGCAGACATTAACAACAGAGTACAAGAGAAGAATAAATGCCGTGTGTAAAACCCAACTTGCTGGGAAACATCTTATTAAAGCTTTAAATACCTACGCCATTCCAATATTAACCTACTCATTCGGAGTGATAAAATGGAGCCAAACAGATATAAAACAGTTAGAAAGAAACACACGCACAACACTTACAAAACACAACAATCTTCACCCAAAATCTGCAATAGAAAGACTAACTATCAAAAGACAAAACGGAGGCAGAGGCTTAATAGACATCCATCACCTTTGGCAAAAGCAAATTAGTAGGCTTAAAACATTCTTTCACACAAAATCTCACACAAGTAACATTCATAAAGCAATTACCCAAAATGATTCAAACTACACTCCACTGAACTTAAATGATCAAACAAATATACATACAAATACAAACGCAACTAGTAATAGTGACCCACAAAAACAAAAAATTGAAGATTGGAAGAAGAAAGTACTTCATGGTCGTCATCCTCATGATCTAGAACAAGCCCATGTTAACGAAATAGCATCTAATAAATGGCTTAAAGTAGGCAATTTATTTCCAGAAACAGAAGGATTTATAATAGCTATACAAGATCAAATCATCAACACAAAAAACTACAGGAAATACATAATCAAAGACCCCACCTTATCAAACGATAAATGCCGTAAGTGCCACACTCAACCAGAAACTATACAACACATAACAGGAGCATGCACCACACTTACACAGACAGACTATACTCACAGACATAACCAAGTAGCAAACGTCATTCATCAAAAACTAGCACTCAAATATACACTCATACAAAACACAAACACTCCTTACTACAAATACACACCAGAAACTGTCCTGGAAAATTCCACACACAAACTATACTACGACCGCGCCATACTTACTGATAGAACCATTCACTATAATAGACCGGATATAACACTGCAGGATAAAATAAATAAAATTACGTACCTAATAGACATTGCAGTTCCCAATACCCATAACCTACAGAAGACAATAAGCGAAAAAATAAGCAAGTACGCAGAACTAAAAGAAGAAGTGTCCAGAATCTGGAGACAAGAAAAAGTCTATGTAGTTCCTATAGTCCTCTCTACAACAGGTGTTATTCCTAACCATCTTCTCCATAGCCTAAAAATAATAGACCTGAAAGAATCTCTTTATATTACTTTACAAAAAGCAGCAATTTTGAACACGTGCCGTATCGTAAGAAAGTTCATGCAAATAGAAGAAAATTAAACACACCATTAACACATTACATTTTACACACCACACGCTACATTTACTTGGTTCAGGCCCGTAAATATAGTTAAATCTAGTCAAATGACTAAGAAAAAATAAAATATCCCAAAATAATAATAATAATAACCTGGCAACACTGCTTGGGAAACTAGCTGTCTCGAAGAAATATTTTCATTTTTTCTATATAAATAGATAAAAATCAATCACAACAGTGGAAAAAGATTATTTTTAAATTATATCAACCTATTCTAAACCAAAAACTATTGTAAATTATGAAAAAATGCAGATTTACTCAAAGAAAAACGAAAGCCGAAGATGACATCTGTCATAACAATAAAAGTAATAAAAACCACAAGAAAATGAAAAACTAAGTTATGAAAATACAAACGACACTATGCTGACCCGAGCCCGCACCAGGGCACTTACAACAAGGACACGCCCAAGATCTCCGGACTCGTCGCCTAGCTCCGCCCCGCAGCAGTCGGATCCTGCCTCACTCGTGAGTCCAGTGACGCCGGCCGCTGCGGTCGCGTCGAGCTCAAGCGACGAGTATTACTCTCCACCATCGTCGCCACCATCTGCACGTCGTCGGAGAGGAGCCCGGCCGCCAGTCTGCCTGGGACCTAGAGGCCAACCGGCCCCGAACAGGGTCCTCGCTGCCGGTGGAAATGTGTCGCGCATGAGGTGGACTCAGTCCATAAATGAGAATGTCATGCGCGCATATTATGGGGCTACGGAGGGGGGAGCTAACCTCACGGCGTACCGTGTTAGGATGCTCTCTCTGTTTCAGGTGCTTGAGCCAGCCGTCAACGTTTCGGCCCAGCGACTGTCGGATCAGGTGCGAGTCATCCAACGAAACCATAGGTTGGACGACGCCGCACTTGCGCGGCTTCGCTCTGAAGTGCGGGGCAACCATGTCGTCACCCCCCCGTTGCAGCCCGCGGTGCCGCTGCAAATACATCCTGTACCACCGCGGCCTATTCAAAGTGATGGGGAAGGAGGCGATGAGGTTAGTCCCGTAAGTATCCAGTGCAGTGAGCAACTGAGGAGCGCTCTGGAGGGTGCGATTCAGGATTATCGGTCAATTCCACCAGAATCAAGACCACGCTTGCCTCGTTTGCCCATGCATAAAAAGAATAAGGCGCTGGTGTGTGCTCTGGACTCAGTGCTGTCAAACTACTTTGATGGCAGCGAAGATCTTAGCGATACACACTCGATCCTGTACTGCGCAGCTGTTGCAGTATGTCGTATAGCTCATGTTATGTTTGAAAATGATGACAGAGCTATACGACCAAAATCTGCTGTACCAGCTTGGCAGTGCAGGATTGAACGTCGTATCAGCGAGGCCAGAGTACTCATTGGCAAATTAATCTGCTTCAGGGAGGGCAATACGCGCCCTAGAGTGATGCGCTTTGTGAGGCGGGCTTTCTCGGGGACTGATATTAGTCCTCGAGATTATATGGCTCGTGTCACAGAGCGCATAGACTTCCTGAAGCAGAAAGTTTATGCATGGGCAAATTGAATCAAGAGATATAAGCGGCGTGTGGAGCGATATACCTTGAATCGCACGTTTCAGAGTGACGAAAGGCGGGTATACAGAACCTGGGATCGACCCGACCAAGGTGTGAGTGATGGGCAACTACCGGACTATGATGCCATGAATGCATTTTGGCGTAGCATCTGGTCGGTGCCCATCAGCCACACCGAAGGCGACTGGATGCGGGATATTGAGCGGGCGTGTGAACCTATACCGGAAATGGGGGCAGTTTCTATCAGCCCCCAAGATGTAGCCAATGCAGTCCATCTGCTGCCCAATTGGAAATCTCCGGGGCCAGATGGACTGCACAATTTTTGGCTTAAGTGGCTGCGTAGTTCACACGCTCGTTTAGCGTCTCAATTTCAGTCGGCCTTGGAATCTGGGTCGTTACCCCGGTTTCTTACATCAGGAGTTACCCGCCTGCTCCATAAATCTGGTAGTACCACGGAGCCCAAAAATTACCGTCCAATAACTTGTTTGCCGACGGTATATAAACTTTTTACATCCATTCTGAGAACAAAAATTAACCAACACGTAGACAACAATTCGATAATGTCTGCTTCTCAGAATGGATGTAGAAATGGGTCCCGTGCTACTAAGGAGCTGCTCCTCGTTGACATGACCATAAGCCAGCAGGTTCGCCGCTCCCGAAAGGATCTGTCGACATGCTGGATAGACTATAAGAAGGCGTATGACTCGGTGCCACATACATGGCTCATGAGGGTGCTAGAATTGTATAAAGTCAATACAACTCTGCGCACCTTCCTGATGTCGTGTATGGGGCAATGGAGGACGGTCCTTCACTATCCAGGATGCGGACAGAGCCGGGGGAGTGGAGAACCGATCAAGATCGAGCGCGGTATATTCCAGGGCGATAGTCTGAGCCCACTTTGGTTTTGCTTAGCCTTGAACCCTTTGAGCACATTGTTAGAGGGCTCGGGGCTGGGCTATAGGTTGAGAAGAGGCGGTCAAATGATATCCCACCTTCTTTACATGGATGACTTGAAACTGTTTGCCCCCAGCAATTCTCATCTCTTGGAGTTACTGAAAGTAACTGAAACTTTCAGTAATTCCATTAGGATGGAATTTGGTGTGGACAAATGTGCAGTCATGCATGTAAATCGGGGGAGGATTATGGCATCCGTGGGAACCCAACTCTCGGATTCCATAAATCTCAGATCCCTCTCCTCAACCGAAACCTACAAATATTTAGGTATGGCGGAGGCGTTAGGCATCAATGAGGCTGACATGAAGCAAACGTTGGGGGAGCGCTTTTATGGCCGTCTAACAAAAGTACTGAAAAGTCTTTTGTCGGGCGGAAATAAGGTGCGCGCCTTCAACGGTTGGGTCATGCCGGTCTTGATGTACTCCTTCGGCATACTTAAATGGACTCAGACAGAACTTGACGCCCTAGATAGAAGGGTTCGTACACTGCTGACTGCTTATCGAATGCATCACCCACGCTCTTCGGTAATGAGGCTGTACATCCCGCGGAAGTGTGGGGGCCGAGGCTTTCTTAATGCCAAGACCCTTCACAACCGTGAGGTGTGCAGCCTTAGGGAATATTTCGCCCAAGCCGACGGGGGGATGCACCGAGATGTAGTCGCAGTGGACAAAGGACTCACCCCGCTCTCTTTGGCTAAGGAGAACTGGCGCAAACCTGTGGTACTGGATACCAATGGCCGCAAGGAGGTATGGCAGAGCAAGGAGCTTCACGGACGCTTCTACCGGGCTCTTCATGGGCCCGATGTAGACTTTCTAGCGTCCGTGTCCTGGTTACGTTTCGGTGATCTCTTCGGAGAGACCGAAGGTTTTGTCTGTGCGATAATGGACGAAGTTGTCATGACGAACAATTACCGGAAATATATTGTTAAGGACGGCACAGTTGACATATGTCGGGCATGCCACTGTCCCGGGGAATCCATCCGTCATATTATTTCTGGTTGTTCTCGTCTTGCTAACGGCGAATATTTGCATAGGCACAACCTAGTGGCCAGGATTATTCACCAGCAACTTGCCCTGAAGTACAACCTTGTGGAAACAGAAGTACCATACTACAAGTATGTGCCCGACCCAGTTCTTGAGAATGGTCATGTGACATTGTACTGGGATCGGTCTATCATCACTGATAGGACTATTGTTCACAACAAGCCTGATATAGTGGTGATAGATCGATCAGAGCGCCGCACGATGATTGTTGATGTCATCGTCCCGCATGACGGGAATCTCGTGAAGGCCGAAAAAGATAAAGAAATAAAATATCTTGACTTGGCACACGAGGTTGTCGACATGTGGGATGTTGACTCGGCAGTCATTGTGCCGATAGTCATTTCGGTCAATGGCTTAATAGCTAAGAGCCTCGACCAACACCTTCAGAGGCTCTCGTTAGGCGGTTGGACCAAGGGCTTGATGCAGAAAGCGGTACTTCTTGACACGGCGCGTATCGTGAGGAAGTTCCTCTCTCTGAGGCCCTGACCGCCGGTAGCTTGGACCTTGTTCCCGATGCCGGTGGGCTACTATTTTTTATATTTTTAAATGTTTTGTGTTTTTTTATTTTTATAAAATATTTAAAAATGTAATAAATAAGTGTATAAAAATGAAGAAATGGGATAATAATAATATAATGAGATATCTGGACTTGGCGCACGAGGTTGTCGACATGTGGGACGTGGATTCAGTGATCATTGTGCCGATAGTTGTTTCAGCCAAGCCTCGACCATCACCTTCAGAGGCTTTCGTTAGGTGGCTGGGTCAAGGGCCAGATTCAGAAGGCGGTTCTCCTCGACACGGCACGTATTGTGAGGAGGTTCGTTTATCTGGGGCCCTGACCGCCGGTAGCTTGGACCTTGTTCCCGATGCCGGTGGCCTACTATTTTTTTATATTTTTAAATGTTTTTCCTTTTTATACAAAAATATTTAAAAATGTAAATTTCTATGGTATTTTATGAATAAAGGAAATAATAATATAATTTTCTTAATTTGTTTTAATTCTTAATTTAAATCTTTAAAAAGAAACAATTTATAATATATTTATATTAGGCTGTTTGGCGGTTTCCTTCGACCACCTGCGCGCGCATAGCTGTATGTCACCGCGCGTCATTGTTGTTGTCATTTTTCACAAATTCAATATTTGTCTAAAATGTGTAATTTATGTTTTTTTCCTCGTAAGTGTGTTGAAAAACGTCGTATGACACGCGTGAGCATTGACTATTATACTCTCGGCTCCATTACGCCCTCGCCTTCGGCTCGGGCTGCAATCCAGCCTCGACTATAATAGTCAACTTAACAAGTGAGCTTGTATCATATTGTACTATAAACAATAACTAGTTTCTATGATATTAATTTATGAAAATTTCAAAATAATCATCAACTTACGGTGCTGCCTGTACAATAATACCATAAGATCCTTAGACTACGAAGCCTAAAAATATGTAATAAGTAGCACTTAGACCCGTAATTATCCAACATATTATTATCTGGCTCAATTTAATAATCTTCACAGCGTGTCGCATGCGGTTGCGTTGGAGACAAATGTCTCGAGATCAACTGTTGCAGGTTATTGCATCAAATTAGATCCCGACACGTCTGTACTCGGCATTATGTACAACAGTACAAACAAGAAATATCATCAGCAGTAAACTGATAGTACAATTTAATATGAAAAGCATTAATTAGGAATCAGCCATCCGATACATTCATAGCGAATCCACACTTTGCAGCTTTGTTTAATTATTCTTAAAAAATCCTAACCAAAAGAAAACCACATGTCAAGCATTCATAAATAGTTATATAATTGGTTACAAGGCTTGAAGGCATACAACCTTACTAAAATTATTCTGAAGCATTACCACTAGTTAGTCCGCATATCTCGTTAGTGAAATGGCAAAGGACTTCCTTTTATCATAAATGTTTAGTAACCACAATAATACAGTAGCAGTTCTAGGTTTGAAGGTCCTAGAAATGTGAAATAAGTTTCATGGAACTTTACAAACTACTTGATGCGTACCTAATGCCTTTAGTGCAACTGGAACTGCCAGATAAAATTTGAAAATTATGAAAATTTTGTGCCCACAAATAAATAAACATTAAAACATGGGGCTTAAAAGTTGTCGCCGCAAAAAGTGTGTCAGGAAGTAAATATTGTAAGGCTACAATATTGATACGAAAATTGAAGGTCAGAGTACCTATAGACGATTTGAGCCTCAAAGTGAGTACAACTGCCTGTAAAAAAGGTTTACGAGGCTTCTTGATACTTACTGAATATTCATTGGGTGCCTCTGCTTTTCTTTGATCGTGAACGAAATCTAAAATCATAATATTAGCATAAACAAAAAGTACCACTAAAATGCAGCGCACATACACCACACAATAGCTATTTGATCTAATCTGAGCAATAGTGTTTCAGACATGTATTTTCTCTTTGGTTGAAATGCAAAAAAAATAACAAAAAACTGTCTATATGTTTTTCCTTAAATATGGAGCTGGCCTTTTGTGTAACGAAACTAAAACCAACTTGATAACCCTGTAGGCGGATGCTCATTGTGGTAAATTCCGTCGAGCCCCGCCATCCACCACATTAAATAAAATACTTATTGTACCATCTATGCGTGTGTCGCAGTAATGTTACATAAAGAGATTCCTTTGTTTTTAGGATTTAAATATAGGGAAAATATTTTACCCGGGCCGGGAAAGAAGCAGATAATTATTAGAAATGCGTTTTTGTAAATAGACCAGATTTTACCCACGGCTTCGCTCCCGTGTTTCTGCCTACAGTAACCGTGCATTATTCCTGGGGTAAAAGAAAACTATGTCACTCTCCGGCCCATTGTATATCTTTGCAAAAAATCACGTCAATCCGTTGCTCCGTTGCCGCGTGAGAGAAAGACAAACGAACAAACACACTTTCACATTTATAATATTAATATCTAACTAGTCTATGCCCGCGACTTCACCTTCGTATAATTCGGCTTAACACAGAAATATGTTATCACGCATCCTTCGGGAGCTGTGTATCATCTCCGGAAAAAAAGTAGCAAATCTAGTCAGTCGTTTCAGCGTAACTGAAAGACAAACAAACCAATATCCATACTTTCGTATTTATAATATTAGAAGAAAGTAGGATTATAAGTAGGACTCCAAAGGGATATCAAAATTCTCAAGTTTACTGTTCACAAAGTCGATCATTGTGCACTAGGGTTAAATCAAGCGTACACGATCCGAAACGCTGCGCTGTTATAATGAAATTCTTAATGGGGTAAGGATAACAAAGGAGTGTTGAGTGTTGAGTTTGTGGTTGGTGTAAATTTATTAAACGCTATTTATTGGTCGTTGAATAAAGTTTAACATTCATAAGAACGATGAAATGATGGTTTTTAATGGAAGTCGTAACAAATGAAAGCAGTTTTTAAACAAGATAGAGGAGTTTTCACAACATACACCATTAATTTACATATCGTAGAAGGCATTTTTTCTAAAAGAACCATTTGTTCGAATACGAAGGAGTTGAAGTGAAAACACTAGTACTCAATCTTCTAGAGATGCTCCTCTGTTGAAGTAGAATGGATCACTTCATATCTCAGGGGATACCGCGTGACGTGAACACAGCGAGGTGATCGGGTTTATTTGCCTTATATTATTTAGATTTCTATTGGTTTACTCTAAGAGCCAGCGCACATCGACGGAGTGGCGTTGAAGAGCAGTTCAGAGGTTGCAAGGCAAACCGACTATTGCATGGACGCTTGTGGCTGTGGCCGCTCAAACGCTCTTCACCGCGCTTTGAGCCGCCTGTGATTTTGTTTCACTATTCAAATTGCAGTCATATTTTGAAGCAAATAAGATTGAATTTCAATTGTTATTTAATAAGCCGCTTTGCCGCCACTGGCGTGTTTGCACTAACCCTTATGTACAACAGAATGAGTTTTGTTTAATACTTTTTTTTTTCATTAAACTGGATGAGGGATAAAGGATTCCTATGAGAGTACACGGAAACTACAGAATCAAGTGTGTCACGATCTTTTGTGGTTAATTTCAGCACTGCTATTCAAAAGTTACTTAACTATCAAGCTTAAGCTTTGGCAATAAAATGTACATCAAGTCGACATTCGAATTACCTTTTGTAGTCAATAATTTATTGTATTTCGTTTAATCATCATCTCAATTTATGTAGGTACAGTCAACCGCATAACGATGGTAAAATAATCAGTGTAAGCAGAGCCTATCCTAAAGGCCAATTCTCAATAAACCATTCTAAATGGAACTGGCTTAGTATGTTAGTTACATACACAAGGTCAATTCTCGTAATTAAATGTTAAAAATATAGTTCCAAACTAATCTCAATGCTTTAAAACCAATGAATCAATCAATCACAAACAAAACCTCAATCATTCGGCAATCAGAGACATCTACTGTCAGGAGATTGAGATTTAAAGCATTAAAATTAGTTTGGAACTATATTTTGAATGTTTAATTACGAGAATTGACCTTCTGTATGTAACTAACATACTAAGCCAGTTCCATTTAGAATGGTTTATTGATATGTGGTTGACCGTACAAGGAGGAATTCGGAGGGGCTATCGAATACTTTTATTGGTTAAGGAAAAATGGGTTCCGCAATCTATTTTGTCTGTCAGTGGAATGGACGATATTGTCTTTTTCGTTGTGCAGTCTGTATATGTATTAATAGATTTTGGACATATTTTACGATTTGGTGACTTACCACCATCTTTTATAATACAACAGTATTTTTTTTCCACAAATGTTACTCTTTATCGTATGAAAATGAGTTCCTTGCAACGTGAAATTTAAAATCGATTGCAAAATTTGTACCGAACAGACGGACAGGACTGAAAGCTGTGGTAAAAATACTGTAACATAAATATTATAAAATAGAAAAGACATGACAATAAAGTTATTTTATATTGATTGGAGTAGTAAATATTCCTTTTATCCTCATTTCAGTATTGAAAGCCTCTCCGCGAAGTAGCCTCAATACGTTTTGTATTTGCGAACAAATGTTTACATTCGTGTTTGGAGATAACAATCCTATGTCAATCCCTTACGACTGGCCTTTTATTAGTCCCCTTTATTGTGAGACGATGGGGAATTGGATCTCTCGTAATCGAACTGCAGAACAAAATGGATATATTTGTGAACCAGTGCTCATTGAAACAACTAGCTCAATGTTTTTCCCTTTCCACTGTCGCTTACAATCATGAAAATTATTATTTTTAATCTAATTATTGACAATTATTCGGATATATCGACTTGCTGATTTAAAGAAGCCTACACCCAAGAAAACCAAATGATATAAAAAAATACTTACTTAATATTACGCAACTTTGTTATAACTTTTTCGCTCAAACTCTTTTATTGATTATTCTATCCCACACCAAAAATAATTACTGATCCCTTCTGAAGGCTCCTGGCATTTCCATGAAATTGTTTTCCAGTAAAATCCACATCTTTCAATACGTATTTCTATAAAATAGCTTGTTTGATCATACAACGTTACGGTAATGTTTTGACTCCAACATGTCAGTTCTGTGTTTGAATGGTTTAGGTTTTATTACATAATAGTTTTTACGTTTTATATTAACTGAATTTTTTTAAACAAATATGGTTCTGAATACCACAATGTTTTCATGAAAATTTCTTCAATTCAGATTTACATATCCCTCATTTGTTCAACTTTGTTTCTCAGCTAAGTTTTGTAAGATTCTGTATCCGACTACGTTTGTGTATAATAGCTCTTCTTTTCTTTGTTATAACAATAATCCATTGAATTAACTCTTGCCATACTTGTTTCATTGTTCTTATGTACAATGCCAGGAACTTTTGTAAAGAGAGACTAAATGGGAACTTTGGTAAAGAGAGACTAAATGGGAACTTTGGTAAAGAGAGACTAAATAGGCACTTCGTTTGTTTTTTCTTCGTGATTTTATAGCAAAACTGTTTGGTTTTTCTTTTTTATGACATAATAGTCGATAAGTTTTTCCACAATTCGCTGGTCATCTCAATAAAGAAAGAAGAAGAAGAAGAACTCAATAAGCAGAAATAAATTTGGTATTACATTGTTCAATACCATATTGAAAACTGACAATGTTACCACAAATGTAATCCTGTGTAAGCCTACCTACTGTTCAGCATGTCATTTGTGGTTTAATTTCAGCACAAAAGTTAATTTTACGTTCACCAGACTATTCAATTCAATTCAATTATTTATTTGCGTGAATATTGATACATAGACGGTAAAAAAAATTGTATTGGTACATAATATTCCACCTAAAATAGGGCATGCAAACATTGTAGGTTAGTCTAACATATCACTAGGTATACATACGTTTCATACATTTTCAAATCTAATAATTCATTTATTAACATTGTTCAGTCATGTGTCTCACTCTTTAACAATGTTTTGATTGTTTTTATTATATTTATTAGACTTAAATTAGTTAGCAACTACTTTGCTAAAATTCTAACGCGAAAAAGAAATAATATTTTATGCTACAGTATGCATTTTAATGTTCTTAACTGCCTATGTAATAAAAAATCTCACCGTAAAATACAACAAACTAACATGTCACAAATACAGATATGAGGTAACTGCGGTATGACGTCATAGTTAAGTGTGCCCCTCGCTATGCCGGGAGCGAGTTGTGTGACATTTACTTATTCACTCACATTCTTACTGGCGATGGGACGATCAAAGAGGCTAAGAAATATGATATGGCACGATTTTTGACGTGAGATCATTTTTCCGGGCAATAAAACAACAATAGGTACAGAACTATTCTTTAAAGGTTACAGATCTTTTAATAAAATTATTCTTAGTCCTAATATCTCGTGGTATTTACATAATTACATCTATTTAAGTACGGTGAAGGTCGCGGGAATCCGCTGGATGCGGAAGGCACAGGACCGGTCGTTGTGGCGATGCTTGGGGGAGGCCTATGTCCAGCAGTGGACGTCTTTCGTCGCTCGCGCAGCGCGCGTCCGTCAACCTTCCTTGACCTTAGTACCACAGAGTACATTATATAGCTGAGAACTTAGTACGATTCTTGCCCTCGCGCCGCGAAGCCTATGCAGCTTCGTTCTATCACTTGTTTGATACAACACATTATATACGTTGATCATTGTTTATGTTGCTGTGCTGTACTTTCTGTTTGTGTGTGCCTATATTTGTGAACTGTGTTTGTGGTCCAATATAACCGTGAGTAAAACAATCTATCCGTTTATTATTACCCCGGTTCACCCGAATACATTTATAGTGTTTACCCACTAAAAATCTTCCAGCTAAATTGGTAAGATACAAAGTTTCGCATAACTACTTCCTGAACTAAACTTCAATAATAACAAAACTTTTTAACTGCGAATAGTGGGTACCTTAAATTCGGTGTGTCATCCAAACAGATTTTCTGTTCCACTTACTTGAAAATTCAATTCGATTCGATTGAGTTTATTCTGGTAACTGGTAGTTTCAATTCAACAAACTGCCATTGAATGCGTCTGTATACCTCAGGGACTGTTTTCGAATATTGATAACATAAAGACCCTAATAACAATAGAAGCTAGCTGATAAAAATTCCTGGGAGATATTCAGTGTTACTTTGTTCTATTCTCTTAAAGTACCAAAATATATTTTGCTACTAGTTTTGGTCTTATCTCTGACGAAAGATGTTTCATGGTTTAATCTGGAATCTTGGTAAGTTCCTGTTTATTTATCTATACGTAAAGCGAGTAACATAAACAAGTCCCGCACTATTTTTATCTGCGATTTCAAAGGAAGCGGCTTATCTGAAAATCTACGAAAACAGAGCCGAAAACGAAACCGTGTCAGCCCTTTGGCTGACTCTGTTTCGTTTTTGTAGATTTTTTCGTAGAAGCAATACATAACAGACAGAATACCTCCATCATACTACAGATATGATCAACATTCCTGTAACATACGTCAGAAGAAGGCTTCATTGATTCTAAAAACATTCATAAATTCTCGAACTGTCATACTACCTAGTTACAAACTAAATATTTCTCGTTCACCGCAATGGTCGGAGTCGCGCGACGCTGTGCTGCAATATATCACGGACGTGTTTCAGAGACTGCGCATTTTTACATTTTCTGCACATACGTAGTGTTCAAATTATAACGTGTTGTTGAGAAATATTCCAACAGAGTAATGCTGTAGCTACATCCATTTTTATTCTTGTATTAAATTGAGGTTTTAGTATATTATTAGGTTTATCTAGATGTCGCTCATTCGGCGTACATTGGCGTTACTACCATTAAAGTTATAAAACTGTAGGTACGCCAATGTTGGAACATTGGTGGACCAAATGAGCGATATTCTGTAACGTATATCAATATCTTGGTATGTTTGTTTATAGTCACGTTTAATCCGACAAACTGCTATGCAGTTTGGCAATTACCTACTGTAAATGTATGCTGAGTAACATTTATGTAAATGCAATAAAAAATTGTAAAAATTAATCGTTGAATCACTTAAAACCATCCTCAATTTAGCCTTACTTGATATTCGGGACAAAAATAACCGTGAAAATAACTTAGTTTAAAACATTTGACACAACTTGATAACTTGCAAAACTATTTTATAAAAACAACTTTTTTTTTTTTTTATAATATAGGATGGCGAAACGAGCTAAAGGCCCACAGGCTGATGTTAAGCGGTTACCTTTGCCCATGACAACTTCAATACCACCTAGGCTGTTGCCTAAATGGTACCGCAAGTCGGTTCGCCAAACTGAGACATGAAGATGGAAAGTCTCATGTGATTGTAATTTCACCGGCACCCATACCCTTCAGACCGAAACACAGCAATGCAAGCATCACTATTTGGCGGAGAAGTAGGCACGGTGGTAGTACTTCCCCGGACGAGCTCTTTCACAAAGGAGCTCTACTACTAGGCAAAAAAAAAAAAACTACTACATAAAGCGCCATCTCTCAAAAGGAAAATACTTTTAGCGCGAATCCCTAATAAAATATTGTTTAAGAAATAACAAAGTTATGAAGGTAAAGAAAAACTCTCATAAAACTTCGCTTGTAACGTTTTTATCCAATCTAATATCGCTCCGTGGACCTCTGAACTTCGTCACGTTGCCAAATTAATTTGAGACAAATATTGCAAGCTCACTTAGAACTTTCACACTGTATACGACCGACCGCTGTGGTCTAGTGGTTCGAGTGTCGGACTGCTGATAACGAGGTCGTGGGTTCGATTCCCACAGGACACAAATATTTGTGTGATGAACATAAGTGTTTGTGTTGCTTATGTATTATAAGTATGTATTTACAAAAAAAAAACAAAAAAAAAACAAAAAAAAAAGTATATACGTATTATATCCATTGTCTAGTACCCATACCACAAGCTCTGCTTAGTTTGGGACTAGATGGTGCTGTGTAAAAATGTCCCAAAGATATTTATTTATTTATTTATACAAAGGAACAAGTATATCTATTGAAGGAAATAATAGCTTTTATCTAAATCTTTGAAAAGCTTTCGCCTTTTGGTAAAAAATGACTAAATAACATTGGTAACATCATATGTTAAGATACTACTACCTACCTATCATTACTTTATATGTTATAAAGATCAAATTAAGACTTTGTGGTCATCTCGAATGCAAAGTAATGATATTTATGGACTGGATGTCCACATAACATAATAATAAATTCAATACGTATAATTTATTATGTATTGCTAAACATACAATAAGCTCGACTTAGGAATAATAAGGACTCGTGCCTACACGATTCCCATTTGTATAATAGGTTTTTATGTTAACAATTCCACAATGTTATGCTTACTTTCATTATAGACCTAGGCCATTCTATAAAGCTCTGTGTTTTAAATTATTCTTAGTTTAATAAGTCAAACAGATTCAAGAGAATTGAATCTCTCAGTTGGAAAGACAATTAATTGGGAGACCTTTTCTGATCTTACAATGTTCAATTGTTTTTACTAAGTGTCGTATCACTAGGTTTGTAAAAATGTATACACCAATTTAGTAAAATGTGAAAATATTACATAACATAACATAAAATCATGCCTGTATTTCTCCGAAGGGGTAGGCAGAGGTGTTATAGACCCACATTTCGCCAGTTATGTTATACATACATACATATTATCACGCCTGTTTCCCATTGGGGTAGGCAGAGACTATGGATTTCCACCTGCTACGATCCTGACACACCTCTTTCGCTTCATCTACGTCCATTAACCTCGTCATGCATGCTCGTCGGTTTAGAGAACTCTTAACCTGGCATTTTTTGAGAACATCCGCGATTTGATCGCGATACGTTTGCCGAGGTCGTCCCCTTCCAACTCTTCCATCCACACTCGCTTCGTATACTTGTTTCGTCAATCTCCTCTCGTCCATCCTCTCTATATGTCCAAACCATCTTAACATACCTTTCTCAATCTTTGTCACTACATCTTCTTTCACTCCACAACGCTCCCTTATCATGTTATTCCTTACTTTATCTCTCAAAGTTACACCACACATACTTCTCAAAGCTCTCATTTCTACTGCATTTATTCTGCTTTCATGTTTCTTCTGCCATACCCAACTTTCACTACCATACATAAGTGTAGGCACTAACACTCCCCCATGAACAGCCAGCCGTGCCTTTTCCGACACTTTGCGGCTGTTCATGAAGGTGTGTAGTGCCCCATTCACCTGATTACCAGCACTCACTCTCCTTTCAATGTCCTTCACATGCTTGCCATCTCTCGTAAACATGGAACCCAGGTATACAAAATCTTTCACTTGTTCCACCTTTTCATCACCTATCAAAATATTGCACTCTGTCATAACTTCTTCCTTTTCAAAAACCAAAACTTTTGTCTTACTAACATTAACTTTCATTCCTTTACTCTTCAAAGCACCATCCATAATTGTTACCATCTTCTGTAACTCCCCCTCCGACGATGCAAGGATAACTTGATCATCGGCATAGAGGAGACATTTGACAAGTAACCCATTCATTTCTAAACCATTTTCACTCTCTTTCAAATCTTTCAAACAACTGTCCATGAATAGATTGAATAGCCACGGCGACGCTACACATCCCTGTCTCACACCCTTATCGATGCTGAACCAGTCAGAGTAGGCGCCGTTAATCCTGACACAAGCGCTAGAATCCGCATAGAGAGATTTTAACGCTTGAATCAGGTTGCTATTCACCCCATAGATAGACAAAGCAGACCATAGTTCATTCCTCATCACTCTGTCGTAGGCCTTTTCCAAATCCACGAAAGCGCAATAGACTTTTTTACCTTTGGCCAAACATTTTTCAGCTATGCATCGCAAGGAAAAGACCTGATCCGTACACCCCATGCCCTTCCTAAATCCCGCTTGCACATCCCATATTTTTTCATCAGTTACTTTCATCACTCTTTCAATCAAAACTTTTGCATACAATTTGCCGACAACACTTAAAAGGCTAATGCCACGGTAATTCTTGCAGTCTTGCTGTGACCCTTTTCCTTTGTAGAGCGGCACTGTAATGGGGGCAAGCCTACTGCCATTAACCGGGCACACAAATCCAGACTCCGGGCTGCTACTGAGAAATTCCTAATGAAAAAACCCAATAACACTTTGCCCGACCCGGGAATCGAACCCAGGACCTCACGCTCAGCAGTTGCGCTTGCTACCACTAGACCAACGAGGTAGTCATTACAAAATATTACATTATAAATTAATTACTAAATTCTAAAAAAATATATTAAACCAAAATGATAGCCTAGTTGATCAGTGAACTAGAAATAAAAAGTTGAGATTCCAATTATCTTTTCAAAATCCATATCTAACATAGCTTTAATGAGGGTTAATAACATATCTAGCCGGATCAATGCCCTGGGATCTGGAGGCGAGAGACCTTTCGCTGAGGTACCACCAGCGTGAGGACCCGCCTGATCGGACCGAGGTCCGCCAGATCCTAGTAGCTGAATGGGAGGAGCGACTTGCGCAACCCAGCGCAGGGCACGCCGCAATAGCGGCGGTAAGGCCCGTCATGGAGGAGTGGCTGGAGAGGGGCCATGGTGCCCACACCTACTGGCTGACGCAGATACTCTCGGGGCACGGTTGCTTCGGGAAGTATCTGTGTCGCATAGGCCGGGAGCCGACGCCCGAGTGTCATCACTGCGGGAGCTGCCCAGAGGACACGGCGCAGCACACACTGGCGGAGTGCCCAGCTTGGGCCGCGCAGCGCCGTGACCTCATTACTGCAGTAGGCGGCAGTGATCTCTCGCTTCCGGCCGTGGTTCTGTCTATGGTCGGGAGTGAGAGGGCTTGGGAAGGCGTCGTCTCCTTCTGCGAGGATGTAATGCTCGCTAAGGAGGCGGCGGAGAGGGTTCAAGAGGCGATAACCTCTCTTCTCATCCGCAGGAGATGACCTGGGCGTCGTAGGTAGTATGCCGACCTCCAGCCACCCTAGGTGTGGGCCTGCGGGCGGCGGACTCAGGGTGGCCCGCCGCCCGACCAGTCAAGGCCCGTGACGGTGGTGCGTCGTGTTCCGCGCACTCCAGTCTAGAGGAGGGTGCGGCCGTTGTGGTTGCCGCACGGGGAGAAGGGGTTTGCCTGCCAATGGCGAGCCGGGACCTGCCGGGGATGGTTGGGCGAATACGGGAGTATTTCTCACGCCCCCGGCCAAGGTCGGTAGAGGAACACCGTGGTGGTTTTTAGTCGGTAAGAGTCCGACACTGGCTCCGCCTTCCCCGGGTGGAGTGAGTCCATGAGGATTTTCCCCACAAAAAAAAAAGGGTCAATAACATGGATAAGAGTTTTTATGAAGACAGACGAGGACATTAACTGTGATATGAACAAAGTAACGTGAGGGACATCGAGTCGACATCGACAGATGACTTCATTTTAGTCTCGCGCTCTTTCCAAATTACTTTTTCTAGATAAAGTAAAACATAAGGTTACTTCATTATCAGTAGGGTAATTTAATATTAGATTTTTTAAATATCGTTCAGAAAGTTGCAATTCCAAATACAAAGCCAGTAAGAGGCCGTACAATCGTACAATTTTAACCATATTTCTTTCTTGTTTCAGGCTCACCATGCGGCGTCTGCTCAGCATCACACTCATCACCATCGCAGCAGAGCACGTGTACGCGCAGCGCGACAGAGAGCACCAGGGACCACAACCCTGCGGCGGACACTTGAAGGCTCCCGTGGGCACCATCACGACCCCAAACTTCCCCAACCCCTTCCCTGTCCCGATAAAGTGTTAATGGATAATAGAACACGACATAGTGAACGGAACTATATCGATATACGTGGGACACTCAGAAAGTTTTGCGAAACTAAAAAAAATTGTTCTATACGTACATATATTTTTATCAAATCTTTTCAAAGTACTTTCCACCAGCCTCTATACAAAGATTCATGCGCCTAAACCAGTTTTCAAAACACTTTTTCCAGTCCGCCGCAGACACCTCGTTTACAGCCTGCTCGAACGCAGCCAGCGCATCTTCCGGCGACGAAAATTGTATCCCTTTGAGCTGATTTTTTATTTTTGGGAATAAAAAGAAGTCACACGGTGCTAGATCAGGGCTGTAAGGAGGGTGACCCAGGAGTTTGACTGGCGTGCTGTCCAGGAAGTCCCTCGTTTTGAGTGCGGTGTGCGCAGGTGCATTGTCGTGGTGGAGCAGTAGCCCGCGGAGCCCTGTGTTTGGTCGCTTGTTGCTTATAACAGAGAAAACTTCTGGCAAACATTTGGTAGTATACCATTCGGCATTAATGCTTCTTTGATCCCGTAAGGGAATTGATACCAAGTGGCCAGTCAAATTAAAAAAGCTAGCGATCAAAATCTTACCCCCGCTTCTAGATCGCTTCACTTTGGTAGGCGTTGGCTCATTTTGAAACACCCAAACAGTCGACTGGCGCTTGGTTTCTGGGTCGTATTGATAAATCCAGGACTCATCACCTGTAACGATGTCGTAAACACGCCGAGACGAGCCTGCTTCAAATTTGTTAAGCATATCACGGCACCATTCCACCCGGGCTTGCTTCTGAGCATCGGTGAGGTTGTGCGGCACCCAGCGTGATACTATCCTCCTCACGCGAAGATGGCTGTGTAGAATCTCGTGAACGCTTCCCGATCCAATCTTCAATATGTGTTGAATCTCCTGATATGTAATTCGCCTATTGTCTTGGATTAAATTTTTCACTGCTAGCACGTTTTCTTCGGTAACAGCCGTCAAAGGGCGACCGCTTCTTTCGTCATCCCCCAAAGTTGGTCGACCGCGCTTGAATTCGTTATACCAACGATACACGGTTGCCTTGGAAGGGCCTTCATCCATGAATGCCATTTGAAGTCTATCGTACGATTCATCCGGTTTCAGGCGACACTTGAAATCGTATAAAATCATAGCTCTAAAATGTTCCCGGCGCAGATCCATATTTCAGTGAGACACAATACTTTGAATTAACTCGCAAAAAATGTGGAGGGAAATTTTGAAATTGGAACTTACTTATTTTTACTTATAAATAATCATATTTTCGAAAAACATTATAACTGGCCAGTCTCCCATATATAAAAACTTTTTTTCGCAATACTTTCTGAGGGGCCTGGTATTTTACTCAGCAGTATACTACCAGTGGGTTGACGTTTACTGAGTACATGTATTATGATGAGTCCTACAAGTTGGGGGAGAGGAGAGCGCTGACCGTCACCGAGGAGAATATCACCAGGATCAAGTGGCTTCAGGTATGTTTAGATATTGAAATAATTATTTTATTTCAGTTTTGTGAAACACAATCATTCGTGGTTGGTTTTTTATAGGATTACAGATACTTTCTAGACTTGACTAGACTTTGCCCGCAGCTCCACCCGCGTATAATTTGGCTTATCACAGAAAGACTTACTTACTTTCATCTCTCGGGAACTGTTTATTTTCTTCGGATAAAAGTTAGCCTCCTCCTTGTATTGTTTGTTTTAATCCGAGTTATGGTCTATCTATGTGCCGGACTTCATCTGAATCCATTGAACCGTTTCAGCGTGGTTGAGTAACAAACATCCAAACATCTTCAGACTCACATTTGGAATATTAGTAGTATTCTTAGAACTGACCTTTAAAAGCAGATACTTCTGCTATTAAAAACTGCCAGTAAAGTTTTGTTACTGTTACTGGGAAATACTTTTAATGGATGAGCACCAACACCAAAGTTTTAAAGCTGCCATCAATCCTTTAATGGAGTTATTTCGTTTGGCTAAGTCCTTGCCTCCAACCCTTTTTAAAATTCTGCAGGCAACTTCACGGTAAATAAAAGAAGCAAAATTACGTACGACAAATAGTAAAAGATTTCTAACATGACATAAAATAATGCCTTGTGCGACTCACTTTGGAAAGAAAGGACGCTAATAATGTGCCGCATACAGTAATTATTCAACGTAGAGAGGTTGTCGTCGACTATACCGCGGCTGCAATGAGAAAATATTATGTTGTTGACTTTTTGTACGGATCCAATAAACAAAATGTTGGAAAGTGTGTTTACTTTTTCTCTCTCCAGTTTCATTCCGTATATTTTTGCTAATTGAGAAATTATTACTGCGGTAACTTATTAACTTATCCACCAAGGGAAAGGGTTTTTTCACCATTTACTGCTAACGATGTAAAGTGTGAATATAAGTTTTAGTATTAAATTATTGACTATAAATGAGTATTTACGTTAAAAGCATTGATTGGTTGATTGGTATTTAAGTAGTCAGATTTTAATCTTTTAGTTTTTTTACCTAAAATCTGTCTTCCGGTTGAACTTTAAACTGTCTTCTACCTTTATTTTACACTAAAATAGCATCAGTAGTAGTAACTTCTTTTATAATTTTCGCAGAAATCTTAATTGAGTACAGGATCAACTTAATTTTCTTAACTCATTGTCTGCTTCAACAGCAAAGTGGTTTGTGTTGAAACATATTCATTGAACTGCAAACTAAATGTAAGCTCTAAAGGTGTTAATTAGAACATTAGGTGTTTTAACTGGACTTTCGGGCTTTTGACTACCCGTAGTGACTGACATAAATATTCACATGACAACCAAAACTGACAACTTAACATGCTCTCCGTGGCACGGAGAGGTCTCGATGTGTAACGAAACGGTCACCCATCCACGGACTGACCGCGGCTAGTGCAGTTTAACCTTGTAGATATTGCAATACACGCGGTAGTTACTTAAGTTGTAACTTAAACCCCTCTTGAACGTACTCACCAGCAATTTAGTTTATCAACCATATTCGTATTTATTAAAACTATTTGTCGTAGATGATAGAGGCCAGCTTTGTCCTCTTCAAACTGTGAAAGCTTTTCACTATAACCTTATTTGGCATTTGCCCAGCTTACAAATGATGTAACAGGATCACATGCTTGACAGCTACGCTTACAAACACTAGGCCCAAAAAGTAGGTTTTTCTGCAGAACACCTTCTTTCTTATACCTTAATATGACAGTAGCAATGCAATAGCTGTATTTTACGACTATTACAAGGAAGGGATGGAATCTAATCTAAGGAGCATTAGAGCCTCACTCACGAGTCACGATGCATTAGCGTCTCACTACGCGTGTCGTGTACAGAAACCGTCTTCCAGTTTAAGCTGTTAATACAACTTAATTGTTTTGAAACTTCGTTTAATCTCCTAGATTTGCTTACACATCTACAATATACGTTTTAGTGTTTTCCAAGCTAAGCAGTAAAACGCAATTCTCAAATTCTGAGTAAATTATATCATTTTGCTCAGGAAAACAAGGGTTTTACAAAATATAATTGAGGGAGATACAGAATGATGTTAATTTCCTGCTGAAGAGGACCGCACTGTGAAAAAGGACAAAACTTTTTAACAAAAAATAAAACCGACTTCAAAAACCTTAACTAAAAAGTAAAAAATAATCATTGTATGTATTTTAAAATCTTAACTTAAACAACATTTTTAAGGCGGCGCGTGGTTGACCCTTTGCGTCATGTAATGTACAGTCCAGCGCAATATCTATAGCAAAAACAGTTTATGTGAACGTACATGAAAATCACGCGCCGCCTTCAAAATGTTGTTTAAGTTAATATTTTAAAATACATACAATGATTATTTTTTACTTTTTAGTTAAGGTTTTTGAAGTCGGTTTTATTTTTTGTTAAAAAGTTTTTATTTCATACTTTTTAGTTGAGGGTTGATTCATAAATGTTTATATAACCAATTTGAGAATATATTTTTATTAACCTTTGCTATCCCACTGCTGGGCAAAGGTCTTGCTCATGTTCTTCCAAATGTCCAATCACTATCGTGAAAAAAAAACACGCATATCGGCCAAGAATTCTCAGAATGAGGAACCAATGAGCAGATCATTTAGATACGTAAAGCTAAAATAAACTGATTTATTGAAGCTGGTTAAAAAACTACTGAACCTAAGTCAATACAATTTATATGGGACCACCGCGCGGACTTTCTCTACCAAATAAAAAAACAACCACGTAAATCGGCCCACAAATCTCGGAGTAATCGGTGTAAATACATGAAAAAAAAAAAAAAAAAAAAAAAAAAAAAAAACCCGCGGAATACAAAACCTCCTCCTTTTTTTGAAGTCGGTTAAAAAGCAGGAATGTCCGATGTGAGCCTGCGGCGACGGAGGACGTTAAAGTTTATAATTTACAAACTATTATTGTTTTTTGTTGAACCAAGCCGAAAATTTGGACTGAACTGCTGAAATAGGAAAAAAAATCAGATTACCATATTGTTTAAAAAACATAATGAAACAGACGAGGCTGCTGATAAGTTCTGGGTTCAATTCTTAGGTCAGCAGACGTGTTATAGCTGTTTTCGTTGTGAAAATGTGAGAAAGGTTCACATGGCTTTGTGATTGTAACCAGTGAACGATTAATTAACTCGTCTTCCATCCTAAGAAACACAATGGATACTTACCAGATTCCTAGTATTTTTCATTTGTTTTGCGAACTGTGGCTGTATGTACTCGTACAAGAGACCATCATTTCATTTAAAACTCAATGAATTTCATTTCAGTTCTCAGAATGACATTTTTATTAATATTCATCAGTCTCATAAAGAAATATCTGTCGTATTTGATCTTCAAAAGAAAAACGAATCATCATCATCATCATCATTTCAGCCGAAAGACGTCCACTGCTGGACATAGGCCTCCCCCAAGCATCACCACAACGACCGGTCCTGTGCCTTCTGCATCCAGCGGATTCCCGCGACCTTCACCAGGTCGTCGGTCCACCTTGTGGGGGGCCTAACGAATAACTTGATTTTATTTTAATAACAAACTTATCACTTTAGATTTTTTTCATATTCACGCTTAAAAGTACATATTTGATTAATTTTATAGAAAACTTTGTTTGAGTGGCATAATATTACAAGTATTTTCTATTCGCACTTAACTTCGTTGTAACAAATTTATTAGAAAGATTTATAAAGTCATTTTAAGTTAACAATAATTCAATAAAAATAATGTTCTCTTGTTTTTTTAATGATAAGCATATACAAATATTATGAATTCACATTTTATGAGAAGCAACGAATGATGTTTTTTTTTTTTAATTTATTAATTATCAGCTTAACAACAAAATAATTAACTAAATACAATGCACTCCATCAAACAAAGTAAACTTCTACATAACTCTTTCCCTACCCGTTGACTTTCCGCATTCGAAGCAGAAATCCGTACCGTATCAACTGCAGCTGAAATAGGCTGAGACCCACCGAACCGTTACGTAACGCTATTGAACAACATCGGCGCGGAAAACGCTCGGTTTGAGGCCAAATCAAATATTGACCATGAGAATGTCCCGGTGTGTCGTATGCACGCTGGCCGGCAAACGCGATCCAACCTAAGCCTTTTAGTTTATTGGCATTAGTTTTTAAAAAATCGCTTTTCAATTTTAGTCATGTTACAAAATAGATTAATTGGATCGTATGATTGTAAGGTGGAGTTCGAGCCGCAACCTCTATAATTGATAGTGAAGTGTCACACGTTGTTCGTAGACTGGAGTTCATGTTTATCGAGTTGATAGATTGGTTTATATTGGCGTCAGAAAGACTAATAAAATAATGCCGCCTTCTGTTGGTATGACATTCCAGGCACGCTCTATAAAAACATTAAAATATTTAAAATGGTATTCAAGCAGTTATTTGTGTCAGTCTTCAACAGCAGAAGCTTAAAGAAAATCCATAAAAACATGACACTATGGTGAGCTATTATGCTTTCCATTATCATGTTAAGCTTCGTTCTTTTGCCTATAACGCGTTCTGTGCCTCATGAACGTGACGAGAATAGTAATGACCTCTTACAAAGTCACATAATTCATAGGTATGATTAGCTGTGTTAGCTGTGTACATTACATGAAAATAATTGGCTACAAACAATCAGTAATATGCTTTTGATGTGAATTTTCATAAAATTCTGAAAATAACTGTATATTAATGTATTTATAAAGCTTTGGCACGTATGCTTTATGCTACTCCCAAGAACATGTATGTAGGATGAAATAATTCATTTTAGTTTCGAACCAAACGCTCGGAACATAAGTTTCTGTTTTATATTTATTGCGGCAACGTGATACGAACAATGAGAGCGGTCTGAATCATTTCCTTCTTTTTATAAGCCTGTTATATGAATGGATTTCCCTTTTCTTTGGCTTCAGTAAAGATTTGTGCGTTACAAAAGAGATTACATAGCATTTACATAGATTTAAGGAAAAAATCCTCTAAGAAATGTACTCTTACATTCAAAAGAGTAAAGGTTCTTCTTTTAAAATAATCATTGCTGCCATACCAAACGGGGGTTCTCTCAAAATACCCTATCGAAAGCAAACTCAGCTTAACTTCTTAGTATTGAAACAAAATAAACAGACATGAATTTTAGCACTACCCACTTGATTAATTGCTTTTGTACTGAACACAATTGGAAACTTCACCTGTTCATTGCTTTGTTTCTAACAAGTGAGTCTGTATAGAAACAACAACATTGAGAGGAAAGTTACTAAATTTGTGGTCTAACTCGAGATAGTCGTGTCTGCTGTCTATTTATTTGGTCTTTTAACGGTATACAACATAAGCTTTAAAAACCAAATTGTTATTGTGCCAATATTATGGTGTGGAATAATCTTCTAACCTTACATACGGCAGGAAGAGGTCAACATTATTAACAGAATTTTGTAGTTGTTACCACTGCATCCATCAGATTTAACACCAACCACCAAATCTGACTTAAAATAGCAATCTGCCATATGACGATTCTATAACTGAAATAATATGACTGTAACACATGAAATAAACCCGAAACAAAACTTGAAACAGTAAATGCGTTGATTTATAATGTCCGTTTAATTCGATTTTTCGATCGGTTTCCCTTTTGTAGAGACAATGAGTTACAAGAAGTGAGATTGCGGAATAGGCATCAAATTTCGCAACTTAAATGGCCACGCCAATAGCATGTCCTTGGCAAATGTATTGGCACTGCTGTCATCGACTCGCTTGTCTAGCGTAATGACTTCAGGAATTTCCAAATTTCAGTGTAAATTGAAACTGCCATAGACTGAGAAGAGAGGTAAGTACTTAAAAGGAAGTAACACACATACGTCGATGACGTCAGTACGTAAGCAGTTCGCGAGTGCGAGCACTCACAACTTTGGCAGCACAACCTCACAAAACCGAACTAAACCATATACTAATAATACATATACTGGATATTGTGAATTTAGGGCCGAATGTGCAATTTACAATCTATTTGACTGATTCCGACATTTTAACCACATGTTTCCCCACGTTTCTGCATAAAGAGGGCTCCACTGGTTAATTCATCATTTTTAGCATCGAGAAAACAATCCAAATAACCTCATCACTTAAAAAGGGCGCACCGGTACATAATAATGCAGCTGGAAAGAGATAAGCCTGCGTAATCCGCGGTACTCCTGTGTGCTGTTGATCTCTATTAAATATTAGAGGTGCTCAGGTTAAATCGGTCGGCTTTTCGATTTACGTTATACGTTAATCGCCTTTTTTGGGAATTTATCGTTGCGATATTTTATTAGTATCACACTGCTTTGAAATTACAAAAATCTCTAGAGCCATATTTCTTTATAAACATTGATTAGCTGACGATAAATCGGAACAATATGATAAGATAAACAATAACTATTCGATCGAGTGCACATCGCTTGTTATTATTTTGAGATAACCAATAAAAAGAGGTTACATAGAACAGAAATAAATACAATAAAATCAATCAGTTTATCATCAACTCGATTTTGATCTAATAACAATATAACATCCTAACCGATTTTGGCAAACTTCGCCGAGTCTTCTCGTCGCCTATACCGCAAAGTTTGAAGACAAAGGTCTTCAACCAGTGCGTCCTGCCAGCCATGACTTACGGTGCCGAGACGTGGACACTGACAGTTGGGCTAGTCCACAAATTTAAAGTCGCTCAGCGAGCTATGGAGCGAGCTATGCTTGGAGTTTCTTTGAAGGATAAAATCCGTAACGAGATTATCCGGAGAAGAACCGGAGTGACCGACATAGCTTGTAGGATCAGTAAGCTGAAGTGGCAGTGGGCTGGCCATGTCTGTCGAAGGACCGATGGCCGTTGGAGCAGACGAGTCCTTGAGTGGAGACCGCGTATCGGCAAACGCAGCGTAGGGCGCCCCCCTGCCAGGTGGACCGACGACCTAAAGAACGTGGCTGGGGGGGACTGGATGCGGAAGGCAGAGGACCGAGCGTTGTGGCGCAATTTGGGAGAGGCCTATGTTCAGCAGTGGACTGCGATAGGCTGAGTTGATTGATTGATCCTAACCGATTCAATATTAAATTACCTCTAGATAAATAGATAGAATATACTTTATTGTACACCATGAAAATAGTAGTAAACAGGAACAACGTATAAATTATGGGTACATGGGCGGTCTTATCGCTAAAAGCGATATCTTCCAGACAACCTTTGGATGGAAGATATCGCTACTCATATAAAACAGGTTTTACTTAATTTAAACGTTTCTTGTTTTATTTCAATGTCAAAAATACAAAACGTATGTCTAATAAACGATGTTTCAAAATTTCAGGTACTCTACTATACCAACATGAAGGTCCTTTGAAATTCTATGTTTATTCTCGTTGATACTGTATTTTCAGTACTTGTAAAGGTAAATCAATTGCTGTGTGGAGCAAAATGAAGAGGACGGCTACGTAATAAGATGTGAAAATATGATGAAATGATGAAGCATATTGAATAATTTTTAAATTTATATTTTAAGTGAAGCTTAATAGACAAAATGAAACTTGAAGACATTAAATAGGTACAACATTCATAATCTTGTAACTGTGTATCAGGACTATTTGTATATTTGACATATGATGATAACTTGAAAAACCAAAGTGTAGCTTATCTCCCTGAAACTTGTGCCAAAACATATTACTATATTTTGTTATTTCAATAATAACATGCTAAATATAATTTTCCTTATCCTTATAGAAAGGAAGTGCGGCAAATAAACAAGTTATATTGGGGAAACACAAACTAGTTACTATGAGTCTTTTAACTAACATTTATTGTAAATTGGCAATGTGCAATCCGGGAGTAGACTACTATTAAAATTTACCAAAAATAGTATGTTATTTAAAAGAAGGTACAGAAACGACAACATTTGTGAAAATAATAATAAAATCCATGAAAAAATGAAAGAGATACACGCTTTTTAAGTTTTTGGCGGGGGCTTTTTCTGTCCTTGTCGTGCTAAACGGACATTGTACAGAGAGATGTCAAGTTTCTATGAAGGTTTTGAACAATGACGTCATTATTCAATAGTGCTGTCTCTGTCTAGTAAACAAATTTAAATTGCTTATAACTTGGACATTTTATTGAATATTTTATTAGTATTTTCACTGTTGCTTGTTTTGGTTGAAAAATATTCGGGTTTATTAATAAAAACGTATAAAAAAAAATTAGTCACCTTCCCTATTGTGTTGTCTGGTCCAAAATAAAGTTATACCTTCACAAAGATTAAATGTGCACCCACAGTCCGACCAAAATATTAATATACATACGTAATTTTGGCCACCAACAGTTTCCATATCTTAAGTTAAAGAAGTTACGCAATTACTCGGTTGCAAAGTTCAAAACATTACCTTCACATGCTGCCCCTAGAAGACAGGAAATTCAGGAACTTTCCACATTCCACCAAAATTTGTTTTAATTAATAATGTCGGTGCGAGATACTCGTACGTTTTCTGTTTGTACCACGGATTCTTTAGTAACATTTTGGGACCTTTATGTGTGAAATATAGAACCTATTTCTATAGAGACTATTCACATTCAATCTCTAAAAGGGTGTGGAAAAGACTGTTCATACGATCATCAACCCTTTTTTTCTGAAGGAGGACAAGTGCTGTGGGTTCTCGAGAATTTAAGTTTATCCATCACTTAGAATACTTTCCGGTATTATAAAAACCACTTCGCAAATGGCGAGTTTTTTTGTGTACTACTATTTTCATATAATTGTTACGTTCTCTAAAAATATTTATCCAATATTTTTTCACAATCATTAGGCTTATTTAATATAAGTCCTTTCAAGGTCTTCTTTATACGAATAGTGAATGGTAACATTACTGACAATTCCCATTGGTCGCAAGACTATCGCTACATTTGTCATCTCACAGCCGAGGGGCGCAGAAGACGACGGTACTACGAAATAAATATTTTCTTATTGCTTATCACTTTTAAATAAAATTTATTGTTGTTTCATATAGGAACGTTTTGGTAGTACCTACAGGTAATCTAAGAAAACATGTACAATAAGAAATCTTTCCGGTGAACCACCACTAAGGCTAAAATCGCTTGCACTTAATGTTCGATGGCAGCGGCTGTTACGTGTAATGTAGCAGGATTCGTTCAAGGGATTTTGTCGACAAAATGTACCACCGCGAAGTATCGTGACCGTACCTATTTAGTTGAAACTCTAGATGCGATTTATACAAAAAATTATACAAAGTTTACTTTTAATTTGCACTTTAGAATTTAGCTTAGGTCAGAAGTTCAGGCATATCCTAAAATAACGTGTTGATTATGAAACCAAACCCAATAAAATCTAACTAAGTATGTTCAATAAATTCTTACTTCAAGTCGTATCGACAGTATCGGGCTAAAGTTGGTGCGTTGCGAAACTCCTTCGAAGTCCATTTAACACATTACATAAGCGTATGCTGACCGAAACTCATTGAAGTTTAGTTCACAAATGTCGTTCAATCTTATATCCGGCATTCATTACGTTTAAACACAGAACTTCTACTAACTCAAAAGTTTCTTAAGCCCATTTGAAGTCGAATGGTAATCATACTGAACTTATCAAATTAAAACATTGAAGAGAGATATGAAACCATACAAAGATAATATTACAGTAAGCATAATAGCTCAAAAAGGTTTAAAATGATGTATGGTGTCAAATAATCAAACACAATCCATAGTAATAAATAATCAAAATTCACCGAAACGTTGCTCTTATAGGTAATTTACACTATGAGGGATTCGTTTTGGTGAATATTGATCATGTTCATCCACATATTAGATAGCAAAAATAAATAGAAACATGAGATCTCCTTAACAATACTCTAGCATAGTATTACTTATTATTATCTTTACAAGCATCCTTGGTTTATGTACATGTTTTCTTTACATTTCATTGTGTTCTGAAGCAAAAATTAGATTTGACTTAAGAACTGATTCGTAACTTCAACAAATATAATAGAAACAATAACTTGAGTTGGTATTAAGAACGAACCGAAAGCTGATGAAATAACTGCTTACTGTGTTTACCTGGAATCAATTGTTCAACTCAAAAGCCGAGGAACGGCAGAAATTAAACCAACGACGTCGAGCGATATGGAAAATATTAAGAAAAGTTATTGAAAATATCGAATACTTTGTCAATATGTGCTGTTTCGAGTTCTTATTATTGGAATAAATAATTGAAAGCGAACCTTTTCCGTTGAAAGGGTTTCATTTAAATTCCCAATCAATATTTTCTGGCAGCGGGTTCGCAATCGCATTACAACGGACAACGGAGGACCGTCTTTAATTCATCGATATATTAACTAATGTTAGGGTTCCGAGTAATTAATCTGACCACACATTACGTAATCATCCATCATTTAATTTTTGGGGCGAGAAAGACTACAAAATGGAAACATTTTAGCAAAGCTATTCGTAGCATTTTGTATTAGTACCACGTAGCCCTTCGTAGCATCTCATGGCATACCGTTGCGTAGCTGTTCGTAGCGTCCTGTGGTATGGCGCTGCGTAGCCGTCCGTACCATACTGTAGCAAAGCGCTGCATTGCATCTATAGCAAAGTATTTCCTTTATCACTGCCCTAGAAAGAGTGTAATGCTTTTTATACAATCAATTCCTTCAACCGGATGGATCAGTCAAGTTATAAATCAACCATCGATAGTTCACTTATCAAGTGAGTTGTAATGGCATTGCCCCTCTTTAACTGTTTGTAATTATTAATCTACTAGCTGTACCCGAGGCTTTGCTCACGTTATCATAAGGTTAACTTTCAACTAAGTCAAATTTCAAAGATAATGGACAAATGATAGCAATAATTAATTTTTTGCCATTATTTTTTTGTTAAAGCGCTGGGCGCAAAGTCAAAGACTAAAACGTAAACCGAGATTCTAGGCCACAAACAAATTTTGAGCATAATTTACAAAAATAATACAGAATGATGTGAATGTATACAATAAAACGCCTTTTTACAAAACCTTCAGCAGCCAAAATGTACAGAGTGTCAGGGCTGGTGACGCGAGAGCAAGCGACGTACAGTTAGCTGGTCCTGAGGTCGACAGCCGCAGCCTTCAGTGTCTGCCCCTGCTACTTATTGATGGTCATCGTGAAGCACAGACTCACAGGAAACTGTATGCGCTTGAATTGGAAAGGGTAATTGTGGGGAATCAGTGGTGTACGTGGAATAAACACCATCTCGCCAGCGGCACACCCAGTGAGAATTTTTTCTCTATAATGTGCCTCTGCAAGGATATGACTTTGAGTCGGGTCCCATTACACAGCTTAGGCGGTGTTAAGTTCCACAAAAGTACACCGGACCCTGACTTTAAGTTTGATATGATGGGCAGAAAGTCCACTTGCAGAGAGAGAGTTAAGGAATACTACTGGATAGTGAGTAGCGTCATCTAGATCTATAACGGTGTTTATAGAAGTATAAACCACTTCATTCCCTTAAATTTCTGAGAGAATGCTATCGTTAATGGCAGCGGCTTGGTCATTTTTTGGTGTTGAAATGGCCCTCTCACACAACCAAGAATTCTGCTGGTGCGACATTTGGCTGATGTCCCCATAAACAGAACGAATTAGGTCCTCTACCGTAGGGACCACTCTACAAAGCGTTTCCGGTAGGTCCACCTGGCCACTCTCCTCTGGATAAGTTCCTACTCCAATGTTTAAAAGGACTTCAGCGAATTCTTGAGCATGTGAATTCCCGCCAAGCCGTGCTCTCATGTTGACCGTCAAGCACAATCTGTGAACTTGCGGCCAGAGAGTAGAGCGTTTTAACGAAGCATTCACCTCATTAGCCCTAGTACCTCGCGTCACCACAGGCAGCGTCTGCCGAAAATCACCGCTAAAGAGAACTGTTAGACCATGGTGGTGGTAGGCCATGCTTGTAATAGTAGTAAACAGGAAAAACGTATAAATTATGGGTACATGGGCAGTCTTATCGCTAAAAGCGATATCTTCCAGACAACCTTTGGATGGACAAAGAAGACGTAAGATCTAGATAATGGGGGCAGTCCGTGGCGTACTACTGCAAGTAAAAATTATCCGGAGAAGAACCGGAGTGACCGACATAGCTTGTAGGATCAGTAAGCTGAAGTGGCAGTGGGCTGGCCATGTCTGTCGAAGGACCGACGACCTGAAGAACGTGGCTGGGGGGGACTGGATGCGGAAGGCAGAGGACCGAGTGTTGTGGCGCAACTTGGGAGAGGCCTATGTCCAGCAGTGGACTGCGACAGGCTGAGTTGATTGAGGATCAAAATGAGATCTTCGGCAATGTACTGGTTGAATAATGATATGGTGAATTTAATTTAAATGAAGTTAGTGTGAATGATAGTGTTAGTGCCAATTCTGCTTTAAACGTAACATCGTAGAGCGTTATTATAAGCACCAGAAATTATGAAAAATATATTTCATACACCTCGATAGTACAGACTTACATAACACAAAACATCTCATCGAAACTGGAATACATACAAATGTAGGAGTAGACACAAGTTTTTATGCAAAAAACAGCGATACACACAAAGTATAAAGCCGCGCGCCGAGTAAGAATGGCCGCTTTAGCAGCCGCCGACGAGGAATGTAAACAAATGGAGTCAGCCGCGTAAAAAATGGCCGCCAGAGGGCTCTGATGGATGATGCACCGTTTTAAATCATTCCTAGTGAGTGTTGGATTTGGGGAATCATTAGAATGAATTCATAGTTGTGTTGAAATGAATGACCTTATTTGAACATTCAGAATTGGTACGTATTGAAAGTTTAACGACTTTCTTATCATTCTAATAGACATGTCAAGTAAGATTTCAGGATTATTATGTACCCAACCGATACATTACAATCCAAACACAAACGACACAAAGAGTCAGAATGCCAAGAGTCACATGTTGATCGTACGACTGGTCTTATTCCCGATAATTCTCAGTACGACACTGAGTTTGTTAACGTGAATTGACGCCAAGTAATATAAAAATAAATCAACTGAACTATATCACAATACAGAGGTTTAGTGTGAACACTCATGTACAAATATTTTGGTTGTGATTGGCTCATATGCTTGTTAGTAATTCGCTAACAGATACCAACAGGCGTGAACGTGAACTGATTCAGAGCAACATTGAATCGAGTCTCTTTGGTACTTATACTATATGCCCCTGATTATGACGGCGTCTTCGTTTAAGAAAAAGTTAATTAGTCTGGTTAACTTAGTCTAATGTCGACATTAAATTATTTTGTGCAAGAAGTTTTTACTAGCACAACAATCAACTTGTTATCTGTTTCACATCTATACCTATTCGACCTACTCTCAAACACACACAATACATCCTGAAATAGGCAGCAAAAAAAAACGACATACCCTATTTCTTCAAAATAAAACAGGTTTGCCATTTTGCCCTTTTTACTTACCCAGTTACGTACTATAGTGGGTGGACCGTGGCATACATGACAGTGTTCTCTCGTCATGGAAGCCACAACCACGCTTTTTTTTTATGCTGCTGTAATTGATCGGACACCTGCCCGCCATACTGTGATTAACAGATTGAATAGTGGAAGTTAATTAAGGTTTTCTTCACGTGCTAATTGTAATTAGCTGTAGTGTGTAATGGATGTGTATTGCGCCGAATTCTTAAAATTAATAAAAATAAAATGGCTTCCAAGTCACAAAATAATACGATATCTTTTATCTATTTTATAATTAGCAAATAATTATTATGTCAGCGGTATTTACGCAATAAGGCTCACCATTTCGGAACCTTATCGCCTTCATAATTACGGATTAAATCACTTAACTAATATTTGTAACGTTAATTTAATTACATAATGAGCAAAGTTAATTTAGGTTTTAATCATGCTATCAGATATTTTAGGCGAAATTGTGTTAATACTTTATTTTGAAACAGCGTATTAATATATTGGCGTTAGTAAATGTAATATAGCGAGGAAATAAAACAGTTTCTTCGTTTGGTATTTTATAATGGTTACCTTATCCTACCAGAAAATGGATTTATTAAAATTACACACTTTCAAATTTCAATTAAAGTGAGAAACCGCGTATCCGTGACATCGACGTCTTCTGATATTGTAAGCAATTTTTTTGTTGTTTTCCCTCAAATGCTTTCCGGGAAACTAAGCACCTAAACCATTACTAACCACTATTGTAATCCTAGTGACAAACGGGAACTATTCGTCATCTGAGAGACCACCTTAATCTAGATGAATGGCGCCTTTACAACCTGACTTAGCAACATTGCTTGCTATTGAAATGTGTGAATATGTAACATATGGCCGGTTACGTGAGTAACTTCCCCTCTTCATTAAAATTTGTAGGAGTTTGTAAACGTTGTTTATTTTTATTGTCTTTCTAGTAACATAATAACAATGTAGTCACTAGTGCAGGAGTCAGAGAATTCTTTGTTAATTGTACAATTATTTCAACAAATAATAATTTTATTACATATTTGCTTATAACCAGAACATAATATCCAGAAGGTAGACTATTTACATTTTTATAAAAATAAAACACGTCTTAAATCGTAAAAACTTTTTACGACTAGTAACACAACGAAACGACTTAGTTTATTGACTTTTATATTTACTTTTGTTAAGTTTATTGTCATCTGATAGAAATTGAGAGGGTAGCAAGATATCATTTGGAACAGGCCGTAAAACAGCTTTATTCTGAGACAGATAGTGAACACTGAACATGTCAGGGATTTATTTTGATATAGGCATTTTTACCTTTTTCATAAAATCTTTTTCAATCGACTTAACTAACCTACTGAACCAATTAAAAGAATATTCTGTAGGAAAACTTTAATTTGGCACTTATTACGCATAACAATTTATTTTAGTTAAAATTTTTGAGAATATTCAAATTTAATTGAACACATTGTGCTAATATTGTTACTTCCGCGTTGACACCACGCATTACCGTTCTTTACCTAGTGTTAAGCCGAAATTTCCCTAATTTACCCAAAATTACTTCCATTAATTACACTTACACTCTAGCGCTCCTTTCTTAATAAACATGAATAAACGACATTTTATAATTAGAATTAGCGTTAAGTAATTGGCTTTGATTTATTCACAGCATTTGTTAAACACTTAACGGGGAAGAGAAATAACAAAATATTTATCTTGGTACTGTACTTGTGTTTGTAAGTTACCCACATTAGAATGTTAGTTTTCACTTAAAATTATCACTATTGTCCGTTAATAATAATATATATTAGTTTATTTATTACTCAATCATACCTCATCAAAAAATAGACTTGATATAATATTTTGCTCGTAGAAATAGTTAGGCCATGAAAAACGATACAGGCAAGTTTTTAGTCAGCATAAGAATAACAAAACCAATCACAAAGCCGAACCCAAAACTCATTAATCATACAATAGACTACTAATTTCAAAATAAAAAGTTCCAAAATCTATTCTGTTACTACCCAACAAATTGCAAAACAACATCATAGCCGTAGTGTCGGCAAGTAAGTTATGACATCGTAAATTTGTCGGTTGTCAGCGTTGTCCGCGCGTAACGTCAGCATAATCCCAGCATTGCAGGCTATTACGCTACCTGTAATTAGAGCTGGAGGTAGGGGATTCAAAGCAAGAGCTTCCCCCCTAGCCATGTTGACAATCTACAATCGTCTAAATGTATGGGAATGACATATCTCAACGAAAAAGTAATTCGTTGAGATATGTCATTCCCATACATTTTGATTGTTTTCTATTAGCGTTGACGATTGTAGATTGTCAACTTGGCTAAGGGGGGGGGGGGATCTTGATGAATTGCTAGCTATTGATTTACGAAACATCGAATGAAGTCACAATGAAAAATAAATAATAATAATAATGTTAAATAATGTTTACTAGCATATTGATTCAAATTTCTCATTTACAATTTAAAATACACATTTGTACGCCTGCTGTAACATAGCGGACTCTATATTGTATTTAAGAACTTTATATTATTTTTTGTACCTATGTTACATAAATGAATAAATGACTTATGACTTAATGAATCTGTGAATTGTGACTTCATATACTTAGGGGCGGTCTTTCAATAGCCAGATAACTTTTAACTGAGGAATAAGTTTGACATTTTGACAGTTGTAGTATAGAAAATCTGTCAAGACGTCACATTTATTCCTCAGTTAAAAGTTATCAGACTATTGAAATACCGGCCCATAGAGGTGAAAATAGCTGAGTTAGAATTTATACCTACACATCTTTACACCAAACTCACCATGTCAGTATAATTTACCCTGTCATATGTGATACCATAACATAATATTGTAACACCTGGGAGAAAGCAAACATACGTGCATGCGGAAATATCATAACACAAATAAATATATTTGGGACATTTTTTTTTAAACAGCACCAGCTAGTCCCAAACTAAGCAGAGCTTGTGCTATGGGTACTAGACAATGGATATATTACTTATATACTTTTTTTTTGTAAATACATACTTATAATACATAAGCAACACCCAGACCAACACAAACACTCATGTTCATCACACAAATATTTGTGTCCTGTGGGAATCGAACCCACGACCTCGTTATCAGCAGTCCGACACCCGAACCACTAGACCACAGAGGTCGTCAAATCCCTGCAAAAATCCCTGATAAGATGTAAAATAAATGTAGTTTCTGTTGTGAAAAGCCACGCATACAGATGTTACGTTTGCAATAAAGCAGTGTCATTATAATTTTCATACGGTAAAAGCGCGTTAACAACCCCTTAAGATTTTCCAAAGACTATTTGGAGTTGACCCATTTTACCCGCTGATGGGTCAAAGTATCTGCTTGTTATCCGTTTGTCTATTTATTATAATTTATCTTTGTGTATGGCTTAAAAATACAAAGCGCGATGAACTAAATATAGAACACATAATACATAATATGCATAATAATACAGGATATATTGAAATTACCAAGCAAATCAAAACTGCAATACAACATTTTATAGAGTAGCGCCAATAATGTTGAAAACCTCATGAAAATCAATTGAATGTTTAGAAGAAAAAATAACATTCTTAATGAAAAGACCAAATGCACGAATTATTTTAATCAAAAATGTTCTGAACACAGAACATCGATAAATTGCTAGATATGGCCAGAAAATTTTCACACGCGAGAATAGTGAATGTACGTCGAACAGTGTGTTGTATTTTAGCGTTGAGACTACAACAATGGCGACCGGTAGTGAATATCGGAAGTCGGGCTCCATGCAGCAGAGCAGGCGCGCGTATGAGCATACGAATGAAGTGGCGCATACACACGAGTGTACAGAATGATAAGCAAAATGCGCGATGTTGGAGAAAGAACTAGATGTGCGATAATTATAGTGGCACTGAGTAAGGATTTCACTAATTTAATACGTTTTATTAGATGTTGTCATCCTCGTTCTGCAACCTAATTCACGATCACGTTTCGTATCGGATTAAGCGTTCCCGTAGTCTACACCCATTAACAGTAGTCATGATTATTCAGAGTTGACTCACTTTGTCAATTTTGTTAAGTTTGTCAAACGCCAAGTCCATGTGTATAATAGGTACTTACTTAGTCCCAAAACATTACCATCCCCATGCCCGCTCATTACTTGTACTCAATGTTGTCCATGCTAACTTCAATGTAAAGTGAATGCATAACAGTTTGATAATGATTGATCGTAATGAATTTACACACACACACACACACACACAAAAAAACACTTAAAAGCAGGTGCATATTCTACAGAACACTTCCTAACCAGTTGTTAAACATCCACCGCATTTACGCGCTTGTACTGAGCGAGACCACATCGAACTGCAGAAAAACAGATACATTGTTAAAGAACACTCCTCTTCCCCCAACCCCTGAATAAATTCCTCATTTATTCATTCCGCGTCCGTTCTTCAGTAACTGTTTGTAAAACGAAAAACATAAAACTTTTTAACAAAAAATTGAACCGACGTAAACAGAAACTGAAAAGCGAAAAATAACTAATTATGAGTCGGCGCCAAACGAACATTTAACAAGCAAAGTGCGTGTAAGTTGGAAGTGGCCGAGCGGAGAACGCATTTTTGGAAATTTATTGTTTATCGTTGAAAATCTCACGTTGTATTTGATGTGACGTTGTTTTTATTATTTATTTAAAGTAATTTAATGATCTTCGTTGATTGGTTGTTTGGCGCCGACTCATAATTAGTTATTTTTCGCTTTTCAGTTTCTGTTTACGTCGGTTCAATTTTTTGTTAAAAAGTTTTATTTTTCATTTTTTTGAGGTTAAACTCTAAATCCAGGTCTCCATTATGTCGTAGTGTCTAGAACTATATTTATGTATGTCAAGTTTCAACAGAATCGGTTAACAGGTAAGAATTCAGTGGGTGAACAAACACTCATCCCCTGTTTTACTACCCTTAGGGGTGGATTTTGATTTTGAAATTCAAATGGGACCAACTTCGAGATATACCCTATCCATTAAAAAAAGAATCATCAAAATCGGACCACTCTGTAAAAAGTTATGCGTGGTCATACATAAAAAAAAAAAAAAAAAAAATATATACGCGTCGAATTGAGAACCTCCTCCTTTTTTTCGTCGGTTAAAAATGTGAATACCTCGACTTAGCCTTATGTAATTAAAATTCTTGGAAGTGCGAGACAGAATATTGATTTTAAAGTACGGCAGAATTAGTCTTCAAGTGTTTTTTGTGTAACAAACGGATTTCTTCAAAACACTGGCGAATGAAATCTGAGGCAAAAGATTTTGGAAAACATATGAATAAAATTCATTAGTTCCGACGACCAAACATAACGAAACTATGAAGGAAATGCAAGTTAAACTAACATGATCACAATTATACTTACATAGATACTTAGGTATTTAGTTACGAGTACATACAATTATCTTGCAACACTTCAACGGTTCAGCTTCCACATGTAGGTATGTTTGTATTATTCCCCGACCCCCGTTCTTCCGGCGAACGTTTTGCATAAATACCGGCTAATCACCAGAGGAGTTCCCGTAAATTATTTACCTTTGTCTCATCTACTTCCGGCTGCTATATTGTAGAGGTTTAAATTAACAGGGCAACTGCTAATATGTGCTACAGTTGAGTTAGCACTATACTCCTTGTAATAATTTTGGTCGCTTATTACCTACATTAATACAAATAATCTCTCTATAGTTTCCCACAAATTATTAAGCTAGGTTATATACGTAATTGTATTGGAATGTGATCTTGTAAATAATGCAAGTACAGAACCATTCAATGCTTTAATAGATTAGGTTACACTGTATATAACTAGATATTGTTAATCTTAAGTTTTATCATAATTTAATTAAGTTTTTGTTTTGTGTTAGGTACATCCATCAATTACGAGACAAAAATACATCACAATATTCCATACATTCCATACATGGTACATGCATACATAAATATTATCACGCCTGTTTCCCATTGGGGTAGGTAGAGACTATGGATTTCCACCTGCTACGACCCTGACACACCTCTTTTGCTTCATCTACGTCCATTAATCTCGTCATGCATGCTCGTCGGTTTAGAGAACTCTTAACCTGGCATTTTTTGAGAACGTCCTCGATTTGATCGCGATACGTACATGGGGTCATTACAATATTCCAGAACTCGTAACAATACATTATATTAAATAAGGCTATGTATATTATTATATTTGCAGCGCCGGTAGGCCCCCCACAAGGTGGACCGACGACCTGGTGGAATTTCAAACGCAAATGGTATAAAACTGTTGAATTAAGGAATTTTAGCTTTTGTCCTGATACAATAATCAAACATGTTTGTAACCCTTGATGCAGAAAGATGAATATTTTTTACGACATCCATTGAAAATAAAATATTGGCGTTCTTAATATTTAGCACGGCAATCAATCGTCTTTGACTTTTTGTTAGATTTCAAGACCATAAAATACGTTATTATGATTTTATTTTCACCGAACTGAGTTAAAACTCGATGATAAATCATTTATCTCGAAACGTAATGAAATGATGATCCGAGATCACCCACCTGACAGTCCTGACAGATGAACTCCACAATATTAGGTCATCCATTACTTTACTTCTATTTTCATCTATTTGCTTTCTGACATCATGAGATCAAAAGAATATTATACATCGTTTTCATTACAAGACATTTTATTAAAGAAGTCAAGTCAAAATAAACCAATAAAAAAAAATCCCTAGATCGCAATATAGACTCCAAATTACATGTGAAACGCGTGTCCAAATACAGAAACTCCAGATATAATGTAATGGACCATAAATCTAAATTATTATCTGGTTTTTGAAGCATCGCCAACCTTTCCAGTCAGTCGATTCCCACGGGGTGTCCGTGGCATGCGGTTCTCTCATATGTTACCAATTAATACCCTCGCTAATCTGGCTATATGCTTCATTATATTCTTGCCTCTCAAAGAACCTTTCAGGTGATTAGTTTTATATGAAACTTAGTAAAAATGATACCGACGCTCTTAGTGAGCTTCTGACTTTGGCAAAGCTCCAAGGTCGTGGGGCAATAATACGGACACTGTTAAGGGTGTCTTTATCGGAAGCAATAAAATTGTCTTGAGTGGCTTTTAAATTAGTGTAGTTAACTCATGGTTTAATTAGTAGTATAGTTTTAGGTCAAATCATAACACTTTAAAAGGGTATTAAAAAATTTCAATGGAAAGCGATTTATACTTCTCCATACATAATATACCTAAGTGTCTATTCACGAAAGTAGTTTACATAACTATTGATGCGAATATTCCAGAACAAGTTAATTTAGGAAAAGCACTTAAAATTGTAAGAAGTGTCCTTTAAATTAATTCAGTTAAAGGAGCTTTGCCAAAACTCATAAAAATCTTCATCCGTCATCGTAATATTGTAAAGTGGTGTGCCATGAAAGAGTTACATTAACGAAAGCTTGTTAACAGTTTGTTACATTGTATGAAATTGCGTCGCGCTTAAAAGTAGAGATAAAATATAATATTACGTTTCATTATGGTATTTTATATTTCCATAAAAAAAGTAATAAAAATGTAACTGTTTCAAAGAAAATAATAAAGACATACGGTTTTCTCGTAAATTAAGTAGGTAGCATGTGAGTTCACATAATATCGTAACAGAATTTCGTAAAAATCATTTGGTATTAAAAGCGTTAGTCTATCTGTACACGTTTGTGTGTGTGCGTGAATGCGATAACTCAGTGCAGCGTAATCGTACACGGTACCGTGTTCAAATGAATTGAAATGCATTTGTGGCTTTTAATTCAGAGAATTACAGGAACTGCTGAATAATTTAACAGATTGTCTGATTCCAACAATGGATTTCGTTAATTCTGACATTTATTTCAGATGATACGGATTTGAATAAAAAGGCTTTTGTGTAGGTAGTCACAACGGAGCGAGCTATGCTTGGAGTTTCTTTGAAGGATAAAATAATGGTTTACGTGTTGAGCATATGCTGGCATCTGTCAAAATAATGCCGCGTTTTATTGTTATAATGGCATTAAGAAGGGATTTAATACCGCTATATTTTACACGGTTGAAGTTCAATTACTTAGAAGATACGTCATTTAAGCGAACTGTTAGTGGAAAAGTTGACGTAAAACAATAATTTTCTACGTCATGTAATTTTCAAGAAATATGTTGGTATATAAGTATAGATTTCGTTAATCGTACCACCAGAATATAATAATGTAAAAGGGCTAATAGACAAAGCTCAGAATGTTTCAAGACTATTTATAATTGTGAAAATTGAGCGCACAATGCTTCCGAATACACATAGACACGAAATAAACCAATACATTACATAGTAAACAATAAAAACAATATTCCGAAGAGAAGAAAAAAAAGTTCCTTGCCTTTGTTGATTTATTTTTAGAGTTCAAATGTCGAGTCTCAATAAATCTGAGACCCTGTTGGTACTTACTGAAGATGTTCAGCTCAATAACAAGAAATACGAGCCTCGTAAATAATGAATTGGAACAAGTATGTAGCAGGGCTCTTAATATATCAACGGATGCTTGTATTATTAAGGCCTAGTTTCAGTAAACATAAAAAGCAATCGCGTGTAGCACGTCGACTTGTTTCAGGAAAATAACGTAAAATAGATATTCGCTTGAAACCACTGCTTATATTATTACTAGCAGTGCTCTTGAGGCTTTGCCCGCGTAAAAAGTTTACACATACCCCGTATATCGTAGTTTTGGGAAAAGAAAATACCTATTTTCTTTATTATTATTTAATTTGAAGAGTATTTGTGTCAAGTGTGACCTCAGGTAGATTTTTCATAGAAATTTTTGTTGGGTTTTTGATTAAAATAACAAGCAAAATGAAAAATACGTGTGAATAGTTTTGAAGGTTTAATCAGAAGTGTCATACAAATTTTATTTGTAGAAAATCATAAAGTTTTGATTATAGAATGTATGCTAGGCCAGTACCTACATAATTCAATATCCACCCTTAATCAAAACTCTTACTTAAGCACATATAGTAGGAATAATACACAAAAAAATACAAGATAGAAGTACCTATCTAAATATTAGATAAACCTATACATTTTTGATGAGCAGTTTTACCTAAACACTTTGTCAAAACATCTGCTAACAATTCACAGGACTTAGTGTATTTAAGTATAATCTCATTGACAGATACCTTTTCTCGAATAAAATGATATTTCGTATCAATGTGTTTTATCCTACCATGATGTATAGGGTTATGGGCCAAGTTCTGTGCACTCTGACTGTCACTGTATATAGCTATACCAGGATACTGTATGCCACATACCTCTGAAATAAAGCGACGCAAATAAGTTGCTTCTTTCGCAGCATCAGTCAGCGCCATGTATTCCGCTTCTGTTGACGATAGTGCCACCGTAGGTTGCTTCTTTGAGGCCCACGATACAGGACCATCTGCCAGCTTGAAGCAATAACCTGTATAGGAACGACGATCCTCAGTACAGTTTGCCCAATCTGCATCTGCATAGCCAACTAGTGCTTTTCCTGTTTTTCTATAACTTATTGAAAAATCGATAGTACCCTTAAGATACTGAAGTACTCGTTTAGCTGCTACCCAATGAGTACTGTTATATTTATTATTAAATTGACTCAGGTAACTTGCAGCAAATGAAATGTCTGGCCGAGTATTAACAGCAAGGAACATTAGACAACCTATCATATTTTGATAAGGATAAATCGAGTTCTTACAACGAATAAAGACTACAGGAACCGTTCCAAATGTTTCTATATAAAAATGTTGTGAATTTCGACAGAGAATTAAATGAAAATCGATTGTCTCATTTCAGCAAATACAATTCCGCATGTATTAAAAAGTGACAAATAGTTGTTAGATGGTTGTTACTATGGCAACATTTTGTTGCTGACGTCACTAAAGATCGCCTTGCGGCAAATTGTGCGCCATTTTTTGTCTACCAAGCGAGTACGTTAGGTGTCAAATGCATATAAATAAATCTTCTTATTAATAAATTTAGTTGATTAGAGTGATATTTACGACGATTGAACTTATTCAGTGTATAGTGCACATTGATGAAAAATGACTCTGTGTTGTGTTGAGGGATGCAAATCCAATTCAAGGAAAAAGGAGCCCGGTATATCTTTTCATAGGTTAGTGACATTGTTTATTACAAAACTACGTTTAATTTCCAAAAATCTGCACCGTGGTTGTGTTTTTTCGTCTATAAATCAATTAATTACTCCTCCTTAATACGTTTTACATTAGTTTTGTTGTTATTTAATCATGATCATTTAATAATGTTTGTTTACACAACAAATAAGGATGAGCTTTGGCACATAGAGATATCGATACTTTTTACTACATTTAGGTAACTACGAAATTTCAATAACATAACATTAGTTTGATGTAAATTCAGAGAACTCCAGAAAATCACAGAAATGATACGTAAAATATGTTACCGGGACTCATACCATATCACATCAGGCTACGGGGACAGAGTGAATACTGTTTTTTGCTTACAGTGCATGCTCTATTGTTGATTTAAAAAAAAAAATAGGTATATAAGGCAAACAAAGACATGCGTGGTGGTACATACTTAAGTAAGAAAGAGATGCAAATATTCACATTTCATAGTAAGGTGCACGCTGATTGTGCATGGTGACACTGACAGTAGTGACAGTGCTGCATCTTTGGTAAACTCTCACGAATATCTATTTCAACGGGTATCAAGTCGATACGGAACCCTAACAAATCGCAGACGTTCTAAAAAAAGGCCAGGTTAAAAGCACTCTAAACTGACGAGCATGCATGACGAGGTTAATGAACGTAGATGAAGCGAAGGTGTGTCAGGATCGTAGCAGGAGGAAATCCTTTTTTTTAACATAGGAGGGCAAACGAGCATGCGAGTCACCTGATGGTAAGCAATCTCCGCCGCCCAGTCCGTCCTTAGTCTCTGCCTACCCTTATGGGAAACAGGTGTGATAATATTATGTATGTATGTATGCGGCGCGTTCTTTTCATCAAAATGTATTTATTTATCCTATTGATGTATTCTACTACTTCCTACTAATATTATAAATGCGAAGTATGGATTTTTGTTTTTTTAATGTTTGTCTTTCAACTGACTGCCACCACCTACACCTACTGCTGCCTACTTTCTTTTGACTGCCTCGTTGGTCTAGTGGTTGCAAGCGCGACTGCTGAGCGTGGGGTCCTGGGTTCGATTCCCGGGTCGGGCAAAGTGTTATTGGGTTTTTTCATTAGGAAATTCTCAGTAGCAGCCCGGAGTCTGGATTTGTGCCCGGTCAATGGCAATAGGCTCGCCCCCTATTACATGGGACCATAACATAACTGGCGAAATGTGGGTGTACTATTACACCTCTGCCTACCCCTTCGGGGAAATACAGGCGTGATGTTATGTTGTTATGTGTTATGTCTTTCAATCACGCTAAATCAGCTGAACTTATTACGATGAAATTTAGCACACAGATAGACCATGTCCTGGATTAACACATAGAATACTTTTCATCGAAATTTCACGGGAGCGAAGCCGCGGGCATCAGCTAGTAGGTAATAAGAGTACATTACATACTCAACAGTTCTTACTTTATCAACACTTTACCTACATATGTTTTCGTTTGATTTTATTTATTATCGTTTTTATTTGTCCTTGAAGGATTTTAACTTGTTTTTTATGAACATACTCATAACTGATACTATTCCAAATATTGTTGAGAAAATTCCAGTGGTTCCGAAGATTAAAGGTAATAAGTAAAAAACTTTGATAAATACAACATTTCACTCACACTCATTTTGCCAGGGGCCTTACTTCCGACTGGTTTGAGCTCTGAACCAAATCCAGCTAATGGCAATTTCTAGAGGAACGCAGTACGAATTGACACTAACTCGAATTCAAATTCAATTGATACAGCACTCTTATCTAGTCGGGAGTAAGGCCCCTGGACACTCGCGATGCCATCTTTTGTCATATGCTCCGGGACGTTAGTACTATTAGGTATTCTGTGCTCCGGGTTCCGTCTTTGGGTATATTTTTTATGTTGGGTATGATATATTTAGTTTCTGTTAGTTTCTATAGACAAATTATTAAGTGGACCATGCTTTCAAAAGTGTGCAATCAAAATTATACCTTAATTTTATAAATAAACTAACTTTTACAACTTTACAAACAAACAGTCATTTACAATTTTATAATAGTTAAGATAAATAAAAAATTGCTGGTACGAATGTGTGTGGTACACACAATGTGTTTTACATTATTTACATTTTGTAAATTATGTAATATTTTATTGTTTTTTTTTTTTTTTTTCCTTTTTTTTTACACGCCCCCATCTAGTCGCAAACTAAGCAGAGCTTGTACTATGCTTTTGCTTTAACCACTTTTACTATTCTAAAAAAACCGGCCAAGAGCATGTCGGGCCATGCTCAGTATTATAGGGTTCCTTAAGTAGGTGTAATTAATTACAAACGAATCAAATCGAATATTAATCATGGCTATTTTAGTTTGTGCAATAATCGGCAGCATTCGCGACTCAGAGCGTGTTGTTAGTAGCGCCATCTAGCGATAAATTCAAGAAGCCAAATTGAAGAAGTCTGTCATGTCAAAGTTACTTTTTGTGATTTTTTCAAATAGAAAGTAGCTAAAGGAGCATTATTTGCTACGATAATTTTTCTCTAAGGTCAATGACCTTTGAACTAGGACGTTTTAAGTATTTTTCAGTTTTCTGTCTATAACTCAAAAAATTATAATCACATTATACTCGAAATAATTTTAAAAGAGAGTTTTCACCAAGTTCTATCAATGTGGGAGATTATAAGTTTCTACGTTGCATAGTTTAGAAATAGCAGGGGGGGGGACACATTGCAAGCCACTTTGGCGGGCTATATTTCTCAGATGGTACACCTGATAAAAAAGTAATGTATGAAACATTACCTTCATTTTAGTAGACCTATTCAATGATACCCCACACGAGGGGGTGCAGCGAAAAAAAATTTTTCATTCCCCTTTCACATGTATGGGCGCCACCCCTAAAATACGTAAAAACGATTTTTTTTATTCTTTTAAAATTGAGATCTATATGCAAACTATTTTTTAACAAAATTTCATTTACTTATGTTTATAACTGTATAAGTTATTAAGCTGTAAAGGATTAGGACAGACGGACAGACGGACGGACATGACGAAACTATAAGGGTTCCTTGTAGGACTACGGAACCCTAAAAATGAGAATTATAACTGTATTAAATCGTTTTAATGCTACAGACAGAGAAATGTGTTGCTGGGGAGTTTGTTGCGCCGTTTCTTCTTTCCAGCATAAACACTAGGAAGCGGTAAAGGGCGGGCATTTTTGGGTCTTTTTTAGGGTTCCGTAGTCCTACAAGGAACCCTTATAGTTTCGTCATGTCCGTCCGTCTGTACGAGTGAAAAAAATTTTTTTTCGCTGCACCCCCTCTTGTGGGGTATCATTGAATAGGTCTACTAAAACAAAGGTAATGTTTCATACACAACTTTTTTATCAGGTATACCATCTGCGAAATACAGCCCGCCAAAGTGGCTTGCAATGTGTCCCCCCCCTGCTATTTCTAAGTTATGCAATGTAGAAACTTATAATCTTCCACATTGATAGACCTTTATAAAAACTCTCTTTTAAAATTATTTCGAGTATAATGTGATTATAAATTTTTGAGTTATAGTGAGAAAACTGAAAAATACTTAAGACGTCCTAGTTCATAGGTCATTGACCTTAAAGAAAAATGATCTTAGCAAATAATGCTCCTTTAGTTACTACCTATTTAAAAAAATCACAAAAAGTAACTTTGTGTTATATTGATTTGACACAATCCTTCAATTTAGCTTCTTAAATTCAGCGCTAGGTGGCGCTGTTTGCAAAACCTAAAATAGCAATGATTAATATTCGATTTAATTCGTTTGTAATTAGGAACCGTATAATACTGAGCATGGCCCGACATGCTCTTGGCCGGTTTTTTTATATCAAATGGCCTAACGTTTGACCGCCACCTCACCTGATGTTAAGCGATGGTGCGATCTATATTTTTGTTGACGTTTAATAAGGGCTAATTGGCTTATGCCTAAATTGAATGAATGCCATTTTGATTTTGATGATGTGTTTTATTTAATATCAGGGTTCGAAATTATCAACGACTATACAGCATACAGCCCAATAGACGCCTAATGTTGAATATATATTTTTTTTTATTTATTATTATGAAACAGACAACAATTGGGTCTAGTGTGTTAGTAACAAAGTGCCTTATTCTATGTTAGTACTTAATGACTAATAGTGACTTGGTCCGGTTGACCAGCGCCCACACAAGCAGGCTGTCAGCCCGGGCGGCTATCATGCGCAGGATGGAGTTGGGGCTGCCGCGCAGCCTGCGAATTAGTGACGCGGACTTTTTACGCCAGACGGCGTTAAATCCGTCAGTACGCGCTTCGGCAAACATAGCCGATGCACTACAAAAGCGCGGCAGCCGCAACAGTGCCCTGAACGCATTATTGTATTGGATTCGCAGAGCGTTGTATGCCTTTTGGGTATATCTGAACCACAGGGCCCCCGAGTACAGCGATGTGCAGTATGCCTTGAATAGCATTATTTTAACTGAGGCTGTACATCGGGAAAACCTGCGGGCCAGCATGTTCACCCGGACTGACAACGCTCTGCGTTCCCTCTCCATGTCTACATCGTCTTTCAGATCGTCTGTTACCAGGTGGCCTAGATATTTGAATTTGTAGACCCTTTTTATATCATTCCCATTCAATAATGCGTACAATAAGTTCTGCTACTAGCTGAGGCACTGCAATCCTATTGGCCCTACCAAGGCGGCTATTGGCTAATCACTAACGCGGCAGTTTTCACGGCTCATGTAAGTGGCCGAAACTTATTTGAAGATTTCAAGCTGCGAATAGTGGCAACCTACATAAGTGAAATTTCATAGATGTGTTGCAGACATCGGTCACCTGTTATGAGGCGTCTATGGGTTGTATGGTTGTTGGAAATTATCAAGATAAATTAAGCTCTGGTCGAGTGTGCGAGAGAAGCGAAGGCGCGACAACGGGGGAGTCTTCTGGTGGAGCAAACTCAGAAACACTATAGCTTATCAAACAAAACATTATGCAGAAAGTCAATTGACAAACGTAACCAATGTTCGATAACATTTTAGAAACATGTTTGTAATAACACGATTTTTAAATAGAAATGTTGTGAAACATTGTTTTTATAAACATGTAAATGATGAATGATGTAAAAAGACTTGTTTGCGAAATGAAATACTATGAAAGGTTGTTTTAAGAAAAATGTAGTTTGTAAAAACACTTGTTTGCAAAATGAAACATAGTGAAAGGTTATTTTTAGAAATATGTGGTTTGTCAAAAGACTATTTTGCGAAATGAACGTTTGTAATTTTTCACAAAATGTCACTTCAAAATTGTTTTTGAAGTGACATTTTGTGAAAAAATATTTGCGGAACATTATGGACCCATCGAAAACGATAACTGTTTTTTATTTATAACAAATGCATTTTTAAGCCAATGCTGTTAAATTTCATATTATTATTATTTCATCATCATCATCATCATCATTATCATTTCAGCCGAAAGTATTTACGGAACATTATGGACCCATCGAAAACGATAATAATGTTAACTGTTTTTTATTTATAACAAATGAATTTTTAAGCTAATGCTGTTAAATTTCATATTATTATTATTTCATCATCATCATCATTATCATTTCAGCCGAAAGTATTTGCGGAAAATTATGGACCCATCGAAAACGATAATAATGTTAACTGTTTTTTATTTATAACAAATTAATTTTTAAGCTAATGCTGTTAATTTTCATATTATTATTATTATTTCATCATCATCATCATCATTGTCATTTCAGCTGAAAGACGTCCACTGCTGGACATAGGCCTCCGTAGTGCGTCGGCAATGTTTGCCATCGCGCGTACAGACGGATTCGACGTCGTCTGGTGTAAGAAGTCCGCCTCACTACTGCGCAGGCTGCGCGGCAGCCACAACACCATTCTGCACATGATAGCCGCCCGGGCTGATAATCCGCTTGTGTGGGCGCTAGGCGACCGGACCAAATCCCTTTTTACTAACATAGGTTAAGTTATATGTTAGTAACACATTGGATCCATTGTTGTCTTCAATAAATATATAAATATTTATATCATCTATAGATATTACATAAATAATATGAAATTAAACAGCATTAGCTTAAAAATTCATTTGTTATAAATAAAAAACTGTTAAAATAATTATTTCCTTATTCTACATCGAAAACTGTATACAACGACCTCCTATCGATAACACGTTTTCAGCGTTGGTACATCACTAGTGCAAGGGGCGGAGTCGACGCCATATTGTGTATACAAAGTGCCGCACGTCACGTGACCTTAGCACTCATCCTGTGTAGTAGCTTCTTAAATCGTTGAGTTCTTACCGTATGAATCAGCAGTTCCCAACTTTCTATCGGCCAATGGAGTATCATACTCTTTAGCATTATCCAAATTAAATTTCTTCAGTAAATTATTAATGTAGGAACGTTGATTAATTTTTATTTCTCCTTTATCGCAACAAATATTTAATCCCAAGTAATAATTAAGCGCTCCTAAATCTTTAAGAGAAAAATAATTTTGTAAATCATTTTTGACAGTGTCAAATAACTTGTCATTCTTGTAAAAGACAATTATGTCATCGACAAACACAGCAACTATTACTAACTCTGAACCAAAAAGTTTTTTAAACACACAAGGTTCAGTAGGCAATCTACTAAAACCTATTTTGTTCAAAGTCTCATTGAGCATAATGTTCCACACCCGTGGAGCTTGCTTAAGCCCATAAAGAGACCTTTGCAGCAGGCATACCTTATCTTCATGACCTTCTTCAATGAAGCCTTGAGGCTGGCTCATGTAGACTTCCTCATGAAGATCACCGTTAAGGAATGCGGTGTCTACATCCAAATGCCGCATTTTTAAGTCCATTTCAGCAGCAATGGCTAACAAAGTACGCAAAGACGAATGCCTGACCACTGGAGAAAAGGTTTCATGGTAATGTATACCATATTCTTGTTTGAATCCTTTTATCACAAGTCTAGCTTTGTACTTTGTTATGTTACCAATTGCGTCTGTTTTTAACTTATAAACCCACTTGCACGGAATCACTTTTCTCTTTGGTCTATCCACTAGCTTCCAAGTATTAAGCTTTTGTAGTGAATTATATTCGTCTTGCATGGCTGATTTCCACATATCAGCGTCATCAGCTCGGATTGCTTCTAAATATGATTTAGGTTCATTATCTTCAGCCAAACTATAATAAGATAAATAATCTGGAGGTTTCCGATCTCTAGTCGGATATCTTCGTTCCGTTTCCGTTGTAAAAACTTGATTATCTTCTTCTAGTGGAAATAAACCTTCAAGAGGGACATCGGCAGAAGCATCTTCATAATTTTCTGTCGACGTATTATTTTCTACTTCTACAGTGTGAGAAGGAACCTCCTCCACATCCCTACAACCACTGTTGTCAGACAACATTATGGTAGGTATAGCAGGAACTTGAATATTTTTAGATGTACAGGACTCTTCATCAGATTGATTGCTCTTCAAACTTTTGAAGGAATCTTCGAAGAACGTAACATCCCGAGCTTTAATTACTCTTCGAGGATAGTTAGAATCCCTAAACAGATAGTTATCTGGATTATCTGTGTATCCAATAAATATAGTTTCAACTGCTTTCATATCCAATTTATTTCTTTGACTATCAGCAACATGTGTGAGAGCTCTACAACCGAAAACTCTAAGATGACTTAGATTCGGTTTACAACGATACCATTTTTCCAAAGGAGTAAGAAAACCTAGTGCGCGATGACATACATACATACATACATATTATCACGCCTGTTTCCCATTGGGGTAGGCAGAGACTATGGATTTCCACCGGCTACGATCCTGACATACCTCTTTCGCTTCATCTACGTCCATTAACCTCGTCGTTAAGTGCGCGATGAGGGGATCTATTTTTTAAATAAACAGATGTTTGTAACGCGTCTTCCCAATACGCCTTTGAGAGAGAACACTCTGCCAACATAGAACGAGCTTTTTCTACTACTGATCGAATTGTACGTTCAGCCACGCCATTTTGCTGTGGACTGTGTGGTACTGTAGTTTGATGTACAATACCATTACTACGAAATACATCAGATAACTCATTATTGACAAATTCACCTCCATTATCCGTCCTAATAGCTTTAATCTGAGCTCCAGTTTGCCTTTCAACTAATGATTGAAAATCACAAAATTTTCGTTTCACCTCAGTCTTTGAAGAAATAAAATATATGAAAATAAAGCGTGTAAAATCATCAATAAATAATAATGCATAAACATTACCTTGTAGTGAAGTCTGTGACATTGGTCCACAGATATCACTATGTACTAGTTCTAGTACTGAATTCGCTGCAGAATAAGGTATCTTCTTGAAAGGTTTACGAGCTTGCTTACCTTCTATGCAGGCTACACAAGGTTGTTTATCAATCTCCTGATAATCTATACCTATATGATAATTTCTCAGTTGGTTCATACCGATGCGACACAAATGACCCAAACTCTTGTGGCATAACTGGTACCTATTAGAGATCGAGTCAGAGTGCACATCACAAGCCACATCACTAGGAATATTGGTAGTACAATCTAGTTTGTACAGTCCTCTGTAGGGCGAACCGTGAAGAATTGAATCACCTATGAAAGAAAAAGTATCAGAATTATAGAAATTACAACCATTTTTATCAAAAAGTACAGTAAAACCTTTCTCAACAGCCTTATTAACTGAAATTAAATTACTATTCAAAGATGGTACATACATTACGTCATTTATACTATTTATAGCAGACGAAGTTTTTATAGAAATATCTCCTATACCACCACAGTTTATTTCTGCTCCATTTGCGACTGTAATCTTCTTATTTGATTCCAGCGGTTTAATGTTCTGAAACCATTCTACCTTTGAAGACATATGCTTAGTGGCTCCTGAATCTATAATCCAGCCATCTCCACTAAAGTCATCTCTCGTACCAAGTGCTACTGGTGAAATTGAGTTTTCAGTCTTCTTTTTGTTCTTTCGCAATGGGCAATCAGGTCGTTTGTGACCTTTTTCATTACAATCATAACAAACAAAACGATTTTGTTTCTTCGGTTTAGCATATTGAACTTCTCTAGACCGCAAAGCAGAATCAAATTTTGTCATATTTTTTAATTTTGACATCTCGTTAAGAAGTTTAGACTTTACCAGCTCTGTCGTTACTTCAACATTACTATTTTCGAGAGCCATAATCAAAGGATCATACCTTGGTGTTAAGCCTCCTACTAGAATAGTCGCAACAGATGCATCTTCTACAACCTTGCCTATGTCTGCTAAATCGTGTGTAGTAGACAATACTGTATTGATATATGCCTCTATATTATCGAAGTCAGCGAGACTGAGTCTATACAACTTCCTCTCTAAATGTAGGCGACGCCCCATGCCTCTATCCTCGAAAGCATTCTGTAATGCTTTCCACGCTTCAGAAGCTTTCGTTGCACTTCTAACATGCGTTATAGCAGAGCCATCTAAAGTTAGGCATATTTTCGTCAATGCTTTTTTATCATTTTTATCAGAACTGCAGAGGAAATGGAGTGATTTTCAGGATACCCCGATACGGCTTCCCATAAGTCTTCATGCATTAGATAGTTGCGCATTTTGAACTTCCAGACGCTATATCCTTCTCTATTACGAAGACTAAAATTGGGTAATGAAGAAATAGGACCTCTTACCGCAGTCGTATCCCCACTCGCCATTTTCTTCCCTCAGTTTACGGACTTGTATTTTTCCAATTCCTGATAAAACGACTTAAAAAAAAATACCAAAAAAATATCACGCTTTTCTTTATTTTCACTTTTACTTATTATTCATTCGTGCTGATAACGATTTTGTTGGGTTTTTGATTAAAATAACAAGCAAAATGAAAAATACGTGTGAATAGTTTTGAAGGTTTAATCAGAAGTGTCATACAAATTTTATTTGTAGAAAATCATAAAGTTTTGATTATAGAATGTATGCTAGGCCAGTACCTACATAATTCAACAATTTTAACACCCCTTTTTTGACCCCGTTCAATTTATTTTTGAAAACTAAAAAAAACACGTATTTCATTTATTGTTTTAAAGATTATTTATACCGAGTTTCGACTCAATCCAGCAACGTAATAATATTCTCTCATACAAAATGTATAACCCTATTGCATCGTCTTTTAGGAATAATTTTGTAAAAATAAAGGATAAATAATTAATTACTTGCTTTGAAGATTACTTTCCCCAAGTTTTGAGTGAATCGATCCAGGAGAAAAGATTTTTCATACAAACTCTAACACCCCCTATTTCACCCCCTTAGGGCTAAAATTTCCAAAAATTCATGCTAAGTGGGTGTTTACGTTAAAAAAGGAACCTTATTTCAAATTTCTTGCTTAAGTAGTTTCGGCTCTGCGTTGATGAATCAGTCAGTCTGGACATCTGTCTTTATAAGTATAGAAGATGGGACTCGTAAATTGTGTAGTTAAATTTAACCAGATTAGTTAAACAGATTTTTACAGATTTGTAGGCTTTTTACGGCTTTCTTTAAAGAGGAAAAGCGAGTTTCCACCACAAACATTTCCTGTTATCTTGAATTGAACTTATTCTTGTAAATATTTCTACAACACAGTTTTCATTTCTGCAGAGACGTAAAAACTTCGTTATCATAAAACTCATTAGGGATTTCCGTGTCTGTTGTAATTCTACCAGGTAGTTGCTTCTTGTGAGTACCTGTCTCCTTTTAATCTCTTGATTTTGTTTACCAGCGGCTAACGAGCCTACACTAATGGGAAGGGCGCCCACAGTACTCATAAATAACTGAATAACATTTACTGTTTAGAATTTCTGAACATTTAAGGACTTAGGACAAAAAGGAAAAGCGAGTTTCTCCCACATTACATTTCCTATTATCTTGGCTTAAGTTTTATTCTTGTAAATATTTCTCCTACAAGGTTTTCATTTCTGCAGAGACGCTAAAACTTCTTTATCTTTTATCTCATTAAGAATTTCAATGTGTGTCATAATTTTACCAAGGTAGTTTCTTCTTGAGAGTACCTCGCTAGCTAGCTGTCTTCTTTAATAAGCTCTTGATTTTGTTTACCAGCGGCTAACGGGGCCTCACTAATGGGAAGGGCGCCCGCAATACTCGTAAATAACTGAATAACACTTAATGTTGAGAATTTGTGAACACTTTAGGACTTTAGGACCACCCTGTGGTGAGCAATTATGTCTGTTTTCAACATTTGGGTCAGGCTAGGAATCAGCTTTTATAGTTTTCACTAGTCACTACGAGGAACTTAGATCGATTGTTTTAACAACTTTTTGGAATGTCAAGTGTTTTCATGTTTGTCTTTACGATCACTGCGATGTATCTTAAATCTTAATTACTGTGTTTAATTGGAAAAACGTAAGTTGTTCCTAGTTGTTTTTATTTTATTTTACGGCCACATTTAAGTAAGTTACTTTAGGTTCTAGTTATAAAACATATTTAAGCAAATTTTCAAGCGCTATGCTATATTAACCGAAGAAATGATCCAAGAACAGCTATCAGTCGTGTCTTTATTAGAAGACCGACAAAGCATTCTAAGCCAAGAACGAGAAATTTATATTTATCTCTGTATTATGTTTTCGGGGTCATTCACCAAAATTGCTTCCGGGACAAAGGTTTCGACGTCAGAGAAAATATGCTTTTAAAGTGACCCCTTTTCTTCGTTATCTACAAAGGGTCAAATTTTAGATGAATACAACAACATCAGGAAACATTGCAGGGATGCAATTAAATTTCTAAACTGTATTGTTATATTTTTGGGGTCCTCAGCGTATTCATCAGGCTTCTTTTGCGTAGGAAATTATCAGATAGCGGGCCCTTATTAACAGTCAGCAGTAGAGTATAGTCCAAAAATGTTTTGTCGAGATTACATCACGATTAACATGCGCAACTACATATATGAGATGGGATTGGATCCTGTTATTGACCATGTTTTAATTATGCAGGATGGGCTACTTCGATAGAGTACCTTAAAGGAAAAAGTTGTTAGTGTGTTTCAGGACCCCAACACAAGTTCATTAAAACTATTCTTGTAGTCCTTCATGTGGTTGCAAGATACAATAGCCCAAATAACAGCAGTCATTTTACAGTCCGTTACTTTGTCTCATAGTGGACATTTTAGATTATTCAAACCACAGTTTGGGATTAATATGAACACTGGTAAATATTTTAAAAGGTAATGAATAAACTACGTATTATTGAACTAAGTTTACGGGACTTGTCGCACACAATTAAATCAAAATATAACAAACATTTACGTAAACAAACAAACAAACAAAAAAATAAACAAACAAACAAACTACGTATTGCATTTAAATAGTTTGTAATTATTTAAAATGATGTTTAGATACGTAAACCATTTTGGGAGAAAACGTTCGTACGGGTTTTAATAATAACAATTTCATTAGTACTTACTATGACATGATACGCAAAATGACAAAAAAATCAACAGAGAGGGATAGACAGGGAGAGAGTGTTGTAGTTTTCAATTATTTTGTACATATCGTCGCTAGTAGAGGATCAATACATAACATGTCATATGAGCGACGACGTCGACATCTTGTCCGGACCACGTTGGTCCATAACGTTTTCGTACAAAATGCAAGTTGGAACCACCGCCAACCATAAGCGATGGCGCCCATCCATTCAATAAAAAATGCATTTTTTGACCAAACACTTGAGGGGTTATGTCACTTCGCAACGAGTATATTAAAGACTAAATTTAGATAAAGTGATTGTAATTGTAATGACTGTTTATTTGTTTACCAAATCTTTTATAATCAGTACGACTTTTTTAGAGCATACTTTAATTGCCCTGAGGAGTATTTAAGTACTCCACCACTCCGAAATATAATCAATATTTACCCGAACCCGTATGTCCATGTCCAAAAATAATAAACACAAGCCAAATACTTTTATTGCACAACTTTATTTTACGAGTCACTAGTATAGCGTTGACCGTACATAATAGCGGTTGAATCATAGCATGTCCTATCCCTAGATAATACGTTACTGATCAATGCGCTAGGAAAACACAAACACACTGTTTCGGGAACAATTCCAAACATGGAGCCGTATTTGTGTTTTGTACGCGATTTAAATTTTGATGACTTGTTTTGTTTATAAAGTAAAATAAGCTAATTGTTACATAGTGCCTAAAGCGTGGTATCTTCACTTTGTACTTTTTGTTTTTTTTAACATTTTTGGGAAATTTTACACAGTACCATCTAGTCCCAAACTAAGTAGAGCTTTTACTATGGGTACTAGACAATGGTTTTTTTTTTTTTTTTGTAAATTCATACATATATAGAGATAGAGCATAAGAAACACCCAGACCAACACAAACACTTATGTTCATCACACAAATATTTGTGTCCTGTGGGAATCGAACCCACGACTTCGTGATCAACAGTCCGACACTCGAACCACTAGACCAGAAACGTCGTCAACCTACTTATACTTAAGTACGTAAAACACTACAATTGCAAAACAAGTTTCATAATTAAATAGCTTTTGCGCGAACATAACAAATAATAATTAGCCTTACAAAGTTACACTGTGAACCGACGTCATATTCATAAATTAGTTTTTATATTTTATCAGGAAACCTAGTGCCATTATTATGTTAAAATGAACTTTTACAGAGACTCCATGACTGCTATACCTGTTATGTAATGCCATTGCCAATGGACCATGTTTACCACGCGTTTTGGTGACTGCAGTTAGATGAATACTGCTACTTTACTTATAGTCGTTTCTGAAGTTGAGATCACTTTACATCTAATACCTTATGTACCTGCCAGTTACCTATATAGATAAATAATATGAAAAATTCCTTCCACATTACATCAGTCGCTAACAAATGTATCGAATAAAACAATAGCTCGGTATAATGGTCACGTTTATATGATTTACGGGAACATTTTGCCGTTTTCTTCATTTTCGTGCATATCTGCTAGACTGATTAAAGAAGCACATTCATTATCAGTTTATCCTTTCGGAATGTTTACTATTGTGTGGTCCGTAATATATGTATAACATGCAGTAATGGGGTAACTTCTTCAGTAATGACTTTCTTATTTTTAAATGTCAACTATGATCTTTCGCTGGATTGTACACTTCTTATAGTTTGTCAGGAGCGTCAAGTATGATTCTAGGTTTTAAGTAAAGCATACTTAGGATCCTATAACATGTTCTATAAAAGCGTGGATGAAGACTACAAAAATATCAGATCATCGATCGCATCGACAGGTTACAACAATATATTTTCCAGTTAATTGGATTCTTTCTCGTTAGCACGTCACACTCGCGCCTGATCCCATTGGCGTCGAGTACTGCCATTTATTAACTGCTCGCTCATATAATAGGTATCGTGTTCAGTCAACAGACGTCCACTTCCGTACATCTCTACGTCAGAGCGTATTGTTATAGGTTTTATTTGGGACTTCATTTGTCGGGAATTTCATTTAAGCTCAGGTGTGATCAATAACATGATTTGGACATTCAAATTCTTCCGTATGTATATCATAATTTATTATGTATTCCATATGTATATCACAAGTTATTGAACTAATATGTCTGCATGTAGTAAGTGGGTTACATTTACCTACTACAATCTCTTACCGGAAAATAATGTTAATAATCTTACTTGTAGGAGCTGTTACAACTGACAGCCTATTAATCTTAGAGCTTACATTATAAGCTAAGAACCCACCAAAGGTCACACGTTTTAAACGTGACGTTTATCAAGCTCATATATTAAACTCTAGGCTTAATATATTGAACAATCCAATAATTAATAACAAAAGTAGACATTTTAGTGGAATTAGCCTGAGTTATAAATGATGCCAACATATAGATCAGGACATGAGCTGAGCTGATGAAGATGAATGGATCTGTAAGCTACGGAATAAAATATTTCACTGAACTTAGAAAAAGATTTAAGGAATGAACTAAGCTGTGACAAGTTGAGAGCTACTCAGTGCTCATATTGACCCGTCTACATCTTCACTTGAATACCACCGATATTGATCTATTACGTGATTCTTACCGGAATCTATATTGTTGTGCAGAAAAATTTCAAAGAATTGGTTCAACGTGCATTTTAGAGATATCTCCTGCGGAAAATTAAGTATAGCATCATTGTCATTGTTATTATGATATTACTTAGCTATATAAAAATATCCTGCTTTTCCAATGATGGTGTTATGCACTTTAAAAATTTCAATTTACTTGGATCAAATGTACAAACAAAATGCAAACTTGCCTTGAGCAACAATGGATCGTAGAGCATTAACGTTTTTCTATATCTATACCAATGAAACGATACCAACTTGAAATAAAACTTCCAGCTGCAATTTTGAATATATTTGTAACTATAAACCTTTAGTGATATATTTGACTGCAATGACTCAAGCTCTGCCAACTAGATCGAGACCACTAACTAGCTTTACAAGCTATAAATATCTAAACGTAAACACCGTTTGTACAGCCTGAATTTCCGTAATGTTCCGTGAAACAGTCAGTGTTCGTCACACGGGACATGTTCTCTTAAGTGACAAGAGACTTGATAAACTTTCCGTTGCTTACAATTTATTTCCGACATCTCCGGCCGTGAGTATTTTATAAAAATGCGTACGTAATTTGTCCAAGGCGACGCAATTCCTGATTTTTTCATGATATTTGCTCGAATTTGTGGGGACATCCTTATTTACTTCAGTGCTGCTTCACACGGAATTGCTTCGAACGTTTTTCGAATTTATAGTCAAAGAAGGAATCTTACAGTATTAGGTAAACATTTAATTATTCAGTCCAAATTTATTGTTCTTACAAACATTTTTTAAACATCGATGTTTTTGGGGCACAATACAATATTTTACTTCAAAACATTAAATCAACCGGCTACCTACGACCTCTTTTCACAAATATTATAACTACTAATGTGACCACACTCTGTTGTGAAGCAATAAAACAATAGACTCCGTTTCAGTACGCCAATTTTATAGGTTTACAATAATGCTTTATTGTCAATACTCAGTGTTCATTATGCTTATGTTTTGCAATTATTCTTCTACATTTACTCTGACGTTTATTTTCCAACCATTGTTTTAGATTTAATGGGTTAACTGTTTTTCAGCTTCCACTGCCGAAATACGTGGCCTTCCCAAGTTGACAATCTACAATTCAAATTCAAATTTAAAACTTTATTGCTGAACAAAGTAGGTACATAAATATACATTGCAAGATGTTGAGTGTGCAGTTCACTATGTCAATCGTCATCGCTAATAGAAAACAATGAAAATGTATGGGAATGACATATCTCAACGAAAAAGTCATTCGTGAGATATGTCATTTTTATACATTTTGATTGTTTTCGAAGCGTTGACGATTGTAGATTGTCAACTTGGCTAAGGGGGCTTTACGTTTACTTTGTTAAATTCCTAGTCATAGTACCTACAAAGTTTATCTAAACGCCAATTACTGCCAATTTTGTGTTATCAGTAAGTTAACGTTTCATAAGTTCAGAATACCATTTTTATTTAGAAACTGTTCTCAACTGCATCAATTGTCTCAAAAAACATGCGACATAATTACGAATTTTAAAATAGTAAAAAAACATTACAATCATCCATCTAAAAGTCTTTTCGTCATTAATCTCCATAAAACTTGATCTCTTTATATTAAGTTTTAAACACAAGTCCATTTACAGATAATGAGTAAACATCAACTTTCATTTATTCGAGTCTTCCAAAGGCCCTTTAATCTCTTCCTGAAAAATTAGGTCTGAAAAACAGTTTTATCTTTGTTCCAAAGTTTCACCGTTCTCATAAATCAAATCAACTTTGTTGAAAAAAGCTCGGTCCAAATTAGTAGTAGCTATTATTAGGGTTCGGTACAAAAGTTTTAGTAATTGGGTGTTTAAGTGTCTTTTATTTTACGATTCTTTAAGGTTTTGTTTTCCTTTGTATTTGCAAAACATAGAACCCCGCCAATCTACGAATGTGTGAAGTGTGTGAACCAACAAAACTGTATTTCATTGCTGAATATATTGAATGGTTAAAATATTCAGCTTCAGTTAGTTTTGCACGTTCCCTGACTAAACTTTAGCAAAACTACTCGTTCACAATAATTGAAATAAAACTTACTTCACTGTTACTACAATGGCTGCCCCGATAAAAGGTTTAATTTACGTTTATTAAAGTTTGTTTTATGAAAATATTTAGTACTGCTTCAATTTTAAGCCATTTCAGTGCAAACAAAAGTACGTACTGTTGACTAAGTAGTAATCTATTATCCTCAAATTCCATAGGAATCGATGCTCACTCGCTGCTAGTCTCTTAATCTTAGATTGTTTGTATAACAACAAGAGTCAATTCGGAACTCGTTATACATTTAGATCAGAACGCTGCTCACCCCTGTCATGCTCGGTGAGGCAGTGTGTTCGGTTAACCGATAACATCGTGTTTGTACACTGTAATCTGTTTAACTTCGTAACTATGGTAGTTTGACTTTGTAGATGAGTCGATATTGGATGAAGTTCGTAGCCGATAAGTACACAGAAGGTATCTGTTCTGGGGATCAGAGCCTTGACAGCTTGTAAGTAAAAGGAAAATAGATATTATCAGGGGCTTATTGTCTTTAACAGAAACGAGAACATAATCTTTATGTTTGAATATATATACCAAAGACAGTTTGCGAAACTTGTGTTATTATAAAAGTGTAGAGAGAAGTAGATAGTTGCTTTACTTTAATGAGTTCTACATTAAATTTGGCAGCAGCTTGAGTAGCTCAAGTTTGAAGGACTCTGCTTCTGTTATTGAAACTTATTCCAATTGAAAAATTCCATGTTTTTTATTTATTTATTTATTTATGCAAAAAATTACAACTCTGACGACTTATTATCTAACACATTAAACATCTATCGTTGTTGATACACACATTGGGAGCCTCTGCCGCCGAACTAGGCGAGATACCTGTATCTCGGCAAATAGTGCCAATCCCCAGGAATATAGTGACATAAATTTATTCTGGATGAGCCATACAAATAAAGTTTACACATGTTTTTTTACATAATTAATATTATGGTTAGCTATTAGTAGCTTTATAAAAACAGAAAAACTAGAAAAATAAAAATTAAAGAAATGACTAATGAAAATTTTTTCATGTGTTGAGTTGTGTATGAATGGTAAGTGAGAGTGGTTTGATTTTAGCGTGTGTACAGAGTGTAAGTGTAATGTGGAGAGGGTGTGGATGAATATTTATGATGTTATGAGAATATATGGAGTGTATGTGTAGGAAAGGTAACCAGTTACTCTGGGATATTAAATATCTCTTCAGTCTGCTCATATGAGAGACATAGAAGGTAGTCTTGGAGTTTCTTTTTACACTGCGTTAAGTTAAGAGGGTATATGTTAAGTTTTGCGTTTATTTTGTTATAGGTATATGGACCTAAAAATGTATAGAATCGTCTTATGAATGATGTTTTAGGAGGATATTCTATACAGACTGTATGTTTCCTACGTTTTGTCAAAACGGATGGGTCATAAGTAAGTTCCTTATGTTGCTTTATAATTATTGCAAATATAAATAATTGACGAACGGTTAGAACTTGGCACGATTTGTACAGGAGAATTGTATTGTATTGTATTGTATTGTATTGTATTTATTGATAACAATTGTTACAAGTCATTTTTTTTAAATTAACATAATTCTTAACTTACTCAGACTTAACTTTATCAGAAGTTAACATAACATTTTCGTTCATTATAATATTTTATATTATAGTTACTAAATAACACTTAATTTCGTATTTAATATAAAAATTAACATTGCATTGAAAAAAACAAAATTGTAATAGAATTTAAAATAACATTTGCGTTTATTGTCATCAGCTGATAAAATACATCATTATTAAAAATGATGATCTAAAAAATTCAAATAAGTATAAAAATCAATAATTAACAGTACCCGTGCATCAAAAAGTCGAAAATAAACACTAACTAAAACAAGGGTAGTTTCATAAACTCTTCGTCAAAATCATAAAATTCACGGTCAATTAGCCATGACTTGAGCCTGTTTTTAAAAATAGCGGTAGAAGCTGCATTCCTCACGGTCTCAGGTAACCGATTGAACACCTCTGGCCCCATCACACGGGCGGTTTTGCTAGACTTGGTTAATTTATGTGCTACGTTACGTAAACGGTTTTTATGCCTGGTGTTGTAGTGATGAGCACTACCTAACGTTTCGAAACAATCTCTATTCTGGACGACATACACAGCGACCTGATATATGTGGATCGATGGGAGCGTCATTATGTTGAGAGATTTAAAGTGTCCTCTAGTTGACTCGCCGTCGTCATGTATGCCAACAATCGCGCGCACGGCTCGCTTCTGCATACGGAACGCACGTAGCCTATCGGAAGCCCGCGCCCACAGCTCCGTGCCGTACGATAGGATCGAATGTACAGTAGCAAAGTAGCAAGTCTTTACAACTTCCTTGCTAGCTGTAGCGGCCAAACGGCGCAGTGCGAAGCACGCGCTGCCCAGCTTAGCACACAGGTGGTCGATGTGCGCGTCCCATACGAGTCCCCTATCCAGTACGAAGCCAAGAAGCTTGGTTGTGCTTACCTCTTCTAAGGTGCCATTTTTTATTGCAACCTGCATAGGTTTGATTGCATGGCCTGCCAGATTGAATCGCATAAAACAGGTTTTGTCTAGGTTTAACGCCAATCCGTTTACATGGAACCAATGAGATAGTTGCTCCACTACATAATTCAGCTGACTGTTTAGCTCAGATTCCGTCTCAGCTGATACCACGGCGGCAACGTCATCAGCGTACATATATATTTGTGCACCATCAACTGAATTAGGCAAATCGTTAAGGAGTATACTGAAAAGCGTGTTAGATAAACAAGACCCTTGAGGAACACCAATAATGTTCGTAAGCTCCGAGGATCTTGTCATGCCGTAGTTCCCGTCAACGACCTGCACTCGGTCTGACATAAATGAGGTGATCAGGGTCGTTGCGGGGCCGCGAATGCCGTGGTATTCCAGTTTGCTAGCAACAAGGCTATGGTCAGCTGTATCGAAGGCGCGAGAGAGATCACAGCATACCAGGGCTACTTGCTTTCCTTGTTCGCGAGCCCCAAGGACCTCTCCCACGACCTCCCGCACTAGATCTGTTGTTGAACGTCCCCTTCGATAGGCATACTGCTTAGAGGATAGCCTACTGGACAAGAAGCTCAGTACTCGCTTATTTAATCCTACCTCGAATATCTTACTTAGCGCAGGCACTAGAGATATGGGTCTATACGATTTGATAGCGGATTTTTTGCCCTTACCTTTGTATAACGGGGAGATCTTTACTTTTTTTAAGGGCTCGGGGTACATACCTATTCGCATGCTTTCATTATACAAAGTACTCAGCACATTAGCGATAATTTTTACAATAGGTTTAAGCGATTCAATCGACAAGCCGTACACATCGGTACTACGCTTAGTTGCAATGCGCGATATCAATGTCTCAACCACTTCACCAGCTGTGAAACTCGTTAGTCGAAGCGATGACTCATTCGGTGGCGAGATCGCATTCAGTAGGGACATGCAGAGCCCGACGTCGGCCGCGGGCGCACCGCACCGCGCCGCCGCCGTTGTGAACTCCTCATTCAGACAATTAACCAGTGCTTGCTTAGACGTGAAAGGCAATTCATTCTCGTTTTTTACAAGTTCTGTGTAGTCAATGCGTTGTTTATTTATACGTCCCGTTTCAGTGTTAATGACTGACCACATACAGCGAATTTTATTTGGGTCCTTTGTTATTTTATTAGAGATGTAGTGTTTTTTTTTACGCACCAGCATATTGTTATATTGTGACCGCATCTTGTCGGTAGCCAGAGTGGCGTCCTCACTAAGTGGGTACTTACGTAACAAGCTAAGCGCGTTAAAAAATAATAGTTTGGAATTAATAACTTCGTCATCGATCCACACATTGCACGATTTCTTGTTTGTGTGCTTCTTTATCGGAAAACATATTGAAAATTCATTCACGAGTATGTTTATTATACATTCGGCTAGTTTATTAAAATTATTTTTATGTTTAGTCAAGACGTCACTCCAGTCGATTGATTCGATTGCGGCCCTATAATTAATTATGTTTGTGTGGCTTGTGAGGTTTCGACGCATTAATGGCGCTTCTTTGTTTATTTTATAGTACGTGATATTGACTTTTTGAGCCTGATGATCACTTAGATTACATTCTTTTGATTGGGCTGTGACTCGACTGGTGCACATATTAGTATACACATGATCCACTAAACTAGAACCAGTTTTGTAAAACCGGGTAGCAGTCTCAATAAGTTGGCAAAAATTATACGATAATATTGTTTCTGATAATAACTTCGTATAAGTTGAATTTTCAAGAAGGTTTATATTTATATCTCCTACGATAATCGCTTCTATATTCTCGCTATCTATTTTAGCGAGGAGGGCATCACATTTACTAATACACACTGAGTGGTCAGTTAAATTGGAATGGTAGATGCCAACAATTAATAAATTGTAGTCGATTAGGTGTACTGCGCTTACCTCAAACATTTGTTCCTGTGAAAGATTACAGTAATCTTGCCTATCCAAGGCCCTGATACCGTTACGCACGTAGATGCAGCTTCCGCCGTGTTCTATCGTCTTTCTACAATATTGAGATACAAGGCAATAATTACATAAAGTGACACTTTTTAACTCGGTATCGCGTAGCCAATGCTCAGTTAATACTAACACTTCGCATTTCAGCTCGTTCGTGAGCAATACCTCTAATTTGTTAGTTTTATTATTAATAGATTGTATGTTTTGATGGCATACACGTAACTCTTCAGTTCTATGGTTCACGGGTTGAGGTGTTGACGTCTGACGCTGTGTAACGTGGGTGGGTGGACGCGCCACTTGCGCGTCCGGCGCTGCGTCGAAACCACTCGCTGACTTCAGTGCGGGGCGGCCAGTTTTCAGCAGACAAGAAAAACTCAAAAACACTGCATGGTACGGTCAATACAAATGATGAGTAATGATTGTGCTTCAGATGTATTTTTTCTACACGATATTCGTTGCAAGATTTCTTTTTCTTCATGTAGTTTACAATAGCTTCTGGCGTTGTCTCAGGCTTGAAGAAGCAAGCATGAATCTTTCGAACTCGTTCAATAGTCTGGAGCTCGTCGTCTAAGGAGCCGTTACCTATAATAACATTGCGTCGAGGTGCAGGCGGTCTTTTGCTATTCCGTTTCACTGTTTGCCATCCTTTGTTTTGAGGGTCACTTGTGATCGGGGGTTGTGAGGTGTCACTTGTCACATTCATGTCAGTTGTTGGGCAGATCGGCACCTGGATATCAGTGCATGCAGCAGATAGCGCTGGCACACGCGCTTGCTCCGTGATCGGCCGTTGATCAACCGTTGTGTTCACTGCGATGGCAGGAGGGGGTTTTGCTGTGTGCGTGGGTCCCTTGTATTCACACGTACGCATTGGCCGCTGATGTACGAGCGTTGGTTGCAGTAGTGTGTTCACAATAGATCGGCCCGCGCTCGGTCCTACTGGATCGCTGCTACCCACATTGTCGTTTGTTGTCGACTTTATTGCTTCTAGATTGTCGATTTTTGCTTCTAATTTCTTGATTTCCTTCATTACCGTTTCAAATTTCTGCTCAATTGGAGTAATATACTTCATAAGAAGTTTTTCCAAGGAATCTAACGTAGATTTAGCCATCGTAATTAAACGCAAGCTCGCGACTTAAGCTAATGCGAACCGACCGTAACGAGTGCCCGCACGGAACTGCGGGATATAAAATAGGTCTGAAAGTATATACTTTTAAGATGGCTCGTTGGGCTATTTCAAGTGTCTTTATAGAGGTTTTGGAAGTCCCTCCCCAAGAAGATATACAGTATGTGATGATACATTGGCACAGCGAGATATATACTGATTTCAAAATAGAAACGTCCGCAACATGTCGAAGATTTTTAAACACATAAATGAGTTTACGTACTCTGGCTGATAATAGTTTAATGTGTGCCTTGAAGTTAAGATTGGAGTCAATTGTTACGCCTAGGTACTTGATATATTCAACTCGTTCAAGAGCTTCACATGTGCAGTTAGCCCTATAATACAGTCATGGGGTATGATTTTATAGGTATCAATGTCTTTTGATAGTTGGCGTAATCTGAAAGTGACATATTTGGTTTTGCTGACGTTCAGGGTAAGGAAGTTGTCACGGAGCCAGTCTTTCACTTGGTCCAGACTGGTCTGGGCAGCATTAAACACTTCCTCCCATGTATCGGCCGAAAAAAGGAGAGCCGTATCGTCTGCGTAAGAGATTATCTCGCCTTGGGGTAACTGGAGGTCAGTGAGATCATTAATATAGGCTAGGAAGAGAGTAGGTCCCAATATACTGCCCTGTGGCACTCCGTAGGTTACTGGGAGATCGCTACTTGTGTATCCACCCACTCGCACATTTTGAAGTCTTCCTGAGAGGTAACTTTCAAAAAGCTTTAACTGTGTACCTCTAATGCCAAGTTTCTCTAGCTTTACAAGAAGGTTGGAGACAGAAATCGTGTCGAAAGCCTTGGCAAGGTCTAGGAAAATGGATAGACATTTTCTTCCTTTATCTAAGTTGGTGACTATAGTGTTAGTCAGCTTATGTACGTATGTGAATCAGGGTTAAGAAACATTGTGTGCTATCATCATCATCATTTCAGCCGATAAAACGTCCACTGCTGGACACAGGCCTCCCCAAAAGGGTTGTGTGTAGTAATATATTATCTGTGATATGTGATAGAAGTGTGTGCACGACAACACCGAAATAGCGTGTACATAATAGGCTTAAGGAGTAGAATAAGTTAAACTGTAAAAATTAAATTATTTCGTCTTTTGTCTTTTTATTCCCCTTAATAGTAAGACCTTATTGTCCTAGTCTTAAGTAGCTATAAGTATGTTGATTGCCACGTGCGTATTGTCGGTGACATATGTAAATAGTATATAAGTTTTAGAACAATAAAGATAAGGCTAGGGTGTGTATGACCTAACAATGGTCTAGGATTAGGGCTCTAGTTAGCAACAATAGCTCAAAGTAAGAAGAAATTGTCGCATTGTTTGCTAACTAGTAGCATTTAACATCGTAATTGTTTAACGAACAAGTCGTAACCTGCTCCCGCCGCGGCAGGAGCCGTGACCCGATCGCATCATATCGAAAAGATACGCTCTGATTGGCTAGGTTCATTTAGCATAGGGGTTGAAGTGGGGTAACCGGGGGGCGAGGATCTGGGCGAGTCTATTTTCCCAACGGGAAGGTTGATAGAACAGGAAACGACTCGATCGCCCTCCGCTGCCGCTATAGGTACCTCACTTCTAGTATATATAGTCAGGGCGTTTCTGAGTCAGTCAGTCAGCATACAATGTGCCCTCCAAGCGGCAACGACCCAACACCAGCACCACAGGGGCGTTACTCGACGCTCCCCGCACACCTCACGCGCATGATTGTCGCGAAGAGGGAGCTGCGCAGACGGTGGCAAATCACCAGAGACCCAGCGCTGAAAACCCAGCTCAACCGACTCACGGAAAAGGTAATGGCCGAATTAAAGAACCATACCACCGAGAGCTGGGAGAACTATATAGAAGCCGACTGCGACTGGACGTCGGTCCACCGAGTGTGCCGACGCCTCAAGAACACCCCAGCTCCGGTGAGACCGCTGCTTAACAGCGACGGGGCGTTAAGATACACTGCAGCAGACCGGGCAGAGATCTTCGCCTCTCACCTGGAGCGTCAATTCACGCCGAACCCGACAAACGACGAAGAACACGTCGCAGCAGTCGAGAAACACCTTGGAGAGTACTTCAACACGCCGATAGCCCCCGAGGAAGACCCAATTTTCATCTCCCCGGGCCAAGTGCGACGCGCGATTCTCCGCACCAAGCCAAAGAAGGCCCCCGGTGTGGATGAGATCACAAACGCCGCGCTGCGCCACTTGCCGCCACGATCAGTGGCTGCACTAGCGCGGCTTTACACAGGAATTCTCCGCACCGGGACTTTTCCACAGACATGGAAGGTGGGGAGAGTCGTGATGATCCCAAAGCCCGGGAAAAATCCCAGGAAGCCGGAGGGCTATCGGCCGATCACCCTCCTGCCGACCACCTCCAACGTGTTCGAAATGCTCCTGCTGCGATATATGACGCCGCACGTGACACCAAGACCGGAACAATTCGGGTTCCACGCTGAACACAGCACGACGCTCCAGCTGTCGAGGGTACTGCACCTTCTGACAGCGGCCATCAATAAACGGGAATACGCAGCTGCAGTATTCCTCGACATGGAGAAGGCGTTTGATAGAGTCTGGCATACCGGTCTGCTCTACAAACTGTCACTATCGTCGACGCCCCGCCGCATCGTGCGGGTGGTCTCCCATTTCCTACAGGACCGGACCATTAAGGTTGCGGTGGAGGACCAGCTCTCCGGCGCTCGCCCCGTCGCCGCCGGGGTGCCGCAGGGGAGCTGCATCTCGCCTGTGTTATACTCCGTCTATACCGACGACATTCCCGCCACGCACACTTCGACACTCGCGCTGTATGCTGATGACGCCGCGTACATTACGACGTCATTAAACGCCGACCACGCGGCGATCAAAATGCAGCGCGCCCTGGACGACCTTCCCGACTGGCTCAGCAAGTGGAGACTGTCGGTAAACGTGGGTAAGACACAGGCAATGATTGTAACGGCAAGGAGCCGTTCTTACCCACCCAACCTTAAATTCCAGGACGCCGACATCGAGTGGACCCTCACGGCTAAGTACCTGGGGGTCACGCTCGACAGCCGGCTCACAATGGGCCAACATGTCCGCAATGTTGTCGCGCGGGTGCGATCCACCCGCCACCTGCTTCGCCCCGTGCTCTCGTCGCGCCTCCCGCTGCGAGTCAAACTGGGGGTGTACAAGACGTACATCCGCCCCCAGCTCACCTACGCCGCGCCAGCATGGCTCGCCCTCACGTGCGAGACACACCGAAAAAAGCTCCGGGCGCAGCAAAATCTAGTGCTGCGCCGTATCACTAATGCTCCTTGCCACGTGAGGAATTCTGTGCTCCACAGGGACCTGCGCGTCGAGAGCATAGACGACTTCGCCGCGAAAATGGCGGAGAGGATGTTCGCGCGTGCCGACGCATCCGCCTGGGTCCATATTAAGGGCCTGGCGCCGTGGCACGCGCGCCCCCCTGACGCCAAGCGCTTCCCGCGCGACCTAGTTGCGGACGTGACCGCCCCACCACCGGACTGACGCCTGAGCAGACCATAAATCACGTTACACGTGGTCTGCTCACACAAAATGACTCCACAATGATACTCGCACCCACTACGCATATTGCTACTAAGTTTTCTTAGGCGCAAATATGCGTAGCACACACACGCATTCACTTTACACGCTAAAGTAAACACTGACGTACGCCGATTACGTCTCACAGGCGGGTGAGCGTATGATAGTGTATACTCATAGAGCGACGTACCCACACCTCAATGTCGCTCACACACACATATTCGTCCCGTGTCTCGGAACGCGATCGGCTAGCTCTGAGAACGCTGTGAGTCACGGGACAATCACTATCTGTAGGCAGGCGCCAAACAAAGCCGCTGCCCTGTAGCTGATCGTCCCTCGCCGGGCCTCCCTCAGGTAACTGGGGGTCTCACCTAGCGGGGGACTGGTCGCTCGGGCAGCGTGAAACACTTCAGGCGCCCCCACAGACACAAAACAATAACACATGTTGCCGCGGAGAAATCCTGCGGCCATAGGGACCATTTTTAATCCGGCCCGCCAGCCAAAAAGGGTAAACAACCCAACCCCACTACCGGCCCATATTTTTATGGGCCGCGACCCCGCAACCTCGGGAAAGGGCGCCTTAACCCCCGAGCCCGATTCCTCGCGCCCCTTGCGGGGCGATGAGAAGTACACCGAGCTCAGTCAGTCAATCAGTTGCGGTCAGTTACAGAACTAAGAAATAGCATGGAAGTAATGCTGCAGGTCATGGTCGTGGTCTCTTAGGATAATTAGGGTAATTAGGAAGTAATTTAGGGCAGTTTTAAATAAGTATTTGTTTTAATTATTTTCTTTTATTTTACTTTAATAATAGTTTCTGTTGTTGTGTATATGTAAAGTCGTGTTATTATTTCGCCGCAATATTCCCCGCCACCTCCACTATCCCAGCGAGTGCTGCGTAAGTATCACCGTCTTGCGTTCCATGAGCTCCAGAACCAGCGAGCTCTCCTGAATATCGAACAAAGTGTATGAGATATCTTGTCCTCAAATTCAAATCAGGTAACTGTAGATACTTGTAAGTTTGTTTATTCATAGGATGTCAAGCTTTATTACATTTTAGTGGATTGAGCATAATCAACCTGTACCTATGAGGATTGTTGCATCATATTCAATGTTAAGATGGGACAGACAAAAAATCTTAGGTATGGGGTACTGTTATCCATGGGGTTTGATAAGATGAGACCTATGAGTAACGAAAAGCAAAAATTTGGTAAATTATAAGTATTCCGTTTTTTTTCATTTTAAGGTACGAAACCCTAATAATAATAGGTTGAGAAAACTTTAGCTTCCTTTTTTATAACATTTGAATCAACTTCGACTAAATTGGAGTTTTTCACAAAGGATACAATATACCGTATCTTGAACAGGCACCATGACCCGCCACGCTTCCATTTAATTTGTAAAGAGGCATTTTAAATAGAAAGCAATGGAGCGGAGCTATCCTTGGAATCTAATTACAGAATTCAGCATAAAGCTCAGGCATAGCTGACTGATTTACTTTAGAACTGTTTTGTTTGTCCTCTTTTCATGGGATGGTATTATGAAGAAGTTTGAATTACTGTGATTCATGCTGTGTGAAGAAGGTAGCTGGGGGGACTGGACGCGAGGGGAGGAGGAGCAAATGTAGTGGCGCAACTTGGGAGAGCCCTATGTCCGTGGACTGCGACAGGCTGAGTTGATTGATGCTGTGATATTACAAGAGTTATATTGTTCGGATCGATTCATTTGCGTTTTTAGTTTCAGACAGCAAAGTTATGCATGATGTTTTTTTATCATCATCGTTTTTACTCTGAAGAGAACGGTAATTAATGTAGTGGTTGAATTCTAGTTTTAATAAAGCATAAAATAGATGTTCTTTCATACATATTTTTCTGCTCTGCATAGTCTTTTTATGGATTTATTTGAGTAAAATTTGTTGGAAAAATATAAATTTGAGTGCACCACAAAAATAAATCAATTATAATGATAAAATACTATGTAAATATGTTTATAAATAAAATTGAAGTCCGCGATTTCAAAATAACTCATAATTATGATGTGATCTTCTTAGCTCATACGATTGTTTGCCCGTAAACTAAACCGAAACATCCGTTTAAAAAAAAATCTGTCAATTTGTCCGGACTAATCTTCGAAACGACTGAACCGATTTTGACGAGATTTTCACAGGATAGGGGACTTTAGTGGGTATAACATAGGTATAACATTTTTATCCCGGAAAACTCTTGGAAAGTAGAAAATGGAGATTATTTTTTGTTATCTGAACATTTTTTTTTTTAAATTTTAGTCATACCTAGTTGCGGGTAATAGCTACTATACAGATAATACATTCAACGTTCAATTTCATTTATTAATGGTACAAATGGTAACAACACTATTGTACTAATAATACAACGTTTCTCACTTAGTAACACAGAACTATATCCTCAATTCCTGAAACAAACTGAACTTGAAAACAAATACTTGAAACTCAATTATCCCCACAACATGCTCAACACGCCATCAAACTCCAAACATCAAACCAAACAGTGATGCCGTATAGAAAACTGTGTTGTATGTAACTAAACGATTATTGCTAACATTCTCCCTAGCCGCTACTGCCCTAGATACTATTCCCATGAAAAACAATGGTGCGTGCTTAGAGAAATGAGTCATTTATCTAAGGGTGCGTGCCAGTTGACTGCGAGAAGTCGTTTCCTGCATGGCATCTTGTTAAGTTAGTGTTGTCATTTTTGAAATATCCGTACAAAAAACAAATGGACTGTTAAAAATGTAGATTATTTTCCTCGAAGGGGCAAGTAACGTTTGGCTACCATAAGGTGTTAAGGATAGTTCTTCTTTCTGGTTCCTCAAGGAATAGTTATATCATTATATTATTCATTTCATAAATATAGCTTGGCTGATTTTCAGAGTAACCCAATAGACAAAATCGGAACTTGAATATATTCATTGTGAATAAAATATACAAGCGATTTAAAAACAAAAGTCGTGAAAACATTCGATGTGCTCACATATTAGGAAAAACTTTCTGCATCGGACAACACTTTGGAGTTTAACAAATTGTTAGGGACTCGGTTGTAATCCCGAGGATTGTTGAAACGAAACTACCCAACGGACAAGGGGAGGACACAATTTTTAAAAATATACTTAAGCTCCAAGTAGTTCTGACCGAATGATGGTAATAAAGTTACGAAGGAGACCAATCTTATACATCTTTAATCAAAAGGGTTTTACTTAGAAAACCCATTTTACTTAACTCTTAATTTGATTTAATCTAACATTTTCTTAAAATAACCGTGGTTTGCGATGGACTCAAACATATTATCTTACGTGGTATGAAAAAATATACCACCTATTCGTACTCCTCGACAAGCAAATATCAAATTATTACCCCAAATCCTACACATGGCTCGGGATAAACACTATAATATCCTTACTCATTCGTGTAATTTATGTTTATTTTATAAAATATGGTTCTAATTAGGTACTGTAAATGTTTTAGTTAAGTAGATTCGTTACTGCCGTGACTTTAAATTGTGATATAAGTGCCTATCTCATATTTGCATGCCTTTGTAATGGTAAATGTGCTGAGCTAAACTGTACTAATTTGCTGCAAGCACCTTCCACTACTCCAAATATACACAATCTAAACTACATACAAAATCACTGCCATTTTTAAACAGACAGCAAGTTCTCAACTCTTGCAGCTTATCTCCAAGAGACAGTCCGGTGTCGTCCACACTGAGGCTGAACGCTATAAACAACATTCCTATACAAACTGTCCACTCGATTAGCATAAGTGCAGTATTATTTTAGAGCAGGAGTTGCCAACTCGCCTGACCGACTAACCAAAGATACCAGACATGTGCAAGAATTTGACCAGAGTCTAAGTTAACGTATATATATTTCATACATATTTGATGAGTTAGGTTATAAAGGCAACGTTTGATCAATCTTGTACTTCGTATAAGATCATGTATTTAGTAAGTTCTCTGAGAGAGAAGTAGAATTTTGATAGCTCACAATAGAGTGTACAATAAAACTCACCCAATTCCGGGTAGTCACCTTGGGATAGCTGTATCGATGTCTAGCCGTGAATAATAAAAACTTTTGTAAATCGTTTACAATTATTTACGATAACTACACAAATAAAATTTGATTCTAAGATAAGTTAGCAGGGTCTACAAAATATTTTGTTTTAAGTTTGCTCAGTTTCCAGGCATAACAGATGTCATTCTATGGAATTTTGTGGTTCTCGTATTATACGGTAACCACAAACATGTTTGCGCAGCCGGCGCCGGCGGCAGCTTAGTTTCGTTTAGTTGGAAAACTTTATGCCTAAAAAATACGCAATAACGAATTTAAAAAAAAAAAATTTAAGAAGAAATGCTATTAAAAGTACATCATAATATATTGTGATGCTACATCAATAAAGAAAAAAGCTCGTATAGAAATAAAGAGGTGGTTTTTTCGTGAGCACAAATACATTAAGCATGCATTGAACATAATACGTTATTAACGTTATTGATACAAACCATTGGACGACATTGTTTATTTGGATACGGATTTCAATATGACGGTTGTTAAACACTGCTTGAAAAACCAATAAACAGCAGTTTATTTAGAGGCGGATGTCAATATTGCGGTTGTTGAATGGAAAATTCAGTAGTTAAATAGGAAATAAATATATTCGATTAAAAAGGAAACAAACGGCAATCTTACTTGATAATTACAGATTATTTAGTTGTTACAAAAAAGTACTGTAGAGTATTTTTATGGAGAGGCCCTGAGTTACTAGAAGTTTCAGAGGCTGCTTATATGTATAGCAATTACCCAGCAAAAGAAAACTGCAAAAAACCTTGACAATCTTTTGTATCGTCATCTTTACGTTGATAAGTTTATTCAAATCCAGTGCCGGTTATACCTGTTGTGCAGGGTGTGCGGCGTACACGGGACGGGCGCAGGGTTTTAGGGGGTGCCGAACGCCAGCGCTTGCGACGCCTCCAAAGGGCCTACGTCATTCGCGGCGCTCTCAAAGACCATGCGCTCGTGTCAAGGCCGACGCCGCGCCGGTGACACTTGGGTGCACCATATGCTCCCTAATTTCCGATCAATGTGGAAGTTATAACTGTAGATAAGTATTCCATTTTGATCCTGCGTCTACTAAAGGGCGCCAGGGTATTGATTGCACTCAAGCACTACATGGGCAACAGCCGGCGCTGTTGTTGTGTGAGTTTCGAGTAGGTATAGTATATGCTAAATTTAGATTTAATCCAATTCAACAAATCAATTCATAAGGAAATCTATTACTAATTATATGAACCAATTAATTTTAGGTGTGGTTGCTTAATCGAACACCAGACAATAACCTAATTAATACCTACTGATGTCAGTTTCACGTTAATTCCTAATCGATTCTGTATTTGGTTGATTGACTGACATTTGGCTTCACATCGTAACTACTAAAGCATACACTAATGTACACGGGCAAACATATATCAAAGAGAGATTGCTGTCTTAGGGACGAAATCGTTTCCCTCTTACTGAAAATATTGGTCAACCGACTTTACATCAAAAAGTGATCCGACTTCACTTGTTATCAGCCATAAGATTTAATCAGATGTTATATTGAATTTTCCACTTGAGTGGCTTGCCTAGTATAGTCGACTGCATCATAGTGGTGGCACTTCAGTTCGAAAACCGCCCTTCAATCAACTCAGCCTATCGCAGTCCACTGCTGGACATAGGCCTCTCCCAAGTTGCGCCACAACGCTCGGTCCTCTGCCTTCCGCATCCAGTCCCCCCCAGCCACGTTCTTCAGGTCGTCGGTCCACCTGGCAGGGGGGCGCCCTACGCTGCGTTTGCCGATTCGCGGTCTCCACTCAAGGACTCGTCTGCTCCAACGGCCATCGGTCCTTCGACAGACATGGCCAGCCCACTGCCACTTCAGCTTACTGATCCTACAAGCTATGTCAGTCACTCCGGTTCTTCTCCGGATAATCTCGTTACGGATTTTATCCTTCAAAGAAACTCCAAGCATAGCTCGCTCCATAGCTCGCTGAGCGACTTTAAATTTGTGGACTAGCCCAACTGTCAGTGTCCACGTCTCGGCACCGTAAGTCATGACTGGCAGGACGCACTGGTTGAAGACCTTTGTCTTCAAACTTTGCGGTATAGGCGACGAGAAGACTCGGCGAAGTTTGCCAAATGCTGCCCAGCCCAGACGGATCCTTCTGTTGGCTTCTTTCTCGAAGTTGTGTCTACCAAGCTGAATTACCTGCCCTAGGTAGACGTATTCCGTTACAACTTCGAGTGCCGACCCTTCGACGAATATTGGCCTCGGCATGACATGCATATTGAACATGACTTTAGTCTTGTCCAGATTCATGCCGAGACCGACACGTCGAGAGGCTCCGTTTAAGCTGTGCAGCATTTCGCCCAGTTGTTCCAGCGACTCAGCCATTACAACGATGTCATCGGCAAAACGGAGATGTGAGATGTTCTCGCCGTTAACGTTGATACCCTGTCCAGTCCAGTCCAGCGTCTTGAAGACGTCCTCCAACGCGTTAGTGAACAATTTCGGGGATATTACATCCCCTTGTCTCACCCCTCTGCGCAGTTGGATTGGCTTCGTCTTTTGGTCCTGGAGCTGAACAGTCATGGTAGCAGCGTTGTATAGGCATCTCAGCATCTCTATATACCGCTCATCAATGTGACATCGCTGAAGAGCATCCAGAACTGCCCAAGTTTCGATAGAGTCGAAGGCCTTCTCGTAGTCCACGAATGCCATACACAGCGGCTGATTGTACTCTTCAGTCTTCTGTATGATCTGCCGAACAGTATGGATGTGGTCTACGGTGCTGTAGCCTTTTCGAAACCCAGCTTGCTCTGATGGCTGGAATTCGTCGAGTCTTCCGGCGAGACGATTCGTGATGACCCTCGAGAACAGCTTGTACACATGACTCAGGAGTGAGATGGGTCTGTAGTTCTTCAGAAGGGTTTTATCCCCTTTTTTGAAGAACAGTACCACCGCACTCCCGCTCCATGCCTCCGGTGTAGAGCCTTGTTGGATGACGGAATTAAACAGACTCTGTAGCTCCTTCAGGACCGGAGCCCCGCCTGCTTTTAGGAGTTCAGTAGTAATTCCGTCATCGCCCGGAGCTTTGTTGTTCTTAAGCTGCTCGAGGGCCGCCCTAATCTCGCCCTGGTCAACGTCCGGAAGATCCTCGGTGTAATGGCGCGTGAGCTGGGCTCTTTTGTCGTCATTGCTAGGAACCGCTGGTCTCGCCGTTTTCGTGGAATACAAATGCCCATAGAAGTTTTCGACCTCATCAAGCATCTCGATCTTAGAGGTGACAATTTTGCCATCCGCGGCTTTCAGTTTCATCAGATGGGTCCTCCCTAGCTGCTGAGCGAAAACTTTCGACCCCCTATTTTGCTCAATCGCAGCCTCAACGGCGCGGGTGTTGGAGCGGCGGAGGTCACGTCGCATCAGCTTCCTAATCTGTAGGTTTAAGGACCTATTATCTGATGAAAACGAATGCGCGGCTGACATTTCCCGTCTTTTCCTCATCAGATCGAGAGTCTCAGTCGAAAGCTTGGGCATCCTGCTTCCACGCTGCGGCGGAAAGAATTTTCGAGACAGTTCCTGCAATGTTTTGACTATGGTGTTGGTTTTCTCCTCAATATTGCCAGTGGTTTCCAGCGAGTCGAATCGATTTTGAAGTTCCGCTTGGAACCTTTCGGAGCCCAAACTGGTTTGGAGTGGCGAAGGTCGGAGAGTAGACTTAATCATGCGCGTTCTTTCAGCTCTAAAATTGATATTTAGAGTGCCTCGGATAAGTCGGTGATCGCTTCCGGTGTTGAACCTATTGATCACAGAGACATCTCTAAATATGTGCTTCTTATCCGTCATGATAAAGTCTATCTCGTTCCTTGTCACCTTATCGGGGCTTTTCCAGGTCCATCTTCTTTGGGGCTTCTTCTTAAAGAAGGAGTTCATTAAGAAGAGCCCCTGGGACTCCAAGAAGTTGACCAACATTTGGCCCCTGTGGTTTCTGCGCCCCAAACCGTAAGGTCCGATTTTCGATTCGCCGCGTTCTTGTACTCCCACTTTAGCGTTGAAATCCCCCATAACAACGTTGTAGTGAGCCTTAGCGGTACTATTCATAGCCTTAGCGGTACTATTCATAGCCTTAGCTATGTCTTCGTACATCGCTTCGGCTATATCGTCAGAGTGTGTCGAGGTCGGCGCATATACCTGCACTATTTTCAGCTTGTACCTATCATTTAGCTTTAGTACAAGGTACGCTACCCGTGTCGACACACTACCGATTTCCACAACGTTGTTCACGAGGGCCTTATTGACAAGAAAACCAACACCACCTTGGGAGAGCTGATCACCTTCGTGGAAGTAGAGTAAGTGTCCTGACTCCAGGGTTATCGTGTCCTCCCCCTCTCTACGGACTTCGGATAACCCCAGTATATGCCATTTTATATGACTTAACTCTACTTCAAGCTCGGCGAGGTGATGGTCCAGTCTCAACGTTTGTCCATTATACGCTGCCAGATATAGTCGTCGGTTTTGGTAGCCTGCCGTAACCCGGGGATTCTTCGCACCCCCCGTCCCACCGTTACCGCGACCGCTACCGTAGTCGGGAATAGAGGGACCACCGGGAACTGGGGGCCTTTTTTTTGGTTGTGCGTTCATTGGGATGTATGCCCATAGTCACCACGCTGGGCAGGCGGGTTGGTGACCGCAGTGGGTGATGTTGCACGATGTTAGTGCACAGAAGGACGCTGCTGTCCATCCTCCTGATTTCAACCCTTAGTCGCCTTTTACGACACCCATGGGTAGAGGGGGGGTGGTCTATTCTTTTTATTTGCCGGATACCACACGGCAAACCGCCCTTACTGCTTACAAAATAAATATGCTGCTAATGTCAAAGTGTTACTACCGACGTACGGTCAACCGTACTATACTCTCGTTACCTACAAGAAAATGAAATTACGCTTTGTGGAAAATCGATTACACTTAGTAAAAGTGAAAATTACTGTCATACACTATTTGCTTACATTAGAGAGTTTTGTTGAGATCGATCAGTATTGAAGTTCAAGGCCGCTGCTCAAAGTTTAATGGAACGTTAACGATCTTTCAAAACTCATCGGATTTTTATGAAAGTGATTTAGTTACGTTATTATTATTTTATTCAATTTTAATTTATATTATTTTATCTACACTCGTATCGTAAAATTCGAATTATGAACTCGAAAGTAATGTCATAATGACATACTTTACGCACATGCACCTGTAATGAATTTAAAAAGTTTCATTAGGATACAGTTTGCTGAACAAAACAATGTGGTAATTTAATTTCTTTTCCATAACCGCACACTTCAGCCCAACTAAGGAGTTTTTAATGCCACTTCGACCCAACAAAGGAGTTTTCAAACCTTTTTTTAGCAGTCGTACAGTTTGGCACCAATAAGTACACAAAATTCAGGGTGGCGCCACTTGTCATAAATTGAAAATTTTTATCGTTTAAAATCGCGTTTTTGGCAGAACTTTGGATTGTCATATTGCTTTTAATTATATTTAAGTGTTTACAGGCATATTTTGTATGATAAAACAGATATTGACGGAATAGGATAGGATAGAAAATTAGTTCCGATTATAATGTTTTCGCGAGACTATATTTTTTAAAATCAAACGAACTTACCAAAGTGAAGTTCGATGATAATTATGTGAACAGCTTCATTCGAAGCGATTGTTTACGTATTGTAGTAGCATCTCCATCCACCAGCCTTGCACGGATTTTTAGAGGTAAGGATGTCAACACTGTTGATAATTTTTTTTTTTTTTTTTTTTTTTTATACTATTGGCAACACTGACATCCTACCCCCGCCGCCATACTGTTTCCCGTTATCGGTCCGCTGACAATATTACCTCATTTGTTGAAAGCTATTAATATTATTTTATTTTATTTCACATTTTATTTTCTAGGGTAGGGTGAAAAAATTCTAGGGAGGGTGATTAAGAATCGCTTCGAATGAAGCTGTTCACATAATTATCATCGAACTTCACTTTGGTAAGTTCGTTTGATTTTCAATTATGTTTCACAGCTTCATTCGAAGCGATTGTTTACGTATTGTAGATGTTCAGAGACAAAAATGTGAAATTGAACAAAACAGGTGAGTAATCACACATTTATTTTATTTTATAATAACAATCAAACATTCATAAACCTAGAATGACATTAATTTATATACTAATTTGCATAATTATTTTTGTTACAGGTTACAATTATGGCCAGCTAGTACAGTCGTGGCGAATTGATTAGGATCAGAAATAATTTCTTTGTTATAGAACTTAGCGAAGACAGAGGAAGAATCGGACCAACCTGCTGTCTTCCTAATTAGATCAACGTTGACCCCAAGTCTGTTGGCTGAGGATGTGGCTGCGTGTCGAGTGCTGTGAGCACTGAATATGGAAGTATCTATACCGCAATTGTGAAGTGTACTTTTTATCCAGTGACTGAGTGTTTGTGATGATACTTTTGAGTGCGGTTTTTTGTGGCTAATAAATAAATAATTATTTTTGCGAAATGGTTGTGTTTTATTAATATATGCCTGTAAGCAGGTAGCTGGACAAATCTGAGGACGAAAACTGAAAAAAGGTAATCTTAAAACTGGTTGAACCGAGTTAGGTTTGGAAGTTTTTATTAAATCAGGTATAGTAATAGTAATGTCCTTCTGAGAATTGACTCTAATATTGCAAATTTTTATTAATGCGAAAGTCTGAACGCGATGCGCAGTTACCAAAGCCAACAGAGTGATAGCCTTTTTTGAAAGAGTTTCCAAATCAAGGTCCATATTTGGCCATTTTTGAGCTAAATAGTCGAGAACTATTGTTGGATCCCACGTCAAATTATATTTTGGATTGCTAGGCCTCAATCTGAAAACTCCTTTCATAAATCGTTTGATTCTATCGTCGTCAGCAATATTACTTAATAGCAAGGATAATGCAGATTTGTATGAATTAATAGTACCATATTTGGCACCCTTATCAAATATTGTTGTAAGAAAGTGAATTACTATAGGTACTGAAACAGCAGAATAATCATAATCATGTGTATTACAGTATTTTATCCACGATTTAATGCAAACATCATATTGTTTATATGTAGAATCAGACAGTGATGATAACATAATTTCTATAGACTTAGGGGATAAATGTCTCTTCAGTAACGTTTGCCTGAAAGCTTCGCGGCTACCAATCTCAGTGTGCGATGCAGATTGTGAGTTGTTCTGAAAGGAGACGTTAACAAATCTATGTTAGGTTCGAAATAAATTAGATCAGAACAAATTAATTTTTTGAACACTGGGAACCAGGGCTGTGTTGGCCAATATGGAACAACTACAATGCCATCTGCATTGTCATTAATAATTTTTTGCATGGTCTTCGTGATAAGTGAAAATGGTGTAAATGCGTAGAATAACTTGTTTTTCCAAGAAATGGTAAAAGCATCTATTGCCCATGCTTCGGGATCATTTTTCCAGGTTACGTATCTAGGACACTTGGCATTACATCTACTCGCAAAAAGATCTATTTCAGGCGATCCAAAATACTGCGTTATTTGGTTGAATGAATTATCATTTAATTCCCATTCCGTATCCTGAAATTTCTTGCGTGATAACTGATCTGCTTCATAGTTATCTTTAGTATTTATGTAGGATGCAAATACGGTTATTCCACGCGATTCACACCACTGCCATATTTCTTTAGAGATACAATGTAAGTGTTCAAACTGTACACTGCCCATGCGATTTATACATGATATAGCAGTAACATTATCAATTCTTAGTAATATGTTTGAACCTTTTAAATCATTAGCAAAACATTTAAGTGCCAGAAAGGCTGCTTTAAGTTCTAATTCATTTATATGCAAGCATCTTTCACTCTCCTTCCAGTAACCAAAAGATTCATTTCTGTTGCAATAAGCACCCCAACCTGTAGATGATGCGTCAGAAAATATTTCTAGATCGTAATTATCACAAGTCAGAGGGAAAGCGCCATGATCAATATGATCTAGCCACCATAACATATCGCTATGTAGGCTATTGGGAAGTTGAACTACTTGTTCGTAGCTAGGATTGGTAAGAAAGCAGGAATATTTAAACTGTTCAAAATTTTTTGTGTATAGCCAAGAATACTGAATTGCGAGGCAAGCAGAAACTAAAAGACCAATAAAGCGGGCAAATTCACGAAGCTTACATTTACGCTTCTTCAAAAAACTTAAAACATATTCTCTGATTTTTGACTTTTTAGTATCAGGCAATTTTAACAACATATTTTTGGAATCGAATTCGAAACCCAAAAATTTGCAACGTGTTTTTGGTTTTAAGCTGCTTTTTTCTACATTTATAATAAAACCCAAGTTTTTTAGTAAGGTTATAGTACTGTTAACATTATTTTCACATTCAGAGAACGTTGTTCCAATGCAAAAAATGTCATCAATATATATGACTGATATCATGCCAAGGGCTCTTAAATATTCCATCACTGGTTTTAATAATTTGGTAAAAACATACGGAGCAGTGCATAAACCAAACGGAAGACAATTGAATTCGTAGAGAACGTTATTGTACTTAAAACGAAGATATTTTCTTTGGGATGCATGTATAGGTATCAAAAAATATGCATCTTTGAGATCTACTGATGCCATATAACAATTTTCTGTTACAAGCTTTGATGCCGTACGATAATCTTCCATTTTAAAATGTTTTGTTTCAACGAATTTGTTTAAACATTTAAGGTTCAATATGAATCTTTTTTCTCCGTTTGGTTTCGGCACTAAGAACACAGATGATAAAAAATCTCCATTTTCGTGTTTACAATTAGATATTGCGTTAATATCAAGCAAAGTTTTGATTGATTTATCAAAATCTTGGGCTTCTAGAACCGTTTTAGGATAAACACAAGGAGTATCGGTACGAAATGGGGAATACTTAAAAGGTATTTGATAACCTTTCACCCAAGACAGGACAGTTTTATCATTAGTGATGTCAGTCCATTTTTTGAAAAAATACTGGAGTCTGCCAGCGGGTAATACCTGGTCAGCTATCTCCGGTGCGATGCTCTCGTCGGCGGCGACTGGTGGCGTGCATTGCTGCTGCGCGGCGCCCGCTGCGTAGCTCGAGGAACTCTTTTTGTGTTGCTCGTCGTCTTGTTGTCTGTCTTGCGGTGTTGAGGCGTGAAGTTTAAATTACCCTTATTTGGGCCTCTTGGAACAACTTTAGGTCTATTGACCTTTGGCTTTTGGGCGTTTTTTAAAGCATCTCCTGATTGCTGTATCGTTTTGGCGGCCTTAAGCTTATCCGTTACATTGTCACCAAATAAGAGGTTTCCTCTTTTTGTTTCTAGTAAAGCTCCCTTCAAATTTGAATTTATTGAAGATATAACGAAATTACGCCTAGTTTTGGTCTCTGAAAAATGACTATCGCAAAGAATACGGCAGGCGTCGCTAAGTGGCTTTAAAATCTTCTGTTTTGAAATTTCATTTAGAATAATCATGTCAGTTACGGTTGCTAAAGCTGACAATGCAATTCCGAGCTGATTTTGCTTGTGCGTGAGGGACAAGTCCCTTTTTACAAGAGTGTCCTGCAAAGCTGCTTTTACTTCCAGGTTGAGAGCTGGCGCTATGAAAAGTTCGCAGTTGCTAGGAACGAGATAACTTTTGACAAGCTTCTCTTTAACCTCCTTAGGCAAACCATTGGCGAGTATATCTTGCCAACGATTGGCAACATCTTTATGGATGGACGGACCCATGGGGGTTTCCGTTTTAGGGGCATCGCCTAGCAACTGCAGGATTTCCTCATCCAACTCCTGTTCCTCCGACGCTTCTGGTGGCTTCGTTTCTGCAGAGGTACCTGGCTTGGGTGACAGTGGTGGCAGTGCGATGCATGGCGAAGGCGGTGGTAGTGCGTTGCGCGGCGAAGGTGGTGGCGGCAGCGGCGAATCAGGGTGCAGAGAGCAAGCACGTGGTAAAACAGGAAGTGGTGTAGGTTGGAACAGCTGATCCTCTTCAAACTCGACAACCTCTAGGTCTGGCGACATAGTATAGTCCGGATCTAGTTCATTCAGCGGCAAGCCTGCGACAAAGGGTTCTTTTTTAGAACAGATTGAGTAAAAATTGTGAAAGTATCTGCCCAGGAATAGCAGTACGCATCACCTTTTACGTGACAGAGGAAACCCAAGCTTAGTAGCCTCGCATCACTAACTCAAGCAAACAAAACGTGACAGTATCTACCCAAGTATAGTAGTACGCATCACACTAAACTTTTTAATATGACAGAGGAGACCCAAACTCGGTAACCTCGCATCATAAAAGTTTGCAAGTACTTACAATTTAAATCTTCTGACTGCGGCGGTGATTCGATACGGCGACTAGTCGTTGCATTTAATTTTTCTTGCAACTTTTTAATTTTGTGCCGTATTTCTTCTTCGGTTTTTTCGCTCTTCCTCTTCTTTCCCTTTTTTTAAAGTTTTTTGAAAATATGGGACGGGTATACGAGTTGTGGAGACGTGCAAAGGCTTGAGCACGGAAACACATAATGAGGTAATATTGATTGTCAGCGGACCGATAACGGGAAACAGTATGGCGGCGGGGGTAGGATGTCAGTGTTGCCAATAGTATAAAAAAAAAAAAAAAAAAAAAAAAAAAAAAAAACAACAGTGTTGACATCCTTACCTCTAAAAATCCGTGCAAGGCTGGTGGATGGAGATGCTACTACAATACGTAAACAATCGCTTCGAATGAAGCTGTGAAACATAATATTATCTGTGTAGGCGCGCGCCAGAGCGCGTACGCGGCCGCGCGCCACGGCCTACTAGATTTGGTCATCGTTACTTGTAAATTTATTGTTATTGTTTACATTATTATTATGGTTTTGTATGTCTAAAGTTTTATTCTGGGCAAAAATATCTGACTACAGCAGTGATACTGAACTGAGGAGAATATGACCCCGCCTGAATTTCTGGGTGCAGCAACGTAATTGACGACAACAATCTTATACCAGAAAAATCAACAAAAACTACGAAAATTTTACCAAGATTTTGACTTTGGTATTTTATTTAAAATTGTATGAGTTTAGATAAAATAGTGTATGAAACTGTCATAACTAGGTATTAAAACACTCGTGTGATACTATTAAAAACCTCGCCTACGGCTCGGTTTTTAAACTCACACTCGTGTTTTAATAACCCCTGTTATGCAACAGTTTCATAAACTACTATTTCAACACACTTTCTCGTAAAGTGGCTCTTATTGCACCGATTTTAGGTTCATAATGTAGCTTATAATGCACACGTGCTTTTTTCATTATATTATTGCACTAGTGCTTTTTACTTTACAGTTTATTTTTAAATCGCAGCAAACATTTTTTATGCCTGAACAAAATTAAACATTCATCAACTGTATTAATTAAAATATGCTAAATAAACATTTCATTACATCATCATCATCATCATCATTTCAGCCGAAAGACGTCCACTGCTGGACATAGGCCTCCCTCAAGCATCGCCACAACGACCGGTCCTGAGCCTTCCGCATCCAGCGGATTCCCGCGACCTTCACCAGGTCGTCGGTCCACCTTGTGGGGGGCCTACCCACGCTGCGCCTTCCAGTACGCGGTCGCCACTCCAGAACTTTACTGCCCCATCGGCCATCCGTTCTGCGAGCAATGTGCCCCGCCCACTGCCACTTAAGTTTGGCAATTCTTCGGGCTTTCTTTCATTACATCAAATTATTTATTTTAGTCAACAAATTAATATTAATTTGTGTTTTAAATAAAATAAAACAATTTATCATATTTTTATTATTAGGCTGTATGGCGGTTTCCTTCGATCACCTGCGCGCGCATAGCTGTATGTCACTGGGCGATTACATTACAGTAATCCGCGCGCCATTTTTCACAAATTCAATATTTGTCTAAAATGTATGTTTTTTCCTCGCAAGTGTGTTGAAAAACGTCGTATGACACGCGTGAGCATTGACTATTATACTCTGGGCTCAATTACGCCCCCGCCTTCGGCTCGGGCTGCAATCCAGCCTCGAGTATAATAGTAAACTTAGCTCACTTGTATCAGAATGTACTATTCTGAAAGAGTGTTTAGCCAACATACTGTCATAGTGTCTACTTTATCTTACAAACTATTATTAAGAAATCCTCTTGTGTAAGAACGTCATTTAACCACAACCCATGTGATTACATAAGCGTTATTTCTTACATTAAACCGTAAATCATATAGTTTTATTCCAGCTCTCATTACACAGTTACTATTGCAAACAATTTACTAAATAAACCACTTCAAAGGTGTTTAAACCAGCTCAAATATTAATTAGGTATGTAGACGTTTACTTGAATTAGCACAACACAGACAGGTCTATTATAACCATGTTCATTATTACTAATATTGCTTACTATTCTCTGTTACTCGACGCAATATCTACAGAATTAAGCTTATATTATGGTAAGAAACTTTGATTACACAATAATATTGATTACATAATCAAGGTATAGATATTCTAAAAGTAAATTCACAGTGTTCTTGAACAAAGATAGCAAGTGTAAACAGTGAGCTTGAACGTCTAGGAACTATTTTTATTTTATTTTATTTTTCCGTGGAGAAATCCTCATGGACGCACTCCACCCGGGGTAGGCGGAGCCAGTGTCGGAATCTTACCGATTAAAACCACCACGGTGTTCCTTCAACTACATTAGCCGGGGGCGTGGGAGCCCGTGAGTATTCACACAACCACCCCCGACAGGTCCCGGCTCGCCACAAGCAGGCGAGCCCCTTCTCCCCGTGCGGCCTAACGACGGCCGCACCCTCCTCTGTGGCGCACACGGAACACTGTACGCCACCTCACCTCACGGGCGTTTACCAGCTACGCCAGCTGCGCCAACTACGCCAGCTACGCCAGCTGCTGGTCGGGCAGCAGACTACTCCGAGTCTGCTACTCGTAGGCCCATCCTCCTGTAATTTTTATAGAGGTGTTCTTCCTCGCAGTCCGGGCGGTAAAGCCAAGACCCTCGGTCCCAAGAGGCGCGAGAACACTACTCAGCAGCCACTCCTGGGATTACGAGTCCGACGGGGGCAGGGAAGGACAGTTCCCCCGCTGCCTGCCCAGTGGCAGGGTGAGTGCACACCGGGCCCGCCCCTGCTCCTCCACAGTGCCCTCTGCTTTGTCAGAGGGACACGCGGAGCAACTTCCCACTGGCCCACATCAGGCCCCTCCCGTGCCAGAATATTCGCCACAGGCAATAAGGTCCCCTGGAGGCCTGTGTCCAGCAGTGGACGTCTTACGGCTGAAATGATGATGAATGATGAATAAGGTCCCCCGGTCCAAAGGAGACTTATTGCCCGTGCCCAGGGTGCACCGGCCCAACAACTGCCGTTCCCTCCAGACGTGTCCAGAAGGACAAGCAGCCGTCAGACACACGTGGAGGTTTTCTGGCCAGCACCCCGTCTATGAACTCTAAGCTTACACTAGCTGACATAATATTAGGTTGTATAGATGAGGCCAACAGAGAAACTTAATAAAAACATAATGATCGGTAATTATTAACAATAGAATAGTGCTGAAACAAGAAACTCAAACCGAAATAAGTGATGAATGGGAAATAAGTCAATATTAGATTCACGAATTATTTTCAATTCAAGCACGTCGTAACTTTTGTTTGTGGAAAGTTATAAAGGCCTCTAGCCTACGTAATTGCTTTAAACCAAACGGAACAAAGCAACAATGTCTTGAATATTCTCCAAAATAGTCAGTTAGGAAAGGTCTAATTCATTCAAGATTCATTACTTGACATGTTTCTCTTATAGGCATCCGCAGTCTGTGTTAATAAAAGCGCTCCCTCAGTGTGGTCAAGCTTATGTTTAATTTCCGGCTCCGCTAATTGTCTACAAGTTGCGGGTAGCCGTAAAACGTGGGATCTGAAGTTTGTTCGGGTTTCAGATGATTTCATTTTAAATCATTTTAGTGCTAGCCGCTCGCTTGTGTGGTTTTATGCTGTCTATGGCCAATCGGTTAAGTCAAGAGAGAAGCAGTTTACACAAGAAGTGGCAGTATCTACCGTAATTACCTACTTGACAAATATTTAAATTAGGATACTTTCACTGAGCCCGGAGTCTGGATTTGTGCCCGGTCAATGGCAATAGGCTCGCCCCCTATTACATGGGACTATAACATAACTGGCGAAATGTGGGTGCACTATTACACCTCTGCCTACCCCTTCGGGGAAATACAGGCGTGATGTTATGTTTGTTTATGTGTTTGTACTTTCACTGAACAGACGTAAAAAATCTCTCAGTAAATATACTACCTGCTCATGTATAATTCGTGCAGAAATAACTTGTTAAAAGCTCAATAGTTAAAATTTTGAGGAATTTATTTGTATGTTAACTGAATATCTGAAATGGTTTTTTTTTACAGAACGACTTACCCAAACTGTGAACTAATATTTAATGGTACGGTTTTTTAATAGGTGATTAGGTACAATCTCCAAATTCTCATGCTTAGAATAAAAGCTATTTTCCGAACTACATATTAACACCGATTCACGCGTTCATATAACATACATAAGAAGGAAAAGTAGCGATGCGTGAATGCGTAAGTAGATCCATTGTGTTCCAATGTTTTTTACATTGCTTTAGATATGTATCGTTTTTTTGCAAAACCGTTCAATCAACCAACGAGCATGCATGACGAGGTTAATGGACGTAGATGAAGCGAAAGAGGTGTGTCAGGATCGTAGCAGGTGGAAATCCATAGTCTCTGCCTACCCCAATGGGAAACAGGCGTGATAATATGTATGTATGTATGTATGTTCAATCAAAAAAACTTTATTTGAAATAAAGCATTAAATAATTGAACACCCTTAAACACATACATTACTTATAACAAGTAGCTATTTAACTGCAGTCTACAGTAACAGTACACTGTTCATTGTATTGTTATTAAGTGCGCTATCAAGTCGTCGTTCTTCGCAGGCTCCATTCTTTGTGTCATTTATCACTTTATATCTCTTTTTATCACATTATTATCACACCGAGTGATACTGATATTAAATCCAATGTTCCGTTCAGGAAAAGTGTCAGGTACTTTTGTTCTGAGTCTTTAAAGTTGTCTATTATATATTTACATACGATGGAATTATTAATTTTAATATTAGATTTTTTCAACCGAAAAAGTTCAAAGAAGCAGGTATCTAGGCAGAAATGTTGAAAGTTATCAAGTGGAATTTCACTGAGTGCTTTATAACCCTTCAGCAATCTAACAGCAAGCCTAGACCCAATAATGCCTTTGAATGAAATATGAAATGTTTGTCCTAGTTCTAACAATGTCAGCCCTCCAGATTGAAAATAAAGCCTGTTATAGAAGAGATTCAATATTCCAAGAGATATTTAATCAATATATCCCTGATAGCAAGGATTCTGTTTTCTTAGAAGGATGGGCAAGGAAATGACTACTGGCTCGAATGAATAACTCATTCATTTTATTCAAAGAAACTTAAGATTTAACTGACATTACATTCGACGGAGATTAAGTATACAAACTTGTTCAGCTCACATGGTTCCTTTGGGCAAATAATAAAACACATTCTTCGTCGTGTCGGTGGTACAAAAATGTACTGACACAGTAATTAGCCACTGCTGGCCCAGAAATTTACACAACACCTGAAACTCTATAAACCTATAAAATAATCAGAATCCGATAACATTACATGAATTGAGAAATTCTGGAACAAGTTGTAGGATTAGGAACGTAGGTACCTGAATTCAAAATTTGGTCAAAGGTTTTGCAACATACCGTGTCCATTCCTAAGGTATAGTGTAACTATCCCGGATCAGATGATCAATAAGTACCTTAAATTTAACTCATGTTTCACCCTTTAGACCCCAATTCCGCTACTCGAGGTATATACTAAAATAACATTGTCGTTTCACTAATAGATAGTACAAATACTTGCGTTTATAGACACTCAATCTTAAATGAAAAAACATTAAAGTTCGGAAGAAATAAAAAAACCATTTAGGAACCGAACCGAGCAGTTGCAGTGCGTTGAATGAGCAATATTTTACTACTAAACTTACTTCAACACCTTGTAGCGTTGTGGTTTTAATCGAGTAAACGGATAAAAAGTAACCGGTGTTGCCCATCCCTAAAATGTATGCGCAACACTAGTAATCGCGCTGGCTTCTGTCACTTTTAACACAGCAGCCTTCCTGAGTGGTAACCTGGTAACTATCCTTCAGGAAAACACTGCTGCGCAGCCTAACTGCGCAGCCTCTAACCGTAAGAACCTTAATAACTCATTTTATAACCTAGTAACTACTTCAAACACAATTCGACAGAAACTTGCACCTGCAAGGTATGTGTAATCAAAAGCTTAGCACTCGCCGAACTAATTACAGAATACTGAAACAGTTGCAGTTGAATTTCGATTAAAACAATGCTTTCGTATTCTCTTATCCATGGCCATTGCTGTCAGAAATGAACTGCAGCGTCACTGCAACTTGATCGGCGCGTCATGAAATTACGTCAATGAATTATGTGAACGTAGGGCCCTACCCTGAACAGTTTTGTATTATCTCAGGATTGTACTTCACGAACACGAACACCGAACTAGACATTTATTTAACAAATGAATAAAACAATAGACATTATAACTCCGAGCCACTATCATTGTCACATTTACGCTGAAACTAATTCTAGAAAACTAAGAAGCCACAAATAGAGGGATACCTTTGCCGAGCAAGATTAGCATAAAATCAAAGCCGCATTTCCCGGCCTTGGGACAAAGTAAAAGAGCGCGGAAAAGCGATGACGTAAAACGGTGACGTAATATACTATGACTCAGTGTGCCTTTGAACGCAGGAAGAGAAGTCGCTCACCACGACTGTGGACACGCTGCGACGGCATTTAAATTTCTTAAGACAATTAGATTCAAGTATTTTACTGTTTTACTGAATAATGTTGTCATCGTTTGTAGTTTTGTGGATAATTAAATTAAGCCCCGAATTGACCATTATATGAACTAATCATGTAATGTTCAAGTTGGTTCAAGTAATGCAGTTGTCAAAGTATGTATTCCTATGCAATTTTTTCAGTAGTGGCTATCAATGTCAAACTGTTACCACTGACGTGCGATCGACCGTAAAAACCCTGTTTTTAATAATTAATATCTACGGGACCCGCATAGACGAAGTGCTGCGAACAATCATAGTGAAGCCTACAAAACCGTGCTCCTCCGTGTACAAACCAGCGCTCACGCACACACATGCACCTGGAATTTATTTGTTTTTGGCGATGCTTACTTGACGATGCCGCGACATGTGTACTGAGAGCGGTGAGCACTGTTTGAGGAGCACGGTGTGTGCGTGAGCGCTGGTTTGCAGTACTTTGTCTATATTTTTAACTACGTCTGTGACGGGACCTTATGTTTTTAATTTGTTCGTCCAAAATTTAATTTAATCCAAAATAAACATAGAACCGCTAATTTGTAAATGTTTGTATTCAGAATTTTTTGTATTGAAATATCAAATGTAAAATATTTTGTTTCAAAAACTTTCACTTTATACTTAACAAAACAGCAAAATTCAATTCGAATTTCTTTTCTGAAAAAAGTTTTTCTTATAACTAAATTAATGTAGAAAAATAATGTTGCCTCCACGAACTTTAATATAAAAATTAGCATCTCTTTCGTCAGACTGTAGCTCTCTTCTCGCCGATTTTGTACCTACATTGTTTTTTTTGCTTCATCTTATCAAACTGATAAGACCCTCTATGGCTTCTTTAGTTTCTTACAAGGTTTTTCAGACCGACGACGACAGATGTAGGTCGAAGACTTAACATTTTTACATTCTAGTAGGTGAGGACGAGCCGCAGAAAATTTCTTTGGAAATTACTAAGCTTCTAAAATGTCCTCCCATCTCGCTTCATTCGTGATGAAATTCTACTGATTAAAGTGATATTTATTTTTGTATCGGGTATGTACCTATATACTACTTTTTTGGTTACTTTTTGGTACTGGGTTTTAGAATAAGACATTCAAAAATTAAACCAACCATCGTCTTCAGAAAATAATGTCTGCGGATATAAATTGTGGAAAGAAAAAATCGCTCACGAGCAGGATTCGAACCTGCGACTCCTGGCTCAGTACGCCAGTGCTTTAGCCACTAAGCTACCGTGAACACTGCTCGTGGTATCGAAATTATCCTCCACTATACGTCTTTGGGTGACGTCAGCGATATCTTATTAAGAAACATAGTTCCTTAACCGACTCGACTAACTTTACAGTTAAATCAAAGTCGTATAGATATGCCTCATCATCATCCTCCTGCCCTTATCCCAATTTATTTGGGGTCGGCGCAGCATGTTTTTTTCTTCCATACATCTCTATCAGCCGTCATCTCTGTGTTTACTTTCTTTCTATTCATATCATCTTTCACACAATCCATCCATATTTTCTTCGGTCTCCCTTTTTTCTTATAGCCATCAACATTCATACTTAAAACTTTCCTCGTAACATGCTCCCCATTCCTCCTCATCACATGTCCATACCATGATAGTCTGTTGCTACTTAACTTCTCTGTCACTGGCGCTACTTTCAGACTCCCTCTTACATATTCATTCCTTATTCTATCCATTCTCGTTACACCACACATTCCTCTTAACATTCTCATCTCAGCTGCATGCACTTGCCTTTCATTAATTCCTTTCGTAGCCCAACATTCCGATCCATACAGGACAGCAGGTCTTATCATGGTCTTATAGATTTTCCCCTTCAGTTTAAGAGGAATTCGGGAGTCACATGTAGTTCCCGTGACCTGCCGCCATTTCAACCATCCTGTGTTAATTCGGTTACCCTTACTAATTATTTTATTATTTTAACGCATTTTACGCATGCGAAGCGAATTCTAAAGATATAAATTGTGGAAAGAAAAAATCGCTCACGAGCAGGATTCGAACCTGCGACTCCTGGCTCAGTACGCCAGTGCTTTAGCCACTAAGCTACCGTGAACACTGCTCGTGGTATCGAAATTATCCTCCACTATACGTCTTTGGGTGACGTCAGCGATATCTTATTAAGAAACATAGTTCCTTAACTTAGTTTCTTTCCACAATTTATATCTTTAGAATTCGCTTCGCATGCGTAAAATGCGTTAAAATAATAAAATAATTAGTAAGGGTAGGCATATCTATACGACTTTGATTTAACTGTAAAGTTAGTCGAGTCGGTTAAGGAACTATGTTTCTTAATAAGATATCGCTGACGTCACCCAAAGACGTATAGTGGAGGATAATTTCGATACCACGAGCAGTGTTCACGGTAGCTTAGTGGCTAAAGCACTGGCGTACTGAGCCAGGAGTCGCAGGTTCGAATCCTGCTCGTGAGCGATTTTTTCTTTCCACAATTTATATCTTTAGAATTCGCTTCGCATGCGTAAAATGCGTTAAAATAATAAAATAATGTCTGCGCTTTATTTTAAATCATAATATTCCGTAACTAATTAAGTTATAATAAAATAAAGTTTAACCGGATTAAATCGCGTATATCATTTAAATTGGTTTTCCTGACGTTATTTTTTCTTAATTAAGTTAATTAAGAAGCAATTAACCATCAGTGGTTAAGTACTGTTCCTTAGAAAGTTTAGCAACAAAGCCTTAATTTTAGAAGTTGTGACCCAGATGCGACTCCAATTAAATTGACTTTGTGTTTGAGTTTCTACTGAGGGTAATTAATGACGAGAGAGCACAACAACACACCGAAGTTGCAGTTTAGTAATTTAGTGCAGAAAAATTTGATGTGTTATAGCTTACTGTTAACTTAGTCTAACTTTAGTCTTTAGACTGGCCCTGTTATCTGCTTTTCTTTTGACAGACGTTCTTGACGACTCTTTATGTTGAAAAAGAATTAGCTCTCTTAGATCATACAATATTTTCCCTAAATGGTTCCTTCATAACCAATGATATTTTTAAAAGTAAATATCATTGTTGATAACAAAAAAATAAAAGCGTGGTTTAATAAACTTCAGAGCCAGTAGCAATTAAAATACTTCACTCCAATTTATTCTTCAACGTGCTACGTCGTTCCATTTTTATAAAGATTCAGTTGAAATAATTAAGCCCATTAAGAATTTAAAAAAGTAACATTGTTATCAACAAAGAACAAAGGCTTGACTCGTTTAAAAAATGAGTTAGTAAACACTTTGATAATAGATAAAAGAAAAAGCTGTTTTCTATTTACATAATATAACCCCTGTAAATAATCATAAATAATTGAAGTATGTATGTATGTAATTGAAGTCATAATTGTCAAAACGATTGATTTTAAAGGTTTTCCTTAGTCCTTTTTTCGAGAGTAAACAAGAAAACACTTTTAAAAACGGCACAATAAAAACTGTTTTAAATTCATGAAGTTTGTTGGAAGTTACAATTGTTAATACCGTTGTTTGCAAAGTAATGTTTGCCTTAATTTGAATTCAAGACTCCAAAACTTGACGTGAATATAAAACGATTTTATGATTTAGAAAAATGTGGCGTACTTGTTCCATGTACTAAAAGGGGTCCATACAGCCATACTATATATTTATCATGAAGATTGATTTAAACTTTTGCGATATAGATCGCGTAGCCACGAAAACAAAAAAAAACAATAGAATAGATTGTACATCACACTGCAACAATTGATTCAATCAATCAACTCAGCCTATCGCAGTCCACTGCTGGACATAGGCCTCTTCCAAGTTGCGCAACAACGCTCGGTCCTCTGCCTTCCGCATCCAGTCCCCCCCAGCCACGTTCTTTAGGTCGTCGGTCCACCTGGTAGGGGGGCGCCCTACGCTGCGTTTGCCGATACGCGGTCTCCAGTCAAGGACTCGTCTGCTCCAACAACAATGATTACTATGTATGAATAAGAAGTATTTTTTTGTTAGTAGTGACAGCGAAAAGGTAACATTAAATACTTAGATTGATGACTGGTTTCCGTTGCGGCAACGGAGACCAATAATTAATCTAAGATGGCGTGACCAGAGGGCTGGCTTGTTCTTTGGGTAAAGAAAGAGCGTTGCCATTCAACGTAGCAACGCTGCCAGTCTCCTGGGCACGTTTCAAGATGACAGTGATGTGGAGGAGTTCTTCGACGCCTAAGTCCATTTTTTTTGTATTTTTTTTTTAATTTGTATTTTGTACATATTTATATTGTATATAAATTAAGACAGGTAGATAGATAGGTATTAAGAAGTGTACATATATAATATTTATTAGAATAAAACATTTCACATCTAAGATTAAATAATTGTCCATTCGTTCCACAAAAACAAATGTAGTAATAGTAGGACAAATTTTTATTTTGAAACAAACTAATAAAAGTACTCTTTTTTAAAGCTACTTTGGAATTAATTAAATGAAATTTTCGCTGCTCAATTACTGTCTCATAACAGTTAAATTAGTGTAGCACTAGTTTAGCTTCAGTCTGTAATCAAAATAGTTACATTCATTATTCATTTGTATTTTGCTGTCGACGCCGACGCTTAAGGTTTTGAAATAATTCTTTAGTGACATACAGATATTAAAGATATTGTGGAGGAACGAGGTATTATGTTCCTCCAACACAAAGGGTGGATCCTCCGACCAGCTGCCTAATTGCGTAACTCACTCGCGATCGCATTCATTCGGATTTCAATCTTCATTGCTCTGTGTGTTTTGACAATCCGTCATATTGACAACTACGTACCACGCAATGAATATTGCTGTAATTTCAAAAGGAAAGCTGATGTCAATGTGAATGCATTACACAATTACCCCACAGGCTGGGTCTGCGCCTGGCGGGCTACTGCCCAATGATTGATGTTGGGCTCTTGCATGTCGTGTAAGCTCTGCTTGCGTGATGTAGGATAGTTCTCATGTCACCGGATAGATGTCGCTACAATATCATAATAACTGTAATACCTACTTGATATTTCTACCAAGATATGATCGCTAATATTTCACGTGATTCTGTCAATTTTAGCCGTACCTACAGAAAGTTTCGTGGTTTTCTATCAAGATAATACGATTTCATGATTATCATACTGATGTCCACCAGCGCGTGTCCTTACAATAATTAATTGGAGTTTGTTTTGCACACCGTCAATACATTTTCCCCAATCAACTGGAACTCAGCTGACCAACCTGCACGTCCATGTTTCAGTCACATCACTAAGCTAATCAAATTGTCGGTGCTGGAGCGCGTAACCAGGGAAGCGGTAAAGATAATTCGGTGCGCGTCGCAAACATTACGCGGTATTAGGCACGTTAATTATATTATCGTGAGGAAGAGATGCAATTGATGCCTTCCCTAATTTGATACGTCGGCGTCGCTGAGTATACGTGGTAGCGGTAATTGATTAGAGAAATATATATGAATCATAATGGAATGAATGTTCTAGATTATTGGAATCAGTAGTTTGGTGAATCATGTATTCAATTTTGGTTTTGCTCTATTAAAATTAATGAAATCAATTGTCACCATGCCATTGATATGGTAAAATACTGACGTTAAATTCAACACGCACAACTAATAATCAGCCCATTAACTGGTGTACTGAACCAAGAGTAGCGTATTCGAATCCTGCTGGTGAACGAATTTTTCTTTCTTAAAATATCTTTAGGTTTAAAGTTAAGTATAAGTTAATTAATTCTGTCAACTCAATTTAATTACAAACACAATAGTCTAGCAATTAATTTAACCGTTCACAAAATAATACAATCCTTTACATAGAAATAGACATGAATCCAGAATTTAGAAACATAAATTAAGACTTTATTAAATTCATAAATTCTTTGAGGGTATTTATTTTCTTAATCTGGGCTAATACAGAAACGAAGACGTAATCCTCTTCTGAAAGCCAGGTAAGTACTACCTAATATAATAAATGGAAATTTCGTATCTTACTGGTCTTGATATAAATTCTGGTCTTATTGCCCATCCCTATCCGAGAACCTCTTAACTCGAATACATATTATCGAAGAAGATATTTACTTATACCAAGCTGCATGCTGATATTTGCTTTACTTACTGGCGAAATGTGGGTGTACTATTACACCTCTGCCTACCCCTTCGGGAAAATACAGGCGTGATGTTATGTTATGTTATATTTACTTATAATTTTCATAACAATAAGACAAGCAGCTTCCACATCTTGCTTCACAAACAAGATTGATCATTATTAAATTATATTATCTTTGGATCATTATGATGTCGACCTATTCGCTTCACGCACGTGCTCGTTACACAAAGCTGCCATCACTTTCCGTATAGCTTTGACATTGGTACATGAGAAGTAAAAACTTGTAATATTTGCAAAGAAGATAAGTGACATAACAGTGACAGCAACGATCTAAATATGTAGATTGGAGGGATCGTCTAATAATTATTTTATTTTATTTAGAAAACCAACAGCGATACGTATAAAAAATTACGTTTCCCTGTGTAACCAGGTAAGTATAAAACATGCGAACGGACTACAAAGAAAAAAATTAAAGTTAAAAAATACAATAATACTTAGATTTAAGTTTAAAATTTAGTCAATTTATTGTTAGATTACCTATATGATACCGAATAATGAACAGCTGGGTTGCTTGCTATTTGGCTTCATTTATTGTTTTCCTTATCTGTGTTTTAAATATAGGTTTAGTTCAGGTAAATATATCAACAAGAGAGAAATCTGTGTTATAAGTTCGAGCAATACGGGTCAGTACACTATTTTGGGCGTAATTAGCCGAGTGCCGAGGCACGTGTAACATTGTCGTTTTGTTGCATTTAATGTAGTCGGTTGTCACTTATTTAATTAGAAAAGAGATACCTTTTGAAATCCCGACTGAAATTAAGCCATATAATGGTCGAGTATACCAGTTTTATCAATTTTTTTATCTTAGTTTTCTATAAATCGTACTATGACAAACATTTCGGCTTTATTAGAGAGATGGAATGAAATTATTTTGGGGTAAGAAATTTTTGTTGCTGTTCTGAACATATCTAACTAAAGTTTTACTGAAAGCCCGGGGTCAATGATCCTAGAGAATCCATTGAATATAGATTGACAACCTCGAAGACCTCGCTGAGAGCAAGAGGCAATATTGCTTTACAAGATTCATGAATCCGGTTTGCTTAAGATTCTGGATTAGGGTTAGACTCTGAATTTTATGCGGCTGGCCTTTTTCACGGTCATGCATTTATGAACATTGCGGTTTGAGACCCGACGATTTGTTTAATTTATCTCTAATATGAAAAAAAATGGCAAATTATTAGCAACATTAGGTAAACAAACCTACGAAAGAATATTATAAAACTCAAAAAATAACTTCTAGCTGCTACGAATTAAATTGTTGATGGAAACCTATACCGAGAATAATAATTATTCGGAGGGTTTATCTGCGTCTAGATACCAGCTTGATGATATTATTAATACGTACTTCTATTTTCGTATTTGTGTCTGGGAAATAAGGGCAGACAGCTAAATTTTGGTAGAACTGGCTAATCGTTATAATTTCGAAGTTCTAGTTATGTTGTAGGTAACAAGTGAATATTTTTTTACATTTATAAAATATATAATTAACAACGTAGGATACTAAAATTTTATTTACGAAATGAACAAAATTTGCTAAATTTTTTTGAACGTTACAATAATCTCCGGAGAGGGGAGAGGCCTATGTCCAGCAGTGGACTGCGATAGGCTGAGTTGATGATGACGACATTAAGTGTTCCCTTCATGAAAAAATCATTGAATTAAGAAACCTATGGAAGTGGCCCATTCTTCTATATCCACCTAGTTTATACAAATATCTATTAAATCGTTATTGAATTATGAAACTATTCTTTGTCTCTTGTTAACCAACGTGTTATGTCGTTTGGTGAAAGAGATCGCATGCTATTTGTATATTCTCTGTTTGGCAACATCTTTACAGGATGTCAAAATACCTACGCCGCGTGGCAACCCCGCTTACCCCGCAATATGGCCCATAATACATGAGCTGTCAAGTAAACAAACTAGGGCTGTTGATATTTTTTAAATATCAGATTTTCGATCTATCGATATTTTTAAATATACAATCGGAGTTCGATATATTGAAAAAAAAAAGAAGATATTTCGATATATTGGCCAAATTTCATGATTCTAGGTCAATACGAAGTACCCTATAGGTTTTTTATGTGAGTTTGTGAGTATCAAAATGTGACATAGCCGTATGATTACCTTGACCTAGAAGCTTGATTTTTTATGTCATAGGGACAGCCGAACTTAGTATTTGATATAATTGCATTATTTATTACTACTTGAAAATTATTTTAATCAGCACACATCTCTGGTACGAAACACGAGCATCGATATCGATACTTTTTAGTTTTAGATTACTTACTTCCCTAGCTATGGCCACCATAACGGTGGCCCGGATATTGTAGGTATACCACGCTTATTTCGTAGGTATTACTGGTCCAACTGGAAAAAATACAGTTCAATTGGAATGACAAATTGTCTCTTATTGTATTTTCGGCATCAAAATATCAAAGCGATTCATTTCTTATTCATGTTTGCTCCAGTTTACAAGCTCAGCGGCGATCGATACTTATCTCTGAAATATATATTCATTGTTAGATAAAACATGGTATGTTAACAGTTTTCCTTATATGAGAGAAATATTAATAGAATGCCATTTCGTTGGCCCCAATATCGATTAAGCTATAGATATTTAGGGTACCGTTAAACTTTAGCAAAGAAAAGGGATAGTTGACAACCTGTCACACTTCTATTGATGTTTTAGTCTTCATATTTTTTTTCTAGAGATGAACTTTTCGAGAATAATGTATCAACTACTAACACATCACATTGAGCCTAATTTGTATTCTGATCAACGCAGTTCATTCCGTGGCTGGTGATAGTGTTCAATGGAAACTGAATGTGGTCAAATACAATTTTAATTATATATTTCTGTGTCATAAATATTTTGTTACGGTTAGGCAAAGATATTTAAAAGTATAGATATGTCATACCATTACAAAACAAATGAAAAAAATGTTCCGTACGCAGCGGCAGCACAATACACATAAACTAGTAAGTAAGTTGGTTACTTCAAGTTACTTTCGCGTCATAATTGGAACTGTAAAGGTTGAAGGTAGAGGCTTCCAATGAAAGAGGTATTGTTAGGTAAAAGTACGTTATATTGTCTTCACATCCAACTTAAGACTAAGCGCGCTAACAACTTGAAAGTACATAATTCTTACTTACTTATAATTAGCTTACGTTTAGGTAATATGATTAACCTACACACTACACGACCCCCTTATTTTTTTTTAAATAAAATAATAATAATTCATTATTTTATTTTGATATAAAATAAGGAAGTACATACCTAGAAATAAACAAGTCATTACAATGCGAATTACAATAAGTAGATACATTCTGTAATTCAAAACAATTCTCGTAATCGAGTTGGTATCATATAACATTTCCATTCCCAGGGCTCCGTTCCCACCACGCCTGGTACCTAATGATAACGCTTAGTGCGATTTTTATGTACTGTTACATGTTTATTGTTAATTTCTATAATTACATTTGATGTTAAGTCTTGAATAACACGATAAGGGCCTGTATACACTGAGTCTAACTTACGTGCTACTTCATTTCTTAACAAAACTAAATCATTTATTTTATAACTTATATCATTACTATTCTTATCATATTTTAGCTTTCGTAAGTTTTTGCTACGAATCAAATTATCTCGAGCATCTGAGCATGCCTTTTGCATTCTATATTTTAACTCTAAACTATAGTCATCGAAATTATATAGTGGTTGAACACTTTGTGTCAAATTACTAGGTAATATGCACTTTCGCCCGAATACTAACTCGAACGGAGTGTAACAAGTCTCAGTGTGAACGGATGTATTGTATGAAAATGCCCAATAAGGAACCCAATTGCTCCAGGAATAAGTTTGATTATTCGTTTGTATGCGAAGGAATGCACCTAGGTGTTTGTGGGAATTTTCAAGCGCGCCAACACTTTCATGATGATAAGCTGTTGTAGTTAATTGTTGAATATTAAGTAATTTGCAAACATTTTTCGTAACATTTGACAAAAATTCTGTACCACGATCTGTTGCGATTTGTTTTGGGATACCATATCTTAAGATGAAATTTTCTACAAAAGATTTTGCCACTGTGTTTGAGTCTTTAGTTTTAATGGGGTACGCTTCAACATACTTAGACAATTCACATTGAAGGGTCAATATATAACAGAACCCTTCATTGTCTTTGTCTAACGGACCGACAATATCTAAATATAACGTTTCGAAAGCACTATTCGCAGTCGAAGTTATTGTTAGGGGCTGTTTTGTATGGTGATTACTATGTTTTTGGGTTTGGCACTTGTTAAACTTTTTTACGTATTCTGCTACGTGTTTTTGTAATCCGGGCCAAAAATAGTATTTTTTTATATTATTTATCATTCGTCGGACACCTGCATGCCCACTAGACGGCAATAAGTTGATAAAGAGTTTGGATTTATAAAAATTGTACTTTTGGGGTTTTGATACACAAAAACAATGTTTTTGTTTTTCAGTATCTCGCGCGCATCTTTGTATCGTCCTTGGTAAGTTTAGGAACCTCGACGACAGCCGGTTGATCTGACCGGGTATCGTGGGAAATTAGTTTTGATCTTTATATCCTTGAAAGTCGGTTAATTGTTCTACCTTTTTTGCCATACTTCGCGTCATCACACATGCCATACTTTCACTCATGCCTTTCAAATCCTCACTTGTTATAAGAACTCGAGATAACATATTTGCAGCTATATTATCCAAGCCCTTAACATACGTCACATTAAAATCATATTCTTCTAGTCATAATCGAAACTTAGTTACCGACTTGAAGGGGTAGTCATAGTCATATTAAATAAATATAATACGAATTATACTGTATAGTCCGGATTATTACCGTTTGTACCTACTGTATAATAAACTTACGGCCATATAAATACGGCCTAAAGTGGAATCCTTCCATAAAAACGAGATGCAATTGAACCTTCTAAAAATACGCCACTTATTATCTCTTTAGGCAAAACAATCGCTATCTACTGACACGGGGACGTATCTTATTACTTCGCATCGTGGTCATCGTGGTGGTACGAATATAACATGGTCGATGAATATAGGCATTCTCTTTGCCATTACTAAACAAACTTAAACTTTTATTATGATAGTCTAACATAGCCGTAAATAAAAAAAAACTTATACCACAATTACGTCTGTATATCAGGGATTTTTTTTATGAAAACCATAAAATTATTAAATAACACTAGATTTTCGCTCAATAATTTCAAATAAACATAACCAACACAAGTTAATTTTCCTCCTATCCCTTAATAGTAATTTTGACTTGTGAAATTTTATGTGTCTCTGTAATAACTACGATAATTTTATAATTCAAATTGATGCACCTGATTCAATAAAATTATGAATTTTTGTACCATGTAATACAAATGTTGCGTGATTAACGCCTTCTAAAGTGAACACCTGCTTAGGCACGAAAGAAATGGTTAAGTGATTCATCTTGCTCTGTTCATTTACTGAATTATTTTGAAAGTCCTCTATTGAATCCTAATTACTAGGTATACGCACTTAATTAAATGGTCGACTTCGATCAGAAAAATTATCTCGATACTGATTATTGCCATTAAATCCAGCACGATTTCCACGACTAGGAAACCATATTTTTTTTTTTTTGATAATTACTATTACTGCGACCACGATTATTATACGTCATGAAATATAAGATGAGCATGTTGATTTTTATCTAACATGCTGCTAAATCGATGGCATCGATTATTTAGCGAGTCATCATTATTCATCAACGGCACGGTTTTGATTTCGTACTCCATTTTAACTTTTATTTTCTCCTCATCGAATCAATAATTTTTGGTAAATCAAAGTTATTTTACTAACTAATTATTTTATCAGTGTAATTGTATAAGACCATTGCTTGGTTTTAATTTCAAATATTATGTTCAACCACAAAATAATCGTATTCTGTACACAAATTATTCGATTCTAATATTTTTTATTTTCAATACTTCTTATTGTACTTTTTTTTTTTTGACCTTATTTACGTAAATGAACATAATTATTTAAATCTTATCTTATCTAGCATATTTAGATCCTAATCCTGTAGCCTAAGAACACGTTTAAAATAAAACATTTTTAATATACCTAGAACTTACTGTCTCTAAATAAATTTTCCGTAAACACTCTTTATTTCGCACTTTTTTTTTTTTCCACTCAGTTTATTTTTGAATTAGTTTTTTCTTTTTACACTTTTTCATCTTGATTTTGAACTCGTCACAGTCTTTTACATAACCTCCTAAACAGCGCCCGCATTCTCTGCAATACGATCCCTGCGCGCCGACATCTTAGGCGTTTTAGGATGTGTCCGTCCACTTCCGCATTAATCCATCGCTTGTGGCACTTTTTGTAGAAATGATAAGCGCCATATAATGCAGCTATTCCAAAAAATCGCCATCAAAATTAAGTGCTGAGGTGATTGCCAATGTCCTTTAGAAGCGCATCATTGGAACTCGCTCCGGCCGCATTCTGCGCGACGATGACCTCTTCTTTTGAGTAAGACTTTCCCATGACGAAAACACCAAAAATTTATCAAAATTATCCACCTGACCCACTGCAACCAATGGCCATGGTCCCTGGTGGCAGGGTCGCCATGTAAAGGTTGAAGGTAGAGGCTTCCAATGAAAGACGTATTGTTAGGTAAAAGTACGTTATACCAGGCCCCTCAGAAAGTATTGCGAAAAAAAGTTTTTATATATGGGAGACTGGCCAGTTATAATGTTTTTCGAAAATATGATTATTTATAAGTAAAAATAAGTAAGTTCCAATTTCAAAATTTCCCTCCACATTTTTTGCGAGTTAATTCAAAGTATTGTGTCTCACTGAAATATGGATCTGCGCCGGGAACATTTTAGAGCTATGATTTTATACGATTTCAAGTGTCGCCTGAAACCGGATGAATCGTACGATAGACTTCAAATGGCATTCATGGATGAAGGCCCTTCCAAGGCAACCGTGTATCGTTGGTATAACGAATTCAAGCGCGGTCGACCAACTTTGGGGGATGACGAAAGAAGCGGTCGCCCTTTGACGGCTGTTACCGAAGAAAACGTGCTAGCAGTGACAAATTTAATCCAAGACAATAGGCGAATTACACATCAGGAGATTCAACACATATTGAAGATTGGATCGGGAAGCGTTCACGAGATTCTACACAGCCATCTTCGCGTGAGGAGGATAGTATCACGCTGGGTGCCGCACTACCTCACCGATGCTCAGAAGCAGGCCCGGGTGGAATGGTGCCGTGATATGCTTAACAAATTTGAAGCAGGCTCGTCTCGGCGTGTTTACGACATCGTTACAGGTGATGAGTCCTGGATTTATCAATACGACCCAGAATCCAAGCGCCAGTCGACTGTTTGGGTGTTTCAAAATGAGCCAACGCCTACCAAAGTGAAGCGATCTAGAAGCGGGGGTAAGATTTTGATCGCTAGCTTTTTTAATTTGACTGGCCACTTGGTATCAATTCCCTTACGGGATCAAAGAAGCATTAATGCCGAATGGTATACTACCAAATGTTTGCCAGAAGTTTTCTCTGTTATAAGCAACAAGCGACCAAACACAGGGCTCCGCGGGCTACTGCTCCACCACGACAATGCACCTGCGCACACCGCACTCAAAACGAGGGACTTCCTGGACAGCACGCCAGTCAAACTCCTGGGTCACCCTCCTTACAGCCCTGATCTAGCACCGTGTGACTTCTTTTTATTCCCAAAAATAAAAAATCAGCTCAAAGGGATACAATTTTCGTCGCCGGAAGATGCGCTGGCTGCGTTCGAGCAGGCTGTAAACGAGGTGTCTGCGGCGGACTGGAAAAAGTGTTTTGAAAACTGGTTTAGGCGCATGAATCTTTGTATAGAGGCTGGTGGAAAGTACTTTGAAAAGATTTGATAAAAATATATGTACGTATAGAACAATTTTTTTTAGTTTCGCAAAACTTTCTGAGTGTCCCACGTATGTAAACGCAATCGAAAAAGGATTAAATAAAAAATTTGAAAAACCCCTGACTAAAATAAAGTAAGTAACGGAAGATATAATTACAAACTAAATGATCCAAAAATCGCCAGCAAAATTGTAGATATTATGTTTCCAGTGCTGAGGTGATCGCCAATGTCCTTTAGAATTGCATCATTGGAATTCGCTCCGGCCGCATTCTGCGCAATGATGACCTCTTCTTTTGAGTAGGACTTTCCCATGACGAAAACACCGAAAATGTATCAAAATTATCCACCTGACCCACTGCAACCGATGGCCATGGTCCCTAGTGGCAGGGTTGCCATGTAAAGGTTGAAGGTAGAGGCTTCCAATGAAAGACGTATTGTTAGGTAAAAGTACGTTATATTGTCTTCACCTCCAACTTAAGACTAAGCGTGCTCACAACTTAAAAGTACATAATTCTTACTTACTTATAATTAGCTTACGTTTAGGTAATATGATTAACCTACACACTACAAAATGAAAATCATTTAATATTATAGTTTTCGACTCATCACTAGTGATAGTCTGTACTCCGCTTAATATAATAATGCGCGGTCCGGACCGCTGTCTTTTTATATTTTTTAATAAATACGTTATATACGATACGATATAAAATCGTTTTGTAATAAAGTTTTCATAATAATTAACTCTTTAACTTTATTAATTTCACATAATTGTACCAAATCTTTCAAAAGTGCGCCTCGCGCAACAGTTGATAAAGAGTTTGGATTTATATAAATTGTACTTTTGGGTTTTTGAAACACAAAATTAATGTTTTTGTTTTTCAATATTTCGCGCGCATCTTTATCAGTCATCATCTTTAACTCGATATCGTCTTTAGTACGTTTGAGAACCTCGACGACAGCCGGTTGATCAGACCGGGTATCGTGGGGAATTAATTTTGAACTACTACTATCCTTGAACTCGGTTAATTGTCCTGCCTTTTTTGCCATACTTCGCGTCATCACACATACCATACTTTCACTCATGCCTTTCAGATCCTCACTTGTTATAAGAACACGAGACAACATATCTGCAGCTATATTATCTGAGCCCTTAACATACGTCACATCAAAATCATATTCTTCCAGTCGCAATCGAAACTTAGTTAACCGACTTGAAGGATTAGTCATATTAAATAGATATAATAATGGTTTATGATCGGTTTGTATAATAAACCTTCGGCCATATAAATACGGCCTAAAGTGCTGAACACTCCAAACTATAGATAGAAGTTCTTTCTCAATGACCGGGTAATTTTTCTCGGCTATATTGAGTCCTCTACTTGCGTATGCAATTGGCCTGTCGTTTTTATTACATAACAGTGATCCTAAAGCGATATTTGATGCATCCGTTTTCAAAACGAATGTATTTTCTGGGGAAAAATCTGGATAATCTAAGATAGGGTAATTAACAAAACTGTTTTTCAAAATTTTAAATGCATTTTCACAGTCACAGCACCAAATGAACTTAATGTTTTTCCTACATAAATTATTTAGTGGTAAAACAATCTCTGCGAAACGCGGTATGAATTTACGATAGTAATTGGCGAACGCCACAAATCTTTTTACCTCGTCAGCTGACTTTGGTTGTGGAAAATTATTCAGTGCTCTAGTCTTTTCAGGATCTGGTAGTATTCCTTCAGAAGAAATAACATGGCCTAAATATAATAATTGTTTCTTAAGAAATTCGCATTTCTGCGGGTTCAATTTCAAATTTACACTACGCAATCGTTCAAAAATACTCAGTAAATTTTTATTATGGCTCTCATGGTCGCGTCCGTAGCAAATAATATTATCCAAATAGACTAAACAGTGATCATAATTAAGACCTGAAAGCGCTACCGTCATTAGACGACTAAAACAGCTTGGGCTAATTTTTAATCCCATTGGTAGACGTTTCATTTGATATTGTCCTTCACTCGTTGTAAAAGCCGTACATTCTCTGCTCTCAGGACTGAGCTTAACCTGATAAAAAGCTTGGGAGAGGTCCAGTTGTGAGAAATACAGAGCTCCTGACAATGAGTCAAGGATATCCGTGATGTTTGGGAGTGGAAATTTGTCATCATAAATAACTTGGTTGAGTTTTCTGTAGTCTACAACCAGTCTCATCTTTTTTTCGCCGCTAATATCGGATTTCTTTGGGATTAATAATATGGGGCTTGACCACGGGCTGCTAGCTTTTTCTATGATATCATTTTCCAACATGTCATTGATTTGCTTATTAATTTCCAATTTTTGTGCGAATGGAATGCGATATGGTTTTACGTAGACGGGTTCTGTATTTTCTTTTATTCTAATATTTTGCTGATATACGTTAGTTATCGTCAATTTATCGCTTGGTAAGTAAAATAAGTCGGAGTATTTCGCCACAATATTTTCGATAGAAATTTGTTCTTCTGAATTAAGATAACTATTTAGTTTAAGAGCACCAAAAATCTTTTTTATTCTGTCCGCATTAATATTAGGTTTTGAAAATGAACATAAATTATAGTCGGCTAAGTTATGTATTTCTGGATCAAAATAATTTAAATAGTATTCACTTTCTGTCGTATTCAAAATTTTTACAGGAATCCTACCATAAAATGGAGATGCTATTGAACTTGCTAAAAATACACCACTTAATATTTCTTTAGGCAAAACAATACATTCGCTATCTACTGACACTGGGACGTATCTTATTACTTCGCATCGTGGTGGTACGAATATAACATGGTCGACGAATAGAGGCATTAGAATCTCTTTGCCATTACTAAACAAACTTAAACTTTTATTATCATAGTCTAACTTAGCTCTAAATTTTAAAAGAAAATCTTGTCCCACAATTCCATCTGTATTACAGGGTAAATTTTTAAAAACGAAAAATTTGTGTACAAACAGTACATTTTTGCTCATTAGTTTCAAATAAACATAACCAACAAAAGTTAAATTTCCTCCTATGCCCTTAATAGTAATATTTGACTTGTGAAATTTTATGTGTCTCTGTAATAAATATGATAATTTAATAGCACAAATTGATGCACCTGAATCAATCAAATTATTAATTTTAGTACCGTGTAATACAAATGTTGCGTGATTAACGCCTTCTAAAGTGAACACTTGCTTAGGCACGAAAAAAATGGTTAAGTGATTCATCTTGCTCTGGTTCATTTACTGAAGAAGTAGAAGGATTTTCTGTTTCTTCTGCAGTGTAAACATTTTGGCCCCTGAAATAATTTGAACGGCCTCTATTGAATCCTCGATTTTGTGACCGCGTATAGTTAAATGGTCGACTTCTATTTGAATAGTTGTCTCGATACTGATTATTGGCATTAAATGAAGCTCGATTTCCACGATTAGGAAACCAACTTTTTTGATAACGACTACTGCGACCACGATTATTATACGTCATAACATGTCCGCTGGAACTTGTCTCTTCGTCTAATGCTGCTCTAATTGTGTCTTTTAAATTAGAGAAATTGCGAGCCAAAATGATCGTGCCTAACTTTTGGCTTTGCAAGCCTTCCGCGAAACGCTTAACAGCGTTACGCTCGTTTACTTTTTTTAAAATTGGATAAGCTTCGGTATCATCATCAGCTTGAGCTATCGTAAGTTCCGTAAATAATTGCTCTAATTCCGAGCCAAACTCGGCAATGGTGCGATCATTTTGTCTTGCATTTTGCATACGTGCTTGTAAAGCAGTATCAGATTTCTTAGTTAACAAATGTGTTTTTATGTCCTTGATTAGAGTAGAAACATCTGAGTATTTTTGATTCATTCTCAGCTTGGCTCCAGGGGACAATCTAGTTTTTAAAACGAAATTAATAAGATGAGCATGTTCATTTTTGTCTAACATGCTGCTATATAGATCGATGGCATCGACTAATTGGCGAGTCACCTTCTCATCATCATTCATCAACGGCAACAAGTTGACGGCGGTTTTGAGTTCGAACTCCATTTTTGCTTTTATTTTGGCCTTATCGAAATCTAGAATTTTTTGATAAATCGAAGTGATTTTACTACCCAATTCCTTTATTAGTGTAATTGTATCTAAAGACAACTGCTTATTTTAAATTTTTATATTAAGGTCAACCACAAAAGATTCGTATTCTGTATACAAATTTTTCGATTCTAATATTTTTATTTCCAATATTTCTTTTGATCTTCTTTTTGGACCTAATTTACGTAAATTAACATAAATCTTATCTAATCTAGCATATATAGATTCTAATTCTGTAGTCATAACAACACATTTTAAAAACTTTTATTATACCTGAAACTTACTGCCTCTAAATTAATTTTCATAATCACTAATGTACCTACTTGTCTTTATTTTTTTTTTTTTTAAACACTCATTATTTAGCACTTTTTTCACTCACCTTATTATTGAAATTAGTTTTTTTTTTTTTTTTTTTTTTTACACTTTTCCAAATTGATTTTGAACTCGGCACAGTCTTTTACATAATCTCCTAAACAGCGCCCGCATTCTCTGCAATACGATCCCTGCGCGCCGACATCCTAATTTGCAGGCGTTGTAGAATGTGTCCGTCCACTTCCGCATGAATCCATCGCTTGTGGCACTTTTTGTAGAAATGATAAGCGCCATACAATGCTGCTATTCCAAAAATCGCCAGCAAAATTGTAGATATTATGTTTCCAGTGCTGAGGTGATCGCCAATGTCCTTTAGAATTGCATCATTGGAATTCGCTCCGGCCGCATTCTGCGCAATGATGACCTCTTCTTTTGAGTAGGACTTTCCCATGACGAAAACACCGAAAATGTATCAAAATTATCCACCTGACCCACTGCAACCGATGGCCATGGTCCCTAGTGGCAGGGTTGCCATGTAAAGGTTGAAGGTAGAGGCTTCCAATGAAAGACGTATTGTTAGGTAAAAGTACGTTATATTGTCTTCACATCCAACTTAAGACTAAGCGCGCTAACAACTTGAAAGTACATAATTCTTACTTACTTATAATTAGCTTACGTTTAGGTAATATGATTAACCTACACACTACAATTGGAACACTTTCTGAACATACACTACGGCATTTTAGTTTGTTTTGCCACCGGTCACGCTCGACGCCTTACTTGACGCGGATTAATAGAAAAACGTCCTATTTAGGACTTTTTCGAGTCTTCAATATTGCGGTTAGGTTATCATTATAAAACTTAGTGAGTATAATTTATCACCACCAACCTTACCACCTGCGACCACGAAATGCTGCAAAGCTTTCGAAACGTCAGGGAAACCAATTTAAATAATATACGCGATTTATTCCGGTTAAACTTTGTTTTATTATAATGTGTAGTGATCGCGAAAACCTAAGAAGTTACTATAATTTACTTGTAATAAATGCTAAACATTATTTTCTTTGAACACAACAAAGGGATATGGAGCAACTCTTATATTAGGTAGTTCATAGTTCATAGTTATTTATTGATAATAGTAATTATTATAAGTCACATTTTAAGTAAGTAAAATTACATTTTCAGTTATCATTATTACATGCTATTACATTATTAAAATTTATTATAATAATATTCTTATTTTGACATATTATATTCTCAATTAATCATTATTCTATTTTACAATTAGTAATTATTTAAAACAAAAAATGTTATAAGCTGCAGTCTGACAATTTAAGTAGTGACTTATCCTATAAATTCATCCCAGTGATAAAAGCCTTGCTCAATCAGCCAGCGCTTCAGCCTGGTTTTGATGACAAGACTGCGTTGATGGCGCGTCCCTTACGTGGTCTGGTAAATGATTGTATACCGTTGGCGCGTTGTACTATAATTACCATGCTTTTCTAACAGATTGGTGATGTCTTATTCAAGTGATATTCGAAAAATGAGCGATACAATCGATTTCGTAGATGTATCATGGTTTGAATCTTTAATACTAGTACCAAATTTAGATGTGCTTTTAGTGACGTATTAGATTTAGTGTGATTACACTCTACGATAGCATTAATTTATCTTCTACGCATTCCTGTTTGATTTTGATAAGTCAGGAAAATGATACCACCGAGTGCCCGGATTACATTCTCTTAATACAAAGTATTTTTCAATAAGTATGATCACACATAAGTACGCTACGTCTACACACTACAATTTTATTATATAACAAAGTACTGCTAGGTATTACGTTTACCTGAAATATTGCAGACAGAACACCTACACATTTAATTTATTTCTAAACCAAACTACTCAGCATCCTCTCGAGTCTCTTACATTATATTCGCTGTTTGTCGAGATAACTGAGACACCACTAAGAGGCTGAGCAGTCGAGGTTAGCTCCGACCACAATGTACATTACTCCACAGTATTCATTATCCACCAAGGATTACCAAGATCAAGGAAACTGCTGTTTATGTAACTTTACGGATTTTCGAAGGATATAATTAGAAACTTAAGTAATCGTAGTTGAGAAGTTTCTGTTCCATATTTGATAAATTGCCTTTTCGTTAACTATGGCTGTATTTACGCTGATCTAGGTTTGGAGTTTATTGAGTTCAGAATAGACAGGTATAAAGAAGGTTGCCTTTACAATATCTACGTTAACATGGTGTTTGTTTTGTCAAGGATCCTGGTCATAATTAGGCTGATTGGCCTACAGATTCAGATTCATTTATTTGTATTACGTGGGACACTCAGAAAGTTTTGCGAAACTAAAAAAAATTGTTCTATACGTACATATATTTTTATCAAATCTTTTCAAAGTACTTTCCACCAGCCTCTATACAAAGATTCATGCGCCTAAACCAGTTTTCAAAACACTTTTTCCAGTCCGCCGCAGACACCTCGTTTACAGCCTGCTCGAACGCAGCCAGCGCATCTTCCGGCGACGAAAATTGTATCCCTTTGAGCTGATTTTTTATTTTTGGGAATAAAAAGAAGTCACACGGTGCTAGATCAGGGCTGTAAGGAGGGTGACCCAGGAGTTTGACTGGCGTGCTGTCCAGGAAGTCCCTCGTTTTGAGTGCGGTGTGCGCAGGTGCATTGTCGTGGTGGAGCAGTAGCCCGCGGAGCCCTGTGTTTGGTCGCTTGTTGCTTATAACAGAGAAAACTTCTGGCAAACATTTGGTAGTATACCATTCGGCATTAATGCTTCTTTGATCCCGTAAGGGAATTGATACCAAGTGGCCAGTCAAATTAAAAAAGCTAGCGATCAAAATCTTACCCCCGCTTCTAGATCGCTTCACTTTGGTAGGCGTTGGCTCATTTTGAAACACCCAAACAGTCGACTGGCGCTTGGTTTCTGGGTCGTATTGATAAATCCAGGACTCATCACCTGTAACGATGTCGTAAACACGCCGAGACGAGCCTGCTTCAAATTTGTTAAGCATATCACGGCACCATTCCACCCGGGCCTGCTTCTGAGCATCGGTGAGGTTGTGCGGCACCCAGCGTGATACTATCCTCCTCACGCGAAGATGGCTGTGTAGAATCTCGTGAACGCTTCCCGATCCAATCTTCAATATGTGTTGAATCTCCTGATATGTAATTCGCCTATTGTCTTGGATTAAATTTTTCACTGCTAGCACGTTTTCTTCGGTAACAGCCGTCAAAGGGCGACCGCTTCTTTCGTCATCCCCCAAAGTTGGTCGACCGCGCTTGAATTCGTTATACCAACGATACACGGTTGCCTTGGAAGGGCCTTCATCCATGAATGCCATTTGAAGTCTATCGTACGATTCATCCGGTTTCAGGCGACACTTGAAATCGTATAAAATCATAGCTCTAAAATGTTCCCGGCGCAGATCCATATTTCAGTGAGACACAATACTTTGAATTAACTCGCAAAAAATGTGGAGGGAAATTTTGAAATTGGAACTTACTTATTTTTACTTATAAATAATCATATTTTCGAAAAACATTATAACTGGCCAGTCTCCCATATATAAAAACTTTTTTTCGCAATACTTTCTGAGGGGCCTGGTATTAGTAATAAAAATTAATAAACATAGGTTACAAGTACATTAATGTAAAAAAAAAAATACACACGTTTTTTAACTAAAATTACTGTGTCGCTTAATTTGAAAAACCAAACAAAGAACTATGAATCGGATCTCTCTGTAAGCTCTTAATTATTTTTTCCGCTATATTTGTGATTTTTCGTTGGGAGCGGTCTGTCAGATCCCATTGGTATATTAATTAATCTTTAGGTCGCGCTGTTTTTCGTAATTGGTAATTACCAGGTGAATATTTGAACAATTTGAGCATCGTGAACTTTCCGCTCTTCAATCAGACAAAGCAATTATAATAACTTCTTAGGTTTTCGCGATCACTACACATTATAATAAAACAAAGTTTAACCGGATTAAATCACGTATATTATTTAAATTGGTTTCCCTGACGTTTCGAACACTGTAAAAGATAATGATATCGTGAGTGATTACTGCGTGCATCGAAACGATTTTAATTAATAAATATTGTACGGTAGAAAATATTTTTTTAGAAATATCTGTAAAGACGATTGTCATCTTAGTCTACCTGCGACCACGAAATGCTGCAAAGCTTTTGAAACGCCAGGGAAACCATTTTAAATAATATACGCGTTTTAATCCGGTTAAACTTTGTTTTATTATAAAGCAATTATAGTTATAGTTAATTATTCCGCTTACTGTACCTTTTTGATGAGATTTTCAACACAGAGTATATTATATATACGGGTAATCGGCAGATACATCAGTACTTTTTATTATATATTTGCGACACAAAAGGTAAAAAAAACTATTTTCCCGACAAATATATTAACCTTAAAACATGACCATCTTGGACTTACTTTTTTAACAGTGTACCTAGTGCTGGGCACGACCTCTCTTCCTATAGGATGCATACTCCTATTTTAACATCTTAGACTTCAAACTTTTACTAGGTATACTACAGTCAAAGTGACACATCTGTTCCTCTGTACACTCCGACAAAAATGTGTTAAGAAGTCAATATAAAGAGGATTAAGTATTGATACGCAAATTGAAGGTCGGAGTACCTATAGACGATTTAAGCATTGAAGTGAGCGTAACTGCCTGTAAAAAAAGGTTTACGAGGCTTCTTGATACTTACAGAATATTCATCAGGTGACTCTGATTTTTTTATCGTGAATGAAATCTAATACGTGGGACACTCAGAAAGTTTTGCGAAACTAAAAAAAATTGTTCTATACGTACATATATTTTTATCAAATCTTTTCAAAGTACTTTCCACCAGCCTCTATACAAAGATTCATGCTCCTAAACCAGTTTTCAAAACACTTTTTCCAGTCCGCCGCAGACACCTCGTTTACAGCCTGCTCGAACGCAGCCAGCGCATCTTCCGGCGACGAAAATTGTATCCCTTTGAGCTGATTTTTTATTTTTGGGAATAAAAAGAAGTCACACGGTGCTAGATCAGGGCAGTAAGGAGGGTGACCCAGGAGTTTGACTGGCGTGCTGTCCAGGAAGTCCCTCGTTTTGAGTGCGGTGTGCGCAGGTGCATTGTCGTGGTGGAGCAGTAGCCCGCGGAGCCCTGTGTTTGGTCGCTTGTTGCTTATAACAGAGAAAACTTCTGGCAAACATTTGGTAGTATACCATTCGGCATTAATGCTTCTTTGATCCCGTAAGGGAATTGATACCAAGTGGCCAGTCAAATTAAAAAAGCTAGCGATCAAAATCTTACCCCCGCTTCTAGATCGCTTCACTTTGGTAGGCGTTGGCTCATTTTGAAACACCCAAACATTCGACTGGCGCTTGGTTTCTGGGTCGTATTGATAAATCCAGGACTCATCACCTGTAACGATGTCGTAAACACGCCGAGACGAGCCTGCTTCAAATTTGTTAAGCATATCACGGCACCATTCCACCCGGGCCTGCTTCTGAGCATCGGTGAGGTTGTGCGGCACCCAGCGTGATACTATCCTCCTCACGCGAAGATGGCTGTGTAGAATCTCGTGAACGCTTCCCGATCCAATCTTCAATATGTGTTGAATCTCCTGATATGTAATTCGCCTATTGTCTTGGATTAAATTTTTCACTGCTAGCACGTTTTCTTCGGTAACAGCCGTCAAAGGGCGACCGCTTCTTTCGTCATCCCCCAAAGTTGGTCGACCGCGCTTGAATTCGTTATACCAACGATACACGGTTGCCTTGGAAGGGCCTTCATCCATGAATGCCATTTGAAGTCTATCGTACGATTCATCCGGATTCAGGCGACACTTGAAATCGTATAAAATCATAGCTCTAAAATGTTCCCGGCGCAGATCCATATTTCAGTGAGACACAATACTTTGAATTAACTCGCAAAAAATGTGGAGGGAAATTTTTAAATTGGAACTTACTTATTTTTACTTATAAATAATCATATTTTCGAAAAACATTATAACTGGCCAGTCTCCCATATATAAAAACTTTTTTTCGCAATACTTTCTGAGGGGCCTGGTATCATAAAATTGGCATGAACCAAAATTACCACTAAAATGCAGCGCACATACACCACACAATAGCCATCTGATCTAATATGAGCAATAGTGTTTCAGAAATTTCTCTTCTCTTTAGTTGAAATGCAAAAAAAAAACTAAAAACTATCTATATTTTTTTCCTTAAATATGGAGCTGGTCTTTTGTGTGAGGAAAAAAATACCATCTTTGTAATCCTATAGCCGGATGCTCATTGTGGTAAATTCCGTCAAGCCTCGCCATCCACCATACATAATGTGTTCTATGCGTATGTCGCAGTTATGTAACATAACGAGATTCTTTTGCATTTTAGGATTTAAATATAGGGAAAATATTTTACCCAGAATATAAAAGTCAAAGATACTACAAAATAGCTTTTATAAATAGTCTAGCCTTACCCGCGGCTTTACTCCAGTGGTTCTTTATTCCACAGGAACCGTGCATTTTTCAGAATAAAAAGTACTATTTTAAGCAGAAAATCATGTCGATCTATTGCCTTTTTACTGCGTGAAAGAATAATAGAATTTCGAAGGGATGTCAACATTTCGAGGCTTACCTACGCTACGCAAAAAGTCGACCATTGTGTACGGGTTAGATCAAGCGTACGCGATCTGAACGCTGCGCTGTTATAATGAAATTCTTGACTAAATAAGGAAAACAAAAGAATTGTTGAGTGATGAGTTTGTGGTTAGTGTAAATTTATTAAACGCTATTTATTGGTCGTTGAGTAAAGTATAAGATCATTGTTTAACTTTCAGAAAAGCTTTTCTTTGTCATAATATTTACACTTCCACAGTATGGTTTTTATGGATGTCGTAAGAAATGAAAGCAGTTTTTAAAACAAGATGAAGTTTTCGCAACATAGAACATTAAATTACATATCGTAAAAGGGATTATTTCTGAAAGAACCATTTGTTCAAATAGGAAAGGGTTGAAGTGAAAACATCTCGTTCTCAATCCTCTAGGGATGTCCTCAGTTGAAGTAGAATGGATCACTTTATATCTCAGGGGATGCCGCGTGACGTGAACATAGCGAGGTGATCAAGTTTACTCTTATGTTCGAACAACAGGAGTTTATTTGAGTACATTTTTGTTTTATTTAAACTGGATGAGGGATTAAGGATTCATATGAGAGTACACGCACATTACAAAATCAAGCGTGCGTATCGATCTTTTGTGTTTAAATTCAGCACTGCTACGATCATTATTATTATTTGAGGAAAGAGGTAGGGTCTTGAAACGCCCCTAAGCCACTGCGACCTAAAAGATCTATTGTGACGCCTCTTGCAGCATTACAGCACTTCCCCAAGCTGCAAGTCAATCATAAAGTCGACTATGACCTTGGGGGAGGAGGATTTGATCTCCTGCATTGAGATGACGTGGCCTCCAAGATGCTGGCTTCTGATGTGGTGCACTGCATCACATTCGCATAGGATATGGATGGGCGTCTCATCCTTTTCGCGACAAAACCTGCAAACTGTGGTATCACTGAGGCCCATCCTGTGAAGGTGTTTATTCAGCTTGCAGTGCCCAGTGAGGGTTCTTGTCAGGATTCTTATCTGATTTTTGTTCAACGAAAGCGCTTCTTTCGTAAACCTTTTTTTGAAGCCCACAAGTAGCGCTTTCGAGTGTTCTTGACCTGGGGATTTTTCCCAAAGGCTAATACTTTGGTCAGTTCCCCAGTTTTTAAGGTAGGCTGTAGTGGTGCATTTAGGAATGCCACAGATTGGCTCCGGGCCCACATTGGGGCTTTCAGCACCAGCTCTAGCTAGTTCATCAGCGGCTTCGTTGCCCCTAATGCCACAGTGTCCAGGTACCCATCCTAGTGCCACCGAGTTTGCCGCTCCTAGTGAGTTTAATAGCTGGACACACTCCTTTACAAGTTTGGAGTCAATTTCCTCTGAATTTAAGGCTTTTAAAGCAGCCTGGCTGTCAGAGAAGATGAAGATTCGCCTATTAATATAGGTCCTCTGCAGACTTAAACGGACACATCCAATAATGGCAAATAATTCCGCTTGAAACACAGTGGTGTGCTGGCCTAGGTTGGCGAATTTTTTTACCTTTGGCCGCCCACCGTGGAATCCGGCTCCTGCTAGACCCTCTTTTTTTGATCCGTCGGTGAACCAAACAACATCAGTGGACTGAGGCTGGCCTGGCGTTTCGTCCTTCCACTCAGTCCTCTGAGGTATGAATACCCTAAACAGCCTATCAAAGCTGTATTCTTTTAACATTGCATCAGTGGGCATGGCAATGATGTCTTTCTTCATAAGGTTCTCTTGCAGTGCCCTCATGGCAGTCGACTTCCATCTTGTCCTTCCCGCTATTCTGGCCCTTATCATTGCTGCCCTAGCGTCCATTTGCACCTGCACATGCAAAGGAACGAGATTAAGCAGAGCCTCAAGTGCAGCGGTCGGAGTCGATGCAATTGCTCCTGTTGTTATGAGACACGCGAGTCTCTGGAGGCTTGAGAGAGCATCCCTGCAGGTAGTCTGATGGGTTTTTCCATGCCATACGACACAGCCATAGGTTATCATGGGCCTTACTATAGCAGTGTACAGCCACAGCGTTGCCCATGGTCTAAGGCCCCATTTCGAGTTGACCAGTCGGCAGGAAGTTCCCAAAGCAATTTTTGCTTTCCTTGTCACATGTTTAATGTGTGCATTCCACGTGAGTTTTTGGTCTAGGATGATGCCTAGATATTTGACCTCATCCGAAAAGTTGACCGTTTTACCGAAGAGGGTTGGTGGTTTTAAGCCATCCAACTTCCTTTTCTTTGTAAAAGGTACAATGACAGTTTTGTCTGCATTGACCGAGAGTTGGGAGTCTTTGCACCATCTTTCGATTATTCTACAGGCCGTTTGCATCAGATCGGAGATGACTGATTGGCATTTGCCAACGGTAATCACTACCAGATCGTCCGCGTAACCTTGCGTGTAATAGCCAGCCCTATTGAGCTCGCTCAGTAAGCTGTCAACAACTAAAGACCATTCTAGGGGAGACAGGACGCCCCCTTGTGGGCAACCCCTGTTTAGTCTCATCCTTATAGTTGTGTCTAAGAGAGATGTTGACGCTACTCTGTTACGCAACATTGCTTCGATCCAGTAGATGGTCGTTCGGTCAATGTTGCGTTGCTCCATACTTTTTAGTATGACATTTGTTGAGGTGTTGTCAAATGCCCCCTCTATATCTAAGAAGGCGCACAGAGCAATTTCTTTGTCCTCAACAGCTTTTTCTATGTTATCCACTAAGTCCATCAATGCGGACTCAGTGGACTTGCCTTTCTGATAGGCATGTTGTCTCACGTGCAGGGGTTTGTCTACTAAGTAGGTAGCCCTGATGTGCTGGTTGAGTACCTTCTCCATGGTTTTGAGCATGAAGGAGGTAAGACTAATTGGTCTATAGGACTTGGGCATCGATTTGTCCCTGTCTCCCCCTTTGGGGATAAAGGTGACGGACACCCTAGTCCACGCTGTGGGTATGTAGCCCCAGGCAAAGCTGGTTCGAAAAACCTTCAACAGCGTTGGTAGGATAATATCCAACCCCTTTTGTAGTAAGGCAGGGAAGATATTATCCTCCCCTCCGGTCTTAAAGGGCTTGAAGCTGTTAATGGCCCATTCGATCCGATCGGGTCTAAATATAAGAGAAGCCAACCTCCAGTCTTCTATCCTTGGTCTGTTGCTCCGAGGGTTTTGAGAGGTATGGCTTCCGTTACCATTTATTGGCACAGAGTCCGGAAAGTGCACTTTAGCTAAAAGCTTCAGTGTTTCCTCTGCGGATCTCGTGTAGGACCCATCCGGGTATTTTAATAGCCCTAAATGGGATTGAGGAGACTTTGAGATTATTTTGTGGATCCTTGCTGCCTGTGAGGTACTCTTAATGTATTCACAGAACTCGCGCCAGGACTTTCTCTTGGCCTTCCTCAATTCTCTGTTGAACGCGGTCAGCGCCTTCCTATAGTCATCCCAGGTGTCGTCCCTCATGGCCTTGTTAAACAGGATTCGGGCGTTTCTCCTGAGTCGCTCTAGGTTCTTATTCCACCATGGAACATCTCTCATGGTAGCGGAGGTTTTTAGCGGACAGTTCTGAAAGAAAGCAGATTTAATACCGCCTTCAAGGTCCCCTACTGTAGCCTCCAACTGTTCAATAGATTTAACGCATCTATTGACCGATAGCAAATTCGATTTGAGACAGTCTCTGTAGCCTGACCAATTCGTTGCTTTTCGGTTTCTGTAAGAATTAGTCTCTCTCACCGCGGAGAGAGTTAGGTTAAACCTGATGTGTCTGTGATCAGACATGGACGCCTCCTCAGAAACGTGCCAGTTTTTTACACGGTGTTGTAAAGGGCCCGTGCAGAAAGTAATGTCTAGCACCTCCTGGCGGGTGCTGGTTACAAAGGTCGGGGAATTGCCCCTATTAAGAACGAGAAGGTTGTTAGACAATAAGTAATCAAACAGTAACTCACCCCTAATGTTGGTGTCAGTGCTTCCCCAGCTTGTGTGGTGGGTGTTGCTATCACATCCCACTAGTAGTTGGGACTTCTGCTCCTGACAGTAGGTTACCATGTTGACCAGTTGTGTGGTAGGGTTTGCTTCATCCCCTGGAAGGTATGCCGAGCAGGCGATTGGCCTACTTCCGTTTCCTGGCAGTTCTACATACGCAGCAACTATGTCATCCGTACATATGGAGGGAATCGGCACAAATCTCACACTTTTCTTAAAAAGTATGCAAGCTCTGGGTCTGCGGCCGTCGGTATAGTACAAAACTGTGCCCACGGAGCCGAGCCCCATGACCGTGTTTCCATTGATCCACGGTTCTTGAACCAAAGCCATATCAAGTTTATCCTCCACGAAACTTTTGCAAAGCGCAGCCGTCGCTGCCTTGGCATGTTTCAGGTTTACTTGTATGACTTTGAACATAATTGTTGTATAGGATTGGGTTTAGGACTAGGTTACGAAAAGGAGAGGGAAAGGGATAAAAACAAGTAAAAATATAAACTAGTGTGGGTTAGGTTAGGGTTGTGAGGTAGGAGGGTTTTTTAGGGGGTTTCGTGCAGCTTTCTTGCTGGTGTGCTCCCGGGCTAACGAGGGTGCTTGTGATGCCCCCCTGGTCGCCCTGGATTTTGCTCCACGACCCCTTTTTGCTCCTCTGGTGGGAATTGATGGCCCACCAGAAGGCCTATTGTTGAGCCTGATGGTGGAGCCACCAGGTCCAGAAGACCCACTAGGACCAGGATTTGGCATGATCGGCCAGTTCCTGGATGCCAGTGGCGTCGAAGATGATTCTGCAGCACCAGTCGCATCCCTGGGAGATTCAGCAGGTGCTGCAGTGGACGTTGAAGCCACGGGTTCAGCTTCTGGAATTTCCATGGCAGTAACCACGGACTGGGCAGCAGCCCGCCCAGATGCGGTATCGCCAGGTCCCTCCTCCACCTTACCCGTATCGCTTGCTTGCGACTTAGGCTTCACCCGGAGCTGGACTTTGTGGAAGCTGATAAACAGACAGCAGGAGCTATCCATCAGCGGTCCCAGTGAGGATTCGTCGAAGGAGAAGGTTACTGTCTGACCCTTTTCCTCGACTTTCCTTTGGACCACTTTCCAGGTGGTGAAGTCTATGCCCTGATTTTGAGCTTTTAGGCGCGGTATAATTCTTTCCTGGGCTATTATGGCCCCAGGTATCCGCGCATATCCAATCCTGGGTTTAGGTAAGGCCTTTTCGTCGAGGACAGATAGGCTAGATTGATACAAAATCAAGCGTGCGTATCGATCTTTTGTGTTTAAATTCAGCACTGCTACGATGCTAACACAACCAGTATAAGCAGAGCCTGTCCAGTAAGTAACTTACATACTAAGCCAGTTCCACTTAGAATGGGTAAGTTACCAGTGATTGACCGTACGAGGATGAATCCGGAGGGGCTATCAAATGCTTTTATTGGTTTAGGAAAAATGGGTTCCGCAATCAATTTTGTTTGTCGGTGGAATGGAAGATATTGTGCTTTTCATTGTGCAGTATATTTATAGATTTTAAACATATTTTACGATCTGAGGACCTTACTACTATGTCTTTAATCCAAAAGCATTTTTTTTAATGAAAATTTCTAAATTCACAAATAGTAAAGTCTTTTGTTTTCCTTTACTTTTGAGCTAAGTTTCTGTATCCGACTACATTTGAGTATAATAGTTCTTCTTTTCTTTGTTATAAATATAATTCATTTGAATTAATTCCAGTCGAAATACTTGCTTGATTGTTCTTATATACAATGCCACCCTGTCGAACTTTGGTAAAGAAAAACTGAATACTTAAATATTATTTCTTTGAGATGTAGTAGGAAAATATTGTTTGTTTTCCTTTTCTGTGACTTATGAGTGGATAAATAAGTTTTTCCACAATCCTCTGGTCACCTAAATTACCTGATGTTCTATAATTTTATATTATCGAATTGGAAATTGACAATGTTTTTTTTATAGTATAAGATGGCGAAACGAGCTAAACGCCCACCTGATGTTAAGCGGTTACCTTTGCCCATAACTACTTCAATACCACCTAAGCTGTTACGTAAATGATACCGCAAGTAAGTTCTTCAAACGGAGACATGAAGATGGAAAGTCTCATGTGATTGTTACCACAAAATGGGTGCAAGATAGGCACCTATTTATTTATTTTATTTATTTATTTATAATTTATGTACACACAATAACATATGAAAGGAGACAGCATTAAAATTATTTAGTACAAAGTTACTGCTTATTTCAAAGAAATTTCTACCAGCAGACCTGCGAGAGGAAAAATAAGTAAGAAATGTAGACAACAGTGTGTAAAAAGATAGGAAACTTAAGAATAGTTCTAATAAAGCAATAGATACTTAAATAAATACATATAACTTATATAGGTATAGGTAAATATGATATAAATATTATGCAATAACAAATTATGAGGAAAGGTAATGCTCTTTAACACGTCTTTTGAAGACAGATATGGATTGAGAATTCCGTATGTTAGGCGGGAGTGAGTTCCATAATCTAACTGCATGCACAGAGAAGGCATAAGAATAGAAATCCGTTTTGTGAGGTTGAAATTTAAGAAGAGTTTTAAGGTGAGATCTGCAAGGAACATCAGAAGGTTTGAAAAAAGAAAAACGCTCTCGTAAGTAGGAAGGATATTTAGGATTGTAAAGGGTGTTATAAAGGAGACATAATATGCGAGTGTTCCTGCGAAGGCGAATCGGGAGCCACTTGAGTTCCTTGTGGAAGTGAGAAGCATGATCGTATTTTCTAAGACCAAAAACAAAACGAATGCACAAGTTTTGCAGGCGCTCAAGATGTTTAACAGCTCCTCAGTGGCATCCAAATAACAGGCGTCAGCGTAGTCGATAATAGGCTGAATCAGAGTTTGAGCGAGAAATTTTTTAGTCTTTAAGGGCAAGATATTCTGGAGACATTTTAGCGAATGAAAAGAGAAATGTACTTTACGACTTACCTGGTTGACGTGTGTACGCCAAGAGAGATTAGAGTCTAACATGACACCAAGATTTTTAGCAGATTCGGTATAGTCAATTTGCACACCATCAAGATACAGAGGCAAAAGGGTTGACATATCAAGCGAATTGCGTACAAACCTGCTACCTATGACCATGGCTTGAGATTTAGTGGGATTGATTTGTAGGCCATAAGACCTAGCCCATTCGCTAACACAAGCCAGATCAAGGTTCATTGCAGCAATGGCTGAACCAGCATCCGCTGCAGGAAAATGACGGTAATGCTGCAAATCGTCTGCGTAGAGATGGAAGTTTGAAGAAATTACTCTAGTGACAGAGTTAATGAAAATGGAGAAAAGAAGGGGAGAAAGGACGCCGCCTTGAGGTACACCCGCAGCGAGATCACACCATTCAGAGAAGGCCTCTTCATGGCGGACGCACTGTGAGCGGTCCCGAAGATAAGAATCAAACCAGGTTCGAGAAGAAGAAGAAAAAATAATAGATTGGAGGATGCCCAGAAGGATATCAAAATCCACTGAATTAAATGCGCTGCTGAAGTCAAGTAAAACAAGGACAGTGAGGGACTTATTCTCCATGGCCCACCGGATGTCGTCAGTGACTTTTAAAAGTGCAGTAACAGTACTGTGTCCCGGTCGAAATCCTGATTGGAAGGGAGGGAAGGGAAATTAGAGAATTAGATGTCAAGAAGGTGGAAACCTGTCCATGGACAATGTGCTCGAGAACTTTAGAGAGAAAAGGGAGAATGGATAAGCAGATAAGCAGTGCCTTTGTACTATTCATTTCTATGTATTTTAATTTTATTTATCTGTGTGTGCATAAATTTAATAAATAAATAAATAAATAAATAATGGAGATAGGTCTAAAGTGGGATAAAGCAGAAGGATTGGTAGTTTTGGGTAAAGGTATTATGTAAGCTTGTTTCCGGACTGAAGGAAAAGAACTACAGGTTAAGGAGTGATTAAAAATATGAGTGAGAATAGGAAGTAAATGAGGAAGAATAAGGCTTATCATTCTCGAACACATATAATCAGGGCCGACTGCTGCAGATGTAATAGCGAATAACGATTTCTTGACATCATCAACAGAGACAGTGGTTAGGTTAAAAGTAGAAGATATAGGTACCGGTAAACTAGAAAGGTCGCAGAGTGTAATAGTTTTAACGCTGGGATCAAAGGAAACAGGCGGGAGAAAGAAATGTTTATTGAGATCGTTTAGATTAACATCACTACTAGCGCTGATGGGAGATTTACCGATACCAACTGACTTTAGGAATCTCCACACGTCTGAAGAGTTACGGTTGTCCAGAGATTCGTGAAAGTAGCGCCTCTTAGCATCTCGACACAGACGATTGCAGCGGTTGCGCAGAAGTTTATAATAATTGAGATTAATCTCAGAGGGTCTGCGCTTATATCTCCGTTTGGCTTTATCCCTGCGGGCCATAAGGTCTTTGATGAAAGGAGTAATCCATGGAGCAGGATTATGCTTAATCTTAACACGCCGAAGTGGTGCATGCTTGTCAAACAACTGGAGAACTGATGTATTAAAACAATTCACCTTATCGTCAATGCTGGTGCCCTCGACTAAACCTACTGTTTAGCACGAAATTTGTGGTTTGATTTCAGCACAAAAGTTATTATTGTATTCACCAGACTGAAGATTATGAACACTGTGATGAACACTGTTTAGTGATGTATGTTGCACTCTACGGATTTGCACTCTCAAGCTTCGAAAATCAACAAGTACCTAAGTAGAAAGCGTAAACGAAATTTTTTACACTATTCTACTAAAATTAAAAATTCTGAATATTTACATCAATTCAATTTTTACATTATGTTTGAAACATAATACACACAATCACTTCAGTTACAATCAATAAATTAAAATTATTCTATTATTATTATATTATAGTATTTGTAGTAGTAGAGCTCCTTTGTGAAAGAGCTCGTCCGGGGAAGAACTACCACCGTACCTACTTCTCCGAAAATAGTGATGCTTGCATTGCTGTGTTTCGGTCTGAAGGGTACGGGTGCCGGTGAAATTACAATCACATGGGACTTTCCATCTTCATGTCTCAGTTTGGCAAACCGACTTCCGGTACCATTTTGGCAACAACATACCACCTGGTATTGAAGTTGTTATGGGCAAAGGTAACCGCTTACCATCAGGTGGGCCATTAGCTCGTTTCGCCATACTATACTATAAAAAAATATGTATATATATTTCCATCCATCAGAGGATCATCTCACCTACTTGACATAATTATGTCAGTTACGAATAAATACCGCCGAGTTACGTCACAAGCTAAATGGAGCACCTTTCACTCCCTGCGGCGGATATCTCGCGGTATTTACATATTTACCCCTCTTTAAGTGCGGATCATATTCCCGCAGATGTATAGATATGTCACATGTGCCAGATCACATCTGAAATGGTAAATCCATTGGTTTTTCAGAAATGTTTGTTGTCATTTATAAGTCTGTGCAATTGTATTCGTAACGTATGTTTTTTATTACCTATAATTACGTAATAAGTAGGGTTTACGTTTTGGAAAAGTAGACGTTACATCTCGTCTCAATGTTATTTTTAATAGTAGGATGTAAGTACTTAGTACCTTCTTTAGTGTCTTTCGGAAAATGTTGTAGACATATCTGCAGATCAGCAGCTTTCTTGTACTATTATACAAGATGTTCCGTCGGATTGTCACATGGTAGGAAAGTTCTTCAAAATAGGAAATTTTACTTGCTACGCTCGCACACTGAAAAAGTTTAGTATGAGTTTCGAACACAAATACTCTTATTCAACGTTTTATTATCACGACTCCGGGAAATTCGTAGAAATCTATAATTTAAAGACTGGCAAAGAAATAAACAAGTAATAAATAATATTACAAATTTCCAGCAAAACAAGAAAAGTTTCCAGCAAAACATTAAAATTTTCCAGAAAAATTGGTAAGATACAAAGTTTCGTATAACTACTTCCTGAACGAAACTTCAATAAAAACCGGCCAAGAGCATGTCGGGCCATGCTCAGTATTATAGGATTCCTTAAGTAGGTCTAATTACAAACGAATCAAATCAAATATTAATCATTGCTATTTTAGTTTTTGCAAACAGCGCCACCTAGCGCTAAATTTAAGAAGTGTGTCATATCAATATAACACAAAGTTTCTTTTTGTGATTTTTTAAATAGAAAGTAACTAAAGGAGCATTTTTTGCTAAGATAATTTTTCTCCAAGGTCCTATAACTAGGACATCTTAAGTATTTTTCAGTTTTCTCACTATAACTCAAAAAATTATAACCACATTATACTCGAAATAATTTTAAAAGAGAGTTGAGTCCATCCATGTGGAAGACTATAAGTTTCTACGTTGCATAGTTTAGAAATGGCAGGGGGGGACACATTGGGGTGCTGGCCAGAAAACCTCCACGTGTGCCTGACGGCTGCTTGTCCTTCTGGACACGTCTAGAGGGATCGGCAGTTGTTTGGCCGGTGCATCCTGGGCACAGGCAATAAAATCCTGTCGAGGGATTAAACTTCGGGGGATTTTATTGCCTGTGGCGAATATTCTGGCGCGGGAGGGGCCCATTGTGGGACAGTGGGCACAGTGGAGGAGCAGGGCGGGCCCGGTGTGCACTCACCCTGCCACTGGGCAGGCAGCGGGGGGACTGCCTTTCCCTGCCCCCGTCGATCTCGTAACCCCAGGAGTGTCCGCTGACTAGTGTTCTCGCGCCTCTTGGGACCGAGGGTCTTGGCTTCACCGCCTGGACTGCGAGGAAGAAAACCTCTATAAAAAATTACGGGAGGTAGGGCCTGCGAGCAGCAGACTCGGGGTAGTCTGCTGCCCGACCAGCAGCTGGCGTAGTTGGCGTAGCTGGTAAAGGCCCGTGAGGGGAGGTGGCGTGCAGTGTTCCGTGTGCGCCACAGAGGAGGGTGCGGCCGTCGTTAGGCCGCACGGGGAGAAGGGGCACGCCTGCTTGTGGCGAGCCGGGACCTGTCGGGGGTGGTTGTGTGAATACTCACGGGTTCCCACGCCCCCGGCTAAGGTAGTTGACGGAACACCGTGGTGGTTTTAGTCGGTAAGAGTCCGACACTGGCTCCGCCTACCCCGGGCGGAGTGCGTCCATGAGGATTTCCCCACGGCGAAAAAAAAAAAAAAAAAAGGGGGTACACATTGCAAGCCACTTTGGCGAACTGTATTTCGTAGATGGTATACCTGATAAAAAAGTTATGTATGAAACATTACCTTCATTTTAGTAGACCTATTCAATGATACCCCACACAAGGAAGTGCAGCGAAAACAAATCAAAAATCATCCCCATTTCACATGTATCCACCAGCCACCCCTAAAATACGTTATCAAGATTTTTTTATTCTTTTAAAATTGATATCTATATCTAAACCATTTTTTAACAAAATTTCATTTACTTATGTTTATAACTGTAGAAGTTATTAAGCTGTAAAGGATTAGAACAGACGGACAGACGGACGGACATGACGAAACCAAAAGGGTTCCTTGTAGGACTACGGAACCCTAAAAAAAGATAGTCACCTTAATCTGGAATCTTGGTTAGTTCCGGCTTATTTATTTGTGTGAAAGCGTGTAACATAAACAAGTCACGCACTATTTTTTTTGTGATTTCAAAGGACGAGGCTAAACCGAAAATCTACTAAAACGGAGCCGTGTTAGCCCAACCACCGCGAGGAAAAAAAAATACATAACAAACAGAATATCTCCATCATATATACTACAGATACGATCAACATTCCTGTAGCATACGTCGGAACAAGGCTTCTTCAATTCTAATAAAAATGGGAACTAAATTCTCAAGCTGTCTTACTAGTTCAAAATATTTCTCGTTCACCGCAGCAACGAGCGACGTCGCGTGACGCTACGCTGCAATATATCACGGACGTGTTTCAGAGACAGCGCATTTTTACATCTCTCCCGCACATACGTAGTGTTCAAATTACAACGTATTGATAAGAAATATTCCATCAGAACAACGCTGTACCTACATACATTTTTTATTTTTGTACTCAATTGAGGTTCTGGTAAATAATTATTAGGTTTATCTACATATCGCTCATTTGACGTAATTGCCATTACAATTAATTATAAACATTTTACGCCAATGTTCCACCAAATGAGTAAAACACATATCAATATTCGGGTATGAAAGAGCCATAACTTTTAATCACTGAACCACTTAAAATAATTCTAGATTACGCCATATTTCATGTTTGGGACCAAAATAATAGTACAAATAACTTAATTTATAATAGGTATTTGACGTTGCTAACTTACGAAACCTTTATAAAACAACAAAAAGCGCCATTTCTCAAAAGGAAAATACTCTTAGCGCGAATCCTTGATACAATATTGTCTAAGAAATAACAAAGTTATGTAGGTAAAGAAAAACTCTCATAAAACTTCACTTTAAACGTTTTTATCCAATCTAATATCTCTCCGTGGACCTCTGAACTTCGTCACGTTGACAAATTAATTTGATACAAAAATTACAAGCTCACTTAAAACTTTCACACTGTATACATAGGAATGAATAAATGTATAGAAGGAAATAATAGCTTTTACCTAAAACTTTCAAGAGCTTCCGCCTTTTGGTAACAATTTACTATACCAGGCCCCTCAGAAAGTATTGCGAAAAAAAGTTTTTATATATGGGAGACTGGCCAGTTATAATGTTTTTCGAAAATATGATTATTTATAAGTAAAAATAAGTAAGTTCCAATTTCAAAATTTCCCTCCACATTTTTTGCGAGTTAATTCAAAGTATTGTGTCTCACTGGAATATGGATCTGCGCCGGGAACATTTTAGAGCTATGATTTTATACGATTTCAAGTGTCGCCTGAAACCGGATGAATCGTACGATAGACTTCAAATGGCATTCATGGATGAAGGCCCTTCCAAGGCAACCGTGTATCGTTGGTATAACGAATTCAAGCGCGGTCGACCAACTTTGGGGGATGACGAAAGAAGCGGTCGCCCTTTGACGGCTGTTACCGAAGAAAACGTGCTAGCAGTGAAAAATTTAATCCAAGACAATAGGCGAATTACATATCAGGAGATTCAACACATATTGAAGATTGGATCGGGAAGCGTTCACGAGATTCTACACAGCCATCTTCGCGTGAGGAGGATAGTATCACGCTGGGTGCCGCACAACCTCACCGATGCTCAGAAGCAGGCCCGGGTGGAATGGTGCCGTGATATGCTTAACAAATTTGAAGCAGGCTCGTCTCGGCGTGTTTACGACATCGTTACAGGTGATGAGTCCTGGATTTATCAATACGACCCAGAAACCAAGCGCCAGTCGACTGTTTGGGTGTTTCAAAATGAACCAACGCCTACCAAAGTGAAGCGATCTAGAAGCGGGGGTAAGATTTTGATCGCTAGCTTTTTTAATTTGACTGGCCACTTGGTATCAATTCCCTTACGGGATCAAAGAAGCATTAATGCCGAATGGTATACTACCAAATGTTTGCCAGAAGTTTTCTCTGTTATAAGCAACAAGCGACCAAACACAGGGCTCCGCGGGCTACTGCTCCACCACGACAATGCACCTGCACACACCGCACTCAAAACGAGGGACTTCCTGGACAGCACGCCAGTCAAACTCCTGGGTCACCCTCCTTACAGCCCTGATCTAGCACCGTGTGACTTCTTTTTATTCCCAAAAATAAAAAATCAGCTCAAAGGGATACAATTTTCGTCGCCGGAAGATGCGCTGGCTGCGTTCGAGCAGGCTGTAAACGAGGTGTCTGCGGCGGACTGGAAAAAGTGTTTTGAAAACTGGTTTAGGCGCATGAATCTTTGTATAGAGGCTGGTGGAAAGTACTTTGAAAAGATTTGATAAAAATATATGTACGTATAGAACAATTTTTTTTAGTTTCGCAAAACTTTCTGAGTGTCCCACGTAGGTGTTGATGCGGCATTGTGTGCGTACCATGGTTATGTCTCATCTATTTTGCGTTATGGCATAATAATATGGGGTAATTCTGTTGAATTTTTATAAATCTTTAGAGCACAGAAAAAGTGTATTCGTTCAATTTGTGGTGCACACCCATTAGACAGCTTACCACTTCCGGCACTTTATGTATTTGAAATTTGTATTTTTGTACGGAAAAATATACATTTATTTGAGTTGCACAATGATGTTGTATCCAGAGCCAGTCGCGATACTTATATGCTTTATACACCTAAACAAACAATCCAACTTTATTCCAGTAATGTATTCTGTATGTCAATCCGTATCTATCACAAACTACCCAATGTTTTTAAAACTCTTAATTTTAGAACTTTTAAGTGTAAACTATTTAAATTTCTTTTGAATAATTGTCATTACTCAACCAAGGAATTTCTGGATGAAAATTTTTACTCCAATTTTAACTTAAACTTCTGACATTGTCATCTGTTTCGTTGACTTGACTTAATGTAATATTTAATAATTCTATGTTTATATTTTAATAATCAAAATATTTGACATTCCTTGAACGATTAAATTTATTGTTTTATCTTGTACGTCTGCAATTGAAGTAAAATGTTTGTACGCCGGAAACGGCAGAATATTATGCACATATTATATTTATAACACCATTGATACAATATTCTGACAAATAAATGAATTGAATTGAATTTAATTGAATAAATAACATTGGTAGATTAAGACTTTGTGGTTATCTACCTATCGAATGCGAAGTAATGATGTTTATGGACTGGATGTCTACATCACCTTTTCTGATCTCATAATGTGCATTTGTTTTTACCAAGTACCGTATCACTGGGTTGGTTAAAATTTATACACCAATTTAGTAAAATATGAAAATATTATATTGTATATTAATTGCTAAATTCTAAAAAAGATATTAAACCAAAATGATAGCCTCGTTGATCAGTGAACTAGAAATAAAAAGTTAAGATTCCAATTATCTTTTCGAAATCAATATCTGACATAGCTTTAATGGAGGGTCAATAATATGGATAAGAGTTTTTATGAAGACAGATGAAGACATTTATAACGATGTGAGCTGTTAAAGTAACGAAAGGGACATCGAGTCATCGACATCGACAGATGACTTCATTTTAGTCTCGCACTCCTTCCAAATTACTTTTTCTAGATAAAGTAAAACATAAGGATACTTTATTATTAGTAGGGTAATTTAATATTAGATTTTTTAAATATCGTTCAGGAAGTTGCAATTCCAAATACATTTGCCATTAACATAAAGTTCTACATACAAGGCCAGTAGGAGACCGTACATTCGTACAATTGTACAATTTTAACCATATTACTTTCTTGTTTCAGGCTCACCATGCAGCGTCTGCTCAGTATCACACTCATCACCATCGCAGCAGAGCACGTGTACGCGCAGCGCGACAGAGAGCACCAGGGACCACAACCCTGCGGCGGACACTTGAAGGCTCCCGTGGGCTCCATCACGACCCCGAACTTCCCCAACCCCTTCCCTGTCCCGATAAAGTGTAAATGGATTATGGAACACGACATAGTGAATGGAACTATATCGATATACTTTACTCAGCAGTATACTACCAGTGGGTTGACGTTTACTGAGTACATGTATTATGATGAGTCCTACAAGTTGGGGGAGAGGAGAGCGCTGACCGTTACCGAGGAGAATATCACCAGGATAAAGTGGCTTCAGGTATGTTTTAGATATTCAAATAATTATGTCATTTCAGTTTTGTGAAACACAATCATTCGTGGTTGGTTTGTTATCCGATTACAGATACTTTCTAGACTTGACTAGACTTTGCCCGCAGCTCAACCCGCGATTTGGATTATCACAGAAAGAAAAAAAATAACTTATAGCGCACCTCTCGGGAACTGTTTATTTTCTTCGGATAAAAATTAGCCTCCTCCTTGTATTGTTTGTTTTAATCCGAGTTATGGTCTATCTATGTGCCGGATTTCATCTGAATCCATTGAACCGTTTTAGCGTGTTTGAGTAACAAACATCCAAACATCTTCACAGAATCACATTTGGAATATTAGTAGTACCTATTCTTAGAACTGACGTTTAAAAGCAGATACTTCTGCTATTAAAAACTGCCAGTAAAGTTTTGTTACTGTTACTGGGAAATACTTTTAATGGATGAGCACCAACACCAAAGTTTTAAAGCTGCCATCAATCCTTTAATGGAGTTATTTCGTTTGGCTAAGTCCTTGCCTCCAACCCTTTTTAAAATTCTGCAGGCAACTTCACGGTAAATATAACTCAGTCAAATAACATAACAATTTCATCTGAAAAAGAAGCAAAATTACGTAAGATAAATAGTAAAAAATTTCTAACATGACATAAAATAATGCCTTGTGCGACTCACTTTGGAAAGAAAGGACGCTAATAATGTGCCGCATACAGTAATTATTCAACGTAGAGAGGTTGTCGTCGACTATACCGCGGCTGCAATGAGAAAATATTATGTTGTTGACTTTTTGTACGGTTCCAATAAACAAAATGTTGGAAAGTGTGTTTACTTTATCTCTCTTCAGTTTCATTCCGTAAATTTTTGCTAATTGAGAAATTATTACTGCGGTAACTTATTAACTTATCCAACAAGGGAAAGGGTTTTTTTCCATTTACTGCTAACGATATAAAGTCTGAACATGAGTTTTAGTATTAAATTAATGACTATAAATGAATATTTATGTTAAAGGCATTGATTGGTTGGTTGGTATTTAAGTAGTCAGATTTTAATGTTTTAGTTTTTTTACCTAACATTTTCATGTCAACCTAATAACAACTGTCCAGTGGCAGTTCACAAGAAAAGAATGTTGTCTCGAGCTTGTGGACCAAAACAACCAAGGAAGCTCGCTTCCACGACGCCTGAACTAATACGTCTTACTTTTGTCTTCCGGTTGAACTTTAAACTGCCTTCTACCTTAAGACATCTTTCTTCATTTTACACTAAAATAACATCAGTAGTAGAATCTTCTTTTTTCATTTTCGCTGAGATTTTAATCTTAATTAAGAGAGTTTTAATTTATTTATTTATTTAATTCTTTATGCACAACAGGGTACAAAGGCGGTCTTAACGCAATAGGCGTTCTCTACCAGACAACCTTAGGGTAATGCAGAGACAAAGAATAAGGTAGATGCACCAGTAAAGTAGTAAAATATGTTTCGTACTACGGACTTATAATTACATATAATAAAAAAAAATAGATAAATACCAAAATATTAATTAATTAATAATTAATTAATTAATTATTCATTGAGTACAGGATCAACTTAATTTTATTAACTCATTTTCATTTTTTTCCCTCATTTTCTTTTCTTTTTTTTTCTCTCTTCTTTTCTTTAGTGTAATAAGTGGTTAACACACTATTAAGATCATAATATTAATTCCATTTTAGGACAATTGTTTGTTTTGTGGCGTGACACAAATCACTCTCCTGTCGAAACACATTCATTGAAGCACAAACTAAATGTAAGCTCTAATGAAAGGTGTTAATTAGAACATTAGGTGTTTTAATTAAACACTATTATTGTAGAAATGATTGCAATTTCTGTTAACTCTAATTAAATTAATGCCCATTTGCGAGTTTTATTAGTATCCTTTTAGTATGCTTCTACAACAGCAATTAATTATTTAATTGTCAGTTATTTTTATTGTATCTGAAATCTGAACGTACAAGACTTGACTTTTTCTTCGAGCATTTTCCCAACGTGTTGTTGTGTTGGCTTCCGTCTAACCAAATGTGGCTGAATATCAGTATTTTACACAGAGCAACTGTCATCAGACCCCTGCAACATAGTTACTGGCCAATATCGACATTCTAAAGTTAGACCAGTTGCTGGACTTTCGGGCTTCTGACTACCCGTAGTGACTGACATAAATATTCACATGACAACCGAAACTGACAACTTAACATGCTCTCCGTGATACGGAGAGGTCTCGATGTGTAACGAAACGGTCACCCATCCACGGACTGACCGCGGCTAGTGCAGTTTAACCTCGAAGGTTTTGCAATTCACGTGGTTGTTACTTAGCCACGAGCCCCTCTTGAACGTACTCACCAGTAATTTAATTTAACGACCATATTTGTATTTATTAAAACTATATTTGTCGTAGATTGTAGAGGCCAGCTTTGTCCTCCTGTGAAACATAACCTTATTTCGCGTTTGTCCAGCTTACAAATGATATAAGGATCATATTCTTGACAGCTACGCTTAAAAACACTGAAAAAAACAACAAGAAGGTTGTTCTGCAGAGCACCTTCTTTCTTATACCTTAATATGACAGTAGCAATGCAATAGCTGTATTTTACGACTATTACAAGGAAGGGATGGAATCACAGACCAGTAAGCCTCTAGACACCTATTAGCCGGATACCCCCGGTCACAAAGCATATGCAGTAGCACTGCATATCTTACGCCCAGTCACCAATCGGGACGTCACTCCGTCAGCGAGCGGCACCAATCATATCACCGAAAATTTGAGCCGACCAATCATAATGCGCCGTCCGCCCCCCGGTCCCCGCTAACATTTTACGACTGTGTTCTCATGCAAAACTTTGTTTATGCGGCGTCTTGAGGCTTATTGGTCTGTGGATGGAATCTAATCTAAGGGGCATTAGTGCCCAACTCTCGAGTCACGATGCAGTAGCGTCTCACTACGTGTGTCTTGTACAGAAACCGTCTTTCAGTTTAAGCTCTTTATTGTTTTGAAACCTAGCCTCATCTCCTAGAGAGATTTGCTTACACATCTACTACATACGTTTTAGTGTTTTCCAAGCTAAGCAGTAAAACGCAATTCTCAAATTCCGAGTAAATTATAACATTATGCTCAGTAAAACAAGGTTATTACAAAATATAATTGAGGGAGATACAGAATGATGTTAATTTCCTGCTGAAGAAGACCGCACTGAGAAAAGGACAAAAGCAGGAATGTCGGATGTGAGCCTGCGGCGACGGAGGACGGTAAAGTTTGTAATTTACAAACTATTATTATTATTGTTTTTTGTTGAACCAAGCCGAAAATTTGGACTGAACTGCTCAAATAAATAGGAAAAAAAATCAGACTACAATATTGTTTAAAAAAAAATAATGAAACAGACGAGGCTGCTGATAAGTTCTGGGTTCAATTCTTAGGTCAGCAGCCGTGTTATAGCTGTTTTCGTTGTAAAAATGTGAGATGTTAATGTAAATGTTCACGGCTTTGTGATTGTAACCAGTGAACGATAAATTAACTCGTCTTCCATCCTAAGAAACACAATGGATACTTAACAGATTCCTAGTATTTTTCATTTGTTTTGCGAACTGTGGCTGTATGTACTCGTACAAGAGACCATTATTTCATTTAAAACTCAATGAATTTCATTTCAGTTCTCAGAATGACATTTTTATTAATATTCATCAGTCTCATAAAGCAATATCTGTCGTATTTGATCTTCAAAAGAAAAACGAATAACTTGATTTTATTTTAATAACAAACTTATCACTTTAGATTTTTTTCATATTCACGCTTAAAAGTACATATTTGATTAATTTTATCGAAAACTTTGTTTGAGTGGCATAACATTAAAAGTATTTTCTATTCGCACTTAACTTCGTTGTAACAAATTTATTAGAAAGATTTATCAAGTCATTATAAGTTAACAATAATTCAATAAAAATAATGTTCTCTTGTTTTTTTAATGATAAGCATATAAAATTATTATGAATTTACATTTCATGAAAAGCAACAAATGATGTTTTTTTATTTATTTATTAGTTATCAGCTTAACAGCAAAATAATTAACTAAATACAAAGCACTCTATCAAACAAAGTAAACTTCTACATAACTCTTTCCCTGCCCTTTGACTTTCCGCACTCGAAGCAGAAATCCGTACCGTATCAACTGCAGCTGAAATAGGCTGAGACCCACCGAACCGTTACGTAACGCTATTGAACAACATCGGCGCGGAAAACGCTCGGTTTGAGGCCAAATCAAATATTGATCATGAGAATGTCCCGGTGTGTCGCATGCACGCTGGCCGGCAAACGCGATCCAACCTAAGCCTTTTAGTTTATTGGCATTCATTTTCAAGAAATCGCTTTCGAATTTTAGTCATGCTACAAAATAGATTAATTGGATCGTTTGAATTGTAAGGTGGAGTTCGAGCCGCAACCTCTATAATTAATAGTGAAGTGTCACACGTTGTTCGTAGACTGGAGTTCATGTTTATCGACTTAATAGATTGGTTTATATTGGCGTCAGAAAGACTAATAACATACTGCCGCCTTCTGTTGGTATGACATTCCAGGCACGTTCTATAAAAACTTTAAAATATTTAAAATGGTATTCAAGCAATGATTTGTGCCAGTCTTCAACTGCAGAAGCTTATACAAAATCCATAAAAAAATGACATGTCACTATGGTGAGCTATTAAGCATTCCATTATTATTTTGCCTATTACGCGCTCTGTGCCTCATGAACGTGACGAGAATAGTAATGACCTCTTACAAACTCACATAATTCATAGGTATGATTAGCTATTAGCTGTGTACATTACATGGACACAATTGGCTACAAACAATACTGATAAGGTTTTGGTGTGAATTTGCATAAAATTCAAAAAATAACTGTCTATTAAGGTATATTATGTCTATAAAGCTTCGACACGTATGTTTTAAGCTACTCCCAAGTGAATATGCGTAGGCTGAAATAATTAGCTTTTGTTTCGAACCAAACGCTCGGAACATAAGTTTCTGTTTTATATTTATTGCGGCAACGTGATACGAACAATGAGAGCGGTCTGAATCATTTCCTTCTTTTTATAAGCCTGTTATAAGAATGGATTTCCCTTTTCTTTGGCTTCAGTAAAGATTTGTGCGTTACAAAAGAGATTACATAGCATTTACATAGATTTAAGGAAAAAATCCTCTAAGAAATGTACTCTTATATTCAAAAGAGTAAAGGTTCTTCTTTTAAAATAATCATTGCTGCCATACCAAACGGGGGTTCTCTCAAAATACCCTATCGAAAGCAAACTCAGCTTAACTTCTTAGTATTGAAACAAAATAAACACACATGAATTTTAGCGCTACCCACTTGATTAATTGCTTTTGTACTGAACACAATTGGAAACTTCACCTGATCATTGCTTTGTTTCTAACAAGTGAGTCTGTATAGGAACAACAACATTGAGAGGAAAGTTACTAAATTTGTGGTCTAACTCGAGATAGTCGTGTCTGCTGTCTAATAAGCTTTAAAAACCAAATTGTTATTGTACCAATATTATGGTGTGGAATAATCTTCTAACAGAAGACGACAGGAAGAGGTCAACATTATTAACAGAATTTTGTAGTTGTTACCACTGCATCCATCAGATTTAACACCAACCACCAACTCTGACTTAAAATAGCAATCTGCCATATGACGATTCTATAACTGAAATAATATGACTATAACACATGAAATAAACCCGAAACAAAACTTGAAACAGTAAATGCGTTGATTTATATTGTCCGTTTAATTGGATTTTTCGATCGGTTTCCCTTTTTTACAGACAATGAGTTACAAGAAGTGAGATTGCGGAATAGGCATCCAATTACGTAGCTTAAATGGCCACGCCGATTCGGAGCGTGTCCTTGGCAAATGTATTGGCTCTACGGTCATCGACTCGCTTGTCTAGCGTAATGACTTGAGGAATTTACAGATTTCAGTGTAAATTGAAACTCCATAGACTGAGAAGAGAGGTAAGTATTTAAAAAGTAGTAACACACATACGTGGATGAAGTCAGTACGTAGGCAATTTGCGAGTGCGAGCACTCACCACTTTGGCAGCACAACCTCACAAAACAAGAAACGTTTCAACTGACGTTATTAGTAACTGTGATTGTGGAGAACAAAACAAATACAACTGAATATTTAAAAATAATAAGTAATACTTAAAACTAAAACTAACTTTTAGCAGAACCGCAAAACATTAAAAGCTTTGTGAAATTTAGGTCAGCATTTATATTAGTCTAAATCATTTTAGCCGGTTGTCATTGATTTTATTTATTGAATAAGCTTTTCGCAAATACAATGTTTGGCTTTATTTATCTCAATATGATTATATTATCACATAGGCAAGGTATACCTGCTCTAATACGTCTAGTTTCATAGTTTTAAATAAAAAATCAGTAAAAATACAAAGACGTGATCACGAATTATACCTAAAGCTTGTCTCGCCCACTGAGACTAAAAGTGTGTGATAAATAAAACTACAATAACAGTGCCTGATCACAATAGAGTAATGTAAACACAGCAGCGGAACGCAATGGTTCAGGTTTAGCGGTTTTTTATTATTGCTATGAATATCGACTTCCGTTGCCTCTCACTTGATCTTTCCGCTTTTGTTTATGTAGGAACCAGCTTTAATAAGCGCAAACTGGTACGGTATAGTGTGATATCTATGATAAGGCCATGAAATTAAGTATAAGTAAACCGTTGAACCGTTGTTGTAATAGGCTCGCCCCCTATTACATGGGACTTACAACATAACTGGCGAAATGTGGGTGTACTATACACCTCTGCCTACCCCTTCGGGGAAATACAGGCGTGATGTTATGTTATGTTATGTTATGTTGAAGTCTGAAGTTTTGTTTTGGCGGATGGAGTCCCTAACGGGATTCTCCGCCACCCGCCCGGTTAAGTAGTAAGGGTATCCATTTTGGGTACCAATTCTGCGGGAGTCCATTCGAAAAAAATAATTAAAAAATAAATAAATTAAGTATTGTTTTTTCCTTTTACCTGACAATAATATTCCTATTAGGAAAAAAAAACTTTTAGAATCCCCGAAACCCTTATATATACTTTGCCTGAAGCAATCCTATTCGTTTGTTTTCAAACATGGATTTTTTAGAAAAGACAGTGTAGTACTACAATCTGTTACAAATTATATTGATCTTGAAAAACAACAACAACTACAACAACAACATTTGCAACATTTTTCCAAAGAGATGATTTTCTATTAGTTCTGTTATTCGTTACAGTTTTTGCTGTTATTGTGTGTCTGTGACAAGGGTCAAGCGGCCGAGACCATCGTCAGTTGACCGCTGAGATGTCCGCCATAAGCAAATAGTTAGCGGTTAATATATAAGTAAAATAAATTAAGTTTACTTCCTTGATTTTATTTTTTATTGATATCATAAATGTCTCGGAGGACCAAGCTGCGTTGGTCGTGGGATCAATAAAAAAAAGATTAGTCTTCTAACTTCAGTTATAAAATACGTGATTGCTATTGATAAACCGAATATGGCTTTTAATAATGCCAATTGAATATGACAATGGACCGTAGTTATGCAGAAAACGACCAAACGCATTTTGGTGCTAAAATGAATTAATTAATTCGTTAGTTCTCATTTAATTTTAGCATTTTTTTTTTTTCATAACTGCGGTCGATTATAAAATTATTGTACAACGGTTTACGCCTAAGCTGGTGAGGACGTGTTTTAAAACTAACCCCGATTCAATATTGTTTTAGATACACATTTTTTTCTCCCTAATTGAGCAAGTTTAACTAAGTTATAGAGACTAACAAGGATTGTGAGAAACGAAATACGTGCTACTATTTTACTATCAATCTAACCATGTTCGAACGGCGTGCATTGAATAAAAGCGGAAAAATTCGGTAAAACCCGTTACATTGGTAGTTAAATTTAGATATATATTTCATGAGCTTATTTGCATTTGACCTATTCGATGGTAATTTAAACAGGCAATGAAAATGTTCATTGAATTTGAACAAGGTATCTACTGAATTCAGGCAGACAGGAATAATTTAAATGAAACATGATACATTATTTGTCATATCGCCTCAACTTGTTACTTATGCCAATAAAAGTAAAGAAAATAAAATATGTTGACCTGTTTTTGTGTACCCAACACACATTGCCCTTTTTCAATTAAAGTTTTGGGTAAAGATCGCCGGCTCATCCGGGAGCGACCACTTTGACCGCTCACCCGAGCGGCCGTTAAATATTTGCTGATGTTAAATAGTTTCATGTATTACATTATAAATAGTTAGTTAGTTTTTATGTTGTGTAAAGGGCCACGTCATCGTTCTTTTGAGTTATTGCGTTAGGCAGTTTCATGATATTTTATTAATTTTTAGATGTTTAGACTTTGACCGTTTAAGGTAACATTCAATTTTAATGTTACTATTTAGGTCTTTGACGATGTTTTCAAAAATGGTTTGCATACAATTATTGATGAGATCATTAGTTAGCTACCACTACCGTCAGTCTTACTTTTCTTCATGATCAAAATTGAACAACAAAACAACAGACAAATATATTTCTTCACGGACAGTCCAATATTCTAAAGCATTACAGTATATCGTCACGTGTATTTTATTCAATGGTTACATTTAGCTGCACCGAACGAAGAGATCAACATGGGCAATTTTTGATCGCATAAATTTTTACAGCCACTCTCGTTGACAATTTTACTGCATTCTCTATAGTGCGCCGAATGGGAATGGAATTTTTTATTTCAAACGATAAAAATATTTTCAGTTTTGCAAATTCGATTGGAAAGAATCCCTTTTTACTACGTTTTTATAAACTCGCTTTCCTCCCTTATGCAATCGATTTTAATGTAACTTCCCGATGAGCTAGAGACTTGAAACTTTAAACATAGCTCAGAACTGGATGACAATGCAATATTAACTTGCTTTTGTTTTAAAGACGTGGTATATAAAAAAAAACTTTTTCATTAAATTATTTAGTGTGCTGAAAGAAAGAAAAGAAAGAAAGAAAAATGGTTTATTTACTACAGTTAGAGGCACACAATAACAATGATATACAATTTTATTATTATTGCTGTGATGTATGTAATTGATGAATCGTAACTCGATCTATACAATGATATAAATTTCAGCTTTGTGATATTATTTCAACAGCCTTTGTTAAAGTAAAAAAACGGACAAATGTCAATAAAATTATTCACGGACTTTTTAAAATGTTTATAAATTCATGCTGAAATCACAAATCATACAAATGACGCAACGATTCTGTTTGACATCATGAATCAATTCACTTAAATGGCCTGCGAGAAAATTGACTGATCAAACAGACATTGTTTAATGCATGTATTATGCATGTTTAATTTTATTCAGATAACATAAACAGGGAATATTCGTGTTTTTTGCATACAAGTTTGTACTCTGTGTTACATTACATGTCTAATCCAAAATAACGGAACGGTCATCATTGCCATTTTGCTAGGAAGCTATTCTGGCAAAAAATGACTGACAATTGATTATTCCATGTCAGGCGTCATTCATATCCGTGACCACTGGACCACTTGAACATGTGAAAATTAAACTGTGGCAGAAATAGGCTGTATTCATCATCATCATTTCAGCCGAAAGACGTCCACTGCTGGACATAGGCCTCCCCCAAGCATCGCCACAACGACCGGTCCTGTGCCTTCCGCATCCAGCGGATTCCCGCGACCTTCACCAGGTCGTCGGTCCACCTTGTGGGGGGCCTACCCACGCTGCGCCTTCCAGTACGCTAGGCTCCAGTAGGCTGTATTAACTAAAAGGTATGACGGAAAATGTAAATCCTCGCGTTTTTTAAATATGGATGAATAATTTAAATCCTGCTGTCAGTCGAAAGAACTGACAATTAAATGCCCATTGAAACGTGTGGCAGGTTCACAGTTGCACTTCAGATAGTTAATGTTTCCGATATTAATGATTAAATTACGTACCGCAATTTCATTTACGTCAAGAGATTATTTTCATAATCGACTTCACACAATAATTTTGAGACACGTGACGTCAGACAATAACCCTTTAACCGGGCACATTATTAGCTCGGCATAATAAGTTACGTTGTGTAGGGAAATGATTTTGTCTCTTAGTTGATATGTATGGATAATTTTTGTAATTACTTAAATTATGAATGTGATTGAAAAACGTTAATGATGTGATTGAATACAGATTAATGGAAACATATAAACAATGCAATGTGGTTGATGATTATCGAAATGAAGATTTATTATTTTTTGTTATCTTTCCTTCTGCACTCTAATTTTAATTATATACACCAGGAAATAAAAGAAAAATCCCATTTATTTGAGCTAAAATACCACATAACATTAGCAATATATAATCAAGCATACTAATCAGCATAAAATCATGTAAATACATTTTTTTCTACGTAAAAAGGATACCAATGATATTTAAAAGTATAGGTATGCCATACCCTAACAAAACAAACGAAATAAATGTTCCGCAAGCAGCGGTAGCACAATACACATAAACTAGTACAGAGTAAGTAAGTTGGTTGCTTCAAGTTACTTTCGCGTCATAACACACATAAACACACACGACGGTATTTTAGTTTTTTTTGTCACCGGTCGCGCTCGGCGCCTTACTTAATGCAGATTAACAGAAAAATAACGTCCTAATTAAGACGTTTTCGAATCCTCAGTTGCGAGTGCAAGTAACATATCTGTACTTTTGAATATCATTGGGTTTCACTGATTTACTAATAATTTTTACCATCGCAAAAACAATTTAAATGACCTCTTCACTTAAAAAGGGCGCACCGATCCATAATAAAGCTGTCATCATGATAAGATATCATCATTATCATTTCAGCCGAAAGACGTCCATTGCTGGACATAGGCCTCCCCCAAGCATCGCCACAACGACCGGTGCTGCGCTTTCCGCATCCAGTGGATTCCACGACCTTCAGAGCCAGAGCCTGCGTAATCCGGGGCACTCCTGTGTGCTGGTAATCTTTATTAAATATTAGCGGAGCTCAGGTTGAATCGGTCGGCTTTACGATTTACGTGACATCATTCACCTTTTTTTGGGACTTTACCACTGGGTTTTTTTTCTCGTGTGGCATTGCTCTATAATTGCGATTGTTTCTATGGGCATATAACATAACATAACATCACGCCTGTATTTTCCCGAAGAGGTAGGCAGAGGTGTATAGTACACTCACATTTCGCCAGTTATGTTGTAAGTCCCATGTAATAGGGGGCGAGCCTATTGCTATTGACCGGGTACAAATCCAGACTCCGGGCTGCTACTGAGAATTTCCTAATGAAAAAACCCAATAACACTTTGCCCGACCCGGGAATTGAACCCAGGACCTCACGCTCAGCAGTCGCGCTTGCAACTACTAGACCAACGAGGCAGTCTATGGGCATATTTCCTTACAAAAGTAGATTAACTGACGATAAATCGGAACAGTAGATTAAGATTACTAATTATTATTTGAAAGCACATTACTCATTATTATTTTAAGATATAATCTTGAGGGGCCATCCGAAAGCGCGTTGGGTTGATGATATCCCCAAAGCTGCAGGAAACACCTGGATGAGGGACGCACAAGATCGAAGAGGCTGGCAAAAACAGAGGAGGCCTATACCCAGCAGTGGGTGATACCGGGCTAAGATGATGATGATGATCTTGACGGATTGTGGGGATAATTAAACCAATAACAATAAGTTACTTTAAACAAGAATATATAAAATAAATGCGTTAATTGAGTTACAGAACGACTGATTTGCGACGATTTCGATAGAACAAAAATATGGTATTTTGCTTAACCGATAAATAAAATACCAAAAAATTTATTAAAAAGAAATTATCTTTTCTCATATAAAACAGGTTTTACTAAATTCAACATTTTCTTGTATTATTACAATGTTAGTAAAAACAAAACGTGTGTCTAATATACGATGTTTCAAAACTTCTGGTACTTACTATGATAACATGAGGATCCTTTGAAATTCTATGTTTATTCTCGTTGATACAGTACTTTCAGTACTTGTAAAGGTAAATAAAGTGCTGTGTGGAGCAAAATGAAGAGGATGGTTACGTAATTTGATGTGGAAATATGATAAAATGATAAAGCACAGATAATAATGTTTAGAATTATATTTAAAGGGAATCTTAACAGACAAAATGAAAGTTGGAGACATAAAATAGCTACAAAATTCATAATCTGACACACCTACATTACAACTATGTGTCAGGACTATTTGTATATTTGACATTTGAGGATAACTTGAAAAACGAAAGTGTATCTTATCTCCCTACCCGGAAACTTGTACTATATTTTGTTATCTTCAGTATTAACATCATAAATATAATTTTCCTTATCCTTATAGAAAGGAAGTGCGGCAGATAAACAAGTTATATTGGGGAAATGCCGTACTTAACTATATATACCACGAGTTTTTTAACTAAAATATATTGTGAATTGGCAATGAGCAAATGTGTATTGTCTGATCCAAAATAAATATATCACCTTCGCAAAGATTAAGTGTGCACCCACAGTCCGACCCAAACATGAATATTCATAAGTAATTCCGGCCACCAACAGTTCCCATCTCTTAAAATAAAGAAGTTACGCAATTATGTGGTTGCAAAGTTCAAAACTTTACCTTCATACGCTGCCCCCAAAAGACAGGAAATTCAGGAACTTTCCACATTCCGCCAAAATTTATTTTTATTAATAATATCGGTGCGAGATACTCAGACGTGTTCTGTTTATAGCACAAGCTCTTTAGTAAAATTTTAGGACCTTTGTGTCAAATATAGAACCTATTTCTATACAGACTGTGCACATTCAATCTCTAAAAGGGTGTGAGAGAGCCTGTTCATACGATCAACCTTTTTCTCTTCTGAAGGAGCAAGTGCTCTGGGTTCTCGTGAATTTAAGTTTATCCATCATTCAGAATAACTTACGATATTATAAAAACCACTTCGCAAATGGCGATTATTTTCGTATGTTACTATTTTATTTTATGTTCCGTTATGTAAAAAACAGTTATTCAATATTTTCTCACAATCACCAACTCTATTTTACAACAGCCCTTTCAAGGTTTTATTTATACGAATAGAGAATGGTCACATTACTGACAGGTCCCATTTTCCCAAGACTATCGCTACATTTGTCAATTCACCGGTGAGAGACGCGGATGCCGAGGGTATTACGAAATATATATTTTCTTACTGCTTGTCACTATTTAATAAAATTTATTGTTGTTTCATATAGGAACGTTTTGGTAGTACCTATGGGTAATCTAAGAAAACATGTACAAAACGAAATCTTTCCGGTGAACCACCACTAAGGCTAAAATCGCTTGCACTCAATGTTCGATGGCAGCGGTAGTTACGTGTAATGTAGCAGGATTCGTTCAAGGGATTTTGTCGACAAAATGTACCACCGGGAAGTATCGTGACCGTATCTATTTAGTTGATACTCTAGATGCGATTTATACAAAAAAATATACAAATTTTATTTTTAATTTGCACTTTAGAATTTAGTTTATGTGCGGGCCCGCGGAACTTTCGCCAGGTGAGCCGCAGACGACCCGCTGTTGAGTGCCGTGGTTCTCGGGAACGCTTGAAGACCGCTGAAGGCAGGGACGCGGGGGTGACGAAATAAAATCCAACTCTTGAATACAGGAATCTTCAGGAAGTGTTCTTCTAGGCTTCTATTTCAGGATTTCTTCTTATATAATACTGGACCGATGTTCCTGAAGGGAACATGGTTACTAACGTACTATGATACCTTACCGTATCGAAACCCCGCGAGAACACTCACTGTTTTCTTTATTAAAATCAACAATTTTCACTATGGTTACAGAGGTTACAACAAGTTTTCTATGTCTAGTCTATTAATAATTGCTATGAACTATATATCGTTGGAAAGTGCATAGAATTCCCTATGTGTTAGTATATAATATACTATAACTTTATCTATTCATTTTAAAAATATTTCGATGGAAGCGTAAATTCACTCGCGAAACTATGCCTTGTCTGACTTTTCCCGGTCTATTATTCTATGTCTATTTAACTTATCTGGACATACTATACTATATTGGCTTGAGAGCCATCTGGACTGTCTATTAAAACTATTTTTGTCCGGATAAGGCTGCCAGACAAGACACAATTCGCCCTTTCATATATGCTTCTTAAAACTATATAACACTTATAAAATCTATCAAACTAACACGATAATCGTAACAGGAATTATATAAAACTATTTTCTATATCTATGTTAAGCTATTCTATGGTAATAAAACAAAGTTTAACCGGATTAAATCGCGTAGCTACCACCTCTTTGGAACCCAGTCCTAAAAATAATCAAGTCCCAAACAGCATGCAACACTGTAAAAGATAATGATGTTGTGAGTGATTACTGCGTGCATCGAAACGATTTTAATTAATAATATTGTACGGTAGATTAAAATAATTTTTTAGAAATATTTGTAAAGACGCTTGTCATCTTAGTCTACCTGCGACCACGAAACGTGAACGAAACGTCAGGGAAACCAATTTAAATAATATACGCGATTTAATCCGGTTAAACTTTGTTTTATTATAATGTGTAGTGATCGCGAAAACCTAAGAAGTTATTATTCTATGGTAATTTAATTCAAGAAAAAATACGAAGGAAATTATAAATATAAAATATACATAGTCACTTACAACTAGACTTATCGAATATTACGTACTATGAAAACACTATAAAATGCACTAAAAAACACTGATTAATTTAAAGTTTTTCGAATCAAATGCCTATTTACACTATCACTCGCGTATGGGGACGCGCTGTCGCGAACAGTTTAGGTCAGAAGTTCTGGCGTATCCTAAGATAACGTGTTGATTATGGAAACCAAACCCAATAAAATCTAACTATACATATGTTCAATAAATTCTTACGTCAAGTCGTATCGACAGTATTGGGCTAAAGTTGGCGCGTTGCGAAACTCCTTCGAAGTCCATTTAACACATTACATAAGCGTATGCTCACCGAAACTCATTCAAGTTTAGTTCACAAATGTCGTTCAATCTTACATCCGGTATTCATTACGCTTAAACCCAGAACTTCTAATAACTCGAAAGTTTCTTAAGCCCATTCGAAGTTGAATAGTAATCATACTAAACATATCAAATTAAACCATTGAAACGAAATACGAAACCAATAAACCTAGATAATATTACAGTAGCATGATTTTTGACATTAAGCATGATAAAATCGAAATGATAAAAAAACGAAAAAAAAAAACGAATCGAATTGTATAATTAAATATTTTTTTAGTAGCATATTGATTCAAATTTCTCATTTAGATTTTAAATACACATTTGTACGCCTGCTGGCATAACATAGCGGACTCTTTATTGTATTTAAGAACTTTATATTATTTTTTGTACCTATGTTACACAAATGAATAAATGACTTATGATAGTTTTTTTTTTAATGCTATATGGTTTCAAATAATCAAACAGAATCCATAATAAATATTCAATATCTCACCGAAATGTTTCTTTTATAAGTAATTTACACTATTATGCAATCGTTTTGGTGAATATTTATCCTGTTTACCAACATATTCTATAGCAAAAAGAAATAGGAACATGAGATCTCCATAATAATACTCTAGCATAGTATTCCTGATTATCTTCACAACCATCCTTGGTTTATGTAGACGTACCCTCTTGGTTACCTCGAAATGTTGTAACATAACATAACATCACGTCTGTATTTCCCAGAAGGGGTAGGCAGAGGTGTAACAGTACACCCACGTCACCCACATTTCGCCAGTTATGTTATAGTCCCATGTAATAGGGGGCGAGCCTATTGCCATTGACCGGGCACAAATCCAGACTCCGGGCTGCTACTGAGAATTTCCTAAAGAAAAAACCCAATAACATTTTGCCCGACCCGGGAATCGAACCCAGGACCAAAAAAATGAAATGTTGAAAATGTTTTTGTTGTTGTCGAAATGTTGTGTTTATCATAATTAATAGTTTGGTGAATCAAGACTTCGCCTGGCGGAAGGGATCAGATGAATCATTAATATTTAATAGGGCTGTTTTGGTTACACGCTTCTCAACTTGACTTATCAGACTAATATTACCAGTTTGTTTTGTTAATAATTCTCTTAAAGTCGGCGTAGGACGTTAATGCGGTGACGATACGACACTAACTCTTTAGAATTATTTCCCTTTAGCTACTTAACATGCCAAACAACTTATTATTATTATTTGAGGAAAGAGGTAGGGTCTTGAACGCCCCTAAGCCACTGCGACCTAAAAGATCTATTGTGACGCCTTTTGCAGCATTACAGCACTTCCCCAAGCTGCAAGTCAATCATAAAGTCGACTATGACCTTGGGGGAGGAGGATTTGATCTCCTGCATTGAGATGACGTGGCCTCCAAGATGCTGGCTTCTGATGTGGTGCACTGCATCACATTCGCATAGGATATGGATGGGCGTCTCATCCTTTTCGCGACAAAACCTGCAAACTGTGGTATCACTGAGGCCCATCCTGTGAAGGTGTTTGTTCAGCTTGCAGTGCCCAGTAAGGGTTCTTGTCAGGATTCTTATCTGATTTTTGTTCAACGAAAGCGCTTCTTTCGTAAACCTTTTTTTGAAGCCCACAAGTAGCGCTTTCGAGTGTTCTTGGCCTGGGGATTTTTCCCAAAGGCTAATACTTTGGTCAGTTCCCCAGTTTTTAAGGTAGGCTGTAGTGGTAAACGACTTACTTGTGCCCGATGACATGGCAATGTGGGCTTATCTCGTTTCTCCTTTATTACGGCCTGAAAATGTCCTCAGCCTAACTTAACTGAACCTTGGACACTACACAGATTTATAAAACCCAAGGGACAAGATACATATGATGACTATCGATGTCAACCGCAATAGAGATAAAAGTTATTACTTAACCACAAGCCCCCACATTTACTTTATGCTTTATAGATAAATAATTACGAACAAATAAAGAGGGACAGTACCATTACGACTCACTTGATAAGTGAACTAGTGATGGTTGATTTATAAGGTCGCTCATCCATCCGGTTGAAGGAATTGATTATATAAAAAAAACATTACACTCTTTCTGTGGCAGTAATAAGGAAAATACATTGCTATAGATGCAATACTATATACTAGTAATAACCTCCTCCTTTTTTTGAAGTCGGTTAAAAATACAATAATACAATATAATGTAATATACTAGTTTAGGGGTCTGACGTTCCACCTGTAATTGTCACTGTTGTACAACTAATTCATGTCTCTGTGTACTTCATATATTATGTTGCTTTTTGGTGTACAAATAAATTATTTATTATTATCTCCTTTATTGAATTACATTCACTCATAAATTATATTTTTAAATATTTCTACAAAAATTAAAACCATTTAAAAATATAAAAAATAGGGTTCCATCGGTCTCGGGAACAAGGTCATTATTATTATTATTAATGCAACGCTTTGCTACGGTATGCTACGAACAGTTACGCAGCGCCATACTACAGGACGCTACGAACGGCTACGCAGCGGTATGCCATGTGATGCTACGAAGGGCTACGCGGTACTAATACATAATGCTACGAATGGCTTTGCTAAAATGTGTCCATTTTGTAGTATTTCCGGCCCCAAAAGATAAAATATGGATGATTACGTTATGTGTGGTCAGATTAATTACTCGGAACCCTAACATTAGTTAATATATCGACTAATTCAAGACGGTCCGTTGTAATGCGAACCCGCTGCCAGAAATTATTGATTGGGAATTTAAATGAAACCCTTTCAACGGAAAAGGCATAGGAAAAGGTTTGCTTTCAATTATTTATTCCAATAATAAGTACTCGAAACAGCACATATTGACAGAGTATTCGATATTTTCAATAACTTTTCTTAATATTTTCCATATCGCTCGACATCGTTGGTTTGATTTCTGCCGTTCCTCGGCTTTTGAGTTGAACAATTGAATCCAGGTAAACACAGTAAGCAGTTATTTCATCAGCTTTCAGTTCGTTCTTAGTACCTATTCAAGTTATTGTTTCTATTGTATTTGTTGAAGTTACGAATCAGTGGGGTAATTGTGTAATGCATTGACATTGACATTAGCTTTCATTTTGAAATGATAACAATATTTATTGCGTGGTACATAGTTGCCGATATGACGAATTGTCAAAACACACTGAGCAATGAACATTGAAATCCTATTGATTGCGATGGCGAGCGAGTTACGCAATTAGGTAGCAGTTCTTAAGTCAAATCTATTTTATCCTTCAGAACACAATGAAAAAAAAAATGCATAACTGATTGAGCTAAACACTCCGCAAACATCAAAAGCAGTGCAATATTCACAAACGCTTACATTCACAGAGTAAACAGTTCATTGTCTCAAGTGTTGCGGCGACAACCAAGCGGATTCCAGTTTATCGCGTAATTTGAATATCAAAACAGTATCATCAAGCTCGCCGATGTACATAAGCTTTCCTATTGTAATATTAATGTGTATTTGTGTGTACAATAAAGTATCATAATAATAATATCAAGTACACTAGACTCGATCAAAACAGGGATCGAGTCACAAACGATTACCAAGTGGATCCGAGAATAGATTTTTAAATCGAGAGCTAAAAAAAAGAGCGCTGTAATTGAGCTATTAATTCAGTAAACGACGGTAACATGCGGTAGTGTTGGGTAGAAATGATATCTGTGGCGAGGCTTTGTTGTGTCTGACCTTTCAATTAACACTTAGTATAACCAAACCATTACGGTATAAAAGCCATTTTCTGGAATCGGTCCAGTACTCAAGACATTTTTTTTTTATTCTTTTGTTAGCTAAAAGAGTTTCTTACTGAAAGGGTGTATTACAGTGTGAAGGAATATCTAGAAGGAAACCCTTATGGGCAATAATTTAAAATTTAAAATTAATATATAAAAACTATATTTTTGACATTTAATAATATAGGTATAATAATTGACATGTAATGACAGATATTCCTTGACATTAACAGATAAACAGATAAACATTTTATTGATAATTAGTTAAAATTATACGTCACAGTTTATATATAAGTACATATTTCATTATTCATAATGAACATAATAAAACTCACAATTTCAAAATAAAAATAAATTCAATATAAATTATCGTATCTAACAATCTACAATTTGATTAATAAAAATAAAATAAATTAAAACATTAACATGCGAATAATATGATCAAAAATGCATTTGATACAATAAAAACAATAAATTAATTAATAACATTTCATTAGTTAAAAATATAAAATCAATCAAAATATAACGGTTCATAATATAATTTATTATATATAAAAGGTTTGCTTTCAATTATTTATTCCAATAATAAGTACTCGAAACAGCACATATTGACAGAGTATTCGATATTTTCAATAACTTTTCTTAATATTTTCCATATCGCTCGACATCGTTGGTTTGATTTCTGCCGTTCCTCGGCTTTTGAGTTGAACAATTGAATCCAGGTAAACACAGTAAGCAGTTATTTCATCAGCTTTCAGTTCGTTCTTAGTACCTATTCAAGTTATTGTTTCTATTGTATTTGTTGAAGTTACGAATCAGTGGGGTAATTGTGTAATGCATTGACATTGACATTAGCTTTCATTTTGAAATGATAACAATATTTATTGCGTGGTACATAGTTGCCGATATGACGAATTGTCAAAACACACTGAGCAATGAACATTGAAATCCTATTGATTGCGATGGCGAGCGAGTTACGCAATTAGGTAGCAGTTCTTAAGTCAAATCTATTTTATCCTTCAGAACACAATGAAAAAAAAAATGCATAACTGATTGAGCTAAACACTCCGCAAACATCAAAAGCAGTGCAATATTCACAAACGCTTACATTCACAGAGTAAACAGTTCATTGTCTCAAGTGTTGCGGCGACAACCAAGCGGATTCCAGTTTATCGCGTAATTTGAATATCAAAACAGTATCATCAAGCTCGCCGATGTACATAAGCTTTCCTATTGTAATATTAATGTGTATTTGTGTGTACAATAAAGTATCATAATAATAATATCAAGTACACTAGACTCGATCAAAACAGGGATCGAGTCACAAACGATTACCAAGTGGATCCGAGAATAGATTTTTAAATCGAGAGCTAAAAAAAAGAGCGCTGTAATTGAGCTATTAATTCAGTAAACGACGGTAACATGCGGTAGTGTTGGGTAGAAATGATATCTGTGGCGAGGCTTTGTTGTGTCTGACCTTTCAATTAACACTTAGTATAACCAAACCATTACGGTATAAAAGCCATTTTCTGGAATCGGTCCAGTACTCAAGACATTTTTTTTTTATTCTTTTGTTAGCTAAAAGAGTTTCTTACTGAAAGGGTGTATTACAGTGTGAAGGAATATCTAGAAGGAAACCCTTATGGGCAATAATTTAAAATTTAAAATTAATATATAAAAACTATATTTTTGACATTTAATAATATAGGTATAATAATTGACATGTAATGACAGATATTCCTTGACATTAACAGATAAACAGATAAACATTTTATTGATAATTAGTTAAAATTATACGTCACAGTTTATATATAAGTACATATTTCATTATTCATAATGAACATAATAAAACTCACAATTTCAAAATAAAAATAAATTCAATATAAATTATCGTATCTAACAATCTACAATTTGATTAATAAAAATAAAATAAATTAAAACATTAACATGCGAATAATATGATCAAAAATGCATTTGATACAATAAAAACAATAAATTAATTAATAACATTTCATTAGTTAAAAATATAAAATCAATCAAAATATAACGGTTCATAATATAATTTATTTGCGACCAGGAGCTAGGAACTCCTCAATTGTATAAAACGTATTCTCTACGAGCCAGTATTTTAATTTTATTTTAAAAGCATTGTAGCTACGTATGCTAGTGATATGCTCTGGCAGATGATTGTAGACTGTCGGCCCCATAACGTGAGTCAGCTTGTCCGACCGCGCCAGTCTCCTGGAAACAGCCGCGAGCTTATGCGCACCACGGGTGCTGTACGAGTGACTATCCCCTCGCTTAGGGAAACAATCCATATTTTGCCTGACATAAATAGCCACCTGAAATATTATCAGCGCGGGAAGTGTGGGAATCTTGAGTGACTTGAAATAAGGTTTCGCTGATGTTAGTCGCGACACCCGTGCAATTGCCCTGACAGCCCGTTTTTGCATTCTGAAAGCGCGCAGCCTGTCTGCTGCACACCCCCAGAGCTCGGCGCCGTATTGTAATATAGAGTGCACGGTTGCGAAGTAGCAAGTGCGGACCACATCAGCATCAACCACTCGCAACTGCCGATACAAGGCGAAACAGGCGCTTCCCAATTTAGCGCAAAGCTTGTCAATGTGAGAAGCCCACGTCAGACCACGATCTATTTGAAATCCGAGAAACGTGGTTGATTCAACCTGATCTATTGGTTCTCCATTATTATAATTAGTAACAAATGACATTCTTATTATAAATTTTATACTCTAATATTAAATTATAATGTGACAAAGTGTTTTCCTATAATGGTATTTTAATAATCTAAATAATTTTCAATTATTGTGATGCATGATATTTTAATTTTTATTTTTATTTTAATATAATTGGTATAATTTGAGTGTTATACATTTGCACGCCCATGTGAAGGCAGAATGTGGAGAACTATAATTGTTGATAAGATCTCTATATAACTACCCATGTTTGCAAAGAAATAAAAAGCAAAATTGAAAATTCTGAAAAAACCCACGACGTATGTAAACGCAATCGAAAAAGGATTAAATAAAAAATTTGAAAAACCCCCGACTAAAATAAAGTAAGTAACGGAAGATATAATTACAAACTAAAGAAATTCCGTCGGGGGCTGCCATTGCACATCTGTTCGCGATTACAATTAAAATGTAGCATCTATTATGTATCTCGTAGATATGCAGCAATATCAATTAAAGACACAATTATTTACCTACGTACCCACCGTAATTTTATTTAGAAAGAAAGAAAAATGATTTATAGCCACAACAAGACGACATGCGGGTACACATAAAAATAAGTTCATTACATGGTACATTTTAGGAATTACAGTACATACCTACGTAACTGTTATATCATACCAAGACCAAATTTGCATGTCGTAGCTGCGGCAAAGAATTTAGTCACAAAGTCTTAAATTGCAGCATATTAGTTCATTTTAAAGCAGAGAATGGCAGCCCCCGACGGATTTTCTTTAGTTTGTAATTATATCTTCCGTTACTTACTTTATTTTAATCAGGGGTTTTTCAAATTTTTTATTTAATCCTTTTTCGATTGCGTTTACATACGTCGTGGGTTTTTTCAAAATTTTCAATTTTGCTTTTTATTTTAAACTTTTTAGAGAATTACTGCGTTTCTAAAATCGATACGGAAAGAGCGCTGGCTTTGGCTAGTGATGTTCCATTTTGAGAAGAATCTGAACGAATTTGGAGCGAGACCATCGAGAAACACTGGGAAGCGTTTTCAGAAACAAACTTTAACAACATTTATGTAATGTTGCTTGCAAAATAAGCTGGAAAAGTGGAAATAAAAGTAGAATGCTAGCGTGAGCAAAGCGAGCGTGAAATTTTTCTAGTATGGTCGAACAAACATACATAAAAACGTACAACCAAATATACAAAGCAACAAACAAACTTTAACAACATTTATGTAATGTCGCTTACAACATAAGCCAGGAAAGCGGAAAAAAGTAGAATGCAAGCGCGAGCGAAGCGAGCGCGAATTTTTTTTTCAGTATGGTCGAACAAACAAACAAACATACAAACCAACAAACAAACTTTAACAACATTTATGTAATGTCGCTTCGAACATAAGCTAGGAAAGTGGAAAAAAAAGAGAACGGAAGTGCGAGCGAAGCGAGCTCGAAATTTTTTTCAGTTAGGTCGAACAAACAAACAAACAAACATACATACCAACAAACAAACTTTAACAACATTTATGTAATGTTGCTTAGAACATAAGCCAGGAAAGTGGGAAAAAAATAGAACGCAAGCGCGAGCGAAGCGAGTGCGAAATTTTTTTCTGTTTGGTCGAATAAACAAACAAACAAAAATACAAACCAACAAACAAACTTTAACAACATTTAAGTAATGTCGCTTACGACATAAGGCAGGAAAGTGGAAAAAAAGTAGAACGCAAGCGCGAGCGAAGCGAGCGCGAATTTTTTTTTCAGCATGGTCGAACAAACAAACAAATAAACTAACAAACAAACAAACATACAAACCAACAAACAAACTTACAAACATATAAACATACAAACAAACAAACAAACAACATTTAACAGTTTTAGGGTCGGTCTTTCAATAGTCAGTAAACTTTAATCTAAGGAATAAGTTTGTCATTTCACAGTTATAGCCAATCTGCCAAAACGTCACATTTATTCCCCAGTTAAAAGTTATCAGACAGAAAAAAAAAAAAAGTAAAATTTTATAGCCTATGTTACTCGCGCCTTTAAGACGAATCTAAGGATACCTCATTTATTAAAATCGGTTCACCAGTTTATCCTCTAGGGGGGAACATAGACACAGACATACATACATACATACATACCAAGCAAAAACATTACCCTCCTTTTGGGCTCCGCCGCAGTCGGGTAATAAATCTCAAGAACTTTCCAAAAAACCTTATCTAAATCGGTCAAGCCATCTCGGGGAAAATGCGTTAAAACTCATTTTAACGTTCGAAAAATATTGATTGCGGCGCCCCCTGGCGAGTTAACACGATATCACCTATCTAAGAACCATACCCGATGAATTACAAACCCTTTACAGAAAATCGTATCCAAATCAATCAACCCTCATTTTAACGTTCGAAAAATATTGATTGCAGCGCCCCCTGGCGAGTTAACACGATAACACATATGTAAAAACCATCGCCAATGAATCACAAACCCTTTACAGAAAACCGTGTCAAAATCGGTCAAACCGTTTTGGTGATAAATGGGAACATTCGTTTGCACTAAAAATATTGATTGCAGCGCCCCCTGGCGAGTAAAAACGATATCACCTATCTAAAAACCATACCCGATGAATCACAAACCCTTTACAGTAAACCGTATCCAAATCAGTCAAACTTCATTTTAACGTTCGTAAAATATTGATTGCAGCGCCCCCTGGTGAGGTAACACGACAACACCTATCTAAGAACCATCACCGATGAATTACAAACCCTTTACAGAAAACCGTGTCCAAATCGGTCAAACCGTTTTGGTGATAAATGGGAACATTCGTTTGCACTAAAAATATTGATTGCAGCGCCCCCTGGCGAGTAAACACCATAGCACCTATCTAAGAACCATTGCCGATGAATCACAAACCCTTTTCAGAAAACCGTATCCAAATCGGACAAACCGTTTTGGAGATAAATGGGAACATTCGTTTGCACACACAAACAAACAAACAAACAACCTCTCACCCCAAACGCATACACCTTCTCCGTTCCGTCGTGGGTAATAAATGAAATGAAATGAAATGTTATGCCATTTAAAATTCATGAAAGCTTTGCCAAAATTTTAGCTTCAACTTTCAACAAGCTAAAATGAACGAAACGTAACATTTAGGAAATTAATTTTCTGAACTAAGTCTTCTAGACTTAACAGACAGAGATCTTCATCACTGTAGACAATTATAATTAAAAAATTTAATTAAAAAAGTTAACTAAATACAGTAGGTACAGATTTCTGAAACTGACTACTTTTATTTACAACCGACGTAATGCTGAAAGGAAATTCTATTGAATTACTTTGAAGGTTACGTCAATATTCTTTGTGAGACCAAAATACTGGGCAACTGAAAACTATGTGGGAGGCCAAGGCTACGAAAATAAACCAAAATTTGTTGTTTATTTACGAATAACTATGTCCTAATACTTCTTAAAGTAATACTTCATGTAATTGTTTACGTTCGGAATAAGAGCCTGCCAGGCGTGTGTTGAGTGACGAATATTCTCCAATCGAAAACACAAATACATTCAAATAGTTTGTCAAATATCAAATATCAAACGTGGATCTGGGAGGCGTGTTAATATCAAGTGACGTTGTTTATGAAGTAGCCGTTTGTGAGCTCAATGAAAACAACATGAAACGGGGCAGGTGGACGTTGATAAATGATTTTATTTCTATTGGTATCCAATGTACCGATTGTGAATCTTTGTGAAAAGAAATAAAGATAATGAATTATTAAAATTTTTGGGATAAAGTCATACCAATGGTATATTGTATTGTAGATTTTTTTTAAGTACTGTAACTTCATTGTGTTACATTTAAAAATAGTTAAGCGTACGCCAGTTGATACATTTAAAAAACATTAGTACTACTCGCACAGAGAAAGAACGAAATTAAAAATGGTGGCATTTTTATTGTCCTGTATGCTTCTTACTCACACAATAATGTGCGTATGAGCAAGAGGCAAATACAGATAAAAATAGAGTATACGATTTTATTTTCACTTACAATCTCACTATCTCCTTTTTTTCCGCATCGTATAAATTATGTCAACCACATGCTACGGAGGCTGCAGATTGAAATTATATCTTCTTACAAATGTTTGGCTTAACTCGAATTGGAAGCTAACTCCGAAGGAAACCGGAAATCCAATCTCTTCCTAAGCTTGCTTCGTTACTTCGATGAAATAAGATTTTTATTCAATAGAGCTGTTACTGCTTGCTGATGCTAAAAATGACCCAATTCTGACACATCATTCATTTTGCTTACAAGAAAAGAGAAGAAGATCCAATTCTGACGTGGTTTCCTTATAGAATTTTACTATAAAGAGCAAGTAATTTATGAACACAATGAAGAGTTTTCTGTACAAACTCCTAAATGGAGAAATCCTTCGGCTATCATGTTTCATACAGTAGAATGGATACTCTATATCCGTAGTAACCTACCTATCAAATGCCTATCAAACTTGAAATAGGCGTGAAGATAAATCAAAATGAGAATAAACTCTGAAGATTAAATCAGACGCAAAATGTATTTATACATTAAAAATATTCAAAACGGAACCCTTTACATCAAATTTGTTGCTGATTCTTGGAACACTGTGATGTTGAAATGGTAATTTGAAAGTTTTTCTATATTTTTAAATTACTCGTAACGGTCGGATGTCTGATTCAAGATTAAACATGTTCCTGCTGATGGTTTTGCTTAGAAATTCTTATCATTGTTTACTCTTCTGAAAACGATTATTACAGGGAAAACAAGAAAGGCCAATTAATTTGAGATGTAGTTTAAAAGTTAAAGCGGTACTTACGCGGAGTTTAGGCTCATTAATCTTCGGAGAATGATTTTTCTAAGGGTGCGTCCAGATCTGACAAATGCGCCGCGAATGCGCCGCTCGTGAGCTGCTCTCGAGATGTCTGCGCGCTGCATGTGTGCAGTTACTGCAATGGTTTGGTGCGCCTCTTTAGCGCTCTTTAAGCTTGCATAATAGACGCACCTGGCGCGCGTTCTGCACGAACGACGCGTGGACTACGCAGAAGCGGCGCGCGAACATGAAATGCACGTGCGCGGCTCGCGAGTTGCACGTACACGTTGCGAGTTCACGGTGCATACTGGGGTAAATTGTGTAATGCATTCACATTGACATCAGCTTTCATTTTGAAATGACAACAATATTCATTGCGTGGTACATAGTTGCCGATAAGATGAATTGACAAAACACACGCAGCAATAAACATTGAACCCTATTGATTGCGATCGCGAGTGAGTTACGCAATTCGCCAGCAGATCTGAGCGTACCCTAAGAAAACTACTTATTAGTAACTGCAATCACCTAACGTCGTTAAAGATATGTTGTAGAAATGGGACTGTAAAATTTAGGATCTGCTGTTGCAAAAACAAAATATTCTGATTGCCTTTAAAAGTAGTAAGAAAGAAGGTGGAAAAATTGGTTATTATGACTATTGTAGAACGGATCAGAGTAGAACTTTTCTCTCATTTAAAAAAACATACTCTTAAATAACAAGATCGTTCGACAGACATAGAACATCTGTCTCAGTCCCATGACCTACACATATAACACATGTGGCTCGTACATTCGGGACACATTCATTTTGAGGGTTGCAGCCCCAGAACCGCAAAATACATTACTTTAATACTTTAAGAAAGTTTTCTTCCAAAAAAGCCTAATAGTGGCTTTGGTCCCCGGGCGAGTAAGGTTGGGCTAAGGTTATTTATAATCTTATAATTATTTACTTATTACATAAATGAAATAGTGCATTACTGCAGCGGCCGGCAACAGGAGCATTGATGGATGAACGGGAAAATGGGGGACGAGGCGAAGCCGAGGCGAAACCGGATAACACATACTTGAGTCCATCAATGCCTGGTTGCGGCCAAGGCTTGTGTAGTACTTTTCTCAAATGATGCGCGAAAATTCAAACTAAGTAGTACCTATGTGAATTCTAGAATCAATGACCAACAACAATAATTTTTCACGCGTCGACATGTTAATTTGTTTCTTACTTTAAACAGCTCTATTTGCAAGCCAGTTCGAAATTTAAATAAAACCAAGTAACTTGGTTGCTATTTTTCGGAGTAAAAAGTTCGGTTTATTTTTTAATTACACGACTGATATGAGTTTTCATAGTAATTTATTTGGCTGCTAAACAGGACAGATATGGATTTTCATACTAAAATAGCCGGCCGCTGCTCGCATGTTTTGACCAGTACAGCATTTTCGGTTAATCTCGAAGAAGGTTGTCAAAATAACGTTCGAATTCCAAGCATGTTTGAGAAAAAAAAAAAAATATGATAGTAATATAGTTATTCATTCAAAACATCTGTCTTCTCTGTCACTTTCAATGATAACAGAGCTTTACGAAAAATCAACAATAATAACAGCTTTTTATAATTTATATTCTAATACTTGCAGAACATCGTGTAAGACGTTCTCCAAACAAAACAAAAAACTCACATCCTTACGTTAACATACAATAGACATCAAATTCCATTAATCAGCACGCACTAATTGAAAAGGGAGCGCACGAGTACACATACCTACCTACATAATATATATTGTGCGCGTGAAAAATGAAAGCATTTAGTGCGATAGGCTCCTCGAAGTATTGGGGATCATTGACAATCACATGAGACCTTCGGACATAGAGGAGCTGAGCATAATGGTTATGGTGGATCCATATTAAATGAGATTGATGATGGTTTTATTGTTAAAAGTGCTTCATAAAATATACGAAAAATCACAAGTATCAAATGAACAATATATTGTCTTTGATTTACCTCGAAAGTACAGACTTACATACAAAAAAAACTGCATCGAAACTGAAATACAGATGCATACTTACACACAAAGTATAAAGCCGCATGACAAATAAGAATGGCCACTTTACCAGCTGATGCCCGCGAGAAATGGAAACAAATGGAGAACGTTGTGAAAGATGGCCGGCAGAAGGTACTGATGGACGATGTACCGTTTTAAATCATTCCTAGAGTAGTGAGTGCTGGATTTGTAGAATCATGAGGATGAATTATTTCTTGGAATAAAGGACTTTCCGGGAATAAAGGACTTTCCGGGAATAAAGGTGCATTTGTTATTTTGATCTATTACAGAATTTTACTAACGGAAAATAAATCGCAGCTATCCGGGTACTAACACAAAATTATTAAATACTTGTTCGTAAACAATTTTTAATACTAAATTATCGCCTATTTGAAACCCGTAAATGTTAATTTAAATCCATAACCTCGTCTGAATAACATCAAGATAATGTTCGATTAAGTGTTATGTATTTATTATATAGACTTTACATTTGATTTTAGGGCAAGGCTGACTTTTAATTTATTACAGTCCCGGAGCATTTTTTGCATGTCTGTTGTCACATTAAAACGATTTGAATGTTCTGAAAACAATGTTCTCTGCCCAATGCTACTTAAGTTCGAATCTGCGAATCTCCTCATTTCTGATTCGATCACACAGGGACACTCTGAGCATAGCCCTCTCCATTGCCCTATGTGTAACTTTGAGCCTTCTTATCAGGCCGATTGTGAGGGACCACGTTTCAGTACCGTACGTTCTGGCAACATACACTGGTCAAAAACATTATTCTTGAGACACTGTGGTGCAGGTCGTGGGAATCCGCTGGATCCGGGAAGCGCAGGACCGGTCGTTGTGGCGATGCTTGGGGGAGGCCTATGTCCAGCAGTGGACGTCTTTCGGCTGAAATGATGATGATGATTCTATATCATCGTGGAACTACAGCAGTGATGATGCCATTCAGTACTAACGTCCCGTTTGATTCTATGGTATTAGAAAATAATCAATATTATCTGCTTCGCAGTGACCTGTTTTCACTTAGCGTAATCCTCAAAAAAGCAATAAAATAATTATTCTGATATTCCACAATAAACTAAACTCGTTTGCCATTTTGCCCCTATTACCCAATTACGAACGATAGTGGATGGACTTGCGGCGGCGTACATGACATGTTGACAATACATGTACCCTCGTCATGGAAGCCACAACCGCGCTTTATTTACGCTGGTGTAATTGACCGGACACCTGCCCGCCATACTGTGACTAACAGATTGCATAGTAGAAATTAATCGGAATTTTTCACGTGCTGTGTTGGTATTGCATGGAATTCTTAACATGAATAAAAAAAAAAACCGGCCAAGAGCATGTCGGGCCATGCTCAGTATTATAGGGTTCCTTAAGTAGGTGTTACAAACAAATCAAATCGAATATTAATCACGGCTATTTTAGTTTTTGCAATAGACGGCAGCATTGGCGACTCAGAGAGTGATGTCAGTAGCCGCTAGATGGCGCTATACAGTTCCAAATGTAATAGACGGCACTTGACGGCAGCATTGGCGACCCAGAGAGTGTTGTTTGACGCCGCTAGATGGCGCCAAATTTAAGAAGTGTGTCGTCAACATAACACAAAGTTACTTTTTGTGATTTTTTCAAATAGAAAGTAGCTAAAGGAGCATTATTTGCTACGATCATTTTTCTCTAAGGTCAATGACCTTTGAACTAGGACGTTTTAAGTATTTTTCAGTTTTCTCTCTATAACTCAAAAAAATTTAATCACAATATGCTCGAAATAATTTTAAAAGAGAGTTTTTACAAAGGCCTATCAATGTGGAAGATTATAAGTTTCTACTTTGCATAGTTTAGAAATGGCAGGGGGGGGACACATTGCACTTTGGCAGGCTATATTTCGCAGATGGTACATCTGATAAAAAAGTGATGTATGAAACATTACCTTCATTTTAGTAGACCTATTCAATGATACCACACGAGGGGGTGCAGCGAAAAAAATTTTTTCATCCCCATTTCACATGTATGGGCGCCACCCCTAAAATACGTAATCATGATTTTTTTATTCTTTTAAAATTGAGATCTATATCTATTCTATTTTTTAACAAAATTTCATTTACTTATGTTTATAACTGTAGAAGTTATTAAGCTGTACAGGATTAGGACAGACGGACAGACGGACAAACGGACGGACATGACGAAACTATAAGGGTTCCTTGTAGGACTACGGAACCCTAAAAAATTGCTTCGAAGTAACAAAATAATACGTTCCCTTTTATCTCTCTAATTAGTAAATAATTATTAATTCAGCGGTATTTACGCAATAATGCTCACCATTTCCGAGCCTTATTGCCTTCATATTTACGGATTAAATCGGTTAATTTAATTACATAATGAGCAAGGTTAATTTAAGTTTGATAATTAATGCTATCAGATATTTTAGGCAAAGTTGTGTTAGTACTTTATTATGAAACAGTGTCTCTATTTGTCTTCTTTGTGTCTCTATCTAATCACACCACATAATGGATTTATTAGATATATAAAATACAATACAAATATTCGTTATTGTATACAAAAAAAAAAGCAATATATATAACTTATATAGAAGATAAGTACAATTGCCAGTCTTATCGCTCAATGCGATTTCTTCCAGACAACCTAAGAATGGACGATATGGGCAAGTAAAGAGACCTATACACCTTTGAACCTTAAGGCGCTTGTAGCAGCCAAGTGGCACCCCCATCAGATGAATATTATTACTCGCTGAATACATCATATTTTATCGAAAATTCGTTTTTAACAATTGAAATACAGGTACTGTTGTTTAATCAGAAACTATTAACTCTGTAAATTATAGTTCGCTGTAGTTGTAGATAGAAAAGTGTCAGAAGTGGCAGTTTTTCGCACTTTTTCTGCTGCTACATGCGCCTTAATAGGTTTAAAGATTATTAGATATCACGGGAAATTTACCATGTATCCAATAATATTCATTAGTACTAGATTACGGGACCATGTTAGTTTTTAAACTCACAAAATTGATAAAACTGATTGATTGATTGACTGGTACTTACTTTTAAGTTATTGTAAATCAACTAGAGACTGCTAAATAAACAGCCGCATATTCAGCATTTTTAGGACGTGCCATTATTGCGTGCTCAAAAGGTTTTTAAACCGTTTTTCATATTTTAGCCTAATAAGTGTTTACGTCGAGTTCGTGCGTTCATCAAAAATTAACAATACCAACCGCAAACAAAGCGCGATTGTTTCTACCAACGAACTCGGTTTACTTTTCACCAGGTAACGTGTCCACCCCTCTCCTTATTTGAAATCCCAGTATTTTTTTTGCCACAAAAATAGTATTCCAATTGGTTGCTGAACACACGTAAATTTTCGTCAATCATTTTCACATTTTCAATTGTGAAATTTTGCTCATTTTAAATCTTTCGTTGGCCAATATACGGTTGTGAGGTGGTATTACCATTACCATTAGTTAGTTGTTTTTACGACTTGCTGTTTCGAACAATTTTAACCTTTGAAGTTTTTAAACTTTCGCGAATTTCAGTCATGCACTATTAATTCTGAAATTTGGATATTTATTTAGTTTATTATAACTTAAGCCACCAGAGCTGAAGCGGTGCTCGACTCATACTTCCAGTTGGGTGGGAGCACGCTCTTTGTCTTGTAGTAGCGGGCTAGCCTGTGAATTCTGGATTCGACGAGAATCAGCCTGAATTTGCTGTCCTTGTCCTTCCTGTTGCGTTCCAAGTGCTTCCTCATGGCAACGGCTTTCTTGATCAGGTAGTACAGGTCCTCCGGTAGGTCGGGAGCGAGACCCATGGCCTTCATGATACGCAAGATCTTTTTGCCAGTGACAAATCTGACCTGTGCGACTCCATGGGAATCCCTAAGCATCACACCAATTTGGGAGGGAGTGAGGCCTTTCTTGCCAAGTTTGAAAATCTGTTCCTTTACATCATCAGCAGTCAATTTTAACCAGGTCGGCACACTGCGCCGGTATGGCAACGCTGATTGGGAGATACCCTTACCAGGTGCGTGCATACGACCCATGGTTGCGGATTTTAATAAAAATCGCCGATCTGACAACGACAACAAGAGAAAACGAAAAATGAAATATTCGTCGATGTTAAAAAATTACATTTTAATTATATCCGTGCACGAATAGTCGCAAATAAACAATATTACATTATTTTAACCTTGTCCAAACAAAATATTTAACAGACAATCACAATATTTCGCCTCAGATAAAATTGAACATTGAACGCTCCGCAGCCGCGCCTGTAATCATTAAACAGATCAAGTGGTACAAGTTACGTGCCTAAAATATTTCCAATATAATCCAAATTATTTATGAGTTTTGTGTTTCCCAGAAGTTAAGATAACATTGTCTAGACGCTATTTCATCAGTTTTATTGTCCAATTTAAACTTTATTGGTTGTTGATTTAGAAATGAATGGAACATAAAATATTATACCTACATAGTTTAATTTATTTCAATAATTCTTCGACGCACTTTATAATAAAACACCCAATACCCCAATTACGTCAAAACTTTTTATAATACATTATTTTCAAGTACTAAAATAATGTCACCTCGATGTAGGTCTGGTCGGTTTATAGTCCTAATTTATTCAGGCGGCTGATTAATTCTCAGCCTGTTTATGACCACAGGACAGTGTTAAGAGGGTTTTACGGTGTACTGAACGTAGTGTTGACCGCAAATCATAGCTTGGTTTATTCTCGCAGGCGCTCGAACAGGCATGCTTAATGTTTAATGCGTAAATACTATTAAAAATTTCATTATTGCGTAAGTAACTGTTGAAATTTTCATATCATTTAGCAAAAAGGTTGACTACTAAAAATTTAACATTTAGAGGAGTCTATACATTAAGAGTTACAAACGACCGACCACAAGTGTTATGGACAGATACGAAAATTAATCAAAGAGATGGATCACATTTTTTCTTAATTATTACTTAAGTAAGAGGCTTTTATCGAGGTATATTTCTATAAAACACATTTAGAGTAAGAACGTAACGGTTAACTGAGCCAAAGTAACACAAAAAGTAGTGAGTCTTCAAAATATTAACAGCGCTATGTTAAGATTTGTCTCAAAAAAGCGTGATTGTGTTTAAACCAGTTCTAGTTTTTGGGAGCGAAAAGGTTTGTCAAATTAATTTAGGTCGAGCTGTGAACTTGCTCTGATTTTATTATGACCTCCCGCTCTGGGGCAGTGTCTCATTATGAACATTGCCTGTAGTTATATTGTTCATATTAATAAGAATCCTAAAGTAATGCTTTGGGCACCCATCTGTTCGGTGCACATAAAATGTTCCTCTGTAACGGCAATTCTTTCAACATGTAAGGTTTATTTATTTATTTATTTATATATGCTTTATTGTACACCATAAAAAACATAACATTGAATATGCATTTAAACTATTGTACAAATGGCGGCCTTATCGCGATCAGCGATTTCTTCCAGGCAGAAAATTGGGTTGTCAGATGTGCAAATTCGATACATAATTTAATAATAAAATAAAATACTATACTACTACTATAAAATAACAACAAAAAATATTCTATAAATCCTAATACATAAATACTATATGCATAAATACATATAAATAATAAGCAACGGTAAAGTAATTAAAAACGACCACATACAGGAGAAGAAACATGTTCATAGCGCCAAATAATGCTCCATCACAAGCCTCTTAAACACTGGCAGCGATTGCGCTCTTCTAATAGGCACTGGCAATGCATTCCACAAACGAACAGCCTGAACCGTAAAGGATTTGTCAAAAAATGTTGTGGAATAATGTGGTTTTTTAATTAATAAAAAATATATTTCCACTATCAAAACCAACAGCCACCACAACCTTCATCTTCTGGGTATTTGTATTTCAGCACTTGTCTCCTGCAGGCGGTCTCAACAATTAATCAAAATTTCCCAAGTTTCACTTTCATTGCGCTGAAGTGTCGGAATCAAGGACGCGTCCGGAATAAATGCGTAATTTATTTAAAAGGAAACCGCTGGTGCAACTAAGTTTATCAATTTATAGCTCAACCACGTGCGCAGTGCGTATCGGAGAATTACTTACGTACCTACACATACTAAGATGTAAGGGCCAAATGAGGGAGATTAAGAGTACGGGGCCAGAATTGCGATGCTCGTATTAGTGAACATATAATAAAGTCAAAATGGAATGACAGATTTGTTGCTTTCTCATCAACTCGCAAGAAATCAAGTAAATGATCATCAATTAAAGTGAGAAACCGCGTATCCGAGACATAAATAAATATTTTTAGGACATTTTTACACAACACCATTTAGCATTAAAAGAGCCTTCAAGAGTGACGATATTTAATTGATCGTCCGGCGCACCCTGGGCAGTCAGCTTCGCTACCAACCTGCTGACTGGCTTATCTTTTCCCCACGGCATGAGTCAGACTCATTATGTAGCTCATGTTGACACGATAGAAGAATCTAGTCTCAAACTAAGCAGAGCTTGTTCTATGGGTACTAGACAACTGATATAATATTTATATAATAGAATTTTTTGTAAACACATACTTATAATACATAAGAAACACCCAGACCAACACAAATTCATCACACAAATATTTGCGTCCTGTGGGAATCGAACCCACGACCCCGTGATCAGCAGTCTGACCTTTGAACCACTAGACCACAGACGTCAAAACGACAACATCGACAATCAACGACATCGACGTCTTCTGATGTTGTGAGCATTTTTTTTTTTTTTTCCCTCAAATGCTTTCCTGGAAACAAAGCACCTAAACCATCTCCTATTGTAATCCTAGTGACAAACGAGAACTATTCGTCATCTCAGAGACCAAGTGGTCAGACTAACTGTAGTTTTATTAATCTAAACGAACACGTCAACGAAAAATAGACATAACATAACATAACATAACATAACGCCTGTATTTCCCCGAAGGGGTAGGCAGAGGTGTATTAAGTACACCCACATTTCGCCAATTATGTTATAGTCCCATGTAATAGGGAGCGAGCCTATTGCCATTGACCGGGCACAAATCCAGACTCCGGGCTGCTACTGAGAATTTCCTAATGAAAAAACCCAATAACACTTTGCCCGACCCGGGAATCGAACCCAGGATCCCACACAAAAAAAAAAACACACAAAAAAAATACACGAAAAATACTTAGAACACGTCTTAAATCGTAAAAACTTTTTACGACCAATAACACAACGCAACGACTTTGTTTATTGATTCAGATTTATTTATGTATTGTTAAGTTTATTGTCATCTGATAGCAATAGAGAGTAGCAAGATATCTTCTGGGGAAGGCCGTAAAACAGTTTTATTTTCTGAGACAGATAGTGAACACTGACCATGTCAGGGATTTATTTTGATCACAGTATTGTTTTTATAGGCATTTTTACCTTTTTCATGAAATCTATTTCAATCGACTTAACTAACCTACTGAACCAATTGACAGAATGTTTTGTAGGAAAACTTTAATTTGGCAGACTTATAACGCATCACAATTTAAATCTTTATATTTCGCTTCGTATGCGTAAATGCGTTAAAAAATAATAAAATAATTTACTTTAGTCTAAAATATTTGAGAATATACAAATTTAACTGAACACATTGAGCTAATATTGTTACTTCCGCGTTCACACCACGCAATACCGTTCTTTACCCAGTATTTAGCCGAAATTTTCCCTAATTTACCCAAAATTACTTCTATTAATTACACTTACACTCTAGGCTCCTTTCTTAATAAACATGAATAATCGAAATTTTATAATTAAAATTAGCGTTAATTGGCTTTAATTTATTCACAGCATTTGTTAAACACTTAACGGGGCAGAGAAATAACAAAATATTTATCTTGGTACTGTACTTGTGTTTGTAAGTTACCCGCGTTTGAATGAAGTTTTTACTTAAAATTATCACTATTGTCCGTTAATAATGTTTTTTTTTTTTTTTTTTTTTCCGAATTGACTCTCGCAGAATTTGTACCCAAAATGGATACCCTAACTGCTTAACCGGGCGGGTGGCGGAGAATCCCGTTAGGGACTCCATCCGCTGAAAAATTTCCCTAAACCTAACTTGTAAACTAAAATCGCGGTTGCAATACCGCATAAGGGCGTCCCCCAAGGGAGGGCTCGAACCTCGGCTTACTGGGGCAGTGCGGGGAGACCCCGCCGCTATGTCCCCCTGGCAGCCGTTGCTGCATCGGGAATAGTTTTCTCGAAAGTGGCGGACTTTCGGTATATCGGGTGGGTGATGCGTTTCGCGAATCACCGTTAAGCGGCAAGCCTCGCCGGCGAGGGCGAAGACCTACCTAATCCTAACTCGTTAATAATGATAAATATTAGTTTATTTATTACTCAATCATACCTCATCAAAAAATAGGCTGGATATAACATTTTACTCGTAGAAATAGTTAAGGCCATGAAAAACGATACTGGCAGTCAGCATACGAATAACAAAACCAATCACAAAGCCGAACCTAAAACCCATTAATCATACAATAGACTACTAATTTCAAAAAGAAAATTACCAAAATCTATTCTGTTACAATCCAACAAATTGCGAAACAACATCATAGCTGTAGTGTCGGCAAGTAAGTTATGACATCGTAAATTTGTCGGATGTCAGCGTTGTCCGCGCGTAACGTCAGCATAATCCCAGCATTGCAGGCTAGTACGGTATCTGTAATTAGAGCTGGAGGTAGGGGATTAGAAGCGAGAGCTTGATGAATTGCTAGCTATTGATTTACGAAACAATGAATGAAGTCACAATGAATCTGTTAAATGTGACTTCATATACATAGAGGTGAAAATAGCTGAGTTAGAATGTATTCCTATACACGTTTACAGCAAACTCACGATGTCAGTATAATCTACCCCGTCATATGTGATACCATAACATAATATTGTAACACCTGGGAGAAAGCAAACATACGTGCATGCGGAATTATCGTATCACAAATCCCTGCTAAGATGTAAAATAAATGTAGTTTCTGTTGTGAAAAGCCACACATACAGATGTTACGTTTGCAATAAAGTAGCGTTATTATAATTTTCATATGCTAAAAGCGCGTTAACAACCCCTTAAGATTTTCCAAAGACTATTTGGAGTTGACCCATTTTACCCGCTGCTGGGTCAAAGTATCTGCTTGTTATCCTTTCGGCTATTTATTATAATTTATCTTTGTGTATGGCTTAAAAATACAAAGCGCGATGAACTAAATACATAACACATAATACATAATTTGCTTAATAATACAGAATATATTGAAATTACCAAGCAAATCAAAACACTGCAATACAAAATTTTATAGAGTAACGTCAATAATGTTGAAAACCTCATGAAAATCAATTGAATGTTTAGAAGAAAAAATAACATTCTTAATGAAAAGACCAAACGCACGAATTATTTTACTCAAAAATGTTCTGAACACAGAACATCGATAAATTGCTAGATATGGCCAGAAAATTTTCACACGCGAGAATAGTGAATGTACGTCGAACAGTGTGTTGTATTTTAGCGTTGAGACTACAACAATGGCGACCGGTAGTGAATATCGGAAGTCGGGCTCCATGCAGCAGAGCAGGCGCGCGTGTGAGCTGAGCATACGAATGAAGTGGCGCATACACACGAGTGTACAGAATGATAAGCAAAATGCGCAATGTTGGAGAAAGTACTAGATGTGCGATAATTATAGTGGCACTAAGTAAGGATTTCACTTATTCAATACGTTTTATTAGATGTTGTCATCCTCGTTCTGCAACCTAATTCACGATCACGTTTCATATAGGATTAAGCGTTCCCGTAGTCTACACCCATTAACAGTAGTCATGATTGTTCAGAGTTGACTCACTTTGTCAATTTTGTTAAGTTTGTCAAACGCCAAGTCCATGTGTATAATAGGTACTTACTTAGTCCCAAAACATTACCATCCCCATCTCCGCTCATTACTTGTACTCAATGTTGTCCATGCTAACTTGAATGTAAAGTGAATGCATAACAGTTTGATAATGATTGGTCGTATTGAAATTGCTATTCCTATACAGCACATTCAAAAGCGCTAGTACAGAATACTTCCTAACCAGTTGTTAACTAAACATCCACCGCAGTAACCCGCTTGTAATGAGCGAGACCACATCAAACTGCACGAAAATAGATAAATTGTTACAGAACACCACCTCCTTTTCCTATCCCCTGAATAAATGCCTCATTTATTCATTTCGGGTCCGTTCTTCAGTACCTAATTGTTTGTAAAACGAAAAACAAAATGGGAATATCTCGACCTAGCATTGTGTAATTAAAATTCTTGGAAGAAATGTTGATTTTAAAGTACAGCAGAATTAGTATTCAAGTATTTTTTGTGTAACAAACGGATTTCTTCGAAACACTGGCGAATGAAATCTGAGCCAAAAGATTTTGGAAAACATATGAATAAAATTCATTAGTTTCGACGACCAAACATAACGAAACTATGAAGGAAATGCAAGTTCTTCTTCTTCTTCGTATGGACATGAGCTACATAATGATAATAGCTCATGTCGTGGGGAAAATATTAGCCAGTCAGCAGGTTGATAGCGGGGCTGACTGCCCAGGGTGCGCCGGACGATCAATTAAATATCGTCACTCGTGGAGGTTCTCTTAATGCAAGTTAAACTAACATGATAACAATTATACTTACATAGATACTTAGGTATTTAGTTACGAGGACATACAAATATCTTGCAACACTTCAACGGTTCAGCTTCCACGTGTAGGTATGTTTGTATTATTCCCAGACCCCCGTTCTTCCGGCGAGCGTTTTGCATAAAAACCGGCTAATCACCAGAGGAGTTCCCGTAAATTATTTACCTTTACCTCATCTACTTCCGGCTGCTATATAACTTAATAACTTATTACATACGTAATTGTATTGAAATGTGATCTTGCAAATAATGCAAGCACAGAAGCATTCAATGATTAGGTTACACTATATATAACTAGATATTGTTATTACATATTAAGTTTTATCATAATTTAATTAAGTTTTTGTTTTGTTTCAGGTACATCCATCAATTACGAGATAACCGCTTCTGGTGTCACTACAATGCTGGTGTGTAATACATTCCAGAACTCATAACAATACATTACATTAAATAAGGCTTTCTACATTGTCGCGAGTATACAGCGAGTCTTCGCTGAGAAAACGCGGAGTAACATGATAACATAGAAAACGCAGCATAGGGCGACCTCTCGCCAGGTGAACCGACGACCTGAAGAAGGTGGCTGGGGGGGACTGGATGCAGCGCAGTGTTGTGGCGCAACTTGGGAGAGGCTTACATCCAGCAGTGGACTGCGATAGACTGAGTTGATGATATAGGAAAAGATAATATGACTTATAATGAATTTTAAATAGGTACTGCAATATTTATGTGAATTTATATGAATATTCATTCTATTTAGGCTAAAAGTGTGTTTCAGAGAACATTCAACATTTAAGTTAAACGATAAATAGGTAATGTAGGTTGTCTTATCTAAAAACAGTAATTTATACTTATCACAATTGTTTACCAAGTCTACTCTAGGATGTTATTTAATGTATATCATGTAAGATTGAGAAAGGTATAAGGTTAAGCTGCACTTGCCGCGGTCAGTCTGTGGATGGGTGACCGTTTCGTTACACATCGAGACCCCTCCGTGCCTCGGAGAGCACGTTAAGCTGTCGGTCCTGGTTCTCATACGAATATATATGGCAGTCGTTACGGGTAGTCAGAAGCCTGAAAGTCTGACAACTGGTCTAACCTCCGAATGTCAGTATTACCCAGTAACTGGGTTGCGGGGGTCTGGTCTTCCCAATATAATTGGGAAAAGGCGCGGAGGATGATGATGATGATGATTGAGAAACATGACGACATTCCTACCATGTGAGATACTCGAAGCAAATACCCAATAATTATTATGACGTACCATTTTCTAAATATGGCAGCAGCATTTTCTGCTAAATATAGCTCGTAATATTATCTTTGTACTCATCTCATTTTAGATAAATTCAGTTTTCCACTGTCTATATGTCTGAAACAAAATATTTGCATTAGCATTGGTATTGGAAGCTTTTGCTATAAAATATACAAAAGAAATAAAAAAAGGGGTTTACTTACATGAAAATAAATAAAGGGCCAACTGGAGCGTTTCTGTAGTCGACGTTACAGGCGTCACATGATTTATGATATAAGTAGAGATGTCGGCACCACGCAGTTTATAACGTGTGCCTAAATTATGACGGCAAATGGTATAAAACTGTTTTAAGGAATTTCAGTTTTTGTCCCGATACAAGAATCAATTATGTTTGTAATAATGCAAAAAAAAAATCATTAGCGTTCTTAATATTTAACACGGCTATCAATCGTCTTTGACTTTTCATTAGATTCCCAGACCATAAAATACGTTTTTATGATTTTCTTTTCCCCGAATTGAGTTAAAACTCGATGATAAATCATTTATCTCGAAACGTAATTAAATGAAGATCCGAGCTCACCCACCTGACAGTTCTGACAGATGAACTCCACAATATTAAGTCAACCATTACTTTACTTCTATTTTCATCTTTTTGCTTTCTGACATCATGAGATCAAAAGAAAATTATCAGTCGTTTTAATTACAAGTCAAGCCACTATTATAATATACAATTTCTACACACGAGTCCGTATCACTATACCGCAACATAGTCTCCAACTTCCAATGTGAAAGGCGTTTTTTTTTTTTTCGAATGGACTCTCGCAGAATTGGTACCCAGAATGACTACCCTAACTGCTTAACCGGGCGGGTGGCGGAGAATCCCGTTAGGGACTCAATCCGCCGAAAACGGGTGAAACGGGTGTGAAACGCGTGTCTAAATACAGAAACTCCAGATATAATGTAATGGACCATAAATCTAAATTATCATCTGGTGTTTGAAGCATCGCCAACCTTTCCAGTCAGTTGATTCCCACGGGGTGTCCATGGCATGCGGTTCTCTCATATGTTACCAATTAATACCCTCGCTAATCTGGCTATAATGAATATCAAGCTCGTTATTATAGTGTGAAATCATGTAAATTCTTAGTTTCTGGGGCATAGAAGATATAAAGTGAAGCGATATATTTTGTGACTTATAAAACTGTGATACTACCTATGTCTCACGTGGTAATTACCACATGTAGCTGGTAAACCTGAAAAAGCATACAAGCGTGAACGTTCCATGCTAACACAAAAGTCACAGACAACAGTCAAGTCCTTTGATACGCGCGCGCTTTTAATCATTCCCGTCGAATTGAACGTCCAGCGGGCTTGAGTGAAATATTGGAATTTTGAGCGACACAAGCAGAGGGACATATGACTGAAACTAATAGGATCATTTCTGAAAATCAGCAAGATGTGGGAGGGGAGAAAAAATATTCTGTATATCTGTACATGTTTACTGGCAGCTCATGAAAATAAAACCATACCAGGCTGACGGTGATCATATGTGATAATTATTAAGTGATTATAACAAGAATATGGCAGATGTATGACAGAATCGTAAATGTTTCGATACTCCTTAATACATAAATACCTAACTCATATCGGTAGTTACTCCTTGCGCCATCTTCCATCAAAAGTTAACTAACAATAAGTATGGACACCAATTTAGAGCCACTAAGGACCAAGTTGAAGCAGCAAGCTTTGTATCGTAAGTGCTTTTAACAGATGCATCATAAGACTGAACTTGTTGCGGCATTTTCATGTTAGTCTTCCTAGTTTAAGGAAACGTTTAGTGAAACAAAATTTAAAACTCTTTTATTTTAACATTGAACGAGAACCCTAACAATACAAGACTCCAGCTAAAAGGAATTTAATTTTTAAACTTTTCGCTTCGTTTCGCTTTATTATTAGCTACAAAGACAAACGTATTTACTTGACGTGTACTCGCTCGGTACAAAAAGACAAACATTTCACTGGCATTCGCACATACATTTACATGTCAAAAGGTTATTTATATCTATTTCAGAGGACGTTACACTAAACGAAAAGGCTTATTGCATATTCTAAGCTGCGACGATGGAAAGGACAAGTCAAAGTACTTAAGTTTCTGATATTTGTCACAGGCGAATTTGTACGATTCTATATACTACGATACTCATCTAATGGCTGAATGAAATAATTTAATAAGTTTGTGTCTCAATTTAAGTAAAATTAAAACAAGCAAGTGTTGCGTAGCATGTGTATTTTATGGATACAAAGCTGGCAGTATCAACATAATATTCAAGTAGGAAATAGACACAAACAATGAGTTTATTTAAAACTCTTCCTGTTTATCCCTTTACACGCGTTGAAAGCATTATGGGAGTAAACCTAATAGGTATTTCATTATTTTAATGGGAGCGAGCAGAGAACATATTGACAAAAAGTTTGTGAAATTGCTTAGTGAAACTTCATTCCGATTTCTTCTCAATCTCAACAAGAAATTCGTCAACATCATTCAAGTTACAGCTTTCATAAGATAAATGGTTATTAATTAAATGTAACTAAACGCAGCACCAGCTGAATTAGTCCACGTAGAGGAGATGCAGTCACATAGTGAAAAGTCTTGCGTGGTGCATGGAATGCTATCTGTGGATAATGGGAAATTAGATTGTTAGACAGTTATTTTCTTCCGTGACAGACCTGTGGTACAACCAATTTGTCCTACTTCGTATATCTACATCTACACTAATATTATAAAAAACCGGCCAAGTGTGAGTCAGACTCACGCACTAAGGGTTCCGTACAACCCATCGACCTAATACCCCATAGAAACTGATTTAATTTACGAGAGTTTAACAAAAGACATCAATGAACGTACGCGAAATGTGAATTTTCGCATCTCTTTCTTCCGTAGGTACTGCCATATATGTCTATGTTTGTCCTGTTTTTAGTATATGTTGCAAAACTACATAGTATGCACTATAATCAGACCAAGTTTGACGCTAGTATGTATTACCGTTTTGAAGAAAGAACATGAACAAAAAATGCATATTTTTCGAGGTTTCTTGTATGGGGTCCTTTGGTTTTAGACTTTTTTTATTTTTATTATTTGTCGTGATACACCTCATAGCAACACATATTCTGTGACAATTTCAACTGGTTATCTATTACCGTTACAAAGATACAGCCCTGTGACAGACAGACGGACGGACGGACGGACGGACGGACAGCGTAGCGAGAGTAATAGGGTCCCGTTTGGAACCCTTCGGGTACGGAACCCAAAAAGGAAAGATTGGTATTTTTGTGTATATGTTTGTAATGAATAAACTCAAAAAGTACTGTGCCGATTTCAATTTTTTTCACCATTAGAAAGCCTACATTCACCCTGAGTAACATAGGCTATATTTAAAAAAAAAACATGTCCACCCGTGCGAAGCCGGGACGGGTCGCTAGTCGTTGATAAAGAAACCGAACGTTGGTGACTCAGACCAACAGAAAAAGATACACGGAGCGCGTAGAACTAGAGAATGAATCAAAAAAAAGGAATACAAAATGGCAAAGGAGTACCTACTATTCCACCGACAGTGTCCACGAACGCGAACCGCAATCTGGAGCAAACGTCTACTACGTACGTACTTTTTTTGGCTTTAGACGCTAGTTCTACGCTCTCCGTCTAGCTCTCAGTCTATCTTATTCTTCTGATCTGTATGCGTTTAAGCAAACATAACTCTGTAGGTATGTGAAACCAATAATAATATCAGTGGCTTTTCAATACACTATTAATTTAAGTTGTTGTTAGTAAAGTGTAGTCAGCGCAATTGCCACTAGTATGTGTACCTACCGCTAACTTGTATACGCAATTATTAGTTCTAACTACAAACGCTGTTCTGGCTAGGAGAGCTAACTTTGTAGTTAGTGAGAATTGTTGTTTGCGGTACAAAGAATTAATAATAGTTTATGAAGTTATTAGTTACACACACAGTTATATTTATATAAGTAGTTAACGTGACGTTGCTAAAACGTTTTTTTTAAAAGCAAACTAACAAGCTTTTTTTACACAGTTCACATTATGTGGACAAAACAACGAAGGCGAGCAAGCATGTGGAGTCCATCGGCAAAAATTACTCGTACGCCTTCGCCTACCGTCGTTCTTTCAGTCTGTTTCCGGCATAAAATAATGTATACATATTTTATTTATAGTTAACTAGGCATCTAAATCTTTGTAGAGAGTAGTAAACAATAGCTGTTGATAGGGGATCGCGGATGCCTCGAAGGTTTTGTCTTTTATTGTGCGCTACTGGGAATTGAAGTGGCTTTCATTTATGCTCTTAGTTGTTCAATACTCCCGGCTGTCAATTCCAAACCACGCAATATTAATAGCAGAGAGAGAGAGAAAGCAAAATTCTTATTCTCAACAAATTCTTGTATAAATATCATTCTTACGGAAAATATTGTACATAAAATAATATTGTTTCATCAAACAGCAGCATAATTAAGTTAGCCTTTTCCTTTTACCCTCACAAAACCTTCACGGGGTTACACAAATTTGTGTAAAGAAAAATCGGAATAGCTTCGTACCTACATTGTGTCCATTTGTTGTAAATTAAAATAGCATTTTACAGAATCACAATAACCGGGAAAATACGAAAAATTTAGCGGAATTATGTTACATGCAGTAACAAAACAATTTTCTTGGAAAGTGTGTAACATAAGATAATAATGAACATAAATTCACCTATTTGATTACGCATTGATTTGCTAAAATGATTTTGCTAGAGGAAAATTTTGGAATATGTATTTTTCCTTCCATATCATTGTATGTACTTACAATGCACAATGTGAAGAAAACAAAGCTTTAAACTTTTACGACATTCCATGCAAGGTATGGTAAAGTTAAAGATTAATATAGATAATTTAAAACAGATAACCGTTCTTCGGTCGGTTCGGTCGTTGTTTCGTGTGGTGCCGGACGTAAAGAATTGCACCACCCTTTCTCTTCTCATGGGTGTCGTAAAAGGCGAATAAGGATTTTTTTGATTTTTTTACCGCACTATCTATTCCCAATCTAAGCAGAGCTTTGGGTACTATACAATGGATACAATACTTATATACTTATTTTTTTGTAAATACATACTTATAATACATAAGAAATACCCAGACCAACACAAACACTTATGTTCATCACACAAATATTTGTGTCCTGTGGGAATCGAACCCACAACTTCGTGATCAGCAGTCCGACACTCGAACCACTAGACCACAGACGTCGTCAATTCACCAGAGGATGGGCAGCAGCGTTCTCTGAGCATTTAAACAACCAACTACAATTGCCAACCCGCCTGCCAAGCGTACTGATTATGGCATCCCTTTGACAAAGGCCACCCGCCTTTGTCCAGCAGTGGACGTTTTTCAGCCGAAATGATAATGATGATGAAAACAGATAACGTATCTTATTATTACTACAAATACTTTCTATCAAGATACCTTGAACATATTTAACTTGAGTACAAGCTATCACTTTTCCTATATCTAATCTTTTATCTGGGTTCTCAAATCCCAGAAAGTTCTCGATATCACATTTGGGAGGGTCCCGATCAGTTAGAATAGTAGTTATACAAACAATGTAACTCTGACAAGAATTTAATCGACTAACTGCGCTGAACCTATTGCAGATTATGCGAAACGGTCGTACAGGATTTTCAAATCGGAGCTGATTTATGAACACTGCTTGGCTTTCAATGGGAAGGATTTTAGTAATTTATTCTTTCAATTTTATGGTTCGGGTGCCAATATTATCATGCGTATTGTGCCGTTTAAAAAATGTTTATTATTTTTGACTCGTTAATCATAATCAGAAACCTTATAAAAGATATAACCGAGGCAACGCAAAAGGTGGGTAGGAGATTGAAAAAAGGTAAGCCAAAAACAAGTTTCTGAAAAATTGCTTCATATCGATAAGAATTATCTTTAAAATAAAATTGAACAACCTTTGAATTCGCTCATAAAGCTACCTTGATACGATTCCAGTCAGTTTTTGATGTCTTGCTTTGAGCTTCCTTCTACAAAAATGCTTTAAAAAATCTTATATAAAATCTTCCTGCATCCTTGACGCGAACTTATTCGGACAATACCTTTAAGGGAATTTTTGCAGCCCATTCTTTGGATATTTTCAACGGCATGTAGGCTAAAATTTTATTCTAAATAAAATATTAAAACGAAGTTTATATTGAAATATATCTATAGAACTGCTAAATAAAAGCAACAGCTGTGAGTTGTATTTCAAAATACTCTGAACAACGCAAAACAATGAGCGATATGAACGGTGAACCAGATTCATGTATCGTGCGCATATTTAGTTAAAAAAACCGGCCATGTGTGAGTCGGACTCACGCAGTAAGGGTTCCGTACCACCCACCGACTTGATACCCCATAGAAACTGATTTAATTTACGAGAGTTTATCAAAAGACATCAACGAACGTACGTGAAATGTGAATTTTTACATCTCTTTCTTCCATAGATACCACCACATGTCTATGTTTGTCCTGTTTTTAGTATTTGTTGCTTAACTAGATAGTATGCACTATAATCAGACCAAGTTTGACGCTGGTATGTATTACCAATGCGAAGACAGAACAGGAACAAAAACGTTGAAAAAAATGCATGTTTTTCGAGGTTTCTTGTATGGGGTCCCCCTTTGGTTTTATACTTTTTTTTGTTTTTAGTATTTGTCGTGATACAACTCATAGCAACACATTTTCTGTGAAAATTTCAACTGGTTATCTATTACCGTTACAAAGATACAGCTCTGTGACAGACAGACGGACGGATGGCCAGCGTAGCGAGAGTAATAGGGTCCCGTTTGCAGTGGCGTGCAGTGGCCTACTTCACTTGAATTTATTTTTGGTGTAAGTTATTGATTTTTTTATGTAGGAAGATTTATTCAGCATTAATAGGTTTAATAAAGGATAAAGAATCATCGTACTTTGAAAAAAATATAATAACTTACACCACTGTTGAGTTTGAATGAGGAAGGCACTGGGTATTGCCTAATTGCCTATATGCAATGCACGCCACTGCCCGTTTGCACCCTTTGGGTACGGAACCCTAAAAACATAGAATTGTTTAAAAACAATTTAAAACATGAATAAATAAATGTATGAAAGATAAATGGCTTTTGTTTGTCGCATACACATTACTGTACGAAAGACAATTACACCAATAACATAGATTACATTTAACGATATTCAAAGGGTATTTCAAACAGACGCACTGGACTATAAAGCTATTGACAAATCCTGATGACAGTTTCCTTATCGTCGTTATAGACATATTCAACTTCCCGGAAGCCCGCACTACCCGGGAAAGGCAATTAACATAAACCATTCTAAATGTAGCGGTTAAGAGGACGTTTGAGCGAACATTACGAGTGATTTAGTTTACGCGTGACGTTTAAATACAATAGAGGTTGGGAAAAGGGATATACAGGGTTATTTGTAAAACACCGTTAACCTCTCAGGACCATGTTGCTAAAATCATAATTCACAACTTCTGTTCTATGACTTTAAAAAATTCATCATATTTTAGTTCATCAGATTTTTATACAAATATAAAAATATTTAAATTGAACGGTCTAAATGTTACGAAGTCCATGCGAAGCAAAAGAAAGCGCGATAGTTAAATAGCGAGGGGAGCGGGGTAAGGGCGGCGGGGACGCTTGAACTTGACCTATTTACGGGTGGCCCTCAGTCGTCGGTCGGTCGCTTTGATGCGCTTGCGTCGCGGCAGACGTAGGTAGGTACAGCAAAATACAGAGTTAAAATGTGTTAGATAGGACAACAAAATCTTGAAGGTTTGTTTTTGGTAAATGTATTATGTTTTGTAAAAAGTCATAGAACAAAAGTTGTTGTTTATGATGTTATTAACATAGTCCTGAGAGGTTAACGGTGATTTACAAATAACCTTGTATACTTACGACCACACGTCTATTTTACAAAAACATAAAACTGTTTTAACATTTTTATGAAAACATCAGGGACATTTTGGTATAAATGCATGTACCTGTCATGTTGTACCCGCCGTACATGCATTCTCAAAAACTATACTACCTATATTATATCGCTGTAAGTTTATCTACCAGTATTACCATAATTATACATATATCGTAACTGTAATCAAAATAGTCTTCATAATTAAAATTCAACAATCTGTTGCATGTTACTGGTTCATTTTCTTATCTTACCGCAAACTTCAAGTCATAATGACAGTTAACAAAGTTGACGGAGTTGACGGCGATAAATTGTAGGTTTAGTATCGACAGTTCTGTGCCAATTGACAATGTAAGACATTTAAGTTTCAGAGACAAGATTTATCGCAGTTCTTCTCTTGAATATAACCGATTCTACTGTAATGCTGAAATTTATGGTAGCTATCCCGATTTGTGCTAATACAGTTAAATACCCGAGTTCCTAATATTAACCAGCCCAGCCTACATGAAATTTGTGATCTAACATTTTACTTTCCGGGAAGGGTCTTGCTAATATTTTAATGCGGGTTGTTCAATCGATTACTATTGAAATCAGGAGCCATTAGTTTGGTGCTATCAAAATGAGATCAGTTAAATTCGCCAGTAATATTGTCGATGAGGCAGTACGATTTAAATTTAATTTGAAGGTCGATAAAATGCTACAGTACAATTTCATTTCACTTTTACACTAGAGAATTTGTAATACCTTGTAGACTTTTTATTTAAGTAATATGTTTTCGATCTATCTCCAAATAAGCAATAATTACTAAATTAAACGAACTTACCTAAGTGAAGTTCTATTGTAATTATACGAGCTGCCCAGTCTTCGATTCTTCATATATTTATTATGTAGTACCACTATATTCCATTGTTTTACGCGAATATTGAAAGTCCAGAAAAAAAAAAAACTTTTTGTTCTGGCAACTCTAACTTATGTCATTCTATTTAGAGCAATCTGCAATAAAAAAACTTAGCACATTCCGCTTAGATTACATACCCATAACTACTGTAATTTCCTAACTTCAGTCAAAGGGTAAACAAATTTTTGTTTTGGGTTTGGGAGGGAATCTACTATCGAAGACTGGGCAGCTCGTATAATTACAATAGAAATTCACTTAGGTAAGTTCGTTTAATTTAGTAATTATACTTGCTGCCCAGTCTTCGATTCTTCATATATTTATTATGTAGATGTTTAGAGATGAAGTTGGAAATTACATAAGTATTGAACATTCCGAGATAATTAAAATATCAGAAATTTCAAATCAAGCTTTTATTGCAATATTAATCATTTTGAAACTATCAACTTAACTATTGTTTATTTACTTAAAATCACAAGTCGCCTTGTACCAGTAGATACTCTTTATTATTATTAGATTACATAATTAATAATCAGTCTGAACCTTGCACAAGGTCTTAGCAGTAATTTTTATTTTATTTTATTTTATTAGAGGTATATTCTAATGATTTGCATAAACTTTATGTTACACCTTCCCTATTTGCCATTGAGGTGAAGGCATGACCTTGAGGTACGTACCTACATTTCTTGATGTCTATGCCACTGTCTATCATTATTTGTTTAATCCTATGACTAATGGTTTTCTTACTATTTATGAGGTTTTTTATAACTGATAAACAATTTTCAGTATTACCTAACTCTGATTTTTCCAGTGTCTATGGATAATTTGTATGATATCTTAATGTCATAACAAAACAAAACTTAGGTCCCAAAGCAAATAAGGTAGCATAATACACACCTGTTATTTTTCTACTGGAAGGTACAGATATTTTTAACAAGTTATTTTTAACTGTACCCCTGTGTCACAATTTTCATTACCTTGTTATAGGTACTTTTATGAACCATTGACACAATAAGATGAAAAAATCAATTATATATTTCAGTGTATTAACAGATAATGTCTGTATTATTTGTGCACTTCTAAGTGCTAACAGTATAACCTACCAAGTAATATGTAAGAACAACTTCTTTGATAATCAACCAGGAAAAAATAAAAAATTAAGGGCCAATGATGGATCCCAAGTACCTTTGTATTTTGGTCGACTTGGTCGTAGTTTAAAAAATACACTTGAAATATCTCTTTATGATAATGCTGATCTAACGGAGTTGAGTGAAGTGTATGAAGCATCATACTTAAATTGTTCTGTAAGGAATTTGAATATATTTGAAATAATTATAATTCAAAGATTCCTTCACCTTTACAAAAAAAACCCAACACCTTTATAGTGTTATTGAGTATTGTTTAATCGCCTTATCTGACAGTGATAATACCATGATTTCAGTTGTCTCATCTCATATTAAAATAAAGATATCATAAAGAGGGTGAAGTTGTCTGAAACTAACAATAATTGACTTAAAGGTTCAAAAAACTATTCTTAATACAGCCATTGAAGTAATAAATTGACACCAGGGTTGTGAGATCCATATGAGGAAAGAACTTAAGATTCTTCTAAATTCTTAATCAACCCCATTATTATTATATACATACATACATATAATGGCGGATATGCATAATATAGGCAATCATGTTTCAGCAAATTAAGTACATTTCATAAAAGTTCTTTGCAAAGATCCCTTTGCTCCCTATTTTTAGTATTGCCTCTGGCAGCAAATACATCAAAACAGTCTGAAAACTAGCAGTCTTGCTAAAAAAGCTATAGCCGACAGGTAGTTCTCTTTCACAATTAATATTTTTACTCCTAGATTCAAGATCAGCTTCTTTGTGGTCTTTGAATTTTCACATGAAGTGAATCCTAGCTAGGGAATCAAGTTTTAGGAATTGAATATTTACTCATTCAAATAATATAATAATATTGTGAGTACATAATAGCTGTAGTATTGTTTATGTGTAAAATAATTTGACAGAATTTTTATTCATAAGCAAAACTTTGTACCTAATCTGATAAAGTAACTTAAAACTCAAAGTAAATATGATGACTTGACTTGTTTTTTCTTGTTCAAGAAAAACTATTTGCTGTAATATAATAATTACAAAATATTTTTCAACCAGCACCAGATGTACCTATCAGCATAAATTTCAATAATTAAAATATTTAATACACTTTTTTGTAGTTTTCATGTAATTTATTCCACCTTAGAAATTTTTGTTTATACTCTGTATTTATTTACATAATTGAATCAGTCATTAAGTATTATAATTAAGTAATTTCTCACATCTTTGATTTTTTATAAGTCATGTGTTTCAAAAAAACATAACTTACAACATGGCAAAGCTGCTAAAGTTTCAATGAGCAGTTTTTTATGGTTGAGTAATTAGAATTGTGAATTATCGATCATCAGATTCATCATTCACTGACAAGATCATATCCTTCATGTTTACCAAATCTTAACACTTTGTAATGTATGATGAACAAAACCCATGACACTTTAAAAAGTTTCATAGTATTGTTACAATTTTTTGTCCAATATGATGGTGCTCCAATACAGTTAATATTATCAAGGTAATAAATCACTGATTTAAAACCACTTTTTTAAATAGAGCATAAAAGATTTTTTGTAAAAGCCAGGAAACAGCATGCAAACCAAAACAAGTGTAATTAAACTCATATTATTTTGAAAGTGAAACCATATTATTGTATCTTTTATCTTGATTTTTTATGAAAACTGTAAAGTATGCATCATTTAAATCAATAGCGCATATGTAACCATTCCTAGAAATTTGTTTTTATAAGGTTCTTATTTTTTCCCATTGAAAATTTTCTGCATGTACAAATTTGTTTAGTTTAATCTCCATTTGGTTTAGTTGGCTACAGTAAACATGTTTGTGATAAAATCAATCAATCAACCAATCAGTCAATCAAAATGTTTATTTGTTTAAAACTTTCCTTTGACAGGCTGCATTTAGCAATAACCTCAAAATCTATAAATTTTCTACAATAAAATTATTGTTTCAGTCATAAAAATTTTGAATTCATTCATACATAAACAATTTATGTATGAGGCATGTATAATGCTCTTCTTAAGAAGAGATTATTAATCTGTTTATCCACAGTAAGATAACTTTATCCTGTGTGATTTCTTCCCAAAAACATATAACACGTTTATTTGCCGAACAATTATTATTGAAAATCAATAAAACATTTATGTTTGAACCAGATTCCAGTTCATGTACCTTACTTGCATTTTTCTGCTGGTACTCGTAGTACCTTCCAAGGGTCCTCTGTGGATACCTGCCCCCCTCCCCTTTTTAGTCTGAGTCCAGTTCAGGGGGCTTTGAAGTTTTCCTTATCATTGTATACTTATTTTATCTATACAGGCTTGAATGCAGCAAAGTTGGCATTTCTTTAAGACTAGAGGGTGTTGCTTTATTAATAGCATGATTTTTGTTATCACTACTAGTTCTAACTTTTCTCCAAGAAGAAAAAACTGTCTCATGACATTGAATTTGATGCTTTCATAGTACCTTTATTAAGAAATCAACTTTCTTTCATTTTTAATTTGTGTTGTACCTAGTAGGTACATATCACTCTATCATGAAACATCTATTATAATATACCATTACAATGGTTCTTGTATTTTGGTCACTGCTAATGGCCAATTGACAACCACTAATCTCATGTTAAAAGCTGTTCCCAAATTACCAACTGCTGCTAGCGATAATCCACACTTTTGTCTTTGTCTTTAATTGGGTCTCACAATCTATTGTATCAACAAGTTTTGAGTTACAAGGTTTACCTTGAAAAAACTATATTGAGCTTCGGGCATCATATAATAAAGTCAAGCTTCTTGGTATTTAATACTTTTTGGAAAGCTCATCGCTTACATTATTCTGTATTCTTTTTTGTTAAGATATTTACTACCCATTATTTCAGGGTGATTTTCATTAGCATAATATGCGTTTTCATAGTTACAAGTATTTCCTGTAGCTTATAGTACAGTTTATTGGAAACCGTGGGCCCTTACGAAGCAGACAAAGTACATAATAGACTTACTAAGCCTTATAACATAAAGATCACTGATCTTATCGTATCCATTACTTCTCTCGTGAGACATAAGGTATACGTGCATATCATAGAACTTCTAGATATACATGTTTATGTGCTTTTTCACTCCACTGGAGGACCTGTCGTAACACGAACTTACATGTTACAAGGACAGAGCACAGAGACAGACAAAATGGCGCCATATAATTTTTTGCTATTGGTCTGAAAGCTGAAAAAATACCTGAAACACATACCTGTATCCTTTTTCATGATATTCTCAGTTAGATCTGGTATATCATTCGGTGATAGACTATATTAACATTCTATCAATGGTATTTCTCATTCCGGCGTCAACACACTACACCCACCAAACTCGATATTTTTGGCGTTTTTTTCGTTTCTTCTCCGGCTTCTCCAATGTTTTCCTTAATTCGTCTTTTGGCATCGTGTTTTGTTTACTTTAAACTTAACATAACACCAAAAATCACTTGAAAATAATTTCATTCGTAAAAAACGTCGTCCGCGCAACAACGCGAAAATAGTGAATGACATAAGTTAGAGTTGCCAGAACAAAAAGTTTTTTTTTTTTTCTGGACTTTCAATATTCGCGTAAAACAATGGAATATAGTGGTACTACATAATAAATATATGAAGAATCGAAGACTGGGCAGCAAGTATAATTAACAGTTGTATAATTATTATCTTCTCTAATTAGTTATAATCAGAGAAGACAATTAATATTTTAATAAATATAGCGCAGATAATTATAAGCCTTATTAACAGCCCGACACTGCGCTCATAGTTGTTTTAATATCATTCATCAATAGTGCGGCAGCGTAAAGCCTACCCTTTCAATAGATGTCACCGAGGCAATCGATTGTTCAGCTTTCCCAACTCCCAACTGATTTTACACTTTTCCAAATTGAACTTTATGGGTCGCGCACAGCGTATACATTTCTATGAATCCATCTTCAATATCGTCTTATGCGAGTCTGTTATCTACCACAATGACGTCTTTAGTTCTACATACTTGTATCTCGATACTAAAATCTATGATCTGACGTAACATTAATGTTTTTCCACGGCTCTCCAGAATAACTGGTATTTATACAATTTATTCCCCTGATGTATGTAGCTTTGAAAAAACTTTCATACACATTCTCTATACAAGAACTCTTAAGCAGAAAACTTTACGATCTGCTAAAAGTGCCCCTGTGCAGTGCGCGCACACATCCTAAGAAGCTTTAGAATGTCTGAAACGAGAATTCTAAAAAAAAAAATGCACCTACTAACAAGAACTAACTTTGTTTCAACAACGCTAAACTAACGTTTATACATGCGTTTACATGAATCAAGAAGTAGAAGCTTATGTTACCAACAAGCTTGTTGCTATAAACACGGTGAAGTGTTGAAGTCCACCAAATATTTATGGATGCGTAGACAAACTCAGTAGCATAATGAATTGACAAAGCCATGTGACGAAGGGTGTTTCTACCATCACACGAGAGTGACATAGTCGTGTTTGACTAAGCTCCTAAAATAAAAGATTTAAAAAAAAAAAACCATCACACGAGTTAATTAAGGCACTAATTTAACAATATCGTTGACAAATTAGTCGAGAGTGATGAAAAATACGTGGGACACTCAGAAAGTTTTGCGAAACTAAAAAAAATTGTTCTATACGTACATATATTTTTATCAAATCTTTTCAAAGTACTTTCCACCAGCCTCTATACAAAGATTCATGCGCCTAAACCAGTTTTCAAAACACTTTTTCCAGTCCGCCGCAGACACCTCGTTTACAGCCTGCTCGAACGCAGCCAGCGCATCTTCCGACGACGAAAATTGTATCCCTTTGAGCTGATTTTTTATTTTTGGGAATAAAAAGAAGTCACACGGTGCTAGATCAGGGCTGTAAGGAGGGTGACCCAGGAGTTTGTCTGGCGTGCTGTCCAGGAAGTCCCTCGTTTTGAGTGCGGTGTGCGCAGGTGCATTGTCGTGGTGGAGCAGTAGCCCGCGGAGCCCTGTGTTTGGTCGCTTGTTGCTTATAACAGAGAAAACTTCTGGCAAACATTTGGTAGTATACCATTCGGCATTAATGCTTCTTTGATCCCGTAAGGGAATTGATACCAAGTGGCCAGTCAAATTAAAAAAGCTAGCGATCAAAATCTTACCCCCGCTTCTAGATCGCTTCACTTTGGTAGGCGTTGGCTCATTTTGAAACACCCAAACAGTCGACTGGCGCTTGGTTTCTGGGTCGTATTGATAAATCCAGGACTCATCACCTGTAACGATGTCGTAAACACGCCGAGACGAGCCTGCTTCAAATTTGTTAAGCATATCACGGCACCATTCCACCCGGGCCTGCTTCTGAGCATCGGTGAGGTTGTGCGGCACCCAGCGTGATACTATCCTCCTCACGCGAAGATGGCTGTGTAGAATCTCGTGAACGCTTCCCGATCCAATCTTCAATATGTGTTGAATCTCCTGATATGTAATTCGCCTATTGTCTTGGATTAAATTTTTCACTGCTAGCACGTTTTCTTCGGTAACAGCCGTCAAAGGGCGACCGCTTCTTTCGTCATCCCCCAAAGTTGGTCGACCGCGCTTGAATTCGTTATACCAACGATACACGGTTGCCTTGGAAGGGCCTTCATCCATGAATGCCATTTGAAGTCTATCGTACGATTCATCCGGTTTCAGGCGACACTTGAAATCGTATAAAATCATAGCTCTAAAATGTTCCCGGCGCAGATCCATATTTCAGTGAGACACAATACTTTGAATTAACTCGCAAAAAATGTGGAGGGAAATTTTGAAATTGGAACTTACTTATTTTTACTTATAAATAATCATATTTTCGAAAAACATTATAACTGGCCAGTCTCCCATATATAAAAACTTTTTTTCGCAATACTTTCTGAGGGGCCTGGTAGTGTTTACAAATAAAATACTTGGTTGATTTGAAAACAAATTCAAATCACACCCGTTAGATTATACCTGACCCACCATTTCCATGTTATGATGGACGTTGTGATAATGATGCGATGACCTGCAAAACGGATTCCGGAGTCCCGTGCTTTCTATATTAGAAATGGAATTATGTATAGTCCTCCCACGCGGTGCCTTCTCTGAGAGCCTCTCACGGATCCTTCTAACAGCTGATTCTACAAAGCCCACATGTTCGCAAAATTACTATACGTGTAATGTTTTCTGATATATACCAATATCAGATTTGAATAACTTTATTGCTTCTTAGCAATCTACTTTAGCCTCCCTCGATTTCTTCGGGGAAATAACTTATTTTGGGAAACAGGAGCTGTATTGATTATGTCCTCTTAGTTAGGTACTCCTTCATTGGAAACAATAACAATAACAATATCGGAGTCGTAATTTGAATTAACATCAATAATGCCAAACGCCCACTCAATGTTTAGTGCTTACCTTAACAATTAACAAGACGGGTATATTGTATTACAACCCTTTCAATAACAAATTGAACATGAAAGGATCAAAGCCAAATGTATTAAGTTTCCTTACCTACATTTAATTATATAAATTGTGGAAAGAAAAAGTTCTTATATTTATTGTAGTGTAGTTCTATTTCCGTACCCACTTCAAACTATTTCGTTAAGCGAGTTTAAAATTGTTCTCCAAATCAATTTTACCAGCGTCGGTGTTACAAATATCTACTTGATATTTTCAGCATTAAAAAATAATAAGGATTTGATCTGATGCTTCCACGAAGAAACTTTTTTTTCTCCGTGGATGCTTCCAATTAAAAATATTTGCGACTCCAATTACAACGTAAGTAGAAGCCAATTAGTTATAAAAGGGGTAGCTCTTGTAAATCATCATTGACATCATAAATCATTTTTCCCGTTACACCAAAGACGGGATTCAATTTACTACAGCTGCTCGGCTTTGTAAATATTTAGAACACAACAGAACAAGTTGACGTTTAGCACAATGTACTGTCTTCTGACATTAATGATCTTGTAGTAGGTATAGTTTAGTCCATTTACCATTCGAAATATCTTATGAAGAAAGACATTTCGACTTTTAATTTAAAATCATAATATGTTCCCGGAAGCAGCCAGCACATACATTTACATAGGTAACTTGCCAAAGAAAATAAGACCAAAAATATATCTTTTTCATTTCATTTCCATAATTTAAATATGGAACAAGGGCACTTGTAAAGCTACTGATGCGGATTCATTGTCTCTTTTTAATCCAAAAATATTAGCCTAGAAAAAAAGAGATAGCATGATTTGAATTTCGTATCTTTATAAGAGCTCCACAAAATCTGAACTGTGATGGAAATTATGTAAATACCGTACTTTCGTAGGTGACTGGTTCATCCTAACGTTCATAATTTGAAATCAATATAATATTGACTCCACCAAATGCTATCGCTGTCCCAGTATTAACATAACATAACATCACGCCTGTATTTCCCCGAAGGGGTAGGCAGAGGTGTACAATACACCCACATTTCGCCAGTTATGTTATAAGTCCCATGTAATAGGGGGCGAGTCTATTGCCATTAACCGGGCACAAATCCAGACTCCGAGCTGCTACTGAGAATTTCCTAATGAAAAAACCCAATAACACTTTGCCCGACCCGGAAATCGAACCCAGGACCCCACGCTCAGCAGTCGCGCTTGCGACCACTAGACCAACGAGGCTGTCCCAGTATTGAGTTAAGTATTTATCATGACATTCATTTAAAGATCCTTCTATAGGTATAATGGTAATAGTTATTAAACCATTAATTGTTGGCACCTACAGAGTCCGTTCATGTCGTACTTGCAAATATCTTTATCCGTAAAAAACATCAAAATTAAAAGATAAGGAATCTTCGCAACTAAAACTAGTTAGAAACTGAAAATGATTCATTTTCAATTTATGTTTCATTTTAATTGCAACCCCGAACACAGACGGTGCGGTCGGTGTTGTCATCAATGTTTTTTGTTTCTAATAAATATTCTTAATCGACTTTCACAACTATTTATTAAATAAATGGTTTGAACCAACTAGTCGATAGTTATAGTAGAGTTTCTTTTGACTGTTTAGGATGAAGGCCTTTGGGTAGTTTGACCCATTTTGGGTTTTAGAACATTTGGAAAATGCTCATAGGACCAAAGGTACCTGTTTATTTTACGTGACATATTTTACAACTTTACCGTTCAGAAACAGCCAGCTTTTTCATATTTCACCACGTTTTTATAACCAAGCACGTTCACGTAAAAAGCTACGATGATACTTTCGCTAAAAATTCGTAGCCCTTGAACAATTTCTGTCACATTACTTATAACAAGTTACAACTTTTTCAAAACGCTTGAACTCAAAAAGTGCTGATGCGGAATTTCGGAACAAATGTCAATGTTTTTTGGAGCAAAAATACGAGTATTAACTAGTAATTAAGAGTAATAAGTAGTTATTAAATAAGTTATAGGGAATAACAAGTATTACAACTACAACTACAATATTTCTGTTTACCAAAAGTGGATAGATCGATTATACTTTATTGTTTGCACACCATAAAAAACTCTAAAGTGATAACAAACATGAGCATAGCACTAACAATTTGCGGAAAGTACAAAGGAATCAAATTATTTGTAAGCAATACTACTAAGCAATAGTACTATTAGATATTCTGAGGCAATACGCCAAAAGTTTCAATATTTGCAGACAGTTGTGGTACGTTATGTTTACAAGTTATTTATTGAATTGAATTGAATAATTATTGTTATTATTGTTGTTTAATCCTAATTACATGTAAAACCATGTCTTATGTACCAACTTTTATGCGAATAAATGAATTTGATTTAGTAAAAAGGCGCCAAGAAACTAAAACTTATTATAAGTGGCTTCACTACGCTGAACTAACGTTGATAAAACTATGGTGTTTGTATGTTTTCGGTCTTATAATTTTATTCTAAAAACCTTGGAAGTCCGCGCATGTTTTATTCCAAACTTTAAGGGTGATCTATTTTGCTGGATGAAATAGGACCTAAATTTTGTTATAAAAGATACGATAAGATCCGAGGCAGAAAATTTACACCTCGGGGAAATTGAATTAAAATATCAATTGTGGCTTCGCGTTCAAATTAATAATCACCTGTTCTATTTATTATTGCATTTGCTCCGGAGGAAAAATACCATGAGACGTGTAATGAACGAACAAACAACGTATAACGAATAATGTCTTTATTATTTGCCACCTCGACGTTTACCCTTGTTACGCTGACTGTAACTTTTTTATTTCATTACTTTATGTCACGAATTTTCTTTTGAGAAGTCAGCGTTCAAGTTTATATCTTAGCATAATTAAACATTAAATATTTGCTCGGCGTATTTTTGGATTCCAAAGTTCTGTTGAATTCTGTCTTGCAGAATGACATTGTAATGAAGAAAACAAGGAATTATTTTGTGACATAGGCATTATGGCAATACTTCTTATATTAAAAAACCCTTCGTATTCCGACCGTTTGAGCTGTTTGAGCAGATCACAATTTTCTATGGCGGTATTGGCGCGATGGTGGTATAGATAATACGAAGCGTCATAACACTTCCACCACCTACACATCTAATCGTCCCTCATGTTCCTGTCCTCATTTGTAAGGTCAAGAAAAGCTAAAATAATGATAAGGTCACTGACTTTTTATTAATTAATATATTACCACAAATTACGTTAAACGCTTTTATGGGAGAATAAAAGGGGACGAAGAATTATGGTGACCCACACATTAATTCGGCTAGTTATCTCCACATTTTCGTATTAGGTAAATATCCTCACCCTTGCACATACAACTTACTTAACGGAGTCAAGAATTCAGGATGCAGCCAAGTACACTATTTTTCAGAAGCGGACATAAAACCGAAATGTCTTATTAAATTCAGTATAGTATAGTATGTAGTACACAGTATAGAAGTTATATCCCACCAAAATATGGATTGATTTTTCTTCTCTTCTTTGAGATAAAATTGTATCATAAAACAAAAATAATCGATGATCATATATTATTACAATCATAAATAGATTATTATTTGTAAAGCATTCAAAGTTAAAACAGGTATGATTTTTGAAAGAAATACAACGAAATGAAACGTCAATTGGAATTGGTTACATTGAATACTTGGATGGAAAACTCCAGTTGAAAACCTAATTCACGTCAGTTCGAGATTGAATCTTTAGCGCTGAGCGAGCAATGAATAGGCACTTAATTCACAGGCAAAACGTCGCTAACTCACTTTTTAAATCATAATCATCATTACAGCCGAAAGACGTCCACTACTGGACAAAGGCCTCCCCCAATTAAGGGGGGGATATGCCATATTTTAAATCATAATACGTGCTGGTAATTTATAACATTAACGGTAACTTTTCGTGACCACATAATGAGCATTTGTAGGAAAGCCTATAGGAATCTTGGATTTATGATTCGTATGGTGCGAGGATTCACCAATATGAAAGCGATTACCGCCCTATATAATGCACTGGTGAGGAGCCAATTAGAATGTAATGCAGCCATCTGGGCTCCGCATGAAATTAAATATGGTCTCATGCTGGAGCGGGTACAAAATAAATTTATTAGATATTTATATATGCGAAATTATGGTGTGTATCCGTTTTACCCATTAATGTACCCCACTTTATTTATTTTGGGTATGGTAGGGTACAATGAGTTAAAAGTCAGGAGGGAACTGGCACTCACCTCGTATTTATTTAAAATACTGAGAGGGAAGGTGCATAATGCGGACATGTTAGGGCAGGTGAGCCTGTGTGTGCCGGACAGGTACGTGTGGCGACGACGGCAGCCACAACTGCTGGTGGAGCCGCGCGGTCGGACTAACCTTTTGAGGGAGGCGCCGCTGACCCGTGCACTCCGCACTCTTAACCTCATAGCCGGGGAGACGGATCTATTCTGTTGTTCTCTGAGTGAATTCACAAGAACAGCATTATTTGTTTTATGTTACAAAATTTAATTAATACATTATCATGTTTATATTCCGTACACTGCCGCTTTCGGTTAAAAAAAAAATCCTGTAATGGTAGTTATAAGAAAGATAAATAAATAAATAAATAAAATAAATAAATAAAAAAACATCATGCATGGATTCGGCAACAGTGCGAGTTAAAAAAAGCGACCCGCTTCTGTTTAGTATTTACAATGGTATTTTTTTTTCATATTCTCTCTGGGTATAGCCTTTCCTCTTCCTCTCTGGAGTGTATAGACGTAGAATTCAAACTGGTTGCGGAACTTTTTAAAGAATGTACATAATGGATGCTATTTTGCTTTTCATGCACTTGGCTTACCCTCTACGTATGTATGCGTGCAGATGTGTAATGCTCTGTTTGAATCTTTTGTTTCGTTATACTGAATACTAATACTTGGATACTGCGAGTTCTAGCTTGGCATGGCTAAAATATAGAGTAAGTAACTATCTTACCAGTTTCTTGTTTCGGCCAGAATTTTACGTTAATATCGCATCCTTCTCTTTTTGTTTGTCATTACGCTCTTGACAGAGCGGTCGTGGTCCTCATGTACTGTTGCCAGAGGCTGCTGTAACTTTTTCGTCAAAGTCAAACGTGACAAAAGCGTAGTTCGTTCTCCTGAATTACCAAGCATAAAAATACGAATATGAATACATCAGAGGGTATTTCTCAATATCATACCTAAATTCACGACACTCTAGATACGTGATAAGTAATCAATCAGAATGTAATATGCTCATACATACAAATCGCTTACATTCAGAAAAACACGCGTTTATCATAAAAGCTACGATTGCCTTTGTAAAAACTCTGCTGAAACTCACTTTGACGTGTTGGATTGAAATCCGGACAAATTTTTTCTTTGTGTCTCTTGTCACCCACTACTGTGAATTCAATTGTTCGACACAAACCAAACAGTTCAGTTAAGCGACTTTGTGAACAGTAGGTACTTGATTCACCTAAACGTCACAATTGTATTGTATGGTAATTGTGTGATTTCATATTTAAATTTAGTTAAAACTATTAGGCTGGGATATTGTATTATATAATGATCAAATAACAGCAGGATAAAACTTATTTCAACCGACGAAAAAAAGCAAGAGGTTCTCAATTCAACGCGTATCTTTTTTTTTATGTATGACCACGCATAACTTTTTACAGAGTAGTCCGATTTTGATGATTCTTTTTTTAATGGATAGGGTATATCTCGAGAGTTAGTCCCATTTAAATTTGAAATCAAAATCCACCCCTAAGGGTAGAAAAACATGAGGTATGAGTGCTTGTTCACCCACTGAATTCTTACCTGTTAACCGATTCTGTTGAAACTTGGCACACATAAATCTAGTTCTAGACACTAACAAATGAGACAATGGAGACATGGAGTTAGATTTTAGCTAAAAAATAAATAAAAATTTAACTTTTTAACAAAAAATTTAACCGACGAAAACAGAAACTGAAAAGCGAAAAATAAATAATAATAAAAATTTGTCTTATAACTATTTTCCTAACTAAACTAATGTGAATAACTAATTATGAGTCGGCGCCAAACGAAAAATCAACGAAGATCATTTAATTAGAAGTTTTTAAACTTTCGCGAATTTCACTCATATTGAACTAAGTTTACGGGACTTGTCGCGCACAATTAAATCAAAATGTAACAAACATTTTGACTAACCTCGACGTTTCGGTCAAGTTGCATTGGCCGTGGTCACGAGCAGACTGAAGTATGTGGGTGTCATCGTCTTGAGCGGCGGGTGTTTTCTCGAACTACCCGACAAGTCCCGTAAACTTAGTTAAATATCATTAAATTACTTCAAAGAAATAATAAAAAAAAATACTCGTAATATCAAATACAGCGTGAAATTTTCAACGATAAACAATAACTTTCCAAAAATGCGTTCTTCGCTTGACCACTTGCAACTTGCACGCACTTTGTTTTTTTTATTGGCGCCGACTTACAATTAGTTATTTACATTAGTTTAGTTAGGAAAATAGTTATAAGACAAAATGCTTCATATTATTTTGCGCTTTTCAGTTTCTGTTTTCGTCGGTTCAATTTTTTGTTAAAAAGTTTTATAATAGTATCATTACGTTTCAATTTGCATTGAACAAATAGTTTAGTTTATATTCTACTACATTTTATTTATTGCCTACATCATATTTAACGCGCAAACAAACGACCAAATTCTGTTCTACTAATATTATATATATTATAAATATGAAAGTTTGTGAAGATGTTTAAATGTTTGTTATTCAATCACGCTGTAAGGGCTGAACGTATTTCGATGAAATTTGGCGTACAGATAGAACATAACTAGTTTTAACATATATGGTACTTTTTATCCCGGAAAGATGAATAATTCCCGAGGGATCACGCGGGCGAAGCCGCGGGCATAAGCTAGTTTCCAATAAGTACTGATGCAGCAATTTTGCACTAAAATACATAATTGTTGTGGTCCCTTTAACCGACTCTCACATTTGTCGATAGGAAACATTTATCATCCTATTCTACGCCAGAAAACACGGATTTTCTTAATATCCCGTAATAAAAACATAGACTACTGTCTTCTTATCATAAAACAAACATAAAAAGCCACCTTTTCATCACATCTTTAACACCGCGCTGTGCATCATAATTCCGTTGCCTTCAGGTACATAAATTGTTTTTAGGAAGACATTCATTACCGGCCACGAGCTCCTCGCCTGTGACATTCAATTCCCCACGAAGTAAATTTGTTTGTATGTCTATTTATTTCGCAGTACATTTGAGAGATGTTTCGAAGGAGGACGCAGAATGCAAAGTAGGTATCTATTTTCACAACTTCTTAGTTATTATTAATCTTGGACGTGTATTCGAAGTCGCTGCAGATTTTGATTTAAGTTTCGCGTATTTGCATATTTTGTAATTGCAATTTTTAGAGTTTTTGTATTAAATGTTACTAATTGAATACTTTATCAGGAAAGACCTTCGTTCTTCCTTAGAGACTTTTATTTAAGTGTTAATATGTGAGGCAAATCCCAAGCATTCTATAAATAAACAAAATAACTATAAACAATGCCGTAGTAGAAAGCAAGGATGAAGATATTTTAGTTAAGCGATATTCTGTAAATTCAGTTTGAAGGCAAGCTAAACACAAATGATCACATGATACTCACTGTGAAGTCAGGCAACAACATCAAGCTCTTTAGGGTTCAACTGACTCTTATTCATTTTCGTAAGCCTTACTTTGACATTAAAATTGTTAACATTATCATTTATTATTATTCTGTATGCTCTATAATAAATGTTTTGAAAGTACGTATATCATGAAACATTTTATAGATTTCGAAACAAAAGCAAATTTTCTCAAGTAATTCATATTCTGAATCAATATTCATTGAGCATGAATTTCGTTAAAGCCAACGCATTAACGAAATTCATGCTCTGTTTTATTGTTTGAGTATGTATCCACTGATGTGGCGACAGTCGGAAGGTGAGGCGGGGAAATATTAATCAATAAAATTGCAAAAAAATCACGTCACCGCTTCGGTAAGATTTTTTGTGCACTCTTTATAAATTCCCCGTTCCGCTCTCTGCGTCAGTGGATCCGCACCCTAACGAGACACAAAACTGTTGTACTAACTTCTTTACAAGATTTTCACTATAATTACAAATTGCAATAAGTATAAGCCACTTTTCTGATTCGATCACGCAGGGACACTCCGATTATAGCCCTCTCCATTGCCTATTGAGTGAATTTGAGTCTTCTTATCAGGCTCATTAAAGACCTAGTGAATGTCACGGGAATCCGCTGGATGCGGAAAGTGCAGGATTGGTCGCAGTGGTGATGCTTGGGGGACGCCTATATCCAGCAGTGGACGTCTTTCGGCTGAAACGATGATGATGAAGCCAATTTTAGCAAGTAATTATTAAGAGGAAGCCACAGGGAAAATAATCTGTTGTAATAATATCTGCATTTTTTCAACTGTCAAAACTATGCTTCATAGGTGCTAAATTCCCTAAATTTGTGTAAAATTATATCCAACGATAACCGTCTTGAACCAAAAAGAGTTCAAAATCAGTCTGGAAAATTGCTTACAAAATGGAATTAGTTCCGAACGATAGAACTTTTTACTGACAGGGTTTTTAAAAACGATTTAGAAAGTAAAAGTTTTTGTGCCTTGGTGTAATTTTGTGGAGTCTAAAGCGATTTATTTATGAATTTCATTACTCAGAAGGTCAGATGCTTTGATAACTTCTTTTATTTGCTCTTTTACAATTTTTTGAATTAAGAAGTTCAATTTCAATGATCGTATTACTTTACTAACTTTAAATAAATTATTTTGAAAAGTTTTACGAAATAAGTATCAGTAGTTAATAAACCTCTGTGTAAATGACAAGGAAATACGCATATTCCTTACTTACCAACTTCAGGTTAAAAACTCACTACTGTGCCTCGAATCTGTGTATAACATACGCTCCATACAATTTAATTTCTGCACTTCTAAGATAAAAATACACTTCAACAAAAGTTTGTTAATACGAAACATTTTATGCAGACAAATTTTTATCCGAGAAACAGTCAAGTATTAACAGATAAAGAGTTTGTTTTGCTAAAACAGAGTTGTTGTTTCATAATGCATGCCTTGACAATTGAGTTTAAGTCGGATTTCAAAGCAGACAGCCCTCCGAGATTAGAAATTGACTCAACTCTCACCGGGCGACAAAAATAAATCATTCTTATGCTTTTCATAAGCTCGTTCTGTAAGAAATTTTAAAAGTGTTATTCTCATTCTAATACTGTGTTAAAATATTAAATTAATTTTATAATATACAAACACGCCCAATGCACAATCATTTCGCATAATACTCGATTGATGGTGAATCTGTTATCTGCTACAACAGCGTAGCAACGTAGCGGCTACGCCGTAGCAAACATATAATCTTTTATTACTCAAAACCACAAAATATTCTAATGGTTTTCAAGATAAGCTCATACACAACTAAAACAGAAATTCGGAATGTTCGGAATCTTTGTTGTGTTATAGAGAAAACACATTTCTTAAGCAATTCTGGTAAACACTTTAAGCTACTTATGAGATTATCGTTAGGCTTATTGTCAAAACTAGTGTGGGATGTCATCATAAACAGGAAGATATAATACCAACAGATTCTCAATAAAACCAGCTAATGTCGGCAAGCGACGTTGAAGTCCAAAGTTATATTTAAATCTTTATTCTATACATTCGTAGTTTCAGTAGCTAATGACTGTTCGTAAGAAGTTAAATCACCTAGGCAGCACATGGACCTATTAAGTCTCCAAGCCAACCCTTGGGCTCGTTACTAAATATATTAAATTCTCACCCTTTAATTATGTAGGTAGTACTGAGTGTACTCTCTAGAGAGTACCTCCATTTCGTATTATGTTGTTATATGATAAATTATGTACACCGGCTGTTTAGGTTGTGTAACCTAAACAGCCGTGTGTGTTGTTGTTTAGCATGTGTATGCTCGCAACAAATCACAACAAGAACATTTCTTCAAAGTCCCTTTACACTAAGCCGAACCGTTTATAAGCAAGTACTTGTTTACGTTACTAAAACGCTCAAAAGTTTAAAAACATGCAGTTATAAAAGCTGTTACGTGGCGAGTGCCATCGCTTTGATCTCCGGCCGCCTCGAGCGACTCAGATGCGGCTAAGAGCCTTTGACAGCGACTTGGAACAAACGACACACAGGGATTTATTGACGACCTCTGTGGTCTAGTGGTTCGAGTGTCGGACTGCTGATAACGAGGTCGTGGGTTCGATTCCCACAGGACACAAATATTTGTGTGATGAACATAAGTGTTTGTGTTGGTCTGGGTGTGTTGCTTATGTATTATAAGTATGTATTTACAAAAAAAAAAAAAGTATATACGTATTATATCCATTGTCTAGTACCCATACCACAAGCTCTGCTTAGTTTGGGACTAGATGGTGCTGTGTAAAAATGTCCCAAAGATATTTATTTAAATGTCCCAAAGATATTTATTTATTGTTAAAAACGCTTACAATATTATTTATGGTCTCATAACTTCTAATATAAATTATTTTATTATTTTTAACGCATTTTTACGCATGCGAAGCGAAATCTAAAGATTTAAATTGTGGAAAGAAAAAATCGCTCACGAGCAGGACTCGAACCTGCGTTATTATTTTTAACGCATTTTTACGCATGCGAAGCGAAATCTAAAGATTTAAATTGTGGAAAGAAAAAATCGCTCACGAGCAGGACTCGAACCTGCGACTCCTGGTTCAGTACGCCAGTGCTTTAGTCACTAAGCTACCGTGAACACTGCTCGTGGTATCGAAATTATCCTCCACTATACGTCTTTGGGTGACGTCAGCGATATCTTATTAAGAAACATTGTTTCTTAACCGACTCGACTAACTTTGCAGTTTGGTCGAGTCGGTTTCTGTGGGTGAATGATGTCGCGCATAGACGCGCGACATCATTCACCACAGAAACACGAAATAGAGACTCAAAGCGTAAGTAGTTTGTTCCTTAATTTTTTTTAACTACGTTGACACTTTCGTTTACATATCTGTAAAAGTAATGCGACTAACCCTTTCAGCCCGTAAATAAAGACACCATTCTCAAAAATTGCGCGCTGAAACAACACAAAAATAAACAATCCATCTTAAACGAACGATCGTAAATCATTATCGTCTTACATAAAGAGAAAATATTAGTGTATTATTTTTTGTAGTTACAAAAGCGTCTCTCGAGGATTCCGCATTGCGGTAAAGTTACTACATAATTATACTGTCAGAACACGATTTATTACAAACAACTATTACAATATACCAAACATAAATAGATTATGTTAAAAAGTCTTATCAAATAGATGGTTATTACGAGTATGACAGGGTGAATGTCCGGGAACAGCTGGTGTTGCATAATGTATGTTAACCTGAAAGTTAATTAGCTGCCATCTCATTTCTGCTTATAATTTAATAGCCTAAATATGAACTCTTGTAAACGCTACAACTAGGAGTCCTGGGAGAATATTTTCGTAGTTATCAGGAATAATGGTAAAAGCAATACAATAACTTTCGTTTTAGTTTAAGGTTAACTTGGTCACTGGTCAATAACTATTTACACAACCAAAAGTTTTAACGAAGTTACTTAAACGAGTTTTAGAACAGTTGTTTGTGCGTAGCGAACATCGGCAATAATCTAGAAAATAGTTAGGTTCTGAACTAAACTTTAATAATGTAACTAGTTAAACATAGTTCTTAACTAACGTTCTTAATTAACGTTACTTGCACTGTACAAACAATCTGAAGATATTTTTGGCTCAAATTCACATCTAATCGCACATCAAAACACAATAACTATAAAATTTAAAGCCAGCAACAACCTCTAAATCTCCAAACATCTATATAAAACAAAGTCACAATACTGTGACAGTTCCTACTCAGCAGTTTATCCGACGTCCAAGTAAGTTGAGATGCAGCATGTATTATTCACCTGCTCCCCCATCTGTGCACATCTGTAGCCTCTTATACCTCACGTGAACCCTCTTAAGCCTCGTTACAAAGTAGGAACGCTTTACATTTCTTATTCCACCTCCTCGCACACTATTTGCTTCTGCAATTCCTTCAGACTTATTACAATCGAATCGGATTTGCATGTATCAGCTTTTTTATCGGATCAACAGACTAGATATAGAAATAGTTCAGAAATGTACGCTGTACATGTTTATTGATAGTGTGAAATATAAAAGAAACTTTGGAAATGACAATGGCTGGTCGTTTCGGACTACCGTCCCATCGGATTAAGAGTGAGGGACAAGAGAGTGCACCCGTGTTTGCGCACACACTTGTGCACTTTAATATGTCCCGCGCAGATGGCTAGTCTCCATTGAGATTGGCCGCGGAGGACATTATTATAGGAAACGCATACATTAAACTTTTACAAAATGTAAACAAAAGGAGTAGTTTAATCATACTTACTGTCCAATCAATTAAACCAAGAGTAATATAGTTTTATTTAAGGTTTTTTATTTTTAAATAAGTTATTTCATATAATTGTACATACTTTACCAATAAAAATAAGCAATTAGAGTAACATTACATTATAATTTTCATATTTATAAACTAACCAACTAAAAACCGAACATCTTATCGTGAATTTACAGAGATTCGACGATCCAGTCGACTCACCATTGTAATAAGTTTTGCGCCCAATTTCCTGCTTCAACTCGGACCCGAACTGAAACTGCTTCAATGTCATTGCAAAAATCTTATTGTACCCGCGGTTGACTTGGTTTGTGGTTCGATCCTGTATATAAAGGCGATGAGTTGGCGCGCTTCCTACTGCTGACACTTATATAACTTGCACACGACCACTTCTCTTCAGGCTCGCATAAATAACGATGACAGTGACTGTTATATTCTAACTATACAGCCAGCTACGTGTGAGCAATGAAGTATTAGCAAACTACAGGAAAACTTTAAAGAATTGCAGTCTTTGACAAAGAATCAATAGTAAGCCAGTCGTAGAGGCAGATTTCGCAATCACACTTTCTGTTCGTTGTGTTTGCATATAATCAAAGAAAACATGTATGCGAGTTGCAGTGCTTTGATCTTTTTTGAAAGCAATTGTTATGTCAGTCCATATTCGACACGATAGTAAAATAAAATAAGTTTCAATTTCTTTGTAAAAAAAAGAGGTACTGAAAAAGCTCAAAAAAAAACCGTGTTTTTGGTCCATACTTCGTGAGCATTCTCCTGAGGTGTTGTTTAAAAATACTCAAACCGAAATTGAATGCAAAAGACTCAAGTGTTCATAACAAAAATCCTTATATTATTTATTATCCATCTACATGCCTGTATCTGTGAAAATACCAATTGATCGCTCTCCTTGAGACCCAAAGCTCCAGTAATGAACAGATGGTGAGTATATTGAAATTCCAGTCCCGAGCCGCAACCTCCGAATTAATTATCTAATCCGATTTGGATCAATTTTAACGCCATAACAATGCCCATAAAAGCGCTTCTCTGTGATTATTTGCTTATATTACGATTTTTAAAATACAATGACAGAATGTTGTGTTTTTTAATTTAAAAGTAGAGAAAATTGTGAATAAAAAGGAAATACACACACGATCATTTTAAGATAAGCGTGAAAAACATTTTTTTTGCGATGTGAAAAATATGAATGAAATACCTAGGAATTTTATTTAACCCGCGAACGATACAGGGATTTACGCTCAACCACTGCATTTCCATGGTAGCTTAATCATTATAAGTGAAACTGTCTTAGTAATTAGGATTCATACAAGAAAGGCTTTGCTTATACTCTATGTATTCGAAGTAAAGTGAGCCTACTGTGCGGACGGGGTGTATTCTAACATTTTTTTTTTTCATAATAACCTTGTCTATGGACTAAGTTGTCTGATAATCAATGTTTATTTTATTTTATTGAATTTTTTTACTATAGGTACTGGTACTGGTATTATCATCGATATGCACTTGACTGTACCGTACCATATACTACTTGGTACAATTTACTACTACTTGGTACAACTAACTATTACTTGATACTTACTACGTTCTTAACTTACTTTATGGTATATTTGCAGAAAAGGTTTTTTTCTTATTTGATTGTAATTTAAACCCTTATGTTACCTAAAAAAAATCGAATAATAAATGGGTTTCATCGTAGCAATAAAATACAATCCTTGTACGACTTATACTTATTTACTTTTCCTAATCTCGTAGATTACAAACCTATAGCTTATTTAAAAAAAATTACACCGTAGTGGTACCTAGGGGTGATGAAAACTTCGAGATGTATTTACGCGGCATTAGTGTTCACGTTTGACATGAAATGTAACACCCAGTATCGCTTTACTCAAGTTCCAACAGTCTATTTTTAAACAATTGCCTAATACGGTACGTTTTTATTCATATGACTGTATTCTTAAGCAAGCCTAAAAAGACGGATTTATCTCTTAAACTCCCATAATAGGTTGTAATACCAACATACGAACTTGATAGCCTATTATAACAATTGTATACCGTTTCATTCAGTTGACCTTTACAACATGTGGGATGAACAAACGCCCACAAAATGTTTATTATACGAACTTAAAACCTTTTACTCCGAAGTAGAAGCAGGCTCTCTAGATGAAAGGCGAGTCCATTAAAATTTTGGCAATGTCCCTGCCAGTTTGTTTGCCATCACGCGCCATCTGTATAATTGCATAAATATTTTCTTTAGTCAAACTGCCTAGATAGCCACATAAACAGGTAAATACAATATAAAATGTTTCTACTGTCAATAAACGGCTCTGATGCTGACACGATAACTTTGCGGTGGCACTGAGCTCATCTGTAATTTAGTGCTGAGAGGCTAGTCGCTATTACTAAGTTAATCTATGTCCGATCTCGGTGCATTAAGACCTTGTCGTCTGTAGGACTATTAAATTGTAGAATTTATACCTTTTGAAGCATTTGTAAGTATTCTGTGAAGCATCATCGTTAACTTATTAGTTATACTAGCTGTGAACTTTTACATTGTATCAGGCTTACTACACGAAAAAATAATAATTCTGAAACAAACTGTAATACCAGAATCTTGCCCCTTTATAGTGCTTTTAGTGTTCTTCTCATGAATACAAATCTTAGGAACGTCTTCACGGTATAAGCAGTCTCCTGGTGCAGTTAAAATTCACATGTGTTTTCCCGCATAGAACGAATTCCTTTTGGCTGTCAAAAACATGCTAGCATAGATTTGATACCTTTATGAACGTTGAATAAAATCTACGTTGCATAAAGAAGACACGATAGACAACCTATTGTTACGTTATAATACAACAAAGTTACCACCTGTTTAGAAGCCAGTCCTAAAAATAATCAAGTCCCAAACAGCATGTTACACTGTAAAAGATAATGATATTGTGAGTGATTACTGCGTGCATCGAAACGATTTTAATTAATAATATTGTACGGTAAATTAAAATATATTTTTTAGAAATATTTGTAAAGACGATTTTCATCTTAGTCTACCTGCGACCACGAAATGCTGCAATGCTTTCGAAACGTCAGGAAAACCAATTTAAATAATATACGCGATTTAATCCGGTTAAACTTCGTTTTATTATAGTATGTAGTGATCGCAAAAACCTAAGAAGTTATTATTGTTACGATAATACTATTAGGTATTCTGTGCTATTGTCTAGCCTCCCAAAGTACATTCAGGCGCTTACTGAATTAAATGTTTAAAAGGGGTATTTACAAATTCTTGTAGATATATTTTGGGGTTTGTAAATGGCTTTTTGCTACATGTTAAGATGTTATTTCTTATAAGTTATATTGTTAGCTGTAAACCACCCAAATATAATAAAATAAAGTATACTCAATACGTAAAGGAAGGCGAGCACATTTTATACACCAAACACTTTCTGCCTATTATCTGTAGCTTTACGAACATAATCACAATTTAATTCATCACAAATTGTTATAGCGGCTCTAAAGAGGTTATAAAATAGAATTGCAGCCAACCACCAGTAGAATTTTATCCGACCGAATGGGAAGAACGTCAATTACGACAAAGTAACTCGAGAAAATTTACAGAAATGCTTGTAATGAACTTGTTACGTTTATAGAAGCGTTTTTCACTAATGCCAAAAGGGTAAACGACACAAAATAAAAGCTTATAGGTTTATAAATTTTGTTGGCGACTACTTACGTTAGTTGAAATAAAACTTGGGCATGGAGTTGATAACGATGGTGAAGCCTTACAGTATTGAAAATTAACAGATAAGACATACACAAATATATATAAAGCGAAACAAAAGAATCTTGAAACTGTTTTGCAGCGGCAATTCTCTAGGATCACCAATTTTCTAAACAATACGTTCAAAATTTCATGCGTTTAAATAAAATAAAATATGTAGTTTACAAGAAGCTATTTTCGAGTAATACTGCATTGTTGTCGCAAAGTTAACATTGTAGTCCATAATATCTACCTACTTAACTTATATCCATGCTGGTACAGAGAATAATGTCCAGTGAAAGCTACCCTGTTTAAAACGAGAAGCTCGATGACATCAACAAAGGAACTTATCATTGTTCGTAATCCGTGACGGAATACAGTCGCAATGTTTATTCAAGCGTTATTGAAACCTAATAAATCAAAAGCCCTCCGAATCATCACATCTTTTTCTTCAATTCAATTCAATCGTAAGCACATCTGTCAATAAATCCAACAGCCGTGTCAGCATTTTGCGTGTTCTTTCCTTGAGAGTAACATACTTTCTACGACTTTGGTTATACCATAAAATACCTTTGGAGTTTTCGCAAATACCAACGCATTTTATTGCGCTTAGCTTTAAAAGGCCCGAGGTTTGCGTCGTCATTGAACCCTACTCAAAGATTGTGGGGTGTATTCCATTAAAGATTAACTATGTATGACTTTGACCCACACAAAGTAAACTCGATTATGCTCAATCATTTTCCAAAATAGTTACGGAAGTCTCTGCGTTTTATGTAGACATTTACTTTAGAAATTGTTTTTTTTTTTCAAATAGTTTCTTCTTCCCAAAACTCTGTTGCATAAAAACTTAACAATCCTTTCAGTGAATCCACGGACTAATACATACAATCTCTAGAATCACACACACATAACGACACAGGTGGGAACCTCCAGGCTACTTACATTAAGTGTATCGGCTTGTCGCTAAGGCTTGTGTCTTGTAGCTTAAGATTTGTATTTGCATATTGTTTAAGCACCTAACTGTGATGTGGTCTCATCGTCTAGAAATCTTGAGCATACCGTAGCATATTTCATTTCCTTGCCTATGCACAAATATTCAAGCGCTCTTGTAAGATATTTACTGCTGTAGTAAAACTTAAGAGAAAACACAATTTTGTTTTACATGCTACTTATTGTTGTTTATTAATTATACTACGAATAGCTGAAATTGCTATAATTTAAAGGACTTGCTAATTTATTTCATTGTTGTGTTATTTGATTGAAAATCTTATAGTCCAAAAAAGGAAACGCGTAAAGATAAAAATGCAACACCCTACGTACATTTTATATACAATGTTAACAAAATTTATGTTGAGAACTTAACACTGGTTTCATAAAGAACTAACTTAGCTTATACGGCACATGGCATGGTGAGTCCATCTCGTGTGCTTGCTTAATCATTTGCATAACATCGAGCTATTAGAATATTGCAACGTTTCACCTGAAAATTTCTTAATAGGATTCATATTAAATTGAAACCAACGAACTGCGTCTGTTAATGTACCGATCCCAAGACCAACCCATTTCAGAAAAAAACATAAATTCCAGGGCCACCACTATATGAATTATAAAGTTCCTAACAAAATCCCTGGGGTTACATCCTTATCCCTCCTAAAGTTACTACAAAGAAAATAAGGTCAGATAAGAATACTGCACACATAAACACGGCCAGGTATTTAGTGTAAACAAAACATACATACATTTATTTTTTATCGTTATTTACCAACATCACGCCTCACTGATCTACGTTATTGCATTGTGAATTTGTGTCGACGCCGGCTGTCGCTGAAAACCAGCGCTGTGTCTTTGCTCCGTGCATGAGGCACAGCAATATGCTGAGCGGTGGCCGTTTTGCGCGGATGTGACGCATATCTTAACACACTTCTTGGCTCTGTACCTGTATTTGTTCTGTGTTCTTGAATTTTTTGGTAATTTTGTGCGTCACTTTTGAAGCAAATAATTTTTTTTTCTTTCTTTCTTTCTTTTCTTTCTTTCATAGGACTGTAAGCTTACTATTTACAAAAGAATCACTCTAACCTTTCTTTTGCTGCGACCTTTTCTTCACAATGCGTGTGTAACAAAGCGAACTACAACCGGAAATTAAATAAGCCTCCTGAATCAGAGAAAGAGACTTGTTTGTGAAATCTTCTTTTCTTTTAGCTGAACTTTTGTAATTATTATAGTCAAATAGGAACATTCAAGTATTAAGCTTCAAGAATTATAAAACATAACTCTGGAGCAATGAATCAATCAACAAAATCCTTAATATCTCGGAAACTAAGAATGATAGCTTATTCAAATAAAAAGTATTTCATAGAATATTTTGTCATTGATAGACCTATTTATTATCTACTTTTTATTTGAATTAGAGTGGGATGCCAAAAGTCAAATTTATTCGTCCAGTATCTTTGGCCAATCCAATTTATTTGATGATCAGTGTTTTATTACATACAATGTACACGCTTGCAACTATCCTTGAGTCCTTGTCCTTGTTCCCACCAAATTCAATGTCCCTTTCAAATTCCCCGCCAAAACTTATCGCCGAGCGAATCCGCGAGAGGGCACCACGACACCGCGCACGGCGCGCACTCCACGTTTGAACAAAAGTCGCTAGTGGCCGCCATTACAACTTGCGCCCACAATAAATCTTTTAACTAGTAAAACTTGTGAAATTTAACATTTAAACTACTGCAGTAGTCTTGAAACGGAACATTTCAAACAAACAATATAAAATCAGTGTCCGTGCGTGATTGTGGACTTCACCAGCGTGGGCGTCGAACGAGCGGCGGTCGCCGGCCGGTAAGTAGAACCTACCCCGTCTGATCTTCCTTCGTTCCGTTGCAAAAGCTGTGTCTCCATACCTCACGTACAGAAATATACTCCAGGAAGAATATCCCTCATCCAATTATAGCGGCCACTGACTTACGGTCACAATGCCGTTCAAGTCACGCCCATACAACATTTTTGAAAATGTTGTATGTAAGATGCGATATATGATTGTACAATCTGCAAGGTTAAGCTGCACCGCGGTCAGTCTGTGGATGGGTGACCATTTCGTTACACATCGAGACCCCTCCGTGCCTCAGAGAGCACGTTAAGCTGTCGGTACCGGTTGTCATTACGAATATCTATGGCAATCGTTACGGCCAGTCAGAAGCCTGAAAGTCTGACAACTAGTCTAACCTCCAAATGTCGATATTACCCAGAAACTGGGTTGCGGGGGTCTGATGGCAGTCACTCCGTGTAAAATACTGATGTTCAGCCGCATCTGGCTAGACTGGAAGCCGACCCCAATGTAATTAATGGGGAAAAGGCTCGGAGGGTGATGATTTTTGATGAAAATCATACAATTTGTTTGATCAAAATCACATTGTATAAATAAATTTGACGAGTGGCATACTCCCTAAGCTATCATTCTTAGTTTTCCAAATATTAAGTTTCATTTTGGTGAACCGGATTCATTGCTCTCGAGTGTATTATATTATTATGTGTAGTCGCAGGTATGAATATGGCAACCTCCACATATACTATCATAATGATAAAGGAATTGAATGGTACGATTATATTATTATCTCACCCATTTGAATACTTAATAATTTCTTAAGGTTTCACCTATTTACATAGGTAATATAATTTGTAAGTAACAATACAATACAATACAAATCCTCTTTATTGCACAACATAAAAAACATGAAAGTAACCTGTTAGTTGTATATACAGACATGGTAAAAAAAATGACGAAGCGACGAACATGGTAAAATATTGACGAAGTGCTGTGAACAACCATAGTGAAGCCAAAAAAAAAACACACACACACACCATGCACCTGAAGGATATTTGCTTTCGCGATGCTAACTGGACGACGCCGCGACATGTGTACTGAGAGGGGTTAGCACGGTTTGTGGTGCATGTGTGTGCGTGAATGCTGGTTGTATCCGAAGGAGCAGTTTTTTTAGCTTCACTAGATTGTTGAAGATTGAAAGAGTATACCATAATACAGGTCATTATAATATAAGCGCCGGTGCTTTCCAAAAGATTAATAAGAATTCCACATCAAAAAGTCCAACATAAAACTTCACATGCGTCATGTGCGATCACCATCAAATACTTGTTGCGGTGAGCCCCCGGGCCCGCAATTTCATCGCAGCCTTATACCAAGGCTTAGAGGCATTCCGCTCCAAATACTCAAATTGGTAAACACATTTTGAACAGACTTTCCTGCAATATATTGGGTGAAGCCATACAGTCACTTACATGTATCCATAGAATAAAACCAATAAAATATCCTAATGTACACACATGACGACGACGCCACGACGTACGTAATTTGAATAGTAACAATTATCATGGCCGTCCGTCTCACCCGTCCAATTAAATACCTAATACATTCAAGACGTTGTTTGCCCACACCACACAACTCAACTAAATATTGAATGCCCTGAGTGCCCACAGAATTATTCCTCATTTACCAACCCCAGGCATAGGTCCATGTGTACTGTGTACCTGTACACAAAACTACTTTCTGTAGAGAACATTTTTGGCCAACCGAATTTCCACTAACAAGGTTAAATATTTATCAGGGAACTTGGTTCTATATTTATCCAAAATACGTTTCGCCAATCTCAATTTGTACTGAATTGAAGTAAATTTACCGGCATGGCTTCTATAGTAAGTTTTGGAGGATGACTACACATTTGATTAATAGCTTGTGATAAAACTTTTTAACAATAACATCCTCCTTTTTTTGAAGTCGGTTAAAAAATAAAACCAACTTCAAAAACCAAACTAAAAAGTAAAAAATAATCCTTGTATGTATTTCTTCTCATAAACCAACATTTTGAAGGCGGTGCGTGATTGACCCTTTCTTTACTTATGTACATGTATTTCACGATCAATCATCGTAAGCGTCATGTAAATATAATGTACAGTACCTACAGCATAAGTGAACGTACATGACAATCACGCGCCGCCTTCAAAATGTTGGTTTACGAAAAGATTTAGAAATACATACAAGGATTATTTTTTACTTTTTAGGAGCGTTGATTCATAAATGTTTATAAAACTAATTTGGGAATTTATTTTTTATCAAGCTATGTTGTCCCACTGCTGGGCAAAGGTCTCGCCCATGTTTTTCCAAACCTCCAATCAAAACATGCAAATCGGCCAAGAATTCTCAGATAAACGCAACTACATATTCGTATACGTCTTCTTTGTCCATCCAAAGGTTGTCTGGAAGATATCGCTTTTAGCGATAAGACCGCCCATGTACCCATAATTTGTACGTTGTTCCTGTTTACTACTATTTTCATGGTGTACAATAAAGTATATTCTATCTATCTATCTACATATTAGGAGATCGTCTAGACGAAGCTAAAACAAACCGATTTATTGAATCTGGTTAAAAAACTACTCAACCTAAGCCAATAAAATTTATATGGGACCACCGCGCAGGCTTCCTCTACCAAGTAAAAAAACAACCACGTAAATCGGCCCAGAAATCTCAGAGTAATCCGTGTACATACATGAAAAAAAAAAAAAAAGCCGACGAATACATAACCTCCTCCTTTTTTTGAAGTCGGTTAAAAATCAGCGCGGCGTACTGGGAATGTCTGTGTAAAACTTATTATCTGAATAAATTAATTATCTTAATTCTATCTAGTGCTCGGACGTGGATCGTGACTGTTTATAATTTGTAAAATAAAATAAATGCAGTTATTACTGGAATGGCCATCGAGTGAGTCTCATTTTATTTTATTTATTCCATTTATTTTATCAAACGACGACGAACTTAAAAGACAGTGAAGTATTTTTTTAATGAAATCAAACAAAGTCTTTAATGAAAAAAATTAAAATAAAATAAAAAAAACCCGTCGAATACATAACCTCCTCCTTCTTTTGAAGTCGGTTAAAAATTGAGGCACGAGAACAATGGAACGCAGAGAGCGCGCGTTGTTCGATTTTCAAATAATTTTTTGAATATTAAACAACCTTACTATAATAATATATTATAGTAAGGTTGTTTGTTAGGTAAAAAAAAATATTTAGTGTGTGAAATTGTTAACATGATGTAATTTAATTATTATTATTGACGAGTTGCATTAAAAAGACATGCGAAGATTGTTTACTAAATAAGACGAGTAAGAAAAAACAGTTTAATTATTAATTATTATTTTGACATTCTTCCTGCCATGGACTTCCCACAATTCCATTTTATTCGCAATTGAATTAGTCATGTTAAGCGACATAATAAGTAAACCTTATTAAGAAATTAAGAATTAATATTAATAATTACTTATCCCACAAACGAGATAAGTAGTGAATTTCCGGCAAGAAATACTTTATTTGTTAAGATACCGCACCGTTTACGGTTTCAAAATTGCTGTGGAAATCGCTCACTCCAGAGGAATTGTAAATATTGCAGTACAGTCATTTATAAAACTCATCCCATCGCAATAAGAAAAAAAACAAAAAAATTTTTGGGACCTAAGTGAGTTTTATTCCTCTCAAATAAAATGAAATAAGCTTTTACAATTTAAATGTAAAACATGGTCGTGGGAATAAGATTTGTTATGTGTGTGATGGGAAATTCGGTTAGGTATTGGTCCCCGAAAAAACTTATCAGACGAAGTATTTGAGTTTTTATATAAAAATAATAACGTTAATTTCTTGTCAAATCTAAAGCCAAAGCCGAAAGACGTCCACTGCTGGACATAGGCCTCCCCCAAGCATCGCCACAACGACCGGTCCTGCGCTTTCCGCATCCAGCGGATACCTTCACCAGGTTGTCGGTCCACCTTGTGGGAGGCCTACCCACGCTGCGCCTTCCAGTACGCGGTCGCCACTCCAGAACTTTACAGCCCCATCGGCCGTCCGTTCTATGAACAACGTGCCTCGCCCACTGCCTCTTAAGTTTGGCAATTCTTCGGGCTATGTCGGTCACTTTCGTTCTCCTGCGAATCTCCTCAATTCTGATTCTATCACGCAGGGACACTCCGAGCATAGCCCTTTCCATTGCCCTTTGAGTGACTTTGAGCCTTCTAATCAGGCCCATCGTAAGCGACCACGTTTCAGTGCCGTATGTCATATATTAGGAAACAATATCTATAATACTCATAATATAATTCATCAAGCCAGCGTATCGCAGTCCACTGCTGAACATAGGCCTCAATCGAGTTGCGTCACAACACTCGGTCCTCCATCTTCCGCACCCAGTCCCCCCAGCTTCTTTCTTCAGGTCGTCAGTCCACCTGGCTGGGGGGGCACCCTACGCTGCGTTTGCCGTTTTGCATAAGCACAGCTACTACAACCTATCGAAAGCGTCTTCGAGTAGTGGTTTTGCCATTTTGCTAACAATCACAATCTTCCATAATATTAAATTTCTCTTTTCAAGGAATCCAAAGGTAGGTACGTTTCTCAAAACACAACGCAAAAATAAAAAAAACACTACCATGATAGTGAAATTTCTTCTTTATTTTACACGTATGGTCCACTTTCGTCACATTATTTCGCTGATGTTTATAAACACGCTTGTTTGAGAAACGTAAAAAACATTATCCTCCTTCTGGGGCAGTGGGTAAAAAAGTGATAATTTCATTGTCTGGAGGTTTGCCAAATCCATCTTGCCTTGTTGGTAATTCCCAGTCCTCGTGTAAACCAGCGCGGGGGCGGCTGACAAGTACCTTATAATAAATAATTCGACAGATTCGATTTATTTCTTTGAGTTTGTTTTGTGATGTATGCTTCTTTGTTCTTATATTCAAGCGTTTGAATTTAGCTTAAGGCTTCGAAATAAGCGAGAATGGTTATGTTGATCTCAGTGAATACTTGAAAATGTACTCAAAAACGAAAATAGTGTCTGTTATACTTCTAAGTTCTAACCTTCTTTACACATTAGTCTAATTTGTAATGTTACTTATGCTTAGCTACTTCTACCAGGCCCCTCAGAAAGTATTGCGAAAAAAAGTTTTTATATATGGGAGACTGGCCAGTTATAATGTTTTTCGAAAATATGATTATTTATAAGTAAAAATAAGTAAGTTCCAATTTCAAAATTTCCCTCCACATTTTTTGCGAGTTAATTCAAAGTATTGTGTCTCACTGAAATATGGATCTGCGCCGGGAACATTTTAGAGCTATGATTTTATACGATTTCAAGTGTCGCCTGAAACCGGATGAATCGTACGATAGACTTCAAATGGCATTCATGGATGAAGGCCCTTCCAAGGCAACCGTGTATCGTTGGTATAACGAATTCAAGCGCGGTCGACCAACTTTGGGGGATGACGAAAGAAGCGGTCGCCCTTTGACGGCTGTTACCGAAGAAAACGTGCTAGCAGTGAAAAATTTAATCCAAGACAATAGGCGAATTACATATCAGGAGATTCAACACATATTGAAGATTGGATCGGGAAGCGTTCACGAGATTCTACACAGCCATCTTCGCGTGAGGAGGATAGTATCACGCTGGGTGCCGCACAACCTCACCGATGCTCAGAAGCAGGCCCGGGTGGAATGGTGCCGTGATATGCTTAACAAATTTGAAGCAGGCTCGTCTCGGCGTGTTTACGACATCGTTACAGGTGATGAGTCCTGGATTTATCAATACGACCCAGAAACCAAGCGCCAGTCGACTGTTTGGGTGTTTCAAAATGAGCCAACGCCTACCAAAGTGAAGCGATCTAGAAGCGGGGGTAAGATTTTGATCGCTAGCTTTTTTAATTTGACTGGCCACTTGGTATCAATTCCCTTACGGGATCAAAGAAGCATTAATGCCGAATGGTATACTACCAAATGTTTGCCAGAAGTTTTCTCTGTTATAAGCAACAAGCGACCAAACACAGGGCTCCGCGGGCTACTGCTCCACCACGACAATGCACCTGCGCACACCGCACTCAAAACGAGGGACTTCCTGGACAGCACGCCAGTCAAACTCCTGGGTCACCCTCCTTACAGCCCTGATCTAGCACCGTGTGACTTCTTTTTATTCCCAAAAATAAAAAATCAGCTCAAAGGGATACAATTTTCGTCGCCGGAAGATGCGCTGGCTGCGTTCGAGCAGGCTGTAAACGAGGTGTCTGCGGCGGACTGGAAAAAGTGTTTTGAAAACTGGTTTAGGCGCATGAATCTTTGTATAGAGGCTGGTGGAAAGTACTTTGAAAAGATTTGATAAAAATATATGTACGTATAGAACAATTTTTTTTAGTTTCGCAAAACTTTCTGAGTGTCCCACGTACTGCTTACTTCATGGCCTTCGCTCTTGATAATTATAATTACAATTTACATAAATGTGAGAGCTGTCTGTACATACATTAAAGTATATCTAACTTGATATGAAGTTTATTTTACATTTCTACATGAATATTAAAACGGATAGAACGAACGTCGTGCGATTGCGATTTTAATAATCCTTTGATACCGTACGGGTTGGCTCATTTTATTTTTTCAGATGAGCATACATATACATTACTTACATGTTCTTGGAAGAAAAAAAGAAAAGCAGATATCATACAAAGAACTAAGGTATGATGAGTTAGAATAATATTGCTTTATTATTAAAGGAGTTTTTTTTTTTATTCTTTATTTTATTTCGGGGGATTTTTCAATCATGAAAATGTCACCGAGATTTTGAATTTCGGTACAGACCATAAAGTAACTATCAGTTTAGAAATGTCTTTGGTACAGACAGAGTTAGTATCCCAGGTTTATAATCTAAGATCCCGCCAAATCATATAATCATTTTTAAATTTTAAATATGGAAGACACCGCGTCACCGCCGCCCGGCCGGCACGGCGGGCTGTCCGTCAGGTATTTTTTTATTTTATTTTAATCGATTTTTTTTCATAATAATGTAAAAAATTTCGTGGCCTAAGCTAATTTAGTTCTATTTTTAAACTTCATTCCCGCCCTAGGGAGGGAAGCAATTACTATGAGTCATTCCCGCAATAGAGAGCAAAAGACTAAACTCAAATTAGGTTTATTATTATTAATTACTAAGTAAATTGGTTACACTCACCTTGTATAACAATCTACTATCCCGGGCGTACCTAGTTTAGGGGCCGGAAATCTGTCATTAAATCTTAAGACTTGATTGTACAACCTGCTGTTGTTTCTCGTGCTCTGTATAGTGTTTTAAGTACAAAAAAACCGGGAAGAAAGGAAAGAGAGGACAAGGAAAAGTTACAAGTTTAAATAATTCAATCAATTTGCTCCATACAACAACCAAGTTCTCAAATAAAATTGTAACTAAAACACATACTGTCTATTGTCCCCAGGTCCAGAGTCCAGTGCTGGTCGTGGAGCTAAACCTGAATAGACTAGAGGGAACTCAGCTTAGAGCCTTAGGTCTATTGTCTGTGTTCGGGTTCAATGTAACATATGAGGTGCGAGGGCCTGCGCAGTCACCAGGACCCACTTCATGCAGTGCTATTGAGTGTAGACTACTGGGACATTGCTATGCTAGACAGAATTATCAGTAAGTAATACACTTAACTAAATTTGTATTTTTTATCTTTGATACCCTTTAAATTTTTTACGAATGTCTTTTAATAAATATGCACACTTTAATTTAATGAATACGTGAAAATTTGATGTAAGTTAGAACAAAACGGATTCTATAGAGCTGGCGACATGTATAGATACATTTGCTGACAAAATATAACGTGTCACATTTTGGTTATTACAAATGATGATTTTTACGGAAAAAACTTGCTCTCAATAGTGTCACGCAGAGTATTTTCGCGGGTATGTTTTACAGAATGTATTGCTTTACCACAGTAATATTTTCCGATTCGCAGGGAGTTTTACTGTTCGTATTTTGAGGGTTACTCCGGAGCGGACTGCGGAATCGGTCCACTGTGCCCAAGGACCTCCAATATGTGTAAAAATGGTGGCACCTGCAGGTAAGCAAACAGTTGTGCACTAGCGCATAAGTAGTTATTTAAGAAATTAATATAATCTTGTTGTGCAATAAAGAGGATTTGTATTGTATTGTATTGTAAGCAAACTCTTTATTCGCCATCGTATCTTGCATATGTTTTCACTTAATGTAAAATAAAACCATTGTACCAAAACATTTGTACACGCGTAATAGTTTGTCGGCAGAATTAGCGCTCGTTTTACATGTACAAGTGAGGTTATCGTCAGTTTCCACAATTTCCTTGAAATAGCCAATTTAGCGCGGTCAACGACAAACTTTCTCTCAAAGTTTGTAGAGAGAAACTTTTCGCATAACAAGTTATTACATTACTCTAAAGTGGATTCGTCCGCCTTAAATTTTATTTTGTGTTGGAATACTGAAAACTCGCCATGTTTCGTCTTTCCTTGGAGGCAGATGTTTGTATGGTTTCAAACTCAGTTAATGTTTTTTAAATTAAAAAAATTTGTATGTACGAGGAAATTCATATGTTTAGTAGTTATTAGTTAAAAAAATAAAGTTGACATTATGTAGACTTCTGAACGTTTTTTTCACAATCGTTGCATATTTCATCGTGTGTAAGGATCATTTCTAGTATTTCGTTCTTACTGGAGCACAAAAAGAAAACTTCTTTTTTAGCGTCATATATTCTCATTTCTGTCGGTTCGTTGTTTCGGACAAAAAAGGTTCAAGCTAAAATAACAGAGTGTGCACTGTTTTACTCCAAATATATTTTACCAAACATATTTTATTCCTTGCAACAACTTTAAATATTTCTAGTAGAGTATCTGCAAGAGCAGTATTTACTAGCCTCTGAATACAAGAGGGGCTTGTCGAACTTCTTGTTTGTTCATAAGTATAATAAAACATGAATACATGCAATCATAATGTACAAGTTGTGTGTATACGCAGACAGCTGGGCCCGGTCGCCGTCAGCTGCTGCTGTATCTGTGCGCCGGGCTACACGGGCGACCTGTGCGAGGCGCAACTAGCACCACCCGGTAAGAGTACATTATATACATTTTAATATATTTTACAACTTTTTAGCTTCAATGGTACTGCTGTTTGTAAAGGTTTATTCAATTTGCCAATAGATAGATAGATAAAACTTTTATTTAGTACAATAAAGACACAGGACATACAAGTAAAAATACAATAAAAAAGTGTGATATGTGTCTCAGTATTGTACCAAATGGGTGTCCAGCTCAGCATGTGTCAGAATACCAATTCTGCCAATATTTTTCTGCATTTGTTTACAACCCGTGCACACAATGAACACATAGATACTTTCTGTCGTCTAAAATTCTGTCGTCATACGTTTACATCTCAGACTTTCCATTATCACTTGCTTTAACGGTGAAGGAAAACATCGTGAGGAAACCTGCACAACCGAGAGTGCTCCATATACTCTCAGTTGTGCAGGTTTCCTCAGACTCCATATAGTTCTCAATGGTGTGTGTAGTCCGCCAAACTGCACTAGGCCAGAGTGGTGGACTAAAACCTATGCCTTCTCATACTGAGAAGAGGCCCGTGCCCAGCAGTGGGACAGTAATGGGCTGGTTATGTATGTTATGTATGTAAACAATGACATAATAAACAGGTCGATTCAACTCAGCCTATCGCAGTCCACTGTTGGACATAGGCCTCTCCCTAATTGCGCCTCAACACTCGATCCTCTGCCTTCCGCATCCAGTCCCCCCAGCTACTTTCATCAGGTCACCGATCCACCTGGCAGGGGGGCATCCTACACTGGGATTGCCGATTCGCGGTCTCCACTCAAGGACTCGTCTGCTCCAGCGGCCATCGGTTCTACGACAGACATGGCCAGCCCACTGCCACTTCGGCTTACTGATCCTACCAGCTATGTCGGTCACTCCGTTTCTTCTCCGGATTATCTCGTAAATGGGTCGTAATATTGTAAATAGAAGTTCTATTAAACGTGGAGACTAGATTTAAATCTTTTAAATGCACCTGTCACGTTACTGTAATTTATGTTTTGTTCCAGAATGCGGTATAGAAGAATGTGCGGCAGTTTGTAAAGAAGGAACAGCTTGTGACTGTAACCCGAAGGATACGGACGTCAGTGAGTATTTAAAAGCCTAAGGGTATAAAAGTAAGCTTACGATAAATCCAGACAGAGAACTTAGGCAATACCGATATGGCGTCGATATGCAAAGATCAACTTTATCGTATCGGAGAACAATAATAAACTATGGTGCACAGAATTTGATATTAGTTAGGTACTGAAATGTAAATAATAGAGGTATAGAGTTTTGATACCCTTTATTGGAGTTCGTAAAATAAGCATTTTCGTACGGAACTGATACTAGTTACTAAGTTATTATTAACTCATTATTTATGTCGCAGCATCAGCACGATTTAAAACAAGACTAGAAATAGTGGTCCAACCAAGTGTGAACATATCCCAAGAAATCTTATAACAGGTAATTACGTACGAAATTAAAATTTTGTAAGAGTTGAATGGAGGCTAATATTGATTAAAAGTAGTTTTCGTCTTTCTTTTATTTACTTCACAGACCCTAGTTGTGAATCAACGTCCAGATGTATGGGAGGGGTCGGAGTTCATACTGACCTGCATGGCGTATGGATCTCGTAACATCGCCTTTACGTGGTACAAAGACGGTGTCAAGATCAACTCCAACGGTACTATGAGGTAACTCAATGTAGTCTTACATCTAACTGACCTGGGTCTATTAGATAAAATGAATTAATAAATCAAATTTTTAAATCCTCTGAATTAAATCATCTGAATTCTCCTTCTATCACACGAGAATAACGTTAAATCACACGTTCACGCGTCTTCAGACGTGAAAGTCGAGGCTTCAGCTCCCTATGTAGATGTACTGTAACGATGTTACCTATAAACGTGCCAGGTAAACACTACCCCGCAGTGTCTCAAGGTAACATCGTTTACCTAAACATACTTTTGAACTTTTCGTACCGCGTACCGCGTCATGTTGTATTTATTTTTGTTTGAAACGTTATGTTAGGAAAAAAAGTTGTTCGATTCTTAAAAAAATATTATTACAAAGGAAATTATAATCATAGTCAAATAATAAATTGAAACTAGCGGTCCCGGCAGACGTCGTCCTGCCCGGAAAAGCAGCGCCACCTACCGGGTCCATCTGTGATAGATTCACAGATGGACCCGGTAGGTCCAGGTAACCATTCTCGAATCCACTGGAACACACACTAAAACTAAAAATTTCGTTGCGAACACTAAATCGTTGCGAAAACCAATGAAACTTTGTTTTATCGAAACACTTTCGAAACCAGTTTTAAGAACTACCCGTCAGAAGAATCTTCACTTTCAGAGACATTTGGACGCGCACCGTGTCGGAAGACGCGCTAGGTCGTCGCATGTCAGTGCTCGGTGTGTCAGAGGCGAAGAGGCCCGACAGCGGCAAGTGGTCCTGTGCAGCAGACGATGCTGGCAGGAGACGATGTAAAGCGCTGAGACTGACGGTGCTGACAGCGCCTGATATACGTCTCGTGCCTTCCTCGTTAACTGTTAATAAGGTAAGCACACAAGAAGCCCATAAAGAAACTACAAAATAGAAATATTTCATGTAAGCAGTTTAGTAATGACAGAATATGTAACTTACCGAAATAGATAAATCTGGAATCGTATAACCGAAATACCAGGCCCCTCAGAAAGTATTGCGAAAAAAAGTTTTTATATATGGGAGACTGGCCAGTTATAATGTTTTTCGAAAATATGATTATTTATAAGTAAAAATAAGTAAGTTCCAATTTCAAAATTTCCCTCCACATTTTTTGCGAGTTAATTCAAAGTATTGTGTCTCACTGAAATATGGATCTGCGCCGGGAACATTTTAGAGCTATGATTTTATACGATTTCAAGTGTCGCCTGAAACCGGATGAATCGTACGATAGACTTCAAATGGCATTCATGGATGAAGGCCCTTCCAAGGCAACCGTGTATCGTTGGTATAACGAATTCAAGCGCGGTCGACCAACTTTGGGGGATGACGAAAGAAGCGGTCGCCCTTTGACGGCTGTTACCGAAGAAAACGTGCTAGCAGTGAAAAATTTAATCCAAGACAATAGGCGAATTACATATCAGGAGATTCAACACATATTGAAGATTGGATCGGGAAGCGTTCACGAGATTCTACACAGCCATCTTCGTGTGAGGAGGATAGTATCACGCTGGGTGCCGCACAACCTCACCGATGCTCAGAAGCAGGCCCGGGTGGAATGGTGCCGTGATATGCTTAACAAATTTGAAGCAGGCTCGTCTCGGCGTGTTTACGACATCGTTACAGGTGATGAGTCCTGGATTTATCAATACGACCCAGAAACCAAGCGCCAGTCGACTGTTTGGGTGTTTCAAAATGAGCCAACGCCTACCAAAGTGAAGCGATCTAGAAGCGGGGGTAAGATTTTGATCGCTAGCTTTTTTAATTTGACTGGCCACTTGGTATCAATTCCCTTACGGGATCAAAGAAGCATTAATGCCGAATGGTATACTACCAAATGTTTGCCAGAAGTTTTCTCTGTTATAAGCAACAAGCGACCAAACACAGGGCTCCGCGGGCTACTGCTCCACCACGACAATGCACCTGCGCACACCGCACTCAAAACGAGGGACTTCCTGGACAGCACGCCAGTCAAACTCCTGGGTCACCCTCCTTACAGCCCTGATCTAGCACCGTGTGACTTCTTTTTATTCCCAAAAATAAAAAATCAGCTCAAAGGGATACAATTTTCGTCGCCGGAAGATGCGCTGGCTGCGTTCGAGCAGGCTGTAAACGAGGTGTCTGCGGCGGACTGGAAAAAGTGTTTTGAAAACTGGTTTAGGCGCATGAATCTTTGTATAGAGGCTGGTGGAAAGTACTTTGAAAAGATTTGATAAAAGTATATGTACGTATAGAACAATTTTTTTTAGTTTCGCAAAACTTTCTGAGTGTCCCACGTAGATAACTACGACTTGTCATTCAGCAACGAATGTATCTTATTATTATTTTGGAAAAAGAGGTAAGTAAGGTCTTTACAAGCCCCATACAGTTCTTTTATCTTATCATATCGAGACTTATGTCTCTGCGACCTAAAAGAACTATTGTTTCGCCTCTAATAGTAGACTACAGCACCCCCCAAGCCGCAGGCCAACCATAAAGTATAAGACTATTGCCTTGGGGTTTGAGGATCTGATCTCATTAGCCGAGATTGTGTGGCCTCCAAGATGCTGACTTCTAATGTGGTGCACTACATAACATTCGCATAGGATATGAATGGGCGTTTCATCCTTTTCGCGACAAAATCTGCAAACTGTGGTATCTGTGAGGCCCATCCTGTTTAGATGTTTGTTCAGTTTACAGTGCTCTGTAAGATTTCTCATGATCCTTATGTGGTTCCTGTTAAGCGAAAGCGCTTCTTTCGTAAATCTCTTTCAGAAAACTAACTAATGTATCTTACTTAACATTGAGAAATTGTCTGAGACACAGTCTGGTTAAACAAACTACTCCCCAAACAGGTTTGTCAAAGTACGTAACAGTTTTCATTAATCTAGCCTTTAGATTAACTTCGGCACCGTTGGCGATGATAAATTATTATATGTCTATGTAAACAGCGTTCCCAAACTTACAGGTACTTACATATTATTTACACTTGATAGATACCACATTACTATTCCCTGAATATTTATCGGTATCCATGGGACATACACAAAACCTGTGGGGGCTATGGGCTACACTACAAAAGACATGCAATAAAATTATGAACGTTATCGTATTGCGAGCATGTCCTGTAGGGCGACAACGTGAGTGTAACGTGTCTGGCGGGCGCGGGGCGGGCGCACGGCGCGCTCGGGTTCAGCTGGGCGCGGGAGAGGACGCTGCTGCCGATGGCGCCCGGCAGGGAGCTCTGGCAGGACCTGTACCCCGCCGGGAGCCTGCTCAAGCTGTACAATGTGCAGGTCAGAGAATGACTTCACCGGTGAATACAGAAAATAAAGTGAAGGCTAGTAAAGTACAAATCAATAAAATTATCATATAATAATTTCCTTAATTCATTGATGTCCATAGAAATCTAGCGAGTACCGCTGCCAAGTATCATCAGTGGCTGGCACCAATGCCAAAGCCGTGACCGTGTGGGTGTTAGGGGCCGACGATGAAGCGTGCGAGAGTGACGCCTCTCACGGACTGCGCTGGCCCAACACTGCTCCAGGAGCGCATGCGACCGCGTCCTGTCCACCTGGGTATACTGGGGAGATCACTAGGTATGTTATTTTTCTCCCACTTGCTCGGAAATTGGTTCATTATTAAAAAAAATACACCAATCGGCTCTTTTCTGTACGCTACGAAATAACAGGCTGGTAATATCCAACACGACGATAATGTAAATTGCTGGACAGTTTTTATTTTTTAAATTATGCTACCAAGGATTTTAGCACACTTACATAAATTAGGTGTTTTAAAATCACTTCGGTAAATTACTCAGGCCGTAAATTGCTTCATTTCAGGCCTCGACAGTAATGTACTATTATTTCTATAAATACAGGCCGGTATTGTGAATATGAGTTAACGTGTTACTACGTTATAAGTAATAGTTGGCCAATTTCTAGCTTAGCTTTGACTCATCAATAAATAAAAGCATAGAAATTAAACCATGCTTAGATACAGCAAATGCAAATTTATTATTATCAGATTCTGCGAGCCAAAGTCGGGACAACATGGCGTCAAATGGAAGCTACCAGATTTTTCCGGATGTGTTGCAGACACTTTAAAAGATATCTTCGAACAGGTAGCTCGAAATTTTCAAACAATCAATTCGTGCTATAATTTTTAGCTGTTCCAAATTTTTGAAGCTTAGACTCCCAAAGTTAGCATCAACGAGATAATGATCCAATATTGATACGTCAGTTCAGGCTGATATCGTGAGGGTACTCGCTACAAAGCGTGTGCGCGCTGTGGCGGCAGTACGGCGGCGCGCTGCGCTCGCTGGCGCCGCTGCCGGGCGCGGGCGCGCCGCCGCTCTCCCACGCGCAGCACGTGCTGCACTACCTGCGCTCTGCAGCCGCGCCGCCGCCCGACACGCGCCGCAGCGCGCCGCAGCTGCTGCACATATACGACGCGCTGCTCGCACAGCCCGACGCCTTCCTGGACGAGCAGGTTACTACTAGTTAGCTGCTGGCCATTTGATGTTGCTGCTCCATGACCACTATGACCAGAGCAAACAGACTCTGAAATATTCCAAACTTTAGAAGCAATACTAATAGTTTCTGTAGCCGATACTTACATTAAGAATATTAAACTTGACTAACCATAGCGGGTAAAATTACTTCTAGAAAATCTTCGAGCTTCAAAACGCTGTGACTGACACAGCAGGCATGATGAGTGAATTCGACAAGAAGTATCACGAGTTCACAACCAAAACGAAGCCAGTACGGGAGAACAACTCGGCGCACTTCGAATTACTGCCTGTTCCAGTGGGGGCTGAAGAGTGGATCGTGACGTCAGCAGGAGTTGAACTAGTGGATAGAAATGGAGATGCTTCGGTGGTGATCGTACTGTACCATAACTTGGCACCAAGGTTGCCGTCGTTGAGAAGAGCCATTGAATTTAAGTAAGGATCCTCTTTTTTGTTGTTTCAGTGATTTGAAAAACTTATAAAAATTTTATAAGTATACTTTGGTTCGATCACGCAGGGATACTCCGAGCATAGCCCTCTCCATTGCCCTATGAGTGACTTTAGCCTTCTTATCAGGCCCATTGTGAGCGACCACGTTTCAGTACCGTAAGTAATTACTGGCAACACACACTGGTCAAAGACTTTCGTCTTGAGACACTGCGGTATTTTGGACGAAAAGATATTGCGTAGCTTCCCGAACGCTGCCCAACCGAGTCGGATTCGACGATTGACCTCTTTCTCGAAGTTGGACTTACCTAGCTGGACAGTTTGTCCGAGGTATACATAATTGTCAACAACTTCGAGTGTAGATTCTCCGATGTTTACGGGAATGGATGCTATATGGGAATTCGACATAACCTTTGTCTTGTCCATATTCATTTTAAGACCCACTCTATCAGAAGCTCTACTGAGGTCATCGAGCATTGTACCGAGGTCCTCCATGGTCTCAGCCATGACTACTATGTCGTCAGCAAACCGAAGGTGAGTGATGTACTCGCCGTTTATGTTAATGCCTAGCCCCTTCCAGTCCAGAACCTTGAAGACATCCTCCAATGCAGCAGTGAATAGTTTCGGAGAGATCACATCTCCCTGTCTCACGCCTCGCTGCAGAAGGATAGGTTTCGAGGCTTGGTCCTGTAATCGGACTGACATAGTGGCGTTTTCATACAAAGACTTTAACACTTCGAGATTCGCAGGAGAACGAAAGTAACCGACATAGCCCGAAGAATTGCCAAACTTAAGTGGCAGTGACATTGCTCGCAGAACGGATGGCCGATGGGGCAGTAAAGTTCTAGAGTGGCGACCGCGTACTGGAATGCGCAGCGTGGGTAGACCCCCCACAAGGTGGACTGACGACCTGGTGAAGGTCGCGGGAATCCGCTGGATGCGGAAGGCACAGGATCGGTCGTTGTGGCGATGCTTGGGGGAGGCCTATGTACAGCAGTGGACGTCTTTCGGCTGAAATGATGATGATGATGATGATACTTTGGTTACTTTAGTTCTTCTTCTTATTTCTTGCTTTTGCTTCAGTTATTTCAGTTTTGATTTTCTGTTCCTTTTAATTGTCTTACCTAGTGGTTGTAGCCGCAACTCTTTCAGGTCGGGCCGTGCGACGGAGTACACAGTAGCATCACAACAGGTGCAGGTGTCTGTCAGTGGCGCGGGCGTCGACGCGACGCTACCTCACATTGTCACGCTGCTGTTTGCGCCAACCCGCCTGCCAAGCGTGGCGATTATGGCATATCCCCCCTTAATTGGGGGAGGCCTATGTCCAGTAGTGGACGTCTTTCGGCTGAAATGATGTTTGCGCATTCCAAGAACTATAGTGCTATTGGTAAGTCTAAAACACACAAGATCCAACTTCCTGACATGGTAACCTTATTTATTCCAAGCTTTGCAAACTATCTATTTGACTCTATGCATCCGATTTTTTGAGAAACCATTCAATTTCATCTTGTTACAGCACCAAAACTAGCGTGCGGTGTTCGTACGGTGTCAGCTCCAGGCAAGTGGAGCACTGCAGCGTGTGAGGTGCACACACCGGAGCACACACACGCCGCGTGCCGCTGTCGGGGACTGGGCACATACGCCTTGCTCACCGGCAACAGCTCCAAACAGGTGAGTGTTGTAGGAGGAGTATAGTTCCTCGCTCAAGGATCAACTTATTCGGCAATCACTCAAAAACGCTTCTTTCAGACAGACTCAGAAGTAGACCTCAGAGGCATAGTGAAGATCACAGTGAGTTTGGGAGGTGCGATGTGCCTTGTGGCGGCATTACTGCAGCTCCTCGGCTTGGCACTTGGCAGTAAGAACAAGCTGCTAATACTGCTCAAAGTTGCTACTGCTGGCACACACTCTGCAGCTATGTTGGCTCTGCTTGAATGTGATACCAGGCAGGTGAGCTATAGAACTTTCATCGAAAACTCAATGTTTGTGGAACGTTTTATATGAATGTTTTAGTCCTCATGATTTAGTTAGGTCAGAAGCGTTTGCATGATGGGGTCATATGGAAATATGGAGCTTTTAAATATATTTTCATTCCATCTATTCGAAAAGGACGACTTGGTTCGCCTTTAAGTGCACCCAAAGGTGGTGTTTTCTATAAGAAACTTTTAGCGGCAGTAATGAGTTTTTAATCCTCTTTATAAGTGCGTCGCAATTATCTTTGCCACGCACTTTTTGAATTTGGAACATCTTAGCGCCAAAGAAATCGAACGCAAATATTGTCTGAATAAAGACTGGCTGGTACGACGGCCCATAGTCGCGCCGCCGGCTTAATAAAAAAAAGAAATCTAATTAAAAACGCGCGAACTACAGCCCGCGTTTTCGTAAATTTTCACGGATTGTTAGAAATTCATGGTTTTGTTTTGAAAAATGAATTCTTCAAGTGACAGTGAAAGTATAGAATGAACTCCTGAAAGTATTAGAACTGACGCAAGAAATGTGATGGATAATCTATTACCTGCAAAATCGCGGGAGAAATATATGTAAGCCTATGGTAATTTTATTGAATGGAGGAACGCAAGAGGCGCCAAGAATTTTTCAGAATCTGTGTTTTTGGCCTACTTCCAGTACTTAGCCAAAACTAAACAACCTTCCACTCTTTGGAGTACCTACTCAATGCTACAATCAACAGTCAGTTCTAATAACGACGTAAAACTGGACACATATTCAAAATTAATAGCGTATCTGAAGAGGATGTCTGATGGATTTAAACCTAAAAAATCCAAAGTGTTCTCAGTCAAAAACGTGGAGACTTTTCTTAATGAGGCACTCGACAAAGTTTTCTTGCCGTAAAAGTAAGTGACTATGTATATGGTGGATTAGTAAAGTATTAGGACACAAAAACAAAAATTGACCGATCCTTCGGGTTTTTTTTTTTTTTATATGGTTCACAAATTGGGTGTGACAGATAAAACTAGTAGTTAAAACTAGTACTACTTGGTGTACGAAGTAGCCACTAAAATAAAGAAGGGGAGAATACAAAACTCGCTCGCTACACTCGGGATTCTACTCTAGAATCTCTCACTTCGCTCTGGATTCAAAAAAGCGCCCTCGCAGTAAAAATATTATTTTGCTCCCTTATGATACAATCTACTATTTCTAAAGGAAGAGGCGTGTCCGGGCGTGTTGGGCTGGGTGTGCGCGGCATGCTGGTGCGTGGGCAGCGCCGCGCTGTGTGCGCAGCCGCTGCTGCTGCACGCAGAGCTGGCTGGCAGAGCGCAGCGCGCGCCTTCTGTGGGACTGTTGGCTGGTAAGACGTAGTGTATAGTAGTAGTGCTCGAGCATGCTGGGCTGAATACAATTTTCAGGGGAGATGAAGTACTATAATAAGCAGTGACAGTGTTCAGTATGCTCGCAGGTGTGTGTGTAGTGTCGCTGCTGAGTGCGCGTGTGTGTGGCGGCGCGCCGCTGCAGGCGGGAGCGCGAGCGGGTGCCGTGTGCGCCGCGTGTGTGGCGCTACTAGCCGCGCTCACGCTGGCGCTCGCGCTCTGCGCCGCCGCCGCACGGAGAACGGTACGACGATATATGTGTGTAGTGTCGCTGCTGAGCGCGCGTGTGTGGCGCTACTAGCCGCGCTCACGCTGGCGCTCCGCCGCCGCACGGAGAACGGTACGACGATATATGTGTGTAGTGTCGCTGCTGAGCGCGCGTGTGTGGCGCTACTAGCCGCGCTCACGCTGGCGCTCCGCCGCCGCACGGAGAACGGTACGACGATATATGTGTGTAGTGTCGCTGCTGAGCGCGCGTGTGTGGCGCTACTAGCCGCGCTCACGCTGGCGCTCGCGCTCTGCGCCGCCGCCGCACGGAGAACGGTACGACGATATATGTGTGTAGTGTCGCTGCTGAGCGCGCGTGTGTGGCGCTACTAGCCGCGCTCACGCTGGCGCTCGCGCTCTGCGCCGCCGCCGCACGGAGAACGGTACGACGATATATGTGTGTAGTGTCGCTGCTGAGCGCGCGTGTGTGGCGCTACTAGCCGCGCTCACGCTGGCGCTCCGCCGCCGCACGGAGAACGGTACGACGATATATGTGTGTAGTGTCGCTGCTGAGCGCGCGTGTGTGGTGCTACTAGCCGCGCTCACGCTGGCGCTCGCGCTCTGCGCCGCCGCCGCACGGAGAACGGTACGACGATATATGTGTGTAGTGTCGCTGCTGAGCGCGCGTGTGTGGCGCTACTAGCCGCGCTCACGCTGGCGCTCGCGCTCTGCGCCGCCGCCGCACGGAGAACGGTACGACGATATATGTGTGTAGTGTCGCTGCTGAGCGCGCGTGTGTGGCGCTACTAGCCGCGCTCACGCTGGCGCTCGCGCTCTGCGCCGCCGCCGCACGGAGAACGGTACGACGATATATGTGTGTAGTGTCGCTGCTGAGCGCGCGTGTGTGGCGCTACACTGAAAAAAATCGGGTCAATCAAGCATGACATTTTGCTTGATAGAAAAAATTATGAATGAAGCAATCAAAAACTTATAAAAATATATTAATCACGGTTTGTTGTCACAATAAAGTTAAAATGATCAACTCTTCTCTATCATTCACTTCATACAAGGAATAAAGATAGCATGATTAAGATAGTGTAAACATGGCACATCACAGATTTAATCAAGTCAGATGATCAATGTAAACACGCCCTTTGTTGTCGGTCGGGGTAGTCAGTGTTTCAGGTCTAGACTTGTTCATTCCGTTCGTTCGTGAGCCTAAGCATGGCACGCTTTTGTTACGCGGAGTAAATTATTTAGATTTCAAGTTATTGCACGGTTACACCCAAAAGCAAAACCCACTGATCGTTATTAACACACCAAGGTATCCTATGAACTCAGTGAATCGTGCTGTGAGTGAATCTCAGTAGCCGTCGTAGTGGTTTTATACTCCTGTTTGTGATGGAAGAAGTGTGCGTAATTCTCCAGGCTTGGAGGCTGCCCGAATTACGTGCAATTTTATCAGTAAGTACCTAAACTACCCTTTTAGCAACGATGATAATATGTTGTTTTTCACACCAATTAATCGACGATTGTTTTGCAGAATATGAAAGCGCTTTCTGCGCTTACCGATGTCGATATCAAAGAGATGATTCCTCTGTTAAGGCCTAGAACCCTATTTCTACGCAGCTGGAAAATGTGGAAGTCGGATTTAGACGATAATATAAGACTTGAGCAGTATCAAGATATCTTTATAGTAGGTGTAAGTGTGTAGGTAGAAAAAATATTGATCTCTGTTTAGAAAGAAATAAAAACTTTTTATAATAACTTCTGTCATTATTATTTTTGAGAAATAGTCAGTGCTAGGTAAAAGCAATTTAGACATCTTAATTTATAATTCGTATCTAATGCTGATTAATCTAATTATACCACGTGTTATTGAAATAACTGAAAACCTCTAAAGGGTTCATTGTACTCATCAGTATGAACAACTTTTACTATGGGACCAAACGAGAAATAGCGAAAAAAAAAGCAGTTGATCTCTACATTTAGCCGATTCTTGTGAACGCAAATGTAGGTAACATTTTTTATTTCGCGATTTCAGTGTTAGTCCCATAGTAAAAGTTGTTCAAACTGATGAGTACAATGAACCCTTTAGAGGTTTTCAGTTATTTCAATAACACGATTTATAAGAATAAATATCTTTCCTAATAGTCTCAATAAAAGTACTTTATAGCTTTAAACAAGATAACTGAATAACTTTACAATATTCATTATTACAAACAACTAAAATACTTGATAACCATTACCAAGTTCGTTAATAACACCAATTAACAGAAGTCATTGGCATGATAACCAAACTTGATTGTATTGACAATTACTTTGTTTGATTTTATCAAGACAACTTGTCTGTTACTTAATCAAGATAACTTTATTGCCATAATCATATTACTTTATGTGCTCGTATATAAACAAGTTCCTTGATTGCTGCAAACATTTTTTTTATTAATGTTATCAAGTTTTTTTTTCAGTGTACTAGCCGCGCTCACGCTGGCGCTCCGCCGCCGCACGGAGAACGGTACGACGATATATGTGTGTAGTGTCGCTGCTGAGCGCGCGTGTGTGGCGCTACTAGCCGCGCTCACGCTGGCGCTCCGCCGCCGCACGGAGAACGGTACGACGATATATGTGTGTAGTGTCGCTGCTGAGCGCGCGTGTGTGGCGCTACTAGCCGCGCTCACGCTGGCGCTCCGCCGCCGCACGGAGAACGGTACGACGATATATGTGTGTAGTGTCGCTGCTGAGCGCGCGTGTGTGGCGCTACTAGCCGCGCTCACGCTGGCGCTCGCGCTCTGCGCCGCCGCCGCACGGAGAACGGTACGACGATATATGTGTGTAGTGTCGCTGCTGAGCGCGCGTGTGTGGCGCTACTAGCCGCGCTCACGCTGGCGCTCCGCCGCCGCACGAAGAACGTCATTGGGACAAACATTTCTCTTAACGCCAGATATCCCGCAAGCTGCCACACAGAGGCGCCCTGGGTGGCCGCGCGGTGCTGCGTCACGCGCTGGTGTTGTTGTGCAGCACGGCAGCAGCACAAGCGGCCGGCGTCGCGTACGCGCAGCCCCGACAGAGGAGCATGCCGCGCCAAGCCGCGCTCGCTGTAGCCGCGCTGGCCAACGTGAGTCTCAACAACACGTTTCAGTAGCTTAACCATGAGTTTACACGGCTAAAACACGCTAGCGTCTCCGTAAATGATTTATATGAAAGATTGTACAGCACCCCTAGCGGTCACAGAAATAATTAAAATTCGTACCATGAGTACTATAGATTTCGATAGGTAAGAAACATCACTTAATCTATTCGATAGTCACTAACGTTTTGCAGCTGTTACCATACAAAACGGCACCATGAGTCACTAATTCGACAGACGCTATCGAAAAATACGCTTGCGATAGTCGGAATATTTCGTGTTGCTTGTTATAACATATAGCGATACCACTACATTTTGAACATATGAACCGTTCCCTCTTCTTTGTACTGACAGAGAAAGAAACAAAACATGAGTGATGTTAGCTAGCTTAGATTAAAAATTAGCTAGTTAACTACGTTATACCAACATAACATTTCGAAGACGATCGAGCTTACTCTAGCGCACAGACTTACTAGAGATGCTACGCATCAGACGGTAATCTTCCATACAAAAAGTATAACATTACGAATTTGTGACTAATGAAAGTGACGTTTGTTATTTTTTTAACCGACGAAAAAAAGGAGGAGGTCCTCAATTCAACGAGTATATTTTTTTTTTTTTTTTTTTTTTTTCTATGACCACGCATAACTTTTTACAGAAAAGTCCGATTTTCATGATTCTTTTTTTAATGGATAGGGTATACCTCGAAGTTGGTCTCATTTAAATTTCAAAATCAAAATCTACCCCTAAGGGTAGTAAAACAGGGGATAAGTGTTTGTTCACCCACTGAATTCTTACCTGTTAACCGATTCTGTTGAAACTTGACACACATAAATATAGTTCTAGACACTACGACATAATGGAGACCTGGAGTTAGATTTTAACCACAAAAAAATTAAAAATAAAACTTTTTAACAAAAAATTGAACCGACGAAAACAGAAACTGAAAAGCGAAAAATAACTAATTATGAGTCGGCGCCAAACAACCAATCAACGAAGATCATTAAATTACTTTAAATAAATAATAAAAGCAACGTCACATCAAACCCAACGTGAAATTTTCAACGATAAACAATAACTTTCTAAAAATGCGTTCTCCGCTCGGCCACTTGCAACTTACACGCACTTTGCTTGTTAAAAGTTCGTTTGGCGCCGACTCATAATTAGTTATTTTTCGCTTTTCAGTTTCTGTTTTCGTCGGTTAAATTTTTTGTTAAAAAGTTTTATTAATTTTATCGCTCGGTGTTGTATCTGAATTCGGGCTTTTTCGCTTGTCACGGCCAGCATAGTTTGGGAACTAGCCTTTTAAGCCTCTGAAAGGAGCCCCCCCGCTCTGTGCCCCTTTTTTTTCATAATTTTGGATATTTTAGGATTTGTTAACAATAAAATACTTTGAATATTAATAATTATTTTTTATTTTGGTTTTACATTTGGTTCATGCTTTCTGTTACATTGGAGGCGAGCATTTTGCAACTTCAATACATCTGTGCTCTTTATTATTCTATTAATTATATTGCACCAATGTAATACTGCTAATCACTAAACTTAATTCGAGAAAGCATTAAACACAACATCCCTGCGTAGTTAACAATCCAGGAAATCAAACAAATGCTAGATTTTATTTTATTTAAAAAAAAAAACCGGAGATCTAATTTCCAAAGATTTGTTTTCTTCGTGAATTGTACAGCTAAAACATTAATACTCCCTAAAATATATCCTATCACTAGTTAAGTTTTCATCACAAGAAATTAAATTTACTTCACAGCACATACAAACAACATACTTACATAAAACATTACACACACATTTTCATAAAAAATAATCTTATATAACCCACCCTGTGGTGTAAGCCATTGAAAAAGCTGATGTAGGAATACTCTCTAGAACTACACTCTCGGTTAAAAGATCCAACCGGGTAGGCACTCTCTGAATATTTTTAATTAATTTAGCTTGATTTAAATAAGGCCTTAAATTTCACCAGTTCTTTACATCCGGTTCATTTAATTAATTATAATAACATTTTATAGTAAAACAAAGTTTAACCAGATTAAATCGCGTATATTATTTAAATTGGTTTTCCTGGCGTTTCGAAAGCTTTGCAGCATTTCGTGGTCGCAGGTAGACTAAGATGACAAGCGTCTTTACAGATATTTATAAACAAATATTTTAATTCACCTAACAATATTATTAATTAAAATCGTTTCAATGTATTGTATGGTAGATAAAAAAAAATTTTTTGAAATATCTGTACAGACGCCATCATCATTATCATCATTGTCATCTTAGTCTACCTGCCAGGAAAACCAATTTAAATAATATACGCGATTTAATCCGGTTAATCTTTGTTTTATTATTATGTGTAGTGATCGCGAAAACCTAAGAAATTATTATATAATAACATAATTATTTTGTTCACTATTCCTATTAAAGGTCAGTTTTACAAAATTAAACTTTATTCCAATTGCCTCTGGGATTTTACACATTCGTGGTAGATCCTGGCTTGGTTTAAAACAACACGCCTTCTTCGGACTTGCAACTTTGGTGCGGATGAGCTATCAGAAGTAGACAGTATCAATTTCTGAAAATAAAAAATATACCTCTGAATTAAATTATTTAAGTTTTGTCAAAGAGGCCATTATGAGACCGGAACTTGTAATCTTTGAAAATACAACTGATAGAACAAAATTATATTACAAAACATTTGTTAAGGATATTGGAAAAAAAATTACCACTAAATGATTCTTTGCTTATACATATTTATCTTTCTTTTCCCACAATCAATTTGTATTTTGATGTATTTTTATTGAATTGTGTATCAGAGTATTTTGAATTGTCACCCTTGCTTGTATTGATTTGTCAAAAGCGGGTCTGACATAGTATTGACATTAGCCAGCTCTAAACCAAATGTCTGAATTTATTTCACCTAACCAGACAAGGAAAAGGGCTTACCAGTTTTAGTCCTTGTATGTTTCTTTATAGGTTTGATAGTTTGATCCTCATGAGCCATTTTTAGCATAACCATGCTCTGAATTTGTATTCTCTGTAATGAAATAATTGAATTTTATCAACAAAATTGTATCAATAGGATTAAGCAAAAGCCTTTTGGAATTTATAACCCAATACCCTTCCGTGCCACGGAGAGCATGCTAAGCTGTTGCTTAACATGCTACATACATATAATTTGACCAAAAGGTCACAGTAATAATATGAATATCTATGGCAGTCGTTACGGGTGATCAGAAGTCTGAAAGTCTGACAACTGGTCTAACCTCCGAATGTCAGTATTACACAGTAACTGGGTTGCAGATGCTGATGGCCATCTTTTCGTGTAAAATACTGATGTTCAGCCGCATCTGTTTAGACTAGAAGCAGACCCTAATATAATTAGGATAAAGAGATGGTTTTGGAATTCAAAACGTCAAAACTACATGAATATTGAAGGTCGAAAGTTCAAGTGAAGTACACATGATGCAATCTAGTAAAAAAATTGTGTACCTAGCATCTCAACTCAGCCTATCGCAGTCCACTGCTGGACATAGGCCTATCCCAAGTTGCGCCACAACACTCGGTCCTCTGCCTTCCGCATCCAGTCCCCCCCAGCCACGTTTTTCAGGTCGTCGGTCCACCTGGCGGGGGGGCGCCCTACGCTGCGTTTGCCGATTCGCGGTCTGCACTCAAGGACTCGTCTGCTCCAGTGGCCATCGGTCCTTCGACAGACATGGGCAGCCCATTGCCACTTCAGCTTACTGATCCTACAAGCTATGTCGGTCACTCCGGTTTTTCTCCGAATAATCTCGTTTCGGATTTTATCCTTCAAAGAAACTCCAAGCATAGCTCGCTCCATAGCTCGCTGAGCGACTTTAAATTTGTGGACTAGCCCAACTGTCAGTGTCCACGTCGTACCTAGCATGTAGGTATGGAATGAAGAAAATATTCGTGATATTGAGGTACGTACCTACCAGTGGTCGGTGTGCATAGTTTGAAGAATGCCACAGTTGATTTCGGTTGCGGAAAACAACGTGAGATAGGCGTCAACACGAAGACGAGGCCTCAGAGGTGTCGAGGCGATGAAATTGTTATCAAAATGTTTTGGCGCATATGAGGCTTGCGAAGATACTCTGGGAATGTTTCACAATCCTTTATAGATATCTGTTATTGCACTCGTAACAATTTTTGGAGTAGGTATTTTTGTGTCTTGGGAAAACTTTATAAATTTACGTACTTTTGCCTATTATCACAATAAACTTCACAACACCGCACTTGTGAATCATACTACACAATGTTATTACGCTATTAAAGGTTCAAAATTGAGAAAATAAGTATTCAACTTTCTACAATGGCGCCAATGGTGGTTGCCGGTTTTCTATAAATAATATATACACAAATATATATAGCGTATGGACGTCAAAGGAAAGAAGTACGAGGGGAAACTGTAACTTTCATTAGTCACAACCATAGACAATCAGATGCTTACTGCGAGGATTTCATGTACTGAGATTACTACCACCCATGCTCTAGCGCCTCCGTAAGACTCCGTAAAACTCATGGTGCAAGCATTATCGAAATCTATTTGAACCACGTTAACACGTTAGCGAGTTGGACGCTAGCGAGTAATTTTTCGATAACAACTCGTGGTAGGCGTACAGAACACACTCTCTGAAGATGCCCCTAAAGATCTTGCAGGTCAATAACGCTAGTGTCATTAATATACTTTTGAAAATATCTATAATAAAATATAATAATAAATTTATTTAATTCAAAAACACTGGTACAAATGTTACAGTTTAACAGCGGTTTTCAAACTAGGCAAGCCTGTATCTTGAGAACCTGGGTTGAGTATCACTTACATGAAAAAAACATCATTATAAATAAAAGAGGACAAACATAAAAGCCTTGAGATAATTAATTAAACTTAAACTTCGAAACTAAAATCGTATCTATTAAACACAAAAAAAGGAAATTAACATAGCTATCCACTAAAAAAAATCTACATCAACACAAGGTCGATTTTCTCAATGAAAACAGTTGCAATGACGTATTCTTAAAATTACTTCCTGTCCAGGGAATATCAATGTTAGTATGCTACGTGGTATGTGATGAGGAGTGTCTGTCGGCAGCGCGGCGCCTGCTCGCGCTCTCCTCACACAGCGAGTGGCAGCACTCGCCCGCAGGGGACACTGAGCTCAGCTGTAAGTGATGATTAGCTCATTTTTGTCCAAATTATTCCATCGATTTTCACGAAATTTTATATTTAAGTCCCTATCTCATATACTGCTACAAGACAAAAAAAAACATTTCTGGTTGAAGACATCTTGAATTTATGCACATATGTTATTGTTGTACCTGAATCCTAAGTAAATGGTGCCCGTTACATTATTCCCTAAAAATGTTCGTGTGTGTGCTTCAGCACTCATTTCATTTGAAACACTGCGAACGATCTCAAATAAAAAAATAATAAAAATAAAATAAAATAAATTTTGTTACGATCCATAAAATTAAATACATCTAATCTAAATTATTAATATTGTTCTTAATTTTGTCATAAGTCTCTATTTTCCCAGACAAATCTTCTCACAATTGTTTAACAGTGCACTTTTTACACTGTCATAGTATACATAAAGCAAGGTGGTGAAGTGGAGAGTCGCGCTGGTGTGGGCACTCTTGAATCTCCTTCGTCCCCCGAGTCGCTCGCTTCCTCATACTGGAGAGCAACACCGTTGAGAAGTCCCGCCAATATGTATAGGTGAGGAACAACATTTTACTAATATAACAGGTTGGGTATACATACTGGTGGGGTTTCTATCATAATAAAAATACTGATACTAAACACGCTTCTCAAATAATCAAAATTGACAAGTTCCTTTGCGTCCCCCAGAAGACAGTCCAATCCTGACTGCCGCGCCGACATAGTGCGGTGTGTGGAGTACAAGGAGCTGTATCACCCGTACGACACGCGCGCAGTGTGCGACCTCATACCCACAGGTAGATAAGTGTCTGCATTGAGCATAATTGTCAACCACTTTCTTACAATCACCCCTACTTCTTACATATAGTACTTTTGACAGGCGGTGGTGTGTATGCGCCGCCCCCACACGGGTACACGTCACGTGTGTGTGTGGAGCTGCGTGTGTTGCCCGCGTCCCCACACGCGCCGCTACTCTCCCGCGCACCCGACGTACAGCCATACTCCAGGGAGATGACTGACACGCCCAAGGTACTAGTAGTCACTATTTAATCATTCAACCAGAAATAAACTAAAACTGAATATTTTGGAATATTTAAACGAAGACAATATGGTATCATCATTTAAGTAAATTGTCTGATACTAATTTAGTTATTATCAAAACGAAAATAACCCAAGAATATCTGGTACAGGAAAGCTGTACAATCTGCGTGCAGTCAACCCCCGACGTGTCGGTGCCCACAGTCGCTCCTCGCAAGAGCTGTCTTAAGAAGCGCTCCCCCCAGCTGTCGTGGAGCACCTCGCTCCCCTCCATTCACCACCTTAACACACATAGTACACACATACAATCAGACTACGCACACACCGACAGAGTGCTGCACAAGATTTCACATGACCTGGACTTTCTACTAAACAGGACGCAAGCCAGTGAACACTGTACAGACCACATAGAAGAAACACCCACTTAGTATTAAACGATGAATATAGTTTTAAGTAAATAGACACAGGGGTGCAATCTGCCATACTTATGTAAACGAATGTATAATACATTTTGTTTTTAGATTATATCCATTATTTAGAACATTAATACTCTTTTTGTAATTTAGTACTGTAAAGACAATTAATGTAATGTTATAATATACTGTAAATAGTGAAGAAAAGTGTTCATAAACGAAATATTTTCATTCCATGACTTATATTTTAACCATTACAGATGAAACCCATAGTCACTGTAAACACAGTAGGTGTGGAATACGGATAGCTCAGAATACTTTAATTTACTAAAAAAATGTTTTGCCTTTGTTGACTCACCATATACTGCGCCGCGTGTATGATTATCCAGATCCCGGGACGGATACGATGAGAACCAGCTCAACCAGCACTTTCACAGATGTTAACAATAAGTTGACTCGTAGTAGAAAAGAATATATAGTTTTTCTGCTATTTTTGCTAATTTTCACTTAATAGGATGTGTTCCCGTGCGCAACTCAAGACGAAGGGGCGAATGTCGCTCGCTTCCGCGAGATGGCGGCACTTGCAGTCGGTGATAGGCAAAGGAAATTAACCCAAAATCCTACATTTCCCCCCACCGAAATCTGCAAAGATTTCTCAGTTACGATACCAAGAAATAGCAGTTTGAATAAAATTGAAAATGTATGTTAGTGTAAAATAGTTGAAGTTAATTGAAAAAGAGAGTGGACTGTATGACTTATAATAGATAAATACTTACAATTTAAATTACAGTTAATAAATCTTAAATATACTAGTCAGAATCCTGATCCAACGGAAGAGGACTAAGTTTAGATACAGGTCTAGTGAACTCACTATTTGCAGTGCGAACACTGACGACGCGAACAACGCCGTCCGGACCAGGATGCAACCTGGTAATTCTACCTAGGTTCCATTTGAGTGGTGGAGCATCAGTATTAATAAGAACGAGATCTCCTAAATTTAGATTATGACATTTGTTTAACCACTTTTGACGCTGTTGTAAAGTATGTAAATAGTTGAGTCTCCAAAGTTTCCAAATATCCTGAGATCTAAATTTAGGTAATTTACCCATTATGGGTTGTCGATTTGTACGAGACACTTTGAAGCATGATATGCATTTAAGAGTACGCGATCTGATTGCGCTACGCGCTGAAGTCATCCAATATTTTTGATTAATAATACTTTGCAGAGTTCGCGGTCCTACATGCAAATGCAATTTATGTAAGTAATCTATAAGAATATTGGTTAAATTTGATTTTTTAGGAAGCAGCAACGGATGCTTCGCTTGATAAGATAATCTTGATTGGGAAAGCCGACCCCCCACCCTGAGGAAACAGTTGGAATCAATGAAGGGGTTGAGCTTTCTTAAATATTGACTGCACTGACCGTTTTTTAACAAAACTGAAAAATCTGACGAAAAATGATGCTTCTGAATTGACTTTATTAAAATATCATGCGATTTTCTAATATCAGCAATTGAAAACGACCTACGATTACTAACAGCTGATCGACAGTTATGAATAAACTGGTAACATCGAGCTTCTACATTTATTAATTTATTAAAACTGGAGTACTTTTCAGTTAATTTGTAAATTGGATCAGAATCATCAGTTTTAGTTGTCACTAAAGCTGTTGCTGTATTTAAAGACTTCAACTCAGGAGGGTTGCAATCTTTGAATTCCTCTATCGTCCTAACTGGCCACTGTGACTGGTCTAAAGATAGCCAGGTTGGCCCATTGAACCACTCATGGGTCGCTAATAACGTGGATGGCAACGCGCCGCGTGAACAAATATCAGCAGGATTGGACACGCCACTAACATGATACCAGCATTCACTAGGGACGCTATCTAGAATTTTAGAGACCCTAGTAGATACAAACGTTTTTAGCGTATAGCTAGGAGTGTTGAGCCAGGCTAAAACGACAGACGAATCAGTGAACAACATTGTATCGTCTACTTCAAGTCGAGTATGCAATACAGATTTGACATATTTGATTAGTTTAGCCAGTAAATGTGCAGCAATGAGCTCCAAACGCGGAATGGTGACTGTCTTTAAGGGCGCTACCTTAGATTTTGAAACGACTAGACTAACTTTTATCTCGCCATTTGCGTTCCGAGTTCGCAGATACACAACCGCTGCATAGCCAAGAGTTGAAGCGTCACAAAAACCTAATATTTGACAATAGGTATGGAGAGCTACCTTGACATGCCGATCGTGTTTAATATTCGATAATAACGGAAGCTCGTTGATGTATCTTAGCCACTGTTTTTGAAGATCCGCAGGCAAACATTCATCCCAGTCCAGACGCTGAGTCCAAAGTTTCTGCATAAAACACTTGGCATAAAATATACACGGAGCCACGAAACCAAGTGGATCGAAAAGACGACCTATTTGAGACAGGACCGTACGTTTGCTGACAACTGGATTTGCCGGAGTTGTAGCAAACGAAAACGTGTCAGAATTTGGCAACCATTGTAGTCCGAGTACTTTAATAGAGACGTTGTTGTCATCGTCGAATGCAATAGGCGTTTCGCGATGATCTTCAGTTAGATGTTCAAGAACTTGTGGAGAATTACTCGACCACTTTCTTAATAAGAAGCCACCGGTCTTTAATAACTTCATCAGTTCTTTTTGAATCTGGATAGCTTCATGTACATTCGGTACTGACCAAAGCAAATCATCCATGAAAAAGGCTGTTTTTAGAACTTCAGCTGCTAAAGGAAATCTTTTTGCTTCATCGTCAGCCAACGTGTGCAAAACTTTAATAGCTAAGTACGGACTACTGGCAACGCCGTATGTTACGGTATTTAAAGAATAAACTTGAATAGGTTGATCTAATGAGTAACGCCATAGAATATGTTGATACGACCTTTGACTCTCATTGATCCATATCTGTCGATACATTTTGCAAATGTCTGCAGAAAGACATATTTGATGTAGGCGGAAATTAATCAAAAGTTGATTAATATCAGCTTGAAGTTTAGGGCCTGCGAGTAGTATTGAATTTAGGGACATATTATTTGACGTCTTGCATGACGCGTCAAATACCACGCGATGAGGAGTCGTGGTACTTGTCATTTTAGTAATGCAAAAATGCGGAATGATATAATTCGAATTCACGTTTTGGACATTACCAAGACAAGTCATATGCCCGAGATCCTCATACTCACGCATAAACTTATGATAGTGAGCCTTAAGTTCCGGCTCACGTTCTAATTTGGACTCTAGATTAAGCAGTCTACGAGTGGCCATTTGACTAGAATCGCCCAGTTCAATGGATGGTCGAAATGGATACTTGACCACATAGCTTCCGCTGTCGTCACGACTATGATCCTTAGAGAACTGTTCCTCGGCCAATATATCGTCAGGATTACGAGGCACCTCTGACGGTATATTATCCGTTTCCCAGAAGGAATGCATTATCTGATCGAGATTTGTAGCAAATGCGCATAATGAACCACTATCCTGATAATGCGACTGACTAACGACTTCTGTCTGACCCACAATAACATAACCGAAAATGGACTTCATTGCAACAGGTATCCCTTTAATACGAGGAAGTATTTTTTCGCCATCGTAAATGTAAGGAAACAGGTCACCTGCTAACAATATGTCGACAGGGGCTGGCTTGTAAAATGCAGGATCAGCCAACATAAGATGCTGAAACTCACTAATGACTTTTTTAGAAATAACCACTGTAGGTAAATTACCTGCGATATTAGAGACGATGACCGCATCAGTTGATAAGATAGGACCAGAACAATCCTTTGGTTTGATACTGCAGGTCAGTAAACCAAACTCTTGAACTGGATTGCCACCTAAACCAATGGGATCAAAATTGCATTTACGCCGTGACAACCCTAACCGCTTCGCACAGTCTTGAGTTATGTAGCTCGACATAGCACCACTGTCGATTATAGCACGTACGGTGTGGTACTGGCCCCAACAATCTGCGACGTGTATAAGCGCGGTGCCGAGCAAGACTGTCGACTTGGCTGAGCACGTTAATGCGACTGCATTATTACTAGAATTTGCACTAGAACTCGAATTTGCAAAAGAATCTATGTGCAATGTATGATGATGCTTTTGTTTGCAGACCGCACAGCACATCTTAGACGGACAGTCGTCGACAGCATGAGCGCGTAAACAATTCTCGCATAATTTCATTTGCTTGATTTTGTCGAGACGCTGTGCCGGCGTAAGATCGCTGTATTCGATACATCGATATATAGAATGCATCTTTTTACAATACAAACACTCCATGGATTTTGTATTACAAGGTTTGTTTGTATTGACGACAGCTGACGATAGTGACGCCCGCTGCGAGTTTGAATTATTTGAAAATTTTGATTTGTTTGACGAAGAAGGGTTATTGACCTTTTCGTGCCCCCGAGTATAAGTTACACTTTTCGTGGAATTTGTTTTACACTCGGACATCTCGAGAACGCGCACTTGTTTCTCTATAAAATTGATTAAATCGTCATAAGTAGGTATCTCACTCTGTTCTATCACCCGCTCCAACTCTCGCCTAGTAACAGGGTCTAGGTTATGCAACGCGATATAAAAAAGTATAAAACTGGATAAATCCTTAATTTGCAACAACTTTAATGCCTTAATGTTTTCTTGAAATGTCTGTAAAAAATCATTAAGTCCTGACACAGATTCATTTAACAAAGGTTTGAATTTAAAAACTTTATCAAGATAAACAGTTGCTAAAGCGCGTTTATTTTCATAGCGCTTAACCAACGCGTCCCATACTATGTTATAATTGTCCGCCGAAACGGGCAATGACTTGACAATAGTTAACGCAGACCCGCTGACCGCCGTTAATAAATAGTAAAACTTCTCAATATTGGCAATCTGTTTATTGTTATGGATCAAGCTTGTAAAAGTATCGCGAAATGTAGGCCAGTTTTCAAGTTTGCCATCAAACGGAAATAGTTCCAATTTAGGTAACCTAGGTTTTACGGTACTACTAGAATCATCAACTTTCGTCACAGATTGTTGTTGCTGCTCATTCAAATTCATCGAAACTCCGCAAATATGATAGTATATTTCGTCGAAACTTTCGACTTCTTTGTATGAAGGAACATAATCAGGACATTGTTTTTTCTTAATGAGTACAATGTTATGATAGCTCTGTTCAAACTTTTCCCGCAATAACGAAAGATCTTTAATTCGAACATTGAACTCCACACACAATTCTGGCTTATTGCTTAAACTTTTAGATATATCATACAAGGCTTGTAATCGCATAAAACACATATCTTTTGTAGTAATATGTGGTTGTAACAACTTGTCATAATCATCTTGACTCTTAGGAGGCATTTTTTATAATTATTATTCGATATGCAAATGGGTGTCGTAAAAGGCGACTAAGGGATTCACCAGAGGATGGGCAGCAGCGTTCTCTGAGTATTTAACCAACCAACTGCGATCGCCAACCCGCCTGCCAAGCGTGGCGATTATGGCATATCCCCCCCTTAATTGGGGGAGGCCTATGTCCAGTAGTGGACGTCTTTCGGCTGTAATGATGATGACGATGATGCAAATGGCCGAACGGTGTCGGTCGGTCAATTTACGTAAATAATTTTCGAAAAAGTGAGTCAGAAATATCGCGTTTGGAATTGAAATAAACGTTGGATTAGGTGTAAAACTATATTTTTTTTTTTTTTTTTATTTTTTTTTTATTTTTTTTTAATGTTTAAGGTCTTAATAGTTAATTATTGGTACCTTAATATAATTACGATCTAGTCTACAAGACTAATAAGTAATTTTATGCTAACTTAAACTGCTAGATAATAATATTATTTCTAAGAATGTGTCCACTGGCACTATCTTAGCGTCTCTTAAGGCGAAGTCACTTTTTTCATGTGTCTTTAATTAATATTGTCTACATCACTATTTTAATTTTAACACTACACTAACTCAAAAGGCTTTGTCCTTTTCAGTCTCCTCACTAAGCCTGTGTTGTCGAGGAGCTGGATAGCCTCAACGTTCACATGATGATGAAGTCTATATTCATGAGCCTCGGCATACTTTTGGATGATATCTTTAACGAAATCCATTTTGAGGTCCCGGTGAAGATCTTCATTTCTGATATACCAGGGAGCGTTCACGATGTCCCTGAGCACTTTGTTTTGGAAACGCTGTATTATTTTTATGTTAGTTTCTTTGGTACAACCCCATAGTTGTATGCCATAAGTCCATACTGGCATTAGAACTTGCTTATACAACAATAGCTTGTTATGTATTGACAGCTGAGAATGTCTACCAAGGAGCCAATACATATTTTTGTGGCGGTAGCCCAATTCTTCTCTCTTCTTCTTGACGTGAGCCTTCCAGCGTAACTTAGCGTCAAGCGTCATACCTAAGTATTTAGCTGTGTTAGCGTGTGGTATTGGTTGGTTATTTATGAACACTGGATGGTACTTAAACTTTTTATTTGTAAAGTCGACATGGACCGACTTGGATTCATTGAGCTTAATGCGCCACTTCTTTGTCCAGTTATACACAAGATTAACTGCATCTTGGGCTTTTTCTCCTGCTTCTTCGTGACTGTTGCCTGTAGCCATTATAGCTGTGTCGTCAGCGAAAGTTGCAATTGTGTTATTTTGTAGTTTTGGGATATCACACGTGTACAGTAGGTATAGGACCGGACCTAAGACACTTCCTTGTGGTACCCCAGCTCTTATCTCTTTAAGTTCAGAATAGGCATCCTCTTGTCTGACTCTAAAGACTCTGTTAGATATATACGACTCAAGTATATCTGAAAATTGTTTGGGCAAGTTAGCTCTGAGTTTGCATAAGAGGCCTTTGTGCCAAACTTTATCAAAGGCTTGTGCCACATCTAAGAAAATTGTAGAGCAAACTTTCTTTTCTTCTAACGTTCTCTCAATGACATTTGTTATTCTATGAACTTGGTCTATTGTTGAGTGATTTTTTCTAAATCCAAACTGATGCTCGGGAATTAGATTATTTTCATCCAACAATGGTGATAGTCGCTTAAGCAATAGCTTTTCGAACAATTTTGATAGTATGGGAAGCAAGGAAATTGGTCGATACGATGTAGCTTCGTGAGGAGGCTTTCCTGGTTTTGCTATCATAATAACTTCGGCAACTTTCCACAAATTAGGCACATATTTTAATCTGAATGCAGCATTTATGAGAGTTGTTAGTTTGACTATGGCTTTACGTGGTAAATTGTGCAGAATATCTCCTGTGATTAGATCATATCCTGGTGATTTTCGGGGGTTAATGTTTAGTTTAATTTCTCTAGCAACTTCTTTTGGTGTTGTAAGTTTTATCTCTAGCTCTTCTTGCAGGATGTCATCCTCAGAAAGGTCGTCGAAATGACCTTCATGTGGTTTGAATATACATTCCAGGTGTTGTGAAAATCTTTGTGCCTTTTGTTCGTTATTAATAGCCCATTTTCCGTTTTCTTCCTTGATAGGAGGGATTTGCAAAACAGGTCCCCTCAATTATAAAATAAAATAAAATAAAATAAATTTTTGTAGCTTTCCAGAGCGAGTAGTTTGTACTGATATCATTGGTTAGCTTTCTCAGATCAGAGTTCATAGACGTGTCAATAAAATCTTTGATTTCTCTCTGAAGTCTTTTAGTAAGATTATTTAGTAGTCTTTTGTCTTCTGGAAATCGAGTCAGGTGCCACCTGCTTCTTTGAAGTCTTTTTCTGTGTAGAAGATCTAAAATTTCTTTAGGGTATGAGGTTGCCTTTGATCTACCATATAACTCGGGTGTATTGCTCCATGCTGCTTGTTGAATGTCTGCTATATACTTTTCCAACTCTGTGTCTATATGCTCTGGATTTTTTAGTGGAACTTTGAGGTTTATACTATCGTCCAAATCAGATTTGAAACTTTCCCAGTCAGTTTTTTTATTAACTATTCTTAATTTATTTTCTTTAAATATTACGTGCTCACTTAATGTTAGTATTATAGAAGAATGGTCTGAGTTCATATCATACATTTCGTTAACATCTAAATAGTTCGCTGATATATTTTTGTACACAAAAAAGTCAATTAGATCAGGTTTTCTTTGTGGATCGGTAGGCCAATAGGTTGGCTTTCCTGTGGATGCAAAATCACATTGCATCTCTTTTATCGCACTAAAAAGTTCTCTTCCTTTAGTATTTGTGATCCTAGAGCCCCAGTGGACGTGCTTAGCGTTAAAATCACCCCCAAGGATGAATCTATCGCCAAGTGTCTTGAGGAAGAATAGATATTTCTCTTTTTTCAACTGATACCTTGGCGGAAAATACACGGCTGCAATTGAAAAAGAGTATCGCTTGGTTTTGACACGTACGGATACAGACTGAATTTCTGGCTCCTCGTATTTACTTTCTTCTTGATGGTAAAGATGTTCTTTTATAATGACAGCACTGCCACCGCTTGCAGTATTGTTTGGGTGAAGTGCATGGTATACCTTGTAACCTTTAAATTGTATGTGAGATTGCTTAGTAAAGTGTGTTTCAGCTATTAAACACAAGTCAATGTTTTCTGTATGAAGGACTACTTCTAATTCTTTTTGATGCTGTAGCAGCCCATTAGCATTCCATAACATAATTTTTAGTGTTCTAATCATTTTTTAGTTAGAGGAGCAGCATTCCTAGTGCTGTTTTCAATTTTTTTCAGGCGGAAATCAAATGTAGACATAAGTCTTAGAATCTCGTCCAGTTTTCCGTCTAGAGCGTTTTCTAATGGTTTATTATTACTTACATTAGCGTTGTTTCCTGCCATCTGTGCGTAGCTGATGTTTTTACTGACCTGTTGGTTTTTCTTTGTGGCGGGTATCGTTTTGTTACCAGGTACTGTCTGCTGCATAGAAGTAGTAGATTTTTTCTCTCTTTTGTTTTTGATGTTTTGCATTTCTTTAGCAACCATACAACCTCTGTAGTTGGCAGGATGTGGTGCGCCACAATGCACACACTTTGGTTTTTCCTCTGCAGATTTTTTGCAATCTCGTGTTAGGTGTTTACCTGTGCATTTAACACATCTTGGTTCCTTGGAGCAATACTTTTGCGTGTGTCCATAAGCCTGACATCTCTTGCATTGAGGAATCAGTCTAGATGTTTTAAGGGGTTGCATTTCAACTTTGCATCCCAGTATTGATTTTATCCTATAGATATTATTGATATCCTCCTCATTTTTAAAAGTAAGCATAAACATATTGAGGGGTACCTTGTCCTTCCATCTCAGTTTGTTTACAGCTTCTTCAATTTTGTAACCTTTGCTCTGTAGGTCTTCGACTATTCTACTTGGCTCACAGGTAAAGTGCAATTTCTTTACCATAACTCGTATGGGTCTATCTTGCTTGTTTTCATAAGAATGCCATAGGCAGTTGTTATTACTTAAAACTACGTAAAACTATATAAAAATAGGTTTTGTGTTAGTTGTAAGTGTGAACAATTAAACTTTGTTAACAATTCGAACGAACTAACTGATATTTTTGCACGAACTAGAAGGTAGGTAGCAAAAACTAATGAGTGGATTATTTTACGTTAATTATACGATAAATACACCAAATATAGGATAATTGATATCGTAACTGGTTAATCCTGGCACGAATGACCAAAATGTGGAATACGGATAGCTCAGAATACTTTAATTTACTAAAAAAATGTTTTGCCTTTGTTGACTCACCATATACTGCGCCGCGTGTATGATTATCCAGATCCCGGGACGGATACGATGAGAACCAGCTCAACCAGCACTTTCACAGATGTTAACAATAAGTTGACTCGTAGTAGAAAAGAATATATAGTTTTTCTGCTATTTTTGCTAATTTTCACTTAATAGGATGTGTTCCCGTGCGCAACTCAAGACGAAGGGGCGAATGTCGCTCGCTTCCGCGAGATGGCGGCACTTGCAGTCGGTGATAGGCAAAGGAAATTAACCCAAAATCCTACAGTAGGTGTCATAAAATTTGTCCAATAAAATATCTAGTGAAGTTTGTAAAAATGTGTTCAAATATGGTATCTTAAGATCAAATCTCTTTTGTTTATAAAGGCTAGCAAGTCTACGGCCTACCTTCTTTACAGAAAGATGGACCAATTAGTTAATGGTTGACCTTAATATTCGATGAAAGAAAAGCCAACGTTGGTTTGATTCCATTTACAATTCGGTAAAGCTCCCACACCGTTTTGAGCTCAGTAAGTATGTCCTACACACAACACACATTGATATGCCATGATTGTTAAATCATTCTATATTTTGTACTTGTCGGCAAGCTCAGCCAAGTCTCTATTTTTTTGACGACGTCTGTGGTCTAGTGGTTCGAGGGTCGGACTGCTGATCACGAGGTCGTGGGTTCGATTCCCACAGGACACAAATATTTGTGTGATGAACATAAGTGTTTGTGTTGGTCTGGGTGTTTATTATGTATCATAAGTATGTATTTACAAAAAAATAGTATATATGTATTATATCCATTGTCTAGTACCCATAGCACAAGCTCTGCTTAGTTTGGGACTAGATGGTGTTGTGTAAAAATGTCCCAAAAATATTTATTTATTTATTTATTTATTTTAGGTTTTACAAAAATTATAAGTTCGACGTTAATTTACATTGCACTACCTATTTATTTAATTATTGCAACAGAGATATATTTTGATATAATATTTGGAAGCTGTCGTTTTATTTAGCACAACTTGTACATATTTTAAAAGTGCCATAAAAATTAAAAGTGAATTTAAAACTCTTTTGTTTAATTAATCCCGTTAAAGTAATAGGATCACCCCTTCTTCGATCAGAATTCTTCCGTAATTTTTTCTTTACAGGGAAAATGATGATGCATTGTGGCGCAGATATTGTGCTGAGTTATGGTAATATTTTTTAACCGAAATAGATTAAGAAAGAGGGCGAGTATTTACGTTTGTGCCTCCTTCGTGAAAATAATTATCTATTCATATCGGATGATTTTACTTTTTATCACTTTATTTTAAAAGTTTTCCGACTTAATATTGTGTAGGTTGGAAATTCTTTATATAAGTTAAATATTTTTAAACAATGCGAAAACGTTTTAATTTTTAATTTAAAAAAATACAAGGGAACATCCCTTCATCCCTTTCATCCCCAATTTCCAACCTACACAATATTAAGTCGGAAAACTTTTAAAATAAAGTATAGCTAAGAGCGCAAGAATAATATAGGTATATTATTTATAGGTGATACAATAGGCAAAATTAATAAGTGTTGCATCTACAATATACAGCAGTTTACAAACAGATTGGTGGGTATTGCTGGGTATTGAATTGAACTTGTACTACTTAGGTAATTGATATCTAAGTTATTTTCCTCCTTTAGTTGCATTCCTTTTGTCAAAGGTTTATTTTTGTGCTAACGATTTGCTCAATGATGTAGGTAGCGATCAAAGCGATTGACGTACTCCGATAACGTTAAAATAATGATGTGCAAATATAATAAATTTTCTGTTATGTTCGTTACTTACATATTGACAGTTGTTGGATATTAATGTACCTGTGTTAACCAAATTGGATGTGTGAACCTTGACTTCAGAATTATTGTTGTAGTTTTTCGAAAATTGTAAATTATTCTTAGGTATTGAAGCAGCATCTGAGCACGCTTTTAGGGAAAATAGATAACAATATTTTTGTGCCAATATTGACAATGTAGCCAACCCAACCGAATCTTATTATATGTAGCACTTTCAATAAAATATATATATTACGCTGAAATGTTACATGATATTCCCTGTTCTATTATACCTTAGTAAGCTTTAGTAGCGTTTGCGTAAATCTATTTGGGAATAATGACGTTGGACCATATTATATCTGGGCCAATTTTAGGTCAATATGCTTGCTTTTATTGATTCTTACATAATAAAGAGGGTCCTATAAGACTGTTTAGTTTTTTGTATCCATAGATTATGAAGTTCATTAAATAAAATACATGAAAACTGGGATATATTTAATTTGATAGGTATTTTAAACAGGAATTTATCAAGTCATCCTATCGCGGCCCGTTGTTGGGCAAAGGTATTCAAAATGCTTTAATGATGGACATGTCTTAAGACACCACTCGCTAATGCCTGGTTGTCAGTCCGACGCGTAAACTGACGTAGTAGTGGTACTGCGTTAGTATATTTTAATAGGATAATTAGGTATATCAAATATTAGCAGCTTATACAACGTGTATCAGAAATGCGTGGTCATATTTAAAGAACATATTCATGGGATGCTATCGACCAACTTTTACTATGGGGTCAACCCTGAAATCGCGAAAAAAATATCAGCTGATCCTTACATTTTATCGAGCGACATCGATGATTTAGCAGGGAACAGCTGATATTGTTTTCGCGATTTCAGGGTTGGTCCCATAGTAAAAGTTGTTCTATGCTATGCCCTGAATGAGCTCTTAAAATATGACCACGCATTTCTGATACACGTTGTATATTTTGCGTATGGGTTGGAATCTCGGTAAAACATTACATTTACACCGAATTTACTGGTGTCGTTGGTAACTGGCAAATGAATCCTTAATTTCACATTGGGACTCCCGAAGTTATTATGTAAATTCAATTTCAATATAGCTCACAGATGAAATGGGATAATATAAATCAAAGCGAAGTGTCAAGATCTTCGATCAAAGGAATAACTTTTGGCAAGCTACCGCGAATCCTCGAGTAAGTGTTGTAAGGGTGTGGCATTTATTGGTTCACTATTAAAATACTCGCGTTATAAGGGAGTATTACCCGTTAAATATTACCGTCGTTCGTCGACATAAGGGATAAGTATAAAAAAAGGTAGAATGGAACCGAAAATTCTACAAATATTGTTTTTTAAGAAATTATATTTCATCTTTGCTCTTAAAGTATACTTTGAAATCCTATTCTTTCCTTTTCCACGGCGTGAGCACTTGATAAATCTGATGTAAAGGGAATCTTCGTGTGCCAATTTTCCCGTAAAGATGAAAAAAAATATTATTATCTCGTGAAACACGCTTATTGTATTCATAGAATATGTTTTCATTTGAGGTTTTTAAACTTTCGCGAATTTCACTCATATTGAACTATGTTTACGGGACTTGTCGCGCACAATAAAATCTAAACATAAAAAACATTTTGACTAACCTCGACGTTTCGGCCAAGTTGCATTGGCCGAATTAAATTTTACAATAGGATGTTATATTTCATACATACAAACCGTAACAAATTAATTTCTGGTATATCTTAGAAAATGCATTTAGCACGGTTCGGGGACCAAAATATATCACAAGCTTATATAGAACAAGTATTCGTAGCTGTATATATTTCTGCAAGCCATACATTAATTATCCTATTTTTCCAAAGTGCACGGAATTTGCACAAGTTTGTCTTTCCGAGATATTTTCATCTACAAATTTATATTTGCTAAAGCCTTTGATCGTTAATCTTAACTATTATAAAATTGTAAACGTCTGTTTGTTTGTTTGTTTGTTTGTTCCAGCATCACGCTAAAACTACTGGACCGATTTTGATGTTTTTTTTGTTGTTTGAAAGCTGATGATCTGACTTAAAAACTGGTATGGGTTTTGAGAAAGAAAGAAAGAAAGAAAAAAAGACAAAAATTCATTCGTGGGTTGCGTACTCACCCGACAGATCGAAGCTTCTATGCATTTGCACGAGCGGATAGTAATGTACGATGGAGTGGTGTGGTGTGGAGTGGAGTGGACATAGGATGGGACATGGGACAGGACATGGGACGGGACGATAGTGATTTAGTGATATAGTGGGATAGTGGGACAGTGGGCCGTGGGACAGTGGGATAGTGGGACAGTGGGACAGTAGGACAGTGGCAGTGGGGCATTGGGTCAGTGGGGTAGTGGGGCAGCGGGGCAGTGGGGCATTGGGATAGCGGGGCAGTGGGGCAGTGGGGTTGTGGTGCAGCGGGACAGCGTGCCAGCGGGGCAGTGGGGTACCGGGGCAGTGGTATAGTGGGGCTGCGGGGCAGTGGGGCAGTGGGGCAGCGGGGCAGTGAGGCAGCGGGGCAGCTGGGCAGTGGGGCAGCGGCGCATTGGGGTAGCGGGGCGGTAGGGGAGTGGGGCAGCAGGGCTGTCAGTGTGGCAGTGGGATAGTGGGGCAGTGGGATAGTGGGGCAGCGGGGCAGCGGGGCAGTGGGGCAGCGGGGCAGTGGGTTACCAGGGCAGCGGGGCAGTGGGGCATTGGTATAGTGGGGCAGCGGGGCAGTGGGGCAATGGGGCAGCGGGGCAGTGGGGCAGCGGGACAGTGGGGCAGTTGGGAAGCGGGGCAGCGGGGCAGGCTGAAGGGCAGTGGGATAGTGGGGCAGCGGGGCAGTGGGGGTAGCGGGGCAGTGAGGCACCGGTGCAGCGGGGCAGTGGGGTAGCGGGGCAGTCGGGGGCAGCGGGGCAGGAAATGGGGCAGTGGGGCAGTTGGGTAGCGGGGCAGTGGGGCAGCTGGGCAGCGGGGCAGTGGGGCAGTGGAGTAGCGGGGTAGTAGGGCAGCGTGCCAGCGGGGCAGTGGGGTACCGGGGCAGCGGGGCAGTGGGGCAGTGGGATAGTTTGCCAGCGGGGGAGTGGGGCAACGGGGCAGTGGGGCAGTGGGGTAGTGGGGCAGCGGGGCAGTGGGGCAGCGGGGCTGTGGGGCAGCGGGGCAGTGGGGCAGCGGGGCAGTGGGGCAGCGGGGCAGTGGGGTAGCGGGGCATTGGGGCAGTGGGGCAGCGGGACAGTGGGACAGTGGATTGGACTGGAATGGACTGGACTGGACTGACGTGGGTTAGCAGAATTTAACGCGAGCGGAGCCGCGGGTAAAAGCTAGTAGCTTATAACATTGATATGATTAATAGTTACAGTTTCTCAAGCTCGTAATAAAACTGTTAGTACCGAAGCGTGTTGAGTGATTACCGTTTCTTCACTCGATGAAATTACGTTCGCATGATTTAGGATAATCTTTGTTGCAAAATTGGTTTAGTGAAAATGACTGGCTGGATGAGCACCGTCTTCTTGAACAATATAAGAAAATTCTTTTGTTGTTTGATTTATTTACGATCTTTTATACTTAGCTGTTATGCAGATGGAGGGTGAAATTTAACAATGCAGTGTTGATGCTCTAATCTGATTAGGTATTACTAGTTCTAGTCAAATTCGCGGACTGCTTTAAATATAAGATTTGGTTCGATTTATTGGTTTGGTTATTTTTTTTTACTTAGATACTTGATAATGTCGACACGCAAAACACTACATTTAATCGTTGTGAAAGCAAAACGAGAAATGCAGATGGTAACAATAAGTGCCAAGTATCTAAATATTTTAATTAGTGTGCTGAAGCACGCCAGGACTTCACGCAGAAAGCTGGAGTAAGACCTACAAGCTTCGTTCTTACTGACTATATTGTACAGTCGTTCGTGAGAGAATTTGTGAATAGCTAAGTTAGATAAAAATATTTACTGCTATGCCTTTATGTCGAGTCATAGTTGACTCATGCTACGACTCACTTAACTAAACACATTAAAATAAACCTCAAGAGGAGTCACTTAAAGTGCCCTTTTTGATGTTATATTAGTATTCGGTGCATAAAACGTCATTGGTCTGGTGTGGTTGTCGTGTGAGATGAATGTGAAATGTGTGTTCGTTATAAGGTTCAGGTGAGCTGGTCATAATGTCGGACATGGGCAGACGTGACTGGTTTGCGTAACTACACGTGTTTTTCAGCTGTTACACCTCCACAACCATGGAGTTGCTTTACGAATCAGGTTTGAACTGTGCAGTTTTGCCTGAAAAATCGGTTTATTAGAAAAAATATTGATGTTACAAAAAGAAGATATGTCATTTCCAGTTATATTTTTCTTATTTGTGATGCTGATCGCTGTTACAGCGGTCTGGTTGACCCTGACCAGAGATGAGTTCGAACTTCATTTGCTTCCTAAAGTATAAAAAACCGGGTAATTGCGAGTCAGACTCACACAGTAAGGGTTTTGTACCACCCGTCGACCTGATAACCCATAGAAACTAATTTTATTTACGAGAGTTCATCAAAGACATCAACGCTCCGTGCAAGAAACATAAATTTTTGCATCCTTTTCGTAAGAGACTGTTTGCCCTATTTTTTTTAGTATTTTTTGCAAAACTATATAGTATGCACTATAATCAAACCAAGTTTGAGGCTGGTTTTTATTACTGTTTTGAAGATAGAGCATGAAGAATAAACGTTGACAAAATGCATTTTTTAGAGGTTTCTTGTATGTATATCTCCTTTTCACATAAAAAAGTCTATACAACTGGTTATCTATTACCCTTACAAAGATACAGCCCTGTGACACACAGACAGATGGACGGACGGACAGCGTAGCAATAGAAATAGGGTCCCGTTGGCACCCTTTGGGTACGGAACCCTAAAAACACAATTGTCTCTATAATAGTTTATTCGGTCCGTGTGGTGTCGGACATAAAGAATTGCATCACCTTATCTCTTCTCATGGGTATCGTAAAAGGCGACTAAGGGATTTACCAGAGGATGGGCAGCAGCGTTCTCCGAGTATTTAACTAACTAACTGCGATCGCCAACCCGCCAGCCAAGTGTGGCGATTATGGCATATCCCCCCAACATGCTTGGAGTAGGCCAATGTCTAGCAGTGGACGTCTTTCGGCTGAAATGATGATGATGATGATGAATTCGGACAATTTTTTTTTGAAAACAATCAGAAGGTTCTATATAGCAGGCTAATTGAGTGACGTTGTTCACACGTTTCAGGGGGCTTAACTATCTGTTCCGCAAAGAGGGATGGAAAAACGGCGTAGGCTTAGGGTCCCGTAGGCACCCTTTGAACCCATTAGGGTTACAAACACGCAAACCATCACATCGAGAGAAAAAAGCATGACATCGATTAAATACTATTTTAATCAATTTCCCACAGTAGAAGTGACAGTAAAAGATAAAATCATTTAGTAAGACACTAAATTAAACAGTAAACAGCACGCGAGTCATTTATAAGAGGAGTGGAGCAAAAAGGCATTGTAGGTGCAAATAGAACCAAAGTCAAACAAAATATGTATTTAATTTTATTTAAAAAAATGCTTTAATAGCATGTCAAATTTTCTAATAGTATGAACATCTTATGAAGATTCTGTCAGATATCTTAATAAAGTAATCAGCGGTTGTCACTTGACATCATTCTCAAAATTCTCAATGGATTAAATGAACCAGTAGCGGTGATCGATACGTAAGTCATTAATAACTCAGTGAAAGAAATGGACTCTACAAAGCCTTCAGATAAACATCGACGTGAGACAGACGTCTCTTAGAAAAATGGAGCAGACTTAATGGTCTAAAGCTAAGGAAAAAACTGAGTTGAACCTGAACGAAAGGAATTGGCAGAGCTTTCATCGAAAATAACTGGTATTTTCTTGTCTTGGCTTAAGTAAAAATCTTTTTTTTTTAATTGGATGGCGAAACGAGCTGACGGCCCACCTGACGTTAAGCGGTTACCTTTGCCCATAACAACTGCAATACCACCTTGGCTGTTACCTGAATGGTACTGCAAGTCGGTTCGCCAAACTGAGATATGATGATGGAAAGTCTCATGTGATTGTAATTTAACCGACACCCGTATTCTTCACATCGAAACATAGCAATACAAGCATCACTGTTTGGCGGCAGAATTGGTACGGTGGTAGTACTTCCCAGCATGAGCTCTCTCGCAATCTCCCTTACATTTTTCTTGCAAAGTGGAATTGAACTTTTGCTTAGTGCATATATGTGACTTATTTTCTTTGATACTGAAAAAAAAAATACATTTCTATTTCCAAGAGCTGTCGGTTAGCAGTTTGTTGGCTTTTCATACATGAAATAATTTTGTAAAAAACGAGGCGCGAGCTGAATTCAATCGGAAAATTGTTTTAATTGTATAGAATATAGATGGATGGATGCCACTGAGGAGCTTTTAAATAAACTTGAGAGGTTGCAAAATTTGTGTATCCGTTTTGTCTTCAATCTCAGAAAGTACGACCACGTCTCTGATTTTCGCAAAACTCTCAAGTGGCTCCCTATTCGTCTTCGCAGGAACACTCGGATATTGTGTCTCCTTTTTAATATTCTACATAATCCGACTTCCCCATCATACCTGCGGGAACGCTTTTCCTACACTCGTCCTCCTTACGCACACTGCAGGTCGCATCTTAAAACCATCCTCAATTTTCCATCCCATAAAACTGACTTCTACTCCTACTCCTTATCTGTGCACGCGGTTAGGTTGTGGAACTCGCTTCCGCCCGTGATACGCGACTGTAAAACTGTTTCCACCTTCAAAAAACGTGTAAAAGAGCATTATCTTTCCTCATCCACATAGGTTGTACGTAATAATGTTATGTATTATGATTTCTATTTTGATATTGTGTAGGTATACCTAGACTATGTTTATTATTTTTATACTATATTTATTTTACGTTATATATTAGGTTATGTATGAGTATATATATATATGTAGGTATATTTATTAGTATTACTTGACACACTGTGTCTACATCTCTTTGCTTCAAATTTTCCTCTCGCAGGTCTGCTGGAAGAAATTTCTTATAGAAATAAGCAGTGCCTTTGTACTATTGATTTCTATGTACTTTATTATTATTTCTCTGTGTGTGCATAAATTTAATAATAAATAAATAAATAATAAATAGATAGATACGAGACTTACTTAATAAGATAAGCTATAATATATAATGTATTTTTATATTCATTTTGTCTTGTATTTAGCAAAATGTCTTGATCTTGAAGAAAATAATAAACAACAACAATGTTATTTTTTATATCAAACATCCTAAAAATATTTATAGCATAACTATCTGAGATTATTTTTTTCGAAATCATAAAAAATATATGCTTTTAGAGTTACTGTAAGTTTCCTAATATATAGCTAGCGGAGAAAGTAAAGAATGTCGTGCAGAGACTACCTGATGCGCGGAAACTCATCATCGCTAGCTTCATTCTGCCGTATACTTATTTATTGCGATAGCTTTTTACGATGATGATCAAGGCCGCAATATGATGAACGCAGTCTTTGATACAGCCTTGAAGTGCTTTACATAGAACGGGCATAAATATTCGCAAGCATTACTCACGATTGTAATAATGTACTTACGTATTAGATGCTTTACGAAATTGCACGCAAAATCTACGTGATCATTGCTGACGAACACAGTGCCTTTACTTTGAAAGAACAGTGTTCGTTTCAAGTGTCGGTCCGCATAGGGGTGCTAAAACTCACCCTGATTTCCAATTTTCAGCATCAAAGTTTCAGTACCCCGGTATCTGCCGTAGTGAGTAAACGTCTACTCTATGTCGGTTGTTTTCACGACCGCGAGTGCGAATATGGTGTCGAGTGCTGTGCGTGCGTAAATTATTGTGCAATTAGTGAGCTTTACCCGGAATGTCGTTCATTAATTTGGAGTAAACATCACTGTTGTTTAAAATGTGAGTCCAAATATAAAATAAATAATTTTATTATGATAGGATATCGTTGTAATTCAGCATGGATCTAGACTTGTCACTGAAACACTTTAGATTTCTCCTTTTCTAAATAGTTACTTGCATATATTCTCATAATCTCTAAAAACCACACTCGAATAGAAAGCACCTGCACATTGAACTGAAGATTTACATCAAGCAGGTCCAAAATACGGGAAAATAATTGTGTAATTTGGTAATGTATTTATTTTTTCTACATAAATCAATATGTAAGGGCGACACGTGTGAAGAAAAATAAACTATTTATTAACGTTCGAACAATAGTTTTTATTATGATTAGATTAATGACTGACAGTACGTAAGTAATAAACAGCTGTAAGTACTGTAATTCAAACGTGTATCTGTTCGTACAAAAAAACGGCCAAGAGCGAGTCACTCGCGCTATCAGGGAACCAGAATTATATCATCGCGCTTACATGATTGTCAGAAATACCTGAGTAGGTAAACTAAAGTGCGTGAATAAAGAAACTGCTGATATATCACAAATATTATGTACTTATTCAAAATCAAGTGCTTTGTTTTCAAGGAGTGACATAAATTCATCATGTAGAATTAAATGCATAACATTCTAAAATATTCCAGTATAAGTTGACCTGCACTAAAAGGTAAACTTAGTACAAAGAGGGACCAATGAAATAATGTACGTGTATTATAATGTGTAATTAAAAAACTTGATACACGTTGGAACACATTTTTTTGCCAGATGTTACAATTTAAACTGTGTCAATTTAAATTTGCTATGAACCTTGGCAATGGATTAGCAAGCTCTGGATAAAAACTTTCCCAATTTGGCACGCGTGCACTTCTTGTTTTGTTAGCAAGTTGATGTTAATGTTCTGAACAGAGCAGTCGGTGGACTGAGACAACGATACATTACCAAAAAAACCAGCCAAGTGTGAGTCGGACTCACGCAGTAACGGTTCCGTACCACCCATCGCCGTGATACCCCATAGATACTGATTTAATTTACGAGAGTTTATCAAAAGACATCAACCTACGTACGCGAAATGTGAATTTTTGCATCTCTTTCTTACGTAAGTACCACCACATATGTCTATGTTTGTCCTGTTTTTAGTATTTGATGCTAAACTACATAGTATGCACTATAATCTGACTAAGTTTGACGCTGGTATGTATTACTGTTTTGAAGATAGAACCGGAACAAAAACGTTGACAAAAATCTTTGCTACTTTTTAGTATTTTTTGTGATACAAACCGTAGTAACACATATTTTGTGAAAATTTCAACTGGTTATCTATTACCGTTACAAAGATACAGCCCTGTGACAGACAGACGGGTGGACGGACGGACAGCGTAGCGAGAGTAATAGGGTCCCGTTTGCATCCTTTGGGTACGGAACCCTAAAAACGAGACTGTTTACATGTAACTGTTGATTGATCAGTCGTGCTGATTGATATTACAAGGTTGTTGGATGACATTGTCGTTGAGCTAGGTTTTTTAATGAGTGGAAAATAAATCTACCGAGTTTCCGTAAAGCGATGTAAAATATGGATGCGGAATGCAGAGGACCGAGTGTTGTGGCGCAACTTGGAAGAGGCATATGTCCAGCAGTGGACTGCGATAGGCTGAGTTGATGATGATGATGTAAAATATATTTATCGCAAGGATCATTGTCATCGAGTGCTTTGTTATTGACTTTCACCTAAACTATATAATACCGTGATTGTAAATAATTCTTAATTAAACAAGATTATACAAGAAAGAGTAGATAAATTACAAGATTAACATAATGTCATAGAAATTAAATTATAACTAGCATCCTTATAGCCATGTTTAAAATAAATCAATTTAAAATGTAGTACATTATAAAAAAGTGGCAAGTACTTATTTGAAACAGGCTCTGCATAACCGAACCTATCGAAAGACCAAAGACAGGTTTTCCACACTGTTAACTTTAAATTATAACTTAATTTCTGCAGCTTACCTAACACTTTTGTTAGCACATAAACCCAATTAGTTTACAAATGGCTTTCTAAGAAATAAAGTAACAACATGATCACAGACCAAGTGCTGCGAACAATCTAGTGAAGCCAAAAAAAAAACTATGCTCCTTCGTGTACAAACAGCGCTCAGGCACACACATGCACCTCAAACCGTGCTCACCCCTCTCAGTACACATTTCACGGCATCGTCCAGTAAGCACCGTGAATGCAAATATCCTTCAAGTGCATGGTGTGTGCGTGAGGCTGATTCTACACTAAGGAGCATAGTTTTTTTTTTGGTTTCACTATGATAAATTGTTCGCAGCACTTCGTCTATATTTTTTACTATATATGTGGACATGATTAAGTATTTCTTGAAGAAACCTAAAAGGCGAGGCTCGTAAAATAATACGCTGCTCAAGATTATGTATCTACGTTGTTCAAAATCTCTTAAAGAAGGGTGCAAAGTAAGCTTTGGCGCAAATTTTCAAACCTAATTTAATATAACACCTCGAGAAGGCCCTCGGTTATACGCCCGCCCGTATAACCAAGACGGTAATCTCTGAAAATTGTCTCGGTATTTTCAAAAATTATACCATTTTTTGAGAATATTTGGGTGTGCCTCGTGTGAAAAGGTTTTTGAATGATAATTTTGTAAACTTCAGCGTCGAGTCGGAAAAACGAAATTAGAAGTATTATCAAAGACCCTGTATGAATATTTTTCATGAATTAGAAAGAAATATTATTTTCTTGGGAGAGGCCTATGTCCAGCAGTGGATAACGATAGGCTGAGTTGATGATGATTGATGATTATTTCAATGAACGAAAATATTAAAGGTCGCCTAAAAAATCTAAAAATAGTCGAAGTAACTCTTAAAAGAATGTACGTAATGTATGTATGTGACTTTTGAAAGAGACTCAGAAATAAATTCGTCTCTTGGCTGAGTTTTTACGTAAAACAGCTCATCCCAGTTAGGACACCATCAGGGCTAGTGGCACAAACATGGCTATAGACTCTTTACACAATTGCAGATCCCCAGAAGTGTACTCTTGTTCAATAGAAATGTCGTTGACAATGTTTCGTTGAAGTTTTTCGTTGTATCAAATCCTTTCAAGAAAATCAATTATTATTTTATAAACAGCTACAAAACATGTCATTTTCTTTTACCGATTTTTATAATCTACGCAATTACTTGAAGCCATTTTACTTCTATATCTAGGTAAAACACTTAACACTTCTATTTTCTCGAGTCACTGCGAGTGAACTAATTTTCTTTGAACATTTCCTAGTAACAGCACAAAGGTTAACGACGGTCTAGACCTCCTTTCTTTTCTTCGTGGTCTAGACCGACTTACGGGCCAATGTTTACCTAGACCAAACCTTGTGTTACTACATATGTAACGGCTGATACTATTGGGGGCACATCATAGGAAAATTTCCGCAGTTATTTTATAATAACAATGCTAAAACAAATTAAATTAACAAATAAAGCAAGTTTAAAGATTAACACAGCAGTATAAACGAACTAAACCCATACGCATAACAGTATAATTTCGGAAAACCGTGCTTTCAGAAAACAATCCAGTAATAAATAAAGTACATTAGCTTTTATCTTTAATGAGAATGGCTTAAAGTTTCCTGTAGTCAATTCTGTTACATTCCAATGTAATTAACTGAAGAGTTAAATGGGACGTTTAACAATAGTACGTACTTGAATATTAGCTCTGGAACAACTTGATTAGATTACAGGTAATTGCTTATCTAAGACATTTCCTGTAGTGCTTACTTACTAATTAACTGGAACTAGCCCTGCTTCTGCACCTTGTTTAGGAAAAAGAAAACATGCTTATTAGAAATGAAAATACTGTGTCATGCGACAGTAGTAAACGTAAATTGAATTTGTATTTTAATTTCAGATTTTTGTGTACCAATAATACATAATTTCCTCGAGTACTTACACCATTGCATTACTTCCCTCATACACCGTATGCAGACTAGCCGATACCCCATTGAGTTTAGGGCCTTTTGTGCTCATCGTTTCTGTAATGAACAGTATGAGCTAATTGGAAATGATAATGGAACTGTCCTCAACATGTCTTTGTCTGTAGTTTTGGAACATGGATTTATATTGCACATAGTTAATATTATATGTTGCATGTGCTACATTTTTAAGGTATTCTCATGCATGAGTTCCATAGCATAGATAATATTAATATTACTACTATTTTATATGTGTTGTTTTCAAGATTCAAGAAAACATAAAAAGGTTGCGGTAACTGCACTGATAATTTGTAGCAGAACACGTGTTTCAGTTCTATTAATAAATATTACTTTTCGCCTTCACAATGAGTTTTTTACACAGTAACTCAGACTTGTGAGATATCTAGGGTATGTGAATATACTTAGGGTTACAAGCATTTTGGTATTTTGTCATCATTACAGCTACTTACAATCCAGTGGGCTTCTCAAAGAGGTATTAGTCGTAGTCAACAGACACAAACACAGGAAATCGAGTTGAAAACCAAAGGACCAGAAGTTCAAGGTCTGTTAAAAACTTAATAGTAGTCCTACACCATCTCTGATGCTGATTTAAAGAAATAATGAAAAAGAACCTTATAATTTTTTACGGTGACATCCAACATTGTTTCTGGGTAGCATAAAAATAGGATTAAAGCTGTAATCTGTAATGTCTATAGTTGAGATTAATGTTTCACATCGTTAGCCAGTTATTGTGTATTAATGCGATAAGTTGTGTCGTTAATTTGACACATTGCCTGCGTTTAGATATTTGTCGGGTGTTAGCAGTATTAGGCAGGTTCAAACAATACATTTTTTCTATGTTTGTTACGCCATTATTGGGAACCTCGTTCCCAAAATAATTCACAAGCGTCCTTCTTACCTTCCATCAAATAACACATTCATGCGGTTTTCACCCCTCCGTGCCTCGAAGAGCACGTTAAGCTGTCGGTCCCGGTTGTCATACGAATATCTATGGCAGTCGTTACGGGTAGTCAGAAGCCTGAAAGTCAGACAACTGGTCTAACCTCCGAATGTCAGTATTACCCAGTAACTGGGTTGCGGGGGTCTGATGGCAGTCGCTCCGTGTAAAATACTGATGTTCAGCCGCATCTGGCTAGACTGGAAGCCGACCCCAATATAATTGGGAAAAGGCTCGGAGGATGATGATGCGGTTTACACAGATCCCTATGCTTAACCCCATGGTTTATGTCGACGGTCGGTCCGGGACACGGAAGATGTAATTACCTCAAATACAAGTGGAGATGGAGCAACTCCAGCCTCTGTGAGTGCGGCGAAGAGGACCAGACTGTGGACCATATAATCCAACGATGTCCTTTATTGTCGTAGCTTGGCTCTCCAGAGGATCTTTTCACCCTTACACCTGACGCCACCATATGGTTGAAGAATCTCAATTTGTCATTGTTAATAAAATAATATAGATGTATAGATAGCCTATAAAGATGCCATACGATTAAATAAATAAAATGACGACGGTTGACGGCGCGAGCACCCTGCTGACCTCTAACGGGTCATGCTTTATGTACTCACATTAACCCAAAAAGATTAACTGTGTTCCCCAGTTACCTAATCCTAATTAAGGTAACATTAATTTTGTGGTTTAAAATGAGAAACGCCAGCAAGCTGTAGAGCTTGCGCAAGCTAAATTTAAAAGGTAGATTATGTTGAACCAAAAATTATCTACACTTACCTACGTCCATATTCAATGCCGTACGTATAACAATAATATTACACCTGCTTTGTCATCTCTTCATATCACCCAAAGGTTGATTGGGGTCAATGTTTACGGTATTAAGTCCGCCTATATACATTTGTTGCATACAGTTCTGTCATATTGACGACCTCTGTGGTCTAGTGGTTCGAGTTTCGGACTACTGATAACGAGGTCGTGGGTTCGATTCCCACAGGACACAAATATTTGTGTGATGAACATAAGTGTTTGTGTTGGTCTGGGTGTGTTGCTTATGTATTATAAGTATGTATTTACAAAAAAAAAGTATATACGTATTATATCCATTGTCTAGTACCCATACCACAAGCTCTGCTTAGTTTGGGACTAGATTGTGCTGTGTAAAAATGTCCCAAAGATATTTATTTATTTATTTAATTTTCGTATTCCAGCTTGCAAGATAACAGCACAACTCAGGCTGTTGAAAGGGTGATATCTCTACACCATAACAAAAAGTACTCTTAAGAGTTGCATAGCATAACAAAGTACTGACACGATTAAAACTCAGCATGATACTAAAAAGGTATTTATCTACACTCGTATCGTAAAATTCGAATTATGAACTCGAAAGTAATGTCATAATGACATACTTTACGGACATGCACCTGTAATAAATTTAAAAAGTTTCATTACGATACAGTTTGCTGAACAAAACAATGCGGTAATTTAATTTTTTTTCCATAACCGCACACTTCAGCTCAACTAAGGAGTTTTTAATGCCACTTCGACCCAACCAAGGAGTTTTCAAACCTTTTTTTTAGCATTCGTATAGTTTGGCACCAATGAGTACACAAAATTCAGGGTGGCGCCACTTGTCATACATTGAAAATTTTTATCGTTTAAAATCGCGTTTTTGGCAGAACTTTGGATTGTCATATTACTTTTAATTATATTTAAGTGTTTACGGGCATATTTTTTGTATGATAAAACAGAGATTGACGGAATCCTGACAAGGATAGAAAATTAGTTCCGATTATAATGTTTTCGCCAGACTATATTTTATTATCTGTGTAGGCGCGCGGCAGCACGCGTGCGCGGCCGCGCGCCATTTGCTACTGGATTTGGTCATCGTTACTTGTAAAGTTATTGTTATTGTTTACGTTATTATTATGGTTTTGTAAGTCGAAAGTTTTATTCTGGGCAAAAATATCTGACTACAGCAGTGATACTGAACTGAGGAAAATATGACCCCGCCTGAATTTCTGGATGCAGTAACGTAAATGACGAACAATCTTTTACCAGAGAAATCAAGAAAAACAACGACAATGTTACGAAGATTTTGACTTTGGTATTTTATTTAAAATTGTATGAGTTTAGATAAAATAGTGTATGAAACTGACATAATTAGGTATTAAAACACTCGTGTGATACTATTAAAAACCTCGCCTACGGCTCGGTTTTTAAACTCACACTCGTGTTTTAATAACCCCTATTATGCAACAGTTTCATAAACTACTATTAAACTTCTTCGTTTAACGCAATACCTTTATTTCCCCTTAGCGTCTTCTTAATGAACCATAAAGTTCAACACGCTGCATGGTCTTAATTTACTTCATCTTTTTCAATGGACCCTATAGTATAGTATGCAGCCGTACAACACTGCAAAAAATTGTTACTACATTGTTCCGTGTGGTGCCGGACGTAAAAAATTGCACCATCCTATCTCTTCTCATGGGTGTCGTAAAAGGTGACTAAGGGATTCACCAGAGGATAGGCAGCAGCGTTCTCCGAGTATTTAACCAACCAACTGCGATCGCCAACCCACCTGCCAAGCGTGACGATTATGGCATATCCCCCCCTTTGGTGGAGGCCTATGTCTAGCAGTGGACGTCTTTTGGCTGAAATGATGAAACATTGTTACTAGAGCCTGTTTGTACAGGCTCATTCAATTAGGTAGCTCGGCACAACTGCACGAAAATAACTTCAGCAGTTTCGTTTTTTATTTTTCCTCTTCGAGAACTTTATGCAAATCTATAGTAAGGTGTCGGCTATTGCTGACCGTACTGAAAGTTGTTTCGACGAAGTTTTTGAAGTGCCAAACTTTTTACGATAAATTTTCGTTAATTTTCTGTGCCTATTATGCTAACTAAGCTTTCAGAACACATGAAAATGTAACTTATTTACAGTTCATGTTTGAGTTTTAATATTTTCAGTCTGTTGGTTGTTGCAGTTATTATTTTAAATTTTATTTATCGAATTGCATTGTATTTCAGTGATAATTCTTTTGCGTTTGATCACAGAACATCAATTTTTATCAGCTTTTGCACCGAGGAAAGAGTTTTTGATGTTTGTTCACGAGTAAAACACGACCAATGCGGCAATGAACGTATGAGGGACAGCTGCTATAGAATCAAAATAAAATTATAGGAGGCGTTGGCTGTTTTGATGTTGTTTGTGATGTTTCTATTTGATATCTAATCTATTTATAGATATCTCCATATTCCAAAAAAGTTGGAAAACAAATGTCCAGTTAATAATAAGTCAACATTTTTATTGAGAGCTCACGTACTTTTTCAATGTTTAATAAACAGTAGGTAGTCCACAAAAAAATAGACTGGTCATCAACACACCATCTCTTTTTGGTAACAAAACCACTCTGACGTCACGTTGGACGGACGCCAAGTGAACAATATTTATAGCGATATTATATAATATTTAATGCACGCTGGTTTGTTCATGTGTAACATGCTATTGTTAATCTTGGTTTGGTTGTTATGGTTATCTTGGTGCATCTGCACTGCAAATTAGATCGTAATACATAGTCGACTATTTGCAGTGAGGTTTATTCAACTGTATTGTTATACGGTCGAATGAACAAAAACATTTTAAACGGAACTAGCTTAGTGTGCACGTTTCCTTCAACACAAGCTCTGCTTATACTGGTTATTTACCATCGATATGCGATTGACTATACTGACTTTAACGTGGTTTGCTTCTTATCAGTAGCAATGTTGGTTGGTTAATAATACTGTTGAAATTAAAACAGGGTCAAATATTACCAAGTAACAACTACGAAGCTACAACTCTGCTTGGTCCTTCGGGGATAATAGACTCGATTATTGAAATGAAAGCAATAAAAATAAATAACTAAACCGACAGATGAAAAATTATTTACATAATACACAAGAAGAATCATCGTAAATAGCACACTGTCAGTTTAAAATAGGTGGACATAAATACCTTCAGTGCACAACACATTATCACGTAATATTTCTATTTTTTAACAAACGACCTTTTATTTCAGTCATTGTAGGTCAAAACAAACATTAGTTTTACTGTTTGAAACAAATAATAATAGTTGAAATCACTTTTGTAATTAATGTAACTTTTCTATAAATAAAAGTAAATTAATTAATCGTTATAATTAAATTGTTAGGTGGACTACAATTTAATTTTATCAAAAATATATTGTTCTGGATGGAATGGAAACATGATAACCCCCATGTTACAAAAAACAAAAAAAACAGATGAGCTTTTTATTGCACGGAAATAAAAATAAAACATTAAATTTCATACAAAAATAGGTAGGTTTGCTTTTTATTGCACGGAAATAAAAATAAAACATTAAATTACATACAAAAAATGGTAGCTTTGCACAATACGTAGGTAGTTATGTGGACACACATAGCACAGTCACGGTCCCATTTGTGTGAATACTCACGGGTTCCCACGCCCCCGGCTAAGGCAGTTGAAGGAACACCGTGGTGGTTTTAGTCAGTAAGAGCATTGAATTAAGAAACCTATGGAATTGGCCCATTCTTCTATATCCACCTAGTTTATACAAGTATCTATTAAATCGTTATTGAATTATGAAACTATTCTTTGTCTCTTGTTAACCAACGTGTTATGTCGTCTGGTGAAAGAGATCGCATGCTATTTGTATATTCTCTGTTTGGCAACATCTTTACGGGATGTCCAAATGTAGGTATTTTGAGGCCGCGTGGCAACCCCGCTTACCCCGCAATGTGGCCCATAGTACATGAGCTGTCAATTAAACAAACTAGGGCTGTTGATATTTTTAAATATCAGATTTTCGATCTATCGATATTTTTAAATATACAATCGGAGTTCGATATATTAAAAAAAAAAAGATATTTCGATATATTGGCCAAATTTCATGATTCTAGGTCAATGCGAAGTACCCTATAGGTTTTTTATGTGAGCTTGCGAGTATCAAAATGTGACATAGCTCACATAGCCGTATGATTGCCTGGACCTAGAAGCTTGATTTTTTATGTCCTAGGGACAGCCGAACTTAGGCTCGTATTACAGAAGCTTCCTCAAGTACAGTTTAAACTCCAATCACCTGATCACTACTTAAGGATAGAATCGTTACTTGAGTATCGGTCTTATTCCAGAACGGTAATTATAAACTTTAATTCAACAACAAAACACACGAATTTGACCTGAAACATAATAGAAATCTCTACTCAAGCGTAGTCTGGACCACGCTTGAGTGATTACAGATCAAATATCTGCCCAAATACCGAAACAGGTGACAATATAAAACGAAACTAAACTCAGCTGAACTGTGATCAACAAATCTCTGCTTGAGGGACGTTCTAAAATCAAAGCTCAACTTAAAACTAGTTTTAAACAGAGATCAACGCTTGAGTATCCTTCTGGAATACGGGCCTTAGTATTTGATATAATTGCATTATTTATTACTACTCGAAAATGATTTTAATCAGCACACATCTCTGGTACGAAACACGAGCATCGATATCGATACTTTTTAGTTTTGATTACTTACTTCCCTAGCTATGGCCACCATAACGGTGGCCCGGATATTGTAGGTATACCACGCTTATTTCGTAGGTATTACTGGTCCATAGGTACAAGTCAATGGGTAAGAGTCCGACACTGGCTCCGCCTACCCCGGGCGGAGTGCGTCCATGAGGATTTCCCAACGGCAAAAAAAACCACGGTGTAAATAAAATTTAAATGTGCGGGTGTTTAACGATATGCAAATTGTTCAGCGTTCGTGTGACCATTACACCGTCACCGAGTTCTGGGTAAGCAGAATGTGTGTTGTTTATAAAAAAAAACTGTCAAACGATGACCATAAATGGGGCGCGTCGCGTTTCCATTTAATTTTGTTTTTTCACAACCTTGTGCACGCTTTATTAGCACTTGTTCTGTGCTGAAATGTGATTTGAAAATTGAGGTGAAGTAAGTCGTATATAAATACCTTTTGTAGTAACAAAATTTGTGAGTCTATATAACTATAAATTTGGAGGCTAGGCCTGGCCTAAAAACATTTTTAATTTATTTGATGAAATATCTGTGGGGATCTTTTATCTACTTAGTTAGTAAGTAATATGAAAAATTAAAAGCTTCAGAATTTCTAAAAAAAACTGTATTAAAATAATAAAGAACTCCGTTTTCTGAATAAAATTCATATTATTGGAAGTATCTATCCTAATTAAATCAAGTCTTGCTCAAGAACATTTGAAAATCAAAAGTAATTGTTTGCGATAGAAAATACAATGAATCCAGTTTTGTAATACAACCAAATACAATCAAAAATATGCAATTAATTTAGCGTATTGTGATGCTGTACTATAAAATGCTCTGGAAATTGTGATTTTTCAACGATTCGTGTCCGTCAAAATGAAGGGACCAAGTCTTGGATTTCAAATCTACATACATAAAAGTTTAATACTGTTATTCTACTATTTGTTACCTATGCGATAATTTTAGCTACCTCAATGTATACATAATAATTTAACAAAATACTTGGTCCCTCCATTATGACGTCAAAATGGAGGGACCAGATGGATAGGCTGCTCACAGGAATATCCTACCAATTTAGTGTTACAATACCTTTATTCTACCTTAAAAACATTGAATTAGATTTTCCCTAACATGAATCGTTTGAGAAATATTGACAATAAACGATGGTCCCTCCAATTTGACGATTCAAGAATATTGTCTGACATGTTATTGGATCGTTTATTTTTATTTTTCGAAGTATTTATATTTAATACCCTTTTGCTACCTTAAGATTTATATAAAATTTCTTTTGTTAAAGTTGAACTTTATGTACAAATTAAAAAACAAAAAATATTAATTATTTTTATATTTGTATATTTCACAAAGGTTGCCTGGAAGAAATTGCTGCTTAGCAATTAGGCCACCTGTTGCATTTATTTATTTTGATTGTTATGTGTCCTATAATAGTAGGTAAAGTAGTTGTTATAAAATACAGGATGTCCAATCGCTATGCTTCATGGAGGGAATGTACTTTGAATATTAGAAATGTGAAATTCTACTAGGAGACTTCATTTTTAGGGTTCCGTACCCAAACAGTGCCAACGGGACCCTATTACTCTCGCTACGCTGTCCGTCCGTCTGTCCGTCCGTCTGTCCGTCCGCCGGTCCGTCTGTCTGTCACAGAGCTGTATCTTTGTAACGGTAATAGATAACCAGTTGAGTTTTTCACAAAAATGTGTTACTATGGTGCCTATCAAATACGACAAATACTATAAAAAGTATAAAATCAAAAGGGGTCCTCATACAAGAAACCTCAAAAAACGAGTGTGTGTTGTTAGACCACACGACTGAACAAAAACTTTACTAACTTATATCTCTCTCAATACTATTTCAATGAGAACAAAGGAATGGCGGTGCGGCGCGCGTACATCTGCCGGTGCTGTCTCATGGCCGGCCTAGCGCGCGCCTCATTCCTCGCGTCCCACACTACCCCCTTCGTTCGCCTCACTTTTCGTAACGCATTCACCAGCTTACTCCCCAAGTCAAACGTGTCAAAGAAGTTTTACTTCGAAAATTTATTTTTTTCAACGTTTTTTCTTCATGCTCTATCTTCAAAACGGTAATACATACCAGCGTCAAACTTAGTCTGATTATAGTGCATACTATGTAGTCTTGCTAAACTACATAGTATGCACTATAATCAGACCACAAATACTAAAAATGAGGCAAACATAGACATATATAGTGGTACCTGCGTAAGAAATGGATGCAAAAATTCATATTTTGATGAACTCTCGTAAATTAAATCAGTTTCTGTGGGGTATCAGGGTGATGGGTAGTACGGAACCCTTACTGTGTAAGTCCGACTCGCACTTAACCGGTTTTGATAAGGGTTCGGTACCGAAAAGCTGTAAATTAAATAAGTTTCAGGTCGATGGGTCGTACTCTTACTGCGTGAGTCCGACACGCACTTGGCTGGTTGTTTTGATAACATATTTTTTCAAGTGTTTTTCTTAAGCCTGGAATCGAACTACCAGTAACGGAAAAATATCAGCCTGTATTTTTATGCTTTTATTTGCCTTTTTAGGATTCCGTACCCAGAGGCTGCCACGGGACCCTATTACTCTCACTACGCTGTCCTTTCGTCCATACTTACGTCTGTCTGTCTGTCACAGGTCTGTATCTTTGTAACGGTAATAGATAACCAGTTGAAATTTTCACAGAATATATGTATAATAACACATATTATGTGTGCCAACAGGACCCAATTACTCTCGCGACGCTGTCCGTCCGTCCGCCTGTCTGTCACATGGGGACCCCCTTTGGTTTGAAACTTTTTTTATTTTTAGTATTTGTCGTGATAGGCACCATAGTAACACATTTTCTGTGAAAATTTTAACAGGTTATCTATTACCTTTACAAAGATACAGCCCTGTGACAGACAGACGGACGGATGGACAGCGTAGCGAGAGTAATTGGGTCCTGTTGGCACCCTTTGTGTACGAAACCCTAAAAATGAAGTCTCCTAGTAGAATTTCATATTTCTAATATTCAAAATACATTCCCTCCATGAAGCATAGCGGTGGGCCATCCTGTATTTTATAACAACTACTTTACCTACTATTGTAGGACACATAACAATCAAAATAAATAAATGCTACAGGTGGCCTAATTGCTAAGCAGCAATTTCTTCCAGGCTACCTTTGGGAAATTTACAATTATAAAAAATAATTTATATTTTTTGTTTTTTAATTTGTACATAAAGTTCAACTTTAACACAATAAATTTTATGTAAATCTAAAGGTAGCAAAAGGATATTAAATATAAATACTTCGAAAAATAAAAATAAACGATCCATTAACATGTCAGACAATATTTTTGAATCGTCGAATTGGAGGGACCATCGTTTATTGTCAATATTTCTCAAACGATTCATGTTAGGGAAAATCTAATTCAATATTTTTAAGGTAGAATAAAGGTATTGTAACACTAAATTGGTAGGATATTCCTGTGAGCAGCTTATCCATCTGGTCCCTCCATTTTGACGTCATAATGGAGGGACCGAGTATTTTTTTAAATTATTATGTATATATTGAGGTAGCTAAAATTATTGCATAGGTAGCAAATAGTAGAATAACAGTATTAAACTTTTATGTATGTAGATTTGAAATCCAAGACTTGGTCCCTTCATTTTGACGGACACAACGATAATAATAATAATAATAAAAAAATTATTAGCAACCAAATATGTTACAAAACAAATGAGCTCTGCCTCCTGGACTAGGTTAACCTGTATCCCAGGAGACAGTGCCTTCCCTATGTACATAGACTTAGCTACATATTCGGTAAGTACATACATACAAGCTTGCTTGAAGTAAAATTATTAAAGGTATAAAAATGCCAAAAATATGGCCAGGCTGCTGATGTCGTTTAGTGCTTGTGAATTTGTATAGTAATTTTATTTATGTAGTGGTGTGTGGGTGTTTGGGATGGTGTGAATGTTGTATGTGTGGGTATGTATATTTATATTTAGATGTCTTGTTATTTAATTACTATTATAAGGTTTTCAGTTTGTTCATAGTCCAGCTTTAATAACCACTCCAGTATAAGTTTTTTAAATTTATACATACTTAATTGTCTAATGTTTATTTTATGGTTAGGGATATTGTTGTAAGTTCGTGGAGCTATAAAATTGTAATGTCGTTGAGCAAATGTGGAATTGGTTTTGGGAACAGGGCATAGAAACCGTCTTTTAACTGTCTGCGCCAGTGTAGGGATAGTTACACGATGGTATCTTATTAGTGCCTGGAATATGAAGAGCTTCCGGACAGACAGAACTTTTGTCTCAATATATACCTCAGTAGTAGGATGCCGATATGGCAAGAACATTAAAACCTTCAAAATGGCTCTCTGCGCACGTTCAAGATGAATAATGATGGTCTTTGCCGCTCCACCCCATGCCGAAATACAGTAATGAATTACACTTTGGCATAAGGCTTTGTAGGTTTGTATAAGTAGTTTTACAGATGCCACAGCTCTCAATTGCTTAAATATATATATAAGCTTCCTAAGCCGCTTACAAATATTTGAGATATGGCCCCGCCAATTCAAGGTGCTGTCCACCAAAACACCCAGATACTTAATGCTAGTATCTCTAGTTAGTGTATCACAACTACATTGAATATGGCTTCGGATATGTTTATTACACGGGTACGTGTGTATCGTGATACTAAAATCTTGTTGCGGTAATGTTACTTTCGATTTTGTGAAACATAGGTACTTGGTTTGGTTTTCAAACGATTCTGTTTTTGTTTTATTTTCCAAAAAAAAGAAACTCTGTTAATGCTTTGCTGTTTATTTTTCCTAGAATAATCAGGTTGGAATAAAAATACTGTTTTAGGTCATTAATAATCACGAGTTTGTTAATGAGCTGTACCTACTCATAAAACGCTTTGAACTTACTTCAAGAAAACCGTTTTCCGCCTCCGCTGTTTATTAATTACCAAACCTTTAGCAAAAATCCCACAAATTTCACCATAAGTATCAAGATCATGGTGTGTCAAAAGAGAAAAAAAGAAGAGATTACTGTATTTTCACAAGATGGTTTAATAAAACCGTCACTACCAGGCAAAAATGTGACAGTGTCAAAGTAGTCATTTGGTGGGTAAAGGATAAAGTCGTTCTAGTTAGGAGGAGGATAATAAGAGGGTTGGACTTAATCATAAAATCCTTTTCGCAAGTTACCGTCTTTTGCCTACTTACTTACGGTGATGAAGTAGGAGTAGCTCGTTTTGAGCCTTTGGGAATTTTACATGATTTTTATTCATTGGTGGTAAAATTAATTGGGTAGTTGACTACTGTTAAAAAATACCAAAAGTCTTATATTATTTAAAAGAAGGTACCTACAGAAACGACAACATTGTTGAAAAAAAAACATGAAAAATGGAAGTAATACCCGCTTTTAAGTTTGTTGAGGGAGCATTTTCTGTCCTTGTCGTGAGAAAACGGACATTGTACGGAGAGATGTGACATTCTATGAAGGTTTTGACCGATGACATCATACTTTGATAGTGCTACATCTCTGTCTAGTAAACAAATTAAAATGGTTTTTTCACTGTTGCTTATTTTACTTGAAAAGAAATCTTCAAAATTTCTAATAATAACTAACAAAAAAAGTTAGTTACCTACTTCTTTTTGTCCCTATTAAGGAGCAAAAAGTTTCCTTTTTTCCTTATTGTTATTGTAACAATAAGGGCTTTGTAAACTTGGTTAGTAATATATAAGTAAATTCATTTAATAGAAACATTTCTGTGATATTGGGGTCACATTGAAATACAATAGGTATTACATATTTAGGATAATTTAGAAGAGGAGCTAAGCTATAATAATGGAGCTTGTTACATTAAATATGGAACATTCAAAAATGTACTCACCCACACAAGTACTATTAGGTAGGTACGAAAACACCAACATTTTCAATAATCAAGACTACGCGTACGCTCTACGCTGAGGTGTCTAATTTTCTCGAAACTGCGTAGCGTATTGTGTCGTCGTCAAAGGCACAACGTCTAGCTAATAGTCTCCTACTAATGAAAGAATGAAATTAACCTAGTCTTATTAATGACATACGTGGGACACTCAGAAAGTTTTGCGAAACTAAAAAAAATTGTTCTATACGTACATATATTTTTATCAAATCTTTTCAAAGTACTTTCCACCAGCCTCTATACAAAGATTCATGCGCCTAAACCAGTTTTCAAAACACTTTTTCCAGTCCGCCGCAGACACCTCGTTTACAGCCTGCTCGAACGCAGCCAGCGCATCTTCCGGCGACGAAAATTGTATCCCTTTGAGCTGATTTTTTATTTTTGGGAATAAAAAGAAGTCACACGGTGCTAGATCAGGGCTGTAAGGAGGGTGACCCAGGAGTTTGACTGGCGTGCTGTCCAGGAAGTCCCTCGTTTTGAGTGCGGTGTGCGCAGGTGCATTGTCGTGGTGGAGCAGTAGCCCTGTGTTTGGTCGCTTGTTGCTTATAACAGAGAAAACTTCTGGCAAACATTTGGTAGTATACCATTCGGCATTAATGCTTCTTTGATCCCGTAAGGGAATTGATACCAAGTGGCCAGTCAAATTAAAAAAGCTAGCGATCAAAATCTTACCCCCGCTTCTAGATCGCTTCACTTTGGTAGGCGTTGGCTCATTTTGAAACACCCAAACAGTCGACTGGCGCTTGGTTTCTGGGTCGTATTGATAAATCCAGGACTCATCACCTGTAACGATGTCGTAAACACGCCGAGACGAGCCTGCTTCAAATTTGTTAAGCATATCACGGCACCATTCCACCCGGGCCTGCTTCTGAGCATCGGTGAGGTTGTGCGGCACCCAGCGTGATACTATCCTCCTCACGCGAAGATGGCTGTGTAGAATCTCGTGAACGCTTCCCGATCCAATCTTCAATATGTGTTGAATCTCCTGATATGTAATTCGCCTATTGTCTTGGATTAAATTTTTCACTGCTAGCACGTTTTCTTCGGTAACAGCCGTCAAAGGGCGACCGCTTCTTTCGTCATCCCCCAAAGTTGGTCGACCGCGCTTGAATTCGTTATACCAACGATACACGGTTGCCTTGGAAGGGCCTTCATCCATGAATGCCATTTGAAGTCTATCGTACGATTCATCCGATTTCAGGCGACACTTGAAATCGTATAAAATCATAGCTCTAAAATGTTCCCGGCGCAGATCCATATTTCAGTGAGACACAATACTTTGAATTAACTCGCAAAAAATGTGGAGGGAAATTTTGAAATTGGAACTTACTTATTTTTACTTATAAATAATCATATTTTCGAAAAACATTATAACTGGCCAGTCTCCCATATATAAAAACTTTTTTTCGCAATACTTTCTGAGGGGCCTGGTACAGTTTAACGTTAGCATCCTACTAATATTATAAATGTGAAAGTTTGTAAAGAAGTTTGGATATTTGGATGTTAGCATTTTTGGATGTTTGGATATTTGTTACCCAATCACGCTGTAAGGGCTGAACGGATTTAGATGAAATTTGGCATATAGATAGAATATAACCCGGATTAACATGTAGGCTGCTATTTTACCCGGGAAGATGAACAGTTCCCAAGGGATGCGCGTTGAGTTTTTTTGTGATAAGCCGAATCATACAGAGTGTCAGGGTAACGCTTCCAAAAACGAAGACAGGTGATAGTGCTGGTGATTACTGATATTTTTTTAGATTTTTTCATTTTTTTTGCATTTTTCATTATGTATGTATGAGTTTTATTTAACTGCCCAAAGCTGGTTATGTATGAAAAATGCAAAAAAATATATATGAAACAATCTAAAAAAAGAATCGCATTTTTTTTTCGTGGTTACGTATCAGTAATCACCAGCACCTATCTTCGTTTTCGGAAGCGTTCCTCTTACACCCAGTATACGGGCAAAGCCGCGGTCATTCAGCTGGTAATGAATAATTAATTCTCGTGACAAATTGCTTAAGTGATTGCTCTGGTATTTCAGTTAGTCACAGTGAGTACAGTGACTAATTATAAAGTTTTAATGGGTTGCATGAAATTTTGTAGGAGGTGTTGAAAATAATAGTGGATGTTTTCATGAATTTGTGGTGCTGCCAGAGGATTTTCGTGAATATCTTCACTTTTCACACTACATATCTACTCAACACATTTATTCAATATCCTTAACTAGACAACATTGACCCCCTGTAGTGCAATATTTCAGTGAAGTAGTGAAGTTTAATTTCTTGCGTCAAATTGAACAAAAGTTCAACAAAAGAATCGTACAGTTTTCCTTTCTGATTGAACTCTAATAATATTATGCGGAATTGTTATCTTTTAAAATAAAATAAGACGGCAAATAGAACTTACTTGGTTAGCTCATTAATTTCAATCCGTACAAAAAATTTCCTACCGCTTTAGCCCTTTCTCAAAGGATTCAGTTCTTTTCCGGACCATTATTATGCAAATGAAGGGCTCGTAGTGAAGCCACGACTGCGCGGATTGTATGATCTGCAAGGTTAAGCTGCACTTGCCGCGGTCAGTCTGTGGATGGGTGACCGTTTCGTTACACATTGAGACCCCTCTGTGCCTCGGAGAGCACGTTAAGCTGTCGGTCCCGGTTGTCATACGAATATCTATACTGCCGTCCGATGACTAAAAGGCCGTTAAGTGACAATTTTGTCAAATTTTGTTACATACCAGGCCCCTCAGAAAGTATTGCGAAAAAAAGTTTTTATATATGGGAGACTGGCCAGTTATAATGTTTTTCGAAAATATGATTATTTATAAGTAAAAATAAGTAAGTTCCAATTTCAAAATTTCCCTCCACATTTTTTGCGAGTTAATTCAAAGTATTGTGTCTCACTGAAATATGGATCTGCGCCGGGAACATTTTAGAGCTATGATTTTATACGATTTCAAGTGTCGCCTGAAATCGGATGAATCGTACGATAGACTTCAAATGGCATTCATGGATGAAGGCCCTTCCAAGGCAACCGTGTATCGTTGGTATAACGAATTCAAGCGCGGTCGACCAACTTTGGGGGATGACGAAAGAAGCGGTCGCCCTTTGACGGCTGTTACCGAAGAAAACGTGCTAGCAGTGAAAAATTTAATCCAAGACAATAGGCGAATTACATATCAGGAGATTCAACACATATTGAAGATTGGATCGGGAAGCGTTCACGAGATTCTACACAGCCATCTTCGCGTGAGGAGGATAGTATCACGCTGGGTGCCGCACAACCTCACCGATGCTCAGAAGCAGGCCCGGGTGGAATGGTGCCGTGATATGCTTAACAAATTTGAAGCAGGCTCGTCTCGGCGTGTTTACGACATCGTTACAGGTGATGAGTCCTGGATTTATCAATACGACCCAGAAACCAAGCGCCAGTCGACTGTTTGGGTGTTTCAAAATGAGCCAACGCCTACCAAAGTGAAGCGATCTAGAAGCGGGGGTAAGATTTTGATCGCTAGCTTTTTTAATTTGACTGGCCACTTGGTATCAATTCCCTTACGGGATCAAAGAAGCATTAATGCCGAATGGTATACTACCAAATGTTTGCCAGAAGTTTTCTCTGTTATAAGCAACAAGCGACCAAACACAGGGCTCCGCGGGCTACTGCTCCACCACGACAATGCACCTGCGCACACCGCACTCAAAACGAGGGACTTCCTGGACAGCACGCCAGTCAAACTCCTGGGTCACCCTCCTTACAGCCCTGATCTAGCACCGTGTGACTTCTTTTTATTCCCAAAAATAAAAAATCAGCTCAAAGGGATACATTTTTCGTCGCCGGAAGATGCGCTGGCTGCGTTCGAGCAGGCTGTAAACGAGGTGTCTGCGGCGGACTGGAAAAAGTGTTTTGAAAACTGGTTTAGGCGCATGAATCTTTGTATAGAGGCTGGTGGAAAGTACTTTGAAAAGATTTGATAAAAATATATGTACGTATAGAACAATTTTTTTTAGTTTCGCAAAACTTTCTGAGTGTCCCACGTATACTACGAAAAAGAGCAAATTTTGCTCTCTTTAGTAGTATATGTAACTCGAATTTGACAAAATTGTCACTTAATGGCCTTTTAGTTAGCGGACAGCAGTATAGCAGTCGTTACAGGTAGTCAGAAGCCTGAAAGTCTGACAACTGGTCTAACCTCCGAAGGTCAGTATTACCCAGTAACTGGGTTGCGGGGGTCTGATGGCAGTCACTCCGTGTAAAATACTGATGTTCAGCCGCATCTGGCTAGACTGGAAGCCGACCCCAATATAATTGGGAAAAGGTGCGGAGGATGATATTAAACAAGTGAAGGATTCATTCGATGCAATTTTCGAGATAAATTGTAGACTGAGGATTACGTAGATACCATCGGGAGTGAATTATATTGGTCCAAGTTTAAAATTGAGTTTGTTATAAATTATAATAATTATGAATTCTGATTGACTTTAAGTTAATGGTCCTTGAGTTTGCGTTACCTCAATTAGTGATCGTTGAGCAGTTTTTACTTCCATGGTTCAAATGAAAATGAAAATGTTTTTTTTTTAATTTGTTTGAGAACTTTTCACAATATATCGATTCTGTATTCTTCTAATTCAAGTTTGTACGACTGTGACCAAAAAATAAGTAATGTAGTTAATTTTATTTTATTTTATTTTACTACAGCATTTTGTGATCGTTATTTGCAATCACTTAAAACAGTTGACCGACTGCTATAAATATTTTGATCAGAGCAATTTAACAAATTAATGAAAAGCAATCCAGTGGTTTATCGAAACCCGAATTTACAGTTGAGTATATGGGCGCGCTAGTGTTGCCATCAATTTGTTTACACTTTTTTGACAGAACTTAATATAATCTTTATTACTGGTCAGTATTGAATGTTTCTTCCAGGCGTTGGTTGAACATTGCGCCCTCTAGTGTAATTTGAGAGTAATATAGCTTTCCATAGCTTATAACATTAAAATATTAATTTATACTCGGACTCAGACCAATTAATGTCTATGCTATATCGAATATCGATGCTTACAACGCAATCTATTGCCATTTTGAGGTAACTAGTTTATACAATGAACTACTTTTAAATTACGAAATATTTTGAAATAAATATCCTTTATTTCTAGAATTTGCTATGTAATTTGCTGTTGTATTTGTTGTACTTTGCAAAGATCATCAAAGATCAAATAAGATACCTTTTTGTTTAGCAAAGTTTAATATTTGATGATCTGTATTAATTAAATTAATGTTGTAAATAATGTTAATATTATGATAATTATAATTCGAATATTCTAATTAGATTAATGAAATGATTAATTTAAATGTTGTTAATTTAATTTTGTGGTTCTGATAATTCCGCTTTATATTGTTTCATATTTTAATATCTGGCATGATTTGTTGGTTTATAATATATATATAATGTTTAGAGATTATTTAAATTAATATTAGTCTTATCACGACGACTGGTTAATTACTTTAGTGTTCATTTATAAATTAAAATGTATTTAGTGACTCCGTTGGGTCTATTTGTGTTGTAGTAATATAAAGATGGAGACACTGTGCTTTGAGCGGGCTGTCATTCTTGTTGTAAACCTTCTTCTTCTTCCTCTGGTCAGTTCATGTAATAATCGGAAAATACATAATTTGGAGTAATGAGAAATTTATTTCGTGATGAATCCTGATGAAACCTTGAGCTACGCGCGGACATATACTTACAAATCTTTTTGCGTTAAAGAGTTCACTTTGAATCACCGAATTTATTGATTCCACAGAAACCTAAAAATGTATACGAATTACAACTTTATTTGGTAATGAATTATCCCTTACATCAATTTGAAAATATAACGTACTAATTATTTATTATTTTTAACGCATTTTACGCATGCGAAACGAAATCTAACGATTTAAATTGTGGAAAGAAAAAATCGCTCACGAGCAGGATTCGAACCTGCGACTCCTGGCTCAGTACGCCAGTGCTTTAGCCACTAAGCTACCGTGAACACTGCTCGTGGTAACGAAATTCTCATCCACTTGGTACATCTTTGGGTGACATCAGCGATATCTTATTAAGAAACAGTGTTTCTTAACCGACTCGACTAACTTTGCAGTTAATTCAAAGTCGTATAGATATGCCTAACCCTACAATGTTATTTTTTTTTTTTACGCATTTTACGCATTTTACTTAGCCAGGAGTCGCAGGTTCGAATCCTGCTCGTGAGCGATTTTTTCTTTCCACAATTTAAATCGTTATAACGTACTAGCCTATGCTCGCGACTTCGCCCGCGTGAATGTCGTTTATTGCGCATCCCTCGGGAACTGTTTATCTTCCCGGGATAAACAAAATCCAAACAGTAGTTTTTGCGTGAAAGAGTAACAAACATACATCCTAACAAACTTTTACGTTTATAATATTAGTAGGAAAGAAAGTAGGAAGTAGGATTAATCTGAAAGAAACGCTATACGAATACTTTACTATAGTAAAGCAGTAATTAGATTTTTGTAGATATGCCATTAAATGGACCAAAATCAGTTCGATATTTTCTTATACTATAATTTCATTACGTGGAAAATGGTTCCCAAGTCTGCCGAGCCTGCCAAGGTCACTCCCTGAAATCAAGACATGAGGTAGCAATTTCATTTTATTCGCCCGTATCGTCCCAATATTTTTTTCCAATTTCACGATTCGCAGCCTCGAAAATTGCTCGTTTCTTATTTTTTATTTCATCAGCTGTATATGAAACTCCATTTTATTTTGTGCGACTTCAAAAAGGAATAGACAAAAAGGAACTAGAATAGGAACTGTACTTACGATGACTTGATGCGGTTGTTTTAACAACAGATTATATAATTTGGTATCGTGTGCAGTAAACAAACGGCCAAAGTTAACACTAATGTTCTGATTTACGTGCTGTTTACAAATTCAGAAGTCTTATGATAAATCGCATAGATTTTCTTCTATATTAAAAATTTATGTAAACATAAAAATTTTGCTGATGCCAGCAAAATAAAAAGTTATACTAAATAGATAAATTAGATGAACGTTACTTCAAGAGCCAAATAATAACACTTGCTAATTTATCACTCGAAACATACTTTTATTATGAGATTAATGATGAAAGTTCATAATATTAGTTCCTAAATCTTCCGCAGTATTAATTTAAGATATCAACACACTTTACATTATATCTCTACTCTGAAATTACCCACATAACATTATTCTAGTGATATATAACTTCACATTTGCACTTAGCAAAGTGAACTGCTGCCACGTTCAACGACTCATCTATTTAGCTACGAACACCGCGATCGCTCGCTACTTTACATGCAAACATTTCAACAGCTTTTTAATTAATGTCCCTGCAGTTTGAATTATATGACGCACTAGTTCACAATCTTTTATCGCGTTGTGCCCTCGTTCCATTCAGTGTTAGATCTCTCATGATATTCATAAAATATGTGCAACCACGAGAGAGGCCTAAGTGAAGAAATGCTTCACTAATTAAAATACTACCTAGAGGGAAGAATGAGGACTAAGATGAGTAGGGTCGAATTAATAACGAAGTATATGACGCATTTGAATTTTCTTTTGTAATTGCTCAGCCTTTCAGCTTGCCAAAATGAAGTCGGTTAAAAAGAATTGTTTTTGTGATAACTTGTTGAGATTTCTTTGAAATTCTAAAGAGATGGAGCCAACTTTTGTACAAAAAGTGTTTATGAACTGGAGGGAACAGAATTATCTGCTAAATTAATTACGAGATTTTTTTAATTTTGGCTAACAAATAGTTACTTTATTTATAATTCATCATCATCATCATCATCATCATCATCATCAGCCCATTACTGTCCCACTGCTGGGCACGGGCTTCTTCTTAGATAGAGAATAATTCAGGCCTTAGTCCACCACACTGTCCTACTATGCGGGTTGGCGGACTCCACACACCATCGAGAACTGTATGGAGCACTCTCAAGTGTGAAGGTTTTCTCACGATGTTTTTCGTTCACCGTTAAAGCAAGTGATATTAAAATTCTGATCCAAATATGAATTCGAAAACTCGAACCCCCTGTACGAAAGGCAAGCGTTCAACCACTGCGCTATCAGACTTACATATTACTTTTTATTTATAATCGTGTCATCACGTTAGAGCAAAAAAATCGCACCCCAGAGCAAGTCGTTTTAATAAGAACATCACCAACGTGAAATAATATCACCATTCAATGTACAGTGAAAATTACAGCAGCAGTTTCCCGTAGGTTTCCAATTCCATTCCATTGCCTTCAAATTCCGCAGCGGCCCTCGAGGTTTAAATCCTGAATTCTACTAACGAGCACAGCTTTAATTTGCATTCTTTGTATTTATGGTTACAGTCGATATTTGATTTAATATTAGGTACAACGTATTTTGTACCATAATTGGTTTGCGTTAAAAGTTACCAAGTGTATGATTCTTTCCTTTGCATCACTAAAAGATTTAAGAGTTTTTAAATTCTATCCTTTATTCTCTAGTTAGCGTTGCAGAATTGAAAATATAGTATGTTATAAATCTACTGATTTCATATTTACTGATTTCTATTGTGTTTTCCTAAAAGTTATTTTTGTTTCGCCATTTTTTTATTTCTCAAGGATTCACAACATAAAAAGTTTACAAAAAGCCCACAACATAACTAGCGTAGTTCCTATATTACTTGCACATTCCCTCACCGATAGAGACTTTTTTTAAACGGTGACCCCGTTCCACAAGTCAAAAGAGAAAAACTAGCTGACATACAGCAGGTAATGAAAAGCGAGTGCTTTCACGTCAACGCACTCGAAAAGGGTACAAAGTGGGTGAAACACTGTTTTGGTTACTGAATGAAAAGGACTGTTTTGAGCATAAAGGTATTATACTGACGTAATAGAGACACTGTCACCTCATTATCACGTCACCGAAAGCAAAATGAGTTTATATGCGAAATTGACACGTGTAGGGGTGATTTTTAGTGATGTGACATGGACGTTTCCGCATTATCAATATATTTCAACCGGCCTTACTTTTAAGGAGTGGTAGTATTTTAAAACTACTAAGCTATTAAGTAACTATTGTTTTAAAATTACAGATATTCGAGACATAATTTTATTTGTTTTAAAAGATTGAGTTACGCAATTAAGGGCTATATTATAATTACATTATTAATGTCACGAAGGTAAGGAATACATAAGAAATAAAAAAATCAATTAATCATCATTTCAGCCGTAAGACGTCCACTGCTGGACACAGGCCTCCCCCAAGCATATATTGGGGGGATATGCCATAATCGCCACGCTTGGCAGGCGGGTTGGCGATCGCAGTTGGTTGGTTAAATACTCAGAGAACGCTGCTGCCCATCCTCTGGTGAATCCCTTAGTCGCCTTTTACGACACCCATGAGAAGATATAGGCTGGTGCAATTCTTTACGTCCGGCACCACACGGAACATTTTACAATTAATCATATTAGTTTTAATTAGGTGTATAGAAAGGTTTTCAATCCCGGAACTAAGTTCCTATACACGATTCCAAATCCACCAATTCCAATTCCACGAGTCAAATTATTGAATTATGATGAAAAATTACAATATCTATGAACTTGACAAGTTTTCTTGTCCAGTCAACTTAAGTTACACATCAGACTTATACATTATAATTTTATCGACTTAGATTTAGAAACATCAGTGTTTCGATAATTTCTAGTTATTAGTTAGTTTTTATTTCAAATAGGCAAAGAATTAAATGTCGAGAATTTAGTTGCACGATTACAAAAACAAAGATATAGGATCTTTGTTTTTGGAATCGTGCAACTAAATTCTGAGGATGATATTGGAGGTGCAATTGCAGCAAGAACCTGGCCATGATTTTCGATTCGATACAGACGACCGAATCATATAAAATCAAGTCCGCGTCAGCTCAAGAAAGAGTTTTCTCAGCGGCAGGCTAAATTTGCAACCGGCTAAGAATCTATCTCTTAGCATTCGCATACTTGACAATCTAGCATTTGCAAGAACCCATTTTCTAAATATGGTATATTTTTACAAATTGAATGATCACATGAGACTTTCCGTCTTCATGTCTCAGTTTGGCGAACCGACTTGCAGTACCATTCAGGTAACAGACTAGTTGGTATTGCAGTAGTTATGGGCAAAGGTAACCGCTTAACATTAGGTGGGTCTTTAGCTCGTTTCGCCATCATATAACATGAAAAATAAGTGTATAAAACTTTTTTGTTGTATTTTTTGTATCTATGAGATTTGTTTTAGTAAAAAGGACCTATCTGATCAAACTTAAAGCCGCGGATAGCAACCTAGTCCCTTCCATGATTAAGATGCTCTATGAAGTTTCATGGGAATTTATATTCCATGAGAACAGCAAGACCAGTGGTTTCTAGCAATGATGACCAAAGAGCCCAGTTCGCGCGCCGTTAATACTGATGATCTCCCGATATACGTGTGTGGTCATATTTGAAGAGCTTATTTATTGAGTGCTATCGAACAACTTTTACTACGAGGTCAACCCTGAAATCTAATAAAAAACAGCTATTCCCTACATTTGTGTTCACACGAATCGACAAAATGTAGTAAACAGCAGATTTTTTTCGCGATTTCAGGGTTGCTCCAGTTATAATAATGTACTCTGTGGTTGCTCCCATAGTAAATGTTGTTCGTTATGATGAGTTTTTATTTATTTTATTTATTCAATCACAGGTACAATTTCTTTAGCTTTAATTTACTAGAAAGCTCACCAAACTATCAAGTTTAACGGCGAGATGCGCTCATACATATGTATATTATCTTACCCTTACGTAAACATGCAACATGAAAACAAACTTAATTAGCAACAAATCAAACCGTAGGTATGGATCGTTGGTGATTTCATTAAACGATACAGTTATCCTTAAAATATCTACTGCAAACCCTGTAATTTTTTCGAGGCTTTTTTTATATTTTATTTTATTGTATAGGATGGCGAAACGAACTAAAGGCCCACCATATGTTAAGCGGTTACCTTTGCCAATAACAACTGCAATACCATCTAGGCTGTTACCTAAATGGTACCGCAAGTCGGTTCGCCAAACAACATGAAGATGGAAAGTCTCATGTGATTATAATTACACCGGCACCCGTACCATTCTGACCGAAACACAGCAATGCAAGCATCACTATTTGGCGGAGAGTAGTAGATACGGTGCTTATTCGTTTTAACATTTGTGCCCATCCATTTTTCTTTAATAACAGCATTTACAGGAAATCTGGAAGTTATGAAGTTAGCCGGTCAATATTTTACAGCATTTTTAGCGCGGCCGCACATTGTCATAAAATAGCACCGTATTTACATTTTAATATGTCAAAAGCAGACTTACGATTCGGAAAATTCTGTCAGTCTGCGGGGCTGGTACTAAAATTAACTGTATAAATGTAAAATAAGCATTATGAAAGTAGTATTGTCCTGCAGATACTTACCTGTGAAACGTCTCTTTGCCATAGACGTACAACATACTATTATAACATCGTAAAAGTACAACCATGGTATAAGTTAAGGTGCGTCAGATTTTTTCTGTGATCAATGAATGAATCATTGTGATTTCCTTCCAATGTGCGGCCGGACTAAATCAACCTTATTGAACTAAGTTTACGGGACTTGTCGCGCACAATTAAATCAAAATATAACAAGCATTTTGACTAACCTCGACGTTTCGGTCAAGTTGCATTGGCCGTGGTCACGAGCAGACCACGCTGGTCTGTATTTTTTTTAAAGCAGTAAGGGACACTAACTTGTTACATGTATGGTGCTAGGTAGTACAAAAAATATATAATTGAAACTATCGACATATCGATATATTTTGAGCAATCCATATGCGAAACGGTTTCATTTTCACGTACACAATATTTTTTTATCTAACACATAATTATTTAAAATAACATTATATAGAAAATACGGTATTTACTGCATGTTATTAATGCATTACTAAATGATTTAAAGAATAACTTCTATGAAAATAAGCATTATGAAAGTTGTATTGTCCTGCAGATACTTACCTGTGAAACATCTCTTTCTTTAGGTTAATAATGTAAATTACACAGCAGTATAACACAGAACACTACACCAATACGATTATTGATATTAATTGGATAAAATACAGAACGATTGTGAAATAAATCATAAAATAATACGAGATTATATTTTGATGGGACGCTATGGGAGATTACAATTTTCAAAATCGGTTCTACTGACATTTTATTATGTCTCTTTCTAGCATATAGGTTTTTTCGTAAAGATCGGTATCTCAGTCGCACACTGTAGTGGTCTATTACGTTAGTATAGAAATGTCTTTGGTTTTGAGCCTATTGCAAAGCAGCAGTATTCCAATGGTGAATTTGTTTTCGTTAACCAGAACGTGTATAATCAAGCTTAGATATTTTGAGTAACCTTGTCAACCTACTCTGCAAGGACAAATATAATATCATAGATAGGGAAGTTGTTTTTTATATATTTGACTATGGATATTCCAGATGAGAACAATAGTTCTAGTCAACTTTATATGTTATGAAAGCAAAATTCTTATGTCGATGTAATAGGTAATATGTATACTACAAAAAAAATATTGACTAGTATGTATTGTCTAGTGGTATAACCGAACTACACTGTATAATTCAAATTGGGTACTCATGACAATATTTCATTCTGCCACTTAGTTAAAAATAATTGGGAGATTCTGTATTGTAATTAATTTTAACAATGCGTGTCGTAAAAAAAGACAGATAAATTGTATGATAGTACGACCTGTCGTATGTCCAGCAGTGGACGTCTTTCGGCTGAAAAGATGTCGACCTGTCGTAAAATGGCTAATTTAGGAACTTTCACCTCAGCAAACATTTTTAAGGGTTTTAATAATATCGTTAAATAACAAGTTGAACGCAGTATCCTAGGAGTTAGACTTACTGATCGCGTAAGAAACTCTATACTGCGTTCCAAAACACAAATTGCTGATGTAGGCCAAACAGCTGCCAAGTTTAAGTGGAACTGGGCTGGTCACATCTGCCGCATGCCGGAGGAGCTATGGGCGAAAACAACCACACAGTGGATTCCAGACAGCAGCAACCGACAACAGGGCAGACCCAGAAGGAGATGGCGGGACGAACTTGACTCCTGTCTGAAGGATTGGCCCCAGAAGGCAAAAGACAGGGACAAGTGGAAAAAGGGAAGGGAGGCCTTTGCCCTGCAGTGGGACACTACAGGCTGATAATAATAATAATAATATACCTATGTTTATCACCCAAGGGAATACATATTTAAAACCTAAAGACACAGACACTACTAACCCAGCTAAATATCGACCGATAACATGTTTACCAACTCTGTACAAACTTCTCACATCCATCATCTCTCATAAAATTAACACACACCTAATACATAACAATATAATAGCGGAAGAACAGAAAGGCTGCAGGAGAGGCTCCAGAGGCTGTAAAGAACAATTGGTTATAGACACAGAAATACACAATCAGGTTAAACAAGGACATAGAAATCTTTATTATGCATATATCGACTACCAAAAGGCGTATGATAGTGTTCCCCATTCATGGTTACTGCACGTTCTTAAACTTTACAAAATAGACCCTACATTGATACAATTTCTAGAACAAGCTATGCAAAAATGGAGCACAACATTACACATTAACACAGAGTCACAAACCTTTAAATCCAAACCAATTAAAATAGCAAGGGGTATATTTCAGGGGGATTCTCTAAGTCCTTTGTGGTTTTGTATGTCTTTAAATCCTCTATCTCGAATTTTAAATAATACAAAGCAGGGATATGTAATACACAAAGAAAACAACACAAAAATAACACATTTACTTTACATGGACGACATCAAACTTTATGCTGCTAATAGACAACAACTAGATTCCTTATTGAAGGCTACAGAGGAGTTTAGTACTGATATTAATATGAACTTTGGAACAGATAAATGTAAAATCAACAGTATAATACGAGGACAACACCATATAACCGACCCATACATTTTAACACAACAACATTCTTTAGTAGATAATATGGACCTTACCGACACTTATAAGTATTTAGGATATTGCCAAAGTACACGTATAGATCACAATAAAATAAAGGAAGAACTAACAAAGAAATACATGGAAAGGCTTAATAGAATACTAAAAACTGAATTATCAGCAAGAAATACAACGAAAGCTATTAATGCCTATGCGGTACCTATATTAACATACTCGTTCGGGATAATTAAATGGACAGTTACAGATTTAGATAAACTTAACAGAATAACAAGAACAACATGCTATAAACAACACATACACCACATACACTCTGCTATTGAAAGATTTAACCTCAAACGAAAATTAGGAGGTAGAGGCTGGATAGATATCAAAAATCTACACGATAAACAGGTTCAAAATATACGTACATACATGCTAAATAAAGCTCAAGATAGCCCCATACACAAAGCCCTTATCGACATGAAAACCTCAGGAACATCCCTAAAATTAAATAACAGTAATTTTAATCCAATAGAAAATGTAACTTCAGATGAACAGAAAATAACTAAATGGAAACAAAAATCCTTACACGGAAAGTACCCTAATTTAATTCAACAAGACCACATCGATCAGGAAGCTTCCAATGCATGGCTTTGTAAAGGCAATATTTATAAGGAGACTGAAGGCTTTATGGTAGCTATTCAAGACCAGATTATAAAAACTAAAAATTATCAAAAATATATAATGAAAGATATAAATGTAGTCTCAGATAGATGTAGATTATGTAACACCCAACAAGAAACAATAGATCATATAACGGGAGGCTGTCCATTGTTGGCAAATAAACAATATACAGATAGACATAATAATGTAGCAAAACAAATACACATTCAACTCGCTAAAAAATACAAATTAATAGATAAAATAGAACCATATTACAAATATAAACCAAAAAGTGTACTTAATAACGAAATAGCTAAATTATATTGGGATAGGGATATAATTACAGATAAAACTACACAAAACAATAGACCGGATATAACACTTACTCTTAAAGAACAAAAAATTACATATCTTGTCGACATATCAGTACCTAATTCAGAAAATCTAAGGAAGAAGTATACAGAAAAGATACAGAAATACATTCCATTAGCAGACGAAATACACCAAATGTGACAACAAAATACAGTCAAAATAATACCCATAATAATTTCATCTACAGGACTCATCCCCAAATCACTACACACGTCACTAAAAGAGTTAGACATACACAAAACAATATACATACCACTACAGAAATCCGTTATAATAGACACATGCTCCATAGTTCGGCGATTCCTGACATCCACAACACAGACACCTACATCAGTAGGCAACGAACCATCCCACTTGGTGTAAACCCGTGATTGGTTCGTCAAACCTCCAGCATCAAGCTGAGATTCCAATAGGATATATAACACATAATAATAACAAGTTTTGTCTTCTTGTCAATTTAATTTCATTATCCGCGCCTAAATTACGTCACTTTTTTTGGAGTGACAACAAGGACAATACGCTGAAACGGGAAAAACAGTCAAGATCTGCCAACGACAGGCACAAATCGTTCATTTTAGTGAGGAAATCCTTAAAGGAGTCATTTACAATGTTATTTTTATTATCTCGAGTCGAGACGTCCCTGGCCCATTTATAACAGACAAAAGACAGTCTGTCGACTGCTCGACTTTCTTGGATGACAGTGAATACCTCGTTATTTTCAATAGAGATGGGAATTTGAGTTTCTTTCTATTTTCGTCTCTCAATTTTTGCAATTCCAATGAATTCAATCCAATGATTAGGAAACGCGAATTTCCCTTTTTTATTTTTTATGTATTGCATGTTTAACTTTTTGGTTTACTTTATCTGATGTGAGATGTTTATCAGCCTAAGCAGCCACAACTGATAAATAATTAATATAAATATGTCTCGTGGCGATGCTTGGGGGAGGCCTATGTCCAGCAGTGGACGTCTTTCGGCTGAAATGATGATGATGATGTCTCAGAGAATTAAAGAACATAATAATGTAACAAGTAGGCAAGTTGTAAGATGTTTGAAATAATTGCATTAAAACTAATTTAGAAAGCTTTCTTATTTTATTTACAGGATAATAAAGTACGATCTATCAAACTTCAAAATAAAAGGATTTATCAAAAATTGAGAATCATAATATCATCGCTTATTAGATTGATTATAATCTACATTGCGGGATTTTGTCGGATCAAGCGGGTTTGGCGTCGAGTCGAACAATAAGGCAAGTTTATGATATAACGTGCTTCCACATTTTGAGTGCCTTAAACCTTCAAACAAATTGATATACCTGACACGGAGGGATACAGAACTCAACATTAAGGAAACTACGGTTATGAGAAGTTTCAGGATTCCACATAAATATTATGTCAGAAAGCGATATTCCTAGCGATATTGCTTTGTACTTTATTATTCTAATACAAAGTATAATATTTTAACTCAAGCCATCTTGAATAGGCGCACTGGCTCTGGTATAATCGTAAGTAGTGTGTAGGAAAAAACTACGATTATGATTTTTACGATGATGAATTGCTCAGCGTAGTGATAGGATGTTCAGATTCTTAAGGAAGTCACTTATACGGATACATATCTGCATATAACATAACCTCAACGTTAGTACAGTACACATCAAATAAATATTCTCAAATTACTAAGAGAGACAAACCAATCAGGCAACTGAATGGTGTGAATATATGGCTATACTTAACCCCAGTCTAGGCTATAAAGAAGGTTGTCACGAGGGATGCCGCGCGTGCGTAGCGCTAACAGCCATTTTCATTTGTCACAACACGTCAACAGTTTTTGTTCTCTTTTATTTATTTATTCTCAAACAATGTTACATCGTATCAGAAATATACGTAACTAAATTTAAAAAAAACATTACAATAGCAATTAATGATTAGGAAACAAAGATATACAATAATCAATACACACACAACAATAAAATATATCATTACAATAATTATTCATTACCAACCATAATAACACTAGATGATTAGCAATATCAGGTATAAAACAATAATAATCAATGCACTAATAAAATAGTTCATAAAATTAATTAATCATTACCAATTTATACAAACGAGAGGTCGCACAAAGGTCGAAATCCGACCGTAATTCATTATTTTTTTAAGATTGAACTTTTCGTAAAAACTATTTTCACTTTTTTTATTGATAACTCTCTTCTTATAGTGGTAATCTTTTTTTATATTATTATTATAATTTTCAGCCTATATTGTCCCACTGCAGGGCAAAGGCTTCCCATTCCTTATTCCACTCTTTCCGGTCAAGTGCAATTGTGAACCAGTCTTTTCTATACTATAGGTAATCTTTTTTTATAGTTAGAAGGTAATTACTATGAAGGTAGATGTTATGCATGTTTTTCACTTAATTAGTGCTTTTCTTAAAAGTGGATATGGAATTCATCCTAAGCTTTTTGTCATTCACGTACTAAATACACAATATCAATGTTTTTGAAGAAATAAGTTTGTTATAAAATATTTCCCTTGGGTACAATAGCAGCTTGCTGACAGGAAGACAAAATTGAGGCATCTTCAAATAATGTGAACTGTTCGCGCTCGAGAAGAATGTAATAGCTATCACATAATTTATTAAGCGAGAGAAAGGTTTTAATTTATTACATTGGATCAGCGAGTAATTAGTAGTTTGACGTTTGCTTTAACGAGACTCGTCCTGCTCTTTTTTAACAGATTATGAAAAACTATTCCTAAATATGAATGATTAAGTGCGAATAAATATTTAAACTAGTATCAAGACTAAGTCAGAAGAGTCCGAATAGCTTTGTATAAAATGAAAAAAATGGTGATGCATTTTGTCAGAGACCTAAATTGAAAGTAAGTATTTTTCAAAAATATAAACACACAAGGAAAATGAGACTCGATTACATGAACACTCGTTATTCTATCGAAAAGTTATCACGTTCAGTTTTTAGAAGTAGGTAGTTGTAATAAAAATGAAGTGCTCTTAAGCGTGTTGTTATTGGACTGAAATGCGAATGTTTTTCTATCGTAATTTCCTTCTAATAGTAGGCCTAATGGGACCTCCCACTTACATTACAGGGACATATTGGTAGTTAAAGAAATAGAAAGGAATACTCCAATAATAATTTTTTCTACCAAATAGAGACTTGGACTTGCCTACTCTGACTGGTTCAGCATGGATAAGGGTGTGAGACAGGGATATGTAGCGTCGCCGTGGCTGTTCAATCTATTAATGGACAGTTGTTTGAAAGATCTGAAAGAGAGTGGAAATGGTTTAGAAAAGAATGGGTTACTTGTCAAATGTCTCCTCTATGCCGATGATCAAGTTATCCTTGCATCGTCGGAGGGGGAGTTACAGAAGATGGTAACAATTATGGATGGTGCTTTGAAGAGTAAAGGAATGAAAGTTAATGTCAGTAAGACAAAAGTTATGGTTTTTGAAAAGGAATAAGTTATGACAGAGTGCAATATTTTGATAGGTGACGAAAAGGTGGAACAAGTGAAAGATTTTGTATACCTGGGTTCCTTGTTTACAAGAGATGGCAAGCATGTAAAGGACATTGAAAGGAGAGTGAGTGCTGGTAATCAGGTGAATGGGGCACTACACACCTTCATGAACAGCCGCAAAGTGTCGGAAAAGGCACGGCTGGCTGTTCATGGGAGAGTGTTAGTGCCTACACTTATGTATGGTAGTGAAAGTTGGGTATGGCAGAAGAAACATGAAAGCAGAATAAATGCAGTAGAAATGAGAGCTTTGAGAAGTATGTGTGGTGTAACTTTGAGAGATAAAGTAAGGAATAACGTGATAAGGGAGCGTTGTGGAGTGAAAGAAGATGTAGTGACAAAGATTGAGAAAGGTATGTTAAGATGGTTTGGACATATAGAGAGGATGGACGAGAGGAGATTGACGAAACAAGTATACGAAGCGAGTGTGGATGGAAGAGTTGGAAGGGGACGACTTCGGCGAACGTATCGCGATCAAAGCGCGGATGTTCTCAAAAAATGCCAGGTTAAGAGTTCTCTAAACCGACGAGCATGCATGACGAGGTTAATGGACGTAGATGAAGCGAAAGAGGTGTGTCAGGATCGTAGCAGGTGGAAATCCGTAGTCTCTGCCTACCCCAATGGGAAACAGGCGTGATAATATGTATGTATGTATGTATGTATGTATGTAGAGACTTGGAAAGATAAAAAAACGTATGAAAGGCACTTTCATAATAATAAAGACTGTAATTACTTAATTTCTTTGATTAACGAAACATTTTTTTTTCTTTTTTTATACTCTGGGATGGCGAAACGAGCTAAAGGCCCACTTGATGTTAAGCGGTTACCTTTGCCCATAACAACTGTAATACCACCTAGTCTGTTGCCTAAATGGTACCGCAAGTCGGTTCGCCAAACTGAGACAACATGAAGATGGAAAGTCTCATGTGATTGTAATTTCACCGGCAACCGTACCCTTCAGACGGAAACACAGCAATGCAAACAAAATGCAAACACATGATTCAAACAATTAAATAATAACAATTTATTTTAATTTCGGTAAGAATTGAGTGGTTGACCGACGACCTGAAGAACGTGGCTGGGGGGGACTGGATGCGGATGGCAGAGGACCGAGTGTTGTGGCGCAACTTGGGGGAGGCCTATGTTCAGCAGTGGACTGCGATAGGCTGAGTTGAAGAATTGAGTTATGATCAAAGCATGTCGGCTTCTTGCGTCATTATCTACGTCTGGTTTCCGAGTAATTAATAGTAAGTTACATAACATAACATCACGCCTGTATTTCCCCGAAGGGGTAAGCAGAGGTGTATAGTACACCCACATTTCGCCAGTTATGTTATAGTCCCATGTAATAGGGGGCGAGCCTATTGCCATTAACCGGGCACAAATCCAGACTCCGGGCTGCTACTGGGAATTTCCTAATAAAAAACCCAATAACACTTTGCCCGACTCGGGAATCGAACCCAGGACCCCACGCTCAGCAGTCGCACTTGCAACCACTAGACCAACGAGGCAGTAATAGTAAGTTATTTGTATATATTACGCTTGTTATTTAAAGCCATAGACCATTATATTTAAAACTGCAATATCGTGAAATGTGCAGCGTCAATGAAAGGCGAGGGTTAGCACCGAACTGGTTTATTTAATAAGTAATATTGTCTACCCACCACCATACAATAATAATAGAAATCATCGTCACAAAGACGGTACATTTCTCCCCCTTAAGTGGAAGGCTTAATCTAAATATAATATTAATCATAAAATAAACATCTTATTGAGCCTCTAAAGCTTGAGCCCGATTATAAGCACGCAGTGCCCGGGCAGACGCGCCTGACGGTGGCTCTGGAATCAACGTCGCTTCAGATCCAGTGATATGTAACTTCTCACAAGCAGCGCCGTCGGACGCGTCTTCAAACGTGTCCTCAGCCTCTCCAATGGCCAGTGGAACCTCCTGCTCTGAGGTAGAATTTTCCCTCGCGGAAATTATACTAGTTCGGGATAACGAATGGCGATTCTTGTTTTTCACGGGAATAATTTGATCGACGTGCCTACGACAATTCACACCACGTCCTACGTCTACTTTGTACGAGACCGGTCCAGTCTGCTCGACAATTCTACCCGACAACCACTTATCCCCCCTCGCGGTGTAGTCACGAGTCAGCACCTCGTCAGCAGGAGCCAAAGTGCGCAGCGTACCGCCTGCAGCGGCCACTTGCCGTTCTTGTGCAGCGCGTACTGTGACTGACACGTCAGGCCGCAAAGCATCGAGGCGCCCGCGAAGCCTCCGCCCTTGTAACGCCACCGCCGGGGATACCCCAGTAGTTGCATGTTGGCAGTTACGGTATTGAAATAGAAATTTATTTAAGGCTGTCGCGACGTTCTCGCCCTCGTGCAAAGCTCTTTTTATCGCCTTTTTAACGGTTTTAACCGCGTTCTCCGCAGCTCCGTTTCCTTGTGGTCTGTAAGGGGCTGAGGTCACGTGTTTAATACAATTTTTTGCACAAAACGTTTTAAATTCTTGTGAGAAAAATGGAGGACCGTTGTCAGTGACGAGCATAGACGGTAACCCGAAGCGAGCAAAAATATTTCTCATTGCTGCGATAGTCGACTCCGTATCCGTTTTTCTCATAGCAATCGCTTCTATCCACTTAGAGTTCGCATCTACAATAATTAAATACCGCGTACCCGCGCAATCCGCGAAATCTGCATGCACACGCTGCCACGGATGCAGCGGGTACTCCCAGGGGTGCAGGGGGGCGCGCGGGGGCGCGTCGCGCACTGCGCGGCACGCTGTGCACGCGCGACATAGCTCCTCTATATCTCGATCTATGCTCGGCCAATACACATAATTTCGTGATAAATTTTTCATTTTATTCATGCCTAAATTTCCGTCATGTATTTCATCTAAAACCCTTTTTTGTAATGCATTCGGTATAATAATCCTGTATTTATAAATGAGACAACCCAATTCTACTACTTAATCCTGTTTACGAGCAAAATACGGTTTCTCAGAATCATTCACTGTCAACGGCCAACCAAAAGTAACATAGCCCTTAATCTTGCATAACAATGAATCATTTTCAGTCTGCCTAGCAATATCCTTAAAACTAATAGGAAAAGACTCCTCAATTAAATTAATATAGCTGACTGTGTCAACTGAACTACCCTCCTGGGGTAGCGGTAGCCTCGATAAAGCATCAGCCGGCCCGTTATCTGCCGAACGAACAAATTCTATAGTGAAGTCGTATGCAGCCAAACGCGCCGCCCACCGCTGCAGCCTGCTGGCAGCGGTCTGAGGGATGCCACCCTTAGCACCCAATATGTGAGTCAACGGCTGATGATCTGTGCGTAAAATAAAACTTCTACCAAACAAGTACTGATGATGTTTAGTTACACCAAATAATATCGCAAGTGCCTCCTTATCAAGTTGACTGTAATTCCTCTCGGCTTTGCTAAGCGTGCGAGACACACAACTGACCGGGCGCTCGCTGCCATCGCTGTAACGGTGGGCCAACACTGCCCCTAGGCCATAAGCACTACTATCGACCGCAAGTACTAGCGGCCGCCCCTCCTCATAATGCGCTAATACCCGCTCACCCAGGAGGGCATGCTTAGCTTCTATAAAAGCCTGCTCACAATTTGGATCCCACTTCCAGCTAACATCTTTTTTTAATAAATTGTGTAACGGATGTAACAACGTGCTCAAGTTACTAATGAACTTCCCATAATAATTTAACATTCCCAAAAAACTCTTGAGTTGGGTAATATTCTCTGGTCTGGGTGCGCTGGAAATAGCATCCAATTTAGCAGTGTCGGGCCGTAAGCCTTTTTTGTCAATAACAAAGCCTAAGTACTTCACACTATTTTGTAAGAAGCTACATTTACTTAACTTCACAGTTAAACCCATTTCGCGCAGCCGCTCGAGTACAGCTCTCAAATTACTTATGTGCTCTTTATCATTAACCCCCGTTGTGCAAACGTCATCCAGAAAAACAACACAACCTGGTATGCCACGTAGGGTCTCTTCCATCAACTTTTGAAATTTTTCGGGTATACAAGTTAGACCGTAGGGCGTACGACGATACGCATATGTACCGAGGTGAGTTGTTATTGCGGTGTACGGTTGAGAATCCTTCGTTAAAAGACACTGTTCGTAAGCATGCGTGAGATCAATTTTAGTAAATTTTTTACCTCCGCTTAAGTTCGCAAATAACTCATCAATGCGCGGTAGAGGATAAAAATCACGCTTTAATTTAGGATTAATTGTAATCTTATAGTCCCCACATATGCGTATATCGCCATTCTTTTTGACTACTGGCACAATCAGGGTTCCGTAGTCTGAATAGTCGACGCGATATATGGAGCCATCGGCCTCGAGCCGCGCTAGCTCGCGCTCGACGCGCGCGCGTAATGCCAGAGGCACGGGCCGCGCACGCACGTACACCGGTTCATCATGAGTCAGCTGTAGTCGAATGGCTCGCTTACATGTCCCCAACTCATCAGTAAATACCTCTGGATATTCGGCACACAAACGGTTCACGAATCCATCGTCTGCGTCGGTTAGTTTATAAAGATTTATTTGAGTAACTTTAAGCGCACGCAACCAATCTCGTCCCAGTAAAGGACAAGCTCCGTTTTTTATTATATAAAACGGTAATGATTTTACTTCAACATCTCGTAATCTTACATGAACTTCTATGTAACCAAGTGATTCGATGCGTGAACCGGCATAACAACGGAACCTCACATTATCTGTTTTAATCTTCTTATGAGAAAATTTGCTTTTATACATCTCTTCACTAATAGCTGAAACACGACTACCGGTATCGATCTCACACTTGATCTCAAAACTATCTACCATGACGTTTATGAAATACGGTTTGCTATTCTTACCTCTAGCCTCAATTTTAAACGTATCGTCCGAATCGTCCTCGCTACTGATGAAATTTTGACGACTGTCCGTACGACTGCCACTACCTTTCAGTAACTTGCACATCACTTTCAAGTGCCCTCTTTGTTTACACTCATCACAATTGTAATTCACGAAACGGCACCTATCCGGGCGATGCGCCTTACCGCAACGCCAACATGCTTGCGCAGCCGCTGAGCCGCTCCCCGGCGGGCGGTCCGTGGCCGCCGCGCCGCCCGTGCCCGCCGCGCCAGCCGCGCCGCGCCCGCCAGGAGCGCGCCCGCGGCCTCCGCGCGTGTAGTGCAGGTCTTCACCCGCGTCGCCGCCAGCACCTGAGGTCGTAGTCGGCACCGTGCTGCCGCTCACCTCCGCGTGCTTCTCTGCAGCCTCCAGAGCTAGTGCTAACTCCACAGCCTCCTTATATTCTATTTTCCTTTCCGCAAATATTCTAGAACGCATTGTATCGTTTGTCAGACCCGACACAAATTGGTCTCTAAGATTTTCTTCGAGCGTCGAACACTTTTTGCATCTTCCAAAATTGCACGTTGTTGCCAGGTGTTTAAGTGCCTGTAAGTAATCCATCAAGGGCTCGCCGGCGCGCTGTCGACGTAACCTGAACACGTGTCGCTCGGCGATCTCAGATCTCTGCGGTTCTAGATGGTCGGCCACTAGTTTAACCAATACCTCGTACGATTTGTTTTCGGGAAAGTCTGGCGAACACAAGTCACACATCAACGAATAAGTGGCTTCACCTACGATCGTAATTAACATCGGCACTTTCAAATTATCTTTTACGTCGTTTAGTAGAATATATTGATTAAGCCGACGTATGTAAGCTGGCCACTGTTTAGAACATAAACTAAACGGTTCTAACTTTCCGATTGGCATCTTACTAGATATAACTAAAAACTGCACGCGTTATGAAAAATAAAAAATCCCGTACTCGTCGCCAATGCAGCGTCAATGAAAGGCGAGGGTTAGCACCGAACTGGTTTATTTAATAAGTAATATTGTCTACCCACCACCATACAATAATAATAGAAATCATCGTCACAAAGACGGTACAAAATGCATAGCAATAAAACGATGGAAATTTAACGACAACAGGTATTCCTGTTATGGTAACCGCGTAATAGCACATAACGTGATAATCATAGTTTATTTCTTTATTTATGGTTCTAGTCTACGCGCAAATAAAAAAACAAGCAGACTTTACAAAGGACGGGGGTCTTCTGGTACCACTCTAAGAATCATAAACTTTATCTACTCCGTGTGAGGTCCATCTGACCCACATAAACAGCAAAGGGTAATAAACAAAATTTGATATTTATACAATATGTACCTACTAGAAGTTTTGCAGATTATGTTGTTGGGTCAGGATACCCATATTGATGTAGTTTACTGAAACTCTTGTAAATTTGATTGGTGTGTAAGATTACATGTACCAAATATGATTTGGTTTTATTGCTGGTAAGGATGATACAAATCTTGATTCATTCCTCAAAATATTCATTAGTTCAGTGTTCTTTCCTTTTAAATTGCTTGATGGATCGCTGTTTTTATAGGATGCTTCATTATTTTCTTGCCTCTCAAAGAACCTTTCAGGTGATTAGTTTTATATGAAACGTAGTAAAAATGATACCGACGCTCTTAGTGAGCTTCTGACTTTGGCAAAGCTCCAAGGTCGTGGGGCAATAATACGGACACTGTTAAGGGTGTCTTTATCGGAAGCAATAAAATTGTCTTGAGTGGCTTTTAAATTAGTGTAATAAACTCATGATTTCATTAGTAGTATAGTTTTAGGTCAAATCAAAACACTTTAAAGGGTATTGAAAATTTTCAATGGTAAGCGATTTATACTTCTCCATACATAATATAGAGTCTATTTTCGAAAGTAGTTTACATAGCTATTTATGCAAATATTCCAGAACAAGTTAATTTAGGAAAAGCACTTACAATTGTAAGAAGCGTCCTTTAAGTGAATTCAGTGGTAGGAGCTTTGCCAAAACTATTAAAAATGTTCGTCCGTCCTCGTAATATTGTAAAGTGGTGTGCCATAAAACGGTAACATTAAAGAAAGCTTGTTAACAGTTTGTTACATTGTATGAAATTACGTCGCGCTTAAAAGTATAGGATATAAAATATAATATTACGTTTCTTTATGGTATTTTATATTTCCATAAAAAAAGTAATAAAAATGTAACTGTTTCAAAGAAAATAATAAAGTCATACGGTTTTCTCGTAAATTAAGTAGGTAGCATGTGAGTTCACATAATATCGTAACAGAATTTCGTAAAAATCATTTGGTATTAAAAGCGTTAGTCTATCTGTACACGTTTGTGTGTGTGCGTGAATGCGATAACTCAGTGCAGCGTAATCGTACCATGTTCAAATGAATTGAAATGCTTTTGTGGCTTTTAATTCAGAGAATTACAGGAACTGATGAATAATTTAACAGATTGTCTGATTCCAACAATGGATTTCATTAATTCTGACATTTATTTCAGATTATACGGATTTGAATAAAAAGGCTTTTGTGTAGGTAGTCACATCGTCCTTTGACGCAATCGCTTTGGTTGATAAAATGTGAAATTAGAGATGGAATCTTTATTTTTTGACGAAATTTGAAAGATTAAATTGTGGACACTGATTTGGAATGAAAAGAAAATAAATCGACTAAGCGAGAGTGATTTTCAAGCCAAAAATGACAAATAACAAAACCGTTATTTTTTTTGGCGTTGATTGACAAAGCATTACAATTTGATTTGTTTGAAGTAAATTGAACATGATTTTAAATATCGAATGTAATCCTCTGGATATTGGAAATCAATATGCCAATTAATGATCATGTTAATTAATGGACATGTTTATTTATGGGCACATCCCTAAACCCAACTCTTCTTCTTCAACAGATCCGTTTTAGCAATTAAACATTTATAGTTTTCGGTCACAAATGTCCTCAAAGTAGTAAATTATCCTGATACGTGACTAAGATCTCAAAAAAAGAATCATAAAAATTATATGGAGCTCACACATGTAGGTAGAACTTGCAGGGTTGGCGCTGGTGGAAAATTTGTATTAATTTTGCTGTTTATTACACTAATCGTGTTGGCTCATGAAGAAAAAGCGTTTCACAACTAAAATTACTTTGATGTAGGCTTTTAAATTAAATGTGAGCTTTAAATTACGCAAAATAACAAAACAAACGTGTTCGTTATATGACGACCATCGTTGTAATGATTCTGGCAATGAAAACAGTCTGTTAGGAGTCCTATGTTCTAAAGTATTTTTTTAAAGCTTTTTAAGGGATAGCAGCCAGGCAGCCCTAGTAGTTGTGTGCTCTCGGTTGACTGATTTGAAGTCTTTAGTTATACGGATTGCGGCGCGCGCTTTTCGTCGCTAGTGATCCGTGAAAATTGTCTAAATGAAATTTCCGTCGATACAGGCCATGTTTCGGGTCGATTCTTTAAGTATAGGGCTAACTAATTGGCTAAAGGGCAATAAAGAGGGCTATGCTCGGAGTGTCCCTGCGTGGTCGAATCAGAAATGAGGAGATTCGCAGGAGAACGAAAGTAACCGACATAGCCCGAAGAATTGCCAAACTTAAGCGGCAGTGGGCGGGGCACATTGCTCGCAGAACGGATGGCCGATGGGGCAGTAAAGTTCTGGAGTGGCGACCGTGTACTGGAAGGCGCATCGTGGGTAGGCCCCCCACAAGGTGGACCAACGACCTGGTGAAGGTCGCGGGAATCCGCTGGATGCGGAAGGCACAGGACCGGTCGTTGTGGCGATGCTTGGGGGAGGCCTATGTCCAACAGTGGACGTCTTTCGGCTGAAATGATGATGATGATGATGAATTGGCTAATGACTGGGCTATGGCTAATGCTTAATGCTATATATCACTACACCCAGGAACATATTTCCTTTACACTATGCCAAACATATTTGAATTAGTTATTTCAAATATGTTTACCAACGTCAACGTTTTTTAGTAACGCCATCTTCAGTTTCACTTTACACAAAGTAAAGTAAGTAAGTAGTAGTTTTGGTAAAGTTTGTTTCATCCTGGTTCCGCCAATATTCTGATAAATTGATTCCTATGTTGCGATGAACACCTGCCGACACCAATATGTTTCTGTAATTCGCAGACCAACCATAAGGGTCTAAAAAACCCATCAAACCGATTATTTTCTTCATATTCAATAATAGTTGTCCATAAATTGTGTTCGGTAGTTCTAAATGACTGCGTGTGATAAACTATCGCATACATTTCTCAAGTGTCGCAGGTCCTTGCGTACAGAGGATATTTTACGTCTTCATAAAAAGGAAATATTGTGGACCGAGGTGTTTATGGACGTAAAGTACTTTGTGCCGTCACTGGAGATATAAACATGAATACATGCGTTGAGAAATGTGCTGCAGCATCTTTTAGTGATGAGGTAAAAGATCTAAATGTTTAATTCTAGCGCAGGTAAGCTTAATTTTGCTTTCATGTTTACTGTACGTAAAAAAGTACCTATCGATAAAAAATTCTACGAGATCTACTTTTTAAATACAAATTTATCAGTATAATGGATATAAGGAAAGTGATTACGTTGTAAAAGTGAATTTAATGAAAGGATTGTGTTTCAACGAAATTACTAAATTCAATTGGAGAAATGGCTTTGAGAAGTCCGTTTTATTTGCTGATACGGACTTAAAAGCACAATCTATTTCAATTAATCATAATTGTTTTAACATTCTAAGTTATCAATAACTAAACAGTCTTTGTAAAAAAAAATTGCAACAAAAATTATGAAGTTATAAAACTGTGTTACGGTGTTATCATAATTTTCACAAAACATACGACGATCAATTTATCGACTTGGGTAAAATACATGTTACTGTTCGACAAATTTCCGTGATGGTTGTTTAAAACTCTTAAGGCCCTACTAAGAGCTAAGTGGCGCCCCCATCAGTAAAAATAATATTACTCGCTGAGTACATCATGTACCGAAAATTCGTTTTTAACTATTGAAGTACATGGAACCGTAGTCTAATCAGAAACTATTAACTGTGTTAATTATAGTTCGCTGTAGTTGAAGATAGAAAAAATGCGAAAAACGGCCACTTTTGGCACTTTATCTACAACTACAGCGGCCTATAACTTACAGAGTTAATAGTTTCTGATTAAAGTACAGTACCTGTACTTCATTTATTAAAAACAAATTTTCGGTACATGATGTACTCAGCAAGTAATATTTTTATTAAAGTACTACTAACACCTTAACACGGTATATCGAGCTCACCCGACACAGCGCAAATTCTTTACGAGTTTTATGCATATTAACCGGGATTTACGCACTTTCCCTGCTCCACACAATGGAAACAGCGATTGTCAGGAGATGTAAATATAGTATTTAAATAAGTACTGAAATAAGATTTCATAGCAGTATTCATTGAAAGCTTCTTTTGCATGCTACTTTTATCGAATTTATATAATCTTATAAGGAAAATATTAAGGTTCACAGCTACCCTATCGTTTTCCTCTCCAATTAAAAAAGAAAAAAGGGCTAAAGAAAAATGCAGATTGTTATTTTTCATTATTAATTTAATCATGGCGATAGCGATGGCTTACGATTATATTTTTCATGGTAAAACAGTAACTTAAACCTAATTACTTTCTCAGTGTTTTTTTTTACAAAAATGGGTCATCAAGCACATTTTTTGTAAAGAACTCCTCCCTTGGGATTGTAAACGCGGTTAATTGCTCTGATTATGGTAATTCAATGTAAGAACACGGCTAAACGATTCATTCGTTACTATTCTCAGACCAAAATTTTCCCGGAAACTACTGTATCGAATTCATTCATTTACCAAATAAGGCATGAGAAAAATAAAGTGTCTAAATAGATATATTTAGCAATTTTGTTATTTAAGTATTCGCTTGAGATCCTGATAGCACATAATAGTATTCCGTTTTCAAGAAAAAAATCTATCTAAATCACACATGTATGACGGAGCATCACTTGACACTTTTAGTAGTAGTAGAGCTCCTTTGTGAAAGAGCTCGTCCGGGGAAGTATTACCACCGTGCCTACTTCACCGCCAAATAGTGATGCTTGCATTGCTGTGTTTCGGTCTGAAGGGTACGGGTGCCGGTGAAATTACAATCACATGAGACATTCCATCTTCATGTCTCAGTTTGGCGAACCGACTTGCGGTACCATTTAGGCAACAGCCTAGGTGGTATTGCAGTTGTTATAGGCAATGGTAACCACTTATCATCAGGTGGGCCTTTAGCTCGTTTCGCCATCCTATACTATAAAAAAAAAATACTTGAGAACAGCTCGACCGATTTGGCTCTGTTTTTGTTGTGTTTTAATTTTCAGGACAAGATTTGTATGAAATAATTTTTTTGGAAAAAATAAATTTCACCCGTGCGAAGCCGGGGCGGGTCGCTAGTAAAAGATAAAACTGGAGAATGTCATACTTCAGCTATTTCAGTGACGTACAGTGTCATATCTTTCAACCAAAAAAGGAGAATGTTCGTATCTCTTCGTTGTTCAATGTTTGTAACGTCTCATAAATTGTGAAAAAATGTGGTTGTCCTTTCCCAACATGTATCCCAAAGATGTCATAGAAGTTCATGTATTTAGGTTAGAGCTATCAAGTTACGCTGTATATCCAATAATTATTGTAATATTTTTTCTAGTGAATTAGCTAGCTCAGAACGTCTTTGAACAATCCAGCTTAGTTGAAGTGGGAACATTATTTTAAGCTTGTTTTATGCCGCAATAAACTAGAATGATTAGTCGTTGATAGGCTTTACTCTCATAGATTACTTTTTTGTTAGGACTGTAGGGATTTGCTAATACTTCAATCGATTTCCATTTCTACTACTACTACGGACCAAGCGGTCTACAGAAAAACCTAAAGTGGTTTATGTTCTACACTGTATCTGCCGAATGTTTGTATATTTTTTTTGTAAAAATAAATAAATACTAATTAATCAAAGAAAGCACTTTTTTGAAACCTTGTACCTTAAAAGACAGACATCAATTAATGCTAAAAATATTTTTATGATAACTAAGAGAAATTAGTTTCAATAAAACTGTAATTAAAGGGAATAAGGGTTGAGATGAAGGGTGGAGTCTGTCGAAATCTTTTAATTTATTGTTAATAATGAACTGAGACTTCAAGGCGTCCACTCAGGATTTTATCTTGATTGTTATTAATTGCCTCAATTGAGTCTCATGATTCATGCTTTGGGTAATTAGGAAAAGTCTTTATTAATGAGTGATATTTTGTTTAATTACTTATAGATTTGTAAGAAATACGTGCAATATCTGTTAAGCTTGTTGCGTGAATGGCTAAGTCATCGCTTGAAGCCTCCTGCTAGTAGGAGTCATTGTTTCAGCGAATTGTTAACGAAAAGTAAAAAAAAACGAAATGTGTGCTGGGACACATAGTAGAAGTGAAACTTCAATGGACAAGTGGAAAAACGAAAGGCATCGAACGAGTGGAAAAACTAATCGCAACGCACAAGTGGCAAAACGAATCGCAACATAATTTTAACTTGAAGTTTAACGGGCAGGTTTTCAAATTGGATAAGTACAATAACAATCTGCCCGTAAAACTTCAAGTTAAAATTTTGTTGCAATTCATTTTGCCACTTGTCCGTTGCGATTAGTTTTTCCACTTGTTCGTTGCCTTTCGTTTTTTCACTTCTTCTTCTTCTTTCATGTCAATGGTTCACACTTTTTTTATATAATATTTGGCCACTTCTATGGCGGTGATCGTGGCTTCATTTAGGTCGGCCCTTGTCCACTTGTCCGTTGAAGTTTCACTTCTACTATGTGTCCCAGCACACATTTCGTTTTTTTTCGCAGGTTTACTGCAAATTATGATTTGGTTAGGTTAGGTACATTTTAATAAATGCATTTTTTATGTAAACATATTTTATTTTATCAAACAAAAAACTGAATTCAATCCGGAACCAAAAAAAATATCCATTTCGGACGAACCCTGCGTAGCCTTTCTCTCCCTCCGCCGCTGCCGCCTCTTGCCAAGCGATATATCGTCTACCCCCTCCACGCGGCCGCCGGCCGTAACGCTTTTTCGTGACAGAAAAATCCTAATACCCCCCCTCTATATAGAAGTTCCACTTCAAAAAAAAACCTTTATTAACAAACACACTGCCAAATGTATGCAAAAAAGATAAAATATAACGTTATCCGTATCACCACGAAAATGTAACAATGTAAAAAGCTATGTACAAATAATACATCTAAACAATTGATCAAATTGAGCGCAATTCTGCTAAATACAAAATATGCATTAATAGTTAACAGCGAATAAAAAGAGAACTGTTTAACAAATCAAACAATTACCTATCATCTTTTGTAAATACCCAAATCCTTTAATCTGAAGTTTACCAGGGAAAATAAGAATGGTTTTTTGCCTTGTTGATTTACGAGTTCAAGAGTCGAATCCCAATAAATCTGAAACCCTATGGTACCTTCCGAAGATGTTCAGCTCACTAACAAAAAATACGAGACTGGTAAATAATGAGTCGGAACAAGTATGTAGCAAGGATCGTAATATATCAACGGGCGCTTATATTGTCAGGGCCTAGTTCCGGGAGGCAAATGAAAAAAAAAAACATTGAGTTGCTTTAGGAAAAGAACGTAAAATAGATATTCGCAAACTGTTTTATCATGTTACTTGTTAAATGAGTTTATTAGCTATGTTTTAATATTACTTACAAGGAAGTACTCTAGTTAAATTCAAACAGCATTGTACGGTATTGCTAGCGATAAGACCGCCAATTGTTAGTACTGTGCTCATGTTTGTTATAACTTTATTTTTATTTTTATGGTGTGCAAACAATAAAGTATACTCTATCTATCTATATGCAATTATCCTTTTTTCCAGCTTCGAAGGCTATTTACAGATATCCATAAAGAGGAAAAGCGAATTTCTCCTACTTATATTTCCAATTATCTTGGTTTCACCTTATTCTTGTAAATATTTCTCTAACAAGGTTTTCATTTCTACGGAGCCATAAAAACTTCATTATCATCCAACTTATTAAGGATTTCAATGTCTGTCATTATTTGTCTACCAAGTAGTTGCTTCTTGAGAGTACCTGTCTCATTTAATAATCTCTTGATTTTGTTTACCAGCGGCAAACGAGGCTTGTCTAAAGAGAACGGCGTCCGCAATACTCGTAAATAACTGAATAACACTTAGTGTTGAGAAATTCTGGTTAAGAACTTTAGGACATCCCTACGGCCGATACGAGCAATTGCTCGTATCTAGCTTAGCTAGTCCTGAAAACCATAAAAGCTGAGTCCTAGCTTTACCCTTACGTTGAGAACAGACATAATTATGTCTGTAAACTGCGCAAAACAAAATTTTGATTTTTTCCACTCAAATGGAACTACGTGTTTTCCCTGTTACTGGGATGTAAAAGCCACATACAGTTTACTTGTTTAGGCATTAGTTCTACAAATATTACTGGAATCATATTTTTAATCTATCTTGTTCTGGACCAAATGTTCTATGGACTATTCCAAACAAATGGCTGGACTTTGATATTACAATAAATATGATTATCGTAAATTGTTTCCGGGACAAAGGTTTGTTCAGAATATTTAATGTTTGAAGCTTATCGTTATAGAAAATATGCTTTTAAGCAGACCCGTTTCATCGTGATCTAAATAGAATCAAATTATACGATACCAACAGAGAACATGGCACGAGTATAGTTAAAAGTTATTTCTAGTTAATTTTGGGTCTTTGGCATGGTATTCATTGAACATTATCAAATAACGGGCCCTTATTTATAAATTGGGGGGGTTTAATAAAATGTATTTTTTTAAGAGTCTATATTTAAGTATATGAGATTTTTTGTTACGTTTGTGTGATGTAGGTACTCAAGTAACATACTCAAAAACTAAATGTACTAATTGTTAATGATATTTTCTTTAAAACTGTCAAGTCACATTCGTCTTAAGTGTTCTGTTAATAGCAACAAGCGATTTAAATTGACGAAATAATAACGGTTCGTTACTTTGTTTCACAGTTTTAATCTTTTTAATATAGAATTTGTGTTCGGTAGGTACCCTAAACAAGTATACAAAAGTTTGAATGAAAGCGTTTGAATAAATGCTTAAAATTCTAAGTTTATGGATAAACTACGAATTACTTTCAACTGGAATGCATCAAGATAGTTTGTTATTATACCAGAACAAGACAAGCTTTATTACATATTCATTTCAAGCGCTAATTTAAAAAGTACCTAAGTTTATTCAAATAAAGGTGATGGGTTTTAGACAAACGAAGAATAAATTTACAAAATGAGATGTCATAACTCACATCATGTAGATTGCGATAAAAGACAAAATGTTGTTAGTTTCCTCAAGTTTTATCAATCTGTACGACTTGTTTGTGACTCTTTTATTTCCACGAGGAGTATTTAATTACTCCACTACTCCTTCATATATTTTGACCCAAATCCGTATGTTCTAAACCGGCAAATACCAATCAAATGCTTTTATTGCGTAACTTTATTTTACGCGTCGTAAACAAATATCACTGTATTATCGGTTGCTTATAGCGTGTCCCATCCCTAGATAATACGTCACTGATCAATGTGCTAGGAAAATACAAACACAGTTTCGGGAACAGTTCCGAACACGGTGCCGTATTTGTGTTTCGTACGCGATTTGAATTTTGATGACTTGTTTTTTCAATAAAGTAAGAGAAGTTAACTAAAAAAATAAATAAAGTGCACCTCCACAACATCCGAGGTCTGCACTCAAATCTCGTTGCAGTCCACCACCACCTCGAGACTGATAAACCGTCACTCCTGTTTCTCTCGGAGACGCAGATCGGATGTCCGTCTGACGTGTCGTACCTTTCCTACCCAGGGTTTACCCTGGAGCACAACTTCAAACCACGTGCGGGCGTATGCCTGTACGCCCGGGACGACATCTGCTATCGGCGTCTCCGAAACCTTGAAGATCCCAGTTTCTCCATACTTTGGGTTTTGGTTGACACAGGCATGGAGAAAATTCTGTATGCCTGCGTCTACCGTTCACATAGCGGAGATCAGGAGACAACCAGGCTCACACAGTACCTTAGTGAGGCGGCGGATGCGGCCCAGCAACGGTACCCTTCGGCCCAGTTAGTGATTCTGGGGGATTTCAATGCCCACCACCAGGAGTGGCTTTTCCCATACCAGATAACTGACCACGCAGGGAGAGAGACGCGAAAGCTGGCTTTAGCGTTAAATCTCACCCAGCTGGTCCAAGGGGCAACGAGGGTGCCTGATGTTGAGTCGCACACAGCCAACTGTTTGGACCTTCTGCTGACAACTGATCCAGACCGGTATTCCTTGTCGGTATCATCACCCTTAGGTAGTTCTGACCACTGTCTGGTGAAATATGTATCCGTCTACTCTCCGCCCGATCCCAGCCCTAGAGGCATCCGGCGAGTGTGGCGGTACAAAGCAGCAGATTGGGATGAGATGCGGTCGTTTTTTGCATCTTATCCTTGGCAGCCGACTTGCTTCTCTTCTGATGATCCTACAGTTTGTGCAAGCGCCGTAACGGACGTGTTGCGTCAGGGGATGGAGTATTACATTCCATTTTCTGATGTAACAATGTCTGGCGAAGCTCGTCCATGGTTTGGGGCCGAGTGTAGAAGCGCTGAGGCGCTGAAACACACGGCATACCTGGAGTGGGTCGACGCTCGAAACCGCAAAACTAAGGACTTAAGCGAAAAGAAGAGAGCTTTCAACAAGGCTGCCAAGTCCTGTAAGAAGGCTTTGCGCAGAGCTCGATTTGACCACATAGGCCGAATAGGTAACAAACTTGCTTCTTACCCGTCGGGTAGTAAGGCGTTTTGGTCCCTGGCGAAGTCGGTCGAATCGAACTTCTGTCGCCCCTCACTACCTCCACTGCTGAAGCCTGATGGGTCACTGGCCCACACTGCTGAGGAGAAGGCAAACTTGTTTGCCTCTCTCTTCGCGGATTCTTCACGTCTCGATGCTGGTGGCGCTACACCCCCTTCTCCACAAAATGGATGTGAGACTTGTATGTCGGATATTCGCATCCACCAGAAGGAGGTCCGTAAAACGCTACGCAATCTTGACGTGAACAAAGCCAGTGGCCCCGACGGTATACCAGCCATAGTCCTTAAAACCTGTGCGCCTGAATTGTCTCCGATCCTGACACGCCTATTTCGTCTCTCGATGGTGACTGGTAAAGTGCCGAAATCCTGGAAGCAGGCTAATGTGCAACCAGTGCCCAAAAAGGGCAGTCGTGCTGACCCTGCTAATTACAGGCCCATCTCAGTAACGTCCATACTCTGTAAGAGTATGGAACGAGTACTTAATAACAAGCTCCTAGGATACCTTGAAGCTAATGACCTTCTGAGTGACCGACAATACGGTTTCCGCCGAAACCGGTCTACCGGAGATCTTCTTGCGTATGCCTCCCACATTTGGAGCGAGGCCATCGAGAAACACGGAGAAGCGATTGCCGTTTCTCTTGACATCTCGAAGGCCTTCGACAGGGTCTGGCACGATAGCCTTATAAACAAGCTTCCTTCATTCGGCCTGCCTACTGATCTGTGTAATTGGATCTCAGACTTCCTGAGGGATCGGTCGATCCGAGTTGTCATTGACGGCTGCACGTCCGACCAATTGGCTATAAATGCCGGGGTCCCTCAGGGCTCAGTACTCTCCGCAACTTTGTTTTTGCTCCACATAAATGATCTGCTAAGACCCGGCACCTTTGGGTACGCAGACGACAGCACCGTTGTTGAGAGTTACACATCCAATGCACGAGCGAGTCGGACGCAAATCCAGTCTCTTAGAGAGGCCATGGTTGAACGCTTGAACTTGACCCTGAAAGTTGTCTCCGAATGGGGTGATGCTAACTTGGTCAAGTTCAATGCTGCTAAGACCCAGGCGTGCCTGTTTTCTGCTAAACGGAGTCAATTTGAACTTACTCCAACTTTCTGTGATGCATCCGTGCCGATAACTGACCACCTTGAGCTTCTTGGCGTGTCACTAACATCCACCCTAAACTTCGGCTCATACATAGAGTCCAAGGCTCAACTTGCTGCCAAAAAGCTGGGCATCCTCTCTAAGGTGAGGCGGTACTTCACACCTGAACAGCTGCTCAATTTGTACCAAGCACAAGTTCGGTCCTGTATGGAGTACTGCTCTCATCTCTGTGATGGTTCGGCTAAATATCAACTGGCGGCTCTCGAGTCGATTGAGAGGCGCGCCAAGAGGCTCGTTGGCAACGATGCGCTGGTCGACGCCAAACTACAAAGTCTCGAGCATCGGCGCAGAGTTGCTAGCCTATCGGTTTTTTATCGAATGCATTTCGGCGAGTGTGCGTTGGAATTGCACAATTTAATTCCCCCAAGCCCTTTCCATTATCGGACGACCAGACGCACGGCGATGCGCCACCGTTATATGGTAGATATTCCACCCTTACGCACGAACCGGTTTGCTAATAGCTTTATCATGCGTACCGCCAAAGAGTGGAATTCCTTGCCGGCGTCAGTGTTTCCCGAGAAATATAATCTGGTGGTCTTCAAGACTCGAGTGAATAGGTTTTTGCTGGGCAAGCGTGTACCATCGTCGACCGCACCATCGCTTAACATCAGGTGAGGTGGCGGTCAAACGCAAGCCCGTTAAGAATAAAAAAAAAAAAAAAAAAAAAAAAAAAAAGTTAACTTGTACATAGTGCCTGAATATTAGGGAAAACATTTAGAGTTGAGTTTGTCGGTGACTGTAGTTTGTTGAACACTGTTACTATAAATAATTATGACTAAGATGTCACTGAAGTTGAGATTAAATTTTTTTTTTTTTTTTTTTGGTATTGGTATTGGTATAACGGGCCATTTTCCGCAACTCCACGCTTGGAGTGTATTTTGCGTGTGGGTGGGAATAACTTGTTTACTCGAGCCACCCCAGCTCCTCGAGGAAGGCCAGCAAACGCTTGATGTTGCTGACTGTCTCTCGGAGAGTACCCGGATCTCCGAAGTACTTAGCCCTGTATGCGGCGACCTCCGGGCAGTTGAGAAGCACGTGGGCCGCTGTTTCCTCTGTCTCCATGCAGGCTCTGCACAGAGGACTGTCAGTCACACCTATGACAAAGAGGTGTTTGTTAAATGAACCGTGTCCGGCGTAGGCGGCTGTCACCGTACGTAGATGTTGTTTTGACAGCCGGAGGAGCTGTTTGGTGATCTTACCGTCGATGACGGGTAGCGCTTCCTTAGCCTGTCTGCATACCTCGTGGTTTATCCAGGAGTAGTTGTGTTTGTCTCTAGTGCTTTTCCTTACCAGAGTACGAAAATGACCGAAGGGGAGAGGTATTATGGGTTCAGGTCCTACCGCGTCTGTACTCGATCCCCTCCTAGCGAGTTCATCCGCTGCGTCATTGCCTCTAGAGCCACTATGACCTTTAATCCATAGCAGGGGTATATTGTTGGAGCTGCCTACCTGATTTAATTTCTGGTGGCATTCGTAGATGAGCCCAGAGTTGACTGTACAACTGTTGAGAGCCAGTAGAACCGCCATGCTGTCGGAGAGTATTCTAATAGAGTGATCTTTTACCTCCCGTGCCATGACTGCTGCAGTTGCCAGTAAGATGCCCATACACTCAGCTTGAAATACCGTGTTGTAGACACCCAGTGGCGTAGAGATGAATATGTTTAGGTCTTCTGAAAAGACCCCACATCCTGTACCTGATTCCGTTTTGGATCCATCTGTAAAGATCCTAAGTTCTCTGGGATTCAAACCCTCGCACAGATGGTCCTCATACAGTTGGATCTTGTATTTTTTGTCAAAAATGAACTCCTTATTTAATTATTTATTTATTTATAATTATGAAAACCAACCGCTATATAAAAATTAATAAACCGCTAGCATAGGTTACATTAAGCCAATTACAGGTTTCCACGGATAGTAATAGGATAAATTAACACTGATTTTAACGATCACTAGCAAGCACAAAAACTACAATTGATTAGAGTTGAAAAATATTACATAAAATACTTGAATATTAATTATTCAGTCATTCTAAAGAAGTCAAGGTTTAGCATATTGCGTACCGTAGAGCTTTTTGAAGTAAATGGGTCAAATGAGAACTCTTTACAAAGTTTATTAAAGTCTTTGCTCGCCTGCACGATATATGAATTTTGCCTATAGTTCGTGGAACAAAAGGGGATGGAGATAGGTGGATTGAACATAATCATTTTTTATATTACCTACCAACTTATGTGCCTACCAGTTACGTTAAATGAAAAACTCTTTCCACATTACATCAGTCACTAACAAAACACATAATTATAAGACATTCTTGAACAAATGTATCAAATAAAACAATTTCTCAGTTAGTCTCGTTTTTATGATTTACGAGAATATTTCGTCGTTTTCTTAATTTTACTGCATTTCTGCTAGACCGGTTAAAGAAGCACATTCATTCTTAGTTCATCCTTTCGGAATATTTACTATTATGGTGGTCCATAACATATACCTACCATGCAGTAATGGGGTAGGTACCTTCTTCAGTTACGACTTTTTATTTTCTCAACTGTGAGCTTTACGAACGTACATTTTGCTAGTAGCCTTTGGATTGTACACTACTATATACAGTTTTTCAGGAGTGTCAAGTATGATTTTAGGGCTTACGTAAAAGTAAAACATGCTTGGTATTCCTATCATAGGTTCTATAAATCCATTCATAATAAGTACTACACAAATATTGACATCCATAGATGAACGATCTCTTCGACAGGGTTACAACAATGATGTAGGTACCTATTTTCCGGTTAATTTGTATTCTTTCTCGTTGGCGCGTCACGCTTGCGCCTGATCTCATCGACATGGTGTCGAGTGTTGCCATTATATAACTGCTATTAAGTGGATCCCTACAGCAGCTCATCTGTTGTGTGATTTTATTCGAGACTTTATTTGTGGGGAATTCCAATTAGATACAGGTGTGAAAATTTTTGTAATTTCAAAATCCAAAATCTTCCGTGTGAATTGTAATTGAAACAAAAGGGAACAAACAGTCTAAATAACGTCGTGTAAAATATTTAATTTTATAAGTGACTGCCGCACGAAGTAAATGAGTTTGATTTATTAATCCGTCACGTGTTAGAGCTGTTATATCTGACAGCCTATTAATCTTAGACACAGCCCTCACGTTATAAGCTTAGACCTTATAAAAGGTCACATTTAATATAATGCCTGTGACATATATAAAATGAGGTGTAATACATTGAATAAAACTAAACGTTTAAGTGGAATAAGTCCCAATGATAAATGACCATGATCTATTTCAGGTCGTAAGCCAAGCTGCCGAGGATGAATCGGTCGTTGTAAGCTATTGACTGTGGGATAAAATGTCTCGCTGAACTAAGGAACCAGATTCAGAAAGATTCTGGTCCAATTGTCGTAAAGTTGTGTCGTAAACATTAAGACGATCGTTCTATTGCGGAAGTTATAGGTCGGATCACGGAATATATCTCATGATTCGGACGCAAGCTTTATTCTGAGTCAAGATAATTATGTTACTGATGGAATATATACTTCTTGCATGGCTAAAAACAGAAAGTCATTTATATTATTTATTTTTGTTACGCTAGACCGATGAAGGGAACCAAGTTTACCGAAGTTAAACTTTTGTTTTGGCTACAGTTTTGAACATGGGGGTGACTATAAATAATAAATAAATAAATATTTTTGGGACATTTTACACAGCACCATCTAGTCCCAAACTAAGCAGAGCTTAATTTTATAGTAACTTTGTTATTATGATAATTATTTTGTTTATTTGAAGTAGTCCGGGATTGAACCTGAAAACTTTGTTGATTGTTGTTATTAAAATTGTTTTCTATTCAAAGCCTCAAGCACATTCACACGATCTACAAGAAATTTCTTAAAGTTTTCTAAGGATGGAATACTATCAAAATTGTTTTCTAAATTCTTCCCATTTTATAAGTGAACGATTGTCTAATTTTGACGTTCAGTTCAATATTATGAGTGTATCCCAATGTTCAGTGGGCTGTCCCAAACTAGACAATGCTCTTAAGTTTTTAGATAGATACGTGATCAACTAAAAATCGGAGTGATCCTTCTGAATCTTTATTTAATTGCTGTATTTTAAATAACGAATTTAAGTGATGATTTATGAGAAGTATTTAATTGTCATAGCGATCACACAATAACTTCCAAGCTTCTTTGTAATTTTCAGAAGATACTTCAAGATTGGAAATTATTCGCGCCGCTTCTCCCTCAAGCTAAGAAATTAGATAGTGGAATTTATGTATCGACGTGATTTGCTTATTACCATCGACTAAGCTCAAAAAAGTGTATCTGAACTCGAGCCACCGAAAATATGAACCGTCAAACTTGGCGATTTCTATTCGTGGCAACCTGACTTTTTTTTTATAGTATAGGATGGCGAAACAAGCTAAAGGCCCACCAGATGTTAAGCGGTTACCTTTGCCCATAACAACTTCAATACCACCTAGGCTGTTCTAAATGGTACCGCAAGTCGGTTCGCAAAATTGAGACACGAAGATGGAAAGTCTCATGTGATTGAAATTCGGTTTTAGACTCATGATTACATTTTGGCTTTTAATCGTCAAACAGATTCTTGGACATGGCAAGCGCACTTACTATATTTGATGCAATATTTTCGCGTATATCAAGCTCTGAAGACAAGTTTTCACTATTTATGACCTCAACCTGACTTTGCAAGTCATCAAACCTGGCTGACAACTGCTCAAATTTACCTAGTTTAATAGTTAATTCAGCTATTTCTATATTTTTTAAGGTATCTTACGATGATATCTTGTCTGTATGATTTTTAAACTTGTTAATTTGGCCTTGAATTGAGCTACGCCGAACGGATAGCTCCCGTTTTGCCTTAGAGTCAGTTTCTGGCATCGCTATATTAAGTTAAGCTTGATGAATAAATATAAAACTAATTACAAATCGCAAACGGAATAGCTCAACCTTGCAGCATAAAATCTAATTAAATAATTAAAAAACTCTCACGCCCCTCAATCCGAATGCACCGCCGAACAGGAAACCGGGTCCACGCTGTGAAGCACGTAGTGTAAGTTCTGCTTATACTTCGAATAGTACTAGCGTGATGTTCCGAAAGATCTGGAAAGTTCGCCGAAATATGTTAAAAACAGGAGCGGTTTTTTTTTTTTTTTCTAAAAAGGTGTCGTTAGGCACAAAACACGGTGAAGAAATGTTATTTGTGACTAATTACATAAATTTCCTGTAGTTTAATGATTAATTATGAATACTAATGCTTATTGTTTAAAATGCAGGTACCAAATTTCCTATTAATTAGGTACACTTTGACCTTTTAAAGATTTTAGTATGACTTGGGTTCCTGGGCCCCACCCGTTCCTATACAACAATTGGAATGATAGTACAAGCAAAAGGAAAGTCTTTCAACACTTTAAACTAATAATATCAGACGGGACTAGGAGGCTGGAATTAGGCTAGGATTATGAAAATATAATGAGCAAGAAAGGGCACTTTACTTATGATGACCATCCGATGTCCGATTCAGGAGAATGTTCTTGTTTTGCTGGTCTTCAGTACTCCTGGGTTGATGCTTAAGCAGCTGCACGACTGGTTTCGACCTTAAGTTGGTCTTGATGAACACGTTGCAGGGGGTCTACTCCCGTTTGACGATATTCGATGAATCGTACGAATCATCGCACAATTTGCTACTCCGGTCAACCATCGTTCCCATATCGCATGCGATGATCGTCTTTTGACGTTTGTTTCTCTGATCTCCGATCAATTTTTAACCGACTTCAAAAAAAGGAGAAGGTTATGTATTCCGCGGGTTTTTTTTTTTTTTTTTTTTTTTTCATGTATGTACACCGATTACTCCGAGATTTATGGGCCGATTTACGTGGTTGTTTTTTTATTTGGTAGAGGAAGCCCGCGCGGTGGTCCCATATAAATTTTATCGACTTAGGTTGAGTAGTTTTTTAACCAGCTTCAATAAATCAGTTTATTTTAGCTTCTCTTATCTAGATGATCTGCTCATTGGTTCGTTTTTCTGAGAATTCTTGGCCGATATGCGTGTTTTTTTTTTTCACGATAGTGATTGGACGTTTGGAAGAACATGAGCGAGACCTTTGCCCAGCAGTGGGATAGCAAAGGTTAATAAAAAATATTTTCTCAAATTGGTTATATAAACATTTATGAATCAACCCTCGCAATTATCAACTATAAAGTATGAAATAAAAACTTTTTAACAAAAAATAATACCGACTTCAAAAACCTTAACTAAAAAGTAAAAAATAATCATTGTATGTATTTTAAAATCTTAACATAAACCAACATTTTGAAGGCGGTGCGTAATTTTCATGTACGTTCACATAAACTGTTTTTAACCGACTTCAAAAAAAGGAGGAGGTTATGTATTCGGCGGGTTTTTTTTTATTACTATAGATATGCGCTCGACGGTACATTATATTTACATGACGCAAAGGGTCAACCACGCGCCGCCTTCAAAATGTTGGTTTATGTTAAGATTTTAAAATACATACAATGATTATTTTTTACTTTTTAGTTAAGGTTTTTGAAGTCGGTATTATTTTTTGTAAAAAAGTTTTTATATACGACTATGAACCATAAGTAGTTTATATTTATTGTTCCTTTTTTATGTGCCGATCTTTATTGTGTAGGTATCAGTCGGAACGAAAGTTCGTACTTCGTTTGTCGTTCGTAAAACGCGAGTAGACCTCCAGGCTCGTGGCGATATTTTCTGTAGAACTCCGTTTTCTTGTCACGGTGGCCATGTTTTATGTCTGATTGGACACAAGGAGTAATTCTTCTTCTATATTTCTTCAATAAAAAAAAAAAGTAAAAGTAAGTAAGTAGTGTCGTAAAAGGCGACTAAGGGATTCACCAGAGTATGGGCAGCAGCGTTCTCTGAGTATTTAACCAACCAACTGCGATCGCCAACCCGCCTGCCAAGCGTGGTGATTATGGCATATCCCCCCAACATACATATGCTTGGGGGAGGCCTATGTCCAGCAGTGGATATCTTTCGGCTGAAATGATGATGATGATGAATGATATTTCTTCAATGAAACTCCAATAACTCCAATTACAATATATTAATTTTGAATTTTACAAAGGACAACGTTCTCGACTGATCGGGCAATGAATAAGTGGATTTTGATATTTTTGAAACATTATTTACACACAGAATTATAAATTACTGACAGAATTATATTATGAGATTATCTTCAAGCGGGCGGCGACAAATTTAATATTCTTTTTTGACTCCATTTAAACATTATCTCTACTTATTACAAGTTAAATGTTTAGTGCTTACGTAAAAGTCCCTAAATTCATGCGATAAACTTTTTTTTCAAAACTGTAAAAAAGTTCACGATTTCGATCGTCCATCTGAAAGATTTTCTGACTTTTATCTCCGCAAAGCTTTTATCACTTTACATTAGCTTTAATTTTGAAACACAACTCCATTTACAGATAATAAGTATACTGCGATCGCCAACCCGCCTGCCAAGCGTGGCGATTATGGCAAAACCCCCCCAACGTGCTTGAGGGAGGCCTATGTCCAACAGTGGACTTCTTTCGGCTGAAATGATGATGATGATGATGAAGTATACATCAACTAAATTATTCAAATGTTTTAAAGGCCCTTTAATCTCTTCCTGAAAAATTACGTCTAAAATACAGTTTTATCTTTGTTGCGAAGTTTCGCCGTCCTTATAAATCAAATCAACTTTGTTGAAAAAAGTATTATATTTTTCTCTCGGTCCCTCAATTAGTCGTAGGTATTATTAGAGTTCAGTAAAAAAGTGGACTCCCAATTACGAGTTTTTTATTTTACGACTCTTTCGGGTTTTATTTTCCTTTGTATTTGCAAAACATAGACCAGTCTACGAATATGTGAAGTGAGTGAACCAACAAAACTGTATTTCATTGCTGAATAGTTAAAATGATCAGCTTCAGTTAGTTTTGCACGTTCCGTGACTAAACTTTAGCAAAAATACTCGTTCACAACAATTGAACAAAACTAACTTCGCTGTTACTACAATGGCTGCTCTGATAAAAGGTTTAATTTATGTTTAGTTCATTTTGTGAAAATACAATACATATATACTGCTTTAATTTTGCCTCATTCTGAAGATGAAGGAGATAAAAGCTCGTTTAAGTATCTAGCTAAGGATCTATTATATTTAAATTCCATAGTAATTGATGCTCATGCAGCGCTTCAAGTAACAGTCTCTCAATCCAAGATTGTTTGTATAATGAACAACGAGATTCAATTAAGAAATGTTACTGAGGAGCTCGTTATACATTTTCCAAACAACCAAAAATGCTTCTTATGCACAAGTGGCGAAACAAAGTATTCCAGCACCGAATGTTGATGACAAACTTGATCAGATTTTGAAATACATATCCTCATTCGACAAGAGACTAGAGAAACTTGAATCAAGCACCAAGACTGCAGTCTCGAAAACTCAAAAATGAATAACAAGCTAAAAATAATGGAGTGGAATTCCAACGGACTTCTCAAACACCAGCGAGAGTTGCAGGCCGTCCTGGATACAGAAAGTATTGATGTGTGCTTGATATCTGAAACACATTTCACCAAACAATCTTTTGTCAAATTTAGTGGATACAAAGTATATAGCTCGCTCCATCCTGACAATAAAGCCAGAGGAGGAAGCGCGGTTATAATTAAAGAAAACATTTACTATTATGAGCAGAGTAAATACGAAGAACAAAACATACAAGCCGTCGCAATATCAATTAAAACCACATTTTGTCATGTCACTATAGCAGCCATATACTGCCCTCCAAGGCACAAGATAAGAAAAGAACAATTTCTACATCTCTTCGGACTCTTGGGGCAGAGATTTATATTGGGTGGTGACTTTAATGCTAAGCACACCCAATGGGGATCGAGATTAAATACGCCAAAAGGAAGACAACTTTTAAGTGCAGTGAAAGACATGCATTGTGAAGTCATGAGCACAGGCAAACCAACATACTGGCCAACTGACCTAAATAGAGTACCGGATCTCATAGACTTTTTCGTATGCAAAAATATATCTACCAACTATATGTGTATAGAAGAAAGCTATAATATGAATTCGGACCACTCTCCGATTATATTAAAATTAAGCCATAAAATCATGCTTAGACAAAGCCATTTATCCTTGATTAATAAGCTTACAGACTGGGAAAGTTTTAACCTAGAACTAAATAACATCATAGACTTAAAAGCTCCTTTAAAAAATCGAGATCAACTTGACTCAGAAGTGAACAAATTTATTGTTAACATCCAACAATGCGCATGGAATAACACGCCGCAAACTAAAAGAAAATATAAGGGAAATATTTACCCCAAGGAGATTATAGACCTACTATCAGAGAAAAGAAAGCAAAGAAAGAAATGGCAGCAAAGCAGGTTTCCACAAGATAAAACGATATTAAATTATTTAACTAAAAAATTAAAAAGGAAAATTCGGTATTTTCAAAATGAATCTTTAAATACTAACCTTAGACAGTTAACAAGTGACCAAAAGACTGATTACTCTCTTTGGAAAGTTACAAAGAATATCAAAAAACCAATTATACAAACTCCTCCCATTAGAGAAATCAACGGAAAATGGGCCATAAGCAATGACCAGAAAGCCTTAAGATTTGCACAACATTTAGAAGAAACTTTTAAGCCAAACATAGGCTCGATAGAGAACCTTGAGTGTGAAAACACGTTACAAGATGAAGGAATCAAACTTGTAACCCCAAAAGAAGTTATGAGGGAAATTCAAAATAACATCAGCACTAAAAAATCTCCGGGATATGACCTCATATCAGGAGAAATCTTAAAACGTCTTCCACGTAAAGCTTTGGTCAAGTTGACGAAAATTATCAATGCTGCATTCGTTTTAAAGCACGTGCCTGAGTCTTGGAAAGTGGCTGAAGTGATCATGATTGCAAAACCTGGGAAACCACCCCGTGAAGCATCATCATATAGACCCATCTCCCTGTTGCCCATACTATCTAAACTTTTCGAAAAACTGCTTTTGAAACGGTTGAAACCAATTATAAGCGAGAGAAACCTAATACCAAACCATCAATTTGGCTTCAGGGAAAAACATTCTACCATAGACCAGGTACATAGAATAACCAACATCATTGAGAAAACGCTCGAAGATAAAAAAGTCTGCTCCACCGTATTTCTAGACGTGGCACAAGCTTTTGACAAAGTCTGGCATGACGGTCTGATTTTTAAACTTAGATCAATGCTACCTAAAAATTTTGCCGATATCCTGGAATCTTACATCGAAAACAGAATGTTTAGAATAAGACATGAGGATGCCTATTCACAGTTGAAACTTATTACAGCTGGAGTACCTCAAGGCAGTGTGCTAGGACCAGTCTTGTACCTGCTATACACATGTGACATACCAGAACTAGAAAACAACACTATTGCGACCTTTGCAGATGACACCGCTATTATGGCCACTGGTTCAAGCCATAAGGAAGCAACAGAAAAGGTGCAAGTGGCTGTGAATAAAGTTTATAACTGGACACAAAAATGGAGAATCAAACTAAATGAATCCAAATCGATCCACATTGACTTTACCAACAAAAATTGTGATTACCACCCGATTTTTATTAACGGCCTACAAGTGCCTTATGCAAACACAGCCAAATACCTTGGCATTACACTTGACGCAAAGCTCCGCTGGAAAGCTCACGTTAAAAAGAAAAGGAAGGAACTCCATATGCGATACAAAAATATGTATTGGTTACTCGGTAGGAAATCCTGCCTATCAATACCTAACAAATTATTATTATACAAGCATATACTCATGCCGATTTAGACGTACGGAATCCAACTTTGGGGCTGTACTTGCCGGAGTAATATTAAAATAATTCAAACATTCCAGAATAAAGTGCTCAGGGAAATTGTCAACGCTCCCTGGTATATAAGAAACGACGACCTCCATCGTGACCTTAAAATGGAATTCGTCACCAACATAATAAAAAAAATTGCTGAAGCCCACGAACGTAGACTTCATCAACATGTGAATGTCGAAGCCATCCAGCTGCTCGACAACACGGACATTGTGCGAAGACTGAAAAGAACTAAACCTTTTGAGTTAGTGTAGTGAACAACAGTAAACAAAATAGTGCTACTGTGTACATATAACACATGAAAAAAGTGTTTTTATATTATATTATCAGACTCTAAGTAAATGCAATGGACTTTATTCTTAGTTATCAAACATATACAACGTAGAAAAATAAGTTAGATTAAAATTACTTATTAGTCTTGTAGGCTAGATTGTAATGTATTATAAAGAACCGTGTTCTTTATAATCAGGAGAGAAAAAAAAAACATTTAGATCAGCTGCTCACTCCCTGTCGTGTCTGGTGAGGCAATGTGTTCAGTAAACCGATAAGATCCTCTTTGCTTACACTGTAATCTGTTTGACTTTGTAACTATGGTTGTTTGACTTTGAAGATGAGTCAGTATTGGATGAAGTTCGTAGCCGACAAATGGCCAAAAGGTATTGAATCACGGGATCTGAGTTTTCCCACTGCCTGTTATAAAAAAAAATACAATATTAATTGCTCATCAGTATCTTCAACAGTAGCCAGAACATAATAATCTTGTGTAATACTAAAAAACATTTCCAAATACCTATGCGCAAAACTTGTATTGTTATAAAAATTGTATAGCTGTACTAACAAAGTTTAACCTTAAGTTGCTGTAAAAACAAAGTTTAACATTAAGTTAAGTTAATTAGTTTAGTTTAAGTTTTTGTTTTTATTAGTTTTTAGTTTAGTTTAAATTTGTTTTGTGTTTAAAGTTTAGTTTTAAGTTTTAGTTTAGTTTAGTTTTAGTTTACTTTCAAATTACACTAGACTTGGCAGCAGCACAGGCAGCTCAGTTTGAAGCATTCAGCATTTATTATTTTGATACTTTAGCTAATTGGTACATTCCATGCCAATCTGTGAAAAAGACGTGGAAAGTGTTAGCCGTCTTCTGTTTTCAAAATAAGCTGGGATGAATGCAGGTCTTATCTTATTGTCACATGGACTATCAAGAGTTACTCAAGCTCATTCTCATGGAGCCCACAAATACGATAGCAGCAGATATTAAAAAACAGCCTGGCTTTTCCTTGCTTCTACAAAACATTTGATACAAAACGATTCTATAAGAAAATTTAATTAATTTTGACTAAATTGAAGTTCTTTACAAACGATATAACGGTATATTGTATAGTTTGTAATGTTTTGAATAAGCGCCATGACCCGCCTCACTTTCAGTCAATTTCTAAAGAGGCTTTTTGAATAGAATAGAATTTAATGGAACGCCGCGATCCTTGATATTTAGATAGAGAAGTTCAGCTGACTAATTTACTTTAGAACTTTTTTGTTCTCTTAGTTCTTATTCAGTTAATTAATTTGCCCATAATATGGGTATCTACACTCGGGAGCAAATAGATTTTTTATTTAAACTTCATGCATCATACATAGGTGGACTTAATGGCTTATTAGGTATTTAGTCCGCCTATGTAGGTACATATGTTGTAATGTCCATAGGCATTCTCTCCCAGTCAACCTTGGGGGTTCTTAATCTCGAAAAGATAGCTATATTGTAATTGACACAAACACTTGGTTTAACGAGCATGCCAGTTATTGTAGACCATGCTTACTGTTTGTGTATTGTACGCCAAATTTCAAACAAGTGCGCAAAAAAATCCACGAAATTAGCTGACAACCACTTTATGCTAACGAGTAAATTGTAAAAAAAAAATATTATTTTTGAAAATAACGAATGTCTTTGATGCGTAATTTTATGTTTCGCAAAATCTTTTCATGTTCAGTTAATTGAAAAAAACACAGTTGAGTACGCAACTGTAATAAAGTTCAACTTAAATAATAACCATACCTTATGTTTATTCAATGTTCAATTTTCTATTTTTATTCTTCAAGTAAGATAAGATAAGATAAGATTTAAGATTTTGATTTTTTTTTTAGGGTGACATATTCGCATTAGCGACAAAGCCCTCTAAATAAAGAGAAAAAAAAAAAAAAGATAAGATTTATTTTCTCAACACAATACAATTTACAGTATACTGTGGGAGACTGGTGCCTAAACTAGGCGTAAGCCTGTATTTCAGGACACCAGGTCTCCTCCCCTTGGGTAAGACTTACATTTTTCTTTCAGTTTTATTACTCGTACATTGTCAATAGTGCGGTAAGTTATTTACAAGGTATAATTTTTAATTGCAGTGTTAGTATGGTTAGTATGAATTTGTATGTATATGTGTGTTTATTTGTGTGGATGTATGTGTTGTGAATGTGTCTGTGGAGAGTGTGCGTGTAAAGGGGAATTAAAATAATGAATGCAAGAGTGTGAATTTGCTGTCATAATTATTTGTATGAGGGAGTGATTCTTTTCTTTGATTGTGTTATATTATATATATTTTTTCGTAGTTGTAATAACAACGCTAATAATACACTTATTTTACGTAAAAATACATTTCTGTCTCTTAATTTCATGAAACAAATTAAACTAAAACTAAAATACCTACTTCAAACTCAATTATCCTTACAACATACTTAACACGCCATCCAACTAACTAAACAAAGATATTGTATCATCATCATCATCATCATTTCAGCCGAAAGACGTCCACTGCTGGACATAGGCCTCCCCCAAGCATCGCCACAACGACCGGTCAAGATATTGTATAGAAAAATGTATTGTACCGTCGACCGCAGTGGTACTGGTAACAGCTTGACATTGATAGCGTTTTTTTTTTTTTTTTTTTATAACATAGGGGGGCAAACGAGCAAGCGGGTCACCTGATGGTAAGCAATCTCCGCCGCCCATGGACATCCGCAACACCAGGGGAGTCACCGATGCGTTGCCGACCTTTTAAAAAGACGTATGCTCGTTTCTTGAAGGCTCCCATGTCGAATTGTTTCGGGAAAACCGCTGACGGGAGTTGGTTCCACAGTTTTGCTGTACGAGGAAAAAAATGACGTGTGAAACGTACAGTAGTTGATCGCCACGCGTCTTTATTTTGTAACCATCAAGGCTGGTTTTCTATTTCAAGTGTTACCACTAACGTGCAGTCAACTGTTATATACGTAACAGAGCGATTATTGCTCACATTCTCCCTAGCCGCTATTGTCGGAGATAATATTCCCATGCAAAACAATGGGGCGTGCCAGTTGGTGGTGATAAGTTGTTGCCTGCATGGCGTCTTGTTGAGTTGAGAGAAGTAAAGCTAAGTCAAGGTGACTCTTGACAACCATTCTCCCTGAAGTGACTTAATTAAAATCCGAAGTTCTTAGCCTACATCTGTCTCTGATTTATTAGCTAGCTACGTGAAATATTAATCCAATTAATTTGATATGAATGAATCCCCTTTGTTCGTAAATGAAGTGAACCAAATTGGGGCTTTTCCCATGAAAAAAGAGATGATGATTACAATAAATACAAGAAAACCTTTTATTTCTATTACATTATCTTAAAAATATCATCAATTCCTTCCTGAAATATCTGCTAATATAACAATGCTGAATTAAGATTTAATTCAATTCAACTAATCAATTCATAAGGAAATCTATTACAAATTACATGATTGTTTAATGAACAAGAACCAATTAATTTAGGTGTGATTGCTTAATCGAACCCCAGACAATGACCCAATCCTACTGATGTCAGTTTCACGTTAATTCCTAATTAATCCGATTCTGTATTTGGTTGATTGACTTACATTTGGCTTCACATTGTAACTGCTAAAGTATACACTAATGTACACAGGTAAACATCTATCAAAGTGAGATTGCTATCTTAGAGAAGCAATTATTTACCCCTGACTGAAAATATTGACCAAGATTCCACATCAAAGAGAGAGAGAGAGGGACTTTTAGCTTCTTATCGACATTATTTTACGGAAAATTATTCTCAGCACTACATGGGGAAAGAATCACTGCAAATTATTATGTTACGCTAATTGTTTAACATTATAGAGTTTTTAATGAGCTACTTTGTGAGTTACGACGATAAACCCAAATGAACAAATTCTACTTCGGTTCACCGGAAATAAAAACATAAAATCTCTATCTTGCTTAACACATCCAGACAGTATTGACTAGGTATGTTTGCGTAATAGAAAAAGTTTTGTATAACCTACAAATTGCGGAAAAACGTGGAATTTATGTCAGCTGGTTATCTCGTCGTAAAATTCCTAACAATTTATTACCAGTTCTATTACCGTATTTGCATGCAAGTAATATTGCATCAGAGTTACGTGAATATCAGTGTGGGTTAACTATAAGGAATAGTGTTCCACTATATTCAGAGATGAATCTAAGCGTGAACTCATGCTTCCAACTGCCAAAATGTAGTGCTATTTGACATTTGCAAGCATGAATTCATGCTTAGATTCGTCTCTGAATATAAACCTAAAAGGTAAATAAAAGTATCTTCTCGTGAATAGTAGTAATCTTTGGGGCTATTTGATTTTGTAATTTAAATCTTAGATCATGTTGAGATCGATCAACTCTAGTTCAAGGCTATTGCTCAGAGTTCAATGGAACGCTAAGGACCTTTCGAATCATTCCGATTTTCATAAAAGTGACTTAGTTACTTAAGCTATTATTTTGATTCAATAAAAAAAACTGAAAAGTGTGTTTAGCCAATAGTGTCTACTTCAATCAAAACAACCAATATTAACAAATCCTTTTTTGAAAAGCCATTTAGCCATAACCAAGCAACCACACAGCCGTAAATGTTATGGATTTACTCCAGCTCACCTTAGACAATTATTACTATACAAGCAATTTAATTAACCACATCAAAGGTGTTTCAACTAACTCAAATATTAATTATGTAGAAGTTTATTTGAATTAGCAACACACACATAGATCTATTATAAATTTATAACCATGTTCTATTACTACTGTTTAATATTCTCTGTTATTCAACATAATATCTACAGAATGATTAAGCTTACATTATGGTAAGAAACTTTGGTTACACAATAATATTGTTAACATAATCAAAGTATAGATAATTCTAGAAGTAAATTCACTGTGTGTTTTTTTAAACAAAGATAGCAAGTGTAAACAATGAGCTTGAACAACTAGGAACTCTAGAGAAGTTTACAATAGCTAGATAAATTAGATACTTATTGATGAATGGAAAATAAGAGTCAATAAATTAGATTCACGAATTTTAATTGAATCGGCAATCTAAGTACGATGTAGCTTTTGTTTGTGGAAAGTTATAAAGGCCTCTAGTAAACGTAATTGCTTGAAACCAAACGGAACAAAGCAACAATGTCTTGAATCTTCACCGAAATGGTCATGGAAAGGTCTACTTCATTCAAGATTCATGACTTGACAAGTTTCTCATAGACATCTGCAGTCCTTGTTGTTAAACGCGCTCCCTCAGTGCGGTCAAGCTTGTGTTTAATTTCCGTCTCAGCTAATTGTCTACAAGTTGCGGGTAGTCGTAAAATGCGGCATCTGAAGTTTGTTGGGGTTTCAGATGAGTTCATTTTAAATTATTTTAGTGCTAGCCGCTTGTGTGGTTTTATGCCGTCTTTGGCCAAAATTGGGAAGCAGCCTACGCAAGCAGTGGCAATATCTACCGTTATTGCTTACTTGTCAAATATTAATATACTTACACTGAAGGGAAGTAAACAAATCTCTCGATAAATATACTTACCTACACATGTATAAAAAACAAATAACGAGGATCGCAATGTCGTCCATGTTTACGTAATCTATCTTCAAAAGGAGTTCATATGTAAATACCTGATATTCATATCAATCAGAATAACAACATTTCACGTGAACATTTGTCGTGTAGCGACAAAATATTAAAGAAAAGAAAAAGAACTGAATATAAGAAGAAAAGATATTTATTTATTTTCTACACAGTACATAAAAGAATGATATGATGAGTGAAGATGAATTACAATGAAATTATAAAACAGGCTTCAGAGGACAGCAGGAGGGCGACGCCAGTAGCCGCGTATGTAAGTGGTGCATGGAGGCGCCCGCGGGCGCTCAGAGGCACGGGTGGCGTAGGCGGCTGCGCGGGTAAGTGGTATGTGGAGGCACCAGCGGGCGCTCAGAGGCGCGGGCAGCGCAGGCAGCGCTAAGAAGCGCAGACGGCAGCAGCAGTAGTAGTAGCGCCAGTAGGTGCTAAATGGCGGGAGTGGCGACAGCAACAGGAGCGTCGGCAAGCGCTTAGTGGCGCAGGCAGCGCTAGCACAAGAGGCGCCTGCAGCGCCAGAAGCAGAGACACCGGCAGGCGCTTGGAGGTGCCTGCAGCGTTAGCAGCAGAGGTGCCGACAACGCTAGCACAGCAGGGGTGCCACAGCGTTAGCACAGCAAAGGTGCCAGCAGCGCTAGCACAGCAGAGATGCAAGCCGTAACAGCGGGCTCCGGTGGCGTCTGGAGGCTCGTTCTTCGCAGGCTCCATTCTTTGCTCAGTCAACTGTTCCCGATGCTCAACGTTACAGTTTTATTATCGCCTGCGGCAAACAATTTTCTGGACTTTCTGGTATCTTATTAATGTACCAACTAGACACCGAGTAATACTGATATCAAATGTAATGTTCCGTTAAAAGATTCAGGAACTTTCTTCCACGTCTTTTACGTTTTCTATTATAATATTTACATAGGTATTATGATCGAATTATGAATATAGTATTTTTATTTTTTACCGAGAAATGTTCTTGAGTTTTAAGAAACAGGCGTCTAGGCAGGCATTGAAAGTTATCTAGTGGAAATAATTCACTTAGTAGTTTTAAACTTCAACAATGTTAGATTGTAAGCCTAGAGCCCATAATGCTTTTGATATTGAAATGAAATAGAGAATTTTTGATCTAGTTCTGACAATTTCAGCCTTTCAGATTGAAAATAAAGTCTGTAACAAAAGAGATTTACAGTTCCAACAAACATTTTAATTAATATTTTACTGGCTAAATAATTTCGGCATCAGCAACGATTTTATTTTCTTGGAAGTCGTGGAGAAGAAAATGTTGTATTATTCTAGACCACACAGTACCTTACTGAAATAAATAATTCATTCACTGTTTTATTAGCTGTAACTGACATTATGATCTAAAGCATACTTTGTTTAGCTGACATGGTTCCCGCGAGAAAATAGTACAACAACCGAAACACCGTGAACTAACAAACAAACTCTACCCGAAAGATAACTAAGTAACAATTTACAGAAATTCTTGAACGTAACACTTATATACAGACCCGTAGCCAGGGGTACGCCAGGGCAGGCTTGGCCTGCCCTGGAAAATTTTGAGCCTGCCCTAGCCACTAGCCTGTCTGAGCTATTAATGATTTCTAAATTTCTACGCCTAGTATCTGATTTGTACTAGGTACTGTACTAGTAAATAGTATAAAAAAATGTAATATAAAACTGTGGCTTTACTAAACAGTTATAGAGAGATATTCATTTTGTAAAAAAAAACAAAAAAACCTATTCGGTGTATTGCAACCGAGATAAACAAAGATTCATTGATCATGCTTTCTTTACAATTTTTTTGTTTTGATACACAGATGGTCAGCAGTTGTCAGAAACAAGAGATCGTCTTTTGTTTTTTAACCGACTTCAAAAAAAGAGGTTATTATTCGTAGAGACTAGGTAGGTAATGGCAATGATATAATATAAAAATAAATAATTATTGGGTACTGGACTAATGGTACGCACTGGTGTACACTGTACTCGCAGTCAGACCTTTCCCTCTCGTGAAAGTAATTCAGTAATTGGTAATACCAACTTATTTTTGTGTTTGTGACGGTGCGTGTGAACTTTGCTACAAGATAATACTGTTTTACGTGTTTTGATGCTTTTCCGAAATATTGGAAAGTAGGTATGTTCAGTGGTTTTTTTTATTATTCTGATTGATTATTTTGTACATTCAACACCACAATGTGTAAACTAGTGTTGCAACTTGCAACGAATAGTATATTCGAATACCGAATATTGGGTCAGATGCGTGGCTGAATAACCAGGGCCATAGCCAGGGGTACGCCACGTACGAAATTTTTGAGCCTGCCCTAACCACTAGCCTAAGCTTGCTAAGGATTTCGAAATTTCTACGCGTAATTATTGAGTTGTACTGTACAGTAGTACAATACTACTCATGGATCCAGATGGGGGCATTGACCTCCTCCTCAACCTCGACCTTAGTACTTCCGAAATCGTTATAATGACATCACTACTAGTATTAGTAGTAGATTTAAGGGGCAGAGACGGTCATTGGAAAGTGTTTCACAAATTTTGTTATTTTTTTATCACTAACATCGGGAGTGCGCTCAGACTTTATGAATTTTCACAGATAATTTGATTTTTTAACAGAAAATTTTCAGCAATTAATTAAGTTAATAAATTAGTAAGGAAGTAAGCAACTAAAGTTGATTGATTTAATTAAAAAAAAAATTATTGTGATGATTATAATCGCTTTTAATTTTTATCTTAATAGAAAAACCTCGTTAAATCTCTTTATCATTCATTCTACGTCTTCTATTTTTCTTGCCTTACAGTGCGTCCCAGATAATGTAATGTACTTATGAAGATTGTTTTAGTGTTTAATGGAATGATCTATCTCAGTTTTTCATACACTGTCCAAAAAATATCTCGCTCGCGCTTTACAAGGCAACATACAACAGCATACAAACATACATTCAACCCTCGTTTGGTCTATGTGCATTAAAAGCAACTACTATTTTGCATTAATTTATCTTAATCTTATAAAGAGGAAAAACCGAAACCGCCAAATATATTAAAAAATTTCGCGCTCGCTTCGCTTGCGCTGTTTACAAATCCTCGATTGCTATTTGCTAGTGTATGTTCCGTGTAAAAAAAAAATATTTTGTAAAGACCTAACCTCAAGGCGCAAGCCTTAATAAGCTCTTAATTTTACGTCATGTTTCTGTGAAAAATTCGCGCTCGCTGCGTTCGTGTTACTGCTGTTTAGGTTCTGAGGGACTTTTTCAGATAACACTACTGTGGGGCAAAATCCGAAATAACTAGTAGGTAGTCAAAGGATTGGTGAGCTCGATTTTGGAAGCGGTGCGTTTTTTAAAAGCAAATGGCTTAGCCGAGTGTCCATGCAATTTGGAGAATTATATCAAAAACCAGTCAACTTTGCTCAGGTTTTCTTTACAGTGTGTAGGTATAGTTTGCATAAGTGGAAAAATGTCAAAATTACAGTGGACGTAGCAACTTCGAATAAAATGCCGATTTCTGGTAAATTTAGCGCAGTCGCTTTATATTTGATAAGATAATAATGTTTTGTGTGTAATATGGATTGTATGGTTCGAAAGAAATGTTTTATTATTATTATTTACAACAAAAAAAACAGCTTTCAGCCTGCCCTGAATTTTTATGAGCCTGCCCTGGTTACACAGTCTGGCTACGGCCCTGCTTATATAGGATTAGAAACGTACCTTAACTAACTTGCCCGAAGTATCAAGATTTACAACAAACCATATCCATCCCTGAGGGGTAGCGTATCTATCCCGGATCTATTGATCAATATTAGTTATCTTAACTTAAACTCAAGTTTCGGCCTTTGACCCAAGTCCGCTACCTCATCAGGTAGCGGACTTGGGTCAAAGGTTATAGTTCATCAACTATAATGATATTTTCATTTCACTAGTAGGTACTTAGGTAGTAGAAGACTTTGAGACACTAGTCTTTTTCCTGTGTTGTACATACGTTTACAAAGCTTACCTTAAAATAATAAACGTCCATATCCTGAAAAATACTAATGATCCGTTTGCGTACCAAACATGTGTGACCATAATGCTACAATCAAGCCGTGAAATCTCAGTAATAAATCATTTTATAAGATTAATGATCAGATATTAACATTGACACACAGATATACTAAACGTAACCAACGTCCAATGAATGCTTAGCTAGAACTTGCAGGAGTAATCGAAAATGTAGCAAGCACTTATTGAATTAATTACTTACAGGAAACTAAACCTGTAAGGTAAACGCCTGCATCTGAACAGTTTCCCTCGGCACTGTACTTCCGGAGAAATCTAATTTAAGACGAAGGAGTGTTTGAATGCAAAGCTTACATAATACAAGTTCCTAAAAATATTTTTGTGTTGTACAACTGCTAAGCAAATACACATACATAACCAGCCCATTACTGTCCCACTGCTGGGCACGGGCCTCTTCTCAGTACGAGAAGGCTATATCTTTCAATATTCTGGTAGTAGTAACAGACTATTTCAACGATATCAAGCGGAGTTACAATGTATTTGTAGTCAATATACAATCCTCTCACTACGTAAAAATAGTTTCAAATCGAAAATCGCATCCATATTATTAAGCTGCGAGAAACCGCAAATGTTAGCACGTCAAAAGCGTATCACATGGTTCAGTCTCCCATAATTGCATTTCAATGACCGCCATCGAGGAAGATGGTGGAACATTTGCAATTTTATTGGCAGCTCGACGATCACAGCATCCAAACCGTGTTTTAATGTGGAATTAAATAGCGTGATTCACATTTTATAAAATATTCTTTTGAAATAAGCATTTGGCAGACATCTAAAATCGACGAAATATAGCACAATCGCGTTGGTTGACTCACCTATACAACGAAATTAAACACCTAGTTATAACAAGATGACCGATACTGAGAAAACTTTGAATACTAAAACAGACAGCCACCCTACATCACCGGCTAACCAACACTACTGCTATGTATCTAGCAAAATGCACGGAAAAAGTCAAACTATAAACTTTACTATTTCCATGCCGTAGTACTGTTATGTGTTATGTGCTTTTATCTAAAATTTTAACCCCCTTACTAATAAACGTTGTATAGCGGTTGTATAGTTACACAATGCTTTTTCTTCTTCTTTCGAATGTCAAAGTACTGATGACAGAAAGTGAGAAATCGTTGTGAAACTATTCAACCGCTATAAAACGTTCGTTAGTAAGGCTGTAAAGATAGTTTAACACGGTGCGCTGAGAAAAACAAATTCATTTTACCGTCTGTGTTAACACATTAATGTGCGGAAAACTAAGTAACTATGACACTTTAAAGTTTGTTCATAAAACGCTGAAGAATGTAAATGTACTTAACTTTAAAAGTAATTTTTGAATGATCATTTCTTCGCGGTATTTTCATGATGAATTAGAGCCTCCTCATTATTTAAGTATTTATTAAATTTATTACCATAATTACCGACATTCCTTTGTTCTTTATTAAGCTGCTTCTACCTTCACCTTTACAAATTTACAAAATCTCCTGTTAAGTATTATCGTGTCAAACAATGAACGTCCAAGGCTGGGTAGGTACGCTTTATCAGTTTCAATGTGTCTGCCAGGTCAAGATTAAAACTAAAACACGATGAACTAGATTATATAGCACAGAGCCACTACCATTACCACATTAACGCTGATACCTAGGAAACTTTAAAACTAATAATAACGGGATATCTAGCACTGCGACGATCAAGATTAGCATATCAAAGCCGCATTGCCCGGTCTTGGGACAAAATGAAAGAGGCTGAAAAAGGGGTGAAGTAAAACTGTGAGGTTAACGTCATAGACTATGCCTTAAGCACAGAATATCTAATAGCACTAAGTGCACCTTTGAACGCAAGAAGAAAACCCGTTCACCACCACTGCAGTCGGACACGCTGTGACGTCATTCAAATCTCAAGAAAATTAGATTCCAGCGATTTATCGTTTTACTGCAAACACCCACAAAAGCGCAAACGTTTTGTTTTGTTAGAATCTTACAGGGATATAGGTATTTCGATTTATTTTTCTTTTAACCTTTTGAGCGGTGTAGACATTAAAAAATCTATTGTTTATGGACCACGGGAACCGCGAGCCTATACTTAAATTAAACCCCGAATAGGTTCATGTGAAGGAAAAGTAACACAGTTGTCACTAAGTATTCGTATTTTCTTTTCAATGTGTCTAATTACAACCCTTCTTTTTAATAATAACATCTAAGAGATCTTATGTTTTTAATTTGTTTATCCAAAATTTCATTTAATCCATAATGAACATAAAACCGCCATGTTGTAAACGTTTCACGAGAAAATTAAGAATGTATTTTAACGAAATATGTTTTTTTTTTTTTTTTTTCAGTTTCTAGGTAGGTACTCATTACAACAGTAAAATTCAGTTCCAATTTATTGTTAGTTATATTTGCTGAAAAAAGTATTTTTAGAACGAAATTATTGTTGAAAAACAATGTTGACCTCCACGAAACTTCATTTAGAAATTACCATCTCTTTAATCAGATTTTAGCGCGCCGATCTTGTACCTAAATTGTTTTTTCTTGCTTCATCTTATCCAACTAAGAGCTTTTTAGTTACTTAAAAGTTTTTCTAGACCGAGATATATTCAAAAAACATACCATCTTTACATTCCGGTTGGTGAGGACATACCGCAAAGTTGTATTTGTGTTAATCTTTTTCTAAGATTGAAAATTAACTCCTGCCTGCTCGCTTAATTCGTGATGAAATTAAATTATACATTTTAAAGTGATATTTACTTTTGTTTCAGGAATGTATTCAATACGGGTTTTAGAATAAGATATTCAAAGAGTAGACCGACTGCTTTTCATCAAACAATTATGTCTGCATTTTAATTAAATCAAGATATTCCGGAACTAATTAAGTTAATTAAGAAGCAATTAACCGTCAGTGGTTAAGTACTGTTCCTTTGAAAGTTTAGTAACAAGGCCTTAATTTTAAAAGTTGTGACTCAGATGCGACTCCAATTAAATTGATTTTGTGCTTGAGTTTCTACTGAGGGTAAATTAATGACTGAGCCCAACACACACACACAGAACTTGCAGTTTAGTTTAGTTTGAATTTTTTGTCATGGCAACTTGTTGTGGCAACTGCGAAACCGATTAGTTATTCAGTGTGGGTTTTTTCATATAACAATATGCCAATGATATAACGATAAAAGATATAACAATCTACCATCATAGACTAAAAGTTATCCACACATTTATACCTGATTTTCGTGATATTGGTCAGGAAACCACAAAACAACTACAGGATAGATCATACAGCTTCACTGCAACGAAGATAAATGTTAGAAGAAAAAGTTTTTTTGTTAGACGCGACAGCGACACATTAAATTGTTCATTCGTTCTGGTGGTTTCATAATAAAAACAAATGCAGCGTGGTAGGGCAAAAGCTTATTTCAAAAAGAGAACCAACTCAAACAATATTATTGCCGCTCAATTAGTTACTCATTAAAATTAAATTAGCTTAGCACTACTTCAGCTTCAGTCTGTAATCGAAATAGTTATATAAATATTCATGCCGTTTGCTGCGAGACTGCAAGGCTTTGAAATATTTCTTGTGTGACATACAGATATTTAAGACATCAGAGTAACTGCAACGCTTATTATTTCTACCAAGACTTGATTTGAAAGATGTATTTCGCATGGAACATCCGTCATCTTTTGCCGTTCTTACACAAAGTTGTGTGGTATTCAATAAAAATACCAGCTATTTTATTAATATCACCCTAATTTCCACCAGTGCGTGTCCTTATCATAATTAATTGGAGCTTCTTTCCTTTCATATATTTTCCTCAATCAGCCGGAACTTTGCTGACCATCCTACACGTCTGTGTTTCAGTCACGTCACTGAGCTAATCAAATTGTCGGTGCCGGAGCGCGTAATCAGGGAGGTGATAAAGATAACTCGGAGCGCGACGCAAACATTACGCGGTATTAGGTACGCCGTTCATTATATTATCGTGAATCTCTCATATAGGCAATGGATGCCTTCCCTAAATTAATACCTCGGCGTCGCAGAGTATACGTGGTAGCGGTAATTGATTAGACTTCTGTATATGAATGGTTTGTTCTAGATTAATAAATTCAGTGGTTGGTTTGTTGACTCGTGTTTTCAATCCTGGTTTGGTTCTATTAAACATAAATAAAATCAGTTATCACCATGCCTATTTGCGTAGGTATTAAAATACTGACATTAAATTCAATACACACACACATTACACATAATCAGGCCTCTTCTCATAATGAGAAGGCACACTAAACGGCTAAACTATCTTACTAACTATATATTAACTATTATAATTATAAAATGGCTAATCTGAATCCTGCTTGTGAAAAACTTTTTTTCCAAAATTTTCATCTTTGAATTTACAGTTAAGTATTCTGTCAACTCAATTTAATTACAAACAAAATAGTCTAGAAATTAATTTAGTTGTTCACAAAATAATGTAGATAATAATGAGATAGAAATATACATGAATTCAGAATTTCGAAACTCTAATTATGTCTTAAAAGTAAAATCATGAATTCTTTGAGGGTATTTATTTTATTAATCTGGGATAATACAGAAATGAAGACGTAATCCTCTTGTAAAGTAATACTACCTAATGTAATAAATGGTAATTTCGTATCTTAATGGTGTTGATATAAAACCGGTCTTATTGTCCATTCCTATCCGAAAACCTCTTAACTCGAATACATACATACACATTACCAGGCCCCTCAGAAAGTATTGCGAAAAAAAGTTTTTATATATGGGAGACTGGCCAGTTATAATGTTTTTCGAAAATATGATTATTTATAAGTAAAAATAAGTAAGTTCCAATTTCAAAATTTCCCTCCACATTTTTTGCGAGTTAATTCAAAGTATTGTGTCTCACTGAAATATGGATCTGCGCCGGGAACATTTTAGAGCTATGATTTTATACGATTTCAAGTGTCGCCTGAAACCGGATGAATCGTACGATAGACTTCAAATGGCATTCATGGATGAAGGCCCTTCCAAGGCAACCGTGTATCGTTGGTATAACGAATTCAAGCGCGGTCGACCAACTTTGGGGGATGACGAAAGAAGCGGTCGCCCTTTGACGGCTGTTACCGAAGAAAACGTGCTAGCAGTGAAAAATTTAATCCAAGACAATAGGCGAATTACATATCAGGAGATTCAACACATATTGAAGATTGGATCGGGAAGCGTTCACGAGATTCTACACAGCCATCTTCGCGTGAGGAGGATAGTATCACGCTGGGTGCCGCACAACCTCACCGATGCTCAGAAGCAGGCCCGGGTGGAATGGTGCCGTGATATGCTTAACAAATTTGAAGCAGGCTCGTCTCGGCGTGTTTACGACATCGTTACAGGTGATGAGTCCTGGATTTATCAATACGACCCAGAAACCAAGCGCCAGTCGACTGTTTGGGTGTTTCAAAATGAGCCAACGCCTACCAAAGTGAAGCGATCTAGAAGCGGGGGTAAGATTTTGATCGCTAGCTTTTTTAATTTGACTGGCCACTTGGTATCAATTCCCTTACAGGATCAAAGAAGCATTAATGCCGAATGGTATACTACCAAATGTTTGCCAGAAGTTTTCTCTGTTATAAGCAACAAGCGACCAAACACAGGGCTCCGCGGGCTACTGCTCCACCACGACAATGCACCTGCGCACACCGCACTCAAAACGAGGGACTTCCTGGACAGCACGCCAGTCAAACTCCTGGGTCACCCTCCTTACAGCCCTGATCTAGCACCGTGTGACTTCTTTTTATTCCCAAAAATAAAAAATCAGCTCAAAGGGATACAATTTTCGTCGCCGGAAGATGCGCTGGCTGCGTTCGAGCAGGCTGTAAACGAGGTGTCTGCGGCGGACTGGAAAAAGTGTTTTGAAAACTGGTTTAGGCGCATGAATCTTTGTATAGAGGCTGGTGGAAAGTACTTTGAAAAGATTTGATAAAAATATATATACGTATAGAACAATTTTTTTTAGTTTCGCAAAACTTTCTGAGTGTCCCACGTATAATTAGTGCAGAGGAGTGATTTTGTGTTTCCCTGGTGTTGACGAGTTATCAAAAAATGCTTTCATAAAAAACAAACAACATAATTTATCAACGTAAACGGTTTTAGTTTTTTTCTCTATAACACACCAATAACATCCAAATCTGGTGCAACTTGAAAAGTATTAGTAGTAGGCTAGGCTAAAGTAGTGCAGCTATAAAACGTGACGCATTACTCGCTGGACTCAGCGGAAAACGCTGTACATGGATTACGACTGACTGGCAAAGTCAAACGATATGTCGTATACTTTTTATAGTAGGTAGGAAGTAAAACGCCATTGAAGTAGCCACTTTTTGTTCCAACAATATATGAACCATTGACACGATAAGAAGAAGAAGTAGGTAGGAAGTTTTTTTTTCAGTTCAGTACTTTGTCCAAACAGTTAGACACTCACATTAAATTCAACGAAATAATTCCTCATGCTGCCACTTCACCCGGTGGTTTTCCCAAAGTATTTGCGTTTTTTGATATATACAAAATAAAAACCTTATTTCGATTTCAATAAAGTTTACTGTGTTTTAGCGAAATAATAAAACATCCATATACACAGTAAGATCTGTGTCTTAATGTCTGTTCATAATGCCCACTGAATGTCCTTGTCGCACGTCATCCTTTTTTTAGAACACTACGAGTACCATAAGATAGAGTAAGGTTGAATATTATGTAAGACAGGAGTTTAACAGAGTATTCGGTTATCACACAAAATTATTATACTCTCAAAGCTCATCAGTAAGGTAACATCCGGAAAATCTCCAATATTCCACACCGTTCATCAGACTAAAATATTTAATTAAAATTAATACTGCATGATACTTATTACCTTACCAAAGCTTACGTGATGTCTGTATAGCAAATTACCTTATGACGCATGACGTAACATCTAATAAGTCTATTATTATCTTAGGCACGTTGTCATGGTAGCTGTCGACAACAGAAACTTATTTGATTATGATATCTTACTTACAAAACAGACGAATGTATGTTGAGGTAAAAAATATTGATGATAGTAATCATGAAGTAGTATACAAATAAAAAATGTCATACATAAGACGCGGTGTGCCTCAAGGTTCAATTTTAGGTCCAATACTATACCTCATTTTTACTAATGATTTGCTATATTTCATAAATAAAGCTCAGCCCGATGCTAAACTTGTAGTTTTTGCAGATAACACAAACGTAATAGTCAGTGCGCACGACCTAGAAGAATTGACCACTAATGTAAATAAAAGTTTAGAATATCTATTTGAATGGTTCACTGCAAATAATTTAATAATCAATACAAATAAAACAAATTTAATATTATTTAAGACCTCATCACGTAACAACGACACTTTAGATGTCAAATTAAAAGGAGATATGATAGGATTGGTAAATGAGGTCAAATTCTTAGGTATAAAAATTGATTCCCATTTAAATTGGAAACGAGAACTTGCCGCTATTGATTCTTCTGTGTCTTCCGCATGTTATGCGCTCAGAAGCCTTAGAGATGAAATAGACTTAAAGCATCTCAAGGCTATTTATTACGCTTTGGTGGAGTCTAGGTTACGATATAGCGTTATGTTTTGGGGTAACAGTTATAGTTATAATAGTGAAAGAGCATTTATCCTTCAAAAACGAGCCATAAGAACAATTATGAAAATTTCGCAGCGTGAGTCATGCAAAGAACATTTTAAGAAGTTAGGCATACTAACTGTTCCTAGTTTGTATATTCTAATCCTCCTAAGCAACTTCGCTAAATATATTCATCTGCATGAGACGCAAAAAGAGAGGGAGCTTAGAGAGAGTACACGAAGGAAGGTGATTAAACATATTATGATTCCCAAATTTAATATATCTAAGCATTGCTCAGAGTACCAAGCAGTACAACTGTTTAATAGATTACCTACTAACCTTAAAACATTGATTGATAACAAAAACTTATTCAAAGCAAAACTAAAACCTTCCTGTTAGAAAAATGTTTGTATTCAGTGTCCGATTTTATATCAAATGATACTAAATAGTAATATGATACCTACAAGTAATAATTTATGATCGACATAATTTAAAATTCAATTAACTATTTATATTATATTATGTTATGTGATATTAATGAATATATATAATGATATATATTTATATTAAGTGACATTCAAACACAATGTGAATTGTTCATGAATAAATAAATAATTTATATTTGCGTCATAAAAGGAATAATTATTCATATTACACTGTAGATTGAATTTTATTGACGCCAAATGAGATCATATTTCAATTTGATCATGAACATTACGCTTTTCACGTAAAACAACATGATAAAAAATACCCCCGTGTTTTAAAGTTTTGCTTTTCAATAGCATTTTAATCTAAAAAGTTCTCGGACAAAGCGAAAAATTGCTTTGTAATACACAATTATTATAACCCGGGCTAATTTTACAGGAGGTTGTGTGCTCACAAATTTTAACATGCATTTAATTTTGTAGAAAATAATTTCTGTCCTAAACTATTAGCCCTGTATTATTTTCGCAAATCCTGCAGCTTTTCGTTTTCCATTTAAACTTGAGAAATTTTAGTGGAATCTCAACTTTCCTCATTGCAGCACGATCAGCAAATGCATGCAAGCTTTCGTCTGGAGCTTTAACTTACCGTGCGTTAAATGTTAAAAATACAAAGTGATTTTTCTATTTCAACAGCTCAACGGGGTATTGAAAACCTTACTTCAGCATTTTTCTTATGGGCAATGCTTTTCAGATTTTTAAAAGGTCTTTCAGTGGCCATAGAGTTTTGTCGGAGAGAGAAGGCGTGACAATCACCTAAAATTTTTTAAACAATTGAAATAATTCGTCATTATTTGGGTGAAACTAAAAAGCTTTGCTAAAAAGTGTAAGCAAGGAATATTTTTATTACGAGTAGGTATGTTGTTAATTATTTTTAAAAACTAAGTAGAGTACACTTGATTGATTCGTATCAGCCAATACACATCACATTTGATTGATTCGTATCAGCCAATACACGTCACATACTAAACATTCTTACAAAAAACGCTTAAAGGTAGGCAGTATGTCAATCTTTTACAATATTTTACTTAGACCAATGTCAATGTATTTCACTAAGACAATATTATATTTTCATTGACGTAAGTGGTGTCTAGTTACACGTAGTTTGAATTTTATATACATTTAAGTACACATATTTAAAGTATAGCGAAGTTCTACTAGATATTTGACGACCTCTGTGGTCTAGTGGTTCGAGTGTCGGACTGCTGATAACGAGGTCGTGGGTTCGATTCCCACAGGACACAAATATTTGTGTGATGAACATAAGTGTTTGTGTTGGTCTGGGTATGTTGCTTATGTATTATAAGTATGTATTTACAAAAAAAAAGTATATACGTATTATATCCATTGTCTAGTACCCATACCACAAGCTCTGCTTAGTTTGGGACTAGATGGTGCTGTGTAAAAATGTCCCAAAGATATATTTATTTATTTATTTATATTACATTTACCTGAATCAGACTTCAGAGAGAAAACCTACACATTCAATTTATATTCCTAAACCAACTACTCAGCATCCTCTTGTAAAATATATTCGCTGTTCGTCGAGACAACCGAGACACCACAAGAGGCTGAGCATTCAAGGATAGCTCCGACCACAATGTACATTACTCCACAGTATTCATTATCCACCAAGGATTACTAAGATCAAAGGAACTACCGTTTATATAATACCGTTTATATACAGTTTCACACTCAGTTTCTACACGAACAGTTTCACACTCAGTTTTCGAAGTATTGAATTAGAAACTTAGATAATCTACTCGTAAGTTCAGAAGTTTGAATTCTATATTAATGGCCAATATTTGGTTGTTGGTTGTTATTTTTCCATTTAACGCTGATCTAGATTTAGATTTTATTGAGTTTATTTTGGTATCAGTTTTATTTAGTCACCTGCACAGAGTACATTGTAACATACTGAAAGTCACCTGTTATAAAGTTCAAGGTAACATATTGTTTTTTCTTTTTATAAGGATCCTGGGCATAATTGTTGAATCTTGACATGATTTTCGATTTAAATCGCTTTGTTGTGTAAGTTTTGAAGCTTAATTTTATTAAAATAATTATCCTTTGTAGGTAAAACAATAGTGCGTTGTAAGGAGTCTCTTTTTTCTTTACTTTTACTTACCTACTTACTTACTTTTTTTCATTATTTTGTAAAGTTTAAGTGTCTTATCCACGTGTATTATTGTAAACGTTTCCCCAAATTTTCAAACGCGTAAATGTCCTTATAGATATTAAGAATAAGATTTTTACAACACACAAATTGACTCTAACTTAACCAGCACATCAGGCTTAATTTAATCATTTACATTTACACGTTTGCATGGAATAGAAATAGTTTTAGCTAATTGCATCAAATTAGATGCCAAAACGTGTGTAGTGAGTGCAATCAAGTAATATTATTAGGAACTTAACTTGGTGTAATGTTACATAAAAAACCGGCCAAGTGCGAGTCGGACTCGCGCAGTAAGGGTTCCATACCTCTCAACCACCTGATACCCCATTAAAACTAATTTAATTTACGAGAGTTTATCAAAAGACATCAATGCACAGTGCGCGAAATATGATTTTTTGCATGTCTTTCTTACGCAGGTACCACCACATATGTCTATGTTTGTCTTATTTTTAGTATTTGTTGCTAAATTAAATAGTATGCACTATAATCTGACCAAGTTTGACGCTGGTATGTATTACGGTTTTGAAGATAGAGTAAAAACAAAAACGTTGAAAAAATGCATGTTTTTTGAGGTGTCTTGTATGGGGACCCCCTTTGGTTTTAGACTTTTTTTTGTTTTTAGTATTTATCGTGATACACCTCACAGCAACACATATTCTGAGAAAATTTCAACCGGTTACCTATTACCGTTCAAAAGATAAAGCCCAGTGGCAGACAGACGGACGGACGGACGGACGGACGGACGGACGGACGGGCGGACGGACAGCGTAGCGAGAGTAATAGGGTCCCGTTTGTCACCCTTCGGGTACGGAACCCTAAAAAGCATGATATTATATGTGAAGTTGTTACATAAACCCACATAAAGCAAGGAAAATTATAGAAAAGGGTTATGTCATAATCATCCAGTGTAGATCTAGAGACATACTATCGTTAATTTCACCTAATTAGCACGCAAAGGACGTCCTTTTTAACCGACGAAAAAAAGAGGAGGTTCTCAATTCGACGCGTATATTTTTTTTTTCTGTTTTTTTTTTTTTTTTTTTTTTTTTTTTTTAATGTATGACTACGCATAACTTTTTACAGAGTGGTCCGATTTTGATGATTCTTTTTTTAATGGATAGGGTATATCTTGAAATTGGTCCCATTTAAATTTCAAAATCAAAATCCACCCCTAAGGGTAGTAAAACAGGGGATGAGTTTTTGTTCACCCACTGAATTCTTACCTGTTAACCGATTCTGTTGAAACTTGACACACATAAATATAGTTCTAGACACTACGACATAATGGAGACCTGGAGTTAGATTTTAACCACAAAAAAATGAAAAATAAAACTTTTTAACAAAAAATTGAACCGACGAAAAGTGAAACTGAAAAGCGAAAAATAACTAATTATGAGTCGGCACCAAACAAGCAATCAACGAAGATCATTAAATTACTTTAAATAAATAATAAAAACAATGTCACATCAAATACAACGTGAAATTTTCAACGATAAACAATAACTTTCCAAAAATGCGTTCTCCGCTCGGCCACTTGCAACTTACACGCACTTTGCTTGTTAAAAGTTCGTTTGGCGCCGACTCATAATTAGTTATTTTTCGCTTTTCAGTTTCACTTTTCGTCGGTTCAATTTTTTGTTAAAAAGTTTTATTATCATACATTTGAAGTTACCAAAATAATAGGTAGCAATCCTACGGCTAAGGGCCAGAGTATTTCGAAGAAGTTTCTTATTAGAGCTTCAAGAGCTGTCTGATGCGCAGAGTACTTATACGTCATCATCTTTTCCCCAACACTATCTGATTGATGAAAACGAAAAATATTTATAAATCTAGGAAAACTTACGTAGTCTTGACTCATTATTGAGATCTTATCACCTGGTAAGTTTTTACCACTATGATATAAGTGATAATTACTCTATGAATTATTTATCGCTTATACTGCTCATTTCTAAAGCATGGAGAGCTGTCAATAAGAAGAATAAAGTATCGGTACGAAAACACAAGGTTTGAGTATCTATTCGATCTGAGCATCGAAGTGAGCGTTACTGCCAGTAAAAAGTTAACGGGATTGCTTGAATTTTCGGTAGGTGAGTCTGCTTTTCATAAATCATGATCATTCATCATCATTTTAACCAAAAGACGGCCCTGCTGAACATAGGCCTCCCCCAAAAGAGGGGGATATACCATAATCACCACGCTTAGCAGGCGGGTTGGCGATCGCAACTGCTTGAATAAATACTCGGAGAACGCTGCTGCCCATTCTCTGGCGAAGCTCTTAGTCGCCTTTTACGACACCCATAAAAAGAGATGGGTAGTGCTATTCTTTGTGTCCGGCATCATACGGAACATAAATACTATATACTAAAATCATAAAACTGATATAACAATGCAGAGCATAGCCACAACATAACATCTAGTATGTACCAATAGAAGCAACAGTGTTTCAAAAACATTCCTAGTAAATAAAATATGTTTTTAAGCTTTAGTAAGAATTCAAAAATAATTCGTAATTAATTAACAAAACCAAAAAACCCGACTGCGTATAAATATAACTGAAAAGATGTAAACATAAGTTGTATATATTTTTGTAAAGCATTTATAAAGCCCTTTATTTTGATACCCCACTCGATAGGTTTTGAGGGAAAAAAAAAATTTTTGAAGACTTAAAATGACGCCAAAAAGCGGCCATTTTATTTTTTATAATTTTGATATACCCAGTGTCACTTTCACAATTAAGACGAATCTAAAGACACCTCTCAAGCTAAAATCCATTAAGCCGTTTAGGCTACAGAGCGTGCCAAAGAAATATACATACATACATACATACATACATACACTCGAAAAACATAACCCTCCTTCTGGTGCAGTCGGATAATAAATAAAAGAGCGGGTTCCACTCCTTTTCCGGACACACGTATTTTTTTCTTTTGTGCAATAAAAAAAACCAACGTAGTAAGGTAACCCTATAGGCGGATACTCATTGTGGTGCATTCCGTCGAGCCTCGCCATCCGCCACATTGAAATACCTACATTATGTGTTGTATGCGAGTGTCGCAAAATGTTAAATAAGGAGAGCTTTTTACTTTTTAGACCTTTACCAGGAAAACCATTATCTGCAAAAGGAAAGTCGTAGATACTCGCGATTAGCGTTTGTCCGATTCCGAATATTCCGAAGGGATTTCAACATGTCCATCCATGATGTGCATTATACAGAGCACAAAGGCGACCATAGTGGACGAGTTAAATCAAGCGTAAACTCTCAATGAATTGAGGAAAATATCATAGAAGACTGTTGGAGGTTAAGAAGTTTGTGGCACAATATAATTTTACGAAACAGAAATTTTGGGGACAGTTATTTTCTGGTGGTCTTAGACACTATTTTGTATTTTGTTTGTGAGAGGCCCATGTCCAGTGCAGGTCCCAGCAGAGAATTGCAATACACAGAGTTGATTTATGTCAAATTAAAACCGTTCATAAAACCGAATGACGAGGGAGAAGCGTCACAACATAAACCATTGTGTATTGCGTAAAAAGACTATTGAGACATGTAGAAATCATTTATATCAAAATATTCTTTGTATGTCTACAAAAGGGTTGAAATGAAAACATCTCGAACCTTGGAATCAAGGGATGCCCTCAGATGAAGTAGAATGGATCAGTTCACATCTCAGGGGATGCCTCGTGACGTGAACATAGCAAGGCGATCTGATGTAGGCGTAGGTACGAATGAGTTTTTTTCAAATGCAATGCCTGTTTTTCATTTCGTTAAACTGTATCTCCAGATATACGATTAAACTGCTATTTTATTATAGAAAGTGAAAACTGCTTCGTAAAAGTTCGCTAAAAACCAAGCTTTCGCGCAAGATAACGAACATTAGTTATTATAAAGGGTATCGAACAATTTTTCGTAAAGAATCTTGAATAATTAAGCAAGACGATTAATATTAAAAATAAAAATTTAGCGAAATCGATATAGCTCAAAAACGACCTTTTACAATCTGAATTAAATTAAAATGATTGTAACCTAAAATTTCCTCGAAACTACCACTAAATTGACTTTAACTAACTAAAACAAACAACTAACTAACTTAACTTAACTTTTTATTAACTTTTCTCAAACTATTTATTACCGTATTGCCGTGCAACCATCTATAAAATAAGTGCCGTTGGGTATAGTAGTGACAAACTTTAAACAAAATTGAATGTACCTATTGTCTCCAAACTTTTGAGAAGAAGCTGGTCTGAAGTAATTGTGCTAAAAGACATTTGAAAATTCCATTATTGGAACATTTATTGAACTAAAAGGTAACTGAACTTTGAAAACTCGGTGCTTAGTATTCATGGAACTGTATTCCATGAATACTTTCATATTGTTACATTTTACAATAGAAGAGATTTAGAAGGTATTCTATGCTATGAGAAACAATTAAATTCCAGTCGAAGAATGAACAAAGTTCTAAATAATAATCTCAAAAATGTGGTTTTGTATGAAAATAATGGTGTTTATACACGGATCATATAACTAGAGCAAGTAACTGATACGGTCTACATGCGCGGGCTAATGCGGTACATTCATAAGGCAGTGGACCCGCGCATATATTAAAATAGTCGTTTACACGATGCATGCACCCACGTTAAGTGTCTCGACATGCGCATGTTACCCGCGCCGTGTACAAGCACCATAACAGTCCAGTGTTTCTCATGCTCCCATAATCTAAGCAAAAATCAACATCAACAAACTTATTGTAAGAAGCCATTAAGATACTCTAACATTTTAGAACCAAAGCTTCCGAATTCCCTTTTGTTACCAATAATTTATTATATATTTCATTTGCTCATCATCTCAATTCATGTACAGGAAGGATCCGGAGAGGCTATCGTAATTTTTTATTGGTTAAGGAAAATGGGTACCGCAATCAATTTTGTTTGTCAGTTGAATAGACGATATTGTTCTGTTTTGTGATGCAGTATAACAAAGAAATACAAATTATTTTATAGATATTGCACATAATATGTTTGTACCTACGACTACTATTAATTTGCAAGTTTTCCAAACTATAATTGATATCGATTCCACAGTGTTTAAAATACATGGTTTGTTAAATGCAGAGATTGCAGTACGGTCTGTTTTTTTCTCTCTTGTCTTATTTAGTAAACAATCTTGGCACGTCTCTTTAATCAAATAACTACTCATAAAATATAATTACTCATTTTGTACAAAAATTTAGTTTGTGAAATTGTTAACATAATGTCTTTTAATAATTATTATTGACGAAATGCTTAAAAAAGACATGCCAAGATTGTTTACTAAATAAGACAAGTAATAAAAAATAGAGATTATTATAATTATCCCTCTTTCGTTTTCCTTTGTTTCTCAGCTAAGTTTCTGTATCCGACTACATTTGAGTATAATAGCTCTTCTTTTCTTTGTTGTAACAATAATTCATTTGAATTAACTCCAGTCGAGATACTTACTTGTTTCATTGTTCTTATATACGTGGGACACTCAGAAAGTTTTGCGAAACTAAAAAAAATTGTTCTATACGTACATATATTTTTATCAAATCTTTTCAAAGTACTTTCTACCAGCCTCTATACAAAGATTCATGCGCCTAAACCAGTTTTCAAAACACTTTTTCCAGTCCGCCGCAGACACCTCGTTTACAGCCTGCTCGAACGCAGCCAGCGCATCTTCCGGCGACGAAAATTGTATCCCTTTGAGCTGATTTTTTATTTTTGGGAATAAAAAGAAGTCACACGGTGCTAGATCAGGGCTGTAAGGAGGGTGACCCAGGAGTTTGACTGGCGTGCTGTCCAGGAAGTCCCTCGTTTTGAGTGCGGTGTGCGCAGGTGCATTGTCGTGGTGGAGCAGTAGCCCGCGGAGCCCTGTGTTTGGTCGCTTGTTGCTTATAACAGAGAAAACTTCTGGCAAACATTTGGTAGTATACCATTCGGCATTAATGCTTCTTTGATCCCGTAAGGGAATTGATACCAAGTGGCCAGTCAAATTAAAAAAGCTAGCGATCAAAATCTTACCCCCGCTTCTAGATCGCTTCACTTTGGTAGGCGTTGGCTCATTTTGAAACACCCAAACAGTCGACTGGCGCTTGGTTTCTGGGTCGTATTGATAAATCCAGGACTCATCACCTGTAACGATGTCGTAAACACGCCGAGACGAGCCTGCTTCAAATTTGTTAAGCATATCACGGCACCATTCCACCCGGGCCTGCTTCTGAGCATCGGTGAGGTTGTGCGGCACCCAGCGTGATACTATCCTCCTCACGCGAAGATGGCTGTGTAGAATCTCGTGAACGCTTCCCGATCCAATCTTCAAAATGTGTTGAATCTCCTGATATGTAATTCGCCTATTGTCTTGGATTAAATTTTTCACTGCTAGCACGTTTTCTTCGGTAACAGCCGTCAAAGGGCGACCGCTTCTTTCGTCATCCCCCAAAGTTGGTCGACCGCGCTTGAATTCGTTATACCAACGATACACGGTTGCCTTGGAAGGGCCTTCATCCATGAATGCCATTTGAAGTCTATCGTACGATTCATCCGGTTTCAGGCGACACTTGAAATCGTATAAAATCATAGCTCTAAAATGTTCCCGGCGCAGATCCATATTTCAGTGAGACACAATACTTTGAATTAACTCGCAAAAAATGTGGAGGGAAATTTTGAAATTGGAACTTACTTATTTTTACTTATAAATAATCATATTTTCGAAAAACATTATAACTGGCCAGTCTTTTTTCGCAATACTTTCTGAGGGGCCTGGTACAATGCCACCCTGGCGGAAATTTATGTAAAGAAAAACGACGAAAACGAACGAAAGAATACTTAATTTGTTATTTCTTCGACATGTAATAGCATTTTTTTTCCTTTTCTGTGTTTAGTTAAGTTTTTTTTTCACAATCCGCTTCGCGCTGGTGACCTAAATGATCCGATATAAATAATTATATTTAATATTACATATTGGAAATTGACAATGTTACCACCAATTTTGTTCATGTTAGGCACCTACTTTTCAGCATCATCATTTAAAAAATCTCTCCGTTTAATACAACAAATGATGCTGTCACATATTAAGAATACGAGGTAATGCATAAACTGTGTGATGACGTCACAGTTAAGTGCTGCACCTCACCTCCCCATGAATGAATCGCGTCACATTTTCATAAATTCCCTTACATTCTTACTGCCGATGATAACAATCAAGGATGCTGCCAAGTGACAGATGTGGCACGAACTTATGACGTGAAAGCTATGCAAATTGGTCTCATTTTATATAGGTGTCTGTCTAGAGTACCTGGCTGTTGTATACTTTCCATTCAATAATTAATTTTTATTCGAAAGTTAATTCCAGTTGCGGTATCAACAAGCTTGGAGAAATAACGGAAATGAACATTAATATTTCTGCATTAATGACAAATGTTTCTTATTCCATTGAAACATTATAAATTCAGAACATTTTACATATATTATATTTCTCCATCTATCCTCCATTCACCTTACCTTAGTGACATACGTCAGTAACGAATAAATACCGCCGCGTGACGTCACAGGTAAAATGGAGCACTTTCCGCTCCCTGCGGCGGATATCTCGCGGTATTTACATATTTACCCCTCTTAAAGTGCGGATCATATTCCCGCAGATGTATAAATATGTCATATGTGCCAGATGTGACACTGAAATGGGTTATGCTGAAATGTTTTTTTTTGAAATATATGCTTTAATACCCATGGAAAAATGTTCGAGATCTGCTCGCTAGTCTCACAAATACATTAATTTTAGTCAAGAATTCAAGACTAAAAACGTATATCTCATCTCCATTTTTTATAACATTTCTTCAGTTTCTCATTACAATAATTAGAATGTTGGTGTGAAAACACTATTTTATTTTTAGTTAAGTAATACCGAGTCAAAGTTACATCAACAAACACGAACAAAACTCCACGGCCTTTAGCTTTCAAGTTCAGAGAGAGTTTAACAAAATGTGTCAAAATTCAAAATAAAGTCACGTTTTAGCGCCAAAGTAGACGGAATATAATATTGACACTAGCTTCGTTAGTGCTATCGAGTTATAAGAGGAGCCATTTGGCATAGGCAATGATAAATTTTTAGCTTTTTTTTTTGTATTTTTTCTTACCTTAAAGCCGAATATAATTTACGGATGTAACATTAAACTGCAGATTTTTCTCATATCCTGGCCTCTTTATCCTACATTATTATAAATGCGAAAATATGGATCTCTTCCTTCACTTACGCTGGAACGGCAGAACAGATTAAGATGAAATTTGGCGTACAGATAGACCATGTCTTGGATTAACACATATGCTACTTTTATCAACATTGGTATTTTGCGGGGGCGAAGAAGCGAAATTCTAAACTGTAAATATCTTTTGGGACATCTGGGACATTTTTTACACAGCACCATCTATCTAGTCCCAAACTAAGCAGAGCTTGTACTATGGGTACTAGGCAATGGATATAATACTTCTACACTTTTTTTTAAATAGATACTTACTTATAATACATAAGCAACACCCAGACCAACACAAACACTTATGTTCATCACACAAAATATTTGTGTTCTGTGGGAATCGGACCCACGACCTCGTTATCAGCAGTCTAACACTTGAACCACTAAACCACAGAGGTCGTCAAAAAATAGTGATCCACATAAATGTTTTCACTAGTTTGAATTTTGTCTGATCCGATCGCAATATAGATCATAATTCATTATTGTTTATGCTCCCGTACTCATCATCCTCCGAGCCTTTTCCCAATTATATTGGGGTCGGCTTCCAGTCTAGCCAGATGCGGCTGAACATCAGCATTTTACACGGAGCGACTGCCATCAGAACCCCGCAACCCAGTTACTGGGTAATACTGACATTCGAAGGTTAGACCAGTTGTCAGACTTTCAGGCTTCTGACTACCCGTAACGACTGCCATAGATATTCGTATGACAACCGGGACCGACAGCTTAACGTGCTCTCCGAGGCACGGAGGGGTCTCGATGTGTAACGAAACGGTCACCCATCCACAGACTGACCGCGGCAAGTGCAGCTTAACCTTGCAGATCGTACAATCCGCGCAGTAGTTGCATCGCTACGAGCCCCTCAGTTGCATCGCTACGAGCCCCTCGCTATGCTCCCGTACTATAAATAGAAATTTAAATATTTTAAATATCAAGTAAATCTTATCGATAATATTTGAATGGAAGTGAATTTGTACATTTGAATGTAACCAACGTGCGCATCGGCAGATAGAGAATTGTTTTGTTTGTTATAAGCATAGTTTTCGTTATTCTTAAGGAAACCTTCACAATCAGATCATCAGCTTTTTTAGATTTTGAGATTAAGATTGTATAACGACCTTAACAATAAAATAAGAAGTAATATGACTTTATAAACTTATCTCTTTTCTTATGCTGACGATTTTAAGTAGTTATTGGTTTCTTATAGGTTGACCTTCTGTTTACCGCATACGTTATCTGGAGTTGTAGGTTGTATGTAGGTCATGACTTTTCGAGTCTCCTCCAGAAAATGTTGTATATCTGCAGAAAATATTATCCGCTCATGTTTTTGTTTATTAAAGCACGTTTAGTGACACGCGTGTGATGAGAGGCGCGACGTAAAGACTGTGTTTTCATAGTAAAACAATCACCCGATAGACCGAAAGTCCGCCACTTTCGAGGAAAAATTCGATGCAGCAACGGCTGCTAGGGGGACATAGGAACGGCGGGGTCCCCCTGCAACGCCCCAGCGAGGTTCGAGCCCCCCCCCCTTGGGGGACGCCCGCTTGCGGTATTGAAACCGCGACTTTAGTTTTTAAGTGTAGGATTAGGGAAAAACTTTCGGCGAATGGAGTCCCACATGGGACTCTCCGCCAACTAAGCCCGGTTAAGCAGAAATGGTACTTCGGTCCCACCTGCGAGAGTCCATTCGAAAAAAAGAAAAAAAAAAAAAAAAATAGTAAAACAAGCGTACATAATTATTATAACTAAGTTTTAGGATTTAAATTGTTTTGAAACGAAAAGTACACACCTAGCTAACTGAAATGATATTATAATTAAAATCTTTTTCTTGCAATGCGGGAAGAAGCTATAAAATGCAAGCTATTGGTTGCTTACGACATTTAATTCTACACTGTTTTTTCTCACTTGTCTCATTTAGTAAACAATCTTGGCATGTCTTTTTAATGCAATTCGTCATTAATAATTTTACACACTAAATATTTTTTAACCTAATTACATTTGCTGAACTAGTAATTATCTTTTATCAAAATTAAAATTAATTAATTAATTAATAACATAACATAACAACATAACATCACGCATGTATTTCCCCGAAGGGGTAGGCAGAGGTGGTATAGTACACCCACATTTCGCCAGTTATGTTAAAGTCCCATGTAATAGGGGGCGAGCCTATTGCCATTGACCGGGCACAAATCCAGACTCCGGGCTGCTACTGAGAATTTCCTAATGAAAAAACCCAATAACACTTTGCCCGACCCGGGAATCGAACCCAGGACCCCACGCTCAGCAGTCGCGCTTGCGACCACTAGACCAACGAATTAATTAATTAATATATTTTATTTTATTAATTAATATATTTTTTTTTTAATGAAGAGACGTACCGAGATTGTTTACTAAATAAGACAAGTGGAAAAAACAGACTGTATATGGGGATTTAACTTTCAAAGATTGCTCTAACCATACAATAAGATACCTTTCTAGTTTCTTCGTGTGTTCCGACCTTTTTTCCACATTTGCGTGCAAGTTTCAAGAAAACTCTTTATTTTTAGTGTAACTAGACCCGTTACGATAACTTGTGGTAAACATTTACCTTCAGAACTCGGGCATAATTTGGTCTAACTTGGAGTAATACATTATTTTTACTTCATCATCATCATCATTTCAGCCGAAAGATATCCACTGCTGGACATAGGCCTCCCCCAAGCATATGTATGTTTATTTTTACTTGCCCACATGAAACTATTTTTTTTTGTACTGGAAATAGACGTAACTATTGTATTTTTTTGCTAGCCTATTATTATTATCAGAGATAATAGTTTAATAAAAATAAGTGCCAGGCTAGAAAGCTTAAGAAACTTTTACTTTACATAATATGGTTCCTACTCTCAAGTTCAAAAAAATATTACTTCTTATTAAATACTATAAAAATATGTACTATCATATAATGTACTATGATAATGTTAAATGATATGATATAAAAATAGATTTTAAAAAAAAGTAAAAATATGGCTAATTGAGAAATGTTTTTATTCTGTATCTGAATTATTCAAATAAGTAATACTAATTAATTTGCTTGCTGTATCTTAATCATAACTATGTTGCTGGTGTCAAAGATAAATTAAATTATTTCATTTTAATATTTGCATGTCGTGAAACGACAAAATGTATCTGGCACTGAATGTTCAATTTTCCATCGTCATGTAAAGCTGACGTCACTCAAAAAGCTGCCAAGCTTAAGTGGGACTGGGCCGGACACGTTTGCCGAATGTCGGTCAATTTTTGGGCTAAAATTTGTACCGAGTGGGTCCCGAAAAACGTGCAACGGCATCGCGGCAGACCCAGGCGAAGATGGCGGGACGAGCTGGACTCGTATAGAAGAGACTGGTTCACAATTTCACTTGACCGGAAAGAGTGGAATAAGGAAAGGGAGGCCTTTGCCCTGCAGTGGGACAATATTGGCTGAAAATAATAATAATAATAATGTAACCTACATTTTAAGCAAATAAATTTATTCTATTCTATTCTATATATATATATATATAACGAATCCTCTCAAACTAGCCTTTAAATAGCAGCATAAAAAGATGCACAAGTAATAACATGTTTAAATATTACAGCTGAATTAACGAAACCCAAAGTTTCCTTATGAATAAATACTTAGTAAAATAAGAACTAAACTACACTAAAAACAAATGTAACTGCGGACGTTCAATGCTCCAAACAGATTTTCTGTTTCGTTTACTTTTAAAGTTCGAGTTTATTCGAGTAACGTCGCTGCGACAAATGTGCTCAAGTTTCAACAAACTGCCATTGAATGCGTCTGTACACCTCAGGGACTGTTTTTGAATGTTGATAAAATACTGAAGACCCTAATAACAAAAGAAGCTCGCTCAGAAAACTGTCCGGAGGTATTCATTGTTGCTTTGTTCTATTCTCTCGAACTACTAAAATGTATTTTGCTACTAGTTTTGATCTTATCTCTGATAAAGGATGTCTCATGCCTTAATCTGGAATCTTGGTATGTTCCTGTTTATTTAATTGTACGTAAAGCGAATCACATAAAAAAGTCACCCACTATTTTTTTCTTCGATTTCAAAAGAAACTGCTTATCTGAAAATCTACAAAAACGGAGCCGTGTCAGCCCTACCACCGCAAGGAAAAAACAATATATAATAAACAGAATATCTCCATCATATATACTACAGATATGATCAACATTCCTATAGCATACGTCGGAACAAGGCTTCTTCGGTTCTAAAAATGGGAACTAAATTCTCAAGCTGTCTTACTAGTTCATAATATTTCTCGTTCACCGCAGCGACGCACGTGACGCTACGCTGCAATATATCATGGACGTGTTTCAGAGGCTGCGCATTTTTTACATCTCTCCCGCACATACGTAGTGTTCAAATTACAATGTATTTTGTAGAAATATTCCATCAGTACAACGCTGTAGCTACATACATTTATATTGTACTCAATTGAGGTTCATAATTATTAGGTTTAACTACATATCGCTCATTTGACGTAACAGCCATTACAATTATTTATAAAGATTTTACGCCAATTTTCCACCTAATGAGTAATATACTGGTAAAACCACAGACCTACTAATCTAAGGGTTTACCCTTAGATTATAAACCATTAGATTATGCGTTTTAACGCATATCAATATTTGGGTACGTTAGAGCCATAACTTTTAATCATTGAACCACTTAAAACAATTCTAGATTAAGCCGTATTTAATGTTTGGAACAAAAATAACAGTAGGTACAAATAACTTAATTTATAACATTTGACACAAGTTGCTAACTTACGAAACCTTTTTAAAACAACATAAAGCGCCATCTTTCAAAATGGAAATACTTTTAGCGCGAATCCTTAGTACAATATTGTCCAAGAAACAAAAAAGTTATGAAGGTAAAGAAAAAACTCTCAACTTCGCTTGTAACGTTTTTAGCCAATCTAATATCGCTCCGTAGGCCTCTGAACTTTGTCACGTTGCCAAATTAATTTGATAGAAAAATAATTACAAGTTCACTTAAAACTTTCACACTGTATACATAGGAACGAGTATATGTATTGAAGAATATAAGTAATAGCTTCTATCTAAAACTTTGAAGAGCTTTCGCCTTTTGATAACAATTTAATAACATTGGTGACTTAATATAATAAGATACCACTACCATGAAATAGATAATAATACTAGTATTATTGTCTATTCTTATGCCACTACCTAACATTACTTTATGCAAATAATAATGTATAAAGTTTAAATCAAGATTTTGTGGTCATCCACCTGTCGAATGCAAAGTAATTATATTTATGGACTGGATGTCCACATAACATAACAATTAATTTATTACTAATAGATAGATAGAATATACTTTATTGTACACCATGAAAATAGTAGTAAACAGGGACGTAAGATCTAGATAATGGGGGCAGTCCGTGGCGTACTACTAAACTAAAATAAATAAATAGCACAAAATATATTACACATAAAGGTATCATAAATATATATAATATATATATAAATAATCTTACAATTTAGAATAGAGATTGGATACATAGGCAATGTCTTAATAAGTTACAAACTATTTGGAAAGGTAGTATTCTTTAACTAATTTTTTAAATGAAAACAGTGACTGAGCTCGCCGTATAGACACAGGTAACTCATTCCACAGACGCACAGCCTGAACAGTAAAAGATTTATCATAAAATTTTGTAGAATGCATTGGCATCAGAAGCCCCAAGTTTTCCGATGATCTTAAGTATCGTGTATGTGTGTCATGAAGGAACTTGAAACGTTCTTTGAGATAAAGGGGGGTCTTGGGATTAAACAGAATACTGTAGAGAAGTGATAAAATGTGGGTATTCCGGCGAAGACGTATAGGGAGCCACTTGAGCTTAGTGCGGAATTCGGAGACATGATCATATTTGCGTAAGCCAAATATAAATCTGATACAAACATTTTGAAGTCGCTCAATTTAGTTGTGCCTCAGTAAGATCTAAATAGCTGGCATTGGCATAGTCAAGAATAGGGAGAAGGAGGGATTGAGCAAGCGCCGTTTTGGTAGCAGTAGGGAGAAAATTGCGTAGTCGTCTCAAGGACCACGCTGACGCAAATAATTTACGACTGACTTCCTGCATCTGATGATTCCAAGAGAGATTTTTGTCAATATAAATTCCAAGATTCTTGACTGAATCACTTAAAGGTATTGTGGTACCATCAAATACAATTGGAGGAAATTGTGACCAATCAATTCTGGAAGTCATCCCAGGGCTGCCAACAACAATGACTTGGGTCTTAGTAGGGTTCACCTTTAGTCCATGAGCAATACTCCACTCAGATATTCGTGTTAGATCTGTGTTCACCATTTTAACAGCCTCCGACAACTCTTCTAAAGGAGCCTGTGAATAAATTTGTTGGTCATCTGCATAGAGGTGGTAGGATAATAGAAGTTGATTTGAAATTGAGTTAATAAATATTGCGAAAAGTAAAGGAGAAAGAACGCCCCCCTGTGGTACGCCGGCAGAAGTATTACACCATGAGGACAGAGTACCATCAATGCAAATACGTTGCCGACGGCCACACAGGTAACTACGAAACCAATCAATTGCCGTTGGAGATATGTTGAGAGAGCGAAGTATGCCAAGCAGGATATCGAAATCGACGGTGTTAAAGGCATTACTAAAGTCAAGTAAGGAAAGTACCGTCAGATTTCCATTTTCCATACCTATCCTGATGTCATCCGTAATGTGAACTAAGGCTGAGACTGTACTATGTCCTGGACGAAACTCATTTTTGAGTTAAGCTCGCCTTTGTACATGTAATTTCTATTTATAAGTTTTACTGTATTTTTTTTTATGGTGTACAATAAGAATAAGAATAATAAGAATAACTCTTCTCTAAAGCTTTGTGCTTTAACTTAGTCTTTGTTTAATAATTCAAACAGATTCAAGTGAATTAAATCTCTTTGTTGAACAAAACAAGTAATTGGGAGACCTTTTCTGATGTTATAATTTTCAATTGTTTCTAGTGAGTATTGTACCACAAGGATCATTAAAACGTATAAACCAATTTAGTAAAATAAAATGTTATATTATAAATTAATTGCTAAATTCTAAAAAAAGATATAACATCAAAATGACAGCCTCGTTGATCAGTGAACTAGAAAAAAAAAAGTTAAGATTCGAATTATCTTTTCAAAATCAATACCTGACTAACATAGCTTTAATGAGGGTCAATAACTTGGATAAGAGTTTTTATGAAGACAAAAGAGGACATTAATAACGATGTGAACAAAGTAACGTGAGGGACATCGAGTCGACATCGACAGATGACTTCATTTTAGTCGCGCGCCCCATCCAAGTTTTTTTTTCTCCAGATAAAGTAAAACATAAGGATAGTTTTCATTATCAGTAGAGTAATTTAATATTAGATTTTATAATATTGTTCAGAAAGTTGTAATTCCAAATACATTTGCCATTAAGACGCTGACAACACCTAAAAAATCAGACGTCTGCGGTCACTGTCGTTTTGTACAGAACAGAAAGAGAGGCAACGAGTGGAGGGACGTCGGGTGCGTCGCTCAACTTGAATGAAAATTAACAATATATTTTTTTAATAAAAAACTAAATGCTTATTTGAAAACAGAAACAACAAATGTTTAGATTCTTGTGTTTCTCAAATGTTTTCTTAATTTTATTTATAATATTTAGTAAATAATAGAGATTGTTTGCTTTAAAGCATTTTTTAAGAGGTTAGTTTAAAATTATTTTCTATAGAGAAAACTTCAAGAAAACGTGTTTTGGGCACAATACAGTTTCAGAAAATACGATCAAGATTAACATATATTTTTTTCACTGCCACAAACTGAATAGATACAGCTAAAAATGTTTTTAAAAAAAGCCTATTTGGGGTATTTGGCTGTTGTCAGCGTCTTAACATAAAGTTCCACGAACAAGGCCAGTAGGAGACCGTACATTCGTACAAATCTAACCATATTTCTTTCTTTTTTCAGGCTCACCATGCAGCGTCTGCTCAGCATCACACTCATCACCATCGCAGCGGAGCACGTGTACGCGCAGCGCGACAGAGAGCACCAGGGACCGCAAACCTGCGGCGGACACTTGAAGGCTCCCGTGGGCACCATCACGACTCCGAACTTCCCCAACCCCTTCCCTGTCCCGATAAAATGTAAATGGATAATAGAACACGACATAGTGAACGGAACTATATCGATATATTTTACTCAGCAGTATACTACCAGTGGATTGACGTTTACTGAGTACATGTATTATGATGAGTCCTACAAGCTAGGTGAGAGGAGAGCGCTGACCGTCACCGAGGAGAATATCACTAGGATCAAGTGGCTTCAGGTATGTTTTAGATATTTAAACAATTGTTTTTTTTTAATAATGTGTGACAATTGTCGTTTGAAATGTCATTTGAAAGTGGTAGGTAGTACATAAAACTTTTTAACAAAAATTGAACCGACGAAAACAGAAACTGAAAAGCGAAAAATAACTAATTATGAGTCGGCGCCAAACGAACTTTTAACAAGCAAAGTGCGTGCAAGTTGCAAGTGGCCGAGCGGAGAACGCATTTTTGGAAAGTAATTGTTTATCGTTGAAAATTTCACGTTGTATTTGATGTGACGTTGTTTTTATTATTTATTTAAAGTAATTTAATGATCTTCGTTGATTGGTTGTTTGGCGCCGACTCATAATTAGTTATTTTTCGCTTTTCAGTTTCTATTTTCGTCGGTTCAATTTTTTGTTAACAAGATTTATTTTTCATTTTTTTGTGGTTAAAATCTAACTCCAGGTCTCCATTATGTCGTAGTGTCTAGAACTATATTTATGTATGTCAAGTTTCAACAGAATCAGTTAACAGGTAAGAATTCAGTGGGTGAACAAACACTCATCCCCTGTTTTACTACCCTTAGGGGTGGATTTTGATTTTGAAATTTAAATGGGACCAACTTCGAGATATACCCTATCCATTAAAAAAATAATCATCCAAATCGGACCACTCTGTAAAAAGTTACGTGTGGTCATACACAAAAAAAAAAAAAAAAAAAAAAAAAATACGCGTCGTATTGAGAACCTCCTCCTTTTTTTCGTCGGTTAAAAATATTAAAAGCGCCCTGCAAAATGCTCTTACTGTTACTTAGAAAAATGTTTTATAGTGGCCATTCATTTTATTCTAATGGAGTTATTTAGCCACACCTCCAAGCTATTTTTAAATTTCATAGAAAATTTCACGGCAAATATGACGATGAAATGTTATGACGATGTTTATTACGTAAACAATTCTACGTGAAGAAAAAATATTAGAACGTAAGACAAATAGTCATACATTTTTATTATGACGACAACTAATGTGTGCGATTCTGCCTTGAACGTCTCTCTGTAGAAAGGAGGTTAATAATGTGACGCATTACAGTAATTATTCAACGTAACGAGGTTGTCGTCGACTGTACCGCGGCTGCAATGAGAAAATATGATGTTGTTGACTTTTTATACGGTTAGAGTGGACCATGCTGGAAAGTGTTTACTTTTTCCCTTTTCAGTTTTACTCCGAGTATTTTTGCTAATTAGGTTACTGGGGTAACTTAATACCTTTGATCTCCGGAGGGAAAGGGTTTTTTTTACCTTTTATTTCTAACGATATGAAATCTGAACATGAGTTGTAGTTTATAAGTAGCTGACTATTATATAAATGTGTATTTACATAGAAGGCTCCAGTATTCGATGTAAGCAGTCAGATCGAAAAGTTCATAGGTAAGGAATGTTGTCTCGAGCTTGTGGTACTCAAAACGACTGACGAGGCTTAGCTTGCTTCCACGACGCCGAGACGAATACGACACGTCTTACTTTTGTCTTCCGGCATTCTACCTAAATAAGTTTATACATTTTTCTTCATTTTAATCCAGAATTCTCTCTAATGTTTAATTCTTAAGAAAAATGGGTTTAGGTAACAGAATTAAAGTTTCCTGAAACTTGTAAAATGTTTCTTTTGTGCAATGTAAAAGGTTTCAGTACACTAGTGTACTGACGCACTATTAATATATTATTATTAATCCCGTTTTGGGACAATTATTTGTTTTGTAGCGTGACACAAATCACTCCGCAGTTGAAGCATATTCATGAAACCGCAAATTAAATGTACATAAGCTCTAATGGAATGTGTTAATTAGAACATTAGGTGTTTTAATTAAACATTGTTATTGTAGGAATGGTTGCAAACTCTGTGAACTAATTAAATTATTTCCCATTTGCGCGCTTGGTATGTTTTTAGCATATACAAAATACTATCCATTAATTAATGGTCATTGTATCTGAAAATACTCACCAGTAATTTAATGATTACTATTTTATTATTTATTGTAATCTATCATATTTGGCCGAATGACGAAATTGCAGAGATGAGCTTAGTATCTTAGTAGCTTAGTTATTAGCTTAGCTAACTGCAGTAGGCGGCAGCGATCTCTCGCTTCCGGCTGTTGTTTTGGCTATGGTTGGGAGCGAGAACGCTTGGGAGGGCGTCGTCTCCTTTTGCGAGGAGGTGATGCTCGCTAAGGAGGCGGCGGAGAGGGTTCGAGAGGCAACGACCTCCCTCCCCACCCGCAGGAGACGGACCGGGCGTCGCAGGAGGGCGTACGCCGACCTCCAGTCACCCTAGGAGTGGGCCTGCGGGCGGCGGACTCGGGGTAGCCCGCCGCCCGATCAGTCAAGGCCCGTGACGGTGGCGCGTCGTGTTCCGCGCGCGCCAGTCAAGAGAAGGGTGCGGCCGATGATGCCGCACGGTGAGAAGGGGCTCGCCTACTAGTGGCGAGCCGGGACCTGCCGGGGATGGTTGGACGACTATAAGTTTCCCACGCCCCCGGCCAATGGTTGGAAGAGGAACACCGTGGTGGTTTTAGTCGGTAAGAGTCCGACACTGGCTCCGCCTTCCCCGGGCGGAGTGCGTCCATGAGGATTTCCCCACGAAAAAAAAAAAAAAAAAAAAAAAAGAGATGAGCTTAGTCGACTGTACTTTTACATACGTTACATAAATTTTCTGCTGACTATACTTTCTTTATATTTTATGTGTTTTTTGTTTTACAATTTTTTGTACACCTACCTGTTAGTTACGTGTTTGTTTTTCTGTTGCACTATTATTTAAGTGTTGCGCGTCGTTAACTGGGACAATAAATATTTTTTCTTTCTTTCTAGTCTTTTAAAATTTTATGCTGCGGCTGAAAGCAGCGATGCCAGACGTACGATAATTAATCGAACAATTAAGACATTTATCACATTGCATATAAATATGACAAAGCAATACAATGCCTGTAGTTGACTGCTATTAGAATTAAAGGATAGAATCTAATCTAAGGAGCATTAGTGGCTCACTCACGAGTTATGATGCAACAATTATCGTCTCACTACGCGTGTTGGAGAAATTGTTTTCCAGCTCTCTTAATCCAACTTTATTGTTTTGAACCCTAGTCTTATCTTCTAGAGAGATTTGCTTACATATCTACTACATACCTACGTTTAGTACTTTCCAAGATAAGCAGTAAAACACAGTTCTCAAATTCTGAGAAAATTATAATATTATGCTCAGGAAGACAAGGGTACCTATTACAAAATTTAATTGAGGGACATACACAGCGATGGTAATTTCCTGCTGAAGAGGATCGCACTGAGAAAAAGGACAAAGGAAGGAATGTCGGATATGAGCCCGCGGCGAAGGAAAACGTAAAGTTTGTAATTTTGTACCCCACATCATTTACTTTTGTTGAACAAAGCCGCAAGTTTGGACAGAATTGCTGAAATAAATAGGAAACAATTTTTCAGATCATAATATTGTTTTTAAAAATGTAATAAAAATAGCGAGGCTGCTCATAAGTTCTGAGTTCCATTCGTAGGTCTTTACTATGAAAATATAAGAAGGTTCACAAGCTTTGTAACTGTAACCAGTAAACGAAGATACACTCGTCTTCTATCATAAGAAACACAATAGGTACTAGATATTAGAATTTTTCATTTGTTCTGTAGATCGTGTCTGTTTGTACTCGTAGCAACGATCCTCCCGATAATTAATGGTTGAGAGGTATGGCGCTTTATGCCGAGAGGACCTGTCCTACTTCGGATACAGATGCTCCCATGTTGTGTACGTCAATATTAGCCCATAAGTTTTAAATGGTTGTATTAATTGTAGGTGAAATAAACGTTATTTATTATTAACTATAAATTACAAGAGTCTGTGTTGTTTCATCTACAACTCAATGAATTTCACTTTAATGCTCAAAATTACATTATTAATATTGATCAGTCTCACAAAACAATATCTATAGCATTTGAACTTCAAAAGAAAAACTAATAACTTTATTGCTTTAGTTTACATATTCAAACATAAAAGTATTAGGTTAATTTTCAAAACTTTTGTTTAACAGCGACAAATATTACGAGTAGTTTCAATTTGCACTTAACTTCGTTGCTACTAATTTACTAGAAAGATTTTGGTGGTCTTTTTGAACCTAATATTATTTTATTTATTATTCGTTTATTAAAGAAAACAAAGGGTCCAGTGTGTTAGTAACAATTTAACTTAGCCTATGTTAGTACCTAATAACTAGAAGAGATTTGGTCCGATCGACCAATTAGTATTATGATAATGCTTCAATGATAATGATTTATTTTGTTCTTTAATTTTATGCGCATAAAACTATGAATTTAATGATGAGAAACAATACATTAACAAAAATTTTCTATTTATTCAGCGTAACATATTAAACGATTAACTAAACACTGTACTCCACTTAATAAAAAATAACATAATTTTTATACCCTTTGGCTTTCCACACACGAATCAGAAATCCGCACTGTATCAACGGCAGCTGAAATAGGGTGTGAGCTCACCGAGCCGTTACGCTGTTGAAATACATCGGCGGAAAACTCTCAAACGCTCGGATTGAAGCTAAATCAAATATTGACCATGGGAAAAGTCATATGTGTTGCTTGCATGCTGGCCAGAAAACCCACAAAACGTTTTAGTTTATTGGCATACAATTTTAATGAATCACCTTTTAATGTATGTACATACGTCATGCAACAAAATGGATTGATTGGATCGATTGAATTGTAAAGTAAAGCTCGTGATGCAATCTGTATAATTAATAGTGAAGTGTCACACGTTGTTCGTAGACTGGAGTTCATGTTTATCGATTTGATAGATTGGTTCATATTGGCGTCAGAAAGATTAATAAGAAATGCTTCCTTGTATTGGTATGACGTCCCAGGCACGTTCTATAAAATCTTAAATATATTTAAAATGGTATTCAAGTAAAACATAAAAACATGACACATTTCTTTTGCCTAAAACGCGTTCTGTGCTTCACGAACGTGACGAGAATAGTACCTACTAGTGACCTCTTCTTACAAACTCACATAATTCATAGGTATGATTAGCTGTTAGCTGTGTACATTACATGGACACAATTGGCTACAAACAATAGTGATGTGCTTTTGATGTGAATTTGCATAAAATACAGAAAATAACGATATATTAAGGTATTTACAAAGCTTCGGCACGTATGCTTTAAGCTACTCCCAAGAAAATATACCAGGCCCCTCAGAAAGTATTGCGAAAAAAAGTTTTTATATATGGGAGACTGGCCAGTTATAATGTTTTTCGAAAATATGATTATTTATAAGTAAAAATAAGTAAGTTCCAATTTCAAAATTTCCCTCCACATTTTTTGCGAGTTAATTCAAAGTATTGTGTCTCACTGAAATATGGATCTGCGCCGGGAACATTTTAGAGCTATGATTTTATACGATTTCAAGTGTCGCCTGAAACCGGATGAATCGTACGATAGACTTCAAATGGCATTCATGGATGAAGGCCCTTCCAAGGCAACCGTGTATCGTTGGTATAACGAATTCAAGCGCGGTCGACCAACTTTGGGGGATGACGAAAGAAGCGGTCGCCCTTTGACGGCTGTTACCGAAGAAAACGTGCTAGCAGTGAAAAATTTAATCCAATACAATAGGCGAATTACATATCAGGAGATTCAACACATATTGAAGATTGGATCGGGAAGCGTTCACGAGATTCTACACAGCCATCTTCGCGTGAGGAGGATAGTATCACGCTGGGTGCCGCACAACCTCACCGATGCTCAGAAGCAGGCCCGGGTGGAATGGTGCCGTGATATGCTTAACAAATTTGAAGCAGGCTCGTCTCGGCGTGTTTACGACATCGTTACAGGTGATGAGTCCTGGATTTATCAATACGACCCAGAAACCAAGCGCCAGTCGACTGTTTGGGTGTTTCAAAATGAGCCAACGCCTACCAAAGTGAAGCGATCTAGAAGCGGGGTTAAGATTTTGATCGCTAGCTTTTTTAATTTGACTGGCCACTTGGTATCAATTCCCTTACGGGATCAAAGAAGCATTAATGCCGAATGGTATACTACCAAATGTTTGCCAGAAGTTTTCTCTGTTATAAGCAACAAGCGACCAAACACAGGGCTCCGCGGGCTACTGCTCCACCACGACAATGCACCTGCGCACACCGCACTCAAAACGAGGGACTTCCTGGACAGCACGCCAGTCAAACTCCTGGGTCACCCTCCTTACAGCCCTGATCTAGCACCGTGTGACTTCTTTTTATTCCCAAAAATAATAAAAAATCAGCTCAAAGGGATACAATTTTCGTCGCCGGAAGATGCGCTGGCTGCGTTCGAGCAGGCTGTAAACGAGGTGTCTGCGGCGGACTGGAAAAAGTGTTTTGAAAACTGGTTTAGGCGCATGAATCTTTGTATAGAGGCTGGTGGAAAGTACTTTGAAAAGATTTGATAAAAATATATGTACGTATAGAACAATTTTTTTTAGTTTCGCAAAACTTTCTGAGTGTCCCACGTAAGTAGGCTGAAATAATTTACTTTAATTTCGAACCAAACGGTCGGAACATAAGTTTATTTCTTATATTTATTGCGGCAACGTGATACGAACAATGAGAGCGGTCTGAATGGTTTCCTTCTTTTTATAAGCCTGTTATAAGAATGGATTTTCCTTTCCTTTGGCTTCAGTAAAGATTTATGCGTTACAAAAGAGGTTACATAGCATTTACATCGATTTAAGGAAAAAATCCTCTAGGAAATGTACTCTTACATTCAAAAGAGTAAAGGTTCTTCTTTTAAAATAGCCACAGCTGCCATATCAAGCCGGGGTTCTCTTAAGATACTCACTCAAAAGCAAACTCACTTTTCAATTACTTTGTTCAGTTTTTTAAATCTATCAATCAGTTTTTTTAACTTCTTGGTGTTGAAACAAAAGAAACACACATGAATTTACTCTGAGCGCTTACCACTTGACAAATTGCTTTTGTACTGAACACTATTGGAAACTTCACCTGTTCATTGTATAGGAACAACAAAATTGAGAGGAAAGTTACTAAATTTGTGGTCTAACTCGAGACAGTCGTGTCTGCTGTCTATTTGTTTGGTATTTTAACGGTATACAAACTAAGCTTTTAAAACTAAATTGTTGTTGTGCCAATATTATGGTGTGGAATAATAAATAAATAAATATTTTTCGGACATTTTTACACAGCACCATCTAGTCCCAAACTAAGCAGAGCGTGTACTATGGGTACTAGAAAATGGATATAATACTTAGATACTTTTTTTTTGTAAATACATACTTATAATACATAAGAAACACCCAGACAAACACAAACACTCATGTTCATCACACAAATATTGGTGTCCTGTGGGAATCGAACCCACGACCTTGTGATTAGCAGTCCGACACTCGAGCCACTAGACCACAGACGTCGTCAATCTTCTAACCTTACATAAGGCAGGAAGAGGTCAACATTATTAACATAATTTTGTAGTTGTTACCACTGCATCCATCAGATTTAACACCAACCACCAACTCTGACTTAAATTAGCAATCTGCCATATGACGATTCTCTAACTGAAATAATGTGACTATAACACATGAAATAAACCCAAAACAAAACTTGAAACAGGAAATGCGTTGATTTGTATTGTCTGTTTAATTGGATTTTGCGATCGGCTTCCCTTTTATAGAGATAATGAGTTACAAGAAGTGAGATTGCGGAATAGGCATCCAATTGCAGCCTAAATGGCCACGCCAAATGGGAGCGTGTCCTTGGAAAATGTATGGACTCTGCGGTCATCGACTCGCTTGTCTAGCGTAATGACTTCTGGAATTTCCAGATTTCAGTGTAAATTGAAACTGCCGTAGACCGAGAAGAGAGGTAAGTACTTACTTTAAAAGTAGTAACATACATACATGGATGACGTCATGCAGTACGTAGGCTTTCCGAATCCACGCGTGCGAAGCCGCGGGCAAAACTAGTAAATAATAAAAAAGCTATTCGCAAAAACTGATTTTTTACTTAACGCTATGCTTGGCTTTATTTGTCTCAATATGATTATAGTGGGTAACGCTAAACACAAAAAAAAACTAGACTAAGAAAACTAGATTAAGGATTTTTTTGCAACTTTTTTTCCAAAGAGATGATGTTCTATTAGTTCTGTTATTCGTTACACTTTTTCTGTTGTAGTCTGTTTGTGACAGGGGTCAAGCGGCTGAAACCTTCGTCAGTTGACCACTGAGATGCCCGCCATAAACAAAACAGTAAGCGTTTAATAATATACTGACAAAAAATTAGTTGATTTCCTTGATTTTAATTTTCAAAGATATAATAAATGTCTCGAAGGACCAGGCTGCGTTGGTCATGGGATCAGAAAACTTCAGTTATGCATGCAATTATAGCAATACGGAATTGCTATTGATAAACCGAATATGGCTTTGAATAATGCCAATTGAATATGACAATGGGCCGTAGCTATGCAGAAAACGACCAAACCCATTTTGGTGGTAAAATGAACGAATTCATTCGTTTATTCTCATTTAATTTTAGCATTTAGCACTGGTAATTTTTTGTCATAACTGCAGTCAATTATAAAATTATTGTGCAACGGTTCACGCCTTAACTGGGGTGGACGTGGTTTCACACTTACCTCGATTCAATATTGTTTTAGATCCACATTTTCTTCTTCCTAATTGAGTAAGTTTAACTAAGTTAGAGAGACTAACAAGGATTGTGAGAAACGAAATACGTGTTACTATTTTTATTATCAACCTAACCATGTTGGAACGGCTTGAATTTAACGAAAGCGGAAAAAATCAGTAAAACCCGTTATATTAGTAGTTCAATTTAGATATATATTTCAAGAACTTATTTGCATTTGATCTATTTAATGGTAATTTAAACAGGCAATGAACATTGAACATGGTATCTATTGAATTCAGGCAGACAGGGATAATTTAATTTAAGAAAACCTCCACGTGTGCCTGACGGCTGCTTGTCCTTCTGGACACGTCTGGAGGGATCGGCAGTTGTTTGGCCGGTGCATCCTGGGCACGGGCAATAAAATCCTGCCAAGGGATTAACTTTCGGGGGATTTTCTTGCCTGTGGCGAATATTCTGGCGCGGGAGGGGCCCGTTCTGGGCCAGTAGGGAGTTGCTCCACGTGTCCCTCTGATATCAGCAGAGAGCACAGTGGAGGAGCAGGGGCGGGCCCGGTGTGCACTCACCCTGCCACTGGGCAGGCAGCGGGGGGACTGTCTTTCCCTGCCCCCGTCGATCTCGTAACCCCAGGAGTGCCCGCTGAGTAATGTTCTCGCGCCTCTTGGGACCGAGGGTCTTGGTTTCAACGCCCGGACCGCGAGGAAAAAAACCTCTATAAAAAATTACGGGAGGTAGGGCCTGCGAGCAGCAGACTCGGGGTAGTCTGCTGCCCGACCAGCAGCTGGCGTAGCTGGCACAGCCGGCGTAGTTGGCGCAGCTGGTAAAGGCCCATGAGGTGAGGTGGCGTGCAGTGTTCCGTGTGCGCCACCAAGGAGGGTGCGGCCAACGTAAGGTCGCACGGGGAGAAGGGGCTCGCCTGCTTGTGGCGGGCCAGGACCTGTCGGGGGTGGTTGTGTGAATACTCACGGGTTCCCACGCCCCCGGCTAAGGTAGTTGAAGGAACACCGTGGTGGTTTTAGTCGGTAAGAGTCCAACACTGGCTCCGCCTACCCCGGGCGAAGTGCGTCCATGAGAATTTCCCCACGGAAAAAAAAAAAAAAAAGAAAAAACGAGATAATTTAAATGAAATATGATACATTATTTGTCATATCGCCTCAACTTGTTACTTATGCCAATAAAAGTAAAGAACATAAAATATTTGACCTGTTTTTGTGTACCCAACATACATTGCCCTTTTTCGATTAAAGTTTTGGGTAAAGATCGCCGGCTCATCCGGGAGCGACCACTTTGACCGCTCACCCGAGCGACTGTTAAATATTTGCTGATGTTAAATAGTTTCATGTATTCCACTTCATATAACATACATAGTTTAGTTTTTATGTTGTGTAAAGGGCCATACTATAATTTTCGTGAGTTATTGTTTCATGTAGGTTCATGATTACGTGTTAATTCATATTTTTTTTGACTTTTCCCGTTGGCAACATTCACTTTTATATTACTTTTTAAGTCTTTGATGTTGCATTCAAAATATTTTGCTTACAATTGGTGAAATCATTATCTACCGTCGTCTTAGGTTTCTTCGTGATCAAAATTGAACAATAAAAATAAACAGTAAAGAAATTTTTTCACGTACAAATTTTCCAATATTCTAAAGGATTACAGTATATCGTCACGTGTATTTTATTAAATCGTTATATTTAGCTGCACCGAACGAAGAGATCAAAATTGGCAATTTTCGATCGCATAAAATTGTATAGCCACTCTCGTCGACAATTTTACTGCATTCTCTATAGTGCGCCGAATGGGAATGGAAAACTTTATTTCAAATGATAAAAAAATATTTTCAGTTCTAAAAATATGAATGGAAATAATCCCTTTTTACTACGTTTTTATTAACTCGGTTTCCTTCTTTACGCAATCAATTTTTATGTAACTTCCCGATGAGCTAGAGACTTGGACATAAAATATTCAATCAATCAATCAACTCAGCCTATCGCAGTCCACTGCTGGACATAGGCCTCTCCCAAGTTGCGTCACAATACATAAAATATTACTGTACATAAAATATTACTGTATTATTCTTCTTAAATAAAAGTCTTCTAACAGCAATATTGGTGTTTATTTTATTAAACTTTACAGACCTAGGTTTCACATGTCTTAATGCCAAATCACCGGAAGGAAGGGACAAATGCCCGCGCCGTTCCCTGTTACTTACAGTGTGGCCATACTACAATTACAGTGGACGACGGAAGCATTTTAATAACGCAAAAATAGCAAGAATTTGTAGGAATATTAAATTTCAACTGAATAATATTACTCACTCATGTGATCGGATTCCTTAATAAACACATTCATATTCAATTTCATTTAAACCTGACTGATTTAATATCAAAGCTGTATCGATAAAGCATAATATTATTCAGCGCACGTTCCGTTTACGTAACTAAGGGATCGGTCACATTTGTATCACAATTCATCAACATAGTGATGACTAATTTCTTGTGTGTACATGAGCAAATAGTATACACTATAGAATTTATTGTAAATTCTTTACTAAATAATGTATTACGTTGATTAATAATAGAAGAACAATGTATCCAGAGATAGACATGATACATGGAGAGTCAGACCAATGTATGATGTGTGACGAGGATAATAGAAGGACAATGATCATGACATATCAAAATTAATGTTCGGATGACAGCGAAAGACTCCGGCTTTGGATTATAAATTTAGCATAGTAGAAGGCCTTTACTACGGAGTATCAAATATTGAATAGACTCATATTTTCATAACGTATAACAACATGAACACTTTTCTTTTTTATTATATTTAAGTAGGATAACAAAGGAAATTGAATTTTTCTCCACGAAATATGTTATACGTTTATAAGCCTTAAAGATAATATTAACATTATAAGAATCTAAATAATAAGTTAATAGAAATGTTATCTACTGACTGTTAATACCGGAACGCGTGTCGCTGGTTCGCCGCTACCAACACATAAAATACGCAATTACGCTCACCATGTATCTAGCGTTCAATGCAAAATAAATTAAGCCTAAAAAAACCGCTTTTAGATATGCTGCAAAATACAATCTTAGTGACTCTGCCTCCAAAACAGCATTGATGATTAAGCAAACGGTTCGCGCTCTGGTGTCCTACGAGACACCGGTACGAGGTGACAAGAGCACGTGCCTTTACCACTTCTATTACCTTGTTATTTAGATTTCTATGATTCACACAGTCTACGCTGAGCCTTAAGATACTTCATGCAAAGCTATTAAGTTTCACAGACTGCAACGTCGGCGTCAACGCTCAGAAGGTGAAAGTGCATCTAATACAGTGAGAGTTACTAACTTCTAAGAATATGTGAATACTCAGATAGTTCCGAACATTGACTCCTAAAGTCTAGAATTCATCAGCAGTAATACTTACAGATTCTGATATAAAATGCAATTATGTTCGCAATGTGGTCGCAGAGCTTGTATCTACATAATGTATAGAAAACGTAAACGTACTCTATTGGTATGCGAATATACAAAAGACGCTCAATACAATAATGATACTAATACATCAATAAGTATGCATGTTATTCTTAAATAACAGCAACTGTAATCGTATAAAATACTAATTGCTAGGCACGGTGTGTTACAAGCGGCTATACAGCGCTTTGTTACGGTATGGTACGAACGGCTACGCAGCGCTTCGCTACGGTATGCTACGAACGGCTAGGCAGTGCTTTGCTACGGTATGCTATGAACGGCTACGCAGTACTTCGCTACGGTATACTGCGAAGGACTGGCTACGCAGCGCTTTTCTAATGTATGCTACAAACGGCTACGCAGCGCTTACTTACGGTATGCTAGGAACGGTTAGCTTAAATATAGTCGGGTGACGAATTTCCGCTTCACGGTCCCAAAGGAATAATAATAGCTGCTTACTCGAAGTTTGCGCATGTGTTGTCAGTTTTCAATTACGCGGAACCTTATCATTAGTTCCTGTATTAGGTAACTCAAGATGGTCTGGCAATGTAAACCTGTTGTTATGGGTTCAGACAATATGGGTTACTATCAACAGAAAAGACTCCCTTTCAGTTAGCTATACCAATAATATGAACTCGACACACAACATGTTGAAACAGTGTTCGATATTAACAATAACTTTTCAGGTTTTCCATGTCCCTCGACGACGGTTTTATTTTCGTATTTTATTTTCCTCGGCTTGTGAGTTGAACAATTGAATCCAGATGAACACAGTAAGCAGTTATTTAATTTGCTTTCGGTTCGTTTTCATTACTCATGTTTTTGTTTCTTTGATAGGTATTTATTTTCATATAATTTTATTGTTATATTGTTTGTATTTGTTTAACTTAGGAATCAGTCTGTTTATCATTTTCTAATACAATACTCTTGAAAAAAATAAAAAGAGTAGTCGATTGAGATTAATCCTCGGCAAAAATCATAAGCAGTGCGCTATTCAGTAGCTCACAATCACAGAGTAAACAGTTCTTGTCTCAAGTGTTGCGGTGACAAACAAGCTGATTCCGGTTTGTGACCTAATTTGAATGACAAAACGGTATCATCAAGTACACTAGACTAGATGAAAACAGCGATTACCTAGTGGATACCGGAATAGATTTTTAAATCGATATCAAAGAAAAGAGGACTGTAATTGGGTTATTAATTCAGCAAAGGACGGTATTGTGTGGTAGTGTTGGGCAGATATGATAGTATTCCATAGGGTCGCTTTGTCGTTGTGTCTGACTTTTCGTTCAACACCATAACGGTGAAAAAAAATTTTTTTTTCTGGAATCATTTCGGCGTTCAAGATTATTTTACCTATTTTTTTGTGAAGCCCATTCCAAATTCATGAGAGCTTTGCCAAAATCTTTGCTTCTACTTTCAACAAGACGTAACTTTTAGGAAATTATATTTCTGACCTAAATATTCTGGACTTAACAGACAGACGTCTTCATTGCTGTAGTTAATTAAAATTTAACGAAAGTTAATTATAAGACAGTAGGGACAGACGATTACTGAAGCCGACTACTTTTCTTTCCAACCTACTAAATCCTTAAAGGAAAATCTATTGAAATAGTTGAAGGTTACGTCAATATTCTCTGGAAAAATCCAAAAGAATTTACTGGACAACTAAAGAATATGTAGGAGGATCTAAGCCGTTTCTGTTTACGAACAACAATGTCCAATCCATATAAATATATGTAATAAGAATATGTAATAAGAATATGTAATAAGAATATGTAATAAGAATATGTAATAAGAATATGTAATAAGAATATGTAATAAGAATATGTAATAAGAATATGTAATAAGAATATGTAATAAGAATATGTAATAAGAATATGTAATAAGAATATGTAATAAGAATATGTAATAAGAATATCAAACTTGTATTGACGAGCCATATCCCAAAAAAACCGGCCAAGTGTAAGTCGAACTCACACAGCAGGGGTTCCGTACCACCCATCGACCTGATACCCCATAGAAACTGATTTAATTTACGAGAGTTCATCAAAAGACATCAACGTACTATGCGCAAAATGTGAATTTTTGCATCTCTTTCTTACGCAGGTACCACCACATATATCTGTTTCCCCTATTTTTAGTATTTGTTGCTAAATAAAATAGTATGCACTATAATCAGACCAAGATTGACGCTGGTATGTATTACCGTTTTGAAGATAGAGCAGGAACAAAAAAGTTGAAAAAAATGCATGTTTTTCGAGGTTTCTTGTATGGGGCCTGCTTTGGTTTTTTATTTTTTTATTTTTAGTATTTGTCGTGATAGGCACCACAGTAACACATATTCTGTAAAAATTTCAACTGGTTATTACCGTTACAAAGATACAGCCTTATGACAGACAGACGGACGGACGGACGGACGGATGGACGGACGGACATCGTAGCGAGAGTAATGGGGTCCCGTTAGTACCCTTTGGCTACGGAACCCTAAACAAGGATTTTTATGAAACGGGCTTGTCTGACCCTTTGAAGCAACATGGTTGCGGAAGAGCAGATATCACCTATCTTTATAAATTATTTGATTTCTGTAGGATTGTTAGATTTTAAATATCTCGCTCAGCTAAATAATTACTTTCAATTTTCCACGTTAAAGCGGAACTTAATCTAGCTTATAAATGTGCTTAGTAGCTATCTGGCTTTCCGTTTTGCCACATTGCGGAAAATAAATTCTGTCAACCACATTCCACGCATAACATAATTAAATCTTCGAACACATTTTGACTTTACTGAAACTGAAAGCTAACTCCGTACTGTAGCAACACGGAAATTCAATCTCTTCCTAGGCTTGCTTCGTTACTTCGATAAATAAGATTTTTATTCTAGGGCTGCGATAGATGATTCTGCTGCTGCTAGAAAACGAGTTATTTTTTGTCAATGATTGAATGAATTACTATAGCCGCCAAATAGTGATGCTTACATTGCTGTTTCGCTCTGAAGGGTACGGACGGGTACCGGTGAAATTACAATGACATGAGACTTTCCATCGTCATGTCTCAGTTTGGCGAACCGACTTGCGGTACCATTTAGGCAACAGCCTAGGCGGTATTGAGGTTATTATGGGCAAAGGTAACCGCTTAACATTAGGTGGGCATTCAGCTCGTTTCGCCATCCTGTACTATAAAAAAAATAAAAACTATGAGAATCAAGCTATTTATTAAATTAATAAAGAGCGTTCTGTCCTAACTTATTAATTGTGAAATTCCTCAGCTTTAAAGTTTCGCGTAGTAGAATTGTAGAATATTTATAATTCTCTGAACGATAAAAGATGTGGTTCGAACTAAAATTTCTATCAAGTTTTAATCAAGCTTGAAGATAAAACAAAATGGGACTAAACTCTGAAGATCATAAATAAATTGAAAATATTCAAAAACCCATTACATCAAGTTTGTCGCTGATAACGTTTCTTGGAATAATATGATGTTATAGAAAATGGTAATTTGGAAGATTTCATATATTTTTCAATTACTTGTAATGGTCGGCTGTCTGATTCAAGATTAAACTTGTTCCTGCTGATGGCTTTGCTTAGAAATTCTTATCTTTGTTTACTCAACTTTACTGAAAACGATTATAAAAGGGGAGAACAACAAAATAAATTAATTTAAGATGTCGTTAAAAAGTTAAAGCGGTTGTTTGGCGGAGTTTAGGCCCATGACCTCTGTGGTCTAGTGGTTCGAGGGTCGGACTGCTGATCACGAGGTCGTGGGTTCGATTCCCACAGGACACAAATATTTGTGTGATGAACATAAGTGTTTGTGTTGGTCTGGGTGTTTATTATGTATCATAAGTATGTATTTACAAAAAGAATAGTATATATGTATTATATCCATTGTCTAGTACCCATAGCACAAGCTCTGCTTAGTTTGGGACTAGATGGTGTTGTGTAAAAATGTCCCAAAAATATTTATTATTATTTTTTATTTATTCAATCTTCGGAGAGTGTTTTTTCAAAAAAGAAATACATTAACTGCAACTATCAAATGCCGTTAAAGATAATAGAAATAGGACTGTAAAATTTAGGTTCCGCTATTGCAAGAACAAAAAGTTCTGATCGTCTTTAGTATTTAGCAGTAAGAAAGAAGGAAGAGAAATTGGTTATAACTATTGTAAAACGCATCAGAGTACAACTTTCCTTTCATTTAACAGAATATACCCTTAATTCACGAGATCTTTAGACAAAAATAGGAGCATAAAGGTTACCAGCTCAATCTGAGCCGGTGATGGTGCCCGGCATCAGATCGTGTAGGTAATATTATATCCAGGTCACTATTTCCAGATACCCAATCAATTCTCGTAATTTTAGCATCTCGCTCAGACCACTTTTCAGTGACGGATCTTGTTATTTATTTATTTGTTATGCTCGCTCAGCTTTCTCTTTGCCAAAGCTAGTTTTTATTATGGTCAGATTTGGCAAAGGGGCCAAACATTAACACGGGTGTTCTGTAATTTTTATTAAATTTGTTATTTTAAACTCAATTGCTTGGCAGATTGCGCTTGGTATTGCTTGAATTGAGATCAGTATGCAGTGGTAATGTTTATTGCTCGCTTCCAATAACACATTAACTAGGTACGTCGTGAATTTGCGCCTGATCCCTTGAATATTTATCCGGCACTCGGAATTGTAAGTCAAAAGAAATTCCTTTCAATAAAATTACCTGCGTAATTAAAATAAAACAAAGTTTAACCGGATTAAATCGCGTATATTATTTAAATTGGTTTCCCTGACGTTTCGAAAGCTTTGCAGCATTTCGTGGTCGCAGATAGACTAAGATGACAAGCGTCTTTACAGATATTTCTAAAAAAATATTTTAATCTACCGTACAATATTATTAATTAAAATCGTTTCGATGCACGCAATAATCACTCACAATATCATTATCTTTTACAGTGTTGAGTGCTGTTTGGGACTTGATTATTTTTAGGACTGGGTTCCAAACAGGTGGTAGCTGATAACCATCTTCTCAATTAAAATTAGGATGTTTTTTAATTTCAATAGCCTCACGGAGCATTCTAGGTACATATCGGTTTTCCTTCGCCAGAACTTGTGGTTTATCAAATCGAAGAAAATGGTTGGGTTTGTCTAGGGCATGTTCACATACTGCAGGCTTTGTGGAGCGTCTGTTCTTGACGTCAGCTATATGTTCTTTAATTCTAGTGGCTTCTACTACTTTGTTTTATTACAATGTGTAGTGATCGCGAAAACCTAAGAAATGATTACCTGCGTAACTTGAATTTTGAGATACTCCGCAGAAAACAATCATGTATTTAACGTATTACATAATATTTTTTAGATATCTTTCATTCCACTAAACACCTGTCTCAATCTCATGATCTAAAAACAAAATACATTTGACTCGCACTTACGTGACCCTTTTATTTCGAGGGTTGCAGACCCAGAGCCGCAAATACGAAAGTTTGATGCTTTGTGAAAGTTTTTTTTCCAACAAAGCCTAATATTGGCTTTGTTTGGTCCTCAGGGGAATAAGTTAAGCGTATTATTCTTTATTACTTAATAATATCATTGATTGAAGATGGGTAAGTCTCTGGTGTGGGACGCAACGTGCGTCGACACCCTTGCACCATCCCATCTTCCTAGCTCGGCAAGCTGTGCTGGCGCTGCCGCTGCCGCTGCAGAGAGCCTCAAACGGCGAAAATATAATAACTTAGTTAGTAACAATTATATTTTCGAGCCGTTTGGGGTAGAAACCCTCGGGTCGTGGGGTCCGAGTGCCCACCTTTTATTTAGAAATATTTCTAGGCGGTCAGTCGACACTTCACGTGACCAGAAGGCTGGCCTTTACTTTGGTCAAAGATTAAGCATTGCCATACAACGCGGCAATGCTGCCAGTCTTCTGGGCACGTTACCAGTTGAAAGCGTCGCGGAGGGATATTTTGATACTCCTTTTTAGTTTTTAGCTTTAGGTGTAAGTAGTTTTATTTAAGGTTTTTTTATTTTTAAATAATGTATTTTATGTTTTAATTTCGATGTGAATAAATAATAATATATCATGATTAAAATAGATGTCTACATTGTCATGAAGAATAACCTCAGAAAACAGCAAGCAAAAGCTCCTTTAATTTAGTTAATACATCCTCCAAACAAAAACACACTTCCTTTCTTGAAAAATCGATAGACAGTAAACTCCATAAATCACTAAGCACTAGTTGAAAATGGCACACACACACACACACACACAGCGTGCGCGTAAAAAAATATAAGCATTTAATAAGATAGCTTGTCAAGGTATTGGGGATCACTAAGGATCACTAGATATCTATGAAATGGAAAGGTTTAATAATGATGTGGTTAATCCAAATTAAATGATATTATTTTATGATGGTGTTGATGTTAAAAGTGCTTTATAAATTATACAGAAAATCAATAGTGACATGCAAACAATACAGTTAAAACTAAACAGTCTTTCATATACCTGGGTAGATTAGGTAGATCATACCTACATATTACAAAACATTGTATCGAAACTGGAATACAAATATTAACAGAATTTTCTAAGCAAAAACAGTGATACCCAGAAAGTATAAAGCCGCGCGCTGAATAAAAGTGGCCGCCTTATCAGCCGCCGACGAAGAGTGAAAAGAAATGGAGAACATCATGAAAGATGGCTGGAAGAAGGTTCTGATGGACAAACGCGACGTACCGTTGTAATTCAAATGCAGGCCTGTGTTCGGGCAGCTTGAGTCTAAAGTTTAGACTAAGACTGCCCAAACCCAATGGCTTACCCTTCAATAGTTTGAACTCTAAACTAACTCTAGTTTTTAAACTTTTGAGAATTTCAATCATCACATAAAACTATTTATTCGGGACTATGTGTCGATGTGAGCCACAATGATATTTAGATTATTATCTGTCCATGAATAATGCTGAATAAATAGTTTAACATACATATTATTTATTTATTTATATATTGTACACCATAAAATACATTACATTGAATATGCATTTAAACTATTGTACGGTCGACCGCACGTCGGTAGTAACACTTTGACATTAGCAGCATCTTTATTTCGTAAGCAGTAAGGGCGGTTTTCGAATTGAAGTGTTACCACTGTCATGCAGTCGACTGTACAAATGGTGGCCTTATCGCAATCAGCGATTTCTTCCAGGCAACCTTAGGATGGACAAGAATGAACTGGACAGAAAATGGGGTTGTCAAAGTTGCAAATTAGATACATAATTTAATAATAAAATAAAATGAAATGCTAAACTAATACTATAAAAACTTTTTACCAAAAAATAAAACCGACTTCAAAAACCTTAACTAAAAAGTAAAAAATAATCATTGTATGTATTTTAAAATCTTAACATAAACCAACATTTTGAAGGCGGCGTGATTGACCCTTTGCGTCATGTAAATATAATGTACAGTCGAGCGCATATCTATAGTAAAAAACAGTTTATGTGAACTTACATGAAAATCACGCGCCGCCTTCAAAATGTTGGTTTATGTTAAGATTTTAAAATACATACAATGATTATTTTTTACTTTTTAGTTAAGCTTTTTGAAGTCGGTTTTATTTTTTGTTAAAAAGTTTTTATTTCATACTTTTTAGTTGAAAATTGCGAGGGTTGATTCATAAATGTTTATATAACCAATTTGTTTTTTTTTTTTTTACTAACCTTTGCTATCTCACTGCTGGGCAAAGGTCTCGCTCATGTTCTTCCAAACGTCCAATCACTATCGTGAAAAAAAAACACGCATATCGGCCAAGAATTCTCAGAAAAACGAACCAATGTGCAGATCATCTAGATAGGCGAAGCTAAAATAAACTGATTTATTGAAGCTGGTTAAAAAACTACTGAACCCAAGTCAATGAAATTTATATGAGACCACCGCGCGGACTTTCTCTACCAAATACAAAAACAACCACGTAAATCGGCCCACAAAACTCGGAGTAATCGGTGTACATAAATGAAAAAAAAAAAAAAAAAAAAAGACGCGGAATACATAACCTCCTCCTTTTTTTGAAGTCGGTTAAAAATGGAAATAACAATATATTCTATAAATCCTAATACATAAATCGTATAAAAAATATACATATACATAATAAGCAACGGTAAAGTAATTAAAAACGACCACATACAGGAGAAGAAACATGTTCATAGCGACAAATAGTGATCCTTCACAAGCCTCCTAAACACTGGCAGCGATTGCGCACTTCTAATAGGCACTGGCAATGCATTCTACAAACGAGCAGCCTGAACCGTAAAGGATTTGTCAAAAAATGTTGTGGAATGCATTGGCATTTTTAGTCTTAAATGATTTGATGACCGAAGGAATCAGTGTGAGTGTTGCAGAAGAATTCCAAACGATTCTTCAGGTAAAACCTAACCTAACCTAACCACCGGTAACCACTTTAGCTTAACACGGAAATCAGAAACAAGGTCATATTAATTAAAGATAACCATGTTCTTATGCAATGTCTAACAGAAAATCCTGTAATCGCACTTTTTCAATACATAATGTTTGGTTGTTTGTTCAATAAAAATAAAAATATTGTTTCCATGTGGTTTCCATCATTAAAACTAACAGCCACCAAAAACTTAAGTTCATATGTTTATGTATTTGCATTTCAGAATTTGTCAGCTTTAGGCGGTCATAACAGTTAATCAAAATTTCCCGAGTTTCACTTTCATTGCCCTGAAGTGTCGGAATTGAGGACGCGTCCGGAATAAATGCGAAATTTATTCAAGAGCCACCGGTGCAAATAAGTTCAGCAATTTATAGCTCAACCACGTGCAGGGTGTGTTTCGGAGAGGAGCTGCCGTACTTACCTACACACATATAGGTAAGAGCAACATGATTGGGAGATTAGCAATTCGAAGTCAACTTTCACCATCTGAAAATAAATTTTAATGATCGAAAGTTGAAAAGCTTCCTTGCAAATTCTATAGCTACGATATGGCATTGAAATTTAGACATAAATAATTATAATATTATGTACCTACTGATCAAATATTAATAATGTAAAAATGATTATAATAATATGATTAATTAAATTGAATGTTAAAATAATTTATTAATTGTTATTTTAAAATAGTTAATTATTTTTATATAATAATGATGAGTGATGATGATGATGACTTTCATAGAAAAATGAGTTTAATAATGTTTAATGTAAATCTTGTTAGTAATTATAAATGTTTTAGTGTTTTGTGACTTTAAATTCAGATTTATCTATCATTTGCATGCTATTTATGGTAAATGTGCCGTACTCAATAAAATTGTACCTGACATCTGTATCTACCACATTTAAGCAAATAAAGAAATTGAAATTGAATAATAGATTTATTCTTGCCGTATATTGGCTATGTGCAAGATGGCGTTGGAAACAGTCAAATCGATCGCAGCGCACGCTGTGGAAGAAATGTGGAACATATCAGGACTGTGTTTTGTATTTCCACGCTAAATTCGCAGTATTTTCGATTTTAATGAGCTAAAGAAGGAAATGGGTTATAAACTTGTTGTGTTGGTCACAACACAAATAATTAGAAGAATAGTTTATGTTTTGTAATTCAGTTTTAATTGTACAGAATTAAATGATAAAATTACTCTTCAATTTTACTTTATTTAAGTTTGATACTCTTTATCAGCATTTCGCAGCAGCAAATAACAAATGAACAAAACTTTTCTATTTATTCATTATCAGCATAACATGGAGACTTAAACATACATTTTCCCTACCCTTTGATTTTCCACTTTCCACACACGAAGCAGAAATCTGCACTATGTCACCTGCAGATGAAATAAGCTAGGAGCGCACTCAGCCGCTCTGTAACGGTATTGAGATCATTGGTGCTGAAAACGTAGTACTGAACTGAGTAGGAATTGATGACTTTCACCCGAGTTAAACACTCTACTTTTCATTTCGAATATAAGGAAAGTAATAAATAGTAGTTTTTCTAAAATACATATTTTATTGGATATTCGTCACTTCATAAAATCATTGTATGTACGAGTTAATATCCCGGCAAATTATGTAGTCTTTTTTAAATTTAAAATATGGAACACACCACGTCACCACCGGCGGCGCCAGACCGTCCCGCTTAATAGCTGGTTTTTTTTTTAAATTCACACTGGCTGTTTATACACTCACAAGACCGCAGCATTTTATTTTATCGATATTTTTCTTAATTATGTTATAAATTTCGTAGCCGACTATCTATAGTTCTGTTTATAATAGTAGATTGTTATACAAGGGTCAAAAATCGTTATACAAGAATCAATTTCCATACGAGGTATTTAGACGCTCGAGCGCAGCGAGGGCGGCTATAGTCCGAGTAAAACAATCTACTTTTCATTTCGAATATAAGGATAACGCCGTAGAGGTTGCAAAATTTTGGGCTTGCCAAGTCTGACAAAAGATCAGTCATACCACTGACACGAAGAAGGAAAGTAATAAATAGTAGTTTTTCTAAAATACGTATTTTCTTGTATGTTAGCTACTTCATAAAATCATTGTATGTATTTAAGTATCGTTACTTTGCAATTTCTGGCAAAAGATTTTCGATTACTGTTTTTGCCTCGTCTTTATTCGCGCGCGCGCACCGATTCGTGACGGGTGTGTATTTCTGACAGCGCTAATTATACGTACTACGTGAAAATGACGAACATCCTAAAGTGTGACAAGTGTAACATCGTCATAGACGAGATGTTGTCGTATATGCAGAACAAAGTTTCAGTGATAGATGAAGAAACATTGGTGCGGATTTGTGTTTCCTCATTCTCCAGTGACGAAATCAAAAACTCGAAGGCGCTTCTCTTTGATTCAGTACCGTCGAATTTACGTAAAATTATACGTAAAAACAAAGGGAAGGAAGTACGGGATTTAACTGATATCATAAATCTGTTAAAAACAGCTGATCCAGATGATATACCAGTGTTTGTGGCCCGACAACTGGAAAAATTGCCACCTATTACGTTTGACCATTTGGACTGCACAAAACTTTTGAAGGATCTCGTTCGAATGCAAGCTACAATTGACGAGGTAAAGTGCACATATGCTACGTTAGATCAGCTAAAGGAATTAAAAACGGAATTTCTTCAAATCAAAAATGATTCCATACTACCTACGTCTGCGTTTAAAGTGAATGCAAAGCGAGGCGCCTGGTTACTAGATAGTGGCCCTATGGGACTATCACATCTCCATAATTCTTCTCACAATGAATTGTGCAACAACAGTGCTAGTGATTTAAATAAGAAATCACCTCAATACAGAGAAATTATGAGGGCAGAAGAAAAACAAAATAAACGTGAGTCATGTACGCAGCAACGGTTATTATCAGCGGGCAGCGCGAGCGCCGGCACCGCCGCGTTGACTCATGCTCAGGCGTCGCATGCGTGTACGACTGGCGCTGTGACGTTTGTAGGGGCGGTGGCGGTGACGTCGTCGCCGACCGAGCACTCGAGACAAACTGTGCAGGGAGCGTGTCAGCTGATTGCTACTAATGACGCTGTTGCAACCGACAATAATATAATAAGGAAGCAAGTTGCGCCGTGTGAAAATGAAACAATTCTAAATGTAAACAATAACGGTGACGGTTGGCAAAGAGTTTCTTATCGTAAGAAGCCGTCTAAATACCGTTACGTGGGCAAGACAGGCATAGCGAGAGATGTGGAGTGTCAATTCAGAGCAGCAGATAGGAAAGTTCCCATATTTATCACTAATATTCATAGTGATACGACTGAAATCGATATAATTAATTATATTCGCTCTAAAACACAGGACACGGTGTCTTTAGAGAAAATCATGATGAATAGAGAAAAGGGCCACATTGCCTTCAAATTTTTAGTTTCAGAGTCTAAATTACCTTCATATCTTGACGAAAATCTATGGCCCCGAGGTATCATATTTAGAAGGTTTATTAATTTCAGACGTCGAAACTCGCACACTGATGACGGCGTAAATATGAATAAGAATGGATAAATGCCCATATGCCCGGTTTGCCAGTTTTAACTGTAAGAACGTAAAACGCTCCGTAGATAGTGTGAGGGAGCTCTGTCGCACTTGTGATGTGGTAGCGTTACAGGAAACTTGGCTTCTCCCCGAGGAAATACCATACCTAAACACGATCGACAGTGGCTTTGGTTACACCGGAATTTCGGCGGTGGACACAACCGCAGGCATACTACGCGGGCGGCCATTTGGTGGCGTTGCCCTACTGTGGAGAAGCAGCGTATTTCAGCAAGTGTCTGTGCTGCGTTGTGATAGTGCTCGTATCTGCGCCATTAAAATAATAAGTAATGATCGGCCTGTGATAATAATGAGTGTATATATGCCGACGAATTCTACAGACAATTTGTCGGAGTTTACGGACTGCCTTAGTATGGTAAGCGCAATAATTGATGAATACGGCATTGAATCTGTATATATATTAGGAGATTTTAATGCTGCCCCGTCTGAGTTGTTTTTCAAGGAGCTTGTAAACTATTGTTCTGAGCAGCATTGGTTATGTGTTGATGTGGAAATACTAGGTATAGACTCGGATACATTTACTTTTATTAGTGATGTATACGGGTCTTGTAGCTGGTTGGACCATTGCCTAGTAACCCAGTCTGCAAGGCAATCTGTTATGAACGCGTATGTTGATTATGACACGGTATGGTCTGATCATTTCCCGCTTATTATTGAGTTTAATGTAAGCGTTCTAGCTCAGAAAGTCCATCATAATATTGTACTGAATAAGGATGTACTATGGAGTGTGCGAAATGAGGAACAGATTGCTTTGTATACTAATGAGTGCCATAAGAGATTAAGACTGATTGATTTTCCTGTTGAGTGTTTTGAGTGTGCCGACTTTTTCTGCCGTAACCCCGGTCACAAGCGTACTCTGGACAAACTGTACTCTGACATTGTGACTGCGCTTCGTGGCGCAGCATTGGCGAGTCGAGGCGGCACTAAAGTGGGGGTAGCTGGCTCGCGTGTAGTAGGATGGAACAAATATGTCAGCGGGGCTCACCGGGTGGCCAGAACGAAGTTTTTGGAATGGGTGTCGTGCGATAAACCTAAGTGTGGGGTCGTATACCATGAAATGTGTCATAGCAGGAGGGTGTTCAAATCTCGACTAAAATGGTGCCAAGATCACCAGGATCAATTGAAAATGGACACTCTTGCTGAGAAACATTTAAATGGGGATTTCCGTGGGTTTTGGCAGAATACCAAGAAGGTTAACTTGAGGCCTGGTCGCCCGGTGAGCGTCGATGGGGTAAGTGAGCCGAGGGACATAGCTAATATATTTAGATCTCACTTTTCTGTGCAGCCACAGTTGGCTAGGGCGGTTGCAGTAGTCAATGCTGAGGGTCCTGTGGGAATTGTGGGGACCAGTTTCTCTGCCAAAGATGTGGCCAAAATCACAAAATTTATGACGAAAGGCAAATCCCCTGGCCACGATGGCCTCAGTATTGAACACTTGCAACATGCTGGCCCACATATATCAAGGGTTTTAGCTATGTTCTACTCGTTATGCGTGAGCCACTCCCACCTGCCGTACGATTTTATGAGAACAGTCGTAGTGCCTGTAGTGAAGAATAAAACTGGGGATTTAGCCGATAAAAGTAACTACAGGCCTATCTCTCTAGCGACAGTTATAGCGAAGGTGTTTGACGGTTTGCTTGACGCACAGTTAAATAAGTTCGTGACACTGCACGATAATCAATTTGGATTTAGGCCAAAATTATCTACAGATAGTGCAATACTGTGTCTCAAGCATTCTGTCAGATACTATACGGATCGTAAAACTCCTGTTTACGCGTGTTTCCTCGACCTGTCTAAGGCCTTCGATCTGGTGTCGTATGAAGTTTTGTGGCAAAAACTTGAAAGCATAAAAATGCCTCATGAACTTATTAACATCTTTAAGTATTGGTACGCACACCAGGTTAACAGTGTCAGATGGGCAGGTGCAGTGTCGGAGCCATACAGGCTAGAATGTGGGGTGAGACAGGGTGGGTTGACCTCACCCACGTTGTTCAACCTGTACATGAATGCACTTATCGTCGCGCTCAGCAGTCAACATGTCGGTTGCCACGTTGATGAAGTCTGTGTAAACAACCTGAGCTACGCAGACGACATGGTACTGTTGAGCGCGTCGGTCTGTGGATTACGCAAGTTGTTGCAAGTGTGTGAAGAGTACGCTGGTAGGCACGGCCTTGTATATAATGCCGTAAAAAGTCAATACATGGTCTTTCAGGTCGGCACCAAGTGCCCACAACATGTTCCACCTATTCGCTTGAATGGTGTTCCTTTGGAACGGGTGAACCAATTCAAGTACTTGGGGCACTGGGTAACAGCCGACCTTAGGGACCATGTAGACATCGAACGGGAGCGGAGGGCGCTGTCAAAGAGAGCTAATATGATAGCCCGTAGGTTTGCACGTTGTTCAAATCAAGTAAAGATTACGCTTTTTAAAGCCTTTTGCACCTCTCTATACACGTGCAACTTATGGGTTTCCTACACACAAGCTGCTTACAGTGCCCTCCGTGTCCAGTATAATAACGCGTTCAGGGCGGTATTGGGGCTGCCCCGCTTCTGCAGTGCCTCGGGCATGTTTGCGGAAGCGCGCACCGACTGTTTCCACACCACCATGCGCAAGCGGTGCGCGTCCTTGGTGCGCAGGGTGCGGGCCAGCTCCAATACTGTCCTGGCGATGATTGCTGGGCGACTGGACTGCCCTTACATCAGGCACTGCTGTAACAGACATGTTGCTGGTAGTGCCTGAATGTCAGTAAAATGAATGTGATTGTGAATGTTATTATTGTAATTATAAATATGTGTTTTGTGTCTATATTTTATGTAATTTTATGTCATATGGGTACATACCTGAAATAAATGCATTTTATTTATTTATTTATTTAACCGAATCTGGGGTCAACATTTCAGAATCGCTTGAACAAATTTTTAATTAAATATTAGTCTATAAAACTGAGATTTTGAATTTCGGTACAGACAAAGTTAGTATTTTTTTTTTTATGATTTATAGATCTGCTCTTGACCACAATCTAGACAGCTTTGTCAGGATGTGGTTGACGATGGAGCGAGCAAACCTATTAGGTGCCGATTCACTCCAGCTTTAAAGGCGTTAGGGTTATAAGTGCCCGGAAATACAAAAATTGTATCGTCTTTCTTAAATTTTAATTATGGAACACCCCGCGTCACCACCGGCGCCGGGCCGTCCCGCTTATAGGTTTTTTTTTTAATTCACACTGGCTGTTTATAAACTCACAACCGCGGCATTTTTGTTTCGATATTTTTCTTCCGACTATCTATAGTTCTATTTTTAAAATTCATTCCCGTCCTAGGGTGGAAAGCAATTACTATGAGTTTTTTCCGCCCTAGGGAGGGAATCAGCGTTTTCCACCCGCTACTTGGATCAAACAAACACTACTTTCAGAGTATGAGAAATGAAAAAGCTTTTATTAAGCTTACTTTGTTGTCTCTCCATCTGCTACAAGTTTTACAAATCATTTAAAGTCAGTTCCTGTTGTTCAAATATGCTGAGCTTTTCTATACACATTTTAGTCTGATATAATATGAAATTAACCTTTAAAACTTACCTAATAAGTATATGAAATTTAAAAACCGACCAAGAGCATGTCGGGCCACGCTAAGTATATTAGGGTTCCTAATTACAAACGAATCAAATCGAATATTAATCATTATTTTAGTTTTTGTAAACAGCGCTACCTAGCGCTGAATTTAAGAAGCTAGATTTAAGAAGTATCTCATATCAATATAACACAAAGTTACTTTTTGTGATATTTTTAAATAGGTAGTAACTAAAGGAGCATTATTTGCTAAGATCATTTTTCTCTAAGGTCAATGACCTTTGAACTAGGACGTCTTAAGTATTTTGCAGTTTTTTCACTATAACTCAAAAATTTATAATTAGATTATACTCTAAATAATTTTAAAAGAGAGTTTTTATAAAGTTCTATCAATGTGGAAGATTATAAGTTTCTACGTTGCATAGTTTAGAAATAGCAGGGGGGGGACACATTGCAAGCCACTTTGGCGGGCTATATTTTGCAGATGGTACACCTAATAAAAAAGTGATGTATGAAACATTACCTTCATTTTATTATGCTTATAACTGTAGAAGTTATTAAGCTGTAAAGGATTAGGACAGACGGACAGACGGACAGACGGACGGACATGACGAAACTATAAGGGTTCCTTGTAGGACTACGGAACCCTAAAAAACTATTGTGTAATTACGCACGCTATGTAATAAATTAACAAAAAAAAAACCGACTTCAAAACCCTTAACTAAAAAGTAAAAAATAATCATTGTATGTATTTTAAAATCTTAACATAAAACCAAAATTTTGAAGGCGGCGCGTGATTGACCCTTTGCGTCATGTAATGTACTATTTTTTTTTTTTTTTTTTTCGAATGGGCTCTCGCAGGTGGGACCGAAGTCCCATTTCTGCTTAACCGGACTTAGTTGGCGGAGAGTCCCATGTGGGACTCCATTCGCCGAAAGTTTTTTCCCTAACTTATAAACTAAATACGCGCGGTATCATTAATACCGCGCGAAAGCGGGAACCCCCCGAGGGGGGGGCTCGAACCTCGCTGGGGCATTGCAGGGGGACCCCGCCGTTCCTATGTCCCCCTAGCAGCCGTTGCTGCATCGAATTGGTTTCCTCGAAAGTAGCGGACTTTCGGTTCCTATCGGGTGACGTGTTAAAACGCCGTGAAGCGGCAAGCCTCGCCGGCGAGGCTAAGACCTACCTAGAAAACCTAACCAGTGGCTACGCAATAGCCTGCTCCTAGGAACTACTCTAGAGCATAGGGCCGGTCTCGCGTGACGAGATTATCTCCGGTTGCTTACACCGTGAGGGCGTCCCCAGGGGGGAGCTCGGACCTCGACTCAGGGTGCAGCAGGGGGACCCCGCCACCGGTCCCCCCAGCAGCCGGTGCTGCGTCGGCATGTGTTTCTGTTTCTCGAGAGTCGGACTCTCGGATTCTGTGTGTGTGTCGCGTCGGTCCTCGCCGGCGGGGACGATATTTTGGACGACGGCGTCGGAGTGTGCTTGTACTTTTATCTGACTCCTGGAGGAGTGTAATAGCGTCATCGGGTTCAATGAGTGTGTGTCTGGGACGTCGGATTTTGCTAATAGCAGATGGCTGGTAGACAGTGGCCGCCACGACCAAGGGATTGGGGTGTTTGGGAGCGGAGTCGAAATAGCGTTTTGAGACACGCTTGAAAAACTGCTTGATGGTCGGCAGTTTGAGGTCTAGGTGGAGGTCGACGTTGCGTACGTACCAGGGGGCGCCTACGGCCCTTCGCATGAAACGGTTTTGGAGGGTTTGGAGTAAGTGAATTCTCACCGGCTTAACGTGTGCGAACACAACGCTAGCATAGGCGAGTATGGGGCGGATACAGGTGGTGTATATCCTTACTTTGAGAGGAGTGGGCAACTTACTGTGCGCATTGAGTAGGGGGTGGAGACGTCCGAGGACGAAGGCGGCACGGTTTTTCACCTTGCGGATATGTGGTCTGAAAGTCAGTCTACGGTCAAGGATCACTCCAAGGTATTTGGCTTTACTTTGCCATGGGATCTGTTTACCGAACATTGAAACTGGTACGTTCAATTCTTTGCGGTACTGTGACAGGGGTTTCTTATCGAATAGGACCGCTGCACTTTTTTCGGGATTGACTTCGATTCTCCATTTCCGGAACCAGTCACCTAGGGTGTTGGCCGCGGATTGGAGGGTACGAGAAATAGCGACATGGCTCCTGCCGGAGTAATAGATTGCCGTGTCGTCGGCGAAAAGGGCAATACGGGCTGCACCGCATTTTGGAATATCGCTGGTGTACAGCGTGAACAGTAGGGGGGAGAGCACGGAGCCTTGTGGCACACCGGCGTGAATGGGATGGGGGGAGGAGAGAACCCCTTCTATGCGATAGCAAAAGGTACGATTCGATAAGTAGTCTCGGATGATGAGCACGAGACGATGTGGCACATTCATAGTGTACAGCTTATATAATAAGCCGTTGTGCCACACTTTATCGAAAGCCTTTGCTACGTCGAAAAAGAGAGTACCGGTCATTTGACCGCGTACGAAGCCTGCACTGATGTGTTCTACAATGCGGTGCAGTTGATTAACGCAGCAGTGCTTTGTACGAAAGCCAAACTGCTCGTCGGGAAGGAGTTTATTTGAGTCGGCGAAATCTTTGAGTCGCTTATAAATAAGCTTCTCGTAGATTTTACCGAAGACATTGAGGAGACTAATCGGCCGGTAACTACTCGGCTCGGCTTTTGGTTTGCCCGGTTTTGAAATACCGATTACCGTAGCCTGTTTCCAAGCCTGGGGAAAGATGTTGTTTTTAAATGCCGCATTGAAGATGACGGTCATTAGAGCGATTAGGGTGGCAGGGAAACGTTTCAACACCTTATTGGTGATGCCGTCTGCGCCGGGGGCTTTTTTGGGCTTAAGATCCTTGATTATAGAGAGAACTTCGTCAGGGGTGATCGGTGGGAGCGGGTCATCAGGGTCATCTATTGGGGGGGGGGGAGGGCTGACCTACGCTCTACTTCTGAATTAACCTTGTCAAGGTGGGTTTGGCTTACGGGAAGCGTACTGAGAGTGCACTGAGACTCCAAGCTGTCGGCTAAGCATTCGGCTTTTTCGTCATCATCAAAGGCCGGCCTTTGATTGGGTCGATTTAGGGGGGGCATAGCTGCCGTGGTCTCGCATTTGAGTTTGCGTTGAAGTGCCCAGAAGGCTAAATGAGACGGTTGGATTTCGCTGACTTCCTTGTCCCAGCGATCCTCCCGTACCTGAGCTACACGTCTTTTTACAGTATTCTGCAAAGAGCGCATATGGGCACGGTTGGCTTCGTTGGGAAAAGCGTCATAGGCACGGATGGCCGCGTTCCTCTCGGTCCTCAACTCATTTACATCGTCCGGCAGTTTCAGACGCTGGTCATCCAGCATCGGAACCTGCCGTGAGCATTCGCCCACTACGGACTGTACATGGTTGGTGAGCGAGGTGATCGCGGCCACCGTATCCGCGACTGTCTCGATGGAGTCAGGGATTGAATCTAGTTGGGGGGATGAGGTAGATTTGAGGCGGTCCTCTAGTCTCCTCCAATCGGTTATTGTTTTAGTTAAGGGTGGAGTACCGGGATCCGAGGGACCACCTCGGGGACCCAGTTGAATGATCACAGGTCGGTGATCTGAGTCTAATTCTTGAATTACCTCGATAGAGCGAATACCGAGGTTTACGCGCTTTAAGAGGGCTATATCTAGGATGTCGGGCCGTTGCCCTACTGTGTCGGGAAAGTGAGTGGGACGCATCGGGGCGATGACGTCAAAGGAAAGTCTGTCGCTAAGTGCTTCTAATTGAACACCAGCGGTGTTATTGGAGACACAGCTCCATGAGCAATGTTTGGCGTTTAGATCGCCTGCTATAATTACAGAATTACTAAGATCGAGTAAGGATTTTAGGTCGTCCTCGAGCAGACTCGCGGGTTTGTTTGAGGACCTATAGGCCGAGACTATGGTGATGGGCTGGTGCCCTGTCATGCCTAGGCGACAGATTGAAGCCTCCAGGCATGCTAGCTCTGGGGGGTCAATGGGGATGCAATATAAAGAATTGCGGTAATAGATTAGCGTTCCGCCTAGTGCGGTGTACGTTCTGTCGTTTCTAATCAGCCTATAATTGGCTATGTTGGGATTACGACAGTGGGGCTTGAGAAAGGACTCTTGAACGAGTAATATGTCAAGTTGGTGCTCACGCAAGAAGACAGCTACGTCATCGCGTTGACCACTAATGCCTCTGGCATTAAAGAAGCCTAAATTTAGGGAACGGGGTTTGAATCTTTTGGGTGGGGCCGTATTATACATTATAATTGGAATTAAGTATTCTATAGATGTCTTGGTACTTGGTAAGTACCTGAAGGCGCTGCTCGTGGATGCCTTGGGTAAAGGCCCAAAGTCTAGAGTAGGCGTCAATACGGGTTTCCCCTGACTGGGGTTCGAGGTGTTCTCTCGGCAGAAGGCCGGGGTAGTTTACCGGAGGGGGGGTTCTCATGGGGGGGGGGGCTTTAGCTGCTGGTGCAGTTTTGGGCCTGAGAGAAGGTGCGGGGATGGGTAAGTTCATCAGCGCGGGGGGCTCTGAGGCCGGGGGCGCGAGACGACAGGTCGGAAGAGGTGGGTATTGGGGCTTTTGATTACCCTTAAACCAGGGGTTGGGCCCGAGTGGGCCGTGGAAATTAGGGGAGGGCCCGAGTGGGCCTCTAGGGTTTGGTGGTTGGTAATGGAAGGGGGCTGCGTAGGAGGGGGCTTCCCTCGCAACGCGGTCGGAGGCGCGTTTTGCCGTTTTGGCGTTGCGCATTTTGGGGGCTTTGGGGCATCCGCGATAGTTTGCTGGATGCCCGGCTTTACGGCAAAGGACACAGCTAGGGGGCTCCGTGCACTGGTCCCTCTCCTTGGGACGCTCGCACTCGGTAGTCCCGTGATCGCCTAGGCACTTAACGCACCTGGGCTTTGCGTAGCAGTTACGCTGGGAGTGACCATACAGCTGGCAACGGTGGCATTGACCAGGCTGGTTTGACTTGTGGGGGCGCTCGACCGTGATGCCTGATAAATTGCATACGGTCTTTATATTGTAGATGTTTTTGGCGTTTTCGCCAGGGTGACAAATGACAAGGACCATGTTGTAGGGTTCACCGTGCTTACCACGGAACATACGGTGGGTTATAGCAACCGGGATCCCTTGACGATCGAGGTCGGCGTGCACTTCCGTGCAGCTGACTTCGGACGGAATCCCTCGGATCACAACTCTAAGGAGTCGGTCCTCTGGGAGTGCGTAGGTGTGAAAAGACACACCACGCTCGCGTAGCAACCTGGTAAGGTTGCGGTAATCAGTGGGGGTGGGGACAACTACTTTAATGCCCTGCTGTGTGGGGCGGGCACTAGTGAAATTAATCTTATTTTGATTGCACCAGTCGGATATCCTGGTCCAATATGCCTTATCCTGGATGAATAAGGGAGGCGGGATGGGCACCTTCTTCTGGGAAGGTGAGGTATGTTCCTGAGGGGAGGGGGGCCTGTTATCCTGCGAGGAGGAGTGAGAGGCGGGACGGGGGGTAGGGGCCGGGGCAGAGTTTGCCTCGGAAAGTTTTAAAGATTTTGAGGCGAGAGCCTCGGCCTTGTTTGTTTTCCGGCTGCGTTTTTTACCTTTGCCCACTACCGTGGTAAAGGCACCGGCCTCGTCTTTTTTTTTTTTTTTTTTTTGATCTCGGGGTGGAAAATCCTCATGGATGTCCCCCGCCCCGGGGAGGGCGGGGGGGTCTGTCGGACTCTTACCGACTAAAAACCACCCCGGTGTTCCATCACTCACCTGCGCCGGGGTCGCGGGAACGCGCTATTCTTCCGCAACCCCGGCTGGTGCTGGCCCGCTAGCGCGGGCCCCGTCTCGAGCGGGGGGAGTGAGGTGTTTGACTCCCCCCGCAACGGCTAAGAGGGGCGCGCGTGGAACACTACGCGCCGCCACCTCGGGTCCTGATGTATGGGGGGCGGCGGACGTCCCCGATTCCGTCGCCCCTGGACCCATTTAGGGGGGCTGGAAGAGGGCGTTGTCCGCCCTCCGCCGACGCCCGGTGCGCCTGCTGCAGATCGGAAGGGCTGTCTCCACCTCCCTCAACCTTTCCGCAGCCTCCTTCTGGGAGACGACTGTCTCGCAGAAGGAAACCACCGCGTCCCAGGACTCAACGCTGCCGACCATCGAATTAACTACGGCCGGCAGCGACAGGTCACTGCCTACTTCTGAGATGAGGGCACGACGTGGCTCCTCCCAAGCAGCACACTCTGCCAGCGTATGCCACGCCGTGTCCTCCCGGCAGTCGACGCAGTGGTGACACCGTGCGTCTGGCTCCCTGTTTATGCGACACAGGTACTTCCCGAAGCAACCATGCCCCGAAAGCACCTGCGTCGCCCGAAACGTCAGGGAGACCGGCCTCGTCTGAGTTGACCTCACTGTCCGAAGACATCTCTTGGTCTGATGGGATTGGGGAGCGATCAGGGTATTGAGTGGGGGCTGGGGTGGGGAGAGGTGAGGGGGTACGGTCCTTATGGTCCAGGCTGGCTGAACGCCTAGGCGGACCACGCGGAGACCTCGGCCTCTCCTCATCACTGTCGGAACGGGCGGGGCGCCTATTCCTCCTTAGGGGTGGGGGGGTATCGGGCGACTCTGGAGAGTCGGGGACGTCAGGTTGTTTGGCGGCAAAAGCGCTGCCAAACAGGTCGCCATAGTTGGCGATAAAGGTAGGGTCCTTGAAGAGGACGTTTTTTAAGATGCTGAGGAACTCGGCATCAGACACCATCATATAGATGATGACTAAGCCAAGCCTAGCAACAATGAGAGGGGGAGAAAAATTAGTGGCGTACTAACATGGGGGTTTGCTCCTCGGGTGGGTGTTCCCGGGAGTGTGTTCAAACCCTCCCCGTCGGGTGTAGACGGGGAGGTTGTGTGCCTACTGGTGAGCCCTAAGCTTGCACTCCTGTTTGCCAGTCTTAATGTGCAAACAGGTCCCTAAGTCTCTAGTGTGCAATGGGTGTAAACCCCTAGAGAATGCTAGATAGGACGAAACGGGGGTAAGCTAGGGAAGACTAGGAGATCCCCCAAGGCCTTCTGGCCCTAGCTTCTTCCAATTTTGCTTTGCCCTTAAGGAGCGCAGCTGGCGTGTCGGGTCAACGCCCCTCGGTTTGTTATCACCGTTAGGTATCCACCGAGAACCACAGTAAATAAGTGGGTTTTTCCTGAAGGGACACAACGTTTTAGACTGACTTCCTCAGACAGAGACAAAAGCGCGCCCGCTGTCTTGAAAAAGACAGCGAATGTGCTTATCGGGCTGCAGTCGGCGGGGCGACTGCGGAGGGCGCTACGGTGAGCCGTAGCGAAAAATATTCGAGCACTTAATTCGTCACGAGAGGACGGAGCAGGAGCAGCACGACCTCTCGGGGCGAGTGTCAGAGCGTGAATGCATGTAATGTACAGTCGAGCGCAATATCTATAGTAAATACAGTTTATGTGAACGTACATGAAATACACGCGCCGCCTTCAAAATTTTGGTTTTATGTTAAGATTTTAAAATACATACAATGATTATTTTTTACTTTTTAGTTAAGGTTTTTGAAGTCGGTTTTTTATTTTGTTAAAATGTTTTTATTTCATACTTTTTAGTTGAAAATTGCGAGGGTTGATTCATAAATGTTTATATAACCAATTTGAGATTTTTTTTTTTATTAACCTTTGCTATCCCACTGCTGGGCAAAGGTCTCGCTCATGTTCTTCCAAACGTCCAATCACTATCGTGAAAAAAAAAAACACGCATATCGGCCAAGAATTCTCAGAAAAACGAACCAATGAGCAGATCATCTAGATAGGCGAAGCTAAAATAAACTGATCTATTGAAGCTGGTTAAAAAACTACTCAACCCAAGTCAATACAATTTATATGGGACCACCACGCGGACTTTCTCTACCAAATAAAAAAACAACCACGTAAATCGGCCCACAAATCTCGGAGTAATCGGCGTAAATACATTTAAAAAAAACGCCGAATACATAACCTCCTCCTTTTTTTGAAGTCGGTTAATTACTTAGAAAGATAAAACATTTTGTTGGATTATTTTAAAATGAAATAGTTTCATAAAAATAAAAAAATTCTAAAGAACACAAAAACAATTTAATCAAATTATACGGTTCTAATTTAGTCGCCAAGATATAGCAGCTATAGACTCTTAATTTAATAATGTAGCCTCTTTACTCTAGAAGTCTAGACTAACTAAAACACAAGTCTTGTTTCCAGAAATAAGAGGACGGATTAAGAGAAAACCAATTATAAAGCCTCATTTTTTGCTACAGTTACATGAATACATGTCGCAGACACGTTACTTTTATAGAATCGGATAGATTAGCATTCAAGTTATAACTTATAACCATTGTCCGCATGTCAAGGGCAAAACGGATTTGTAAATAAAAGCCACATAGACTTTTGACCACTGAGAGTACTTTTAGTTTGATTACGGATTCATGAGTCACTAAGGACAAGCCATGTCCGGTTTGACCTGGAGGAGCGACTTGCGCAACCCAGCGCAGGGCACGCCGTTATCGCGGCGGTAAGGCCCGTCATGGAGGAGTGGCTGGAGAGGAGCCATGGTGCCCTCACCTACCAGCTGACGCAGATACTCTCGGGGCATGGTTGCTTCGGTAAGTATCTGTGTCGCATAGGCCGAGAGCCGAAGCCCGGGTGTCATCACTGCGGGAGCTGCCCAGAGGACACGGTGCAGCACACATTTGCGGAGTGCCCAGCTTGGGCCGCGCAGCGCCGTGACCTCATCACTGCAGTAGGCGGCAGCGATCTCTCGCTTCCAGCCGTGGTTCTGTCTATGGTCGGGAGCGAGAGCGCTTGGGAAGGCGTCGTCTCCTTCTGCGAGGAGGTGATGCTCGCTAAGGAGGCGGCGGAGAGGGTTCGAGAGGCGATGACCTCTCTTCCCATCCGCAGGAGACGACCTGGGCGTTGTAGGAGGGCGTATGCCGACCTCCAGCCACCCTAGGTGTGGGCCTGCGGGCGGCGGACTCGGGGAGGCCCACCGTCCGACGAGTCAAGGCCCGTGACTGTGTTGCGTAGTGTTCCGCGACCGCCAGTCATGAGGAGGGTGCAGCCGATAAGGTTGCCGCACGGGGAGAAGGGGCTCGCCTGCTAGTGGCGAGCCGGGACCTGCCGGGGATGGTTGGGAGAATACGGGAGTTTTTCTCACGCCCCCGGCCAAGGGTCGGTAGAGGAACATCGTGGTGGTTTTTAGTCGGTAAGAGTCCGACACTGGCTCGCCTTCCCCAGGCGGAGTGCGTCCATGAGGATTTTCACCACGAAAAAAAAGGATATTCAACTACTTCAACAACTTGTCAAAAGAAATTGCTTTGTCAAACAGCTGGTTTTATAACTTCGGTAGGTTGTACGTCGATCCATCACTTTCTTCGAACGTCGGTATGACGTTTAAGAGTCGATTATCATTTGTGCTCATGACTGGATGCGACCATCATCTTATATTGGTACTACTTACAGGAAAAAGTACCTTTCTAAAATCAACTCAAGATTATATTGTTGTTGCTGTCTACTACTCGGTTTTGCTACTAAATACTACCCCAATGCCTACGGGCAGCAGAAGAAACGTCCAGAACATAACTTTTCTTCTTATATTTATTGTGGCAACGTGATGCGAACAATGAGAGCTTTTTGAATCGTTCCCTCTTTTTTGTATATCTATTATTACAATGGATTTTCCTGTTTTTTGGCTTTAGTAAAAGATTTTGGCATAACAAAAGCGATTACATGTTGTTCTTAGATTTGAGGCGATAATACTCGTCTACCGAAGGTAAGGGTTCTGTTTACAGTAGATAGGCCATTTTTACACGACTGCCGTAAAAAGAAGTGTAATATTTTGCTTACCTTGCTGAAGTTCTCTTTAAATACACTCTAAAATATAAACTCATACGTTTTTTCCACGCCCCAAATCCTTGAATGAAGAATGAACACGGTGTATTCATCCTAAGCGCTAACCACTTGACAAATTGCTTTTGTACTGAACACAATAGGAAACTTCACCTGTTCAATGCTTTGTTTCTAATAAGTGAGCCTGTATAGGAACAACAAAAATGACAGAGAAGTTACTAAATATGTAGATTTGTATCTATAAGAAAATAAAAAAGAAAGAAAATGATTTTATTCTTGCGCTCCATTTGACGCACACACTACAAAACTTATACATAATACTATCTATCTGTGTGTCTTTAAAATTATTTGCTAACCACGCAGCTTTAACAAAATTTAAACCATATAAGCTAATTATTTATTTCAACTTAATATAATTTTGGAGTGGCCAAAAGTGAGTAGCCAAAAATACATGATTTAAATTGTCACAAAGGCTCAAATGCTGCACTACATTTTTTCATCGGTATCTTTGCCAACAAGAATAATATGCTAAAAGAAGTAAGCCAGCAGCTATCCTGTTATCCAATTTGCTAGCCTAATTAATCGCCCACGCCAATAGGCAGCGTGTCTTCTCCGATTGGAATGGCTCTGCGGTCATCGACATTCTTGTTTTTGGTGGTGCCTTCAGGAATTTACAATTGGAAAGCAGATTTGCAATTGGCAGCTTCAGCTTTATGCAGAAGCTACATAAAGCTGAGCAAAATTTATAGTGTAATAATTTTTGTAGTGTCGCTGTAATGAAAAACGGTAAAAACAAACAGAGACGTGATCGAGAATTATAAGCAATTAGACCAAAAGTGTATGCAATAGGCATGGAAATGATTGCTATTTATAATTCATTTTCATTCGATGAAATTATTTACTTTAATCACAATGATTTCACATGTGAAATTTCACATGCTATTATTAAAAAAAAAAAAAAAGAATCGATCAATTTTCCCTCATACTTGAACAGGTTTTGAACTGACAATGTAAAAATAATGAATACACTAATAGTCTTTTTTACATAACATACATTGTGCCACAATCTTGCCTGAGACTATTAAATAGTAATCCGTATAGATGCACTCATTGTACGTTTTTATCCAGTACCTATATAAATTTAAAGTGATTTATAATCATGAAACAACTACTTACCCCTTTTTTATTTATACACTAAAAACTAATCCAGCCCATATACAAGAACAAAACTATAATAATAATACAAGCATACGTCGCAAACTATAGCAATTTTATTCACAACACAACACATGTATCGCACCAAAAGATTGTCCAGCAAAATGTGAAATTTCATTTCATCTTCGAAAATTATTTCTTAAACAAACGCGATTTCGTAAACAATTATGTGATTTTGATATGTGCTACAAATTACCGCAAGGAAATAAATACTTTACGTTGCTCAGTATAAAGTTTACTTTTGAAATACTCTCATAAGCTGGTCAAGGTCATGGTAATGTTCGGACAGCGACAAAACAATGCGGCAACGTCATAAATAACTTGCCCTTTTTAACGCACCCGGCATTAGAGCATTTTCGTCCCTACTCGCTCGCTCTCTACCTGCGTCGATGACAATGTGCTATACAATGATATTTGAGCGATCTCTGATTGATTTCACATTTTGCGATTTTCACAGACTACATGTAGGAGGAAGGTAGCGCGTGCGATATGTGAAATCTCATATAATATGTTATTTCACATGCTATTCATGAAATGTTCCATGCCTAGTATGCAAACAAAACTAGGATAAAAATCACAATAGAGTCAAGTAAACACCATCGCAATCAATCAATCAATCTATCAATCAAATGATTTATTCGCCACAAGATATCGTGTACAAAGATATTACAATTAATTAAAAGTCCGTCATATCTTGCCTTTTTGTAGGCATGCGAACACGATTAACCAGGTTTACACCGCTTTTTGTTCTTGTTATTTAACGGATTTAAATATCAGCATTCGTGTGCCTCCCACTTGGTCTTTCCGCTTTTGTTTATGCAGATACCAGCTGAATATTTTATTTTGCGACTTTGTAAATTTTTGTGTTATCTGTTATTAATACTGTGAAATAAAGTGCGTAGCTATGTATTCTGTTAACCCGTGTATCTTTTGGGAAATGTTAAAATTATCAGAATTCCTATTACGTAAAATAATATGTCAACCCAAAATATACTTATAATGAAATAAAAATCTATAAGAATTCCCGAAATCCAATTATACTTTCCCTAAAGCGACTCTTTTCCTTTGATTTCATACAAAAACCTTTTAGATTTAGCTCTCTTCCAAATTAAATTAAACCTTTATCAAATACCTACAACACGGAATTTTCAAGTCCGATTTTTTTTCCTAGGACATGATGTTTTGTGTTAGTTATACGTTACAGATATTTCTGTTGTTGTATGCCTGTGACAGGGGTCAAGCGGCCCACACCTGCGTCAGTTGAACGTTGAGGTTGAGAAATAGTGGGGCAACAGAAATTGTAGTTTAATATTATCTTTCTATTTTTGCACTCTGCTATGATTAAATTACAAAACTTAATTCATCGAATGATGAATAGCTGGTTAGATTGTGTGCTTATTGGATATTTTCCTTACATTAAGGTCGATGCATTGTTTATTTTCAGTGGAAAATGAATCTTTGTCATATCTCCTCAACATGGTACTTAGGTACACCAAAAAAGTAATGATTATTTAATTTTTAACCTGTTTTTGTATACACGGCACACATTGCCCTTTTGCAACTAAAGTTTTGGGTAAAGATTGCCGCCTCTCATCCGGGAGCGACCATTTTGACCGCTCTCCCAAGCGGCTGTAAAATGTTTGCTGATGTTAAATAGTTTCACGTAATATTATATATACATAGTTGTTTAGTTTTTATGTCGTGTAAAAGGCCAAAACATCATTTTTGTGTTTTGATGTTAGTTCATGATCTTGAGTTAATAATTAGCTCCTAAGGCTTTGTTTTTATAGATTAAACCTTTTAACGATGTACCTATAAATAATATTTTGCGTAAAATTACTGAGATGAACCGCTAGTCCGAATCTTGTACCTTTCTTCACGTAAAAAATGAAGCAACCAAAACAAATAAATTATTTTTTCACACCGACACTGGACAGTCCAAACAATCTAAAGTATTACAGTATAAATCGTCGCGTGTATTTTATTCAATCGTTCCATTTAGCTGTGCGGAACGTTAGAGGACAAAATGGACAATTTGTGATCACATAAAATTTTACAGCCACACTCGTCGACTAGAACATTCTATAGTGCGCCGAATGGGAATGGGATTTCAATAAAAATAAATACAATAAAAATATTGATGTCAAAATGAATTCTCTTTGAGTTTGGAAGAGCATCATTGTATCGTGTTTGGAGCTATGAAATAGGTAATTTTTTCACGTTTATCTTCTTTTTTTTTTCAATTTGTAAAAAAAAACCTAGAAAGCAATTGACACTTGAATTTAAACCAAACCTCGGACACTAAGTACAATACCAATGCTAAAACCACCTACATACACAAGCTTACGTCTGTATACGAATGCACACATACGAGTATTGTATTTAGGGATGCTCGCCGCTCGTAATGCCGACTGCGTTCCAAACTCTCAGTAGTTCTCAGAGAGTCGTACTTGTATGGCTACTGGCGATTGACGTCGATTGCAATCGTGCAGTCCTTATGGGAATATTTTCCGTCAAACTGTCTAAAATTGGCAGGGTGCGATGAATGGCCGTTACGTATGTTAGTATTATTAGGTCCTATTGTGTGCATAGATTATTAAACTATACTATTCTATGTTTAAACCTAAATATTTTACGTTATAGAGTAATAAAAAAATAGCTTATTGCATATTTTCATGAACTTTGGTGTGAATTTCAATTGCTGTGTAATATTTTTTTTTATGAAATAGACTAAAAAACTCACATTTATAAAAAAAAACATTGTTCTTCAATTACAGCTAAAACATCATTTTAAATTCCTTCGTTTAAACTACATCTATCTCCATATTTCTACGTAAGGTGGGTTCCACTGATTAACTTTAAATAACCTAAAAATAATTTAAATGACCTCATCGCTTAAAAAGGGTACACCGGTCCATAATAAAGCTGGACAGAGATAAACCCTCGTAATCCGCAGCACTCCTGTGTGCTGGTAATCTTTATTAAATATTACAGGTGCTCCTGTTAAATCAGTTGGCTTCTCGATTTAAGTTATACGATAATCGGCTTTTTTGGGAATTTATATATTTTTTTCGTATCGTACTGCTCTGGAACTGCGATCGTCTTTGTGGTATTTCCTTATAAACGTTGATTAAAGGATGATAAATTGGAACAGTAGATTAATATTGATATTGACTATTCGACCGCGTTCCGTGTGGTGCCGGACGCAAAGAATTGCACCACCCTCTCTCTTCTCATGGGTGTCGTAAAAGGTGACTAAGGGATTCACAGCAGCGTTCTCTGAGTATTTTACCAACCAACTGTGATCGCATAATAGTAAAAGCGTTGAACAGAATGAAATCAGGAAAGGCTCCAGGGTATGATAGGATATCAGTCGAAATGCTGAAGGCTGGACAGGGCGTGGTGGCTAGTCTGCTGTACCGTCTTTTCAACTTGTGCTGGAGTAATGGCCTGGTACCAAAAGACTGGTGTAAGGCCGTGATTGTGCCGCTCTACAAAGGAAAAGGGTCACAGCAAGACTGCAAGAATTACCGTGGCATTAGCCTTTTAAGTGTTGTCGGCAAATTGTATGCAAAAGTTTTGATTGAAAGAGTGATGAAAGTAACTGATGAAAAAATATGGGATGTGCAAGCGGGATTTAGGAAGGGCATGGGGTGTACGGATCAGGTCTTTTCCTTGCGATGCATAGCTGAAAAATGTTTGGCCAAAGGTCAAAAAGTCTATTGCGCTTTCGTGGATTTGGAAAAGGCCTACGACAGAGTGATGAGGAATGAACTATGGTCTGCTTTGTCTATCTATGGGGTGAATAGCAACCTGATTCAAGCGTTGAAATCTCTCTATGCGGATTCTAGCGCTTGTGTCAGGATTAACGGCGCCTACTCTGACTGGTTCAGCATCGATAAGGGTGTGAGACAGGGATGTGTAGCGTCGCCGTGGCTATTCAATCTATTCATGGACAGTTGTTTGAAAGATTTGAAAGAGAGTGAAAATGGTTTAGAAATGAATGGGTTACTTGTCAAATGTCTCCTCTATGCCGATGATCAAGTTATCCTTGCATCGTCGGAGGGGGAGTTACAGAAGATGGTAACAATTATGGATGGTGCTTTGAAGAGTAAAGGAATGAAAGTTAATGTTAGTAAGACAAAAGTTTTGGTTTTTGAAAAGGAAGAAGTTATGACAGAGTGCAATATTTTGATAGGTGACGAAAAGGTGGAACAAGTGAAAGATTTTGTATACCTGGGTTCCATGTTTACGAGCGATGGCAAGCATGTGAAGGACATTGAAAGGAGAGTGAGTGCTGGTAATCAGGTGAATGGGGCACTACACACCTTCATGAACACCCGCAAAGTGTCGGAAAAGGCACGGCTGGCTGTTCATGGGGGAGTGTTAGTGCCTACACTTATGTATGGTAGTGAAAGTTGGGTATGGCAGAAGAAACATGAAAGCAGAATAAATGCAGTAGAAATGAGAGCTTTGAGAAGTATGTGTGGTGTAACTTTGAGAGATAAAGTAAGGAATAACATGATAAGGGAGAGTTGTGGAGTGAAAGAAGATGTAGTGACAAAGATTGAGAAAGGTATGTTAAGATGGTTTGGACATATAGAGAGGATGGACGAGAGGAGATTGACGAAACAAGTATACGAAGCGAGTGTGGATGGAAGAGTTGGAAGGGGACGACCTCGGCGAACGTATCGCGATCAAATCGCGGATGTTCTCAAAAAATGCCAGGTTAAGAGTTCTCTAAACCGACGAGCATGCATGACGAGGTTAATGGACGTAGATGAAGCGAAAGAGGTGTGTCAGGATCGTAGCAGGTGGAAATCCATAGTCTCTGCCTACCCCAATGGGAAATAGGCGTGATAATATGTATGTATGTATGTAACTGTGATCGCCAACCCGCCTGCCAAGCGTGGCGATTATGGCATATCGCCCCAACATATACTTGAGGAGGCCTATGTCCAGCAGTGGACGTCTTTGGGCAGAAATGATGATGATGATTCGGCCGCGAGCACACCGCTCATGATTACTTTGAGACATCTTGATGGATACGACATGACTACTGCTTGCTCCGTTGACTCAGCTACTCAAAATGCATCTTGGCCTCCGAAACGAGAAAATGCCACTTACTGCAATCTTTGGCAGTGTCTCGCCAGTCACTGGCTCGAACATTTTGGAACCGTGCAACTAGATTCATAACTTTTCGAAAGTGCATGTAAATGCTTATTCGAAATAAAAACTTTTAAATTTGAATTTGAACCTCCAGAAGATCATTACCACTGGCACTGCATCGCTCCAGCGATATCTGGGGCGACTAACTTCGCCTTTCATGGATGGTGGGAATAAATTAATTAAACCAATAACAAAAAGTTACGTTGAACAGAAATTAATACAATTAAATAAATCCGTTTATCTCCCTTAATCTGAGTTATAGAACGATTGATTTATATCGAATAAAAATATAACATCCTAACCTAGGATACAAAAAATAAATTTCCTATACACATATGAAACAGGTTTCACTCAATTTTGTTTTTTTGGAGTATTTCAATGTTAAAAACACAAAACGTGTGTCTAACATACGATGTTTCAAAATTTCAGGTACCCTACTATAACAACATGAAGGTCCTTTGAAATTCTATGTTTATTCTCGTGGATACAGTAATTTCAGAACTTGTAAGGGTAAATCAAGTGCTGTGTGGAGCAAAATGAAGAGGACGGCTACGTAATAACATGTGAAAATATGATGAAATGATAAAGCATAGTGAATAATGTCTACATTTATATTTTAAGGGAAACTTAATAGATAAAATTAAAGTAGAAGACATTAAATATGTACAACATTCAAAATCTGACACAACTTCATTATAACTATGTATCAGGACTATTATATCCTACTAATATTATACATATTAGATAGCAAAAATAAATAGAAACATGAGGTCTCCATAATAATACTCTAGCATAGTATTCCTGATTATCTTCACAAGCATCCTTGGTTTATGTAGCCGTACCCTCTCCATGACCTCGAAATGTTGTGTTTATCATAATTAATAGTTTGGTAAATCATGACTTCGCCTGACGGAAGGGATCAGATGAAGCATTAATATTTAATAGGGCTGTTTTGGTTACATGCTTCTCAACTTGACTTATCAGACTAATAATATTACGAGTTTGTTTTAATAAAAATTCTCTTAAAGTCGGCGTTGGACGTTAATGTAGTGACGATACGACACTAACTCTTTAGAATTATTTCCCTTTAGCTACTTAACATGCAAAACGACTTATTTATGCCCGATGACATGGCAATGTGGGCTTATCTCGTTTCTTCTTTATTACGGCCTGAAAATGTTCTCGGCCTAACTTAACTCGTCCTTGGACAGTATAGACAGATTTATAAAACCCAAGGGACGAGATAAATATGATAACGTACAGCCTACCGATGTCAGCCGCATAGAGATCCAAGTTATTACTTAGCCACGAGCCCCATACATTTACTTGATGCTTTATAGATTAATAATTACAAACAGTTAAAGAGGGACAATGCCATTACAACTCACTTGATAAGTGAACTAGCGATGGTTGATTTATAAGGTCACTCATCCATCCGGTTGAAGGAATTGATTGTATAAAAAACATTACACTCTTTCTAGGGCAGTAATAAAGGAAATACATTGCTATAGATGCAATGCACAAAAAATGCGCAATGCAATGCGCTTTGCTACGGTATGCTAAGATTGGTTACGCAGCGCCATACTACGGGACGCTACGAACGGCTACGCAGCGGTATGCCATGAGATACTACGAAGGGCTACGCGGTACTAATACAGAATGCTACGAATGGCTTTGCTAAAATGTGTCCATTTTTAACCGACTTCAAAAAAAGGAGGAGGTTATGTATTCCGCGGGTTTTTTTTTTTTTTTTTTTTTTTTTTTTTTTTTTTTTTTTTTTTTTTTTTTTCATGTATGTACACCGATTACTCCGAGATTTGTGGGCCGATTTACGTGGTTGTTTTTTTATTTGGTAGAGAAAGTCCGCGCGGTGGTCCCATATAAATTTTATTGACTTAGGTTAAGTAGTTTTTTAACCAGCTTCAATAAATCCGTTTATTTTAGCTTTGCGTATCTAGATGATCTGCTCATTGGTTCCTCATTCTGAGAATTCTTGGCCGATATGCGTGTGTTTTTTTCACGATAGTGATTGGACGTTTGGAAGAACATGAGCGAGACCTTTGCCCAGCAGTGGGATAGCAAAGGTTAATAAAAATATTTTCTCAAAGTGGTTATATAAACATTTATGAATCAACCCTCAACTAAAAAGTATGAAATAAAAACTTTTTAACAAAAAATAAAACCGACTTCAAAAACCTTAACTAATAAAAACTTTTTAACAAAAAATAAAACCGACTTCAAAAACCTTAACTAAAAAGTAAAAAATAATCATTGTATGTATTTTAAAATCTTAACTTAAACAACATTTTTAAGGCGGCGCGTGGTTGACCCTTTGCGTCATGTAATGTACAGTCGAGCGCAATATCTATAGTAAAAACAGTTTATGTGAACGTACATGAAAATCACGCGCCGCCTTCAAAATGTTGTTTAAGTTAAGATTTTAAAATACATACAATGATTATTTTTTACTTTTTAGTTAAGGTTTTTGAAGTCGGTTTTATTTTTTGTTAAAAAGTTTTTATTTCATACTTTTTAGTTGAGGGGTGATTCATAAATGTTTATATAACCAATTTGAGAATATATTTTTATTAACCTTTGCTATCCCACTGCTGGGCAAAGGTCTCGCTCATGTTCTTCCAAACGTCCAATCACTATCGTGACAAAAAAACACGCATATCGGCCAAGAATTCTCATAATGAGGAACCAATGAGCAGATCATCTAGATACGCAAAGCTAAAATAAACTGATTTATTGAAGCTGGTTAAAAAACTACTTAACCTAAGTCAATAAAATTTATATGGGACCACCGCGCGGACTTTCTCTACTAAATAAAAAAACAACCACGTAAATCGGCCCAAAAATCTCGGAGTAATCGGTGTACATACATGAAAAAAAAAAAAAAAAAAAAAAAAAAAAAACCCGCGGAATACATAACCTCCTCCTTTTTTTGAAGTCGGTTAAAAAGTAAAAAATAATCATTGTATGTATTTTAAAATCTTAACTCAAACAACATTTTGAAGGCGGCGCGTGATTTTCATGTACGTTCACATAAACTGTTTTTACTATAGATATTGCGCTCTACTGTACATTACATGACGCAAAGGGTCAACCACGCGCCGCCTTAAAAATGTTGTTTGAGTTAAGATTTTAAAATACATACAATGATTATTTTTTACTTTTTAGTTAAGGTTTTTGAAGTCGGTTTTATTTTTTTGTAGTCTTTCCTACCCCAAAAGAGTAGATGATATATGATTACGTAATGTGTGGTCAGATTAATTACTCGAAACTCTAATATCAGTTAATATATCGACTAATTCAAGACGGTCCGTTATAATACGAACCCGCAGCCAGAAATTATTGATTGGGAATATAAATGAAACCCTTTCAACGGAAAAGGTTCGCTTTCAATTATTTATTCCAATAATAAGAACTCGACACAGAACATATTGACAGAGTATTTGATATTTTCAATAACGTTTCTTAATATTTATATCCCTCGACGTCGTTGGTTTGATTTCTGCTGTTCCTCGACTATCGAGTTGAAAAATTAAATCCAGATAAACACAGTAAGCAGTTATTTCATCAACTTTCGGTTAGTTCTTAATACCAACTCAAATTATTGTTTCTATTGTATTTGTTGAAGTTATTGAATCGAATCAGTTCCTAAGACAAATCTTATTTATGTTCAGAACACAATGAAATAAAAATAAGAGTATAACCAATTGAGCTGAGCTCTCAGCAAACATCAAAGGCAGTGCAACATGTGAAATCTCACAATGACACAATAAACAGTTCTTGTCTCAAGTGTTGCTGCGACAAACGAGCGGATTCCAGCTCGCGACGTAATTTGAACGTTAAAACAGTATCATCGAGTACAATAGACTATATGTAAACAGGGATCGAGTCACAGACGACTATCCTAGTGGATTCAAGAATTGATTTATAAATCGAGAGCTAAAGAAAAGAGCGCGGTAATCGGGCTATTAATTCAGTTAAGGACGGCATTGTGTGGTAGTGTTGGGTAGAAATGATAACAATCTATGGCGAGGCTTTGTTGTGTCTGACTTTTCGATATAGCCAACCCAAGCCAAACCATTACGGTATAAAAACTCATTTTCTGGAATCGGTCCAGTATTCAAGACAATGTTTTCTATTCTTTTGTTATCCCATTTAAAATTCAGGAGAGCTTTGCCAAAGTTTTAGATTCTACTTTCAACAAGCTAAAATGAACAAGGCGTAATTTATTGGAAATTAACTTTCTGAACTAAGTATTCTGGACTTAAGGCGAGGTTATCGCAGGCCTGTGAGCTAAATAACGCTACCCCAGCCCCCGCCAATTCAGCGCGACGTATTTATTCTCGATGCGCTTATTGTTTCATTTATTTTGCATTTCGAACAAAAGCGGGGGGAGCGCATCGTAAAAAGGCGACGCAGGTCCATCCTTGACGACGTCCGGATGGACACTAAAATGTCACTAAATGCGTTGTGCGCGAGCCATTTCACTTATTTAAATTTTAATTAAAACATAACTATTAATATCAAAAAATTAACTGTAGGAATTACTTTGTAATACCATTATCTTTTTATTGCATGTAATTTTTATAGCATTTCGTGCTGTATTTAGAACATTAAAACGAAAAATGCTTTTATAATCGGCATTGTTTCGGATTTTTTTTCAATCGACAAAAATACAATGTATCTTGTTTTTATCTTTTAAATTCGCTAACATAAGCATGTATCTGTAACATATATTTTTTTCGGGTTTCTTTATCACAATTTGACTATTTTAGACCGAATTTCGCAATACGCAAATTGGGATAACAGGCCGTTAACAGACAGAGCACTTCAGTAATAGAGTCGATGAAAATTTAACGAAAGTCAATTATAAGACAGTAAGCACAGACTATTTCTGACCAATGGATTTTACAGACAACAGCAAACAACTGAAGATTATGTGGGGGGTTCTTTGTCCAAGAAAAGACACAAAAAGTAATTGTTTATGGTTTATTTATGAATAACAATGGCCTAATAGATTTCTACGTAAGTGTTTGCGATCAGAATAATAGCCTTCTAGACGTGGTTTGTATCATTGATATTGTGAGAAACAGATGAATACTCACGATTTCTGAAAAAGAACTGGGGATGTCATTTTACTTCGTACAAAGAAAGTAAAAATTAATCGTAGTTTTAACCACATGGAAAATAACGATTTCGAATGCAATCCTATTGCATAACCCAGTTCTATTAAATAGATTGTCAAAAGAATATCAAAAGTGAATCCATGCCATGTTCATATCAGGGGACGTTGTTTATGAAACGGGCATTTGTGAGCTCAATGCAAACAATGAATGCGGCAGAACGGATGGACGAATCGATAAATTATTTGATTTATATTCGATAAAGTCATACTGTCATGCTATAGTATACTATAGTATAGTAGAGCCTATAGGCTCAGCAATTTATCTATTTTTTGTGTAGATAAAAGCGAAGCTTATTTAACTTGCTAGTGAGTACCGGAAAATAAATTATGTCAACCACATTTAGCTGAAGCTGCAGACTAAAATTAAATCTTATACCGTAATTTTGGCTTCACTCAAACTGGAAGCTGACACGGCTAACTTTGCAGTTAATTCAAAGTCGTATAGATGCACCTTTACTAATTATTTTAACTCATTTTACGCATGCGAAACGAAATCTAACGATTTAAATTGTGGATTTAATTTAAAATGTGTTAAAATAATAAATAATTAGTAAGGGTAGGCATATCTATACGACTTTGAATTAACTGCAAAGTTAGTCGAGTCGGTTAAGAAACACTGTTTCTTAATAAGATATCGCTGACGTCACCCAAAGATGTACCAAGTGGATGAGAATTTCGTTACCTCGAGCAGTGTTCACGGTAGCTTAGTGGCTAAAGCACTGGCGTATAGGCCAGGAGTCGCAGGTTCGAATCCTGCTCGTGAGCGATTTTTTCTTTCCACAATTTAAATCGTTAGATTTCGTTTCGCATGCGTAATATGCGTTAAAATAGTAAATAATTAAGAAAAAAAAATTAAAATTAAGTGTTGTTTAAAAGTTAAGGCGGTTGTTACGCGGAGTGTAGCCTTATTTACGCTTGGGAGAACATTTTAGGGAAAAAATATCTTTCAACTATGTCCATTTAGTAGTGTTAAAAGATAATAGAGGTTATCAACTCAGCCTATCGCAGTCCACTGCTGGACATGGGCCTCTCTCAAGTTGCGCCACAACACTCGGTCCTCTGCCTTCCGCACCCAGTCCCACCCCAGCCACGTTCGTAGTTCGTAAAATTAAGGATCCCGTGAAACAAAGTATTGTTTTCGGATAAAAAGCTAAGACTGTATTAAGCAGTAAAAGAAATAGTTTAACGACACAGAGCAACCATTTCTATTATTTATTCTACTTATTGATGCCTAGAATAACTAGATCGTTAGACAGAAATAGGAACACAAGGTTCATCAAACCGAGTGCCAAGTGACCTTTGTGATCCATCAAATAATCGTGTTACTTGTCACTCTTTCCAGCTAGCCGATCAATCAATAAGACTAGCAACTGTTGAAAAACCTGAACAGATATTCTTGTTAATATATAATCTAGTTCTACATGCCCCATTTAATTAAAGAATCTGAACCTATACTTTGTCAACTGATGATGTAAGATGCTATTTTAAGTTTTAATTTGAGAGATTCGGAGCTTAGTATTGTTTGTATTGAAATCTGTAGTCATATGTTGCTATTTTCTTTTGTGTACAATAAAGAGTATTTGTATTGTACTGTATTGTATTGAAAATCTGAATGTAGTATCTGGTGGTGATGGTTCGCTTTCAAGTGCTGTTTTATTTAAACATTGACTGCGGCGGGAGCATGTCCCTGGTCCCTTTAATATTTATTTGGCACTTAGAATTGTTAATGGGCAAAAATGTTTCTGACTATTTTATGATTTGAATTTTTTGCATTTACAAAACCGAAATCTAAAGTGAGGCTTTTAGCCAGAGTTATTAGATCGCTGTGATGAGCTTTTCGGAAAACGATACCATCATCTCTCCTATTAGGTATATTGTTTGAAAATGTCGCTTACAGTCAATATTATTTAATTTTATCGAGTTTTCGATCAAAAATACCATCCTGCGTTTCTGGGATATCATTATACTACGAAAATGCAAATCGTGTATTTCATTTCCATTTATCCTCGAGATATTTTTCCTTTCATGAAACATCTGTCTCAGTCCCATGACCTACAAATAGAACACATGAGACTCGTACTTTCGTGACGCATTCATTTTGAGGATAGTAGGACCACAATACGTAACTTTGATACTTCACGAAAGTTTTCTTCCAACAAAGCCTTACAGTGGCTTTGGTTGGCCCGGGAAAATAAGTTGAGGTTAGACTTTTAGTATCTTGTGTTACTTATTTATTTCAAATATCTGTCTCCATTGTTATATTAAACAGAATTTTTAATTAATAATTTTATTCAGACAGAATATCTTGGAATACATTCCCCAAAAAACAAAAACCTTCCTTTTATAAACGAACGATAGTCGTCCAACTCCATAAATCACTACGCACTAATTGAAGAGGATGCGCCACACACACTCAGCGCGTGCGTCAAAAATGATAAGAATTTAGTGTGATAGGCTCTTCGAGAAATAAAGGAACATTGAGGATCAAAATGAGATCTTCGGCAATGTAGTAGTTAAATAATGATATGGTGAATTCAATCTAATTGAAATTGATGATAGTGTTAGTGCCAATTGTGCATTAAACATAACATCGTAGAGCGTTATTATAAGTACCAGAAATTATGAAAAATATCTTTCATACACATCTATAGTACAGACTTACATAATACAAAACATCTCATCGAAACTGGAATACATACAAATTTAGGAGTAGACACAAGTTTTTAAGCAAAAAACAGCGATACAAACAGCCGCGAGCCGAATAAGAATGGCCGCTTTACCAGCCGCCGCCGACGAGGATTGTAAACAAATGGAGAAAGCCACGTAAAAAATGGCCGCCAGAGGGCTCTGATGGATTATGCACCGTTTTAAATCATTCCTAGTAAGTGTTGGATTTGGGGAATCATTAGAATGAATTCATAGTTGTGTGGAAATTAATGACTTCATTTGAACAAACTGTACTGTCTAACGATTTAAATTGTGGAAAGAAAAAATCGCTCACGAGCAGGATTCGAACCTGCGACTCCTGGCTCAGTACGCCAGTGCTTTAGCCACTAAGCTACCGTGAACACTGCTCGAGGTAACGAAATTCTCATCCACTTGGTACATCTTTGGGTGACGTCAGTGATATCTTATTAAGAAACAGTGTTTCTTAACCGACTCGACTAACTTTGCAGTTAATTCAAAGTCATATAGATATGCCTACCCTTACTAATTATTTATTATTTTTAACGCATTTTACGCATGCGAAACGAAATCTAACGATACTGTACGATACGATCTGTACTGTCCACCTTTTGTGCTCAGGGAATTTTTCTTCCGAATTCTTACGTATTGAAATTTTGACTTTCTTATAATTTTAATAGAAATGTCGGGGTGCATTAAAAGAGCCTCCACGAGTAACAATATTTAATTGATTGTCCGGCGCACACTGGGCAGTCAGCCCCGCTACCAACCTGCTGACTGGCTAATCTTTTCCCCACGGCATGAGCTATTATCATTATGTGGCTCATGTCGACACGATAGAAGAAGAAGAATAGAAATGTCAAGTAAGATTTAAGGAGTATTATGTACCCAACCGATACATTACAAACCAAACAAAAACAACACAAAGAGTCAGATTGCTGAAAGTCGGACGTTGGTTGTACGTTTCGTCTAATTCCCGACAATTCTCAGTACGACACTAAGTTTTTTTGCGTGAATTGAAGTAATCTAGAACAAATTATTAAATCAATAGTACGTCTATATCACAATACAAAGGTTTAGTGTGACTACTCATGTGCAAAGTTTGTCGTATAGTTGGTTGTGTTTGGCTCATAAGCCGTTAGTAATTCGCTAACAGATAGCAACAGGCGTGAACGTAAACTGATTCAGAGCAACATTGAATCTACATAGTTGAGTCTCTGCGGTGAATACTTATTCTGTTCTGTTGTATTATGTCCTTCTGATTATGACGCCAACTTTAAAAAAAATTGTTAATTACCTAGTCTAATTAATTCAATTCAGTGTAATCTCGACATTAAATTCTTTTGTGAAACAAGAAGTTTTACTAACACAACAATAAACATGTTAACTGTTTTACATTCACTTATTCGACCTACACTCAAATACATCACAAATACATCTTGAAATAGGCAGCAAAAAATACCCTTTTTCTTCAGAATAATACTAAACTGGTTGGCCTTTTTGCCCCTATTACCCAATTACGCACGATAGTGGGTGGACGATACTTGACATGTACCCTCATCATGGAAGCCACAACCGCGCTTTATTTACGCTGGTGTAACTGACCGGACACCTGCCCACCATACTGTGACTGACAGATTGAATAGTGGGAATTTAAATTCAGTCTTCTTCACGTGTGTTGTCCTGCTGTACATTTTTGCGTGGTATTCTTAGAATAAATAAAAAGGGACATTTTTAAATTACTTCCTTTACGTCGCTATTGTTTCTAACTCATAAATATGTAACCCAGTGTTATCAAAGGATTCGGTAATTATTTCTTACAATACATTATGGTAAAGTTAATTAAGAAGAAGACTTATGCCATTACAGAAAGAGCTCAGACGCAGCACTGGACTTATGCCATTACAGAAAGAGCTCAGACGCAGCACTGGACTTATGCCATTACAGAAAGAGCTCAGACGCAGCACTGGACTTATGCCATTACAGAAAGAGCTCAGACGCAGCACTGGACTTATGCCATTACAGAAAGAGCTCAGACGCAGCACTGGACACTATTCCCAAGTCAGCAACGAAAACGTTTTCTTTTATCTCTTTAATAAGCTAATATTATTTCAGCAGTATTACTAACGCAATAAGACCTAACATAGCTGTGTCATCACGACTTCATAATTACGGATAAAATCCGTTAGTCTAATATTTGTAAAAGTAATTTAATTTCAAAACGAGCAATGTTAAATTACGATCTTTTTTATGTTTTCTTATATTTCGGGCAAAATAAGGTAAGTAGGTAGTGTTCATAAGTAGGTATGGATAGATGAATAATATCGTGGCATTAGTAAAGGTTATTATACACAAAAGTAGGTAACAGCTGATTTTTTTTTGCTCCATACAACATATTATGTCGAAATTTTATCTCTAATAGGGCCAATGTTGGATATACATTTTTACCTTTAATATTTGTTACAGAATGAATGAGACAATGTAATAAGTAGGTACTTGTAAAGTAATCCGTACTCCGAAAGTCATACATACACATACAGTACACTAGTGAAAGGTCGTGAATCAAGTAGAGATTACTAAAACCACATTGCGTCATATTTTTACAACGCGCCATTATTGCGTACTCAAAAGGTTTGTAAACGTATTTCATATTTTAGTCTAATTAACATTTACGTCGAGTTTTGTGTTTTCATAAAGAATTAATAATTCCAAGCGCAAACAAGGCGCAATAAAATTGTTTTAACCAACGACGTTTTTTTGTCAACCCCTTTTTATGTAAAAACCCTAGTACTTTTTAGTCCAGAAACGGTATTTTTAACACAAGACGATTTTCATTCTAATTCACCTTTAATAAGGATCGTGGCACAAGATAGTACAGCTGAACACTTTTAACCATGTAAGTCCAATAAAAAACTGTCTGACTTGAAAATTTTCCTGATTGCGCCTGAAAGTAGTGCACAAATTACGAATTAAGTTCCATAATAAATATTACTAATATAATCTGAATTATTTATAAGTAATTTGTGCCTCCAAGATGTAAATAATATTGTCTAGACACTATTTCATCAGTTTTATTGTCCAATTTAACCTTTAGTAGTTGCTGATTTAGAAATAATTGTTTATATTCTAATATAGTTTGAATTATTTCAACAACACTTTATAATGACCTTTATAATAATAACCCAGTACCCAAATTACGTCAAAACTTTTCATAATAGGTACATTATTTCCAAGTACTAAAATAAAGTCGTCTCGATGTAGATCTGGTCAGTTTAAAGCCCTAATTTATTCAGGTGGCTGGCTAATTCTCCGCCAGTTACCACAGGACGACAAAATTTTAATACAGTTTAACAATGCAAAAGTCTGTTTTATGCGTAGGATAGCCTTATTATCATACAAAAGCGATTAAATTAAAGTAACTGTTGAGATTTTCTAAACTTTTTGCAAAACAATCAAGTTAAAAAAAAATTGTCCTTAGATAGTCTATATTGATATCACTATGATCACAGACATACCATTATTGCCACGGATCACGTAAGACATTAAATACGTACACGTGTTAAGGACAGATACCAAGAATTAATCAATAAGATGGATTATACTTTTTCTATGACTAATATAAATGACTTTAATCGTGTATATTATTTCTAAAAAAAATACATTTTGAGGAAGAACATAAACAGTTACAGTTAAGGTGACAGCACCTTCAAAGTAACTATCTCTTTGAGTCAAAGTAACCCCAAAAAGCAGTGAGTCTTCAAAAGTAATAATATGATGTTAAAATTCATCTCAAAACAGATTTATAGGTAGTGTCAAGCGCTCTTAACCGAGATTTGCGAAATGTATTCTAGGTTTTGGGAGCGAAAAGTTTTGATAAATTAATTTAGGTCGAGCTGTGAACTGGCTCTGATTTTATAATGGCCTTTCACCCTGGAGCAGTATCTTTTTATGAGCGCCGTGCCCGGTGTAGTAATTATACTGTTCATATTTACACCGTTAGTTAAGGAGCCTAAACTAATATGCTTGGGGCACCCGTCTGCACGTGTCTGTTTAGTGCACATTAAATCTCCCTCTGTAATGAAGGCTGCGTGTTAGGTTACTTGTTCAGTTAAAATAAAAAGTACTGTTTCCATCATCAGTGCTTGCATCCACTAAAATCTTCAGTTCCATAGGTTTTACATTTCCTATAATTTTCCTAAAATTTACATTTTAATTCAAAATTTCCCGAGTTTCACTTTCATAGCCCTGAAGTGTTAAAGTGGAGGACTCACAACACATAACATCATAACATAACATCACGCCTGTATTTCCCCGAAGAGGTAGGCAGAGGTGTATAGTACATCCACATTTCGCCAGTTATGTTATAGTCCCATGTAATAGGGGCGAGCCTATTGCCATTGACAGGGCACAAATCCAGACTCCGGGCTGCTACTGAGAATTTCCTAATGAAAAAACCCAATAACACTTTGCCCGACCCGGGAATTGAACCAAGGACCCCACGCTCAGCAGTCGCGCTTGTAACCACTACACCAACGAGGCAGTGGAGGACTCGTCCGGAATACATGTGGAATTTTGTGCTAGTGCTACTAAGTTGAGCAATTTATTGCTCGACAGCGTTAATGGTAACAGGGAGGTATACGTTTACATAAGTAGAAATACAATAGTATAAACAATATAAGTGGGTGAAGTGATTTTCAACTATCAAAGTGGAATTGGAGTTGGTCTAGTGGTTGCAAGCGCGACTGCTGAGCTCGGGGTCCTGGGTACGATTCCCGGGTCGGGTAAAGTGTTATTGGGTTTTTTCATTAGGAAATTCTCAGTTGCAGCCCGGACTCTGGATTTGTGCCCGAGTAGTGGCAATAGGCTCGCTCCCTATACATGCGACTATAACCTCAGAACTATAACATAACTGGCGAAATGTGGGTGTGCTATACACCTCTGCCTACCCCTTCGGGGAAATACAAGATAGATAGAATATTCTTTATTGTACACCATTAACATTATTAAACTTAGGACTAACACGTAAAATAAGGGTACATTGGCGGTCTTATCGCTGATAGCGATATCTTCCAGACAACCGTGATGTTGTTACATAACAGTGCGCGTGCGTGCAGTGCAGTGTGCGTGTACAAGCGTGATGTTATGTTAAAGTGGAATTATCTGTCTTTCTTAAGCTTATTCGTTCTCAGTAAGGCCTAGTGGCCCGACCGAGATACAGCCATCTATACGAACATCCTTAATCTACATAAGTGATGTAAATTCAATTCAATTCAATTCAACCGTTTATCTTAAATATAGGTAAGGTAGGAGTTACATGAATATTGTCATGAAAACAATCTTTGTGCAGCTATATTCTGCCATTTATCATGCTACAGAAAAAACACAGTTCTACGCCAAGCTATTAACTGAAGCGTCTAAAGCAATCAAATACATACGTCCAGAATAATACAATATCTTAATTTCAAAGTGAATATGAAAGCATATCAAAATACGTGGGACACTCAGAAAGTTTTGCGAAACTAAAAAAAATTGTTCTATACGTACATATATTTTTATCAAATCTTTTCAAAGTACTTTCCACCAGCCTCTATACAAAGATTCATGCGCCTAAACCAGTTTTCAAAACACTTTTTCCAGTCCGCCGCAGACACCTCGTTTACAGCCTGCTCGAACGCAGCCAGCGCATCTTCCGGCGACGAAAATTGTATCCCTTTGAGCTGATTTTTTATTTTTGGGAATAAAAAGAAGTCACACGGTGCTAGATCAGGGCTGTAAGGAGGGTGACCCAGGAGTTTGACTGGCGTGCTGTCCAGGAAGTCCCTCGTTTTGAGTGCGGTGTGCGCAGGTGCATTGTCGTGGTGGAGCAGTAGCCCGCGGAGCCCTGTGTTTGGTCGCTTGTTGCTTATAACAGAGAAAACTTCTGGCAAACATTTGGTAGTATACCATTCGGCATTAATGCTTCTTTGATCCCGTAAGGGAATTGATACCAAGTGGCCAGTCAAATTAAAAAAGCTAGCGATCAAAATCTTACCCCCGCTTCTAGATCGCTTCACTTTGGTAGGCGTTGGCTCATTTTGAAACACCCAAACAGTCGACTGGCGCTTGGTTTCTGGGTCGTATTGATAAATCCAGGACTCATCACCTGTAACGATGTCGTAAACACGCCGAGACGAGCCTGCTTCAAATTTGTTAAGCATATCACGGCACCATTCCACCCGGGCCTGCTTCTGAGCATCGGTGAGGTTGTGCGGCACCCAGCGTGATACTATCCTCCTCACGCGAAGATGGCTGTGTAGAATCTCGTGAACGCTTCCCGATCCAATCTTCAATATGTGTTGAATCTCCTGATATGTAATTCGCCTATTGTCTTGGATTAAATTTTTCACTGCTAGCACGTTTTCTTCGGTAACAGCCGTCAAAGGGCGACCGCTTCTTTCGTCATCCCCCAAAGTTGGTCGACCGCGCTTGAATTCGTTATACCAACGATACACGGTTGCCTTGGAAGGGCCTTCATCCATGAATGCCATTTGAAGTCTATCGTACGATTCATCCGGTTTCAGGCGACACTTGAAATCGTATAAAATCATAGCTCTAAAATGTTCCCGGCGCAGATCCATATTTCAGTGAGACACAATACTTTGAATTAACTCGCAAAAAATGTGGAGGGAAATTTTGAAATTGGAACTTACTTATTTTTACTTATAAATAATCATATTTTCGAAAAACATTATAACTGGCCAGTCTCCCATATATAAAAACTTTTTTTCGCAATACTTTCTGAGGGGCCTGGTAGTTGAAAGTGCTTTATCATGATGTCAAAACCTTTTTTTTTTTTTTTTTTTTTTTTTTTTTTTTTTTTTTTTTTTTTTTTTTTTTTTTTCGTGGGGAAATCCTCATGGACGCACTCCGCCCGGGGAAGGCGGAGCCAGTGTCGGGCTCTTACCGACTAAAACCACCACGGTGTTCCTCTTCCAACCATTGGCCGGGGGTGTGGGAAACTTATAGTCGTCCAACCATCCCCGGCAGGTCCCGGCTCGCCACTAGTAGGCGAGCCCCTTCTCCCCGTGCGGCATCATCGATTATACAATGTCAACGTAACGTATACGTAGATTTAATTTTTATTAAGATATTCAACCACACTATAATATGCCTTATTAAAAAGATTTTTTTTCAATTTAAATTTAAATGTATCTAAGTTAGAACAATGCGAGGTGCCATACAAAATATGTTATTACTAAATTGTGCGGTTTTGTTTGATGGAAAACAGATCTTTTGATCTTTTGAAATATTTTGGTATTTTTTTGTAACTACAACTAAATTAAGAGCAATAGATATTTCAATGTGCGACATCTACCTAAAATAACGGTATTATTCATATTGGACTAAGTTTACGGGACTTGTCGTGCACAATTAAATCAAAATATAACAAACATTTTGACTAACCTCGACGTTTCGGTCAAGTTGCATTGGCCGTGGTCACGAGCAGACTGAAGTATGTGGGTGTCATCGTCTTGTGCGGCGGGTGTTTTCTCGAACTACCCGCGGTTGGTTTTTCGTAACGTCGCTGTCCGTAACAAGATATGCTGAATCACGACACACAATGCTGACAGTTTCGGCGGACATACATGTAGACATACCACGACGCGAACACTTCTCGATTACCGGATTCCACGAGGAGGACAACCTATATCCATCTTCCCGATTGAAATTTTTATATTTCTTTATCTCAATCGCTTCTCGTACAATTCTGGGATAGTAATGACGATCAGTGGAGAGGATTTTGTGCGCGACAAGTCCCGTAAACTTAGTTCAATATGAGTGAAATTCGCGAAAGTTTAAAAACTTCAACTGTATTATTGTTTAAAACCACTCGTTTGCATTACTTAGATTTTTCTTAAAATAGCATGTTCAAAATGGTATACATTTTTTACGACAAATCAGATGGCGCTATAATCTTGTACATAATCTTTTTTCGTTTATTGTCATCTGACATCCATTTCGTGGGCAGCAAGCTGTCCTCTGGTGACGGCCGTAAACCCACTTTATTTCCTGACACACAAACTGAATCCTGACAGACTTACGTTTAACCTTAAGGCACAATACCCTTTGATTTTCTACCTTATCGTTATTACAATAAAGGTGATGGTGACCAAATTAAGGTAGAAGGAGATATGAAACATCACTAAATAAAACCTAAACTGTTGCTATCACGTCTACCGCAGATTCCATTTTATGGTGTTGCGTGACAAATTGTTTAAATCGTTTTTTATTTATTGAGTTTTGACCTTTTTTACTGCCGTATGAGCATTGTATTTATACCTCAGGCTTGTATTTCAGTGAATTAAATTCTCTCATACCAATTACTGTATTTTTATCGTACAAAAATGTTATTAAACTTTTTTTGCAGAAGCGAATGTCATTTTTTACTGGTAAATATTAAAAAAGTACTACAAAACTTCACATTAACCTTTGAAAAAACACTATATTCAAGCGTAGCCTTCACATTTTAAGCCGATATTTTACTTAAAATATAATGCTTTATATTTATACCCAAACTTTGTCCTTATTTACGCAAAATTGCTTACATTAATTACACTTACACTCTACGCTAAACATGAGTAAATGAAATTTCCTAATTAGAATTAGCGTTAATTGGCTTTAATTTATTTACAAGATTTGTTCAACACTCAACTGTTTGTGTTGGGATGAGAAATAACAGAATATTTATCTCAATACTGTTCTCGCGTTTGTATGTTAAACGCGTTTGAAAGTTAGTTTTTACTTAAAATTATCACTATTGTCCGTTACTAACAATACATAATTATTAATTTATTTATAACTCAATTTTACCTCATTAAAACAATAAACTGGCTCTATCATTTTACTCTTGGAAATAACTAGGCCATGAAAAACGATACAGGCAAACTTTAAGTCAGCATACGTAGGTCTGTGCAGCATACGAATAACTAAACGAACCACAAAGCCGAACTCAAAACTCATTACTCATACAATAGACTTCAATTTTAAAATAAAAAGTTCCTAAATCTGTTCTGCTTCTATCCAACAAATTTCAAAACAACATCATAGCTGTAGTGTCGGCGAGTAAGTTATGACATCGTTAATTTGTCGGATGTCAGCGTTGTCCGCGCGTAACGTCAGCATAATCCTAGCATTGCAGGCTATTACGGTACAATCAAAAACATTTCTATACTTACGTCAGTATAATACCTTTATGGGTACAATACAAAGGTACTCTGTGTTACGGTAACTATAATTAGACCTGGTGGTAGGGGATTAGAAGCGAGAGCTTGATGAATTGCTAGCTATTGATTGGCGAAACAATTAATGAGGTCGCAATGAATCGGTGTATTTAATATGGAGGTACTTACTAGGTTTAATATGGGATACCTATAATTTGAATACATCTTGACTCCAAACTCGTGATCTCAGTTAATCTGCTCTGTCATATGTTATACCTTATCATAATTGTAATGCCTGAGGGAAAGCAAACATACGTGCATGCGGATATATTGTAACATTTGTATAATAACTCAAATCCCCGCTAAGTTGTAAATGTTGTTTCTGTTGTGAAAAGCCATGCATACTGATGTTATGTTTGCATTAAATCAGTATTATTTTATTATTTTAACGCATTTTACGCATGCGAAGCGAATTCTAAAGATATAAATTGTGGAAATAAAAAATCGCTCACGAGCAGGATTTTTTTTCTTTCCACAATTTAAATCTTTTAAATCAGTATTATTATAATTTTCGTTTAGTAAAAGCGCGTTAACAACCCCTTAAGATTTTCTAAAGACTATTTGGAGTTGACCCGTTTCCCCGGTGCTGGGTCAAAGTATCTGCTTGTTATCCGTTTGGCTACTATAATTTATCTTTGTGTATGGCTTAAAAATACAAAGCGCAATGTACTAAATATTATGCAGAATATATTGAAATTACCAAGCAAATCAAAACACTGCAATATAAATTTTTCTACCGTAGCGTTAGCGCCAATAATGTTGAAAACCTCATGAAAATCCATTGAATATTTAGAAGAAAAAAATATATTCTTAAGAAAAACACCAAAACCACGAATTTATACTAAAAAATGTTCTACACAGAACATCGACATGTTGCTAGATATGGCTGGAACATTTTCACATTCGAGAATAGTGAATGTACGTTGAACAATGTGTTATATTTTAGCGGCGAGACTACAACAATGGCGACCGGGAGTGAATATCGGAAGTGAGGATCCAGTGCAGCAGAGCAGGCGTCTAGATGAGCATGTACGAATAAAGTGACACATACATATGGTTGTATAGAATCATGAGCAAAATGTGCGATATTGGAGAAGGAATTAGATGTACGATATTCATGGTGGCGCTAGATAAAGATCTTATTCAATGGGTTTTGTTAGATGTTGATGTACTTCGAGAAAGAGGTCAATCGTCGAATCCGACTCGGTTGGGCAGCGTTCGGGAAGCTACGCAATATCTTCTCGTCCAAAATACCGCAGTGTCTCAAGACGAAAGTCTTTGACCAGTGTGTGTTGCCAGTAATTACTTACGGTACTGAAACGTGGTCGCTCACAATGGGCCTGATAAGAAGGCTCAAAGTCACTCAAAGGGCAATGGAGAGGGCTATGCTCGGAGTGTCCCTGCTTGATCGAATCAGAAATGAGGAGATTCGCAGGAGAACGAAAGTAACCGACATAGCCCGAAGAATTGCCAAACTTGTGGCAGTGGGCGGGGCACATTGCTCGCAGAATGGATGGCCGATGGGGCAGTAAAGTTCTGGAGTGGCGACCGCGTACTGGAAAGCGCAGCGTGGGTAGACCCCCCACAAGGTGGACCAACGACCTGGTGAAGGTCGCGGGAATCCGCTGGATGCGGAAGGCACAGGACCGGTCGTTGTGGCGATGCTTGGGGGAGGCCTATGTCCAGCAGTGGACGTCTTTCGGTTTAAATGATGATGATGATGTACTCGTTTTATAAGCTAATTAGCTATCACATTTTGTACCGGATTAAGCGTTCCCGTAGTCTACACCCATTAACAGTTTCCATGGTTGTTTAGAGTCGACTCACTTTGTCAATTTTATATATTTTTTCAAACGCCAAGTCTATTTGTATAATAGGTACTTATTCCCGACACACATCCATCCCCACCCACGCTCTTTACATGTACTCAGTGTTGTCCATGCTAATTTGAACGTAAAGTGAATGCATCACAGTTTGATAATGATTGGTCGTATTGAAATTGCTCTTCTATACAGCATATTCAAAAGGGCTAGTACAGAACACTATCATCCTATACAGCACATTCAAAAGGGCTAGTACAGAACACTATCATCCTATACAGCACATTCAAAAGGGCTAGTACAGAACACTATCATCCTATACAGCACATTCAAAAGGGCTAGTACAGAACACTATCATCTTATACAGTATATTCAAAAGGGCTAGTACAGAACACTATCATCCTATACAGCACATTCAAAAGGGCTAGTACAGAACACTTCCTAACCAGTCAGTTGTTAATCGAACATCCATCGCATTTATCTGCTTGTAATGAGCGAGACCACATCAAACTGCACAAAATCAAATAAATTGTTAAAGAACACCTCCCCCCTTCTCCCACCCCCTGAATAAATGCCTCATTTATTAATTCCACATCCGTTCTTCAGTAACTGTTTGTAAAACGAAATTCAAAATGTGAATACCTCGACTTAGCATTGTGTAATTAAAATTCTTGGAAGTCCGAGACAGAAATGTTGATTATAGAATACCTACTACGACAGAATTGGTATTCGAGTCGTGTAACAAACAGATTTATTCAAAACTAGATAATTAAATCAGGAACAAAAGATTTTGGAAAAAATACAAATGAAATGCCTGAGTTCTGACAGCCTTATTATAACAAAACTGTGAAGGGAACGTAATCTATCATGATCACAAATATAGTTTAATACATAATTAGTATACCTAGTATTTAGTTTAATATTACAACTTGGATTCAGCATCCACGCCTATGTTTAATTTATTCTCGTTCTTCGGGCGAGTGTTTTGCATATTTACCAGCTAATCACCGGACGATATTCTGGTTCGCTCACCTTCGCTTACTTCGGCTGCTAGCTGCTATTAGGTAGAGGTATTTTGTTATTTCAACGTTAGCAGGGCAACTGCCGAATAGTGTTATAACTAATTATCATTATTATGTCTGTCACATAAGTAGCTTATATTTAGCACAAAACAATCGTCAGACAGGTATTGCTCAAATTGTTTTGGCTATAATATTACTACAAATTATTAAGAAAGTAAAAGTTTTGAAGTTTGAGCCTATAACTAAACTGAACCTATTTGTTTTGTTACAGGTACGCCCACCGATTATAAGAAAAGAGAGATAATAAGTTTACCATGAGTGGCATGAGTTAACTTTTCTCAATAGCCAGTAATATTTTCCGGTATCCTTGATTTTTAGTACTGAGTATTATTACTATGTAGCGCAGTACTCCAGAACTTGGAGCAGTATATCACGTTCGTACGTTAACGAAATGAATAAGGCTTTGTAACATCGCGGGCACATAGCGAGACTTCACTGAAGAAGCGCGGAGTTGTCATTATTATATTTGTATGAAAATATTAGAAGCAGTTTAATGATTTTTTCTGTCACTTGTTCGGAAATTGGGAAAAAAGAATACATCAATCGGCCCTTTTCCGTACGCAACAAAATAACACGCCAGCAATTTCCAACACGACAATAATATAATTTGCTGGTCATTTTTTGTTTTACTTATGCTTGCGGTGTTTTTGGGTAGGTACAAAATATTTATTACTTCAAAAGCAGAACGCACATTTTTTTTTTTCAAAAGTTCGAAAATAGTACAAGAACCACGCGCGGGCAAATTGGCGCGAATAAAAATTAGATACCGTTGAATTAATTTGTGTAGTTTCCTCGCAAATGAGAGAAAAGTACTATACAAGTCTCGGCCGAAATAGCATTCAACTGCCTCGTTTACTTAAAAAGGACTCGGCTGGGCCTTCGTCCTTTTAAAATCCCTTCGGAAGTACTCGCCTTCGCCTCGTACTTCCAATATTAATCGGCCGTCAATTGCTTCGTTTCAGGCCTCGACAGTAATTTACTATTAAATTAATACTGCAATATTTTATATTCATGAACTCATATGAATTATTACATTTAAACAACAAGCATGTCTTAAAAAACATTCAATTTTCAATTCAATTCAAGTTAAATTAATAATTTTGTAGGCTTTACTAAAATCATTATTTTATACCTCCACTATTACCACAGTCCACATAAAAAAAACGTTAATAACATGATATACAGAACATACTATCGCTTTATACATGTATTGTGGGATACTCGTAGCAAAATATATACGTAATATTGTGACGTCTAGGTATAATTTTCTAAATGTTAGTACGTAATATTATCTTTGTTTTCCTCTCATTTTAAATAACACTTTTCCACTGTCATATGTCAGAAACAAAATGTTCACTTTGGCTCGCAAAAATGCTTTGACTAAAACAAAAAAAGGTGCTTTTATGTGAAAATAAATAAACGGCTTAGAACATTTTCTGCAGTCGACGTAACAGGCGTGACGTCACATGATTTATGACATGAGTAAAGATGTTAGCACCACGCCGTTTATTATTGTGCGTCACGGTAAATGGTAGAAAGCTCTTGCTTTAAGATTTTGAATGTCCCGATACAAGTATCAAACATGTTTGTAACCCTTGATGCAGAAAGATGATTATTTTTTGCGATATCCATAGAAAAAGAAACATAAACATTGTTAATATTTAACACGGCTATCAATCGTCTTTGACTTTTTGTTAGATTTCCAGACCATAAAATACGTTTTTATGATTTTCTTTTCCCCGAACTGAGTTAAAACTCGATGATAAATCATTTATCTCGAAACGTAGGTAATAAAAGGAAGTCCCGAGCTCACTCACCAGCTAGCCCTGATATAGATGTATCATGCCGGTGACAGTTGAACTCTACAATATAAGGCCATCCATTAATTTACATCTACTTCCACCAACCATTTTCATCTCTTTGCTTTCTGACATCATGAAATCAAAAGAATATTATCAATCGTTTTCGTTACAAGACAATTTATTAAAGAAATCAAGCCAAAATTAGCCACTTTTTATCCGACTTCAAAAAAAGGAGGAGGTTATGTATTCGGCGAGTTTTCTTTTTATTTATTTTTAATTTTTTCATGTATGTACACCGATTACTCCGAGATTTCTGGGCCGATTTGGGTTGTTTTTATAATTGGTAGAGGAAGCCCGCGCGGTTTTCCCATATAAATTTTATTTACATAGGTTGAGTAGTTTTTCAACCAACTTCAATAAATCAGTTTATTTTGGTTTCGCATACATAGATGATCTACTAATATTTTCGTTTTTCTGTGAATTATCAACTAAAAAGTATGAAATAAAAACTTTTTAACAAAAAATAAAACCGACTTCAAAAACCTTAAGTAAAAAGTAAAAAATAATCCTTGTATGTATATCAAAATCTTAACATAAACCAAAATTTTGAAGGCGGCGCGTGATTGTACCTTTGCGTCATGTAAATATAATGTACTGTCGAGCGCTTATCTATAGTAGCAAACAGTTTATGCGAACATACATGATAATCACGCGCCGCCTTCAAAATTTTGGTTTATGTTAAGATTTTGAAATACATACAAGGATAATTTTTTACTTTTTACTTGAGGTTTTTGCAGTCGGTTTTATTTTTTGTTAAATTTTTTTATAATATAACATTTCTACACACGAGCCCAAAGTTTACTAGATCGAAACATAGACTCCAACTTACATGTGATACGCGTGTCCAAGATGTGGACTCCAAATACAGAAACTCCAGATAGAATGTAATGGACCATAAATCTCAATCATTATCTGGTGTTTGAAGCATCGCCAACCTTTCCACTCAGTCGACTCCCCCGGGGTGTCCGGGGCAAGCGGTGCTCTCATATGTTACCAATTAATACCCTCGCTAATCTGGCGATGAATGAACATCAAGCTCGTTATTATCGTGTGAAATTAAGTCAATTCTTAGTTTCTGGGGCACAATATGAAGTAATATATTTTGTGACTAATAAAACTGTGATACTACCTGTCTCACGTAGTAAGTCACACATGAAGCTGCTAATCCTAAAAAGCATACAAGCGTGAACTTTCCATGCTAACACAAATGTCACAGACAACAGTTGAGTCCTTTGATACGCGCGCACTTTTAATCAAAAATCAATCGATCAATTCAGCCTATCGCAGTCCACTGCTGGACATAGGCCTCTCCCAAGTTGCGCCACAACGCTCGGTCCTCTGCCTTCAGCATCTAGTCCCCCCCAGCCACGTTTTTTAGGTCGTCGGTCCACCTGGCAGGGGGGCGCCCTACGCTGCGTTTGCCGATACGCGGTCTTCACTCAAGGACTCGTCTGCTCCAACGGCCATCGGTCCTTCCACTTTTAATCATTCCCGTCGAATAGAATGTCCCGCGGGTTTGAGTGAAAAATTGGCATTTTGAACGACACAACACAACCAGAGGTATATATGACTGAAACAATAAGGATTTTTTATTTTTCGACGACTTCTTTGGTCTAGTGGTTCGAGTGTCGGACTGCTGATCACGAGGTCGTGGGTTCGATTCCCACGGGACACAAATATTTGTGTGATGAACACGAGTGTTTATTTATTTATTTCAAAGTTTAGAGACAAAGTGTAGATGATTTTTGAAATTACGATCTGAAGTAAACTTTATGGAAAAGAATTTGACTCATTTCTATCTTTGAGTGTTTAAATGGCATAGACCAGTAAGCCTCTAGACGCCGGTTAGCTCGACACCCCCGGTCACAACGCATATGCTGTACCACTGCATATCAAACGTCCCTCCACCAATCGGAACGTCACTCAGTCAGCGAGCGGCACCAATCATAAGGAATCATACGACCGAACTTTTGAGCCGGCCAATCATAACGCGCCGTCCGCCCCCCTGACCCCACCAACGTTTTACGACTGCGTTCGAATACAAAACTTTGTTTATGCGGAGTCTTGTAGCTTACTGGTCTGTGTTAAATGGTAACTCTTTTCTAGTGTATTTTTCATATGCATAGAAGTTATGAATTCTGTTCTATTCAAAAAGTATTAATAAAGATTTGACTTGCAAAAAATAAAAAATATTGTATACTAAGAGATTGATGAAAAATAACTCAAAAATAAACATGTATTCAAAAACATAGCTTCAAATCGATACGACTATTCTGCAAAATGAAATGAAACGATCCTTGGACTCGCTCACAAAGCTGTTTCGATACGATTTCGGGCAGTTCTTTGTAGACCTTGCATCGAGCTTCCGTCTATAAAAATCCTACGAAAAATCCTCCTACATTCCTGAAGCGATTTTATTCGTACAATACGCGCGCTTTTGCAGCCCATCCTCCGGACATTTCCAACGAAATGTACCTAGGTGAGAATTTTGTTCTAAACAAAATTGTATACCTACCGAATTTTATGCTGAAACAGATATATGATATGTCATATGTATATACAAATGTGTGGTGTAACGAGAATGGATAGGATAAGGAATGAATATGTAAGAGGGAGTCTGAAAGTAGCGCCAGTGACAGAGAAGTTAAGTAGCAATAGACTGTCATGGTATGGACATGTGATGAGGAGGAATGAGGAGCATGTTACGAGGAAAGTTTTAAGTATGAATGTTGATGGCTATAAGAAAAGAGGGAGACCGAAGAAAATATGGATGGATTGTGTGAAAGATGATATGAATAGAAAGAAAGTGAACACGGAAATGACGGCTGATAGAGATGTATGGAAGAAAAAAACATGCTGCGCCGACCCCAAATAAATTGGGATAAGGGCAGGAGGATGATGATGATGTATATACAAATGGTAAATAAAGGCAACATCTGTGCGTTGATATTCAAATACACTGAATATTACACAATTGCGTATACAGTGAACGATTCGTATATTGTGAATAAATTCAGTTTATAAAATAGAAATGATGGATTTCGATTCAAAATATGGTACGTTTTAGGTTTTATAAATATTGAATTTTATTAAAACATAAAATTTGAAAGTGGATTCGAAACCTCTAAATGGTTTTATTAAAGGAAATATGAATGTTTCATGTTTTTCGTGTACATTTTCTATTAAAACACTTACTTAAACTTATTTGCACGAAAAAGTATGACATAATCCATATTTCAACCATGTTAAACAGACCATAAAGCTATTGACAAAGGGTAGTTAAATCCCGGTGATGGTATCTTCATCGTCGTTATGGACATGTTGAGCTTTCCGGAAGCTCGCACTGCCCGTAAGAGGCAATTAACATAAACCATCCTAAATGTAGCGGTTAAGAGAACGGCTGAGCGAGCATGAGGGACAAGTGATTTAGTTTATACAAGACATTCATTCAAGTTTGATGGAGGTCTGAATAGAAGGAACAAGATTAAACATATTATTATGTCGATTTTTAACGCAACATTTTCATACGAATATCTATGGCAGTCGTTACGGGTAGTGAGAAGCCTGAAAGTCTGACAACTGGTCTAACCTCCGAATGTCAGTATTACCCAGTAACTGGGTTGCGGGGGTCTGATGGCAGTCGCTCCGTGTAAAATACTGATGTTCAGCCGCATCTGGCTAGACTGGAAGCCGACCCCAATATAATTGGGAAAAGGCTCGGAGGATGATGATTTTCATTTGTTTCAACTATTCAAGTAATTCTTAACCGTTTTGATCAATAAAAATTCACAAAAGCACCTTTAACTTTCGAAACAAACAGAACTATTGATGAAAATAAAATAGGGCATTTTTACTCAGCACCATCTAGTTCCAAACTAAGCAAAACTTGTCTAAGGGTACTTACTAGACATTGGATATAATACTTACCTATATGTATACTTTTTTTTAATACATACGTATAATACATAAGAAACACGTGTGTTGGTCTGGCCAACACAAACACTAATGTTCGTCAAACAAATATTTTTGTCCTGTGGGAATCGAACCCACGACCTCGTGATCAGCAGTCCAACGCTCAAACGTGTGGTGCCGTACGTAAAGAATTGCACCACCCTATCTCTTCTCATGGGTGTCGTAAAAGGCGACTAAGGGATTCACCAGAGTATGGGCAGCAGCGTTCTCTGAGTATTTAAACAACCAACTGCGATCGCCAACCCGCCTGCCAAGCGTGGCGATTATTGCATATCCCCCCTTTGGGGGAGCCCTTTGTCCAGCAGTGGACGTCTTTCGGCTGAAATGATGATGATATTGTGTCTAATAAAAATAATCGAGATCATTAAAATTTACCAATCTATTGCAAATAACAAATAATTCCTAAATGTCTCAGATATTCACGTCTCATTGCAAACTTTAGCACATTCGTCATGACAGATATTAAAGTAATCGACAACGATAAATTTTGTATGTTAGTATCGACAGTTCTGTGCCAAGTAACAATGTAAGACTTCCAAGTTCCAGAGACAAGATTTATCGCAGAGTTCTTCACTTTGATATAACCGATTTAATTCCAGCGCTTAAATTTATGGCAGACACTACGAATTTGGCTTCACTTAGTCACTAAATATTTAGGTTACACCAGCTTACTTGAACTCTGTTATCCAACATTTATCCTCTGGGAAAGGGTTTTGCTAGTATTTTAAGTGCGTGATTCAACCGTTCAACTATTGAAATCAGATGCCATTCATTTGGTGTTATCAAATAAGATCAGTAAAAATCGGCTGTAATAATTTCCATAAAGTTCCATTACATTTCAACTAAACTCGATTTTGGATCTATAAGAGGTTTAATATCTTTATGTATTATTCTTGATATATTATATGAGCTAACCTTGAATTTTGTATTAACTTCCCAACAATGTTTCTTGCTCTTACCCAGTATATCTGGAAGCGCTATTTCTAGTTCAATACATATTTCAAAATATTTAATTCCCTTTGATTTAATCTACCACAACTCTTCACTCATAAGTCCTTGTGGGCTACATGCAAACATCTGGACATATGTGGAATGTGTTAGCTAGTGCGGCTAGGGGAGCACCCCTGATGTTGTCTGGCCAGCAGGCCAGACAACTTCCACGTGTGTCTGACGGCTGCTTGTCCTTCTCATCATTTTTCATCATTTCAGCCGAAAGACGTCCACTGCTGGACTTAGGCCTCCCTCAAATGGGGGGTTGCTTGTCCTTCTGGACACGTCTAAAGGGAACGGCAGTTGTTGGGCCGGTGCACCCTGGGCACGGGCAATAAGTCTCCTTTGGACCGGGGGACCTTATTGCCTGTGGCAAATATTCTGGCACGGGAGGGGCCCGATGTGGGCCAATGGGAAGTTGCTCCGCGTGTCCCTCTGAGAAAGCAGAGGGCACTGTGGAGGAGCAGGGGCGGGCCCAGTGTGCACTCACCCTGCCACTGGGCAGGCAGCGGGGGCACTGTCCTTCCCTGCCCCCGTCGGTCTCGTAATCCCAGGAGTGCCTGCTGAGTAGTGTCCTCGCGCCTCTTGGGACCGAGGGTCTTGGCTTTACCGCCTGGACCGCGAGGAAGAACACCTCTATAAAAGTTACAGGAGGATGGGCCTGCGAGCAGCAGACTCGGGGTAGTCTGCTGCCCGACCAGCAGCTGGCGTAGCTGGCGTAGTTGGCGCAGCTGGCGTAGCTGGTAAAGGCCCGTGAGGTGCGGTGGCGTGCAGTGTTCCGTGTGCGCCACAGAGGAGGGTGCGGCCGTCGTTAGGCCCCACGGGGAGAAGGGGCTCGCCTGCTTGTGGCGAGCCGGGACCCGTCGGGGGTGGTTGTGTGAATACTCACGGGTTCCCACGCCCCTGGCTAAAACCACCACGGTGTTCCTTCAACTGTAGGAACCCCGTGGTGGTTTTAGTCGGTAAAACTCCGACACTGGCTCCGCCTACCCCGGGCGGAGTGCGTCCATGAGGAATTCACCAAGAAAAAAAAAAAAAAAAAAAAAAGTAGTGCGGCCCAACACATTCCACATATGTCGTTATTTGAATAACATCCATCAATAGTGAGGCAGTGTAAAGCCTACCCTTTCAATAGATACCATCAAGGCAATCGATTGTCCAGTTTTTCAACAGATGTCACTACCACTGTAAAATGAACTTTATTGGCCGCGCTTAAAGTACATATTTCGATGAGTTAAAATTTTATATCGACTTAAGTGACGCTGTCCAAAGATCGTATCCACCACGATGATGTCTTCAGTATTCCGGAGTATCTAACCACTTAGGATTTAGATAAATTCTATTTTTGTTTCTTTATTGTTCAGCAAGTACGATTTTTTTGTACGTTTTTATTAAACCTTTGAAGAAACAATGAAAACAGAAGAGCCTAAAGTTTGCGTGGCTTCGAGCCGTTAAAACTAGTTTTCATAATAATTTACCATTAGAAAAACAAGACGAACTGCCTGTAACTAACAACGCCCTGTACTTTAGTAGTACAATTCCGAAGAAGCTTTAGAATATTTGAAATCCGTATAACTTACATTCTGAGATGAATTAACAACGTAAATCACTTATTTTTATTGTAAATAAAGTGTACTAATATAGTACAGGGCGTTGATGAACTAGAGTTTGTTACAATCAACATGGTGAAATGCGGCTGAATATTTATGGTTGCGGAAATGATCTCCATTAGCAAATCATGCGCCATAATGCTGTTGAAGTGCTAGGGACGTGTACATCGATGAAAATAACTATTCTGTGTTATACTCCTGATCTTTGATTTCCCTATTATGATGGACGTTGTATAAATGATGAAATGACCCGTAGAATGGATTCCGGAACCCTTTGCTTCCTTTAAACTAGAATGATTTATAGTCCTCCCACGCGCCTCCTTCCCTGAGAGCCTATAACCTATCAGCGGACCCTTCTTACAGTGAATTCCACAAAATTGACGTGTTTGAGAGATTTTGATACGTGTAATGTTTTCGATATCAAAAAACATTTCGTACCTTATTTGGCAATCAAAGCCGTATTGATCCTTTCAACGCTTGTATTGTTTTTCTCTTGGAATGCATCAATCGAGTGAACGTATTGTAGCGTTGTGGATCTCAATAGTTTAGTCGAGTGAACGTAATAAAACGTAACCGGTGTTGTGCATCCCTAAAATGTATGCGCAACACTAGTAATCGTGTTGGCCTCTAGCACTTTTAACACAGCAGCTCCCAGGGTGGTAACTATTCCTTCTGGAACACATATTTTATCCCCAATCTCGGGGTTCGACCTTCCAGCTGAAGTTCGACCTTCCGGCTGGAATTCTACGTGTCAGCCAGATCCATACATACATGTCACGTTCCGGTAAGACTCTTGTACCCGCTGCAACCACGAGGCAGCGTCTTCCTGCGGTCCAGATATAACAAACAAACATTTTTTTTTAAATTAAAACAACATTTCTTGCAAATAACAAAAAAAAACATTAAATTTAAATTAAAACAACATTTCTTGGAAGTTACAAATACACAATAATAAAAATAACTAGTCGATACAATTACAGACATTACAGAGGACCGAGCGTTGTGGCGCAACTTGGGAGAGGCCTATGCCCAGCAGTGGACTGCGATAGGCTGAGTTGATTGATTGAATACAATTAATAACATTATTAATGTAAGTATAATAAATTCTCAAAAGTTTGCTGCATTTGTAGGAACAACCTGTATCAACACAAATACTACCCTCCACCACTGTGTTTTTAAAGACGGCTCGCGCAGTCACCGGTGTTCGCTCCTTCATAATGTAGCTAAATATAATATCCTACCTTGTTAACTAAATTTTTGTTTACCTGTTTGCATAGTCGATGATACAGATGTACGGTAAAACTCTAATGAGTTTATGTTTACATCTTTAGAATGTTTTTGTTATGTACACCACTGAACAAATAAATAAATAAAATAAATAAATAACCAGCGCATAAATAGTATGATATAATCATGAAAAGATCGGCGAATAAAAATGAGATCGAAATAATATCATTCATTTACGTAACAAAACGTACGGTCTGAGTATGGAGTCAGTATGAGCATGTCTCTTTTTTTTATCCAAGAATATTAGGTTTGTTAAAATGACTTTAAGTGAGTAAAAAAGTTTGTTAGAAAGAGACTTGAATTTCATATATTATCAAGAGTTCAACAAATCAGAACTGTGATGAGAATTATGTAAATGTGTGGGCGAGTACCTAATTCATCCTAACGTTGAAGTAATTCAAAATCAATATATTATGACTCCACCTAATGCTATCGTTATATAAAATATTATATCTCATTTGTAAAAATATACTCGTTAGCAGTTACGAGATTCGTTCATGTTTATATTGTAGATGGCGCGTTTCACATAAATCATGAAAATTTAAATTTATTTTTTCATGGAAACTTCGCAATTAAAACCAGTTGGAGTTTAAAATATTTAGCTCACGAATTACGGAAATTATTTGTTTTTCGTTCAAACTGCAAACTGCTGACTGAAGTAAAGCGACGTCGCACGTTGGCATAGTTTTAATGTCTCGTGTCGCTATAAATAAATGTTTTCAAATGTCTTTTACAACCATTTGTATAAAAGATGGTATAAAAAAACTAGAGGATACATACAGCCATATTTACTTACTATTAGGTACATAATTCAGTCCATTTTATTTTTCCAAGGTTCATCAATTTATCACATTTTACATCTTTTTCTGTTTAAAAATGACAAAGCCTTGCCTTTTACATTTTTCGCTACACTTCTATGTAAACTCGTTCATGTTGCTAAAAGTTACCTAGTATTTTCTCTCGTGCAAAATACGTAGCCCTTGAACAGTAACTGTCTCGTTACTAATCTCAAGTTACAACTTTTTCAACAATATGGTACTTAAGAAATCACTGACGTGGATTTTTGGCACAAATATGGCAAAAATACGAGCTAGGTGTTATTAAATAAGTAATAATACAATTTTTCTTTTTGCCAAAAAGTACCAAAGAAGCAAATTATGTCTAGGTCAAAAGTTATCAATATTTGCAGACAGTTGTGGAACGTTATGTCTACAAGGTTATGAGTGTGTTTTCAAACAGTACTTCTTATTTTTGCTCCTTAAATTATTTTTCCTACGGTCCCATATTGATCTCCGACGGTATCATAAGTTTTTGGTGCTTATTTTTAATTACTTAACTATATGAAATGTGTATAATCACAATACATGCCTTTTAATAAGCTCCCTCACTACGACTGAACCATTAAAACCGTTTTTACATTTCCTTATTCTTATAATAATTTTTACAAACAAACTGTAGAAGCCTGCGTTTTGTTTTATTTTATTACTTAAGGTTGCTTTGTTTTCCTAGAGTATAAGAAAAAAGAGCCGTACAATAAAATCTGAGTTAGAATATTTCCTTCGCTGGAAATTAAATCAAATCAACCATTTGTAGCTTTGTATTTCAATTAGTAATCACCTGCTGTTATGAAAAAACCGTTGTGGGACGTATAAATGAATAATGTCTTTATTATTTGCTACCTTGCGCCTTCCTTTGTAACGTTAAATGTAACTTATTTATCTTGTTACTTTTGTCACGAGTTTTCTTCCAAAAAGACAGCTTTCAAGTTCATATATTTGTATAATTTTATATTAAAAATTATTTTGAGTTACCATTTCATCTTATTAAATTATTTCATGAAGATTGACATTGTAATGAAGAAATTTATATAGGGAATTACTTGATGACGATAAAGATTATCTAATTAGAGTCATTAGTACAAAAATATTTCAATAATTATTATAATTAAAAAACTTTGGCATCGCCTTTTGTTTATAACCGTCTCTATAGCCTAGCCACAATAAAATTGTCTATAGCGATATAAACAACTGAAGCGTGATTACACTTTCACAACTTATACATACAATATCTGACAACAAACTCTCTTTTTTTGTCCCGAAAGGTAAAATAGCAAATACGACTAACGTCCAATGCTGTGCGTGACCAAAGATTTGATAGGTACGACTAGACTTAAGTTGAGAATAAAATCTGTACCAGTTTGACTTCGAATCTTTTGTGTAGAGTTAGCGATGAATATTATATTCATCGGAAAATACGAATTGGAAAAAAAATACTCATTTCTATTTTTTTGTATGGTTGTATACTCTTCCCGCTCTGGGGAGCACAGAGAATGAATTTTAAATGGAAAACTTAAATACAACATGCGGAACTTTTTAAACAATAACTAATGGATGCTTTCCGTGCGCTTGGCTTACCCTCCACCTACCTGCGTATGTACACTATGTACGTATGTTTATGCTTCGTTGAACCTCTTGTTATGTTATACTGAATACTGTAATACTTTTTGGATATTAAGAAGACCGTACAACGTGGCTAAAAGGAAGACTATAATTATTACTGCAGTTGTTTCAATCACAACTACGTTAACATTGCAGACGTACGGAATTCATAAACAGCACATTTATTAATTTCTTGCATTACTACTATAGAGTGGTGCAAGAAATTCATAAATGCGCTGTTTAAATATAGATTTATTTTGAGTCAAATGCCACGGCACAGTATCGTAATTCGTTCCCCTATATCTAGAAAAGAGGCAGACCGAAGAAAACATGGATGGATTGTGTGAAAGATGATATGAATAGAAAGAATGTGAACACGGAGATGACGGCTGATAGAGATGTATGGAAGAAAAAACAGCTACGCCGACCCCAAATAAATTGGGGTAAGGGCAGGAGGATGATGATGATATCAATAATCATAAAAGCACGTATACCTCAGATAGTACTTCTCAATATCATACCTAAATTCACGACACTCTAGATGCGTGATAAGCAATCAATCGGAACGTAATATGCTCAAACATACAAATCGATTACTTTCAGCTTACGGGAACACACATTTGTCCTAATAGCTACGATTTCCTTTGTACATACTCTGCAGAATACTCTCTTTGATGTGTTAGAATGAAATGCGGACAGATTTATGCTTTGTGTCTCTTGTTACCCACTACTATGAGTTCAATCGATCGACACAAAACAAACAGTTCAGTTGAATTGACTTTGTAAACGTAAACAATAGGTACTTGATTCACCTAACCACCATTGTTATGGTACTTGTGTGATTTAATATTATGCTAAAGGCTGGGATGTTGTATAATGATCAAATAACAGCAGTGTAAAACGTGTTTACTAGTCTGATTACGTTTAAATTTGTATTGAACAAACATTGTAGTTTATAAAATTTTAATCATTGCCTTCCATCATTTAACGCGCAAACATACGACAAATTATCAAAAGGTAGTGCAGTAATTTTCCGCTGCTGTACATTATTGTTGTGATCCCTTAATTAACTCTCACATGGGTCGGCTGGCAACATTTCTCATCCTTTTCTACGCTGAAAATACACGGCGTTCCATAATATCCCATGTTAAAAACATAGACCAATGTCTTCTTATCATAAAACAAACATAAAAAGCCGCCGTTTCGTCACATCTTTAACACCGCGCTGTGCATCATAATTCCGTTCCCTTCAGGTACATAAACTGTTTTCAGGAAGACATTCATTACCGGACAGGAGTGCCGGCTCCTCGCCTGTAACATTCACTTCCTCACGAAGTAAATTTGTTTCTCTGTTTATTTATTTCGCGGTACATTTGAGAGATGTTCCGAAGGAGGACGCAGAATGCAAAGTAGGTATCTATTTTCACAACCTGTTATCATAAATCTTGGACGTGTATTCGAAGTCGCTGCAGATTTTGATTTTAGTTTCTCGTATGTGCATATTTTGTAATTGCATATATTTTGAGTTTTTGTATTAAAATTTTACTCATTGAATACTGTAAGTCGGGAAAGAGTATCCTTCGTTTTTAACCGACGAAAAAAAGGAGGAGGTTCTCAATTCGACGCGTATATTTTTTTTTTTTTTTTTTTTGCATATCCACGCATAACTTTTTACAGAGGATTCTTTTTTTAATGGATAGGGTATATCTCGAAGTTGGTCCCATTTAAATTTCAAAATCAAAATTCACCCCTAAGGGTAGGAAAACAGGGGATGAGTGCTTGTTCACCCACTGAATTCTTACTTGTTAACCGATTCTGTTGAACCTGCCAAGGTTATGTAGTTCTGGACACTTTAACATAATGGAGACCTGGATTTACTGTATAGCCACAAAAAAAATTAAAATAAAACTTTTTAACAAAAAATTGAACCGACGAAAACAGAAACTGAAAAGCGAAAAATAACTAATTATGAGTCGGCGCCAAATAAACAATCAACGAAGATCATTAAATTCCTTTAAATAAATATTAAAAACAACGTAACATCAAGTACAACGTGAAATTTTCAACGATAAGCAATAACTTTCCAAAAATGCGTTCTCCGCTTGACCACTTGCAACTTGCACGCACTTTGCTTGTTAAAAGTTTGTTTGGCGCCGACTCATAATTAGTTATTTTTCACTTTTCAGTTTCTGTTTTCGTCGGTTCAATTTTTTGTTAAAAAGTTATATTCCTTAAAGACCTTTATTTATGTGTAAATATTTTAGGCAAATCCCAAGTATTCCATATATAAATAAAACTATTACAAGCAAAGTCGTACTAAAAAGCAAGGATGAAGATATTTTAGTAATGCGATGTTCTGTAAATTGTGTTTAAAGGCAAGCTAAGCGAGTGATCCAAAAACAGAATTCCATGCGGTAAATGATCACATTATACTCACTGTGAAGTCAATCTTCTAGGGTTCAACTGACTCGTATTTATTTACACATTTATTTCGTATGTATTTATAACAAGCCAGCGGACGATAGACTGGGGAGTCAGTCGTCGGCTTGCATGGCTGTCGAATTGTGGTGTTGTCCCATGTGTGCCCGGACATCGCCGAAGGAGCGTCTGTACATGAAGAGATACCCGAAAATGGGCCACGCCGGATGGGTCGTGAATGCCATGCATTGCAGTTCTCGCGGCTCATCCACCAAGGCGAAAGTAGGTACACGGCGGAGTTTTCAGTGGGTGCGAGCCCCACATAACCACGCTAGCTCCCCGGGTGGCGTGACATGCAATAGGCATTTTCAACGCCTAAAAAAATACTCGCTACTGTGCTTCGTATCTGTATTATATAAGTTTTTTTTTTTTTAAACTCATTTGCGCATGCGACGCGAAAATCTAAAGATTTAAATTGTGGAAAGAAACGATCGCTCACGCTGCTCGTGAGCGATAGTTTCTTTTCGATTCGAATCTGCGACTCCTGACTCAGTACGCCAGTGCTTTAGCCACTAGTGGCCAAAATTAATATCCAATCTATCCACGATTTGCCCTACTAGAGATAGGAATTTGACATATGCTCCATACAAAATATGTCAAATTTCTATCTCCAGTAGGGTAAATTGTGGATAGATTGGATATTTATTTTGGCCGTAAGTGACGCGAAGCGAAGGTCAGTTTTCACGGTAGCTTAGTGACTAAAGCACTGGCGTACTGAGCCAGGAGTCGCAGGTTCGAATCCTGCTCGTGAGCGATATTTTCTTTCCACAATTTAAATCTTAAGATAAATATACTCCAAACAATTTCATTTCTGCACTCCTAAGTTAAAAATACAATCCAAGAATCCAAGAAATATTTATTAATACGCAACATTTTATGCAAACAACGCTTTTTATCCGAGAAATAGTCAAGTGATATCAAACAAAAAGATTTTTATGCTAAAACCAAGTTGTAGATTCATAGGTAGAGCATGCCTTGACAATTGAGTTTTATCTGGATTTCAAAGCGGACAGGCCCTCCGAGATGAGAAATTGACTCAGCTCTCACCGGGCGACAAAAATAAATCGTTCTTAAGCTTCTCTTATCTCGTTTTGTAAGAAGCTTATGAGGTGGATTTTTTCACATTTCAGTACTGTGTTGAAATATAACATAACATAGCATCACGCCTGTATTTCCCCGAAGGGGTAGGCAGAGGTGTATAGTACACCCACATTTTGTCAGTTATGTTATAGACCCATGTAAAAGGGGGCGAACCTATTGCCACTAACCGGGCACAAATCCATACTCCGGGCTGCTACTGAGAATTTCCTTATGAAAAAACCCAACAACATTTTGCCCGACCCGGGAATCGAACCAAATGAAATGAATGTTGAAATATTACATTTTATAAAATAGTTCTCATACTAGCATAAAACACGCCCATTGAATAATTTCATTGATTAATGTCGAATAATACTCGATTGATGGTGGACTGTTATTTGCTACGACAGCGTAGGGACGTAGCGGCTACGTCGCGTCGTGGCAAACACAATCTTTTGTTACTTAAAACCTCAAGATACAAACAACAATGGTTTTCAAGTTAAGCTCATTCACAACAAAAACAGGTGTTTGGAATCTTTGTTGTGTCATGGAGAAAACATACTTACATGCTTCTTAAGCGATTCTTGTGAATACTATAAGCTACTTATGAGATTATCGATAAACTTATGGACAAAACTAGAGTGAAATGTCATAATAAACGGCAAAATATCAACAGTTTCTCAATAAATCTAGTTTATGTTGGCAAGTGACGTTGAAACCCAACGTTATATTCGAGTCTGTATTGCAATTAGAAGCTTCTCTATATCTATTCGTAGTTTCTGTAGCTAACGACTGTTCGTAAGACGATATATTATTATGTAACGTCGCCACGTCTTCTTCTCGAAATAAAAATTAGGTTTAAAGAATCTTTATTCTCAAAAAGAACATTCAGTTCACTTACATGAGAAGCTTACATTATTCTTAAAATTACACATAGGTCGATTCAAATAAATTCAGTCAATTATTTATCTATTATTTACGTGATTACTATTCTAAGTCCGATGTTAATCAACGTTAATTCTCTGATTAAATGGCTGATTACTCATTAAATTTACTGGAAATGTGGGTAAACGTTCGTTTAGCCAGATCATTATAGTTTGTGAAAACAAGCCTTAGTCATTATCGGCCAAAATTAATATCCAATCTATCCACGATTTGCCCTACTACAGATAGGAATTTGACATAAGCTCCATACAAAATATGTCAAATTTATATCTCTAGTAGGGTGAATCGTAGATAGATTGGATATTAATTTTGGCCGTAAATGTATGAATCTATGTGACGTATATAACACATGTATGTTTTTTTGGTGCAATTCACATCATTATTTTAACAGTTTTATTATCTGAAATTGTTACTGACAAATTTAAGTTGTATGTAAAGGTGTTGGTTGTACGTATTTATTATTAACAACTTTAATTTAATCACCTAAAAGGCAGCACATGGACCTATTAAGTCCCCAAGCCAACCCTTAGGTTTGTTACACTTAATATTTCAACTGCTTACCCTTTAATTATGTAGGTAGTATTGTGTCTACTCTCAAGAGGGTAACTCCATTTCGTATTATGTTGTTATACGATAAATTATGTAGGCCGTTCAAGATACACATGCTCGCAACAAATCACAACAAAAACGTTTCTTCAAAGTACCTTCGAACCGCTTATGAACTAGCATTTGTTTACGTTACTAAAACCCTCAAAAGTTTAAAAACATCCAGTTATAAAAGCTGTTACGTGGCGAGTACCGTCGCTTTGATCTCAGGCCGCCTCGAGCGAAAAGAGCCGTTTGACTGTGACTTGGAACAAACGACACACGGGGATTTATAATGAAAAATGCTGCCTAGGTATATTAGTCATCATCATCATCATCATTTCAGCCGTAAGACGTCCACTGATGGACACAGGCCTCCCCCAAGCATATATTGTGGGGATATGCCATAATCGCCACGCTTGGCAGGCGGGTTGGCGATCGCAGTTGGTTGGTTAAATACTCAGAGAACGCTGCTGCCCATCCTCTGGTGGTATATTAGTCATAATGTTCAATAAAAATATTTATTTTCTAATAGCTTTTAAAAAGAAGATTAATTCATATAAATTCCGGGGAGTACAAATTACATTTTCACAATTATAGGAAAAAGTTATTGCAACTAAAATCTACACTATATATAAATATACACTAAATTCCAATCCCAAAATTGTTTATAAAACGTGAGGCTGATGAATAGAATGAGGTTACAATTTCAGAATTAATTGAGTTGGACTTAGATTCAGCTCTGATCTAGTTTAAGGTGTACAGACAATTGTGGAGTAATTTTTTATTGCAGAGAGACTAAGACGTTAGGGAGCAGCAGGTTATGAGAATTAATTTTTCAATTACCTTTCAAGTTCAATAGTATCTTGTAGATTTATTTTATCACGAAATTCTATACCTTTTTAGGGTCCTACAAGGAACCCTTATAGTTTCGTCATGTCCGTCCGTCTGTCCGTCTGTCTGTCTGTCCGTCTGTCCGTCTGTCCGTCTGTCCGTCTGTCCGTCTGTCCTAATCCTTTACCGCTTAATAACTTCTACAGTTATAAACATAAGTAAATGAAATTTTGACAAAAAATGGAATAGATATAGATCTCAATTTTAAATGAATAAAAAAGTCTTGATTACGTATTTTAGGGGTGGCGCCCATAAATGTGAAATGGCGATGAAAATATTTTTTTCACTGCACCCCCTCGTGTGGGATATCGTTGAATAGGTCTACTTAAATATGGTAATGTTTTATACACCACTTTTTTATCAGGTGTACCATCTGCGAAATATAGCCTGCCAAAGTGGCTTGCAATGTGTCCCCCCGCCTGCCATTTCTAAACTATGCAACGCAGAAACTTATAGTCTTCAACATTGATAGACCTTTATAAAAACTCTCTTTTAAAATTATTTCGAGTATAATGTGATTATAAATTTTTGAGTTATAGTGAGAAAACTGAAAAATACTTAAGACGTCCTAGTTCATAGGTCATTGATCTTAGAGAAAAATTATCGTAGCAAATAATGCTCCTTTAGTTACTTTCTATTTAAAAAAATCACAAAAAGAAACACACTTCCATATTTAGCTTCATAAAGGACATTGCCCATTCTCTTAGGAGCTTTAGGCCCCTCAAAAAAATTGCTATGTCACGGCCGTTTTAGTCTTATTTTGTAGACCAAGAATTATCTTTTATTATTCTGCAAACGATTTTAATTTTTTCACCCTGGTTTAAGAGGAATCTAATTTTTTCCAACTCCTTAACTGATTGATAAGTACGCTCCGTGCATCGATGGGTAATATAACTGAACGCACCCATAAGGACATCCAGAGACACCATGTATGGTGTTGCAAGATATAATTATTTTGTTAATCGATTTTTGAAGTCGATCTTGTAATATTTTTTAAATAATAACATTGCAAGCTTTTATGTTTTTGGGTTTATTAATTAATATCGATTTTATAAGTAATATTTCAGTTAATTTAAAATGATTTTAACAATATTTACAAAATGCATAGGTATTTTAAAGCAAAGAATCGTCTTATTTTTCTGTACAAAAAGATTTCAAAAAGCGCATACGATACCGCAAAAGTCTCGTGTGTCTGAGAGTCGCATTTATGGAATTAATTTTGATTGTTCTAAATTTTGGATGACTTGTGACAAAAATAGTTCGTGAAAATGATCCTTCTATTTCGGTAAATCAAAATTGAAACCCCCTGTAAATTTTTCCTATTACAGTGTTTGTTTTGTGCTGAGTGTGTCAGTATTCAGTGAGTATTATGAACTTTGAGGACTATGAAACCCTTCCGACCCAAAACTCCGTCACACACATGACTGCCGGAGCAATAGCGGGCGTGATGGAGCACTGCATAATGTACCCGCTCGACTCCGTAAAGACTCGGATGCAGTCTCTACGGAGTGCCAACAACAGCTCCATCTCCGAGACGTTTCGGCACATGGTGAAGACGGAGGGGCTGCTCAGGCCCGTGCGCGGCATGTCGGCCGTGGTGCTGGGCGCGGGGCCGGCGCACGCCTGCTTCTTCGCGTCCTACGAGTACTGCAAGCACTCGCTGTCGCAGCTGTCGCGCCACCGCCACGACCACGTCATCCACGGGCTGTCGGGGTGCATCGCGTCGCTCGTACACGACGCAGTCTCCAATCCAGCCGAAGTGGTGAAGCAGCACATGCAGATGCTGCACTCGCCGTTCCGCGGCGTGTGGGACTGCGCGCGGCACGTGCTGCGCACGGAGGGCGCGCGCGCCTTCTACCGCTCCTACGGCACGCAGGTGGCCATGAACGTGCCCTTCCAGGCGCTGCACTTCGCGACGTACGAGGCGTGCCAGCAGCGGCTCAACCCGTCGCGCGCCTACGACCCGCTGGCGCACGCGCTGGCGGGCGCGGCGGGCGGCGCGCTGGCGGCGGCGGCCACCACGCCGCTCGACGTGTGCAAGACCGTGCTCAACACGCAGGAGCGGCCCGCGCGCGCCGCCGGGCTGCGCGACGCGGCGGCGCTGGTGCTGCGCGCGGGGGGCCCCGCCGCCTTCCTGCGCGGCGTGTGGGCGCGCGTGCTGTACCAGATGCCGGCCGCCGCCATCTGCTGGCTCACCTACGAGAGCTTCAAGCACGCGCTGGGCGAGGAGCCGCCGCGCCCGCGCGCCTCGCTGTGCCTGGCCGCCGCCTCCGACGTGCGCTCCTAGTGCCGCCGGACTGTGACGTCAGCTAGTGCGTGCTGTACCAGGTGCCGGCCGCCGCCATCTGCTGGCTCACCTACGAGAGCTTCAAGCACGCGCTGGGCGAGGAGCCGCCGCGCCCGCGCGCCTCGCTGCGCCTGGCCGCCGCCTCCGACGTGCGCTCCTAGTGCCGCCGGACTGTGACGTCAGCTAGTGCGTGCTGTACCAGGTGCCGGCCGCCGCCATCTGCTGGCTCCCCTACGAGAGCTTCAAGCACGCGCTGGGCGAGGAGCCGCCGCGCCCGCGCGCCTCGCTGCGCCTGGCCGCCGCCTCCGACGTGCGCTCCTAGTGCCGCCGGACTGTGACGTCAGCTAGTGCGTGCTGTACCAGGTGCCGGCCGCCGCCATCTGCTGGCTCCCCTACGAGAGCTTCAAGCACGCGCTGGGCGAGGAGCCGCCGCGCCCGCGCGCCTCGCTGCGCCTGGCCGCCGCCTCCGACGTGCGCTCCTAGTGCCGCCGGACTGTGACGTCAGCTAGTGCGTGCTGTACCAGGTGCCGGCCGCCGCCATCTGCTGGCTCACCTACGAGAGCTTCAAGCACGCGCTGGGCGAGGAGCCTCCGACGTGCGCTCCTAGTGGTGCGCCGGACTCTGTGTGACGTCAGATAGTGAGATGACCAGTGCGCTGGAGCGACTTTGTTTTCCATTGTTTTTGTAAATGATTTGTTATCGCAGTCTACGATTGCAGCTAGTACTTGTTATGTAAAACACTTTTGGCTCTTGATAAAACTGTTCATTTAACATCCTGAAGGATGAAAAATATGTTGGAGGTGCTATGTATAATGTATATTGTGATGGAGGAGACGGCTTGCCGCTCAGCTCGTTGGAATGCGTCAAATTATGTTGTTGATTGTGTTAATTACTATTATTATTAATTGTATTTATGAGTTGTATATGTGAGTGATAATCTCGATTAACTATGAGAGTTATAAAACACTATTTGTATAGAGAAGGCGGCGCGCGCAACCGCGCGCCACCCACCGCGCTGTAAAATTGCAAATTGAAAAGAATGTTATATAATAAACAGTAAGTGAATAAAAAGTTGGACAATAAAAAAAAAAAAAAAAAAAAAAAACAAAAAAAAAAAAAATTTTTTGCAATTTCTTTTGATTTGACGTCATATGAGTGATTTTTTATAATTTTTAACGGATTTACGCATGCGAACCGAAATCTAAAGATATAAATTGTGGAAAGAAAAAATAAGAAATCAATCAATCAAGATAAGTCTATTATAATAGCATCTAAAACACAGTAAAAGTGAATTCATAGAAGTATCGCTATTTAGAACCGATTCCGATTATTTGTTGAAATAGTCTGACATCTGGCAACATTTTCGTTCGGTTTGGATGGAGGATTCAGTTTAATACATATTTATTATGTTTTTTAATGCTATGGTGAAAGAAATGTTGATAAAGAACAAATAAACATGAAAAAATAAGACATAATTTTTGAATAACATACAGTTTTGACATGGCGCCAAAAATGGGCCCATCCGTGGGCATTGTCCTTTAGCGCTAGGTGGCGCTGTTTGCAAAAACTAAAATAGCAATGATTAATATTCGATTTGATTCGTTTGTAATTAGACCTACTTAAGGAACCCTATAATACTGAGCATGGCCCGACATGCTCTTGGCCGGTTTTGTTTTAGTTTACTTTTTTATTTTTACACCAATCAGGCTTCTCAACGTAAGATCGCTTTCCTTGGCCAGGGTGAATACTAATAATAAACAAAAAAACAGTAATTTTCTCGGGTTTGCTTATGAGAAGTTTCTGTGAACTTAGCAACTACTGCGTCAATATGGAACAGAATTTAATGATTGTTTTGATAAGTTTGACGTAGGCTACAATATATAAATTAGAAGTTGCTCTGCCGTAAATACATAATGAAAAAAAATTACGGATCATTCACCTACAGAATCTTGAAATAGAGACTCAAAAAGTCAGTGGTTCGTTGCTTAATATATTTTTTACGCCAACACTTTCGTTTACGTGTCTGTGAAAGTAAAGCGACTAACCCTTTCAGCCCGTAAATAAAGGCACCATTCTCTACAAATTGCTCGCTGAAACAACACAAAAAATAAACGCTCCGGCTTATGCGAACGATCGTAAATCATTATAGGCTTAGGTACATCGAGAGGAAATATTAGTGTATTATTTTTTGTAGTTACAAAAGGGTCTCTCGAGGATTCCGCACTGCGGTAAAGTTACTCCATAATTATACTGTCAGACCACGATTTATTACAAGCAACTATTACAATATATCAAACATAAATAGATAATGTTATAAAGTCGTCCGGGGAAGTACTACCACCGTGCCTACTTCTCCGCCAAATAGTGATGCTTGCATTGCTGTTTTTCGGTCTGCAGGGTACGGGTGCCGGTGAAATTACAATCACATGAGACTTTCCATCTTCATGTCTCAGTTTGGCGAACCGACTTGCGGTACCATTTAGGCAACAGCCTAGGTGGTATTGCAGTTGTTATGGGCTAAAGTAACCGCTTAACATCAGGTGGGCCTTTAGCTCGTTTCGCCATCCTATACAATAAAAAAGAAAAAAATTATCAGCTAGATGGTTATTACTACTATGAAAGCGTAAATGTCCGGGAACAGTTGTTGTATAATGCATGGTACGTGAAAGTTAATAAGCTGCCATCTCATTCCAGCTTGTAAATGAATAGCCTAAACATGAACTCTCGTGTACGCTATAGCAGTCCTGGTAGAATATTATCATAGTCATCAGGCAGATTGCTGGCATATAGTGGTAAAAGCAATAATAATAAATGTCATGTTTCAAATAACTTTTGATTTACCCTAAATTAATGATGGCACTGGTCAGCTGCTTGTTACATGTTAAATAACTAAAAGTTTTCGTGAAATAACTTAAACAAATTCTAGAACAGTTCTTTTGTGCGGAAAAAACTTAAGTAAGAAGCTAGACTACATTTACTGTATGTAAAGAGCTAAACTTCAATAACGTGATTAGTTAAATAAAGCTCCTCATGTAACTAGCACTGATATTATTATTCTCAAAATCCATTTCCGCGCGTTTAATCGTTGTGCATTTTTTTAAACAAATGTAAGTTCTATTCATTGGCATTGGTAGAACGCACGATAAGCAAATTGTACATCTCGAAATTCAAAGCCAATACCTCCTCTAAATCTCCAAACAAATCTGAATAAAACAAACAAAACAATGTCACAATGCTCTCAATACTGTGTGACACTTCCTACACAGCAGTTTATCCGACGTCCGAGCAAGTTGAGATGCAACATACATTATTCACAAGCTCCCCCATCTGTGCACATCTGTAGCCTCTTATACCTCACCTGAACCCTCTTAAACCTCTTTACAAACTAGGAACGCTTAGCATTTCTTATTCCGCCTCCTCGTACACTTCTGCTTGTGCAATTTATTTGGACTTTAAAATCGAATCAGATTTATATGTAACGGCTTTTCTCTTTCATAGAATCAACAGGTTAGGTACTGAAATATTTCAGAAATATTTTTTTTTATTGATGGTGTGAAATATGGACGAAACAATAAAAACGATTTTGCTATATAGGAAGATAAAGATTAAAGATTTTTATTTGCAAGAAACATGGTTTTTACAAAGATGTTAGTGGTTTTTGGCAGGTACATCGTGTCTCACCGTATGATCGGCATGCAAAATATTATTGTTTAGGTACAATTTAAATACTAACATTAAATTATTGCAATAGGTACGTCTTACACAATCTATAAGTAAGTATGTCTGTTCAATTGAAATATGTCAATTACAAATCTTACAATTAGCCCTTATAAATATATTATTAATATTTAAATTCACTACAATCAATATAATAAACAATAACTTATTTATTTATTTACGAAATGTCATATAATCATTGAAAGTGAATCATGGAAAGCCATACATTGAATAATAGTGCATTACTGTCGAGGCCCGAAATGAAGCAATTGACGGCCGAGTAATATTGGAAGTAAGAGGCGAAGCTGAGTACTTTCTAAGTGATTTTAAAAGGACGAGGCGACAGCCGAGTCCTTTTTAACTAAACAAGGCCGTTACTTGGTATTTCGGCCGAGACTTGTAGATTACTTTTCTCTCAAGTGCGAGGAAAAAATACACAAATTAATTCAACAGTATCTAATTTTCATTCGCGCCAATTCGTCCGCGCGCGGTTCTTATTCTGTTTTCAATGTTTTAAAAAAAAATGCGCATTTAGCCTTTATAATGATAAATATTTTGTACCTTAAATCGCCTAATTTATGTAAGTGTGTACTTAAAAACCTCGGTAGCATAATTTAAAAAATTAAAAACTGTCCAGCAATTTCTATTATAGTCGTGTTGGATATTACTGGCCTGTTATTTCGTTGCGTACGGAAAAGAGCCAATTGATGTATTTTTTTTTTAATAATGTTCCAATTTCCGAGCAAGTGGGACAAAAATAAATAAAATTAAAACAATTAAAAAACTGAATCTTACTTCCTGTCTAAATAATAAATTAAATTCAAGATAATACCATAATTCTTATATTTCGAAACTTTATTAGAAATCGAAAATCTTATCGTAACTTTACAGAGATAAAACTGTCCAGTCGACTCACCATTGTAATAAGTTTTGCGTCCAATTTCCTGCTTCAGCTCGGCCTCGAACTGAAACAGCTTCGATGTCATTGCTAAAATCCCATTGTACTCGCAGTCGACTTGGTTTTTGGTTCGATCCTGGAAATAATGTATTTGGCTTGCACACGACCACTGACTTCTCCTCGCACTTACATAAGTAACGATAGCAGTGACTGTCATATTCTTACCATACAGCCAGCAGTGTGTGTTTAAAATATTAAGCGTTTTTATACTGATGTTGCTATCTTAGAAGCAAAAACGTTTAACGTGGCTGCGTACAATTCATTATCTCGCGCTACTTAAAGAAATGAAAAAAGGTTCTCTTCCGATACTGTACAAGCAAACTATCGGAAACTTCGCCGAACTGCAGTCGACGTTTGACTAAAAACCGATAACAAGCCAAGCGCAGAGGTGGATTTCACAGTCGCTCTTCCTTTTTAGGGTTCCGTAGTCCTACAAGGAACACTTATAGTTTCGACATGTCCGTCCGTCTGTCCGTCTGTCCGTCTGTCCGTCTGTCCTAATCCTTTACAGCTTAATAACTTCTACAGTTATAAACATAAGTAAATTAAATTTTGTTAAAAAATGGTTTAGATATAGATCTCAGAATAAATAAATCTTGATAACGTATTTTAGGGGTGCCGCCCATACATGTGAAATGGGGATGAAATTTTTTTTTTCGCTGCACCCCCTCCTGTGGGGTATCATTGAATAGGTCTACTAAAATGAAGGTAATGTTTGATACATCACTATTTTATCAGGTGTACCATCTGTGAAATATAGCCCACCAAAGTGCCTTACAATGTGTCCCCCCCTGCCATTTCCAAATTATGCAATGTAGACTTTTATAAAAACTCTTTTGAAATTATTTCGAGTATAATGTGATTATAAATTTTTGAGTTATAGTGAGAAAACTGAAAAATACTTAAGACGTCCTAGTTCATAGGTCATTGACCTTTGATAAAAATTATCTTAGCAAATAATGCTCCTTTAGTTACTTTCTATTTAAAAATAAAACAAAAAGAAACTGTGTTATATTGATAACAAAAAGTAACAGCGCCACCTAGCGCTAAATTTAAGAAGTGTGTCATATCAATATATGACACACTTCTTAAATTTAGCGCGAGGTGGCGCTGTTTGCAAAAACTAAAATGGCAATGATTAATATTCGATTTGATTCGTTTGTAATTAGACCTACTTAAGGAACCCTATAATACTGAGCATGGCCCGACATGCTCTTGGCCGGTTTTTTACTTTGGCTGTATATCAAAGAAGAACGTGTACAAAGCTATAGTGCTTCGAGCATTATCGAAACATCGTTATAGTATTACATATGCAACACCGTACTAGATTTCGATAGTCAATATTATTATTTAAAAAATAAGCGTATTAAAAGTTAGGGTAATACTCGAAAAATTTAGATGAATTTCCTTTGACAGTCCAACAATCAAAATGTAACGAAAAAGTCATTCGTTGAGATATGTAATTCCCATACATTTTGACTGTTTTCTATTAGCGTTGACGATTGTAGATTGTAGACTTGGCTAGGGTGGCAGGAATGTGAATGTCTTTGACTCGGCTGAGCATTCGACACTATAAATGCTACAGAGTTGAAGTAAATATATCTTAGTAGATCAGACTTTCCTCGTGGTCGATACGTATGACTATAAACATTATATACATTATATAGTTAACATTTGGATTGATAATGTTCATTAGTTAAACGCGATGGAAATTCATAAAACAAACCCCTGGCGGCTGTAGTCCAAAATACCGCCTACCCAGTTTTTAATGAAGGACACTCAAACTGAATTTTAAATCTTTAGGTATTCTTAAAACATATCCTTACATTTAATATCCGCCTTGTTGACCGGAACGTGTCTGTATTTGTAAATATAATATAATACCAATTGATCGTCCCCTCTGAATCCCAAAGCTTCGGTAATGAACAGATGGCGAGTATATTGAAATTCCCGTCCCTAGGAGGTTGCTCTCCGAATTAATTATCTAATACGATTCGAATCACCTCCAACGTAATGAAATGCCCTTCTAACACTTCCCTGTGATTACTTGCTTGTAATTCGATTTATAAGACTATGACAAAGTGCTGTGTTGTGTAACTTGTAACAAAAAAAGATAAACTGCTGCCTAATTGCGTAACTCACTCGCGATCGGAATCATCTGGATTTCAATGTTCATTGCTCTGTGTGTTTTGACAATCCGTCATGTTGACAACAACGTACCACGCAATGAATATTGCTGTAATTTCAAAATGAAAGCTGATGTCAATGTGACTGCATTACACAATTACCCCACTGGTCCTGATGGATTAAAGAAAATTTCGAATTGTGAGAAGAAAAATCACTGCGATGTCTAAAGATATAATCCAAAGTATTGATTATGATGCTTTACCATCTACCTGATTGAGCCATCTACCTGATTGTGCCATCTACCTGATTGTATGAGTTCTAGACTATGGATTAATTTTACGAATCGAAGCAATATCTGTATGATATTCGTTTTTGTATAAGAGCACTCATATTTGTTAAACAACTAACAATCTCATAACCTTCTTCTTGTCGGTAAAACATTAGAAAAATAATGTTTTTAGTCTTCCCAAAACTAGTGTTAGATTAGTGTATCATTATGATACTCCGACTCGGATAGATTAGGTTTAAATACCTACCTCGTAGAAATGTTGACGTTTTATTATTTAACATGGTTGAGATTCGTAATTTTATTTTTATTAATTTGCATGCCGCCATGCCGTAAGGCTAAATATCTATCGGTTCCCATTCTTCTAATGCATCCAAAGGTTGTCTGGAAGAGATTGCCTTGTACGATAAGACCGCCCATTGTATTTACTTAATCTTTCTGTAAACTATTGTCTTTGTTTTCATTTGGTGTAATGTACAATAAAGAATATAATAAATAAATAAATAAATATGGAGATACCAATATACTATGCATAACCTAAAACATCAATAATCAAATTATATCGCAAATTTAATAAATTAATTGAATTAAATTATCATTGTTATATTCCCAATTTTGTGACAACCCTTGCATATTTACGAAGGAAAGCGTTAGTACCTACACGGGTTGCGGCATCGCCCGACATCAAAGGCGTCCGACAACTGTTATATTGTTAAACTATGCCCGAGGGGTATTAAGATGAAAAGTCTCATGTGATTGGAATATCACCGACCCCGTACCCTTCGTATCGGAAAACAGCAATTCTCGAAATCCGATCTGCTCTGGTTCTCCAATTCTACATCACTACCCATATCTATGTATTATAAACATGTAACGTTGTACATTATTTCCTATGTTTCCAAGTAATGGAAATTATTTGTTATTGTTATAAAACTAATATTTTTCTTTATTTATCTACTTACCTATAGCCGGACGTTACAAACATTTACTAGTTGCTGGTGGACTTTCAATCTGGTATTCCTGAAAAAATTAGGCAAGTTCACTTTAGTGTAAACTAAAGAAGATATAAACATTTCCCGATGTATCCACGCTGCGCCGGCGTTAGTTCACGCCTGTCGTGAAATGTGGCGCCTATTATCGTTGTACGTGTAAGTTCTTGCATGGATCTATTTTGAAACAGTTCAGTTAGATTATAAAAATCTTACATAATTAGGTCAACGTTTAAGGGATTTCTCATTTTCATTTGAAACATTTAACGAAGTAAACCTAAAACATGGGCGTTTTTATCTCTTGAATCTCCGTAAAGTGACATGTGTATGGGCATAGAGCAGGAATAGGTCATAACAACTTGATAGTTTATTACCACAATTGTATACATACTGTTTTATTCAATTGACCTTTATAACAGTCATGTGGGATGATCAATCGCCCAAGACTGTTTATTTAGCCAACATAAAAAAGGCCACCGTATACTCAGAAGTAGAATCAGGCTTATAATCATAATAAAGCCACAAGTACAGTTTTATGGAGTTCTGTAGATGAAAGGCGTGACTATAGTAATGTCCTTGTGTTTGCGCCAGTTTGTTGTTTATTTCTTAAGTCAAATTGGCTTCAATTGTTTTATATAGTAAATAAATTATGACATCCAAAATAAAACTTCAAAAGAAGTTTATTATATTACAATGTTCCTACTATTCTACAAACCACTCTGATGCTGACTCAAGCACTTTGCAGTGGCACTGAGCTTATCTGTAATTACTGCTGAGAGGCTAGTCGCGGTTGGTAAGTAATCTTATGTCCGATCTCGGGTCATTAAGACCTTGTTGTCTAGAGGGAAATTATGTTGCCAAGTTAGTACGTCATCATGGAGCTTTTGTAAGGATTCTGTGACGCATCGCCATTATCTTATTATTTACTCGGGAATATAAACAAGAGCTCTCATGACATAAAAAAACATTATTCAAATTACCAGTGAGCTAGACCCAACAGTTTTAGGCTTGCTTAAAAAAAAACATATTCATATTTATGAAAAGTTAACATAAACTGTGATACTAAACCTCCTGTCCTGCCACTTTAGGGCTTTCAGTGCTCGTCTCATGAATTCTAATCTTAGGAACGTGAATACGGTATAAGCAGACTCTTGGTACAGATAAAATTCACATGTGGTTTTCCAAGTGTAACAAACTGCTATTGGGTATCAAAGACATGCTTTCTGCAGCTTAAATCCTATTTGCGGGCAGATTGTTTTGAATAATTGACCATTCAGAAGTTCTGAACTTAAACACCAATTAATATCTGGGAAAGTAAGAATAATTGCTTATTCAAATAAAAGGTTTTTTTGGACTGTTTAATACAAAACAATGTGTTACAACAATCATTGTTGTTCGTTATTTTTAATATCTTGTAAAAGCTATCATTCTTAGTTTCTAAGATATTACGGCCTGTTATCCCAATTTGCGTCTTGCGAAATTCGGTCTAAAATAGTCAAATTGTGATAAAGAAACCCGAAAAAAATATATGTTACAGATACATGCTTATGTTAGCGAATTTAAAAGATAAAAACAAGATACATTGTATTTTTGTCAATTGAAAAAAAATCCGAAACAATGCCGATTATAAAAGCATTTTTCGTTTTAATGTTCTAAATACAGCACGAAATGCTATAAAAATTACATGCAATAAAAAGATAATGGTATTACAAAGTAATTCCTACAGTTAATTTTTTGATATTAATAGTTTTGTTTTAATTAAAATTTAAATAAGTGAAATGGCTCGCGCACAACGCATTTAGTGACATTTTAGTGTCCATCCGGACGTCGTCAAGGGTGGACCTGCGTCGCCTTTTTACGATGCGCTCCCCCCGCTTTTGTTCGAAATGCAAAATAAATGAAACAATAAGCGCATCGAGAATAAATACGTCGCGCTGAATTGGCGGGGGCTGGGGTAGCGTTATTTAGCTCACAGGCCTGCGATAACCTCGCCTTAAGGTCTATGTTGGTGACCCAGATTCATTGCTTCCGAGTATAACTTTTTTTTAAATTTCCAATATTTTGCTGGTATAGAGTAGCTTGTTATAAACTAAGTTAACTTAGGCATACTTAGGTTATATAGAAGCCTTTTTCGCTAAGTTACAGAATGAATAAATTACTATAACTTTAACAGGTAGTCCTGTTAAAGGAAATTAAGCTGATTGTGATAGTAAAGTGTCATAATAGCATTGAAGATTCACAGGTAAAACATTGATTATTCATTTACAATGTTCGGACATAAATATTATAATTATGTATTATACGAAATAACAACCTTCTTCCAATAGTTTTTCAGCGAAACACTCCATACTCATGTATTCCCTACGCAATACGTTCAAAATTTACTCTAGAAATGTTCTAAAATATGTAGTTCACAAGGAGCTATTTTCGAGTAATACTGCATCGTTGTCCCTAAGGTAACATTATAGTCCAAATACACCTACCTTTTTAACTTACGTATATCCTAGCTAGTACAGAGAATAATGTCCAAAGAAAGCTACCTTTTTTAAAACGAGAAGCTTGATATGACATCGATAAAGGTACTTACCATTACTCGCAATCCGAGACGGGAAGCAAATGCCAAGTTTTATTAGAATGAAATTGAAACGTAATCAATCCATCAAAATTCCCCTAACTAAACCATCGCAGCTTACCCTCAATGTGATTCAATCGTCAACACATCTGTCAATAAATCCAACAACCGCGTCAGCATTTTCGTATCGTTTCCTTGAAGTGACTTACTTTTTCAACGCTTTTATTTGGTTACCCCATAAAATACCTTCAGAGTTTTCCAAAGCACGATCACATTTTTATTGCGCACTACATAGTATAAAGTGTATAAAACAAAGTCCCCCGGCGCGTCTGTCTGACTGTCTGACTGTCGCTATGCGCTAATCGCAGAAAGTTGAAAACATTTTAAGCTATAACTGCTGCTGATAAGAATTAATAATATTTTGAGTATTACTTTTTATTTTACAAGCTACATTAATCTACTAGGTACGAATTGTTGCGCACAAAACATTACTATTCAACGGAAACGCTAATTTCTTTTCCTTGTTCTGTTCTTTGAATGTGACTCTTTTTGTTTCGAAAAGGAAACGGGGCGTAAAAATAAAAATGCACCCGATACACATTTCGTATAAAAATACTAACAGTATTTAATTTTCTGGTAAGAAGTTCATTATGTTAAAGGATATCTGTTGAAGACTGAACACTGACATTAACTTAAGTAAATGTTACACATGGCACGGGGCAGTGTCAAGACGGGCAGAATGCCAGAGGCCCCAGGGGTCGGAGGGGGTCCCCCGGCCTGTGAGGGCCGCGAGCACTGCAGTATCCTAAAATTTATTATTATGAGGGAGGGCACTATCTGATGATTTTGCCACGTACCTCTAACTGTATAGTTACGCCACTGGCACTGGGGAAGAGTCCATCCCGTGTGCTGGGGGTTGCACAATCATATTTGCATATTATCTAGCTATTAGAATATTGCGACGTTTCACCTGAAACATTCTTATCTAGATTCATATAAAAGACAAACACCCACGTCGCACAGTCAACCACCACACTGCCAGGAGTGAGCCATTTGAGAAAAATAAACATAATCCGAGGTCACCACTGTATAAAAGTTCCTAATAAATTCCCCGGGGTTACATCCTTATCCTTTCTAAAGTTACTACAAAGGAAATAATCTCAGATAAGAATACTACGCACATAAACACGGCAGGTATTTAGTGTAAACAAAACATAGGACTGTAAGCTTAGTATTTACAAAAGAATCGCTCCAACCTTTCTTTTACGGCGACCTTTTCTTTTGAATGCGTGTGTAACAAAGCGAACTACAGCCGGAAATTAAGTAAGCCTCCTGAATCAGAGAAAGGGACTCGTTTATGATTTTTTTCTCTTATTAAAACTTTTCTAATTCATCTAGTGAAGTAAGTACATTAAAAGTAATAAGCTTCTAGAATTATTAATAAAAAAATTAATTAATAAAACCAAAAAACCCGACTGCGTGTAAATATAACTGAAAAGATGTAAACAAGACTTGTGTAGGTATATGTGAAAGTATCAAATCCACACGCAGTCGGAGGCTACGTATGTTTTTGGTCATTAATTACATAAGTAGTTCACAGGTAGCCTCCGCCTGCGTGTGGATTTTATACTTTCACATATACCTACACAAGTCTTGTTTACATCTTTTCAGTTATATTTACACGCAGTCGGGTTTTAGGTTTTATTAATTAACTTTTTTATTTTAAAATTTTTAGTTCTGTCATGTTTTATCGCGCTATTTATGTTATTTTTTAAAGTCACACATAAATGTATAATTAATTTTTTAGCATTGAATATTTTGTTGTTTTTTAGCATTTCTCATTCTAAATTACATTTAAACATATAAGTTGTATATATTTTTGTAAAGCATTTATAAAACCCTTTATTTTGATACCCCACTCGATAGGTTTTGAGGGAAAAAAAATGTTTTGAAGACTTAATATGGCGCCAAAAAGCGGCCATTTTATATTATTTTTATAATTTTGATATACCCAGTGTCACTCTCACAATTAAGGCGAATCTAACGACACCTCTCAAGCTGAAATCCATTAAGCCGTTTAGGCTACAGGGCGTGCCAAAGATAAATACATACATACATACACTCGAAAAACATAACCCTCCTTCTGGCGCAGTCGGGTAAAAATATTTACTATATGTGTAGTCGCAAGAATGAATATGACAACCTCCACTTAAAGCAACTATCATAATGATAAGGGAATGGAACGTATATCTAACCCATTTGAATACTTAATAATCTCTTAATGTTTTTGTAACCGTATTTACATCGGTAATATTATCATAATAACTATCGTGAGTTAAATTCATAATTATAATTATTATTATTTTTATTATTATTTATTTCATAATTCATTCGGGCTCCGTTCGAGCTCGAAACTGGTCGGGCACACCCGATGAAATAACGTGAGTGAAACCGTATATATTAATAATATTATCATAGGTAACTTGTTAGTTGGAGACTACTATATGAATCTCTGTTTTCGGTATATTAAAACGCATACTTATACTAAAAAAGAGCGTAGCTTAATATAGGTCATTATAATATAAACACCGGAGCTTTCTAACAGTTAGTCAATTTTCCGCATCAAAACTCCAACAATAAATCCCACATATATTATGTGCGGTCCAACGACCATACATCCCACTGGACACCTAATTTTGAATATAATGCATATACAATTCTGCCACTAGCTGAGGCGGGGTACTGCAATCCGATTGGCCCTACCAAGGCGGCTATTGGCTAATCACTAACGAGCAGTTTTGACGGCTCATGTAAGTGGTCGAAACTGATTTGAAAATTTCAAGTGGTGAATAGTGGGGACCTACATTAGTGAAATTTAATAGATGTGTTGCAGACATCGATCACCTGTTATGAGGCGTCTATGGGCTGTATGGTCATTGGTGCGGTCACTGTTAAATACATATTGCGGCGAGCTCTCGGGCATGCAATATCACCGCAGCCTTATATTTATTTATTTATTATATTGTTTATTGTACATTACACCAAACGAAAACAAAGACAATAGTTTACAGAAAGATTAAGTAAGTACAATGGGCGGTCTTATCGCACAAGGCAATCTCTTCCAGACAACCTTTGGATGGACTAGAAGAATGGGAACCGATCGTGGGTAGGTACGGTGTAAAAGTAGGTACAATCAACTCAGCCTATCGCAGTCCACTGCTGGACATAGGCCTCTCCCAAGTTGCGCCACAACGCTCGGTCCTCTGCCTTCCGCATCCAGTCCCCCCCAGCCACGTTCTTTAGGTCGTCGGTCCATCTGGCAGGGGGGCGCCCTACGCTGCGTTTGCCGATACGCGGTCTCCACTCAAGGACTCGTCTGCTCCAACGGCCATCGGTCCTTCGACAGACATGGCCAGCCCACTGCCACTTCAGCTTACTGATCCTACAAGCTATGTCGGTCACTCCGGTTCTTCTCCGGATAATCTCGTTGCGGATTTTATCCTTCAAAGAAACTCCAAGCATAGCTCGCTCCATAGCTCGCTGTGCGACTTTAAATTTGTGGACTAGCCCAACTGTCAGTGTCCACGTCTCGGCACCGTAAGTCATGACTGGCAGGACGCACTGGTTGAAGACCTTTGTCTTCAAACTTTGCGGTATAGGCGACGAGAAGACTCGGCGAAGTTTGCCAAATGCTGCCCAGCCCAGACGGATCCTTCTGTTGGCTTCTTTCTCGAAGTTGTGTCTACCAAGCTGTAGGTTTCGTACATAATATACCTACTTAAATATAATAATATAAAGTACATGGAATTTACTTAAATAAGTATGAGAAATATATATCATATAATATACTAATAAATACAAATATAAAGTGTAGTAATGTAGTGGTGTATTATACCAAGGCTTAGAGGCATTCGACTTCACATATATCAAAGTTGTAAACACATTTTGATCAAACCTTCCTGATTCAGTGAATGCATAGTCATTTATGTGTAAGTATCCATTTAAAAACCGATAAAATATGGTAATGGACGTAGTACATACGACGACGTACGTAATTTGAATAGCAAAGCTTCCGTTTACAAGTAGGCAATTATCATGGCCGTCCATCTCTCACCTAATACATTCAGGATGCTGTTTTTCCACAGCACACAACTCAACTGAATATTGAATGTCCTGAGTGCCCACAGAATGATTCCTCATTTACCAAACCCAGGGAAAGGTCAATATGTACTTTGTACCTGTACACAAAACTACTTTCTAAAGAGGTAATTTCTTCGCCAACCGAATTCTCACTTACAAAGTTAGTCTGCTTCAAATATTTACAGGGTAACTTGAGTTCTTAACATTCATCCAAAAAACGTTTCTCCAATCTCAATTTGTGCTAAAATGAAGTAAATTTCCCGAAAAAGGTTGTATAGTAAGTACTGGCGGATGACTTATTATTTACTTGATAGCTTGTGATAAATTTACGGCCAAAATTAACATCCAATCTATCCAAGATTTGACCTATTAGAGATAGAAATTTGACATAGGCTGCATACAAAATATGTTAAATTTCTATCTCTAGTAGGGTAAATCGTGGATAGATAGGATATTAATTTTGCCCGTTAGTGTGCTAGAAAAGTATTATCTTAATCGTATCTAGTGCTCGGACGTAGATCGTGACTGCGGTGCATAATTTATAGAACGAACGCTGTTCTTGATTACTCGTCCATATTACGTAAGCAGTACGGGTTTTTGAATTTCGTAAAAAAGGAAGTTGTTACTTTTAATAACCCTACCAGACTAGGTAATTTAAAATTAATTATCCATGACTTATTATGAATTTCCATCTTCATGTCTCAGTTTGGCGAACCGACTTGCGGTACCATTTAGGCAACGACTATACAGCCCAATAGACGCCTAATGTTGCACATAATGTGTACAATAAATTCTGCCACTAGCTGAGGGGGGCACTGCAATCCGATTGGCCCTATCAAGGCGGCTATTGGCTAATCACTAACGCAGCAGTTTTGACGGCTCATGTAAGTGGTCGAAACTGATTTAAAGATTTCGAGTGGCGAATAGCGGCGACCTACATTAGTGAAATTTCATAGATGTGTTGCAGACATTGGGCGCCTGTTATGAGGCGTCTATGGGCTGTATGGTCATTGCATTTAGGCAACAGCCTAGGTGGTATTGAAGTTGTTATAGGCAAAGGTAACCGCTTAAAATCAGCTGGGCCTTTAGCTCGTTTCGCCATCCTAAACTATAAAAAAAAAATCTTAAGCAGGCTTACATATTTTTTATTTGCTCAGTTTTTAATATTTTATCGTGGCTGTTTACTTTGCTCATGCTAACGAGTCTTATGAACTTCAGCAATAAATATGGAGCTTTTTGACATATTTTTCTGCCTGATATAACTTCGTCAGTTCATTGAATATTTGTTGTCGAAGCGGTTTCAGTAAACACATGGAACTTTTTTGTTTTGGTAATTATGATGTTTTTATTTCTTTCTTGATTTTACTAATAATTATTCATTACACCACGTACGTGTATTATTCGTTCCGTGTGGTCCGGACATAAAGAATTGCACCACCCTTATCTCTTCTCATGGGTGTCGTAAAAGGCAACTAAGGGATTCACCAGAGGATGGGCAGCAGCGTTCTCTGTGTATTTAACCAACCAACTGCGATCGCTAACCCACCTGCCAAGCGTGGCGATTATGGCATATCCCCCCTCAATTGGGGAAGGCATATTGTTGAAATATATCAACAATGTGGACTTAGTGCTGCCATCTGCGCACCTTACTAATTATTATATACTCTGTGACCTATGTAATGGAAATTGTATTATCTGTGAAATAAAAACCTTTTTTTTATACGTTGTCACGAAACCACACGTTCGTTTTATTTTAGGTTATGGGCCCAGAGCTCAAGTTTCGTGAAGTTTTCGTTGTTTTTTACAAGTTTAGAAAGTGATTGTTGTAAATATGTCTGCAAACTACCTTGTCAATGTGCCCAAGCTAAAGGGACGTGAAAACTATAGTGAGTGGTGTTTCGCGGCAGAGAATTTCCTACTCCTTGAAGGCATGAAGCATTGCATCATGTCAGAAGAAGGGAAGCAAATAGGAGCTGCAGATGACGAAAAAACCAGAGCAAAATTGATCATGACGCTCGATCCGTCTTTGTTCGTACACGTAAAAAATGTTAAATCATCGAAGGAATTATGGCAGAATTTGAGGAATTTATTTGACGACAATGGCTTTTCGCGAAGAATCAGTTTGCTGCGGAATCTAATTTCAATACGCTTAGAAAATTGCAGCTCGATGACGTCTTACGTGACTCAAATCATCGATACAGCACAAAAATTAAGCGGAACTGGATTCGCAATAAATGATCAGTGGACGGGATCATTGTTATTAGCGGGGTTGCCTGATCGGTTCTCCCCTATGCTCATGGCAATCGAGCATTCCGGGATTTCGATAACGGCAGATTCCATAAAAACTAAATTGTTGGACATGGAGTCAGTGACGTCAGTGGAACAGGATGAGAATGAAGTTAGCGGTGCATTCGCTACTCGTTCAAAGTTCACTGGAAGAAAAAATAGTACGAATTTGTCTATACCCAGAAAGAACGGTAATGTTGGTGACACTGATCTGTCAAAGTCAAATGTCAACGCTAACGTCAACGTCAAATTAGTAAAATGTTATCGATGTAAGCAAACAGGCCACTACAGAAATCAATGTCCAAATAACGAAAATAACACAACAAAACCCAAGAATAAAGGTCGAATGCAGTCTAACGCGTTTAGCGCAGTATTTCTGAGCGGAAATTTCAATAGAAATGAATGGTATATAGACTCCGGCGCAAGTGTACATCTGACAGCAAACGAAAGTTGGGTAATGAATGCTTTGTATGAACAAGGAAAAGAAATTGTTGTTGCAAACAGTGAAAAGGTATCAGTATTATGTACCGGCGATGTAGAAATTACGACTGCGACTGATAACTGCGAGTACGACATCGTGGTAGAAAGCGTGTTTTGTGTTCCAAGTTTGACAACAAACTTGCTCTCAGTCAGCCAACTAATTAGAAAAGGCAATAGTGTATCGTTCACCGATGGTGGCTGTTCAGTTTACAATCAAAAGAATGTGCTGGTGGCTACAGCAGTGTTGGTCAATGGGGTATACAAAGTAAACCAATCTAAACAAGTACATTTGGCTGCATCAGTTGTGTCAGGAATAACATGGCATCGCAGATTAGGACATATGAATAAAGATTATTTGAACCATATGAAAGGTGCTGTGCTAGGTATGTCCATTGATGAGAAAGTGGACATAAGCAAGTCATCGTGTACTACATGCTGTGAAGGCAAGCAGTGTCGCTTACCATTCAAGAGCACTGGCCAGAGAAGTAGTAACTTGCTAGATATAGTGCACACAGACGTCTGTGGACCAATGGAAAATTTGTCAATAGGTGGCTCGAGATACTTCTTGTTGTTTGTCGACGACCACAGCCGTATGGTATTTGTTTATTTTCTGAAACACAAGAATGAAGCTTTGAAGTGTTTCAAAGTGTTCAAAGCTCAGGTGGAAAATCAAACAAAGAAGACAATCAAAGTATTAAGAAGCGATAACGGGCTAGAGTACTGCAACAAAGAATTTGACAATTATCTGAATAGTGCTGGTGTGATTCATCAGAAGACCAATCCCTACACCCCACAGCAAAATGGGCTATGTGAACGATTTAATCGAACAATCGTGGAAAAGGCAAGATGCCTACTCTTTGATGCCAACTTAGGCAAAGAGTTCTGGGGTGAGGCCACAAATACGGCAGTGTACCTGCAGAATCGGACTGTGGCAGCGGCATTGAGTTACAAAACACCATATGAGATATGGACTGGCTCGAAACCGGATATAAGCCATATCCGAATATTCGGTAGTACTGTGATGGTCCATGTAGCTAAAGAAAAGCGGAAAAAGTGGGACAAGAAGTCGGAAAAATGTATTCTTATTGGATATCCAGAAAATATAAAAGGATATAGAATTTACAATACAGAAACAAGGTCTGTGTTGACTAGCAGAGATGTGATAATCATTGAGCAGGAATCAAAATCTGAATGTCTGATTGATGTGCAAGGACAGAATTTAGATTCAGTGGGGGATGAAACCAAGACGGAGGAACCTGGCCATCAAGCTAATGAATCAATGTCTAGTCAAGACATCTCAGAAAACTCATGTGGTACACTCCATGATGATGATGAGACATATGTTCCCAGTGATTATGAAGATGCAGACAGCACGCTGGTCGATGAAGTTTCTTTTAGACCTGTGCGGATAAGGAAGAAGCCAGAGAGATATGGTTTCTCAAACCTGTGCGTAGGCAATGAAACCTATGATGATGCTGCTGGATTATCCATGCATGAAGCATTAAATGGTCCTGAAAAGGAGCAGTGGAAGGCGGCTATGAAGGAAGAGTTACAGTGTTTCAAAGACAATGACGCGTGGGAGTTGAGTAGTGCTCCACAAGATGGTAGGGTTGTACAGTGCAAGTGGGTGCTACGTAAGAAATATGACAGTGAGAACAATGTCCGTTTTCGTGCGCGTTTAGTGGCTAAAGGTTTTTCGCAAATCGAAGGTGTGGACTTTACAGACACTTTTTCTCCTGTAGTCAGGCATACTACCTTGAGGCTACTATTTGCATTGTCAGTTCAACTAGGTTTTGATATAACGCATCTTGATGTAACAACTGCCTTCCTGAACGGAACTCTTGAGGAAACAATTTATATGCAGATCCCTGAAGGTTTTTCTGAAATGACACAAAATGGTCAAGTGCTTAAATTAAAAAAGGCAATATATGGCCTTAAGCAGTCCTCAAGAGCATGGTACAAGAAAGTAGATGAATGTTTATTAAAAATAGGCTACATTAGATCTAAAATAGAGCCATGTATGTATTCAAAAATTCATGATAAGTTGAAAACTATTGTCACACTCTATGTTGATGATTTTTTTATTTTTTCAAATGATAGTGAAGAGACTAAGCATTTGAAGGATGTCTTAGCTAATCACTTTAAACTAAAAGATTTAGGTGAAATCAAGAAGTGTCTTGGTGTAAATGTAACTGTTAATAAATCTAAGAGAACAATATCATTAAACCAGAAAGATTATATTGATCAGTTATTGCAAAAGTTTAATATGAGTCAGTGTAAAACTGTTCAGACTCCAATAGAGACTAAGTTGCGTGTATCTAAAGATGAAAATTGTGTAGATGAATTTCCTTACCAGCAAATAATAGGTTGTCTCATGTATCTAGCAGTGCTGACTAGGCCTGACATTGCATATGCAGTAGGATTTTTAAGTCAATTTAATCAGTGTTATACCAAAGAACATTGTTCCTATGTAAAACGAATATTAAGGTATTTAAAAAATACTAAATATTATGGTTTAAAATATACTGCTGAAGGAAATTTAATGTTAGAAGGGTTTGTTGACGCTGATTGGGGTGGTAACATTGTAGATAGGAGGTCATACACTGGACTCTGTTTCACTTTATCTGGCTGTGTAATTTCTTGGGAAACTAAAAAACAGAAAACTGTTGCTTTATCCAGCAGTGAAGCAGAGTACATGGCAATAACTGAAGCATGTAAAGAAGCTATTTATTTAAGGAATTTGCAGTACGAGATAAGCAAGAAAATGTACACTATTGATGTGTTTAATGACAATCAGAGTGCACATAAGCTGACTGCAAATCCAGTTTTTCACAAACGAACAAAACACATTGATATTAGATACCATTTTTGCAGAGAATGTGTAACAAACAAAATAGTAAATATTAGGTATTTGCCAACAGCTCAGATGCCCGCTGATTTGTTTACTAAAGGTTTATGCGCACTAAAACATTACAATTTTTTAAAGGACCTAGGTGTTCAATACATTTAAATTAAATCTCATGTTAATTATGTATGTGTACACATTGTTGGATATAGTGGGGGTGTTGAAATATATCAACAATGTGGACTTAGTGCTGCCATCTGCGCACCTTACTAATTATTATATACTCTGTGACCTATGTAATGGAAATTGTATTATCTGTGAAATAAAAACCTTTTTTTTATACGTTGTCACGAAACCACACGTTCGTTTTATTTTACATATGTCCAGCAGTGGACGTCTTTTGGCTGAAATGATGATGAATGATGACACCACGTAGATTTTAAAGTTTCAAAGCCAATATTGAACTATTTTAGTTTTATCTTGAATTAAATCCGTTCGATCGAGTTTGCATCAGTGTGATTGATAGTCTCTCGTTAGAAATAATGAAAATATATATGAAATCTTAGGAAATATAAAAATATCGATTTACTTTGTACGTAAACGCAATCGGTCCTATTATCAGCTTTATAAATTTAATGACAATAAGGTATTTTAATTAAATTTAACCTTTAAAAATCTCTGTGCACAATTCAATATTGTAATGAATTTTCAATCGTAATCGTATCAAGAGGGAGTCTGAAAGTAGCGCCAGTGACAGAGAAGTTAAGTAGCAACAGACTATCATGGTATGGACATGTGATGAGGAGGAATGAGGAGCATGTTACGAGGAAAGTTTTAAGTATGAATGTTGATGGCTATAAGAAAAGAGGGAGACCGAAGAAAATATGGATGGAATGTGTGAAAGATGATATGAATAGAAAGAAAGTGAACACGGAGATGACGGCTGATAGAGATGTATGGAAGAAAAAAACGTGCTGCACCGACCCCAAATAAATTGGGATAAGGGCAGGAGGATGATGATGAATGAATTTTCAATCGTTGAAACTGTTAATTTCCTCTTCGCCTATCAAGTCGTCGTCAAGTCGTTACGACTGTCTCTGTACCGTATACGTGCCGTGACCGGTATGGCGGACATTCATTTGCGAACAATCTCTTTCGCCAATAACTTCTGGAAGTTAAATTATAGAAGTTTTTAAATGTTTGTAATATTTTGATTTAATTGTGCGCGACAAGTCCCGTAAACATAGTACAATATAAGTTAAATTATGTTCTATTTCACACCCGTTCTGCCCATAAATGTCTTGGTGATATTCATAATAGAGATGATACATGGGTCTTATTTAATTGCAAATAATCTAATGTTCGCGGGTAACAATGTATTATTTACGCGTACATTTATTGCTTTCTTTGATTTGTGGCTGGAGACATTGTGCATTGTGCTTTATCTTTATACTTGTACCTGTATGTATATCTTCACAGAGTTCTAAATACAATAATTGTATGTGATACTCATAAAGTTGTAACAGCCTAGCGGTTGAGCGCTTGCCTTCCATGCAGGAGGGTCTGAGTTCGGATCCGGCCGGATTTTGAATTCATGTATGGATCAGAATTTGATTATTATTTGCTTTAACGGTGAAGGAAAACGTAGTGAGGAAATCTGCACACCTAAGAGTGCTCCATACAGTTTTCGATGGTACATGTGTAGTCCACTAAGTCCAAAGGTTAAGGCCTTAGTCGAGCTATACTCAACCTGCGGCCCGCGGGCCGCATGTGGCCCGCTGAGCCTTTATTATTGGCCCATCTGAAGTTACAAATTTCTGAAGAAACTACGACTATCTCAGAGTTGGCTTCCGTTTAAAATTGTATTTACACAGAGTTGTTTGATGAGTTAATCGATTTTAAAAACGATACCAATCTAGAAGTTCTGTTTAAAGAAAAAAGGGAAAACAGATAATATGTGGAATTTTGGAGTATTGTTCCCCAAAAATATAAAAGCGTCCAATGATGTGCCCAAATCCTACTAACATTCTTTGGGTCTACGTAGGTATGTGTGCGAATCTACTTTTTCAAAAATGAAATACACAAAGAACGTTTACAGAAACAAACTTACAGATTCTCATCTGGATGATGTTATAAGGATAACATGTAGCGACAAGCCAGATCTTGATAAAGTTTTGAAAAAGTGTTCACAGTATCAAAAATCGCATTAAAACATGTAAACATCTTTGTTAAAACTTCTTTTCTCATTAATTAAGTAACCACATCGTTAACTTGGAATTACGTTTTAATTAAGACCTAATTAATTTTTGCTTGCGGCCCTCAACACCATGACTGTAACGTGTTTGTGGCCCCTATAAAAAAAAGGTTGAGTATGGCTGCCTTAGTCCATGGTGGATGCTTGAGCCTTCTAATTCTGAGAAGAGGCCCGTGCCCAGCAGTGATGATGTGATACTCATACAAATTCTGTTAAGCTATTTACCCTTTTTTCCTCTCTTACGTAGCATTACCACTCAATTTAAATGCAATCTAACAGTCTATTATTTTTAACGCATTTACGCATGCGAAGCGAAATTGATTGACTAAATTGTAGGAGCAACTGATAAGACATTCTTCATTCATCACATCACTGATGCTTCAGGAATTCGGCCGAAAGCTTTCCCAACAAATTTATTTAACATTCATGGTTCCAAAATTGCTGTGGAAATTGCTCACTCCTATCAATCCCGAGGACCTAAATAAATATTGCAACACAGTCGGTTAAAAAACTCATCCACCGCAATAAGTGACTTTCTGCTGTCAATTAAAATAATTATATAAACATCAGACTTTTAAATTTAAATTTATTTTAATGTGAATAATAATAGTGATCAGATACTTTAATCTGTTTTCCGCTACACCAAAGAAGCGGTCATTATCTTATGCAGATGTAAGATATTGAAGTAATTGTATATTGGCTTCCTAGTTACGGTTGCTAATCGTCCTCCATGTCGGTAGATTATAGCTTTTACTACCTAGGTCTAGTCTTCTCATGCACTGTCATGGCTCTAATCTCGCCGGTACAGCTTAACACAGTTACGAGGGGGGAGGGGTTTACGGTTACTCATACCATGCTACTGTTTACAGATTTGCATACTGCTTATTGCAGATTGGCTTACTGAATTAAACTATTTATTGTATCTGTGTAAAAATTAATCCTGATTTAAAAAAAAAATAAGGCCATTAATGATTTAGGCCCGTATTACAGAAGCTTCCTTAAGTATAGTTTAAACTTCAATCACCTGATCACTACTTAAGGATAGAATCGTTACTTGAGTATCGTTCTTATTCCAGGACGGTAATTATAAACTTTAATTTAACAACATAACACACGAATTTGACCTGAAATAGAATATAAATCTCTACTCAAGCGTAGTCTGGACCACACTAGGGTGATTACTAATCAAATCTCTGCTCAAATACCGAAATAGGTGACAATATAAAACAAAACTAAACTCAGCTGAACTGTGATCAACAAATCTCTGCTTGAGGAACGTTCTAAAATCAAAGCTCAACTTAAAACTAGTTTTCAACAGAGATCAACGCTTGAGTATCGTTCTGTAATACGAGCCTTAGTGTTGCCAAAAATATTGCTTCTCAGCTTTTTAGCTCAAAGTATCTAGTTAATTTGTAACTAAGTAAACATAAGTCAGAAATATGTATATGAGAGACGACGATAAATTCAAGTGGAGTGAAGTGAAGTGGACGCTATTTTGTACGATTATGAAATTAAACCATTTCATGAACAAATTCAGGTGTTACTCATTCAACAAAACTACAGTCCACTCTCACACCACTGCGCCACCAACAATTGGTTGTTGTACGTACCTACGTGTAAGTTAGAAAAGTATTGTTATCATTTAATACTTTATCTTCCGTCTTAAAGTTATAATATTGAGGAAAATTGAAATCGCACTTCACTGATATAAAAATATTCAAATTATGATAACAATATGGTGACCATCTCTAACAGAAATTAGACTTTGAAAAGTAATTTCCGCAAAGGAAATGATGGAAAGAGAGGACCCAGAAAAAGCTGCGAACTTTAAATATTTGAAGTATTTGATGTAGCAAAATCGCTCCTAATAACAAGAAATAATTTCTGTATAGCAAAAGTTTATCGATCAATGTATAGCAGATTATCTTTTGCTCCCAGGTCCAGAGTCCAGTGTTGGTCGTAGAGCTAAACCTGAACAGACTAGAGGGAACTCAGCTGAGAGCCTTGGGTCTGCTGTCTGTGTTCGGGTTCAACATGACATATGAGGTGCGAGGACCTGCGCAGTCACCAGGACCCACTTCATGCAGTGCTATTGAGTGTCGACTACTGGGACACTGCTACGCCACACAAGATTATCAGTAAGTAATACACTTAATATTTTAACAGTCAATTTGGTCAATGGGAACAATTCGTACAATAATTTAAAATCAACTTTGTTTTTTAACGGTTTCGAAGGCCTTTAAAATAAGCTGACTTTATGAAACATCAAAAGACCGTTAATTACAATCTATCACCCTCGAACCATCATTTTCAGCTGTCAAAGTCATCCACTGCTGGGCATAGGCCTCCCTCAAATGGGGGTCACTTGAATGTTACCGATCAAATCGTCGTTCATAATGTCAAAGACTAATAAAGCCGTGATTGATTTTTTATTCTGGAAATACAGGAAGTTTCGCATTAAAATAACGTAAAATATTGAAACTGATTAATGAAGGTAACTTATTACTTACAGCGTGAAAATGTTGTGCAAGCGAAAACAAAATGGATGGTTAGAGCCAGTGATAAGCGCGCGCGATACACTTACTGAGAAAATAAATTGGGCGTCACATTGCGGCTTTTTACACAGCCTATTTACACAAAAAAACTCGCTATCATAATACAGTGTCACGTTGTGTATTTCCACGCGTATATTTTTTTATTTATTTATTGTTTAGTCCGCAATATTTTCTGCTTCGCAGGGAGTTTTACTGTTCATGTTTTGAGGGTTACTCCGGAGTGGACTGCGGAGTCGGTCCATTGTGCCCAAGGACCTCCAATATGTGTAAAAATGGCGGCACCTGCAGGTAAGCAAACTCTTCATTCGCCATCATGTCGTGCATATTTTTTTACTTAAAATAAATGAAAAAACATTTGTACCAAAACCTTTGTACACTTTGCTTAAGCCCGCCAAACTGCGTAACAGTTTGTCGGCGGGATTAGCGCTCTTTTAACAGGTATAGTCGACCGCATGTCAGGGGTAACACTTGAATTACGAATACTGCTCTTACTGTTTATGAAGGACGCTCTCAAGGTCAAACTGTTACCAGTGACGTGCGGTCGACTGTACAAGTGAGGTTGTCGCCAGTTTCCTCAATTTCCTTGAAGTAACGAATATAGCGCGGTCGACGACAAACTTACTCGCAAAATTCGTAGGAAGAAACTTTTTCTTGAAACAAGTTATATGCACATTACTCTAAAGTGGATCCGACCGCCTTAAGTTTTATTTTGTGTTGGAATACTGAAAACTCGCCATGTTTCGACTGTCCTTGGAGGTGAATGTTTATATGGTTTCCAACTCAGTAGTATTCCTTAAATTAACTTTGTGTATACGTAAAGGAAATTCATATAAACTTAGTGGTAATAATTATTTGTATTATTTTTTCGCATTTGCGCATGCTAAGCTAAATCTAACGATTTAAATTGTTACCAACGATTAACGATGTAACGATATTTGTTTTTTCCACAATTTAAATCGTTAAATTTAGCATGCGTAAATGCGTTAAAAATAGTAAAAATAATTAGTAAGGGTAGGCATATCTATACGACTTTGAATTATCTGCAAAGTTAGTCGAGCCGGTTAAGAAACACTGTTTCTTAATAAGATATCGCTAACGTCATCCAAAGACGTATAAAAAGTGGAGGTTAATTTCGATACCACGAGCAGTGTTTACGGTAGCTTAATGGCTAAAGCACTGGTGTACTGAGCCAGGAGTTGTAGGTTCGAATCCTGCTCGTGGGAGATTTTTTCTTTCCACCATTTAAATCGTTAGTGGTAATAGTTAAAAAAATAAAGTTGACTTTATGTAGACTTCTGGACTTTATTTTTCAATGGTGGTCAAAATACTCCGTGTTTATGGATCGTTTCTAGTCTTTTGTTACTATCCGAGTATCATCATTTCAGCCGAAAGACATCCACTACTGGACATAGGCCTCCCCCAATTAAGAGGGATATGCCATAATCGCCACGCTTGGCAGGCGGGTTGGCGATCGCAGTTGGTTGGTTAAATACTCAGAGAACGCTGCTGCCCATCCTCTGGTGAATCCCTTAGTCGCCTTTTACGACACCCATGAGAAGAGATAAGGGTGGAGCTATTCTTTAAGTCCGGCACCACACGGACTAGTCCGGCACCACACGGACTATATAATCCGAGATAAAATAAGTCAATTTTTTTGCGTCATATATTCTCAATTTGGTATGTTCATTGTTTTGGACAAAAATAGGTTAAAGCATAAATTCCAGAGAGAGTGTGCTCGCCAGGAAAATGAAAAAATCTTTGGTGTGCCCTGTTTTAGTCCAAACATATTTTACCGACCATATTTTATTCCTTGCAGCAACTTTAAATATTTCTAGTAGAGTAACTGCAGGAGCAGTATTTACTAGCCTCTGGATATTTATGTGTCTTGTCGAACTCCTTTTTAGGGTTCCGAAGTCCTACAAGGAACCCTTATAGTTTCGTCATGTCCGTCCGTCTGTCCGTCTGTCCGTCTGTCCGTCTGTCCGTCTGTCCTAATCCTTTACAGCTTAATAACTTCTACAGTTATAAACATAAGTAAATGAAATTTTGTTAAAAAATAGTCTACATATAGATCTCAATTTTAAAAGAATAAAAAAATCGTTTTTCCGTATTTTAGGGGTGGCGTCCATACATGTGAAATGGAGAAAAAAAAAAAAATTTCGCTCCACCCCCTCGTGTGGGATATCATTGAATAGGTCTACTAAAATGAAGGTAATGTTTGATACACCACTTTTTTATCAGGTGTACCATCTGCGAAATATAGCAAGCCAAAGTGGCTTGCAATGTCCCCCCCCCCCTGCCATTTCTAAACTATGCAATGTAGAAACTTATAATCTTCCACATTGATAGACCTTTGTGAAAACTCTCTTTTAAAATTATTTCGAGTATAATGTGATTATAATTTTTTGAGTTATAGAGAGAAAACTGAAAAATACTTAAAACGTCCTAGTTCAAAGGTCATTGACCTTAGAGAAAAATGATGTTAGCAAATAATGCTCCTTTAGCTACTTTCTATTTGAAAAAATCACAAAAAGTAACTTTGAAATGACAAACGTCTTAAATTTGGCTTCTTGAATTTATCGCTAGATGGCGCTACTAACAACACGCTCTGAGTCGCGAATGCTGCCGATTATTGCAAAAACTAAAATAGCCATGATTAATATTCGATTTGATTCGTTTGTAATTACACCTACTTAAGGAACCCTATAATACTGAGCATGGCCCGACATGCTCTTGGCCGGTTTTTTTATTCATGAGTATAATAAAACATGAATACATGCTGTCATAATCTACAAGTTGTGTGTATGCGCAGACAGTTGGGCCCGGCCGCCGTCAGCTGTATCTGTGCTCACGGCTACACGGGCGACCTGTGCGAGGCGCAGCTAGCACCACCCGGTAAGAGCACACTTTATACATTTTAATATATTTTACTACTATTTAGCTTCAATGGTACTGCTGCTGGCAAAGGTTTATTCAGTTTGCCAATATTTTTCAGCATTTCTCTACAACCCGTGCACACAATGAACACATACTTTCTGTCGTCATAACAGAACTCTTGAACCAAAACTCGAGACCCATTTACAAAATGGTCGGCAATTTTGTACACGAGTTAAATTAACAATTTGTTCACAAGAAGCACAACCTTACGTCTTTGTTTACATCTCAGACCTTCCAAAAATCATGCGATCCATCATCATTACGAAACTGGTCCCCGGAAACAAGGAGCCATTCTCAAGAAATGACTAAGCAAAGAAATTAGTGGTTCCGACTACCATTACAATGTTCTAGGTATTTGGATACATATTCGGAAAAATGTATTCAACAACTTTGCTATTTTCATCGATTAAAAAATGAACAGTAAATAGGTGAATTAATAAATAAACAATAGTCATTACTTACGTAGTCCCGTACCAACACCACACAAGTCCTTGAGTCAAGTTTAAAATCGCCAGTCAATTTAAGTGTGCACTACTAGTTCAGTACAGTCAAGTAAATTCCAGAATGAAAACTAACTTAACAATGAAAGTTTAGACCAAGTTCTATTAAACGCGGAGACTAGATTTCAAACTTTTAAATGCACCTGTCACGTTACTGTAATTTACGTTTTGTTCCAGAATGCGGTATAGAAGAATGTGCGGAAGTTTGTAAAGAAGGAACAGCTTGTGACTGTAACCCGAAGGATACGGACCTCTGTGAGTGTTTAAAAGGCCTTAAAAAGTAAGGTAACGATAAATGCACATCTATCGCACAAATGGTGTTGAACTATAGTAGATTATATCATAAGGGAGCAAGATAATATTTATACGGCGAGGGCGCTTTTTTGAATCCAGAGCGAAGTGAGGGATTCTAGAGTAGAATCCCGAGCGTAGCGAGGGATTTCGTAGAATCCTGAACGTAGCGAGGGATTCAAAGTACGTCGGCCGAGCCAAAAATAAATTTGGCGCCCGAGTGATACACTCTACTTTTCAGCACCCTCTATGAGAAAATAAAAGGCGCCTCATATTTTATTGTAATATTATTATTTCATAAAACATAGAGTAACAACTAAATTGAAATTAAATAGTATCTAATAATAAAACAACTAAAAACTTATATTTACATTTGAGACATTTTCGTAATTATGAAAAAATATTGTTACAGTTTTATTAGGAATAGAGATTGTTGTAGATTTTATATTCTGCGTGTTTGAAATAATGTCTGAATCTGGCTCATTTTGAGGAAAATGTGACGGTGAATCTCGTTGTTTGGATGTAGATGAGCGCGACAGTGGCATGGATGGATTAACTGAAGGTTGCAATTGAATGTTTTCCACGATGCGTTCACATGTTTTCGCCTTGTTCTCAATGGAATCTTCTATATACCCCTCTGCTACAGCACTTGACTTCCATCCTCCATGTCGCTTGAGAACAGTTAAGTCCGCTCCAGAATCTGCCAAAAGGGTAGCAGAAGTACGACGAAAACAATGTTCTGTATACAGTTTGATATCTGGTAACTTCAAATAAGTAGCGATTTCTTGTGGTATGTTAGAATTTTTTTTTTCATTCAGCCGCCGGCGCGATTATGGGCTGTCGTACCAGCCAGTCTTTATTCAACAATATTTGCGTTCGATTTCTTTGGCGCTGAACACTAAGATGTACGAAATTCGAAAAGTGCGCGGCAAAGACAATTGCGGCGCACTTATAAAGAGGGTTAAAAACTCATTACTGCCCGCTAAAAGTTTCTTATAGAAAACACCACCTTTGGGTGCACTTAAAGGTGAACCAAGTCGTCCTTATCGAATAGATGGGATGAAAAATATTTATCAGGACAGAGAACTTAGGCAATACCGATTTGGCGTCGATGTGTGTGTATAGAACACCTTTATCGGAGAACAACTATGGTGCACCGAATTTTATATTAGTTAGGTACTGAAATGTAAATAATAAAGATATAGAGATTTGATCCCCCGTGTTGGAGTTCGTAAAATAAACAGTTTCGTACGGAAGTGATACTATTTACTAAGTTATAATTAACTCATTATTTCATGTCGCAGCATCAGCACGATTTAAAACAAGACTAGATATAGTGAACCAACCAAGTGTGAACATATCCCAAGAAATCATAACACAGGTAATTACGTACGAAATTAAAATTTTGAAAGAGTTGAATGAAGGCTAATATTTATTAAAACTAGTTTTCGTCTTTCTTTTATTTACTTCACAGACCCTAGTTGTGAATCAACGTCCAGATATATGGGAGGGGTCGGAGTTCATACTGACCTGCATGGCGTATGGATCTCCCAACATCGCCTTCACGTGGTACAAAGACGGCGTCAAGATCAACTTCAATGGTACTACGAGGTAACTCAATGTGGTCATACAACTGACTGACCTGGGTCTATTAGTTAAAATGAACTAATAAATCAATTTTTTAAATCCTCTGAATTAAATCCTCTGAATTCTCCTTCTATCACACGAGAATAACGTTAAATCATACGTTCACGCGTCTTCAGACGTGATAGTCGAGTCTTCAGATTCTTATGTAGATGTACTGTAACGATGTTACCTATAAAAGTGCCAGGTAAACATTACCACGCAATGCCTCAAGGTAACATCGTTTACCTAAACATACTTTTGAATTTTTCGTACCGCGTCATGTTGTATTTATTTTAGTTTGACACGTTAGGTTATGAAGAAAAGTTGTTACGGCATTCGATTTAAAAATAATAATATTACAAAAGTAAATTATAATCATAGTCAAATAATTAAATGAAACTAGCGATCCTGGCAGACGTCGTCCTGCCCAGAAAAGCAGCGCCAGTTACCGGGTCCAATTGTGAATCTAAACTATTCTCGAATCCACTGGAACGCACACAAAAAATTTCGTTGCGAACACAAAATCGTTGCTGAAATAAATGAAACTTGGTTTTATCGAAACACTTTCGAAACCAGTTTTAAGAACTACCCGTTAGAAGAATCTTCACTTTCAGAGACATTTGGACGCGCACCGTGTCGGAAGACGCGCTAGGTCGTCGCATGTCAGTGCTCGGTGTGTCAGAGGCGAAGAGGCCCGACAGTGGCAAGTGGTCCTGTGCAGCAAACGACGCTGGCAGGAGACGATGTAGAGCGCTGAGACTGACGGTGCTGACACCGCCTGATATACGCCTCGTGCCTTCTTCGTTAACTGTCAATAAGGTGAGCACACGGGAAGCCCATAAGGAAACTACAAAATAGAAATGTTTTATCTATGCAGTTAGTTTAGTATTGACAGAATATGTAATTCACCGAAATATGTAAAAATGGAATCGTATAACCGAAACAAATAACTACGTCATGTCATTCAGCAACTAATGTATCTTAATTAACGTTGAGAAATACTAACTACTCCCCAATCCCCAAACAGGTTTGTCGAAGTTTGTACAGTTTTCATTAACACAGCCTTTAGATTAACTTTGGCACCGTTGGCGATGATTAATTATTATCTGTCTATGTAAACAGCGTTCCCAAACTTATCAGCTACTTATTATTTACACTTGATAGATACCACATTACTCTTCCCCGAATATTTATCGGCACCCATGGGACATACACTACAAAAGACATAAAATAAAATTATGAACATTATAGTATTGCGAGCATGTCCTGCAGGGCGACAACGTGAGTGTAACGTGTCTGGCGGGCGCGGGGCGGGCGCACGGCGCGCTCGGGTTCAGCTGGGCGCGGGAGAGGACGCTGCTGCCAATGGCGCCCGGCAGGGAGCTCTGGCAGGACCTGTACCCCGCTGGAAGCCTGCTCAAGCTGTACAATGTGCAGGTCAGTCAAGGATCGCACCGGTGAACACAGAAAATAAAGTGAAGGCTAGTAGAGTACAAATCAATAAAATTATTATATAATAATTTCCTTAACCCAGTAGTATTCTAAGAAAAATATTGAAAAAAATCCTGGTTCCCTGGAAAATCTGGTAAATAGCTGGCTTTATAACGCCCGGTAGTAAGATAGGCTGCTATTAAAAAGTTTGCTTGCATGCGATTTAGTATTGAATAAAACAGAAATAGATGTACTTATAGTAGTTTTAATTGGATATTCAAAGTAATAATTCGCTAATCACATGCATGATACGCATAAGAAAATAATTTTGGATGCAAATGTATACGAAACTCTAAAGGTCACTCGCGGCTACACCCGCCTAGATGGCATTTATCGCTTACTCCGCAAGAACCCTTTGGTTTTCAGGATGAGAAAGTAGCCTATATCCTTCTCTTGGTCCCAGGCTACCTCTTTGTCAAATGTCATTACGATCGGTTCAGTGGTTTAGTCCTGATGAAGTAACAAAGAGACACAGGCAGAGTTACTTTTATAACAGTGTGGATTTGCGACGGAAAAATAAAATCTTCTGAATCGTGCAACGGCTATGTGAATCCTCATAGGTACTAAATTAAGTGATCAGTATCATCATATCGAGAAACCTCGTGATGGCTTCTAGGTATGCAGCTGGATCCACGTTTTTCCTGTATTCTAAATGTCTCCAACAATCCTCTTGCAACAGTTCGACCATAGGATAGGTGGTCATAATCCCCACCGCCATTTTTATGTTGCGTTTCATTTGACTGCCAGGCATTATATTAGGGCATATCTAGGCAATGGTAAAACAATGATAAATACCACTTTTACCACAAATGTAACTGCTATAGGTGTCTGTTGTTCTCCATCGGCAATGATTCAATGTGCCTATTTGTGCAATGCAGACCAAGACAAATCTTCTTCAGATTCTTCACTGTCTGAAGAATCGTCAAAGACAATCTCTGCTGAAATTATAAGTTGGGAACCTAAAAATCGATAAAATGGGTTGATATAAATGATATGATACAAATTAACATATCAAATCTGGGAGATTTTGCAGTGATACAACATTTTCATCGCCAGAATCCTCGTCAGTCACTTTAGTTTTTGCATTTTCTAGTGGAAATATTGTGATTTCCCTCGGAAAGTCGACGTCCGAATCTGGATAATGTAAAATATCGATGATGTCACTAAGCCATTTACTTATATGCAACTAGCGTGAAACCGTAATTTTATTGATCACTGTACGCCAATTTTACTACCGGGTGTTATAACGCCACAAATAATAACAGGCGTAAATCGTTATGAAAAACCATGATATTTGAATCAGTTATATCTTATATGTAAGCTATGATAAGAATACTTTACGACATTATAAATCAAAATATAGAAAACCTAACAGAAATACAAAAAAACCTACCTTTTCGAAAACATGTTTCAAAGAAATTATACTGTTGATATTAAAACAATTCTAGACTTCAAATCACTAAAAATATTGTGACAAACACACTAGCTTATTGTTAAGTGATCAATCCTCGTTAAATTAAAGTAAAACAATCTTTGTTTATGTAACAATAAACACTCATAAATATCAGGTAGATCTAACGCTCGATTCGTGGCGTTACAAAGGTCAGTAGTAAAGATTGGGTTAATTCATTGATGTCCATAGAAATCTAGCGAGTACCGCTGCCAAGTATCATCAGTGGCTGGCACCAATACCAAAGCCGTGACCGTATGGGTGTTAGGAGCCGACGATGACGCGTGCGAGAGTGACGCCTCTCACGGACTGCGCTGGCCCAACACTGCTCCAGGAGCGCACGCGACCGCGTCCTGTCCACCTGGATATACTGGAGAGATTACTCGGTAAGTTATTTTAATTATATAAATACAGGAGGATCCACGACACAGGGAATCCTAGTGTGGGGTCCAGCAGTGTACCTTGTAAAATATGCTTAATTTGGTTAAATAAATTATCATTATCATGTACATTATGTAGCTCATGTCGACACGATAGAAGAAGAAGAAGGAGGTAACTAGGTTATAAAAAACAGTTGATCAATTTATAGTTTAGCTTTGACTCATCAATAAATAAAAGCATGAAAATGAAACCATGTTTAGATACAGCAAAAGTTAATTTATTATTATCAGATTCTGCGAGCCAAAGTCGGAACAACATGGCGTAAAATGGAAGCTACCAGATTTTTCCAAATGTGTTGCAGACTCTTTACAAGATATCTTTGAACAGGTAGCTAGAAATTTTGAAATACTCAAATTATGCTGTAATTTTTTGTTGTCCAAATTTTTTTGAAGCTTGGACTCCAAAGTTCAGTATCAAAGAGATAATGTTCCAATGTTCATACGTCAGTTCAGGCTGATATCGTGGGGGTACTCGCTACAAAGCGTGTGCGCGCTGTGGCGGCAGTACGGCGGCGCGCTGCGCTCGCTGGCGCCGCTGCCGGGCGCGGGCGCGCCGCCGCTCTCCCACGCGCAGCACGTGCTGCACTACCTGCGCTCTGCAGCCGCGCCGCCGCCCGACACGCGCCGCAGCGCGCCGCAGCTGCTGCACATATACGACGCGCTGCTCGCACAGCCCGATGCCTTCCTGGACGAGCAGGTTACTACTAGTTAGGTGCTGGCCATTTGGTGCTGCTGCTTCATGACCACTATGACCAGGGCAAGCATACTCTGAGATATTCCAAACTATAGAAGCAATACTACTAATAGTTTCTTTAGCTGAACCTTACATTGAGAATATTAAACTTCAGTAATCTTAGTGGGTGAAATCTCTTCTAGAAAATCTTCGAGCTTCAAAACGCTGTGTCCGACACAGCAGGCATGACGAGTGACTTTGATACTAGCTATCACGAGTTCACGATCAAAACGAAGCCAGTGCGTGAGGACAACTCGGCGCACTTCGACTTACAGCCAGCTCCAGTGGGGGCCGAGGAGTGGATCGTGACGTCAGCAGGAGTAGAACTAGTGGATAGACATGGAGATATTTCGGTGGTGATCGTGCTTTATCATAACTTGGGAGCAAGGTTGCCGTCGTTGAGAAGAGCCATTGAATTTAAGTAAGGATCCTCTTTTTTTTGTTTCTGTGATTTAAAAAACTTCTAAAAAATTTATATGTATACTTTGGTTACTTTCGTTCTTCTTGTTTTTTCTCATTTCTTTTGCTTCAGTTATTTCAGTTTTGATTTTCTTTTCATTTTAATTGTTTTACCTAGTGGTTGTAGCCGCAACTCTTTCAGGTCGGGCCGTGCGACGGAGTACACAGTAGCATCACAACAGGTGCAGGTGTCTGTCAGTGGCGCGGGCGTCGACGCAACGCTACCTCACACTGTCACGCTGCTGTTTGCGCATTCCAAGAACTATAGTGCTATTGGTAAGTCTAAAACACAAGATCCAACTTCCTGACATGGTAACCTTATTCATTCCAAGCTTTGGAAATTATCTATCTGACTCTATTTACCAAATTTTTAGGGAAACCAATACATTTTCATTTTGTTGCAGCATCAAAACTAGCGTGCGGTGTTCGCACGTTGTCCGATCCAGGCAAGTGGAGCACTGCAGCTTGTGAGGTGCGCACACCGGAGCACACACACGCCGCGTGCCACTGTCGGGGACTGGGCACATACGCCTTGCTCACCGTCAACAAGTCCAAACAGGTGAGTATTGTAGGCGGAGTGTAGTTCCTCGCTCAAGGATCAACTTATTCGGCAATCACTCAAAAACGCTTCTTTTAGACAGACTCAGAAGAAGACCTTGATGGCATAGTGAAGATTTCAGCGAGTTTAGGAGGGGCGATGTGCCTTGTGGCAGCATTATTGCAGCTTCTCGGCCTGACACCTGGTAGTAAGAGCAAGCTACCAGTTCTACTCAAAGCTGCTACTGCTGGCGCACACTCTGTAGCTATGTTGGCTCTACTTGAATGTGATACCAGGCAGGTGGGATATAAAACTTCAATCGGAAATTTAATGCTCGTAGTTTTTTATTTTTGTTAATGGTTCACAAATCGGACAAGACAATAATCACTTGACCATTGAAACATCTTATATATAAAAATTAAATTGGATGCCCTAGAATAGTGAACACAGCATGCATTACTATTATGAGTTCAGCAATTCAGATTTACTGAATGCTAATTAAATTAAAAGTTTACTTGCGTTTTCAATTGAGTATGTAGCAATAGTTGGATTTCTTTTTCTTGTAAATTTAATATGCTTACATTTACTAACATTCAAAAGCATGTGATTCTCAGTACACCACCTGGAGACTTTATCAATTTCATTTTGAAGTTTTATTTGATCTTCTGTGCAGTTCACCATTTGGTACAATTTTAAGTCATCGGCGTACATGTTTAATCTACATTCTAATAAACTCACTAAATCATTTATAAAAATTAAAAATTACAAGGGACCCATATACGAGCCCTGCGGTACTCCTGATGGTATAACATTTGTCTGGGATTTGAATCCCTGGGTAACTACCATTTGAGACCGATTTTTCAAATAGGACTCGCACCAACGCAGCAATGACCCATGAATACCCATACCCGTTATTTTATTTAGCAAAATATTGTGATTAATAAGATCAAAGGCTTTACTAAAATCAGTATACACGGCATATACCTCTTCTACTTTATCCAGTGTATCTGCAATATCACTGACGAAACAAAGCAGATTTGATGTCGTGGACTTCTTAGGAAGGAAACCAAGGGGAAGGGATGAAGCTGTTGCTTAACATGCCAGTAAATCTTTTACACCACGAGTGAAACGGAATATTTTATTTCAATGTTCCAGTCCTGATGACTTAAACCGAAAATATTTGCATGATGAGGTCATACTGAAATGTGGAGCTCTTTTGTCCAGGAAGAGGCATGTCCGGGCGTATTGGGCTGGGTGTGCGCGGTAAGCTGGTGCGTGGGCAGCGCCGCGCTGTGTGCACAGCCGCTGCTATTGTATGCAGAGCTGGCTGGCAGAAAACAGCGCGCGCCTTCTGTGGGACTGTTGGCTGGTAAAACGTAGTGTACAGAAGTACTACTGTCCGTAGTGTGCAGGGCTGACTGAAAATTCCAGAGACGATAATTTTTAAGCTATTGCATAGCTTCTATCGCGGGCCTTGAGTGTGGAGACCGAATCCAGAAATTCCGTAACGAAAATAACCTAAGACCCCCCACTCCGACCGGCACAGCGGTGATACTTTTTAGTTTTGCCATCTATCGATGAATAGCAGAACTTTTAATGACTTTTTGAAATATCACGCGTCTCTTTAATTCTGAAAATCGCCTCTAGGTGGCATTGGTTGTATCGGCGTTACTGCGCATGCGTAATCCCCCTCTTCGCCCCGCAATCTGGTGACTCATGCCTGCTTAGAGTTTCGGCGTTAGGGCACTTATTTAATAAAAGAAAAAAAATGTTTTCTTATCGGTCACCACGCTCAAAAATTGTAACTTGAATTAATATCAAAGAAAAACAAAGGAAAAAAAATACTGCACAAATAAAATAAATAAATAATTATAATTACATAAGTTGATAATTGATATTGTGGCGATGCTTGGGGGAGGCCTATGTCCAGCAGTGGACGTCTTTCGGCTGAAATGATGATGATGATGATGAAGTTGATAAAAAATGCTATGCAATAGCTTTACCGTGGCAGTCTCCGAGTGCCACACGTCTTTTTTATTACTATTGCAGGTGTGTGTGTAGTGTCGCTGCTGAGTGCGCGTGTGTGCGGCGGCGCGCCGCTGCAGGCGGGAGCGCGAGCGGGTGCCGTGTGCGCTGCGTGTGTGGCGCTACTAGCTGCACTAACGCTGGCGCTCGCGCTCTGCGCCGCCGCCGCACGGAGAACGGTACGACGATATATTATGTGTGTATGTCGCTGCTGAGCGCGCGTGTGTGGCGCTACTAGCCGCGCTCACGCTGGCACTCCGCCGCCGCACGGAGAACGGTACGACGATATATGTGTGTAGTGTCGCTGCTGAGCGCGCGTGTGTGGCGCTACTAGCCGCGCTCACGCTGGCACTCCGCCGCCGCACGGAGAACGGTACGACGATATATGTGTGTAGTGTCGCTGCTGAGCGCGCGTGTGTGGCGCTACTAGCCGCGCTCACGCTGGCACTCCGCCGCCGCACGGAGAACGGTACGACGATATATGTGTGTATGTCGCTGCTGAGCGCGCGTGTGTGGCGCTACTAGCCGCGCTCACGCTGGCACTCCGCCGCCGCACGGAGAACGGTACGACGATATATGTGTGTAGTGTCGCTGCTGAGCGCGCGTGTGTGGCGCTACTAGCCGCGCTCACGCTGGCACTCCGCCGCCGCACGGAGAACGGTACGACGATATATGTGTGTAGTGTCGCTGCTGAGCGCGCGTGTGTGGCGCTACTAGCCGCGCTCACGCTGGCACTCCGCCGCCGCACGGAGAACGGTACGACGATATATGTGTGTATGTCGCTGCTGAGCGCGCGTGTGTGGCGCTACTAGCCGCGCTCACGCTGGCACTCCGCCGCCGCACGGAGAACGGTACGACGATATATGTGTGTAGTGTCGCTGCTGAGCGCGCGTGTGTGGCGCTACTAGCCGCGCTCACGCTGGCACTCCGCCGCCGCACGGAGAACGGTACGACGATATATGTGTGTATGTCGCTGCTGAGCGCGCGTGTGTGGCGCTACTAGCCGCGCTCACGCTGGCACTCCGCCGCCGCACGGAGAACGGTACGACGATATATGTGTGTATGTCGCTGCTGAGCGCGCGTGTGTGGCGCTACTAGCCGCGCTCACGCTGGCGCTCCGCCGCCGCACGGAGAACGTCATTGGGACAAACATTTCTCTTAACGCCAGATATCCCGCAAGCTGCCACACAGAGGCGCCCTGGGTGGCCGCGCGGTGCTGCGTCACGCGCTGGTGTTGTTGTGCAGCACGGCAGCAGCACAAGCGGCCGGCGTCGCGTACGCGCAGCCCCGACAGAGGAGCATGCCGCGCCAAGCCGCGCTCGCTGTAGCCGCGCTGGCCAACGTGAGTGTAATGAGGAAATTGTAATCGTTCATTACTGTCGAGGCCTGAATTAAAGCAATTGACGGCCAAGTAACATTGGAAGGACGAGGCGAAGCCGAGTACTTTTGAAGTGATTTTAAAAGGGCGAGTCGCTAGCGTATTCCTTTTCGACTAAACGAGGCCGTTAATTGCTTTTTCGGCCGAGGCTTGTATAGTACTTTTCTCTCATTTGCGAGGAAACAATACACAACAAATTAATTCAACAGTATCTAATTTTCATTCACGCCAACTCACCCGCGCTGAGTGGTTTGGCGCTTCTTGTTTTATTTCAAACTATTGAAAAAAAAAACGCATTCAGCCTTTAAAATAATAAATATCGTGTACCTAAAAACACCTAATTTATGTAAGTGTGTACACAAAAAACCTCTCTAGCATTATTTCAAAAATAAACTGTCCAGCAATTTATATTATTATCATGTTGGATATTGCTGGCATGTTATTTCGTTGCATACGGAAAAGAACCGATTGATGTACCTAGGTATTCTTTTTTTTATTAATGAAGCAATTTCCGAGCAAGTGGGAGAAAAGCATAACTATTACTAGATTTATTGCCATTCGTTTAAAGAGATGCTGCTGCCTGCTGTTATGATGCTGAGCAAGAGATCTTAAAGTCAGTGTTCTTGTAACGGTATCGCTCGTATTCCGTATTGTTTTGCCTAATCCAATTAGGAACAAATCAGGGGCGTAGCTATATTGCTGTATCAGCCGTATCAATGATACGGGGCCCACAAGCTACAGGGGCCCCGACAACAATAGTAGATTGTATCAGAAGGGAGCAAAATAATATTTTTACGGCGAGGGCGCTTTTTTGAATCCAGAGCGAAGTGAGGGATTCTAGAGTAGAATCCCGAGCGTAGCGAGAGATTCTTTAGTAGAATCCTGAACGTTGCGAGGGATTCAAAGTACGTCGCCCGAGCCAAAAATTTATTTTGCGTAGCATCTCTAGTACGTCTGTGATTTTGCGCCCGAGTGATACACTCTACTTTTCATCACCCTATAAGAGAAAATAAAAGGCGCCTCATTATTTATCGTAATATTATTATTTAATAAAACATAGAGTAACAACTGAATTGAAATTAAATAGTATCTAATAATAAAACAATTAAAAACTTATATTTACATTTGAACATTTTCGCAATTATGAAAATTTATTGTTACACTTTTATTAGGAATAGAGATTGTTGTAGATTTTATATTCTGCGTGTTTGAAATAATGTCCGAATCTGGCTCATTTTGAGGAAAATGTGACGGTGAATCTCGTTGTTTGGATGTAGATGGGCGCGGCGACAGTGGCATGGATGGATTAACTGAAGGTTGCAATTTAATGTTTTCCACGATGCGTTCACATGTTTTCGCCTTGTTCTCAATGAAATTTTTTATATACCCCTCTGCTACAGCACTCGACTTCCATCCTCCATGTCGCTTGAGAACAGTTAAGTCCGCTCCAGAATCTGCCAAAACGGTAGCAGAGGTACGAAGAAAACAATGTCCTATATACAGTTTGATATCTGGTAACTTCAAATAAGTTGCCATATTTTCTCTGTGTAAGTAGCGATTTCTTGTGGCATGTTTTTTAAATCTGAGCCATGAATCTATATAGTAGGATAACACACTATGTGACTTAAAACGAGCCGAGCGAGAGGTCCATAAAACTATTGCATTTCTTTCTACTAGGGTGTCCAAATAATATTTATTCGTGGATTTTCTCAAACTTAATGTTATCGTTTCGAAAACTAAGATGGGTCATTGTACTCATAATGAAGTAGATTATATGCTATGACTTTATTTATATATTTTTCTTACCCCGAGTAGAATCAGTATATCAAATCCGTTCAGCCGTTTCAGTGTTATGGAAGAACAAACTAACATCCATACTTTCGCATTTATCATATTAGTAGGAAGTAGGTATGGACATTGTCAACACGGCCTGCTGGTTTACGGTAGGCAAAGTCGATGTTTTATTAATTTTATTTTCATGGATCATTGGTGTCAATTCTCTTGTTCACGCTACTTCAACAACTCAACTATCGCTTTCTTTTATTAATAGTAGATACAAGAAAGAGATGGCAACAATTTTAGAACTGTCAAATTAGTTTACGTGTGTGTGTGTGTTTTTCACTGTATTTTAGTGGGCACGTTCCGAAATCACGACTAAACTTGTATAGAAATTTAAATTCCGACTAATTTGACAACGTTTAAATTGTTTCCATCCCTTCTGTTATCTCCTATCAGTAAAAGAGAGCGATAGTTTAAAATAAGTTTAGTTCATGAACACACCACCTACACACACCACATACACACACCGACACCTTTGCCAACTTTGCTAATTCTACGTGTGCAAAGATATTATACAACGTGTAATTGAAAACAAACAACTCAAAACCTCTTAAGGGGTTATTGTACTCATCAGTAATAAGCTGTTCCCAGCATTTGTGTTCACATTACACGACAAAATGTAAAGAATAGTTGTGTTTTCGTGATTTCGGGGTTGCTCCCATTATTTAATTAGCATCCCGGGAAACCTCGAAAACGACACCCATATTGATTTTATTTAAAAAGTCACGTCTGCCATCTTGGATTTCAAAATAGATGTTATATTCGTAATTAGCATCCCGGGAAACCTCGAAAACGACACCCATATTGATTTTATTTAAAAAGTCACGTCCGCCATCTTGGATCTCGAAATTGATGTTATATTCGTTATTAGCATCCCGGGAAACCTCGAAAACGACACCCATATTGATTTTATTTAAAAAGTGACGTCCGCCGTCTTGGATCTCGAAATAGATGTTTTATTTATAATCAACACCCCGGGAAACCTCGAAAACGATACCCATATTGATTTTATTTAAAAAGTCACGTCCACCATCTTGGATCTCAAAATAGATGCTATATTCATAATCGGAAACCTCGAAAACGATACCCATATTGATTTCATTTTAAAAGTCGCGTCTGCCTTCTTGGATCTCAAAATAAATCTTATATTCGTAATCAGGACCCCCGAGAACCTCGAGAACGATATCTGTATTAATTTGGTTTAAATAGTCGCGTCCGCCATCTTCAATTTCGAAGTAAATGTTGTATTCGTCATGCTCCACCCAATGCGGGCCCGACACGCACCGGCTCTGTGTGGTTTGCGCTTTAGAGTTCCTAAGACTGTGGTACAACCATGGGCGTATTCAGAATGTTGTCATCATTTTGTCCAGTAGTGGACGTCTTTCGGCTGTAATGATGATGATGATTCAACGTAAATAGGAATAATCTACTTTTTCTTTGATTTGAATGAATGAGTTTTTTTTTTTCAAAATACACGTTAAAGACTTTGTGGGATTCCTGGGAATTATTTATTCCCGATCTGTCATATAGTCATCTTTGGGATCCAATAAAAAAACCAAATACATTCGTGCATACAACGCATGGTCACCCTAGTGTGTCAGTGCTTTGTAAATATGAAAAACATATGAAAACACTTTACCTGTGAAAAGATAAGCCACAGCCAGGATATGATTCTTTTTTACAACCACGTACGCAACAAAAATTCACCATTTTATAATAAAATATACTGAAAATTCAAAAACATGAAAAATTACAATAATCCGCCATAATTGTTGTCAATATGACAAATCAGTGTTGACATTTAAAGGTTAAAGTTTACACCAATATTATTTTATAAATTCAATAAGAATACGTAACAAAATAGTACGATCTACTTTTATTAATGGCTTACATCACTATTACGAATTTCACATTATCGTGTTATAGAAGTGCGGTAATAACGAATTTTACAAAACTATAATTTTGATTTAAAAACTACTATAGAAATTTTTATTTTACGTTGGCAATTTTTTAGACAAGGACACACAAGTCGCTTCTCGGCTCTCCCTTTCTTTTGGTTTTCTGCTTACATCACTATTACATGAAAATAAACCTTAAACCATAGACTTAAAGTATAGTATTGTATTGATAAAAATATGTAGTACTTTGTCCAGGAATGTATGTAATACAGTATACATATATATTGTTCTTGATCTGAGCATGTTAGAAACAAGTGATTTATATTCTCTTTGGTTAGAAATTTTATTTCTTTTTAGGGTTCCGAAGTCCTACAAGGAACCCTTATAGTTTCGTCATGTCCGTCCGTCTGTCCGTCTGTCCGTCTGTCCTAATCCTTTACAGCTTAATAACTTCTACAGTTATAAACATAAGTAAATGAAATTTTGTTAAAAAATAGTCTACATATAGATCTCAATTTTAAAAGAATAAAAGATTCGTTTTTGCGTATTTTAGGGGTGGCGTCCATACATGTGAAATAGAGAAAAAAAAATTTTTTTCGCTGCACCCCCTCGTGTGGGATATCATTGAATAGGTCTACTAAAATGAAGGTAATGTTTGATACACCACTTTTTTACCAGGTGTACCATCTGCGAAATATAGCCCGCCAAAGTGGCTTGCAATGTGTCCCCCCCCCTGCCATTTCTAAACTATGCAATGTAGAAACTTATAATCTTCCACATTGATAGACCTTTGTAAAAACTCTCTTTTAAAATTATTTCGAGTATAATGTGATTATAATTTTTTGAGTTATAGAGAGAAAACTGAAAAATACTTAAAACGTCCTAGTTCAAAGGTCATTGACCTTAGAGAAAAATTATCATAGCAAATAATGCTCCTTTAGCTACTTTCTATTTGAAAAAATCACAAAAAGTAACTTTGAAATGACAAACGTCTTAAATTTGGCTTCTTGAATTTATCGCTAGATGGCGCTACTAACAACACGCTCTGAGTCGCGAATGCTGCCGATTATTGCAAAAACTAAAATAGCCATGATTAATATTCGATTTGATTCGTTTGTAATTACACCTACTTAAGGAACCCTATAATACTGAGCATGGCCCGACATGCTCTTGGCCGGTTTTTTTTTATTCAGCCGGCGGCGCGCCGCGCGACTATCTATGGGCCGTCGTACCAGCCAGTCTTTATTCAAACAATATTTGCGTTCGATTTCTTTGGCGCTGAACACTAAGATGTTCCAAATTCAAAAAGTGCGCGGCAAAAATAATTGCGGCGCACTTAAAAAGAAGACTATAAACACATTACTGCCCGCTAAAAGTTTCAAGAAAACACCACCTTTGGGTGCACTTAAAGGCGAACCAAGTCGTCCTTTTCGAATAAATGGGATGAAAAGAAGCTTTTCTAAGTTCAAAATGAATTAAAATTTATCTTCGAGCTTCTATCGGACAAGAACGGTTATCGGACTTATCAATATTGCCCATAGATGTAGAAAATCTTAATAAACTAAAATCGTATACAGCTATGAATGTTTTAATAAGTTTGCAAAAAATAAGGCAAGTAAAGTGTCTATTTAACTGATTTGGATCGTGGGACCATGTTTTTAAGGTTTAACTATAATACACACCTATGTATAGTAGTTTCTTATACTTTGAAATATCTTAATTTTTTTTAGTAATGAGAATATATGTTTTTTTATTTAGTAAACTAGCTGTGCCCGCGACTCCGTCCGCGTGGATGTCGGAAAAAAACATCGTGTCATAATTATGAACACAATATCTTCAAATATATACATATAAGCGCCTACACAGACGATTACACTATTTACCGACCATACAATATTTTGTTTTTACAACCAACCGGCTAAGGTGATGGAATTTCATGGAATTAGCCCTAAACTCCCTCATTGTGAGAAGACGCTCGTGCCCAGCAGTGGGAAGTAATTGGGCTGATTATGTTATTCTATAACACTAACCACATCTCTTCTTATGCTGAGAAGAGGCCCGTGTCCAGCAGTGGGACTGCAATGGGCTGGTAATGTTATGTTATTCTACAATACTAATAATATCCAGTTCATTAACTCTTCTCATTTTGAGAAGAGGGCCATACCCAGTAGTGGGACAGTAATGGGTTGACTACGTTATGTTATTCTATTTTTTCTAGTTTCTTAACTCTTCTCGTTCCAAGAAGAGGTCCGTGCCCAGCAGTGGGGCAGTAGGTAATGAGCTGATTATGTTATGATAATCTATTACACTATGGATATTGATCCAGTTCCTTAACTCTTCTCATTCCAAGAAGAGGGCCATGCCCAGCAGCGGGACAGTGATGGGCTATGTTATGTTATTCTATATTTTCTGTAATACTAATAGAATCCAGTTGTATTTTTAGGAACCTGCAACTTGCATCCAACCAACAATCATGACCTCTACTTTGTATGCAACTTAATACAATAGAGGGGTCAAGCTGTATCACTGTATCTACTCAAACGATTCAGATAAAACATACCCTATATTTTAAGTTAGACTAATACCAATACAAATGCTAAGTTTCATTACGATCCGTTCAGCCGTTTTCACGTGATGAGGTAACAAACAGACAGACAGACAGACAGACAGACAGACAGACAGACAGACAGACAGACATAATTTTTTTAAACGATTGATTCGTGTTCTATATCTTATTTCTAGTCCCCCTAGCCGGTTTTCGCGAAAAAAAACTCAATGTACAGACTTTTCGACCTTTACAGTTTTATTATAGTATAGATAAATGTAACACTCCTTTTCGGTTTCGCTGCAGTCGGGTAAAAAGGCCCCACAACAAATTTTGATACAGGGTCCATTTAGAACTAGCTACGCCAATGGAACAAATCTACTTTCCAATGATACTTCAAACTACTTCTTGTCCAGGGTATATCAATGTTGGTGTGCTACGTGGTGTGTGACGAGGAGTGTCTGTCGGCAGCGCGGCGCCTGCTCGCGCTCTCCTCACACAGCGAGTGGCAGCACTCGCCCGCAGGGGACACCGAGCTCAGCTGTAAGCATCGTCACTTTCCTTGGCAGCATACACTTCGATGTGACCAGGACCAGACCATCCAGGTGTAAAACTGAAAACTTTTTCGTAACTTTTTCTAATGATATTACAACTATGTATCACTGTAATTCCTTAAATGTAGGTACCTAATGAAGTTATTTTTAGGGTTCCGTACCCGAAGGGTGACAGACGGGACCCTATTACTCTCGCTACGCTGTCCGTCCGTCCGTTCGTCCGTCCGTCCGTCCGTCCGTCCGTCCGTCTGTCTGTCACAGGGCTGTATCTTTTGAAAGGTAACCGGTTGAAATTTTCTCAGAATATGTATTGCTATGAGGTGTATCACGACAAATACTAAAAACAAAAAAAAGTCTAAAAACAAAGGGGTCCCCATACAAGAAACCTCAAAAAACATGCATTTTTTCAACGTTTTTGTTTTTGCTCTATCTTCAAAACCGTAATATATACCAGCGTCAAACTTGGTCAGATTATAGTGCATATTATGTAGTTTAGCAACAAATACTAAAAATAAGACAAACATAGACATATGTGGCGGTACCTGCGTAAGAAAGACATGCAAAAATTCATATTTCGCGCACTGTACGTTGATGTCTTTTGATAAACTCTCGTAAATTAAATCAGTTTTGATGGGGTATCAGGTCGTTGAGAGGTACGGAACCCTTACTGCGCGAGTCCGACTCGCACTTGGCCGGTTTTATTTATGTTCACCTACCGCATGTCGTCTTGTTGTGGGAATGTTTTTTTTAAACCAGTTAAGATTTAAACACGGAAGATTTTCGGCAGTTGCACATCTGAAAACCAGGAGAATCATACCCAGTTACCCTTAAAGATTTCATGTCAGCCATCATGTTTGGTCACCATATTCAGCGCCGCCACTAATCAGTCCATATAAGTATATTATCCATGAATCAGTCTGTCCGTAATGTTATCCCATGACTCAACTTCCCCTGATAATAAGCCTTCACACAATTATGGTTTTGTGAAAACGCCCGCGTTGATAACCGCGAAGTTATGACTTACGGTACACCCCGGCCACTCAATACGTACATATATCATTAATCTGTGCTCAATACAATATGAATGCTAGCACCGCCTACATACGCAAGCTTACGTCTTATACAAACACGCACAGACTTGAATGAATAGGTTTGCTTGCCGCTCGAAATGCGGACTGCGTACCAAACGCTTCTCAGTAGTTCTCAGAGATGGCGTTAGCTTGTGTAGCGAAAGTTATTCTTGCCCACGAACGCAGTGGGTTTGTACGGGCGGCGAAGAAAATAATTTAGTATTTTTAATTAGCTGCAGTAAATTGATAGTTTTATTTATTGTAAATTGTTACATAAAGAGCTCGTACCACTGAATCACATTACTGAAGCTTATTAAAATACTATCAATCATTATATATGTATATTGGTAAATAAAATAAACAATTAATCAAAAAAATGAAAAATATACCATAGAAATTCTACATTATATAAAACAAGTTTAACCGGATTACATCGCGTAAATTGCATCGGTTGTATCTGACGATGTAATCCAGTAAAATTTATTTTATTGTAATGTTTAGTGATCGCGAAAACCTAATAAATAGAAGTGTTTTACCTGAAAATAAAACACATATTAAATACTTACCTTATTTGAAGCTTATTAGATCGAGAGTGGCGCTAGTTTATCTCCGCTTTATCTTCCCTCTCTTTCGCTCTTTAGTTAGCCTTTTATCTATCTGTCTCTTTCGCACATCCCTTACCCCCACCAGGTGGCACTGCCGAATGTAGGTTTAGTCTCGGCAGTATTCTATAAACCATTGAGTCGAAAATCTACACCAGGTAGAAATTAAATGTAAGCTTCAAATAAGGTAAGTATTTAATATGTGTTTTATTTTCAGGTAAAACACTTCTATTAGACACTTGACCGTTATTTGAAGCTTAATAGATCGAGACGTGTCTGTTATCACCTGGGGGGTAATGACGCCAATGTGATTTAGTTTATTTACTTAAGGTAAACCTGGATGTGCCTGAGAGATACTTTTATTACTTCTGGGAACTGTATGAAAACAATAATAACAGGTTTTAATACAGATATAAATCATTTAATTAAGTAACTTTTCCACAAATGAATAACATAAACCAATATTACTTTTACATAAACTGCAATCATCGATTTTATAATTACTAAATGTAATTTATAGACAGTGTCTATTATATAAACTTCACTCAGAACAATCATATAGGTACCAGTTAGAATAACCGAATGCCTTCTTAAATTAAGTTTTCAATAAATCTTTAATTTTTATGTTACTATACTGTAACGTAATTATGTAATCGGATTAAACATTCTAGAAACATCACAATGAGAACTGGTTGGCATACTTGGCATCACCTCTCTACAGTAATAGCGGGTAAAGGTGTTCTGAGATCTCCAATTACCCCTAGACAGTATTTCATCTAAGGGATAGTTATTGCACCAGTTTCTAGAAGCCACAGCAGATCTTAGACTTCCTGGCGAAGCTGTTACTCCAGCTTCTAATAACAGAGTTTTAACCCATCCTGCGATAACTGTTCGAGAGGCAACCCTTGTTTGTCCTTTAACATTGAGGAAGAGATTAATGATACACCCTGACTGACGTTTATCTCTTAGTAAGGCTATAGAACGTTTTACCCAAAATACTGGGTCTAAATTTCTGTTGGTAGGATTAGAGATCAATCTCCACCCAGACTGTCTATAATTAGCAGTATCTGTTTTGGATCCGAATATTGGCATTAGAATCAGGCAATCATTATTTTCAGAAAAATGTTTTGCATCTACAGCTAATAGGGTTAGGTCATGAACTCTTCTACCAGAACAAAGGAGCAATAGAGTTGCTGTATGTCTACAAGTAGCAAATACATTATTTTCATCAATCGGATAACTTCCTAAAAATGCTGCTAGTTTGTCTACGTTCCAAATGGCAGGTTTTTGAGACACTGGTCTTTTCAAGGCAATGGATTTTAATATATGACTAACTAAAACATGGGAACTTAATTTACCAGAATCACCAGAGTTGCTTAACGTGCAAACCACAGATTTATGCAGTAAAATCGTGTTATAAGCTAGACCCTCTTCAATATATAAATCTGCTAGGAAGCGAGCTAAGGCCTGGCCGGTTGGTCGTAAAGGGTTTAATTTAAGCTTCTTAGTCCATGTAAGCCATCTGTTCCATGCTACCCTATAAGTCTTTTTGGTAGATGGTCGCCAAGAGGATTTTAAGAGTTGTAATTGTTCTTCACTCCATTCTGCTAAATTCTGTGACCACCCCCACATTTCCATACTTCCAACGTCATCTCTCGGACTCTTGGAGGTGGTAGACCCATCACCGTATCTATTAACTGTGACTGCAGTTTCTGGATTGTGAAAGGAGGTGCTAACGCACGGGCTTTTAGGTCTGCTCTCCAAAATACTCGCTCCCACCTCGGAACTACTAACAGGAACACACTGGACGCCGAGTTTAGGTGAGCTAGTACCTTGGGTATCAGGTAAGGAGGCAGAAACACCCAAGCTAGGGGGTAAATCCAATTTTGGGAGAAGGCATCGTGATACATCGCGTGAATGTCGTTCTGGTCTAATGATACATAATTCATCACTACTCTTGCCCGTTCCGACGCAAATAGGTCTATCATTGGAACTCCGAACCTTTTGAATATTTTCTCTGTACACTGGGGTAGGAGGTGCCACTCCGGCGGGCAACGATGACGAGAGAGGTGATCTGCATGGCTGTTGTCTTTTCCCGGAATATGTTGGATTTTTAGGTTGATGTGATACTTGTCTAGGACTTGAAAAACATCTTTTGTGAGTTTCATCAATTGAGGAGACTTGGTGCCTCCCTCGTTTCGCAGAAAAGCTACAACGGTTCTGTTGTCGCACTGAACTAGGACAGTTGACATCAGCAAGTTCGTACCTCGCTCTTCTATGGACTTTAGTATTGCGAGCATCTCCTTTTGATTGCAATGGAGTTGTTGCTCTTGTTTTGTCCACAAACCTGACAGTGCGCATCCATCGAGTTGAGCACCCCAAGCTACATCCGATGCGTCTGTGGTTAAGAAGTGTGCCGGTGATGGGTAATGAATCAGAGAGGCTCGATGACAATTTAGTAGCCACCATTTCACGTCCTCCTTTACTTCTATGGGCAAAACGACACTGACAGAGTCTTCTTTTATGTTCTTGTTCAGAAACATAAGTGTGTCCCGAAAATGAAGTCTGCCTTTCGGTACCACGAAACTCGCGAAATTTAATAGGCCTACCAGCCTTTGTAGTGCTTTCAATGTCATTACACGCTTGTGTAAGAGGTCTAGTACTTTTTTCTTTATTTTGTAGATCTTTTCGTGTGGTAATGATTTCTCGTTTAGCCACGGATTCCATAGAACACCCAGAAATACCAGGCTTTTGCACGGAGTGGTGACAGACTTTTGGCAATTTGTTCGCCATCCCAGGTAGTGTAGGCGATCTAATACTAAGTTTATATGTACTCGTAGCATGTGATAATCTTGGTGAACCACGAGGAAATCGTCTAAATAGACGAGTATTCGAATACCTTCCTGTCTTAGTGTTTGCGCTACCCAGTTCGTCAGACTCGCAAAGACCTTGGGCGCTGTGCTGAGACCAAATGGAAGGCAGGTCATTTGTAGCAGTTTTCCTCTGTAAATTAATCGTAGGAATCGCCTGTGTGATTGGTATATCGGCAGATTGAAGTAGGCCTGTGACAGGTCCACTTTTCAAAGCCAATCGTCTGATTGGAGAAAATCTGGGACACGAAACACATTTATGAGCCTGAATGGTTCTGAGTAAACAAAATCGTTTAGATTCTTTAAGTTGAAAATGGGCCGATTGGTGCCATCGGCCTTGGGGACCAGAAACATTGAGGACAGGAAACTCGGCGAATGTGGAACTTCCTCCAGAACATTTTGCGTTATCATTTGCGAAATAATAGTTGACATTGCCTCCGATTCCTTTGTTTCGAATGGGCTTTGTACATTGACCAGCACTAGTGGTGGTTTTTTGATAAAAGGTATGCGATATCTTTTATTATGCGAAGAAGAGTATTCGGTGCTCCGAGCTTCTTCCATCGATCGACATAGAATATTAACTGGCCCGCTCTGAACTCGTGGCTGTCAGAACCTACCTCTCTTTCCCCCTGAATGATATTCGGAGGCTGATGTTCGCTTTTTGTTATTTTTGTCCGTCCCTTGTCTATTAAATCGTTGGTGATTCCCTCGTGAACGAAAGGACCCACGAAAGTTGTGGCTAGATCCACGCGTCCCTTTATTATTGTTACCAGTTCCCTGCGTGGGATGATAGTGTCCGCCACCCTGCGAGGTATGGCTGTGTCCACAGCCCTGCGAGGGCTGGCAAGAGCATGGCATGGTGCAACATGCTTGATGGGCACCCTGCGAGGGTGCAGCGTAATGACCTGACCCCTGCGAGGGGTAGCGAGTGGTTTTCTTATTTCCTGCTTGCGAAGTAGGCTTGTAACCACTAGGTTTATTTGGAGGTAGAAAGGCTTTTCTAACACCTCCAGTCTTTTCCAACGCTGATGAGAATAGCTCAGGGTTGAAAACATGTTGATTGGAAGGTGGAATCTTGCGTAACGCCGATTTTAACCAGAGGATCACGAACAAAATTTGTAATTCCTTCTCTACGCATTTGAATTGTCTCTGCGCGGTGACCACAGATTAGTTGCAGCATATCCGAAGATACCTTTTAATATTCACCATCCGAAAATAATTCAGTGACTTTGTCATGCAACTGATCCGGTGTTACACTGCCTTTTACACGAGCCCAGGATATGAGGTCAGTCATGCTATTTTGCAGTACCTCCCGCTGTTTTAATGCACAAAAGGTTAGACTACCATACGCTTTATCAGCGTAAGCTAAATGGCGAAGAGAATCGTAAGGTTTTATTTCCTCATTGATCTCTAGTTCAGTGAATCCAGGACTTTTATTATATAATTTTTGCACTTCCGCATATCTTACCTCACACCATTCAATTTTAATAAAATGTTGAATCTCATATAAAGCCTTAAGATAATTGTCAGGAGCCTTAGGAATAGACGGTTATTTTAATTTGACATTTAAATTAAATCTAAATTGATCTGATTTTTCATCAGACTTATAATCATACAACGACCTACTCTCTATATTATCCAGTAAGGAAATTTCATCATTGCTAGGTTGAGGCGACATTGCATTATTCGATTGTATTGTATTATCATTGCAAAAAATACTATTTCTAAGCTCACTAACTTCACAAGATAATTTGTGAAGTAAATCATCTTTGCGATTACGTCTACCCCCCCTTTTTTTGTGATAGCGGCGGCGATGACGTTCCTTCTTACGAGATGATTTTGCTGATGACGAACTCTAAGAACTAGAACTGGAGGAGGAGCTAGAAGACGACATTACGCTTGTCCGTCGTTCTCGACGCAATTTAGATTCTTTATTTTGTAGCCCTGACGTCCCCGGAGCCTCCATCGCATTATGATTGCTTGTGTCCTCCATCCTAATTAAAAACGAAAATCTACGTTTGATTCCTATTTTTACGCTATGTACGTAACTAGTAACGGGTAGACCTGCATTTACCAGAATCGGTTAAATAAAACTTTTGGGTCATATAAACACAACATATTAATTCAATCTTGTAAAATTAACCATGACAAGGTAATCATTCAATCGTTATTTTCTATAAATAGTTCTCATAATCTTTAGAACACTATAGGGTAGAAAAACATTGGTAAAAAATTTGCATTGCGAACAATAAGTGATAAGCAATGCTGACAATAGGGGTAAAGCCGAACGGTAAACCCGTTTTATTTAATACTTTACCCAATAATATAGTGATAGTGCATCACATCAACACCGAAAATAGTTTTAATAAATTTTGTACTTACAATTTTTTCCGATGGAACGCACTCACAATCACTAATACCTAATAACTTTAGTAAAATAATTATATCTTTTTATATTTGCAATGTTGTCTGGACAACGACTGCTTGCGGCGGGAAATTAGACGCCAATGGTTTATAGAATACTGCCGAGACTGAACCTACATTCGGCAGTGCCACCTGGTGGGGGTAAGGGATGTGCGAAAGAGACAGATAGATAAAAGGCTAACTAAAGAGCGAAAGAGAGGGAAGATAAAGCGGAGATAAACTAGCGCCACTCTCGATCTAATAAGCTTCAAATAACGGTCAAGTGTTTAATTATATATACACACTGAAAAATTTACGCCTATACGATTTAAATTAGCGGTTATTGAACCGTATGACATTGAAAATACGGAATCTCAAAAAAAGTTTTGTTTTGCAAGCATTACAATTTATAATAATTCATTCCTCTCTTACCATAAGTACCTACGTAATTTTACAGTAAACAATCTCTCACTATAGTTGTAAAATTAAACTCTCGCGGTAAGTAGATACCTACCTACCTTTAATAAAATACAATAAATAGGTACTCAAAGGAATCTGCTTTCAAGCATTGCAAGCAAATTATTTTTTCCTTTTTGTCATAACTGGCAAAGTACAAAAAAATCGTTTAATTGTAAAATTAAATGCTCGCTGTTCTGTAGTTCTACCTATAAAGGTTTTTTCGTGGCTTAACTTATTTCATCCTTCGGAAATCGAAAAAATCTTCGGTTTCCTTGTCTAGATATAGACACACATCCGTGTAAAGCACAATACACTACCATTTTTAATTAAAATACAACTACAAACACCAAAAAATATATTGCGTGACGCACTCGACTGGCGCTTGACATCCATTGAATATTGCAGTCCAACTTGCCGCCAAACTGCGAGCACGTGCGGGGCGCGGGTGAGGAACTTAAATTGGCGGGGGGCGGTGAGTGGCCGATCTGTACGTTAGTACTATTAGATATTCTGTGCTTACGGTGCCGAGACGTGGACACTGACAGTTGGGCTAGTCCACAAATTCAAAGTCGCTCAGCGAGCTATGGAGCGAGGTATGCTTGGAGTTTCTTTGAAGGATAGAATCCGTGACGACCGGAGTGACCGACATAGCTTGTAGGATTAGTAAGCTGAAGTGGCAGTGGGCTGGCCATGTCTGTCGAAGGACCGATGGCCGCTGAACCAGACGAGTCCTTGAGTGGCGACCACGAATCGGCAAACTCAGCGTAGGGTGCCCCCCGCCAGGTGGACCGACGACCTGAAGAACTAACTGGGGGGACTGGATGCGGAAGGCAGAGGACCGAGTGTTGTGGCGCAACTTGGGAGAGGCCTATTTCCAGCAGGGACTGTGAAAGGCTAAGTTTATGATAGGAGTTAAATATACAGGTGATTTTGAATTAATTAGCAACTAGCAACCATTTAAGGGATGATTGTACTCATCAATTTGAACAACCTTTACTATGGATCAACCCTAAAATCACAAAAAAAAACTATCCCCTACATTTGTGTTTACATAAGTCAACATAATGTAGGGTTGGTCCCATACTAAAAATAGTTCAAATTGATGGCAAAAATGATCCCATTGCTAATGAATTCAAAATCATCTTGTAGTACACTTTTCTATTATAATGTCGTAGTGTACATAAAACAAGGCGGCGAAGTGGAGAATCACGGTGGAGTGGAATGCTCCTCGCCTGCCGCGTCGCCCCCCGAGTGCTACTGGCGAGCACGCCCCGTGGAGAGCCCCGCCAGGATGTGTAGGTAAAGTACTACCTAAAATTTTTTTTTACAAAACGAGGCCGTTAATTGCTATTTCGGGGTGCATTAAAAGAGCCTCCACGAGTGACCATATTTAATTGATCGTCCGGCGCACTCTGGGCAGTCAGCCCCGCTATCAACCTGCTGACTGGCTAATCTTTTCCCCACGACATGAGCTATTATTATTATGTTGCTCATGTCGACACGAAGAAGAAGAAGATTGCTATTTCGGCCGAGACTTGTAAATTACTTATAACATAAACAGAAAAATACGCAAATTAAGGCCAGGATATTCGAGCGCACTGCCGTGTCATTCGCAGGTCTGTTATCTTAAGATACACGAGTTACGCGTAATAGGTCTAAATCGTATTCTTTCTTGATCCTCTATCACCCAGTAAAATAATATTTTAATTAACTATTACCAATTAGTCATAATTGCCTATCACCTAACTCTTGTAACTATGATTTTGCCATTGTTAGTTATGGTAAAATGTTGTATCTTAAGTTACATCAATTACGCGTGATAAGTTGCGAGCGCATCGAGCAAATCCTAACTCTGCTAACTACTAGTTACAGTATTTAGCCGTGACTGTAGTGCGCGTATTAACTGATGATTATGTGGATATTATGAGAGCTACACGAACAAATATGGTTCTAAAAGTAATAGCCCACGGCCACATGGTAGTATTTATGGATCAGCTGAAGAATAAATAAGTACCTTTCCGAAATCAATAGGTGGATTAAAAAATCGCGGTCAAATATGCAGGATTAATGTTCATAAACCTTTTTTTGTTGGTTAGTATGTATCAGCAAGATGCATCTCATTTATCAGGTTTTTGAAGAGTGTACGATGTGTCCTCTTAAAAAACATTTCCAAAAGCCTTCAAAATACGCACTGTCTGTGATTGAATTTCCATTGGTCATTTTATAAAAATGTGTGTTAATCAATTATTATTTTATTACACAAAAAATTAAAGTAAATAGGTCCTAAACAAGGCAATGAAAAGCCAACTGGCACCTTCAATTATGGATTTCAGTCATGGTTTCAGAGTTTCATATTACTTCAGAACGCGCGAATTGTGCATAGATAAAACCAGTTTTTAGTAGCTTCGTTGGTAATTTTTACTGTTTAACGTTTATGTAATAACTACAAAATTAGTATAAAAAGTGCAGTTATAAGTGAAGTTTATGACGATACCCTTTAATTGACAATCGACTTAAGTAATTACTTGAAAGATCCAAAAAACTGACACCATTATTCCAAATAATAACCTTAACTTGCTTCGAGGCTAGTAGTTCTTCTGGTCTATACTGTTCTTTTAAGTATTTTTTGGTCTTATTATTTTTTTGTCTTAGTTGGACCCTAGTTTGTAACAACTAATTTGTCTAAAATTTATTATTTGCCTTCGGCCTCAAACGAAATCAAAATTTGCATGAAGTGCTTAGCTTAGTTAGTTTTTGTTCGACTCAAAAGAGCATCGGTACCTTTCTCTTAGATACCCTGGGAAATCAGAATTTACGGCAAATATTGCTTTTTTTTTTAAAAACATCTCTTATCTAAGCTATCTCTTTAATATTTCCCTACCGATTTCCTGATCCTATATCTTTTCGGTGTTTTATTTATGTTATAGTGGAAGTTGATGGCTGTTTACAGTAGAGGACATATTCAACGCTCTGTCTACCGGGATTTAAATCAGCTAACTGATTTTTAACTACAACACCGGATGCGATAGATTCTCCTTATTCCGTCACTATGTATTTTGGAGCAATTTTGTACAAAATTGAAAACGGACACGGACTGACAGCGCATTGTTGAGATTTTTTTTTTCGAATGCAAGAAATTTATCACCTGGCTCTGATTTAAATCCTTCTCTAAGTCTAGAAGCAAAAGTAATACAACAAAGAAATTTTGCACAAACTCATCTGAAGAGTTAATGATTATAATGAGACCAAAAGTATTTCGATAGCATTATTATTTTTATATAAGACCGCAAACTTTTCAATCTACGTATTTAGGCATTACATTTTTTAATTAATTTTTAATTTGAGTAGGCACTAGATAAGTCATAAGTCATTTATTCATTTGTTTAGATGAGTACTATTTTTCTATTTCTTTATAACTTAATTTAATTTAGTACTAAATAATCAGTCAGACCAACTTTAGGTAAAGATACCTGTGTTTCGCAAAACAATCCATATTACACTTGTTGTGGGTAAGTCACGTATCTTAAGATACAGAGCACCGCGTAACAACCAATGTATAGAGAGCTTGTCACACCTATCTCTGTTATAGCTAATAACTCTGAAAATTTCGACGGTTTCAATAATCTATTAATGTCCCGGTTTTCCTCAGACTCTAATAAAACCAATTATGTAAACATTTTTCCCGAAAGTTTTGAAACATTTAAGATAATCGCAATTATCTGTAAAAAACTTTAAACGGTGATATCTCAAAACTAGGTTTCGTGAGATACAAGAGATAGGCCTGACACGGCAGCGCAGTAGGCATCTAACGCTACCTCTCTCACCGCACGGCGAGTCGCGCGGACGCGCATTTCAAATGAACTCGCTGACCCCGCTTTGCGAAAATTTTGCGTAACTGTATAAATAAATAGCAGTAGTTCCAGTTTAACATAATTTGTTTAAAATAAGTTATGAAACTCATGTTAATGCTTTGAGGGTTTCGTTTTAAAGTAATAAATTTGTTGATACAGTTTTATATAACACACAATTTATTTTATTACTTACCTAATCTTGTTTATGTTTTCAACGAATCTTATGTATTACTAGCAGTGCTATTGCGGCTTTGCTCGCGTAAGTATGATGTTTCCCGTTGTAGTTTGTGAAAAGAAAAATACGTATATCTTTAATTTGAAGAGTACTTGTGTCAAGTGTGACCCCAGGAAAAAAAATCCTGGTAATTTTAACACCCCTTTTTAGGGTTCCGTAGTCCTACAAGGAACCCTTATAGTTTCGTCATGTCCGTCCGTCTGTCCGTCTGTCCTAATCCTTTACAGCTAATAACTTCTCCAGTTATAAACATAAGTAAATGAAAGGACATTGCCCATTCTCTTAGGAGCTTTAGGCCCCTCAAAAAAAATTGCTATGTCACGGCCGTTTTAGTCTTATTTTGTAGACCAAGAATTATCTTTTATTATTCTGCAAACGATTTTATTTTTTTCACCCTGGTTTAAGAGAAATTTAATTTTTTCCAACTCCTTAACTGATTGATAAGTACGCTCCATGCATCGATGGGTGATATAACTGAACGCACCCATAAGGACATCCAGAGACACCATGTATGGTGTTGCAAGGTATAATTATTTTGTTAATCGATTTTTGAAGTCGATTTTGTAGTATTTTTTAAATAATAACATTGCAAGCTTTTATGTTTTTGGGTTTATTAATTAATATCGATTTTATAAGTAATATTTCAGTTAATTTAAAATGATTTTAACAATGTTTACAATAAATGCAAAGGTATTTTAAAGCAAAGAATCGTCTTATTTTTCTGTACAAAAAGATTTCAAAAATATGTTTTGCAATTTCTTTTGATTTGACGTCATATGAGTGATTTTTTATAATTTTTAACGGATTTACGCATGCGAACCGAAATCTAAAGATATAAATTGTGGAAAGAAAAAATAAGAAATCAATCAATCAAGATAAGTCTAGTATAATAGCATCTAAAACACAGTAAAAGTGAATTCATAGAAGTATCGCTATTTAGAACCGATTCCGATTATTTGTTGAAATAGTCTGACATCTGGCAACATTTTCGTTCGGTTTGAATGGAGGATATACTTACGATTCAGTTTAATACATATTTATTATGTTTTTTAATGCTAGGGTGAAAGAAATGTTGATAAAGAACAAATAAACATGAAAAAATAAGACGTAATTTTTGAATAACATACAGTTTTGACATGGCGCCAAAAATGGGCCCATCCGTGGGCATTGTCCTTTTGTTAAAAAATAGTCTAGATATAGATCTCAATTTTAAAAGAATACAAAAATCGTGATTACGTATTTTAGGGGTGGTGCATATACATGTGAAATGGGGTTGAAAAATTTTTTTTCGCTGCACCTCTTCGTGTGGGGTATCATTGAATAGGTCTATTAAAATGAAGGTAATGTTTCATACATAACTTTTTATCAGGTGTACCATCTGCGAAATACAGCTCACCAAAGTGGCTTGCAATGTGCCCCCCCCCCCCCTTCCATTTCTAAGCTATGCAACGTAGAAACTTATAATCTTCCAAATTAATAGACCTTTATAAAAACTCTCTTTTAAAATTATTTCGTGTATAATGTGATTATAAATTTTTGAGTTATAGTGAGAAAACTGCAAAATACTTAAGACGTCCTAGTTCATAGGTCATTGACCTTAGAGAAAAATTATAGTAGCAAATAATGCTCCTTTAGTTACTACCTATTTAAAAGAATCACAAAAAGTAACTTTATGTTATATTGATATGACACACTTCTTGAATTTAGCTTCTTAAATTCAGCGCTAGGTGGCGCTGGTTGCAAAAAATAAAATAGAATTGATTAATATTCGATTTGATTCGTTTGTAATTAGGAACCCTATAATACTGAGCATGGCCCGACACGCTCTTGGCCGGTTTTATATTTATTTTTTATTTTTGAAAAATAAAAAGAAACCTAATTAATTAATTGCTTTAAAGATTAGATACCGAGTTTCGACTCAATCCAGCTACGTAATAATATTCTCTCATGCAAAATGTATTTAAACCCTATTTTATCCTCTTACTGGAATAATTTTGGAAAAAGAAAAGATAAATGTGTCATTATTTACTTTAAAGATTATTTTTACCAAGGTTTGAGTGAATTGATCCAGGAGAAAAGATTTATCATACAAACTGTAATACCCTATTTCACGCCTTTGGGGTTAAAATTTCCAAAAATCCGTACTTAGTGGGTGTTTACGTTACAAAAGGAACGTACGGTCCAAATTTTATGTTTCTAACTTGAGTAGTTTCGGCTGTCAATGTCAAACTGTTACCACTGACGTGCGGCCGACCGTACCCATAGTACAAACTCTGCTTAGTTTGGGACTAGACGGTGCTGTGTAAGATGTCCCAAATATGTATTTATTTATTTATTTATCTCCTTTCTTTTATAACTGACTAGCGGCCCGTCCCGGCTTGGCACGGGTGGACATGAAAATATAGCCTATATAGCCTATGTTACTCAGGGTGAATGTAGCTTTCTAATAGTGAATTTTTTTTTTTAATCGGCGCAGTAATTTTCGAGTTTATTCATTACAAACATACACACAAAAATACAAATCTTTCCTCTTTATAATATTAGTATAGATAGATACAGCTCTTCCGCACTACACTTATGCGTCGTCCTAATATAACGCGATTACGCGACTATCGCAAGTTCACGCGAACTTTGTTCATGCGAAAGCATGAACAAACATACCGTTGCCGAACAAGTGTCCTAACTGGCATTCACGCTATCATCGCATCTCTAAAGCGATGTCCTAATGCAAAGCGACTACGTGACCATCGTAAGCTCGCGTGAATGTTTCGTACCTCGATCTGATACCTCTCAGAAACTGTTTTAATTTACGAGAGTTCATCAAAAGACATCAACGCACCGTGCGCGAAATATTAATTTTTGCATCTCTTTCTTACGTAGGTACCACCACATAAGTCTATGTTGCCATATTTTTAGTATTTGTTGCTATACTACATAATATGCACTATAATCAGACCAAGTTTGACGCTGGTATGTATTACTGCTTTGAAGATAGAGTAGGAACAAAAATGTTGAAAAAATTGATCATTTTCGAGGTTTCTTGTATGGGGTATAACCCCCTTTCATTTTAGATTTTTTTAGTTTTTAGTATTTGTCGTAATAAATATTATGGTTATGGTTAAAAACCATAGTAACACATATTTTGTGAAAATTTCAACTGGTTATCTATTATCGTTACAAAGATACAGCCCTGTGACAGACAGACAGACGGACGGACGGACAGCGTAGCGAGAGTTATAGGGTCCCGTTGGCACCCTTTGGGTACGGAACCCTAAAAACAAGTTTTTCGCGAAATCATGATGATAATATTCAGAGCGTTGGTGGGAATAAAAATTAAACACACAACACGTATCAAATATGATCACGCATTTCTGATACACGTTGTATAATTATAAAAATAGATAATTTTGTCAGCAGGCACGTTATAGAATTGGATAGAAGCTATTTTAGCATCACAATTATAACCAATGTCTGCATATCAGGGGAAAATCTTGTGATTTAAATAAAAGACACATGGACTCTCGATCACTGAGAGTACTTTTATTTAGGTTAGTGATTAGTGAGTCACTTCAATAACATCACACAGTAAAAGGACAAGCCCTGTCAGGTTATAGGTCGTTCGACTTCAACAACTCGCAGTTCTAACAAGTCCTCGCTTCGTCGACTGACAGTTGGTTTTATAACTTCGGTACAATGAACTTTCAAAGTTCTTCAACTAGAAAAGAGCTAATAATCTTCAAACGGCTAAAGGGATGTTCTTGAATCATAGCTATGAACACTTTCAATCAAGTCACATTTCAAACAAAAACAAACTAAAGCAAAATCGGTTAATTCGTTTGGGACCTACGATGCCACAGACAGATACCTAGGCGGTTAAAAATTGTAAATTGTAGGTAGATACGTACTGTTCACCTATTATTGTTTTTGTAAATAAGCCTTTTGATCTTGTTATTGATGAACTTAACATATAAAAAAGTTACTAAGCAAAAAATATTTTTGATGCAGTTGCACTACTGTTATTTCTGTATTGTAAAAATAAAAACGTCAAAATTAACGAGTGTACCTATATTTACTTTTAATTCAATTCAATTCTTTATTTACGTAAATATTCGTATAAGATGGTACAGTCACTGATGGTTCAGTGCACTTCAGTGGTAACAATTGAATTACGAAAACCGCCCTTACTGCTTACGAAATAAAGACGCTGTCAAGTTCAAACTGTAACCACTGACGTGCGGTTGACTGTACAAATTGTATTTCTTTTATATTACTATTACTGTAAATTTATTATTTTTTAGTTAGTTTATAAGTACATAAAATAATAATCAAACTAACTTTATTTATTTTTTCCAAGTTCCGCATTTCATATATGGATATTTTTTTATTACCCATAATATTAATAAATACCTAAGTATATTAAAAACTATATACAATTTAAACTAATGTTTACAGTACTAGAACCTACAACAATATTTACAAACAGATTTTCAAAACTACGTATTTACGATCAACGCATAACAGTTTGTCAGATATTTCGATCGATTAGCGGGGGAACGCAGCGAGCCAGCAAAAGCGACACAGATCCTACCTCGGAGACGCCTGGCGGGCTATTGAAGTTAGCGCGTTAGCGACTTTTGTTATATAATATCGTTTAAAAAAAAATTAAAATATTTTTAGATTTTTATTCATTTATTATGAATTAAAATGGCATTGCCTATTTTTTGACATGGTTTTTGCGAGTAAAAGTTTGATATACTTTAAATACGACTTGAAAATCGATCAAAATTTTCCCTGTTTTCGTAATTTTTTATGATCGAGTGAAATTGTAAGTATCGTGTTTTCAATCTTTAATTAATAAAGAATGTTTATCAAACCACAACATACATTTTTATCAGAACAAAAATAAGAATATTTGATTGTTTACCGTTCAATCAAAAATTGGTCGATTTCGAATATCCTGGCCTTAATTCAACAGTATCTAATTTTCATTCGCGCCAATTCGAACACGCGCGGTTCGTGTTCTATTTTCAAAGTTTTGAAAAAAAAATGCGCATTCAGTCTTTATAGTGACAAATATTTTGTAACTAAATACACCTAATTTATGTAAGTGTGTACTTAAAAACCTAGGTAGCATAATTTAAAAAATATAAACTGTCCAGCAATTTATATTATTGTCGTGTTGGATATTACTGGCCTGTTATTTCGTAGCGTACAGAAAAGAGCCGATTGATGTACCCAATCCTTTTTTTTTTTTGTTTAATGAACCAATTTCCGAGAAAATCCTCAGAAATCAGCTGTACCTTTTTGTTCACATGAATCGACAAAATGTAGGGATCAGCAGATTTTTTTTCACGATCTCAGGGTTGGCCCCGTAGTAAAAGTTGTTCATACTGATGAGTACATTGACCCCTTATGAGGTTTTTAGTTATTTCAATAACACGGTGTACCTATAGCAGAAATTATCTTGAGATTTTAGTTTATATAATAATAATAATAAATTTATTAGCAACCAAATATTTAAATATTTATATCTTAAACTAGCGCAACCCCTGCTTCGTACGGGTGTAAATTTTATTTCCAAAAAAAAACTGTCATACAAACCTTGCCCTGACAATTACGAAATCAACAAAAAAAAAAAAAACCGGCCAAGAGCATTTCGGGCCATGCTCAGTATTATAGCGTTCCTTAAGTAGGTCTAATTACAAACGAATCAAATCGAATATTAATCATTGCTATTTTAGTTTTTGCAAACAGCGCCACCTGGCGCTAAATTTAAGAAGTGTGTCATATCAATATAACACAAAGTTTCTTTTTATGATTTTTTTATATAGAAAGTAACTAAAGTAGCATTATTTGCCAACATAATTTTTCTCTAAGGTCAATGACCTATGAACTAGGACGTCTTAAGTATTTTTCAGTTTTCTCGCTATAACTGGAAAATTTGTATAATCACATTATACTCGAAATAATTTTAAAAGAGAGTTTTTATAAAGGTCTATCAATGTGGAAGATTATAAGTTTCTACGTTGCATAGTTTAGAAATGGCAGGGGGGGGGACACATTGCAAGCCACTTTGGCGAACTGTATTTCGCAGATGGTATACCTGATAAAAAAGTTATGTATCAAACATAACCTTCATTTTAGTAGACCTATTCAATGATACCGCACACGTGGGGGTGTAACGAAAAACAAATTTTCATCCCCATTTCACATGTATGGGCGCCACCCCTAAAATACGTTATCAAGATTTTTTTGTTTTAAAATTGAGATCTATATTTAAACCATTTTTTGACAAAATTTCATTTACTTATGTTTATAACTGTAGAAGTTATTAAGCTGTAAAGGATTAGGACAGACGGACAGACGGACGGACATGACGAAACTATAAGGGTTCCTTGTAGGACTACGGAACCCTAAAAACAGCCAGATAGGTCTAGCCCAAAGCCATTCTCAAGTGATGCTCCGTCATACATATAGCAATTGATTTTTTATTTATTTAGAAGATAGATAAAATATTGCAGACATGTTATGTTAGTGTTACCTATTAATTTGTAAATAAACCGAAATCTAAAAAATCTAAATATGTACATAAAATTCCGAAACTGAAAATCCTCATTGCACCTTTTAGGAGACAGTCCAACCCTGACTGTCGCGCTGATATCGTGCAATGTGTGGAGTACAAGCAGATACTACATCCGTACGAGACGCACGCGGTGTGCGACCTCATACCCGCAGGTAAGACATATTTCGATTCGATCGACCACATTGAGACATATTTTCATCTACCATTACGACCATCACGCCTGCTTTTTACGAAAAGTAAAGCTATTCTTTCAATGATTTAGTAATATATATATAAGTCTATGTATTCTTTCCTCAGGTTATGCAGAGTGTGCGACTCCGCCACACCCGTACATGTCTCAAGTGTGTGTGGAGTTACGAGTGCTGCCCGCGTCGACGCATGATGCGCATGCGCAGGCTTCGCTTCTCTCCCGCGCACGTGACACACAGTCTTACTCCAGGGAGATGGCCGACACGCCGGAGGTACATGAAGCCACTATTTAATCATTCAAAATCAAATAAAAAAACCGGCCAAGAGCATGTCGGGCCATGCTCAGTATTGTAGGGTTCCTTAAGTAGGTGTAATTACAAACGAATCAAATCGAATATTAATCATGGCTATTTTAGTTTTTGCAATAATCGGCAGCATTCGCGACTCAGAGCGTGTTGTTAGTAGCGCCATCTAGCGATAAATTCAAGAAGCCAAATTTAAGAAGTGTTTCATGCCAAGTTTCTTTTTGTGATTTTTTCAAATAGAAAGTAGCTAAAAGAGCATTATTTGCTATGACCATTTTTCTCTAAGGTCAATGACCTTTGAACTAGGACGTTTTAAGTATTTTTCAGTTTTCTCTCTATAACTCAAAAAATTATAATCACATTATACTCGAAATAATTTTAAAAGAGAGTTTTCACAAAGTTCTATCAATGTGGAAGATTATAAGTTTCTACGTTGGATAGTTTATAAATGGCAGGGGGGGGGACACATTGCAAGCCACTTTGGCGGGCTATATTTCGCAGATGGTACACCTGATAAAAAAGTGGTGTATGAAACATTACCTTCATTTTAGTAGACCTATTCAATGATACTACACACGTGGGGGTGCAGCGAAAAAAAATTTTGCTCCCCATTTCACATGTATGGACGCCACCCCTAAAATACGTAAAAACGATTTTTTTAATCTTGTAGCGAGCCTACATAATATCATACGGGTGGCCGGGACGGAGCGCAGCCGCGCACTGAGACAGCTACGTCACGCGCCGCGCCACCCGGTTCGAATCGTCATAAGCAGTGGGTATACATAAATCATGAACGATTTGATACTGCGCTGTGATTGGTTGTTCCTCGGTTTCTCAATGATAAACTATGCATTACTACCTACATAATAAATAATATGTATGTATATTAGTAGGAACATTTTGTAAATTAAATTCATTCAACAATCGTACACCAAGCGTTTACTTTCTCTATTCCAAGAATCCCTAAAATCTTTTAAAATTGAGATCTATATGTAGATAACAAAACAAAATTTCATTTACTTATGTTTATAATTGTAGAAGTTAAGGATTAGGACAGACGGACAGACGGACAGACGGACGGACATGACGAAACTATAAGGGTTCCTTGTAGGACTTCGGAACCCTAAAAATCAACAGAAAAAAATTGACACTAAGTACCTATGTAGAATGAATATTAAAACGAAGACAAATTGAATCTCACCTAATAAAGATGTGTATGAACTCTAACAACATAACATAACATCACGCCTGTATTTCCCCGAAGGGGTAGGCAGAGGTGTATAGTATACCCACATTTCGCCAGTTATGTTATATGAACTCTAGATCAAACCATTCAAGCATTCAAAATGTCATTATACTAGTTTATCTTAGTAAAGTCAGGACGAAACTAATCCAAAAATATCTGGAACAGGAAAGCTGCACAATCTGCGTGCAGTCAACCCCCGACGTGTCGGTACCCGCAGCCGCGCCTCGCAAGAGCTGCCTCAAGAAGCACTCCCCCCAACTGTCGTGGAGCACCTCGCTCCCTTCCATCCACCACCCTCACACACACAGCACACACGCACAACCAGACCACGCACACACCGACAGAGTACTGCACAAGATATCACACGACCTGGACTTTCTACTTAACAGGACACAAGCCAGTGAAGACTGTACAGACCACATAGAAGAAGCAGCCACTTAGTAGTAAATAATTAATGTAGTTTTAAGTAAACAAGTAACATGGAAACAGGGGTGCAACATGCGAAATTTAAGTAATCGAATAAATTATATATAGTAAAGAATATCACCACCCTCTTTCTTCTCATGGGTGTCGTAAAAAGCGACTAAGGGATTCACCAGAGGATGGGCAGCAGCGTTCTCTGAGTATTTAAACAACCAACTGCGATCGCCAACCCGCCTGCCAAGCGTGGCGATTATGGCATATCCCCCCTCACTTTGGGGGAGGCGTTTGTCCAGCAGTGGACGTCTTTTGGCTGAAATGATGAATAAATTATATCAGAGATTGTATTATGTTTATTTTTATTTTTCATGACTTCTGTAAGACGATGGAGTGTTAATAAGTGTAGGTAATGCCATTACATTTTGGGTTTAATTTTTTTTTTTTAATAACTTAGCTAGGAAATAACTAACATCACGAGTGCCAGTGAAATTACAATCACATGAGACTTTCCATCTTAATGTCTAGTACCCATAGTACAAACTCTGCTTAGTTTGGGACTAGATGGCGCTGTGTAAAAAAAGGCCCAAAAATATGTATTTATTTATTTTATATTTATGCACAGACCAACAGAAACTGTTGGTCTGAGCCTTCATGTCTCAGTCTTGCGAACCGACTTGCGGTAACATTTAGGTAACAGCCTAGGTGGTATTGCAGTTGTTATGGGCAAAGTTAACCGCTTAACATCAGGTGGGCCTTTAGCTCGTTTCGCCATCCTGTACTTTTGATCACCCTGTATTAAAAAACAAACATCACAATAGGTATTGAAATCATAATTCTTGTTCATTCAGTGTCCTACCGAATATTTTAAAAACATCACATCTCTTTCCTATATTTCTCGTCACAATCTCAGACTAAATAATGGTCCGAGGTCACAATGCCACTAGGCTAAAGCTAAAGACCAATAGGTATTTAGGGTAATAATAAGTCCATGTTTTTAGTTATATAACATTAAAATTATATAAGTTGTAAATACCGATCATGTAAGGCTTTAAACGAATTTATTATAATTTGCATAAGTGTACATGATATTAAATTTATTATGTAATTAATGTAACCATACTTTTATTTACTTACAAGTAAATTTTTTACGACTTAATTTCGACTTTTATTTTACCTAAAATTTTGTGTAAATAAAAAAAGGTTTACCGACGAAAAATCCATTTCCTGTAGTTCGCTGTAGTAGTAGATAGAAAAATGACAGAAGTGGCCGTTTTTCGCACTTTTTCTATCTACAACAGCTAACTATAATTTACAGAGTTAATAATTTCTAATTAAACTACAGTACCTGCACCTCAATTGTTAAAAACTAATTTTCGATAAATGATGTATTCAGCGAGTAATATTTTTTTACTGATGGGGGGGGCGCCTCTTGGCTGCTACATTCCCCTTAAGCAATGATAAACATTCTTAATAAGTTTTTTGATGTCTCATGTTTGGAAAGGATTTAAAAAAACTTATTTGTTGATACAAAATAATAATGACAAATTTTTTGGTAAGTTAAGAAATTGTAGTATTTAAACGGCTGAAAAATTATAAACTTAACAGTTCTTTCATAGGGCACAAACATAATTAATGGTGATGGTCCAGATCGCCCATTCTCCTTTTTTATAGAATTTTTTGAGCATTCCAACCCTTACAATATTTAAAGTATTGGTTATCAATAAAACACCAATGAAACGAGTAATAAAATATGATTTATTAAAGCTCAACTAGCATAAATAAATAAAAGAAGTTGATAAAAAATAAAAGCATACACTAATCGGCAAACGATAGTTATAACAATTGTTCACTAATTATACAATTTGGACACACTATCTAAACAACGAATTTATACATCAATGTACAATGAATTAAACATTGCAAATCCAAATATATTTGCCAAAAAAACAGATTTTAGTGAAACCACACGCATAACTCAGTTGATAATTTAATATGATTAACTTTTTTATCTATGCCATATTACAGGACTAGACATTTTTACATTTGAATGTAAATCGACTTTAACAATAGGTACATGATCTCTCCATAAATAAATTAATACATGACGCCAAATGCATACACGAAGATATTTTGAAATTAACCTGACAACCTGACTTTCATTTCATAATTTCATTTCATTGGACCTGACTTTTGAGTAAACACATTCAAAGAACACTAGTGTTACAGCATTTACAGCTACAATATATACACCATTATTTTATTAAAAAAATGTTAAGTTTAGTCTCTGAATTTTACAGAATGATGAGACTGCTTTTACAGTTTTTTTTGTTGTAATAAAAAAATAGTGGTGTATAAAATTCGAATACAATTTGAAATTTCACACTTGAAGTTTTTATCAGCCGACAGTTTTCTCGACATTTAACATGCTTAATTAACCATTTCCCTAGATTTCGGATTCTAGTTTGACCAGATAAAAGATTATGACCGACAGCAAAAAAGCCATAACATACGAAGGTTCTTAACAAAGTTTTGAACTTAACTGACTTAACAACTTATAGAAAACCATGCTAGCACCAGTCGAAATTCAAAAGAAGATAAACCATATGTTTTGCCACTTCCTAAAAATCGTTATGTTCTACACAACTTTGCCCACAAGCACTACTTTGCCGAAGGCATTAACAGATTTTTTTACACACACTGACACTTCATAACTGAACCAAAAGATAGTGTTGTCATAAAATCTCCCCAATTACGAAAATCATAGGTATCTATTATGTGAACTCAAAAAAGCAAAGTAGGGCTGGTGAGCAAAGTAAAAGCATGTTACGGTATGACACTTTCTGCGAGCACAAAGGTACTTCAATGAATTTACGTTTTATAAATTACAAAAACTCGTGCCGTTACACGAAAGAGCAATTTTTCAATCGGCTAACGTTGATGTCAGTATTTTGTAGTCAACGTCATCCTGGCCGTTCGAAAAGGGCGAAAGCCTGGCCATTCTCTTTTCTATTGCAGTTAAATAGTTCGCTGTGTTTTAATGTTTAAAATTATTTACACAATAACATAACTTTTAAAAAAAAAACTTTAGATTACACAATAATATAATTTAAAATAAATTTTTATAACTTTAGATTTTCAGCTGCCTTAAAACAACGTTGTTTCAATAAACATACATATAAATCTTATAATACAGGGTGTCAGGGAAACGCTTCCGAAAACGAAGATAGGTGATAGTGCTGGTGATTACTGATACGAAACCATGAAAAAAAAATGCGATTCTTTTTTAGATTTTTTCCATATTTTTTTTTGTACTTTTCATTATGTATGAGTTTTATTTAACTGCCTAAAGCTGGTTATGTATAAAAATGCAAAAAAATAAAAAAAAACTAAAAAAAGGATCGCATTTTTTTTCGTGTTTTCGTATCAGTAATCACCAGCACCTATCTTCGTTTTCGGAACCGTTCCCCTTACACCCAGTAGATGGTCATTATAATACAAGTGACGAAAGACGTACCAAAATCCGTCAAGATGAACTAAAGTTTATTATAATGCACTGATACTAAAATAAAATAAATGTTTGTCAGCAAATATATGCGCGTTGAAAAGTTGAAACTGCTATATGTACTTCCAGTTTCTGAAAAGCAGATCAACGTAAAAATTGTAACTGACATGTCAAGTAGTTAAGTGTGATTAGTTGTTAGTATTTTGGCCGACCAATCACAGATTTGACACCAGATAAAATTGATCAGCCTTCCAGAAATCGGGGGCAAATGTGTCGAATCCGTATTTTATTTATGTAAAATACATTCTGTACGCCAAGTAACTAATGATGTAACAAAATTTACTGATAGATGCGTTTTTTTAATGAATATTATAGTCACTGGTCGTGTCCTGCCGATTGCTAACGCTAACCAATTGAACTTTTCCATAGGGTTGCCAGATGAGTACAATTGGAATATCGTCCTGACTTTCGAAACGTACAATATTACCTATGGAAGTAGGTTTTTTGTAGTTTTATGGCGTAGTTAGGCGTAGTTGCTCAGACTTTTAGCCACGTCTTTAGTAAAACACAGCCTATTAAAGTGATGGAAAAGGTTTCCGAGAGATTAATGAGACAATACGAAGTTTCGTTTTTTAACTCTACCCACATTCGTGCACGTTAACAAACACTTAACAGTTTTAATAATCCACCATTTTTACACCAGTGTTAATCACTCAAAGAAACACAAGTTTTAGAAAATAATACAAAATCTAATCACACACTTTCTCAATTTCCTCGCCAACCCCGACAGATCTTATGGAATTAGGCAAAAAATAACGTACACAGTGCTAATGACCTCTTCTTTAGGTCACCTCTCACCCATTATTTTTAGTATTTCTAGCGTGTTTAATATAGTATTCCTACGAATTCGAACAATGATTTTCAGATGTCAAAATTATGGTACTTTGTGTACGATAATATATTTTATATCGTACATTGTACCAAAGGCGAAATTATCGTACATGTACGATATAATTAATTATCGTACGTCTGGCAACGCTGCTTTTTCATTTGGCCCGCAAGTCAAATGCGTGCGCTTCTCTCGCGTACCCATTCCGTCGGTCAGGAGTGACGACACTATTACTGTTTATTATCATTTGATCGATTAAATCATGATACTTATTCCGATATGCCAAGTCGATACACTCAGAAGTTTAACGTTACATATTATAGCTGCTACCGCTACACACTATTGGAAATACTAACTATCACAAGGCACTGATATCGTAAATTTTACTCGCAATAACTAACTTACGTTTTCGTACTGTAATTTTTTGGAGAAAGTCTACTTCTACATAATTAAGATCTTATCCTCGATGCAAATGGTCAAATTGAACTCTATTTGAAAACAATACTCAAAAGTCGTAACAAACATATTATTGGTTACGAGACATACCTACCCTTAATAACTGACGCTCACGGTTTCGCTTCCGTCAGTCGGTATAAAGTAGTGTACGTGTTAATCCAGGACATGGTCTATCTGTATGCCAAATTTCATCCAGATTCGTTCAGCCGTTTTAGCATAATTGAGGGACAAACAAAACATCCATACTTTTGCAATTAAAATGAGTTGATGATTCTGTGTTTTACCGGACATAATATGAGAGACTAGAAGTCGCACGCGGCATGTCGTTAATCGCAAATAAAATAGCCGTACCAAGTTTGAGGTCGTGATGAGGTAACAAACATACAGACAGAGTTACTTTTCCATTTATAATAGTATGGATTAGTATTGGGTGACTCAGCACACGTGTAGCACACTCGTATCTACTGACTAGTTCAAAAACAGTCACTCTTTTTATAATATCGTGTTACCACGATTTCGATGCCTCGCGAGTCGCGTGCGAGGAGAGGACGCTTAAATTATCTGTGGCATGTGAGTGTGGGTTATGGTGAATAGTGCACTCTAACACATACATCATACAGTACATGGTGCAGCCTCGCCTCGATCGTGCTAGCAAAGTATGACGGTACTGTTTTCAAAAGAGCACCTCGCATACACAATCCTCATTTTTTTGTTTTGCTACCCAAAACTAGTATGGATAGATTTAGCATCGAGGTTAAGATCCGTGATGTAGGTAACTAACTACAATTCTGAATTATCTTATTTGGCATACAATTTTACATTATTTTTTTGTTTTAAAATGGCAATCCCACAATTTAATTCAATCCATATGAAGTATAACAATATTTCAACTTCAATTTGATACATTTATAATTAAAATACAGCCATCGATATACCGTAAGACTATGTACAATAACGTTTAAAATATATATTTGAGACAGATGAGGTATAGATCTGGAAGATACACATAGTTCTATTTATGGTATAATAAGATGTTTCACCAGGTAGTCTCTTCCCGTGACAGCTAGGTCACGTGATTGCCTCCGTACTACGTCATCGGCCGTGGAGCCAATAGCGGGCTGTTAGCGTGACACTTGTCAGTTTGATGTGCTGCCACTTTGTGAAAATAAATTACTCGAGCAAAATGCATTTTTTCATTTACTTGCTTCTTTAAAGAATCACTTTTGAACTAGTAATTTAATACAGTTTCCTTTAATAACTAATTAGATGAATAACACGAGATAACAAATTGTTAGGCTAGTTAGGAATTTCTTTTATATTCATTATGAACAAAAATCTCCTTAAGTATATTGAAGATATCAATCAATGGCAACACTGATCGTGACGTAGCTTGGAGGCATCGCGCTGTCATTGCGGGAAGAAAATACCTGGCGAAACATCTTATTATACCATGGTTCTATTTACTGGGTGTAAAAAAAACATCATCAAGCCGAGTTCTAAGCATAATGTACTATCAGCAAACTTTCCGGTGAACCACCACTAAGGCTAAAATCACTTGCGCTCAGTGTTCGACGGCAGCCGTAGCTACGTGTAATGTAGCAGGATTCGTTCAAGGGACTTTGTTGACAAAATGTATCACCGGGAAGGACCGTGACTGTACATCAAACCAAGTAACAAAAATAATTGCTAGGAAACAACTTCTATTTTTAAGTATTTATCAATAGCGCGCACTGTATCGTGTGCAACACCTTGTGCCTAGTCTGTTTTTTCTCTTCGTCTTATTTAGTAAACAATCTCGGCACGTCTCTTAATTCAAATAACTACTGATAAAATATAATTACTAGTTCTGAACACATAACTAGGTTAAAAAATGGTATTTAGTGTATAAAATTGTTAACATGTTTTTTTAATAATTATTATATTAATAATAATTATTATTTTTGACGAATAGCATTAAAAAGAATGTCGGTAGAATATGTGTGACTATTATAATTTATAACTTTAAGACCTCTATGTACCATGTTCATGGAAATAAATAAATAAGACATGCCAAGGTTGTTTACTAAATAAGACAAGTAAGGAAAAACAGAGTGTGTAGCTAACACGCACCCTGCCCATATCCCCAAAAATTTGTGACTTTAACCATAACTAACCAGTAACCAGTAGGTTCCCAGGTAAAGCCTGGTACAAAAAATCGTTGTATAGATGGATAAATACATAAATGGTGATGAGTCTTTTTACACCCATTACATAATTTTGATAATAGTCAACGGCAAGGGAGACATCAAAACCAGGGTATATATGGTTCTGACGTCATAACCTGTAACGGATATAGACATCGAATATGTATATATGTACATAGTATGAAGTACGTAGACATAGCATCCTTATTAGCCTTAATTTATTATTGGATAGGATTTTTATTTTGTTTTATTATGATATCTATAACATTTTATGTATTTTTGTTAAATATAATTTCTTACTTGGTTAACTCACATTAAAATTATGAGCTTTTTCACACCTATCAAAGCTTTATCATATGAACGGTTTGAAGTACCACAATCTGGAACTATTAACAGTATAACTTATATATAGCTAGACTACTTACGGCTAAGTTATTTATGTTATTATTTGATTATACATAAACTTTAAGCTCAACAACATGTACAAATGTATTTAGTGCCTCACGATATATTTATTTTATAATTATACACTAACCCCCTTACTAATAAACGTTGTATAACGGTTGTATAGTTACGATATGCTTTGTCTTCTTCTTTCGAATATCAAATTACTGATGACAGAAAGTGAGAAATCGTTGTGTAACTATTCAACTTCTATACAACGTTTATTATTAAGGCCGTTAGTATAAAAGATATAGGGACGATTGAGAGAATTTGGTAACATGTGACGAATTGAAGATCTAAACATATGGACTTAAGAGGTAATGCGGGCAGAGAATTTTTTGAGGATTAGGTATTTGAAGAAACTATCGCTGTCGCTTTGCTTCTAGTAAGTGCGATAAGGACAACTGCAGTTTCGACTGAATAGCTTTGGTAAAAAAGTCGCAATTTGAGGTTCGGCTCCCGACTATTTTCTCCTACGAAAATGGACCAATTAAAAAGATATTTCTTAAACTGAATAAAAAGAATGTGTACTGTGCCGCTGTTTTTCCTTTTTCATTAATATTTGTCAAATTAATACACTAGGCCTCTGTAGACAGCGGTCTAAATAGGCAATTTAAAGATTTTTTGAGGGCTTCTAGAAATAATTTATCAACAGAAAATAAACATAGGGGCATAGAAAAAGTGTCCTAAGACAACCCTCAAAAGAAGTACAATCGGTCACATGTCATCAAAAGCCCTGCAGTATATTTTATAATTGATAATTAATACAATAACATTACATTATTATGTGTTATAATTATATCACGTTGAGACGATGAGTCGCGTGAGGCTGAGATTTCTTATAATCATAATTTACCAGTATTTATTAACAACTTTGTTGATATCCCTGATTGATATCCTGTAGCGCTTTAGTTTTACTTTGATAGTGTAAAAAATAATGTTGAATTCTAATCTCACATAATTATATCCCACTAGCCTTTGCCCACGGTTTCCCCCGCATATAATAGACATATGTTATCGCGCATACCTCGAGTACTTATCTTCCTGGGATAAAAAGTATATGTTAATCCCGGTAATGGTCTATCTGTGTGCCATGTTTCAGCGTGATTGAAGGACAAACGACATACTTTCGCATTACCTATGATATTACTAGGAAGTAGGATAAATTGAAGATGCGGTCCCGGATCAAACTCAGACCTTCCTGCATTGAAGGCATGCATTCAACTACTAAGCTATCACTTATACAATAGTCGCTCCTATAAAAAAAAAAATTACAATAATTCAAAACGTTTTTTTTACTCATTTATTCAGATTCACGCGACTTCAAAGTTGCAATGACGTTCAGAAATAAACTCCATTATATTTTACACTACTAAAGAATATCTTAAGGCTGTATCATAATAGTCTTAGGGACACCAACTAAATATTTTTACACGTATTTGATATACATATAAAATTATGTAACATTTAAATAAGAAAAGTGTATAGTTACATTGATTTATGTGCTCACTACGTCAAGACAATGTTTACGATAACATTTACGGAGTTATGAAGACTATACAAACTTTGTTAACCAGGCTTATTTTAATTTTTATACAAGAATTTGAAAAGATGCTTCTTATTTGGATTTCAATGTAGAACATTTAAAATATCCTGGTCTGCTATTAGTGTCTACTTGAAACAAAAGCCTACCTTAAGGTGGCTTCCCACGAAACATGATTTTACGGACGCACAGACCAGTAAGCCTCAAGACGCCACATAAACAAAGTTTTGCATGAGAACACAGTCGTAAAATGTTGGCGGGGACCGGGGGGCAGACGGCGCGTTATGATTGGTCGGCTCAAATTTTCGGTGATATGATTGGTGCCGCTCGCTGACGAAGTGACGTCCCGATTGGTGGCTATATGCTTTGTGACCGGGGGTATCCGGCTAATAAGCGTCTAGAGGCTTACTGGTCTGTGTACGGACGATACCACGTACAGCTGACGATCACAGACAGCTACGCACCGTACCGAAGCTCGAACGATGCGCGCTGCCATCACGTGCTTGGTAATCCGTAAAAACACACCGCGGGCAATTTGAGCGTGGTAATTCATAAAATCACGCAAAGTGAGAACCCACCTTACACGGACCGCATCGCACGAGCTCAAACCACACCTTTGAAGTTACCCACCGACTCGCAGCGGCTACCGACGCACTGCTACGGGCGCGTTTGCATTAACGCGTACTAACCTTTTTCCCATAGAGCGCGGTGCGAAATCGTGCGTGGTAATCCCTAAAATCACGCACCGTGAGAAGCCACCTTTAGGTAGGTTTTTGTTTCAAGTAGACACTAATAGCAGACCAGGATATTTTATTTAACTTTGGCTGGGACCATATTGACTTTCACATCACTATACAGGACTTGTTGCTATACACAGTACGTTTTATTTAGTTGGGCCAGTCTGAGGACTCCAAAGGAGTTACAGGAAACTTTTTGGTGACATTAGCAAATTTTTATGAAAACATTTAATAAGCCTTTTCAAAACAAAAATTAGTATAATACTTCACACACTTTAAAATTCATTGAATCAGTGCACTGTGCTTACACAATCAAAATAAAACATTATCTTATCGACAGTGATTTCTAGATCAATCTTACTTAAGTAGGTTAAGAAATATCAGTTCACGAATAAAAACAAGTGTTTTGAATTTTTTTTACTAATTAAATCATTGTTGTGAGTTATATTACTACTTTTGATATATTTATACACCATGACATCTTTACATCGGTTGCCCAGTTAAGGCGATACTAAGAGTTAAAATAATTACTCGCCGAGTACGGTCGACAGCACGTCAGTGGTAACACTTTGACATTAGCAGCATCTTTATTTCGTAAGCAGTAAGGGCGGTTTTCGAATTGACGTGTTACCACTGTCCTGTCATGCAGGCGACTGTACATAATTTATCAAATATTCGTTTTTAACAATTGAAGTACAGGTACTGTAGATTAATTAGAAACTATTAACTCTGTAAATTATAGTTCGCTGTAGTTGTAGGTAGAAAAAGTGCCAAAAGTGGTAGCTTTTCGCATTTTTTTGGTATCGAATTTTCGATAAATGATGTACTCAGCGAGAAATATATTTTTTTACTGATGGGGGCGCCACGCCTTAATTTATTCATCATTGCAAACCAACACCAAAATCGCAAAAACAAAAAATGCTGTTTCATACATGTTATCGAGTGACTCGATGATTTTGTAGAGAACGCTTTTTTTGCGATTTCAGTGTTGGTTCCAAAGTAAAAAATGTTCGCAATTATGAATAAGTTAACTGGGCCAGTGATGTAAGTAAATAAATATAAATATATAAATCATTCTACTCTCGATTCTGAACACACTAGTTTCAGGTTTTGAGTTATTACTGTGAGTTTGCACTGACGAAACATTCACATAAAAACACGTTGAAAAGTCAGTTTTCTGTCAATATATCGAATCGCGTTCGCATTATCACACAACTTGTTGAAACGGAACTTGTTTGACATTTGATAGTCTATTGACATGATTCACAACAAATTTCGATACACTTCAAAGTATCTGCTTTCGGCCATACATGTTTACCGACCTGATTGGAAAACACAAAAAACGAGATTTATACAAGTTGTGGGACATGATTAAGCATCAGTGCGATCGTCAGCCGTGACAAATCTATAGACAAACATGTCAATGTATAAGTTTTTAGTCAGTGCAAACACAGCCTACAACAAATCTTGAAAACTGTCAAAGAATTTACCCAGTTTTCTGCAGTGCGAGCGTAACAATCAACAAAACAAGTTGTGACATTAGTTTCATATGACAAGTTTCGAGACATTACATGTTAAATGTTTTTTGGTGCAAACCCAGTTACAACAACACGTTGTAGTAATCAGAAACTTCAACAGCTTTATCACTTCTTTGTTCTACACTTCTACAGTGTTATAAAAGTCGTATTATTTATAGTTTTAAACATTTGATGAAGACACTATAGGATTGTAGCCAGGATTAAGAATTTTGCAAGAAAAAAATCTGTATTGAACCATGGTTACACATGTTCTATGGCGAAAACCTTTTTTGAGATACCCTGGCTACAGCCTATAGAAAGTTTTATAAGTATGCCAATATTTTCTAAGTTATGCACATCACATTAAGAATATAGTACTCTAATATCACTTAGTGCCCTCACGACAGACTCACCGGCTGTACTTGAGTGTTCAGAGCGACTGCGATCAGCGACACGATCGCACGGCACGATCGCAGTCGTGATCGTCGACGAGCGACCGCTGTGACGTCAGCACAGCGCAGGCGCATCGCGTTCATTGTAACCGCGCATACCTGAAACATGTCAATGTCAAGATAAGTAACATTATTATATTTACTTTTATAGATACGAAGAGTAATCGGGAGAATTTCTGACAAAGAAATCAGATGGTTTTAAGCGTCATATCCTAAATCAATAGATTTTTTTACGTTTTACAGCCTCAAATTCAATTTTATGTCAAATTGACCTAATTACAGGGCTTATGAAAGGTAGAGTCCAGTTGCGCGTAGGGTTGCCATCTCTAAAGTTTGGCAACCACGACAAGACGCCTGAAATCCCCGGATTTAAGAGCCCAGAACGCGGACATGTCAACATGTTTTTTTGAACATAGTCAGTGTAATAAAAAACGATTTAGCGAGTCGGTTCGTCGGTTGATCGCGACGTGCGGGAACAGTGCGTGTGACGCGGGCGGCCCAAGACTTTATGTTTTTAAACCCTGACTATAACTGAAGCCCCGCCCGGACGCTCCCCGGATGCCCTTAAAACTAGGACAAATCTGGGTAAACCCGGACGGATGGCAACCCTAGTTGCACGGTTCTAAATGGTCGGTCCTATAGAAAAGAACCGACCAGAAACTTCATGAATATACATACATATTATCACGCCAGTTTCATACTGGGGTAGGCAGAGACTATGGATTTCCACCTGCTACGATTTGACACACCACTTTAGCTACATCTACGTTTATTATTCTCGTCATGCATGTTCGTCGGCTTAGTTCTCTAACCTGGCGTTTTTTTTAGAACGTCCGCGATTTAGTTGAACATAGATAGAAGATAGAATATACTTTATTGTACACCATGAAAATAGTAGTAAACAGGAACAACGTATAAATAAAACAAACATAACATACTATTTTAAAAGTAATTGATCGTAAAAGTTAAGTAATAACTTAGATCTTAGTATTTGATCTTGATGTGTAAAGAGTGGTTACTCATACGAGGTTAGGTACAGTCACGACCCTTCGCGGTGATACATTTTGTCGACAAAGTCCCTTGAACGAATCCTGCACATATCACACTTTCTTATTATAATTTAAACTTGTATGCCCTGTGTCTTGTTTTTGTACTAAATAAACGTTTTATCTATCTATTACACGTACCTACGGCTGCCGTCGAACACTGAGCGCAAGCGATTTTAGCCTTAGTGGTGGTTCACCGGAAAGTTTGCTGATAGTATATTACAGAAGCGCGACGTTACTTAACAAATCGATCAATTGACCGAAGAGTCGCTTAGCTCCTAGCCCATCTTCATTCTTAACTAATACATAGTTTTATGAATATTTGATAATGCATTCCTGATAGACAATTCATAGGTTATATTTGCTCTAAGTAAAAAAAAAACTGTGTAGCCCACAGAAATAGATAGAATGGTTGTAATCACAATTTTACTTACGATCCATGCGTGGCAACTTTCCGAACAAACTACGCCTTACATTTTGACGTCATTATTTTTTTTAAATAAATTTTAATCAAATGTACTTTACAGCTTTTGTTTCTGCAGTTAGAAACAGCACAATAAGGTATTTTTGCGGGTTTTTGTTACAGTATTTATAGAAACAAGTCATAAGGCGTGCTGAGAAAGGCTTTGAAATAACCTGCACTATGGTGCATGGTCCTGCCACGCGCGCCCTGCCCACATGGCCATTCTATCTATTTCTGTGGTGTAGCCCAGGCATTTATCGTTCCAAATTAGGTCAACAAAGATAAAATAATCAATGCGAATTTATATCGATAAAAGGCGGAGATTCAATGCGAGCGACGCAATGTGCTTTCGTATTCTAATAAGGATTATTTTAAACTAGCCTATGCCCGCGACTTCGCCCGCGTGAATGTCGTTTATCGCGCACCCCTAGGGAAATGTTCGTCTTCCCGGGATAAAAAGTTGGCCTATATGTTAATCCGGGTTATGTTCTATCTGTATGCCAAATTTCATTAAAATCCATACAGTAGTTTTTGCATGAAAGAGTAACAAACATCCATACATACATCCACACATCCTCACAAACTCACGTTTATAATATTAGTATGATTGCAATCCTTGCGTCAGCCCGTGCCTTGCACGTCGTAATGTGGTTAGTCCCTAATTAGATTTTTTTTTTTTTTTTTTTTTCAATTTATTTATTCAATATCTGTATAAAGTTACAAATGTGTTTTTCTGCCAAACTGCAAAACAGTTTGTCGGCAGTTGTTCTCGTTTCTGATAGTTGTACAAATATTGGTAAATTATGTGCTAATTATATCTAAATTATAATCTCATATAAGTACTGATATTACCTCATATAACGCGTAATAACTGAATTAATCGTAATTCAAATAGGCATGGGTTATAGTTCATTTACACTGCTATCTGCACACATCATCAAGTATTATTGCTGTTATAAAACTACAGATAACGCGACTTTAGTACAATGTCGTGCTATCATTACACTTTTATTAGAATTAAAAGTGTTGTAATACCTATGTCATGTTATCGCCACTTTTAGAACATGCTTTTTATTAATATATAAAACTACGGTGGAGTCATGGCATTGAATTGTTAAAATGTTTTACTCAAGAATATTTTAATGGAGCTGAAAGTTTTTCTAAAGATCCGTCTAGATATTTTTGAGAATTATACAAACATTAGTATTACAAACATTATTAAAACATTAACAAACATTAACATTATTATTACATTTAGGGTGCTGATGGGGCTGCCTCGCTTCTGTAGCGCATCAGGGATGTTTTCTGAAATGCATGTAGATTGCTTTTTTGCTACAATGCGAAAAAGGTGTGCATCCTTGGTGCGCCGGGTGCGGGCTAGCTCCAATAGCATCCTGGGCATGATTGCAGGCAGATTAGATTGCTGTCTTTTGAATCGCTGCTCCAGAATTTCTGCTGGAATTCTGAAGCAGTGATTCAAAAATCTCTTTATTGTTAGTTGAATTATATTATAATTGGATTGAATTTTAATTTTGTTATTACTAACATAGTTTTTAAGTAAATAATGTTACTAACAATGTCTTGGTTACTTGAATCAAATAAATAATAATAATTTTACAGTCGGCCGCACGTCAGTGATAACAGCTTGATATTTACAGCGTCTTTATTTCGAAAGCAGTAGTTTTCTAATTCCAGTGTTACCACTGACGTGCAATCGACTATACCTACAACCACATATAGATCGATATAAACATAATTTGGGACAATTGCAAAATTATTATTTAGAAGTGAATCTTCTTGAAAAATAGTAAAATATTATTTTTAGATTTTGATACGGTGCTAACCAAGTTTTTTTTTGTAAATTCGTACGAGAGCAAAATTTATTACTATTAAATGTTAAAAAGTTCAGTCTAAGTCAGCACATTCCTAATCATCTATCGAGTGACTATATTAACTCGTTAAAGTTCAGAGATCACCAGCACTAGCATTATTAACATAAATTAATTTACAAATGAAACCAACCCACAGTCTAGAATATTAGATGCACCAATATACACAATACTGATACTGATCTGACTTGTGAGTCATAGCATTTTGTTAGGTACGATTACTTTGTTCCCCCTACACCTTTCTATTAAAACATAATGTACGAACGCACGTTTAACATCAGGTGAGAACGGTGAAGTTGGTAGCGGATAAACGCAAGCCCATTTTTTTTTAGAATAATAATAAAAATAATCAAAATCAGCTTCATACTTCAGCTTCATAGCTCGCTGAGCGACAGAATTTTTAGACTAGCCCTACTGTCAGTGTACTAGAATTAAAACAATTATGTGTAAAAAAATTTTTTTAAAAAAAAGATGTGTAAATTTAAATTTTAAATAATAATTATGTAAATAAAGTAAATTAATGTTATTCATTCTAATAATAATGTTTAATAATGTTGTATAATATGTTTAATTAATAAAGTACTAATATTTGTATGCCACCTGTGGCAACACACAGAGAGACTACCTATAATGGGAGGTTGGCGGGAAAGTTCGTAAAGATCGTGTTGTAGATTTTTTATTATTTTCCAAAATTTGTGTTTCCTCGAGTGTTAATGTGTAATAATGGTGGATTATTAAATGTTAAGTGCTCGTTAACGTGTAAAAGTGTGGATAAATGGTACAAAGTTGAAAAACATGACTTTCGTATTATCTCATCATCCCCTCAGAAACCTAGTAAAGTTTCCATCACTTTACTAGGATACAAGTATAATATGTTCAATGATTACGACTGAAGGACATGTATCCATGGTCATGAATAAATAATAATTAAAAATTACTACCTATAATGTACCTAACACCAAAATTACCTGTGTACACAAATAAACATTTTGATTGATTGATTGAAAACAAATTAAATTGATTTCAGAATAAAGTAAACAGTAACTAATCCGTCTAGATTTAACTCAGACGATAGATCAAAGTTCGTCCGAAGGCCACACTATCAAAAGATTGGCACTCCCAACTAAATCTGTGCAATAAAAATATGAATTACAGATCTAGAACTTATATCTAACAGTAACCGCGATGACGTCAATTCACACATTGCAATAAAAACGAGCTCAAAGGCGAATCTCATATTATGTTAACACATATTCTCGAACGTAAAACTGATGGCCAGCGAAAGAGCTATGTCAATAGAAACATTAAATTTTCTGTTAGTTCTCACTGAGGCAGCTATTTTGAGTTTGAACAAGAATACACTAGCAGTGGGCTGTTTGAAATAGGGTTTTGCATTTGAATTTTGAAACAAATTCATAAGAAGTTTCAACCACTGGTCAGAGCAAAAGTCTATAGAATTCAAGCAAAGTTACAGATACCGGCACGAGTCGTGAGCACAAACTTCACCTGCACAGAAATTCATTTATAGATTTGTTTGGTGGAATGACAGGAGCGCGGGGTGCCAACGCCGAACATTGTATTTACGCGATTGGTCCGTCAGTCGATGTTCGTCGTCTATTGGACACTTACGTGTCATTCGGCTACCGTACACTTTCAGTTCAACTTGTCTCACATTTTCGAATTTAAAACAGTTTATTTTTCTTTTGTTGTACTTATATAATTTATATTTTGATAATAACTTCTTAGGTTTTCGCGATCACTACACATTATAATAAAACAAAGTTTAACCGGATTAAATCGCGTATATTATTTAAATTGGTTTCCCTGACGTTTCGAAAGCTTTGCAGCATTTCGTGGTCGCAGGTAGACTAAGATGACAAGCGTATTTACAAATATTTCTAAAAAAATATTTTAATCTACCGTACAATATTATTAATTAAAATCGTTTCGATGCACGCAGTAATCATTCACAATATCATTATCTTTTACAGTGTTGCGTGCTGTTTGAGACTTGATTATTTTTAGGACTGGGTTCCAAACAGGTGGTAGCTGCCAACCATCTTCGCTATTAAAATTAGGATGTTTTTTTAATTTCAATAGCCTCACGGAGCATTCTAGGTACATATCGGTTTTCCTTCGCCAGAACTTGTGGTTTATCAAACCAACCATTTTCTTCGATTTGATAAACCACAAGTTCTGGCGAAGTTCTTTTTTTAGAAATATTTGTAAAGACGCTTGTCATCTTAGTCTACCTGCGACCACGAAATGCTGCAAAGCTTTCGAAACGTCAGGGAAACCAATTTAAATAATATACGCGATTTAATCCGGTTAAACTTTGTTTTATTATATTTTGATTTTTGAGTGTTTAATGTTTTGAATTAAAAATTGTTCTTTTTCTTCATCTTCCATTATTTATTACAAGCTTTTATTTAACTTGCAATGTTTGTATGTTATGTAAATATATTTGTTAGGGTGGAACCTTGCAACTCAATTTTGAAGCAGATATCTTCAACCCATTGAGCTGAAATTTTGTACAACCCCATCCATGTATCAAATGAAAGGGCTTGCTGAGAATAACTCGAAAAATAATGTGACGTCACTTTAAATCCAATATGGCGGACTCCTAAAGATGGCGGACTAAGTTTTTTATGGTTTCCTACAATATGGGTATCAAATTAATGGACTTGCTGAAAATACGAATGTGAGTTAAAAAACCTATCAAGCGAAAACTAAAAAGTAAAAAATTAATTAAAAGTCAAAATGTTTTCTTTTTATTTATCTGTGCATAAAAAGTCCCAAAATCATAATATGTGAAATTCGAGCATTGGGGTGCATTCAAAGAGCCTCCACAAGTGACGATATTTAAATGATCGTCCGGCGCACCCTGTGCAGTCAGCCCCGCTACCAACCTGCTGACTGGCTAATATTTTTCCCACGGCATGAGCTATTATGATTATGTAGCTCATGTCGACACGACAGAAGAAGAAGAAGAAGAAGTGAAATTCGAGAAAGTTTGTAATTTCTATAACTACTCTTAATCCTAATGAAACGCTAACGGAGAAATTTAATGAACAAAGATACTAAATAATTTTGGTCGAATGTGTACATGCGCGAACTTGCACCCACTACTGTCCATCTGTGCTCACGACTCGTGCCGGCTAGTATAAGCAAAACTCAACGGTTTCGTGACAGACAGACTACCACAAGTACAGCACCCAGCCGGCTAGTGATCGTAGTATGTCATTAGAGCCAGAAGGATGTCGTAATATTTTCCACATAGCATGGGTACGGTGGCAGTAGGATAGAACGATCCCTTGAATGTTTAAAAGTGACTTCACCACAAAACATATTAACGTAGTGATTATTTTCTGTGAAACATATGAATTTGACTGCTGTCACCGTATCCATGCTATATGAAATAGATTATACACGCACATGCTCCAGACTTATTATCTCTTACGGTCGTTTCAGTAAACTATCTATCCACAATTTGCCCTACTAGAGATAGAAAGTAGATATCCGCTTTTTGTATGGACGTTGGTTTTTTAAACCGACAAAATTCTAACCAGCACCAAACTACACTGATGTAAAAGCAGCTAAAATAAGAATCTTGGAACAACTGAAAAAATAATTAAAAACCCCTCCGTTTAAAAGGAAACCAAGAAGTTATTTAATTATAGTAGATATTTAACTGGCGGATGGCAACACAAAAAACGACACTAACATTGAATTATCTGTCAGATTGAATTGTAAACGTGTTGTCAGTGTCGATATCTGCTGTCATTTGCAAGTTTTGCAAGTTTTCCTGTAAATTTGTACACGCATGACAATCATATTAAACAATGACAAGTGACAAGTGCCAATTCTGTAATTTTGCAATTTCCATAACTACTTTTCTGTTAAAGCCAACGTTTAAAATTAAATTTTAGTAATCAAGCAATTTGAAAAACTAAATTTGAAATTTGGTATTTGGTTTCTGCTTCGTTAGGAACCCAATGTAGAGCAGTTTGTTTTTAATTTTAACAAATCGATACTAATCTAAATTGTCTCAGCCCACTTCGCTACTTGCGCTACCCTGATACCTTTTTTTTTTTTGTTTTTTTTTTTTTTTTTTTTTTTTTTATGATTTATAGATCTGCTCTTGACCACAATCTAGACAGCTTTGTCAGGATGTGGTCGACGATGGAGCGAGCAAACCTATTAGGTGCCGATAGGACCTACCTACAGTATATCCTTACCTGCGCTGCCTCGGCCGCTACAACTGGAACAGGTCGTCGTGCGCGCGCTCCAGGCGTCTCAGCGACGTGTCCACTCTCCGGCCCTGGGTCAGCCCCACCGGCGGAGGCGGCAATGGAGGCGGTATCACTTCGTTGTACGAAGTGGACGCACCCATGGATGCGGACTGTCGGAGGCGAGCCGTCGGCCGGTGCCGGACGAAACCATCCTCCAAGTCTTTTACGAATCTGAAAATGATAAATAACTATGAATTAGTTTATGGATTTGAAAGAATGAAAGAAGAAAAATAATTTATTGACATAACAAGACGACATGCAGTAGGTGAACATAAAAAATTACTTAATTTAGGAATAACATTGATACATAGTTGTAATATCATAAGAAAGGTAACTTTGCATGTCGTAGCTGCGGCAAAGAGGTTGACACTCACCATGATGCTGTGTTGTAACGTGAGTCACAACCATTCAGTATACAAATGCCTTTGGTCACAACACAGCACTGATTTTCAGTGTCAACCCCAAGTGACGAGCGGGTGCCAAGCCAGTAAAAGCAACCAATGAATATTCCCAAAGAGACTTCGAAAAAACAAAAACGTGATAATCATGTAAGGGAAGACTAGAGAATAATCCTGGACCTAAAATGGTGACCCTTAAGAGGAATCTGTCGCTAGGCCGCGCTAGCTCATTTAGGTATTAGACGATAATGTTGCTGTCTCTATCGACCGCGAGACGTGCACACGCTCTGTGCGAGACAGCATTCGTTTTGAAACATTTTCGTTCGTAGTATATTTCGTAGTTCGGTGTTTATAATTGTCCTTGATTGTCTTGAAAAATTAGCTGAAGTTGAGCCTTTTTATTTAAAATATGAGTTTTTGAGTTACCTACGTGTCATTTTGAAATTAAATGATTTGTCAGGAAACTGACTAACCACAACCCTAGATATTAGTTTACATATCCTGTGTACAAAACGTAGTCGAGTTTGATTGGTTATTGTCCAAAATATGATCGAACTCTGTTTTGTATGGAGCACGAAATCAAAAATCCTTCATGCATTTGGATGCGTAGGCGGGAGTAACCTACGACTACCGAGCCTACAATATTCTTGGTTTTATCCCCAGCAAATAACCTTGGATCTTTGTCTGAAAATAACAATCATCATGATAGTAGAATGCAACATAACGGATTTTATATTTAAAAGAGAATTATTTGAAAGAAAGCATCCACACGGTATAATTACTTCGCTTCTTTTAAAAGCAGGATGAATGGAATTGAGTTTTTCAGACGAAAATACCCAGTTTTATTACCCTGTTGTGTTTAAACTAAGCCGTCATCCTAATTATTCATCCTGCTAAAAAACAAGGAATGAAGATTCTGTAAATTGCCAGCGACGACATACCAGGAATTCGGAAATGACGTAAAGACCGCTGCAGTCATAACCCAGTATTTGTTATAAGCGGGTACTGGCAGCAGGCCAGGGCAAGGCTACACTATTAATCTAAGAACACCCTGAATCGATAATACCTGGCTATACAAATAAAGGCAAATCGGCCAAATCACGTTTCGACATCACTTTGTGTTCATATGAAAGACTAAGATCTCGTCCAGTAGTCACGCCTTTTCGCCATGCATGAACTGGAGTAACTTTTCGCCATGCATGAACTGGAGTAACTTTTCGCCATGCATGAACTGGAGTAACTTTTCGCTATGCATGAACTGGAGTAACTTTTCACCATGCATGAACTGGAGTAACTTTTCGCCATGCATGAACTGGAGTAACTTTTCGCCATGCATGAACTGGAGTAACTTTTGCTCTTCTAGATAATCTGAGCTGCTTAAATCTGTTTTTTAAACAGCCAAAACATTGATAGCCTAGTGGTTAAACGCTTGCTTCCCATGCAGGATGGTGTGTGTTCGATCCCGGCCCGCACCTCTGGACTTTTCGAATTCATGAGCGGATCTGAATTCGATAATCGCTTGCTTTAACGGTGAAGGAAAACATGAGAGTGCTCCATACAGTTCTTAATGGTGTGTGTAGTCCGCCAACCCGCACTAGGCCAGCGTGGTGGACTAAGGCCTTAGCCTTCTCGCACTGAGAACAGGCCCGTGCCCGGCAGTGGGACAGTAATGGGCTGGTTATGTTATATTATGATTATACGCATAGATTATCGATTTTTGTGTTTTACCCCTAAAATCAAAGGTTTGTTTCGATCGTGTGACAATGGTAAAAACCAGAATATTATAAAAAGGAAACGTATGATTTCAAGCATTTTCCTCATACAGGTCCAAAATTACCTACGTTTTAAATCAAAGTTAATTAAAAGACTATTTTATCCTCTCCATACTATACATACAAGTAATAAATCCTCCAATGAAAATGAATTCCAATTGATTTAGTCCTTTATTGAATGAAGAGCGGTGTCGCCAAGACACTCATCTTGCAAAACGAATCCTCTCTACTAAAGAGCCCTATTATCCTAATCCTGTCATCGATACCATGATACTCCACGCATGATAGCTAAGGTCCGGTCACGGGACCAGCAGTGAGCTAGCCCACACCCACACACAAAGAATCTTATTTTTAGAACCACTCGACGGAATAAACCCGACTGCACAATTGGCACTCACGACTTCCGATTGCAAGTCCGATGCAAACTAACTTCTATCATAAGGGCGGTAGGTACAGTTTGCATTTAGGCTTTTGACGCGAATTTGAAGGGCACCGATGTGGGTTTACATTTTTTTTTATTTATTTGTGCATTGATAGCGAGCGACACACAATATGTGAGCAATATAGGCTGAAATAAAATAGAGTTTGTCAATGAAACATGGTTTGGCAATATTGAGAGTTTGGGGAGTGGTTTTCACTGTGCCCGACAGTTTGCATGGTGTATAACTTAAGAACTATGTATAGGTATGTTTAAGCTCACATTCGAAGCTTAACAAGCTTCTAAGCAAGAATAAATCAATAAACCAACGCAATGTCACGCCTACTTGATTCAAAATCATTAATAGGTTCTTCTCCAAAAAACAACCTCTTTCAACTAAGAGACAACGGAATGAAATTATAATAACTTGATGTTTTTGACGTCGCAGGGAGGCAAAGTGACGAATCTGCATAATAATATCTGCACGAACGGTTTTAAACAACCAATAGGATCTTGGAAAGATCTTATCAAGCATCACATACAGGTACACCGATCACGTCTATATTTCACGTCTTTCAATCTATCAGCTGAGAACTATGCTGTGTGCAGTATTAAATAAAATACAAAAAATAGAATATATCTGCCTCCATTTGACAGCATGGCCATCAAATAAACTCCCAATGGGGCAGACGAATATAGTTTCGTGTTTTGTTACTGAGTCTGTCGCCATTTTTTGACATAATTCTATTCTTATATAATACTAGACCATACCTAGTTGTCATCCTCTAAAAGAAATTAAACCCTTTGAGACCAACCCCGAACTACATAAGCGTTAATTATTAGAAGGCTCAGTAAACAATAACTGATCAAACAGCACTTGGCCTTTACGGTGACGTAATAGCCGAAGGGTAGACGAAGAAGTACCTTTCGTACACCCACATTTTGAAAGCGGTATAAGGTTGTAGTGGCAAAGTTAAGGAAAATTCTTTCGCAATGTTCTCTGTACCTGTATTTGTTCTGTGTTCTTAAAATTTTTGGTAATTTTGTGCGTTACTTATGACGCAAATAAATATTTTTTCTTTCTTTCTTTTATTTCAATTTACCAGGCACTTTTCCAGTTTCCAGCTCTAGGATGCTATTCTGTAAGAACTCGCTGTCAAACACACTTCAGCTAGGTTATTTACAACCGTTCGAAAGTGCCTTTTCGGATCCTCAAAAGCTTTAGATATTGTAAAATGTCTCGTTACTTAACCGCTTAGCCGCCAAAACGTAGGCTCACGCGAGGCATGTAATTTTAATTGTGTCGGGAATTGCGGCATTCCAGACGTATATTATTTTAAATATACGATTCTTTTTAATCGACATTATTGGCACTTGGCAGTCTTGGCACCCTTTTGTCACCGACTGTTCCGCACAAAGCCTGCTAACTTTAGTGCCGTGCTTATGAGCCCTGTTTCGATTTCATAGCCAAATCTTCTACAAAAACTTTTCATAAAAAAAATCCCTTTTAAACAACCAAGGACAATAAATTCCGAAAATGATTTGGCAGAGAATATAATTGTTAACGAGTCGGTCGTTGGCCTAACAGTCAACAGTGTGTGTGTTATGAAAATATTTGCACACGACCTTTGCTAGCCGTTATCATAAGCTGTTCAGCAATGGTTCAGGAGCTACAGCCTGTTTATATGACAAAGTGAAAGGATCGTATAAACTCGTCTACCGAAATATCTTTTGCCCATTCTATACATATTCTCCCTATCCTCACATAGGGCTCCCAAACCTGGTCTTTGACAGTTCAGCAAAGTTCCGCGCTCGAGGTTTACCAGCGAGTAATGGAGCGCAGTATTCTGGGAGTCAGGCGGGTCGAATACGAAAGACGATAAATATTAATCTAAAGTCAACCCAGAACTAAACATTTATAGGACTATCATTAATTTGTGGTAAGATCTCATTAGCTAAATCAAGACAGAAGAAGTTTAAAAGAGTTCTTTTATTTTTTCCTAAACTCAATAACACTGGCTGAAGTCACAGGCCCTGAATAAATTAATGTTTTACACTAAGCAGTGTCGTGTCAACGGGCTATGCCTGACATGACATTCAGGGGTACCTGTGAATGTCAGTCACATTGATCGTCTCGAACAGACGAATTATGTTAGCATGTCTACCATTCTATGTATAGCTGTGTTTATCTAGTTCGATAAAACTTTCTAAGAACTAGGTATATTGGCTTAATCTATTAGCCATGAAGCGAGCTATGTCTGGAGTTTCTTTGAAAGATAAGATCCGCAATGAGATTATCCTGAGAAGAACCAGAGTGACCGACATAGCTTGTAGGGTCAGCAAACTGATGTGGAAGCGGGCTGGACATGTCTGTTGAAGGCCTTTGGAGCAGACGAGTCCTTGAGCGGTGAACACAAATCGGCAAACACATAGAGTAGGGCACCCAGTGGTGGATCCAGGATTTTGGTTTGGGAGGGACTTGACCCAGCTGAGGATAGGTTTTATCAAGATAAACACTAAACTACAACTAAACTGGATTAAGTAAGGATAAGTGATGAAAATTTTACTGTATGTAGTGTAGTAATAAGTCAGTAGGATAATATCAAGTTTAATTTGAGATTTGTTAGGGGTGGACCCAGATGATTTGGGGGGGCTTAAGCCTCCTTAGCTCCCCCCCCCCCTCTGGATCCGCTACTGAGGGCACCCCTCAGTCAGGTGGGCCAACGATCTGAAGAAGGTACCTGAGGTGGACTGGATGCGGAAGGCGAAGGACCTAGTATTGTGGCGCAGCTTGGAAGAGGCTTATGTCCAGCAGTGGACTGTGATAGGCTGAGTTATTGAATTAGTTTCGTGTAAGACCGCTACTTACTTTACCAAATATACTCTTCAATTCTGTCACATAGTACTCGTATATTGAATTATCCTTGAATAAAGTTTTGTCTCTACATAGATTAATTATAGTGTCTTTAATTGGTGTTAGGGTCAATGGCTGTTTTAAACGACGAAATATATTAGCAGAACTAGCTACTTAATTGCTTATATAATCAATAATGTAGGTCATATTTTTATTCGTGTTTATAAGAAACTATACTGAAAAAGACGATCTCTGCTATTGCTTTATTTATTTATTTTAGTTGCGAACTGTACTGAAGTTATTTTTACACGTAATCCTAGAAATCATGAAACTTTTAGTACGATACCCGTTTTAACAATCGTAAATAATAATTTTCCAATGTTTATCTCGACATGACTGGGTTAAAACCACAAATCGTAAATTAATCGTCAATTAATCACAATTTTATCATCCAAGATGTCACATCCAAATACGAAATATCTGAACTGGACGCCGAACTGGAAGTTAGTAGGAGTATATTAAACTGTAAATAAAACAGGAAAATCGTTTTATGATATTTCAGGAAAACATTAAAATAATACAGTAAACAGGAAAACATGGAAAAAGAGTTCCACCTCTCTCTATTTGTTAGATGGTCAATAATATTATTGATCAATAGAATTTTCGGTAGTTCTAGTCACCAAGAAATGAGAAAAGTGTTTTTTTACCGTGATTTCAACACGGTAAGAAACCACTTTTCTCCATACATCATGGTTTTATGATATGTAAAAAGAAATACTCACTAGACTTCAAATTATGTATTTTCTGAAACGCTTTTCTTACTTTGGAATTGAACGGCAAATATGTATTAAAGAAAAATATATTAACTACATATTACGACCCAAATCCTAAGAGAAGAGATTCAATTTGCTTCAAGGCATATCCCGAATGATACCTCGATCGAAGTAATATCCCATGAGTCCAAAACGTAGTGTGATAAGTAGGTACTGATAACGCACGCGACAGCTGCGTGATAAGGCCATTGACATCGGAAGCTACATCAAATAATAACACTTCATGTTATTTGTACAATACATTTTAAACTTCAATAAACGTAAACAGATCATATGACACGTAGTTCCATAAAACGTTGTTTATGCCTTAAAAACTATTACTGGTTTGCATATTTCTCTTGCAACATTAGTATTACAATTAAGTATCGAGCTACTAGAATTATTAGAAATCAATCGAACGTGTGATAGCGAAAAAACTGAACTTGCGGTAGCTTATATTGACTTTAGCAAAATGGACAATAGTGTCTAATTGTCTATGGCATGGTTTCAAGTTTCAAGGAACCACCTAGCTGACCAAGCAACAAAGAAGAATAACTCTGCACAAACAATAAACACTGATAACCCAAAAATTAAGAAGAGAAGAACGAATAAAAGCCCATAAAACGAATCTGTAGACTTTATTAAAAGGAAGAAAAATATGTCTAATAAACGAACAGATGCATTGAGTGAGGAGAATATTCTGCCCAACTGTCTAAGCAGTCTAACGGCCAAAATTAATAACCAACCTATCCACGATTTACCCTACTAGATATAGGAATTTGACATAAGCTCCATACAAAATACCATAGGCCACTAAAGATCATGTCACTTCATCGATTAGTTTACCCAATGTCATGCGGAGAACGCATTTGTGAACATAGAAATACGTCGGTACAACGTCTTAAAGCAATGAAAACAAATACTTAACCGATCAAACTATCAGTTGAGTCAACGAACTAAAATGGGTTTCTGCAATAATGTACTTCTTAAACACTTCTTGGCAGGCCAGCGCAGAGCAACGTCTATAGACTTATGTCCAATGCTCCGTATTGCTGGTAGCACTGGTATAATGTACGTAATTTGTTGGCGTTAACTAAAGCATCGTGAAGACTTGAAAGATGTTTATTGTAGTATCCATGTCGGTCCATGGTGACGAAGATAATACTTCAGAGCTGATACCACTCTTCTCTCTAGTAGATCTCAGTATTTTTTTAAACTGGACATGTAAAATTAAATTGCTTTGGTGTATATTGTAGATGCTCTCATCTTTTCTTCTTTAAGAATATTTTACGGTAGCAAGGCCGTTTTATCTATGCAGTGGCCAGTGTCCATAATAAGTTTGACCTCAGTGTTACCAAATCGTGAAAACTTGATAACCGCATACATTATACACAGTATGTTATCTAATAGCAAAGGGCAAGGTCAACCAAACCTCACTGGTTTAGATTCTGGCGTGGTTTTCACAACCGCCGAGTGTTGAAGACGAACAACATTCTAAAGCGTAAGCTACCTTACAAAGCGTAAGCTGCATTACAAAGCGTAGTTAGGGTGCAGTTAGCATGCATACGATATAACTGCATCAAAAGTTAGCACAAGCATATTTGGCTTTGTTGGGCATTGTTAGTTATTATTAGAAACAAAACATGCATGGAAAGTGCAGAGTAACTATACGAAAACTACATGATAGACTTGTGGCATGGGCAGTTTAGTTAAAATAATTTAACTGCATACATTATTTATTAAGTTAATTTGAAGTCACTATATCGTACCTGAATGTTAACTAGGTCAAACTAAACTTCAAAATTGACAATGTATTGAATTGATAGAGCCACAATAAATAGCCGGTTCTCATGCTTCAGAAATTTTCGGATGTCGTTGTACTTTTACTACAAATTAATGTTAAATTATTCGATATGATTATGAATTCTGTGTGAAAATTTAAGAGAAACACCCAAATCATAACCTTACACACTGTAAACCGGATTTGGAAGTACCTACATGTAGATTATTCTTAAAATAGCACTTGTTTCTCTTTATTTGTTTTAGGTCAATTAATACAGGCTTACAAATAAATCATAAGTCAGTCACTTGGTGAAAATGTGACTTGTATACACAGAAATAGATAGAATGGCCAAGTGGGCAGTGCGCGCGTGCCAACACTCTACAGTACCATAATGCAGTGCATTTCAAAGCCTTTCTCTGTACGCCTTATGACTTGTTTCTGTAAATACTGTAACAAAAACCCGCAAAAATGCCTTATTGTGCTGTTTCTAACTACAGAAACAAAAGCTGTAAAGAACATTTTTGTTTAAAGTTAATTTTTAAAAAATTATGACGACAATATGGGAGGCTTAGTTTGTTCTAAAAGTTGCGACGCATGAATCGCAAGTAAAATTGTGATTACAACAATTCTAGTGCTTGTATACTTATTTTATATGTCATTTATACTTCATTTTGATTTGTAACTTTGACATAGGTACACCATTATATTTTTTCTAGTATTTTTGTACTGCACATTCCAGTTTGCATGCTAGTTTACTATGAAAAAAATCGGCCAAGAGCATGTCGGGCCATGCTCAGTGTTATAGGGTTCCTTAAGTAGGTCTAATTACAACATAACATAACATAACATCACGCCTGTATTTCCCCGAAGGGGTAGGCATAGGTGTATAGTACACCCACATTTCGCCAGTTATGTTATAGTCCCATGCCATTAACCGGGCACAAATCGATACTCCGGGCTGCTACTGAGAATTTCCTAATGAAAAAACCCAATAACACTTTGCCCGAACCGGGAATCGAACCCAGGACCTCACGCTCAGCAGTCGCGCTTGCGACCACTAGACCAACGAGGCAGTCTAATTACAAACGAATCAAATCGAATATTAATCATTGCTATTTTAGTTTTTGCAAACAGCGCCACCTAGCGCTTAATTTAAGAAGCTAAATTTAAGAAGTGTGTCCATATTAATATAACACAAAGTTTCTTTTTGTGATTTTTTTAAATAGAAAGTAGCTAAAGGAGCATTATTCGCTAAGATATTTTTTCTCTAATGTCAATGACCTATGAACTAGGACGTCTTAAGTATTTTTCAGTTTACTCACTATAACTCAAAAATTTATAATCACATTATACTCGAAATAATTTTAAAAGAGAGTTTTTATAAAGGTCTATCAATGTGGAAGATTATAAGTTTCTACGTTGCATAGTTTAGAAATAGCAGGGGGGGGGGGCACATTGCAAGCCACTTTGGCGAACTGTATTTCACAGATGGTATACCTGATAAAAAAGTTATGTATGTAACATTACCTTCATTTTAGTAAACCTATTCAATGATTCAAGAGGGGGTGCAGCGAAAAAAAAAATTACATCCCCATTTCACATGTATGGGCGCCACCCCTAAAATACGTTATCAAGATTTTTTATTCTTTTAAAATTGAGATCTATATCTAAACCATTTTTTAACAAAATTTCATTTACTTATTTTTATAATTGTAGAAGTTATTAAGCTGTAAAGGATTAGGACAGACGGACAGACGGACGGACATGACGAAACTATAAGGGTTCCTTGTAGGACTACGGAACCCTAAAAATGTGCCTATTCTATAAATTTAAGTGTAACCTGTAAATGTAAGTGTGTCTACTGTACCACATTTTATGCAAATAAAGATATAATAATAATAGGAAGTTACTATGACTAATTTTTAAACAATATACAAAGACTTGTTTTGTTTTTCTTAAAAATCTAATACCACAGCAAGTTCCGAACATTCTTATCTTACAAATCACATTTACAAATTCACAATATCTAATAGAAAAATCTTTTTATAGCGTGTGACTACAAAATTAAATCAACTGCCATTGCATAATTATAATTTAAATATGGTCAAGCAATGCCGAGGAATTCGACATAGGTGTGCAAAGAAAAAATTTAGCAATAACAACTGATGTCACCGAACTATATTTACCTAAAAATGATACATTGCACATACCATTACTTTCATAAACACAAAAATAAGCGTACGCTGAATACGTAAACAAGAAAGGAAGCGGCTGTCATGTGACTGCGCTCGCGCATAGAAAGTGTTGAACACGCGAACATTTAACCACGACCTTGGCTCAAACGAATCAACAGTTTTTATTAGAAGCTGGTTCAATTCTATGACACAGCTGAACTTTACGGTGGATAAGGAAATAAAACGTCTCGTTTATTTTAAAAATGTTCTAGAATGTAGGCCGGTTAGACTAGGTCAGTTCCCCATAAGGTGGCGAAACGGGAGGCTACTCTCGTGTGTCACCAGTGCGGTTGTAGTAAGGACACGGCCATTCATACCCTTGCATACTGTCCTGCTTGGGTGATGCAGCGCCGTGCTCTCACTGCAGCAATCGGGGGAGACCTTTTGCTGCCAGCCGTGGTTAAGGCCATGACTGACAGTGTGGAGGCGTGAGAGGCGGTCGCATCCTTCTGTGAGGAGGTTATCTCGCAGAAGGAAGCGGCAGAGCGGGTCAGGGAGGAATACTCCCTCGCTGATCCAATCCGCCGCAAGAGGACGGGTCGGCGCAGGCGGCTTTACGCCGAGCTGATGCCGCCCTAACAGAGGCTAGCGGGCGATAGACTAGGGAGTCAGTCTGTCGTCCGCATTGCACGGCCCTCGAGTTGTGGTGATGTCCCAAGTGTACCCGGACATCGCCAAAGAAGAGTCTGTACAGGAAAAGGGACCCGGAAACGGGTCGCGCTGGATGGGTCGCGAATGTCATGCATTGCAGTTCTCGCGGCTCATCCACCAAGGCGAGAGTAGGTACACGGCGGAGTTTTTAGTGGGTGCGAGTCCCACATAACCACGCTGCCTCCCCGGTTGGTGTGGCCATGAGGTAGGCATATACTATGACGCAAAAAAAAAAGTAGTTCCCCCAGTTTCCATAAGGCTGGCTGATAAGGCTGATTTTTATGTCATGTCATGAGCTGTGTATTCCGCCAACCCGCAGAAATCCTTCTCATTTTGAGAAGAGGCCTGTTCCGCAGTCGGGACAGTAATAGGCTATTTATGTCATGAGATTTGACAGCAGCAGGCGTAGCATGACCACTGTAGACAAGCGTTTTGTCTACGAAAGAGTAGACAAAATGACAGATAAAGTACTATACAATGTACTTTTATCTAATCTTGATATTCGTCTGTATTGACAAATCTCTTGTCTACAGTGGTTATGCTACGCTTGCTGATCAGTTAATTTATGCGTTGAGCTTTCTTTCAGAATCCACGGGTGCTGAAGTCTCTTTTGTGTAGAGCCCCAGCGTCCAAATCAAGCCACTTGTACATTCCCCAGAAGCCCGGGTAGATCTTTGATGAATGAAGGAACGGAACAGAAAGCAAAGATAGAGCTAATAAATAAGCACGTACGGTCGACCGCACGTCAGTGGGAACAGTTTGACATTGACAGCGCCTTTATTTCGTAAGCAGTAAGGGCGGTTTTCTGGTTCAAGTGTTACCACTGTCATGCATTCGACTGTACCTAGGCCTAGGTATCAAGCAAAACATGAAAAAAAATAAAGTTCCAAAAATGCGGAATGTTCGCGTATTTGTACCTACTATAGATAATGTTATAGATTTGATATTGATATTGACGGCCTTCTGTGATTTTATGTGTTTACAAAACATGTTTTTCATATTAGGAGACTCCACTTTTGCGTAATTTAAGTTTTTATACCAATTGAGTAGGTCTATGCCATTGTTTTTGTGCTAATTTGAGAACAAGAAAACCATGCTCTTAAAGCCCAAAATAAAAGGATAAACACAGACATTTCCTGTAAAGACCAGTCCAATATCAAGAAGATGCTAGGATGTACATGGAGACAAACGGTCTCCCGTGAGATGTGCCTTACAGGCGCCAGGCCGAAAGAAGGGCTCCGAAGGCATGATACATTCCCGGAGTCCCCCTCATTGTGCTGAAGATCACCACCGGAGGGTTTTAGTAACAAAAAATCCCACACATCCCGGCCTCCGTCCCCCAAACCTTTTGAGGTTGCCTCCTCGCAATCCGCAAACAATACAAAGGATAAAAGTAATACTGGCTACTTCAATACATACTTATGATAGAATTCAATCATTAGTCTTCATTATAAAGCACTAATTATTTCATAACCACATCAGCAAACAGAATACTGATTATCGTCTTCGCAAACCACAATAACCCGTGAAAGTTAAGACTATGGAGAATTGATTTTAAACATTCCGTTAACCGATGATATCGAATAGAAAACAGATAATATTAATGTCATGTAAATAAACTATTATAGAAACATCTACGTCATATTCTCGATGCACTATACAACCGGTCCGACAGATAAAATTTGCTAAGCATACTACAGCGATCGATTTATTATTTCGTAACATAACACTAGTCTGTTCCCTCATACTTTATTTTTTATACTCTTTTCTTTATTAAGTATAAACACGTATAGTAAAAGTTTACGTAACAATGTTACATTGGTTCTGCGGAGCTGACGAAGCAAGAAGATGCAGCAGCGTGATTAAATACCAATACTCATGATTATGAAAGTATAATGGCCGGAATACACATGACTGTAAAAAGGAGCAGTAGCTGGCATGCCAGCTAACGGCATAGAATAGAATAGAATTTATTTTATATATATAAGTAACTGGCACACTCTGTATACATTTACAAGTAAAATTGCATGCAATATGCTTACTTGCATGCCTTTAACTTGCAAGTCGTATACACGAGCTTGTACGCCACGCTACCGACGTTTTGACAGCACGTTTTCTAGTGTTTGCATCAACGGAAAGCATTCGAAGCCAATGAAATAGTGTCATATTGTTACTAGGAAGGAACGTGTACCTAAATTAAAGGGACAAAAAGGGGAGAAGAAGAAGGATTTGGGTGACACTGGCATGCCTATAGCTGCCGCGTACGTACAGACGTGCCGGTTCTGCAGCCCCCCGCAACCCCTCCCTCATATGGCATGCCAGTAAATCAAATGTTGTGCAATCTACTTGTTTGCTAGCCGGATCGGGCAGGATCTTTCTCTGTCAGCAGTAGTGTCGGCTATGCTGGCAGATCCGACGGCTTGGAGGGCCATGGCTTCCTTCTGCGAGACCGTTATGCTTCAGAAGGCAGCCGCAGAACGAGATCGGGAGAGGGCCGATCCCGCTCGGAGAAGGAGGCGCTGGGGAGGCAACCGCCCTGGCGCAAGGCCCAGATAGGGCTAAGGGCCGCATCCCCTGTCCATACATCTGGCAGGGGACCTTCGGGATCGTGGACGCTAAGAGTGGGGGGTCTATTAAGACTCAACCCGACCCTGACCCTGGGGAGGACAGCAGTACGTGGTGGTCGCGTGCTACTGTGGGGGAAACAATATTGTTTTTCCCGGGACGTGCCAAAGGCATAGCACTAGAGGGGCACCGGCGCGGTCCAATGGAGTTCCCAGAGCTCCTCTATTTTGTGCAGAGGATGGCCACCGTGTGGTTTTAGTCAGTAAGAGTCCGACATACCACCCCGCCGTCCCCAGACGGAGGGTATCCATGAGGATTTCCACGCGAAAACAAAAAAAAGGTACATGCCAGTTAACGTATACACATTAAAGTAGCTAGCACGTCCAAGGAAATGGTATGCAGGCGTGCAAGTTACAGGCATGTGTATCAGAGGTTTAATGTGCTTAGAAGGAACAGGAACAGTTTGCAGTAGAACGAAGGTAACGGAAATAGCCCGAAAAATTGCCAACTTAAGTGGCAGTGGGCGGGGCATATTGCTCGCAGAACGAATGGCCTATGGGGCCGTAAAGTTCTGGAGTGACGACCCCGTACTGGAAAGCGCAGCATGGGTAGGCCCCCCCCACAAGGTGACCGACGACCTGGTGAAGGTCGCGGGAATCCGCTGGATGCGGAAAGCGCAGGACCGGTCATTGTAGCGATGCTTGGGGGAGGCCATGACCAGCTGTGGACGTCATTCGGCTGAAATGATGATGATGATGATGATGAATGCGCATAATTGCTTTGAATGCAGTAGGTAGGTACATAGCCCTCTGTAACTGGCTAGACCAGGGTTTCTCAAAGTGGGGTTCAAACCAGGGGTACGCCAGTTGATCGTAGAAAGTTTGGGACATGATCTGAGAAGGGTCTCTTATGCTTATAATCAGAGACGAATCTAAGCGGGAACATGGAACATGAACATGGGAAGCATGGGCTTCCAAATGTTAAATAGCACTGCATTTTGAATTCCATGTTCGAACACGAGCCGCACCTATAATTTTTCGAATTAATGTGCGGATAAGAATTTGATTAAAAAACAACGTGACTGCACAACATAGAGTGCTCCATACAGTTCTCGATGGTGTGTGTAGTCCAGCAACCTGCACCAGGCCAGCGTGGTGGAATAAGACATTAACCTTCTCATTCTGAGAAGAGGCCCGTGCCCAACAGTGGAACAGTAATGGGCTGATTAGTTCATAGTTATTTATTGATAATAGTAATTATTATAAGTCACATAAGTAAATAAAGTTACATTTTCAGTTATCATTATTACATTAAGCTAGTACATTATTAGAAAACATATATTCTCAATTAATCATTATTATATTTTACACTTAGTAATTATTTACAACAAAAATGTTATTAAACCGCAATCTTTCAATTTAACTAGTGACCTACCCTATAAATTCATCCCAGTGATAAAAGCTTTGCTCAATCAGCCAGCGCTTCAGCCTGGTTTTTTTTTTTTTTTTTTTTATTCTATTAATATTTATTGAGGGTTTAATCATACCTTATTACGCCACCCTCATCGGTACAAACCAAATCTTAAGATCTAAGTCCTTTTTGTACTACTTTGTACAACAGTCTTGCATCTTTTGACAAAGGGGACGCCAGTATACTGTTACATTTTCCGATATTTAATGACTTGGACATTAATGTACTTCTTTCGGCCGCGTTCCGAACACATTCCATCAGTATATGGTAAACATCCTCTACCACGTTACACTCTGGGCAATTAGGTGAAATAGCTTTACCCATAAGGAAAGCGAAACTATTCAATGGAATGTGTCCCGAACGAAGCCGAAGAGCTATAACTATTTCTGACCGGCACATATTGGCTTGGTCGATCCATGAACACCGAGAAAGGGCTGGTTGGATCGTTCGATACCATATTCCTTTACACAATGACCTGTGATCGAAGTATTCGTTCCACATTTTGGTGCATTGCTCTTTCACGATATATAGGAAATCATTGTGTACCGGAAGATATGAACAAACAGCCTGGGCCCCGAGTCTGCTAATTGACAAACGCTTCAGTTGGGTGTCGGTAGAGTGTCGGTGGAATAGTTTTAGCCATTTGGTATTCTAGTATTTATTTTGAGACCAATGGCCTTCCAATGACTTTCCACTGAACTGCCATTGACTACAATTCAACTGCCATTGGACTATTTGCTATTCTGCTGTTATTTGACGTTTCCCACAATCGTCTTACGATGATTTTTTTGCCATCATATTTTTTTTAATAATTTTTTTTTGGTGATTTCAACTTTGGTCCCTAATAAATGTTTTTCATACATCGAATGTGTACAATGACCCCTTAAAGGGTCACATATTCGTTTTTTTTTGCGATTTCAGTATTGGTCCCTTAGTAAAAGTTGATCATACAGATGAGTACAATGACCCCTAAAGCCATTTTCAAGAACACGTTTTATGTCTATAGTATTGGCGGGTAAAACCTACGCTAAAAACGTAAACGTTGTTCATACGGATGAGTATAATGACCCCTTAAGAGGTTTCATTAACACGTCGTATGTCGATAGCATTACCGCGTTGCACGCTCAAAACGTAAACGTAAAAGTTGTGCATACGGATGAGTATAATGACCCCTTAAGAAATTTTCAATAACACGTTGTACTTCGATAGTATTGCCTCGTAGTACGCTAAAAACGTAAAAGTACCAAAAGTTGCTCTTACGGATGAGTATAATGACCCCTTAAGAGGTTTTCAATAACACGTCTTATGTGGATAGTATTGCCGCGTAGTACCCTAAAAACGTAAACGTAAATGTTTTTCATACGGATGAGTACAATGACCCCTTAAGAAGTTTTCAATAACACGTGTGTCGATGTATAACCGCGTAGCGTAGTACGCTATCGATATACGTGTTATTGAAAACCTCTTAAGGGGTCATTGTACTCATCCGTGTGAACAACTTTTACTATGGGACCAACCCTAAAATCGCCAAAAAAATATCAGCTCTTCCCTACATTTATGTTCACATAAATCGACAAAATGTAGGAAACAGCTGTTTTTTTTACGTTTGATGTGTTTTAATTATTTTATAGACATGAAAATTTTGTAGGTAATATCAATAAAATCTCATTGATAATAACTTAAAAAAAGTTTGATAAAAAACAATACAACTACTAATGGTAGATTTAAATGGGCAACATCGATTTGAAAACAATTGATATCCCATTACCATTCTATTGCCATTCCGACGAGATTGACATTTAAGTTTTAGCAGAATACCCATTTTGTCACAGTTGTATAGGAGTGTCAGTAGGATGTCGGTGGAATGGCGATGGTTGGTTTTTATCAATTAAGGATTCACGTAGTTGCTTCATGTTCCAATAGTTACGTAAACGACGCGGCGACGTAGCGAACTACGCTTCAAGTAACTAAAGCTAAGTTGGCTATTTATTATAATGCTCACGCGTGTCATGTGTGTGTTTTCAACACACTTGCGAGGGAAAAAACATATGAACGTATTTTAGGCAAATATAGAATTTGTGAATAATGGCGAGCGGATCACTGTAATCGCACGGTGATGTATAGGTATGCGCGCTCAGTTGGTAGAAGGAAACCGCCAAACAACCTAATATTAAAATATAATTTATTATTTATAACACAAATTAATGTTAATTTGTTGACAAACATAAATAATTTAATGAAATTAAATGTTTATATAACACAAATTAAATAGTTGATTTGTTCACAATTTTTTTAAATTTTGTGTAGACATCAAAATATTTTGCTGCTTTTATAAAATTAAAAAATAAACTGTAAGTACCTAAAGTAAAAACTAAAAAGCACTAGTGCGATAATATAAAGTAAAAACCACGCGGGCGTTATTATAAGCTACATTATGAACCTAAAAGTGGTGCAATAAGAGCCACTTAACGAGTAAGTGTGTTGAAAAATAATTGAAACATTTCAATCGTAAAAAAAACTGCTGTTCTCTACATTTCGTCGATTTATGTGAACACAAATGTAGGGCCGCGAAATCGGGATAAGCTGTTTTTTTTCGCGATTTCAGGGTTGTGTTCATAGTAAAAGTTGTTTATACTGACGATAATATATATGTCGATAATATTGGCAGGTACCATGCTATCGATACTATCGATAGAGTAACTGATTCTCAAGGTTAGCTTTAGATACTATCGAAGCGATCGTTGCTATCGACCGTATTGATAGCTTTTTATGCAATACTATTCATAGCACTATTAGTGTCAAATACTATATAGACACTAACGATAGTATTGCTATAATATGTCGATAGTCAATAGTACATGCCCATCGATTGTGTAACTGATTCTCAAGGTCGCATTTATAGTCTAAAATTGAATATTATCGTCGAATTAAATTACTACATTACACAATTCAACTTTATTTTACAAAAAAAAAGTTCAATTGTTACAACAATAACTGCAAAAAAGGTATGTTTGCAAAATTACCTCTCAGTTGTAGTTCGATGGCAAAAAGTCATTGAGAGACGATTGTCAGAAACGTCAAATAACGAGTAGACTACCGAAACTTAAGCTATCGAGAAGACATTGATACACTATTGGTTTACAGAATAGCAAATAGTCCAATGGCAGTTGAATGGTAGAAACGAATGGAATAAAAATGAAAATGCTATGTATGCTGTGTTCTATAGGTACTATGTAAATTGTATGCCTTTCAAGGTTAAATATAGTGTGACTTAATATTTTAATTTTCCACAAAGTTTTTAACTTTTACCTATGTTTCACAAATAAATTATTTTGATTTTAATTTTGATTTTGATTGTATGGTTTTCAATTTTATTGTAGTTCAGTGGAAAGTCATTGGATAGCCATTGGTCTCTAAATAACTATTATTCTGATGATGATGATGATGATGATTCGGATGAGTACAATGACCCCTTAAGAGGTTTTCAATAACACGTATATCAATAGCTTACTACGCGGTAATACTATCGAGATACGACGTGTTATTGAAAACCTCTTAAGGGGTCATTGTACTCATTCTAATGAACAAATTTTACGTTTGCGTTTTTTGTGATTTCAGGATTGGTCCCATAGTAAAAGTTGTTCATACAGATGAGTACAATGACCCCTTAAGAGGTTTTCAATAACACGTATGTCGATAGTATTGCCGCGTAGTACGCTAAAAACGTAAACGTAAAAATTGTTCATACGGATGAGTATAATGACCCCTTAAGAGGTTTTCAATAACACGTATATGTCGATAGTATTGCCGCGTAGTACGGTAAAAACGTAAACGTAAAAGTTGTTCATACGGATGAGTACAATGACCCCTTAAGAGGTTTTCAATAACACGTCGTATGTTGGATAGTATTACCGCGTAGTACGCTAAAAACGTAAACGTAAAAGTTGTTCATACAGATGAGTATAATGACTCTTAAGAGGTTTTCAATAACACGTATGTCGATAGTATTGCCGCTTAGTACGCTAAAAACGTAAATGTAAAAGTTGTTCATACGGATGAGTATAATGACCCCTTAAGAGGTAGGTAATATCAATAAAATCCTTAATTTAAATATTTCATTGATAAAAACTAAAAAAAAGTTGATAAAAAACAATACAACTAATGGTAGATTTTAATTGGCAACATCGATTTGACATTACCATTCTATTGTCATTCCGTCAAGATTTAAGTTTTAGCAGAATACCCATTTTGTCACAGTTGTTTATGAGTGTCAGTAGGGTGTCGGTGGAATGGCGATGGTTGGTTTTTTAGTGTAATTAGCAGACTTGGGGCCCTGGTTTTAAACGACTGCGTTGATGGGGCGTCCCTAAATAATTAAATAATAATTTATGTGCGGGATAAACTATGAATAGTTTCCAACACCAAAAATCAAGTCTTTCTCAGTTTTAGCAAGGTCATGATTTGATGGCGTAGGGCTTTAAAACAGTTAATAGCTAATTAAACATAGTGCAATTATAGTATCAACCACTCCCTTACGTAAATATAATGGGAAAATCAATGGTGGTTGCCTTGACTGTACTTTCGTTGAATCAATATTATAGGTACTATTCTATTTCTAGCATTCAAATGTAAATTATAAAGGGCTTGCCCTATGGGGCTTGCCATTCCACTCCACAGGGGACATAGTATATGTAGACCCAGGGCACTATACTATGGAGTGCTATTCAGGAATAGCAGAGTATTTTACGAAATAAGTATTCAATATAATATCTCATAATAATGTTGTCTTTATCATTGAGTAACCTTATCCTATTTTACCCAAATAAAAACAATTATAGCTGTAAATAAATAAAATACTTATAAAATTGTAAATAACTTAACACAAGAGCCTTGTCCTTGAAGTTTGGTGCTTGTTGATACAGTGGAAAAATGTCATAGAGCTTATTTTATTTTATATTATGACAAGATCACAATTGTGTGTCTGTTGACAGAATATGTGTGTTACATATCAAAGAGAATATAAATCACTATGTTAAATATTGGCAAATTCTAAAAATAATAAAATGTCTAAACCAAAAGGCTAATTTTTTTGCTGATTGTTGTTCCTGTTTTATTTAAATTTTAATAGAACATTATTATACAAGTGAGCTAAGTTGACTATTATACTCGAGGCTGGATTGCAGCCTGAGCCGAAGGCGAGGGCGTAATGGAGCCGAGAGGATAATAATCAATGCTCACGAATGTCATACGACGTTTTTCAACACACTTGCGAGGAAAAAAACATACACATATTTTAGACAAATATTGAATTTGTGAAAAACAATACGCGGATTACTGTAATCACAGGGTGACATACAGGTATGCGCGCGCGGTGGTCGAAGGAAACCGCCAAACAGCCTAATATAAAAAATATAATAAATAGTTTTTTTTTTATTTATAACACGAAGTAATGTTAATTTGTTGACTAAAATAAATAATTTGATGAAATGAGATATTTATTTACCATATTTTAATTAATAACGTTGATTTATTCACAATTTTTTTAAATTTTGTTTAGGCATAAAAACTCTTTGCTGCGATTTAAAAATAAACTGTCAAGTAAAAAGCACTAGTGCGATAATATAATGTAAAAACCGGCCAAGTGTGATTCGGACTCACGCAGTAAGGGTTCCGTACCACTCATGGACCTGATACCCCATAGAAACCGATTTAATTTACGAGAGTTTATCAAAAGACATCAACGATCATACGCGAAATGTGAATTTTTGCATCTCTTTCTTTCGTAGATACCACCACATATGTCGATGTTTGTCCTGTTTTTAGTATTTGTTGCCAAACTACATAGTATGCCCTATAATCAGACCAAGTTTGACGCTGGTATGTATTACTGTTTTGAAGATAGAACAGGAACAAAAACGTTGAAAAAAATGCATGTTTTTCGAGGTTTCTTGTATGGAGACCCCCTTTGGTTTTAGACTTTTTTTTGTTTTTAGTATTTGTCGTGATACACCTCATAGCAACACATATTCTGGGAAAATTTCAACTGGTTATCTATTACCGTTACAAAGATACAACCCTGTGACAGACAGACAGACGGACGGACGGACGGACAGCGTAGCGAGAGTAATAGGGTTCCGTTTGGCACCCTTCGGGTACGGAACCCTAAAAAGCACGCGTGTGTTATAAGCTACATTATGAACGTGCAATAAGAGCCACTTTACGAGCAAGTGTGTTGAAAAAGCAGTAATAGATACAAGCTTCAAATTTGATCTTATTGTAATGCATTATCTATACATATAGTTGAACAATGATTATTAAAAATAAGGTAATAAACATGTATGGTGGTATGGAACCCTTAGTGTGCAAGTCCAACTCGCACTTGACTGGTTTTTAATATGCACTAGAGGCACCCCGCAGTTTCACCTGCGTGGATTTTGTATATTATGTTGATTTATGGACTATGTCCTTCTCCAGGTCCTAGGCTACCGCTTTGCCGAATTTTATTATGTTCTTTTCAGAGGTTTAGTCGTAAAAAGGTTACAAATAACCATACAGACAGGGTTACTTTCGCATGCATGTTTATTTTTTATTTTTTTATAGTATGGAATGGCGAAACGAGCTAAAGGCCCACCTGATGTTAAGTGGTTACCTTTGCCCATAACAACTGCAATACCACCTAGACTGTTGCCTAAATGGTACCGCAAGTCGGTTCGCCAAACTGAGACATGAAGTTGGAAAGTCTCATGTGATTGTAATTTCACCGCACCCGAACCCTCCAGACCGAAACACAGCAATGCAAGCATCACTATTTGGCAGAGAAGTAGGCATGGTGGTAGTACTTCCCCGGACGAGCTCTTTCACAAAGGAGCTCTACTAGTACTAAGTTATTTAGTATGGATTATTAACCAATAAGAACCAGAGGGACCAATAGCTTGTAGGATCAGTAAGCTGAAGTGGAAGTGGGTTGGCCATGTCTGTCAGAGGACCGAAGGCTATTAGAGCAGATGAGCCCTAGAGTTGAGACCATAATTAGGAAAACGCAGTGTAGGGCACTGCCCAGCCAGGTGGATGGATGACCTGATTAAAGTAGCTGGGGGGCTGGATGCGGAAGGCAGAGGAAGAGTGTTGTAGCGCAACTTGGGAGAGGCCTATATCCAGCAGTGGACTGCGATACGCTGAGTTGATGATGGATTATTATATTATTATTAGTGTGATGATTAGGCTATTCAATTATAATGCCAGGGTTTTTTTAATTTGCATGGTAAATCAATGGGTTTACATGCAATCTTATTGACCAATCCATTCTATAATTGCCCAACCAGGGCAACACAATCATTTAGTATTATGACTAGACTCTTGCCCATCATTCATTATCATTTTAGCAGAAAGACATCCACTGCTGGACAAAGGCCTCCCCCAAAAGGGGGGATATGCCATATTCACCACGCTTGGCAGGAGGGTTGCGATCGCATTGGTTGGTAAAATACTCAGAGAATGCTGCTGCCCATCCTCTGGTGAATCCCTTAGTCGCCTTTTACGACACCCATGACAAGATATAGGGTGGTGCAATTCTTTATGTCTGGCACCACACAGAACATGTACTCCTGCCCACTCCTACTGATTACCTAACAGTTAGTCAATATCTATACTCCTCTAGGAAATAGGCATGACTGCTACTGCTATGCTAGCACAAATAATTTGTAACCTTTACAACCCAGACATAACAAACAAACTTACATACATATGAATCAATACTCATCATAAGTATGCCAATTTAAATGATTAGAAGTATACATAAAAGTTATTTAAACAATTGTTACTTATTTATAATATAACACATTGTAGGGCCAAAGTAGTATCTGATTGAAGTAAGATTTATTTGTCTTCAAGAAATTAATACTACATAGCAGCAATAAATAAGAACACATTAATAATGCGAAAGTTAAATTTGCAAAGTAAAATAAAGATGTTAGGATATTCTATATTCCAATATACGCACTATGCAATGATAACAGAGTGTATGAACATCCCCAAACATCAAATAGGCTCACTGTTATCAACATTACACAAACATACTTTATCACAAGAGCAGACCACATTTTGTTTACTTTATATTGAGATTATTTTATCGTGAAATGTATTGTGATACACATAATAATGTAATAATTTCAAGCAGCAATATTATATTTATAAATTGGGTCTATGACTGATGCAAAAATTATGAAAATTATTATTTGTCAATGACTCATGAATTTTTTTACAATTCATTAATTAGTTTGTAAGTTAACTCTATTAGACATTTATATCAATGTAATATAATTATTTTATTATTTTTAACACATTTACACATGTGATACGAAATCTTACAATTTAAATTGTGGAAAGAAAAAATCACTCACAATACCATGAGCAGTGATCATAGTAGCTTAGTGTGTAGACCATTGGCATACTGAGCCAGGAGTCGCAGGTTCGAATCTTGCTTGCGAGTGATTTTTTCTTTCCACAATTTAAATCGAATATAATATAAATTAAGTAAATTAATTTCCTTCCTTGAATTCTTCTCATTCTGAGAACTATTCCAGTGAACACAGTACCTAATCAGTAACAGTTGACACACAGTCAGTAATAGTGGACACACAGACAGTAAAGGGCTGGTTATGTAAATTAATTTTATAAGTTTAGAAGTTCTTGCTAATCTAAGGAATGGCATTGAACATTGGTTCAGCATGATTCTTTCGCACTTTGATACAACTATAAAAAAAAATAAGTTACTCACTCGCTAGATTCTTTGGTCTTCTCCACATGCTTCTTGATATCAGCAAGTGAAGAGTCCAGTCTATTCAGGAACTCGTCAAAGCTCTTCTTTTCGTCCGGGCTGCCTGGGGAGAAGTCTCCCGTGGGCATGCCCGCGATGGACGCGCGATGATTAGGCGGCGGCAACTCTGTCACACGCTCACAGTTCTCGTAAAACGGAGAATCTTTGGTGACAGGAATCAATAAATACTCCCGCAAAAACAAACTGTCCGAAGCAAATAAACGATTCGCCCGCCTAATTTTCTCCATCTAAAACAACCAGACAATACATTTACCACTCTGTTGATTCAAAATCTCAATAATTAAAAGAGATAATAACACTTTTATTGCGATGTTAGTACACTTACGGTAACACCATATTTGAGTGCGATCCCTTGCAAAGTATCACCTTTTGCCATCACATGCTTGATGTATTCTTCGTTCCTTTTCATGTGGTTACAAGTACTTCCATATTTTTTAAGAGGGCGAGCAGAATCCCGAATAGAAATTCGTTCATCGAAAAGACGTTCTTCCTCCATTTTTGACGTGTGTCTAGAATTGACAGCCAGCGTCGAATTTACTGAAAGCGTACTGAAGTTAGGTGCAAAATAGGTGCAATGACCTTTCGTTTGGATACGTATTCAATCTTTTAGGTAAATTGAAATGAAAGTTTAATTTATCCAAGACCAAGATTTTATTTACCTGTTTTATTATACTTGTTTCAACCAGGATTCAACGTAGCACAGAAAATGTATAATTTATAATTAGGTATATAAATATTTAAACACAGTTTCCAATCTAAAACAAAGCTACGATTTACTGCCACCTATACAACAGCATCATACATTAAATATATGTGCATTTACCGCAACCCAATAGATGGCGCTATGTGCACTTGACTCTAAATTCTTCACTAGATGACACTGTAAAATAAAAATTGTTCTTCGGGCGGGCTACAATTTGTGCGACCAATCATCAATCCGAAAATTTTCGTACATTCAATCAAATCAGTTCAGCTTCAGACTCAATCGTTCTGCTCAGTTATTTCATTCAGTCATTCAGTCTAATAGTGCTACTAGAGGGGTGTGGTGTTGTGTTTTGTGATTCGTAATTAAATGAAATTAAAAATTGTTATGAACTGAAAACATTTTCATTTGTAGTGTTTTGACTATGTTTTAATTGTATTGTATTGACTGAAAACTCAAAGAGTAGTAAATTTTCTAGTTAGTACTGTTTCTCTGTAATTTATTCGATTTTTATATATGGTTTGTGTACATACACGTGTGATCAATAAAATAATCGCGACATTTCTTCGATAAAAGGGGTATGTATGAATGAAAGTGCTATTTTTAACGCGTATAATGAATTAACACTGTTGTATTTTGTCGTTTAGTCAATGGAGAGCTTGTTTTCCCCTGTCGGGCACACACCGCCCTATCGCAAAAATTTATTATTGCGAGGGTTGGCCGCCGCGCTTGGTACACGATTATTTTATTGGTGTGGGGCTCGTTTTTTAATTGTTGAACGCTGATCTTCATATAATATTTTCTTGTAGGTACCTACGTAGGTATACTTTGGTAAATTCGAATCTATATTACGGCATTGTTTTTTAATTATTTTTAAGGTGGGGTACCTACCTAGGTAGGTATGTTCTGTTGAGAACACAAGGCACATAATATGCGTAGGTAGGTGCCTATTGGAATTTGGAATACCATGAATTTTGTGTCATATTTACGACTCTCATAGCTTATATTATTTTATCCTCGGATTCTATAATCTGAGATTATATCAGTGTTTCTTGAGAAAATTATGAACTAGATAGGCAGATAATCGTGATATTCAATACCAACAATAATGGTGAAAACCACGTCAAAACATACAATCAAGGTGTTCATTACACTTTTTTATCCCACTTTAGCAAAGCTTCAAGGGGATTTGATAAAAAAAAATTAAATAAACGATATCATAGTGTCCCAGAGACACCCCGTTCTTGGAAACACTAATAATAGGTACCTAGGTAGGTACTTACGATGCTTTCCACGAAACAACACAAACTGAAACCTTGTACCTAGGCAGGTTCCTACTGGTAGGTACCTACCTACCTACCTACCTGTATTCATACAGGCCACACTAGCTAACGCCCCGTGGCTTCGCCTCCGTGATACCTACGTTGATAAAAATTATCCTATACTATGTTAATTCAGGACATGATCTATCTGTGTGTCAAATTTTATTCAAATCCCTTCGGCTGCTTCAGCGTGATTGAAGGACCCGAGGCGACACTCTGACCCAAACAAACAAACATCCACACTTTCGCATTTATAATATTAAAATATTAACCTACCTAGGATACTAGCTTTTACCCGGGGCTTCGCTCCCGTGGTTTTTTATCCCACCCAGGAACTGTGCATTTTTCGGGATAAAAAGTAGCCTTTGTCACTCTCCGGCCCATGAACTAGGTAGGTAGGACCTATATCTATATGCAAAGAATCACGTCGATCCTTCGTCGTCGGTCCGTATTACAAAACATGCCCCAAGTCGGCACCTACCTACAGCTTGGTCTTCAATCACCTGATCACTACTTAAGCATAGAATTGTTACTTGAGCATCGGTCTTATTCCAATACGGTAATTATAAACTTCAATTCAACAACATAACACACGAATATAACCTGAAATACAAAGAAATTTCAACCCGAGCGTGGTCTCGACCACACTTGAGTGATTACAGATCAAATTTCTGCTCAAACACCTAAACAGGTGACCGTGTAGAATAAAGCTTAACTCAGCTAAACTGTGATCAATGAATCTATGCTTGAGGAATGTTCTAAAATTAAATCCCAACTCAAAACTAGTTCAGTCTAGTAATCAGTGATCAAAGCTTGAGGAACGTTCTGTAATACGGGCCTAAGCGTCGATCCGTTCCTCTGTTGCTGCGTGAAAGGAGAACAAAACAACAAACACACTTTCGCACTTATAATAATGGGTAACTAATACCCCTTGAATTAGGTAGTAGAATTCTAAAGTACCTACGTGTAAGATTATCCTCTACCAAAGACTTTAAAGCCTCCAAAAATTAGGTATTTTCTGCTCGAAAAAACCTCAAAAAAGGTCATGACCCCAAACACTTATGCACCCTTGCACCAATAACATAAATATCAAATTCCTTACGGTTGACTCACGAAACTTACGAAATCTCAAACATCCCTCAGGCTATTACTGGAGTGTTATTATAAAAATGCATTGAGAAAGAAAAAAATGCGCGTCAGTGTAGACTGTAGACAGAACCAGTTCGAAATGAGTAAATCTCTCAAGATCAGCGTGTCATTATCATGTGAGTCATCGCGCTAGAATCCGACCTCCGAGGGAACTCTGTAGATTAGTAGGTAAATGAGCTATGATTAAGAGTTTAGCTGACATGGTCATGTTAGCTATTTATGCTTTGGTTAGGTGCATATCTATTGCACAGAATAACATTTAAAAGAACTTCATGGGTTCTCTCGTTTCAGAGGCCAATAGACTCATTTTGGGTTGCTGAGCTAAGGAAGTAATCAAAACATATGATAAGTCAATCACGCTGAACTGAAACCATAACCCGGATTAAAATATAGGCTACTTTAGTACTTTCTATCCCGGGGAAAGGATGCGCAATAAGAAGTCGAATTATACGCAGGCAAAGCCGCGGGCAAAGTCTATAAAGATCGAATTGTAGCTTCGGATATCTTTACGAGAAAAAAAAAGAAACTTGGGCGCAAGTTTTTTTTTCCTATAGATCCAGGGCATCAGGTGTATCATTATTTAACAACGTCAAGTAACATGTACTTGCTAGGTAGGTATATTAATGTTGCACCTTGTACTCTCAACAGCTGACTGGCTAACAAGCTTACCTGCACCCACTGAGGTAATATTTACCTCAGTGCCTGCACCACATCATATTTCATGGATTTTACCTTTGTAATACAATACTCGGCCATGATTGAAACCACGACGGTTTACTAATAAGAAACTACTCTGAGTAAGCTAGTAAACTGAGCTACTCATTCGTAAAATCCTTCTAATTTAACAAACGAGGCACTTGACACGACTGTTTCTAACTGAAAAACCGTTAGGAATCGACGACGAACGACTAAATTGTTCTGTTAAGTCAATGACGCAACTCATTCTTTATTTGTAGGCAAAACAATACTATAATATTTATATAGACAGACCCGCTGATTGTGCATAACAGGTAGCCAAAACAACGAATCTTTGGACCAAACAATGTTAATGTGACTAGGTCCTAAGACAACTGGGTCGATGACGTCATAGTACCGGTACTGCGTGTACGCTGATGATGCGTCAATCCATTCACGGATCTTTCGTTCAATTTCCGAGAAAGATATTATTGAATGACCGAAGTGTTGCGTTACCATAATATATTGTAATGCATTAAGACTTAACCGGCTACCTGAGTTGAAAGGAAGGTAATGTTGCTAATAAACAGTGGACAGGCCTTAGTAAATAGGATATGGTTCTTGCTTCTATTCGTGGTTATCGATCCATGTTGGATTTAAGAAACTAGAGTCACTCAAAACATGGGAATTTAGATCATGACTCTCACCTCACATGATTTATCTTCATTTAGGTACATCAGATATTTCGAAGGCTTTACCTAATGCAAACAATTACTAAAGCGTCTTTGAAGCAGCCCAAAATCAGCTCCACCCTTCACCCTTGTCAGTTTTATATGCAAAAGAAAGCTAACAAGAACTGAAAATTTGGCGTGACTGGAGTTTGAACGTAAATAAAAAGAAATAAGTTGGCAAACTTATCTTTCGCCAAGACATTTCAACTTCAGTGAACAAACTATAACTTAAATGAGGAGAGTTGTTGAAACTAAGTACACACGGCTACACATCAAGCTGTAAAGTTCCAGTATAAGCTGACCTCGCATTGTATAGGTTTTCCTTACAACGCGAGGTCAGCCTTTACTGGTTCTGTACAGCTTGATGTGTAGCCGTGTGTACATTTGACTGGATAAGTAATCAAACTTTCAAAACAAACATCTAGAATATTCTCGAAAAACATGGTTAAAAGAAAATATGAAATAAAAGTTTATAAGAGAAAAAAAGTCTCGCATTTGGTTTGTTAGTAGGTACTGGTAGTATAATTATGTAACTCAGCTAATTTGATCTATGAATAAAATTGTATATTCACTACAATAAGAAGTTTCGAAACCGTTTCGAAGGTTAGCTAGCAGTACTCACAGGCTGCATTTGTTGGAGCAATACACCCAAAGCCCGTAATTGCATAGTACAGCCTCAGACCAACTAAAAATAGTTGGTCTGAGAATACAGCACTATACAACATACTTCATGCATTTATAAACTGCATTTTTGACTTGCCTGTTATGACAACTGCGATTTGGTACTTAGTTGGAATTACGATGAATACAAGATTTATACGCCAAATAAGGTTTTAAATCTTAGTTCAGCAATGATTGGTAACTGATTATCCCGTTATTCCCATTAGCCTTAGTGTAACGTAGTGACACCATAAATAACATGGACTACAATGCAGAAAATGGATGTGAATCCATCAATCAATAGTCAATTTCACAGCCTAGGCTTAGCGTCAGCGTGGTCGCTATTGTAATCCCGAACGGTTGATTACACAACACGTTATACATGATACGATACAGTTAGTAGTTATGTGAAGCCTAAGGGTGTTAGAACATCAGTAATTGACAGAAATCTTGGAATTGCGCTTTGAAAATAAAACGTTTCGCCCCACTCCCGAAAAAAATACGTTACAGATTTTACAATGGTCTCTCGGTATTTAGAATCTGGAACTAATGCATAATGGAAATCACTTGCGAAAAGCACACTTACAGGAAGACATCGCACCGACACGGTGGAGTCTAAACCAGAAACTCCATGACATAAGTAAAGTAACGTGGTTCTTTGAGTGAGCTGACTGGTATCCGAGCGAATTACACAAATAAGAAAATATACAAATGAAGTCGAAGTAAAAGAAAACAAACACAAGCGTGTACTTTGCGCATAAGTAGGTATCTTTTCCTCATCCATCTTTTCATCAAAATAAAATTCGCAATACGCCAAACAGTATTTGAACTACGTATTCAGCTGGCGTAGCGTATAGTTCAATATCAAATCACGTTGCTGTATGAGAGAATGCAGACACCTCCAGACGTTTTTATAAATAGGTGCATGTTTTCGTCGCGTAAAATAAAACACCATGTATGAAAAACAAACATGTTCTCAACAAAGCCGTGTATATGCGGAAAAATAAACTGATTTAAAAGCATTTTTGGAAGTAACGCCTGCTTTTAAAAGGTTTTCGTTTGGCATCATAATTACCGACTTGCAGTGTAAATAAACAGTACCTACTAATGATTTAGTTGTATTCAGGTGCCCATTTATAATAGAGGTAAAAGGAGGAAGCTTTCAAGTGGAAACTGGTGAATAAAATCATGGTCCCCATGGCCAAAACTTTCAAACAACCTTTACAATAATTTGGACTGTACGATTGGTCTTCTTCACCCTTGGCTTGAATTGTCTGTTGTAAATACATAATATCACGCCTATTTCCCATTGAAGTAGGCAGAGACTATGGATTTCCACCCGCTACGATCCTGATACACCAACGCTTCATCTACGTTCATTAACGTCCTCATGCATGCTCGTCCGTGCTCTTATCCTGGCGTTTTTTGTAAACATCAGAGATTTCATTCAGCGCTAACGTGTGCCGAGGTCGTCCCCTTCCAACTCTTCTATCCACTCCCGCCTCGTATACTCCTTTGGTCAATGTCCGATCGTCCACCCTCTACACCCCAAACCATCTTAACATACCTTTCTCAATATTTGTCACTACACCCTCATTCGCTCCGCAACGCTTCCTTATCACAATACCTATTCCTCGCTCTATCTCTCAAAATTACACCACATATATCTACTTCTCAAAGCTCACATTTCTACTGCATTTATTCTGCTTTCATGTTTCTTCTGCTATACCCAACTTTCACAAGAGGGGAGGGGATACATAGAGGGGAGGGGCCATACAATAAGGGATATCCTTTCTGATATCAACCCACTTCATCATCTCTTACAGTCTCACCGTGTATGGCCAGTTAGCTCTGCTACCTACTAATGTTTAAACACAGTTTTCACTAACGCAGCATGAGATATTCTCATATCCACGCCGTGAGAGAATAACCTTACCGCATCCAATAAAAATAAAGGGGGTGTTATATCTCAAGCCAAGACTACACCGTAAAATACAGCGAGAAAACTTTTATCTTTCATCTTACTGCTAATTAAGCATCATGTTCCCAGAGTTCCCAACTCAGTGTCTAATTTAAAACTCACGTTAACTAAACTAGACGCTTAGCTAGTTGTCTACACTTTATTATTTAATTATGCGCAATATTCTGCAAGTTTGCTCCAAGATGCGCTTGAATAAGCAAAAAATAAGTTAATTTCAATTTGCATCGATACTGTGTAATTATTTCTTCAAAGGTTAATATAAACTGTTGGTTAAAGATCAAGAAACCGTTACCGCTTACCATGGTTGTTAACGTCTTTCGTATCGCCTTGTGGTAAGGGTATTGTCCACTACGAGTCGCCCATAATCTTTGCTAATAATATAACAAATGCGAAAGTCTTGTTAGTTTGTTATTCAATCGCGTACAGTAAAGTAAGGAAAGCTGCGGAGAAACCTTAAAGGCAACCTAAGTCTGTAGCACAACACAATACACTTTGTATTTTATTTTTATTTCTTCTTTTATTTTTATGATTCAATAGCCCTTTGGGCGTATAGTTTCCGGTCAGAACGGTACCGTCTTTATTCAGTTTTTTAGAAGACAACTCTAGGATATTTCTATAAGGTGGGCAGTAGCATCCTTATTTGTGCTGATAATAGCATGCTTCAGTAATTTTGAAATATTTCCTCTATATTTAGTGCGGGTTAACATTGCAATAGCGGTCATTAACCCGACTTTTATCCCGAAGTTGCTAAACAAGTTGAAGTTTAAATGATATCGCCTCCTATACAAATCTGTCGGAGATACATTGCAGCTGTAGACGTTCGGGCTGATATTATGATTGTCATTTCCCCCAGAATTTAAAAATAAAACATAACTTTACCTCTGTCACTCAATCGTATTGTTATCTTTGTCAAAAACACCAAGCAGCTCCGCGAGTGTGGCAAGTATAAACTTATAAAGCTCTAGCGTCTTACAAAATGGTTGTCAGTGAGATAAAATCGCGGTTTTGTGCCCATAATAGTCTTGAGACGGGGAGTGGACACGACTGTGACCCGACCTGAGGCACTTGGCCTTACTATCACGACATGGAAGTGACTTTATGTCACATCTTATTGTGTACTTTGTCTTATTACCATTTCATTATGAGGTCTACTACGATGTAATGGCGAGTGCACGCTGATTCTTGTGCCGAGTACAGTACTAGGTATCAACTTAATGGGTACTTGCAGTTGCATGCAATTGTAGTTTCGGCTTGACTGCCTTGTTGTTCTAGTGGTTGCAAACGCGACTGCTAAGTGTGAGCGTGAGGTCATTGGTTCGGCTCCAGGGTCGGGTGTTATTAGGATTTTTCTGTGAAGAAAATGTCTCAGTAGCAGCCCGGAGTTAGGAAGTCGGATTAGCTACACCCCCGTGCCTCGGAGAGCACGTAAAGCCGTCGAGCCTGCGTTTGATCTTTCTCTGGTCGTACCGGATTATGAGTGAGGGAATAGTAAGTGCACCTGTGTTTTCGCACACACTTGTGCACTATAATATGTCCCGCGCAGATAGCTAGCCTCTGTTGAGATTGGCCACCGTGACCGAAATTCGGCCGGGAGGACATCAGTTTCTGATTATAGTAATCTTATGCGAATTTTGGAAATCAATGCGCTTGTTAAATGCATATTGGCATCCTGGTTTCATGATCGAAATTCTCTCTATATAGAGTTATTGGAAAAATACCAAAAACACTTTCAGGGTCCCAATGTTAAGGGTAGCTAGAGGTACCGTACATTTGACAGAGTTAGGTATCCACTGTATGGAACAGCGAATTTTTTTTCTCGAAATCCATAGTAAAAGTTTTGCAAAATGGTGAGCAAAAACTTTGTCTTTTTGTTATACCGGGTAAACATTTCTATATATACATATACATATTTATATCCTAGTAATTTTTTTCCCTATGATATTAAAATAAAGAAATGTATAACGTCGTAATGAATTCCTTTACAGAAGCCGACCCGTCCTTTCCCAAAAAATGTGGAAATTAAATCTTAATTTAACTGCATTTGGAAGTATTCCCATTTGAGCACCTATTTTTAGGGCACCAATGCTTAGAGCACCAATACTATTCCCTTTTCAGCACCAATCTGTATTTTTGCTTGGTGCTCTATTGGGAACAAAATAAATAATTCCACTTTATTCCCCTTTGAGCACCTACGGTACGGTAGCTTCTAGTGATGCGGTGAATTGTAAAAATTATCGAAAATATCATAATATTATAATTTTTAGTAAATCATGTATTGTTATTATCACAAGTTTCCTCTAATAAAATTTTGTATACACAAACCAATTTTAGGCAAAACTAACCAAATAAATTACCTATTTTCATATTAGTAGGAAGAGCGTAGATAGATAGATAGAATATTCTTTATTGCACACCTTAACATTATTAAACTTAGGACTAACATGTAAAATAAGGGTAGGTACATTGGCGGTCTTATCGCTAATAGCGATATCTTCCAGACAACTTTTGGATGGACAAGGAAGCCGTGAAAAATAGATGATGATGATAAAAATAGGTGCTTAAATGGGAATACATCATATTACGCTGCGAAAGCAGCTAAAGTACCTTTGAAAACATGGTTCACTTTGCTAACTATATTTTTTACCCTAAGCGGTTGTTCTTGTACCTTGTCACATGGAAACATTAGATTCAGTCATCAATCTTTAGTTGCAAATGTACGTAACAAAATATGGAGAACTTTATTATTAGCTATATCAATCAAAATGAAGATTTCTTGCGTGATGATGATGATATCTGTAGATGTTTGAGTTTATAAAATAAAGAAAGAAAAGAACAAATAAAGAAAGAAAAAAATATTTATTGCCACAACAAGATGACATGCAGTAGCCGCAGTAGGTGCACATAAAAAATTACTTAATATATATAGGGTAAATCCTTCAAAAATATTCTGCAATGTTTTAATGATTCTGAATTTCTGACGGACATTGCGATTTGCGATGCGTCTCTTTAATTGATAACGAGAATTGTCTTGGATAAATAATAACTTACGAGTTCTGGTAGAGCTTTATATTTTTATATAAAGGCATTTTAGCTACGTCTTTAGTAAAACCATAAGAAATGAGGTTTTATTACCTATTCTATTGTAAAACACACCATAATAAAGTGATGGAAGCTTAAAAGCTTAAGCTTAAGCTTATCTATTATTGGTTTGTTATTTGGCAGTATTTTATCGAGTATCACATAACGTTGTTTACAAATTATCTAATTATATTTTAGTCACTCACATATATTTATCGTATACTTAATATATATATTTCTATTCATAATCACACTCTTAATACACACACACACTCACTAACTATTACTAATGTGTAGTTTGCTCGACATCCTACGTCACAACAGGGATCCAGCAGAATACCAGCGTCAGGTTTAATAACCTGGCAATATGCTGAGCTGGACACCCATTTGTCACAATTTTGAGACACACATGGCGCATGACTGTCAATGACTTTTTTCCTCGCTTTGTTACTTCTTCACTATATCTATTTCTTGTTCATGTATATTTCTTCTGTATGTGTCTCAGTTGTGTCAAATAAATATTTTTCTTTTCTTTCTTTCTTTCTTTACTAAGTTTCGGAGGGATTTATGAAGATGATTGATGATGATGATTTATAAGAAAATAAATAGTCACGTTTTTCAAATTTTTACCATTTACCCACACTTGTACAAGTAGCACGAGCATTTAACATTTAATAATCCACCATTATTACACATGAACACTCAAAGAAACACAAGTTTTAGAAAATAATACAAAATACACAACATGCTTTTCCGAATTTTCCCGCCAACCAAGTTTGAATTATACTTATATATATCTCTAATAGATCAAGAACATACATTTGAAATGGTAAAGGCACAAGGGACTTATGGAAATGTTGAACTTCGAACAGAATATCGCTTCGCTTCGTTTATAAAATTTTTCAAGGCTCAAAACTTCAAAAGTCAAGAGCAGTCTCTTAAAACACTTCGTTGGTTAATCATTTATTTTGAAGTTATTGCCACACATACACATCTCCCCCGTGTTCCCTTCGTATAATTTAAATTTAAGTAAATAAAAAACTACTCAAATGAAATGATTCATATCTGAAGTATTTTATTTATTTCCTAGAGATAGGAATTTGACATAAGCTCCATAAATTTTCTGTCAATTTTCTATCTCTAGTAGGGTGAATCGTGGATAGATTGGATATACACTTTAGCCGTTAGGGTAACATAATAAACATTTAAAAATATCCTTCCAAAACCCTTCCAATCAAATTAATCATTTGGATTCAGAATCAGACCCCACTTTACAGACTGGAATTTTATCACCTCCACCCAAATTCGGTCGTAACAACACTGTTGCATTGTAATTTACCGGTAGGTATTCTTTATAATATAATGACGGGACAGATGTACGAGTCCCTCGCCTCACAACAGGTGTGCACGCGCCTTAATTTTTTTTCAACGCCGGCGTTGTGCTTCTTCTCGCTCTCTCAAGATAACAACTATAGAAAGAGAGGTGACGGGTGTTATCGAATGAAAGAAATAATTTAATTTTAATATTGCAATGTTCGTTCATTAGTAGTAATAAAATTAATATCCAATCTATCCACGATTTGCCCTACTAGAGATACGAATTTGACATAAGAATTTTCTTTCTTTCTTTCTTCTTCTTTCATAAGCTCCGTACAAAATATGTCAAATTTCTATCTCTAGTAAGGTAAATCGTGGATAGATAGGATATTAACTTTGGCCGTAAATCCGCACGGCAGCCGTCCTCAGCAATTCAAAGGAGCTCCGGGATCTCTAATGGACCACGTCTGTGCCCGTCTGGTGCTACGCCTTTGGCACGTCCTGGGAAAACAACATTGTTTCCCCCACAGTAGCACGCGACCACCACGCGTCCCCCTACTCTTAGAGTCCACGATCTTGTAGGGCCCATCAGATGATGCGGCAGGTGATGCGGCGTTTCGCCATATCTGAGACTTGCGCCAGGGTGGATGCCTCCCCGGCGCGGCCTCCGTCTGCGAACAGGCTCAGCCCTTCCCCGATTCCGCTATAAGGCCTGCTTCTCGAGCATGACAATTTCGTATAGAAAAAAGTCACGGCCCTCCAAGCCGTCGGATCTGCCAGTATAGCAGACACAACTCCTGGCAGAGAAATATCCCGGCAGGATAAGAACCTGCTCATTTACTTCGCTAAAAGTTAACTTCATTTTAAAACTGTCCGACAAAATATTGCAAAAAATTAATTCACAAAAGGCTATTAATTAACACAAGCTGCAAAACCACTGCATTAATATTTTACCAATTAAAGTTTGCTTTTTAGGGTTCCGTACCCGAAGGGTGCCAAACGGGACCCTATTACTCTCGCTACGCTGTCCGTCCGTCTGTCTGTCACAGGGCTGTACCTTTTGAACGGTAATGCAAGGTAACTGGTTGAAATTTTCTCAGAAATTGTGTTGCTATGAGGTGTATCACGACAAATACTAAAAACAACAAAAAAGTCTAAAACCAAAGGGGTTCCCCATACAAGAAACCTCAAAAAACATGCATTTTTTTCAACGTTTTTGTTCCTTCTCTATCTTTAAAACAGTAATATATACCAGCATCAAACTTTGTCAGATTATAGTGTATATTATGTAGTTTATCAACAAATACTAAAAATAAGACAAACATAGACATATGTGGTGGTACCTGCGTAAGAAAGACATGCAAAAATTCATATTTTGCGCACAGTGCGTTGATGTCTTTTGATAAACTATCGTAAATTAAATCAGTTTTTATGGGGTATCAGGTCGTTGAGAGGTACTGAACCCTTACTGCGCGAGTCCGACTCGCACTTGGCCGGTTTTTTTATAACGTGTAATGTAAACCACATTGTCACATCATCGAATATTTGCACCATCTTTCAAGAAGCGTCGAAACGAGTCCTCGAAGTAAAAAACTCTGTAAATAATATCGATATTATCGTTTATCGTTACCGCGCGTGTCTCGGCGTGCGCTGCCCTACCCGGCTCCCTGCATCGGCAGCTGTGACAGATTTTGTATTTTTTGCACGAATATATCGGACATCGATTTGCAATTTTCGTGCAAGTGGTACCTTTAATATTCCTACCTGCTGGGCATGAAATATTTTTTGTATTATGCATCTGCAATCAATTCGAACTGATTCGAAATCAGAGGCTCTTGTGTAAAATGTATCCATTCCTGGGTAGCTGAGTAATTCTATCCAGAATAGAAAATACGCCTCAACTTACACTTGGCTATTTACAGTACCTACTCATGAAGAATTCAGCGACACTAAAACCCTGTTTGATGTAAAATTCAAGACATTTTGATACAGGGTCATCTGATGAAAGGTCCGGACATAATATAAAAGGAAGGTTTGGGAAAATAAACTCGCATAACTTTGATAGGTACGTTTCTTTGTTTTGTTTGCAATAAAAAATAAAGCTTCTGAATATTTCGAAGCTTTGGGAGATGTAAAGTCTTTTAGGCGACAAACGTATTTTTGTTTTTTTTTATTACCTCAAAAGAATGCCAGTTAGGCAGTCAGTCGTTTGTACCAATTAACTTAACACAAAATTGGATTGTGCAGCAATTAGGTAAAAATTAATATTGTCTTGAAAATTGTCTTTTTCATGTTGTCCTGCAATGGCCAATTCAACGAGATTCTTTGATTTACTCGGGCATATGAATGTTCTATAAACATCTGGTTTGCATCTTCAATGCCAAAATGCCAACATTCCTATACTTAACCGATACTTGGAGGACATCGACCGATCAAAGGACATCAAACTGGGGTATTTGAACAGTAGACGAGGATCCTAATGGCTCTGGTCCAGCAACACGACGGAGTTACAAATCGCTTTGAATGTTCGAAGCTTGAAGACGGCGGAGGTCAAGTGTTGAATATTCATGAGCAGTTGAAATTAAGCTTTGGTTTAATGGTGTTAGGAATAAGTTACAGGTGTACCAAGGTGTTTAAAAAAGTGACGATTTATTTGTACAAAAAATGTAGCCCTGTGTATCTGCAATACTAAAAAACTTTTCAAGCACTTTTTTGTGTCTTTCATTTGAACCAGCTTGGGGCTTAGTATGATAATTGTGTTGCAACGTTAATAAATCTGTTTACGTTTTTCTTTTTGGATCTCAACATTTTTCTCACTGCAATCAGCTTCGTTCGTGATGGATTAATTTGTTAGCAATTTCCCAACTTGAATTATTGCTGGACACCACATAAATCTTCTATACTACGATTACCGACCAGGGGTCTTACTCCCAACTGATTCCAGCTATGTATCAAATCGATCTAATGTCAATTCCTAGAGGAATGCAGTACGAATTGACACTAACTCGAATTCAAATTCGATTGATACAGAACTCGATCCAGTCGAGAGTAAGGCCCAGATGTAATAATTTCTTCCAACTGTAACTAAAAGAAACGTTCTCTTGAACAATTACATGCTATTACATTACCTAACGTAACCATGAATAAATAAGTTTAACGATTGTGATCAAGCGTGTCTGACTTCGTCTAACTTTCTCGTAATCTGATGGTGGATGGTGGATAATGTCCGGTTATGAGCGTGGCATCAATCATCCGCGACAGGGATGGAAATCGCTGCATAATAGGCCCCTACTGTAGCCTGACCTTCGTAGACCTTATTTTATCAAGGCAACGAGGCAAGGTAATCATAGCTTTTCTTGAAAAATGTGTAGCTAAGTACATAGGTCTCTGTAGTCACAGTAAACGTTCTCTCAGACAATACATCATAATCGTCTGTAACAGATGCCTTTGAAGTTAAGTCTCAAACTTTACCAGCATTCATCGATCGTTGCTATTTCTTTAAAAAAACAAGTGACTATATGATGACTGGCTCTAGAGACTTTTCTATCCAGGATTTTTTTTTCCGGTATTTCCTTGTAAAAAAGTTACTAGTTACCTATTTCAGTGCGGCTTAAACTTAAGAAAATACTTTCCTCAGCCGAACTTAGACAGCTATTATTTACAATTTGTCCCTCGCTGTCAAGAAAAAGAACTTCCCTTTTTTATTGAGTTAGGTATGTCTCGCAAACTGTGAGACAAGGGATTAAATTAACAACGAAGTATTGTTTGAAATAATGATAATGATAATTTATTTCAAACAAATTAAGCATATTTTACAAGGTACACTGCTGGGCACACTAGGATTCCCTGTGTCGTGGGAACCAGTATCTTCCAAAATGATTTGACTATTTAAATAGCTAGTCTCCTTTTCTGCAATCTTCATTCTTAGCTAGGACAACCACACTATAAGATGTAATATGACCTGGAACCTTAGCTGTAACACGTCCGAAAAACCCATTAAAGAGGTTAAAAGAAAAATTACAGTTGGAATTCACTTAAGTGACAGTCCTATAAACTCTATAACCCAAGTCGAATCGATGGTAAAGTCGTTTGTTCAATAGGGGACGAATGAGATCATGTTGGCAACACTATTGCATCCGACATCGTATAATGTTAATTTTATTGGATCTTGAGAACATTTATGTAAAATGTCACAAGTCACAACCTTGTTTCTCGCTGTCTTGGTGCGATTTTTGGGAAGAAGTTTCGGGCAACATTTTGTCGCTAAGTCAATGCGTCTTTCACTTCAGACAGCGATCTATTTTAGGAGCCAAATCGTTTATTTTTAAATCCTCGAGTTGTCCTAACAATAAATAAACGAAAGCACTATTTTACTTTTTATTTTAACCTTTGTTCCCTGTAAAAGGATGTAGGAAATGTTGGCAGTGTCATACAAGAGCGCTATTTATTGCGTGTGTATGCATTAACATAGTATCAAGGTTTAACTATTCCAATAACTACTGTAAGTGTCAGCTCAAAGAATGTTGGAATACATTAATTAGATTTATGTTTATACATAGTTGGTCTGATAGGAAATCTTTGTTTGGTTTGACATTCCAAAGAAGTAAATAAAACCGGCCAAGTGCGAGTCGGACTCACGCAGTAAGGGTTCAGTACCACCCATCTACCTGATACCCCATAGAAACTGGTTTCATTTACGAGAGTTCATCAAAACCGCACCGTGAAATATGAAGTTTTGCATCTCTTATGCAGGTACCACCACATTTCTATGTTTGCCCTATTAGTATTTGTTGCTAAACTACATATGCACTATATTTAGACCAACTATGACGCTGGTATGTATTACCGTTTTGAAGATGGAGCAGAAACAAAAACATTGAAAAAAATTCATGTTTTTCGAGGTTTCTTATATGGGACCCTTTTTGGTTTTTTATATTTTTTTATTTTTAGTATTTGTCGTGATAGTGGTCATAGAAACACATATTCTGAGAAAATTTCAACCGGCTACCTATTACCGTTCAAAAGATACAGCCCTGTGACAGTCAGACGGACGGACGAACAGCGTAGCGAGAGTAATAGGGTCCTGTTTGGCACCCTTTGGATACAGAACCCAAAAAAACGCGTTGAATTCATAACCTCCTTCTTTTTTGGATTCTGTTAAAAAGAGTATCAGGTTGTTATTATTGGTACTAAAAATTTATTTTCTATTGATGTTGACTTAACTTCGTCGCCTTCGATGTCTCAAAAACGCTGAGCGTTACTATATGCATGAAGTTTTTATCACAAATAAGTGACATGTAACCAATGCGTGTGCGTTTAAAAATATCACGCGTAGGTAGTTAACGCGTTACTTAATGTGATAACGCATAGACACATAGACATGCATGTTATTGTTTACATAATAGTTCAACCGAATCTGATGAGAACTATCGACTTGAAGATGCATCGACATTGGAGACCAATTGTAATTGTTTTGTAATTGTCCCGAGAGGCTCTCGTAACAAGGGAAAGCATTGTAGACTATTGGGTTAGTTCTGACAAGGATTTTAATTAAGTCGTACCTACCTAGATATGCTTCAAAATAGGTCAAACAATTCTATTGGAATGCTTGGCCTCTCAATTCCATTCAATTTTCTTTACGCAGTCGGAATTGTATAAAAATTATCTAATTAATAATGGCGCAAGTATAGACCAGGGATTCCCAAAGTGGTCGACATAAACGAAAACTGATTTGGTCGAAGAGGTCTAAAAATCGACCCCTATTAATTAACACAAGTTCTTATTTGAAACTTTCAAGATACTGTAAAAGTTGTGTTACGTGTACCAACTTGTTATAAGAATGACTAACATTTTAGTAGGAAGTATCATTTTTTTTTTTTTTTTTTTTTTTTTATTCAGATGGAACAGCAAACAGCTACAATATAAAAACTAATAATAAGACTATACATATTCAGTATAAACAATATTGCAGCCCACAGCGCTGTTCACAGATTAACTGTAATACATGCAGTAAAATTATGTAAACCACTAGGTTGATTAAATTAAAAACTAAACAAACTAAACTAAAATTGCTAGACATAATTCCTAAAGTTAAATTTAAAACGAATGAAGCAGCTCTTAGAGAATTAGGCCTTTGAATTTATTTGGAGTACATATGAAGATATCCACATGTTCAAAAGTCTTATTGTAGGAGTCGACCATTCTGCGAACAGGTGAACGCAATCCAGAATTGGACCGGCATGTGCCCACTGAAAACAGCATGCCAGCACGAACCTCTCGCCTGTGGACGGTCCTAGGGACCGCATAGCATAACATGTTAGTCAGTTCTATGCAGTCAAATTTATTTTGGACAATATTATATAAATTTAGTGCTTCTAAGTACTTTCGTCTATTTTCGAGTGTTGTGAGTCTGTACTTAATGAGTAATTGGCTGTACGATAAATAATGCCTATGGCATCTATAGTGCATAGCTCGTAAAAACTTGTACTGGACGCGCTCTATCATGTTCACATATTTTTTATAGTAGGGAGTCCAGACGGACACGGCGTACTCTAGTTGAGAACGTATAAGAGCCTTATATAGACAGATATAGGACGATATCTTCTTAAAATATCTCGTCGATCTCATCACGAATCCGTACAGTTGATACGCCTTATTGACAATTTTTTCAATGTGCAAGTCCAAACACAATCTAGAATCGAGAATAACCCCGAGATCACGTATGGATTGTACTTTAGTTAAGGGAGCATCACACAATGTGTAAGTATAGTTTATAATGTTTTTGTTCTTAGTGAAGTTCAAGTAATTACATTGCGGTAGACTTAATTGTAATTTATTTCTTTGGCAATAGATCATTGTTGTACATACTACAAAAAAAGTCGATAAGCGTGCGCAAGTTCGTACCCAGATCAAAAACTCGGCAAATTTTGATGAGAAAATTATGTCGAGATTACTCAGTTAACCAATCGCAATGTTTTTAAATTGGTAAGTATTTTGTATCAATAGGAAAAGAACTAGGAATAGGATTTTTAAAGTAATTTGGCTATGGGGGTCTGAGGTATCAGTTCATTTTGGAAAAGGGGTCTCTTGCCCAAAATAGTTTGTGAATCATTGATATAGACCATATGCAATGCAATTAATAACAAGCAAATAATACTCATTATTACTACTATGAGCACATATGGGCATACCATACTATGGCGGCTTGGCGGAACCATTTGTAAACAGGATGAAATGAAGCTGTTAAGTTATAAATATCACCTTTATAAAGTTCAAAACAACAGAATATACCTATGAATCCCGTCCTAAAAATATATACTACCGTACCGGACATCCACATCCAGTATCTTGCATTATCATGCGCCCGCGCTTCGCAACTTATCGCCAGTTACGCATTCCTCTGCGGTTTGAACGAGGATAATTTGTTACGTTAATTATCCTGGTATTTGTCTAAACATGGCGATAAGTGATGTTTAGCAATGTTATAAAGTTGACCATGTTTAGACAAAATTAAACTAATAACATGAACAATGAAAATATGATCACAGTTCGTCCACATTTTGAGAGACGAAGACCAGATAAATAAATAGAGTCAGAAAAATATTTCATACATATTATCACGCCTGTTTTACAGTATGTAGGTTTCCCACGGTAGGCAGAGACTATGGATTTCCACCTGCTACGATCCTGACACACCTCTTTCGCTTCATCTACGTTCATTAATTTCGTCATTTACGTCATGCATGCTCGTCGGCTTAAAGTACTCTTAACCTGGCACTTTTGAGAACGTCCGCGATTTGATCGTGATACGTTCGCTGAAGTCGTCCCCTTCCAACTCTTCCTTCCACAGTCTCTTCGTATACTTGTTTCGTCAATCTCCTCTCGTCCATTCTCTCTATATGTCCAAACCATCTTAAGATACCTTTCTCAATCTTTGGCACTACATCTTCTTTCACTCCACAACGTTCCCTTATCACGTTATTCCTTACTTTATCTCTCAAACAACAACATTACATATTTATAATGCACTAGCTGTGCCCGCGGCTTCGCCCGGATACTGAAATAAAATATAGCCTATGTTTCTTTTGGATAAAGTAGCTTTCTAATGGTAATAGAATTATTAAAATCCGTTCAGTAGTTTCAGAGTTTATCGAATACAAACAAGCAAACTAACAAATCTTTCTTCTTTATAATATGAGTGTAGGTAGTTATTATACCTTGCAATACACTCAGATGTATATTTTAGCATCTGACAGCACATTAGGACGTATGGCATTCAGCTATGAGGCACGAAGCCATAGGTACTCTAACTTACGTAGTAACTATTAAGTAATCTGTGCTCTAACATATAGATCATTCAGAGATTACAAAACAAGCTTTTGCGTATCATAACCAATGTAACATGGTTTGTAGTCTAGTGCTTCGTTTGGTACAAACTTTGTACAAAACGAAGCACTACACCATGACCTAGACATTCTGACCATTAAAGAATAAATCATAAGCTATGATGCCATATCCTATAAGGAAGGAATCCGTCGCCATCCGAACATCCTGGCAAACCATCTCATGAAAGACTTAATACACAATACCACAGGACCTGTTACAAAATTAGCAAGATGCTACCTTAGTTTTTATTGGATGTGTCATAGCCTTATAGGACACATTGACACATACCATGCAAGACAATTACTGAATGTCCTATAATAGTGACAGGTTGTAAGAGGCAAAAAACTGACAGCAGATTTATTTAAATTTTTTAGCGGTAATGTGAAGAAAAGAGAAGCTACAAGTAAAGAAGTTAAGAACATAAACACACTACAAATAGTATGTAATATAAGTAATTGTAAACAATACTCGAAATCTGAGTTGACCGGCCCGAAGTTAGGAACTGTGCATGTTTTCCCGCCATCCACCAATGACACCCATAAAATGATTACTGCGACCACAGATTTCTGAAGTCATATTTCTGTGACTACGACGGTCTTGTGACAACGTTAGGCCAGCCAACTTAGATTGCGCGTATTGTACCAGTACGATAAGTCGAACTGTCCCAATAAGGCTCATTGTTAACATTTTGTTACATCCTGTTTTAATAAAGAACAGAGTTTACTAGCAATACCACCCAGAAACATAGAAACGGTCACTTGTCTAACAACTACAATCAATTAATTTGTAGATAACAATAGTAATAAAATCATGTCGTAATGTTAATATTTCGTTACGAGGATAGTTGACGACACGCGTAACCATTTCTATTGATATCGTATACTGTTCTTTTGACCAATAATAAAACTAGACTATGCAATATCTATGGACGTTTTGAGTCACGTTCATTGATTACAAAACAAACAAAACGGCGGTTGTAAGACTAGTGAAGATAGTCTCGTTTGGGTAGATTTCATTAAAAGCTTATAGGTGATATTATTATGCTCTAAGAAAAAAAACTCATGAAATTTAATTCTGACAAGTACCTCCGTATATCCTCATCTTCCTTCCCTGGTCCCAAATTACTTGGGGTAGGCGTAATACGTCTTCTTCTATTTTCATCTGTCAGCCCTCATCTCATTTAGTCCCTTTTCATCCATATCATCATCATCATCATAACATCACGCCTGTATCATCCATATATCTTCACGCTATCCATCCATCTTTTCTTTGGTCTCCCTCTCCATCCATGAACCTTAGTAACATGCGTTTCATCCCTGCTCATCACATGCCCATACCTACCCAAACGATTTCCTTTCAACTTTTCTATTACTGGCGCCACTTCCTCTGTTATTTTCATTTCTTACTTTATCCATTATTGTCACTCCACACATTCATTTCAACATTCTTATCTCTGCTCCATGCAATCTTCTTTCATTCGTCTTCTTCATGGCCCAACATTCGGATCCATACAGAACGACAGGTCTTGTAACAGATTTGTAAATTTTGCCCTTTAATTTAAGGGACATCCGTGGGTCACAAGTTGTTCCTGTGACCTGTCCATCATTTCCATTTCCCCCGTACATCCTATCAACCTTTTTATTAGGCGATGCCAAAAATATTCGCCCTCGTGGACCGCTTCGCAAGAGTGAACGATCTTTAGGAACATCACCATCAGCAAATGGACTTTAACCTCAATAACTACATTTATATAGCTTACAATCTATACCAGCGGTACTCTAAGTGTGTTCCGCGGAACCCTAGGGTTCCGCGATACCCCTGTAGGGGTTCCGCAAGAATTTAGAAAAAAAAAACAAAACACCTCTCTCTGGTCACTGGTCGAACGTTTTGAATCCGCCCGCCGCGCGTATACTTGTGAGCGCGCAGTCCCTTTGATAAAAGCCGCCTCTGAATTAGACGCTATAGTTGTGAACAAGCGACTTTCGGCTCTATCTTCAAAAGCATAAAGTCGAGATTGTTTACAACGCATTTTTTTGTATTTATATTTTTATTTCCGCTTTTTGTTTATCAAAGGCGGCGCCCTACTCGAGTATTTTTGAGAATGTTCGAGTTCGAGTCTAGGACTAAGTATAAAAGCGCTATTATATAAAAAAAGTCGCGCCTCGTCAGTCAGTTGACGATTATTAGCGTTCGGAGCGATAAGTTCGTACCTACCTACTTACAAGCTGGCTAGCCTGCTGCCTTCTTGTAATTTCTACTGCCCGCTGTATTCTGATTGTATCAGTTTTGTACATTTCTTCTTTGGACTAAACTTTGTCTCATAAACGCAGTAACGATTGTGCATTATTTTGACCCTACCATCCTGACGTGTAACATTATTAATAAAGAAGAATGGAACGTTGGCTTAAAGGTGTTAAACGTGTTGCAACGACATCTTCTAATGACGCTGAATGTTCAAAAGCAGTACGCGCGGAGAATACAGCAATTACCGATCCAGACGATGATGCCACGACGTCAAGCTCCACGGTTTCAAAGACGAAAAAAAGGAAGTATGATGAATCATATATCAGTTTCGGATTTGTTGATTCCAACGGCTCACCTCTCTGCATGTTATGTAGTAAACTGCTTCCTAATAGTTCCATGGCACCTGCCAAATTACGCAGACATTTAGAAACTGTACACCCCGAGTCTAAAGACAAGAATAAAGAATTTTTTGTTCGTAAAAAAGAACAGTTATTGGAAAGTCAAAAAAATATGATGCATGTAACACAAACTATCAATGAAAAGGCCACGGAGGCATCATATTTAGTTAGCTATCGCATTGCACAAGCAGGTGAAGCGCACACTATCGCTGAGAATTTAATAAAGCCATGTGTGTTAGACATAACAAAATGTATGCTCGATGAAAAATCTGCAAAGCATCTTTCTACTGTACCGCTATCAAACGATACTGTTTCACGGCGAATCCATGATCTGGCAAGCTACGTCAAACAAGAACTAGTTGCACGACTACAAAAAACACGATTCGCCTTGCAAATGGATGAGTCAACTGATGTCACTGGTCTGGCTATCTTGCTGGTTATCGTGAGATATCCATATGAACGTTCTTTTGAAGAAGACATGCTTATGTGTTCACCGCTGCCCACAAACACTACCGGGGAAGAAATTTTTAATAAAATAAACATATTTTTTAAAGAAAATAATCTTAGTTGGAACGATTGCATTGACATTTGTACAGATGGGGCCAAGGCGATGACAGGTAAAACAGCAGGAGCAGTATCACGAATAAAAAGTAAAGCGCCTAATTGTAGTTCCAGCCATTGTATTCTGCATAGACAAGCACTTGCGATGAAGCAAATGCCGTCAAATCTAAAATTAGTTATGGATGAAGCGGTAAAAATAATTAATTTTATCAAATCACGACCACTACAATCCCGATTGTTCTCATTATTGTGTGAAGATTATGGCAGCAAACATAAAACACTGCTGCTCCATACAGAAGTGCGATGGCTGTCTCGGGGTAAAAATTTAACAAGGCTATTTGAACTTAGAGCCGAGTTACAAATGTTTCTTTCAGCAGATACAGTTTCTTTTAATTTGAAAGACCGTTTGTATGATAAAACTTGGTTGTTCCGATTGTCTTTTATGGCGGATATCTTTCAAAAACTGAACGAATTGAATTTATCATTGCAAGGTAAACAGACAACAGTGTTCCAGGCCTATAACAAAATAACTGCCTTCAAAAGAAAATTAGATTTTTGGATTATTTGCGTTGGTAAGAGAGAAATAGAAAGCTTTACGTCACTCAGTGAGTTTGTTAGCGATAACGACTCGGAAATGTTTCAAGATGATGTGTTTGAAGAATTGGTCCAATATCTCACTTCGATGCGCGCATCTTTTGTAAAGTATTTTCCCGAAGAACATAATACAAAAATGAAGCTGAATTCATGGATTCATAATCCTTTTTTACCCAACTTGCAAAAGCCCGAAAGTATGTCAAACGAGATATATGAATCTCTTTTAGAAATGTCATCAGACACAAGTATGGAGTCACTGTTCAAAACGACGCCTCTCAACGATTTTTGGTGCAGAATCCGTGATGAATATCCAATGCTTGGCAGAATGGCTCTGAATATTCTTCTCCCGTTCCCAACAACATATTTGTGCGAAACAGGATTCTCAACCTATGCAGCCACGAAAACAAAATATCGCAATAGACTGGACGCCGAACCTGATATGAGACTTCAAATGTCTTCTATCAAACCTGATATCAACCAATTGATGAAAAATAAAAAACAGTTTCATACCTCCCATTAGTTAAGATTTTTTCATTTTTAATATCTTCTATTATTGTACTTGGCATGTGGTTAAAGTAAGTAATAATTAGTAACTGTTACATTGTACTTTTATTATGCTTATATAATAAAGAATACACTTTTAAAAACTATTGTTTTATTGTAGGGTTCCGTCAAGTATTTTGCTTGTCAAAAGGGTTCCGTGACCAAAAAAGTTTGAGAACCGCTGATCTATACACTTCTGTTAACCCTTTAGGTAGGTACTCACGTGTAACGGTCATGCACACAGAAATATATGACTATCGCACTTTCAAGTGGAGATCATAAAAATTCTTCACACAGCATTTAGAACTCTATTCTCGTTATGCTGTTTGAGACAAACATCTGGGAATGCGTGTGACCAAATTATGTTGCTTTGTATAGACTAAGTCGGACAGTATGGTAATTTTGGTAAAGAGAATACCAGGCCCCTCAGAAAGTATTGCGAAAAAAAGTTTTTATATATGGGAGACTGGCCAGTTATAATGTTTTTCGAAAATATGATTATTTATAAGTAAAAATAAGTAAGTTCCAATTTCAAAATTTCCCTCCACATTTTTTGCGAGTTAAGGCTAGGCTCCCAAAATGAGGTCACTTTTTGAAAACATATGCTGAATCGAACACATGCTTGATGAATGTCAAATTTAGAAATATGTTTTTTTGAACCTTTTTTTTTTGTTTGACTAAACAGTTACATAATTGGTTGATTTTTGTTCGATACTTTTATTTTTTCAAAATCATGCGTTTTTAGAGATTTTTCGAATATTTCTCCTTTATTGTTTAAGTTAGCTATATAAAATGTATGCAGATAGGAAGATAATAAAGTTTATTAAATACTGGCTAGAGGAAATTTGTATAAATTGTTTAGTATTCTTGTAATAAAACGAAAACTGTTTTGTGACTTACGTCATTTACTTCCGTGGTAAAACGCGCGAGAATGATTTTCTCGAAAATGAGTTCTATTGCAACACGCATAAAATTGACGAGAGCGGCCCGCAGTTGCGGTGTGTAAGGGGACTGCGAGGGTGGGAATTACGTTTTGGGAGCGTCCTCTTAATTCAAAGTATTGTGTCTCACTGAAATATGGATCTGCGCCGGGAACATTTTAGAGCTATGATTTTATACGATTTCAAGTGTCGCCTGAAACCGGATGAATCGTACGATAGACTTCAAATGGCATTCATGGATGAAGGCCCTTCCAAGGCAACCGTGTATCGTTGGTATAACGAATTCAAGCGCGGTCGACCAACTTTGGGGGATGACGAAAGAAGCGGTCGCCCTTTGACGGCTGTTACCGAAGAAAACGTGCTAGCAGTGAAAAATTTAATCCAAGACAATAGGCGAATTACATATCAGGAGATTCAACACATATTGAAGATTGGATCGGGAAGCGTTCACGAGATTCTACACAGCCATCTTCGCGTGAGGAGGATAGTATCACGCTGGGTGCCGCACAACCTCACCGATGCTCAGAAGCAGGCCCGGGTGGAATGGTGCCGTGATATGCTTAACAAATTTGAAGCAGGCTCGTCTCGGCGTGTTTACGACATCGTTACAGGTGATGAGTCCTGGATTTATCAATACGACCCAGAAACCAAGCGCCAGTCGACTGTTTGGGTGTTTCAAAATGAGCCAACGCCTACCAAAGTGAAGCGATCTAGAAGCGGGGGTAAGATTTTGATCGCTAGCTTTTTTAATTTGACTGGCCACTTGGTATCAATTCCCTTACGGGATCAAAGAAGCATTAATGCCGAATGGTATACTACCAAATTTTTGCCAGAAGTTTTCTCTGTTATAAGCAACAAGCGACCAAACACAGGGCTCCGCGGGCTACTGCTCCACCACGACAATGCACCTGCGCACACCGCACTCAAAACGAGGGACTTCCTGGACAGCACGCCAGTCAAACTCCTGGGTCACCCTCCTTACAGCCCTGATCTAGCACCGTGTGACTTCTTTTTATTCCCAAAAATAAAAAATCAGCTCAAAGGGATACAATTTTCGTCGCCGGAAGATGCGCTGGCTGCGTTCGAGCAGGCTGTAAACGAGGTGTCTGCGGCGGACTGGAAAAAGTGTTTTGAAAACTGGTTTAGGCGCATGAATCTTTGTATAGAGGCTGGTGGAAAGTACTTTGAAAAGATTTGATAAAAATATATGTACGTATAGAACAATTTTTTTTAGTTTCGCAAAACTTTCTGAGTGTCCCACGTATATGCCAGTTTTACCCGAAGGAACAGGCAAATTGTTTATAACGTTCGCTCATTTTCCTCCAAAGGCGTGAAGTCTCTTTTTGATCCTATCTTAATTTTTTGGTACAGTCGACTGCATGACAGTGGTAACACTTCAATTCGAAAACCGCCCTTACTGCTTACGAAATAAAGATGCAGCTAATGTCAAAGTGTTACCACCGACGTGTGGTCGACCGTACCAACTGTTGGCTGCATTAGAAATTGCCTAACTGAAAAACAATACCTAGAATTCGAAGTACAAACCAAGAACACTGCGCGTGCAATTATGGGGAAACAGTCCTACACAGTAATGTTCAAAAATATAGGAATGCTAATTATATTAAAGTGTTTTATCTTTATACGTACGTCATTCATCCTTCAGGTAGACAGGAACTCCAGAATGCCACGTGCTCCGATCCTTACAAACCAAACCTCGTTCATGTGGTTCCGTCTTTATGGACATGTACTTCGTGAGTACTAAGCACTTGACCCTTTCGAAGGCTATCAAGTAAATTATATTTAGTCTGCCCGAGTAAGAGCAAAAAAGTTTTGTCCAAAAAAGAAAAAATAATGCGTAACAGCTGCTCCAAAATTTTTGCAAGCTGTATGAATGGACTTATTAATACATATTTAATCATAAGTTTAATAATCAAGCTGTTTAGATCTATTTTGAAATTGAAAGAAATCTGTTAGTGTTAACATTGTATTGTGAAAAATATTGAACAAAAATAAGTAAATAAACATAAAACAAATAACTATAATTGAATACCCTTCAATCAATAATGAAAAGCAAATAAAATAGCGATTGAAAGACATCAATAGATTCAATTAGGTAGAAGTTACTTACCTAATAATACGGCCGATATTCCCATTCAATCGAATCAATCTTCATTACGGGCCTTCAATACAATTTAACTGTGAAAATAAATCGCCGTATCTAATGAGAAATGAAAGTATTTGCTGGTATCCATAAAATTATGATTCCCTGGTAAGCAGCACCTGCTTACCAGGGAATCATAATTTTATGGTGGTCCATTTTCCTGGTACTAAAATTACTATATTTATCCTATACGGACGTTGTATATAACGACAACATTCAACAAGCGCAGTTTATGTTAAAATTAATTTTGTTCACTGATAATTTGGGTAAATCTGGCCTTCGTTACATCCTGGGCATATTGACCTAAAAATAAATCGGGTATGGTCCAAATTATGGCTAATAAAGAGATTACACGTGGTGAGATCGTTGACCTGGCCGAAATTGTATTGTAACCCCCTCGGCGAACACATGGGTTTGCTCAGACTTGTTTGCACATAAGAGTTTGTGTATGATATGGTACAAGCTATTGATAGATCTCGTTACGGTTTGTAGGTCAATTAACGTCCCATATTGGTTGTAAACTATTGCAAGGGCGTTTGCAATTAATTTTGTTAGCCCTACGAGTACTTATTAGACTGATCACTTGTGTTGTGAACAAAAATTGCAGTGGAATTCGGTAGAAACTCTCAATTATGCAAGGTTGTCGTACAGTTGCGAAACATGGTTTCCTCGATAATTTTTTTGAGCAAAAATGTTTACCATCATGACTTGAAAGCTTAAGAGGAAATGCGGGCAGAGAGGCATTTGAAGATAATGTATTTGAAGAAACTATCGCTGTCGCTTTTCCTCAAGTAAGTGCGATAAGGACAACTGCAGTTCCGACTGAATAGCCTCAGTAAAAAGGTCATAATTCGAGGTTTGTCACTCGATTATTTTCTCCTCCGAAACTGGCCCAATTTGAAAGATATTTCATAAGCTGAATAATAATAATAATAATGTCCTCCCGGCCGAATTTCGGTCACGGAGGCCAATCTCAACAGAGACTAGCCATCTGCGTGGGACATATTATAGTGCACAAGTGTGTGCGCAAACACAGGTGCACTCTCTATTCCCTCACTCTCATTATCCGATGGGACGGCAATTCGACACGACCGGAGAGAGATCAGGCGCAGGACCAACGGCTTTACGTGCTCTCCGAGGCACGAAGGGGTCTCGATGTGTAACGAAACGGTCACCCATCCACAGACTGACCGCGGCTAGTGCAGCTTAACCTCGCAGATCGTATAATCCACACGGTTCTTACTTAGCCACGAGCCACACAGTACACATTCTTCTTATAAGCTGAATAAGAAAAATGTGTACTGTGCCGCTATGTTTTTTCTTTATCATTAGTAGTTGTCAAATTTATACAATAGGCATCTGTAGACAGCGGTCTAAATTGGGTAATTTAAAGATTTTTTGAGGGCTACTAGAAATGATTTATCAACAAAAACGAAACAAAGCGGCAAAGAAGCAGCTGATATTTGTTTTAAAAATCATTGCTCTGGGATTATACAACAGACAGAAAACAGTCGAGAGCGTTTGTATGGAGAAAAGATCACCCGCGTTTCCTCTTAACTCTGATATTTGGGCTTTGCGTGGCTCAAATAATCCGCTGTAATAAAAATGTAATAATGCATACCTGTCCTACATTTCGCTCATCCACTAGGTCAGCATGTGCAGGGTGAGTACTAGAAGCAAGCACAAACAGTGGAGGGTTCTCGATGCCCATTTAGGATTTACTTCACGAATGGGGTTCCGGTTGGTAATTCGGAATTTACACGATCCTTCGAAAATCAAAGTTTTCTTTGTTGAGAGACTTGAGAGAGCAGTTCTGTAGGTAGAGTCTGACCACGTCACAGACCAGTAAGCCTCTAGACGCCTATTAGCTGGATACCCCCGGTCACAAAGCATATGCAGTAGCACTGCATATCTTACGCCCAGCCACCAATCGAGACGTCAGCGAGCGGCACTAATCATATCACCGAACATTTGAGCCGACCAATCATAACGCGCCGTCCGCCCCCCGGTCCCCGCCAACATTTTACGACTGTGTTCTCATGCAATACTTTGTTTATGTGGCGTCTTGAGGCTTACTGGTCTGAGGATCACTCTAACTCTGCGTAGGAATTATGGCAACAAAGCAAACAATAACTTGTAATAATCTTATTATTACAATGCAGAGTTAGTTTTGTCAGACTAAAAGTAAGTAAGTACAGACCAGTAGTTTCTGTGCATTGGAATGATAAGATCATTACAGATATTTTGATAGTTATTGTTTAGGGAGCGTTCAAGTATTACGTAACGAATTTGGGTGTGGGGGGGTCTTCTGAAACGTTACGATGCGTTACAGGGGCGGGAGGGGGATTTACTCTACGCGTTACTTAACATTGTTTTAACCCTTCAGATTTAAAAAATTTATGACAAAAAAGAAAAAAAAAAAAAAAATCTTGCTTTTAAAAACAAGACAGTTAATAATTGTGACTCAAGTAAAAATGGTCACTTGGTGAGGATTATGTAACGTTTTGTGTAAAGAAAAACGTTACGGCGCGTTACATGGGGGAGGCGGGGTAAAAATCTCCAAAAATTGCGTTACTTGATACTTGAACGCTCCCTTACGGGGTTGCCATAATTCCTATGCCAAGTTAGCGTGGTCAGGCTGTCTTTGTAAAACTACTACTGGGTATGTGCAAAATGTTAACGATCATCATCATTTTAGTCAGCAAGCAGAACTACTACTACTGTTACTAATACCACAGAAAAGTTTCTAATACCCATGTGGAGCGATAAAAATTGCAATGATACATTTATTGCTTGTAATAGTCGCGATCTAGCATCATAACAACCCTCATATTTTCCGGATGTTGTAGTTACAACAAAAAATTACAAAAAAATAGAAATACAGATCTGTTGCTTATCCAAATTCTACTTGAAACATTGTGAACTGATGACATTGTTTCGAAAACACTTTCAAAGTACTCCATTTTCTTAATTACTTCAGCTGGAACAAACAGTAAAAGCAGTTTGATTAAGTAATTAATTACACTAAGCTTTTCCTTCGCGTTTCTGATTGAGTTTGAAACGATTTTACTGCACAGTACAGCGACCACTCAGCTGCTAGGCAAACTCGAATAAGAGCGAATAAGTAGGAAGTAACTTATTTGTACAAAGCTTTTGTTCTGACCTACATTACGTAATAAACAATAAACTATTTAAAAAAACCGGCCAAGAGCATTTCGGGCCATGCTCAGTATTATAGGGTTCCTTAAGTAGGTGTAATTACAAACGAATCAAATCGTATATTAATCATGTTTTGATTTTTTCAAATAAAAAGTAGCTAAAGGAGCATTATTTGCTATCATTATTTTTCTCTAAGATCAATGACCTTTGAACTAGGACGTTTTAAGTATTTTTCAGTTTTCTCTCTATAACTCAAAAAATTATAATCACATTATACTCGAAATAATTTTAAAAGAGAGTTTTCATAAAGGTCTATCAATGTGGAAGATTATAACTTTCTACGTTGCATAGTTTAGAAATGGCAGGGGGGGGGACACATTGCAAGCCACTTTGGCGGGCTATATTTCGCAGATGGTACACCTGATAAAAAAGTGGTGTATGAAACATTACCTTCATTTTAGTAGACCTATTCAATGATACCCCACACGAGGGGGTGCAGCGAAAAAAATTTTTCATCCCCATTTCACATGTATGGGCGCCACCCCTAAAATACGTAATCACGATTTTTTTATTCTTTTAAAATTGAGATCTATATGTAGACTATTTTTTTTACAAAATTTCATTTACTTATGTTAATAACTGTAGAAGTTATTAAGCTGTAAAGGATTAGGACAGACGGACAGACGGACGGACATGACGAAACTATAAGGGTTCCTTGTTGGACTTCGGAACCCTAAAAAGAGTATATCCATGTAGTTTCTTGCCGGTTCTTCTCCATAGGACCCACAATTTGGAACCGTGCAACTCTCTAGTTGACGTTACAAAAGTGCCTGTAATTAGGTTTATTTGAAATAAAAAACATTAGAATTTGTTCCTAGTCTCAATGTACCTAATGAATTTTATCTTCCTTCTTATTCGGGTATCGCAACCAATTCTGGAGGTGTGGCCCCAACAATCTTCAGAGTGATTCGGCAACTTTTTATTAACATCTCATCAGTCTGTTGGTTAAGTAAGTACTTGTATCTTTCGCTTTCATGTCAATCATGTGATACGTTATTACCGTAATTTTCTTATGTATTTACCATAGCTGTTTAGGTGGTATTTAGCGTTTTACTTACAACAATCTGACAAGTGACAACACGTCGGTCGATCATACTCCATCACTAACTTTTTATTCAGCATACACTTCGCAACGTTAGTTGATACAACTCAACCATAGGCGTTTAAACTGTCATGAAGCTGTTGGGTGTTACAGAATGGCCCACGTCGTCGCGTGGCTCACCAGTGCCGCACGATGGCTCATGGTAATGACCGCTAACACGCAACCTCCTCACTATCTTACTATTTTACTACTACGAATCTTTACTTCCGAGAACGCCAGCTAATTGTTACGTCAAGCTGTTTTTGCCATCTTCGATTTTAATGATCCTCTCTCTTACACATATGTATTATACCGTTTATTTGTTTTTTGCACATCACGCGATGGTTGTTTTTTGCACATTCAACGCGATCTTTCATTATAGACATTCTAGAGTTATATCTTTGATGTTCGTATTTTTTTTCCTTTTTAGATCTGTTTAGAAATCCACGCTTACCGTGCCTCGGAGAGCACGTTAAGCTGTCGGTCCCGGTTGTCATACGAATATCTATGGCAGTCGTTACGGGTAGTCAGAAGCCTGAAAGTCTGACAACTGGTCTAACCTCCGAATATCGGTATTACCCAGAAACTGGGTTGCGGGGGTCTGATGGCAGTCGCTCCGTGTAAAATACTGATGTTCAGCCGCGTCTGGCTAGTCTGGAAGCCGACCCCAATATAATTGGGAAAAAGGCTCGGAGTATGATGAGTAAAGTGCATCCACGTTTCTTGTTTTTTTATCCAGCTATTGATTGACGAACATTACAGGCTAGATGGTACAGTTCGCATGTTTCTGTTGCCGCACTGTACAAATATCTGGCATGCTCCCACAGTCCCCACAGTCCCCACAGATCGCGATCAAAGGCCATATCCATGTTATATTGTGTAGTCTCGAAAAGCTATCGTTTTTCTTGCATGTCCAATATCCATATTAACAGTGAGCTCTCCCGAGTGTTGTGATAATAAGTTGTAACTATTTCATTGAAATGATTGATACGTATTTGTGACAGCTTGATATTCTACGATGAAAGAACATACTTACTTGATATTTTACTTTGCCTTTGTGTGAATATATGTTATATAACTATGATATTATTGTATCACACAAGTTATAAATAGTTATAATGAAGGAAAGTGACCCCATTTAATTTGAGACGAGCTGGATCATATTTCAGTCGCTTTCCGACGGAGACTATACACATGTTATCGGACACAATATTATGTACTTAAATTAATAACATACATAATTATTGTAGAATGCTAATTAAATAAGCAACTTACTAAATACTGCGGTTTTCCTTACCAGTGCAGTTATTTTTAACAGTATTAATGCACGCGAATCAACACGGAATGTAATTAATTTTGTAACTCTATAATGTATAAGATAAAAATACTCAATCAATAATAGTAGTTTATGAAACTGTTGCATAATAGGGGTTATTAAAACACGAGTGTGAGTTTAAAAACCGAGCCGTAGGCGAGGTTTTTAATAGTATCACACGAGTGTTTTAATACCTAATTATGTCAGTTTCATACACTATTTTATCTACACTCATACAATTTTAAATAAAATACCAAAGTCAAAATCTTACTAACATTGTCGTTGTTTTTCTTGATGTCTCTGGTAAAAGATTGTTCGTCATTTACGTTGCTGCATCCAGAAATTCAGGCGGGGTCATATTTTCCTCAGTTCAGTATCACTGCTGTAGTCAGATATTTTTGCCCAGAATAAAACTTTCGACACACAAAACCATAATAATAACGTAAACAATAACAATAAATTTACAAGTAACGATGTCCATATCCAGTAGGCCAGGCGCGCGGCCGCGCACGCGCGCTGGTGCGCGCCTACACAGATAATAAAATATTGTCTGGCGACAACATTATAATCGGAACTAATTTTCTATCCTTGTCAGGATTCCGTCAATCTCTGTTTTATCATACAAAAAATATGCCTGTAAACACTTAAATATAATTAAAAGCAATATGACAATCAAAAGTTCTGCCAAAAACGCGATTTTAAACGATAAAAATTTTCAATGTATGACAAGTGGCGCCACCCTGAATTTTGTGTACTCATTGGTGCCAAACTGTACGACTGCTAAAAAAAAGGTTTGAAAACTCCTTGGTTAGGTCGAAGTGGCATTAAAAACTCCTTAGTTAGGCTGAAGTGTGCGGTTATGGAAAAAAAATTAAATTACCGCATTGTTTTGTTCAGCAAACTGTATCGTAATTAAACTTTTTAAATTCATAACAGGTGCATGTGCGTAAAGTATGTCATTATGACATTACTTTCGAGTTCATAATTCGAATTTTACGATACGAGTGTAGATAAAATAATTAATGAAATAGGTCGATACTTAATGTATTATTTTTTAACGAAACTGATACCTACTCAATAACAAAGTCGTTGCTTCTTTTTAGGGTAACAATTTGAGGGTAGTTCACATAATATATTTAGCAATCTTGACCCCAAACACCATAAAAAGGGCCCAAGGGTGTAATTTGCTTCTCAACCGCTTTGCATTCCGTTGCACGACAACTTTATGAAGAAACAAAATTCTAGGCCCCTTCAAAATATTATCAGATTTTAAAACGTGTTTTGATTGAGAGTGGAATTACATCAGAATTGAGTTTTTTCACTCTTCAATCAGCTAAAATAAAACATTATATCGATGCGATCAAATGTATGCAATCGATTGTCTTTTTATTTTTCGATAGCATAATATTATTGCCAATCTGGACCTCGTCGTCAACGTATCCATCGTTCTATTTATACATGGACTGTCCATTAAAGCAATCCATCGAATTGTACCCAAAATGGGACATTGCTTGAGCTGATTAGGACGAAAATCTAGGCCCATTTTATTAATAAACTGCTTTCAACATCCCTCTTTGGAGTAATCTGAAAATTTAAAATCTCAACGACATATCACCTAAGATTGTTTTCAATTACACTATTAACGTAAGTAGATCAGATATCAAAAGCAATAAGATTATCTTACACTAAATATATTTGTTTTATCAACATGCTTCTGGACTTCGTTAGACTTGTTTGCGTGTAAAACAAAGCGGTTTATGTTTTGGTACCACTTGTACCCTTGGTCGTCGACCTGCGATCCCGACTTGGAAGTCATCCAAGTTGTTTTAGGCTAACCAAACTCATACTATGCTGAAGAGGATACGTTAATAGGCTAAATAGTCCATATAATGCTCTATAGAAGAAATTAGTGTGAATAAAAGGAGATTCATTCATGTCATATATTTTGTTCCAAAGCGGTGGTGATGATGACTCAAAAACATACGGAGCTCATACGGAGTACCGTTTTCTTCCTTTGTATTACGTAATCGATCCCGGTGTCCGACTTCCTTTTGCACTGGAGTTGACTGGGTCAAAGCATTTCCTACTGACATACTCCTTCGGTATGCTCGTAACCTACATATGTATTTATCGTAAAAGTAAGTATATTTATCTGGGTGCCGATGGTCCGGCCTTAAAGCCTTATCTTACTTACACAGTACACTTGCCGGTCAATCTGGGTCCTTTTCAAACGTCTATACTACTTCCACAGTTTTACTACTACTTCCTTACCTCTAGCAATGTCATCTCGTCGTTACGAAGGAGTCCCAACCATTGGGCCTTCCATTCCGACCCCATGGGATGTGTACGCAAGGTATTTTTGGAGCGCAAAGTGGAAATAAATCCTTAGAACAATGTTAATCTAAGAATAAATCTTTAACCATCCATGAGAAAATTGTGCAGACGTTCCATTTTGGAGTGGGACGTATGACAAATTGTATGATATCGCGGTGAAACCGGTATGTTTTCGTTGCAAAAATCTAATTGAAAACATTACGCTCCTTCTGGGGCATTCGAGTAAAAAGAATAATACCTGTAGAATTATTATATAGACTCTTTTCAAGGATTTTTTCTTACAGCTAAACCGAATCGTCCGCTCCGCACAGCAATAACGGCGTCAAAGTGTAAAAAGCCAATTTATGCATCAAAAAGCTTAGATATTTGATATTTGTGCCGTGAATCAGATATTTGCGTGTTATGGTGCATTCTTCTTTGTATCGACGCGAGGTACTCGACGGAAATTGCTCATTGCTCCACACTTTTAATGACTACTTCCTTAATGAAAGCTTAATGAGTCTGCATGTGTGGAGAGGAATTGTTCACAATAATTAAGGTTCTTTTTTGTTGTTGCTATTCTTGTACAATTCGTAACTGGACTAATTAATGTTATTTTGTTATTTATTATAAGCCTGAAGTGTCCCACTGCTGGGCAAAGGCCTCCCTACTCTCCTTCCACTTCTCCCTGAGAATGTTATTTTGTGGACCTTTTTAATAGGCAAGGTTTTTTTGGACTTTCTTGTTGTGTGATTGCAACGTTTCACTATCTCATAGGTACAGAACCCGTGGGGCAATTGTGTAATGCATTCACTTTGACATTAGCTTTCATTTTGAAATTAAAGCAACACTCATTGCGTGGTATGTAGTTGCCGATAACACGGCGCAAAGAACATTGAAATCCAGATGATTGCGATCGCGAGTGAGTTACGCAATTCGGCAGCAGTTCTGAATTTGCAAGTTTCGCAACATACCAATTAAAGCTCTTAGAACAAAAAATATATTTGAAATAATAAATAATAATAATAATAAATATCTTCGGGACATTTTTTACACAGCACCACTAGATGGTGACCCAAACTAAGCAGAGCTTGTGATATGGGTACTGGACAATAGATATAATACTTATATACTTTTTACTAAAATGATACTATAATTTAACGAACTAAACTATAATAAAACTGAAACGGAGTATATTTTTTAATTCAATGGTATCTATAGTATATTAAAAATAAAAATAAAGTGTAAAGGACCAGACCAATACCTGTAAGGACGAATCACGTTTCTGTGGTTTTTGAACGTTTTCTTGTTTTGTTTTTTTAGAAATAAGAAAAAGTTACATACCAATACGTGATACATACCAGGGTTGTTACTGATGCCAAAATGTTGACATCCGCGGATGCGAATGCGGATTATTAGAAGTTCACAACCGCGGACGCGGATGCGGATTTCAAGATTTTAAAAAGTTCTTTCATATCCACAATGGAAAGCTCGTCAATAACTAAAACGAAACAAACATGACGTGTAGGATCTTGTACCCAATCCCAAAGTGTCTTCCTTTTGGTAAATTAGCAAACGAAGATAACAATGAGTAAAAACGCGCGAGGTACGTGCCACTCCGGCACCGCCTACTTTCTTTACATGTCATGACTTGTTTGTTCAAGTTTGTTGTTATGAATCCGCATCCGTGAAAGCTCCGCATTCATTGATGCAGATGCGGATGCGGATGAAGATGTCTGAATTAATGCGAATATTCCGCATTTGCGGGAGCGGATGCGAATTTCCGTAACACCCCTGGATACATCATAGATGCACCATAGTTCGTTCCGTCACGTTCGAACTTCGAATAACTTTTCCACGCTAGCGGATAGAATGTTCTTTTGCGCGAAGACGAAACAATAAAGAAAGCCTCACCGACCTAGTGAGATGAAAAAAAAAGTTCCAAATCTAAGACAGTGAGTGTTACATGCAAATTGTGGGGTTCCCTACTTCAAATCGAAAGTCAGTACATCTAATGTCTCAGCCAGAACGTATAAAAAAAAACTTTTGAAATTTTTCTTCTATTCACATAATTTTGGCAATCTTATTATCCTTCGCTTGCTCGGTAAACAATACAAGCACTCGCACTAAATAACAACTTTGCAGCACTGCAGACATTTCCATTCCATTTTCAAATTATATATTAAATGACCAATAATGACCTCCATTACGCCTCGGCGCCCCTTGGTATACAAACGACAGTAATAAATTAAAATGTTCTTCCTCGCGCCACTTACGCAGCTAAGGTTTATCCAATTATCCTTATTTCTTGACGTCCTCAGAATTTCAGCTTCATCCAGCAGTGTCATTAAACGGGAAAATCATTCTTATTTCATAATAAATTCCAGGCTAAATAACACAAAGGGAAATATTTCTTATTAGTCTTTAATTCTGATCAGGGTTGTTGCGAATATCAGCATCAGCATCCGCTGATCATCAGCATTATTTTCAACATCAGCATCAGCATCTGCATTAAATGATGCTGATATTTATGCTGATGTTCATGTTGTAACGTGACCGAAGGGGGAGGGGCTTATGGCAGATTTTTTTGTTTCGCTTGTGAGTTTTGACCGCTAGTATAATAAGTTTATGGTTTTGACCAATCATAGCACAGATTATTGCATTTTGGTGATTTTTAGCAAAACCAAAACAAACTTGTCTATTACGACAAATGTCAACAGCAGACAGTACAGTTGAAAGAGGCGTTCTAACAAAAAGGGAAATGTGGAGCTATTATAGTCAGCTAATAAAAAGCCAAGGATGAAAATAATTTATGCGATTGCCTTTGCTGGATAAAAAAAAAGCTTTTCATTAACGAATGCAATCGTAACAGAAGCATTAAGATAATAAGATGAACTCTACATTTTTAAAAACAATTAAATATTGGCGTTAGCGTTCGCGCTGCTCTTTTGTGCGCTCAAATTAGGTCCATCATTCATCATCATCATGTCAGCCAAAAGTCGTCCACTGCTGGACATAGGCTTCTCCAAGCAGTTTGGGGGAATATGCCATAATCGCCACGCTTGGCAGGCGGGTTGGCGATCTCAGTTGGTTGGTTAAATACTCAGACTACTCAGAGAACGCTGCTGCCCATCCTCTGGTGAATCCCTTGGTCACCTTTTACGAAACCCATGAAAAGATATAGGGTGGTGCAATTCTTTACGTCCGGCACCACACGGAATAAAGTAGGTCCAGTAAAAATAGTTTCACTTACAAAAGATTTCTTTCTTTATATGCAAAAACTTTGTACATAAGTTTATCTCTCGTTTGTTTAAGCATAGTGAAAGGAAGCTCAAATGCTTTTATTCAAAATTAAAAGCCTTAAAACTCCTTTTAAAATGCGCCTAAAATGGAGTAACGTTTTCGGTAATCCTAAAAAAAAATTGCATTTCTTTACTGGTTTGTCTCATGTAGATTTTCAATGTTCATGTTGTTTTTCATAATTTACCATATTTTTGTTAATAATTCGTAAATAAAATGTAGGGTCGCAATTTTTTTTCCTAGGGCTCTATGAAAACAGGAAAAAGTTTCGTTTGTTATATTATTTTGCAATTAATTTTAAAATTTGATTAATCACCGTAAAAGTTTTAAAAAGGCACTATTTTTTGCCTGTAACCAATATCGGATTTTTATAAAAAAAGATATATTATATAAATAAATTCAAATTACATTTTTATATAAATTCATAAGGTACACATTTCCAATTCAAAAAAATCAGCAGCAGCATCAGCATCCGCTGATGTCAATGTCAAAAATCAGCATCAGCATCCGCTGATGTGATAAAATTCTGGATCAGCAACAACCCTGATTCTGATGAAGGGAATTCCTTTTAAAGTCTAGGACGACATTGTATTTATTTTCTTAAAAATGCGTTGGGTAAATATTATGGATAAGTATTTTGTTTATTTGGTAAAATATGTTACTTATCATCGTAATTACATGTTATCATATGCTAAACTAAGCATGCGTTCACAGGCAGCGAGAATTATAACATTGCCATATGGCATATGGCTACGCTGTGGTCGAAAATCATACATTAGTGGGTCCAGAAATAACGTTTCATAAATATAAAGTATCTATTAGATCCTTCCGCACATTGTTTCAATCATATTCAAATCAATACGTTTACAATCACACCACGACCGGGAACGTTCGGAAACATTAGTTCGCGTGACGTAATCAAATTTAAAAAAATAGGAATACGTTCTGAGTCCCGCTATTTTCCGGTGCCCGCCCGAAAGGTATCGCGGTGACTAAATTATAATATTATTTTTTCTTAATAACTGTGTAACGAAGTTTTAATAGGTGCACGATGAATCGTATCGTGCATTCAAATTTCAAATTCAAGTAGTTCGAATTTCCTGCACGCGCGCCATTTGCAAGTTTCGCAACATACCAATTAAAGCTCTTAGAACAAAAAATATATTTGAAATAATAAATAATAATAATAATAAATATCTTCGGGACATTTTTTACACAGCACCACTAGATGGTGACCCAAACTAAGCAGAGCTTGTGATATGGGTACTGGACAATAGATATAATACTTATATACTTTTTACTAAAATGATACTATAATTTAACGAACTAAACTATAATAAAACTGAAACGGAGTATATTTTTTAATTCAATGGTATCTATAGTATATTAAAAATAAAAATAAAGTGTAAAGGACCAGACCAATACCTGTAAGGACGAATCACGTTTCTGTGGTTTTTGAACGTTTTCTTGTTTTGTTTTTTTAGAAATAAGAAAAAGTTACATACCAATACGTGATACATACCAGGGTTGTTACTGATGCCAAAATGTTGACATCCGCGGATGCGAATGCGGATTATTAGAAGTTCACAACCGCGGACGCGGATGCGGATTTCAAGATTTTAAAAAGTTCTTTCATATCCACAATGGAAAGCTCGTCAATAACTAAAACGAAACAAACATGACGTGTAGGATCTTGTACCCAATCCCAAAGTGTCTTCCTTTTGGTAAATTAGCAAACGAAGATAACAATGAGTAAAAACGCGCGAGGTACGTGCCACTCCGGCACCGCCTACTTTCTTTACATGTCATGTCTTTACGTTTAATGACAGCAACAACCCTGATTCTGATGAAGGGAATTCCTTTTAAAGTCTAGGACGACATTGTATTTATTTTCTTAAAAATGCGTTGGGTAAATATTATGGATAAGTATTTTGTTTATTTGGTAAAATATGTTACTTATCATCGTAATTACATGTTATCATATGCTAAACTAAGCATGCGTTCACAGGCAGCGAGAATTATAACATTGCCATATGGCATATGGCTACGCTGTGGTCGAAAATCATACATTAGTGGGTCCAGAAATAACGTTTCATAAATATAAAGTATCTATTAGATCCTTCCGCACATTGTTTCAATCATATTCAAATCAATACGTTTACAATCACACCACGACCGGGAACGTTCGGAAACATTAGTTCGCGTGACGTAATCAAATTTAAAAAAATAGGAATACGTTCTGAGTCCCGCTATTTTCCGGTGCCCGCCCGAAAGGTATCGCGGTGACTAAATTATAATATTATTTTTTCTTAATAACTGTGTAACGAAGTTTTAATAGGTGCACGATGAATCGTATCGTGCATTCAAATTTCAAATTCAAGTAGTTCGAATTTCCTGCACGCGCGCCATTTGTCAGCCGTGCCGTGTCGGTATTCCTCAATTATAAATGACAATTTAATTTAATTAAAACTGATCATTTTTCCCAGTACAAACTCATTTTATTTAATCAATACACAATGTTTTCTGCGATCATAATTATTTTCCTGCGACCTGAATCTATGAGGAAAAATATGCAAATAGGAGCAGGATAAATAGGAATAGAATAGTTAACTAGCACAGTTCTCTAGAGCTATCATAATCATCATTTCAGCGGAAAGACGTCCACTGCTGGACATAGGCCTCCCCAAGCATTGCCACAACGACCGGTCCTGCGCTTCCTGCATCCAGCGAATTCCCACGACCTTCACCAGGCTGTCGTTCCACCTTGTGGGGGGCCTACCCACGCTACGTCTTCTAAGTCGCGGTCGCCACTCCAAAAATGTTCGGCCCCATATGCCATCTGTTCGGCAGGTAATGTGCCCCGCCCTCTGCCACATTCTTCGGGCTTCTTCTATCGTGTCGACATGAGCTACATAATGATAATAGCTCATGCCATGGTGTAAAGATTAATCAGTCAGCAGGATGGTAGCGCGGCAGTCAGCCCAGGGTGCGCCGGCACTCGTGGAGGCTCTAAATGCACCCCAAATCCTAAAATTCTTCGGGCTGTCAGATACTTTAGTTTTCCTGCGAATCTCATTTCTGATTCGATCACGCTTGGACACTCCGGGCAAAGCCCTCTCCATTGCCCTTTGGGTGACTTGATTCTTCTTATCAGGCCCATTGTGAGCGACCACGTTTCCATAATTACATAATTAATTGAATACCTATAACCACTTAGTTTTTGCCACAGTTTTCAAGACGATGTTATAATTAAGTTAACTATACTGATGGATATCTCCACCCTATCCCATATAAATTAGGACGTTTTTTAGGACTAAGCAGACCGTATGGACAGTCTTATATCCAGCAGCCAACGGTTACGCTTTAAAAACAAATAATAATAATTAAAACTTTATAATGAATTCTAGCTCATTATAGTATCACAAACAGGTAAAGAGGTTCCAAATATTAAATAGCATATTATCTGATATCATAAACCACATCCAGCGTAATGTCATAATGTAATAAATTCTAATATTACACTGTATTACACATAATGGTAATGTTTTAATTTTAATTTGAAAATCCCGATGCCTGAGTCACATTGTCGTAGGTATCGTGCTGAAAAGATAATGAAAACTACTGTGTTTTTGATATCCCGTTAAAAATTCCATTATGTTCGTATTTATGTAACACTTTTAGATAACACTTGTAGAACAAAGCATTAAAAGAGCCTCCACGAGTGACGATATTTAAATGATCGTCCGAAGCACCCTGGGCAGTCAGCCCCGCTACCAACCTGCTGACTGGCTAATATTTTTCCCACGGCATGAGCTATTATGATTATGTAGCTCATGTCGACACGACAGAAGAAGAACAAAGCATAGTTAATATTCATCATGGATTCAAAGTCTTACCAGCTAGGCCCAGTCCATTCCAAAAGCATTACCGCTCGACGTAAGTCTCTCCAAAATTGCAACACACCACCCGCTTCTTAGCAACGAATTCACAAATACAGGGGAATATCACTGTACCTAACGTTTAATTCAATATAAACACAGCGGCTGTTCAGCCGAAACCCAAGGCGGTAAGTTAACTAACTTAAATGAAAATGTTTAGACTGGAGGAGGTTCCAACACTTCCAACGAACTCAACACAACAAAACACCTTATTACGAAATCTTGCAATATCTAGGAGAGGCAGCATAGTATCTTGTAGGTATCTATCCTTCAATATTACATGGAACTGGTAATATCACTGCATCGCTAAACTGAACATAACAACAACTCATGCCAATATTCCGAACGAACCCAAGGCAAATTGGGAAACTCAATATTGGACTGTCAACATGGCGATATACACTAATTATGAAATATTGCATATCTACTAGACATTCGATTTTGCAACATCTTAGATTAAACTAGAGTGGCTCAAAATAATAAACAGTCTCATTGGTCTTTTGGTCGAAAAACAGCTACCGTATCGATACACGGAAAGTTATTGAGATTTTTCTGTCAAGGAAATTTCTCAGTAGCAGCCCGGAGTCAGGAAGTTGGCGATACTACACTCCCGACTCCCGTGGCTTGGAGAGCATGTAAAGTCGTCGGTCCTGCGCCTGACCTCTCCAGGTCGTCTTGGATTGCTATCAGATTATGAGGGAATAGAGAGTGCACCTGTGTTTGCGCACACACTCGGCCCGGAGGATATTATTACTATAGAATTTATCGGTATACGGGAGTGATCTGGCAATGTTCTATTTCGAAACACTCTGATCATGAAGAACCTGATCCCTGATTTCTGAAAGGCAAAGGCTGATCAACGCACAAGCCATATTAATAGAGTAATTGGCACATGCCTTTCAAAACATGAGGTCTTTAAATTTTCCGATATAAACGCACTTGGCTATAAGTCCATAAACGTACTTTACATGAGACTTAATTGTGTCCTTCCTAAGCAAAATTAGTTATCAGTCAGTTTTGCTCGAACCGAATACAGACGTGATATAATTTCCACTAAATATTAACACCAAGAGCAGAATATCCATATAGAAAACTTCAACAAACTCCGTTGAAATATGTGTGCCTGAGGCTCTTGTACCAAAGCAAACTCAATATTGATATCTGGTATGTGCCTGTTACCCGTTAACGTGAAAATATTCCATTTTCGATGCGACCTGGTTCCCGCGACGGGAAAATTATTGATATTTGATGCCATAACTGCGTTAGAATTACGTGTTTCTGAGAATGTTTTCTGCTATTTCTGTGATATCTTAAACGAGAGCTGGTTGCGAATGAAAGTTCTTGGATGTACATTGTTTTGTGTTTATAATAATAATGGTAGATATCTACCTACACTGCAAGGTTAGAAAGATTAATAATGTGTGTGTGTGTGTGTGTGTGTGTGATTGTGTGTGATGTGTGTGTGTGTGATTGATGATGTGTGTGTGTGTGTTGAGTGTGTGTGTGTGTGTGTGATACGAGGGGTGAACATAGGGTGTACGTTAACCTAGCATGGATTTTGGAAACAGTAATAATCAAACCTGTAAAACACTGCTTTCTCGGCTTCGCGAGATTAATTTCGACTGTTCTCAGGATTATTATATAAAGTAGAAGGTATGAGTTCTATGAATTCTCAAATTGAAATAAAATTTATTTATACGGATGTGTTACATAAACATTTTCTCAAAAAAAAGGGTACGTGCCTTGTACCTATTATCCATCTTTTTACTTTAAAGTCAGATCACATTGATGTTAATATAATTAGAATCGATGAAATATGTTTCAATAAAGTACATCAGGACATTTATTTACTTCCTGACCACACAAGTCGTATTTTTGCCCAAAACCACAGATAATATAATACTATAAACAACAACAAACAATAAATAAGCCCCCAAGCCTCTAAAAGGACGAAAGCACTTATGTGATTATTTTCTCTTCCAGATCGTGAACGATGAGCCTGCCGTAACGAAGTTAATTCATCGCGACACGTATCAACCAAACAGGTGGGTTCCAAGACTTCCATGGAGGTTCGAAGGGTGTGCAATAACACCTGCTTCTTAGAACAACTCATTTGTTATCCGTGGCACGTTCGTTTTAGAGTTATTGTTTTTTTTTAGGTTTGATTTGGCCTTTGTTGCTTTTAATGGGGGACTTTGAAAAAACTTTGATCAAGTTTTATTAATAGCAGCATTAGGAAGGTAAAGTATAGAAATAAACAAATGTGACGCACTTAAGCGTTATTGTAATTGACCGCATTCCGCATAAGTGACTTCCATAAAGTGAAAAAGGACTCAGGAATGCGGCAATAACATAGCTATCGCAAAGATCCATAATTAAAAATAAAAATATCCACATCAAATGCCTAACAAATAAACTTACATGCCCATATACAAGACAAAGACCGTAGTTATAGCTTCCATCGCCTATCACCCATCTATACAGTATAAGGGCCAAAGACGCAATGCACCCACAGGCCTATACTGGCGACTACAATAAACAATACGTTGATTGTAATTCCGGATGGCACGTCTCGAGGAAGTTGTAGTATGTCGCGTTGACGGCGGAATCCAAACTTCTTCTTGTAATCGTTAGTCTTTAGCACCCACTGCTTTGGGAAATAACTTCCCTTTGATTATTTTAATAACGTTTTGTGGTTTGCTATGCGAATGTTTTGACTGCTTCTTTTGTGGCTAATAATATAATAATGTAGCTAATAATGTGTGTGTGTTATTATTCTTCCCGCCACAAATTAGTTAATTAATAATTAATTAATTTTGCCCTTTAATTTGAGGGGCATCCGTGGGTCACAAGTAGTTCCTGTAACCTGTCGCTATTTCATCCATCCCATAGATCTGTGATCCATCCTGAGAGAGAAACAAAGCGTAGTGTCAAAAGTACCACCTTTCTGTCAACTTTACGATAGTCCAAAACTCGAAACCCATTTCATTAACAACCTCATTATCAATCATAACTTAAAAGTCGCGCCTTTAAAAAAAACACTAAAATCACACGCGACCATCACGCGACACATGAGTTCACTAACCCTAAACTGCTGACGGCGGGTATAATAGAAGTGAGCACGCCTCCTGGCTCTACAACCACTCGAGAGCGGCCCAGATTTTTTTCTTCATTCATAACAAGCTGGTCTTTCTATTACATAGTCATTAATTACTACTGTGGCGAACTGTTCATGTCGTATCTATGATTACAAATTGCTTCTGTAAACATTTTGTAAATGAAGCAAATAATGCTTATTAGAATTACATCAGACAGTAGGTAAAATTTGTAAATAAATGTTTGTTTATACTTATTTAGCAATCGAACGGATAAAATCATAATATTTTACATCATATAAAACGACCTAATTTTTTCAGTGTTCTCAGCTCCACTCCGCAGACTAATTCGTTGATTAGTTTAACAGACTGCTGTGTGATGTAAATCGAGGGATTCCGAACGTTTCGCTTTTGTGGTGAACTAAAATATTTGTCTTTTCCAACTTGTTAATTTACAATGGCAAGTCATTTCAAGTGTTTTCTTTTCATTCTGGTTCACTTCATCTCTCCTTGATTGCGGGTGAACTTATTGTTGCTTCATTGGATTTGGATTTTGGCAGGAACTTTTTCAATCAGCCAAAATGGAAGTGCTCAAAATTGATTATTGTACGCCTCTTACTTTAATGAAAACAGCAATGCTAACAGATGCCGATTCAGAGTTTATAACTTACGCATACGCTATCGAATGCTCGATCGTATGCGTCGACATTCATTCGTAACAGTAGTTCCTCCTCGTTTCCGCCAGGGACGCTACTGATTTATGAATGAATGCCGACACATTCGATTGCGTATGCGTTTAAGTTTCGAACTCGCACTAGGCACTCGGTAGTCTAAGTAATACTTTACTGTTTCGTCTTATAAAAGTGCCACAAAAACTTGATTGCACACTAAATCCAGCAACAAATCTGACGACGTGTAGCCCATTAAATCCTGCAGATGGTGGAAGTGTGTCGAACTAGGACACGCTTTGAGAGTGAAACGAAACCGAGTGCACTGCAGGCTATCCAATGCGGCTGCCGTCAGTCTCTTTGATGCGTGTTTACGTGATATCGCGTATGCAACGTTGGCCTGCAAGTTGTTATTACAACGGTTCTTCATTTAAATTCTGTGATGATGTACGACATGTTTATTTGTATGAATGTGCTTAAATGGCAAAGCTTTCGCGTTATACAGCACTGAGGAATTATAACTAGAGCGGCCCTCTTAAAGAAATCTTATCACGCACGCTCTGAGGACCATGGGCCACAGTGATCCCAATCGGTCTTTACGCTCAGTGCGATGCAAACGTATATTACTCCGTGCTTAATGACGACAAAACATTAAAAAAAGGCCGTCTTGTGTTCTAAAAACATGTAAAAACCATTCAAGATCGAAACACAATAATAACGGCGTAACGTTTCACCGCTAAGTAAACAAAATGCAATACATTTTGACATTTTCTAGTTTACTTGTACACGCTGCCATTTGTGCCGCCATTTTCTATGCATATCATAGACTAAGAAAAAAAATTTGTTACAGAACGGACACGATGTCTGGTACTCCGATTACTGAATAAGGCAGATATAGCGCTCGGAACACGGGTGTGCGGCCACCAAAGCAAATACGAACTCAAAGCAAATTTTGTGGGGTGGACGAATTCGAGGTGGAAGGGAGGGGGACGTGGGTTTGGGGAGGGGAGGAACGGAGTGGGGGATTTTTTTATGTATGGTGGCCTAGATGGAGAAAGCTTAGGGCGTGGCAGGGGGGGGGCAAAAATGTAGTCAGAATTCGGTAATCTCTGCCCGTTCCCGAGATATCAGCTCTTTAAGGTTCTCCAGTGGCAGGTTCTATTCCCGCCAGCAGTAAGACGGGTGATAGGGAGCGACAAGCGTTGTAGTTCAGGTAGATTTGGGAGGGGTTAAGGGATGACGAATTCGCGGTGGAAGGGGGAGGGAACGTGTTTCCCGCGGGTGTAACTAGATAGTGCTTTGGGTTTGGGGGGGAGAAACGGGGTGGAGGGTTTTTATTAAGTCTGGGTGACCTAGAGGGAGTGGGCTTAGCGGGTGGCAGAGGGGGGCAAAAATGTGGTCAGAATTAGGTTATCTCTGCCCGTTCCCGAGATATCAACTCTTTAAGGTTTTCCGGTGGCAGATTCGATTCCTACCAGCAGTAAGACGAGTGATAGGGAGCGACAAGGGTTGCAGTTCGGGTGGGTTTGGGAGGGGTTGCGGGTTGGACGAATTCCGGTGGAAGGGGGGGGAACGTGTTTCCCGCGGGTATAGCTAGATTGTGCTTAAGGTTTGGGGAGGAGGAACGGAGTGGGGGATTGTTTTATGTATGGGTGACCTAGAGGGAGCAGGCTTAGGGGGTGGCAGTGGGGGGCAAACATGTAGTCAGAATTCGGTTATCTCTGCCCGTTCCCGAGATATCAGCTCTTTAAAGTTCTCGGGTGGCAGGTTCGATTCCCGCCAGCAGTAAGAGGGGTGATAAGTATTTACCACGAGTAAAACTAGGTGGAGCTAGCTAATAAATTTTGCCTAAATAATATGCTTGATACTAATTTAATTTTGCATGCTTTCAATCAACCCCCCACATTAAATCATAGGATTCATCTGATTCGAGCCATTGTTCATAAATATGCAAAAATTCGTTTAAACTACGAAGCAAAAGTAAACAATGATTATTTATCTGAGCGCCAGAAACTAAACGAACTTATATTGTTTAATGGAAAATGAAATTTTGTTATTCAAATTATATGAATGAACTTTTATTTTAATTCTATTCTATGCCTATTCGATAAATTGAGATTTTTCAAAGGAACGAAAAATCTCAATATATCGAATAGGCAGAATAAACACGAGTGTCGCATCTGTGCAGATTACGTCGTATCTATGACTCGCTAGCCACCCGCCGCGCACCCCGCGCTCTGAGCCGGGCGCACTGTATATTGTAGGCGACAGCCGCTCCAGTTATAATTCCTCAGTGTTATACAGGTTAATATTTTTAGTTTTACTAACACAGTTGGTAGGTCATCATCATCAGCCCATAACTGTCCCACTGCTGGGCACGAGCCTCTTCTCAGAATGTGAAGGATTCAGGCCTAAGTCCACTAAACTTGCCTAGTGCGGATTGGCGGACTACACACACCATCGAGAACTGTATGGAGCACTCTGACAATCTCATGTGTACAAATTTCCTCACGATGTTTTCCTTCACCGTTAGAGCAAGTGATATGATCAAACAAAGTTTAACCGGATTAAATCGCGGATATTATTTAAATTGGTTTTCCTGACGTTTCGAAAGCTTTGCAGCATTTCGTTGTCGTAGGTAGACTAAGATGACAAGCGTCTTTACAGATATTTCTAAAAAAATATTTTAATCTACCGTACAATATTATTAATTAAAATCGTTTCGATGCACGCAGTAATCACTCACAATATCATTATATTTTACAGTGTTGCGTGCTGTTTGGGACTTGATTCTTTTTAGGACTGGGTTCCAAACAGGTGGCAGCTGCCAACCATCTTCTATATTAAAATTAGGATGTTTTTTAATTTCAATAGCCTCACGGAGCTTTCTAGGTACATATCGGTTTTCCTTCGCCAGAACTTGTGGTTTATCAAATCGAAGAAAATGGTTGGGTTTGTCTAGGGCATGTTCACCATTTAAACCAATAAACCAATTTAAATAATATTCGCGATTTAATCCGGTTAAACTTTGTTTTATTATAATGTGTAGTGATCGCGAAAACCTAAGAAATTATTATGATATAAGTACCTAATCAAATTCTGATCCGCACATGAATTTGAAAAGGCAGAGGTACGGGTGGGGTTCGAAGGCGGACCCCCTGCACGGAAGGCAAGCGTTCAACCACTAGGCTAGTTGGTAGGTGCCTACTTGCTTTCTTCAAGTTCATGACACGAAATTAATTGATCATTAATTTTCCTATAGGTACAAATAGAGCTTGACAGATTGTAGCCAGATTGCTCATTTATGGCATTTAGTGTGTAGAATCAGATGTAATGAAGTCTCATTGAAAAGTTTAATCGATTTGAAATCGTGTAGCGTAGTTAGATTACTTTTGCTCATTGAAGTTAATGGCTGCGGGTGGGAGTATGAAGTACATTACATCGATTAGCTCCATTCAACGCCCTAATTACGTGTCGCGTCATTGACTAAACAATCAAGCCTTTAATTAATATAAGCGAAGTTTTTTTATGAAATACACATTATTATCGTTTTTACTAAACTTTGCCGATAAATACTATGTTGTAACATGTTCAAGAGCATGAAAGTCAAGTTTCCCTTCCAAGCGGTATTATACGCAATACAGTTTTAACTAAAGATGAATGCGGTATTTAATCTAAAATGTTTACTACATTTTTGATATAGTAGTTTGTAGAGTAACATGGTTAATAGTATAGTATCATAGCATCAAACATAAAATAAGCATGATTAAGTTGGACGGAACCGTAAACAACTCTTTAACACGACACTCACGAACAGTTGTATTGTCAGCGGTTCGTGTTGGACAGGGGTGCGGTTTGCCCTTTATTAATATACATACATGTACAAAATTATGCTTAATAATCTACCTGTTGACCTAATTATATTTGCGGGAATATGATGTCATGACTTTTAAGTCCAAAATTTGTGTGGTTCGTGCGATATGACGTACGGTCGACCGCACGTCGGTGGTAACACTGTGACATTAGCAGCATCTTTATTTCGTAAGCAATTAGGGCGGTTTCGAATTGCAATGTTACCACTGTCATGCAGTCGACTGTACTAGTTAAAATTATTTTATATTTTTTGACGATAATATGACAAACATTACTTTATTTGCCTGTTTTACAAAAACGGTTAGTTAGGTGAGGTTAGTTTGAACGCTGTCAAATCCCTAATGTACCTAATTATACTGTGATATATTCACTTTCGAATTTTCCGTCGAAAATCCATTTTTTTAATCACTGATGAGTTATTTCCACGAATACGCCGAACACAGCAGTCAACGGGTTGATTCTAGGAAACTTTAACTAATTATCATACAAAATCCGCAGAGAACCTAATTATGATATTCGAAGAATCATGAAACAAACTATCCTCGCATTATACAGGGTGCGTAGAGATGTATGGTAGAAAAAAACATGCTGCGCCGACCCCAAATAAATTGGGATAAGGGCAGGAGGATGATGATACAGGGTGCGTGCCAGCACTAACAGCCTCCTGGGCGTCATTGCGAACAAACTGGATTGTCCTATTTTGTGTTACCTAAGTAAGCTACATATACTTACGTAATTATTATTATTTTATTTTATTTGAACTTAAATGAAGTCTGACATGGTTTTCAGTGAATTTTAGATTATGGTAATGGAAATGGATTATTTAGTTTTAATTTTTATATGGGTCTGCGTGCCTGCAATAAAGAATTTTATTTATTTATTTATTATTCAAACACGAAGCAAATTAAATTTCCCAATTTTCAGAAGTATACGCTGAACATTCCACAAAAAACTATCGAAATAAATTGCTTTGCAATATCGATTTATTAAGTACCCAGCATGCACCTGCAATACCTGTCATGAATGTTTAATTAGTCAACGACTTCAAATTAATCAGGTCATAGCTGGTCAGGGAATATCCGGATCTGGGACGTCGACTGTGGCCACTTTTGACCCAATTCCGGACCAAAAAGGAATTACATACTTCGGTACTATTAATATGATACAATTTATTGTGTAAGTTAGGTGCGGCTTTTAGAGATCGCGTTTCTGTTCATTATCTCTCAGAGTATAAACATAATTTCAAGATACAGGTACAGAGTGATTTATTGTGTATCATGAACAAATCCAAAACCAAAGGAGCTACAGAAAAACAATTCTGTAATTTTTTTATGAAAACAATTCGGGCATTTTTAAATTTTTGGTCAATTCAATTCAATTGTCAATCTTGAACTTCCCATAAAAATGAATAAAACAGTTTCTTCTATGGTTCAATTCGTTGTAACTTTAAGAGAAAAAAAAAACTATACCCGCGGCACGCTATGATGGCGGTTTTGACATTTTCCAATAATGTTGTGACACATTTCAAATTATTAGGAATTGGGACCAGGTTTATTACTTTGACCAACTTCAACTAGCTATCATGAATAATATCTACATAAAGTAAATAATTTATCAAATTATTCAATAAACATAACGTTAACGTTTAATCGCTATTTAATCAAATTTTCTGTGACATACATAAAAAAACAGTAGAAATAATTAGAATTTGAATTTGAATAATATAATCGAAATTCGATAAATTATGTTGCTGTAGTCATTTAGTGCATCACTATTGACAATAAAGTACGGCAATTGTTCATTCATACGTAGCTGTCAATATTTACGGATCTTCATGAGCAGGCAAACGTCAAAAACGCCAACATAGCGTGGTAAGTTTGGTCTTGATGATATTATTTTCGTACAAATTGTTCTACAGCAGTCATCAGAATATTCAGAATCCGTGTCTTGAAAAATTTATTTTTTCAAAAAAAACTCATTCGTGTTAATGTTAGCTACACTAAACCTAACCCGATCTGTATACCATATAGATTAGTACCTGACACAGTAACAATGTGCCAAAAATAGTGCCATATGGAGCCAGTTTATAATTCTAATAGAGAACAATACAGGATATGGTGGTCCCATCACCTTTGATCACTACACATGTTTATCAATTGTCTCTGACAACTTGTACGAGAGTGCGTAATAGACAACACTCAATAATACATACATATAGCCTTTAAATTGATGTGTTCATTCAACTTAACTGAAAATACGGTGATAAATTAAAGTCAGCAGCTTCTATAACAGGTTTAGTTTGAGTGTTTACGTAACCAAGTTTAAACCAAACAATGTTCAAGGGATCCGGGCTTCGTTCAGTAAATGCTTGTGCCTTAGGCTTCTCTAATTTAATTGGTTAACTCAGCCTGGCTGCATCCAAAGGATTGCCTTTGCAGCTTGAAACCTGGCGCCTATTACACTACTTGTTTAAGTACAGCACAAACTATTACACGCATTTTGGGTACTAATCGCATAATTTATCAGCAACGATTCACAAAAAACTATGTCAAGAGACACTTATCCGCGCGTCACCTGTGAAAATGTTTTCAAATGCAATAGCATTCAGCATTTTTTAGCATAATTATGTCACGTAAGCGTGCTTCAATGCTTAAATGCATGAGAATACTGAATTGATGCCAAAGTATGCGACCGCTACGTAAGCGTAGGTAAGTAATACTTCTACATGTTCATACCTCATACAAAATGCCTTTTCCCAAGAAATGCTAATTAATGGACGAATAAAAAAGGCGGACGGAATCTCGCTAAAGCACCCATAGTAAGACGGCTTGCTTAAAACTATGGGCTGGCACGCACACATTCACACCCATAAGACAAAAAGCCACAATTACGCAACAAATCTCGTGTGACGATAGTCACTGTCGTAGTGTCACAAATAAAATAAAAATATATATATGATATGTTAAAATGCTGTCGAAATTAGGAAAATATTAAGTGTTTCAATCTTTTCTTAGCGAGATTCCGACCGGCTTTTTTTATTCGTCCGAGTTTGATGCTATTAAAAATTCTGCCGCAAGTAGTTGAGAACTGAAAGCCGACCCCAACATTATTAGGACAAGGCTCGAAGAAGTGTGTGTATTCCCTTAATTCAGAGTTAACAACCAAACAAATGTTCTAGCAATAGATTTATAACATAAAACTTTTAATTGGTCTTCATATAGAGGTCTGAAACGTAAACTGTCCAGTTTACGTTCCGTTATAGTTTACTGCCTACTTAACGTCCCGTAAATGGTAGTTAGCTTGTGTTAATGTTAGCAATACTATCAATAATTTAATTTTACTCTAGGCTAACGTCTACTTTAGTTGTTAAAAGGATCTTTGTAAATTAGTCTCAATTAAGATAACTATCAGCATCTGGATGAGAAGCTACTTAAAATAATATGTTTAAGGTTACACGTGCCGTCTTTGCTATGCACTCGGTTCTATCATGAACTGATGGTTACTAACCAGCACATGCTTATTATTGCTTATTATACAAACCTTGTTTGGCTTGTGGTGAATTAAACTTTGTTTAAAACACAGAATAAACGCCAATAGGTAATAGATCTGTGGCCGCCAATATCGCCATAACGCAACAAATCTCGTGTGACGGTAGTCTTTGCCGTAGTGTCACAAATAAAATAAAAAATAAGCCATCCGGTTTGTTAAAATGTTGGCGGAGTTATAGAGGGTTTACGAAAAAAAAAAATTTTTTTATAGCGTGATTCCGTCCGCATTTTTTTGTTTGTCCGTGGGTAAAGAACAATAATGTTCTTTATTCAACTCAAAGACATTTGTATACTGTCAGTATAGTAACTTTATGATTCAACTATGTATAAATAACATCTTGTTGGGTTACAGGTTGCAGCATCATACACAACCTTTCTATTTAACTCATTGATCGAAGAGCTTCCAATTTTTAACCGACTTCAAAAAAAGGAGGAGGTTATGTATTCCGCAGGTTTTTTTTTTTTTTATGTATGTACACCGATTACTCCGAGATTTGTGGGCCGATTTACATGGTTGTTTTTTTATTTGGTAGAGAAAGTCCGCGCGGTGGTCCCATATAAATTTTATTCACTTAGGTTGAGTAGTTTTTTAACTAGCTTCAATAAATCAGTTTATTTTAGCTTCGCCTATCTAGATGATCTGCTCATTGGTTCGTTTTTCTGAGAATTCTTGGCCGATATGCGTGTTTTTTTTTTCACGATAGTGATAGGACGTTTGGAAGAACATGAGCGAGACCTTTGCCCAGCAGTGGGATAGCAAAGGTTAATAAAAAAATATTCTCAAATTCGTTATATAAACATTTATGAATCAACCCTCAACTAAAAAGTATGAAATAAAAACTTAAAAAAAAAAAAAAACCGACTTCAAAAACCTTAACTAAAAAGTAAAAAATAATCATTGTATGTATTTTAAAATCTTAACATAAACAACATTTTGAAGGCGGCGCGTGATTTTCATGTACGTTCACATAAACTGTTTTTATTACTATAGATATTGCGCTCGACTGTACATTACATGACGCAAAGGGTTGACCCTTTGCGTCATGTAATGTACAGCCACGCGCCGCCTTAAAAATGTTGTTTATTATATATCAGAAAGCTCGACGTTAACGTCTAATTATAAGGCTCTAATGCTTGCATATTCCTTACTGCAATTATTCAACAATTTCCACCACAATTTTTGATAATATTTTAAAAGTTACTAGACAAACTATACAAAGAATGGCATGTAGAAGCCTTCAATGCCGTCGTCTACAGCATTGTCTTCGAAGCCAGCCAGACAATAGAGCGCCCAGACTCAGACCATCAGACCGCGCCGCCGCCGGCTTTATCTAGACCTAGCCGCGAATAATACATTTAACTGCTTCGAAGTCGCTGTTTACAAAAATGGAGACAAAACTTTAGTTTTCTGCTGTTTTTTTGTTCAATAGATTGGGGACGGTGCGGTGGAAGAAGACGATAAAAACATTACCCTCCTTCTGGGCAGTCGCGTCAAAAGAGAATATTGACGAGGTACTTATAAAGATAATACTTATATCGTAGCAATAGACAGGGAGAAGTGGAAGGAGAGTAGGGAGGCCTTTACCCTGCAGTGGGACACTTCAGGCTTATAATAATAATAATAACTTAGAAAGAGTTCACGTTATTTAAGTAAATACCTAAAATTGTTTCCGCTACGTAAATAGAAGATACTCTAGCGAAATTCCTTATGTAGTAGGTACCTTTTTAGGGTTCCGTAGTCCTACAAGGAACCCTGATAGTTTCGTCATGTCCGTCCGTCTGTCCTAATCCTTTACAGCCTAATAACTTCTACAGTTATAAACATAAGTAAATGAAATTTTGTTAAAAAATGGTTTAGATATAGATCTGAATTTTAAAAGAATGAAAAAATCTTTATAACGTATTTTAGGGGTGGCGCCCATACATATGAAATAGGGAAGAATTTTTTTTTCGCTGCACCCCCTCGTTTGGGGTATCATTGAATAGGTCTACTAAAATGAAGGTAATGTTTCATACATAACTTTTTTATCAGCGAAATACAGTTCGCCAAAGTGGCTTGCAATGTGTGTCCCCCCTACCATTTCTAAACTATGCAACGTAGAAACTTATTGTCTTCCACATTGATAGACCTTTATAAAAACTCTCTTTTATAATTATTTCGAGTATAATGTGATTATAAATTTTTGAGTTATAATGAAAAACTGAAAAATGCTTAAGACGTCCTAGTTCATACGTCATTGACCTTAGAGAAAAATGATCTTTTCAAATAATGCTCCTTTAGTTACTTTCTATTTAAAAAAATCACAAAAAGAAACTTTTTGTTATATTGATATGACACACATTTTAAATTTAGCGCTAGGTGGCGCTGTTTGCAAAAACTAAAATAGCAATGATTAATATTCGATTTGATTCGTTTGTAATTAGACCTACTTAAGGAACCCTATAATACTGAGCATGGCCCGACATGCTCTTGGCCGGTTTTTTGTAGTACATACATATTTGTATAACCCTGTGAATGCTAACGCTATCGCGCACGGAAAACACGTAACTAAAACACTATGTAAGTAGGTAATTCTTTGTCGAACTTTTTGATTTTCACAGTTGATATTACATTTTTTAAATATTTATGCAAGAAATACGAAAATATAGTTACAATTACTCCGAACAAATTATCGTTGTACAATTATTATTGTTTCTACAAAAATATTTTTATTCTGCTACTAGCAGAGATTTATTTTGTTATCAAAAAAAAACAAAATGGTACAAACAAATGCTATCGGCGCTTCCTTGCCGCAAGTGTAGTCAGAGTCCATTTTGGGTATTATATGGATGCGAAATAATACAAACTGTTTATTCCTATAAATAAGACACACTGCACATACAGACGCAATTACATTCTAAATACCTACAATATTCACTCTGCAGCAAGCTCCTTGAAAGTTGATTCAAGATTTAATAACTATTGTTGCTTAAAAACCTCTCCCAGCTCCTAGTTCCTTACCACCACTACCTATTATTATCCTCCGCGACTCTTCCACAGCTCGAGCACTGAGTAATGTTTTCGCGCAGAGGCACGCCTTTGTACCACAATCGCGGGCCCATTCAAGCCGTACCTTTTTTTCTCCTATTCATCCCGCAGGCTTCGCTCCGTCATTACTACGCATGTCACAGATTACAAAGATGTATTGTGCGACGAATCCGCACATGTCTGTGTAAGTAATCAGAAGCTCGGTCGAAATAAGCTTACTTTAACGATGAGGAAGGAAAAGTAAAGGGTGATAAATATAAGAATTAATTATTTTATTATTTTTAACACATTTACGCATGTGAAGCAGCTGACGTCACCCGAAGACGTACCATAGTGGAGGATAATTTCGATACCACGAGCAGTGTTCACGGTAGCTTAGTGGCTAAAGCACTGGCGTACTAAGGCAGGAGTCTCAGGTTCGAATCCTGCTCGTGAGCGATTTTTTCTTTCCACAATTTAAATCGTTATAAGAATTAATATTTTTTAAATCTTTACTTCTTTGCAAATACAACTACTGAAAAAAAGAAATCGTTCAAAAACATTATCTGTACGCGAATATAATGTTCAACTGTAATCTTACGTAACCCTATCACAACGGCGCAATTTCACTGTACGTAAGTTAGTACAAGTTGTCACAATTACATATTAGGTACCTACCTAGTACGTACTCGTAACGTAAGTTGCATGTTAATACGTAACGTGTAAAAAACTAATATCAAGCTGTATTAACATCTGTTCGTAAAAAAGTAAATGTGAACTGTGTGAATGAATGATGATGAATCAACTTTGTTCATTTATCATGAGACCGGAATTTTTTTTTCTGTAATTATAATATGGATCGGCGTTGTGTTAAATGACTATCGTTAAATTATTAGCTACCGTAACGTTTTTTTTTTTATAATTGGTTTAATTCATCATAGTGATTCAACACTATTATTCAATTCTACTACCATAACTTTGTAAACACTTCCTCTACCTCAAATGTTGATATTTTGGTAGAAATAAAATCTTAAATCTTTAGTGCTCGAAAAAAACGATGAAAATGGTTTATTTTTGTGGCAGTATACGATTTCTTGGAAAAGCGACACTTCGATTGAGTCGTTTGCATGTGCCGTATTCAACATTTTTCACTTAGTTTCGTTGATCGATGAAAATTCAATCTTCTGTACAAGCCCTCACGGTATAAATTCAATATCAAACAGCGCTGCAAAGTAAGCCAAGAGTCATGGGTTAAATGCTTTATTTAATCTGCGGCCGCCAACGCAATTGTTTCTATTCGTTTATTACGACCACCCTTACTGCTACCGAAATTATATATTCTAGTCCTTAACACCTTTTACTAGAAGCCAATGAGACTCCCGAGAAATTTTGCAAGAATTCCAACGCTCAAGGATGTGAGAATGGTCAGCCATTTCTATGTGTGGGTTTCTGAATGAACGTTAATGCGTATATTTTCGGGCCAGGCACACAGGCGACAATTTTTTAGATTAGAATAAATTAGCTCGCAGACTGACTCTGACACAGATATAGGATTACTGAAAGTAAATAGAACAGTATTATATCCTTAGTCGTCTAGATATGTAGCAAATGAAATTGACTAATACAATTAAACTTATCTCTATGATACTTCTATTTAGGCTTGATTGCTCGGGATTGACGCAAATTCCTTTGTAATCTATTTGAAGTGTATATTCAAAGCTAATATTATTAACCTAGCAACTAGCAATGTCTGTTGCCGACAGAATGACGAGACGGGTCTTTAGATATCAGGGGGTCTACTCCGAAGTGATAAATCCGAAAGTATCGGCCGAATGTTCGGACGTTTCCTACTACGAACTTCATTGAACTCGGTCGGTCGTTTCGGATCCCGACCGAACTTCCATTTGACGTTTGTTGTATCGTAAACCCTACTCTAAACGAAAAAAGTCCGGCCGATAATTTGAGTTTGACAAGAGTTTCATCGTGGATTTATGTCAAAATTCACGACAGCAAAATAGCTCTCTTTTGGATATCGTAAAAATAGAATTGAATGTAATAATACAACTATCTTGAGTTTTATGTTTATCAAATGTGGTAAAGTGAATGTGCCATACTCAAAATTGTATCGAAATGGCAGTACGTATGCTTTTGGTGGAATGGGCCCTCGAGGAAGAGCGTTTGGAGCGCAGAAGGAATCGCAGACGCCTTCGCGACTCCTTCAATGCCAATTTAGTGCCCGACCTTGAGTTTGTAGCTAATTATAGAATCAGTCGGTCGCTTTATGAAGAACTCTGCCAGGAGATAGTACCCTTGTTACCGCGGAAGCGTAATCGCCGTGCAATTGACCCTGCTACAAAGGTATGTTTGACTCACTTCTGTCTTGTAAACTATACATAAATATTAAAAATATATATTTTAACTTTTGATGTATAAAAAGTAAACCACGTTTATGGACTATAACAATTTATCATTACAATTATCAGAATAAAAATGTATGCATTCAATTTTAGATACTTGTTGCCTTGAACTTTTACGCTCGGGGCAGCTATCAAGGCTCTGTAGGGCAGAATGATGATGCCCCAATGGCCCAGCAAACTGTCTCCCGGTGTATACGAGAGGTCTCATTGGCAATTAATACACCCGAAATACTCCGAAAGTACATACAATTTCCACAAAATGGTACTGAAAGAAGTGTCATCAAGACGAAGTGAGTTTAAAAGTTTAGTAAAGGAACATACTGAAAGGAAAAGGATTTTTATCTAATAGGATATAGTGATCTCTTTCGGTTGCCTTTAATGATTATGTTGTTTCTTTTCAGATTTTATGCAAAATGTAATATACCGGGTGTGGTTGGGTGTATTGATTGCACTCACATTGCTATTGTGAGGCCCAGTCAACATGAAGAGAACAGAAAACATTTTCACTCTATTAACACCCAAGTGGTAAGACTATTCTGTGAAAAAAATTACTAGATTTTGAAAAAAAAACATGGTGTTTAAAGACTCACAAGTATAATCTGATCTGATTGTTTTTCAGATATGTGACTCTGACTGTGTTATCCTAAATGTGGATGCTTCTTACGGTGGAGCAACGCATGATGCATTTATTTGGTCTCAATGTGAGATCAAGGGCCATCTGGAGAGTCTCACCGAGACAACATATCTATTAGGCAAGTATAAATTAGATGTTAATTCTTAAAGAAAATAGTAATTATATAATACACAATATTATTTACTCTGACTTTGACTTTGACAATATTAAACCAATAATATTTTACTTTTACAGGTGATTCTGGATACCCCTTAAGGGAATATCTGTTGACACCTATAGGAAGTGTTGTAGAAGACAGTCCAGAAGGCCGTTTTAATGCTGTGCACAAGCGTACACGCTCCACTATTGAACGCACATTTGGGATACTCAAGGGTCGATGGAGGTGTCTCTTGGCAGCAAGGGAGCTTCATTACCATCCAGAAACAGCGGGCAGAATAATCTTAGCCTGCTGTGTTTTGCATAATATGTGCATAAAGGCTGGAGTGAGTGCTCCGGAGTTAACCCAAGATGATTTTCAAGCAGAGAACTCCCGGCAAGTTATATATCAGCCTGCTACATCTGCCACAGATGCTTTGAGGAGGGGACAAAGACAGAAGGAACGAGTAATACAATTATTAGAAAGAAACTTTTAGTAAACTTTAACATTTAATGTATTACATGTAATTACTTAATTTATACGTTTTTCCTGTTTACTACTATATTCATGGTGTACAATAAAGTATATTCTATCTATCTATCTACATTAATTTTTACTTATTTCTATTAAATTTTAAATCATATAAATGATGTAAATTTTTAAACTTATGTTAACTATGCCAAAGACTACAACTAGATACATACAATTAATATTTACACGATAAAATATAAAGTGTAATAAAACAATAAGTAATATAGCAACTATTAAAGTTGCTTTGTTACTTATTATTGTATTCTTGATGGCAATTGCTCTATGAGCTGCTGCATATGCCTGCACAATTCTACAACAGCCATCTTTATGCCAGCTAATTCTAGGTTTCGCTGTTCCTCACATACCACACGGCGTTCCTCTAATCGGAATAGTCTGTCCCGCACAGAACTATCAGTCCGAAGAGACGCAGAATGCCGCCGAAATGCACTTCGCTGACGTGTAGCTGTAAAATAACAAAACATTAAAATGCATACACAACAAAAAAAAAACTACAGAATTCTGTAGAAATAGACAACAAACAGGCTTATATTTTAAGGTCAGAGTGTCGTTTAGGGGTAATTAATTCACTTAAAATCTAAATCTAGTTTAGACAATTCTATGAAAAATGTATATTATAAAATATTAGTATTGTTTTATGCTTTACATTAAAATTAAACAGTGACACTTACAAGTTATTTGGTTGCGCGTTATTGAGGCATCTCTGGCTGGTGTGGCTGAAGCTTGTTGGCTTGTACTTGGCTGAATGTGGGTGTCCAGCTCCGTGTATTGTGTTTCTACTGGCAAAACATCTGCAAAAAATAAACAGAAATAATAAATTAGATATACAGAGAAGTAAATCTAAATAAAATTAATTAAGTAGGTACTTAGTAATTTTGAGTTCATAATTTTTTTTTCAAAATCAAAATCAAAATAATTTATTTGTAAAACATAGGTATAAAAGTAAATTGAATTCATAAAAACGAAAAATTCTTGTACCGTAGTTTAAAGGCAACAATTTAGTTGAATATAAAAATAGCTTAGCACACCACATTTAGCTTAAGGTAATATGATAGTTATTTCATAATTAAATATTATACTTTATAACTACAAATTTTAACAAAAATATAATATGCATGTTACTTTTAATGCTACACCCTACAACACAACATAACAAATAATTTAAAAATAAAAAATAATGGTGTGTACTATATGTAATAGTTAACACTATTAGTTATCTGTTCAGAATATTATTTCATTGTACTACATACCATTTAGTTGCAAAAGGTCTCCATCTTGGTAGGATTGTGTTGAGGCAGCAGTGGTTGTCTCTTGAGTTGCCTGAAAAACAAAATATGTGGGTTGAGATAAAGCCGCATTATTTTATATTTCAATACAAAGTGTCACTATGGCTGACGACCAGCCACAGGGATACTTTTCTATCGAAAAATATTTTTTTTTTTTTTAACACATAGAAATACAAACATAAATTAATACATACATGCTCAACAAAAGCTGGTACCCTTGCCGAAGTCTGCGGTTCACCGAATCCATCTCCCATTATAGAAATAACTTTAAGCTCCCATTGGGAGAGTGAAGGAGCCGTAGATGGTCCACCTCCTGTAGCAGACGCAGACCTCCGTGCAGCCACTGCTGCCTTCTTTGCCAGATATTTTTTATCCGTCCACACCTAAAATAAATGAATAATTCAATTATTAATTAGATTGTTTTTATCAATTTGCATCAAATGCATACATGTGTATGAACATACACATATAATTATGTCATTTAAAATGACAAAATTAAGCATATTATGATAACAGACAGGTAATGCAATTAATATATGAGTAAAATTATTTAGATTTTTTTTTTATCCACCTACAATGTTTCAATAATGAGTATTAGTGACAGAACACATTGGGCTTTACTTAATTTAATTGCAACTGAGTATGTATGCTGTTTGTGTGAATTTTAATACCTACTTAATAAATCAAAGTAAACTTACTTTTTGCCACTGTTTCGTCGTTTTAGTGCACCCGCCCAACGCATTCAGCCTTGTGCAAATTTCTTCCCACAGCCGATGAGACAGCGTGCGACCTTCGATGCTCCTCAAGTTTCCTCGAGCCAAATCTCGGTGCTCCTCAAGGAAATTGAGGAGAGCATCAATTTGTGCCGCTGTCGGTGTAGACATGACGTCCTTCGGTGTAGAATGATTTCTCTATAATAAGTTTCACTTCCAAACTTCCAAAACACGAACATGAGAAAACGATAAACCCAATGGGCACTTGTTCACGGGTGAAGTGAATAATAATTTATGTAGTGTGAAGTTTATTTAGTTTATTTTTTGTTTACATCTCACAACTTAACTTGAACACTCAACACTTCAGTCAGCACTTAATATTAAACGATCGGAATACGGTTATCGCTTATTGCTATGACGACAGATGAGTTTTTGTGTGAATAATGTATTTTTTTTGAAGGATTTTGCAATAAAAAAACTCAAACACTGCTTGTTTATTTACATTTCCTTTGACTTTACTGTGCTTTGGCTTTTCTTATTTCGACAATCGGCAAAGGCAGTCATTATGTCAGCCACAATTTTGTTGAATTTTTGGAAATATTACAGTTTTCGTAGTTAAAAATAATGAATTAAAAGCCAAGTTCAATTTTCTTTATAAAAATATTAGTATAACTCTCTAATGCAACAGTTAAATTACATCAAAATGAGTATATAAAGAGTAATTACAACATATCGATGAAAAGTTCAACTCTAGTACTTCATTTAGTTCGATCCGATACTCTTCCGAAGATTGTCTATGGCGCCGACCGAACTGAGATAATCCGAACTTTGTTCGTAGTAGGACAACAATGCAAACATCGGTCGTGTTTCGGTCGGGCCCGAACATTCGATAGTGTCATTTCGGAGTAGATCTCCTGGCCCGACGTTGACCCTCGAGAATGCGAAGATCACAATAATTTAATTAGTCACTGTGTCTGTCAGTTGATAGTAATTAATTGATTGATGTATAAATCAGTGACGTATTTTCCTTCCACATTTAAGTCTCAGCACAGAGTACTATAATAGTGTCTCAGTTTAGTTTCAATTTCGAGAGTTCGGTACTTTGGAATAGTCTTTGCTTTATTACCTCTGAAATGATAAAATTAAAGTACGATTTACGGTGCCGCCAGTAGGTCTGGAGTCTGTACAAAGCCCTATTCAATGGTTTCTTCCGGATTAAACATTTAGAACAGCATTCGAATCTTCTCGAGTGTTTTAGATTTGAATGTCTTGAAACCACGTCTAACTTTAATCCCGACATCCTAGAAAACTAGGAGGAAATAGATAAGATGGCTTTATATTTTATTTATTATTACATTTATACAGCTTTATTATCTCGTTTCACTCAAAAAGTCATAAAGACGGTACATTTAGACCGGTGCATTTGTATGGCATCTATTTCCGTTGAAGCACGTGCCAGATTTTATGGCCATTAGATAACACGAGATAAATTACAGTGAGGCGCAGGCGCAGCCACCGCGCGTGCCACGGCGGGAAATTATAAAAATATAGAAATTTAACTTTTTGGACGGATGTTTGGGCCACTGTGAACACGGAAAGTTGACTAATAAATGGCCACTTTAGCGAGGATGTGTCGAACACGTTTGATATTATAAAACGTGAGACTAATTAACTGAAGTTGGTTCTTAAAGTTTTTGAAAAGACTAGCGCTCTTTTATGTCGTGAGAGCATCATATTTCGGTGCTATTCATTATGTTTCTTTATGTCATCTTAAAATATTCTTTCTTATAAACTACCGCGTACAGTTGAGTCAGCTCCTTACAATAAACGAAGCAAACAGTTATGAGGAAATTAAGTGTCTTTGTACATATTTTAGATTGGAACATTGTCATATTACACAATAAAAATTGCTTTCTAACGTCTGCTTCTAATTGGAAAATGTATTTTCGTTTTTGTTCAAATTATATTTCATCTATCGCCACTCGAACAAGGTGAGTTACCTTAGGATCAAATACAAACCTTAAAATGAGGACACAGACGAATTTGGGTTAAAGGCCAGACGAGGCTGAAATTCTAGTTATAAAGGACAAACATGTTGCGAATTTAATATAGAGATTATTATGAGTTTATGACACAGATATAAACCTTCATCGTAGCTGATACACCTATTTCCCACACGCGACATGTTTGCCTACAAATTACCTGCTGTACGCAATCAGAAAACCAATATCGCGCAGTCCTGGCTGTAATTAACTTGTGAGACTAGCGTCCCTAGGCGTTTATTGTTTTGTACCTACATCATACTCGCTTATTTTAATAGGGTATCAGCTCCTAGACTGTAATCCCCTTGTGTATTTTAGGAAAGTTATTAGAATTTAATTTTTCTCTTGTGATGTAATTAAATTCTTATAAGTTGTTGCAAATTCTTAGGAAACAATGTTCTAGTAGATGAATCTAGTATGTGCAAGGACTCGTTTAAGAAATTGTTAATATTTCAGCAGCAGTTAAGTAAACATATTTCATTTTCTTAATTTTACCCCCACGCGCATTTGAGGGTTATACAATTTCACATGTATTTCTAAAAAGGTCATATTCTAATGTCTCTTTGACATTTAAATATTTTTGGCATTCCATTTCTTATCTGGGAACTTAGAATAACTACACATAGAAACCCTGAGTTCTGCGCACATTTTGAAACAACTAAGTGGGCAGCCAGAAATGGCTCCATTCCGTTAAACTTACGCGCGCCCATGTGCGTATCGTCGAACATTTTACGTGCCGTTTGCGAGCACATATCGATTGTTTTTGTGCTTCAACTTTGAGCGAAAATTTGGATAAAAACTATCACTCTATATCTTATTACTCTAAGTCTGGGAATTAAAAAGACGATCGTCTAATTAATTTTGTTTTCGAATCTGTCATTTTCTCACAGAGTACTTTTTATAATTTTCTGTTCCGAGTTATCATCTAAGGTTCCGAGATTTTTTTGCTAATGAAGTGTGATATCAAGTCTTGATCGACCATTGAGTGTGACTAAAGGTTTTTCCAGTAGGTTGGAAAAGTGTAAAGCTAACTGCTTGCCACCCATAAAGTAAATAGAGCAGGCGGAGTGCATTGGCCGTTGGTGTAGGTTGTGTATGTGTAGTGGTGTTCATTTACGGCACATCCGACCATGTGCCGTACAGCCAGGCTTGTGACGGAGGGAAATGCACCAGTTTATAGCACACCCGGGGAAAATGGTACTGTATTGTAGTTATATGTAGTATTTCTGTCGCACATTCGGTTGGTAGTTTATTGTACAAAGCTTGTGTGGCGACCGCAGAGATTTCATGCAATACTGTTGGCAATATTATACTTTTATATTTATCTGTAAACTAGCAACACTGTTTGTTCTCTTCCTATTTGAAAAATGTAGAATGTGTCAACGTAATTTTGTATCTTTAAATATTAATAAATATAATGATTCGCATAACATAGTTTCTCTTTGATAAAAGTAATTATTCTAACATGGTAGCAGAGCGTGGTTGATAGAAAAGTGTAGTACAAGGTAAAAGGTAAGAAATTTTCAGAAAAATTTATAGTTGGTGCGAGCGTCTTTTCTTTGGGCAAAAATGGCGGCGGTGAAAATTTCAGATATATTAATTCCAATATTCGATGGCTCAGATTATAAAAATTGGAAGATCAGGCTGCATAAGTTTTTACAATATAAAAAATGTGAAAATGTAATAATACGGAAAAGAGGTGCAAGTGAATCTCAATGTGAATGGGAAGAAAAAGATATACAGGCCACGAACTACATTTACAGAGCTATAACGAATAAACAGCTAGAATACATATGTGACTTAAATTCAGCATTTGATATAATCAACCAGTTCGATAAAATGTACCTAAATCAATCGACATCATTGCAAATAATATGTCGTAATAATCTCGAAAATATTAAATTGAAAAATTACACGGACGTTACCACTTTCTTTGACGACTTTGAAAAAGCTATAAATGAATTGAAACAAGCAGGAGCAACGGTTACAGAGGAAGAAAGACTAAGCTACATGCTAAAATCTCTGCTACAAAATTACAGTCACATTGGTGACTTGATGGATGTTCTACCAGCTATTGACAGAAATGTTGAATATTTAAAAAATAAAATTAGGATGAAAAATATAGAAGAAAAGGCAAGTCAGTTACAAGAAAATATGACACATGAGAAAACAAATGTCTTTAAAATTGATAGCCGTCAAAATCCAAATAATAATGTATGTTACATATGTGGAAAACCTGGACATCATCAAAATGTTTGTTGGTATAGAAATACAAGTCATGGCCGTGTTTCTCAATTCAATAGAGGTCGTGGATTTCAATTTAATAGAAGTCGTGGTTACCAGTCTAATAGAAGTCGTGGTTTCTTCAACGCACGTGGTAGAGGGAACCATCAACAAATGTCAAACCAATCGGGAAATAATTTTCATACCACTATTGCATTTACAAGTGAAAGAGAAACTAAAGAATTATATGAAGGACAGATAAATTGGTTGCTTGACAGTGGTTGCACAGATCATATTATAAACAGCGATAAGTACTTTGAAAAAGAAGAAATTTTAAAGAAGCCTGTTAAAGTTAGAGTCGGAGATGGTAGTATACTAGAGGCAACTAAAATAGGAACAATACCAGTATATTTCTCAGTTTATGGTAATATGTCACAAGTAACATTAACAAACGTATTTTTCGTAAAAGAAATGAAAGCAAACCTTTTAAGTTATTCGAAGATAATCAATAACAATCATTCGATAATTTCAAAAGGTCAGTATAGCAAAATTTATAAAACGTATGGAGGTTTGGTAGCTGTTGCTGTTAGAGAAGATGGACTATATAAAATGAAAAGCTATCTTTATCAAGAAAACATTAAAGTAAATCTGGCCAAAAATAAGAATATTATGACACAAAAGGAGAAACTACATAGGACTCTTGGACATATTAATTTCAAAAATTTGGATATCAAGTGTAAAGATGAAATGCTAGAAGGTTTACCTAAAGAATTAGAAACAGAATATTTAAAGTGTGCTATCTGTATTGAAAATAAAATGCATAATTTACCGTTCAATAATAATAGGAGACAAGCTGAAGATATTTTGGAAATTTTACACACAGATTTAAATGGGCCTCATCGTACACCAGGTTATAATAATGAGAGATACTTTCTTAGTTTTATCGATGACTACAGTAAGTTAGTAAAAGTTTATTGCATACAGTCAAAATATCAAGTTTATGAATGTTTTGTTGAATATGTGAATGAAGTACAGAACCTGACAGGAAAAATGATTAAAGAGTTAAGATGCGATAACGGTAAAGAGTATATGAATCATAGGATGTTTCAATTCACCAGAAATAAAGGTATAATGATTAAATCATGTCCAGCATATGTACATGAATTAAATGGCACAGCGGAAAGATATAATAGAACATTAATGGATATGGCGAGATGCCTCTTAGCGGAAGCAAAAGTTGACAGATGTTATTGGCCGGAAGTTGTCAAAACTGCTGCTTATTTAAGAAATCGCACGTTGACAAATAGTTTCGAAAAAAAAACTCCATATGAAATATTTTTTAATAGAAAACCATCAATTGATAATTTGAGAATGTATGGAAGCAGAATGTTTGTAAGAGTACCAGAAGTTAAAACAATATCGAAATGGGATAAGAAGGCCGAGTTAGGAATATTACTTGGTTACACAGATGTAGGATACAGAGTTTTAATTAACAATAAAATAGTTATTGCTCGACATGTTGATATAATTGAAGAAGATGTGAAGTGTATTGGTTTTGAAGACGAGAACAATGAAGATATGAATAAAGATGATGATGAAATGGAACAAAATGTAATACAAGGGTCGAGTGAATCAAATAATGAGATGGATGATGAAACAAAAGATAAAAGAATAATAGAATCAAGATCAAAGAGACAAATTAGAGCTCCAGTGAGGTTTGATGAAGAATTTGGTTATTTTATAAATGTTAATTATTGTGACTCTATGGTTCCAGATACTTTCCAGGAGGCGATAATGTGTGAGGAATCACAAAATTGGATTGATGCAATGGACAGAGAGATGACCAGCCTTGTTAAAAATAATACTTGGACACTGGTAAACAAGCCTGTAAACAAGAAGGTACTTGATGTGAAATGGGTGTATAAAAAGAAGCCAGGTGATTTATATAAAGCTAGGTTAGTCGTTAGAGGCTTTCAACAGACTGATAATATAGATGACACTTATTCACCAGTTGCTAAAATGCAAACTTTAAAATTATTACTTTCTTATTGTTGTCAAAATAGTTTAAATATTCATCAGATGGACGTTGAAACAGCATTTTTAAATGGTAAAGTTATTTCGGAAGTTTATGTAAACCAGCCCTTAGGTTACGATGATTGTACTAATAGTGTTTATAAACTTAACAAAGCTCTGTATGGACTTAAAGAAAGTCCACGTGCTTGGTATGAATGTTTTAACGATTATATAGTTACCTTAGGTTTTCGTAGAAGCAAATATGATTATTGCCTTTATGTTAAAACAGTAAATAACTTGAGCATATTTATATTAGTGTACGTTGATGATTTGTTAATTTGTTGCAAAGAAAATAATTTACTTAGAGAAATTAAAACTCATTTATGTAACAAATTTATAATGAAGGATTTAGGTAAAGTAAAGAACTATATCGGAATACACATTGATTATGATTATAGTAAATCTAGAAATATTATGACATTAAGTCAGGAAACTTACATTGAAACTTTGGCAAATAAATTTAATATTAAAAACTCAAAACTATATAAAACACCAATGGAATTAAATCTTAAATTAGAACAATCTGATTGCGATGAAAACTTAAAATATAGAAATTTATTAGGTGCCTTATTGTATATTAGTTGTGGAACTAGACCAGACATAGCATTTAGTACGAATTACCTAAGTCGTTTTCAAAATTATTATAACGAGACTCACTTCAAATATGCACTCCGCATTTTAAAATATTTATACTTAACAAGGAAAGTTAAACTGAATTTTTATAGCGATTGTACTAGTGATGTCATAGATTGTTATGTGGATGCTGATTGGGCAGGTGATGTTGTGGATAGAAAATCAACAACAGGATTTGTAATTAGATTGTTTGGTAACCCAATATATTGGAAATCAAAGAAACAAGTTTGTGTCACTAAATCGTCTACATTTGCAGAGTATGTAGCTTTATCAGAAGCAGTAACTGAAATTATTTTTATATTAAACTTGGTTAAGGACATATTTGTTAATGTTGATCAGCCAATCAAAATTTACGAAGATAACTCGGGTACTATTGCAATTGCTAAATATGGTAATTTTACTAAAAACTCAAAGCATATTGAAGTTCACTATCACTATGTGCATGAACATTGTAAAGATGGTGTTATAGAGATTGTAAAGATTGATTCAGAAGAAAACATTGCAGATATTTTCACGAAATCTTTAGGAAATATTAAGTTTGTTAAGTTCAGGGAAATGTTAAACATAATTTAGTTTATTTATTAAAAGGGTGTTTATGTTGATTAGAATCTAGTAGGTTATTGTTATGATAAGTTGAATAGAATAATTATTGTTCAGTAAATATAAAAGTAAGGAGGCGTGTTGGCAATATTATACTTTTATATTTATCTGTAAACTAGCAACACTGTTTGTTCTCTTCCTATTTGAAAAATGTAGAATGTGTCAACGTAATTTTGTATCTTTAAATATTAATAAATATAATGATTCGCATAACATAGTTTCTCTTTGATAAAAGTAATTATTCTAACAAATACGTTTTTAGATTCGTCCAGTTTTTTCAGACTATTCACGGTGGACATTATTTCCAATCTGACGGTGGTGTCAAAATCGGAGTTACCATAGAACCTGTCAGTTATTTTCGAGGTTCATCCAAAGACTTTGTATCAAAGACTTTGTATATACTGACGTCTTTGTATACTGGTTTATCATCATCATCATTTCAGCCGAAAGACGTCCACTGCTGGACATAGGCCTCCCCCAAACACCGCAACAACGACCGACCGCCACAATTTTTGAGTTTAGCAGTAACTACTGTTAGACAACACTTTTTACAATAAACTAATGTCTGCATATCATTTATATATTATCATTTACCGAAGGTAAATAAGTCATATTCACTTTCCACCACGAGAGAACTCTGTATTTTTCATGTTAGTCACTTTAACACATGGCATTAATATATAACAATTTAAACTCAATTCACAACTATTGGAAATCAAGGATTTCTACAATCACAGAAAATACTACAAAGGTTACATCAACACTGACCGTTGCAACAATCTGAATGCCCCCACTAATCAAAACCACAGATCTTTTATAGATCAGCAAAATCGAGTCAATAACGTTCCTTAATTCATTTTTAAGAATATTCCTTTTTAAATAAAAATGTTGGAAAGTTATTATAAAAATTAAGTAGGTATCAAAAACAAATAAATATCATTATTATTCATTAAGTATAACATTTGGAAATAATTAATTAATTTGACTCTGATATTATTGGAAATATAAATTAATATAAAACAACAAATTAATACAGCACAAAAACGTTAAATTAAATCATAAAATAATTCAAACAAATTGAATAACATAGCTATTCTAACAGCTCGTCCATCCTGATAATAAGTACACGTCCTCGTGTACAGTGCGCAGCAAACAACCCACATTGACATGCGCAGTGACGATGACGCCACGCCATGTGGTACCATAATTGTTCAAGCTATTTGCCGGCTACTATACCTATTATAAGAATGAACTACTTATTTTAGTAATTACTTTTTATTTTCTATATGAATATTATCTTAACAATTTTATTGTAACGTTGGTAAATAATTACTCAATTAGCTTTTCAATAACACATTGCTTTGTGCATAATAAAATTATAAAAAATCAATTACATAATTTTATAGCATCTAATGGGAGAGGCCTATGTCCAGCAGTGGACTGCGATAGGCCGAGTTGATGATGATGATGACAGCATGTAATGTATCACAACTTATCACAACCTATTCCACATTTATAACAGATTTCAGATACTATGACAAATTACACATTGCAAATTTTATACACACTTTGTGCATTAAACTTTGCACACTTTGTGCATTAACCTCGCACTCGCTAAACAACAATCAATTACGTAATTTCACACCATGTATCACATCTTACAAAATACACTTTTGAACACATTTCACCACACTTTACACTTTGCGCGCATTGCGCATTTCATTGACTAATCTTCGCACACTTTGCATGAGACCTCGCACACCTTGTGCATTAGACCTCGCACACCTTGTGCATTAGGACTAGGACTCGCACACCTTGTGCATTAGGACTAGGACTCGCACACCTTGTGCATTAGGACTAGGACTCGCACACCTTGTGCATTAGGACTAGGACTCGCACACCTTGTGCATTAGGACTAGGGCTCGCACACCTTGTGCATTAGGACTAGGACTCGCACACCTTGTGCATTAGGACTAGGACTCGCACACCTTGTGTTTTAGGACTAGGACTCGCACACCTTGTGCATTAGGACTAGGACTCGCACACCTTGTGCATTAGGACTAGGACTCGCACACCTTGTGCATTAGGACTAGGACTCGCACACCTTGTGCATTAGGACTAGGACTCGCACACCTTGTGCATTAGGACTAGGACTCGCACACCTTGTGCATTAGGACTAAGATTCGCACACCTTGTGCATTAGGATTCTTACACCTTGTGGATTTCATACTTTATACATACATATACAAGCAAACCTTGCGCTTTGCTTTTATTTGTGTATCGCACACTTTTACAACCTAGCACACCTAGTGCAACTCATACATAGCACACCTTGTGCATAGCATATTTTTATATAGCACACTTTGTGCATACAACATTGCAAACCCTTTGCATCATATTAATTATACATCACAATTTGTGCATCTAATACTTTTTCCATAGCAAACCTTACGCATTGAACATTTTTCTATCGATTACTTTGTACATACAACATCGGACACCTTGTGTGTCACACACAATTTACATAGCACACTTTGTGCATCTTATACTTTTTGCATAGCACGCCTTGCGCATTGCACATTTTATATCGCACACTATGTCCATTCATCCACACCACATCTTGTGAATCTGATACATCATACATTGCTCACATTGTGAGTCGTATATATTATACATAGCACACCTTGTGAACAGTCTCACCACCATATATATTTTTACGCACGCAGCAAGCCTTTTTCGGTCTTGCGTTGCCTTAGTCATAATTATATACAATAATTTTAATAATTAGATACCAATCATACGTCGATACTCGTCTAACTGACACTTAGAGAAAGAATCGTCACCCCTTTTTATTGTGTGTACCTTTTAACTATTAACTTACTGTGAAATGAACATACTACTAACTTTGGTAATATATTTCTACTCTGTGTACTCAACTAACTACTATAAGATTTAAAACTCCAATTAACACATCAACAACATATACTTAGGTACTTTTGCAAATGTACGAAGCTAACTGGCCCGTACCTACACCTTGTGCGTCTTATACTGCATAACACACTTTGTGTATTGCATATTTGTATATAGCACACTTTTTGCCTACAACCTGATATATCTTGTGCATCTCACACATTATACCTTGTGTAACGTATACATTATACATAGCACACCTTATGCATCATTTATATTATACATAGCATACCTTGTGCATTAGTATTTGATAATACATGTGAATGTAAGCAATAATAATCATACGGAATACCATGTTTCTGCATCTTACACTGGCAACATAATAAAAGAAAAGCACAAACATATGTTTACTGTTCGTTACGATTTGTTTAAGTACTTCATGTAACTTAACATAACACACACATAACATCACGCCTGTACCTCCCCGAAGGGGCAGGCAGAGGCGTAATAGTACAACCCACATTTCGCCAGTTATGTCATAGTCCCATGCAATAGGGGGCGAGTCTATTGCCATTGACCGGGTACAAATCCCGACTCCGGGCCGCTACTGAGAATTTCCAAATGATAAAAACCAAATAACACTTTGCCCGACCCGGGAATCGAACCCAGGACCCCACGCTCAGCAGTCGCGCCTGCAACCACTAGACCAACGAGGCAGTCAACTTAATTCATTCATTCTTCAGTCATGTAACTTAATTTTCACTTATTTCTTTCTCTGATGAATCGGCAGTCCCATTCCCGCCAAAATATAACCACATGTATATTTTGACCACTGCATACATACATCCCTTTGTATACAGACGTACCTTTCATAATGAGTCCATTACACACACAATCAATAATACGATATCTTAAGAATTCTTGTCTATCTTGCGGTTCGTCAACATATTTTGCAACCTCATTATCTTATTTTAGTAACATTATTCGATTGACCGCTCGCATCCTGTTCTAATAAATGTCGACGGACCAAGCGGTGTACAGAAAAACCTCAAGAAAAACCTAAACTGGTTTATGTTCTACATTGTATCGGCCAAATGCATGTATTTTTTTTTTTATGGAAATCAAAATATATAAATAATTAAATAATCTGTACTTTCCTCAATATCCATCCCATGTATAAGATGGGGGTCTTTCTAGTGAGTTTACGGCCAAATAGATCCGAAACGGTCTGATGGTGACCCTCTTGTTCCTTAATATTACTTAACATGGCATTGAATCTGAACCAACCTGTCATCACACAAACGCTCGTCATCACCCCAATTTTGAGGAGCAAGCGAATACAAAACTAACCCGTCGCGCCTCTACCCGGCCACCCGCCCGTGGTAAGGTAAATTTCCATTCTTCTAACCCATTCCAATGTCATATATCAATTTCAGTCATTTAAATTTTATACCTGTATAAGATTTTGTACATATCCTGATCACATGTAACGTATCGGCACACCCGTACCAAAATAATCCTTCAAAACTCCGACAGAAATATTTGATTTTGTATTTTAAATATCTTTTTAAAACGATAAATTTTGAGTGAGAGAGCATCCATAAATTTAAATTGTTCCCACTCCAAACTGACCCAATCACTGGAGCCCATGATTGCTCGACTCCAGTTGCTCGGACAACAGCAAGAACAAATCATAACATATAACACATAATCATATGGGTTCTTTCATTAGTTGTGAAAATCAGACTCCAATGGTCGATATGGAAAGTATGAAAGGGCATAGCAATCTTTGGAATGAGATGTAAACAGCCTCGCTTCCTTTCCCATAGAACCCAATCATGAGCACACTCCAAGAGTTCTCTAAACATATTTCTTATCATTAGCTTCTCATTTGTAACATATGGAAAGTATGAAAGGGCATAGCAATCTTTGGAATGAGATGTAAACAACCTCGCTTCCTTTCCCATAGAACCCAATCATGAGCACACTCCAAGAGTTCTCTAAACATATTTCTTATCATTAGCTTCTCATTTGTAACAAGTTCTTGTTATAATAATGTTTGTCCTTTTCATTTCTTTCACTATCAATGCTTTTGTCTATGCCTATGCGTTCAAACGCACATCATCCACACCCAACATCAAACATAACCTCATACGCCAACCCGGCACATAACCACCACACAACATTGAACAAGTATTATCGTAGTGAACTAAGTTAACAAGTAATATGGATGACGTACTACGTACCTCATACTCATAAGCCATAGAAAATTCTGTGCACACTGCACAACCCATTTACGTCACTGACCCAAAATACATCATCATCCTCAGAGCCTTTTCCCAATTATATTGGGGTCGGCTTCCAGTCTAGCCAGATGCGGCTGAACATCAGTATTTTACACGGAGCGACTGCCATCAGACCCCCGCAACCCAATTACTGGGTAATACTGACATTCGGAGGTTAGACCAGTTGTCAGACTTTCAGGCTTCTGACTACCCGTAACGACTGCCATAGATATTCGTATGACAACCGGGACCGACAGCTTAACGTGCTCTCCGAGGCACGGAGGGGTCTCGATGTGTAACGAAACGGTCACCCATCTACAGACTGACCGCGGCAAGTGCAGCTTAACCTTGCAGATCGTACAATCCGCGCAGTCGTTGCATCGCTACGAGCCCCTTGATCCAAAATACATATAAATTAAAAATACATAAATATTTTTGGGACATCTTACGCATCACCATTCTATCACAAGCCAAGTAGAACCTGTACTATGGGTACCTACTAGACAATACAGTAGGTATATAAGAAGTATTTTGATAATCCACAAGTTTTACTAAATTGTTTGAATATTCAGTCTGACCTCATCATATTGTTCAAATGCTGGCTACAAACCACCAAACTTTCCGTAATTATATTAAAATATAAAGAAAATTTAAAACAGACGAATAACCAATGGAGCATATCAACGAATTAAGCTATTCAGCGCAGCCCACCAAAAAATAAAAATATACTATGCTAAAATCACTCCGATTCGTCAACTAGTTTTCGAAACATTGTTCCTCTCAAATGTGGGTCGCGGGGCCAGCGCTGGCCGCTATGACGCCACTATACATCTCCAGGCTCACTCCGTTGCATGCCTGCGTTCTACAGGCTAGTGCTACATTTTAAAACTCTCATAATGTGTAAATCACATTGCAAAAATATTTTGTTGTGCTAAAATGCCCGAACTAGGTAGGCAGGTACATAATAAACTAAAAGGACAGCGAGCGCGTCGTGGCTGTGGAGTGGCGTGCCACGAGCCACGACAAACGCGTGCGTGCGGGAGAAACCTCACAGCATCATAACTTCTAAACCACTTGATTAATTTGAACAAAACAGATAGTTATGCATTTTTAGACATTTAGACTCCATTGTGAAAAAGGTTCAAGCGATTCTCTGAACCCACTGATATTATCTATTGAACCTCAGATCTTCTAAATTCTATGCATTGAACATACAGGTGAGAATGATCAAAAAAAATGTCCCTTCTGTGAGAAGTGACCTGGCAAATATATCAACATACAAAATTCCTGGATTCCATAATTTAAATATTAAAACTGTTTTTGATATTGTCCTGGTTATGGTAAAACACATAGAAATTTCATTCTTTCAGCTCACTAGGTATTTGAACTTTTTGCTTTAATCGGAATACCTACTCGCTTCGCGTACTCTTTCAACAAGAGAGAACAACTACTTTGATTATTGTTTTATCATAAGTTTTTCATCCACAAATTTATGTATGACTGATACCGATCACGTGTATTAAGATTTCTTTATGTAAATTTTAATTCCAAACTCACCTGGTTCCTTGTACTTCCTTCTCTCTCCTCGAGAAAACGATTCCATTCGTAATACGGACCTGTGCCGCGTCTTTGATCTTCTGATTCATAATACTCGACCGAGAACGGCGCGTAGTGATCCTGCTTCTGATTTGTTAGACAACACTTTTTACAATAAACTAATGTCTGCATATCATTTATATATTATCATTTACCGAAGGTAAATAAGTCATATTCACTTTCCACCACGAGAGAACTCTGTATTTTTCATGTTAGTCACTTTAACACATGGCATTAATATATAACAATTTAAACTCAATTCACAACTATTGGAAATCAAGGATTTCTACAATCACAGAAAATACTACAAAGGTTACATCAACACTGACCGTTGCAACAATCTGAATGCCCCCACTAATCAAAACCACAGATCTTTTATAGATCAGCAAAATCGAGTCAATAACGTTCCTTAATTCATTTTTAAGAATATTCCTTTTTAAATAAAAATGTTGGAAAGTTATTATAAAAATTAAGTAGGTATCAAAAACAAATAAATATCATTATTATTCATTAAGTATAACATTTGGAAATAATTAATTAATTTGACTCTGATATTATTGGAAATATAAATTAATATAAAACAACAAATTAATACAGCACAAAAACGTTAAATTAAATCATAAAATAATTCAAACAAATTGAATAACATAGCTATTCTAACACTACATAGGCGGGAGAAAGATTCGCCCCTAAGGCGACACTGACCAGATTTGTCCAAAATCTACCCAACTACAAATATAAATTAGACATATTTTTTTATCCGTGTATGCTATGGAGCCCATAATTTTCAAAATAATTATTGCTCTTTGTATCGCTAGGTTATTATGGCCGTTAATAGATCGGCGGTATCAAGAACGTTTCGTTTGATATGTATATAGTAAGCTACTTAAAAATATGTCGAGTCTTAGGCGAGAAACATTCCTTCAGGGATAAACATAGAAACTGTACGTTCGAGTTTGTCACACAGGGATTGTTTACGTCCACGTCTTTGTGGCCCCAATCTGGCCGTGGAAGCGCATTTTATCTTGTTTGAGAACAAATTCGCTATACCCTTCAATTTTATGTTACGTTTGTGTGACCTCGGAAGGCTTAGCCTAGACTTTGATAGGTGCTATAAGTTAATTTGTGGCTAATATTTTGCCCACATCGTGAGCTGTTATCATTATGTAGCTCATGTCGACACAATAGAAGAAGTTAGAATAGGATTCAGATACAGTTTCGGTGAAGCTCTCTCTCTCGCGTGTTTGTGATTTCTTGCTTTTTTTGCAAATTGTAGCTTTATTTCGCGTTGTGTAGCAATATAAATATTTTTCGCGGTAGTATTAACAATATATATACTGAATAATACTCTTTTTTTATGTAGGTCTATGAGCTATGTATGAGCTATTAATTTCGATCAAATTATCGAGCTTGTAGAGCTTATAGAGCTAGGTTTATATTTTTTTATTGAGTAATATTCAGTAGATAAATGTATTGTTATTACTACCGCGAATCATATTTCGATTCATATACAACGCGAAATAGAGTTACAATCTGCAAAAAACTCAAGGAATTTTTAATTTCGCTGGCTACCCAGTGGCCGCCATGGTTTGGTTCGGTCCGGACCAACGGATTGGTTCTTCCAAAATCATTTCATAATTTGGGCAGACTATATACTTTCTTTCTTTACACAGCCAGGTAGAACGACGACCTGATGGAAGTAGCTGGGGGGGACTGGATGCGGAAGGCAGAGGACCGAGTGTTGTGGTGCAATTTGGGAGAGGCCTATGTCCAGCAGTGGACTGCAATAGGCTGAGTTGAGAGTTGAGTTCCAATAGCCACAGAAAGATACACTTGCTTATTCTTAGCTCGAGACCACCCAGCATTTTTTATACATTTTGATGCATTGGGACATTTGAGACGTAAAGTATTAATTTATTGCCTAAAAATAAAAGGAAAAACTAGCGTTTCTTTTTCTAAACACAGAAAAGGATTCATTAATCAGGTGATGGAAATGATATTTATGTCATTGAGCTAATGACGGTGCAGTCATTGTAAACTTGTAACATTCGGATAATGGCGTAGTAGCTCTTCGTTCATTCATCATTTGGGCAAAGATGCCGTAGCAATATCAAATTACAATATTTATAAAAAAAAATGAATAAAAGCACTGTTCAATTTAGAGAACAATGAAAACCCTGCCCGAAAGAACATCGCTAGGAATAGCCGTAGTCTGTTACAAAGATAAAAAGTATAAGACAATTACATGCGTATTTTTTTAATTACTTACTATTTGTTGTATTTAATGCGGACAGTACAGTAAACATTCTTATTTAAAAAAGTTAATCACCACAATAATAACGTGAGCGGCAATGATAATCCATTTGACTTCATATTTTTGACAAATCCCTTGTAAGTACTCTAAGGTTTTGTGAAAAAAGATGTTGGCACCACTGTTAAAGACAGCCAATCACGTTTTAGCACCTAAACATCTACAGGAATAGAAGAGTAAAACCAAAGACATTTCTATACTTACGTCAGTATAATACCTTTATATTGAATGAAATGAAATTGAAATAGACAAAATAATAAGTAAATTAAAAAACGATAGTTCCCCAGGGCCCGATGGCATTACTGTACGATTAATTAAAAAAATCAAAATGTCTATATTGTTACCCCTAACTCACCTGTTTAATTTAAGCCTGGAATCGGGGATTTTTCCTGATTTCTGGAAAGTAGCGGCAGTATGTCCCATACATAAAAGCGGACCAACTAATAAACCAGAAAACTACAGACCCATCGCCTTACTTAGTACTCTGTCAAAAATCCTGGAGAAAATTGTTAACTCACAACTCGTAAATTTTCTAGAAAAGTACAAACTCATCTCAGAAAGACAGTTTGGATTCAGAAAAGGTAAATCGACTGAAGACGCGGCGTCACTATTAAGCAACTCTGTATCTCAGTCTATAGAAAACAATGAACATTGCATGGGAGTTTTCTTAGACTTAGCCAAAGCTTTTGATACCATATCAATTGAACTCCTCTTAAAAAAACTCGAAGCAGTAGGGCTAAGAGGAATCCCACTTAACTGGTTCAAAAGCTACCTCTCTAACAGAAAACAATACGTTAAAGTCGGAAACCTTACTAGTCAGCCGCTACCAATCACATTCGGAATCCCGCAAGGCAGCATACTTGGTCCAACTCTGTTTGTACTATACATAAATGACATTCTTAATCTAACGATCACTAATGCGAAAATAATATCATATGCAGACGACACAGCTATACTATTTCACGCCAAAACATGGGATGAAGTGTATAGATACGCTGAGGAAGGATTAACGAAAGTCTCCAAAGCCCTTAGCAATAACCTTTTAACACTGAATGTCAAAAAAACTAAAAATATCCCTTTCTTCAAATCTCAAAAATCCAGCCCTCCTCCGCACAAAACGCTCAAATTTCACACCTGCACATCAACTAAAGATCCTTCATCAAGTAAATGTTCATGCACCATAATAGAACATACCCCCTCTATCAGATACCTAGGAATAGTGATCGACCAAAATATGTCTTTTAAAGAACACATACATATGCTCTCCGCCCGGGTCAGGAAGCTAATATTTATTATGAAAAAACTTCGTGACTGCACACCAAAGGCAATTCTTCGTACGGTTTATTACGCTATTTGTCAATCTGTAATCCAGTATGGAATTTCTGTGTGGGGTGGAGCCGGAAAAACAGTTTTATTGGAACTCGAAAGAACGCAGCGAGCAGTCATCAAAGTTATGCTGAAAAAGCCATTTTTCTACCCGACAGACACACTTTACAAAGAATTCACAGTACTCAGAGTGCGTCAACTTTTCATTCTCACTGCAACGTTAAACACTCACAAATATCTAAGAAGTAGACCAGACTATCAAGCTATCTCATCTAAACGCATTTTTAAAATACCTCTTCCTCAAGCCACTTCCCTTTTGTCTAGACGTAGCCCAGCATACCTGCATCCAGCTGTGTACAACATAGCCAGCAGCCACTGTGATATTAAAAATGAAAGGACTTCTTCAGTAAAGAAAACGGTCACAAAATGGCTACTCAAGTTAACACATAATGAGACAGAAAACATAATCAAACATTAACACTTTCATACATAATACAAGCAGATATACCTACACACAATTACACACCCATGCATCTTATACTCACACTTTCCAAATATTTTACACATAATTACGCTACGCACATACAGCCCTAAAATCAAACAATGTATATTGTAATAATTAACCCATTTTCTTTTCTTTTATTATGATCTCATTTTTAATATTAGTAAAGCTACTTAGAATGTTAACTAAATACTTAGTAAACTAAACTACTTAGTAAATTAAAAACATTCTCTTAAAATGAGAATTTAATTGCTTTATATACTGATTCATTAGTTTCTCACTTGAAGTTTATATTTTATTTAGATTTTTGTCTTTTGATATGTATTTTTTTCTTTATTTTAACCAACAACTACTCTAAAAATGCTGCTACTCGGCTCCCAAGATACAGGCTTGCCTAGTTTGGGAACCACTGCTAAATTCTCAACAAAGCTAACGACTAGTTACTTATTGCTACCTGCTTTAAATTGTTAATTTTAATGTAATGTTTTGTGCCTTATGTAACGCAGTAAATAAACTATTTTATTATTATTATTATGTATTTTTAAAAACTTTCGTTTCTCCAAATTGGGTTCAATTCTACACTTTCGTGCGGGCCTTAGCCAAGCACGAGAGCTGGGGTAGTTGTATCTGTGGATAAAAATTTCCTGACGATTCTGCATGTGTTTAGTATGACTGCTTTCTGTAGAATTTTGAATGTGAGTGGATGAATGTCTAAGAGTTTGAGGCTTGTGTGTAGTGTGTGAGGTATGATTCCAGTAGATGACAGAATAATAGGAACGATTTTGACCGTTCTTACCTTCCATTGAGTTCTTAGTTCGGTGGCTAGATCGGTGTATTTGCTGAGTTTCTCAGTGTGTGTGGATGAAAGGTTATGTGTGTTAGGGATGGCTATATCTATCAAATATACTGTTTGGTGTTTCTTGTCATGGAGGGTAATATCTGGTCGGTTATAGTGCACTGTTTTGTCTGTTAGTATGGTTCTGTCCCAATAAAGTTTGTAGTCTGTTGTGTCTAGTACGGTCTGCGGGGTGTATTTGTAGTATGCTGTCTTTTCTGGTATGAGTTTGTATTTGAATGCAAGATTTTGGTGGATTATTGCTGCTACTTGATCATGTCGATGTTTATAATCAGTTTGGACTATTGTTCTGCACGCTCCTGTTATATGTTGAATAGTTTCAGGAGAACCTTTGCATTTTCTGCAGGAGTCATTGGATGAATTTGGTAATTTCATAATATGCTTTTTGTAGTTCTTCGTTTCTATCACTTGATCCTGTATCGCTAGCATGAACCCTTCCGTTTCGGGGAACAATTCTCCACGCTTAAGCCAATCGTTCGACGCTGTCTTGTCGACGGTGGGATGGTTCAAGTCGTGAAGATGTCGACCGTGTAACGCCTTCCGGTTCCATTCGTTTAATTTGGTCTGTTTGTCATTCTGTACTTCGTTCTTTTGTTGGGTTTTGTCAGTCAGATTAAGAGTGGTGAGTTTTTTGTCATTTTGGGTTATTGCATTATGTAAAGAAGAAGTAAGGGCCTTGTTGTGGAAATAGGATCGCAAGTTAGCTATTTGTTTATTATGTAAATTTTGGATATCAATTAGTCCTCTACCTCCATCGTTTCGTGGTAACGTCATTCTCTGAATACAGGATCTGGGGTGATGTTTTCTGTGTCGGGTCATTGTGGTGTTGATATTTCTTTGTAGGGATTTTAATTCTGTTTTAGTCCAGTTTATTATTCCAAAAGAATAGGTAAGCATGGGGATTGCATACGAATTGACAGCTTTGAAAATATTTTTGGAATAGAGATGACTTCGTAGAATAGTGTTTAATCTGTGTCTAAATTGCTTGGTCAAAGTGTTTTTGATGTCTTTGTGTAGTATCTGTTGCGCTTGATTGTAACCTAAGTATTTGTAAACTTCATTTTCAGATAATGCCTCCACAAGTTCTCCAGTCTGCATGTGATATTGGTGTTCATAATGTTGCCCCGACTTTATTGAGTTGATTTTACACTTGTCAATTCCGAACTCCATACAAATGTCCTTAGAAAAGTTTTCAGTGATTTGAGCTAGTTGTTGTAGTTCCTCTTCAGTGGAGCCATAAAGTTTTATGTCATCCATGTATAAAAGGTGGTTTAATTTATGCGTCGTTGTATAGTTAGCGTCAGTCAGTAGGTCTGTGTCATTTTCTTTATAGTGCAAATCATATCCTAAGTGTGTAGTGTTCAACATATTAGAAAGTGGATTCAGTGCGAGGCAAAACCATAGGGGACTAAGAGCGTCACCTTGGAATATACCTCTCTGTACCATAATAGGTTCTGTTATTACTGTATTCATACCAGAGGCCAGTCTCAGTCTCGTCGTCCATTTTGTCATCGTACTTTGTAGAAAAGAAATAATTTGGGGGTGTATACGATAGATTTCTAAGATTTGGAGCAACCAGGTATGGGGAACGGAGTCGAAGGCCTTTTTGTAATCTATGTACATTGAATATAGATCTGACTTCCTAAGCTTAGTTTGTTTAAGTAGTATCGAGTCTATTGTAAGTTGCTCTTTACATCCTTGGCTATACTTTCGGCAACCTTTCTGTTGTTCTACTAGGATATTGTTTTTATCTACGTGATTGTAAATGATTTGTGTCAAGCAAGATGTAATTATTTTGTAAATGGTCTGGAGGCAAGTTATAGGTCTGTATTTTGCTGGATTAGATAAACTATTTGGGTCTTTTGGAAGCATGTATGTGGTTCCAGCTGTAATATAGTGTGGTAATAAATGCGGCTGCTCTATGAATTTATTAATGTGGTTATAAATGTATGGATGAATATGAGTAAATTTTTTGTACCAGAAATTGTGAATGTTGTCCGACCCTGGGGCTTTCCAGTTGTGTAATTTTTTTATAGTGTCATGGAACACATCAATGGGTATGCATTGAAAATCCATAGGTTCAGAGTTCAAGTACTTGTTTTGTTCGTCTCGAATCCAGTCAGCCTCCTTATTATGTTGAGTCGAGTGGCCCCAGATTGATGCCCAGAAACTACGTAGATCATCAGCAGGTGGAGCACTATTATTTTGACTGTTATTCTCTGAAATGTTTTGTGAGGTGACATTTGGTTGGGTCCGTCGGGTGTTCTGATTGTTATGTGTGCTGGTTGTGGGGTCAATTACGGGTGTTCTTAATTCGCGGTAAAATTGTTTTTCATTTGTTGTAAACTGTTTGTTTTGAGTCTTACGTAGTGAACATGTCTTGTATCTTTTTAATCTATTGCTAAATAAGGTAAGTTTTTGTTTTAAAGTGTCTAAAAACTCAGATAGATGTGTGTTATGGTTTTCATGTGTGGCGTGTATTTTGTATTGACTTAAAATATAGTTTACGTGTTTTACTGTCTTACTACTTCTATTTCCCTTAATGTACTGTGTTAATCGGCCTATTTGTGCTCTTAGTTCCTCTACTCTACGCTCCAGTCTTACTTGCCATTTAGGTTTCTTATTCATATACCTACAATTATTTTCTACTGTTGGTGGTATTTCTATCCTAGCTCCGTTGGTCTTAGCTGCCACCCAAGCCGCGCAGTACAATACCGTTTGCAGGATAATAAACTCTGTGTCACCGTCGATATATTTAGGAAGAATATGTTTATTGATGTAGTTTACAATGACCGCTAGTTTTTTTGAAGATTTTTGTTTTGGGATGTAACTTCTCTGTGTAGGCTCAGTGTCTTTAAAATGGTTAAAAGCTTCCTCAAACGTTTGTTCTATTTCTGCACTTTTTTGCTGATCTGAGTGTGCAGTTACAGTTTCTAAAGTATTATTCATAGTGGTAGCTGTGAGCTGTGTGGTGTATATATCAGAGTCAATAAAATTAAGGTTGTTAGTGTCCTGCTGTTCAGTAGCAAGTTCTGGTTGAGTAACTACTAAGTGAGTACTACTGTTGTTTTGTGTATCTCTACTGTTTTGTGTAAGTAGTTCACTTGACACTTCATCTTTGATAACTTGCAGCCTTTCTTCGCTCAAGTACTTATTGTGTATTATTAGCCGTCTTTGGTCAGCTACTCTTTGCTCAGTAATATGTTCTAAATGTGGAAATGTTGTAATGAATGCTTGGTGTAAAGGACCTCTGTAGGCTGATATGTTAGTCTCTAATAGCGTTATTTTGTAGTATATTCGCATTATTGTTTCGTTGTGCTCCTTGGTCCAGCGTATTCGCTGACCGGTTCGGCCACTGTTAGTTATTTGTGAATGTGATGAAATATAAGTGTGTCCATTAGGATCATCTGTGTGGGTGGTTGGATGTGTGTTTTGTGTGTGTGCGTTTATTTGTAAGTTATTTATTTGCTCTTGAATTTCCTTGTAGATTTGGTCTATAACGCTCTGTGTGAGCAGTTTTTTACGCATGATAGCCCTCTTCTGATCGCCTACTCTTTGTCGACTAATCATGTGCATTTCCGGAAAATTTTCTATAAACTTAGTGTGGAGTGGGGGTAAGTAGCCGCTTGTTTCAGTTTCCATCAAGGTAAGCTGCAGATAAGTGCGTAGGATGTACTCGTTCATAGCTTTACTCCATCTTCTACGCGTTTTTTGGCTGGCGGTGGTGGATGCAAGGTTAATGACTGAATCAGTCTCTTGCACAACATCCTCCGGTAGCATACTATTAGTTGTTGTGGTTGAATGAGTTGATGAATGGGAGTATGGATTATCAGATGGGACAGATGGGAAAAGACTGGATGACGGGAAACTATCGACTGATGATGAGTCGTGATGATGATGATCTGTAACAGTTCTGATGAACTGGGCAGAAGTTTGCGATACGGTGCCCCCCCCAGAATACGAGGGGCAGCCCGAGCCTGATGGCCCGGGGTTATTATTATTATTATTGATATTCATTTATTTTATGAGTAAAACTGTGTAGTTGCTAGGCAACCCCTTGTTTGACATAAGTTTTGTAAGCAAAACATAACCTCAGAATAGTTAATATTTCAATGAATAAACATCTGTGGAGTACTGTCCGTTGATTAAAATAGATTGCAACACATTGCTTTCATCGAATTTTGTATGGTGAGCACTTCGATCAATAAGAGCATATTTTATTCGTGGCCTAGGCCTTTTCGTACTGAGAAGAGGCCCGTGTCCAGCTGTGGGGACAGTAATGGGCTGGTTATGTTATGTATTTTATTCGTAAGTTCCAAAGGCTGGGCACTAACGAAACTTTAGCAGTGTCCTTTTCAGTATGTTGAATTTCACGTAATATATTTCACTGCCCACAAAAGTTCTTTTTGTATAATTTCTATTTTGATACTTTCGTCAGAACTTGATATCAACTGTAACACAAAACTCACTTTTAGCCTTACTAAATTAGCTCTATTCTAATTGAATCCTTCGTTCTTGTAGCCTTTCTAAACAATGCCTCCTCTGTTACTTACAGTGTTACTCTTTTTATTGTGACTAGACACTAAACACGCTGACGACTTTACGACGGATATTACCGTAGTACATATTTACTCAAAGGATATTACCAAAGATTTATTTTATTTTATTATGACAGCTTTATGATCTGTTTAAATACCGCCGTACTGATGTAGCTGTCGTTAAATTGTAGGTAAGTGTACTGTGTATCGCACTTTCATGTTCTAGGGGCGCTTTATCCAGATTTCTCATTTCTGTGTGACAATCATGTAGATGTGTCTACTTAATTTGTAAAGAATTATTTATTTATTTTATTCTTTATTGTACATACAAACGAAAACAAATACAGTAGTTTACAGAAAGGTTATGTTAGTACAATGGGCGGTCCTATCGCACAAGGTAATCTCTTAAAGACAACCTAAAGAAAGAATAAACTATCTAGAAGTAGACGCAGAATTAAAGACCTAGGTAACATACTTCGACGTTTGTTTTTTGCTCCTGTTTTGCTCTATTTGTTAAATACCTGTTATATTCTCGTAACGTAACATCCCCAATTTATTATCGACATTTTAAGATCGTCCCTTACAAGTAATTTTTTAAACACATTGGTTTCTTGATGATTGTTTACCAATGATATAAGTCTATGTTCTTTACGTATACTTCTAAAATTTAGTTTTTGAGACTTCCTTAAAACGTTCAGTGAACCACACCAACTATTACTACTGCCAATTTGCAACTATTGCCGCTAAAAGGGTTTTTGCCAAAGTTACCTACCTAACCTATTTATTGGTGTAATTGAAGGCGCCAAGATATCTTCACATAAAACGCCTAGTTATTGTAAATAGTCACCTAAGGGTCATCAAAGATATTACTGAAGGTGAACTGTACTCAGCATTTAGTTCCAGATCAATTAAATTAAATGGAGCCGTGTAGCGCCCTGTAAAGACAAACTTAAAGCCAATTGATCCTCAATAAAGAGCGTTTAACGCGGGGCGCATTGAGCCCACACAAACAATGATAATCCGAAGGCTCGGACCACTAATACGTTTGTAGTGAAGTGCCGTTCAATACCAGTATTAGTTTTAGGGTAAAGCTTTTGATTGGTGATACTTTTATTTGGCGCAGTTTAAATTGGCTCCTGTAAATATCAATCTTCCTTTAATAATACTCTATGTATAGCCGTGGTGAAGGGTCCATATAACAGGTTTCCAATCGGCTTCCCTTTAGAAATTGCTTAAATACAGATCCACGAGATCTCTATGCTAATTTATTGTTCTAAAGTACACTTTCAGTCCACTTGTCTTGAATAATACCACCTGACAATTTTTACTAGCACCATAAGCCGATAAATGAGCCAAATTTTGGGACAGAGTGAGCTCTTTTTTGGTGCTGCTTCTCTTCTGAAAATATTCACCTTTTGCCCTGATGTATAGTCCAATATGTTGACTGCCCCGTTGGTCTAGTGGTCGCAAGCGCGACTACTAATCATTGGGTTCCGGGTTCGATTCCGGGTCTGGCAAACAGTGTTATTGGAATGTTTCTGTCAAGAAAATTTCTCAGGAGCAGCCCGGAGTCATGAAGTTGGCGATACCCCGTGCCTCGAAGAACACGTAAAACCGTCGGTCCTGCCTGCACACGGAATACTTTTATATTCATTTCCTCTATGTGCCTGCACCTGATCTCTCTCCGGTCGTGTCGAATTGCCGTCCCGTCGGATTATGAGAGTAAGGGAATAGAGAGTGCACCTGTGTTTGCGCACACACTTGTCCACTATAATATGTCCCGCGCAGATGATTAGTGAATGGACTGCCATGAGAACTAATGTGTCTATACTGGAGGAGCTCAACATCACCAAACGACTATCTACAATATGCCAGGAGCGTGCCCTCAGCCTTTTCGGGCATATTATGCGATCACCTAGGCATTGTCTGGAAAGGCTCTTGATACTGGGCCGGATAGAAGGAAAGCGCGCTCAAGGCAGAGCACCGGCAAGACGGTCAGACGCCATTAAGAGGGCTGTCGGTGGCAGCATGTACCGAGCGGTCCACACAGCGGAAGACAGCATAGCTTGGAAATGCGTCTTGTGGTCGCGATTCTCAGCAGTGAGGGAACGACGAAGAAGAGAGATGATTAGTCTCCGTTGAGATTGACTGCCATGACTGAAATTCGGCCCGTAGGACATAATGTGTAGTCCATTACTTTTATGGCAATCGGCTATTTGCCACAAGCTTCTCCCAAGTTGCGCTACTATGTTCGCTTCTCCGTTTAACGGAAACCCTATCAAAAGCTACCCACCATCCTCAGGCCTTCGTTCTTTGGTCAATCCACTGCCTCATAATATCATGCTTTTACTTACGGAATTTGCCGTTTTGTTGCTTGACTCTTTCTTCAACTTATTATTCTTACGATTTTTTCTTTCTACTAGATTTTGCTTCGCATGCATAAATGCGTTTAAAATAATACTTACTTCCGTGTTCATGGATTTTCAATAGTCTACTGTAGGTTTTAGATTTTTAATGTATAACTATTTAAGGACAAGCTTTTTTTATGTACCACGATCTCGTCGCGTACAAAATTTTAAAGTCTGCACTGAGTTACAATTTAAAACGCAACATGCAAGGTTGTGCGAATACAACATTGCAGGGAAACACGAGCTTTTCCAACTAGCCATAAAATATGCATAAACCCATAAATGTACGGTATTTTTCGCTTTTCGGCAACGCGTTTAGATACGGACACCAAAAAAAATGGAAAACCTTGTAGCAAGGGGATGCTATAGTGTAAAATATACAGCAATATTCGGATGATGGCTGATTTCAAATTTATATTGAAACTTTGTCTTAGATATCTACCTGAATCGAAGCGAAGTGAAAAAAAAACTTTTTTTTTTCGAGTGATATTTCTCATGGAAAGCACGCAGCGCAGGTATTTCAGACTCTTGCTTAGTTGTTTGTTTATTAGGGAAACAAACAGATCTTCGCCTTAAATATCTACCTGCATCGAAGTGAAACAGTACTTTTTTTTGAGTAAAAAATCTCATGGGTAACACGCAGCGCGGTGGTATATCAGAGGTAGACGTAGCTTTCGAAGCGTCAGAAAAACCAATTTAAATAATATACGCGATATAATCCGGTTAAACTTGTTTTATTATAATGTGTAGTGATCGCGAAAACCTAAGAAATTATTGTATATCAGACTTATTTAGTTGTTTATTTATTAGGGAAACAAACAGATACTAAGCAATATTTTAGATACAGAATTACTGTGGCCATTGTATGCACAAAAGAAGGGGGGTTTCGGGTTCCAGTAGAAAGCGCCGGTGCCTATCTTGTTGTGCTACCTTTCACATGTCCCGGGGAAACGATTTTTTTTTACTAATACTATAAGAAAAGTTCTATGCTATATACACACGCCAATATTTTTTATAATTTATCTATGGCCAAAGTCAGTAGAAATAACAAAAAATAAAACCGACTTCAAAAACCTTAACTAAAAAGTAAAAAATAATCATTGTATGTATTTTAAAATCTTAACATAAACCAAAATTTTGAAGGCGGCGCGTGATTGACCCTTTGCGTCATGTATTACACAGTCGAGCGCAATATATATAGTAAAAACAGTTTATGTGAACGTATGTACAAATGTACATGAAAATCACGTGCCGCCTTCAAAATTTTGGTTTATGTTAAGATTTTAAAATACATACAATGATTATTTTTTACTTTTTAGAGTTTTTAGTTAAGGTTTTTGAAGTCGGTTTTATTTTTTGTTAAAAAGTTTTTATTTCATACTTTTTAGTTAAAAGTAGAAAATCGCGAGGGTTGATTCATAAATGTTTATATAACCAATTTGACAACATTTTTTTTACTAACCTTTGCTATCCCACTGCTGGGAAAAAAAACACGCATATCGGCCAAGAATTCTCAGAAAAACGAACCAATGAGCAGATCATCTAGATAGGCGAAGCTAAAATAAACTGATTTATTGAAGCTGGATAAAAAACTACTCAACCTAAGTCAATAAAATTTATATGGGACCACCGCGCGGACTTTCTCTACCAAATAAAAAAACAACCATGTAAATCGGCCCATAAATCTCGGAGTAATCGGTGTAAAAAAAAAACCGCGGAATACATAACCTCCTCCTTTTTTTGAAGTCGGTTAAAAATCATATCAATCAGATGACATAACTTCTAGATACATAAATATTTGTAACTTATAAAACGAGAGTTACGTCTACAGCTTGATTTAGTTATAGACGAATGCTGTTTTCTCGTTTGCAGGAAACCATTGGAAATCCAATTTTAAAATACATTTTCTGTTTCGATAAGCCCCCAGCGTGTATTTTGAAGCCGAGGTTGGTTAGCTCTACAAATTATTGTGTAGGGATGCGTTACCAATTACGTTTTGTGACATACCACATAATATATCTCACCACTATTCGGCTTTTTTCGATGGAGGCTTTGGTTTATAAAATAGAGGTCGTTTGATAATGCTAGACATGAAACTAGAAAATATAGTTACGCTTTTAAGTAGCTACTTTGATATAGTACCAGTCTTTAGATAATATTATGGATTTCTCATGATAACACTAGTTTACAGTGCATCTGTTGCCGGGAATATTTTTGCTGTTGCTGACTACATATGATATACTAAGTTCAAACACATACTTGTTTTTTTTTCAGATCTGGTTTTTGAGTTTTACATACCTAATAATTTCTTAGGTTTTCGCGATCACTACTCATTATTAATGTTACAAACAAGTTTAATTAAGTGTGTTAAGTTTAGTTTTAATAGAGAAGATGGTTGGCAGCTACCGCCTGTTTGGAACCCAGTTCTAAAAATAATCAAGTCGCGAACAGCACGCAACACTGTAAAAGATAATTACGTTGTGAGTGATTACTGCGTGCATCGAAACGATTTTAAATAAATTAAAATTAACGAAATGAAAATTAATTAAAAAAACGGTAGATTAATTTTTTTTTTTAATATCTGTAAAGACGCTTGTCATCTTGTCTTCCTGCGACCACGAACGCTGAAAGCTTGTCAAAATGTCAGTAAAACCAATTTAAATAATATACGCGATATAATCCGGTTAAACTTGTTTTACATACCTACTTAAATTCATTACAGAAAAAACACATGTATTTACTAAGAATAATTGTATTAAAAATACACATTATATTCTCCACATATGTAGCAAAAATTATTTGGATTGTTTAAACAACTTCTCCTAGATGTACTCATGTCGCAAAAACTTATTTTAACAAAGTGAAACACGCACGTTATCAACGGAAAAATACAATAAAGTAATTTGAGATGCACAAAAATTTCTGTGTAGATTTCAAAATAATATGTCATAAGGAAACGATATCAACCATAAAGTTTGCGGCAACATACAAAAATCTAGATTTTGTAAACTATAGGTGCGGCACGCTATGATGGCGTTTTTGACGTTTGCCTGCTCATGAAGATCCGTAAATATTGACAGCTACGTATGAAGGAACAATTGCCGTACTTTATAGTCAATAGTGATGCACAGCTACAGCAATAAAAAAAATCGAATTTTAAATCTATTATTCAAATTAAAATTCCATTTTTTTTCTACTGTTTTTTATGTATGTCACATAAAATTTGATTAAATAGCGATTAAACAAAATAGCTAGACGTTATGTTTATTGAATAATTTGATAAATTATTTATTTTATGTAGATATTATTCATAATAGCTAGTTGGAGTTGGTCAAAGTAATAAACCTGGTCCCAATCGCTAATAATTTGTAATGTGTCACAACACTATTGTAAAATGTCAAAAACACCATCATACCGTGCCGCGGGTATAGTGTAATAACCTATTGAAGTACCTATTAATCTATTTGCACTTAGTTGTAACCATATTCCAACTCGTGCAATTACTTTTAAGATGGTTAAAAGGTTTCTAAGAAACCATTTTGGACACGTCCCCTCTGTGACCGGACGCTCACACCTAATAGTTAACCTAACCACCCACCCGTGAAAGAATCCACCACGGTTCAATGGATAATACCCCAACAACAAAACAAAAACGAATCGCCGAAGTTCAGTTCAGTTCTTAAATAATTAACGACCATCAATACTGAACCAGTTTGGAGACAAAACTACTTTTTGTTAAGAAAATACCTATCTGCGTTATTCGCTCCACAAGTTCCCGAAATAACATTGGTAGGTCCTTGAGAACCGCATTGTCTTCCAGATTAGGTAAAGGCATGTTCCTCCCCATCCCTCTCACTCCTGCGAGGTGCCTCCTAGCCGCCTCATCTTGCGGACTCACGTGTCCTGAGACAGGTCTTGGTAAATAATGGATGCAGTGTAGATAACAATGTATGAAAAAAGGTAGGAGCCGTAGTTAGGCTTTAGGAGGCGCACTGATTAAAAAAAGCGTTGCTATGAAATAAACTTTGGCTAAGCTCGTTTTCGCACCCTTTACTACGGGGAGCTGCGCTGTCCGTCCGTCCGCCTGTCTGTCACAGGGCTGTATCTTTTGAACAGTAATAGGTATCCGGTTGAAATTTTCTCAGAATATGTGTTGCTATGACCACTATCACGACAAATACTGAAAATAAAAAAATATAAAAATCACGACATATACATACAAGAGACATCGAAATATATGTATTTATTTCAACGTTTTTGTTCCTGCTCTATCTTCAAAACGGTAATACAAACCAGCGTCAAACTTGGTTTGATTATAGTACATACTATGTAGTTTAGCAAGAAATACAAAAATAGAGCAAACATAGACATATGTGGTAGTACCTGCGTAAGAAAAAGATGCAATAATTCATATTTCGCGCAGGGTGCGTTGATGTCTTTTACTCTTGATGAACTCTTGAAAATTAAATCAATTTCTATGGGATATCGGGTCGATGGGTGGTACGGAACTCTTACTGCGTGAATCAGACTCGCACTTGGCCGGTTTTTTTAGGGTTCCGTAGTCCTACAAGGAACCTTTATAGTTTTGTCATGTCCGTCCGTCTGTCCGTCTGTCCTAATCCTTTACAGCTTAATAACTTCTACAGTTATAAACATAAGTAAATGAAATTTTGTTAAAAAATGGTTTAGATATAGATCTCAATTTTAAAAGAATAAAAAAATCTTGATAACGTATTTTAGGGGTGGCGCCCATACATGTGAATTGGGGATGAAAAAATTTTTTTCGCTGCACCCCCTGCTTTTTGTTTCGTTAACATTTTAGTGCTATACTAAAAAAAATAACCATGCTTAGTCGTACATACATTATGAGTATAACGGTTAATTTGATACCCTTTTACACATTTCAGACCCAAGAATAATTAAGATGGCAGACAGAGGTTTTACGACGGTTAGGTACTTCTTGGCAGTAACAACTTCAAGTTTAGGACATCGTAATTATTTTATAGCTGCTGCAACACAAAATACTGTATCGGCAACGTACACAAGTACCTTCTCGAAACAGCCGTGCGAAATAACAATACCTTAAAAAGGGAATCAGTTTTAAAATGGCTGCAATCAATATGAATTATGAACCCTCTCATTACCATACCGATTAAAAGTAATACTCTCGAAACGGAAATGCATGTATTGTATAATATAAATAATATCCATATAGACAATGCAAAATTGATACGCGTACATAGATAAACAATAATGACCTGGAGTTTTTCTATTTCTCGCTTTAATGGGCTTACTTTCTTAAGGCCAAGATGTCTTAGGCAGCGCAACTGTTGCCCGACTGACGGATTGCTATATTAGTTTCATTGGCATACTGTAGACCTATCAATAGTGAATTGATCGCACAAATGAGCGCAGCAATCAATCTTATCGGCTCGTAAATGTCCAGAACATGGGCCTCTTCTGTAGTGCTACAATGAATTATTGTAGCGTGGTCTAGTTTCGTAATCATTTTATGTCCCACTAGCTGTGCCCGCGACTCCGTCCGCGTGAATGTCTGAAAATAACATCATGTCATGTTTATGAACACATTGTCTTCTAATATACATAAGCGCCTACATAGACGATTACACTATTTAGACTATTTACCTACCATACTATATTTTGTTTTTACGGCCAAGGTGATGGAATTAGCCCTAAATTCTTCTCATTCTACGAAGACGCTCGTGCCCAGCAGTGGACAGTAATTGGGCTGATTATGTTATGTTATTCTATAACAGTAACCACATCCAGTTCCTTAACTTTTCTCACTCTGAGAAGACGCCCGTGCCCAGCAGTGGGAGAGTAATGGGCTAATAATGTTATGTTATTCTATATTTTCTAATTTCTTAATTATTCTCGTTCCGAGAACAGGTCCGTGCCCAGCAGTTGGACAGTAATGGGCTGATTATGTTATTATAATAATCTATTGCACTAACTATATCCAGTTCCATAACTCTTCTCATTCCGAGAAAAGGCCCATACCCAGCAGTGGGACAGTAATGGGCTGACTATGTTATGTTGTTCTATATTTTCTACTAATAACATCTAGTTGTATTTTTAGGAACCTGTGACCAACCAACAATCGTGACCTCTTTTTATGCAACTTAATACAATAGACGGGTCAAGCTGTATCGCTGAATCTACTCAACCGATTAAGATAAAACATACCCTATATTTTAAGTTGGACTAATACCTATAAAAATGCTAATTTTCATTACGATCCGTTCAGCTGTTTTCACGTGATGAGGTAACAAACAAACAGACACACAGACAGACATAAATTGTAAAAACGATTGATTCGTATTCTTTTGCTTATTTCTAGTCCCCGAAGCTGGTTTTCGCGAAAAAAAACTCAATGTACAGACATTTCGACCATTAAAATTTTATTATAGTATAGTTTTATGTCCCACAAACAAGGCCGTAGGCTGGGGGGTCCCCCCACCCCCCGAAATGCCTCTAAACTCTCAATACTCGTGTCGACACTGTTTTTACCCGACTGCGCCAGAAGGAGGGTTATGTTTTTCGAGTGTATGTATGTATGTATGTATATTTCTTTGGCACGCTCTGTAGCCTAAACGGCTTGATGGATCTTAGCTTGAGAGGTGTCGTTGGATTCGTCTTAGTTGTGAGAGTGACACTGGGTATATCAAAATTATAAAAATCAAAATGGCCGCTTTATGGAGCCATTTTATGTGACTCCAAAAATTTTTTGCTCAAAACCTATCGAGTGGGGTATTAAAATAAAGGGTTTTATAAATGGTTTACGAAAATATATACAACTTATATGTTTAAATGTAATTAGGAATGAGAAATGCTAAAAAACAACAAAATATTCAACGTTAAAAATGAATTTCACTTTTAAAAAATAAACATTAATAGTATGATAAATAAAACATGACAAAACTAAAAAAAACAAATAAAAAAATTAATTAACAAAAACAAAAAACCCGACTGCGTCTAAAAATAACAGAAAAGATATAAACAAGACTTATCAACACGCAGGCGGAGGCTACCTATGAACTATTATATAATTCATGACCAAAAACATACGTAGCCTCCAACTGCGTGTTGATAAGTCTTGTTTAAATCTTTTCTGTTATTTTTAGACGCAGTCGGGTTTTTTGTTTTTGTTAATTAATTTTTTTATTATAATAAAGTTATTACTTTTTGTCTTTGGTCCACAGCAAAGAGAGAAGTAGGTATGGGTAAGTACCATACCTACTTAATTTATTCATCCAACTATATTTTAATTTAACGACCACTATTAACACATCAAGAATTTTGTAAACTTGCCGCGCTTTTGGAGTGCCACGATTAAAGCCACAAGAATATAATCGCCACACAGTTGCTTTACAGTTGACTACACTTACACATCATCGCCTTAAAAAAACCATTCGATACGTAACATATCTAAGGTACAATAAAACAAGACAATTACCGTATAATTATTTACGAACAGAGCGATCTTTCATTTTTATGCCACGGTATCGTTTTGAGTCCGTGCACACAAATGCCAGTAAAATCATAATGCATGTATAATGGCAGTTTAATTGTCAGTACGTCTGCTTACTTGGATGCCAAGCTTTCCTTCGTGTATAATTTCTCGTAACATATCGTCGTATTTGTGCCAGAACTACATTCTGTGACAAACTTTTGGTAAAATATTTATTTCTCTCTGGTTGTCGCACGCGGTTTCGCTCGTGAGGTTTATACCTATATGCTTTTCTGTGGTTCTAGCTGTCTACTGTGTAAGGGGAACGCTTCCGAAAACGAAGATAGGTGCTGGTGATTATTGATAAGAAATCACGAAAAAAAATGCGATTTTTTTTTTCGATTTTTTCATATATATTTTTTTGCATTTTTCATACATAACCCGCTTTGGGCAGTTAAATAAAACTCATACATAATGAAAAATGCAAAAATAAATTAAAAAATCTATAAAAAGAATCGCATTTTATTCGTGGTTTCGTATCAGTAACCACCAGCACATCACCTATCTTCGTTTTTGGAAGCGTTTCCCTGACACCCTGTATGTGCCAATTTTCTTCTTAATCCGTTGAGCCATTCATGAGTGCTTGAGTAACATCCAAACACATATTGATGCGGGTTTTCTACTGCTTTAAGTAAATAACCTTTACTAAACATCAGGCATCGTGCATCGTCGTTAGCTGTTACCGATGACCTATTGTTCTCATTGAAGCAAGAAAGATGTTAGTTTAGATTGTCGCCACGCATGAGATAAGTACTATCAGCCACTGGACGTCTCAAACATACCATCCACGCATGGGATACCACACCGGCCACTGAAGGTCTCAATCGCAGTGGTCTCAAAACATACTATGTTATCTGAGGAATTAGGCCTCCCTACCCTATTGTAAGTTACTGTAGATTTCGTAAAAACCATCAGCAGGACGCAAAGGCAGCAGCTATGCACCAATTCGCATGAAAAGCATAGTGGTGTAACAATCACTCATATAAACCTTCCCGGAGTTAGTTGTTGTGTGGCGATCTTTAGAAGACTCATGTTTTACAGAAGTGGTATTTCGTTGCTTTATCAATGTGTAAACTCAGCTGTAAAAAAAATTCTCTAAGAGGTCAGTCATTTTCCATCTCGAGTACCAGTGAATGCCAGTGATTCGAAAACGCAACATTGCAATATAAAACCATTATTAAAACGTGAAAATACAAAAGCTTGTTTATTTCACATGTCTATTATATTTGTTTGTATAATTAATTATGTGTTTATCTACGTCGTATACGAACTGATCTAAGGCAATGATTTAAATAGTTGGTTCTCAAGGGACCGCAACGCCTGGTTACGGTCGCTGGCGTCCGTGTGAATACCGCCTTATTTTTATGTTCATCTCTATTAGGGCATTGTTACCCTATATGAATACGTACAACTTTTTTATATACTTTGAAAACTGTATGTAATAAAACTTAAACTTGTGTCTACTTAGTTGTTATAAATACACAACTTAGAGGTCTCATTACAAGCGGGTTAAGTAAAAAACAAGTAGATACATAAAACATTTTATAACAAAGCGTGTCGTGGTTACTAATTGACGTCTCATCAGTATTCTGTTTTAGAACGATTAACACGTTAATAAACGTAGCCTAATAAACGCAGGCCGGGACATAAATTACGTGGCTAAGAATGCTTCAATATTTCAGCGTGGTTTATTAGTGATAGACACTATTATGGCTAATTTTGGTCGATATTTAACGTTGTTTAGGTGATAACTCGTACTCATTGACCATACAGCCAAATAGATGTTGAATGCGTACAATAAATTCTGTCAACTAGCTGAGGCGGGGTACTGCAATCCGATTGGCCATACCAAGGCGGCTATTGGCTAATCACGAACGCGGCAGTTTTGACGGTTCACATAAGTGGTCGAAACAGATTTGAAGCTTTCAAGTGGCGAATAGTGGCGACCTACATTAGTGACATATATGTGTTGACAGACATCGGCCGCCTGTTAGGAGGCGTCTATGGGGTGTAAGATGGACAGACGCGATTAAGAGGGCTGTCGGAGGCAGCATGTACCGAGCGGTCCACACAGCGGAAGACCGCATAGCTTGGAAATGCGTCTTATATGGTCGCGATCCTTAGCAGTGAGAGAACGATAAAGTAGAAGAAGACGGGGTGTATAGTCGATGCTCGTACTTCATACTTTCATACACAGTCAGTGGCGTAGCCATCTATGTAACCCAGGGCCTCGGGGCAGAAAGTTAAAAGTCGAAAATTCTTTATTCAACTAACAACTTTATCCTACTTCCTACTAGTTCCTACTTCCCACTAATATTATAAACGTGAAAGTTTGCGAGGATGTATGGGTGTATGTATGGATGTTTGTTACTCTTTCACGCAAAAATTACTATATGGATTTTAATTAAATTTGGCAAACAGATAGAACATAACCCGGATTAGCATATAGGGTACTTTTTATCCCGGGAAGATGAACACTTGAACAGTTCCCAAGGGATGCCCGATAAACGACATTCACGCGAGCGATATCGCGGGCATAAGCTAGTATGTTTTTTTTTTAACGTCTTTCATGGAGGCCGAGGAGCCCCTTGAGCTTGGGGGCCCCGGGGCACTGCCCTGCCTAGCCCTACGGTAGCTACGCCACTGTACACAGTATCAATTCGCAGTTTTACTTGTACCACCAATCTTCTTGCGTGTGATTATCACTCAGTTCACACGGTATTTATTTAATATTTGGCCACTTCTATGGCTTTGCTCGTGACTTCGCTCAAGTCGCTTCTTGTACAGTAACATGTGAGTTGTCTTCTATCAATCTTCTTCTATCGTGTCGACATGAGCTACATAATGATAACAGCTCATTTTGAAGGAAATAGATTACACAGACAGCAGGTTGGTAGCAGGGATATATGCCTAGGGACAGACTTCTTGTATTAATAACATTCACATTCATCATCATTATTTCAGCCGAAAGACGTCCACTGCTACATATACATAGACCTCTCCCAAGGGGGGGGGAGTATATCCCCATAATCGCCACGCTTGGCAGGCGGGTTGGCGATCGCAGTTTGTTGGTTAAATACTTACTCAGAGAACGCTACTGCCCACCCTCTGGTGAATCCCTTAGTCGCTTTTTACGACACCCATGAGAAGAGATAAGGGTGGTGCTATTCTTCATGTCCGGCACTACACGGTGCACTCACACATTTTTCACGTGCTTAAGTTTTAAAGCATCGCAGCTTAGGCAGTAAGCTTTAGGCATAAAATCTTTAGGAAATACATCTAATCTCTGTTTTTTCTCACTTGTCTTATTTAGTAAACAATCTTGGCATGCAATTCGTCAATAATAATTTTGAAAAGATATTATTTGTTAACAATTTCTCTCACAATTTTTTTTTTACCTAATTACATGTGCAGAACTACTAATTATATTTTTACCCGACTGCGCCAGAAGGAGGGTTATGTTTTTCGAGTGTATGTATGTATGTATGTATGTATGTATATTTCTTTGGCACGCTCTGTGGCCTAAACGGCTTGATGGATTTGAGATTGAGAGGTGTCGTTAGATTCGTCTTAATTTTGAGAGTGACACTGGGTACATCAAAATTTAAAAAATTAAAATGGCCGCTTTTTGGCGCCATATTACCTCTTCAAAAATTTTTTTTTTCCGTCCATAACTGTCGAGTGGGGTATCAAAATAAAGGGTTTTATAAATGCTTTACAAAAATATACAACGTTATTCTTTCTTTACCAACATCCCTATACACCCCAATTAGTTAAAATATTCAAAAAATTATGGGTGAAAAAAAAATTGGCTTACTATGAACAGTTTTTTTATAAACAGAAGATTTAATTATCCGCTTTTCGTACGTAAGATTTGGACACTGCCGCGCCGCTCGGTTGTCTAGTTGCAATGTGATACCTACATACTTAATTACCGGCTAAAACGAAATTTGCTTGCCACAAATAAAATGCACTGACAGTAAGGGTCTATGCCCTTCTTAGATAGGTAGGTACCGAGTTAGGTAATTCGATCAATGAAACGTAGGTACTTATTTTACGTAAGATGTTCGACTTGTTATGGGACAGCTGGTGCTATGTTAATAACTTAAATATTGCTGATATTCATTACACATCATTATTTAACAAAATAAGTACATAGGTACTTATGGCTCCGCATGCGTTAATTAATCATCATCATCATCATCATTTCAGCCGAAAGACGTCCACTGCTGGACATAGGCCTCCCCCAAGCATCGCCACAACGACCGGTCCTGTGCCTTCCGCATCCAGCGGATTCCCGCGACCTTCACCAGGTCAATTAATGCGTTAAAATAATAAATAATTACGTAGGTAGGTAGGTACTTACCTAGACGTTAGGAAAAATAATTGAAATCACGACCTTATTATTGACATTTTGTAAAACCTACCTACCTGCTCGGTAGGTACGGTCGACCGCACGTCACTGGTAACAACTCGACATTGACAGCATCTTTATTTCGTAAGCAGTAAGGGCGGATTTCTAATTCAAGTGTTACCACTGTCATGCAGTCGACTGTACATGTTAGTCGTTTTCAAAGTAGGTAGGTATTCATTTTAAACAAAATAGTAGGTAAGTACATACCATATCCGTCGGTTTCGAACCATCTTCCACCTTGCAGTAAAGAAAGAGTAGGTACCTACATCGATGTCCCCGCGGACTGTTTTGTAAGTAGATTATTGTACGTACACTGATCACTATCGTGTCTCATCGTTACACATTACAGTTTAAACGTATTGTAGCATTCGGTCAAATCGCAGGCCACCTGTTTGAATGCAAAGTCGAGCACGTTTAGGTACCTACCTATCTACGTAAATTTCTGTTTAGTTTTATTAATACGTAGGTATCACTTTTTAATACAGCAAAGCTAGGTACCTACTTCCGATGCGACCGGTAAGTTCTGTCACCGTTCACCGTACATGGTTCAGACACATAAGTAAACTAGGTAGAAATCAAGTGGGGTGAGTTCAGGGGACCTCGCGGGCCAGGGAACGGGGCCTCCGCGGCCGATCCACCTGTCACCTTAATCCTGATTTAGGAACTGCCGTACTCTGATTGAAAAATGGCCGCTGGCACCATCGTGTTGATAGTACATTCCTGGGCTTCGAAAAACTGTTCTCGGAGGACTGTTGGTTTGTGTACCGAAATGCCATTGTCGAAAAATATGATCACGAGATCGCAGCGCCCTTCACACCCTCTTGTACGTACACTAAACAACTGAGCGAACTTCGTAAGACTGGCGACTTGGCGAAATTCTCCCTCGCCCTCGGCGCAAGCGGCCGCGGCGAGCGGGGGCAGGGGAGGGTCAGGCGGCGCTCACGGCGCGGCGCCGGCGCGGTGGCGTGTGGCGGCGATCGACTGGTTGTCGGTCGGCTACATCAAAGCGGCGACGGCGGCTCGCGGTGCAGTACAAAATAAAATCAGCGTGCCGACTCGCGTTGTAGTACAAATAAATTAGGTATCCAAAATTTTAATAAAGTTAAAGATTTTTTTCCAAAAATATAACACTATGTTTTTTCACTATAAATCGATTGTCCTAATGATTCTGAACAAAGTAATTTCAGGATGCAGGTATACAAAGAATAACGTTGTATACAACTTATATGTTTAAACGTAATTTGGAATGAAAAATGCTAAAAAACAACAAAATATTCAACGTTAAAAATTAATTTGACTTTTCAAAAAAAACATTAACAATATGATAAATAAAACATGACAAAACTAAAAAAAATTAAATAAAAAAATTAATTAAGAAAAACAAAAAACCCGACTGCGTGTAAAAATAACAGAAAAGATATAAACAAGACTTATCAACACGCAGGCGGAGGCTACCTATGAACTATTATGTAATTCATGACCAAAAACATACGTAGCCTCCGACTGCGTGTTGATAAGTCTTGTTTATATCTTTTCTGTTATTTTTACACGCAGTCGGGTTTTTTGTTTTTCTTAATTATATCAGTAGTTATTTGAATAAAGAGATGTGCCAAGATTGTTTAAATAAGACAAGAGAGAAAAAACAGAATATATATATTATTGGAACTGTTTTCAAAGGCCCTTTGAACTTTCTTCCGTTTAGTCTCTAAATAAAAGTACCAATTCTATCTTATTTTACGACTTTGTTGTTCACCCAGTTTATCCAATTTTCCTTTATTTTTAAACATGTCATCGTCCGGCATAATCTTGGTCAACGCCCTAGACGCTTTCTACTTAACGCCTACATCCAGATCTGTCTACACTAAAATAAGAAGTGCGAAAACGCCCACTAAGGGCTTCAGTGGCGCTAATTTAGAAGGCGGGTTGACTTGTCAGTCTGTCTCAATCTGGTCACCATACGTAGACAAAGTAAAGCTTGTCAAGAAGTGATTAACAGCGTGTGTTAAATGGTTTATGTTTATAGGATGTTACTATTTTGTGTGCATCTTTGTTGAACGCAGCGAGGGAAAATATGAAACGATTGAGATATAGGTACTGCAACGTGTTTGCTTTTCAAGAGTGACACGATTGACACATTGGCTAAAATAAAGACAGAGAGATAAGTGGTTTTATTCTCTTTGGGCTGAAAGGATTGATTGGGTTGCGGATTGCGGATTTAATTCCGCACGGGAGAAATATTTAATTTTGTATTGCATATAGAGTGAAGACTTGTCTTTAAACGCATCCACGACACAGGAATATTCCTAGTCTTAGGCAACTTTTTTGAATATATATCCAGATTTATAAGTATTATGGCTTTAGTTACAATATTAGGATAAGGATTCTTATGCTCTACGGATAAAAAACATAACATACATAACATCACGCCTGTATTTCCCCGAAAGGGTAGGCAGAGGTGTAATGGTACAACCACATTTCGCCAGTTATGTGAAAAAAAAAGTGCCGGATAAAAAAGTGGTTCTAAAAAGGGTCTACAATTTTAAAGACTGTTAAACTGTAGTATATATGTGTATGTGTATGTAGTAGAGCATATTGATATTATTTTCCATGAGTCTATCTATCCCTCTCAGTGCCGCGTGTGTCCTAGAATTCATTATTCCGCAATTCGCAACATGATGGTGCAACAGTAGATAGTTAAATTCTACGGTCATTGTTAATGCTACTGTTAAAATTAACTATGACAGTAACTATAACGTTGCCCTTGATGCAACTCAGCCTTAGTCTAGTAGTAGTTTAGTTCTTCTTTAGTTTTAGTTATTATTCCTCGTAGCTGTCGCATGCCCTCGGAATTTTAAATGTTCGTAAATACTTTTTTTTTCTGTGCTCTTTTATAAAGTAATAATAAGATCACTATGGATACTTGGGTTACGATCTATGATCTATGCAACGTGTTATTGAAATAACTGTTAACCTCTTAAAGGGTCATTGTACTCATCAGTATGAACAACTTTTACTATGGCACCAAACCTGAAATCGCAAAATAAAACAGCTGATCCTTACATTTGTGTTCACATAAATCGACATAAAATTCAGAAAATTCACGCCCCAATTTGCACAACGTTTTTCAGATCTCACAAATGAATTATCTTTCAGAATATCCGATTATTATCTTATTCCGGTCTCGTTAAGCCTACAAAGCATCCGAACCTTTTATAAAAGTATGTAAGTAATTTCTTCAAGAATCTCGCTATCTCGCTCAAGCTATAAAATCTAAAATCGCTTTGTGAAGTAAAAGTGGCATGATGTAATAAATAAAGAATGGCTCCCGGTCCATAAACGCTGTTATTAAACGCCCACGCTCCCTGACTACAGCCACCGACAGCTCTCCTTTTTCTCGCAACTCTAGATTTTCTCGCCCGTACCCGTCCGCCCACGGGATGTCCTTTATTTCTTTTCAATTTTGCGTAATGTCGCAATTGCTTAGATATAGTGGGCTAGTTAAAGCTGCTTCGAGTTTTATTGCTTTACTTTTACACAGTGTAATGTTGGTGTTAGTTTTATCGATTTGCTTTGAAAAGCTTTGAATACAAATTGTGAAATTATTTGCGAATAAATCCTTCCAATTTCAAACCAATTGCTGCTGCGCTTTGCTGCAAAAAAATTACGCGACTTCTTTCAATCGCATTCATCCATCTGAAAAACCTTTTCATTTAATCTCAGCGATTAAATGAAAAGGTTTTTCACAAGTCAGTGATCAGAAATAAATCTAAATTGCAAATACCCAAAACTTTTAATACAAATCTAACAACTCAATAACCCAAATCAAGATGATGAAAACATTGATAATAATATCCAATTTCATTTCCCTTTGGGTCATGGTTTTGGGATGTTTGAATGGCCCCATTAAATCGGGGAGTTTGAATGGGTGTTCCCTTCACGTTAGTAAGTACAGTCGAACAAAGAGATAAGTATCCAGAGTGGCTTAAGTTCCTCACTAAACCATAGATAGTTTCAAGAGAAATATTATTTTATTAATGGCAAAGTTAACAATTAATAATTCGTTTTTAATTAATGGTTATTTATGCAAAACACCATCATAATTTTCTTATACAGGTTTTTTTTTTCTCATACGGTACCGACCAAGCGAAGGCGAACAGTAATTTTCGCCGTGGGACTGCACGCTCGGTCGCCTTCGCTGTACAGACCAAGCGAAAGAAGGCAAGCGAAGGTGAACAGTGATTTTCGCCGATGGACTCCGCACGCTCGCTCGCCTTCGCTGTTGTGTCCACATAAAGTGAACGCCAGCTAAAAGCACAGCCGAACGCGAACGAAGGGCCTTCGCTGGCTCACGCTCGCTTTCGTCAAAGCGTCCACATTGAACGTGCGCGTTCGCTTGGTAGCTATCGCTTGCTTTCGTTCGCTTGGTCTGCTGTACCCGGCATAAGAAAACTTATATGTATATCTGGCGACCCTGCATACTTATGTTTTTGTTCCACTGTAGTCCCTTGCACTGTAGAGAGGTGCTTGTAGTGTGGCAAGTTGCGTTGGATTCGTCGTGGGTAGCGCCCGGCGCCATAGTCCCGTTTCTGTTTTGATACAAGTTGACAGCGATTGTTCGGATAAACTTTTCGAATGTAGGTTGTTAAGTATGTTTATTGAGTTTACGACTTCTGCTTCACTAGAGCTTTGTTCCCGGGAAAGTTATGTACCTTCCGAGCCACTTGGACTATTTATTTACTGGGTAAATGTACGGTCACGATACTTCGCGGTGATACAGTTTGTCGACAAAATCCCTTGAACGAATCCTGATACTTTACACGTACACACGGCTACACATCAAGCTGTACAAAACCAGTAAAGGCTGACCTCGCGTTGTAAGCAAAACCTATACAATGCGAGGTCAGCTTATACTGGAAATGTACAGCTTGATGTGTAGCCGTGTGTACCTACCGCTGCCATCGAAAATTGAGTGCAAGCGATTTTAGCCTTAGCGGTAGTTCACCGGAAAGATTTCTGACTGTACCACGTTTGTATTAGATTTCTAAACTGAACAAAAACCTGAAGTATTCACATTAAGAAAAGGTAAATATCGTTTTGTCTTTAGATATTTAAGGTGCCTATTGCAATCATTTATTTATTAGTTGAATGTAGGTACCTAATGTATAATAATTCTTTGCACTAGCTATACGGAAACTTCTGTGCCTTGTACCAAGCAAGCAATGCAACAGTCCCTTGAGAGTTCCCGTGAATGGCATCTACGAATATCACACACCGTCTATCGAATTATACGATTATACGCACAGGGGGCCTAGTATGAGTTTGACACTTACCATCGAATTCGACGACTTTCATTCGTAAATCAGTTGCGCCCCTGGCGGATACGAGGAGGAACTACTGATTTATGAAAATTCTTAAATGTCAAACTCGTACCAAACCCCGAACGTCACGTACCAGACCCCGTCGCACAAAGATGGTCACTCTGACTGACTAAAAAAGCTTAAGTTTAGTAATAATCGGAAATAAATTCTAAATAAAACAAAACTAGCTACAAAACACTCAAAAGTAAGTAAGTAAGCAGGCAGCTCTCACTGTAAGTACAGTAGGCAGCTGTTAAATAAATAAAAGACTTCTAGTCGAAAGAAATTTCATTAGACACATTATTCACTAAGGTTTTAAAATCGCTGAGTCACATCGGGGTAATAGATTTACGCAACAAATGTATTAGGGGAGCTACCCTGTAATGAAATGACAAAAAAAAAACGCACCGGCTAAGCACGCGAGTGCGTGTCTACAGTCTACAGTAGGTACTTAGATATTGCAGATAGGGTTATCAGGTTATCTCTTGTCAGACATCCTAGCCGGATTTTTTCACACCTTTGCCCAGTACAGTAACTGTACGCGCCCGTGCAATCTTACTTAGCCGGAGTGAAGATAGGCACTGCGCTTGTTTCCCCGCCTCCTGCCTCCAACTGACACCCTTTAACGGCCAAAATTATTATCCAATCTATCCACGATTTACCCTACTAGAGATAGAAATTTGACATATTATGAACCTTATGTCAAATTCCTTACCCTAGTAGGGCAAATCGTGGATAGATTGGATATTCATTTTGGCATTTTGATTACTGCGACAGTTTTGGGACAACTTCACTCCAAGCACAGCTCTAAGTTAAATTGTGCGTTAATCTAGAAGAAAGCTGCTGGAAGTCCGGATTTGATTACACTGTTTTTAGAGTTCTGTACCCAAATGGTGCCAAACGGGACTGGTTATTAGTGCATACTATGTAGTTGAGCAACAAATACTTAAAATAAGACATACATAGACATATGTGGTGGTACCTGCTTAAGAAAGAGATGCAAAAATTCATATTTCGTAAGCGGTGCTTTGATGTATTTTTATGAACTCTTGTAAATTAAATCAGTTTCTATGGGGTATCAGGTCGATACGGAACGGAACCCTTACTGCGTGAGTCCGACTCGTACTTGACCGCTTTTTTATCTGAAAGCCTGTGACGTTGATATCTGTAAGATTAAATTAATAAATAAAAAAAACTTTATGTAAATAAGCATGTTGTCATTGTGCTTACTTAAAAAAAAAAAAACTGGAATCTGGAAAAAAAAACAGCTTTTGTTTTAATGGTCTGAATTTTTATTTAGCAGCCCTAGTTTATAAGAGTCTTTTCATTCATCAATATTTGCTCAAAGCGTTATAAGTATAACCGGCAAACATGGCGCCGCGATACGATTTCTTCAATAGAGCTTACGATTCAATGAAATGATTGGGTATTTAGGGTCGTATAAATACTTCATTTTAAAGGGTGAGCAGGTCAAAATTGAACACAGAACCCAACGGACGGCGAAGTGATGAAAAAGGGCCAGGGTATTGGACAAGGTGCCTGGTGGAGGTGGACTGCAATACGCTTCGCACCGAACAAAGATGAGGTTGAAAAAAGCATAGCTCAATTTAAATGTGGTAACTGTAATACAAAATAAGTTGATGCACCATTTCAGAGGCGCTAGCAGTATATCTATAAAGAATTCTATCAAGAATTTCCTGGACTGCCCCCTTAATCTAGATCTTCCGTCCTTTTTGTCAATCCAAAGGTTGTCTGGAAAATATCGCTTTTAGCTATAAGACCGCCAATGTACCCATAATTTATACGTTATTCCTGTTTACTACTGTTTTCATGATGTACAATAAAATATATTCTATCTATCTATCTAATTTCGTACAGTCTAACAAAGCAATTATTATACAGGGTCGCCAGATATAGATGAAGATTTCTCAGGAAATTATTATAGAACGGTTTGATTATGATTTTGTATCAATACAGTTAACTTTGTCCGTTATTAAAGCGACATTTCATTCGAAAACAACCATGATCTTCTGAGAAAACTTCATTTATATCTGAGGACCTTGGATGCTAATTCCTTTGTTAGACTGTGTACGTGCAAATTCCACAAACGGCTCTCCAAAACGCTAACCTAAGGAAGAATAGCCTAAGCACCCTGCGCTGCGCTATGTTTAGTAAATAAATTGGCTTTACGATTGAGATCTCTTTGTCTGTCCGAACAATAACTTGTATTAACAGCGCGGACATAGGTACTTTTACCTATGTGAATGTGCTATGTGGTGCGGATACATTATTATGGTAACGTGTTTAAGATATGGACATTGTAAATATGCTTTAGAATTACCGAGATGCACCTTGATAAGTACCGAGATGCACCAGAACAAGGCTATTACAGAAACTGCTGGGGATCTACTCGCATTTCAGGAACGACAAACGAAGTTCGAACTTTCGTTCCGACTGATATCTACACAATAAAGATAGAAAAATGCACAATGAAGATAGACTACGGTTTATAGTCACATGAAACTGACCGGAGACCAAACCTGATCATCGCACGCAATAAGGGAAAATTCAATTCAATTCTTTATTGCATTTCCATGTGTTTTTACAAGGTCTTAATAATATTACAAGTCCACATGGACCCTGTCGGGCACAACAATTTAATACAATTAGCATACATTAATATAAATCATTAAAGAAAATGGCAATTAATTGTATGTCAATAATTAATTAATTAATTGTATCAAATTGTGCAATGAATGGTACGATTAATCGAATATCGTCAAACGCGTGTAGATCCCCTGCATAAACTGTCGTATCGAAACTGGATGGTGTAAATTGGGCTATAAAACAGCTTTTTACCAGAGTACGGTGCATGCAAAGGCAGCAAAGGAACGGTAATGAGTCTTATATGAATTTTGTTGCGGATACTCGACTCGCCTATCGCAGTCTCTTGGTGGACATAAACCTCTCTGGTACTACTGAATGAATACTATCAACATTCCCAAAAATATTCCAAAACGTTAATCATTCTTCCGGTACATTTTAGTTTTGCACAAACAATCAAAGCTTTTGTCATTGTTTGCATAGTAACGACACAAAAGTGTTATCACAGGAAGCTTTATCATGTGATTGTCGCAAACAACCTTGTCATTACCATCCCAAGTTAGTCATTCGTTTTGTAAACCGCCTGGTTTTTATGGTCATCGCCGTATCGATCACTTCAATTATTATCCTAATTGGTACAGGACTTGTTTTTCCATCGTTCAAGGACTCCTCGGCAAGGATTTTTCCTTTTATTCTCAATTAATCGTTAATAAGCCTCGCCTCGTGATGGAGCGCAAGTGGTGGCAACGGCAAATAATGTATACGTGTAGCTACATAGTAATCAACTTGTTTCCCATGTTTATGTAGTGATAGTTTAAGGCCCGTATTACAGTAGCTTCCTCAAGTACAGTTTAAACTACAATCACCTGATCACTACTTAAGTATAGAATCGTTACTTGAGTATCGGTCTTATTCCAGAACGGTAATTATAGACTTTAATTCAACAACATAACACATGAATTTGACCTGAAATATAATAGAAATCTCTACTCAAGCGTAGTCTGGACCACACTAGAGTGATTACAGATCAAATCTCAGCTCAAATATCGAAACAGGTGACAGTATAAAACAAAACTAAACTCAGCTGAACTGTGATCAACAAATCTCTGCTTGAGGAACGTTCTAAAATCAAAGCTCAACTTTAAACTAGTTTTAAACAGAGATCAACGCTTGAGTTTCGTTCTGTAATACTGGCCTTAGTGATTCAATCAATACATATACGTTTGACATGACTTTCAGTTTGATGGCTTATATAAATAATTATTAAACATTTCGTTCGTCAATAATAAACAAAACCATAGCCAAAACTGAAGCTTTCGGTTCCTTAATAAATAATAATAAACCTTCCTTCCTTCCTTACTTATTTATTTATATGATTTATCCTCATCTTCACTCTTATAAAACCGTAAACGTCGGTTTGTTTGTTTGTTCGTTCGAGCATCACGCTGAAACTAATTAGCTGATTAGACTTAAAAACTGGTATGTAGTATGAAAAAAAAACTGTACCTTTAAGATGATGAGAAGCCGTGGGCATGGGCTAGTATATTGTAATTTCCCTGTAGAGTCAGCATAATAATATTGTTTTTTTTTTAGGTAAATGTTTTCTCACTACCTATAAGGTTTTCATTAAGTTTCATTACCATCGGGCAGCGGGGATCCGTGGAGTGTAGCTGGTATGCTTATAGCTTCCCTTAAAAAGTTTCAACGTATTACAGTTAATTTTTTCATCAAATTTTTATATAATTTATAATGGAATTATCATATTAGTACGATCATATCCGTGCCTCGGAGAGCACGTTAAGCTGTCGGTCCCGGTTGTCATACGAATATCTATGGCAGTCGTTACGGGTAGTCAGAAGCCTGAAAGTCTGACAACTGGTCTAACCTCCGAATGTCAGTATTACCCAGTAACTGGGTTGCGGGGGTCTGATGGCAGTCGCTCCGTGTAAAATACTGATGTTCAGCCGCATCTGGCTAGACTGGAAGCCGACCCCAATATAATTGGGAAAAGGCGCGGAGGATGATGATATCATATTAGTACGAAAAAAACATAAAACCATTCATAATCATAAAAATATCCTCACATCCTGTTCCTATTGTCTTCAATTTCCAACAACCGCTCGTGGTGAATCACAGCCTACAACCACAGTGGCTGTAGCTGTAACTGTGCAAATAATGTGTAATATTGATAAGTAGCAAGTGCGAGGGCCCCAGTGACGTATTTATCCGCAAGTGACATTTCCGTCCGATAAGTTGGTGTCTCTCTGGGAACGGCCCACCGCTTCAAGAACAGACTGCTGTTATCTGATTTTCTTGTTAGTAGATTGATGTGATGGTAACATCATTATTGTAATTGATATGTTGGAGACAGCCCCTTCATTCGTTTGATGACAACACACAATTCGCATATTGAGGTCTTGAAAGTTATTCCAAAGTTAGCCAAGTTATGGAATTTGATACTTTTTAGGGTTCCGTACCCAAAGGGTACCAAACGGGACCCTATTACTCTCGCTACGCTGTCTGTCCGTCCGTCTGTCTGTCTGTCTGTCACAGGGCTGTATCTTTTGAACGGTAATAGGTAGCCGGTTGAAATTTTCCCAGAATATGTGTTAACCCCTATCACGACAAATACTAAAAATAAAAATGTCTATAACCAAAGGGGGATCACCTTACCACCTTACAAGAAACCTCGAAAAACATGAATTTTTCCAACGTTTTTATTTCTGCTCCATCTTCTAAACGGTGAAACCTACCAGCGTCAAACTTATTCTGATTATAGTGCATACTATGTAGTTTAGCAACAAAAACTAAAAATAAGCCAAACATAGACATATGGTTTTACCAGCGTAAGAAAGAGATGCAAAAATTCATATTTCGCGCACGGTGCGTTGATGTCTTTTGATGAACTCTCGTAAATTAAATGTGTTTCTATGGGGTATCAGGTCAATGGGTGGAACGGAACCCTTTCTGGGCGAGTCCGACTCACGCTTGGCCGGTTAATTGAAAATATTCGTATTATTCAATATGGTCTTTATCAAAGTTGTTTAGATTTTTCTTTCTATTAAAGTTATTTCGTTTTTATTTAAAATTTAATAACTGGTATAGTTGAGAGCACTTTGGTTCGTTTCCAAAATTACTGTATAATATCGAATTGAAGCTCTATCTTGTCTGGCTTATTTTTGTCGTGTAAGTATTTGGGTAAGACATTATAGAAAAGATTTGGTTTAATTTCAGTTTGAACTTTTTGTTTGTATGAACTTAGATTATGATCTTCATACTGTTGGAGTGTTTTCACGTTTAAAGCGATTATCTTTCACAATGCCAACTTCTCAATATCGGTAGGTACCGGTTCTTCAAGTTCAGTATTTGAAGAAATATCATAACATTTATAACTATTAATAAAGCTTTCACGAACCCGTTTATTGACCAAACATATTCGTGTGTTAGAAGTAATAAAAACAGTTATGTTATCAATCGCTCAAACGATAACATCGTGTTTAGGGAGCCCGGGGGTGCAAGGGTGATGTCGAGATAGATGTAAATTGATATAGTGAATGCTATCTTCAAAGACGCTCTATAATTATAATTTTATGGCAAAAGTAGTCTGAATATAACTCACGATAGTTATTATAAAATAAAATAAAATATTAACAAAAACAAAAAACCCGACTTCGTGTAAAAATAACAGAAAAGATATAAACAAGACTTATCAACACGCAGTCGGAGGCTACGTATGTTTTTGGTCATGAATTACATAATAGTTCATAGGTAGCCTCCGCCTGCGTGTTGATAAGTCTTGTTTATATCTTTTCTGTTATTTTTACACGCAGTCGGGTTTTTTGTTTTTGTTAATTTTTTTTTTTTTTTAGTTTTGTCATGTTTTATTTATCATACTATTAATGTTTTTTTTGAAAAGTCAAATTCATTTTTAACGTTGAATATTTTGTTGTTTTTTAGCATTTTTCATTCCAAATTACATTTAAACATATAAGTTGTATATATTTATGTAAAGCATTTATAAATCCCTTTATTTTGATACCCCACTCCACTCGATAATTTTTGACGGAAAAAAAAAATTTTTGAAGTGGTAAAATGGCGCCAAAAAGCGGCCATTTTAATTTTTTAAATTTTTATATACCCAGTGTCACTCTCAGAATTGAGACGAATCTAACGACACCTCTCAATCTCAAATCCATCAAGCCGTTTAGGCGTGCCAAAGAAATATACATACATACATACATACACTCGAAAAACATAACCCTCCTTCTGGCGCAGTCGGGTAAAAAGTTGGATGGTTGGTTACCTTTGCCCATAACAACTGCAATACCACCTAGGTTGTTGCCTAAATTATATTGTAAGTCGCGTTCGCCAAACTCGGACATAAAGATGGAAAGTCTAAAAGTAATGGTATTGACTGTCCTGAGTTATTAAGCAAAATATTTATTAACGTCCCGCACAGAATCCCGCGTTATCCCTGCTCATTACTTAAACCTCCTCGGTACCGAACAAATCTTGGTAAACATTCGCCGATTGTTAGGATGGCCCATCAATATAATGCCATATCTGGTGGCTCGGGAGACATAGATATCTTCGGAAACTCGTTTGGAAAATTCAGACGTCTCATTTCCAACCGATTAAATGTGTAAGTGTTGATGTACTCTCTATTTTAACAATGTTATTTTTAATTTTAATTTTAGTCTTAGTTGATTTTAGTTTTATTTTTAGTTTTAGTTTAATTTTAGTTTGATTATTTATTTAATTATTTATTCAAGTACCTACTATTTCTGTTATTTAAGTACCTACTGATTTTTTTCGATTTGATTTGATTTGTACAATGTGTTTTACACATTTTTCTTTCTTTTTCTCCTCTAAATTTTGTTTTAGTTTTTCATGAAGAGTAATTTAATTTAATTGTTTTATTTAAAAAGAAGTTTCTTTTGAGTTATGTTATTATTATTATAATTTTTTTTGTTTGTGAAGATTATTATTTTTGAACGCTGTGTTCTCCTTTAATTAAAGAAACACAAGATCTTATCAATGTACCAATTATTAGCATGTAAGGTGTATTCTTTGTTGGAGTTCCTAATAAAATAAAATAAAAAATAAAATAAAATAAAAATAAAGTCTCATCTGATTGTAATTTCACCGGGCGGCACCCATCGCACGGGAACACAGTAATGCAAGCAAGCATTACCTTTAGCGGTAGAAATAGGTACAGTCGACTGCATGACAGTGGTAACACTTGAATTAGAAAACCGTCCTTACTGCTTACGAAATAAAGATGATGTCGATGTCAAACTGTTACCACTGATTTGCGGTCGACCGTATAGTGGTAGTCATTCCCTGGACGAGATCTTTCACAACACAAGGAAGTAGAGCTCTTAAACTATGTACAAAAAAAATATGTTGTCAACTTTCGGATTGCATTTTTATCAAATTAAAAGATACCTTAGGCTTATTTTATAAATAAACTTACGGTTTCTTTGCAGGGTTTAGCAGACACAGCCAAGATGAAAGTTACGCAAGCAACTGAACTCAAATAAAAAATAATGAGTGTCAATGCAAAAATAATGAGCTCTTTCTCATTATTTTCGGATTCTAGCGCTAGTATAAGCTTGGACCATGAAACTGCCAATGTAACACGGACTGGCTTTTAAAATTTTAGCATATAATTTAAATTGTGGAAAGAAAATATCGCTCACGAGCAGGATCCAGGATTCAGGATCCTGCTCGTAAGCGATTTTTTCTTTCCACAATTTAAATCATAAGATTTCGCTTCGCATGCGTAAATGCGTTAAAAATATTATAATATTTTAGCATATCTTGGGACACGAAATTAACTAGACTAGATTTATTTATTTTTATTTATTTTTTTATTTATTTATTTATTTTATTTTTCTCATCATCACAATACAGTACAGAGTCAAAAATCCACATAGAATAGAGACTGGTGTCTGATTTAGGTAAAACCTGTATCACAGATCACCAGGCTTTCCCACTTTGAGACATTAAAATAATGACCCTAACTGTGTTTTAAACATTTATATAGATTCGCGAACGTAATAATATTTAAATTACACAAAATTTCATCAAAATAATAAAAAAACGTTGGTTGCGTTAGATAAGAAGTGGTTGGGTATATAGGTGGGGTGTGTGTATCTGTGTGAAGTAAGGTGTGTGAGAGTGCGCGTGTGATGTTGGATGTCAATACTATGTAAGATTTATTTAGCTAAATAAGGGGTTTTAATAAACATTCAGTGTCACTGTAATCAAGTCCCTGAAGCCACGCACTAACCTTTTTCCTACAGTTGGCCCTAGAAACCGAGTAGACTAATAGTTTTTTGTTAACATTATTATACAAATAGGGACCCAAAAAAGCATAGAAGTTCTGGGATAGACTATATCTAAATCTAGTTTTCGTGCACACGTCAGTGGTTCTTCTTTTGCTTAAGGCTGGTTCAGGTTCAAACGGCAGTTCTGAGTGTTTCTTAACAACTGTCATTAAAACAAAGAGTTGACGAACAGTCAGTACCTTACAGCGCTGGTATAGATCATATGTGGGATGACGTATGGGAAGGAAACAACTAACTTTTAGAATAGCTCTTTGAGCTCTCTCTAATTTCAATAAGTGTGTTACAGCGGCCCCACCCCAGGAAGTTATGCAATACGTCAACAACGATTGGCACAAAGCAAAATACACTGATTTAATTATCGCAGTGTCGGCAATATGTCGAAGAGATTTAAATATAAAAATAAGTTTACGAATTCTGGGAACCAAACCATCAATATGCTGTTGGAAGTTTAATCGATTATCAATCAAGATACCTAAATATTTAATAGTGTTAGTTTTTGATAAAAGAGGACAATCACACGAACCGTTAGTGTCCAAGTTACAAGTGTGTGCGATAATGGGAAGGTTAGGTTCGTCTTGATTCCTAAGTGTATAAGTCATGAATTTAGTTTTATCAACATTGAGCGTAAGGATGTTTTCATTAAGCCATTTAGATACTTTATTAAAGCCAACTTGTGCGTGGTTATAGACTTCCTCCCAGGAATCAGCACAAAACAAAAGTGAAGTATCATCAGCAAACGTTATTACTTTCCCGTTGGTCAGATTAATTTCGCATAAATCATTTATGTACACCAAAAACAAGGTCGGGCCCAGGATGCTGCCTTGAGGGACGCCATATTCAATAGGTAGTTCGTCACTAGCCCAACCATCCACCTTTACCACCTGTGTTCTACCCCTAAGATAATCTGCAAATAGTTCCAATGGTAACCCTCTAATTCCCAAATGATCAAGTTTGATGATTGTTTGATGAGATTACAATTGACATGATAATAAAAAAGCTTTATAAAAACATTGCTTCTTTGAGCGAAACACCTGCCATTACAGAACAGTTTTTGCTCGTTAAAATGTCGAGCAATGTCGACATAGTGACCTCAGGCTTGCCACAGACCGTCGACTTTGAGACAACATTGCAGCCCTCTGACTCCTCTGAGAGGATAATCTCCACTTTTACTGACGTAATCATATAGACTGTGACGAAAACATTTTACTTAAATACTGGCTACATTAACGCAATTTTGGGTAGAAATTGTATTTAGTTTGTGATTTATTCATATAAAATTCAGATTCATGAATAATTTCGACTGTGCACTGTGTGTACCTTGTACCTAGAAATTGAGGAAGACATGTTGCTAGTTTACAGTCGATTTACAATTTGGTTTGCTATTGAACTTTTGTGTCCAAATAATAAAGATATGACGACGTCTGTGGTCTAGTGGTTCGAATGTTGGACTGCTGATCACGAGGTCGTGGGTTCAATTGCCACAGGACACAAATATTTATGTGATAAACATAAGTGTTTATAGCGAAATTTTTTTTGTTGGATATGATATCCAAAATTCGGGATATAAAACTAGGAAAAAAAGTTAATTAACAAAACCAAAAAACCCGACTGCGTATAAATATAACTGAAAAGATGTAAACAAGACTTGTGTAGGTACATGTAGGTATATGTGAAAGTATCAAATCAACACGCAGGCGGAGGCTACGTATGTTTTTGGTGATGAATTACATAAAGTAGTTCATAGGTAGCCTCCGCCTGCGTGTTGATTTAATACTTTCACATATACCTACATGTACCTACACAAGTCTTGTTTACATCTTTTCAGTTATATTTATACGCAGTCGGGTTTTTTGGTTTTGTTAATTAACTTTTTTATTTTAAAATTTTTAGTTCTGTCATGTTTTATCGCGCTATTAATGTAATTCATTTTTTAACGATGAATATTTTGTTGTTTTTTAGCATTTCTCATTCCAAATTACATTTAAACATATAAGTTGTATATATTTTTGTAAAGCATTTATAAAGCCCTTTATTTTGATACCCCACTCGATAGGTTTTGAGGGAAAAACATTTTTTTTTGAAGACTTAAAATGGCGCCATAAAGCAGCCATTTTATTTTTTATAATTTTGATATACCCAGTGTCACTCTCACAATTAAGACGAATCTAACGACACATCTCAAGCTAAAATCCATCAAGCCGTTTAGGCTACAGAGCGTGCCAAAGAAACATACATACATACATACATACATACACACATACATACATACATACACTCGAAAAACATAACCCTCCTTCTGGCGCAGTCGGGTAAAAAGAAGGCGAAATTCTGAATACAGACGCCTTCGCCACTCACACCATTTTAGTCTTTAAAATAATGGTTTTTTTATAGATCCTCGACTAAAATGGATTTTCCAATTTCGCCCGAGCTTTCTATTCCAACCACGTCTTAAAAGGCAATAAGCTAGTGAAGGGTTTAACTGTCGAGCGGGTAAATTGCCTGTTAACACTCACGTTGCTCATATACCCATATATTTTAAAATATATAGTACGTTTTATAATAGCCATGTTTACGTAATGATGATTAAAAATAAAATTTCTAATACTTACTATTGTTTTGTCATTACCTTAAAAAATAAAAACACTTATTTAGCTGGTGTTCCTTAGGGGAATTAGATCAAATATTTGAGGAATTGCTGCAGCTTCGGAAACTAAAACTTCTCACGATGAAGATATCACTCAAGCAATGTGATTATGTATTGTGTTTGTCAGTCTAATAATAACGATAACATAATGAGACTTCTTACTAAGCAGTATATGTCTCCAGAACTCCCCTTCCAAATATATGCACATGATTAGCCAAATATACGCACATGATTAGCCAAATATACGCACATGATTAGCCAAATAGCCACTTACGAACTTGAGAAAGACCCACGCAGGCTATTCCACATCGTATGAATATATTTCCCGAAATTAGTTCAAGGATTCTTATATGATGCTCCCGTGAGTCAATTTAGATAGAAATGCTTCGTTTTCGTACACGAAAATCGAATAACCTACACTCTATTTTTTCTCACTTGTCTTATTTAGTAAACAATCTGGGCATGTATTTTTAATGCAATTCGTCAATAATTATTAATATAAAACTTTTTAACAAAAAATTTAACCGACGAAAACAGAAACTGAAAAGCGAAAAATAAAATGAAGCTTTTAGTCTTTTCCTAACTAAACTAATGTAAATAACTAATTATGAGTCGGCGCCAAACAAACAAGCAAAGTGCGTGCAAGTTGCAAGTTGTCGAGCGGAGAACGCATTTTTGGAAAGTTATTATTTATCGTAATAAATAATAACAGTGCTCCTTCATGTACAACCAGTGCTCACGTACACACCATGCACCTGAAGGATATTTGTTTTCGCGATGCTTACTGGAAGATGCCGCGACATGTGAACTGAGAGGGGTGAGCACGGTTTAAGGTGCATGTGTGTGCGTGAGCACTGGTTGTACATGAAGGAGCACGGTTTTTGTTGGCTTCACTATGGTTGTTCGCAGCACTTAGTCTGTATTTTTTACTATGTCTGTGGGTCCACCTGCTCAGTTCATCTGGGTGGACCACGGGCACTTGTCTGTACCTATAACAAACTTGAAAACTAAAAATATACATTATTGTTTACTATTGTTTACCATTTAATTATTAACACATTTTCTGGGTTTGTGAGTACCTACTGCGGACCACAATACCACAACGCGTGGTGAATAGTTATAAATATCTATTAAATATACACTTAAATATTTTATCAAAACAAAATAATAATAAATTGTATTTGTTATTTTCAGACAAAATGGAGGAGCGGGAGAACGACGCAGACCATGGGGTCCCCGACATGACCATGATGCCGGAGATCACCGAGCAGGCCATCAACGACAATCTCAAGAAAAGATACATACACGACCTCGTTTACGTATCCTTTTGTACCAGGCCCCTCAGAAAGTATTGCGAAAAAAAGTTTTTATATATGGGAGACTGGCCAGTTATAATGTTTTTCGAAAATATGATTATTTATAAGTAAAAATAAGTAAGTTCCAATTTCAAAATTTCCCTCCACATTTTTTGCGAGTTAATTCAAAGTATTGTGTCTCACTGAAATATGGATCTGCGCCGGGAACATTTTAGAGCTATGATTTTATACGATTTCAAGTGTCGCCTGAAACCGGATGAATCGTACGATAGACTTCAAATGGCATTCATGGATGAAGGCCCTTCCAAGGCAACCGTGTATCGTTGGTATAACGAATTCAAGCGCGGTCGACCAACTTTGGGGGATGACGAAAGAAGCGGTCGCCCTTTGACGGCTGTTACCGAAGAAAACGTGCTAGCAGTGAAAAATTTAATCCAAGACAATAGGCGAATTACATATCAGGAGATTCAACACATATTGAAGATTGGATCGGGAAGCGTTCACGAGATTCTACACAGCCATCTTCGCGTGAGGAGGATAGTATCACGCTGGGTGCCGCACAACCTCACCGATGCTCAGAAGCAGGCCCGGGTGGAATGGTGCCGTGATATGCTTAACAAATTTGAAGCAGGCTCGTCTCGGCGTTTTTATGACATCGTTACAGGTGATGAGTCCTGGATTTATCAATACGACCCAGAAACCAAGCGCCAGTCGACTGTTTGGGTGTTTCAAAATGAGCCAACGCCTACCAAAGTGAAGCGATCTAGAAGCGGGGGTAAGATTTTGATCGCTAGCTTTTTTAATTTGACTGGCCACTTGGTATCAATTCCCTTACGGGATCAAAGAAGCATTAATGCCGAATGGTATACTACCAAATGTTTGCCAGAAGTTTTCTCTGTTATAAGCAACAAGCGACCAAACACAGGGCTCCGCGGGCTACTGCTCCACCACGACAATGCACCTGCGCACACCGCACTCAAAACGAGGGACTTCCTGGACAGCACGCCAGTCAAACTCCTGGGTCACCCTCCTTACAGCCCTGATCTAGCACCGTGTGACTTCTTTTTATTCCCAAAAATAAAAAATCAGCTCAAAGGGATACAATTTTCGTCGCCGGAAGATGCGCTGGCTGCGTTCGAGCAGGCTGTAAACGAGGTGTCTGCGGCGGACTGGAAAAAGTGTTTTGAAAACTGGTTTAGGCGCATGAATCTTTGTATAGAGGCTGGTGGAAAGTACTTTGAAAAGATTTGATAAAAATATATGTACGTATAGAACAATTTTTTTTAGTTTCGCAAAACTTTCTGAGTGTCCCACGTATAATAGTAGACTCGGACTTGATTGCGCATTCGGTCGTAGACACAGACCAGTAAAAGTAAACCTCTCGATGCCGATTAGTTAGCCGGATACCCCCGGTCACCAAGCATATGCAGTAGCATTACACTGCTGTAGCCCCGCCGCCAATCAGGACGTTACTCCGTCAGCAAGTGGCGCCAATCACACCACCAAACTTTTGAGCTGACCAATCTTAACGCGCCGTCCGCCCCCTGTCCCCCGCCACATTTTACGACTGTGTTCTAAAACTTTGTTTATGCGGCGTCTTGAGGCTTACTGGTCTGTGGTCGTAGGTAACGTAAAGTAGCATTCAGTACCCTCACTCTCTGTACTACAACTGCTGTCCTATTCTATTTGCGAACATTACACGTGAATGATATAGGAAAGTAGTCATATTAAGTCGATGACATAACAACTGAGCAAATTAAACATCTTGGACCATTGGCGGTGTCGTGGCTTCTGGCTCTTTTTAATACCTGTGTGAGCATAGGAAAAATTCCTAAGATCTGGAGAAAAACCAAAATTATTGCACTTCTCAAGCCAGGTAAGTCACCCGATGACCTTAAAAGCTACAGGCCTATCTCTTTGTTATGTCACACGTTCAAACTTTTTGAAAGACTGCTATTAGATCGCCTTGCGCCGGAAATCGATATCGAGCTGATACCCGAACAAGCTGGGTTTCGCCCAGGAAAGTCTTGTTGCAGCCAGATTCTGAAACTCACTCAGCACATTGAGGATGGATTTGAGAAGAACGAAATTACAGGACTTGCGTTGGTTGACCTATCGGCGGCATATGACACTGTCAACATAAAACGGCTCCTCATTAAAGTGGAGGCTATGACCAACGACATAGGATTTGTTCGCATACTGGGTGAACTACTTTACAACCGTCGCTTCCAAGTTTACCTCAAGTCGGGTAAGAGCCGGTGGCGCTGTCAAAAAAATGGCCTCCCTCAAGGAAGTGTCCTAGCCCCAGCATTGTTTAATATATACACAAATGACCAGCCTAGTGCCCCACACACAACCCGGTTTTTGTATGCGGACGACTTGGCCTTGGCTACACAAACTACAACATTTGAAGAGGCGGAAGAAAATCTTGTATTAGCTCTTAATAATCTTGGCAAATATTACGAAGCGAACGGTCTTAAACCCAATCCTTCTAAAACCCAGGTTTGCGCATTTCATCTTCGCAACCGCCATGCTAATCGGATGCTCAATGTAAGGTGGCAGGGCGTTAACATCCAACACTGCTTTCATCCAAAATACCTAGGTGTAACTTTGGATAGGTCTCTGAGCTTCAAATCTCATTGTCTCAACACAAAACTCAAGGTTTGCACACGCAACAACCTCCTCCGCCGTCTCACAACCACAAAATGGGGAGCAGCACCACACGTCTTGCGCACAACTGGCATAGCTCTGTGCTTATCTGCCGGCGAATTTGCATGCCCAGTGTGGCATCGTTCCGTGCACTCTAAGCATGTCGACATTGCCCTAAACGAAACGTGCCGCACGATAACTGGTTGCCTTAAGCCTACTCCTCTTAAAATGCTATATCCACTAGCGGGCATAGCTCCACCTTCTGTACGTCGGGATAGCGCATGTACATCGGAGAAATCTAAACAAGAGTCCGATCACCGACACCCCCTCTTTGGACACCAACTCCCAAGAGCCCGGCTGAAAAGTCGTAAAAGTTTTATGCGCTCCACACAGGCCTCACAACTCCTTCCAGCCGTAATGAGGACAGCGCTGTGGAAGGAAAGGCTCCCACCACCACCTGATTTTGTAGCACCGCAAGAACACCTGCCCCCAGGTCACGATCTCCCATGGCCAGTCTGGAAGTCCCTCAACCGACTGCGGACTCAAGTCGGTCGCTGCAGAGAGAATATGTGCAAATGGGGAATGCGAGACTTGTCTAATACTGAATGCGATTGCGGGGCCCCCATTCAGTCCATGGCCCATTTACTCACTTGTCCCTTGTGCCCTACTACCTGCACAAGAGACGATTTAAACAAAGCCACAAACAACGCCATAGAGGTGGCCAAATACCACATGAATACAGTGTGAAGTAAATAAGAACCATTGACACGAAGAAGAAGAAGTCATATTAGGCAAATATTTTGATTCAAAAACATTATGATACCTATGGTGGTGAGATTTTAAAAGGATACTCAGATACCGAAATTAGACTTTTTTTACACTCCGAAATTTAGGGTTAATTTCTGGAAAACTATCGATATAGCGATATCACCAGCACCTTTATTATGGTATGGCGGTGTAACGCGGTTATCAAACATAATAATCAAAATCTACGTGTTGTCTTATACGATTTTTGAACCATAAATAAAAATATAATATAATGTAAAAGTTGCGCAGAATGATAAGCAGAGCCTACTCTCAAAGTGTTTTTGGTATTTTTTTTCAATTACCCTGTATTAAAGCTCCATCATCTTATTCCGCCATCTTTTCCTTTCATTCATCGGACTACAAGACGCACTGCAGGATATCATCCACATTTGGTAGAAATACCTAATATCAGGACCAAACGCTTTGACAACTCTTTCATAATGCGCACAGCCAAGTTGTGCAATTTACTGCCGGCATCCGTATTTCCGGGCACTTACAACCCTAATGCCTTTAAAGCTGGAGTGAATCGGCACCTAATAGGTTTGCTCGTTCCATCGTTGACCACATCTTGACAAAGCTGTCTAGAATAGAATAGAATAGAATCTTTATTGGTGTGATTTTGGTACAGAAGATCTTAATTCTAATGTAGGTAGGTACACATACATATTTTATGATTCACAAAATCTGCCAGTTGGCTTACACTCATGTATTACAGTTATTCAAATTTAACAGAATCATAATCAATGTCAAATCTAAAAAATAATAATTAAAAGGCAATAAAATCAAATTCAATCTCAAAGTTTACATACTAAGTTTAAAGAATAATCACAATTTGATGTCAAAAAAAATAATATATATAATGTCATAATCCTAATCAATGTCAAATAATTTGTAATTAAATAAATTATAAAATATCATTCTAGATGCGGTTAAGAGCAGATCCCCATGAAAAAAATAAAATAAATATTAGTGAATATAACTAGAGGGTACGACCAAAATACGCTACTCCAGCTAAACTCACTGGCTATGTAATAAGCACAGCGGTTCAAGCTGCTGCCAACTTGATCGTAAAGACTCATTAGAATTTCTGGAATTATGCTATTTCGTTTTACGCCTCCGTCTGAGCTTGAAAACTCGAGGTTCTTTCACGGATAGTGTAGCATTATATACATTCAAGAATGAATCCAGAGGGGGCACAGGGGCACCCCCCTGACGGTTCAAATAAAACAAGGAGCTGGGAGATTAATACGAAATACCGCTTTAATAATATTCGTTTCATTTCACGTACACAAGTAGAGGCACACTACCACAGTTGCAAATTGCAAAATATCACACATAGTGCAATAGTATGAGGGGAACTCCTCTGGCCTTCCTAGAAATAAATCCTGGATCCGCTCTTGTATACAGCTGATCTAGGCGAGTAAGTGGCAAATAGAACACGGTTCTATGATACTTTTTACATGGTAAATTTTTTCCTTAATAAAATATACAGACATACACAGGATCTATTCTAGTCGCAGTTAATCCATACAAGGAGTTAGGATGTTACACAACGGTAAGTACCTATTCATGTTTATTAAACAACAAACAAATAATGTACCATTATTTTATCATTACCATCCTTACCCATCATTACCAGACAACAATAGTAATGAAAAAAATATCAAAGGTGACAAACACCATTTAAAACTGTTCCTACTAATTGTGTTCACATTTCTTCTGATACAGATCGCTCATGATCGTGACAATAGCATGTCAGTTTCCATCAATTTCCTTTTATTGGTAGATAAACTGTAGGAACTCATACATTATTCAGTTATTAAGTATCGTGGAAAACCGCATACATTAACTTGACTAATTGCCAATTATATGGAAATTGAAAACACTTGCGGTAGGTACGAAAAGATGAAACATTTACTTTTCATTGATTTCTCGGATCTTTTTGTTTCTACTAGGCTACTAGATAAAATAATAATAATAAACTTAATACATAATAACGCGCAGCTCATCACAAGACGATTCAGACATTTTCTTATTAAAAATAATTACAACTACAACAACAAACAAGCTACAACTTTTTGCGAAATCCGTCGATAGGTGAATGCGTGGAGGATATGAAATGAATTTTGAGTGAAAAGTTGTAATCATCGTACAACAGTTTATCGCTGATACCGTGAGTTTGAGCGTGCTTAATTTAATGTTAATAACGCGAACGCTGTGACATCAGGATGTCCCGTAGAGGCAACTGGTCCATAAAATGGAACCAAAGTGGAAAAGTTACTCAATGAAGATCTACGTATAAAATAGCAACACATAGAGGAGGTTTTACAGATAAATGCACCGACCGTACACCAAATTCTTCATGGATATCCTAGGAGTAAAAAAGTCTGGATGCTTTGGGTACCAAGGTTATAAGAGTGAACTGGTGCAAAAAATCTTATTTTTTGAAGAGCAGTGGCTTGAAAGTTCTTTGCCAACCAGCGTAAAGCCCAGACCTAACTCCCTTTGACAATGCTCTGTTCCTAATCATTCAGGATCAGTTGAAAGGAAGGAGGGTTTAAATGGACACTGAGCTTTTGACTGTTTGGGACGCGGCCTGTTCAGAACTCCCAAATGAAAAGTGGTAGGACATTTTTGGTGTCTGGTTTTTACATATGAGTAAGTGCTTAAACTGTGACAGAAATTATTTCAAAAAGCTATGAAAATAAAAGCTGTATTGCAGAACTTAGTGACCTAGTATAAATTAAATTGTAACATAAAAGAATTTTAATAATAAAGTGAGGGTTTCCTGTGTTTAGGCGCAAGTCTCCCAAGTTAAGTAAAACAAATCTATGAATATTATGATAATGAAATTCCTTCTATATTAATGGTACGGTTTTTATAGTTATGCCGATAATAATAGTAAAACGGCTCAGACACCGCGGAGACTAAAAATAATATTTAATCTACAAGGACTGATAATTTTCTAATTTAAATTCTCAAAGAGATTGTGTAATTTTGTAAAATGCTCATTAAACATGGTATAACGACGGCTATTCCAAGCTAGCTTGCTTATCATGAATTTCATAATGTAACAACTTAATAATAGATCTTGTAACAGAAATGTGTAGCCATATTTGCAGAGCTCCTTCAGAGAATGCTATCGAACAACTTTTACTAAGAGCCAACCCTGAAATCGTCAGCCTTTGCTTACATTTCGGTTATTTTTAGAACAAGTCAAGCTTTTTTGGAAACGATTCGGACGTCGTTAGATCATCAGTACCCCACCTTAAAACAGCAGATATTTTCACGATTTCAGGGTTGTTGCCATATGAAAAGTTATTCTATGCTATGCCCTGTATGAGCTCTTCAAATATGACCACGCATTTCTGATACAGGTATTAACAGGAATGATGGAAAAGTGTGAAAGACAATATTTAGATAATATGGCTGATAGAGATGTATGAATGAAAAAGACATGCTGCGTCAACCCCAAATAAATTGGCAGAAGGGCAGGTCAACCATGAAATCGTCAGCCCTTGCTTACATTTTGGTCGAGTAGGTATTACACTTTTCTTTGAAACAGCAGATTTTTTCACGATTTCAGGGTTGTTGCCTTATGAAAAGTTATTCTGTGCTATGCCATGTATGAGCTCTTCAAATATGATCACGCATTTCTGACACACGTTTTATTAACGGCTATGATGGAAAAGTGTGAAAGACAATATTTAGATAATATGGCTGATAGAGATGAATGAAAGAAAAAGGCATGCTGCGCCGACCCCAAATAAATTGGCAGAAGGGCAGGTCAACCATGCCCTTCATCTTCAGCCCTTGCTTACATTTTGGTCGGGTAGGTGTTACACTTTTCTATGAAACAGCAGATTTTTTCACGATTTCAGGGTTGTTGCCTTATGAAAAGTTATTTTATGCTATGCTATGTATGAGCACTTCAAATATGATCACGCATTTCTGACACACGTTTTATTAACAGCTATGATGGAAAAGTGTGAAAGATGATATTTCGATAATATGGCTGATAGAGATGAATGAAAGAAAAAGGCATGCTGCGCCGACCCCAAATAAATTGGCATAAGGGCAGTAGGATGATGATGAGGTATCATGGAAATCTTTTTATGACATTCACAGGATCACATGCAGAACTACAGAGGCAAAGCCTTCGGGTCACTCGCGCCACATGTGTTTGCGCTGGCTGAGTCAGCATACAGCTCGCTACAGGTACGACAAATTACTATACTTACTTATTTTGTAAAGATCTTGACGAAAATAAAGATAAACAAAAACAATGCCGTTTCAAACAGAAGAACAGATTATTCATAATACAATGTGTCGACAGTAATATAATAGTTTTTCTTGTCACAGATTTTCTTAGGAACATGAATCAGTTTCTTATTGTATCCAATCTGATTCATCTTAACGCAATGTCGGTGTAAAAAACTGTATACTAAAATAAATACCTGTTTTCTGAGTCTGCCACAGAAATGCGCGGCTCTGAAAATTGCTTCTGAAAATTATTTTGTCAATCGTTGCTTCCATATAATTATTAGTTACTGTAAGGGTTCGTCCAGATCTGGCGAATGCGCCGCTCGCGAGACGCACGCGCGCTGCATGCGTGCAGTTACTGCAATTATTTTGTGTGCATCTTTAGCGCAATTCACGCAAGGTTTGCATAGTAGGTCATAATTTTCATCATCATTGCATAGATCATCTATAGGTGCCTATTGCCTAACTGCTTAACCGGGTGGGTGGCGGAGAATCCCGTTAGGGACTCTATCCACCGAAAAAAAAAACCCTAAACCTAACTTATAAACTAAAATCGTACATACATAATGGCGTCCCCCAGGGAGGGGCTCGGACCTCGGCTTACTATAGGGCATTGCGGAAGGACCCCGCCGCTATGTCCCCCTGTCAGCCGTTTTGCATCGGGATGCTCGCGCGCCTGTAGTTCCGTTCCTTTTTATACTGTGAAGCGCGTGCGGGAGGAAGTTTGTAGATGCAGCGCGCGAGCCACACGCGTGCCGTTCTTGCACCGTTCGTGCACGGACTGCACGGTACGTAGCTTGTGCGTGAATGGCGCGCGCTAAGCCCAGGAGCGGCGCGCGAGCATAAATGCTCGCGTGTATCTCGCAAGCTGCGCATTCGCGGTGCATTTGCCAGATCTGGACGCACCCTAATAGACATTCTCAGCTTCACAGATATAGGCTCAGCTTAGTAGTCGCAAACTCGTGTCTCTATTTATACCCGTAATGATTGGGTAATCTTTCAAGTTAAAAGGAAATCTCTGCTTTTACTCTATTTCTAGCATTCCCATAGCTTATTTCCGTACCGTTTTCCGTTTCCGACTGACATAGCTTGGTCTTTTTGCTGATGAACTATTTCCTAAACAGAATGGCGAGAAAAACCAATCGGTGGTGATATCAGGCGAGAGTGGTGCCGGAAAGACGGAGACCACTAAACTGATCCTGCAGTACCTGTGCGCGGCCGGCGGACAGGCCTCGTGGGCCGAGCAACAGATATTAGAGGCTAATACTGTACTTGAGGCATTTGGTAAGGTTCCACTTTCCTTTATTGTCAGCATAATATACAACATGTTACAGAGTAAACGTAAGTCCTGAAAGAAGAGGAGAACCGATCGATATGGTTTTTATTATACCATGTTACATTTTACCAAAACATTTTACTATTCATTTTGGATACTAAGAATAAATAACTATATCAGCAATCCCGAGTAGGCCGTTGCGGTCGAGGAAGACCAACGAAATGGGTTTTCGTGTGTCAGGTAACACCTAAAGATAAGAGGAAAGATTTGTATTTTTGTGTGTATGTTTTCTACACTAATATTATAAAAAGGAAAGATTTGTATTTCTGTGTGTATGTTTGTAATGAATAAATTCAAAAACTACTGAGCTGATTTCAAATTTATTTTCACCATTAGAAAGCTACATTCACCCTGAGTAACATAGGCTATATTTTCATGTCCACCCGTGCGAAGCAGGGACGGGCCGCTAATAGTAACTAATATTATAGAGCGGAAAGATTTTTTGTTTGTTTTAATCGAAAAACTCTGAAACGAATAAACTGATTTTAATCATTCTTTTACCGGTACATAGCTACTTTATCCAGAAGTAACATAGGCTATATTTTATTTCAGTACGCGCAGATAGTTCATAATAAACTGATTGGGGTGACTGCAGGTCTTGCTTTCATTCTGTTACATGTTGTATAAAATTTCTCCAAGAAATTATCGGAGGAGGATATATATACATCCTGGCAAGACGAAGATACCGTTCCAACAGAAGACCGAAAATCGGTGTTTAAGATGTTAATACTTTGACTTTACTCTCTAATTTGGTTGTGCTCCCGACTTAAAATGTTGACATAATATGAAAGCATACGATTCGTCGGTAATAGTTGGAATGTGTAAAAAATATAATATAAGCGCGAACTCCCCTACACTAATGTCGTGTCATCAACTTATCAACCTGTCATGGAGACATTACACTCCCTCGTTTTGCATCAAAAGGAGGGGCTGACAAACTAAATCATTAGTTCCTTAAGCCGTGCCCAAACTGAAAGCTCTGAAACGGTGACATTTGTAAAAAATACAGGACTATTGTATATGTTTGCATTACGGTAGGCAGCTTCTCTCGCCGGCATCAGCTACAGGGTGCAAGGATATCCTGTCAGTAAAGCAAACATTACATTTCAATTTGCAGAGCACTAAGTGACCGTGCTAATTTCGTATTGTATAAAGGCAGTCAGACAGTTACCCCCAAATACTATAAATGGCACTTAACTTTTTAAGACCTTAAGACGCTGACAACATCTAAAAAATCAGACCTCTGCGGTCACTGTCACTGTCGTTTTGTACAGAACTGAAAGAGAGGCAACGAGCGGAGGGACGTCGGGTGCGCCGCTCAACTTGAATGAAAATTAATAATATCTTACGATTTAAATTGTGGAAAGAAAAAATCGCTCACGAGCAGGATTCGAACTTGCGACTCCTGGCTCAGTACGCCAGTGCTTTAGCCACTAAGCTACCGTGAACACTGCTCGCTGCTTTCTAAATGCAATGCGAAATAGTGCAAAAACAGACCTTACTTTGGAAAAGAAAATATTTTGATTCTAAAATCCCTATTTTTCCCAATGCCGCCCTGAATAAAACTTCTAATAATGAGTACCTACTTATGTAGATTGATAGCGTTATTTAATATCTAACAATACTTTACCACATTATTCCAGGTAACGCAAAGACAGTCCGTAATGACAACTCCTCCCGCTTCGGCAAGTTCGTGGAGGTTCGGTTGGACCACCGTGGCGGCATCAAGGGAGCCGTGCTAAGAGACTTCCTGCTAGAACGGGCAAGAATCACTGGGCCAGCACCTAGGGAGACTAACTACCATGTCTTCTATCAGCTCGTTGAAGGCGCCAAGGTAATAATGTTAAAGTAGCTGTAATAAATTAATTAATTTACAACTCGAGAAGTTGAAAAAGTCTCGAGATTTTTTTTACCAAGTTTGCTAAATTGTTAAATGAATTAAAAGTTTTGAATCCTAATTGAAGAAGAAGTTCTAAATTGATATAACGAATTACATAACTTAATTGCCGTCAGAGAACTTCTTGGAATGAAAGTCGATTAATTTTGTAGGTCTACTACAGCGACCATACAACCCATAGACGCCTCATAACAGGCGACCAATGTCTGCAACACATCTATGAAGTTTCACTAATGTAGGTCGCCACTATTCCCCACTTGAAATCTTCAAATCAGTTTCGACACTTACATGAGCCGTCAAAACTGCCACGTTAGTGACTAGCCAATAGCTGCCTTGGTTGGGCCAATCGGATTGCAGTACCCCGCCTCAGCTAGTGCCAGAATTTATTGTGCGCATTATATTCAACATAGGCGTCTATTGGGCTGTATGGCCGTTGGTCTACTATTATTCCTTTGTAGGTAGATGGACCAATATAGTCCGTGCAGTACATCAAGGCAATAGCGGATGTTGTAACGCATTCTGTCATGTGACGATTACCACGCGTACGTTGTTTCGCGAAACCTGAAATTATTATGAATTGCGTAACGTGGCAGTGTAGTTGCAGTCACGTTGACAGCAAGATCGTTGCACGGTGCACCCTTGTATAACAATGGGCGTGACGGGTCAATGTTCGATATTGCCATGTTATCTCACACGAACTATAATACAACTGTAGGTGTAAATGGACTCTCCTATGTTTACTATCGCATTCGTACTAAACCGTTGTTTTCTTGAACAGCATAACGCGGAGCTCCGCAACACCCTCCGAATCCGTGAAGAGGTGCAGTACACGTACTTGAGGCCCGAGGATGAGGAGGCGCACCGCGGGCGCGGGGGGGAGCAGGGCAAGCTGGAGGCGCTGCAGCTAGCGCTCACCGTGCTGCAAGTACCGCCGCACATGTGCGAGGGACTCTTCAAGGTGTTAGCCGCTATACTGTGGCTAGGGAATGTGCAGTTTCAGGTATGGAATAGTAGATTGTATCATAAGGGAGCAAAGGAATATTTTACGGCGAGGGCGCTTTTTTGAATGCAGAGCGGTAGAATCAAAAGGCAAAGATAATTGCGGCGCACTTATAAAGAGGATTAAAATAGTACATTACTGTCGAGGCCTGAAATGAAGCAATTTACGGCCGAGTAATATTGGAAGTAACGTCCCAAGTGATTTTGAAAGGAAGAGGCGCAAGCCGAGTCCTTTTTAAATAAACGAGGCCGTTAATTGCTATTTCGGCCGAGACTTGTATAGTACTTTTCTCTCATTTGCGAGGAAACACAACACAAATTAATTCAACAGTATCTCATTTATATTCACACCAATTCGCCCGCGCGCGGTTCTTGTTCTATTTTCAAAGTTTTGAAAAAAAAATGCGCATTCAGCCTGTATAATGATAAATATTTTGTGCCTAAAAACAACTAATTTATGTAAGTGTGTACTTAAAAACCTCGGTAGCATAATTTAAAAAATCAAAAGTGTCCAGCAATTTCTATTATTGTCCTGTTGGATATTACCGGCCTGTTATTTCGTTGCGTACGGAAAAGAGCCGATTGTTGTATTCTTTTTTTTTAATAATGAACCAATTTCCGAGCAAGTGGGAGAAAAACTCATTACTGCCCGCTAAAAGTTTCTTATAGAAAACACCACCTTTGGGTGCACTTAAAGGCGAACCAAGTCGTCCTTTTCGAATAGATGGGATGAAAAAACCGGCCAAGAGCATGTCGGGCCATGCTCAGTATTATAGGGTTCCTTAAGTAGGTGTAATAACAAACGAATCAAATCGAATATTAATCATGGCTATTTTAGTTTTTGCAATAATCGGCAGCATTCGCGACTCAGAGCGTGTTGTTAGTAGCGCCATCTAGCGATAAATTCAAGAAGCCAAATTTAAGACGTTTGTCATTTCAAAGTTACTTTTTGTGATTTTTTCAAATAGAAAGTAGCTAAAGGAGCATTATTTGCTATGATAATTTTTCTCTAAGGTCAATGACCTTTGAACAAGGACGTTTTAAGTTTTTTCAGTTTTCTCTCTATAACTCAAAAAATTATAATCACATTATACTCGAAATAATTTTAAAAGAGAGTTTTCACAAAGGTCTATCAATGTGGAAGATTATAAGTTTCTACATTGCATAGTTTAGAAATGTCAGGGGGGGGGGACACATTGCAAGCCACTTTGGCGGGCTATATTTCGCAGATGGTACACCTGATAAAAAAGTGGTGTATCATACATTACCTTCATTTTAGTAGACCTATTCAATGATATCCCACACGAGGGGGTACAGCGAAAAAAAATTTTTTTTCTCCATTTCACATGTATGGACGCCACCCCTAAAATACGGAAAAACGATTCATTTATTCTTTAAAATTGAGATCTATATGTAGACTATTTTTTAACAAAATTTCATTTACTTGTAGAAGTTATTAAGCTGTAAAGGATTAGGACAGACGGACAGACGGACGGACATGACGAAACTATAAGGGTTCCTTGTAGGACTTCGGAACCCTAAAAGATTGAAAGTAAACGGTAGTTTTCGTTTTAGTATGTATGGAACTAAAATCATTAAGATCAAATGTCATATACAACCCATGCATAGAAGACATATATGCAATTCAAGCTGAAATGCAGATGCGTCGTTTTTCTTTGACTGAATTGCAGACACGTCTTTAAAATAATAAAATTTACTTGAATAATAGTAGGCACATTATAATACAAGTGAGCTAAGTTGCGACATAGTCTGAAGAATTGCCAAACTTAAGTGGCAGTGGGCGAGGCACAGTGCTCGCAGAACGGATGGCCGATGGGGCCGTAAAGTTCTGGAGTGGCGACCGCGTACTGGAGGGCGCAGCGCGGGTAGGCCCCCCCACAAGGTGGACTGACGACCTGGTGAAGGTCACGGGTATCCGCTGGATGCGGGAAGCGCAGGACCGGTCGTTGTGGCGATGCTTGGGGGAGGCCTATGGCCAGCAGTGGACGTCTTTCGGCTGAAATGATGATGATGATGAGCTAAGTTGGTCATTACACTTGAGGCTGCAATGGAGCTGAGAGTATAATTACCAATATAAATTCCTTAAATGGCAGTACATGCCACTGTACCTATTTGAAATTCATTTTTGTCTTCTAATTTCATTCTTAACTTCTTCAGGATATAGACGGAGAGCGCTCAACTCTAGCACCAGAAGACTCGGAAGCAGTGGATGCTGTGGCCAATCTATTGGGTCTGCCACTGCCGACTGCAAAGCGAGTACTGCTTGAGAGACAGATCAACGTACGAGGCAATGTCACCGATATACCGCTGCGATTGCCAGAGGTACACCTACCTATTAAATATATTTTACTTATACGGTGGTCGACTGTGGTAACAGCTTGACAGCTTCTTTATTTCGTAAGCAATAAGGGCGGTTTTCGTAATTCAAGTGTTACCACTGACGTTCGGTCGAATGTACAAAGTAAAAACCTCTCAGGCGCCGCGATTTTTCGTGGTAAAACTCCCTCGGGCACCTCTGCGTGTGTGCCGTTGAATAGAATATGAACCTTCACAGATCAAAAATGGAGTTTGAAAAGACATGGTTTCACTGGGACGAAAACGTCCCGGTGCCAAAGGGTATTAACGATTTTCTGGGTGAAAAACGTCCCAGCAGGGCCTGAGAGGTCTGAACTTGAATAGAGTGCCTAGTGCGAGTTAGAAACTTACGCATACGCTATCGATTATCGATTCCTCTCTCCTACAATGTTCTTTTCCGTGCCCGACAGGGTTCACAATGATATCATAGTTTTAAGCGTACCACCTAATTAAACATGTGAATGCAATTAATGTATTGAGTATTGCGTCGACTTTCATATATAAATCGCGCCCCTGGCGGAAACGAAAAGGAACTACTGATTTATGAATGAAATTCGACGCATTAGATAGCGATTTCGATAGCGTATGCGTAAGTTTCATACTCGAAATCAGCTTTCAGGTCCTAGATAAAATGGTTCTGGAATGAAATACAACCGGCATATGAGATTTCCTTTGCCTTCTGTATCCTTATGTACTGAACACGCCATTTTACGCTACTTAACCAGTAAAAATCTTTATAATAAGCGGTAAAATGACAACTAATCTATTCTAATAGATTGACCCGCAGTTTCTGGAAGGCTGAATAATTTGATCTGTTGTCGAATTTTATATCAGCTCCTGTGATTGGTCCGCAAAAATACGTTAACAACCAATCACAAAACTTGACGTAGGATTCAACAGCTAATTAGTTAAATCTTGCGTTGATCAGCTTTCCAGAAACGAGGAGAAATACGGCTAAAATTTATATCCAATCCATCCACGATTTGCCCTACTAGAGATAGGAATTTGACATATCATCATCATCATTTCAGCCGAAAGACGTCCACTGCTGGACATAGGCCTCCCCCAAGCATCGCCACAACGACCGGTCCTGTGCCTTCCGCATCCAGCGGATTCCCGCGACCTTCACCAGGTCGTCGGTCCACCTTGTGGGGGGCCTACCCACGCTGCGCCTTCCAGTACGCGGTCGCCACTCCAGAACTTTACTGCCCCATCGGCCATCCGTTCTGCGAGCAATGTGCCCCGCCCACTGCCACTTAAGTTTGGCAATTCTTCGGGCTATGTCGGTTACTTTCGTTCTTCGTTCGTTCGTTTCGTTGACATATGCTCCATACAAAATATGTCAAATTTCTATCTCTAGTAGGGCAAATCGTGGATAGATTGGATATTAATTTTGGCCGTAAATCTTCTAAACCGCCAGCCTAAAGCTTGGTTTTTGTCATTTCTAAACCAACTTTTCCGTGTCCAGGCTCGCGAGAACCGTCACGCGATGGCTCGCGCGCTGTATTCGCGAACGTTCGCGTGGCTAGTCCGCCACGTCAACAGTTGCTCGGCGCCGGGGCGGGCCGCGCGAGCGCTCGGCGTGCTCGACATCTTCGGCTTCGAGAACTTCGCGACCAACTCGCTGGAACAACTGTGCATTAATTACGCTAACGAGAAGCTGCATATGTTCTTCAATAATTATGTGTTTGCGCTCGAGCAGGATATTGTGAGTATACGTTGTATTGATGGGCAAATTAATATTTATTTTTCCAACTAAACTATAAGCGTTTACTTTGCTGTATAGACTACAGTTATACTTTTATATGTAGCTTAATAGCAACATTTTATGGGGAGATAAAGAAAACCAAAATAATATCTATAGATTGTTGTAAAATCAGAGACATGACATTTACCGCCGAGTAAAATATCTTTTCGTTTGACAGACAACATGTAGTGATAAGTGCTGCTTATAAAGAACACATGAACAAAGTGGCTTCCTCTTAACTGGAACTAAGAAAAGTTATTGGACGCATTCTTAGAACATTTTTACATAGCAATTTAGGTTAAAATTCAATTACTTATTAGCCTCATGGCTGATCAGATTGTAATTCAAATTATTTCAAATAAAGTATCATAAAGGTGCTTTAAAGTAAAAAAAAAAAAACGTTTTATAAAATAAGTTCATTTATTGTTTTTTTTATGTTGTTTAGATAGTGTGTGTATCTTAAATTTGGTTTTTTCATATACTTAACGGGCATGCGTTTGACCGCCACCTCACCTGATGTTAGGCGATGGTGCGGTCGATAATGGTACACGCCTGCCTAGCAAAGGTGAGAGGATGGCAATGAAATATTTCGACCCATCCTCTCAATTGGCTACACCGGGCATCGTACCGGGACACGACTAGGTCGCTCGGCGGCACGTCTTTGCCCAGTGGGTGGTCACAAGCCGTGGGCTGTGGCATACCACCAGTATGTCACCTGATTTGCACCACCCAGGGATCACGTGTAGGGATTCGGAAAAGGGGTACTCTCCTACGGACGTGGGTGACTCGAACCCCAAAAAATTGTTTCTTTGTTCGTTATTGCATCTGCCAATATTATCTCTGCAACACTCTTTGGTTGACTGGTAGAAAATGCCTAAGGCATTAAGTCACATTGCCTTGCCATTGTACACGTTGTACACGTTTTGTGTAAAGTTTAAATAAATAAATAAATATTCTCCTGAAACTATTATTCTACTCTAAGACCTAAACAGTATGAAAGCAATAAATTATTATGAAATAAAAGTAAATAAATAAGACACAAAACGAACTTACAATACAATACATCTTCATTTCAGTATCGTCAAGAGGGCATAGTGTACAACCAGATCCAGTTCACGGATAACGCGGCGTGTCTGGAACTGCTAGAGAAGCCACCAAGAAGTCTGCTCAAATTGCTCAGTGAACAGTGTCATATGCCCAAGGTAAGATATCTTTTAAACAGAATATATGCAAGATCACCCAGGGCCCTCAAACTCTGCCTACAACACATCTCACTTTACCATAATCACGCACACTCACCTATCATACAACGTGCATTTTCTTTTAGTTCACTTATTTTGTTTTATATACCTACTTACTTTTTTCCCCTTTTATTTTCAAATTTAAATTACGATCCATAAAATCTAGATTATTAAAATTAGAACTTTAGTAAAAGTATTACGTCGCTTCTGTGGCGGGTGTTAATAACTGCGACACAGTAATACACTTCTGAAGTAATTATCGTCCAACTGGTTATTGTAAAAACTATTGTTCTTATGGTTCCAAATAAAAAAAATACACAGACAGTCCTAATTCCGTCAGAAATATTCGTAACCCGTGAGGTATAACAAGGGATGTGGGGGCAATTAAAATGTATTGATATTTCGTCAAAAATATGACAATAACTTGACATACACATAGTTATTGTCATTTGATCTTTGATTTACCACATAATATTTCTTTGCAGCATTTGTTCCTTATCAGCAACCTTATCCGTTGGTGCAATAATACAGTATGTTTTTTTGTGCAAAAACATTGCGTACGATTCCTGGCCGAACCAATTGCTTTTCAAATCAAACGACTCCTTTGACAACTTTTCTCTATACCTAAAAGTTTCAGATCTGGCCTTCCAGCTCTATTTTCAAAAGTCATTCTGTCCATATTATGAGCTATCAAGCAATGTGTTCCTCCTCAATTATTTTATAAACATGAAATCTACAATTTTATTCATTTATACATCATCACAGGGTTCTGACTGCGCCTACCTAACAAACATCCAAGGCGAGTTCGGGGACCATCAATCCTTCGTCAAGGGTTCTCGTCGCAAATGGGAAGAGGAGTTCGGGGTTCAACACTACGCTGGCAACGTCAGCTACAGCGTCCAGGGGTTCGTAGACAAGAACCGGGATACCCAGCAGGATGCCTTCATAGACCATCTGAGTAGATCAGCTAACCCATTCGTGAGGGAACTGGCAGATTACGTGCAGGACTTAGCACCGCCTGGACAGGTATGTTACAGTAGTAAATGAACACATACCAGGCCCCTCAGAAAGTATTGCGAAAAAAAGTTTTTATATATGGGAGACTGGCCAGTTATAATGTTTTTCGAAAATATGATTATTTATAAGTAAAAATAAGTAAGTTCCAATTTCAAAATTTCCCTCCACATTTTTTGCGAGTTAATTCAAAGTATTGTGTCTCACTGAAATATGGATCTGCGCCGGGAACATTTTAGAGCTATGATTTTATACGATTTCAAGTGTCGCCTGAAACCGGATGAATCGTACGATAGACTTCAAATGGCATTCATGGATGAAGGCCCTTCCAAGGCAACCGTGTATCGTTGGTATAACGAATTCAAGCGCGGTCGACCAACTTTGGGGGATGACGAAAGAAGCGGTCGCCCTTTGACGGCTGTTACCGAAGAAAACGTGCTAGCAGTGAAAAATTTAATCCAAGACAATAGGCGAATTACATATCAGGAGATTCAACACATATTGAAGATTGGATCGGGAAGCGTTCACGAGATTCTACACAGCCATCTTCGCGTGAAGAGGATAGTATCACGCTGGGTGCCGCACAACCTCACCGATGCTCAGAAGCAGGCCCGGGTGGAATGGTGCCGTGATATGCTTAACAAATTTGAAGCAGGCTCGTCTCGGCGTGTTTACGACATCGTTACAGGTGATGAGTCCTGGATTTATCAATACGACCCAGAAACCAAGCGCCAGTCGACTGTTTGGGTGTTTCAAAATGAGCCAACGCCTACCAAAGTGAAGCGATCTAGAAGCGGGGGTAAGATTTTGATCGCTAGCTTTTTTAATTTGACTGGCCACTTGGTATCAATTCCCTTACGGGATCAAAGAAGCATTAATGCCGAATGGTATACTACCAAATGTTTGCCAGAAGTTTTCTCTGTTATAAGCAACAAGCGACCAAACACAGGGCTCCGCGGGCTACTGCTCCACCACGACAATGCACCTGCGCACACCGCACTCAAAACGAGGGACTTCCTGGACAGCACGCCAGTCAAACTCCTGGGTCACCCTCCTTACAGCCCTGATCTAGCACCGTGTGACTTCTTTTTATTCCCAAAAATAAAAAATCAGCTCAAAGGGATACAATTTTCGTCGCCGGAAGATGCGCTGGCTGCGTTCGAGCAGGCTGTAAACGAGGTGTCTGCGGCGGACTGGAAAAATTGTTTTGAAAACTGGTTTAGGCGCATGAATCTTTGTATAGAGGCTGGTGGAAAGTACTTTGAAAATGTTTGATAAAAATATATGTACGTATAGAACAATTTTTTTTAGTTTCGCAAAACTTTCTGAGTGTCCCACGTATTTGCCTGTGCAAGTGTATATACGTTTGATGTAGTTTGGGGTAAAAATAAGCCACACAGGAAGAACCCAAGAACATTCATAAGCTATCTGATTTGTTAATTTTATTTGAGACCTTATTCCAGTTTGTCTGTTCTTCAGTGCGAAGACTACCTCGTTGGTCTAATGATCGCAAGCGCGACTGCTGAGCGTGGGGTACTGGGCTCGATTCCCGGGTCGGGCAAAGTGTTACTGGGTTTTTTCATTTGGAAATTCTCAGTAGCAGCCCGGAGTCTGGTTTGTGCTCTGTCAATGGCAATAGGCTCGCCCCCTATTACATGGGACTATAACATAACTGGCGAAATGTGGGTGTACTATACACCTCTGCCTACCCCTTCGGGGAAATACAGGCGTGATGTTATGTTCAGTGCGAAGTCTGATAGAATCGATTATTTTTAACGGATGATTATTATATTTTTTTCTAGGATACGTCACTGTCCAGTCCAAATTCGACGGGCACCACACAACGTGGGACGTCCAAGGGTCGTCCGACTGTCGTGGACACGTTCAGAGCTCAACTACAGTCGCTTGTTGATATGCTGCAAGCTACTGATGTGTGGTGAGTACCTTTCATCAAACCAAATCATTTATTCATTCATTGCATTTTGGGTATATTATGATCACAGGGTCTTGAAATTTGTACCACCAAAATCTGGCTGAAGAGGCGTTTAAAAATTAATACAATAAAATTTCATTAACTGTATAACGATTAGAACATATTGTATTACTGAAGGGCTCCAGGTAGCACACCTTACCTGTTCAGAAGAACATTTCTTTTGAGGATTTAAAGGACTCTTCTTTTTGTACAGTACTATTTTTCCTTGCTCATATCCAGTTCCTTCTTTAAAATGGTTAAGTTTCGTCCAAAGCCTGTATCCATACAAAATTGAAGAGGTAAAAATTGAATTGAGAAGAAAGGAATCTTACTTACTTACTCTTTTCGCTCAAAGATCCTTCGCTCAGCGATCCAAAATGCCAGAATCCAAAGCCAGTGCCATGTTTTGTGATGGCCACAATGTGTCTAGGCCTCTGAAACAGAGATATAATATTTGGACATCCACACCCACAGGTACGTCCGCTGCATAAAGCCCAACGAGAACAAGGAAGCCGGCAAGTACTCTGAACACCTCGTTCTGGAACAACTCCAGTACCTGGGCATGAATGAGATCGTACGCATTCGTCGAGATGGGTACCCTATACATCTGCCGGCGCCACACTTCCAAGCGCGGTACCGATGTCTACTGCCACATCCTAGGCCTAAGAACCCGGAGATACAGTGAGTATTTACTAACGGAATTTCACCAACCAGAACCCATTTTCGTCAATAGTACTTCACCATGTAACTCTCTGGCCAGCTTCCAATGTTAGACAAAGTCATATGTAATTCACGAATCACTTTTAAATTTATTACTATTCTCCCGACTCTCATATAGGTGCTAAGGAATCTGAACTAGGGTATTTATGTTTCGTTTTGCAGAGCAATTACAACGATAGTGAACGCGCCCAAAGATGACTGGCAGATCGGACACACGAAGATCTTTATGAGAAGCTCAGTACATGGCCCTCTAGAGGCAAAAAGGACGGCGCTATTGCAGTCTTCAGCTCAACGGATACAGAAGGTAAGTCGAGGAATTCTAACAATAAAAAGAATTTTGATAATATTGACTTAGTGCTTGAGAACTCCGCCGCCATATTTGACACAATGTTTACGAGGTCCGAGTCCAAAAACATATTTAATTTGTGTTGCAGTTTGGTTAAACTTAAACTCATCATAGTCATCACCTTTGGGTTCAGTAATAGGTTTGAATCTTTACTTTGACCAAATTTACACATTCCCAAATCTCCACAGTGGTACAAAGGATCGGTGAAGCGTAGTCAATATCTAACTTGGCGCAACGCTGCCGTAGTCTTACAAGCTGCGCTACGCGGCTGGAAGGAACGAGCTGCCTTCTTGAGGCTTCGACGGGCTGCCCTAACGTTGCAAAGGCATCTTAGAGGCGCCTTTGCGAGGGAAGTGGCTGCTGCATTGCGAGAGATGAGAAGGGTCAATCAGGAGATCAAGCTGAGAGAGGAGAGGAACAGGTTAGAATATTGTAGTTGACGGAATCGTACAAGTATATTTCAAGGTACACTCGTGCTGCAGAGATAAGGAACAACTTAACATAATTTTGAAGTAGTAATCTGACGTCGTCAGTGTCAATAATTGCAAGAGCCTATACCGTATATAATTCTGTTGGGATGAGTAAATAGCCAAATTATCAATTTCCACTTTATATGAACCCTTTATAAACACTAGATTCCCTGAATTATTGGGAAAAAAATTGACCCCCTTATTCTACAAAGAAAGAAAGAAAAAGATTTTATTGAAAGAACAGTCACATGGAAATCTAGTGTTTATAGAGGGTTCTCCCACAGTAACACCCTTTCAACACTCTTCTATATTGTCTCGTACATCATACTAACATCCCAAGCTAAATCACCCTTTTTCATTCCAGCCTCCAAGAAAAGGCGAACCAAGAGCGAGCCGAACTAGAGAACATGGCCGATCAACTCCGTGGCCTCTCCTGTCCAACCAGCACTCGCGCCGAGTCCGTCAACCTGGACAATCTGTTCGACTTCCTGGCAGACGTGCCCACGCAGAGGGGTGCGCCGGATGGACAGCCAGACGCGCACCAGCCGACCATTGCGGAGATTGGGGACTCCATGGAGAGGCTGGCTGATGATCTGCATCAAGAGGTGGGTGGAAATACATCTTTGTTGGGTTCCAAAAAATATTTTTGCAGTTATTGTGTTAATCAGTTTACGTTTTCTGGTTTCTTCAAAACTCGAAGGCATAACACTAAAGAGTTTCCACCGCAAGAAACCAATACTTTCAGCAAGATCTCGTCTCCTGTTTTTAACACTAGCTTCGTTTTCAGTTGGAACACGTCCTAGCAGCCGAAATGAACGAGCTAAGCAAGTCTCACACGGAAGCACAACGCAAGCCAGACGGGGCGCCTTCTGAATCAATCCCACCTCCCCCACCTTCCACGCTGGCCATCACACCGATGGTACCCCCCGCACCGCCACCACCGGGCTCTATGACGTCATCATTCAACGGGGTCATGAGCACTTCTATTTCCAACGGCATATCTCCGATGTCGAATGGTGATGCGATGACGTCATCGCTGATCTTACCGCCTCCGCCGCCGCCCATGGAGCCGTTGTCGGAAGACTCTCCGGTGTTCCCGCCGCCTCCTTCGACTTGTACGTTACCTGAACCGGCCGGCCCACCACCCCCACCGCCTCCTACTACCTTTACCAAAGGTAAGGTTTTTAAAGTCATGTAGTTATAAAACTATGTTGAAATAGGTCAAAATAAAGTACAAAATATCAATAGTAATCGCGAGTCAAATTTAATAATCTATTTACAAGAAAAAATTATCGATAACGTTCCTAGTAGAAAAGAAGAATTGTGATTTTTCAATTTACGCTTTCCGCTATCTGCATTAGGTCGAAATTCCATATACAGCATCGGCATTCAGTTGATATTACGTGATTATAACCAGAATAACTAATAATTACAGATACAACACCACCGGAGTTAACAAATGGCATCATTCCGAACGGAAAGCTATCACTGGTGAAGAGCAAAGAGCCGATCTACGAGGCTGTGATACCGCGGCCGGCGCCTGAACCTGCTGGTGAAGCGTCCCCGCCCCCGCCGCCGCCCCCACCACCACAACATCCCACACCACCTGAGAACAATGGGTACGTTTTTTTTGTTTTTCAGGGGGCCTTTTTTCTGTTTTTGGGTGGAAATCCTCATGGATATCCTCCGTCTAGGGAAAGCGGAGGGTTATGTCGGATTTCTACCAACTAAAACCCCACGGCTGCCATTCTTAGCACAAAATAGAGGAGCTTCGGGAAACCCAATGGACTCCTCTAGTCACTAGGCAGGAAGTGCAAAAGGTGTAACACGTTCTGGGAAAATGACATTGTTTCCCTCACAGCCAGCCAACACAACTCTCGTACAAGCCCCCAGCCCCAACACATAGACGACACATGATTCTACTGAACAATTGCTTCGGACATTAATTTTTGTTGCAAATATTTCTGGTACGCTAACATCCAACGGTTCTCAGACCTTCATCAACGAAGAACTACCCAAGAACCATTCTACTACATGTTGCATGTGGGAGTGAGATACGTATCTTGATTAATCGATACAAAATGAGTGTATTTGATATATAAGAAACCTTGACCTCGCAGTGGTTACTCCAATCCCCAAAAATCTCGTGGGTTTGCAATCTTTACTTTCTAACCAGAAGCCAATTAAAATGTGCTGTTACACGATCATTATCATTACAGGTTCATTCACAAAGAAGTAGAGATAGAAATGGAGCCAGGAGACGCGCCGCTGCCGCCCCTGCCGGTGGACAGTGGGCCGGCATCCCCGCCCGTACCCATGGACACCTGCATGAGTCCGCCGCCCATGATGAACGGAGACTCCACTGTGAGTTTACTTCTCACTCTGAATCATACACTGATGCTTTTTGGATGACAATATTATTAAGACAAAAGCTTTGAGGGGGAGGGAGAACGTGCTGACAATGGGATCAAAGGAATAAAATCATTTTCAGCAACACTGCTCAATTAAATTAAGGTTTTTTAAGCGAAGCTTCTATAGCTTCGTTCTGCGCTCAGCCGGTACAGGGAGTAAACCGAGAAAAAATGTCACCGTTAAAATGTGCACGTTCTACCCGCACTTGCAAATACGTAGAACCTTCGCTTATATCGGGTCTCCCCCGACGCCACCTCTTATTTTTTCCACAAGAAAACCAGAAGCTTAGGCAAATGGTTTCCTTGGTGAAGTATATAAATAACATGCTACATACATATATTTGCATGAATAGATATAGTGAAACATTGAATCCCAAATTCCAACATAATTTCCAATGTGGTCAATTTAACAATCAACATTATTTCTCCCCACAGAGCATAGACCGCAACGCTCGTCGCAAAGAGCGAGTGGAACGTCGCCTGCATCAGATCGAGGCACAAGCGACCACCTTGCCGCCTACAACACCGCCGGCAGACAATGCCACTGACTTGTCAGAGTTCGCTAAGCTATACTTCAATGATCATCCGAGGTCTCCTGAAGGTAAACTTAACCATAAGCCTACAGAAATAAGGTCGCTAATTGCATGACACATAGAACAACAATGCTACAACAACCACAGAGAAGAATCATAGTAATTTTATCTGTAGTGAATCTTGTATTGTTCGCTGCGAATAACGCTCGCACTTAATACCATCGGTATAAAGTTCAATTCAGGGCCTTACTTCCGAGTGATTCGTGTTCTGATCGAGCTAATGTCAATTCCTAGAGGAATGCATTACGAATTGACACTAACTCCGAATTCAAATTCGATTGATTCAGAACTCGATCCAGTCGGGTACTCCCGACCTAGGCCTAGGCCTTACTAGGCCCCTGCTTTTTAAAATAACGTTAAACACATATTCAATCTTCTTTTCGTTCACCAGGAACAATAATGGCAACGTTAACGCGCAAGAGCAAGTCGATGGAACTACTAACGAAGGAGGAAATGATCACGTACCACAAAGGGAACAACATACCGACCTCGCACATTCAGCTGCATGACCCCGACAGCGTCACTGCTGCTGTTAATATATTCAGAGTGAGTGTTATTATTGGCTTTAAATATCGACCATAGAGCCCATAGGTCGCCACTATCCGCCACTTGAAAACTTCGAATCAATTTCGACAACTATGTGAGCCGTAAATACTTCCGCGTTAGTCTTCTCAACTAGTCGAGGGACGAGGAAGTGGGGTATTGCAATCCGATTGGCCCTACCAAGGCGGCTATTGGGTGACAATCCAATACCCCACTTCCTCGTACCTCGACTAGTTGACAGAATTAATTGTACGCATTATATTCAATAATAGGCGTCTATTGGGCTGTATAGTCGATGGCTTTAAAGATATAATCCCTATATGAAGAACGAAGTCCATTCCAACTGAACCAAGCTGCAATATTAAGTTTAGATGTATTATAAAACAATGCAGTTCATACAATAGACCAGTAAACCTCAAGACGCCACGTAAAATGTTGGTGGAGTCGGGGGGCGGACGGCGCGTTATGATTGGTTGGCTCAAAAGTTCGGTGGTACGATTGGTGCCGCTCGCTGACGGAGTGACGTTCCGATTGGCGTCAGGGCGTATGATATGCAATCGTACTGAATATTCGTCGTGACCGGGGGTATCCGGCTAATCGGCTTCTAGAAGCTTACTGATCTGTGACAACAGATAACGACATGACAACTTTACTACGATTGTCAAAGGCGAAGGAAAACCGAATGTTTTCAGCTGCTAGATTACAAGAAGCAGATGCTTCCAAACTTAATTTGCTTGCAGATTAGGTATAATTTGATTGTAATTCGTCTGCAATTAGGTTAAATGGTTAACAATATCATCTATTAATTTCCAGGACCTGTGCCGCTACATGCGTGGCGAATTGACAGCAGACAAGGAGACTCAAGTGATACAGTCTGTCATCGGCAAGGGTATTGAGCGAGAGGAGCTGAGAGACGAGATTCTTGTGCAGTGCGTCAGACAGGTAGGTCCTCCCAGCACACTTTGTACTTCTATCGTCACAATTTGTCATACAAAAAATAAGGCGCGTCGTTAATCTTCATTCGCGCAGACACTAAAAGACCATCGACGAAAACACCCGAAACAAAAAAAAAGACAACCTTATGCAATGCATATAAGGTGTTAAAATTGATTGCCGTGACGTCTTTTTCTATTTCGCTCACACGCTTTCATACACTAGCGGTAGCGGCTGAGACTTGACGCGCAGCGATGGAGTTTTCTGATTGGTTAAACAATATCCCGCGTATTTAAATTGTGTCATCTGCGCAAGTACAGTCGAACAATCGGAATCATGACCCACTCGGCCGATAATTCGTATGAAATTGTCAAAACAGTAAAATTTTCTTCTTATTACCGTCGTGCTACACTTAGGATATTTTGAATATTAAAACTGCTTTAATAAGGGTCAGAGGTCTAGGCAATTTTGAGCTTTGTTATGAATGCCTATTTCATTTGCATTAATAATTTGATACAAAATAACGTTTTTGATAAAACTAGGATTATGTTTTGAATTTCGAATTAACTATCGTTCCGCATAGTTTAATTTCGAAATTCGACCTAATTGTATTAGAATGTTTGTAGAAAATTAAGCTTATGGTGGGTCATGACTCCGTTTGGTCGAGTGTACATCGATGGGCCATATAAATAAAAACAAAAAAAAAACATAACATCACGCCTGTATTTCCTGAAGCTACCCCTTCTTGCTTTTGCTTGAAGCTTTTTATATGGCAGAGGTATTACACCTCTGCCATATAAATAGTAATAATAAATAAATATTTTTGGGACATTTTTACACATATCACCAGATGGTATAGTACAAGCTATATGGGTACTAGACAATGGATATAATACCTTTTGTAAAATCTTGCTCTAATTTTTTCGAAATCTAAGAAGTATGTTAACTAACTCGTCTTGACTTTTTGCACCCTTGTATTGAATATCATTTAATGAAACTTCCACATGATGATATCACAGAGTGCGAAAAAAGGTATGCTTACCACGAAATTTCCATCAGCATTCCGAGTGTGAGTCTTAAATATTTTTTCGCACTCTATGATATCACCTTTTTAGGGTTCCGAAGTCCTACAAGGAACCCTTATAGTTTCGTCATGTCCGTCCGTCTGTCCGCCTGTCCGTCTGTCCTAATCCTTTACAGCTTAATAACTTCTACAGTTATAAACATAAGTAGATGAAATTTTGTTAAAAAATAATCTGCATATAGATCTCAATTTTAAAAGAATAAAAAAATAGTTTTTACGTTCTTTAGGAGTGGCGCCCCATACATGTGAAATGGGGAAAAAAAATTTTTTTCGCTGCACCCCCTCTTGTGGGGTATCATAAAATAGGTCTACTAAAATGAAGGTAATGTTTCATACATCACTTTTTTATCAGGTGTATCATCTGCGAAATATAGCCCGCCAAAGTGGCTTGCAATGTGTCCCCCCCCCCCCTGCCATTTCTAAACTATGCAACGTAGAAACTTATAATCTTCCACATTGATAGACCTTTGTGAAAACTCTCTTTTAAAATTATTTCGAGTATAATGTGATTATAATTTTTCGAGTTATAGACAGAAAACTGAAAAATACTTAAAACGTCCTAGTTCAAAGGTCATTGACCTTAGAGAAAAATGATCATAGCAAATAATGCTCCTTTAGCTACTTTCTATTTGAAAAAATCACAAAAAGTAACTTTGTGTTATGTTGACGACACACTTCTTAAATTTGGCGCCATCTAGCGGCGTCGTACAACACTCTCTGGGTCGCTAATGCTGCCTTCAAGTGCCGTGTATTACATTTGGCACTGTATAGCGCCATCTAGCGGCTACTGACATCACTCTCTGAGTCGCCAATGCTGCCGTCTATTGCAAAAACTAAAATAGCCGTGATTAATATTCGATTTGATTTGTTTGTAACACCTACTTAAGGAACCCTATAATACTGAGCATGGCCCGACATGCTCTTGGCCGGTTTTTTGTTGTAAATACATATATAATACATAAGAAACAACCAGACCAACACAAACACTTATGTTCATCACATAAATATTTGTGTCCTTGGGAATCGAACCTCGTGATTAGCAGTCCGACATTCAAAACACTAGACCACAGACGTCAATATTGAACGCGCAGCAATGGTGTTTTCTGATTGGTCAACCAATTTCCCGCGTATTTAAATTGTGTCATCTGCGCAGGTAGATCGATGGGCTATACAACGTGTATCAGAAATGCGTGGTCATATTTGAAGAGTTTATTCAGAGGATGCTATCAAACAACTTTTACTATGGGACCAACACTGAGATCGCGAAAAAAATATCAGCTGATCCTTACATTTTGTGGAGCGACATTGGTGATTTAGTAGGGCACAGCTGATATTTTTTTCGCGATTTCAAGGTTGGTCCCACAGTAAAGAAGTAAGTGAGTTTTACTGTGGGACTTCTTTTTTCTCACTTATTTCTTCTCTCGCAGGTCTGCTGGTAGAAATTTCTTTGAAATAAGCAGTACCTTTGTACTAAATAATTTTAATGCTAATAATTTAATTTAATAATAATAATATAATAATAATATTTTAATTTTTATGCTTTCATATGTTATTGTGTGTACATAAATTATAAATAAATAAATAAGGGATTCACCAGAGGATGGGCAGCAGCGTTCTCTGAGTATTTAACCAACCAACTGCGATCGCCAACCCGCCTGCCAAGCGTGGCGATTATGGCATATCCCCCCCTTAATTGGGGGAGGCCTATGTCCAGTAGTGGACGTCTTTCGGCTAAAATGATGATGATGAAATAAATAAATAAAAGTTGTTCAATGCTATGCCCTGAATGAGCCCTTAAAATATGACCACGCATTTCTGGTACACGTTGTATAAAATGTGTACTAGTGTAACATGAATTTCGTTCGCCAGATAACCGAATGCCCAGTAGAGGAGTGGGCCGAGCGCGTGTGGCTGGTGCTGTGCCTGTGCGCGGTGGCGTGGCAGCCGTCGCGCGGGCTGGCGCGCTACTACAGCGCGTGGCTGCGCGCGCGCGCCCGCCCGCCGCCCGCGCCCCCCGCGCCCGCCGCGCCCGCCGCCCGCGCCGCGCACTGCGCGCAGTGGTGCCTCGACAACTGCCGCGGAGCCACGCCCAGGCTGCTGCCGCCCAGCACTGTGGAGATAGCTGTGAGTCATCATCGTCATTTCAGCCGAAAGACGTCCACTGCAGGACATAGGCATCGCCACAACGACCGGTCCTGCGCTTTCCGCATCCAGCGGATTCCCGCGACCTTCACCAGATCGTCGGTCCACCTTGTGGGGGGCCTACTTAGTACGCGGTCGCCACTCCAGAACTTTACGGCCCCATCGGCCATCCGTTCTGTGAGCAATGTGCCCCGCCCACTGCCACTTAAATTTGGCAATAGCTGTGGGTATTCAACCATAAATACTAAGTACCTAGCCTGGAGTCGTAGTAATGAAATGAACACTTCTCAAATAGCTGCTATCTTTTGTCTTACACATGCAGCAACGTGACAGAAAGAGATCCTTCAAATGTCAATGTAAACGATTTTTTTTTTGTAATTTTGTTTTAATGAGTCGCCAAACTTGTGACTAACGACGCCGAACGCCATACAAAATGACGTGACTCAAGGAAATAAAATGGCTTCATTCCGATTTTTCCTCTTAAAGACAGTACAGACAACATAATATCTTTGTTGACGTTTATGCAATAGAGGAGTCTTGCTAATGCGGGGGCACCTAAACTTATTAATACTACTACTAGTATAGTATTATATTATCTGTGCTACTACTCCAGACTAGGTACTTCCTCGAAGCATAAATATTTGAGCAGCCGCGCAAAGTTCTTTAGTTTTCAGCTTGTTCTTTGGACGTTTCTTATCTTTGCTTCAAACTTGAAAAAAAAACGCGACGACAGCATCACCGTTAACTTCCCCCTCCATTAGTACGCGGTTACATTACCGTCTAGAACACACACATACGTGCACGTTCTATCCGCACTTCAGAAGAAGCTTCGCTTCTGTCAAGCGACTCAAATTAATATAGTATTATAGCTCTTCAAACCTCAATACGAAGTTTTCGTTTTCCGTTACTCTCAGGCAATGCGGCGCCTCGGTACCATAGTTTGCCGTTTCTTCTTCCTGGACGGGCGTACTAAAGCCATTGACGTGCACCCGGCCGACACAGCGGCCGCCGCCGCCGCCCGCCTGGCTGACAAGCTGGGCCTGTCCCCGCACTCCCGGACCGGGTGGGCCGTGTACCAACAACGAGCTGGGACAGAGGAACATGTCCGGGCCACGCATTATCTGTATGATGTCATCGCTGCGTGGGAGATGTGAGTAGCTTCACAGGAGTTAAAATACAGATTTATTAATTTAACGGTTTTTGTTTTATGCACAGCATGTTACTTATAATATTCAACACTAGCTGTGCCCGCGACTCCGTCCGCGTGGATGTCGGAAAATAACATTGTGTCATAATTATGAGCACAATATCTTCAAATATATACATATAAGCGCCTACACAGACGATTACACGATTTACCGACCATACTATATTTTGTTTCTACAACCAACCGGCTAAGGTGATGGAATTTCATGGAATTAGCCCTTAACTCCCTCATTCTGAGAAGACGCTCGTGCCCAGCAGTAGGAAGTAATTGGGCTGATTATGTTATTCTATAACACTAACCACATCTCTTCTTATGCTGAGAAGAGGCCCGTGTCCAGCAGTGGGACTGTAATGGGCTGGTAATGTTATGTTATTCTAGAATACTAATAATATCCAGTTCATTATCTCTTCTCATTTTGAGAAAAGGGCCATACCCAGTAGTGGGACAGTAATGGGTTGACTACGTTATGTTATTCTATATTTTCTAGTTTCTTAACTCTTCTCGTTCCGAGAAGAGGTCCGTGCCCAGCAGTGGGGCAGTAGGTAATGAGCTGATTATGTTATGATAATCTATTACACTAACAATATCCAGTTCCTTAACTCTTATCATTCCAAGAAGAGGGCCATGCCCAGCAGCGGGACAGTGATGGGCTATGTTATATTATTCTATATTTTCTATAATACTAATAGAATCCAGTTGTATTTTTAGGAACCTGCAACCTGCATACAACCAACAATCATGACCTCTACTTTGTATGCAACTTAATACAATAGAGGGGTCAAGCTGTATCGCTGGATCTACTCAACCGATTCAGATAAAACATACCCTATATTTTAAGTTAGACTAATACCAATACAAATGCTAAGTTTCATTACGATCCGTTCAGCCGTTTTCACGTGATGAGGTAACAAACAGACAGACAGACAGACAGACATAAATTTTTTAAACGATTGATTCATGTTCTATAGCTTATTTCTAGTCCCCCTAGCCGGTTTTCGCGAAAAAAAACTCAATGTACAGACTTTTCAACCTTTACAGTTTTATTATAGTATAGATATAGGATACAAAATATGGAGATACAATATTTAGTGTTTATTCCGCAAAACCAGGTTGTCAAGCTGGAATGCAAAATGCAGCGAACAAATATTCGCACATGCAGAAAGTACGATTAATGTATTACGCAATATGCAAACCAAACTGATACTCGACGCGTGTTTCGCGCTTCCACGGAGCCTCCTCTGATGTTGACTCGTCGACCGCTCGGACACGAATCCGATCACGACAGTCACGACCTAGTTTTGGCGGAATTAACACTAAATATTGTAACTCCATATTTTTAGTATGTCATGGATTTCCGCATAGTAATGCCTAATTCCATTCTTTAACATATTTAGGACTAAAGTAAACATAAACACTGCTTATCTCATAAAGAAATATCTTCCAGCAGACTTGCATCTGGTTTTAGAAATTCTTTAAAGGCTGGAATTCAATTTAAAACCCAACTACTAGGAGTCGGAGTCGTGTGGTTTATTTGTTGAGATGACTGACAATTTAGTAGGGAAGATTAATGTCTTGTGCTTCCTTCATCTTAACACGTCTCAGAAGAGTAATTCTCGTATTTAAAAACGTTCAAATCAAAGAAATTGTACTAAAGCACAAATATAGTTCTAAAATAATCTTAATGCTTTAAATCTCAAAACCTTGTAGTTTTCTGAGCTTTAGTTATTCTCACAGGCAACAAGGTCCCGGTAGTGGTTCCGCCGACAACCGCTTCGTGTTCAAGCGTCGCTTATTCCGCGGCGGACGTGAGCTGCCGCACGACCCCGTCGAAGTCGCCCTACTGTACGCACAAGCCGTACACAGCGTCGTCAAGGTAGGTGGAGATCAAAGAGCAAGAGTGGATTTATATGCCTTCCGTTCTGTATTTTTTCAAGCCGTCATTCACTATCCGATTTGGCGGCCGTCAAAGCTATACACGTTTCTGGCAAGCCGTCCGTCAAAGCCACACACTTTCCAGACAAGTAGGCATGTTGATCTAAAATCCAAAATCGATTATTTGGGGTTAAGAAGGCCCAAGACGCACTTCGGTTCGCGGTTTGCCGATTTACCAGCTGAAAATCAGTGCTGTGCATACCTACATGCACAGCAAATACTGCCACACATATTATGTTGTATGCATGTTGTGTTCTCATTCATTTGTCCTGTTACCTTTGTATGTAATATGTATATTTTGTGTATGTGTGGCAAAATAAATGGTTTAAATGGTTTCTTTATCGTCTAAACACAAAATGAAACAAGTATCGATTGATTTTTATGTTACCCGATAAAGCACTGTTGGATTTTTAACAGACTTCAAAAAAATGAGGAGGTTATGTATTCGGTAGGTTTTTTTTTTATTCGGCATCATAGACTCGCGAATAACGCGACCGATATAAACGAAAAGTAAAACATTTGAAGATGGAGTAAATAGTCATTTGTGTCACAACCCGATCACTCGAGAGAACATTATCTGCGTCTGATGACTGATTCCATCTTTATGTATGCCTATTGATATGGCCTGGCCTGACTAATATAAATGCAATCAACTGACTGACATAGTTGCTATTATATATTTTTATTTGACCCAGATGGACGAGTTCCCGGTATCGGAGAAGGTGGCCCTCCAGCTGGCGGGGCTGCAGGCGCAGGTGTCTTTGGGGGAGCCGCCGCCCAGTCCGCCGCCGCCACACACGCGCGCCTACTACGCGCAGCCCGAGCAGTTCCTACCGCTGCGCATAGCGCGGGCCCGACCGGGGCAACAGTGGGTCAGTACTCAGTAACTACGGAATTCAATTAATAATAATAATGATTGTTGATGTTATTGTCCCGCATGACGAGAATCTCGTGAAGGCCGAGAAGGATAAAGAAATCAGATACCTTGACTTGGCACACGAGGTTGTCGACATGTGGGATGTTGACTCAGCAGTCATTGTGCCGATTGTTGTTACGGCCAATGGCTTAATAGCCAAGAGCCTCGATCTACATCTTAGACGAGGCTCGCGTTGGGCAGCTGGATCAAGGGCTTGATACAGAAAGCGGTACTCCTGGATACGGCGCGTATCGTCAGGTAGTTCCTCTCTCTGAGGCCCTGACCACTGGTAGTTTGGACCCTGTTCCCGATAACGGTGGGCTACTATTTTTATATTTTTTTATAGAAATATTTAAAACTGTAAATAATATGTATATAGATGAATAAAGGAATAATAATTAATAAATATTTTTGGGAAATTTTTACACAGCACCATCTAGTCCCAAACTAAGCACAGCTTGTACTATGGGTACTAGACAATGATACTTATATACCTTTTTTTTTTGTAAATACATACTTATAATACTTAAGAAACACCCAGACCAACACAAACACTTATGTTCATCACACAAATATTTATATTAGACTTCATGTACACATAAGGCTCTTCAAAAAAGGGATTAACAATTTCCTTACGAACTGACATACGCAATGGTGATCGATTGCAATACAGAGTGAAAAAAAATGTGTTTGAATATTTTTTTATTTCCAACAGGCGACCATACTTGCGCAAGCACACCGTCAATATGGCGCGGGTCGAGCCGAGTTGACTGCCAAGGCGTTATACCTGTCGTGTGTGATGCAGTACCCGCTATACGGAGTCACACTCTTCCCTGTCACCTATAAGGGCTACTGGGCACATGGTACGGATTTTCAATTTTAAAAAAATATGTTGACGCAATCGTAATGTTTTAACTCCTTATCTTTACTTTACATGATCTCCTGGTCTTTTGCAGCAGCTTATTTAAGGCTTTAGTGGCGAAAAAAAAGCTACCACTTATCACCTAAGGGAATGACCACATTTATCGACGCGGAATCGGCTTGACTGCTTGAGCAGACAAAGCTTTATGTCCAATGTCCATGCAATAAAAGAGAAAAAGAAATCGAGTCGTACACGACTCGATTTGCCTCGTTTCGGTTCGTACTACAGTACGAACCGAAACGAGGCAAATGCCTTCTTATCGCTTTTATTGCATGGATATAAAGCTCTATCTGACCGGCTCAAGCCGATTCCGCATCAAAAAGTGTTGTCAATCACTAAAAGCCTACTCCATCAAGAATTGGACCGCCCCGCATTGTATCTAATAGAACCGTTATTTTTTGCTCACCAACAATTCCCTTCGGCCAATTGTGTCAATATTTTTTGAGTATTCAGTGATGTATCATTTCCCTCGATTCCACCACTGTAAATGGTGTAATTCATGCTTTAATTCATAAGAATTAACCTGATATGTTTACCCTCAGGTCCCAGCGTCTTGCTTGGTGTGGGCTCAGAAGGCGTGGTGCTAGTACGGCCCACGGACAAGGTGGTGTTGGCTGAGTACCCATACACCAACATAGCGGCGCTGCTCATGGATCCCGTGGACAACGGACTTACCATTAGTCTCACACACCACGGACAGCACGATGGACACCGGTATGTCGTACTTGATTAGGAAAGATTTGTGAAGCAATAAACTCTGTTAACATTCTCTGCACTCTCCCTTGACCCATGCTGCCGCTGAACGACTCTGACTTGACGACTAAAAAATTGCGAAATAAAATCCAGACCATGTATACCTTTCGTGAATAGCGCCACCTCTTTTCATGGGTATCGTAAAAGAAGACTAATGTTTCACGAGAGGATGGGCAGCAGCGTTTTCTGAGTATTTAACCAACCAACTGCGATCGCCAACCCGCCTACCAAGCGTGACGATTATGGCATATCCTCCCAACATGTTTGGGGGAGGCCTATGTCCAGCAGTGGATGTCTTTCGGCTGAAATAATGATGATGATGATGTATACCTTTACGGAGATATAGCATCTATGGTCAGGATGTCACCAGTTAAAGAAGACTATGGTCACTAGAGCTCACCATAGTTATTGACTTCCTTTTCCTTTTTTGGAGATACATTATTATCAGCAATTGACTGCGAAATATTGATATCTAATTCTTTATATAAAGAATCGTATGAGACGATTGGAAAACCAAGCCACATAACTTATCTCCCCATACATCCTCACAGATGCATCGTGTTAGAATCTCCTCAAAAGAACGAGGCGGCGTGGTTGATGGCGGCCTACAGCCCCGTGCTCGCCAACGGACTAGCCGACGAGCCTCCACGTCGGGCCGCGCCTACATCAGAGCGGTCGCGACTCGCCGCCGCCTTGAAGAGTGCCAGGCGAGCCCTGGTTGACTCCGGCATGCTCCGGAGACCGACGGAAGCGACCGCCGGGAACTTCTTGAGGAATACGCTGAGAAGGTGGGTAGTTAATTATTAACATAAGTTTGGAACTTAATATCCAATAAAACTTCGTTCTGCAACTCCTTTAACCAAGATTATGAAACTTTTGAAGTTTGCTTTTAAAAACCAGAGCCAAAAACTCGTACCACTGCACTGTTGAGTTTTTCTCTTTTTTGGTTGACAATAGGCCAAATTCTCAAACAAAATTAAATTTCAAGTCACTGTTATGTCTCATGCTGTCTCTGTCACTGCATTGTAGTGACAGAACGACTGAGACTTGAGAATTTGTAAACGAATTGAATTAAAATACCCCCAGGTAGACTAAAACACAAAATTTTCATCATTATCTTCCTCCAGATTAAGCAAGCACCGATTAGAAAAGATGCGACTGGACATGGCAGCAGAGAGTCAGGGAGAAAGCTACAAGAACTTCCCGGCCGGCTACTGGTGCTGGTCACGGTCCCTGCCGCACAGCCTCACCAAGCTCAACGAGGCGGAGGAGGTGGCCGCCATGCAGATATTCAAGGTAAGATTGATGATGTTACGTCACCCTAGAGCCAGCTGACAGCTATATGAGCAAATTAGTGACACGTCATTCGGTTAGATGTGTGGCCATCTTGTATGTAGCTCTAGAGCTAATGCTTAACGAAGAGCAACAGAATACTAGAGAGAGTACAAGCCACCGCGTAAAGGCTGACCGTTGTATGCACAGCGGGCATACACTGCTGCTAGTTCACTGTCACTTGCACTTGAATGAGTATGCGCACTAGTTTGAGAGAAAACTTTCGGTTATTTCCAAAATGCCGTAAATATACAAGTGCGCGTGTTTTATGTGTGCGCGTGCTTTTTGTTGTGATTTATTGATGCGTTTCTTGCGTTGTGTGCGTAAATTGAGCTTGCGACACTCTTGACAAACTAGGCGGCTTGCCCGATCTCCATAGATTCAGTTATCTGTGACGAACTCGGTTGCTCTCCTAAACACTAGTCTGGTCTATTGCGCTTAAAAGTATGTAATACCCCATACTGTCGGCAGGCTGAAGCCCAACGACATTGTTTACATTATTCGCTCACAAATAAACACTTTTACAGGACATAATGAGTCACGCTGGTTTAACGGCAACCCACGAGGGCAGTACTACCAACCTGGCGAACAACAATGTGGGACAACACGAAGCGGATAGTGATGACCGCGTCGCGTTGGCACAGGCATTGCTCCAACGATGCCTGCAGAAGGATACGTTGCTGTGCGAACTGTACATGCAGCTCATCAAACAGGTGAGCTCGGCCCAATGCAATGATTATAATGAATAGAATAATTATCACAAGTTCTAGTTCAACTGGATCCCGTTTGAGCTTGTGTAAATTTATGTTTTGGATCCACGTGGCAGACGAAAATTGAACTAAATATAAGCGAGCTATGCCCAAAAGGACTTGTTGGCGGCACAGGCACTGCCGCATCTCTAAGTATGTCGGCCACACGTAACACTAAAACTATGGAAACAGCCCTTACTGCTTACGAAATAAAGACGCTGTCTAGGTCAAACTGTTACCACTGTAGTGTTGACAACTGTACAATTTCTTAATACTGAACCTGAATACATTTGCGTATAGGCTCGATTTAAAATTCAATAAAAATACAGTTACAGCAGGGTAGTAAATTCTTGCTTTTACAGTCTACACAGTATGGAACTATATTCCAAACCTACCTTTAGAATCCTTTTAAGGCAATCGAATGGACTAACATCTGGTAACTGTACACAACACACAACAGTAGGGCCGGAGCTAATCTGTGGGGTTCGGAAATGCATCACCTCGGCTATTCTTAAGGACTGGGGAACTCATCAAAGCATTAGACTTCGGGAAAAAACCCCAGGCCAAGAGCACTCGAAAGCGCTTCTAGTAGGCTTCAGGAAGAGATTTACAAAAGAAGCACTTTTGCTTAACAGGAACCATATAAGGATCCTGATTAGAACCCTTACAGGGCACTGTAAACTGAACAAACATCTACACAGGATGGGCCTCACAGATATCACAGTTTGCAGATTTTGTCGCGATAAGGACGAAACGCCCATTCATATCCTATGCGAATGTGATGCAGTGCACCACATTAGAAGTCAGCATCTTGGAAGCCACACAATCTCAGCTGATGAGATCAGATCCTCAAACCCCAAGGCTATAGTCGACTTTATGGTTGGCCTGCGGCTTGGAGAGGTGCTGTAGTCTACGCAGTGACATAAGGGACTTGCATAGACCTTATCTCTTTTTCCAAAATAATAAAAATCTGGTAACTCCTACAGACGACCGACCACCCGGAGCCTTCATCCCGCGTGTCTTCCCGTCACTGGGCGTTGCTATGCGCAGCAGTAGGTGCCGCCTTGCCACCGGCCAAGCCGCTGCGGCGCCTGCTCTTAGCGCATCTACGGTACCGCGGCACCGCGCTGCATGCCGGAGAAGAGGGCAAGTTCGCAAGAAGGGCTGAGCAGGTATGAAGCTTTGTTCTACTGTCTTGTCACTTATTCCTGCTGCCAAGCAGCATTGCCATAGGCATTGCTGCGTTCGAGTTTGAAGGGTATGAGTGAAATTACACGCACATGAGACTCTTGTCTCTAAAGCCGTATCTCCTGCGACCATGTTTTTATTATTTCTAACATCTAACACGTTTTTTTAAAATAAAAAGAGAACGTAGCCTAGCTGTTTGGCCACATTTGATTGGCCTCAACAAAATGTCAACATGTTTTGTTAGCTTGTTTTTTTTATTTTTGTCGCAGGAGACCTAGCTTAAGGTTGGCAATCCATATTGAGCATTAAACCCTAAAGAGACTTGCCTACGTAATCATATCTGCTTTGTTTAAAATTAATTCCGTCAAATTTCGACTAGACATAACGCGCTCCTATTGGCAAGCACGCTCTGACCTGATATTTATCTGTGCGCATAAATAGAACAGTTTCGATATTGGACATCCCGTAAGGCGGCCCATACGCCTACAATATAATTGTGCAATATTAATAATGCACAATTATTATTGTATCGTCCCGATCTTCATTTCTATTTCAATCTTACCCCTAAACGGACAATATAATTGGGCAATTGCAAATATTGCACAATTATATTGTAGGTGTATGGGCCGCCTAATTCATCTCTATAGGATTTAGAATCTCCACAGACTATAGACCAAACTGTCGGCCGATAAAACTATCGTGTATGTCTGTTTTGGGTATGCCAGTATGGACACTCCCTTATGTCGCCGTATAACTCTCGTACAAATAAGTAATGGAATTAAAAATGGCGGCACTTCTATTGTTCTATGTCCCTCTCGCTCCAACAATACCTTACGTCCGAGCGAAAGGCAAATATAAATGCCGTCGTTTTCAATCCCATTATTTATGTGCGCGAGTAGTGCCGATAAGAACCGGACTAGACAGCAGATCAAAAGTCTGCAGTCTGCGAGGGGGGGGGGCTTAATGCTCGAAGACAATGCATCAGAAATCCTCTATCTACTTGGAAACTGCAGAGCTAATCCTCTATCGTAGGTAATGCCGTATGTCCAACGAATGAGCAATAACTCTTAAGTTAAGTTAAACCTTCGCTTTGCCTGATCTTAATCATTGCTCAACAGATAGCCCATTGGCCCTCATATCATCCTTTACATCAACCAGCTTACAATGCTGTCCACAGTGCCCACCATCCCTTCTGTATATATTATCAGTTCCACGTCTGACGGACGCGTCCGTACGACGGTAAGATTATATCCACCATTTTAATGACACCAAAAATTACCATTTAGTTTTTCGATTCTAAATTAAACTAATTTTAGAAGCCGTTAATAAAGGACCACCAACTAACCCTCAGTTTCTGAAACGCCGATCAACGAAAAAAATTACTAATCAGCTTTCAAATCCCATGTCATTCGTTGCATGGTATAATAAGATGTTTCACCAGGTATTGTCTTCCCGCAATGACAGCGCGATGCCTCCAAGCTACATCACGATCAGTGCTGCCATTGATTGATATCTTCAATATACTTAAGGAGATTTTTGATCATAATGAATATCAAATAAATTCCTAACTAGACTAACTATTTGTTATCTCGTGTTATTCATCTAATTAGTTAATAAAGGAAACTATATTAAATAACTAGTTAAAAAGTGATTCTTTATAGAAGAAAGTAAATGAAAAAATGCATTTTGCTCGGGTAATTTATTTTCACAAAGTGGCAGCATATCAAACTGACAAGTGTCACGCTAACAGCCCGCTATTGGCTCCACGGCCGATGACGTAGTACGGAGGCAATCACGTGACCTAGCCGTCACGGGAAGAGACTACCTGGTGTTATTATACCATGATTGGTTGTTAGTATTATTTCCAGAGACATGACATTTACCGCCGCTTCTACCGGTGGTAAATGTCATGTCTCTGATTATTTCCGACAAATCTCAGGAGCTGACATTAATTTGACAACAAATCAAATTGATCGGCCTTCCAGAAACCCTAATTCTAAACGACACTTTATAACGTTCTTAAAAGTCATTCTGTCCCTTTACCTTTAAGTGACAGTGATTACTTGAGATAACACATAACGGCCATTTAAAATTAAGTTAAATGAATATTTGGCCGCAATTTTTTTTTGTAGGAGTACTTAAAATACCTACATTTCGTTTCCACCAGGTCGCTCTAAGCATAGCCCAAGTGCCGCGTCGTTTGGCAGCCCCCTCTAAGGAGGAGGTGCTTTGCGCGGCCGCACGAAGGCCCATGCACGTGAGAGTCTTACTGCTGGATGGAAAACAGCATGGCCTGGTCTTCGGACCGGCTGCCACTGCCGACCATCTCGTTACTATGTTGAGGGAGAAGATTGGACTTAGCGATTCTGCTACAGGTCAGTAAGAACAAAGTTATCGAAAGTACACGTTTGCTCGGTTATTGCTTATCCAACGCATGCAATAGTCAAAAATCGGGTAAATATAATGGTTCTTCAGATAATAACATGCAATGAATACCACCTTTATGCAAGCGAGTGGATGTACTGTAAGGCCAATCTGATACTCGTCTTTTCAAACGAAGTGACATGTACCAGGCCCCTCAGAAAGTATTGCGAAAAAAAGTTTTTATATATGGAAGACTGGCCAGTTATAATGTTTTTCGAAAATATGATTATTTATAAGTAAAAATAAGTAAGTTCCAATTTCAAAATTTCCCTCCACATTTTTTGCGAGTTAATTCAAAGTATTGTGTCTCACTGAAATATGGATCTGCGCCGGGAACATTTTAGAGCTATGATTTTATACGATTTCAAGTGTCGCCTGAAACCGGATGAATCGTACGATAGACTTCAAATGGCATTCATGGATGAAGGCCTTTCCAAGGCAACCGTGTATCGTTGGTATAACGAATTCAAGCGCGGTCGACCAACTTTGGGGGATGACGAAAGAAGCGGTCGCCCTTTGACGGCTGTTACCGAAGAAAACGTGCTAGCAGTGAAAAATTTAATCCAAGACAATAGGCGAATTACATATCAGGAGATTCAACACATATTGAAGATTGGATCGGGAAGCGTTCACGAGATTCTACACAGCCATCTTCGCGTGAGGAGGATAGTATCACGCTGGGTGCCGCACAACCTCACCGATGCTCAGAAGCAGGCCCGGGTGGAATGGTGCCGTGATATGCTTAACAAATTTGAAGCAGGCTCGTCTCGGCGTGTTTACGACATCGTTACAGGTGATGAGTCCTGGATTTATCAATACGACCCAGAAACCAAGCGCCAGTCGACTGTTTGGGTGTTTCAAAATGAGCCAACGCCTACCAAAGTGAAGCGATCTAGAAGCGGGGGTAAGATTTTGATCGCTAGCTTTTTTAATTTGACTGGCCACTTGGTATCAATTCCCTTACGGGATCAAAGAAGCATTAATGCCGAATGGTATACTACCAAATGTTTGCCAGAAGTTTTCTCTGTTATAAGCAACAAGCGACCAAACACAGGGCTCCGCGGGCTACTGCTCCACCACGACAATGCACCTGCGCACACCGCACTCAAAACGAGGGACTTCCTGGACAGCACGCCAGTCAAACTCCTGGGTCACCCTCCTTACAGCCCTGATCTAGCACCGTGTGACTTCTTTTTATTCCCAAAAATAAAAAATCAGCTCAAAGGGATACAATTTTCGTCGCCGGAAGATGCGCTGGCTGCGTTCGAGCAGGCTGTAAACGAGGTGTCTGCGGCGGACTGGAAAAAGTGTTTTGAAAACTGGTTTAGGCGCATGAATCTTTGTATAGAGGCTGGTGGAAAGTACTTTGAAAAGATTTGATAAAAATATATGTACGTATAGAACATTTTTTTTTAGTTTCGCAAAACTTTCTGAGTGTCCCACGTATTATTGTGTAAACTACATCCAAATATTTTTCTAAGGGCCGGTTTTTCAACCGTCTGATAACTTTTAACTGAGTATGAATGTGACGCTTGTACAGATTTTCAATACAACAACTGTCAAAATTTAAAACCTATTTCTATCTACTACTATTATAAAATTGTTAAATGTCAGTTGTCTGTTTGTTTGTTTGTTTGTTCCAGCATCACTATAAAACTACTAGACCGATTTTGTTGAAAGGGTTTGTGACTAAAAACTTATGATTTGACTTAAAAACTGGTATGTATTTTACCTCGCTACGATGACGGGAACCGGTGATTTTTAATTATATTTTTCTACAACATTTTGCATACATCAAGGTGAATAAGGCGCTCATATCCAGCTGTCATTCGCACGCATGCGCTCTAGCGCGCGCCTCCATAGAGAAAATACGGCTGCTAAAGAAATTGCATTAAAAACTTTTTGGTCGGGCCGAATTTTATAGAGTAGAAAAAAAAATCCTGTCGTATGTGGGTGGTGCCATCTTGGAAATGCAGTCTTTTGAGCCAACCGAAAATCAGAATCTTTCGACTTACAGACAAGGACCGGAAGCTACCTCTAAATTGCGATTTCTCTAATTTTTTGTATGAAAAGCAATAAAATTTAGAAGTACCTAAACGTTGTTATATTGTATCCATCTTAATATACGAATAAGCATAAAGTTATCTTGGTGTAACTAAAAAAAATACGATTTTCAGTCTACAATTTTTAATTACCTTCTTCTTCAAGTATATTATCTTATCTTCTTAATCTTAACTATTATAAAATTGTAAACGTCTGTTTGTTTGTTTTTTCCAGCATCACGCTAAAACTACTGGACCGATTTTGATGTTTTTTTTTTGTTTGAAAGCTGATGATCTGACTTAAAAACTGGTATGGTTTTTGAGAAAGAAAGAAAGAAAGAAAAAATGAAAAAAAAAATCGTGGGTACGCAACCCACGATTTTTTTTCTCACCCGACAGATCGAAGCTTTTATGCATTTGCACGAGCGGATAGTAATGGACGATGGAGTGGAGTGGACAGGGGATGGGACTGGGGATGGGACTGGGGACGGGACAGGGGACGGGAAATGGGACGGGACATGGGACAGGACAGTGGGACGGCACATGGGACTGGACATAGGATGGGACATGGGACAGGACATGGGACATGGGACGGGACGATAGTGATTTAGTGATATAGTGAGACAATGGGACAGTGGGCCGTGGGACAGTGGGAAAGTAGGACAGTGGCAGCGGGACGGTGGGACAGTGGGGTAGTGGGGCAGCGGGGCAGTGGGCCAGTGGGATAGTGGGGTAGCGGGGCAGTGGGGTTGTGGGGCAGCGGGACTGCGAGGCAGCGGGACATTGGGGCAGCGAGGCAGTGGGGCAGCGTGCCTGCGGGGCAGCGGGGCCGTGGGGTACCGGGGCAGCGGGGCAGTGGGGCATTGGGATAGTGGGTCAGCTGGGCAGTGGGGCAGTGGGATAGTGGGGCAGCGGGTCATTGGGGTAGTGAGGCAGCTGCCCCGCTGCCCCAGCTGGGCAGCGGGGCAGTGGGGCAGCGGTGCAGTGGGCCAGCGGGGCAGTGGGGTAGCGGGGCAGTAGAGGAGTGGGACAGCGGGGCAGGCAGAGGGATAGTGGGGCAGTGGGGTAGCGGGGCAGCGGGGCAGTGGGTTAACGGGGCAGTGGTATAGTAGGGCATCGTGGCAATGGGGCAGCGGGGCAGTGAGGCAGCGGGGCCGCCGGACAGTGTGGTAGCGGGGAAGCGGGGCAGCGGGGCAGGCTGTGGGACAGTGGGGTAGCGGGGCAGTGGGGCAGCGGGGTAGCGGGGCAGCGGGTCAGTGGGGGGCAACGGGGCAAGCTGTGGGATGGTGGGGCAGCGGGGCAGTGGGGTAGCGGGGCAGTGGGGCATCGTGGCAGTGGGGCAGCGGTGCAGCTGGGCAGCGGGGAAGTGGGGCAGCGGGTCTGTGGGGCAGCGGGGCAGTTGGATAGTGGGGCAGCGGGGCAGTGGGGCAGCGGGGCAGTGGGGTAGCGGGGCAGCCGGGCAGCGGGGCAGTGGGGCAGCGGGACAGTGGGACAGTGGTCTGGACTGGAATGGACTGGACTGGACTGGACTGACGTGGGTTGGCAGAATTTAACGCGAGCGGAGCCGCGGGTAAAAGCTAGTACTATAATAAAACTGTAAAGGTCGAAAAGTCTGTACATTGAGTTTTTTTTCGCGAAAACCGGCTAGGGGGACTAGAAATAAGCTATAGAACACGAATCAATCGTTTAAAAAATTTATGTCTGTCTGTCTGTTTGTTACCTCATCACGTGAAAACGGCTGAACGGATCGTAATGAAACTTAGCATTTGTATTGGTATTAGTCTAACTTAAAATATAGGGTATGTTTTATCTGAATCGGTTGAGTAGATCCAGCGATACAGCTTGACCCCTATATTGTATTAAGTTGCATACAAAGTAGAGGTCATGATTGTTGGTTGTATGCAGGTTGCAGGTTCCTAAAAATACAACTGGATTCTATTAGTATTATAGAAAATATAGAATAACATAACATAGCCCATCACTGTCCCGCTGCTGGGCATGGACTTCTTCTTGGAATGAGAAGAGTTAAGGAACTGGATATTGTTAGTGTAATAGATTATCATAACATAATCAGCTCATTACCTACTGCCCCACTGCTGGGCACGGACCTCTTCTCCGAACGAGAAGAGTTAAGAAACTAGAAAATATAGAATAACATAACGTAGTCAACCCATTACTGTCCCACTACTGGGTATGGCCCTCTTCTCAAAATGAGAAGAGTTAATGAACTGGATATTATTAGTATTCTAGAATAACATAACATTACCAGCCCATTACAGTCCCACTGCTGGACACGGGCCTCTTCTCAGCATAAGAAGAGATGTGGTTAGTGTTATAGAATAACATAATCAGCCCAATTACTTCCCACTGCTGGGCACGAGCGTCTTCTCAGAATGAGGGAGTTTAGGGCTAATTCCATGAAATTGCATCACCTTAGCCGGTTGGTTGTAAAAACAAAATATAGTATGGTCGGTAAATAGTGTAATCGTCTGTGTAGGCGCTTGTATATATTTGAAGATATTGTGTTCATAATTATGACACGATGTTATTTTCCGAGATCCACGCGGACGGAGTCGCGGGCACAGCTAGTCTCAAATAAAGTTAACTGTCTATTGAAAAACCGGTCCTAAAAGAAATGAAAGAAACATGTACTTGTAAATTACACAAATGGAGGCTTTGAAAACACTCCATTTCAGTTGCTTTTTAAACGAAAAAAAAAGGTATTGAGTTTTTATTGTTACAAAGGTAACTTAGCTATGTGTTATGGAATTAAGATTACTAATCTAGAATAGAATATAATAGAATAATTTTATTTCTCAGTTTATGGTAGTTTCTAAAAGCGTGTTCATTATCTATTATTTTGTTTGATGTATGCAGCTAACTTTCAGGCGGCCTGTATTTAATAGGATCCTTTTTTGAATATTTCCCCGTACGCAGGTTACGCGTTATACGAAGTTTGCGCAAATTCAACACCGGCGGGCGCGGGCGAGCGAGCGCTGGCCGGCAGCGAGCGAGTCGGAGACGTACTCGCAAGGTGGGAGAAGGCCGGAGCAACTGCTGCAGCTTGCAGGTAAAATGGACTTTATTAATAGGGTCATAGATCATCTTATACAGTAGGTAGCTTAGGAGTCTACAGTGAAAAGTTTGGAAGTGTTTAGGACCGCGGAATTAACGTTCGTCATGAACTTTGTATCTGTGCGAGAGGTTCTTCACTTCAATCCGATTAGTCAGCAAAGCGTGAGGACTTGGACCATGTTTTGTTTCGATAACTGTACTTGATTCAAAAGGTCATAATTTTGAACCAAATACTAAAAGTGGCCAAAGAAAAAAGCCACAGTTTTTTGTCCCTTTTCGACTGTCTTTTTATGAATAGGGATGATGTCCTTTTCCATATTCTTCGGGCAAATCGACAAAGTGCTATAGGTATTTAATTTCGGATTCAAAATTAAAGTATTAATTGTGTGTTTATTTTCGTAACTTGATTGTTTTTTTTGCTAGGTTGGTGTTCAAGAAGCGTCTATTCCTGGGCGAGCGGCCGCTACAGACATCATGCGCGGCCGAGATGGAGCTGCTGTACTACCAGGTCCTCCACTCCGTGCGACACGACCGACTGCCCATCGAAACTGACGAGGCGGTGAGTATCTATTTTATTTTAGTTCAGTTTTCTATTTAGTTGCTACAGTAAATATCCGTCTTTTTAAAACTTATTTATTTATTTATGTAATGATGCTAAGACCAGTGCAAGCTTTCGCTTCAATAAACAATGTTTTGTGGGTGTCGCTGATTATTTATTATATGGGATGAGTTTTTAAAATACGAGCTGGAGAGCCGTATCCGAAAATTTTGGATAAGCAGAAAAGTCATGGCTTGATTTTAGAGAAAACAGAACTGCATTTTTAAATTTTTGTAGCAACTTGAAAGCAACTGGATTAGCTGAGAATCGAACTCAAAATTATTTATTTAATTGATAAGGTTGCTGACAAGGAACAAATCCTTCAAGCCTTGTGCACACACAGTTTTTTTTTTTGGATTGGACTTCGTGGATTTAGTACACTCACCCCCAGTTTCCGAATGGCTGATCAACGCAAAAATTTACTAATTAGCTGTCAAATCTCAGGTCAAGCGATGTGATTGGTTTTTAACATATTTGCCGACCAATCACAGGAGCTGACATTAGATTTGACAACATAACATAACATGCGGGGGTAACCCCCAGTTTCTGGAAGGCTGATCAATTTGATATGTTGTCAAATCTAATATCAGCTCCTGTGATTGGTCGGCAAAAACATTACACTTGACATGAGATTTGACAGCTGATTAGTAAATTTTTGCGTTAATCAGCTTTTCAGAAACTGGAGGTCAGTTTATCATTAAAACAAGAGCATGTCGGGCCATGCTCAGTATTATAGGGTTCCTTAAGTAGGTGTAATTACAAACGAATCAAATCGAATATTAATCATGGCTATTTTAGTTTTTGCAATAATCGGCAGCATTCGCGACTCAGTGTGTTAGTAGCGCCATCTAGCAATAAATTCAAGAAGCCAAATTTAAGAAGTTATGTCATTTCAAAGTTACTTTTTGTGATTTTTTCAAATAGAAAGTAGCTAAAGGAGCATTATTTGCTATGATAATTTTTCTCTAAGGTCAATGACCTTTGAACTAGGACGTTTTAAGTATTTTTCAGTTTTCTCTCTATAACTCAAAAAATTATAATCACATTATACTCGAAATAATTTTAAAAGAGAGTTTTCACAAAGGTCTATCAATGTAGAAGATTATAAGTTTCTACATTGCATAGTTTAGAAATGGCAGGGGGGGGGACACATTGCAAGCCACTTTGGCGGGCTATATTTCGCAGATGGTACACCTGATAAAAAAGTGGTGTATGAAACATTACCTTCATTTTAGTAGACCTATTCAATGATACCCCACAAGAAGGGGTGCGGCGAAAAAAATTTTTTCATCCCCATTTCACATGTATGGACGCCACCCCTAAAATACGTAAAAACATTTTTTTTATTCTTTTAAAATTGAGATCTATATGTAGACTATTTTTTAACAAAATTTCATTTACTTATGTTAATAACTGTAGAAGTTATTAACCTGTAAAGGATTAGGACAGACGGACAGACGGACGGACATGACGAAACTATAAGGGTTCCTTGTAGGACTTCGGAACCCTAAAAACGAGTGTGCTTTGTGCACACGACGGAAGTAAAATTTCACTAACTTATATCTCCCTCAATACTATTTCAATGAGAACAAAGAAATGGCGGCGCGGCGCGCGTACATCTGCCGGCGCTGTGTCGTGGCTGGCCTAGCGCGCGCCTCCTTCCCCCTCCGTTCGCCACACTTTTCGTAACGCATTCACCAGCTTACTCCCCAAGTCAAGCGTGCGTAAAGAAGTTTTACTTCAAAAATCGCGCTCAACTCCTAGTTCTTGTCACGTTTAGGTAGAAAATACGCCGCTTAAACAAAGTTTTGCATTCGAACGCAGTCGTAAAATGTTGGCGAGGACCGGGGGGCGGACGGTACGTTATGATTGGTCGGCTCAAAAGTTCGGTGGTATGATTCCGTATGATCGGTGCCGCTCGCCGTCGCACTGACGTCCTGATTGGCGGCGGTGCGTATGCTATGCAGTGCTATTGCATATGTGTTGTGACCGGGGGTGTCCGGCAAATCGGCGTCTATAGGCACACAAACAACACCCCCCACACAAAAAACACACACAACAACCCCCCACATACACACACATACACAAGATACCAATATTTTTAGCAGTTTTTTTTGTTTTTGTTATTTATAACTCATTGACCATTAAATTCATTCTGAACTGTGTCAACTATGTCTTCTGGACTGAAAGAGACTAGACCTCACGACACAGGGAATCCTAGTGTGGGGTCTAGGGATTCAACCAATGTTATGTATATATTTTTTGGCACAATCATAGACCAGTAAGCATCTAGACGCCGGTTAGCTGGACACCCCCGGTCACAACGCATATGCTCTACCACTGCATATCAAACGTCCCTCCGCCAATCGGAACGTCACTCAGTCAGCGAGCGGCACCAATCATAAGGAATCATACCACCGAACTTTTGAGCCGGCCAATCATAACGCGCCGTCCGCCCCCCTGGCCCCACCAACGTTTTACGACTGCGTTCGAATACAAAACTTTGTTTATGCGGAGTCTTGTAGCTTACTGGTCTGTGGGCACAATAAAGAAATTTTGATACTGGTCTGTGGGTAGAATAGTACACGGTGTGTTGTGTGCAGGTGATGCTGGCGGCGCTGCACGCGCAGGTGGTGAAGGGCGAGTGCGCGGGCGGCGGCGAGGAGTGCGCGGCGGCGGCGGGCGCCGTGCTGCCGCCGCGCCTGGCGCAGCCCGCGCTGCCCGCGCCCGCCGTGCGCCTGCACCACCTGGCGCTGCGCGGCACGCCCCCCCCCCAGGCCATGCAGCGCGCGCTCACGCTGGCCTCCTCCTGGCCGCTCACCAGAGCCACCATCTTTGATGTCATGGTGCGTATACCATCATGTACCAGGGGCCTTACTCCCGACTGGATCGAGTGCTGCATCAATTGAATTTGAATTCGAGTTAGAAGAAGAATAATTTATTTCGCAAAAAATACGGTCCAGACAGATGGATAAAGAGTCACAGTTAGTTTCTACATATTTTGCCATAAGTGGCACGCAAAAAATTAATAACAATAATAATTAAAATCAGATTAGTTTGGCATAAAAGAGTGTACAAGGCGCCACTAGTCATACACTAATTCTGGTCAGTCCTCATCGTTTAAATTTAACTGATATATTTATAAGCATATTTTTGCATGATAAATAAAACTAAGTGACACAATACTAACAAAGATAAAAATTGGTTCCAATTATAGACTATAGTTAGTGTCAAATCATATTTATTTATTATATTCTTTATTGTACATTACACCAAACGAAAACAAAGGCAATAGTTTACAGAAAGATTGAGTAAGTACAATCGTACTGCATTTTTCTAGGAATTGACATTATATCGATTTGGTTCTGAGCTTAAACCAGTCGAGAGTAAGGCCCCTAAAGGCCTGAAAGCCAATAGTCGTAATTAAAACGTTTAAAATGTATTTCAAAACTAATCTCAATGTTTTAAGTCTCATTTTCCTGACAGTAGTAGTAGTAGTTTGGAACTATATTTTGGACGTTTTTAATTACGAGAGTTGACCTTTGAAGCTTTTGAAATGTTTTGGATATCATAGGCCAGATATTCTGTTTATTCACTTGACTGACGCAACAATAAGCTTCGACGCGTTTACAATAATATATTGTTACTAGCTTTTACCCGCGGCTCCGCTCGCGTTAAATTCTGCTAACCCACGTCAGTCCAGTCCAGTCCAGTCCCACTGTCCCAATGACCCACTGTCCCACTGTCACACTGTACCACGGTCCCACTGTCCCAATGTCCCACAGTCCCACTGTCTCTCTATCTCACTATCGTCCCGTCCCATGTCCCATGTCCTGTCCCACTGTCTCACTATCGTCCCGTCCCATGTCCCATCCTATGTCCTGTCCCATGTCCCGTCTCATGTCCCGTCCCATGTTCCGTCCCCTGTCCCGTCCCCAGTCCCGTCCCCTGTCCCGTCCCCTGTCCCGTCCCCAGTCCCATCCCTGTCCACTCCACTCCACTCCATCGTACATTACTATCCGCTCGTGCAAATGCATAGAAGCTTCGATCTGTCGGGTGAGGACGCAACCCACGAATTTTTTTTTTTCTTTCTTTCTCAAAACCCATACCAGTTTTTAAGTCAGATTATCAGCTATCAAACAAAAAAAAAAACATCAAAATCGGTTCAGTAGTTTTAGCGTGATGCTGGAACAAACAAACAAACAAACAGACGTTTACAATTTTATAATAGTTAAGATTAGAAATCGTGGTGAAATCTTAGACTATTTTGGTATTACAATATTTTTTTGTCACCATTTAGTAGAAGGCTTTCTTTATTTCGCCATAGAAAAAACTTTTCTTTGTTTGTTTGAGAAGGCTTTTTTGTCACGCCACGGCGAAGGTTTTTTTTATTTCGCCATGGAAAAAGCTTTATTTATTTCGCGATGGAAATGGTTTTATTTATTTCGCCACGGAGAAAGTGTTAGTCTTGGTCTGGGTGTTTCTTATGTATTATAAGTATGTATTTACAAAAGAAAAGTATATAAGTATTTTCATCAATTGTCTAGTACCCATATTACAAGCTCTGCTTAGTTTGGGACTAGATGGTGCTGTGTAAAAATGAAAAAAAAAAAAAAAAAAAAAAAGTTTTCTTGCTTACGCCACGAAGAAGGTTTTCTTTATAACGCATCGGAAGTTTTCTTTATTTCGTCATGGAGAAGACTTTATTTCGCCATGGAAAAGACTTTCTTTATTTCGCCATAAAGAAGACTTTCTTTATTTCGCCATAAAGAAGACTTTCTTTATTTCGCCATAAAGAAGACTTTCTTTATTTCGGCATAAAGAAGACTTTGTTTATTTCGCCGCAGCAATCGTTCACGTCGAACTGGGCGCGCGCGCTGTGGCTGGCGGTGGACGCGCGCGGGCTGACGCTGCTGCGGCGCGGCTCGCGCGCGGCGCTGGTGTCGCACGACCACGCGCAGCTGCTGGCCGTGTCGCCCGCGCCGCGCGCGCTGCTGCTCGTCACGCGCGCCGACCGCAAGCACGCCAAGCTCGTGCTCTCCACCGACCAGGTACGTCACATACATAGCCACTCACAATAATGAGGACTGTTAGTCATCACGCAGGACAAGAATGTTGGGGAATAATCATTTTATGAAAAAGATTTTCTCCCACTTGCACGGAAATTGGTTCAGTATTCAAAAAAAATATTATATGTCAATCAGCTCTTTTTCGCAACAAAATAACAGGCCAGTAATATCCAACTGTATCCAACACGACATTAATAGAAATTGATAGACAGTTTTTATTTTTAACCGACTTCAGATAAAGGAGGAGGTTATGTATTCGGCGGGTTTTATTTTTTTAAATTATGCTACCGGGGTTTTTAAGTACACACTTACATAAATTAGGTGTTTTTAGGTACAAAATATTTATCATTATAAAGGCTGAATTTTTTTTTTTCAAACTTTGAAAATAACCTGGCGCGGACGAAGTGGCGCAAATGAAAATTAGATGCTGTTGAATTAATTTGGGTTGTGTTTCCTCGCAAATGAGAGAAAAGTACTATACAAGTCTCGACCGAAATAGCAATTAACGCCCTCATTTAAATAAAAAACCGGCCAAGAGCATGTCGGGCCATGCTGAGTATTATAGGGTTCCTTAAGTAGGTGTAATTACAAACGAATCAAATCGAATATTAATCATGGCTATTTTAGTTTTTGCAATAATCGGCAGCATTCGCGACTCAGAGCGTGTTGTTAGTAGCGCCATCTAGCGATAAATTCAAAAAGCCAAATTTAAGACGTTTGTCATTTCAAAGTTACTTTTTGTGATTTTTTCAAATAGAAAGTAGCTAAAGGAGCATTATTTGCTATGATAATTTTTCTCTAAGGTCAATGACCTTTGAACTAGGACGTTTTAAGTCTTTTTCAGTTTTCTCTCTATAACTCAAAAAATTATAATCACATTATACTCGAAATAATTTTAAAAGAGAGTTTTCACAAAGGTCTATCAATGTGGAAGATTATAAGTTTCTACATTGCATAGTTTAGAAATGGCGGGGGGGGGGGGGACACATTGTAAGCCACTTTGGCGGGCTATATTTCGCAGATGGTACACCTGATAAAAAAGTGGTGTATCAAACATTACCTTAATTTTAGTAGACCTATTCAATGATATCCCACACGAGGGGGTGCAGCGAAAAAAAAAATTTTTTCTCCATTTCACATGTATGGACGCCACCCCTAAAATACGGAAAAACGATTCTTTTATTCTTTTAAAATTGAGATCTATATGTAGACTATTTTTTAACAAAATTTCATTTACTTATGTTTATAACTGTAGAAGTTATTAAGCTGTAAAGGATTAGGACAGACGGACAGACGGACGGACATGACGAAACTATAAGGGTTTCTTGTAGGACTTCGGAACCCTAAAAAGGACTCGGCTAGCCCCTCGTCCTTTTAAAATCACTTCGGAAGTACTCGGCCGTAAATTGTTTCATTTAAGGCCTCGACAGTAATGTAGGTACTATTGTCGACAAAATGTATAACCGGAAAGGATTGTGACCGTACGTAACATAACCAGCCCCAATAATTAAGTTGATGACTAAAGTCATCACGTAGGACAAGTTGGGAAATAAAAAGCCCAACTTCTCGCACCCCAAACCGTTTGTCACAATGATCTGGGGGAGCAATTAGGGAGCAGTGTGAGGAAGCGAGGAAAACATTCACCAATAGCACAGATCAGATAATATAATACTATCCGATAGGACTGCGATATTTAGATATTGGGCATTTTACCCCATATAAAAAAAACTTATAGAAAACCATCCATCCATATAATAATAATAAGAAGAAAGTATCGTCACGAAGTTCCTCTCTCTGAGGCCTGACCACCTGCACCGGTAACTTGGACCCTGTTACTGAGGCCGATGGGCTACTATTTTTGATATGTTTAAATGTTTTTTTAGCAATATTTTTTTATTTTTTTCTTATATGTGTATACAACGTGTAAATAACTGTAAACCTCTTAATGGGTCTTTCTTTGTACTCATCAGTATGAACAACTTTTACTATGGGACCAATCCTGAAATCGCGAAAATAATATCAGCTGCTCCCTACATTTGTATTCACATAAATTGACAAAATGTTGGGAGCCTGTTTTTTTTCGCGATCAGGATTTTTCCCATAGTAAAAGTTGTTCATACTGGTGAGTACAATGACCCCTTAAGAGGTTTGCAGTTATTTCAATAACACGTTGTAGAGATGAATAAAGGTATAAGTAATTCCGAAATCATAGCTCGAGTATAATGTTTTTGTTTGTTTGCCCAGGCGTACCAGATCGCGACGCTGATCAAGGACTACATCGAGGCGGTGCGCGGGCCCGTGTCGCCGGCGGTGGCGGGCGCGCCCCCCGCCGCCTCGTGACACCCGGCCGCCTAGTGCCAGTGCTTCCACGTCCGCCGCTGAGCAGTCAGCGGCCCGACGCTCCACAGGAAACGTTCGATGCGCGACCGAGATACACACTCAACGTGATTAAGACAAAAATCGATTTAAAAAACACGCTGAAACTAATCTCGAATTTTAAAATTTTGATTCAGCAATAAACTATGTACAGTCTAACAAAGCAATTAGTATCCAGGGTCGCCAGATATAAATAAAGTTTTCAAAGAATATTATGGACGTTGTCGAGTGATTTTTTTTTCAGACAATAATGATCCATGTGTTAGTTACAAATGACTTAAAACTATGTTGATAAAAAGTATTATAGGTGGTCTAAAAACTAGTAATTAATACAGCCAAACCTGAGTAGTGAAATCACTCCTGCCTAACATCTGATCTTTATCCACTAATATCTTCAAAATGCTGTTAGGACTTGACCGTGTTCTCTGTGAAAGCGGGGCCGTCTTAATCCTTACCATAGCGCAGAAGTCACGAACGCGTGCCTACCTACTAGAGGCACTACAAAAATACGGCAGCCCCAAAAGCGTTCTGAAGCTGTTATTATATTGGACCCTTAGGGCGTCCAGTGTCATCCTCGTGTAGCTGGCCCTGCGGCCTTACTATTGAAAATAATTCCGATCGATCGGCATTGGGCTAATGTCAAGTCGTACTTATAAATGCAAAATTTGTAATAAATTGAGTGTTTTTAGAATTAATTAAACCTTATTAGAATAAAAATTTTGTATTGTGTATATTTTTTATCAAAAATACCCATTATTTTTTGATAAAAAATATAATTCTTGTAACTTTTTGACATTGGTATTGGATTGAAATTGGAACTATTTTCAAGAGTAACCCCACTGAAATATAATTTTAATAATGGCCAAAGTTAAACTGTATTCATACAAAACCCTAATCAAACCATTCTATAATAATTTCCTGAGAAATCTTCATCTATATGACGATCCTGGATACTAATTGCTTTGTTAGACTGTACTTTGATGATTAACAAGCAAATTCGAGACGTTTAAATCAGCGCTCATTATTCGAGTCTTCCACTCAGTTATTTGAGTTAAACTTAATGAAAATCACGTTAGTGTTGAAATCTAAGCTAGCTCAAAATGAATGCTCATTCGACTCCAGAGGTTATAAACTATATAGTATAACACAAAACATTATCTCTTTGGAGTCGATACGCTCGCGATTCGAACAAGGTAGGGAATGCCAGCCATGGAAGTGAATGTTGACAGGAAAATGGATCATAATGCGGAAGGCATTAGCTCAAGTGTCCCAAGCGCGGTAACTTCGCAGTTACCAACGCATTGTTTAGACTATTAATTTATATTACAATTAGTTAAATATCATTGTGAACGGAGCATTTACTTCACAGCAACAGTTTTGATCAAGTGGTGTTCGGTTTTGAGTGTCAGGAAGGACGATTTAAGTTGCCAGAAAGACGGGGAAGCAAAAATTAAAATTAATCCACATCCATAGTCAATAAATAAAACAATTTTAACCCACTATTATTAAATAGTTGTTATATTCCGATCTATTGAATTCCTCACGATTAAATTATGTCAGTATTATTACTGTTAAAGTGTAGATTAAATGTTGCAGTTAGACTTATGGCCAAAATTAATATCCAATCTATCCACGATTTGCACTAGAGATAGGAGTTTGACATAAACTCCATACAAAATATGTCAAATTTCTATCTCTGGTAGGGTAAATCATGGATAGATTGGATATTAATTTTGGCCGTTATTGAATGTTGGTGTTAAAATTTATCTGATGGTAGATAGTTATCAATCTTATTCCCCTTTAGTCTTTGGTAATTCCGGCACTTCACTTGGCGTATTTGTCTAAATATTTGCGTCATTTGCCCAATACAAAATGTACTATATCTCTATTGGAATAAAGTTTAGTTTGTATCAGGAAGATACCTCGAGCATTAAACTATTCCGAAACTGTACTATTTATTCGCACGATACGACGCCAATACGAGAGCGGGATATGTGAATGTCTAGTCTAAAATTTACGGAATTGATTTCAATCAAATTATGCGTGATTACATCTAGCATTTCTATAGGATTTAATGCTCAATGCCGAGATAACACAAATATATACGCAAATACGCAAATTAAAGCGCCAGCATAATGTAAGATCTTATTGTATTGACATTTTTTGAACTATAATGTGTTTGATGTGAACTCTCAACTAGGTGAAATGTCGATACAAGCGGCTAAGCCAACCCACTGTAAATCATTCTAATATGAAAGTATGTCATCGTTGTAGAAAATACTATACGTAATAGTGACAACGTGGATGATACAGTCAGATAAAGAAGCAAGAATACGAGAAAAGTGGTAAGTGACATAACTGGTTTGGTTATTGTATATATGTATAGTTCTAAAATGTTGAAAGTGTAACTCATCCAACAGAGTCCTGTATAAGACTCCATTACTTTAACAAATAAGTGTGTTCTTACCTTTCTTGACTGTATTTCCACAATTATATTATCTCTACTAACATTTCAGATTCCTACTCGGTACCGTAAACTGCCCTAACTTGGCCCACAAACCCTACTTTGCCTAGTTGTTTTTTGGGTAAACTATAATAGCTAGGATTTCCGTACTAGGGGAGATTTGAAAACGATGACAACGCTAACTTTTGGTTCAGTTATAAAGTGTCAGTGCGTGTAAAAATTAAGTTAATACCTTAGGCAAAGTAGGGCTTGTGGGCAAAGTTAGGGCAGTTTACGGTATCCTACTTAAGTGTATTCGCTCCAATATCTTCCCAGTAGATACCAATTGTATTTAAAATTAATATACTTTATTTAGGCTGCCTGTAATGCATATTTATCCAGAACCCTTGTTTTGTGCCTTGTATAAAGCTGACATAATGATGCTGATTAGAAGTCTATAAATCTCTATAAATTGCATTGATCAATTAAAATAATGAGTTTTACTATGTTATGGCTATCAGCATACATTATTAAGCGTATTAAATTCTGTGACGAATTGTGCAAATTTATTGTGACTGCAAAATAATTACAGATTGTTTGAGAATATAACTTCTATCATGCATATTACACTATATTGCACAATGTTATGTCTCAATATTTTATTATTGTATATTAAAAATATATTTGATATAGTAGAGCTAATTGGAATGTAGGAAATTTCCTTTGTTAAGTAACACTAGGTTATTTAGATGCTATGAATTATGTTTCTTTATAGAAAGTACCTATTCGATACTAAATCGTCGTTGCGACTTTAAGACCTCTTATGTGTCATTTTAGGCAAAATCACTTCTTTACCCCAGTCGATTCTACATTTTGAAGCTCTATCGAATACAAAAACTCTCGTGTGTATATGACGTTTCAATCAGGAAATCATGTGGCTCCTATATTTTTGTTGTAGCTAGTTGGTTTCTTTATATTCTTTTCAGTAATCGATTTTCTCGTAAAAGTGATTTTTACACATAAAGAGGTCTTACAAGTCGCAACGACGAAATACGGGTGTCATTGAACTAAGTGTAGTTATTGACATCCTCTCAGCTCCTTTGTATGCCTACCTATTTGTTACCAAGCAAATATGAGTATCAACAGGCATAATGTGTGTCAATATCTAAAGAAACGGAATCGTGGCGATTAAATTTGATCGAGCAAAGTTATAAATTGTATAAATTGACATATTGTGCACATAATATTGATATGTCGATACCTCGTTCTGTAGAGGACACACGCTATTCTGAACTTCTTTGGTGCTTAGATATCCAGGAGTTGCTTAGCTAGTGTTTCTGATCTCATTTTGAGTATTATTTATTTAGATGCCATATTTTGATTTACGAGCAATATTTGATTAGGTTTTATTTATTTGTAATTATGTATTTTGATAACTTTGTATATAATTGGTGAACCAAAGACTTCAAATCGTCCCTTTGGATATTATTATCTATTATGGATTCCAATTAGACATTTGTAAATAATATAATTATAGACATAGTATACTCATTGACGTGAAATTCTCGTAATATCATAGAGGCTGAAATTATATTAAATTATCGGAACGTTTGGCATTCGGTATGTTTTGGCTTCCGGTTTATTTTAAGTCAATTATTTAATATTATGAAAGATTTTTTTAATATGATTACTTGAATGTATTTTGCAATTTATCGATTTAACACACATGATTAGTACAGAACTTGAAGACTTAAATATTGGTGATGTTAATGAATCAATAATTAAGTACTTTCCCGCAAGTATTTAATTATTAGTTCATATGAAGCCCAGCTTCTAGAGGCGATGTCATGTCATGCACAACTATTGTTGTAACTCTAGGGCAAGTCAGGTCATCAATTCTGTAGTGATCTGGTTATACTAACATTGAGCACTATATCTATGGACAATATTTCAAAATATAATTGTTTCTTGTAGACGTAAGTTTAAAAGTAATATAGGATAATGAATGTCAGTGAAACATCGACAAGCACACTCAGTGTCTCCTCGTGTACCACCACTCAAACTACCCAAATAGACTGAAGGTGTCCAAATATTTTATCATTTTTGATAGATTGTTTTTGTTACATTGTGTATGGAATTTTACCCTATTATTTGAATGCCAAATAAATGATTACAAAGTGCTTTTTGTGTTTTTATTTGAAAAATCATTTCCTTTGTACACTTATAACGATATTTATAAAAATCACTGTGTCACTAATCCTAGGTAATCATCCATCAATGTTCCAATGGCGAACTGAAACAAAAAAACTATGTTAGCCACTGTTAACCAATCTTCAGCTAAATTGTAGTTGAATCAACTACAATTGATTTTTAGATTCGAACACTACTCAAAATGTCATTCAATCCGTTCCGCTCAATGAACTCTGCATATCGCAGTCCACTGCTGGACATAGGCATCTCCCAAAGATAATATAATCACTGGGCGTCCCCCAAGTTGCGCCACAACACTAACGGCTAAAATTAATATCCAATATATCCACGATTTACCCTACTAGAGATAGAAATTTGACATATTTTGTATGGAGTTTATGTTAAATTCCTATCTCTGGTAGGGCAAATCGTGGATAGATTGGATATTAATTTTGGCCGTAAGTGCTCCCCAGTTACCTTCTTCAGGCTATCGATCCACCTGGCTGGGAGCGCGCTATGCTGCGTTTGCCAATTCGCGGTCTCCACTCAATGACTCGTCTGGTCCAATGGCCATCGGTCCTTCGACAGACATGGCCAGGATTTCCGATCAGGTTGTCCTCAGAGCAGAATGTTCTCGTTGCAAAAACGACTAATATAATACGTCATGGGACAATACGTCCGCAATTGAAAAGGTAATGTGTTGAAAGCAAGTTGAAAGGCAAAAAGTCCTTATTTTCCTAGTAGGTCTGTGTTATTTTCATTTTCAATCACAGTTTTCAATCGACCGCAACATAGCTTCTTAAATCGTTGACCGCAACGCAAAACGTCCGCAACTGAAAAGGTATCTATTCTACGGTTACACCTAGGTAAGAAGTCTAGCCTAGCCCAGAAAAAAAACTCGATGCATTAATTTTTCGCCCTTTTATTAAATTATCTTTCGAGGTTTGCTGCTTGACATTTTATTAAAATTCTTATTTTGTTCTACAAACTAGTTGAAAACTTAAGGAGTATTCTAACCTCTATGCTTAGATTAATAATCTATGCCTCTATGTTTCTAACGTAATTATACGTGCGTATTAAAGTACATTTAGGTATAATACAAATAGCACTTCATACAAGAAATGAAAACCTAATACGTTAACGACATTTGGATTTCATGACATCCTTCATTAATGGCGATTTGCTTTAAGGTCAATTTTATTTGAGGTCGATTTGCTCCCTGGTCGTTCAGCTCTGTGGTCTTTATTATTAACAGGACATTATGACTTGTGGACCACCTGCTACAAAGGCTGTTTTGCTCTAAGTACCACCTGCTACAAAGGATGTTTTGCTCTAAGTACCACCTGATCCAAAATGAATGAATACTTTTTATACTCACAATACCAGTGGCGTCAACCCTGGTTCCAACTATCTTGAGTCTGATGACGTCCTCTTCCTGTATCACGTTGTCTTCCTGTTTACTCTTGTAACACGGTGGGTTCACGTTTGGACAAAACTCCATGTCAGCGGGGATGGACTAAAATTTTATTTTATGGGTTCTGTTATAGTGTCATCATACTCATAAACGATCCCACTACTGGGCAAGGCTTTCCCTTTTACATGCCAACCAACTTGATGTTTATCAAGTATGGTAGCTATTACCTATTCTATGACGGTAGGTAATTAAAGTCTATGTCAATCGATTTAAACAGAAAGGTAAACAAACATTTAGTGTTTGGTGATATCCAATTGTAGTGTCAATTACAAATCAATTAATTGAATGACTCGATTTGATTCATTAAATGAGTTAAAAACATAATGCTTTTTTTGGGACCTTTTTGAACCTTATGAGTGGTTTTTCATGTGCTACCAAGCTACTAAGTGAATTTCCAAAAACAATTTAAAAATTATAATCTAACGAATATTGTTGGAAAAAGTTGTGAGTTATCAGTTGAAACCTTCAAAATACGGATGAATGTGTTACTAATTCCATTTAGTGAGTGAGTGTGTGATAATTTAACCGGAACTGGGTTTCTTTACCTATTTATTTAATTGGATTAACATAGACTATAACAAAATATAGCTAGCAATTTGTGGAGTGTTGCATGTTAATTTGGTCACACATGCTCAAACAAGGCGTTGTATATTACAATGTGTATTATATTGTTACACGCTGTTATTTAATCTATTGTTCTGAAATAACTGCTAAAAAAGATGTTAATTTCACTTAATAACTATTATGCTGTATGGACACTTACATGATGTGAAATAAAACAGCTCAAAGGGCCAATTTGTGCAAACATTCCGACCTGGAAAAAAGGATAACAGTTACACTTATTTAATCAGAATAACTTACATGCACAGGTAAAATAAATGACCCCTGAAATCACAAACAACACAAGAAAAGTTGTTCTGTCATGAATACAAGCCAAAATTGCCAACCCTGTTATATGCTAATTTAACTTGCAGTCAGTTCTACATGTTTTCTAGGCTGTATGTATAGTGATGTTTAATTATTATAATTATAATGCGAACTACACACGTTGAGGCAGCCGGTCCGATCTGTACACACCTCTGGCCAAATCCGGCTGTGCCATCAGGGCAGATCTGTCCAGCCGGCCCATGGTGTGTAGACCACATAATATTGAAATCAAACACGGTTTTATTTTATTCTTCAAGTTTTATCGTGCAATCAGTCAACATACTATGAGCAGATGAGGTAAAGTTTATCTGGCTTTCAGAGCAAGATCCCCTTTCGGAAGGTCTCTATAGTGAGTGAAGTACAGCTGTCCATTTCCAGAATGTGCCGTCTTTTCAGTCTTCTTAAGCATCTGGTATAGACAATTTTTATCAGTTTTATTTTAAGACTTCAAGTATAAACAATCGACATGTGACTTTTTATTTACAAAGATGACTGTAGACTGTAGCACATTTTGTATGAAAAACTTATCATCAAAGTTGACTAACTTATTTTTTTTTTTTTTTTTTTTTTTTTTTTTCATCTGCAATCAATCGTAATACTATAAGCGGATTTGCTGGATTATTCATGATCGTTTCGGGAGAAGAGGCCAGTGCCGCAACCTCCCAATTAAAATATATTTTCCTTTTCAACCGTTTGATGGTAAAGTACAGGTCTAGTAGACTGATGGCCAAGGGGTTAGGGTGGTCTTCGAGGCGCTCAGCATATCTCTTTTTATACCGCTCAATCTCCTCAGTAATGATTGGCACGTTGAGATGTTGTACAATACGGGACCGAGGACAGAGCCCTGTGGCACACCCGCCTCTATGTTGTGGAGCATTGATCTTGCTTCGCCTAGTTTCACCCGGAATGATCTACTAGACAAGTAGGAGTCTATAATGAGAAAGAGGGAATGGGGAAGTCTCTCTTTGATCTTACATAGAAGACCTTTGTGCCAAACTCTGTCGAAGGCCTGCTGAACGTCCAGGAAAGCCGCGGAGCAGTACTGTTTTCTCTCCAAGCATTGCCTGACTGTATGGTACACTCGGTGCATTTGCTCAATGGTGGAGTGAGACTTCCGAAATCCAAATTGGTGGGTAGGAATAATATCGCTGTGGTCCATAAGTACTTTCAGACGAGTGAGGAATATTTTTTCCCATAGTTTGGAAAGAGCGGGTGTCAGGCTAATGGGTCGATAAGATGATGCTTCCTGTGCAGGTTTTCCGGGTTTATGTATCATTATTATTTCTGAGATCTTCCATAGTGTTGGGAAATGTGAGGTCCTAATGATGGCATTAAAAAGACAGGACAAGAATGTGATGCATTTTTTTGGTAGCTCTTTCAGGATCTTAGGAGTGATTAGATCATAACCAGGGGCCTTCTTTGCATTTAAGAGTCTGATCTCCCTAGCTATTTCTCTCGGTGATGTAGGGTTTAAGGGTAGAGACATCTGCAAGTCTTGGTTTAAAATTTTGTCGATGTCTGTTTCATCATCAGAACCATCGTTGGGTTTAAAGACGTCCACTAAGTGAGTGGCAAAGACTTCAGCTTTTTCATCTTCTGTTCTTGCCCAAGATGATGATGTTCTAATAGGGGGTATGAATGCTTCAGGTTTGCCAGATAAATCGGTTGCTTTCCAGAGACTGTTCTCGCCCTTTCCGTGCGGAGTCATGTTTTGGAAATGTTTCCTTAGGTTGAGATCTGCAGTATTTTTCAGGAGGACTTTCAGCTCTTTTGCCGCTCGATTGAGTGCGGTTTTATCTGAAGCATGTTGGGATTGATGCCAGATCCTTCTTAACCGCCGCTTTTCCTCAATTTTTCTTTTAATTTCAGAAGGCAATAAGGTGGTAGGATTGACACCACCTTACCTTTACCTTTGTGGCTGGTGCGTCAACTAGACAAGGTGAACTTATCCATGCAGCTACTTGTATTAGGTTTGTAAAATATTGACAGGCTTCATCGACATTTTCCTTCGACTTTAACTGAACTTATCCATGCAGCTACTTGTATTAGGTTTGTAAAATATTGACAGGCTTCATCGACATTTTCCTTCGACTTTGGGATTTTTAAATTCAGTTGATTATCTAAGTAGGTTCGAAAGCTCATCCAATCTGTTTTATAGTTTGATAAGGTTTCGGAGTGTTCCCGTTTATTAGGGGTTGTGCTCAAAGTGAGGATAACCGGGGTGTGGTCGGAAGTTCCATCTAAACTGGACTCAATGGCTGTATAGAGATGACTGACGCCTTTGGTTACGAAGAAGTCCAACATGTTTGGTAGTCTGTTACGATCAGTGGGCCAATAAATAGAATCTCCAGATGATAAGGGTAGCAGCTTATTAGTATCCAAACTAATTTTTAGGGCACGGCCTCTTGGAGAGGTGTTGCGGGAACCCCAGAAGGTGTGCTTGGCGTTCCAGTCACCACCTGCTATGAACGTATTTCCAAGTGTAGAAAAGTAGTGATTAAACATAGCGCGTCTAACTTCACAGATAGTTATGTTCATTGCTCACCTTATTAACTTGAGTGACAATAGCATCAAGCACCTCCCCCTTGAACGGCCGGAACACTATAGCCTTGTACTTGACAGGGTACACCACAAAACCTTGTCCTGGTTGAATCAGACCAGCTCCTATACTGTCTATCGCAGTCACTGCTATTACAAAACCATACCTAAAAACAGAATGACACATACAGTACATGTAATTTAACTTGGCCGGAGTGAAGTTGTCACAAAACCATTGCAGTAATCATTTTATGGATGTCATTTGGAGGCGGGAGGCGAGGAAACATAAGCGGTAACCAACTTCACTCTGGCCAAGTTAATTTGTGCATACTGTACATTTGAAAACCTGAACAAAACAGTCACAGACATTATCTTTGATTTTGTTTTTTTTAATCCCTAATATTACACTTACGGCTAAAATTAATATCCTATCTATCCAGGGAAGGGAGGCCTTTGCCCTGCAGTGGGACACTACAGGCTGATAATATAATAATAATAATATCTATCCACGATTTGTCCTACTAGAGATATAAATTTGACATAAGCTCCATACATTTTATGTCAAATTTCTATCTCTAGTAGGGCAAATTGTGGATAGATAGGATATTAATTCTGACCATTAGAGACTATCTACAAAAACATGGATTTTTAGCTGTTCGTTCTTTGCGATCGTCGTTAGTAGATTTATAATAGTGTATTAGCAAAAATGTATTGTCGGAAAAGGCACGGCTGGCTGTTCATGGGGGAGTGTTAGTGCCTACACTTATGTATGGTAGTGAAAGGTGGGTATGGCAGACGAAACATGAAAGCAGAATAAATGCAGTAGAAATGAGAGCTTTGAGAAGTATGTGTGGTGTAACTTTGAGAGATAAAGTAAGGAATAACATGATAAGGGAGTGTTGTGGAGTGAAAGAAGATGTAGTGACAAAGATTGAGAAAGGTATGTTAAGATGGTTTGGACATATAGAGAGGATGGACGAGAGGAGATTGACGAAACAAGTATATGAAGCGAGTGTGGATGGAAGAGTTGGAAGGGGACGACCTCGGCGAACGTATCGCGATCAAATCGCGGATGTTCTCAAAAAATGCCAGGTTAAGAGTTCTCTAAACCGACGAGCATGCATGACGAGGTTAATGGACGTAGATGAAGCGAAAGAGGTGTGTCAGGATCGTAGCAGGTGGAAATCCATAGTCTCTGCCTACCCCAATGGGAAACAGGCGTGATAATATGTATGTATTAGCAAAATATTATTTTAGATTTTTTTTTGGATAACATTTTAAACATCAAAACACATTGTAACGTTATGAAAACAACCAGCCAGTAGTAAGCTTATGCCTTATTATATTGCAAGCCGTAGAAGCAGTATTATAAGAACATAACCTCTAATTTTAGATTTTAATTTAGCACTTACTTTCCGGTACATGTTCCTTCGACTTCAGTATACAATTTCTGTTTTACGATATCGAGCAGCTGTGGCCCGAAATACCGAGGGTGCAGAAGAATTTCGTGCTCTAAAGATATCTGAAATATTTGTTTACAAAACAAATTATACCAAACCTAAATCTAATCTTTTCGTGTATGACAAAAGTGAATTATGCACTCACGTGATAAAACATTGTGGAACTGTATTATTATTAAACTGTTTATATTCACTTCATAATATAGAAATTATTCAATATTAAATTATAAAATAAATCAGCCAAACTATTTTAGCGGCATCTGCGGCACAGATTAAATCTGCGGCACACTCCCAAACAATAAATCAAAACAATTGTCACTGTGACGTCTGTCTGTGACTTGGTCTGTGACCATCTTTGAAAATGGAACCTATGGAAGCGACATTATTGTCTATGCAATTTTACAGATAAGATATTTATAGTCTTCTCTCTTTAACATACGTACAACCACATGTGAAGGAAAGATACGACACTACTTTCATACGTCAGTTTTCCGTGACATGAATTACTGAGCCTGGCGATTATTTGAAAATCCGCCATTTTTTGTCTCGAGTTCTTGTGGTTAATAAAACCACAAAATCTACGAATTAAAACGTTTATTATCCATTTTAACCCAGGAATCATCACAATTTTTCTGAAACAACTCTAACGATAAGTACTACAATTATATTTTTGTAAAGAACAAGACTACTAGGCGGCCATAACATGTCTCAGACATTTCAAAAATCGACACGATTTTTTTTCGTTTATGTCAAGTCCATAGTTCCATAGTCAAAGGTGACCATTGACTTATATCTAGGGACTTGCCATACCTACGAAATAAGCGTACATACCTACAATACCCGGGCCAGTGTAATGGCGACAATAGCTAGGGAAGTAAGTAATCAAAACTAAAAAGTATCGATATCGATACTCGTGTTTCTTACCAGAGATGTGTGCTGATTAGAATAATTTTAAAGTAGTAATAAATAACCCGCCTGCCAAGCGTGGCGATTATGGCATATCCCCCTCTTAATTGGGGGAGGCCTATGTCCAGTAGTGGACGTCTATCGGCTGTAATGATGATGATGAATAAATAATGCAATTATATCAAATACTAAGTTCGGCTGTCCCTAAGACATAAAAAAACGAGTGTGCTTTAGACCACACGACTGAAGTATAACTTCACTAACTTATATCTCCCTCAATACTATTTCAATGAGAACAATCAACAATGTCTTGAGAACTAACGAAGATAGTTTATTTTTATTATGTAATTTTAGGTGCGGTCGACCGTACGTCAGTGGTAACAGAGTATCCCCTAGTAGTCTGTGGGTAACAGTTTGGCTCTGACGGCGCCTTTATTTAAAAGAAAAAAGCAGTAAGGGCGGTTTTCAGAGTCAGGTGTTGCCACTGTCATGCGGTCAACTATACTTTTCTTATATTTTATATCGACTGTCCATTCCTAATTATTTTGTCTGTGTTTTTTGTTTTACTTTCTATGTAACCCCACCTATTAGTTACCTGCTTGTGTTTATCACTGTTAAAATGTTGCGCGTCGTTAACTGTGACAATAAACTATTTTTCTTTCTTTTCTTTCATATTTTGATACTCGCAAACTCACATAAAAAACCTATATACTTCGCGTTGACCTAGAATCATGAAATTTGGCCGATATATCGAAATATCGATATTTTTTTTCAATATATCGAACTCCAATTGAATATTCAAAAATATCGATATATCGAAAATCTGATATTTAAAAAAATTCAACAGCTCTAGTTTGTTTACTTGACAGCTCATGTACTATGGGTCACATTGCGGGGTAAGCGGGGTTGCCACGCGGAGTAGGTATTTTGATATCCCGTAAAGATGTTGCCAAGCAGAGAATATACAAATAGCATGCAATCTCTTTCACCAGACGATATAACACGTTGGTTAACAAGAGACAAAGAATAGATTCATAATTCAATAACGATTTAATAGATATTTGTATAAACTAGGTGGATATAGAAGAATATACCGCCTCCATAGATACAACTCACTGTCTGTGACATCTAGCATCTCTACTTGGTCTGTGGTGACATCTTTGAAAATATAGTTCCATGTCAAAGGGTGACATTGACTTGTAAATTCAAGAATTCAATGGTCTGTGACACTTGCACTTGACATTTGCTTGACAGTCAGTGTTTTTTTTTTGTTTTTAGTTTTATGGCCTGGCTGCTAGGATTTTTTAGCCGACAGTCAGTGTCGTCGAGAGCTACGTTCAGTTATATCGCCCGACGTCGTTGGACGACGCTCGGAACGGAGCCAAAGAGAATGTAATCATTAGTTCACTACCACTACGTTTACTCCACAATGACTCCACAGATTTGACATTACCATCGTTATGTCAAGTCTCTGGTTTACTCCTAACAACTCCTAAGATACTCGGAGCCTCGGAGCGTTCTTTGCGGCTGCGTTCACTTATATCGCCTGATGACACAATGACCCTGGTCATGGTCCCACGGAGCGTACTTTGGTCGTTCAGTTACTCTGGTCCATATTACAGAACGTTCCTCAAGTACAGTTTGATCTTCAATCAACTGATCACTACAGTCTGTTTTTTCTCTCTTGTCTTATTTAGCAAACACTCTTGGGATGTCTTTTTATGCAATTTGCCAATAATAATTCTTAAAAGAATAAAATTAATAATTTCATACACTAAATAACTTTTTTTTTACCTAAATATATGTGCAGAACTAGTAGTTATATTTTATCAGTAGTTATTTGAATAAAGAGACATGCTAAGATTGTTTACTAAATAAGACAAGAGAGAAAAAACTGATTTTACTTAAGGATAGAATCATTACTCGAGCATCGGTCTTATTCCAACACGGTAATTATAAACTTCAAATCAACAACATAACACACGAATATAACCTGAAATAGGAAAGAAATCTCTACACAAGCGTGGTCTCGACCACACTTAATCTCTGCTCAAACATCTAAAAAGGTGACAGTGTAGGATAAAACTATACTCAGCTGAACTGTGATCAATGAATCTATGCTTGAGGAATGTTCTAAAATTAAATCCCAACACAAAACTAGTTTGAAACCTTTAAACAGTGATCAACGCTTGAGAACGTTCTCTAATACGGGCCTCAGAGCGATCATACAACCGAACGCCCAAACAACGCTCCAGTCGCCGTCTGACGACGTCGGACGTTGGACGATATAAGTGAACGCAGGGGGGCTTTCGTTTGTATGATGATCTCTTTAAGTAAGGGTGGTATGCCACTAGTCAAAGTTCTGTGTGCAATCCAATTTATTTGATGCCCAGGGTTTTATTATATTATATTACATACAACATTTGATGAAAATCATCCAATTTCTTTGACACATTGGATGAAGTTTGCGGTGCGAATTCACACCGCAGTGTGCGCTCGGCCCAAGATCACATCACAGACTGTAAGATGAGCCTGGAAGAAAGTACTAAATTAGTAACGAATTAATTGTACTTTTAGGTAACTTGTTTCAAAATGTATAATGATAAGAATTTGTAATTATTTTCATTTTAAGGAAAATTACATGGAGAAAATCGATACTATGACAAGTGTTTCACAATCGAATAGAATAATCCACAATCGTTTCTTGACAGCACTAGTGATTACTCAAAAATGCCAAATGAATGGCAGATCATCTATGTGTATCGTAATCAGATTGTTGTAAAAAATGGCAAAAACTTACGATTATTTATTTAAATTACTCTTGATAGGAGATTCTGGAGTGGGAAAAACATCTATATTATTCAGATTTTCAGAAGATGCTTTCAATATTTCATTTATATCAACAATTGGTGAGTACTTTGATTCAAGTCTATATCAAAGGTTATTGTCAGATAATTTCTTACGTATAGGTATTGTCGTGGAACAGGATTTTTTGTTTCCATGTTCATTGTCTCTAATTTTTTCTCGTGATACATATTCATGGCGGATAGGGCGCGGCGCCTGTATAAATGGAACCCTTATCGAATTAAATGAATCGAGACTTCATGACATCATACACACTAATTAATTAGGTGACTCCCGAATAACTGTGGTCTGTTGGTTACAGGTATCGACTTTAAAATTCGTACGATAGATCTTGACGGGAAAAAAGTAAAATTACAAATATGGTAAGTTGATTTTGTAGTTCTAGTTATTTAGTCCTTTTTCTTAGTGTTAGTGCCAGACCTGTTACGAGGCGCGGTCATGTTAGAGCTAGTGAGCAGTTTTGCAATCGTAAATGAGTAATGAGGCTAGTACAATGTAGCCACTTCCTTTCTTCAGTCTATCAACACAATGGCTCAAGCTGTTGTTTTATAAGACATTCAGAGAACAAAACAATTTATATTTACCCTGCAATTCTAGCTTCATAGTCATGCTTGACCTCTGTAAACTTATACCACCTTATTACAAAATCCATAGGTTTAGCCTAAACCTACACGCGGTTTACGCTTCTGGATGATGCTGACAGCCATCATACAGTTTATACTAGTATGGTGTCATAGTTAACCTTATTGTCTAGTATATAAAATTACAGTGTGTGTGTGTGTTTGTTTAGATTATAAGGTATATACTGTTACTTTATTTTTTGGTCAAATAAATAAACTTATGATATTCACGCAAATAAAGAATTGAAATTGAAATTGAAGCCGGATTTAAAAGCCTTTTTTATGTATGGAGTTTGAATTTAGACCTGGTTTAAAGAAGGGTCTAAAACTGGTCTAAGCTTTTGTAATAAGGGGGATAAGATATTAACATGGTATTATTTAAAAGTATTGTAAGTAAATAGGAAAGTTTTCTGTTTATTATTATCTGAAATAAATAATTTATTGTAAAATAATTGTAACAATAACTACAGTCTGTCTTTATTAAGTTGAAAGATTTTTCAATTCAACTACTATTATCATTGTGTTCCAGGGATACCGCAGGCCAGGAAAGATTTCGTACAATCACAACGGCATACTATCGGGGTTCAATGGGAATTATGCTTGTTTATGATGTTACAAATGAGAAGAGTTTTGAAAATATTAAGAATTGGATCAGGAATATTGAAGAAAATGCCAGTGCCGATGTTGAAAAGATGATTCTTGGAAACAAGTGTGACTTAGAGGCTAAAAGACAGGTAAGAGAATTAATAATATTCTTTTGGTCTTATTTCTATAAATCAATAAAAAAACGATAATAAAATTAAAACAGCATGGTATTCCCATGCTGTAATTATGCATGTTGTTGAATAAAGCACAAGGGTGATTATTAATTCAGTGTGAAAGGTCAGTGAACCCTTATTAAATATTTATACTTCATAGCTCATCTTCAAAATCAATATCAATCAAGTTTAAGTTTAATGGCATTCATTTTTTTTTTTAAATGAATGTACATTAAAGCAATGTCAACAAATTGAACTATGTTTAGCTTGGATTACATCTAAAATTAATAAACAATAGGATAAACAAGTGCCAATAAATTTACTTATAAATAATATTATGAAAGTAATATGGTTTTCCTACTGTTTCTACTCTACAGACATACATTATTGTGTTATCAATAATATTATGTCGGTAATGGATTTGATAAGTGGCAAATAAACTGTGAATGTAATTCCAATCATACTGATGACTCATGGCTTGTTCAGTGTTTTATCTTCATGGGTAATAATAGTGATGACAATAACTGTTACGGTATTATTTGGGAAAATTAAAAATCAAATTAAATTATTGATATTATTCACTGGTCTGGACTAGTGAATTATATCACATCAATCATTTAAATTTAACTCCAATGCTATACAAAATTAAACAATTCAATGCAAGAAATCAGAAAGTAATAACCTTATTTTGCAAATGTTCTAGGTTTCAAAAGAAAGAGGTGAACAGTTAGCTGTAGAATACCAGATTAAATTTATAGAAACCTCTGCAAAAGACTCTTTAAATGTTGAGTCTGCGTTTTATACCCTAGCAAGAGATATCAAGGCGAAGATGGAGAAGAAACAGGTATGGTCACACTTCTTTATTAATATCATAAGAAAATTAAATAAATAACCAAAACAAAACACAACACAAAACAAAACACACAATATGAGAGTAGTTAAACAATAAAATAAACTTCTAACTTTTCCCATAAATAAAATATACGTAAATTACATTAAATGTTTCCTTGACCAGGTAAACAGAGTTCAACCGAATAAACACTAAAATCAGTAGATACAATTATTTTAACTACTCTACATAAGGAAAACATGAATAGTTAGTATTTGTGTAGTTAGAGGATAAAATGACGTAACATGGAATTTGCTTATCAGTAGGGGACTGAAACATATTTCTGTAAATAAATATGATATAACACTGTGATTGAATATACTACTGACTTGACTATACTACCAAAGTAACACTCTATTCAAGGAAACAAAAGACAAAACGTAAACAAAGAAACTAATTATTTGTAAATAAAAGAACCAAACAAGGACATCGTCAGCCAATGAACGAGGGGGGGGAGGGCAATATGATAGATAGAAGATATGAATTGTAGGTAAAATAAATACAATTTGTAAAGTTTTAGTCGATTAATACAAAAAAATATATCTTAAAACAATCTTCTTGAGTTTTTGGTGAAATATTTGTCTACTTTATTATTAAAATCTTCTTGGTTCTAGTCTCTAGGGAGGGGTCCCCTGCTCCCCCCTGCGACACCCATGGAACCAAATACAAAAACACACCATACAATTGTTTTAACACAGATTCATTGGTTAGTTTATTATTGCCAAGAATGTTAAATCATAGAGTTGTCCAAAGCAATGTTGTAGCATAGCGTTTCAAGAAATAGTTCCTACACTTTGTAATATATAATATATGGCATGGCATCAATCACATTGTCAAGTGTATGACAGGCATGTTAGCACGCAATATCAGTTTTTCTTAGCTGATTGATTAGTCATTAATTATATTATTATTTAGTACAGTGCAGCAGACTGTTTAAAATGATACAGACAGTAAATTAATCACAATAGAAGTTTTATTGTTGTTACATCTATAGGTGTTTATTGTCCTTCAATCTGTTATCCAGCGGCATGATCAAATGGGCTTGATCATGTAGGCTTGACAGTATGTGGGCGAAATTTTTGGAAGGACATACTACTTGACGGACCAATCTGCTGACTCTGTCATGCTGCAGTATCATGGTGGCTGGCATTAAACTGTTTCTCAATGACACAAGGAGTATTTTGGAATGAACACAGTAGCCAACTGCTATTATAACAAGAATTTTGTCCCAATTATATAAAGTTTCATCATCATCATCATTTCAGCCGAAAGACGTCCACTGCTGGACATAGGCCTCCCCCAAGCATCGCCACAACGACCGGTCCTGTGCCTTCCGCATCCAGCGGATTCCCGCGACCTTCACCAGGTCGTCGGTCCACCTTGTGGGGGGCCTACCCGTACGCTGCGCCTTCCAGTACGCGGTCGCCACTCCAGAACTTTACTGCCCCATCGGCCATCCGTTCTGCGAGCAATGTGCCCCGCCCACTGCCACTTAAGTTTGGCAATTCTTCGGGCTATGTCGGTTACTTTCGTTCTCCTGCGAATCTCCTCATTTCTGATTCGATCACGCAGGGACACTCCGAGCATAGCCCTCTCCATTGCCCTTTGAGTGACTTTGAGCCTTCTTATGAGGCCCATTGTGAGCGACCACGTTTCAGTACCGTAAGTAATTACTGGCAACACACACTGGTCAAAGACTTTCGTCTTGAGACACTGCGGTATTTTGGACGAGAAGATATTGCGTAGCTTCCCGAACGCTGCCCAACCGAGTCGGATTCGACGGTTGACCTCTTTCTCGAAGTTGGACTTACCTAGCTGGACAGTTTGTCCTAGGTATACATAATCGTCAACAACTTCGAGTGTAGATTCTCCGATGTTTACGGGAATGGGTGCTATATGGGAATTCAACATAACCTTTCACTGCTGCATTGGAGGATGTCTTCAAGGTTCTGGACTGGAAGGGGCTAGGCATTAACATAAACGGCGAGTACATCACTCACCTTCGGTTTGCCGACGACATAGTAGTCATGGCTGAGACCATGGAGGACCTCGGTACAATGCTCGATGACCTCAGTAGAGCTTCTGATAGAGTGGGTCTTAAGATGAATATGGATAAAGTTTCATAATTAAAGAATATTATTTTATTAGTTGTTGAGATAATCTTAAACAGTCTGTTTGTTCTGATATTTTGAAACTAACAGTACATGTGATTTATTTTGTCCTTCAGTCCCTATCTTACAGAGAACAGTCTGTTTGTTCTGATATTTTGAAACTAACAGTACATGTGATTTATTTTGTCCTTCAGTCCCTATCTTACAGAGAACAGTCTGTTTGTTCTGATATTTTGAAGCTGATTGTACACACGGCTACACATCAAGCTGTACATTTCCAGTATAAGCTGACCTCGCATTGTATAGGTTTTCCTTACAACGCGAGGTCAGCCTTTACTGGTTTTGTACAGCTTGATGTGTAGCCGTGTGTACCTGTGATTTGTATTGTCCTACAGTCCCTATCATTCAGAGATATCCACTGAGAGTTTATACATATTATTTTAACGCATTTACGCATGCGAAGCGAAATCTAACGATTTAAATTGTGGAAAGAAAAAATCGCTCACGAGCATGATTTGAACCTGCTACTCCTGGCTCAGTACGCCAGTGCTTTAGCCACTAAGCCACCGTGAACACTGCTCGTGAACACTTTTTTCAATTTCAATTTCTTTATTTGCTTAAATGTGGTAGATACAGATGTCAGGTACAATTTTATTGAGTACGGCACATTTACCATAAATAGCATGCAAATGATAGATAAATCTGAATTTAAAGTCACAAAACACTAAAACATTCATAATTACTAACAAGAGTTACATTAAACATTATTAAACTCATTTTTCTATGAAAGTCATCATCATCATCACTAATCATTATTATATAAAAATAATTAACTATTTTAAAATAACAATTAATAAATTATTTTAACATTCAATTTAATTAATCATATTATTATAATCATTTATTAATTATTAATCATTTATTTATTATTATTATTTTGTACGTCTTTTGCGTGACGTCAGCGATACCTTATTAAGAAACAGTTTATACATTTATTTATATTCTGCTACATTCCACTATTATTCATAGAATCCTAAATAGAAAACTATTTTTTACAAGGCTCGACAAAAAAAATGTCGAGGATATCCTCATCATAACTGTAGACTTTCACCAAATAAGCGCTATTTACATTGGTCTGTGTGTAACAATTGAATCAAGGTCTTATTCATAAGTGCGGACTATTTGTGCTCTCATACACCACCCACTGAATAAATTATAGTAATGAGAACTGCACATCAACATGACTAACACGTCTAAATAGCTCTAAATGTGGAATTAAAATATGTAGCCATGTTTATTTATTAAAAATTATTGTTAGGATGTAGTATGTAGTATAATTTTATAGCATAGCATACAAACAATCGTGGGTGGGTTCGATTCCCACAGGACATAAATATTTGTGTGATGAACTTATGTGTTGTGTTGGTCTGGGTGTTTCTTATGTATTATAAGTATGTATTTACAAAAAAAAAGTATATTATATCCATCGTCTACCCATAGTACAAGCTCTGCTTAGTTTGGGACTAGATGGTGTTCTGTAAAAATGTCCCATAAATATAAATAAATATTTATTATATCTCACTCTGACAAATATAATAATATAATATTTCTTTATAGCTCTGCCTTGTACTTATTTTACCATTACATTTAGTTCTGCTCCTAGCTAAGAACAAGGGGTCTACTCGCGTTCGACGATATTCGATAAAGCGTAACATTATCTAGTACCCCTACCCATAGTACGGTCGACCGCACGTCGGTGGTAACACTTTGACATTAGCTTCATCTTTATTTCGTAAACTGTAAGGGCGGTTTTTGAATTGAAGTGTTACCACTGTCATGCAGTCGACTGTACAAGCTCTGCTTAGTTTGGGACTAGAGGGTGCTGTGTAAAAATGTCCTAAAGATATTTATTTATTTTATTTATTCATCGCACAATTTGCTACTCCGGCTTACCATCGTTCCGATACGGCACGCGATGAGTGTTTTGACCAAAGACATTTCTATACTGACGTAATAGACCACTACAGTGTGCGACTGAGATACCGATCTTTACGAAAAAACCTATATGCTAGAAAGAGACATAATAAAATGTCAGTAGAACCGATTTTGACAATTGTAATCTCCCATAGCGTCCCATCAAAATATAATCTCGTATTATTTTATGATTTATTTCACAATCGTTCTGTATTTTATCCAATTAATATCAATAATCGTATTCGTGTAGTATTCTGTGTTATACTGCTGTGTAATTTACATTATTAACCTAAAGAAAGAGATGTTTCACAGGTAAGTATCTGCAGGACAATACTACTTTCATAATGCTTATTTTCATAGAAGTTATTCTTAAAATTATTTAGTAATACATTAATAACATGCAGTAAATACCCTATTTTCTACATAATATGTTATTTTAAATAATTATGTGTTAGATAAAAAAATATTGTGTACGTGAAAATGAAACCGTTTAGCATATGGATTGCTCAAAATATATCGATATGTCGATAGTTTCAATTATATATTTTTTGTACTACCTAGCACCATACATGTCACAAGTTAGTGTCCGTTACTGCTTTAAAAAAAATACAATCGAATTGAGAACCTCCTCCTTTTTTTGAAGTCGGTTGAAAGTATTGAAAGTCCGGCCGCACATTGGATGGAAATCATAATGATTCATTCATTGATCACAGAAAAAATCTGACGCGCCGGAACCTATACCATGGTTGTACTTTTACGATGTTATAATAGTATGTTGTACGTCTATGGCAAAGAGACGTTTCACAGGTAAGTATCTGCAGGACAATACTACTTTCATAATGCTTATTTTACATTTATACAGTTAATTTTAGTACCAGCCCCGCAGACTGACAGAATTTTCCGGATCGTATGTCTGCTTTTGACATATTAAAATGTAAATACGGTGCTATTTTATGACAATGTGCGGCCGGGCTAAAAATGCTGTAAAATATTGACCGGCTAACTTCATAACTTCCAGATTTCCTGTCAATCAACTCAGCCTATCGCAGTCCACTGCTGGACATAGGCCTCTCCCAAGTTGCGCCACAACGCTCGGTCCTCTGCCTTCCGCATCCAGTCCCCCCCAGCCACGTTCTTTAGGTCGTCGGTCCACCTGGCAGGGGGGCGCCCTACGCTGTGTTTGCCGATTCGCGGTCTCCACTCAAGGACTCGTCTGCTCCAGCGGCCATCGGTCCTTCGACAGACATGGCCAGCCCACTGCCACTTCAGCTTACTGATTCTACAAGCTATGTCGGTCACTCCGGTTCTTCTCCGGATAATCTCGTTTCGGATTTTATCCTTCAAAGAAACTCCAAGCATAGCTCGCTCCATAGCTCGCTGAGCGACTTTAAACTTGTGGACTAGCCCAACTGTCAGTGTCCACGTCTCGGCACCGTAAGTCATGACAGGCAGGACGCACTGGTTGAAGACTTTTGTCTTCAAACTTTGCGGTATAGGCGACGAGAAGACTCGGCGAAGTTTGCCAAATACTGCCCAGCCCAGACGGATCCTTCTGTTGGCTTCTTTCTGATTTCCTGATTTCCTGTAAATGCTGTTATTAAAGAAAAATGGATGGGCACAAATGTTAAAACGAATAAGCACCGTATCTACTATTCTCCGCCAAATAGTGATGCTTGCATTGCTGTGTAGTGCCGGTGTAATTACAATCACATGAGACTTTCCATTTTCATGTCACAGTTTGGCGGACCGACTTGCGGTACCATTTAGGTAACAGCCTAGATGGTATTGCAGTTGTTATTGGCAAAGGTAACCGCTTAGCATATGGTGGGCTTTTAGATCGTTTCGCCATCCTACACAATAAAAAAAAATAAAAAAAATAACTGAAAGCCTCGAAAAAACTACAGGGTTTGCAGTAGATATTTTAAGGATAACTGTATCTTTTAGTGAAATCACCAACGATCCATACCTACGGAATTTGTTCGGGTCGGTGTTTGTTTCTTATAAAGATCTTTACTTTAATAATGTGAAAATATTCAAAGTGGTAAGTCTACGAAGTGACGAGTATAAAGTAAAAGTTAAAAATAAATATAATACAAGAAGAGTTAGAGATAAAAAACTAGTTCAACCGAAGATGACAAATTATTATGGAGACAGAAAGTCAAAATTTTTAGTTCCAAAAATCCTATCCTATCCTACTTCCTACTAATATTATAAATGTGAAAGTTTGTAAGTATGGATGGATGGATGGATAGATGGATGAATGAAAGTGGAGTGGAAGTGGAGGTGGAGTGAAGTGGAGTGCAACCAACCAACTGCGATCGCCAACCCGCCTGCCAAGCGTGGTGATTATGGCATATATGGCCAATATATGCTTGGGGGAGGCCTGTGTCCAGCGGGGTGCTGGCCAGGAAACCTCCACGTGTTTCTGACAGCTGCTTGTCCTTCTGGACACGTCTAGAGGGAACGGCAGTTGTTGGGCCGGTGCACCCTGGGCACGGGCAATAAGTCTCCTTTGGACCGGGGGACCTTATTTCCTGTGGGGAATATTCTGGCACGGGAGGGGCCCGATGTGGGCCAATGGGAAGTTGCTCCTCGTGTCCCTCTGAGAAAGCAGAGGGCACTGCGGAGGAGCAGTGGCGGGCCCGGTGAGCACTCACCCTGCCACTGGGCAGGCAGCGGGGGGACTGTCCTTCCCTGCCCCCGTCGGTCTCGTAATCCCAAGAGTGCCTGCTGAGTAGCGTTCTCGCGCCTCTTAGGACCGAGGGTCTTGGCTTCACCGCCCGGACCGCGAGGAAGAAAACCTCTATAAAAAATTACGGGAGGTAGGGCCTGTGAGCAGCAGACTCGGGGTAGTCTGCTGCCCGACCAGCAGCTGGCGTAGCTGGCACAGCCGGCGTAGTTGGCGCAGCTGGTAAAGGCCCATGAGGTGAGGTGGCGTGCAGTGTTCCGTGTGCGCCACTGAGAAGGGTGTGGCCAACGTTAGGCCGCACGGTGAGAAGGGGCTCGCCTGCTTGTGGCGGGCCGGGACCTGTCGGGGGTGGTTGTGTGAATACTCACGGGTTCCCACGCCCCCGGCTAAGGTAGTTGAAGGAACACCGTGGTGGTTTTAGTCGGTAAGAGTCCAACACTGGCTTCGCCTACCCCGGGCGGAGTGCGTCCATGAGGATTTCCCCACGGAAAAAAAAAAAAAAGGTCTGTGTCCAGCAGTGGACGTCTTACGGCTGAAATGATGATTAATTGATTTTTTTATTTTTTACTTATATATTCCTTACCTTCGTGACATTAATAACGTAATTATAATATAGCCCTTAATTGCGTAACTCAATCTTTTAAAACAAATAAAATGATGTTTCAAATATCTGTAATTTTAAAACAATAGTTACTTAATAGCTTAGCAGTTTTAAAATACCACCACTCCTTAAAAGTAAGGCCGGTTGAACTATATCGATAATGCGGAAACGTCCATGTCACATCACTAAAAATCACTCCTACACGTGTCAATTTCGCACATATACTCATTTTGCTTTCGGTGACGTGATAATGAGGTGACAGTGCCTCTATTACGTCAGTATAATACTTTTATGGTTTTGACGTTATTTTTCTCTGTTCTCCGGTCAATTACATACGACTATGAACCGTAGTACATATTTCTCTTTTGTGTGTTTTTATGTGCCTATCTTTACTTTGTACGTATTAAGGGGCGGCATTGGGAAAAATAGGGATTTTAGAAACAAAATATTTTCATTTGTGGATACGACGTTGATCTAATTTTCATATTTAAGATTTTTCATTATATTTACTAGATTTTGGTGTAGGGAAAACACGATTTAATGAAATTTTCTGGATAGGTTTATTTTCCAAAGTAAGGTCTGTTTTTGCACTATTTCCCATTGCATTTAGAAATCCCAATAGTTTTTACTATTGTTTTTTGTGAATATAGATATATCTTGTACATACCTAAATTCTGGTGTAACAGATTTTTATTTAAATGTTTATTCGCTGAGATATTTGCAAAAATGTAAAAAAACATCAAAACAGCGCGATTCCGCTCTGTTCTCACACGCGCAATTTGCCGTATGTTAGAAAGGGACGGTTGCAAATTCAATGCAGCACCTTAATCGGAACGAATAGTTCGTAATTCATTTGTCGTTCGTGGAACGCGAGTCTTGACTCTTATTACTAGAGGGTGTCGTGAAATGACTTACCTACACTTTCTGAAAGCTGATCAATGCATAAAATGTACTTATCACAGCAGCTGACATTAGGTATGACAAGGTGATGACAAGAAATAAATTGATCAGCCATCCAGAAACTGGGGTTTAGGCATTACATCATCAGCATAATTCGTCTGGACACTGATATTCATTTAGGTCATTCTAGGTACACTCCGTTTTTCTATACTTGTCTTATTTAGTAAACAATCTTGGCATGTCTTTTAAGTCAATTTGTCAAAGACATTATAGAACACAGAAATAGATAGAGTGGTTGTAATCACAATTTTACTTGTTATTCATGCGTGGCAACTTTCGAACAAACTACGTCTTAATATTATTGACATAATTAATTTTTAAACATTTATTTTAATCAAATGTACTTTACAGCTTTTGTTTCTGCAGTTAGAAACAGCACAATAAGGTATTTTTGCGGGTTTTTGTTACAGTATTTACAGAAACAAGTCATAAGGCGTACTGAGAAAGGCTTTGAAATGCCCTGCACTATGGTGCAGAGTGTTATCACGCGCACCCTGCTCACTTTTCCATTATATGACAGTGTTACACACTATTTTTTTTTACCTAATGCACAACAAGTGATTATATTTTCTAAGCAGTTGTTTAAAAAATCAACTTAAAAGAGACCTACCAAGATTGTTTACTAACCCCCAGTTTCTGGAAGGCTGATCAATTTGATCTGTTGTCAAATCTAATGTCAGCTCCTGTGATTGGCCGGCAAAAATGTTGCTTGACCTGAGATTTGACAGCTGATTAGTTAATTTTTGCGTTGATCAGCCTTTCGGAAACTGGGGGTAAATAAGACAAGTATAGGAAAACAGACTTACTCAGCAGACTAGTTGAAAATATTGTCATGATTATACATACAATACAGGCACAACTTCTTTGTTTAGCGTTTGTGGACTACGAGAAAGCCTTCGATTCGATCGAGACTTGGGCGGTACTACAATCTCTTCAATGGTGCCAGATTGACTATCGGTACATCGAAGTGTTAAAGTCTTTGTATGAAAACGCCACTATGTCAGTCCGATTACAGGACCAAGCCTCGAAACCTATCCTTCTGCAGCGAGGTGTGAGACAGGGAGATGTGATCTCTCCGAAACTGTTCACTGCTGCATTGGAGGATGTCTTCAAGGTTCTGGACTGGAAGGGGCTAGGCATTAACATAAACGGCGAGTACATCACTCACCTTCGGTTTGCCGACGACATAGTAGTCATGGCTGAGACCATGGAGGACCTCGGTACAATGCTCGATGATCTCAGTAGAGCTTCTGATAGAGTGGGTCTTAAGATGAATATGGACAAGACAAAGGTTATGTCGAATTCCCATATAGCACCCATTCCCGTAAACATCGGAGAATCTACACTCGAAGTTGTTGACGATTATGTATACCTAGGATAAACTGTCCAGCTAGGTAAGTCCAACTTCGAGAAAGAGGTCAATCGTCGAATCCGACTCGGTTGGGCAGCGTTCGGGAAGCTACGCAATATCTTCTCGTCCAAAATACCGCAGTGTCTCAAGACGAAAGTCTTTGACCAGTGTGTGTTGCCAGTAATTACTTACGGTACTGAAACGTGGTCGCTCACAATGGGCCTCATAAGAAGGCTCAAAGTCACTCAAAGGGCAATGGAGAGGGCTATGCTCGGAGTGTCCCTGCGTGATCGAATCAGAAATGAGGAGATTCGCAGGAGAACGAAAGTAACCGACATAGCCCGAAGAATTGCCAAACTTAAGTGGCAGTGGGCGGGGCACATTGCTCGCAGAACGGATGGCCGATGGGGCAGTAAAGTTCTGGAGTGGCGACCGCGTACTGGAAGGCGCAGCGTGGGTAGGCCCCCCACAAGGTGGACCGACGACCTGGTGAAGGTCGCGGGAATCCGCTGGATGCGGAAGGCACAGGACCGGTCGTTGTGGCGATGCTTGGGGGAGGCCTATGTCCAGCAGTGGACGTCTTTCGGCTGAAATGATGATGATGATGATGATGACAGGCACAACTGCGTTATTGCTATTAATTAGTGAAAAAACCAGTTCTTTTAATCATCAATCCCTGACAATAACTGAAGAATCGTTATGATCATTAACAACTGAAAGATGTTATTTATACTAACTATAGCCGGTCGTAGTGGCGATGCTTGGGGGAGGCCTATGTCCAGCAGTGGACGTCTTTCGGCTGAAATGATGATGATGATAGCCTGTACACATTTTAGTATGTATTGAAAATTTCTTCTTCAACCTATAAAATAACTTTTTTTGTTTCATGCAATTCTATACCAAAACAGAAGGTAATAAATCCAAGTGTACTGTAGATGTTTTGCTTAAGTGTCGTATTTTTTGTTTGCTTTTAAGTACATATTTACAACTACAAAAACTTCAAGTAATTGAGTTTGACTGCCGTTTTTTTGTTCTGCTATACATTACTTAGAGTTACTCGTTGATTATTTTAGCTGTTTAATTAATGCATGTTGTTCATCTACATTGATACATTCTACGGTAATATAGAATTGATTCTCAGTAAAACCGGGAACTAGTTTTGTAGCAGATATACCAGCCTCCCTTGACAAGAAAACAATATATAAATTAGCAAAGAATAGAAACATCAATTCAATTTTTGTTACCGACTCCCGATTTCTGGAAGGCTGATTGATCAATTTGATATCATGTCAGCTTCTGTGATTGGTCGACAAAAATACTAACAACCAATCACAACACTTGACAGCTGGTTAGTCAATTTTTGCGTTCATCAACTTTTCAGAAACTGGAGGTACTATTTTCAAATAATATGATCTTATGATGACTCGATCAATCTTGCACATTCATTTGATATTTATATTCCATAGAATCTTGTCTAAGGAGGTGTATGCTAAGTGCTTATTGTACAATGATTTGTAAGGCAAAAAGGCGTTAATTTTGGGCAACACATGCAGTTTCCATGAATTAATTAAAAATTATTTGATCCACATTCACAATGTAAGACCGAGTTTTCACCTGCAAGAAAACTTTTCCGAGAAGTAGGTCGCAAATGAAAACTATGTCTGGAACAAACTGTCACGATCGTAATTTACGAAGTAGACTACTTACTATCTTCTGTAGAACATTATTTTGGACACATCTTGCAGATGGAAACCGTGGAAACTTAGCATAAAGACGTGTTTTAGATACAAGTAGCCAATGATTCAGGTTGCCCAAAATTGCTGCCTATATTTTTCGGCTTTGCTATTAAACTACTACTATTTGATGTTGCCGGTAGTTGCGTGTTATTTCAAAGCCTGTTTTAATTTTATAATGATATCTTAATGTTTTTATTATGTTACTTTGATAACTTTTACCAGTACCTTTCGTCGAGCTATCTGTGCCACTAATGTATCAGACCAACTTCCTTGTTGTTATTTTATTATTGCTCAAGTTGCATAATTCCGATTTCGTCATCAGTCTCATAAAAATTAATAAGTGCAGAAATAAAGCTTATAATGCACTAACAAAGAAGGTCAATACTTCGAATAATGACCGGCGCTCACCAACGGCATGGCATGGCAAAGCTTTTTCTTAAGCTGAAATGACTTTGAATCCTATTTTCATCAATTTAGTGCTCACATTTCATTGATATTCTCACAAGGAGACTAGCCGCCGTATAATCAAGATGATTTCAACGAAATGTGAGCGCTAAGGATATTAAATAAAATTCAAAATCATTTTAGCCTACAAAAACCTTGTTTTTTTTTTGTGCCTTGCTGTTGGTGAGCGGCGACCATATTTGGCAGTTTTATTGTATAGTCAACCACACGTCAGAGATAACACTGGAATTACGAAAACCGCCCTTACTACTGCTGACACTGTTGCCAGGTGTCCCGATTTTCCGGGAGATTCACAGATTTTTCTAAAAATATTCCGGTCTCCCGATTTTTTACAATCCCTGTATAAAGCCTAATAATAGGAATAAGATCAAAACCTGGCAATAAACTACATAAAATGAAACAGACGGATAAGTTGCTGCCCTGAATATTTCCGTCACTCCCAGTGTATCGAATGTTCACTAAACACATTCAATTTTTTTCATTACACAGGGCAGTAAACTGTAAAAAATTGCTGTGATTTTAATATTACGGCTGGAACGGTGACAAAATATAATACCGTGATTACTACAAAAACTTTGATTTTTGTTAAAAAAAATCATCTCCCGATTAACTCCATTTTCCTCAATACATCTCCCGCTTTTTTCATAATAAGCCTCCCGGATTTTGAAAATCGGACCTGGCAACACAGACTGCTGACGAAATAAAGAACAGTCAAGCTCAAACTGTTACCACTGACGTGAGGTCGACTGTACCTGTGGCGAATCTTACCTAAACTAATTACGCAAATGTGTGTATACAGGAAGCGAGTAACCCGGCGGGCGCGAGAACAGGCGCGCACCAGATCCGTGCCAACGAGCAGCAACGCAAGCCGACGTCGTGGCTGTCGCGCTGCAGCTTGCTCTGACGGCGCCCCGCCCCCCCGCGCGCGCCCACGCCCCTGCCCCCGCACCGACCACGCGGCTAGACCAGTGGACTCCTCGGACCCAACGCGCTCTTTGTACAACGCGAGCAATATCAAGAAGTATTAAGATCCATAATTATACGACCCTACATGCTCCACAAATATCATTGTGTGTTATATCAGGATGCCATCCAAAATCGCCATATATGGGGCGTGTAGGGCTCCCCATCACCCACCAACTATATATTTTTCGATCTTTTTAATACTGGTGCGTCAACTTCATAGGGGAATCAGACTTGCTTTTTGTATTTTTATATCCGCGACTATGATACCTACTTCGACGTTTTGTTGAAATGAAACAGTATTTTTTCGTAAATTACCTTGTACATTTGTTTACATTTTGAAGTGACGATTTATTTTTATATTAGGGCGAAATTTAGGTGTTACATCATTACAAATAATGGTTGGAAGGTTTATATCAATAGATTGTTTAGCTGTACTTTTCCTTTTGCTATTTTAATTAAGATATATATTTTAATGTAATATATAATATTTAATTTGAATAAAGTGCTTTTTTACATATTGTGTCCTAATTAATGAAACTACAATACATTCATTATAATAACATTTTATTGCCAACATTATATACAAAAGAGATGAATATTTTTGACACTTTTAGTAAATGGAAGTATCACCTCTAGCCTCAGAGTACCTAAATAATTACTGTTATCGTAATGCATTTGGTACCAACTAACTAGAATTTATGTAACAACTTTCATAAATAAATGCTTTCATGTAGTTTGGACGTGTTTGGGGGATGTTCTGAAGGGTCTCAAAGCTAATTTCTTTGCTCCCATTAAGACACCTTTTGAAGCTAGAACTAAAAGATTGAACGCTTTATTTGCTGATATAGATAAAAGTTCAAAAGTAAGCTTTGATCCTTTCCTCCAGTACACTATATAGAGAGGTAAGGGAGGGAGATTATCAGACCAGATACCATTGCGGTAGTTCTTCGCCCGAGCCTCCGCAGACAGTAAAGCTGGCGCCAATTTTGACTCAATAGTATTTTTCTTGATAACTGCAGGCACTGACGCCTTGGCGAAACCAAGTTCTACAAGTTTTTGACCAATGTCCAGGGTTTCCATTGATTTTGTCTGAAATTGAAAAAGTTATCTTTCTTTCAATCTTTCCAGCTTTATTGTTGTGCCTTGAGCAATAATGCATCAGGAATCATTAAATACTACTGAACTGTACTACTACTGTACTATTGTTTTTCTTAACTATTACTGAACAACTTAATGACCTGCAAATAGCAATACTTCTTTCTTTGCTGAGCGAGATAGCTCGCTCAACAAAGAGAAATACATGCACATAGCACACACATGCATGTAGCATAGGCTTGGAGTTTCTTTTAAGGATAAAATCTGTACGAGATTATTAGAACCAGAGTAAGTCATGTCATGGCTGGCCATGTCTGTTGAAAGACCGATAGCCGCTAAAGCAGACGAGTCGTTGAATGGAGACCACAAATTGGCAAACGCAGCAAGTGTGCTGCCCAGTCAGGTGGACCGACAACCTGAAGGTAGCTTCAGAAAACTAAGCAGAGGACCGAGTATTGTGGCCCAACATAGGAGAGCCCTATCTGGACACAGTGGACTGTGATAGGCCGAGTTGATAATAATGAATACTTCTGTACATGTTGACAAAAATCATCATGTTTCAAAAAAGTTAAACAAACAAAATTATAACTACTAAATTCTTACCTTTTGTTGAGGTAAATGCAACATCACAGTAGAGACTAGGTCATCTTTATCTCGTCCGATGGGTTTCAAAGTTACTTGCCTGCCTTTCGCCACACACTCCAGCCAGTTTATAGCATTTGCACTTGCAACTTCTACTCCCCATAACTAAACAAAACAGTAAATTATCATTTGTAAAGTTTTGGCACTGACCCAACTGTGCTAAATCTAGGGTATTATTGTAAACACACATACTAACCTTGACTGGAAGTGGTGGTTTTGAAGAATGCCATAGAGGCAAGTATATTGGAGCTCTATGGTTGACCAAAACACGGACTGGTGAGTGCTGCACACCCACATAAGACCCTTTCAGCGGCTCATGTTTTCGTATAAAATGATCAGGAACTGTACTTGCTTTTGAGAACTTGCTAACCTAGTTAAATTTACATAAAAATGTTATTATGTAATGTAATTATTATTAAACATAAGATAAAGAGGTCACGTACCGGACGAATTTTATGTATAGACACAGCTAATCCAGCGGTCGCGAGAGCGTAAACCGCTATCTGTAAAGTAAATAAGTCAGGTGATAATAATCAGCAATTCATTGAAAACATTTCATCAACTGCACTTACATTCACTCCACGATAGTCTTGTTTTAATAGATGTTGAATGTTGTTAAGAAACCCTTCTTCATTTACTGACATTTTGTTATTTAGTATACCAAGAAATTATCATAATTTTCGGTTTATTAGCTCATCAATATTTTCGGATTTGAGTTTAGGAATTTGCTTTCCGATTTTTCCGAACTTTTGACTTATTTTGACATTTTATTGAATGTTGCAATGTTAGTACTGCTAATAGTGCTAATCCTACTATCTACTATCCTACTTCCTACTAATACTATAAACGTGAATGTTTATGAGGATGTATGAATGTTTGTTACTCTTTCACGCTGTAAGGGCTGAACGGATTTGGATAAAATTTGGCATACAGATAGAACATAACCCAGATTAACATATAGGCATTTATCCCGGGAAGATGATTGATAGATGTTCCCGAGGGATGCGTGATATACGATATCCATGCAGGCATTGGTTAAAATAAATTAGCAATGACTGACTATTGATAAAAGAGTTAACTATTTAGTTTATTATTCGATTAATTGAATAAAATAACGTAATAAAATTGCTGCCGACAACACATTTTCAACCAATTTAAATTTTCTTTTGTCATTGATTTTCATGTGATGGGCTACGTTCACTTATATCGTCCGACGACGCACGGAGCGTACTTTGGTCATTCAGTTACTCGAGCGATCATACAATTCATACAAACGAACATCCAAACAACGCTCCGAGAGTCGTCCGACGACGTCGGGCGATATAAGTGAACGCATTCAATGTGGATATTTACGTTTTGCTCAAATTTCAAATTTGCTCTGGCAACTTTGATTCCACGTCAACTGTTTGACAGCTGGCAAGCTACTCGCGGTAAATTGCTCATTTTGGTGTTTTTTGATAAATATTTTAAAAATGATTACTGTTCTGAACACAATCGATACGGGGCACGAGGATATGATACACGATGCCGAACTGGATTACTACGGGTTGAGGCTTGCGACATGTTCTTCAGATAATTCGGTGAAGATTTATGACATCAAGAGTGGTACACAAACCCTTGCTGCTGATCTAAAAGGTCACTTCGGGCCAGTGTGGCAGGTCGCTTGGGCTCATCCTAAGTACGGCAATTTGTTGGCGTCATGCTCTTACGACAGGAAAGTTATTATATGGAAGGAATCCGGCGAGTGGACGAAACTGTATGAGTACACCGGACATGAGAGTTCTGTAAACTCTATTGCGTGGGCGCCCGCCGAGTACGGCCTCATCCTGGCTTGCTGCAGCTCCGACGGCTCTGTGTCCATCATAACATACTCTCAGGACGGCGGCAACTGGGACGTCAAGAAGATACCAGGAGCGCACGCCATTGGAGTAAACTCTGTCAGCTGGTGCCCGGCGATCTCCGCCGACTTAAATTTGGACCCGCTCAGCAATAAGGAGGCACCGAAAAGGATAGTCACTGGAGGATGTGATAACTTGATCAAAGTGAGTAAAATTAAATTTGTTGATACTGATTTCTGCAATTAACCTCAACAATTGCACTATTGTCTGAATTAAAGCTTTTGTTTAAAACTAGTTCTTGAGATTGTTTTCATTTGTACTTATTATTTTGTTCTTTTCATTTGTACTTATTATTTTGTTCTTTTCGTTTGTACTTATTATTTTGTTCTTTTCATTTGTACTTATTATTTTGTTCTTTTCATTTGTACTTATTATTTTGTTCTTTTCATTTGTACTTATTATTTTGTTCTTTTCATTTGTACTTATTATTTTGTTCTGTATATTTGCCCTATTTAAGGTAAATTTTTCACTCACAATTTTATATTTTGTACTACAGATTTGGAGAGAACAAGGTGACCAATGGGTAGAAGAAAACAGACTAGAAATGCACATGGACTGGGTCAGAGATGTGGCCTGGGCCCCCTCTCTGGGGCTGCAGCGTTCCATGATTGCTAGCTGTTCCCAGGACAAGAGGGTCGTAATTTGGACAAGTGACGAGAATGTGTCCTGGACACCCACAATATTAAACACTTTCGATGATGTTGTGTGGAGCGTGAGCTGGTCTCTCACTGGTAACATCCTTGCTGTGTCTGGAGGTGACAATAAAGTGAGCCTCTGGCGTGAAGGATCCGATGGACAATGGTTATGTATAAGCGAAGTTGCTAAAGGCTTGGGGCAGACACCTAATGATGAGAGGAGCACACTTTGAGTTAATTTATTTATGTTTTTGTTATTTTAAGTAATTTGTGAATAATTTCCTAATAGTAATATACATAATATCAATAGTTTCCTGTCTTTTTTGTTAGAAAACAAAGCTGACATTGCACCACAGAAATAATCTAGTGACATCTAAGAAGTCTTCATCATAATAAATTAATATACCACATACCCACAGTATTACTACTTTCAACATACCTAGGTACAGTTTAAAGCACTAATATCTGCTTATCAACAGTTTTAAAATCGCAAATAGTAGTCGTCTGAGGGAGAAAAAATAAAAATGTGTCATTGGAAAAAAGTGATGGCTTTACAGTCGTACATTTATTCTCGTGAAATGTGACAGATAAATATTATCAGTGTTTTTGAATTAATTGATAGGCAAATATTTTTGCTTCTGACTGTACATGTTCATGAACTTAAGTATACCAAGGGCTAGTTTTTCAATAGTCAGATAACTGTTAACTGAGGAATAAATGTGACGTTTTGACAGTTGTAGTACATAAAATCTGTCAAAACGTCACATTTATTCCTCATCATCATCATTTCAGCCGAAAGACTTCCACTGCTGGACATAGGCCTCCCCCAAGCATCGCCACAACGACCGGTCCTGTGCCTTCCGCATCCAGCGGATTCCCGCGACCTTCACCAGGTCGTCGGTCGTATTTATTCCTCAGTTAAAAGTTATCTGACTATTGAAAAACTAGCCCTTAGAGATTTTCCTGCACATTGTTGCATGTTTGTTTTCTGTGTATTGCAGGACTACAGATAATCAAACACTAACCACTACGGCCACTGCCTAAGAGAATATAACAAATAAATACTGCTATGTAGTGCTGATCATAGAAATGCTTAGGCCAGGAATTAGGCTTATATCCAGAAAATAGATGGGTAATCACAAGATGTTATTACTAAACAGATGGATTATACTCTGTCGATATTATACTCAATGACCTTTTATAATTAAATGTGACATAACTAGGACAAGGTGGCTAGAAATTGAAGCAATGTATAATCCTATTATAGTAGGCATAGCCAACTGTGCATCATAATAGTAGTTTATGAAACTGTTGCATAATAGGGGTTATTAAAACACGAGTGTGAGTTTAAAAACCGAGCCGTAGGCGAGGTTTTTAATAGTATTTTTTTTTTTTCAATTTATTCATGACCATGGATACTTGTCCTTCAGTCGTAATCATTGAACATATTATACTTGTATCCTAGTAAAGTGATGGAAACTTTACTAGATTTCTATGGGGTTGATGAGATAATACGAAAGTCATGTTTTTCAACTTTGTACCATTTATCCACACTTGTACACGTTAACGAGCACTTAACATTTAATAATCCACCATTATTACACATTAACACTCGAAGAAACACAAATTTTGGATAATAATAAAAAATCAACAACACGATCTTTACGAATTTTCCCGCCAACCTCCTTTTTAATAGTATCACACGAGTGTTTTAATACCTAATTATGTCAGTTTCATACACTATTTTATCTACACTCATACAATTTTAAATAAAATACCAAAGTCAAAATCTTGGTAACATTGTCGTTGTTTTTCTTGATTTCTCTGGTAAAAGATTGTTCGTCATTTACGTTGCTGCATCCAGAAATTCAGGCGGGGTCATATTCTCCTCAGTTCAGTATCACTGCTGTAGTCAGATATTTTTGCCCAGATTAAAACTTTCGACATACAAAACCATAATAATAACGTAAACAATAACAATAAATTTACAAGTAACGATGACCAAATCCAGTAGGCCGCGGCCGTGGCACAGACTACTTAGAAGATACTACGTATCAGACGGACGACTGCCTTGAAATTTTTTCATCGATTAAGTAATCTGTAGCAGGGGGAAAATAGAATTTGACATTTGCAAGTAGGTAGGTTTTCAGTATCTATATATCTATAGGTAGATAGGTATAAATGATACTAGTGTATAGATAGGTAGGTACTAAATGTTTTATTATATTTACGTGGGCTTATAGGTAAAATTCACTAAGTGACATTTTTAGCAAAATATACATCACTTTCGGCTGATAGGGAATTGGATGGAAAAAAAAACTGATTTTTGCCAAAAATGTCACCTAATGAATTTCACCTTTATACCCATACTGTTAGGTACGTACAGTACTGGACTGTGTCTGGGATATTAAAATTTAAACAACAGAACATTTTTTAGTTGATTTATTTTTCAGTTTTTTTATATATTTTTCATACGCCATTTTTTGAATTTGCGGCAGTACCCCCACTCGTTTTTCGAGCCGCACAATATCGGTTCCCCCTAAAATTTTATTAATTGTGTTACACCAGTTATGGATGGCAAATTTCACAACAATTAATGCAAATTGATTGTTTCGGTGTTTCGGGCAGTTTATTTCGTACGTCATTTTTGATTTAATTTCTTTTAAAATAGTTTTGGAGATATAATTTATGTGAGGGCTATTTTCCAGAAAATTATTTGTCGTTTCCTTAACTGTGCCGAAACACCGAACTGCTTTCTCAGATGGGTAGCTTAGTCGCTTTTTACATTGGTTGTACTCCCTGTGACTCACCCATTCATGAATTTGAAGAGGTGATTCAGATGTCAATAAATTTTTACATTCGTCACAGGGAGTTCTTTCTAACACTTTTCTCACTACCCATCCGGCAGTGTACGCCCGAGAATGGACTTCCAGGCGTTGTTGTCTTGCCCGATTGACAACTTCATTCACATTGTCAGGATGATCAGGCAAATTTGACTTTGACCGAGTTGGTGAAGTTGGTGAGGTTGTTTCAGTCTCACATTCGGCTTCAAAAGTGGAACTTGTTTTCAGTTTTAAAATTTGAGACATGCTCAAAAGTTGGTCTGCCCGATCATCCTCACAGTTAAATGTATCATTGTGAAATTTGATCATCCGTGTTATCAGAAGTGATCTGAATGTGCAAATGAAGCTGTAGCAGTCTGGGTCATTGTGTCTGAAGTTATACGCCCTCACTTGCCCAAAAAAGTTTTCAACTGGATCAGAGTTGAAATAGCGAGGACGCATAACTTTTAGACCCTGCTCTTGAAAGAACTGCCACAGCCTCATTAAACTTTTCAAGGTAGTAACACAGCTTTTTAATGTGGGCACTGATATTGTGTTGCCTTTTTCATCCAGAAATTGAATTTTTTCTAAAATGTTAATGGCGTCCTTCCAGAATGAATGGTGCTTAGTTGTGGAAGTAACTGCCCTCCGCAGGTCCTTTCCTTTTGTATGCTTATGGTGGAGGGCAGCACCATTGATGCTGTCAAATAGGTTGTCGAAAAACTTCACTGTTTTTGCTGTGTTTGGCATGGTGTCACTCACTGGTCTTCCATCGGCATAGTGAGCTGGAAATAGAAAATGATTATATTTAAGGTTTGTAGTATATCATAGAATCATAGTCAAAATAAAGAAAAGAAGAATAGGAGCCCACCTAACCAATTACAAAATTAATATGACTTTTTACCATCTGAAAAAAAAAACAGGGTCTGTCATGTAATAATAGATTTATGAAAAAAATAAAGTGAAAACAAAAAATCTGCTGTTTTGACATGTTGTCGAGCAACATTGATGACTGTTGTAGGAAACAGTAGCCCTAGCACAAACCATAGAAAAAGTTGTTCTTTATGATAAGTACATTCACCCCTTCAAAGGTCCCCAGGCCCCAGCTTATGTTACATCTTATCAGTTTTTCAAATATATCTTTAACAAGATATGGCTCAGATAGTTTTTTAATAGTATAGAAAAAAAAACTTACAAAACTGTGAAGTATACGAAAGGGCAGCAGATACGGTGGAACTGAACACACGCGCGGCAGTTTTGACCTGCAAATTTTTCATTTCAATTAATGCTTACAAATCTGAAAAGCAATGCAGTAAACAATAAACTGGGTGTTTATTAGTAATACCGTGCACTACATCATTTTACTGTGCAGTATAAATTGGCCGTTTTTATTAGCATGGCATATACTTAATTATTGACCAAGCAACTAGGTTTCCAAATCAACAGTAGCATCACAGGAACATACTACCATTCCAAAATGAGACAGTTAGGTCAAGTGAGAAGTTCATTTATAAATAGTATTAAAGTTGTTTTGGAATGCAAAGAAAATACAAACCTTCATTTTATTTCTATTGCTCATTTTCTCAGGAATGACATGATGATCATTGAGTTTGTGAAGAAGTCTTGAGTCAGCATGGTTACAGTCTGTCAAATACACGTCTACAATATCCTGCCATTTGGAAATTTTTCCATCCAATTTAATACATTTGTTAAGGAAGTTATTTCTGAAACCCTTAATTATGTGTGAGGGGTCGTAGATAATGTTTAATTTTAGTCCGCATAACTCCACAGTGTCATCTGAAAGACAATAATTATAAATTAGATTGGAATTTAAAATTCAACAAAAAATGTTTAATGTTATGATATCCTGATGTATGGTCTATGTATGTGCTATTGGCACAGATAAAGAATGGGACTGAAAATAGTAGCATTTGTATTCGCCTCTCGCTCACACATATAGTATTGTGAGAGTGAGAGGCACATAGAACAGTAAAAGTGCCGCCATTTCCAATCCCATTCTTTATTTGCATGAGTAGTATGTGTATTCTTTACCAACCTGTTGGCAGATCTGCAATGAGTTGTGCTCGCCTTGTCTCTTGTTGAAGCTCCCCAAGAGCTCTGCGAAATGTCGATCCCTGATCGCAGATTGTAGCAATGGGCCTAAGCCCAATCTCTATGGATGCAGTGACAACTTTTTTTATTATGCGTTTCAGCTCAGCTGGATTAGTTGCACCTTTACAAAAGTAAAAGGCAAATGGTTGCTGCCATTTATATACAGCTCCTCTTAACATAAAGACAAGAGCTTGGTCTGCAAACTCTTTATGTTTTTGATCGAAGTGCACAAATCCATTAATATTATCTTTGTTTTGATTGAAACTTAGCCGTTCATCAAGGTGCATCTCATCAAAAATTATGGAGCAAAATTTTTTGTTAGTGTTCCATGTGGCAACCTGAAAACAAAATAAATGTTACTTTTTCATTGTGCACTACACACATGTGGGATATATCACACTATACACATAAGTTTGAAAATGACATACCTCTTTCTTCATTACTTCAATAAGCACAGAATTTATCCCAACTTCAATATTCAGCTGTGATATTAGCTTATTCAATGTGGATTTTGAAGGTAAGATGAATATTTTCCGTAGAAATCTGTAACACTTTGGGCTCTGTTTCATAATAGATAGTGCAATTAGTTTTTCAGAGTCTGTAAATCTGTGGGCCTGTTTCTTTTTCATACAAAGGTTTATTTGCATCTGCATTATTTGCTTAGCATATGGGTTCATCTTACAAGTAAGCTCTTCAAAAGAGTTCTCCTTAGAAAATTTCAGTGCCCTTTTTGCCCTCTTCAGATAATCAATTTGGTGCTTAGATTTATTGTATATCTTATACAGCTTTGCACAATTGGGTGTTAATTGGTTTATTTTACTTATTAGTCTTTTTCTTGATGCCTTTGGTGTTTTTAGGAGAATCAAACCTGGGCCTGCAAAAAAACTTCATCTCATTATCAATATTCATTTGAGATTATAATTTGGAGTCAGTGTTTCATAAACAGCTACCAGTTGCTGACTGCCTTGTTGGTCTAGTGGTCGCAAGCCCAACTGACGAGCGTGGGGTCCTGGGTTCGATTCCCGGGTTGGGCAGTGTTATTGGGTTTTTTCATTAGGAAATTCTCAGTAGCAGCCCGGAGTCTGGATTTGTGCCCGGTCAATGGCAATAGGCTCGCCCCCTATTACTTGGGACTATAACATAACTGGCGAAATGTGGGTGTACTATTACACCTCTGCCTACCCCTTCGGGGAAATACAGGCGTGATATTATGTGTTATGTGTGTGTGTTTCATAAACCAAGGAGTCTTCAAGTTTCAATTGATTAGGTTAAAGTAGCATTCAATAGCTAGGTAAGCATGCACTATTGTCAACCATTTCATTGCTTAATACTTTGTGAGATAGTGGTCCAACACAAGCCTATTTATACTAATATTATTAAGAAGAAAGATTTGTTTGTTTGTTTGTAATCGATAAACTCTAAAACTACTGATTTTAATAATTATTTCACTATTAGAAAGCTACTTTATCCAGTATAACAATTATACAATATAACATAACATAACATCACGCCTGTATTTCCCCGAGGGGGTAGGCAGAGGTGTATAGTACATCCACATTTCGCCAGTTATGTTATAGTCCCATGTAATAGGAGGCGAGCCTATTGCCGTTAACCGGGCACAAATCCATACTCCGGGCTGCTACTGAGAATTTCCTAATGAAAAAACCCAATAACACTAACAAACACACACTAACACACTTTTATACAATATAAAATGTCGAAAACTTAGTACAATAATAATAAAAACTTATTTCAAGAAACCAACCTTTTGCTTGAGAACTGGTTGATGGATGAGCAATTAAAATTGATTCTGTTGGTGAATAATGACCAGAGTCCTTGCATATGGAAGCTACAGCTGTAACAATATATACATACCATACATTAAGACCACATTTACTATGTACTCAAGTGCAAAAAAATTACACATGGCAAAAATTGAAATTTACAAGTAACCAACCTTTTGCTTGAGAGCTGGTAGATGGATGAGCAATATAAGGTGATTCTTCTGCCGAGTGATGACCAGAGTCCTTGTATATGGAGGCTGAATCTGTAAAAACATAAATACCATACATTAAGACCACATTTACTACATACTCCTGTGCAAAAAATGACACATGGCAAATTGACATTTACAAGTAACCAACCTTTTGCTTGAGAGCTGGTAGATGGATGAGCACTATAAGGTGATTCTTCTGCAGAGTGATGACCAGAGTCCTTGTATATGGAGGCTGAAGCTGTAAAAACATATAAATACCATACATTAAGACCACATTTACTACATACTTCTGTGCAAAAAATGACACATGGCAAAATTGACATTTACAAGTAACCAACCTTTTGCTTGAGAGCTGGTCAATGGATGAGTAATGTAAGGTGATTCTTCTACAAAGTGATGACCAGAGTCCTTGCATGTGGAGGCTGAAGCTGTAACAACATATACATACATCATTGCCATAATTATTATACTAGTATAAGTCATAAGTATTAGTGTTTTTTTTATATTTAATCTGTATTTCTTGGTGGCTTACCACTGAATCTCGCAACCTTTGGAATTGGTTCTTCATCTTTGAAATAGGAATGGTCTGAATGTCTTTTCTTGGTTATTTCTTCACATTTGTTGGCTGAAATGGGATTAAAGACAGTTGACTTATACATTTTATATTGAATTAGCATGAACAATATTTAAAAAAAAACAGTTAATATCGTTTTAGGCTACTTACAAATATCATCAATGTGTAGTGCGGGAACCCCATTGGTAATTTCCTCAGGTGTAAACAATGATGGGTAGGCACCATACCTCAGTCGGGAATTCGGCCTGGTAAACCTTTTCTCAAAATGTATGTGACAAACCGAGAGTTTAGCAAGTTTTACTTTCGGTACATTTTTGAGATTTTCAGAGTTTATACAGTCCAACCACTTATTAAGTCTAATATCATCACTCACGGGGAAATAATGTAAAAATGCGTCCTCTCGCTTATTACTACAACCAACAACACAGCACTTTGGTGTCCGCATAATTGTTGCTCTCCGTTTATAGTTTTGCACCAAAAATAAACGACTTTAATTAAATCCTCGGAAAATCAATTACAAAAACTCGACGAAAACAACAGAATTTACGGAATTTATTTACTCACAGGAGAAAAAATAACTAACTGACGCTACTACTGACAGCTAACTACAACCAGTCAAAGATGGCGGCGACCCAGGCCACCGCGGGGGAGGAATGCGGTGCGCGGAGGACGCGGTTCTATTTTCCCCCTTCGCTCTACAGCAAAAATATTTTCTATGGAAGTGAACCGGCGGTGGGCCGTGGCGCGCGGCCGCGCACGCGCGCTGTTGCGCGCCTACACAGATAATAAAATATAGTCTGGCGAAAATATAATCGGAACTAATTTTCTATCCTTGTCAGGTTTCCGTCAATCTCTGTTTTATCATACAAAAAATATGCCTGTAAACACTTAAATATAATTAAAAGCAATATGACAATCAAAAGTTCTGCCAAAAACGCGATTTTAAACGATAAAATTTTTCAATGTATGACAAGTGGCGCCACCCTGAATTTTGTGTACTCATTGGTGCCAAACTGTACGACTGCTAAAAAAAAGGTTTGAAAACTCCTTGGTTAGGTCGAAGTGGCATTAAAAACTCCTTAGTTGGGCTGAAGTGTGCGGTTATGGAAAAAAAATTAAATTACGCATTGTTTTGTTCAGCAAACTGTATCGTAATAAAACTTTTTAAATTCATTACAGGTGCGTGTGCGTAAAGTATGTCATTATGACATTACTTTCGAGTTCATAATTCGAATTTTACGATACGAGTGTAGATAAAATACATAACCAACCACGAGCGAATAGTATTATGAAGCCTCGCTTCAGTGGTTCATAATACCGTCTTGGCAATATAACCAAAGAAAAACATCAGGAGTGTGGTTTTTCGAAAAGACATATAGTATCACATTCAACCAATAAACAAAATGGTGGCTGTACTGTACTTATGAAAAGAGTGACTTTCCATTACTTTTCCAATAAGAGTCAAGTTTGGTGCAATCTTATTCAAGCTTCACTAAAATGCTGAAAAGGCCCATCTCTTCTCGTGGGTGTCGTAAAAGGCGACTAAGGGTTTCACCAGAGGATGGACAGCAGTGTTCTCTGAGTATTTATAAAACCAACTGCGATCGCCAACCCGCCTGCCAAGCGTGGCGATTATGGCATTTCCCCACCATTTTGGGGGAGGCATATGTCCAGCAATGGATATCTTTCGGCTGAAATTATGAAACTGCTGAAATGATTGTCTACATAATGTTATGTAATAAAAAATACAGTTTTTATTATAAAAACAGTTTAATTGTACTTAATCTTAATAATACAGATTCAGGTGTTGCTGAGGTGGTATTCGATCAGTTCCAGTAGTAAGGGCATCTTGTAATACTCGGCTATTGTCTTGAAGGTGTTGATTTGTGAGAGGACCTCCTTCGTTGATACCATGAGAGCAAACTCGCCAGCACACTCACACACCATAGTCATGTTATCGCGTTTTACCTGCAAGAGTAAACAGTTTCATTATAATTTGTCAATCTCTATTGCATATAAAATTATTTTTATGTATTTTTTTTGTCTGTCTACTTTCGCGATCACTCACACAAACGCAAAGCTCAATTTATGCCTTGCACACTGTATGTATTTGTTTACAGCAGTACAGCTAGTCTTTTGGTAAAAATATGTTATGATGGACCGGTCATTGTGGCGATACTTGGGGGAGGCCTATGTCCAGCAGTGGGTCTTTCGGCTGAAATAATGATGATGATGTTATGATGGTGTCCCCACAAGGTGGACCGACGATCTGGTGAATGTCGTGGGAATCCGCTGGATGCGATGCTTGGGGGAAGCCTATGTCCAGCAGTGGACGTCTTTTGGCTGAAATGATGATGATGATGATATTATGTTACCAACCTGATGACATCGTTTGCAAATAAGATCTTGCAGAATGTAGGTCATGGTTTTCCTATTCATAATCTCAACCAGTCTCCACTCAAGCTCCTGATTCTCGTACGGCGTTCCACATGTAGGACATAAGCAGACCGGCCTGTAAACAAACATAACAATATTAGTTACCAACAAAATAGGTGTCCCACATCCTGTACGCGCCAAGTTTTGTATTTTTATTTAAATACCATGATCAGTCGCGAATAACAACGATTGGGACAGTACCTCAACTAGCATCAACGGTACATACGGTACATGCATCAATTGCTGCTATGCATCACGTGCTTTGTTCTAGAGACGAAACTCGTCCTGTACGCGCCAACTTGAAATGCATATTTTAATCCATTTATAAATAGTTATTGAACACCGATTGCAGTTATGTGGAGAACATCCTCGGTACATCCGTTTTATATCATAACAAAAGACCGATCATCATTAAATCATTATGGCGCGTACAGGACGAGCTCGTTCTGTACCCGCCATATTCAATTAGCATTTTTATGAAAATGGTAAGCTGTACTCTTTTTAGGGTTCCGAAGTCCTACAAGGAACCCTTATAGTTTCGTCATGTCCGTCCGTCTGTCCGTCTGTCCTAATCCTTTACAGCTTAATAACTTCTACAGTTATAAACATAAGTAAATGAAATTTTGTTAAAAAATAGTCTGCATATAGATCTCAATTTTAAAAGAATAAAAAAATAGTTTTTACGTACTTTAGGGGTGGCGCCCATACATGTGAAATGGGGAAAAAAAAATTTTTTTCGCTGCACCCCCTCGTGTGGGGTATCATTGAATAGGTCTACTAAAATGAAGGTAATGTTTCACACATCACTTTTTCATCAGATGTACCATCTGCGAAATATAGCCCGCCAAAGTGGCTTGCAATGTGTCCCCCCCCCTGCCATTTCTAAACTATGCAATGTAGAAACTTATAATCATCCACATTGATAGACCTTTGTGAAAACTCTCTTTTAAAATTATTTCGAGTATAATGTGATTATAATTTTTTGAGTTATAGACAGAAAACTGAAAAATACTTAAAACGTCCTAGTTCAAAGGTCATTGACCCTAGAGAAAAATGATCATAGCAAATAATGCTCCTTTAGCTACTTTCTATTTGAAAAAATCACAAAAAGTAACTTTGTGTTATGTTGACGACACACTTCTTAAATTTGGCGCCATCTAGCGGCGTCGTACAACACTCTCTGGGTCGCCAATGCTGCCGTCAAGTGCCGTGTATTACATTTGGCACTGTATAGCGCCATCTAGCGGCTACTGACATCACTCTCTGAGTCGCCAATGCTGCCGTCTATTGCAAAAACTAAAATAGCCGTGATTAATATTCGATTTGATTTGTTTGTAACACCTACTTAAGGAACCCTATAATACTGAGCATGGCCCGACATGCTCTTGGCCGGTTTTTTAAAATTAAAGTACAGCGCAGTACACACTCGTACATGCTTTTCATGGTATTTGAATAAAAATACAAAACTTGGCGCGTACAGGACGTGGGACACCAAAATAGTTATAGACTGATGAATAATAAATGGGCACGTGTTACACGTGTCGCGCCGTGCTGCTGAACTGCTAACTAGTTGTGCGTGGCAGTGTTGGTGTCGCGGCAGAGGTCGAGGTCGCAGTAATTATTGCACACCTTGCAGATGATCTCGGTGAGCACGCACGTGTTGCACGCGTCGTACCATGCTACTGAATTGCTAATTAGTATGATATACTCACACGTCGTTGTGCGTGGCAGTGTTGGTGTCGCGGCAGAGGTCGAGGTCGCGGCAGTGGTTGCACACCTTGCAGATGATCTCGGTGAGCACGCACGTGTTGCACGCGTCGTACCATGCTACTGAATTGCTAATTAGTATGATATACTCACACGTCGTTGTGCGTGGCAGTGTTGGTGTCGCGGCAGAGGTCGAGGTCGCGGCAGTGGTTGCACACCTTGCAGATGATCTCGGTGAGCACGCACGTGTTGCACGCGTCGCGCCACTCGGCTGCACTACTGAATTCACCTACGCCAATTAGACGGAGTAGATTGCGGCGAAGGAGGGTAACCTGCGTGAAATAAAAATTCACAGTTTTGGTAATTATGGTTTTTTTTGTGAGCTGCAAATTGAGGAAGTTTTCTTAAACTCTATGAGAAGCTCTCGTCATAAACACAGGCAAAACATACGAATATTTCCCCATCCAAGTCCTTGTGTTGTATTTTCCGTGTCTTTGAACTGGTATAGGTTGAAAGGATATTTACGAGTACCTAATTACTATAGTAGAATGTATAATAAATAAATAAAATATTTCACATAAATGGTGTACAATAAACACTTACAAATAGCACTATAAGTATACAATGTATCTGGTTCGAATGAAGTGTTTTTTTGAACTCTGTCTGGTGCCCAATCTAAGATTTAACTTGTGTTATGGGTATCTGCGCTCTCATTAATTGAATCCACAGGAAGTTACATCAATTGCATCAGAAGGTGGTTACAGTTAAGTGCAGTTGAGTAAATAAGGTAAGCAAGGCCGGAGCCAGGAAGTCACTTTGGGGGGGGGTCGAGCTCTGGACTAGAGACAAAAAATAACAACTTTATTTTAAAAACCGCCTTCGCTGTGGTACCTGTGGGTAGCGACACGACTATTGAAAGTTTCGAGGCATTTCGATTTTGCCTACGGCCTTGAAGGTAATTAAAACTAAGTTACAGCATCGAACAAATAATATTAGTACAGCTATAATAGTGGTTACAGCCAAGGATGTTATGGAGCTCCGTAACCACAACCGAAACTATCGGATATCCAAAATAAAAATCTATCCGCAACCGTAACCGAATCCGATATAAAAGTTTCGAATCATTTTGATAGGAGAGGAGTCTAAATGAGACATGTTATGACATGTTTTAATTTTTGCCCGGCTGAGCCGACACACTAGCCGCGCGCGTCCCTTGCATTGTTTGGTATTTCTATTGCTTTTATCTTTTACAATTCCTTAAAAATCTAATATCCATAACCGAAACTAACTGATAATCCAAAATAATTCCATATCCGTAACCGTATCTGAAACAGGTTTAATATTATTCCTAGATCCATATCCAGATCCAGATCCGAAATTTCATATCCATAACATCCCTGGTTACAGCTAGAAGCCTCGTATGTACACAAACCTCCTCATCCAGTGCTGTATCAAGCGAAAACACTTTGCAGACGGCGTTAACGTACAGTAGTGCAGGCTTGCTATCGCCGGTGAATGCGTCCGGTTTGAGTCCGGGTTGGTTTCCGACGTCCGACGGACGGAGAGAAGGGTAACGCGTGTTTATCTTCTCTGTCACTCTGCGGGGCAGAACGTTTAGTGAAATCAGTATTTGTCTTTACATTGATTGTGTAGAAATTGGAGCTTGAAATTCATTCACTTTAAGGTACTGCAATGGTTTTGGAACTGTCCCTTTTCTAACAAACGGCAAATTGCGCGTGTGAGAACAGAGCGGAATCGCGCTGTTTTGATAGTTTTTTTTTAAATTTTTGCACATTTCTCAGCGAATAAACATGCAAATAAAAATGTGTTATACCAGAATCTATTTATGTACAAGATTTAACTTATTTGCAAAAAACAATAGAAAAACTATTAGGATTTCCAAATGCAATGCGAAGTAGTGCAAAAATATACCTTACGTTGGAAAATAAATCTATCGAACAAATGTTATTGAATCGTGTTTTCCTACACCAGAATCTAGCAAATATAATGAAAAATCATATGTGTAAAAATTAAGCGCTTATTACACTACAGTGAATTCAGAAATTCTAATTAGGTTTTAGGAATGGAACCTCCTGATTACACCGACCTAACTCTTATCAAACTTTCCTTATTTCCTTTCCCAAATCCTAATTAGGATGACTGAATTCAGTGTAGTGTAATAAGTAATAAGCGCTTAAGGCTAGGCTCCCGAAATGAGGTGACTTTTTGAAAACATATGCTTGAGCCGAGTCGAACACATGCTTGATGAATGTCAAATTTAGATACATGTTTTTTTGAACTTTTATCCATCGTTTGACTAGACAATTACATAATTAGTTGATTTTTATTCGATACTTTTATTTTTTGAAAATCGTGCATTTTTAGAGATTTTTCGGATATTTCTCCTTTATTATTTAACTTAGCTATATAAAATATATGCAAATAGGAAGATAATAAAGTTTATTAAATACTAGCTAGAGGAAATTTGTATAGATTGTTTAGTATTCTTGTAATAAAAAGAAAACTGTTTTGAGATTTAAGACATTTACTTCCGTAGTAAAATGAGCGAGAATGATTTTCTCAAAAATGAGTTCTATTGCAACTCGCATAAAATTGACGAGAGCGGCCCGCAGTTGCGGTGTGTAAGGGGAGTGCGAGGGTGGGAATTACGTTTTGGGAGCGTCCTCTTAAGATCTACGTCGTATCCACAAATGAAAATATTTTGATTCTAAAATCCCTTTTTCCCAATGCCGCCTTAAGTACTCCAACATCGTAACAAAACTTCGGTATCCAGTCATGGCTACTGATCATCGACTATACAGCCCATAGATGCCTCATAACAGACGACCCATGTCTGTCAACACATGTGACTAATAGATCTGACATAGGTCGCCACTATTCGCTACTAGAAAACTTAAAATAGTTTCGACCACTTATGTGAGCCGTTAATACTTCCGCGTTAGTGAATAGCCAATAGCCGCCTTGGTAGAGCCAATCGGATTGCAGTACCCCGCTTCCTCATACCTCGGCTAGTTGACAGAATTAATTATACGCATTATATTTAACAATAGGCGTCTATTATTAGGCTGTATAGTTAAGAGGAAATGCGGGCAGAGAGACTTAAAGATTAGGTATTTAAAGAAAATGGTAAAAAGTCATAATTCGAGGAATAAAAAATAAAAAAAACATAATTAATAGTTTAAAATCGATAATTTGATCGTAAATTAATAGTATCGAGCTTGTACAGTTTATAGAGCAAGGTTAATATTTTTTATGAGTATGATTCAGTATTATTACTGGACAACTTTCAAAAAGACTGGTCCTTATTAGCCACAGACAGAGAGAGGTGGAAGGAGAGTAGGGAGGCCTTTGCCCTGCAGTGGGACTGTACAGGCTCTTAATAATAATTATTATTATTCAGTAGATATATTGTTATTACTGCCGCGAATCATATTTCGACCGATATACAACGCGAAATAGAGCTACAATTAGCAAAAAACGCAAGAAATTTTGAATTTCGCGTGCTACCCTGTAGCACTCACTTTAACATAAAAATATGCGAAAACTCGTTTTAAATTCGATAGAAACTGTAACTTACTGGAACAGCTTCTGTGAGATCTCTCCTCGTATTAAGGCAGGCAGTTCCTTGGGCTGCGAGTACGCTGCGCTGAGGAAGCCGGCGACAGCCGCAGAGAACGGTTCCCGCACCGGTGCTGGCAAGAAGTTAGAGAGATTCCACTGCATTGTTATTGTACCCTCCTACAACAAATATGATTAGACCTTAGGATTTTCGATGAATTGTGAGTATTCGTGAGATCCGTTGGTGCGTTTACAAACACAAATTGTCAAATGCACAAACGCCCAGACAAGGAAGAACCATCTGTAAGCCATATTAATTTATGTTCCGTACGGTAATCGAACCCACGACTCATAGCACAGCAACGTTTATCCACTGCGCAAAACGTGACAAGTAATAAAACATAACATGTCTTTGCTGTCGCACAGTCGGGTAATTATTACAATTAAATAGGTAATTGAACTTTTGGCTAATAGGCTCGCCCCTTATTACTTACATTACATGGGACTTATAACATAATTGTTAAAATGTGGGTATATTATACGCCTCTGCCTACCTCTTCGGAGAAATACAGGCGTCATGCTATGTAGGTACAGTACGACAAAAAAGACAAGTCGCGAATCTTCGTTCGCGCAGACACAAAAAGACGATTGACGGAAACGCCCCAAAACTTAAAAAAAAATATAAACCTTATGCAATGCCCTTAAGGTGTTAAAATTGATTGCCGTGCTGTCTTTGTCTATTTCGCTCACACGCTTCCGTACACTGCATGTCATTATTTGGCGCGCAGTGATGGTGCTCTCTGATTGGTTACCATTTTCCCGCGTACTAAATTGTGTTATCTGCGCCGGTACATCGGTAGGCCATATAAATTGTGTATGTACTACTGTAAGTTGAGTTATAGCTATATTTTTCTCTCACCTCATCTGCTCCACTTTCTTCGCCCGCTGCAGGCAACTGCGACGAACCAACCTCGGTCAAGCCCTCTGGTAGTTTGCCCTGTTCACACAAGAGAACAAAAGAATAATGACCGCCTTTGTACCCTGTTGTGCATAAAGAATAAAATAAAATAAATAATGGACCTGATATTAAGACATATTAAAGTTGCATATTAAACTCTTATAGCTCAAATTTGAGCGGTACATATTTATTTATTTATCACACACAAAACTTAAAAAAGAGTATCGTCCGTGAAAGTACAATATACCACGTAACTTCATTTTGTTATAAGGCCTAACATTGTATTTATTAAGATTGAAAATTAGGCCTTAAAGCAAAATACAGTTACGTGGTATTGCACTTTCACCGACGGTGTACAAAAGACACTTGATTGAACACAAACAATCATTTGTATAACACAATTATTGAGTTCCTATTCGTTATTTAAAATAAAAATTAAATGCTCGTCATAATGTATGGACACCATAATATGTAATGGTAGAATGTAAATGGGCCATTTAAATTTAAGATCATACTTGTACACCTACATTCTGGCAAATAAATGAATTGTATTGTATTGATTGTAAAGGTACAGCAAAAAAGATAAAAGTACTTAAGTGTATCCGTCAGCACCCTGAATAGTCAGTCAGCCAATCTTACTAACTGGCTAATCTTTTCAACACAGAATGAGAGTTATTATTTTGAGGAAAGAGATCTTGACGAGAGTCTTCGACGCTCCAGAGGCACTGCGACCTGAAAGGATCTATTGTAACGCCTCTTGCCATATGACAGCACCTCCTCAAGTTGCAAGCCAATCATAAAATTGACTATGGACCCTTGGGGTGGTGATTTGATCTCCTAGGTGGAATGAGTTATTCTTGTTCAACTCGTGCAAAAACTGGAGAAAAAGATAGCTCAATAGATTTTAAACACACTTGCACAAAGTTAACTTGGTACCTACAATTTGTTAACAACATAAGCCTGTATGTTTTACCTGAACTCCAGCGTTGTTGGCCTCGTCCAACCACAGCAGGTAGGCCCAGCACTGCTTGTACCGGATGTCGACGCCGTGGAACAACTCCTTGTTTCGGATGCTCTGCACCACGAACTCCACGTAACCTGCACATCAAGTATGAAATAAACCTCTCGGTTCATCGGTGGTGTAAAGGTATAATAGGCCGCCATGTGATTTTTTGAATTTTTTTTGCTGATATGTCCACAATTATACGCATCGGCGACTCCTCTGGTGTTGCGGATGTCCATGGGCGGCGGAGATTGCTTACTATCAGGTAACCCGTTTACTCGTCTGACCTCATATTTTGGAAAAAAAAATACGTTTAGTTGTGACTACATGGTGCAAGCAATCCTTAAGTTGCAAACGACGACACGACGCCGTGGCCTGGGCCACCTGGCTGTCGCAACCAGTGGCGGCTGTCCCTTAAGTGCACTCGTGCGCTGCACTACCAGTTCATAAATTCAAAATACCTTTAAAAAGAATTTCAAAATATCTAATAAATACATCAATATCACGCACCTTCTTTATACTTGCGAGTTACGATAGTTATGAAGTAATGACAAATCAATTTAATCTCTAAACTAAAGACGTTAAAACTTATTTTCGCTCGAACAAATTATTCCCGTGCGCAACACGGAGCGCACGCAGAGCCCTCATACAACTTCTATGAAATACGAGCTACATCACCTGGCGCGTGAGACGGAAGATAATTAGTACATTTACTATGGAGTAACTAGCCTTTATTCGTGCGCCGCACGGCACCGGAAATTGCCGAGATTTACCGATCGTTGACGAAATGCATACGATGCGAGCCGGCCGATGGGCGGGGGGCGACGACTTATTATTGTTTATAGACTGCGTTCAGTAATATCGGACGATGCACGGAGCGTTCTTTATCTTGTTCTGTGGGTGTGGGTGGGTAGGTGTTCGTTTTGTTTTTGAACGCTCCGAGTAATTAAACGACCAAAGTACGTTCCGTGCGTATATTACTGAACGTAGCCATAATATTAACTTTTACCTCTAATCAGGAACTTTTTCCGTGCAAATTTATTTATTACTAGCTTTTACCCGCGGCTCCGCTCGCGTTAAATTCTGCTAACCCACGTCAGTCCAGTACAGTCCAGTCCATTCCAGTCCAGTCCACTGTCCCACTGTCCCGCTGTCCCGCTGTCCCACTGCCCCGCTGCCCCGCTGCCCCACTGCCCCAATGCCCCGCTACCCCACTGCCCCGCTGCCCCGCAGCCCCGCTGCCCCACTGCCCCGCTACCCCACTGCCCCACTGCAACGCTGCCCCGCTGCCCAGCTGCCCCGCTGCACCACTGCCCCGCTACCCCACTGCCCCGCTGCCCCACTACACCACTGCCCCACTACCCCACTTCCCGGGACTGCACCGCTGCCCCGCTGCCCCACTGCTCTACTGCCCCGCTACCCCTCTGCCCCACTGCCCCGCTGCCCCACTGCCCCGCTACCCTGTTGCCCCACTGCCCCGCTACCCCACTGCCCCGCTACCACACTGCCCCGCTGCCACACTGCCCCGCTGCCACAATGCCACACTGCCTGCCCCGCTGCCCCCGACTGCCCCGCTACCCCACTGCCCCGCTGCCATACTATCCCGCTGCCCAACTGCCTGCCCCGTTGCCCCGCTACCCCGCTACCCCACTGCCCCGCTGCCCCTCTGCCCCACTATCCCACGGCCCACAGCCCCCCTGCCCCGCTGCCCCGCTGCCCCACTGCCCTACAGCCCCGCTTCCCCACTATCCCACGGACAACAGCCCCCCTGCCCCACTGCCCCGCTGCCCCACGGCCACGCAGCCCCGCTAACCAACTGCCCCACTGCCCCGCTGCCCCGCTGGCACGCTGCTCCGCTGCCCCATTGCCTCGCTGCCCCACTTCCCCACTATCCCACTGCCCCACTGCCTGCCCCACTCCTCTACTGCCCCGCTACCCCGTTGCCCCACTGCCTGCCCCGCTGCCCCGCTGCACCGCTACCCCACTGCCCCGCTGCCCCACTGCCCCGCTGCCCCACGGCCACGCAGCCCCGCTAACCAACTGCCCCACTGCCCCGCTGCCCCACTGGCACGCTGCTCCGCTGCCCCGCTTCCCCACTGCCCCCCTGCCTGCCCCACTCCTCTACTGCCCCGCTGCCCCGCTACCCCGCTGCCCCACTGCGTGCCCCTCTGACCCGCTGCACCGCTACCCCACTGCCCCGCTGCCCCTCTGCCCCACTATCCCACGGCCCACAGCCCCACTATCCCACGGCCCACAGCCCCCCTGCCCCAACGCCCCGCTGCCCCGCTACCCCACTTCCCCACTGCCCCGCTGCCCAACTATCCCGCTGCCCCGCTGGCACGCTGCCCAGCTGCCCCACTGCCTCGCTGCCCCGCCCCCGCTGCCCCAATGCCGCTGCCCCGCTGCCCCACTGCCCCGCTACCCCACTGCCCCGCTACCCCACAGCCCCGGTACCCCACTGCCCCGCTGCACCGCTGGCACGCTGCCCCGTTGCACCGCCGCCCCGCTGCCTCTCTGCCCCGCCCCGCTGCCCCACTGTCCAGCTGCCTCGCTGCCCCACAACCCCACTGCCCCACTACGCCACTACCCCGCTACCCCACAGCCCCACTATCCCACTGCCCCACTACCCCGCTGCCCCGCTGGCCTACTGCCACACTGCCCCACTGTCCCACCGACCCGCCGCCCCACTGCCACTGTCCTACTGTCCCACTGTCCCACGGCCCACTGTCCCACTGTCCCACTATCTCACTATATCACTAAATCACTATGTCCCGTCCCATGTCCCCTGTCCCACTATCTCACTATATCACTTAATCACTATCGTCCCGTCCCATGTCCCATGTCCCGTCCCATGTCCCATCCTATGTCCAGTCCCATGTGCCGTCCCACTGTCCTGTCCCATGTCCCGTCCCATTTCTCGTCCCATGTTCCGTCCCCTATCCCGTCCACTGTCCCGTCCCCAGTCCTGTCCCCTGTCCTGTCCCCAGTCCTATCCCCAGTCCCATCTTCTGTCCACTCCACTCCACTCCACGCCATCGTACATTACTATCCGCTCGTGCAAATGCATAGAAGCTTCGATTTGTCGGGTGAGTACGCAACCCACGAATTTTATTTTTTTCTTTCTTTCTCAAAAACCATACCAGTTTTTAAGTCAGATCATCAGCTTTCAAACAAAAAAAAAATCATCAAAATCGGTCCAGTAGTTTTAGCGTGATGCTGGAACAAACAAACAAACAAACAGACGTTTACAATTTTATAATAGTTAAGATTATGTGTATTAAGTGTTTTATCTTAATGTTACTATACTTCGATCAATAACAGTACCTTACTGTGACCACAGAGTACATTTGTATATAACTGTAACTGTGAATTGGTGTGAAAATGGGCATTAACATTAATATTGACTATATTAAAAACTATAACAAATGTTTTCAAAACAAAGTGGACATAAAATCAGCTGGAACGCCTAAGCCATTCCTTGATATAAAACAACAATGCAAAACGAAGAATAGAATATTTACGAGAAGTTTTAAAAGTGAAATGTACACTAAAAAGCAATGGTTATGTGGATGTGAGCGACTACGCGTTCTTTTGTTTTCCTAGCACTATTTTTGGTCGAGAGTCGATTTGGACGGACACTGGTATCAAATATTATTATTGTATTTTATACATTATATATTAATTTATATATAATCATAATACAAAATAAAACGTGCGGTTCTCTCGGGCAGCAGCCGCCACTGGTCGATAGTCCAGAGGGACTTGAAGGAAAGCGAGATAGAATCTGCTGCCGCGCGGGATAGAAATAAATGGAGAAGACAGACAAGGAGAGCCAACCCAAGATAATGGGATAAGACTTGTTTCTTTATTTCGTGCATACACACACCCACCCACACGCACATGATATATATATAATGATGTATACAACCTTATTCTTAGTTTATACTAAACCTCTTAAGGGGTCATTGTACTCATCATTATGACCAACTTTTACTATGGAACCAACCCAGAAAGCGCTTTTAGCCGCATAGTAAAAGTTGTTCATATTGTTAAGGGGTCATTGTACTCATCATTATGACCAACTTTTACCATGGAACCAACCCACATATTGTTAAGGGGTCCGTGTACTCTTCATTATGACCAACTTTTACTATGGAACCAACCCAGAAAGCGCGTTTAGCCCCATAGTAAAAGTTGTTCATATTGATAAGTACAATGACCCCTTAAGAGGTTTAGTATTAACTAAAAATAAGGTAATCTGAATTCTATTATCACTTGCTTTAACGGTGAAGGAAAACCTCGTGAGGAAACCTGCACACCTGAGAGTAATCCATACAGTTCTCGACGGTGTGTGTAGTCTACCAACCTGCATTAGGCCAGTGTTGAGAAGGCCCGTGCCCAGCAATGGGGCAGTAATAGGCTGGTTATGTTATGTAAGAAGAATAAGGTTGTCTCACCGATGCCGTCCATGACAGTGTTCTTCTTGGTGCAGAGCAGGATCTTGTTGAAGTCCGCGAACACGATGAGCGAGCCAAGCCGCCTGAACTCCGCCACCAGCATGAGGAACAGCTTCTTCATCAGGTTGTACAGAGTGCGCCGCAGGGCCGGGTCGTACAGGAGCGACGACGAGGTTTTTAGCCATCTGTTGGAGAATTGTTACGTCAGACAGTTGGTCCTAATTTTGTAAACATGTTTCTGTGGTTTCTAATCTAGAAGTATAGCAAATTATACTAAATTCTAAACAGTAGTAGTAGAGAGAGTTTCAGTAGTAGTAGAGCTCTTTAGTGAAAGAGCTCATCCGGGGAAGTACTACCACCGTACCTACTTCTCCGCAAAATAGTGATGCTTGCATTGCTGTGTTTCGGTCTAAAGGGTACGGGTGAAATTACAATCACATGAGACTTTCCATCTTCATGTCTCAGTTTGGCGAACTGACTTGCGGTACCATTTAAGCAACAGCCTAGGTGGTGTTGCAGTTGTTATGGGCAAAGGTAAACGCTTAACATCAGGTGGGCCTTTAGGTCGTTTCGCCATCCTATACTTTAAAAAAACGGTCTTTCGCACCGTATGGGGTGCATTAAAAGAGCCTCCACGAGTGACGATACTTAATTGATTGTTCGGCGCACCCTGAGCAGACAGCTACCAACTTGCTGACTAAAAACTCTTTTTTACATAGCATGAGCTATTATCAATATGTATGTAGCTCATGTCGACACAATAGAAGAAGATTGTCTATCAGATTATGAGATCGGAATTTAGGTTTAGAAAAATGTTGACGAATCTTAAAGGTACAACTACCGGCGACAGCAATCGACCGCAGCTGCTGCTGTCGCCGCCTGCAAGCGACACCAATGGTTCCTATACATTTTCTATAAGGTTGTATGAAAGTAAATTACGAGCGCAGCGACACTGTCGCCTACAAATATACAAACTTAATAGTGTCGCTTACAGTCGATCACTGTCGCCGGCGCTGGTGTCGGATAGTTTTGTTTTTTTACATCGTTAAAAAAAATAACTATCATAAACTATCGTTCCGTGTGGTGCCAGACGTAAAGAATTGCACCACACTATCTCCTCTTACGAGTGTCGTAAAAGGCGACTAAGGGATTCACCAGAGGATGGGCGTTCTCTGAGTATTTTACCAACCAACTGCGATCACCAACCCGCCTGCCAAGCGTGGCGATTATGGTATATCCCCCCTGTTGGGGGAGGCCGATGTCCAGCAGTGGACGTCTTTCGGCTGAAATGATGATGATGATGACATCATATCGAAAAAGTTTTATAAGCAAGAATTTTGTTCACACTACCTATAAAAGTGTGATATCTGGAAATCAGCAAAGACGTTCTTGTACTGTGTGACGTCACGCAGCCACGACGCGATCATTGTGCGCAGGATCTTGAACGCCGCGCTACATTGAGCCGTCTCGTCGTACGTCATTGATGCGTTAGAACCTGATAGAAAATGAAAATTACGTAGAAGAAATCCGAAGCCTTGGCAAGTATTATAGAATATGAACTGACGCCTTAAAATTCTTGAGGATTGCTGAACCAGTTACGAAGAAAAGTTGTGAAGACTACTTATTGGTTTAGTCAGTCGCATCAACTACGTATACAGCCCAATAGACGCCTATTGTTGAGTATGATGTGTATTTTGAAGTCGGTTAATAATATAACCTGAAATAGCAAGAAAATCTGCTCGAGCGCTGTCTCAACCACACTTGCGTAAATAAAGATCAAATCTCTGCTCCAGTATTAATCTACAACTGAGTAGATGACACTTTAGAATAGAGCTGAAGTCAGCTCAACTGTGATCAATGAATCTATCATCATTTCAGCCGAAAGACACATGCCTGCTCCACTGCTAGACATAGTCTCCCCCAAAGGGGTGGATCTATGCTTGAGGAATTTTCTAACGCTGCAAAGCTTCCGAAACGTCAGGAAAACCAATTTAAATAATATACGCGATTTAATCCGGTTAAACTTATTTTATTATATGTAGTGATCGCGAAAACCTAATAAATTATTATGAATTTCCTAAAATTAAAACTCCACTCAAAACGAGTTCTGAAGATTAAAATAAAAAAATTGATTGATTGATTGATTTGATAAAAGCTTGAGTTTCGTTCTGTGAAACGGGTCTTATAGTTTTATAGATACGACTCACCAGCATTGGCCATAGCGTCCTGTATATTAGCATGTTGGGCCCCGAAGGAGGTGGCGACACTCGTGCCTTCCATCTGCAGGATGCTGTGAGCTTGTAGCAACGCGCACACTGCCAACGCGTCCGTCTCTAGTTCTACGCAGACGCTGTCATATGCGCCGCTCGCGTTGTGGGTGCAGCCTGATAGTTCTTCCACTTCGCTTACCAACCTAAGAACGAAAGTACACGATAATAAATGAGGACCAAAGGCCATTTATCCTGGCCTTCCTGCATTCATCCTGGCTAGAAATAAAAAGGTGAGAACAATAATGGAAAAATATAAAATTTCTAATGTTTAAGCAGCCAAGTAGAGTTTTTTTTTTTTTTTTTTTTTTTAGTATAGGATGGCGAAACGAGCTAAAGGCCCACCTGATGTTAAGCGGTTACCTTTGCCCATGACAACTTCAATACCACCTAGGCTGTTGCCTAAATGGCACCGCAAATCGGTTCGCCAAACTGAGACATGAAGATGGAAAGTCTCATGTGATTGTAATTTCACCGACACCCGTACCCTTCAGACCGAAACACAGCAATGCAAGCATCACTATTTGGCGGAGAAGTAGGCACGGTGGTAGTACTTCCCCGGACGAGCTCTTTCACAAAGGAGCTCTACTACTACTAAATTACCACTATTACTATTTCTCACAAATCAAGTGGCGAGTTTTAGAATTAAACACACGATTTTAAAAGGTGTATAAGGTCTATATGTGGCATTGCCCCGGACGTGTCGTGTCGTCCGTACTTTAAATTTCTAAAAATACTTCCTTTGCCTTGCCTTTACATATTAGAGGTAGGGAAATTTACTAAACAGCACCCTAATATATTTATGCTTGCAAAGGACTTAACACAAAGAACTAATATCAGAAATCCAAATAGACTAGTATTAGACATTATTCCTAGAACTAGTAGGTTTCAAAAGAATTGTTACGCTATGTGCATATTAATTTATAATAAAATTCCAAAAAGGATTAAAGAACTACCCTTAAATAAATTTATAGCAGCACTAAGTTACTGGTTATTGCAGAACACTTTCTATTCAATCGAAGAATTTTTAAAGTATTGTGACAAGAAAGAATAATATTACATGTGTTTGAATTATATATTCTATTTTTAATTATTATAAAGAATGTGTAAAAATGTCAAAATATAAAAGTTCCTAGTTATAAGTAAAATTTGCATGCTGTTAGTGATGGCTAAATGGGCTTGAACATATTTTTATCATGTAACAACATTCGATGTACCCTATTTATTGCAAATAAAGATATTGTATTGTATTGTATTATTTGGTTCACTAAACCAATAAAGTAAGTACTGCTTTTCTAAATAGTCTAAGTCGCAATTCTGTTGTTGTTTGCTTGATACGTCTAATCTACTTGATACATTTCGACACGGTTTTCACCATCATTTATTCAATTCAATTCAATTTATTTATTTCAGATAAATTACAATAAATTATAAATTATCCATATCTATAATAATAAAATAATAATTATCATGTCATGCAAATATAAAATAATCCATACAATAAAAATAATAAACAATATGTCATGCAACAAAAAATATATAGTTATTATAGTTATTATTATAGTTTCCTGGGGGAGGTTTACTTATATAATACATTCATAATTTAAAGGCCCGGGCGAGTCACTGGTCTAATCAAGGAGGCAAATAATTCAAGCTAGTTCTTCGTTATTGATAACGATCTAAGTTTCTAAAATAACTGTTAAACATACTGTAATACCTGTTATCATCGGTTTCTCGTCCGCCGAGATCCGGCCGATCTCTATTGGAACACCACAGCACGAAGTTATGTTTGACGAGGTGACGCGCGTAGAACAGATCCGCTCCAAACAGTGTGGGGTCCGCGGGCATGTTGCCTAGAGGCACGTGGAAGTATCTGGGCACAGAATAATCTTATTAAACGAAGGTTTCAGTATCAGGGCATGCCATCAAAATAATCTACTTAATGAAATTCTTAAAACCGACTGACGGACTCTTCTCATGGGTGTCGTAAAAGGCGACTAAGGGATTCACCAGAGGATGGGCAGCAGCGTTCTCCGAGTATTTAACCAACCAACTCCGATCGCCAACCTGTCTGCCAAGCGTGGCGATTATGGCATATACCCCCCTGCGGGGGAGGCCTATGTATAGCAGTGGACGTACTTCGGCTGAAATGATGATGATGATGATGATGATGATGATGATGATGATGATGATGATGATGATGACTGACGGACAACGCACAGCCCAAACCAGGAGGAGGATGAAATTTTGCACAGGAGTTCTTTAGATGCCGTAGGTGAGCACTAAGCAAGAATTTTTGAAAATTCATCTCCTAAGGGGGTTAAATAGGGGTTGAAAGTTTGTATGAAGAAAACACGGGATCAAATCCACAGGCACGGGCGTCAGCTAGTATTTGAATAAACATAATATAGATGTAGAAATGTGTTTTATTTGGAAGGCCGAGAAAAGCGCACCAAGAATAGCGTAGGAATAGCATTTTGATGGCGCCAACACGTTTTTTGAAGAAGTCTCGCGAATTTCAATCATATTACAGTACGCGTAATTTAACTGTGCCCCTGTGAAACCAAGCGTTGCGAAGGGCCACGCAGGTACAACTAGAAATCTTTCCGGTGAACCACCACTAAGGCTAAAATCGCTTGCACTCAATTTGCGATGGCAGCGGTAGTATGTGTAATGTAATAGGATTCGTTCAAGGAATTTGTATCACCGCGAAGACAGTCGAGTAATAAATGTAAGCATGCATAGAACATTAACGAACGACTAAGACAGCGAGAACATGCAGTCCCCAACATTTTGCCGCTCAGATGAATTACCTATCAGAGTCTTACCGCCATTACTGCGCATGCGCAATACTGATTTGGTTGCAAAATTGACAACTGTACAGCCACCTGGTGTTGTTTTCACAGGGGCAGAGTTATTTTACGCGTATTGTACAATAAGTTTTCTGCTGAGTAACTTTGACGAAACATCTAGGTTAGTCAAAATTATGTCTTGATTATATCGGTGCGCGAAAAGTCCCGAAAACATAGTGTGACTTTTTTTTCAATAATTACTTCACCAAAGCCGTAAGACTCATTATTTTAATCCCGGTTTTTGACATGGTGTCATTTAATCATTCGAGTAACCACAAACAACATTAGTCAAACCATTCATTCGTACGTTTTACATTAAAACTAGTAGGGGTAAGAGATATTCAGCACCAGCGACAGTATTAGTCCCGGAAAATCCACGTCATTGTTACAACACTCGCAGAAGTCTACCAAAGTTCCATAGGGATGCGCGATAAGGTCTTTCTGTGATAAACTGAATTACACGCGTGTTAAGCATCGGGCAGAAGCTAGTACTAAATACGAGGAAACTATTGAATTCTTGAGGGAAAAAATAGGTAGGCTTACCTGCATTGTTCAATAGTAAGTTGCAGTACAGCGTCCAATCCTAGGTAGTGCCGGACTATGGCTCTGGCACCGATACGTTGCCACTCCAGCGAGCTGTACAAGGTTTCCACATCGCGGACGTGAATCGGTACGAGCGGAAAGTCCGATAAACCTGTAGGATAAAAAAAATGGTGGAACTTTCGCTTGACCCATAGGAAGTAACATCAAATAACATTGTTGTTAAATAAAATCATGTGTCCTGCAAACAGTTTCTTTTTGTTGAAAAATATATTTTCCGGAAATGAGAGATTTGCAGGAGAACGAAGGTAACTGACATAGCTCGAAGAATTGCCAAACTTAAGTGGCAGTAGGCGGGACACATTGCTCGCAGAACGGATGGCCGATGGGACAGTAAAGTTCTGTGGTGGCGACCGCGTACTGGAAGGCGCAGCGTGGGTAGGCCCCCCACAAGGTGGACCGACGACTTGGTGAATGTCGCGGGAATCCGCTGGATGCGGAAAGCACAGGACCGGTCATTGTGGCGATGCTTGGGGGAGGCCTATGTCCAGCAGTGGACGTCATTCGGCTGAAATGATGATGATGATGATAATATTTTCAGGAAAAGCTTTTATAAGACACGGAATGTTACATTGCTTCTAACATTATATTTCATTTTTTACCGGGCATGAGTTGCATAAGCAGATGCGGCGTCATTGTGGCTTGTAACGCTAACAACGTGGGCCCGCAACGTTCATCCTTGTAACGTTGCAGAGCGCGTTGCAGATGTCGGCTGACTGCGCGCGCTTCTGTTTCGATCACCACTTCCCAGGTTAGTTCCGCGCCTGGTAAGGTAGCTTCCTCAGTGCCTAGGTTGATCCTGTAGGAAAGAGTTCCCATATAAGTTCTTTAGCGTTTTCAATAAGTATTTTTTTTCTAATAGCTTTTTATCTCTACGTTACGTATTGAGAAGTTGCCAGGAATTCTCAACTTTAGGGAGTTAGAATCTTAATCGCGCACTAGACTGACGTCCAAAAGATGACGTAACTGACGCACAACAACTCGAACAACAAAAAGATGCCCAAAAATAGTAATTTACCTGTATCGTTAGTGTGTTTAAACCCAAATTTCCCAGAAACGAAAAATTATCTGCAGTTCATACAAATACTTATTCCGCGTACGAATCAAAACCGCTATACCTTGCACAGAAGTCAAGCGCTCAGCTATTTCGCCAATCGTGTCATAAGCTGCTTTTTTCACTATGGGGCACCTCTTTTTCTGGAAGAGTGCTAATTCCAGCAGTGGAGTACAGTTTTACTTAGCAGTCCTCTCAACAAGATACAGCATGTTCAAATGCTCATGTTAGGCACTTGGTTGGTCTTGACAGTATCTAGCACGTATATGTAGGCTTGCTTCACTGGCGGCAGTACTAGCGCCCAAAAACTGCGCGACGAGTTCAGAGCAGAGTGCCGGTAGAGGTACTTCACTGGGGTTATACCACCGTGGGATGAAGAGTTTTGAAGACCTATTTTACTTACTTGGCAGTCCTCTCAGCGAGATACAGCGTGTTCATGTTAGGCACTTGGTTGGTCTTGACGGTATCCAGCACGTATATGTAGGCTCGCTTCACTGGCGGCAGCACTAGCGCCCACATGCTGCGCGACGAGTTCAGGGCAGAGTGCTGGTAGAGGTAGATGTGCTTCACTGGCGGTATGCCGTCCTGGGATAAGGGGAATATTGAATAGAAATAACTAGATGCAAGGTTCCGTGTGGTACCGGACACAAATAATAGCTTCACCCCATCTCTTTGCATGGGTGTTGTAAAAGACGATTTAGGGGTTCACCAGAAGATAGGCAGCAGCGTTCTGAGTATTTATTCAACCAACTGCGATCGCCAACCCGCCTGCCAAGCGTGGCGATTATGGCATCCCTCCCCCTTTTGGGGGAGGCCTATGTCCAACAGTGGACGTCATTCGGCTGAAATGATGAGATGCAAGGCAGTTACTAGGGCCAAATTATTGAATTAAAATAGGAGATTAATGTTATCTCTCTCTATTTACGTTACATGAAGTGCAAGAGGTGTGTCAGAAATTCAGGATCATAACGTATAGAAATCTGTAGCATCTGCATAGCCTTATAGGAAACAGGCGTGATAGTATGTATACAAACACAATAATTTACTTCTCAGACAAGTTTTGTACTACATGACTAGTGTTTGGAGTCCCCTTTTAAGCAAACAATGCCTGTATTAAGAGATATCCCTATTCCATAACTAATAAATTAACAAAGTGTACAATGCTAAGATTAAGGTTTCTATTATTTACTGTGTTATGTACCAACTTTTATGCGAATAAATGAATTGAATTGAATTTGTATATAATAATAACAAAAATTTAGAATATATTTACTAAATTTCAACTTTTCAGGATACCTAATATTATAATGTCGGTGTGTGTAATGTGTATGACGCGAGAGTTGTGTATGTGTAATGTGTATGTTTGTCTCACTGGTAAAGAAAAAAACAATGTCCACAAAGAAAATCAAGCACGGCTGCGAACTGCGAAGCGGGGATTATTTCTTAAATAATGATAAGATTGTTATGTTATGTTAGAGAAGGATGCAAGAAATGTTTAGCTATTGATGTCAACAAACTGAAGAATAGGATACGAGGACGTGAATTACCTGTTTCTGCAAATAAGGTTGAAGCGCCACACTTTTGAATTGAAGCTGGCTGAGCGAAAACGAATCCATGTTGTTTGAACCAAACTGTATCAACCTGAAAATGTAACAATTGAATTCATCATCGAATATTTAAAATAATATTTATTTCAATGAAGATAAGGTTGGAAATTGTACTTTCTGGCTTCTTGTGGATCGACTGTGCATATGCAGCCAATTTGAACTAGCACTCTGAATTCCAAACTCATTTGCGTTTCGTATATTCCTTCAATTTCTGGAGCACAGAGTTCAGACGTCAATTCCCTGCAAAGAAAATATAATATGAGCAAACAGTATAATAAAGTCAGGCATATACAAAATATTTGAACACAAGGAGTGTTCTAGAACAATTTAGTATCGGTTAAGTTGAGTTTTTTTTAATTATATATATATATATAATGGGCTTGCGTTTGACCACCACCTTACCTGATGTTAAGCAATGGTGCGGTCGACGATGATACACGCTTGCCCAGCAAAAACCTATTCACTCGAGTCTTGAAGGCCAACAGATTATACTTATCGGGAAACACAGACAGAGGTTCTTAAACTTCACTATTTGGATATCATAATTATATCCCACTAACAGCTGAAAATTAGTATTATACACAGAAACGGTACTACACGACACATGCTATCGCAATCCAAGCACAGCAGTGATTAGGATAAAGTCGATTGTTGATCAACATCGAACTCTGAAGCTGTAAAGGTTTCTCAATGCATAAACAGTGGGCAAGACTTGGAAGTGAATAGTACTCTTACTTGGAACTCTCTCTTATTCTTTTCACTTCCGATTCTGGCCTCCTTAGAGCCTAATAAAGGACTAGCATTCAATTTCGGCCCGTGCCCAGCCGTGGGACAATAATGGGCTGCTTATGTATGTATGCTATGTATATTTGTTTTGTTTTTAAATAAATAATCGTAATTTTTGTTATTTCCTAATCACTTAGTGCCAATTTTCATTTTATGAACAAATTATAATCTGGGTCTGAGAATTAATTTTCATTTTGTTCGATATTTAGCACATTTGATATTTTTTACTACAAAAAACAAACAAAACACTTTTGTTTTAGGAGGATACTCTTGACAAAGTAACAAAATACTTACTCCTGATGCTCCCTATACAAGTTCTCAGGCACAGTGTACTGGTATAGATGCAGTACGGGATGCGCTCTCGGCAGTATCCTGCTGCATTTCCGCCAGTACTGGCCGCTATCCGTCGGTCGACACACTCGCTGGTTCACGTAGAATATTCGAGGGACCAACAACTTGATCTGATGCAGTTCAGAGCCTACTAACGCCCAGACCTTGAATAACCCTGGCTCGGCTGTTTCGGCCACCTATTAAAGGATAAAGGACAGAGACAAGGTTATATAGGACCAATAATGCTATACCGCTCTCGCAACGGAACAAAGTTATCTCCAACACTTCATTTCATACTGAGGCCAAGGACACTCAAATTTTGTCGAAGAGAAATATTAAATCGATTATCCGTTAATCGATTTAAAGTTTCCCGACAGAATCTGAGGGCCTAGCATGAGTTTTTGCGGTATCGTGTAGTTATCGACAAATTTTATATGGGAATTTTACCAGCGCCACGTGTGCGTATATTTGGAACTAAAGAAGGCCCATATAAAATTTGTCGATAACCACACGATAACGTTGGCTATACGATACCGGAAAAACTCATGCTAGGCCCTCTGAGTGTCCTTTATTTCACGTCTCGATGTCTTTTCGTTGACGCCGCAAATTATTTATGTTTGTCTTCACAAAATGGTTGTTAAAGAATAATTAGATCATTATCCTTTTCCATAAAGTCGGTGTTTGCAATCTCATTACATTCGGCACCGTTTGTTCTACGAAAATTTTCAAGAACAATGTTAAATATAATTTCGAAAAATCATCATTACCTGTATAATCTGCCAGGGTGTGTTGAGCAGCGTGCGTTGCGCTCTTCTGATGAACCCTCCGAGGGTGGTCGCCGGGCCAGTCTTAGGCGGCGGCATCATTTCCTTGTCCATTTTTCCTAATGAACAAGTTCTTTTGTTTATAGCAAGTAATTCGTTTCAGATAATTGATCTGTAGTTTTGACATTGATCTTCAAAAGCAGTCTGTTACCCATGAGACAAGAAAGATTTTGTGACTTGCAGGCGCCCAAAAAAGTAAACAGCCTGTACAGTCGACCGCACGTTAGTAGTAAGTAACAGTTTTCAGAAGCGAAGCACTCACTTGTACTCTGTCTCGCTCACTCATATTGGTAACAATACGCGCAGTCCAGACAATGTTTCTGTGGGATAACGTTTCACTTCTTGCGAGTTAGGTAGGTCTCCATCCCAAATGTGCATTAAGAAGCTTCGCTTTAATAAACTGTAAACGACATAATGCTATAAGGAATAATAATAACACATACCTCTTTTATTTCGATTACGTAGACCGCGTTGTTCCATTTGCCAGAGCCATTTCTTCTTTTGGAACAGAATCCACTGCTTTCGCTCTACCTAATAATAAAATACGAGTATAGACAAATATGTTTCGTGTGGTGGCGTAAAGAATTGCACCACCCTATATCTTCTCATGGGTGTCGTAAAAGGCGACTAAGGGATTCACCAGAGTATGGGCAGCAGCGTTCTCTGAGTATTTAACCAACCAACTGCGATCGCTAACCCGCCTGCCAAGCGTGGCGATTATGGCATATCCCCCCAAACTGCTTGGGGGAGGCCTATGTGCAGCAGTGGACGTCTTTCGGCTGAAATGATGACGTCATACGTGACAGGATATGTTAGAACACAAAAAAAATTTAACACCTATTCTATGTACCATATTCTAGCAAATAAATAAATTGAATTGATGAAGAGACAAATAAAAGGTTTTTTTTTATTTGTATTAGCTACAATCATCGACTAAACAGCCCAATAGACGCCTATTGTTAAATATAATGCGTACAATACATTCTGTCAACTAGCCGAGGTACGAGGAAGCGGGGTATTGAAAACCGATTGGCCCTACCAAGGCGGCTATTGGTTATTCACTAATGCGGAAGTATTTATAAGTGGTCGAAAGTGATTTAGTTATCAAGTGGCGAATAGTGGCGACCCACATCAGATCTATTAGTCAGATGTGTTGACAGCATAGAAATCTAAATAATAAGGTAATAGAAGTGGTAAAGGCGCATGAACTTGTCGCCGCGTGCAGGTGTCTCGTAAGGTAGGACACCAGTGCGCGAACAGTTTGCTTGATCATCAGTACTGTTGTATCTTGCAGCATATCTAACAGCGGATGCTAGAAACATGCGTAACAACAGGCGTAATTGCGTATTTGTGTTGGCAGCGGCGAACCGGCGACACGCGCTCCTTTCTTAAAAGACAGTAGATAACATTTCTATTACCTTATTATTTCTATTGTTGACAGACATTAGTCGTCTGTTATGAAGCGTCTATGGGCTGTATGGTCAATGGCTACGATATTGGAATACGATACCTTAGTGTTACCAAACGGTGGCGGCGCCCCCAGCGCCTCGCGCCAGCTCTGCGACTCCTTGGGCGGAGTCTCCTCACGCTTGCGCTTCACAGTATGCACTACCGGACGAATTATACCACTTGAATCATTGGTAGTCTTGCCTATGTCTTCGATGTCCACTTCAGTTTCCTAAGAGAGTTTGATAGTGTGTGTTATTAAGTAGGGATAATTATGTTTTTATTGTTATAGTCTGCCAACCCGAAGTAGGCCTGCGTGGTGGACTAAAGCCATGTATTCACTGGACAGCAATTGACGCGTAACCACTTAACAAATTATATTATCACGCTGGTGTAGAGATTGCATACGTCGATGAGTATCACTATTTGGGTCAAATAGTCTCCTTCCAGGCAAGACAAAAGAAGTTGCAAGGCACACCAAAAATGCCTGGAGGAACTATTGGGCCATGAAAGATCTAATGCAGGTTGATCAACCTATATCCCTCAAAAGAAGACTCATGGACGTGTGCATTCTTCCCATCCTCACATATGGATCTCAAACATGGTCTTTGACAAATCAAATGAGGTCCACGCTCGAGGTTTGCCAGAGAGCTATGGAACAGAGTGTTCTGGGCATAAAACTTATAGACCGGTCAGACCGGATAAGGAACACAACGATCCGTTCCAGAACTAAAATTGCTGACGTCACCCGGAAGGCTCCCACTCTAAAGTGGAATTGGGCTGGACATATATTCCGCATGTCAGACGACCACTGGGCCAAACTAACAACTCAATGGGTCCCTTTACATGGCAGACGTCAACGCAGGTCCAGACGGAGATGGCGGGATGAGCTGGACTCCTTCCGAAAAGAACATGCAGAACTATGACTTATGTAACGCCAGTATGTACCATGTTTCATACAAATAATCATTTCATTACTTATTATTGCAAATCAGTTGCTGCTTGCTTATGAATTACTTATTTTTAAAACTCAAAAGTGTCTCAACATCCAGACAAACCTGTGTAAGGTTTTTGTGATGTTTTTGTAATTATTTTTGTGTATATTTTAAGTTAAATAAATTCAAAAAACAACATTTAATTTCAAAGACTGGACTCTTTCAGCAACAGACAGGGAGAAGTAGAAGGAGAGTAGGGAGTCCTTTGCCCTGCAGTGGGACACTTCAGGCTTATAATAAAATGGTATTATTTTAATGTTATTTGTTATTATTCGAAAACAAAGCAGAAAAGAATTCAAGTACAGTAGCGGTAATAAACAGTCACTCACCATAGCACCATCAGCACTAGTGGAGGGTTCCTCCCCATCGTCCTCAGTACTTTTCAGCTCCTTAGGTTGCACGCTGAACATGTCGGTGATCTTCTGAGTCTTGAACTTGTCGGTCTTCGCCAACATCTTCTTGTGCAGCCAGTCCGGGTACTGGCATCGGGGTACTGGGTTGTCTAACTGGGCAAGGATTTCCATATTTAAGTTTTGAGATTGAACTATCTGATAATTTTGATGCGTCCAGATAATTTTGATGTGTCCAGATAATTACGAAATAATTTCGGTTTATCGGTCAACGAAATGCAGTTTTAAGAATGCACAGTATCAAGTTTAGTTCTAAAGATCTTATAGGAACTCGATAGCACCAGAGAATTAAAGGGGGAATATTAGTAACACTTTTGAGGAGTGGTACTTTCTTCTTTAAAGCGGCTTTACCGGAATATCATTCGCAAGAAAGTGATCCCTGGGGAAGGTCACGACCCTCAGTATTGCGAAATACGACTGAAGGAGGAGGAGGATATTCAGACACTAGTGGTGGGGAAATTAGAGTGGGAGTGACGACTCTCTTGTCTATCAGTTTAAGTATGTTTACACTTGCCTAAATGCAGTCTTTTTCATTGAGTGCACTGAATTTAGATGTGTAAAGCCGCCTTTAACGCTATGAATCAGTTCGAATTTTCGTAGTGCCTGCCGTCCAGCGTATATCTAGCACCTTCAATTAACAGCTGATTATTAGGTTCTGAAATCTGGCTGCTATGTAGTGTAGTCGTTCTACTGTTATGACTGCCAAAACCTACTCAAAACTAGACCTATCCTTTAGGGTAAGTTTACACAAAAAACTAATTTGTAAACATTCGTTACAGTACCAAATTCATGTGTTAAACGACTGTTTTCATCTTTTACGTCGGTTTTTCCCACAAAAAATCTAGTAGACCCAGCTAAATCTACTAAAGTTGTCAATCTACTGAAAACGGCTGCTGCTATGTTGAAGAATAGCTACTCACGCCCTGCATTGCAGCTGGTATGGTAATAATCTTCTGTATCGCACCGCTCAGCCGCTCTATATAATACGCCCAGTCCAACACGTCCCGTATATCGATGTCTTCAGTGATGCTGTTGTCCTTCAGCCATCGACGAAGGTGGTGACGTGTTACCGCGGCCGGGGACTGAAAGATGGCGAGAGGAATCGCGCGTTCAGTCACCGGAGCACCCTCGGGCTTCTTTGATATTATGAATCTGGAAGTAAGGTAGGATATTACTTGGATATTACTGAGTTGAATGTTAAGGTCAGTATATCAACTGGTGAAGGCAGGTCAAGATCCCAAAGTGATAAAAACGTTTTTTTAAACCACGTCTTTAAAAAGAAAGCGAGTAATATTGCATTGTCATCCAGTCCTGAGCTATGTTCAAAGTTTCAAGTCTCTAGCTCATCGGGATGTCAGTTTAAAATCGATTGCAAAATTTGTACCGAACAGAAAGACATGACTGAAAGCGAGTTAATAAAAACGTGGTAAAATACCATTAAAGGATTTGGTATACTACATGTCAATATGCAACTAAAATAGCCACCGGATTATAGATGGGATGTCCATCCAAAAATTCCGAACACGCGTCTACACGGATTTTGATAAACCATTTTCAGTCTCGTGAATCTTATATACAACGTGTATCAGAAATGCGTGGTCATATTTGAAGAGCTCATTCAGGGCATAGCATAGAACAACATTTACTATGGGACCAACCCTGAAATAGCGAAAAAAATATCAACTGTTCCCTACTAAATCATCGATGTCGCTCGACAAAATGTAAGGATCAGCTGATATTTTTTCGCGATTTCAGGGTTGGTCCCATAGTAAAAGTTGTTAGATGCCCTGAATAAGCTCTTCAAATATGACCACGCATTTCTGATACACGTTGTATATTTCCGCAGTTTCTACGAGGGATCTCATAGTTGTAGAATTATTGTTAAGATAGTATTAATCTTAACTTTAAGGTTTTATAATTTTCAAACAAAAAGAGCACCAACCTGCAAGCCAACCCCGCATCCTTCACCATCTGATCCCCCAAGAACTCCGCCAACCGTTTCGCCGTCGAAATAGACGTAGATTTCTGTCCCCCATAGTCCTCAAGCTTCTTCGACATCGACCTGTTCTCGGAGATCAGCTCGAACAGCTCCGAGTCAGGCATATTGCTGCCTTTACTGTACAAAACGTCAAGCCAATAGTCGGCGACTTTAGCTACCGCGTTGTAGCAAGACTTCAGGTCGTTCCCCTTAAGGAAGGCTTCGAAAACGGAAGATTGGAATATCTTGATGAGCTGCAGTTCACCACGGCGTTTTACTTCGAAACCTGGTAGACATAATGGGTATATGTAAAAGTTCAAGGTGGACCCAGAGAGCAACGACACGCATTTTTTGTTCAGTTTAATATCGGTCCCAATCGGACCACTGAAACCACCGAATATTTTCAAAAGTTTTTATTTCGAATCAGCAATTACAAGGACATTCAAAAAGTTAGTTAAGAATCTAGTGCAATTAAAGTTCCGGGCCCTGGTTTATGTGTTTTGTTGAAGTGGAAAGAGTGGAAAAGATCAAGGTAATCGAAAATTTTCATGCTTGCCTTTAAACCGCTTCCGCAACATTCTGACGTGAATCAGAGTATAAGCAAGTTAAATTAGGCGTCAATTGGCAGCAATACTATTATACGGATCTCCACTTCCAGTTTAAGCCACATCCTTTCGCCTGTACATTGCTGTTGATTGGATCAATAAACCTATCGCAGTTCACTGCCGGACAGGTCTATCGCAGTCCACTGCCGGACAGGTCTCTCTCAAGTTGCGCCACAGTTCTCCGCTTTCCACATCCAGTCCATCCCAGCTTCCTTTTAGGTCGTCGATCCATTCATTATACATAGTTGATTTCTTAAAACCTAAAATTTCCGCCGAAGAAGACAGTCAATTAAGTAAGATAATAAAATAGATACACACCTTTCAACTCGGCGAGGGACCCGTCGAAGTTGAACACAGCATATCTCTTCTTCAGTCTCTTGCCCTCCTCTTTAGAAGCGGGCAGCACCATGGCCAAGTAGGGTCCATCGACTTCAAAGAATATAGAGTTCTCTGCCCGCTGTTCGTACTTCTTTTGCTCAGGGTCCACTAGATCGAAGTATTGGTCGTTCGTAAAGTGATCCTGGGAGGAAAATTTTTAGGTAACTTACATATTTAATGAAAAAAATCTGAATGATCTAACTTCATCGAAAGTAAAGGCCTTGTGAAAAGGGCAACACCAGTTTGTGAATTGAACGACTGTTCATCAAAAATTTAACATCAAAGATGTTTATTAGTTGCGCAGATAAAGAATAGAATTTAAAATGGCAGCATCTGCACTTGCCTCTCGCTCACACGTATGTACAGTATTATGTGAGCGAGAGGCATATACACTAGAGGTGCCGCCACTTTCAATCCCATTCTTTATCTACGCAAATAGTACCAAATTGTACCCTATAATTGGTTCTCCACCTTCTTATATTCAGTTCTCTCTACAGTTCTACAATAATCTAATTCTACAGGTATTAGACAGTAATTGGTCTATCCATGAAATTCAAATTCTATGAAAGCTTCCCATTTTTTCTAAGCAACTTACTTTGACCATTGAGTTGAGCACTGCGTTTGGAAATGACACGTTGATCTTCTTTTTCTTCGGGTGTGTTGTTAACACGGTCACGTTTTCAGGGAACGACGACGGCAGTATACACCAAATACCTGTATTTATTAATAATTGTGTAATAAATAGAGAATAATGCATGGAATTAGTAGCCACCACTTTGCACTTTCACTTCCATCAATTACCTGTATCTTTTACGTGTACAATAACGTGTAACTAAGTACAGTTTAGTGAGAGCGAAAGCTTAGAATGTTAAATTACACGTGCATGATACAGGTCAGTCTCCGGCTTAATAATAATAATATAATATTTATTTCAGACGTTTGTCTACCCACTGATCACAGTGCAGTGTGTAAATGAATATAGTGGCGCAGCAGTGGAGAGTCCCACCTATCCGCGAACACGCTTAGCATGCTGTTGTGGCTGGACCCGACACGACTCAACAGCGACGCACATTAAGACTTGAGCTTTATTCATGATTGATGACAATATTGTCAGAACAGCAGCAAACATTGGTTGAAATCAGCATAAAACTATACGGCGGTCATTTTGTCGGACCGACGGAAACGACCACAGGAAACAAATATTCGTTTCTGCCCCTTTGCCATTATTATATTTTTGCATAGGATTCCATAAAAGCAAAACCGGCCAAGAGCATGTCGGGCCATGCTCAGTATTATAGGGTTCCTTAAGTAGGTGTAATTACAAACGAATCAAATCGAATATTAATCATGGCTATTTTAGTTTTTGCAATAATCGGCAGCATTCGCGACTCAGAGCGTGTTGTTAGTAGCGCCATCTAGCGATAAATTCAAGAAGCCAAATTTAAGACGTTTGTCATTTCAAAGTTACTTTTTGTGATTTTTTCAAATAGAAAGTAGCTAAAGGAGCATTATTTGCTATGATAATTTTTCTCTAAGGTCAATGACCTTTGAACTAGGACGTTTTAAGTATTTTTCAGTTTTCTCTCTATAACTCAAAAAATTATAATCACATTATACTCGAAATAATTTTAAAAGAGAGTTTTCACAAAGGTCTATCAATGTGGAAGATTATAAGTTTCTACATTGCATAGTTTAGAAATGGCAGGGGGGGGGACACATTGCAAGCCACTTTGGCGGGCTATATTTCGCAGATGGTACACCTGATAAAAAAGTGGTGTATCAAACATTACCTTCATTTTAGTAGACCTATTCAATGATATCCCACACGAGGGGGTGCAGCGAAAAATTTTTTTTTTCTCCATTTCACATGTATGGACACCACCCCTAAAATACGGAAAAACTATTCTTTTATTCTTTTAAAATTGAGATCTATATGTCATATAGATCTATATGTCTACATGTGTTTTAACAAAATTTCATTTACTTATGTTTATAACTGTAGAAGTTATTAAGCTGTAAAGGATTAGGACAGACGGACAGACGGACAGACGGACAGACGGACGGACATGACGAAACTATAAGGGTTCCTTGTAGGACTTCGGAACCCTAAAAAGCAGTGATAGCCTAGCGGTTGAACGCTTGCCTTCCATGCCCGCACTTCTCGAATTTTCGAATTCATGTGCGGATCATAATTTGATTATCACTTGCTTTAAAGGTGAAGGAAAACATCGTGAGGAAACCTGCACATCTGAGAGTGCGCCATACAGTTCTCGATGGTGTATGCAGTCGGCCAATCCGCACCAGGCCAGCGTGGTGGACTATGATCTTAACATTCTCATTCTGAGAAGAGGCCCGTGCACAGCAGTGGGACAATAATGGGCTACTTATGTTATAGGATTCCATAAGCTCTATCACCATAGGAAAATTGAGCGGCCCGCCGCGCGGCTGTCTGCCGTCCGGCCAGCGCCCACAGGTGCTAAAAATGCCTATTACTCAGGAATCACTGACCTTAATTTATTCTATAAAGGTTGTTCAAATGGACAAATAAACTATAATTCTTCTTACTCCTTTAACTCCTTACCATCAGTATCCAATTCAAGAGGCCTGCCGACTTGCTCAATGATCTCTCTGGCTTTCATGATGATGTTCGCGCCCGTGTAACATACGATACCAGCCATCTCCATACTGTGCCAGCGAGCACTGTATCAGAAATATTTCCATAAGTTGTGTTATGATAATTTACATTTTGAAATAGCGTGAGGTTGTTTAAATTACAATGCATTCTGAAATACTGTGATGCTAGAGTCTGAACACACTACTCTCCAATGGAAATATGGCAATACCCTGTTGCCATAATTCCACTGCAGATTTAGTGTGGACAGACTATACAGCTCCACCTGCGTTTAATGTGGTGGCTGCGGGCTACGTCCCTGCGCGTACGTAACACCGCATATGTAGCCAAGGAGGTTGGACGCGCATTTTCTCGCTCTAAAACCCTTTGATGTGTGGAAAAAACTGCTACTCGAGTTAATACTTATTGTTAAAAAAGTCATTAATAATCGCGCATTGCAAATTAAACTTAAAACTGTTGGCCACATCTACATGCTGCGCTTATTATAACTATAATTAACTCAGCTGAAGTCTGACGAAAATGTTAATTGATATATCAGAACTGAAATTATACCAGGTTCATAACTCACCCCCTCCTCACTTTTCTATAGAACGAGTTGAGGATACACTTGTGTAAAAGTTGAAGCGAGTACTTCACGAGTCTTATCTTATTATGATCTTATGACTCACCTCTTCTTCAAGACGGTATCCATAAAACGAGTTGAGCATACACTTGTGTACGAGTTGTAAAGAGACGTACAGTACTTTATGACTCTTGAGCTTATTATAATAATGCTATAACTTACTCCCTCATGACGTATCCATAGAACGAGTTGAGGATGTGTGCGACTTGCAGTTAGTCGTACAGTACCTACTTCATGACTCAGTTTATTATGATCTTATGATTATGACTTACCCTCTCCTCATGACGTATCCATAGAACGAGTTGAGGATACACTTGTGTGCGAGTTGTAGCGAGTCGTACAGTACTTCGCGACTTTTCGCTGACTTGATCTCGGCCGCGTCACCGCTTTTAACTGCGTCTGCTACTTTCGCCTTTGCTTGCTTGTTTAGAGCCTTGTATTCGTAGCGACGATCTCTATAGACAACATATTCGTTATTTTGAATTCTAAATATGTGTTGGGGTTGTGCTGTGTGTTCTTCCATACACAATTATTAATGGGCAATGGCTGCCAACTGGCTTTAAAAAAAAAAATGCAATGATATAGAAATCGAACGGAATCTGACGTCCAGATAAACTAAGAAAAGTGGTCACTTAACAGACTAATAATAAAAAACGGCCAAGAGCATGTCGGGCCATGCTCAGTATTATAGGGTTCCTTAAGTAGGTCTAATTACAAACGAATAAAACGAACTAATCAAATCGAATATTAATCATTGCTATTTTAGTTTTTACAAACAGCTCCACCTAGCGCTAAACTTGGTGGCGCTGTTACTTTGTGTTATCAATATAACACGAAGTTTCTTTTTGTGATTTTTTTAAATAGAAAATAACTAAAGGAGCATTATTTACAAAGATCATTTTTATCTAAGGTCAATGACCTATGAACTAGGACGTCTTAAGTATTTTTCAGTTTTCTCACTATAACTCAAAAATTAATAATCACATTATACTCGAAATAATTTTAAAAGAGAGTTTTTATAAAAGTCTGTCAACGTGGAAGATTACAAGTTTCTACGTTGCATAGTTTGGAAATGGCAGGGGGGGGGACACATTGTAAGCCACTTTGGTGGGCTATATTTCACAGATGGTACACCTGATAAAAAAGTGATGTATGAAACATTACCTTCATTTTAGTAGACCTATTCAATGCACCCCACACGAGGGGGTGCAGCGAAAAAAATAAATTCATCCCCATTTCACATGTATGGGCGCCACCCCTAAAATACGTTATCAAGATTTTTTTATTCTTTTAAAATTGAGATCTATATCTAAACCATTTTTTAACAAAACTTCATTTACTTATGTTTATAACTGTAGAAGTTATTAAGCTGTAAAGGATTAGGACAGACGGACGGACATGACAAAACTATAAGGGTTCCTTGTAGGACTACGGAACCCTAAAATGGAAGTGAATTCAACTGAAAGAAAAGAAAGCAAGAAAGAATAATGGTTTATTTACTACAGCCAGAGGCACACAATAACAATAATATACAATTGTTATCATCATAGACTCCTAAAAGTATAATTGTGTGCCCCGCGGCTGCACCAAATAGGCTCAGTTCAGCAAAAATGCCACAACACACACAAGACAACTAGTGTCTGGCGCTGGTTTTCAACTGGACCTTGTTTGAAAGTGTCACGGGCGCTGCTTCTATGCCCTGTTGTCAACTCAGTGCAATTTCCAACAGTAAATGTCTCATTTGATTTAGTTACCTGAACGCTCGCACGGTGTCGACGTAGAAAGAGTTCTCCTTCTGACAAATGGTGGTAGTTCTGACTTCTGTTCGAGTCACCTTCGTCTTCTTGTAAGCGACTCTGCAGTAGTCTGCTAAACGCTTCTTCTCGTATGCTGCCTAAACATAAAAACGCGTTCCTTAGCTCTATTCAAGCTTCTTCTTCTTCTATCGTGTCGACATGAGCTACATAATGATAATAGCACTTGCCGTGGGGAAAAGATTAGCCAGTCAGCAGGTTGGTAGCGGGGCTGACTGCCCAGGGCGCGCCGGACGATCAATTAAATATCGTCACTTGTGGAGGCTCCTTTAATACACCTCTATTCAAGCATAACCCCAGAAAGCTTCCTAGCTACCCACAGTTAATAACCATGACTATGTCATAGCGAGAAGTCCAACAACGCGTTTTAACAACGAGCAATGGCGTTAAATTAACGGTTCGTGTTCTAAACACAATTTTGCGCTACAAAACTCTAATAATTGATGTGGATTAAAAGACTGCCCATATTAAATGGGACTGGGCAGGACATGTCTGTCGCATGCCGACCGAGCTGTGAGCCCATCGAACAAGCATCGTGCCCTGAGACAGCAATATGGGGTGGCAGCAGACCTCGTAAGAGATGGAGGGACGAATTAGACGTCTTCATTCATATTTGGCCCAGATATAGCAAAGAATTGCAACCGATGGAAACATTTTGTAAGTATAAGTTAATTAAAATAATAATACCACAGCGGCTTGTAAAAAAATTAAATCATAGCCAAAATAGCCATAATCATTCCTAAGAAATAATTCAAGTGTAAAACTAGCAGTAACAAGAAAAAAACCGGCCAAGTGTGAGTCGGACTCACGCAGTAAGGGTTCCGTACCACCCATCGACCTGATACCCCATAGAAACTGATTTAATTTACGAGTTAGAGTATCAAAAGACATCAACGAACGTAAGCAAAAAGTGCATTTTTACATCTCTTTCTTACGTAGGTATCACCACATATGTCTACGTTTGTCCTGTTTTTAGTATTTGTTGCGAAACTACATAGTATGCACAATAATCAGACCAAGTTTGACGCTGGTATATATTACCGTTTTGAAGATAGAGCAGGAACAAAAACGTTGAAAAAAGTGCATATTTTTTGAGGTTTCTTGTATGGTGACCCCCTTTGGTTTTAGACTTTTTTTTGTTTTTAGTATTTGTCATGATACACCTCATAGCAACACAATTTCTGAGAAAATTTCAACTGGTTACCTGTTACCGTTCAAAAGATACAGCCCTGTGACAGAGAGACGGACGGACGGACGGACGGACAGCGTAGCGAGAGTAATAGGGTCCCGTTTGGCACCCTTCGGGTACGGAACCCTAAAAAACTAACCTGATCTTCTTTAGGCAAAGCATGAAACGCTCTAGTTGGTCCACCGGGGTACAATGGCGGAAACTTCTCAGTCTCCAATTGCTGTTGAATGCGCTGGTACTCACTGCGTGTTGCAGGCACTGTTTAGTAAGGAGGAAATAGTGAGAAGTCAGGCAGCCAGCACGACACAAAAGCAACCAATTATCAGCTACTGTTGCTACTAGAACCGAACAACCGACCAAACAAGGCATGAATCCCAGTGATACGAATTCAATCTTTAGCTGCTACTGTCCAAATAGACTCTGTCGACAGACAGACAGATATTGAAATAATTAGTTTGTATCACAGATTTGACGTTTACTGCGGCAGTAAATGTCAAATCTGTGGTTTGTATAAATAATACTTACAAATAGCTCAGCAATATAGGGTCTTTATACATATAACTTGTCAACGTGACATCGTAATTGTTAAATTCAATTTACTTTTTCATTGAAGGACAGCAGCGTCACTTTGCAACTCGCTTGCCCTAAGGCAACGAAATTAAAAGAAGATAACCATCTTTTCCAGGAAACTGTCCGTCTATAAACGTGATAACAATAAACTTTCTATTGCGTCTCGTCGTGTGACCCGGTGTTAAAACAAGTGTTAAAACAGGTGGATATAAAACATTTGACGGCAATACACTGAATAGTAAATAGATATAACTTACAGTAATCGCCTCGCCACATCCACTCCATGTGCCTCTGACACGTGGCCCCTGGTCTGTTATAGTCACAAACTGCGCAAATACTTGTGTTCACCATGGCTGATGGCTGCAATCTGTTGACAAATTGAATAAATCATTTAGAAAATTGTGTCCTCACCCCAGGTCAAGTAATAGTAGGCCAGCGTGGTGGACTAAGGCTTGAAACCTTCTCATTCTGAAATTAAAACCCGTGCCCAGCAGTGGGACAGTAATGGGCTCGTTATATGTCGCCTCAGATTAATGCTAAGTGGTCTTAACTCCAAACTGTAGTAAGTGTAATCATTTACTGTACGAAAGATTGGGCAAAATTGCTAAGTTTACCTGCAGGCAATCAACGAAAATCCTGATTCTGATATTTCATCATCATCATCATAAATTCAGCCGAAAGACGTCCACTGCTAGACATAGGCCTCCCCCAGGAATCGCCACAACGACCGGTCCTGCGCTTTCCGCATCCAGCGGACTCCACACCAGAACTTTATTGCCCCATCGGCCGTCCGTTGCAAGCAAGCAATGTGCCCAATGTATTTTGATATTTACTTTGCTTAAATTCAATACAACAACTATTGTTTCAGGAGTTCCAGCTTGCACCAAGAACAACCTCCATCCTTATCTTTATAATTCTCTTTCAATTTTGAATAAAATAACCATCCAAGAATCGGAAATATGACACAGAAAGACATAGAAGGAAATATCAAAATACCTGTTAGTCAAAATGATGTTCGGATACATAGCGCCGACATCCAAGTGATATATGAGGGGGTTTTCATCCCTCCTCGGATGATCCTTCATATGCTGCAACTTGGCCTTGATCTCGGCACACACCTCCTCAAAATTAGTCACCATGTCCATTGGAATCCCCTCCTCGACTTCAATGGCGTGTTTCATGGTCTTTTCAGTTGTATCCATCAGTTTCTCTATGGCTGATGGCACTATTTTGAACTTGTATTTGATGTCGGCTCTGAAAACGCCTGTGAAAATTTGTAATCTCATAAAACTAAAAGAAACCAAACAATTATTTTATTATTTTTAACGCATTTACGCATAACATAACCAGCCCATTACTGTCCCACTGCTGGGCACGGGCCTCATCTCAGTACGAGAAGGCTAAGGCCTTAGTCCACCACGCTGGCCTAGTGCGGGTTGGCGGACTTCACACACCATCGAGAACTGTATGGAGCACTCCCAGGTGTGCAGGTTTCCTCACGATGTTTTCCTTCACCGTTAAAGCAAGTGATAATCGAATATAAATCCGCACATTAATTCGAAAAGTCGGAGGTGCGGGCCGGGATCGAACTCGCACCCTCCTGCACGGAAGGCAAGCGTTCAACCACTAGGCTATCACTGCTATTTACGCATGCGAAGCGAAAACTAACAATTTAAATTGTGGAAAGAAAAATTCTGCTCGTGAGCGATTTTTTCTTTCCACAATTTAAATCGTTAGAAACCAACCATTTTGTTGGAAGACACAAAGAGAAAGGGAGTTTGGCGGTAGGTAAAATCTTATCAGTTAAACACTGGCCATTGACAATCAGATGCTATTTGTTCAATCAACAGCCAGTGGTTGAGATTGGCCGAGACTACATTATTCTGAAAACTTATATACAGTCCTGTCCGGACGATAAGAATAGATGATGCACGAACCAGACTCATGCGCCTCTGTTAGGGCAGTAAAGTACTCATATACTCTGCTTTCGACTGACAAAGCTCTATGGCTTACATCATAGTGATTATATTCTCTTTGGTTTACATTCAGAGACAAATCTAACTGTGAACTCATGCTTCCAACTGTCAAATAGCACTGCATTTTGACAGTTGGAAGAATGAGTTCACGCTTAGATTCGTCTCTGAATATAAGCCGACAGAATGAAAGAAAACCATTCAATGCCAGCGAAAGACGGTGACGGCCAGTAATGCCAATGGCGAACGAAGACCGACGGCTATTCTGACCATGAAATGCAATAAGTAGAGAACATACAAACATAATTATCACGCGACTTTCTTATTGGGGTAGGCAGAGATAATGGATTTCCTCCTGCTACGATCCTGACACACCCTCGCTTCATCTATGCATTCATGAAAGATTATACGAGGGGAGAAAAAAAAACGGCCCACGTTAAGAGTACTGTAAACCGACGAGCATGCATGAGGAGGTCTTCTTCTTCTTCTTCTTGAGCTACATAATGATAATAGCTCATGCCGTGGGAAAAGATTAGCCAATCAGTAGGTTGGTAGCGGGGCTGACTGCCCAGGGTGCGCCGAACGATCAATTAAATATCGTCACTCGTGGAGGCTTATTAGTGCACCATGAGGACGTTAAAGTAGAGAAGTAATGCACTAACCAGACTCCAGGGCCTCGACGTGTCCGCCCACATAGGTTTCGGTCTCCAGAACATGTCCATCTGCAGTCAGCTTGTTGTGCTCCTCCACTTGTTTGTTCGGGAACACGATGTTGGCGTGGAAGGCTTGTACCATCAGCAGTGATTCGCATAGTGTGCCTGAACCTTTTCGAAGGACCTGGACATTTTTTTATTATGCAAATAAAAACAGACCTAGAAAAAACTATTACAAGAATAAATAATCCACTTCTAATCTCTTTCTTAATTTGTGTCTGTATTAACTAATAATAATTATTATGATTTTCAGTCTATATTGTCCTACTGCATGGCAAAGGCCTCCCTTTTTTAGGGTTCCGTAGTCCTACAAGGAACCCTTATAGTTTCGTCATGTCCGTCCGTCTGTCCTAATCCTTTACAGCTTAATAACTTCTACAGTTATAAACATAAGTAAATGAAATTTTGTTTAAAAATAGTCTGAATATAGATCTCAATTTTAAAAGAATAAAAAAATAGTTTTTACGTATTTTAGGGGTGGCGTCCATACATGTGAAATGGGGACGTAAAAATTTTTTTCGCTGCACCCCCTCGTGTGGGGTATCATTGAATAGGTCTACTAAAATGAAGGTAATGTTTCATACATCACTTTTTTATCAGGTGTACCATCTGCGAAATATAGCCCGCCAAAGTGGCTTGCAATGTGTCCCCCCCCCTGCCATTTCTAAACTATGCAACGTAGAAACTTATAATCTTCCACATTGATAGACCTTTGTGAAAACTTTCTTTTAAAATTATTTCGAGTATAATGTGATTATAATTTTTTGAGTTATAGACAAAAAACTGAAAAATACTTAAAACGTCCTAGTTCAAAGGTCATTGACCTTAGAGAAAAATTATCATAGCAAATAATGCTCCTTTAGCTACTTTCTATTTGAAAAAATCACAAAAAGTAACTTTGACATGACAGACTTCTTAAATTTGGCTTCTTGAATTTATCGCTAGATGGCGCTACTAACAACACGCTCTGAGTCGCGAATGCTGACGATTATTGCAAAAACTAAAATAGCCATGATTAATATTCGATTTGATTCGTTTGTAATTACACCGACTTAAGGAACCCTATAATACTGAGCATGGCCCGACATGCTCTTGGCCGGTTTTTATTTATGTTATAGGATGGCGAAACGAGCTAAACGCCCACCTGATGTTAAGCGGTTACCTTTGCCCATAACAACTGCAATACCACCAAGGCTGTTGCCTAAATGATACCGTAAGTCGGTTCGCCAAACTGAGACATGAAGATGGATAGTCTCATGTGATTCTCCTCTCCCTTTCCTTTTTCCACTCTTTCCGGTCAAGTGCAAGTGTGGACCAGTCTTTTCTATACGAGTCTAACTCGACCTGCCATCTTCATCAAGAATTATTATATTTATATCCATTGTTTCCTATAAGGTCCATAGCAAAAATGATTTGATTAATGTAGAGGAATATTTGTTTTGTTAATCGACTTGTAAAAATTGTTACCAATTTATTTAAATTCAATACCAACATAGGCCTCCCCCAAGCATCGCCACAACGACCGGTCCTGCGTTTCCCGCATCCTGGCCTGAGCCCCAGAGATCAGGTAAAGGTCGCGGGAATCTGCGAACCACTATTTAACTTACTAGTTTCTTTTTCCTAGACGCCAGTAGTCGTCAAAGTTCACATTTCCTAAGCAGTCTTTGATTGTGTCAACGCGGCTTACCACGAAGCAATGGCAGAAAATTTAGGACCCAATTATTTATTTATTTATTTAAACTTCATGCAACATGTGTTCATAGGCGGACTTAATGCCTTAGGCATTCTCTCCCAGTCAACCTTAGGGTGATACAGAGATGACAGGGCAGGTAATTAGAAGTATTCTCTTTTTGAATCAAACTGACAAATCAATTAAAACGACTAACCTCATCTGGCTCCAAAGGTATGATAGTGCAGAGCGCGAATATGAAGGGGTGGACATACTTCATGTACAAGTAATATGTCGCCACCGCGTCTGACACCGAGTAGTTTGACAACACCTACAAAAGGAAACAGGAATAGGATAAACCTTCGTACTCTGTGGATATTACGAAAACTCAAGGATGATTTCCACCAAACGGCTCGCACCGCATCGGATCGGAAAGGATACGAACGGATGCGGCGACAGCCGATCGCGTCCGGCAGGATGTCGACGCATACGATCGGCTCCGTACCGTCGCTTGCGAACGTATCAGTTTATGCGCCTAGTCAAATAGTTTCATTCCTACCGTGTTGAAGTGTTCTAATTTTTGAAAATAGTTGAAATTGACGTAAAGGATTCGATCGGATACGACGACAGGCGAACGGAGAAGATCGCGCGTCGCAGCATACTTTCGGCTACGATCGCATGTCGCGGAAGAGGCCTGCGGTCAAGCTGATGTGCGCAGCTTGGTAATATAGACGTTAAATACTATGTACACGATTAATATCGTTTAAAGATTGTAAAATCCGTTCCGATCCGATGCAATGAGAGTCGTTTGATGGAAATCATCCTTTAGCGTCTCAAGATTCCCAAGTAGTTTTGTAGAACGTATTATCCTACGAGAAATAGAAATTTGACATATTTAGTATGGAGCAAATCGTGGATAAATTGGATATTAATTTTGGCCGTTAAAGGAAAGCCACACATATTATCAAAATTATTTTAGCAATTTACCAATCTCAGGCAAAGATATTCAACAAATTCTGGCATTTATACTAATAGTTTGAATTACATAAATGGATTGTATTGTACCTGAGGTTGTTCCGCCGCCATTCTGCACATGTCCTCAGGGTCCAACTCCACAGGGTCATACCTCAGCTTCGCTTTGGCGACGGCCTTCAAACCTTGAGACCCCACTGGTAAGTACGAATCCCTTTTTACCCAGCTGCAATAATAACACGATAACTTGAACTATAATTTTACTGGAGAAACTACTAAAAGATCTCAGAGTGCCAAGTAATCTATCAAAATAAAGCGAGTTAAGAAGTTTGCCCATTGCACAGACTCGACACCAATGTCGACACAAAAATATAAACTTTAACAACATGTAATTCAACTAAATTTTCGGTTGGTTGTTGTTTTTTTCGGTGTTTGGTTGTTGTTTGGGAAAAAAAAATGTTTATCTTTCGAATGACAGAAACTATAGAAAAGGTCAAAAAAAAACTAGTTGCAAGGGAAAATGAACCATCAGTTATGAAATTATGATTTCTTATAAAAAAGCAGAGCAAACATCTATTTAAATTGCGCTTTCTATAGTAAATATTTGTACAATACCACAAGCAGTCCATATGCATGGCAGGTCGACAGGCGTAGGTCCCATCCCTGGTCGCTACTTTGCTGAAGCCTATTTCTTGCTTCATGTCCAAGCCCAGTACGGCCGCGCGCGCTTCTACAAACGGCCAGTCGAAGAAGTCACCTGAAAGAGTTTTATATGCAGCATCTTAATTTGCTACAAATTTTGCTAGGGTTGTTTTACCCTAACTACCGTAAGACGTACTCATTGCCGCAAATCGGACGATGTACAGCCGCCTGAATAAATGATCTACCAATTTTGACACAGATCGGAGCCTGGATTTGTGCCTGGTTAGTGGCAAAAGGCTCGCCCCCTATTGAGGTGCGGACACACAGCGGGCGGGACGGAATTGAGGCGGAGCGTCGACCGAACGTGGACGGGGCGTGCATGTCTCACTGCGGGCAGATCGCGCGCGGGACTGAACGGCGGCGGAATGATAGCGCCAGAAGAAAACGTTCCGCTGTCTGTGTGACTACTACTATGCATTCCCATATAACACAACGCCAGCGTAACGGTCGCGCAACCCACCCGATGTACCGAAAGTCCGCCACTTTCAAGAAAACCATTCCCGATGCAGTAACGGCTGCCAGGGAGAGATAGCGGCTGGGTCCCCACGCAATGCCCCAGTAAGCCGAGGTCCGAGCCCTCCCTTGGGGGGTCAAAATGCCGTCAAAAGGACGGCGCTGTGTGCACTCTCTAATACAGTTCAGTTCCGTCCCGCTTGAGTTCCGCTCGCTGTGGGTTTGTAGCTTTACATGGGACTTATAACACAACTGTGCAAAAACTGTGCGAAATGTGGGTGTACTATACACCTCTGCCTACCCCTTCGGGGAAATACAGGCGTGATGATATGTTAATGTTAATTTGTTCTAACAACAGAAAATATTGAAAAGGATAGTGTCAGTTTATTTTTGTTGCTAGTAAAAATGAACCTTGGGCTGCGTTCACTTTAGATACAAATTTGTACTGTATGTTAACGTAATACGACACAATATGAATTGAGTTACGATTACATTTACACTGGTTACGATTTTCTGAGTCAGAAACGTAGTCTTCCGGTTGTACTTGTGTTATTTATTATACATTATACTTCAAATGTGAGACAGCAGCAAAATATCCCAACAAGTTATTGGGATCGACTTCGGACGTCAGTGGTAACGTTTGACATTGACATCGCCTTTATTTCGTAAGCAGTAAGGGCGGTTTTATAATTCAAGTGTTACTACTGTCATACAGTCGACTGTACGACTAACTCGCATTGAGTGTGTGCGCTACAATTGAACTCGAAGGATCTGGATTGGGACCGTTCGTACGTTTTCTTACGTGTTAATTTCGTCGAAAACGCATGCAAAGTGAGCGCGGCCTAATCGTTTAATCGAATTTCAATCTTAAGGTGGTAGACCACTTTTTTGGGGGAACGTACGGTGTGGACATTTCTAGTGAATTAAATCGACACTCTAATTTCCAAGAACAAAAACTTTTCGAAAGTAAAAAGCTCGTTGAAATCCTATGAAACTTACCGTTGTATGTGACGAAAATATGAGGTTTAACATCCATAATGTGATCAAAGAATTTCTGTATCAAGCCCAGCTCATTATCTTCATTAAACACTATAAATAGTCTGAAGGGGAAAATAATTATTGTATTATAGAGAAAATAAAAATAATTAAATTGTAAATGAAATCTAAAATACCACATCTTCTACTCGGACAAATGAAAAATGGCGAACGGAATCTCGTTAAGAAAAGATTGAAGCACTTGGTTTTTTCCTAAGCCCACTATAATTTCGACAGAATTTTAACACACCAGATACATATTATTGTTGTTTTATTTGTGACACTACGACAGTGACTACCGTCACACGAGACTTGTTGCGTAATGGCGGCTTTTTGTCTTGAGTGTGAATGTGTGCGTGCCAGCCCGTACTTTTAAGCAAGACGTCTTACTATGGGTGCTTCACTTTTTGTTTAGCCAGATTCCGTCCGCCTTTTTTATTCGTCCAAGATCTTTTATTCAACTGTATTTCAAATCTCATGCTACCCACCCTTCAAATTCTGGTTTTGGTGTGTACTCAAAATCTTCCACATCAACTGATATAATTTCTCTATTCGTTATCAAGTATCCTTGCCCATCAATCATATAAGAAATCATCATTATCTGATCAGTCTGTGAGTCCGGGAACTTCAGTGGAAGTTTTGTTGTCTCTATGTCGAATGCTAAAACTATGGGGTCTGGTCTTTCAATTATGTCATCTCTTTTTGTGAATACTGGCGTCTCTGTTCCTCTGCTTTTGACTGTGTACCAGGTGCCGCAGAATATTTGCATGTCTATTGATACTCGCACATGGTAGGGCACATCATGTTCTCTGTGAAATATGTAAACTTTTAATAATAATAATAAAATGTTAATGTTCGTAAAATATCTTTACAGAAAACAAGGTAACGTTGGTACACACGGCTACACATCAAGCTGTACAAAACCAGTATAGGCTGACCTCGCGTTGTAAGGAAAACCTATACAATGCGAGGTCAGCTTATACTGGAAATGTACAGCTTGAGGTGTAGCCGTGTGTACCTGTACTAATGAAAAAACATTGTATCACAGGCACCAGCGCCTTCCATTTAGTTACACAGTAAAATTATTACGAAAGAATAATATGAATTAAAACTAAAATAATTAAATTAAATTGGGAGAAAATTAAATTAAATGAAAAAATTATGCTTGTAAATAAAGTAAAACTAAATCTACATTACACAGTTGCTAAAGTAGGATGTGTGTGTATGTGAACGGTGTGTAGTTGGATGTGTAGTGTAGTAGGTGTAAGTATGCGTTATTTGTGTATGTGTGCGTAAGTCTTGTTGCGATATAAACTACAATTATTGGATACTATCTGTCGCCCGTGCCTTCGCTTGCATGGTATACAAAGTGTTACAGTAAAACGGGGCGAATAGGAATGCAGGGGTGAATAGGGACAACAGTGGGCAAGGATTTTGACATTGAAATAAGATATTTTGTTGCCCACAAATACTTCAAAAATGTTCTGCTGTAATTTGGTAAACATTCTAAAGCCTTTGTGGGCAACAAACTATCTTATTTCTATGATAAAATCCTTGCCCACTTTTGTTCCTATTCACTCCGTTCTACCCCGTATATGTTTCCATGCCAAGCTTCATCCAAATTGGTTCAGTAGATTTGTAGCAAAAGTAACAAACATCCTTGTTTGACAGACTCACTTCCACAGCTGAACTTACTTTTACGTATTTTCGCGTATTATTCGTAGTTCCGCGACAACCAGTATATAACATGAGCAAAGACACTATGCATGTTAGAATGTTAGTGTAATGACACAAAGCTTAGAATCGTTTAAACCGATCACTGTACATGTTCAAGTTATTCGCCGAAAATGTAGATACAAAATATGCGAAAAACGGCCACTTTTGGCACTTTTTGTATCTACAACTACAGCGAACTATAATTTACAGAGTTGATAGTTTCTAATTAAACTACAGTACTTGTACTTCAATTGTTAAAAAATAAATTTTCGATAAATGATGTATTCACTTATTCAGCGAGTAATCATTTTGTTACTGATGGGGGCGCCACTTGGCTACGTTCCCCTTAAGTGGGGATTGCATGGATAAGGAGGGGGTAGGGGATAATTACACAATTTGCTTTATCAATTCTTTTCCAGGGTTTCCAGCTTAACAAAATTCTACAGAAACAAGCTGTTGATTCAAGAGTTACATAACCAAATAACACACCTGATATCAAGAATGTTCTCCATGTGATCAGTGGTCTTCTTCGCGTGTTCTATTGCAGCCGCACTGGTCATTGCGTTGGTCAACATCTCAGCATAGATCTGATCTTTCTTCTCCCTCTCCTTATTTTTGTTGACAGCTGTCAGGATCTCTCTTCGTACTTTCATCATTTCGTTTTGTGACATGAACGAGAGCTTTATGTAACGCTGTTTTAATCCTGATAAGTGGTTTAGCTGAAAAAGTAAAGGTTGACATACTTTTAAACTTTATGATTTGCTTCTTCTAAGCTTAAACACTAGCAAGCCACGAAGGGTCTTTGGAGCTGCCATTTGGGACTGTTTTTTTGGTATATTTGTTATAGTTTTTTTTGGTAAACTGGAAACTGTGAATTCCTTTATTCAAAGAAAACTAAGTTATAATCCGCACGCGATCAGAATGTGATGGGACCTTGTCAAAGTAAATTGAAAACGAAGGTGATAGATTAAAATAGTGTTATTCACGATTTCGCTTTACCAATTCACTTTGACAAGGTCTTATCATCCCATTCTGATTGCATGCAGATTATATACATGGAGTCATTTTCATTCTCAGTCAGGCAAATAAATTCTAGCCAAAGCCTGACTAGAATTTGAAATAAGATAACCAGATTTTGGTACAAAAAGCTTCGACTTACCAGATCTAAGTCTTCCTTCTCTAGGACCTCAATCTTGTGCGTGGTGTTAGCAAACCTCTTGGATATGAACTGTACAACTTCCTGCTCACACTCCGTGCGGGCCAGGATGAGGAAGTAAGGCTGGAAGGTCAGAGACACCTTGAACCTGGAGCCATCCATCTCCATGAAGTAGTAATCCATCGCTGCTACTAGACGCTTGTCCTCATCTAATACTTCAGCCTAAAAAATTTAAAGGTATTTTAAAATTTACTAGCCATGAATCCATTAAAACATATTTTTTTACAGCAATAGCAATATTTCTCTTGCTTTTCTGTTCACTGCACAAAATAATGAATGTTATGTGTAAGTGCATTCTTAGGCCCGTATTACAGAAGCTTCCTCAAGTACAGTTTAAACTCCAATCACCTGATCACTACTTAAGGATACTTAATTCAACAACATAACACACGAATTTGACCTGAAATAGAATATAAATCTCTACTCAAGCGTAATCTGGACCTCATTAGAGTGATTACAGATCAAATCTCAGCTGAAATTCCGAAACAGGTGACAGTATGAAATAAAACTAAACTCAGCTGAACTGTGATCAATAAATCTCTGCTTGAGGAACGTTCTAAAATCAAAGCTCAACTCAAAACTAGTTTTCAACAGAGATCAACGCTTGAGTATCGTTCTGTAATACGGGCCTTAGAATATTAACACTTCTGAAATTCTATAATTCTGAATATTCTGATTCATTTTATTTAATGAAAGAAAGAATGATAGATGATGATGATAGCTTTGCTCGCTCCATTGTCGACCACCTCTTGACAAAGCTGTCTAGAATGCGGTCAAGAGCAGATCTATATCTCATTTTTTTTTAAAGATGACCTGATGAAACAATCACAGAATATCTTGCAATTATTTAGAAACTCAGGAGAGGCCTATACTTAGGACACAGGTTACCATACATATGTCTGGTATATAACATTACTTTTAGTTAACGCAATTTAAGAAACTAGTTTGTTCAAAATCACGAGGAGAATCGATTGAGATAGTATTTATTGTTTTTATATCTGGAGTGTATTTAAGATACTTAATTGGATAAGGATTAATGCTGTATTGCTTAAAATCGCTTCGTAAATAAGCCATTATTTCTCGTAAAAAGTATAGGATAAAAAATGGTTATTGTGGGTTATCCCTAAGAGATAGACATATTATACCATTGCAGACTTTTTTGTAGACCTATTTAAGGTGTACAATACTGTAGTACATTATTTTGATCTATCTCGTAGGGTTCAGCCAGCGTTTGCAATGTAACCGCAAAAAATGTGTTTCTTTACGTCATCACATTAAAAACCTCTAAAATTATCAGTGTTTCTCTAATATATTATGCATGTCTTATACATAAAAACCTTCCTCTTGAATCACTCTATCTATTAAAAAAACCGCTTCAAAATCCGTTGCGTAGTTTTAAAGGTCTAAGCATACATAGGGACAGACAGACAGCGGGAAGCGACTTTGTTAGGGTTCCGTAACAAGGGTTCAAGGAACCCTTATAGTTTCGTCATGTCCGTCCGTCTGTCCGTCTGTCCTAATCCTTTACAGCTTAATAACTTCTCCAGTTATAAACATAAGTAAATGAAATTTTGTTAAAAAATTGCCTAGATATAGATCTCAATTTTAAAAGAATAAAAAAATCGTGATTACGTATTTTAGTGGTGGCGCCCATATATGTGAAATGGGGATGAAATTTTTTTTTTCGCTGCACCCCCTCTTGTGGGGTATCATTGAATAGGTCTACTAAAATGAAGGTAATGTTTCATACATCACTTTTTTATCAGGTGTACCATCTGCGAAATATAGCCTGCCAAAGTGGCTTGCAATGTGTGTCCCCCCTGCCATTTCTAAACTATGCAATGTAGAAACTTATAATCTTCCACATTGATAGACCTTTGTAAAAACTCTCTTTTAAAATTATTTCGAGCATATTGTGATTATAATTTTTTGAGTTATAGAGAGAAAACTGAAAAATAATTAAAACGTCCTAGTTCAAAGGTCATTGACATACGAGAAAAATGAACATACCAAATAATGCTCCTTTAGCTACTTTCTATTTGAAAAAATCACAAAAAGTAACTTTGTGTTATGTTGACGACACAATTCTTAAATTTGGCGCCATCTAGCGGCGTCTAACAAGACTCTCTGAGTCGCCAATGCTGCCGTCAAGTGCCGTCTATTGCATTTGGCACTGTATAGCGCCATCTAGCGGCTACTGACAACACTCTCTGAGTCGCCAATGCTGCCGTCTATTGCAAAAACTAAAATAGCCATGATTAATATTCGATTTGATTTGTTTGTAACACCTACTTAAGGAACCCTATAATACTGAGCATGGCCTGCATGGCCTGACATGCTCTTGGCCGGTTTTTTTATACTATGTAGTGATGTGAATTGTGAAGTAGGTATCTACCTAAACATAAAATTAAATAATGTAAGTAAGTAAATATAATTTTTTTATTATGTAAAACTACGATAAAATAATGATTTCATAGTAAAGAATAGTCTAAAATATTTTGTCTAACTAACAACAACACATAACACTCTTAATATTTAGCAGCTAACAGCCCTGGCAGTACGCTCGGACGACAGAGGGAGATAGGAGCTGAAGAGGGAAGTAGGTATATACAGGGTGATTTGTAATTCGACCTATTCCTTGAAAGGGGTTATACTAGAGCTAATTTGCAACAAAAATGGTCCCGTGAACCAGGGGGCGCCAGTCATTTGTAATCGAGTTATAGTAATTTAAGATTATTTTGTGATTTTCCGTCTTCGGATGGAAAAATGCTAATTGTGAAAAATCCATCCTACTCTGGGCACTCGATTGACATTTTCCTAAAAGCTGATGAATGAGCAATTACTATCACACAAAATTCATGGCCAACATTTTCATAACGTCACAAGGTATAAAACAAAATCATCTAAGTACACTTTACATTGCAGAGAATTACGCGAAAAAAATGTATGACATTTGGCGTACAAATTACAGAAATAACATCCTCATTTCATAAGCTATCCAAAATTGTACAGTTGTGGTCAAGTTTCGTAAAGGCTTGGAAAAAAAATGCAGTAATAGCAGAATTGGGAGCACTTTGGTTGAAGTCATTTTCTAAATGTATGTCTATTTCGAGGCGAGTTTGGTTACACCGTTGTGTAATTAAGGTTGTATAAATCTCTGCGGCATTTTTAGGTCGATCAGAGATCATTGAGGTCCATGAAAAACCAATAAGTGGGATTGGGAGACAAGAGTTCCTGCTAAGAGATAAAGGCACTAAGATTGCAACAGCTTCGTCACCTGATCAGGATTTTATGGTTGGTAGTCCAGGCTATCACTACCACTTACCACTACCACCACCACCACCACCATCTAACTTTGGAAAAACTCCAATGGGCCATCCGGAGCTTCCATCCTTTCAAAGCAGCGGGCCCGGACGGAGTGTTCCCTGCCCTACTACAGTGGGGCGGAACGTCCGTTGCCAAAAGACTGGTGCCCCTAATGAGAGCGTGCCTGGCCCATAGATACGTTCCCAAAGGATGGAGGGAAGTGAAAGTTATATTCATCCCAAAGCCAGGTAAGGGCGATTACACAAACTCTAAATCCCACCGACCAATCAGCCTGACCTCCTTTTTGCTAAAGACCTTGAAGAGGCTCTGCGAAAGGGAGCTGAGGGACGGCGCGCTTAAAACTATACCACTGCATGGCAACCAACACGCATACAGCTCAGGTAAGTCCACAGAATCTGCTCTCCATCTGGTGGTTAGTCAGATAGAGAAAGCGATACACAACAAAGGTACTTGTCGGGGCACTTTTATAGACATCGAAGGAGCATTCACAAAACAAACTTCTCCAGCATAAAAACAGCCCTCTCCAAGCACGGAGTTGAGCAGGTACTAACTGACTGGATTGAAAACATGTTAAGTAAACGGGTGGTTCGTCTTGAAGGAGAGCAACAGATGGCCATGATAGACAGAGGCCACCCCCAGGGAGGGGTGCTGTCTCCCCTTCTGTGGAATCTGGTAATTAATGATCTCATTACCAAACTCAACGCCAACCACTACTACACAATAGGATATGCAGATGACCTCGCCATCCTCGTATCGGGCAAGGTGACTGGGACCATCTGCAACCTTACTCAACAAGCGCTTCGTATTGTAGAACGCTCATGCAGAGAATTTGATCTTTCAGTGAATCCCACCAAAACTGAGTTAGTCATGTTCACCCAAAAGCGAGCATTAGGACCCTATTGCTTACCCAAACTGTTCAGTACTGAACTCCAGCTGGCCAACGAAGTCAAGTACCTCGGTGTCATCTTAGACAGTAAGCTAAGTTGGAGTAATCACCTAGAACAGCGGTTCTCAAACTTTTTTGGTCACGGAACCCTTTTGACAAGCAAAATACTTGACGGAACCCTACAATAAAACAATAGTTTTTAAAAGTGTATTCTTTATTATATAAGCATAATAAAAGTACAATGTAACAGTTACTAATTATTACTTACTTTAACCACATGCCAAGTACAATAATAGAAGATATTAAAAATGAAAAAATCTTAACTAATGGGAGGTATGAAACTGTTTTTTATTTTTCATCAATTGGTTGATATCAGGTTTGATAGAAGACATTTGAAGTCTCATATCAGGTTCGGCGTCCAGTCTATTGCGATATTTTGTTTTCGTGGCTGCATAGGTTGAGAATCCTGTTTCGCACAAATATGTTGTTGGGAACGGGAGAAGAATATTCAGAGCCATTCTGCCAAGCATTGGATATTCATCACGGATTCTGCACCAAAAATCGTTGAGAGGCGTCGTTTTGAACAGTGACTCCATACTTGTGTCTGATGACATTTCTAAAAGAGATTCATATATCTCGTTTGACATACTTTCGGGCTTTTGCAAGTTGGGTAAAAAAGGATTATGAATCCATGAATTCAGCTTCATTTTTGTATTATGTTCTTCGGGAAAATACTTTACAAAAAATGCGCGCATCGAAGTGAGATATTGGACCAATTCTTCAAACACATCATCTTGAAACATTTCCGAGTCGTTATCGCTAACAAACTCACTGAGTGACGTAAAGCTTTCTATTTCTCTCTTACCAACGCAAATAATCCAAAAATCTAATTTTCTTTTGAAGGCAGTTATTTTGTTATAGGCCTGGAACACTGTTGTCTGTTTACCTTGCAATGATAAATTCAATTCGTTCAGTTTTTGAAAGATATCCGCCATAAAAGACAATCGGAACAACCAAGTTTTATCATACAAACGGTCTTTCAAATTAAAAGAAACTGTATCTGCTGAAAGAAACATTTGTAACTCGGCTCTAAGTTCAAATAGCCTTGTTAAAGTTTTACCCCGAGACAGCCATCGCACTTCTGTATGGAGCAGCAGTGTTTTATGTTTGCTGCCATAATCTTCACACAATAATGAGAACAATCGGGATTGTAGTGGTCGTGATTTGATAAAATTAATTATTTTTACCGCTTCATCCATAACTAATTTTAGATTTGACGGCATTTGCTTCATCGCAAGTGCTTGTCTATGCAGAATACAATGGCTGGAACTACAATTAGGCGCTTTACTTTTTATTCGTGATACTGCTCCTGCTGTTTTACCTGTCATCGCCTTGGCCCCATCTGTACAAATGTCAATGCAATCGTTCCAACTAAGATTATTTTCTTTAAAAAATATGTTTATTTTATTAAAAATTTCTTCCCCGGTAGTGTTTGTGGGCAGCGGTGAACACATAAGCATGTCTTCTTCAAAAGAACGTTCATATGGATATCTCACGATAACCAGCAAGATAGTCAGACCAGTGACATCAGTTGACTCATCCATTTGCAAGGCGAATCGTGTTTTTTGTAGACGTGCAACTAGTTCTTGTTTGACGTAGCTTGCCAGATCATGGATTCGCCGTGAAACAGTATCGTTTGATAGCGGTACAGTAGAAAGATGCTTTGCAGATTTTTCATCGAGCATACATTTTGTTATGTCTAACACACATGGCTTTATTAAATTCTCAGCGATAGTGTGCGCTTCCCTGCTTGTGCAATGCGATAGCTAACTAAATATGATGCCTCCGTGGCCTTTTCATTGATAGTTTGTGTTACATGCATCATATTTTTTTGACTTTCCAATAACTGTTCTTTTTTACGAACAAAAAATTCTTTATTCTTGTCTTTAGACTCGGGGTGTACAGTTTCTAAATGTCTGCGTAATTTGGCAGGTGCCATGGAACTATTAGGAAGCAGTTTACTACATAACATGCAGAGAGGTGAGCCGTTGGAATCAACAAATCCGAAACTGATATATGATTCATCATACTTCCTTTTTTTCGTCTTTGAAACCGTGGAGCTTGACGTCGTGGCATCATCGTCTGGATCGGTAATTGCTGTATTCTCCGCGCGTACTGCTTTTGAACATTCAGCGTCATTAGAAGATGTCGTTGCAACACGTTTAACACCTTTAAGCCAACGTTCCATTCTTCTTTATTAATAATGTTACACGTCAGGATGGTAGGGTCAAAATAATGCACAATCGTTACTGCGTTTATGAGACAAAGTTTAGTCCAAAGAAGAAATGTACAAAACTGATACAATCAGAATACAGCGGGCAGTAGAACTTACAAGAAGGCAGCAGGCTAGCCAGCTTGTAAGTAGGTAGGTACGAACTTATCGCTCCGAACGCTAATCGTCAACTGACTGACGAGGCGCGACTTTTTTTATATAATAGCGCTTTTATACTTAGTCCTAGACTCGAACTCGAACATTCTCAAAAATACTCGAGTCGGCGCCTTTGATAAACAAAAAGCGAAAATAAACATATAAATACAAAAAAATGCGTTGTAAACAATCTCGACTTTATGCTTTTGAAGATAGAGCCGAAAGTCGCTTGTTCACAACTATAGCGTCTAATTCAGAGGCGGCTTTTATCAAAGGGACTGCGCGCTCACAAGTATACGCGCGGCGGGCGGATTCAAAACGTTCGACCAGTGACCAGAGAGAGGTGTTTTGTTTTTTTTTTCTAAATTCTTGCGGAACCCCTACAGGGGTATCGCGGAACCCTAGGGTTCCGCGGAACACACTTAGAGTACCGCTGACCTAGAAAACAAACTAAACAGGGCCTGCATCACCTTCTGGCAATGCAGGAAAATTATAGGTAAGAAGTGGGACATATCCCCTAAAATTATACTATGGCTATACAGCGCGGTAATCCACCCGCTGATTGCCTATGGGGCCGTAGTTTGGTGGCCTAGAACCAAGCTGATTACAGCTTCAAACAAACTACAGCGCATGCAAAGACTTGCCTGCGTGGCGACTACAGGCTGCATGAGGACTACCCCGACTGCAGCACTCGAAGCCATGCTGGGAATTCCACCGCTTCACCTTTTTATACAACAGGAGGCGGCGATGGCGGCAGTACGTCTAAACACTAAATCTATGGAGTAAGAGTAGTACACAACACAGCGCGTTGATAGAGGAACTCAGCAATGAATTCCCTCTGTTGAAATCCATTAACGACCGGATTCCCAAGCAATTTATTTTCGACAAGAAGTACAAAATCCAGCTGTATGAGGATCACCGATGCGAAGGGCTGTGCCCTGCAGAGGTGCGAATCTTCACGGATGGATCCAAAACAGGTACAGGTATGGGTGCCGGGATCTTCTCGGAAGATCTCAATATCCACATAGCCACACCATTTGGGGTCAATTATTAGATAATGGATATAGGTACCTACTTGGTTTTATTGAAAATATTTTTTAAGGACAATGCCCTCTAATGTATGGCACTTAGTCTACCCATCAAAAGTTGATGTCGCACAACCAAACTCAGTTTATTTGAAGGACAATAAAATGTTCTTTCCGTATAACTAATTGTTTAAAATGGGTACCAGTAATTCGCACTTTTTGGTACTTATTTAATATTTTGTGGTTAAGTCCGAAAAAAATAACTGATTCGAAGTGTGACAATATAGGATATATATATATACTATATTATATTCGATATTCGCGTTAAGGGCTTTATAGCCCTTCTCATTTTTATGACATGTTGATAATTACATAATTGTATACATGAGTAATAAAACAAAGTTTAACCGGATTAAATCGCGTATATTATTTAAATTGGTTTCCCTGACGTTTCGAAAGCTTTGCAGCATTTCGTGGTCGCAGGTAGACTAAGATGACAAGCGTCTTTACAAATATTTCTAAAAAAATATTTTAATCTACCGTACAATATTATTAATTAAAATCGTTTCGATGCACGCAGTAATCACTCACAATATCATTATCTTTTACAGTGTTGCATGCTGTTTGGGACTTGATTATTTTATTTATTATAATGTGTAGTGATCGCGAAAACCTAAGAAGTTATTATGTATACATGAGTGTTAGTTTTTACACAAAAATTGTAAAGCTGCTAGTGGTAGTAAAGTTCATATAGGTTCGAGGAGCAGCCGGTCGGGTATGGAGCATTGAAAGTAGCTGCTTTCATAATAATCATCATCATCATCATCATCGTCATCACCATCGTCATCATCGTCGTCATCTTCATCGTCATCATCATCATCATCGTCGTCATCATCAAACATGACAAGACTTCATACTAGTTCACACTTACACTGCTCGCCCCCAAACATACACAATCTACTTATATCTCTCATCTATTTATCAAATCAAATCAAATCAACCAAATAAAAAATTAAACAAAAATAAATTAAATATTAATTAATTACTAATAATTAATAATTTTTCTACATACTCTTTCTAGTTTAGTTTTTCGTATGATCAACTGTTTTCGATTATAATTTCTCTAAAGTATTTTTTTTTATTAATTATTAATAATAATAATAAATAATAATATATTAATAATAATATTATATTATCCGTGCCTCGGAGAGCACGTTAAGCTGTCGGTCCCAGTTGTCATACGAATATCTATGGCAGTCATTACGGGTAGTCAGAAGCCTGAAAGTCTGACAACTGGTCTAACCTCCGAATGTCAGTATTACCCAGTAACTGGGTTGCGGGGGTCTGATGGCAGTCGCTCCGTGTAAAATGCTGATGTTCAGCCGCATCTGGCTAGACTGGAAGCCGACCCCAATATAATTGGGAAAAGGCTCGGAGGATGATGAATTATTAATAATAATTTTAATTAATTATTAATTAATTAATTAAATCAAATCTTCTATAATCTATTTATTTGAGATATTTATTAATTAATCAATTGAATAAGTATTAATAATTAAAATAATAATAAAAAATAGTTAAATTTACATTTGATTAACATTTATACTTGAGTAGCTACCTGCAATATGCCTTAATACAATATTCTTTAATATTCCAAAATAATTCATGCTTGAAAAACTGTTCAACATAACCACCCTTTTCACGTCGCAGTCGGAGAAATAACCGTAGCTAACCGGTTGTTTATTGGTAGCTAACGGCGATTTTTGGTTAATAACGGTAGTCTACCGTTATTTTACAACTATAGTTAGGGGATTACATCAAGTAATCTCTGAACGAAAAGCAATAAGTTGAGGGGCTGCAAATGATGTTGTGAGTACCGTAGGTCGGCAGAGGTGGCTCAGTCATTTTCCGAGATAGTGATTGAATGTATGAGATTCCTGAATGTATGAGGATATGAGAAAACACATACAAGGTTGAGAAGCACATCTGTAAGAGCTTTCCTAGCAGCGCGAGCAGCACGACAGCACCTCTCGGGGGATGTTGAAGCCAACTTGCTGCTGTTCGTTCAGAGATTGCTTAATGTAAGCCCCTAACATCCATTCGGACCGTTTGTAGTGGCAAAAGACCTCATCAGTCTTTAGAGTGGTACGCAATCACCACCTGTAGTGGTGGTGGTGGTGGTAGTGGTAAGTGGTAGTGGTAAGTGGTAGTGATAGCCTGGACTACCAACCATAAAATCCTGATCAGGTGACGAGGCTGTTGCAATCTTAGTGCATTTATCTCTAAGCAGGAACTCTTGTCTCCCAATCCCACTTATTGGTTTTTCATAGACCTCAATGATCTCTGATCGACCAAAACATGCCGCAGAGATTCATACAACCTTAATTACATAACGGTGTAACCAAACTCGCCCCGAAAGAGACATAAATTTAGAAAATTACTTCAAGCAAAGTACTCCCAATTCTGCTAATAATGCATTTTTTTTTTCCAAGCCTTTATGAAACTTGACCACGTTTGTACCATTTTGGATAGCTTATGAAATGAGGATGTTATTTCTGTAATTTGTACGCCAAATGTCATACATTTTTTTCGCGTAATTCTCTGCAATTTAAAGTGTACTTAGATGATTTTGTTTTATACCTTGTGATTTATGACCATTTATTTCCAAGATTATGAAAATGTTGGCCATGAATTTTGTATGATAGTAATTGCTCATTCATCAGCTTTCAGGAAAGTGTCAATCGAGTGCCCAGAGTAGGATAGATTTTTCACAATTAGCATTTTTCCATCCGAAGACGGAAAATATCAAAAAAATCTTAAAACTGCTATAACTCGAAAACAAATGACTGGCACCCCCTGGTTCACAGGTCCATTTTTATTGCAAATGAGCTCTAGTATAACCCTTTTCAAGGAATAGGTCAAATTACAAATCATACTGTATAAGGCGGCATTTGGGGTTGGTGCAAAAGCGATTCATTTCTATACTCGTATACCTATTCTATGCATCCGGTGAGGAAGCAGTTTGCCTTTTGCTACAAAACAAAACAGTTTAAAACTGTTCCCAACTGATGAGAACACTACAAACACAATATGATTCCTTAAACTTTCAAAAGAAATCATTCTTCCCTCTTTTTTATGTTTTTATTTATTTAGCACACATTTTTTTTTTTTTATATGTTTTGGATTGTGTGATGATATGGATAAAAATAAAGTGAACATGGAGATGACGGCTGATAGAGATGTATGGAAGAAAAAGACATGCTGCACCAACCCCAAGTAAATTGGGATAAGGGCAGGAGGATGATGATTTATTTAGCACACAAACATCCTGTATCGGTTCATGGTTATTATGGCAACCCTAAATAGGAACACAGAAACTTGTATTTATTAGAAAAGATTAAATCCAAAGTTTTATTTAATATCTGACATGCCAGGTTAAGAGTTCTCTAAACCGACGAGCATGCATGACGAGGTTAATGGACGTAGATGACGCGAAAGAGGTGTGTCAGGATCGTAGCAGGTGGAAATCCATAGTCTCTGCCTACCCCAATGGGAAACAGGCGTGATAATATGTATGTATGTATGTAATATCTAACGACCTACTTCGTTTTTATCTGACTAAAGAAGGCGTAAACAAAACCAGATAAACACTTACAGTATGCATGTTTATTAAGTAGCCCGTCCGCTCCTTGACGTCCCGCACTCGATCGAACCCGTACTTGGAGTCGATCCTGTCGTTCTCCAGGGCCACACGGATACGGGACTCCGAAGATTCTTCCCTAAAAACCAAAAACTTGAAAATAACCTGCAAGTTCACTTTGAAACATTTTCTTATTTCATGTAATTCACTAACTTATGGCCCGTAAACGAGCCAGCATCTCTTCTATTGGAATCATCTCTGTCTGATCTGTACTTTCCCGTGTTATGTAGAACCATGGTGTAAATCTAAATATTTTTAACTAAACATTAATATTAATTGCTGAACGTCTGCTGAACGTTGAAAGCACAGACTACTAGGGGCACAGATCACAGAGTACATTTGTATGGCACAGATCAGATAATAGTAGCTACAGATGCGACAGTGACTTTTCTATTTGAGTTTCCCAATGTTCCGTTTTGGCGCTGTAGTTGCCGTACCGGTTTTGACATATAGGTAGATTTCGTAGCTATACACATGTATACAACTAGTGATTGCAAGAAAAAACTTTGATATCGATAACTAGCGATGCGGTATTTTGTCGATATAGGGATGTTTGCTAATAAAACTTTATTTACTTGGTATTTTATGTACACACAATAAAACAAAGTATTTACAAATTTATAAATTCTTTATTTGTTTAAACATTTTTTCCTTAACCTAAAAGTTTGATCAGCGACAACACAGCCCCTAGACGCCACATAACAGGCGACCGATTTCTATCACACATAAGGGAAAAATCCTGTATGTAAGCCGCCACTCAAACAATTTGAATCAGTTACGACCACTTCTGTGAGCCGTTGACACTTCCGTGTTAGCGAACACAAAATTTACAAATAAATGTTATAATGACTTCTTGCACAGTACGATTGTGTTGTAAAAACAGCAAGTCTTTGAGTGTCCAGAAAGACGGCATAACATTTCATCGTTAAGTTAATAATGTCATTATCCAATTAGATTTTTCAACTGATTTAATTTTTAATGAGAGTTCATCTTATACTGGTTAATTCGTAACGGACACCAAAGGTGCAGACGGCACGTTGATGTCTTTCACAAAACATCTCTTTCTTACGCAAGCACTTAATACACTATCTCTTTCCCTCTATTTAATTGTCAATGTAACTAGTGATGTACTAAATCTGTTATCGATGAAACAAAGTTCTCCATACTATCAACGAAATTGAAAAATATAGGTAGTAGAATATTTTGCAATCTACAAAAAAAAAAAACTACGATTTCAAATATTCAATCTTTATATACCTATAACAGCCAGGGAGTCTACTCCCGTTCAACGATAAACGAACTTTTGTTCCGACCGATACGTACACGATAAATGATATATGTACCTTTTTTAGGGTTCCGTAGTCCTACAAGGAACCCTTACAGTTTCGTCATGTCCGTCCGTCTGTGCGTCTATCCATCTGTCCGTCTGTCCTAATCCTTTACAGCTTAATAACTTCGACAGTTATAAATATAAGTACATGCAATTTTGTTAAAAGATAGTTTAAATATAGATCTCAATTTTAAAAGAATAAAAAATGCGTGATTATGTATTTTAGGGGTGGCGCCCATACATGTGAAATGTGGATGAAAATATTTTTTTCGCTCCACCCCCTCGTGTGTGGTATCATTGAATAGGTCTACTAAAATGAAGGTAATGTTTCATACAGCACTTTTTTATCAGGTGTACCATCTGCGAAATATAGCCAGCTAAAGTGGCTTGCAATGTGTCCCCCCCCCCCTGCCATCTCTAAACTATGTAATGTAGATACTTATAATTCTCCACGTTGATAGACCTTTGTAAAAACTCTCTTTTAAAATTATTTTGAGTATAATGTGATTATAAATTTTTGAGTTATAGACAGAAAACTGAAAAATACTTAAGACGTCCTAGTTCAAAGGTCATTGACCTTAGAGAAAAATGATCTTAGCAAAGAATGCTCCTTTAGTTAGTTCCTTTAGTTAGTCCTTTAGTTAGCCCTTTAGTTAGTTAGTGTTCCTTCGTGACACACATTCGAGGCTCTTAAGGTCATCAGAAAACCTCACGTTGGCGATACCATCGCATTCCACAAATTTCTTTGGTAATTCTTTTACAGTTCAGGCTGCTCGCCTGTGGAATGCTTTGCCAGTACAAGTAAGGCGTGCTCAATCTTTGCCTATATTTAAAAAACTGGTAAATGATCGCTACCTATCATCACTGTAATTTCCGGCAGGTACATTATGTAATATTTAGACATATTGTATTGTATTTATTATGTTTATTGTATCTTATATTTATGTAGTTTTGTTATAGATATATGTATAGTATTTATGTTATGTAGTATATGTATTCTATTATGTTGTTACACTGCGTACTACCCCTCTCTTTACTTGCCCATATTGTCCATCCTAAGGTTGTCTGGAAGAAATCGCCTTGAGCGATAAGACCGCCCATTGTACATGTGTTCTATATAAGTCATATATGTTGCTATCTTCTTTTGTGTACAATAGTATTTGTATTGTATTGTATTGTTGAAAAAAAATTACTTTCCTTCGTACGTACGTATTTTTACATTTATTACGTATTACTAATTACTACATATTTAACTGTCGAAAACATTGAAAATTTAAAATTAACTAATAAAATTACAGTAAAAACTACAACAAAAGACCCTTCTTTTGTTGTACAAACAAAATTATAGATCTCAAACGATTTTAAACCTAATTGACTACTAAGTTATGTTAGAAATCTTAAAAATAAAGAAAGTCGCTAGCTAGCTACCAATAGCCAATAGCTATTTTACTTGGTCAGCTCACGGCAGCGCGGCGGCTGCCCGCTACACCGTAAACTTGTTGGTTATTCGAAGCAGTAGCCAATAGCTAGCTATCGTGTTGACAGATATCGTAGCCATTGATCGAAGTAGCCATGGCTATTTGTTGAATAGCCGCTATTTAGCTAGTTATTAGAGTAGCTACCCACTTCTAAGCCTTACTCCTGACCCCGCCTGGATCGAGTGCTGTATCAATCGAATTTGAATTCGAGTTAGTGTCAAATCGTACTGCTTTTTTCTAGGAATTGAAATTAGCTCGATTTGGTTCAGAACTTGAACCAGTCGGGAGTAAGGCCCACGATGTTAATTTACAACTTCCACACGGACAGGGTCACAAGCACAGCTAGGAATGAATAATTTAGTAAAATAACAACTTTTGTGTCACATTCGATTTTATTTAAGATTTGCACGGATGTGTAATATTTCTCCATGAAGCTACTTGGTCTTTTACTTCTTTCGAAGGCCTCTTTGCGAAAAACTTCCTCAATTAAAATCAATCGCACTATTACATCCCTGAAAATGTTTGGTTTTGTTACATACATACATACATACATATTATCACGCCTGTTTCCCATTGGGGTAGGCAGAGACTATGGATTTCCACCTGCTACGATCCTGACACACCTCTTTCCCTTCATCTACGTCCATTAACCTCGTCATGCATGCTCGTCAATTTAGAGAACACTTAACCTGGCATTTTTTGAGAACATCCGCGATTTGATCGCGATACGTTCGCCGAGGTCGTCCCCTTCCAACTCTTCCATCCACACTCGCTTCGTATACTTGTTTCGTCAATCTTTTGGTTTTGTTAAAATCTATTAAATATCACAATAATACTGTCAAACGCGGTTTGACACGTAAACACTGAAAAAATTACTCAGTACTATCAGAATTTCGCTTTCAATTACTACTAAAATAAAATAATAAAAAAGATTTCAATACCCAAAAGAGACCTCTTGAGCAGTCGCATAATTTGAGGTTACATTGACGACAATTGTACAGTTTACTGTCTAATTCAACATTGTTTATATAAAAACAATCAGAAATATATCAAATAGGTTAGGTAAGGTTAGAACTGTGAGCGAGCGAAGTGAGTGGTGCCGCGGTAGCTGCCAGCGAGTACTAGAACCAAATTACAGTTATTAGTTGTTATATTCATTAGTCACAAAATTTGTTTTATTTGATTATATCGAATGGTATTTATAATGGCTTTATTATAAAAGCTCAAAGTTACAAATGCACTATTCGAAGGCTATACATATATAAAATTAATTTATTTAAAAAATGATTAGTGGTGATTAGAATTTTTTTGTTTTTTTTTGTCCATTAAATTTAAGTTATTTTTGAGTAGGTCCTTTTCTTTTGAATAACGTTTTATTTACGTGCTAATTAGCTGTTATAGTTTGCAATAATATTTGTTTTTGTTCCATGCTGTGTTCACTTTTAAATGTTAAGTAGGTACAATAATATTTATACCTAGACGTAGTACCTAGTATGTTAATGTAACATTTTGTGTAATATTGCTGGGTAAAATAAATAATATAATACTACTACTAAATTAATTACTTTATTATTTAATATTTATTTACTATATAAACGGACAATTACCTCTTTAAAAATATCCGCTTTACAAAATAATAACTCCATATTCAACACCAAATAAATACATAAAGATATTTTTAAAGATATAATTATCTTAATTCTGAAAGTACAGAGCACCCATCTTACTTTCAAAATTAAGATAATTTTGAAAGACTCCCTCCCTACATGTAATACTTACTATTATTATTAGTATATTAATTACTTTATTATTAAATAATATTAAAAGAAATAAGAAGCTAAAATCCTTATAATTAATACTACGTATTACATAAAAATAATATCGATAAAATAATATTTTATCGATATTATATCGTGTTGAATCTAAATCTGTCTCGTCTCTAACCCTACAAAGTTTGAAGTTTCTATGACATAATGACATTGTCAGGGCCAACCGGATCGCAGTACCCCGCTTCCTCATACCTCAGCTAGTGGCAGAATTGTTTGTACGCATTAAATTCAACAATATCCGTCTAGGGGCTGTGTTGTCGCTGAGTTTGATATTTCAATAGAGCTCGTTTTTGAGGCTCTCCCATTTTCTTTACATATTTCTGATCGATGGCGCCCTTCAAAATTTTATTTATAACGTTGCACCAATTGTGCACTTGCAACCTTATAATTACATTGACGAAGGTGTTTACTGCTAATTTATTGTGCTTCGCACACCCTAGCCAGGAATACCTCATTGTGCTCAATATTAGTTTTTGCAAGTTACTTTTTAAATTATTTTTAAAACAATTAACATTTAAATAGCTGTGGATCAGAGAAGCGACGTCCCTGTATAAAATTAAAAGTTTTTCGGAAGGATATACTAAATTATTATTTTTTAGGCATTTGTATTCTCTGAATTGTATATATTTATGCAAATTTCCATCTGGCCTGCTTGTATATGTATGCAAGCAGGCCTTGCACTTGATGGCTTTCGAAATTTTGCGACAAACATAACCTGCCGTGTAGGCTGAGCAGTGGACTTTAACTTTTTCCAAGATCACCTGATTTATTGAAAATTTTTCTGTTGGAAATTTCTGTGAAGAGGATGGGAGTTTTGTGTCTTGTGATGACGATGGGAGTTCTATATCATCTCCCCTTATGTAATTTTCTTTGCCAACATTTTCATTTTCAAATAGACATCTGACATTAAGTAAAGCGTCTCCATCATCCTCTTCACAGTTTGAATATTTAGAGTGAGGGCTCAAGACATTTGAAATTAATAAAGATTTAAATGCATACAGAAACGTGTTTGAATCCGGGTTCACATTTCTGTAATTCAGAGCCCTTATGCGTCCAAAAAAATTTTCCAATGGATCTTGGTTTATGTGTCTGGGATAATAGTAGTCCACGCTATATTTATCAAATAATAATTTAGATATTCTGACGAAACTTTCGAGGGTGGTAATCCAACCCTGCAGAGACGGCACTTTTACAATTCGAGGTTTGCCTGACTGTACAGCGTGTTTGCTAATTTTGTCAATGAAATTTAAAGATTTAATTTTTTTGATGGCTTCAATCCAGAAAGAGAGATGTGGTGAATTTTTTTTTACTGCTCTTCTCAGTTTTCCCCTTTTTGCACCACCAGGGTAGCCATTGACACTGTCAAACAGTTGGTCAAAAAATTCGACTACTTCTGCTGTGGTGGCCATTGTGTTTCCGGTTTCTTCACTATTTAATTTATCTGAAAATAAGAATATGGACACATTATTAAGAGCACAAAATGAATAACATGTTTGAAACATATATAGCGTGTTACTAAAGACCTTTTAATGGGTCATTGTACTCATCAGTATGAATAACTTTTACTATGACACCAACCCTCAACTCTCGAAAAAAAAAATAGCTGATCCCTACATTTTGTTGATTTATGTGAACACAAATGTCATCAGATCAGCAAATATTTTTTCGCGATTTCAGCGTTAGTTCCATAGTAAAAGTTGTTCATAATGATCAGTACAATGACCCCATCAGAGGTTTTCAGTTATTTCAATAACACATTGTATATTTTGTACAGCTGCATGCTGCATCCTACTTCTCCAATTGCTTTTATTCAACACACGGTAACACACCAAAAAAATATTAGCCAGACAGTAGGTTGGTTGAGGTCTTGTAGCCCAGGGTATGTTGAACGATCATTTAAAAATCTTTGCATTAGAAAAGAGTCCTAAGTATATGAGATGTAAGGTAAAGTGAGGTGAGGTAGGTATGTGAGGTATCCTCAATCATCCTACTAATATTATAAATGTGAAAGTTTGTAAAGATGTTTGGATGTTTGTTATTCAATCACACTATAAAGGCTGAACGGATTTGGATGAAATTTGGTATACAGATAGAATATAACGCAGATATATGCTACTTTTCCTTCCGGGAAGATGAACAGTTCCCGAGGGATGCGCGATAAACGACGACCACGCGGGTGAAGCCGCGGGCATAGGCTAGTATATTATAACAGACTGAACAAATTTTAACGACATTTGGCACAAAAATTGATAATCTACGTGGGACACTCAGAAAGTTTTGCGAAACTAAAAAAAATTGTTGTATACGTACATATATTTTTATCAAATCTTTTCAAAGTACTTTCCACCAGCCTCTATACAAAGATTCATGCGCCTAAACCAGTTTTCAAAACACTTTTTCCAGTCCGCCGCAGACACCTCGTTTACAGCCTGCTCGAACGCAGCCAGCGCATCTTCCGGCGACGAAAATTGTATCCCTTTGAGCTGATTTTTTATTTTTGGGAATAAAAAGAAGTCACACGGTGCTAGATCAGGGCTGTAAGGAGGGTGACCCAGGAGTTTGACTGGCGTGCTGTCCAGGAAGTCCCTCGTTTTGAGTGCGGTGTGCGCAGGTGCATTGTCGTGGTGGAGCAGTAGCCCGCGGAGCCCTGTGTTTGGTCGCTTGTTGCTTATAACAGAGAAAACTTCTGGCAAACATTTGGTAGTATACCATTCGGCATTAATGCTTCTTTGATCCCGTAAGGGAATTGATACCAAGTGGCCAGTCAAATTAAAAAAGCTAGCGATCAAAATCTTACCCCCGCTTCTAGATCGCTTCACTTTGGTAGGCGTTGGCTCATTTTGAAACACCCAAACAGTCGACTGGCGCTTGGTTTCTGGGTCGTATTGATAAATCCAGGACTCATCACCTGTAACGATGTCGTAAACACGCCGAGACGAGCCTGCTTCAAATTTGTTAAGCATATCACGGCACCATTCCACCCGGGCCTGCTTCTGAGCATCGGTGAGGTTGTGCGGCACCCAGCGTGATACTATCCTCCTCACGCGAAGATGGCTGTGTAGAATCTCGTGAACGCTTCCCGATCCAATCTTCAATATGTGTTGAATCTCCTGATATGTAATTCGCCTATTGTCTTGGATTAAATTTTTCACTGCTAGCACGTTTTCTTCGGTAACAGCCGTCAAAGGGCGACCGCTTCTTTCGTCATCCCCCAAAGTTGGTCGACCGCGCTTGAATTCGTTATACCAACGATACACGGTTGCCTTGGAAGGGCCTTCATCCATGAATGCCATTTGAAGTCTATCGTACGATTCATCCGGTTTCAGGCGACACTTGAAATCGTATAAAATCATAGCTCTAAAATGTTCCCGGCGCAGATCCATATTTCAGTGAGACACAATACTTTGAATTAACTCGCAAAAAATGTGGAGGGAAATTTTGAAATTGGAACTTACTTATTTTTACTTATAAATAATCATATTTTCGAAAAACATTATAACTGGCCAGTCTCCCATATATAAAAACTTTTTTTCGCAATACTTTCTGAGGGGCCTGGTATTTAATACATATAAGGAGAAGGAGAAGATTTGGTACTCACTGACTGCATTGGTATATTTCAGCATAGCCGCCATTCTAGCACTTAATACTTGAGCTGCTACACTCACTTTCATCTTTTTCATTTTGTTCGAATCAACATGATAGGCTGTTAATTTCGGCAAAGCTTTAGTGTGTCCCAATTGGCTGTCTATATGATAGACAAATTCGATGTCTTTCCAAGATGCAGTCTTGCCTTCCCAAATTATGTCTTTGGTCATAAAATTATTTCTTAATCCTTTTAAAAGGTGGGGTGGGTCATGGAAAAAACTTAAATCATGTCCATCAATGTTAACTGAACCATCTGAAAAAAAAGGAACATTATTTAATATTGTAACTAAAAAAAATCATGACAAAACATAAGTCATTATAAATCATTTGTATGTACCATCGTGAACACCTTGAAGATTCCTTGCTCTGATTGTGTCTTCCCTCAATCTCCTTATTGCTGTCCGGAAAGTGGACCCTTGGTCACAAACAAGACCCAATGGAATTAATCCAGTTAGAGCCACATGGGACACCATTTGCTTCAAAATGTTTTGAAGATCAGCTGCTGAGACTGTGCCTTCACAGAAGTAATATGCTACACTCTGTCGCCAGGGAGAGCATATTCCTCTTAACATAAATACCAATGCATGGTCGGAATACTTAAGTTTTCTATCTCCAGCAACATCCACAAACCCCAAAATCTTTTCTTTCTTTTCATTAAAAGTCAAGTGTGGAGTTAATGCAACTTCGTCAAAAACGATGGTACACAGTTTTTGCTTATTGTCCCAATTTTTGCAGTTTTGAGCAATATGATCAAACATTTTGGCATTTAGTCCCGGTTCCATTGACACCTTTTCAGAAAGGCGTATCAAAGTCCTCTTATTTGGTAAAGTAAACATTTTTTCCATAAGTCTATAACCTTTGGGACTTTGCTTCATTAGGAGCAACGCCATAAGCTTCTCTTCTAAAGTAAATCTTCTGGCCATTTTACTTTTTTGCACTTGTTTCAGCTGCATAAGCAAAAATGTTTGGGCTTGTTTATTCATTAAATTGAATCTTTCAAACAATTGTTCCTTGTTCATAATCAGAGCTTGAGTAAGTCTTTGTGATACTGAGTGACTGGAGCATTCTGCTATTTGTGTGACATGTTTAGTAAATTTCCTGTTCTTAGACCCAGACTTTCTAATTATGGAACCTGGGAACAAATATGACATGTTAAAATATGCACAAATCATTTTATACTTTATCATAGGCTACAATGAGCTGGATTAATATCATTTTATTCAGCTGAGAGGCAAGGTCAAATACTTGATACAAGAATAGTAATACAATGTATTTGTTTAAAGACAATGATATTATAACTATAATATTATACACACTTTTTTGTTTTTGTGTTTGAATTCTTTGAACGGCTTGTGAAGTTTTCATCACTGCTTCAGCATTATATCCCGTACCAGAACATGAAGGCTGTTCTGTGATTATATCTGAAAGGAAAAAATAATAGTTTGCATTAATTAAAGTATTTGAGTGATCTCTCCATGAAGAATATTCACACCCAATGATCCAACAGAAATTGAGGAATCGACAATATTATGATTGAAATAGGTAGATACTCTATTATCACTAATACTACTATTTGATGTTCGTGGGGTTCGTAGCGAAGCCACGACTGCGCGGATTGTACGATCTACAAGGTTAAGCTGCACTTGCCGCGGTCAGTCTGTGGATGGGTGACCGTTTCGTTACACATCATACCCCTCCGTGCCTCGGAGAGTACGTTAAGCTGTCGGTCCCGGTTGTCATACGAATATCTATGGCAGTCGTTACGGGCAGTCAAAAGCCTGAAAGTCTGACAACTGGTCTGACCTCCGAATGTCAGTATAACCCAGTAACTGGGTTACGGGGGTCTGATGGCAGTCGTTCCGTGTAAAATACTGATGTTTAGCCGCATCTGGTTAGACTGGAAGCCGACCCCAATATAATTGGGAAAAGGCGAGGAGGATGATGACTACTATTTTATGTTCTACCATATTAAGAGTTAAGGTTTTCCAAATCTGTAGTGAATATTTTCTAAGCTTTCTATACTTCATGATAGGCTACAATGATCTGAATTAATATCATTTTATTCAGCAGAGAAGAAACATCAAATACTTGATACAAAAATAGTAAAACAATATACTTTTTAGGGTTCCGTACCTGAAGGGTGCCAAACAGGACCCTATTACTCTCGCTACGCTGTCCGTCCGTCCATCTGTCTGTCACAGGGCTGATAGATAACCAGTTGAAATTTTCACAAAATATGTGTTACTACGATGCCCATCACAACAAATACTAAAAACCATACAAGAAACCTCGAAAAATCATGCATTTTTTCATCGTTTTTGTTCCTGCTCTATCTTCAAAACAGTAATACATACATACCAGCGTCAAACTTGGTCTGATTATAGAGCATACTATGTAGTTTAACAACAAATACAAAAAATAGGGCAACATAGACATATATGGTGGTACCTACATGAGAAAAAGGTGCAAAAATTCATATTTCGCTCACGGTGCGTTGATGTCTTTCTCTGAACTCTCGTAAATTAAATCAGTTTCTAAGGGGTATCAGGTTGATGGCTGGTACGGAACCCTTAATGTGTAAGTCTGACTCGCACTTGGCCGGTTTTTTTAATGCGCATGTACCAGCCAAGTGGCGCCCCCATCAGTAAAAAAATATTACTTGCTGAATACATAATTCATCTAAAATTCGTTTTTAACAATTGAAGTATAGGTACTGTAGCCACTTGGCTGCTACATGCACCTTAAAGACAATGTTACTATAACTATGATATTATACACACTTTTTTGTTTTGGTGTTTGAATTCTTTGAACTGCTTGTGTAGTTTCCATTACTGCTTCAGCATGATATCCCGTACTAGAACATGATGGCTCTTCTATGATTACATCTGAAATGAAAAAAATAAACATTTTACAATAATCAAAGTATCCGAGTGATCTGTCCATGAAGAATATTCACACCCAACAAATAACATAATATAACATCACGCCTGTATTTCCCCGAAGGTGTAGGCAGAGGCGTAGTACACCCACATTTCGCCAGTTATGTTATAGTGTCATGTAATAGGGGGCGAGCCTATTGCCATTAACCAGGCACAAATCCCGACTCCGGGCTGCTACTGAGAATTTCCTAATGAAAAAACCCAGAAACACTTTGCCCGACCCGGGAGTCGAACCCAGGACCCCACGCTCATCAGTCGCGCTTGCGACCACTAGACCAACGAGGCAGTCAAATAAAATAGCTCAGTAAAAAATTCCAATGGTTCCGAAGAAAAAACTAAATAAGTAAAACAACTTTTTTTTTTCTCCAAAACTAGTTATCATTTTTTAAATAGTTCAGTTTATTCAATTCAATCTTCTAAGACTTTTTACTGGTCTACATATAATTAGTTCCGAAAAATAAATTCAACAACTAATTGAAGCATCTTCCAACTCGATTTGCTTACTGGGTATTTGTAGTTTCCTAATCCTATTGCCATTTATTCAATATTTATTAAAAAATAAAGACGGTATAATTTTTTATAAGTATTTTTCTTTTCTAGTCCATAACATTATGATTTAAATAAATCAATGAAATTTTATGGAAAAAAATCAAGTTTGATTTAAATCACTGACTTTTATAAAATCAATCAACCCTGCTCAGCCGGTATAACAATATGCACGGATGAATAATGAGGAATGGAATAAAGAATGGCTGTCATTGTCACCTAGAGAACAAGGAGCTTCATTAAGGTAAATGCTACCGGTAGCCTGTGAAATTTAAAATATCTTGTTTTTTTTTTTTGCAAACTATAACTTTATTTCATGTTGTATATCAATCAAAATATGATTAGCTGCAATAATAACTATATAGGTACCTACTAAATAACACTCTTAGAAAATAATAAACTAGCTCTATAAGCTCCATAATATTAATTTGCTATCAAATTATCAATTGATATACAACATGAAGTAAAGCTAGAATTTGCAAAAAATTCAAGTTATTATGAGTTTCATGGGCTACTTAGTTGCATTCACCTTAAAATGTTATTGGAAAGTATATAATAAAATATAATATGGTATATACCTGCACTTCCAATCACAACTGATGATTTTGTGACACTGTCATTATCTTGATCTTTGAAGTAATTATGTTCAATAGAAACATCACATCCTGAAAAAATAAGGAAAATGTAATACTTATAAATTGTACTCACTTGTAAAATAGTACTAATACTCTTTTGTAACTTAAGGGACTACATACGTACCAGTTGTTGTGGTCACTGGTAATGGTTCAGAGACATCCTCCTCATCTTGCTCTTTGAAATAATTATGTTCAAGTGTAACATCCCACCCTGAAAACATCATTTATACTGTTAAATTATGTCACCATTGCATAATTATGTTTTAATTTAAAGTTGTCTCCTCTCTTGGAGTTGGTAAATAATGGCTGCAACACAGTTTTTCTAACTAATGTAGCTGTTACCATACACAATATATTGTAGACTATAATAATTACATATAGTTTATATGTTCCAATAAATAAAAAATAATCCTGGTTATATCCTACTATCTACATATTCCTACTATAGTTTGTTGGTTTGTTCTTCTTTCATGCAGCAACAGATCAACATGATTTTTTGTATAGTTAAAAGCCGGAAAGTGATATAGGTTAATTCTTTTATTATTTTAACGCATATACGCATGCGAAGCGAAAAATAAAGATTTAAATTGTGGAAAGAAAAAATCGCTCACGAGCAGGATTCGAACCTGCGACTCCTGGCTCAGTATGCCAGTGCTACAGTGTGTGATATAGGTTACTTTTTATTGCAGAAAAATGCATGGTACCTGTGGGATAAAGAACCATGGGAGTGAAGCTGCATGTAAAAGCTAGTTATTTATTTATGAATAAATATGCAATAACTACACATTACAGGTGATTTATATGATTTTACGGACACTAAGACCGGGTTGATGGTCATAGCATAAACATCAATTATGGTATTATCATTATAATGTGTCCTCGAGCCAATAGATGTGACATCCACCGCCACCAGACTCACCAATGGGCCAGTGCCTGCAGTTAACAGTTAAGTGCCGGTGCCTGTCCCAATAGAGGGAACAGAATAGGCATAATGGACTTGTAAATAACATGTAACTTTAAAGAGTCTATTGTAAACTTAAGTAAAACCCTGCTGTGTCTCACACCTACATAAGATCATAACAAAGATTAACAAGACTCACCTGCTACACTAAGCGGAACACCGTGAGTTATTTCTTCGTCTCTAAGAAGACATGGATAAGAGTACCGCAGTCTTTTACCTTCGTGATCAAATTGATGTTTATCAAAATGTTTTTCACAGACACGTTTTCTTAGTACAAGCTCTTTCGAGAGTCCAATGAGGAGGGAATTTGTGGGCACTATGAAAGACATCCACAGATTTCTAAGTTTATCGTTCTTGGGAAAACAAAATAGCCGGTGCGTCTCACTTGTTGCATTGCAACCACCAACACAGCACTTTAGGGTCCCCATGACGAATAATCGCACATATGACATGCACAATTAATATTGTCTCGAAACAACGGAGGAATATTTGCGTCTTAAGGATCTCAACTCAACAAAATGCGAGGAAATTGGAGGAAATACTCCTAAGAAACAGGCGTTCAACTCGGAAGTTTTTGACAATGATTGGTATGGTATGGATGACATTTGACAAATCACAATGGCGTCGCAAGATGGCGGCTGTGGCAGCAGCCAGCTTCCGACGCCAGCGCCAAAACGGAACATTTGGCAACGTAGCTGTCACGGGCCTGACTAGGGGATAGTTGAAAGCGTTGAAAATAAGTACATTAACAGCATGAATAACAGCTGCTGGTACTGTCAGTCACTGTCAGTCAATGTCATGATTTCGCGCCTTTTCCATAGGTGCGTTCAGTTATATCGCCCAACGACGGCATGAAAATACATACCATGTGTTGCGTGTTGCAGAAGTGGGCGTTTAAACGAAAAGTGCATAAAAAAAAAAGCGTATAAGCATGCTTAGTGATTAAAGCAGATTTCGTTTGAGGGTAATTCGCCAAAACTCTTAATTTTTGCCTAATTTCTATGGCCGGACATTTTTTTCTGAATAAATGCCAGCTTGACTGTTCTTTGGATAGAAGAACAAAAACAAAAAATTTGAGTGTGGGAGGGGTGTTACTGAGAGCTTCCAAGAAAAAGTAATGGGGTTCGAAAGTTTTGGTCAGACATGGAAATTAGGAAGGTTCCAAGGAAATTATATTTCCATTGCAAGGAAGTTAGGAATATATCATGGAAATTAAAAATATGCTATATACAAATAAATCAACATTACTAAATATAATAGAACGGTTCATAGTAACAGGTAATAACTTAAACGTTATATTATGGAAACAAAATGGCATAAAACATACGGTAAACCAGTCCAGGATCGTGGGTTACATTATAAAAAACTACAAAATAAATCATCATCATCATTAATTTAAGAGCTAGGCTCTTATCGGTGGAGCAATTCCCATCTGTCCCTGCATTCCGCCTCTTTTTTTACATTTTTTTATGAGATCGTCGATCGAAGGTCTGCTCTTGACCACAATCTAGACAGATTTGTCAAGATGTGGTCGAAGATGGAGCAAGCAAACATATTAGGTGCCGATTTCCTCCAGCTTTAAAGACGTTAGTAAGTGCCCGGAAATACAAATTCACAAATACAGAGCAGCGAATTCCTTAACTTGGCTGTGCGCATTATGAAAGAGTTTTCAAAGCGCTTAGTCCTGATAGTAGGGATTTCTACCAAAATTGGATGATATCCTGCAGTGCGTCTTGTAGTCCGATGAAAGAAAGGAGATGACGGAATAAGCTCATGAAGCTCTTGCGCACCCTCTCTAAAGTACAGCCTGTAGAACACAAACAAGCAACTGTGTGTCTATGCCCTATGGGTTAAGTTTTGTATCTTAGATTTTACTAGCAATTCGTCACCAATTAGCCTCTGAGCTTTGCGTTAAAAAAACAAGTCAAATGCGGCAAGCTGGTGTTTGGCAAAGCCATCTCATAAGTGTCTGAAATACTCCAATCTCCATACACGATTAGATTTGAGCTTTATATAAAGTAAAAAGCTATCCAGGAGTGAAGTATCGCTTCACCTTGTTTAGAATGCCCAAATTTTTGGCCACAGTTTGAGCCTTTTCCTGGATTGTGGTGGTGAAGTTGAGGTTAGTTGTCAACTCCATGGCAAGAAGTTCTAGGTGGTCGACAATGCTTATAGGTGTACCTTGGAAAGTAGGAGCCAAGTGGAATGGACTCCGTTTTGCAGTGAAAAGACATGCCTGAGTTTTAGAGGGAAACAAGATTTAAGATCGGATTTGTCCGCTCTATCATGGCCTCTCATAGAGAACAGATTTCCCGTTGGTTGGCACTGAACAAGCATCTCTCTGTGATAGTACTGTCATCTGCGTAGCCAACAAGACCTAACAGAAGCAAATCATTTATGTGAAGCAGGAAAAGTGTCGCAGAGAGAACAGACCCTTGAGGAACTCGGGCATTAATAGCCATGAGGTCAGAGGAGCAGCCGTCTATGAATTTGAATGACCCTAAGGAAAACTGATATTGATCTAATTCATTTTTGAATGATTTTCAATCAAATTAAGATGGCTTGTGAGATTAAGCACAAGGTCCTGTGATCTTCATATTTTAGCGTATTGGCTTTCTTTGGAAGAGTCACTGCTTTGCTCACTAGGAAATATTTCGGGATTATGACGGTTTTATACATTTGTTGAGTTATTTAAAAGATTTATATTTGCATGGGTTCACAAATTGCAATCGTTCTACCGATTTTTACGTGTCCTGAGTAATAAAAAATATCTCCTTGGCATTTCATAATTTCCATGGCCATTTTGGAACCATGGAAAACAAGGAAATTAGGACCAAGGAAATTAGATTTAAGTGAACAAAACATGATAGCAAACTAACTATTCACTGGGTACATAAATGGCTTAAATTAAGGGTTACCCTTAATTTACCCTACACAACAATGCTTATTCAACAGAAATAGTTGCGAAAAAACAACCATAGGCTAAGAAACAACGACAACAGAAATTGAGAATTCCATAAACCAAAGTCCAAGGAGGCACATATTTACGCAAATAGCGCGAAATTGAACAGAGATGCGCACGTCCTGTTTCGATGGGCTATTCTATTGCGGTCAAATAGACGAGTCGAATCGTATAACCGCTACATTTAAAATACATGCGGTCCGTTATTTACAAGGGCTGAACGAACAACCCAAGGAAATTATATTTTTCACGTGGACAAGTACAAATTACCATTTAATTCCTTACTCCTAGTGATTTTATTAAATTAATTGTAATTTTTTAATATCTTAGTATGCATTAAACATGAAATAAAAAAGGATACAAAAAGGATCTAAAAAATACTTCTGAGTTCAGATATAAATTTAAATGTAAGAAATTTTGTGAAGTGGACATACCAAGGAAATTAGAATTTGAATGTTCGCATGACCTAATCTTTGTTATTATATATATATTTTTTATGTTTAATAGCAAAACCAAGTCGGAAATGATGATAACTATCACAAAAAATAGGCACGGAGAACACATTAAGTTAGGAACAAAAAATTGAACCGACCAAAACAGAAACTGAAAAGCGAAAAATAAAATTAAGCTTTTAGTATTTTCCTAACTAAACTAATGTTAATAACTAATCATGAGTTGGCGCCAAATAAACAAGCAAAGTGCGTGCAAGTTTCAAGTGGTCGAGCGGAGAACGCATTTTTGGAAAGTTATTGTTTATCGTTGAAAATTTCACGTTTTATTAGATTTTATGTTGTTTTTATTATTTATTTAAAGTAATTTAATGATCTTTGTTGATTATTTGTTTTACGCTGGAAAGCACACGTCAAGAAGCGAGAAGAATTAAACCTGTGCTACAAGAAACTGTATTGGCTAATAGGCAGAAACTCACCCATGTCTATACATAATAAACTACTGCTATACAAGCATGTTCTTATGCCAGTATGGACTTATGGTATCCAGTTATGGGGCTGTACCAGAAAAAGCAATAGAGAAATCATCCAGCGTTTCCAAAATAAAGTACTCAGAGATATAGTTAATGCACCCTGGTACAGTCAACTGCACGTCAGTGGTAACACTTCAATTCTAAAACCACCCTTACTGCTTACGAAATAAGGATGCTGCTGATGTCAAAGTGTTACCACCGACGTGCGGTCGACCGTACATCAGAAACATCGATCTTCATCGGGACCTCAATGTCGACGTTGTAGACACAATCATAAAAAAAATGGTATATACTCAAAGGTGTGGGGTGCTGGCCAGAAAACCTTCACGTGTGCCTGACGGCTGCTTGTCCTTCTGGACACGTCTGGAGGGAACGGCAGTTGTTTGGCCGGTGCATCCTGGGCACGGGCAATAAAATCCTTTCGAGGGATTAACCTTCGGGGGATTTTATTGCCTGTGGCGAATATTCTGGCGCGGGAGGGGCCCCTTCTGGGCCAGTGGGGAGTTGCTCCACGTGTCCCCCTGATATCAGCAGAGGGCACAGTTGAGGAGCAGGGGCGGGCCCGGTGTGCACTCACCCTGCCACTGGGCAGGCAGCGGAGGGACTGTCTTTCCCTGCCCCCGTCGATCTCGTAACCCCAGAAGTGCCCGCTGAGTAGTGTTCTCGCACCTCTTGGGACCAAGGGTCTTGGCTTCACCACCCGGACCGCGAGGAAGAAAACCTCTGTAACAAATTACGGGAGGTAGGGCCTGCGAGCAGCAGACTCGGGGTAGTCTGCTGCCCGACCAGCAGCTGGCGTAGCTGGCACAGCCGGCGTAGCTGGCACAGCCGGCGTAGTTGGCGCAGCTGGTAAAGGCCCATGAGGTGAGGTGGCGTGCAGTGTTCCGTGTGCGCCGCCTAGGAGAGTGCGGCCAACGTTAGGCCGCACGGGGAGAAGGGGCTCGCCTGCTTGTGGCGGGCCAGGACCTGTCAGGGGTGGTTGTGTGAATACTCACGGGTTCCCACGCCCCCGGCTAAGGTAGTTGAAGGAACACCGTGGTGGTTTTAGTCGGTAAGTGTCCGACACTGGCTCCGCCTACCCCGGGCGGATTGCGTCCATGAGGACTTCCCCACGGCGAAAAAAAAAAAAAAAGCAAAAAAAGAGGTGTGTGTGTCCCGGTTCCGGTTGTCATTGGTTGTCATACGAATATAGATCTATGCACAGAGTACATTTATACTCTATGGCAGTCGTTACGGGTAGTCAGTGTTGCCAACTTAACGGATTTCCCGTCATATCTAGCGGATTGGGATGAGGTGATAACGGGATAAATTTTGTTCTAACGGCTGACGGATTGTTTAACGGAACATTTTACGAGTTTTATTAACGTGTCTATTTTTTTTTTCCTGTAGAGTTGTCAGATTTATGGACCCATTTTAATTATTTTTCACTTTTTCACTATTGCTAAGTGCAGTCCACGTTGCTCAATGGTTTTCAATGTCTTGCAAAAAAAAAGTAGAAAGCGGATTGCTAATGTTAGGTTATTTTTCCATCGTAAATTGTAACTCACCATCTAAATATATCATTTGAAATATTTTATGGCTTTTATCGAGGGGAATTTTCTTTTTTGACGGAATTTTGATGGAAACACACTACAAATTCAACGGAATTTCAAAATTATTGAAGGCAACACTGCGGGTAGTCAGAACCCTGAAAGCACAGCCTAAAAGTCTGACAACTGGTAGTACCAGTCTGGTACTGGTCACAGATTACTATATTAGTAGCTAGCTAGTACTGGTCTAACCTCTGAATGTCAGTATTACCCAGTAACTGGGTTGCGGGGGTCTGATGGCAGTCGCTCCGTGTAAAATACTGATGTTCAGCCGCATCTGCTAGACTGGAAGCCGACCCCAATGTAAAATTGGGAAAAGGCTCGGAGGATGATGATATTAAAAACATTACAACAGTTGTCGAAATCCCACCAAAAAGTCAAATGACGTTTTAAAAGTGGTCAAAAATATTTTTATTTTCCTGCCACTATATTACAGATTGTACGATAATTTTGTCGAAAAACTATAATTTTGACGCGAAAATGGGGTAATTTGAACTTTTGGAGTTGGCAACACTGTCAATGTCAAGTCAAGTCTGATTACAAAATAATTTCCGTTTTTTCGCTAAGTTTTATGTTTATAAAAATGGATAGATCTTTCGACGTAAGTTACAGTAGTTATGAGAATCTATCATATAATAGTTCAACCAGAAAAGGGGACATAAGTATCAGCGATCAACTTGCTGGTTTTGATAGATTACGTATATCTGCTCTAACCAAAGCCGCTGCGATGAGTCCTTTGGTAAAAGGAGCGACCATAGGACCCAACAGTCCATTAAAGATTGAAGGTGAATATAATGACACAGTAACGATTGAACAAGAAGACCTAAATGAAGAAGACTTGATAGATGACAAAGTACGCGAAGACCTCCGGTACACGCTCATCATGAAAGAATACGAAAACAGATTACAAGAAACATCTGTAGATATTTTCAAGAACTTGCTTGAAAACATGATATCCAAACGCGCGGAGTTCATAACGAAGTTCGGAAAGAAACAAGGTGAGGAATGTCACAGGCGGGGATTGGAACTCCAGGCACGGAAGCTTCAAATGCTTAAACGGTTACAAGAAAACGACAATTTGTCTGTCTTGAAGAGAGCTCGTTTAGATGAACAGAATTGCCAAGTTATCAACACTCAAACCATAGAGAACATGAACAAGATATTAGAAGAACAGAATAGAGCTACAGCTAGGTTTGCTGCAGTTACAGACAGTCACACTAAAATTTGTATATGTTATAATGAAATAACTAATATTTTGAACATAGAACCAATTGCAAAAACAATCTGTGATAAATATACAACAGGAATAAATACTGTTATGGGCAATATCAATCATATTATGGATATACGTAAAACTGGAGGTATAACAGAGAAGGATGTGAAGCAAGCTGAGATTCTATCACTAAATATTGCAAATGCAAAGAAGAAAATGTTAGCAGATATAGAAACGATAAAAAATGAAGAGAATAAGAAAAAACAAAAAAAGGAAGAAGAATTATTAAAGAAAAAAGAATTAGAAGAAAGAAAGGCACAGGAAATTAAAGCAGCTCAAATAGCTGAGGCAGAAAGAATTAAAACGGAACAACCCAAAAAGACAAAACCAATATTTTATTCCTCTGAAAATTACAACTATTATGAAAATCTTAAGAATTATCTGGAGCAGTATGAAGCACAATATAAAGATTTGTTACAAGATGTAAACTTCAAGAAATTCAGGTTTGACTGTCAGAAAGCAGTCAACACTCCAGTGAATGCATTGTCATCAGTCAGTGCACTACACATGAGGGATAAATATGACAAACTTTCAAAGTTACTGAAAGGAGAACGGGTACAAGTGCTAGATATTTATGTGATGGCAACACAGCATCCACAAGGACTATTCTATTGCACTGCTTTATTGGCAAAGAAAATTGTGAGACAAGGAGATCTATTAGTGTCAAGTAATACAGAAGCTGCATATTCCCTTGCTGCTCTTACTGCAGCTTTATGGGCACAATTCCCACACTTTGGCAAGCTAGTTGAAGGCTACTTCCATAGATTTTGTCCTTATTTAGTACCAATGTTCTTGCCTCAAAAAGAAGGACAGTCTGACAAAGAGTTTTATGTGTCAAGAGGCTACACATATAATGATGATGGTGTTGTTGAGAAACAAGACAAGTTTCTTAAGAGGATGTCTGGTATATTCAGATTACGATGTGCAATATGGATTGCATCAATGCCTAAATTCCTAAACACCCCAAATCCTCATGGTCTGCGATTTGGATGGCAATGGCTGGCATCTTTTTTGAATTTGAAACCAGAACCAGATATTTCTGCAACATTAATACATGATTTTTTCATCATGTGTGGATCAAAGTATGACAAACATTATGGTAAACAATTTAAGAAATTATTGGAATTAACCAGTAATCAGTATCTTAAAATACTTGAAAATATTGATGAAGGTGGGCCTAAGACTAGGTTAGAAGTTTATCTTCAGACTGTTTTAAAATCAAATGATGTACCAGCATCTCCAGCAACAACACAAATAAATTGGTGATGCTCAAGAAATGGGTGCAGTCGACAGCACATCAGTGGTAACACTTGAATTGGTAGTATTGGTCCTCTCGGGACAGATTGCAGTAAAAAAGGGGATAAAAAAACCAATTGGAAAACTGCCCTTACTGCTTACAAAATAAAGATGCTGTCAATGTCAAACTGTTACCACTGACGTGTGATCGACTGTACATTAAATTAGTTTTGTAGTTAGTCCCATAATAATTGTGTAACACACTTGCAATAACTATATTTTCAATATACATACCACTATATATTTTAACAGTTCGTACATTGAAGGAAAAAACCTAACAGATGGCATTGTATACTAAAAATCTTATTTTTAAGCGCAAACCACACACAGCGCGACCCACGCTCTGTTTGTAGTGGCGGGAGACGCGCGGCTCCCGCGCGGGCCCGACACGCATCCGCGCTGTGTGTGATGTCGTCCATATAAAATCAGGTTAATATACCCGCCGCGGAGACGACCCGTCCCGCGCTCTGTGTGGTTTGTGCTTTATTGTTATGATTTCGTTTTCAAGGTACAAGCTTGTATTATTGTGAAAATAAACTCAATTGCGATTGTGAGTATGTTATGCATTTGGTGAGCTGAGCTTAACAGACATTTTGAATTTAATTTGACATGAAATTTTAATTTATAAGCTCTGTATGAACACAACAATAACAAACAAACAAACAACACAACCAATAATTTTGAGTATGATTTTGTTTTTTAATAATAATTTTGGTTAGTGATTTTATGTTGTATGTGTATGGTAATATTACCTTTAAGCCATGTGATTATAATTAGTTAATAAATAAATAATGATTATTGTGTTGTTTATTTCAGTAAAGGAGCAATGGAAATGGGACATTTTGTATTATCTTATGTAAAAAAAATAGATTGACTGTTAATATTCGTAGCATCTATTCGCTCAATTATGAAACATGGGATCTGCTCGTTAATAGTTCAAAGGAAAACTGCAGGTACAGACGGATGGGTGATCTCAGTTTCCCATTGTATTGTGGGCGTCAAGGCTGGGATGCATGAAAAATGACGAGGGATGATAATAGTCCAGCACCACCAGCGGACTCCAGGCCCTTGAAGAAGGGTTAGCCTATTGCTTTCCGTGAACATCACGAAATTCTACAGGGGGGGGGCACAGTCCAATAGAAAGACTTGCAGCCTAATTAAATACTAGCATCAGCGCCATCTCTGGCTACAGCGGCACATCAAATACAACGTGTAATGCTCATTAAAAAACATAGATGACTATTTAGTATTTTCATCCTGTTTTACCGACTAAAAAATGCCCTCCGTACTTACCCGACTGACATTAGGGATGACGATTCTTTCCAAAAATATCGATTTTTAAATCGCTTTGAACTGTAAGCTGATGCATCGATTCACAAAAAATCGGTGTTTAAAAGATCGATTTCTAAAAAATCGATTATTTTTTCATGTTTGCATTTATAATGTAAATATAAATCCATTTGCATATCCATCCATTTTAAAAATTCGATCTTTTGGGCGTGAAAAATCGATTCTTCGGTATATCGATCTCGGATTGTCAACCCTAAGTCTAACCGACATTTAGAAAAGTTTTGATGGAACTTTGTTGTTGTTTGTATGATTTCCATGCGTTTTCTGTTTTGTTTTGAATCTGTTTGTGTTATTTCATTAGTTACTCCATATTAAGACGACAATCGGATCAGTGATAACTAAGTGTTGTTAAGTTTTATGTTTATTGTTTTAACTTTTGTTTCTACTATGATGGATCAACACAAACTTATCAAAAGCAATCTAAGAGAACAATTAATTTCATAGAAAGAAAAACAGAATAATATGTATACGTACGTATACGAACACACACACACACATACACAAATCTAGGAATAACTATAACTATCTAAATCTATCTTTCCACGACATTTTTTTCCTCGCCTTATCACCAGGTGGCGCTAGTTTCCATACATGCTTGAATTTGGCTCAAGATGGCATCTGAAAATTCTACTAGCCACAGACGTACAGTCAACAGCATGACAGTGGTTACACATCAATTCGAATTTCAAAAACCACCCTTACCGCTTACGAAATAAAGATGCTGTCAATGTCAAAGTTTTACCACCGACGTGCGGTTGACCGTACTATACTTTGTAAAATAATTAAAATATAGCTTGATCTCTGTGACACATGTCAAATACGTAAATTTTCAACGTATTTTGACATTATTTGTACGTATTTGACATCTGTCACAGGGATCAAGCTATATTTCTTTAATATATTTTACAAAGTATAGAGACGATACGCATCGACTGATCGACTAGCGTAGCTATATAGTGATCTGTGAACACGAAGAACGGTTTCATTTCAACTGTTTTCAAAAGAAAAACCGGTATTTGCTGTCAATGGCTGATTTTTTATATTAATTTTTCTTCTGGCTTTGCACTGTTCGTGCTTTTAGCCAATAAAAAATTACAGTTTGGCATACAAGAGCTGCGTTCACTTATAATATCGCATGACGTCGTTGGACGACGCGCGAGTTGCGCGACTGTCGGAGCCTCGTCGCGCGTCGTCATCGGAGCGTTGTAGATTCCATTATCAAAGGAGCGTTGTTCGTTTGTATAATTGAATGCAGCCAAGAGTATACAAAATAGGGGTGCCACTAAATAATATGTACACTCGATTGTATGACAGTGGTAACACTTGAATTAGAAAACCGACCTTACTGCTTACGAAATAAAGGCACTGTCACCCCTGACGTGCGGTCGACCGTACATACAGGATTCCCCTTAAAAGACGTTTTTCAGTCTGTATTAAGGCCAAGGGCAGGAGGATGATGATTAAGGCCAAGCCTGCATTGTGATTTTTTCCCAGCCATGGTAGTGGCTGGCGGTCGGGAAATGTAGCCAATAGGGTTTCTCAATACAGCCGCGGGAAAAAAATTGCGGCTGAATTGAGAAACCTTATTGGTTATATTTTCCGACCGCCACAACCACAATGCGTGCTGAGCCTCACTCAATCTGGGCGGGAATTTGCGGCTGATTGAGATATATCCATCTTTTTTGAAAGTTACAAATCCCACCACAGTGAATGCAAGACATAAAGTTTCAGTGTTTTCACTAGAGATGTGGTATTAGGGCCATTTTTTGGTAATCCTATTTCGAAATATAACGCTTTACTGATATTATGTTATTATAACTGTTACTCAGTAATAGTCAAATAATAGTGTAACGATTGAGTGTTAGCTACCTAATATTGATATTTAACGTACTCGCATGATTATGCTATTATCGATACCGACTAATATAAATTTTGCGAAACGGTGCGGTTATTAAAATTTCCTTCATACTTTTACAGGCTTAGGACTGTCAACGTTATTTTGTTCGTTGGTGTATTTAAAAGTTTAATCACCATAATAATATGTACATTGATTAGTTTTTACAATAATTGAAAAAAAAAATATAACGAAAGCTCTTTTTTTATTTAATTTATTGTTTTTTTATTTATTTTTATTTTATGTTTTTTTTTATAATATGTTTTATTTACATATTCACATTTAAAAACATCAATTGCTTAACTTTTTCCGTTTTTAACCTCGTTCGACGATCTGAGATAATGTAGGTACCCGGACTTTGAAAATATGCGCTCGCAGGACACGCCCCGTTAAGACCTCTAGTACACAGACCGCCGTTAGATCGCATTGTTTCGAAGTACTTTAATATTTTCGACAGGGTCAGGTAGTACCATCTGGACCATCTGCACTGAGCGAGCGAGAACAATGCGGGTTGGCGCTGCGCTATTATACTGTTATCCAACTCTCCATATTACGCAACGGCACCCTATTATTTGACTAATACTGAGTAACACTATTATTACAGATACTAATAACATAATATCACATTTATGCTCAATATTATGTTACCCGTAACTATTATGATTATATTAGTCACACCACTAGTTTTCACCGCATGATAATAAATAGTGCATAGGTAATTACGTAAGGGTGGTATGCCACTGGTCAAATTTCTCCGTCCAATGTGACTTTGATCAAAGAAGTTAGATCATTTTTATCAAATGTTGTATTGTATGTAAAAAAACACTTGTCATCAAATAAATTAGATTGGAAAAGAAATTGAACAAAGAAATTTGACCAGTGACATACCACCCTAAGCACTACTGCCAATACAAGTTGAAATAAAACAAATGTTATAACAAAACCGATATTTCAAAAATTGCCCATGTGTATAACAAGCCTAAAGCCTAACAAGGTACATCCCTAGCAAAACTAACCTCTTATTCGTTTTTGTGTGTTGTGTCAATAAAATTACTTTTGAGTAATTGAGATAAATTTAAATATTTTAGTGGCAAAGTAGGTACAGTGTATTAATACGTAGAAAAACAAAATTTTGTAGTCAATGGAAGGCCCACCTGGCACGGGGCCGCCCAACAACAATGGATCAATGGGCCCACCAGGGATGCCAAGCTTTCCCCCGATGCCACCACCGCCTGGCTCGATGGGGTCTGGGAGCATGCCTCCACCACCCATGGGGCCGCCTGGGGCCATGCCACCGGTCAGCTCGGCGAGCGGGCCTCCGAGTGGACCGCCAACAATGCCTCCCGGTATGGGCCCGCCGCCTGGTATGGGTCCGCCGCCCGGTATGATGGGAAACATGGGTATGGGGCCTCCAGGAATGGGACCACCGCCGCCCGGAATGGGCCCGCCAGGCATGGGGATGGGCCCTCCAATGGGCCCCCCAGGAATGGGACCGCCAAGAATGCCGCCAAACATGATGCGTGGTCCCAATATGAAGGGTAACTTTGGGAATCAAGGAATGGATATGGGTCCACCTGGGATGGGACCGCCACCCAACATGCCTCCGATGAGTTGGGATTCACAGGGTCCTCCAGGTTGGGGGCGGCAGGATGGCCCTCCGGGGTGGGATGACCATGGTGATGAAGGGGATGAAGATGAAGGTGAAGGAGATGACTCTGGTGGAATGCAAGGTCCTCCTTCAAGTTTGCCATCACTGTTGACCATGAAGATTGATACTCCTGAGGAGTTCAGGAACAAGCCGGTTGGTGTGGGTGGAGTGGTACTCCCCAAGGCTTTGGAAGAAGCTCTGGCCTATAAAGATCAAAGACAGGCTGCTCTTGGGGGTGAATCAGAAGGTGGAAGAGGTAATTCTATTAGTATATTTGTGCTAAGAAATAATCTTAGTTTAGAACAGATTTGCAAGTTAAAAAGTATCTCGTGTGTTTACTTACCTCTACAATAGCAAAACTGTTCAGCCATATGATTGAGGAACAAAAGCTGAACTTTGTATATTTTGTGTTGTAAAATTACATATTGGCGGTACTGTAAATAATTTCAATGTTACAAACCACACTCCTATGAAAAACAACAACTTATAGCCCACAATGATTATAAAATGTATTATTGAAATAACTAAAAACCTCTTAAGGGGTCATTGTACTCATTGGTATCAACAACTTTTGGTCAGTGTCGCCTTAGGTTACTATGGGACCAACACTGAAATCCCAAAAAAAAAAAAAAACAGCTATTCCCTACATTTGTGTTCACATAAATCAACAAAATGTAGAGAACAGACACCTGGTATTTTTTGTGGTTTCAGGGCTGTTCCCATAGTAAAAGTGGTTTATACTGATGAGTACAATGACCAAGAGGTCTTAAGAAAGAGGATTTCAGTTATTTCAAATTCAGTAACATGTATATAAAAATTTCAGAACAGGATGATGAACCAGAGGCACCTCCGGCACCAGTTATCAGCACAGAGTATGATGCTGAGGAGGATGAAGGAGACTCTGATGATGATAACATCCCTGATGCCCCACTACCACCAATCATCTCTAACTTAGAAGTAGGTTTCCTCAAGTTTTATTTTGTTAAAAAAATTGGTACTTGGCTGAATCAGAAATGCGTGGTCATATTTTCAGAGATCATTCAGGGCATAGCATAGAACAACGTTTACTATGGGACCAACACTGAAATCGCGAAACAAAAATCAGCTGTTCCCTACTAAAGCATTGATGTCGCTCGACGAAATGTAAGGATCAGCTGATATTTTTTTCGCGATTTCAGGGTTGTTCCCATAGTGAAAGTTGTTCGATAGCATCCCCTGAATAAGCTCTTCAAATATGACCACGCATTTCTGATACACGTTGTATATATATATCTGTATGGTGGATGTGTTCATGGACACAAATCAAACTACTATCTGTAGGCCATTCAAATAGTAAGTGAATCTAATCTGACCCGTATTGCAGAAGCCTATCATTCATTCACAACATATAATGTGCTATAAAACTAAAGCCAGGTCTCCTATGACCACCATTTTGTTATTTCGAACATGTTTTTCTAACAAAAACTGAGTGTGGCCTGTTTAGCCACATTCAATTGGCCTAATCAAAATATCAACATGTCTTGTAAGCTTGTCTTGTTAGATTTTTGTTTCAGGAGACCTGGCTTTACTTTAACATAACTATAATGCTACATACAGACTGGTGTAATACTATAACATGCAATGCACAGTCGAACACACGACAGTGGTAACTGTTTGGCCTTGACAGCATCTTTATTTCCTAATCAGTAAGGGTGGCTTTCGTTATTCAAGTGTTACTACTGAAGAGCGGTCGACTGTACCTAGCAATGTAAGAATTTGCCATACATATTGCTGCAAGGTATTAGGTAACAGACATTGCAACAAATTCCTATAGTCTGAATGTTTGCACACATGCAGTGGCGTGCATTGCATAAAGGCAAGTAGGCAGTACCCAGTGCCTTCCTCATTCAAATTCTATAGGTAGTCGTGTATGTTATTATCTTTTTTCAAAGTATGATGATTATTTATCTTTTAATAGACCTATTAATACTAAATTAATCTTCCAAAATAAAAAAATCAATAACTTACACCACACTTTTTATATGAAGTAGGCCAATGCATGCCACTGCACACATGCTATGTTCATTAGAAGAGGTGCGATGAGTGATCCATTAACTGTCCGATTATTCGGACTAACACAAAGGGTATGTATTGCAACATTGTGGACGGTTCATAGTAAATGCGCAGTTTGGGTGCGCAATGCGTCCATAATGGTACACTTATAGAATGTCACATTGCATGTTAGGTTGCACCAGCCTGTATGCGGCATAAGATACTGTGACCAGCAATCTGTATCAAGCATGGTGATTAGGTTATGACAATATTATGTGACAATGTTATACTACAAGTATCAGGCTGGGTCAAGGGCCAGATTCAGAAGGCGGTTCTCCTCGACACGGCATGTATTGTGAGGAGGTTCCTGTCTCTGGAGCCCTGACCGCCGGTAGCTTTGACCTTGTTCCTGATGCCAGTGGAACCCAATTTTTTAATATGTCTTTTTTCTTTTTAATATATTTTGATAAAAAATGTTTTAAAATGTTAATTATAAGTTTCATTTTTAAACTTATAATTAACATTTTAAAACATTTTTATATAAAGGATAATAATAATAATAAATAAGTTTTTTATCAAAACTTAAAAAAAACTAAATTTTTGAACAAAATAAATATTAAAATATAGAAATAATAAGTAACACCATTTGTAATCATCTAACAATTAAGAAAGAGAGTTTAAAATCATGTGGATTTGCACAGGTCTTTAACCTCGATCTATGCTAGAAAAATGGTCCTACATTCAAAATTAATAAAATTAAAATAATTTCCTGTGGCTAAATTATTAACTGAACTAGATTTTTTTGGGTACAGTCATAGAATAGAATGTGATAGATACTATGTACGTGGTTTTATTTTATGTCGTATTGTCATCTCCGCTTTGTATTGTTGTTATACATATCTTTTGCAAAACATAGGCTTAATAAAATATTATTAAATAATTATAGGGTCAGGCAAAGCTGGCTAATAAAAATAAAAGGAAGAAAAAGAAGAAGAAGGCTGCCAAGCAGAAGAGGCGGCAGGAAGCTAAGAAGAAAGATGATGACCACACTGCATCCAGTCAGGATGAAACCAAGAAGACCAATGATAAAGAAAATGAAAAAGAAGCTGACATAGAGTTAGTACACTTCCTTTTTATTTCTTGTAAAAAGGAAATTGAAAAAAATGCTCAATACTATGTACAAATCACTCAACTTATCTGTGAACTGAAGTGTAAGTGTTGTTTTGGTGTTGCCAATTAATCAATTAGTGGATGAATTTTGAGAAATTTTACAAATATAAACAATATTCTTTTTAACTGCCCAAAAACCACAGAGAACATTTTTAAATAAAGAAAATGAAAACTTCTCCTTGGTTTTCAATAGCTTGGCCAAAAAATAGAAAGCGGATTGCCAAGCTAGTTGTTTTTTTTTTCATTGTTAATTGTAACTTATCTGTGTAAAAACATCAGATTCAAAATAATAATACATTTTTCCAACAGATATGTCCAAGAAAACATTCAGTTCCATGAATTGGAGCCCATGTACCGTCAGTTCCACCGCATCCTCGAGGCATTCAAGATCACAGAGAAGAAAGATGACACCATCAAGGAGGAAGATAAGGATGCCCCCAAACCTTCCAAGCCTCAAGAGAAGGTGCAGGACCAGTTTGCTGTTGATGAAGAGGCTGTGGAGGTAAGAAACTCATGTTATAAGCATTAACCGTTTGATTTTTAACTGACTTAAAAAAAAAGAAGGAGATTATGTATTCGGCGGGTTTTTTTTTTCATGTATGTACACCGATTACTCCGATATTTCATGCTCGTGAACGGGTGCCGTCTGTCGGGACAGGTCAGCTCCTACATACTATGGCAACTCTTTTTACGTTTATTTCTAAAGGTTCTCACTTTTAAACTCTTGTTTATTTCTGGCATTAACAACTTGTGCAAAGCGATGGCGAAATAGACCGGACAGTCAAGCACCGAATTAACACAGGATGGTTGAAATGGCGGCAGGTCACGGGAACTATATGTGACTCTCGAATTCCTCTTAAACTGAAGGGGAAAATCTATAAGACCATGATAAGACCTGCTGTCCTGTATGGATCGGAATGTTGGGCTACGAAAGGAATTAATGAAAGGCAAGTGCATGCAGCTGAGATGAGAATGTTAAGAGGAATGTGTGGTGTAACGAGAATGGATAGGATAAGGAATAAATATGTAAGAGGGAGTCTGAAAGTAGCTCCAGTGACAGAGAAGTTAAGTAGCAATAGACTGTCATGGTATGGTCATGTGATGAGGAGGAATGAGGAGCATGTTACGAGGAGAGTTTTAAGTATGAATGTTGATGGCTATAAGAAAAGAGGGAGACCGAATAAAATATGGATGGATTGTGTGAAAGATGATATGAATAGAAAGAAAGTGAACACGGAGATGACGGCTGATAGAGATGTATGGAAGAAAAAAACATGCTGCGCCGACCCCAAATAAATTGGGATAAGGGCAGGAGGATGATTATTAACCTACATTATACTCACATTATTTGAATAAATTTGATGTCATAAACAATAACCTATTTCAAAAAGAGTTTATCCATGGAGTTTCTTGCCGGTTCTTCTCCATAGATGCACCGTGCAACTAGAGCCTGAATTAGGTTTAATTGAAATTAAAAAACATTTGATTTTGATTTTATGTCAGTTGGCATACTACTAGCGCCCCGGCTGTAAAATCTTCAAATAAATATTTCTATACGACGAATAGAGCGCACAAATTCACGAAGAGAGTTGTTGTGTTATTTGTGTCGTATAAATACGACGTGGGCGAATGAATAGACTAGATAATATTTGTTAGATAAATCCGACTGGTGCAATCAAGGGGTACATGCCTGACGCATAACAAAAATTTAATGTCGTGAAATTCCTCAGATAATGTTTTTTCTGAGGGATTTTATTCACATAAAATTTTTCGTCCTCAGACTTTTTTTTGTGTTATAGGATGGCAAAACGAGCTAAAGGTTCATTGAAGCGATTGTCGTAAAAGTCGATGATCATACTCGCACGTGAGATGCAATTAGCCCCTAGAATGACTAACAGGGGTCCTAGTACACACGGCTACACATCAAGCTGTACATTTCCAGTATAAGCTGACCTCGCATTGTATAGGTTTTCCTTACAACGCGAGGTCAGCCTTTACTGTAAATAAACAGGCAGCAGTTGAAACAACTGATAAGTGCCTGTATCCTGCTTATCCCCACTCTTATTTCTTGTTATGTTCGAGAAGATGCTTGTCAAGTCTGTTTTTAAATTTTTTTGTATGTTAGCCAAAATTACACACAATAGAGGAGTGATATAATAATTTCAAAGGAAACAAAAATAATCTTTTTATTTTGTAGGGTTTCCTAGAAACTTACATGTCCAGTTTGGAGGTTAGTTTGCAAGAAAAAAGTACTAACAAGCAACACATTAATATAGTACGATTTAATCTCGAATGATATGGTGAAAAATTATGTTTAAAATTAATTTTAATAGTAATGAGATGACAGTGTAAAGGGTGTCGGTAGTGGCGTCCAAATGAAAGACGTATTGTTAGGTAAAAGTCCGTTATATTGTCTTCACATCCAACTTAAGACTGAGCGCGCTCACAACTTGAAAGTACATAATTCTTACTTACTTATAATTAGCTTACGTTTAGGTAATATGATTAACCTACACACTACACGACCCCCTTATTTTTTTAAAAATAAAATAATAATAAATCATTATTTTATTTTCATACAAAATGAGGAAGTACATACCTAGAAATAAACAAGTCATTACAATGCAAATAACAATAAGTAGATACATTCTGTAATTCAAAACAATTCTCGTAATCGAGTTGGTATCATATAACATTTCCATTCCCAGGGCTCCGTTCCCACGCCTGGTACCTAATGATAACGCTTAGTGCGATTTTTATGTACTGTTACATGTTTATTGTTAATTTCTATAAGTACATGTTAAGTCTTGAATAACACGATAAGGGCCTGTATACACTGAGTCTAACTTACGTGCTACTTAATTTCTTAACAAAACTAAATCATTTATCTTATAACTTACTACTACTAACTTACTATTCTTATCATATTTTAGCAAACTAACCAAACTATACTCATCGTAATTATATAGTGGTTGAACACTATTTGTCAAATTACTAGATAATAATATGCACTTTCGCCCGAATACTAACTCGAAAGGAGTGTAACAAGTCTCATTGTGAACGGATGTAGGTATTGTATGAAAATGCCCAATAAGGAACGACTTTATTATTATTGATTACTTTTATGAACTAATAATAATCATACGTAATAGTGAAGACCAAATAGCATAATTAAACTTTAAGAAACTTTTTTTTTTTTTTTTTTTTCATTTATGCAATTACGAATTCGACTTTTTCTATAAACATTTTAGTACACTTCTTTCAAATATCGACATCCATCAGCAATCGATTTGCTGGAACGAAACATATAAACTTTTTTTTTTTTCTTTTTTTTTTTTTTTTTTCTTTTTTTTTTTTTTTTCATTCATGCAATTACAAATTCGACTTTTTCTATAAACATTTTAGTACACTTCTTTCAAATATCGACATCCATCAGCAATCGATTTGCTGGATCGAAACATAGTGAACCCAAACGATCGATTAATTGGGTCACAAAATATCTGCGAGTAGCTTCACGACCGATCGATTTATGTCGTGAAACAAACTAAATTCCTGAACGATCGATTAATCAGGATGCCCAGCGACGCCCGCACGAGCCGATCGATTTATATCTCGTGGAGGCAGCCGATAGGACTTGCTTTATCACTCTTTACATCAAGCCACGAACCAATCGATTCTCGCGTACTTGATCTGTAACAATAATTAATATTCTGTAAATAATAGTATGTTAAATTCGACACAGCGTAACAAGTAAGGTGTTAAAGGTGCTCGTATCCTAACTCGAATTACTGCCAGTATTATTGTCGTCACTATCGCAACTATCATCAACATCCTTTCCGTCGATCTCGAGAGCGGTCACATGGATCCATGGCTTCATGCGATCCGCAGCGACAGTTGTTGGGCGTCTGCTTTCTGTATCGACTAGTCCTGGTATTGGTGCTACAACATAACGGTCCATGCCTAAAACCTTGCTAACACGATATGGTCCTACGAAAGAGGGCATAAGTTTCTTGCTCTGTCCTTTGTTACTAAAACACGTCTTTGTAATTTTTACGAGCTCACCTTCATTATAGGTACGCGCAGGTTTTCTATCTCTGTCGTACCTATCCTTTTGTTTGGCCTGCTCTCTATCTATTCTAGCCTTTACTCCGTCACGTATGTCAGATAAATCATCATCATTACGAGTGGCTACTGTGATGTCATTAAGCATGGGATTAATTTCGCTGCTCATACTCGTATCAAACATTACCTTTGAAGGTGTCCTTCCTATGGTTTTTTGAATAGTGTTGTTGAGTCCCCATTGGATACTACCCAAATGGCTGTCCCAGCTCTTTTCACCATTTTTACTGCTTAACGCTTTCAGGGAATCGAGAATAGTGCGGTTGTACCTCTCGACCTGCCCGTTTGACCTGGGGCTAGCTACCGCGTTTAAAACGTGTTTTATACCTTTACCTAAACAAAATCGCTTGAATGTATGTGAGGTAAAACAGCTACAACGATCGCTTATGAGACGGTCAGGGTTTCTAAATGTACTAAAAATAACTTCTAGAACCTTAATTACATTTTGGGTATTGGTGTTTCTAACGGGTCTTAGGAAACAGCATTTGGTAAAACCGTCCACAACTACGAACAGATGAGTAAAACCCCCATTTGACTTCACAAAGGGTCCAAGGTGGTCCACATGTAGAGTGTGGAATGGAATCTCTACCTTTGTGATGGGATGTAGTAACCCTTCGCGAGTATTTGAATTGTTTTTTTTTGCGTATGCACACTCAATGCAAGCACCCACATACTTCTTGACAAATCTGGACATTTTGTTGAACCAATAATTACTTTTAATCCTCTCAATCCCAAAATGTCCAATGTCATTATGATTAAGTTTACATACTTGCCACCTTGCCCCCTTTGGTACTACCCATCTGACCCTCTCCTCATCTCCGTCTAAATAGCGAAATAACCTATTGTCTTTAATTATAAAATTCTGTTTGATGTAACGTAGGCCTTTTTCATCTAGATCACTATTCAAAATGTCTATTATCCTACGCAGCTCAGAGTCGCCTAATTGAAGCGTATGAAGCCAATCCTCACTACTAATGGACATTATCACCGGAAACTGATCTTCGAGAGATTCCGACGGTTCGACAGGATTTCGAGACAATGCGTCAACATGACACATTTTAATTCCAGCCCTATATTCGACAGTACAATTAAATTCCTGTAGTGTCAGCCACCACCGTCCTATCCTTGGGATTAAGTCCCGCTTTGAGAATGTAGAACGCAGGGCGCTGCAGTCAATGATAACCTTGAATTCTTTTCCTAATAGATAGACTCTAAGCTTACGAAGGGAGCAAACCACTGCTAAAGTTTCCAACTCATAAGAGTGGAAGTTCTTCTCCTCAGGAGGAGTCTGCCGAGTATAGAATGCTACAGGATGAAAAATCTCGCAGTCTTGCTTTCGCTGTAGAAGAATCCCACCGAATCCTAACCTACTTGCATCTGTATGCAATTCTAATTCAGCAGTGGGGTCATAAATATCTAAGACTGGCCTATTAGGCAAACTCGTTTTCAGTCTCTCGAATGCCCGTTCCTGGTCATCTTTCCACTCCCAGGCTACGTCCCTTTTGAGTAACTTGCTAAGAGGGGACGAGATCTGTGCAAAGTTTTCTATAAACTTGCGAAAATAGCTTGCTAAACCTAGAAATTGCCGAACGTTGTGCACGTTTTCGGGTCGAGAAAAACTAATTACGCTACATATCTTATTTTCACCTACGCGCACCTGACTTTCATCAAATCCCTGCCCAGCTTTTGACTCAATTTCATTAACTTTCATAAACAACCCGATTCACAACATCGACTCTCTCAGCACGGCAAAAGATTAATTTGGACGAAATTTGGCAAAAGCCCGAACAGGGCACGACCAATACGTTTATATGCCCATTGATTGAACGATAAAGTCCTCCAACTACGAAATACTGAGCATTAGGCTTTCCCGCTACGCTATTTTTCAAAAGAACATCTCCATCGAACGCGGGTTTAGTTTCCACCCTAATTGATGCTGCTCCATAAATATCAATAGTACTAGCTGGTGAAAACCACAACAAGGCGTCACTGTCATCCGCAAGTTCAGAACAAGGTAATTTATTCCCAATATTATAGAATTGCAGTTTGCTCCTATCTTTATAGACCGATATGTGAGACTGTTCCATGAATGATTGTCCCATAAGCACAGGAACCTCCAATAAATGATCAGCCACAACTTTGCAAGCAACTTTAGCCTCAACCTCATCGACACTCATGTCAAGAGTCAAATTTCCAAGCGACTGAACTACGCTATTACCAAATCCTTTCATGAGTGTGGGGATATTATCATGAGATACACCTAGGTCCCTGGCAGCGGATTCCCTAATTAGGGTTACATCACTGCCGAAATCAATAAAAGCTTTAAGTATACAACTATTGACTTTTATCTCTTTTATAAATTTAGACCCGGTGTTGTTACCTATACGCGCGTTTTCGTTGTTTATAAAATCAATTCGCATAGTTTTCTGCACTGCACCACTAGTGTTTGTTACTTTGTCATCTAACTTACTATAACACTTTTCTGCGGTGTGACCAATCTTTTGACAACGCGTGCACTTAAATAACGGCTTAGTGCAATGCAAGAAACTATGTCCCCTTTCCTTGCAATTGAAACATCCATTGACGTAGCTCGGTCTGGCACTAGGCCTAGCGCTCGCTGTATTAGAAACGCGGGAATTATCAAAATTCCTATTCCTAGCGTGAAAACGGTCCGGACCAGGTTGATTGTAGTCCCTATTACTGAGTAAATACTGTAACAGCTGATCGGGGTGGGTACTACGCAATGTCAAAGCTCCTGATTTAAGTGTTTTGTCTGTAATGCCATGTATTATGCTTTCTGCTGCGCGGGTGCCTACTATATCACATTGATTTACTAGACTTAATTTTTCATAGTAGTACACCTCTATGGATTCGTTATATTTACTTCTTCTCGTGATCATATCTTCCAAAGTCTGGCCGTAGTTCTGTTCGCACGGAAACGCGTTCAATAATTTCTCTTGCCATTCTTGCCAAGTAAATAGGATAGTATTTAAACATTCGTACCAAGTCTTGGCCAGACCTTGCAACTTTTGCATAGCAAAATGAGTGATGGCTCTTTCATCCCAACTGTATACCGAAGCGCACTCATTCACCTTTCTCAACCACACGTCCATTCGCTGGTTTTTGGACGAGGGATCAAAGTTTGGTAATATATTTTTATAATCAATTTTCTGTAGTGGTTGTGGTGCGCTCTAGTTCACAGGTGGCAATGCTAGACCATCCCTCAAGTTCCTAAAAATGTCAAACAAATCTTTTTTCGAAAAAGAAGGGCTACATGACCTTTCGATCCGATCTTCGCCGTCGTGCTGCCGTTGTCCGCGCTTCACACGTTGCTCTGTACGTGGCTCGGCGTCTCGGCACCGTGCCGACATGGAGGTGCTGCGGCGACGGCTGTCCGCTCGTGGCGCGTCGCGGCGACGGCTGTCAGCTCGCGGTTCGTCGCGGCGACGGCTGTCAGCTCGCGGCTCGTCACGACGACGGCGGCTGTCCGCTCGTGGCTCGTCACTGCGACGCGACGTTCGGTGGCGATCATCGGCGGCGCGCACACTATTGCGCTCTCGCCGTACTTCAATCTCCAACATTCGAAGCCGCTCACGGCCCAGCTCGATGTCCGGCTCGGGGCTTGGACTGCGCAGCCGACTTCGGCTCCGCGTGGCAGAGTGGGGCTCCCGGCGACCGGAGTTACGAGCCTTCGTTGACCCGGCGGCGACTCAATCACTGTCTGAAATCTCGCAGCAAAGGAACTTGAGAACCGTATATTGAAGTTATAATCTATTGAGAAGTTAGTGATCACAGACAGACAAAAACTGTAATGTTCGTTAAATCTTTCTTATACCAGTGAAAAACAGAATAAGGTACAACTGTCTAGAAATTATAATGTAATCTATTTAGTTGAGCATATTTACTGAGCAGTCACCATTTTTTTTTCATTGTAATCCCGGACTGTATTTCATATGCAAACAATGAATTCTAATTCTTCCTGTTCTAAAAATATAACATAGGCACCCTTTTTTTTTTTTCTCTGAGAATAAAAAAACTTGACTCCCACAGGTCACAAGCGATAAATGCGGAATGCGGCGTCAAGTGCTTCGCTCGCATCATCGGTTCAACTTATCGTACGAGACGGGGTGTCGGGTCATCGGGTGGCGCGCTACCTGGTAGACGCCGTTTCAACCCGATAAGGCTAAACTTAAAAGATCTATGACGACAAACTACAACACAACTTTATCATGGACTATAAATATAACATTTGTTTTAAAGGGTTGCTAGGTTGCTACTGACCGGAATTCGAACCCGGAACACATACCAATTCAATTATTTATTAGCCGTTACGCCATCCATATAGTAACAATAACAACATGGAACAGTGTATAGGGTATTCACTCGGTAAAATACTGTCGACCCACAATTTTTTTTCTAATAATGATGAACAAAATATGATTACAAGATTTCAAAAAAACAACGTTCGTCAGTACTTATTATGATAGACTAAATACAAAAGCGTATCAGAACATAATTAACGCAATACTACTGGGTTTCACGTTCAAGATCAGTAATTATGATCGCATCAAACAAAATAGACATACAATTTGGGCGTGTACTTACGTTAAGGTTGCACTTGTCACTTCTGAAGTATAATAAGGCCAAGCCTCAGCTGTCTCAACTCTCAAAGGGGAACTAATAATGCTGGGAAAAACTCGAATAAAGTTAAACTCAAGACTGTTTACTCAGTTTTATTAAACAAGTAAAGAATTAAATGACTATGACTAATGTAATGACTGTGCTTATCATATTGTTCAGAACTAATTTCAACCGAATGTCGCACTCCAATCGACCGTCCGGGAGCGAATGCCCCTCCGCACCCGCTCCTGGCCAAAAAAAACCCTCCACGTCCTTATAGCAATCCAGCTCTCCAATTGGCCCACGATATGGGGTGATATCAGTGTCGTGGTCCAATCGCTAAGCTACTCAAGAGTTTACATTCTCAAATAATAAAAATGACGACATTCCTTTGTAATTATTTAAAGCATACGTTTATATAAAACAAAAATCCTAACGAAATGAACTACTTTTAACAATTATCTCTTAAAAACAATAATAATATTTAATAAAAGGAACAAAACCTAACACTAGTGATAGTCTGTACTCCGCTTAATATATTATTAATGTGCGGTCCGGACCGCTGTCTTTTTATACTTTTTATTAAATACGATGTAAAATCGTTTTGTATTAAAGCTTTTTTTTTAACTTTATTTATTTCACTTAATTGTACCAAATCTTTCAACAGTGCGCTTCGCGCAAAAGTTGATAAAGAGTTTGGATTTATAAAAATTGTACTTTTGGGGTTTTGATACACAAAACAATGTTTTTGTTTTTCAGTATCTCGCGCGCATCTTTGTCAGTTACTCCTTTTCTTTAACTCAATATCGTCCTTGGTAAGTTTGAGAACCTCGACGACAGCCGGTTGATCGGACCGGGTATCGTGGAAAATTAGTTTTGAACTTTATATCCTTGAAGTCGGTGAATTGTTTTACCTTTTTTGCCATACTTCGCGTCATCACACATGCCATACTTTCACTCATGCCTTTCAAATCCTCACTTGTTATTAGAACTCTAGATAACATATTTGCAGCTATATTATCTAAGCCCTTAACATACACACATCACGTCAAAATCATAATCTTCTACTCGTAATAGAAACTTAGTTACCGACTTGAAGGGGTAGTCATAGTCATGTAGTCATATTAAATAGATATAATAACGAATTATACTGTACAGTCCGGATTATTACCGTTTGTACCTACTGTATAATAAACTTACGGCCATATAAATACGGCCTAAAGTGGAATCCTTCCATAAAAACGAGATGCAATTGAAACTTCTAAAAATACGCCACTTATTATCTCTTTAGGCAAAACAATACATTCGCTATCTACTGACACGGGGACGTATCTTATTACTTCGCATCGTGGTTATCGTGGTGGTACGAATATAACATGGTCGATGAATATAGGCATTCTCTTTGCCATTACTAAACAAACTTAAACTTTTATTATGATAGTCTAACTTAGCCCTAAATTAAAAAAAACATCTTATCTCACAATTCCGTCTGCGTATCAGGGTTTTTTTTTTTTTTTGAAATACATTTTATTAAATAACACTACATTTTCGCTCAATAATTTCAAATAAACATAACCAACAGAAGTTAAATTTCCTCCTATTAATAGTAATATTTGATTACTGAAATTTTATGTTTCTCTATAATAAATATGATAATTTTATAATTCAAATTGATGCACCTGATTCAATAAAATTATGAATTTTTGTACCGTGTAATACAAATGTTGCGTGATTAACGCCTTATAAAGTGAACACCTGCTTAGACACGACTAGGAAACCAATTTTTTTTTTTTTTTTGGTTACGACTGTTACTGCGACCACGATTAAATATAAGTTGAGCATGTTGTTTTTTATATAACATGCTACTAGATCGATGGCATCGATTAAACGGCGAGTCATCTTCTCATCATCATCATTCCTCAACGGCAACAAGTTAACGGCGGTTTTGATTTCGTACTCCATTTTAGCTTTTATTTTCTCCTTATCGAAATCAATAATTTTTGGTAAATCAAAGTTATTTTACTAACTAATTCTTTTATTAGTGTAATTGTATAAGACCACTGCTTGGTTTTAATTTCAAATATTATGTTCAACCACAAAATATTCGTATTCTGTATACAAATTATTCGATTCTAATATTTTTATTTTCATTATTTCTTTTTTTCTTCTTTTTGGACCTACTTAATTTACGTAAATTAACATATTTAAATCTTATCTAATCTAGCATATCTATATATGATTTAGGATCTATATCCTAATTCTGTAGTCTAACAATACATTTTTAAACACTTTTATTATACCTAAAACTTACTGCCTCTAAATAAATTTTCCGTAAACACTCTTTATTTCGCACTTTTTTTTTTCCACTCAGTTTATTTTTGAATTAGTTTTTTTTTTTTTTTTTACACTTTTTCATCTTGATTTTGAACTAGTCACAGTCTTTTACATAACCTCCTAAACAGCGCCCACATTCACTGCAATACGATCCCTGCGCGCCGACATCCTAATTTGCAGGCGTTGTAGAATGTGTCCGTCCACTTTCGCATTAATCCATCGCTTGTGGCACTTTTTGTAGAAATGATAAGCGCCATATAATGCAGCTATTCTTTAAAAACGCCATCAAAATTGAGTGCTGAGGTGATTGCCAATGTCCTTTAGAAGCCCATCATTGGAACTCGCTCCGGCCGGATTCTGCGCGTCGATGACCTCTTCCTTTGAGTAGGACTTTCCCATGACAAAAACACCAAAAATTTATCAAAATTATCCACCTGACCCACTGCAACCGATGGCCATGGTCCCTGGTGGCAGGGTCGCCATGTAAAGGGTGTCGGTAGTGGCGTCCAAATGAAAGACGTATTGTTAGGTAAAAGTCCGTTATATTGTCTTCACATCCAACTTAAGACTGAGCGCGCTCACAACTTGAAAGTACATAATTCTTACTTACTTATAATTAGCTTACGTTTAGGTAATATGATTAACCTACACACTACAACAGAAACAAGACTAGTGGTTCTAATGACAATTAAAAACGATTGATTGTTATTGTATGAAATAATAATATACTAAGATTAACACAGATCTAAACTGTAACAAGTGATTTAATGTATCGAAAATATGAAAATAATAATAATATGTAGGAAAAATCGATTATTATTTATAAAAACGATTTTATTGGAACCTAGAATCGATTATCGATTTATTATTAATAAATCGATTTTTTTTACCGCTAAGTTACCACACCCTATACGTAGATCTAAAAGTCTGTTTTTTTTTTCTGGGTCGCGTACAGTTATATCGCCCGACGTCGTCGGTCGACGCTCGGAGCATTTCATGGGCGTTCATTTGTATGATCGCTCACAACATTTAGGTAGTTTTTTTAAGAAATGTATGTTATCTTGTTGTGCAATAAAGAGGATTATTATTATTATCGCTCTGAGTAACTGAACGACCAAAGTACGCTCCGGGCATCGTCGGACGATAATACTGAACGCACCCCTTGTCTTATTTAGTAAACAATCTTGAATTCTTGACACGTCTCTTTATTCAAATAACTGCTGATAAAATATAATTACTACGTCAGCACATGTAATTAGGTTAAAAAATGTTATTTAGTGTGTTAAATTGTTAACATAATGTCTTAATAATTATTGACGAATTGAATTAAAAAGACATGCCAAGATTGTTTAATATTTATGACAAATAAGAAAAAACAGAGATCCGGAATGAAATAAAAGTCGTTCGTTTTCTAAAAAAGCTGTCTAGATAGTGGTCAAAAAAAAAAAATATGAATCCCACAAAAGATTGATTTCTTTCAACTGATTTAAAAAGAATTATAAAAGTATGTCATGAATTATGAATATTATATGATGCCCATACTCGTTAAAATAAAGGAGAAACTATCCATGGGCATTCTCCTTTTACACATCGAGCTTTAGAAAGAAATAATGGGCTAGCTGGCTTTATTGAGCGTCATCTATGTCACACGAAGCACTAACTTTCTGACAAGTCAGCAACAAAAGTCACATAGTTATGAGTGACAGAGACGACGTTCTACGAAGCCGAAGCTAGCAGATTATCTCTTTCTAAAGCTCTATGTGTAATATTTACTGCCGGGTACTTTACTAGGCCTCCAGTCAATAAAAATATGCTGAAATCAAAACCAATGAAACTCCAAGATTTATCCATAACTTTATTCTTAATATTTTTGGGACATTTTTACACAGCACCATCTAGTCCCAAACTAAGCAGAGCTTGTGCTATATGTAGGTACTAGACAATGGAAATAATACTTATAACTTATTTTTTACTTTAATTCCATTATCTATCATTTCCTTCTAGAAAAACGCTGCCGACGAAAAAGAGCGTCTATCAAAGCGTAAACTAAAGAAGCTTTCGCGATTATCCGTAGCTGAACTCAAGCAGTTGGTCTCTAGGCCTGACGTGGTGGAGATGTATGACGTCACAGCCCGGGACCCGAAGCTGTTGGTGCAGCTGAAGGCGCACAGGAACACCGTGCAGGTGCCGCGACACTGGTGCTATAAGAGAAAGGTAAGATTTATAAAAGAAAGCTGTAGCAGAGAAAAAAATATATATATACCACATATTATTATTATTATTTATTTATTTGTACTTAAAACACAATACAGAGCACGAGGAACAACAGCAGGTTGTACAATCAAGTCTTAAGATTTAATGTCATATTTCCGGCCCCTATACTAGGTACGCAGACCTGTATCTTAGGAGTCGGGAGTTTCTACGGGTTAAGATTTATAATACAACCGTGACATGTCAATTATTTAAATTATTTAAAGGTGAAGTATGTGTTTGAGATTGGGAGAGTGGATGGGTAGGGTGATTTTGAGAGACGGGTGATGTGTATGTGTGTATGGGGTGAGTGTATAGGGCGGTGGGTGTTAGTGTGCGTGTGTTGTGGTAAAAAAATATTCAGATTCTATACAGGGTGATTCGTAATTCGTATATCCAAGGAGAGGGTGAAATCTTTCCAGAATTTATCCCTTTCTTACGTTATTCACATGATTCAGTGTCCGCCCTCTATTTTAACCTAAACAGCGCGCTCGTAAGATAATCAATCCGATGTCACACCTCGGACACTCAATACAATATAAATGCTAGCACCACCTACATACACAAGATTACGTCTGTATAGGAACCCACACACACTTGGAGGTTAGGGATGCTCGCCGCTAGTATTGTCGACTGGGTTACAAGTGCTTCTCAGTAGTTCTCAGAGATGGTGTTACGAAGGGGTTGCTGGAAGTGAACCATGGTGTGCGGGTTCTCCTGAACCTTCAGGACTCGCGCAGTGAGGGTTTCGTACCACCCATCGACCTGATACCCCATAGAAACTGATTTAATTTACGAGAGTTTATCAAAAGACTACAACACGTTGTTTTTAGTATTTGTCGTGATACCCCTCATAGCAACACATATTCTGAGAAAATTTCAACCGGTTACCTATTACCCTTCAAAAGATACAGCCCTGTGTGTGTTACAGACGGACGGAAGGACGGACGGACAGCTTAGCGAGAGTAATAGGGTACCGTTTGGCATCCTTGGGGTACGGAACCCTAAAAATATCTCTATTTACCCTTTTATAATAATTTTACTTAATATTTACCCAGTATCTCCAAGGCAAGCGAGGTATAGAGAAGCCTCCGTTCGACCTTCCAGACTTCATCAAGAAGACTGGCATCATGGAGATGAGGGCCTCCCTGCAGGACAAGGAAGAGACCAAGACGTTGAAGGCCAAGATGAGGGAACGTACCAGACCCAAGCTCGGCAAGATTGATATTGACTATCAGAAACTCCATGATGCTTTCTTCAAGTAAGTAAACAAGATTTGAATGTTTATTTGATGGTATTGGATTGTATATTGGCTGTTTAAAAGATTTAAAGTCATTGTAGCTATTTATACTCTACCGTGTACAAAAACGATTATATGTGATGTTATAAGAAAACAAGATAAATCCTAAAAACACTTAAGATACAGAATAAAAAGTAAAATATTTACTAGAAAGTACCTAAGTTTAATATTTAATGTTCTGCATAAATAATAAACTTTTAAAAGGAAATGTGATCATAAAAACAAGTTGATAGAACTTCAACATTTTTGATCATGTTACACCCAGTTTGAAAACTGGACCCTTCATTTTTTTCCTTAGCAGAAGACTTGGGAAGAAAGGAACACAGAGTCTACGCAGTAATAATGGTAAGTCTCCCATGTAATATGTTACAGTGAAATAAAGACAAGCCATGGCTTTTTACAGAAAGACTCCTTAGGCAGTGGCGTGCATTGACCTACTTTATTTGAATTTAATAGTGGTGTAATTGATTTGTATTTGATTTTCGTATGTAGGAAGATTAAATTAGCATTAATAGGTCTATTAAAAGATAAATAATAATAGTACTTGAAAAAAAGAGAATAACTTACACCACTATTGAATTTGAATGAGGAAGGCAATGGGTACTGCTTAATTGCCTATATGCAATGCACGCCACTGTCCTTAGGTAACTTATCTGAAAAAATAGGTCATCAACAGGTTTTTTTTTTTGTTTGAAAAACTTGAGAAACTCCCCAAAACACAATTTTATCTTATAAAATCATCGACGTACATGCAAGAACCCACAACTGCAGAAAATTTAGGGACCGAACAGACTACGTTATTTTCGAGTGATCGCATAAGTGACTATTAGACTTTCAATCTGGCATCAGTTCAATCCATGACCTTCATTAGATTAAAGTCAGATTGACCGTGTAATGGTACAGATTGATAAAAAAACTGCTATTTTATTTTTAAGAGACCATTAGATGTTCAATCTGGTATCAGTTCAATCTGTAACTTTGTATTGACGGATTGACGCCGAAAATAAAAATGCTTTGATATTTTTTATCAATCTATACCATTACACGATCAGTCTGACATCAATCTAACCAAGGTTATGGATTGAACTGATACCAGATTGAACTTCTAATGGTCAGATTGGTTAGCTTGGCGTCAATTCAAGGTCACGGATTGAACTGATACCAAATTGAATGTCTAATGGTCACCATACGGTGTCAAAGGAATGTATCTCTTATTGCGTGGCTCAGAAAGTCAGAAGTCATAAACCACTACTTATTTTTCTGAAATATTATATTGACTGAATGCCCATTTATTTAGATGGCAGACCAAGCCTCGCATGACAATCCACGGGGACCTGTACTACGAAGGCAAGGAGTTCGAGACGCGGCTGCGAGAGAAAAAGCCTGGTGACCTTTCTGAGGAGCTGAGGACCGCGCTCGGCATGCCTGTAGGACCAGGCTCACAGAAGGTCAGTAGATGTATTGCCGAGATGTAGAGTAAAATAAATCACCTCGTGTCCAACGGTTAATCAAAAACTATTTACAACCTTATTCTTAGTTAATCCTAAATCTAAGGGTTTTGTACTCATTATTATGAACAACTTTAATTAAGGGACCAACCATGAAATTCCGAAAAAAATATCAGCTTATCCCTACATTTGGGTTCAGGTGTTCACACAAATCGAAAAAATATAGGGAACAGCTTTCAGTATTTTTTTAATGCAATTTTTTTATAAATTTTGTAATAAATACTTGCACCTGAAAAATGATTCAGCACTTTTGCTGGCTGATTTTCTCTAGTTTTGTACATATTTTCTTGCAGGTGCCGCCACCATGGTTAATTGCACAGCAACGTTACGGGCCGCCGCCTTCGTACCCTAACCTGAAGATCCCTGGCTTGAACGCGCCCATCCCCGAGGCCTGCGCGTTCGGCTACCACGCCGGTGGCTGGGGCAAGCCCCCGGTGGATGAGACCGGCAAGCCACTGTATGGTGATGTGTTTGGACATCAGAGTAGTGGACAAGATGTAAGTACAACGACATTATGGTTTAGAGCCCTCAATCAATCAATCAACTCAGCCTATAGCAGTCCACTGCTGGACATAAGCCTCTCCCAAGTTGCGCCACAACACTAGGTCCCTCTGCCTTCTGCATCCAGTCCCCCCAGTCACGTTCTTCAGGTCGTCGGTCCACCTGGCAGGGGGGCGCCCTACACTGCGTTTGCCGATTCGCGGTCTCCACTCAAGGACTCGTCTGCTCCAGCGACCATCAGTCCTTAGACAGACATGGCCAGCCCACTGCCACTTCAGCTTACTGATCCTACAAACTATGTCGATCACTCTGGTTCTTCTCCGAATAATCTCGTTACGGATTTTGTAGAGCCCTCACAGGCTATAAACTGTTGGCCGAGTTGGGTGATGTAATTTTTGACTCTTTTTTTTTTCGATTTAAATTGTGGAAAGAAAAAATCGCTCAAGAGTCTTATTGACTGGCACTTATTGACTCGATCACTATTCGCGACGCTTTGAGCCTCCTGTGATTTTATTTCGCTATTCAAATTTCAGTCGTATGCTGAAGCAAATAAGGTTCAATTTCAATTGTTACTAAATAAGCCACATCGCCGCCACTCCGTCGGTGTCTGAAACTTTGCAGTCTACTTGAGGCTAAAATTCAACATTTCCAATATTTAAAGTACTTTTCCTCCATGATTTCCATGAAGCATTACGATGGGACACTGTATAGTTTGTATCTTCGTTTGTTTCAGGATGTGGAAGATCTTGACATTGACAGGACTATGTGGGGAGAGCTGGAATCAGAATCTGAAGAGGAATCAGAAGAAGGTATGTCAAACCACAGAATAGATAATAGTTACTACGTAACAGATGCATCACTCTCATACAAAAGGCAAAATACTTACGCTAGAATAGCCTACAAAATTTTAATAATAATACCAGGCGTTAACTGCAAGCAGAAATATACCTTCTGTACGCGTACCGAGAGTTGAGGACGCCCCACTAATACTTGTACTCTCGGGAGTACGCTAGGCCGGCAGGCATATAACGCGACCGTGAGTGAGTGACGGAGCCCTGGGGCCGTATTATGAAGTATTAAAGCCATTATTGTTCCGTTGTGAGAGAGAAACAGACCTATACAGGGCGAATAGCGCCATCCCTCTCTCGCACTGGAACCATGATGGCTTTAATACTTCATAATATGGCCCCTGGTCATACTCTTCTTTACATTACAGTTTATTAATTTAGCTTAATTATTATATTGTATGTTGAGTAACGTAATTCTAGTGTACATTATTATAAATTTTCAACACACTACACTTGAACTGGTGCAAATCCGCCGGTTGCAACGAAACCATAGAAAATCTATTGTCTCATTCTCGTTATGTGTCTTTTGTTAAAGTTAACAAGAATTTAAGGGAATGATACTTTCAATTGAACTATATTCACGGAACTTTTCGCGGACAATGAAGTCAAAACGAACATTTTGACTAACCTCGACGTTTCGGCCATGTTGCATTGGCCGTGGTCACGAGCAGACTGAAGCGTGCGGGTGTCATCGTCTTGAGCGGCGGGTGTTTTCTCAACCTACCCGCGGTTGGTTTTTCGTAAGGTAACTGTCCGTAACACGATATACTGAATCACGACACACTGACAGTTTCGGCGGACATACATTTAGACAAATCACGACGCAAACACTTCTCGATTACTGGATTCCACGAGGAGGACCACTTATATCCATCTTCCCGATTGAAATTTTTATACCTCTTTATTTCAATCGCTTCTCGTACAATTCTGAGATGGTAATAACGATCAGTGGAGAGGATTTTTGGGTTGTGTAGCTCAATCCAGTGGTTTGGTTCTGATTCGAGCAAATATGTTCGGCTATGGCAGATTTGTCCACTTCACTGCGCCTTACCGCAATTGTGCGCAAAAATACCCGTAAATATAGTTCAATATGAGTGAAATTCGCGAAAGTTTAGAAACTTCTAATGGTACTTTCTGATTAACAAAGTTATTTAACGCGAAAAAGACCCCAATGTTCTATAAACGACAATTCACAGAGGAATCTGACGAGGGCGAGAAGCCGGGTGAAGGAGAAGTGGCGGCAGGAGTGGCCACGCCTGGCGAAGGACTGGTAACTCCCCTCGGCATCAGCTCCGTGCCGCCCGGCATGGAGACACCGGACACCATCGAGCTCAGGAAGAAGAAGGTTGAGAGCGATGTTGAGGGGTACGCATGACTCTTTAATGAGCCTCTATAAATTTAAATTAACTATACTTGCTTAAAAATGTGGTAAAGAAGATGGTATATTTTAATTGTAGGTACAAAAACACATTTTGCCATACACACAGCATGCCAATCGTAACAGAACAGTTTTTTTTTGTACTACAATTTATTCATAACTCATCGACAGTATAAAATGTTTTTTCTAGCAACTTTGTAGAATTTCAAAGCACATACAGTCTCCACTATGGTAACTACTATACAATGGCACCCTGCAACTTAAACTTTGCTAAATGATATGCCTATTCGCATAAATGGCCAGAAAACATAGATTCTATCAGAAAGAAACTTTGATCGAAGGAAAGAAATCTATTGATTGATTTTTTTTCTGTGTAGATTAGTTTTATCTATACTTAAATAATTACTTGTCCTGACTGACTCACTGATTCATCAACGCAGAGCCTAAACCGCTGGGGCTGGAAACATGAAATGTTGGCAGTAGATACCTTTTATGACGTAGGCATCCACTAAGGAAGGAATTTTAGAAATTCCACCCCTAAGGAGGTAAAAAAATCGTTTTCATACAAAATCCGTAATTTTTGTAGTTGTATAAAAATTTTGGTTGATATAAAAAAATACGTGTTTCAGTGTTTTTTTGGAAAATTTACCTTTAAGGGGCTAAAATAGGTGAAAGTTTGTATGAAATATCGTGGGCGCAACTGCAAGGGATTTTACAAAAAAAAAAAAAGTTGGCGTTGCAACACACTGGTCAACACACCCCCACACACAGCACAGCACACACACAGCTAGTTTTAAAATAAAGTTGAGACGGCATGAATCTGATATTATCATATAACTGTATAAAAATATACACATTTCAGCGGAGACACTCCAGCTCTATACCAGGTGTTACCGGAGCGTCGCGTAGGGCTGACTCCCGGCATGATGGCCTCCACACACGTATATGACATCAGTGCTGCCAACCCTGGTAAGTCTTCTATAATATTGATTGGTACCCCACGGCTTTTGACCATTCATTATATTATATGGAACTATAGAGAGAATTTATTCACAAGTTTTATTCATATAGTAATGACACAAAAAAAAGAAGGGAAGAAGAATACGGATTTGGGTGACACTGGCATGCCTGTAGCTGCCGCGTACTCACACGTGCCGGCTTTGCAGCCCCCGCGGCCCTCCTTGCCAGTAAATCAAATGTGCAATCTACTCGTTTGCCAGGTACAGGCATGCCATTTAACGTATACACATGAAAGTAGCAGGCACGTGCCAGGAACTGGTATGCAAGTGCATTGGGGTGCATTAAAAGAGCGTCCACGAGTGACGACAGTTAATTGATCGTCTGGCGCACCCCGGGCAGTCAGCCCCGCTACCAACCTGCTGACTGGCTAATATTATCCCCACGACATGAGCTATTATCATTATGTAGCTCATGTCGACACGATAGACGAGAAGAAGTGTGCAAGTTACAGGCATGTGTATGGTACATGTGTACCCTAAATTTGAAAACATCTGTCAGTATTCTCTTGACTGTTTACAGGCAAGCGTGCAGCCCCAGCAGCGGCTGCAGCGGGTACTACCAGCGAGGGCGGCGGCGCGCCCATGGGCGGCGTGGAGGTCGCGCTCGACCCCTCGGAGCTGGAGCTGGAGCCCGAGGCCGTCGCCGCAAGGTACGAGAGACATCTGCGGGAGACGCGGCCCAAGGCACACGAGGACCTCTCCGATATGTTGGCTGACCATGTGGCCAGACAGAAGGTGAGAGATATATTTATAAAGTTGTTTTTTTTTTTTTTTTTTTATAGTATAGGTTGGCGATACGAGCTAAAGGCCCACCTGACGTTAAGCGGTTACCTTTGCCCATGACAAATTCAATACCACCTAGGCTGGTGCCTTAATGGTACCGCAAGTCGGTTCGCCAAACTGAGACATGAAGATGGAAAGTCTCATGTGATTGTAATTTCACCGACACCCGTACCCTTCAGACCGAAACACAGCAATGCAAGCATCACTATTTGGCGGAGAAGTAGGTACGGTGGTAGTACTTCCCCGGATGAGCTCTTTCACAAAGGAGCTCTTCTACTACTACAAGATACAAGATGTTGATCTGTAACTGTGCCATATTTCTAGAGCAAATTATCAATAATGTGCTTAGGCATCAAAAAATTAACCAATTCTATGGTTATTCAATAACCAAATTTTCACTTAGAATTATAGCGTGGTTTTGAGAATAAATTCCGAACGACTTTGATAATAAGTCACGGCGGCATTGACAAAGGGCGACAAATTTTGCCCATTTTTTTTGGTGGCTTCGCATGCATCGTTTTTGAGTCGTGCGCGGCACACGGCGGGAATTTGTTTGTTTACAAATAGGTAATTCAGTAAAAAAAAAAATGTGTTGAGTTTTTTATTGATTCGTATAAAGAATCGTTGATATAGTGACCTCCTTCAATATGGCACAGATACAGATCAACATGTTGTATACTACAGGTATAAGGCAGGCCGCACACCGGTAACATATTTGTTGCGCCACAATCGCTACGCCACATTACAAGGCCCATTTGTATCGAGAAAACAAACGATTAGAAGTAAATGTGGCGAGCATGTCACGTGTGTCTCTGGTGTGTGGCCTGCTTAACAAATTAGTGATAGAGCTAAAAGTATGGTCAACAAAATTAAAATCCGTCCGTTATCGAGAATCTCTAAAACAGTTGTGTAATACTAATCTTTAATAAATTTAGTAGGCTTATTACATAATGGTGTCGATTCTCTTGTTAACTAACTAAACTTATTTTAAACTGTCGCTCTCTTTTACTAATAGAAGATACAAGAAAGGGATGGCAACAATTTTAGAACTGTCAATATAGTCGGAATTTAGATTTCCATACAAGTTTAGTCGTGATCTCGGAACTTGTCCACTAATATACAAAGAAATGTAACATGTAAACTAATTTGACAGTTCTAAAATTGTTGCCATCCCTTTCTTGTAAGTACTATTAGTAAAGGAGAGCGATAGTTTAAGATAAGTTTAGTTCGTGAACAAGAGAATCTACACCAAACTAAAATTAACTAACGGCCAAATTAATATCCTACCTATCCACGATTTTCCCTACTAGAGATAGAAATTTGACATATTTTGTATGGAGCTTATGTCAAATTTCTATCTCCAGTATGGCAAATCGTGGATAGATTGGATATTAATTTTGGCCGTAAATTGATTATATTCAGTACTTAAGCAATCCTTTTTATTTTCAGAACAAGAGAAAGCGACAGCAAAACACGGATTCCAAGCAATCAAAGAAATATAAAGAATTCAAGTTTTAATAGTGATAATAGACATATTTTAATTTATATTTTTAAGAGTATCGAAACCTATATAATTCTATTCCTGGGTAATACATTCAAATATATTCGACATGAAGGTTTACAGTGTGACAACCAATTAGATAAATAAAATGACTTTTTGGAAAAATTTAATGTTTGTCGAAATTATTCCACCTCGGCTTTTAATCCTAAAATGTGCTGGGCTCCTGCTACCTACCTACCTAATAGTGAATTACAGAGCATGGTTATATTCAACCATCATAATAATGTTTTAGGGTACTAGGTAGTAGAGTCTGACCATGTAGTAAAGTGGCAACTCCGTAAACAATAACTATCAAAATCTCTTTTCAGAGCGATCATATGTACACTCGTGTTTTTTCTAACTTGTCTATTTAGTAAACAATCTTAGCATGTCTTTTTAAAGATACCTATTATGTATGTTAACAATTTTATACACTTTTTTTTCATGTATAATGTCTTAATAGTTTACACACATTTTTTTTTTTTAACCTTATTAAATATGCAAAACTAGTCATTATATTCTATCGGTAGTTATTTGAATAAAAATACAGTCCAAGATTGTTTATTTAAGACAAGAGAGAAAAAACAGACTACATACGTACGCTCCGAGCATCGTCGGGCGACATAACTGAACGCAGCCCAAAAATCAATCGCATCGCAACAATTTTGGTAATATTTTATGCCAAACCACGCGTGCTGATTAGCTGATGATGTGATGTGTTTTTACGAAATTGGGCCTAGCCAATGAACATGCTTCATAGCATCACGTTGCGCTTCATCGGTTGTTATCATCTTTACTTGGTCTGTGATTATGATTCTGTTTTAAAAATAAATAAAAATAAAACCACTTATTTTAGGTAACTGCAGAAAAAAATTGTGCTGCCTATAATAAATCGTTAGATATTATGGCACCAAAGCTGTGGGGTGATTCTGTAACCTGCTACAAGGGTTCGAAAAACAGATCATTTCATATGAGAGCTTGTCATTTTCAGCAGCAATAGGTCATTTTGAGCTATTTTTATTAAGGCACAAAAGGTGTGGGATCATTCTGACTGTGGGATAAGGCGTTGAGAAATTTTAATTTTTTACAAACGAAATCTCGTATGAAAATCTCTATTTTTCGAACCCGTATAGCAGGTCACAGAATGACCGTAGAGTCAATCAAAGCTGTAGAGCTTTGGTGCTATAATAACAACTGCTCAAAACGCTGAATGTTCTCCTTTAGGCACACCCAGTAACATGTCTGTTACAGCAATGCTTGATGTAAGGGCAGTCCAGTCGCCCGGCAATCATTGCCAGGACAGTATGGGCCCGCACCCTGCGCACCGCTTGCGCATGGTGGTGTGGAAACAGTCGGTGCGTGCCTCCGCAAACATCACATCTCTACTTGGTCTGTGGCAAATATGCTCGAGGCACTGCAGTTTTTGCCTTTGCGCTTAGGGCTCCGTTCACTTATGTCACTCGACGACGTCGGACGACGCACGGATCGTTCATTTTGGGCGTTCGCTTGTATGATCACTCTGAGTAACTGAACTACCAAAAAACGCTTCAAGCGTCGGGCGATATAACTTAACGCAGCTTTGAATATAGAAACCCTGCCACTAGGTTTGTCCAAAAACCGTAAACAGAATATTATTATTTTGGTAACACATTTCTGATTGTCAGCTGTTCTGGCTTAAAAGACTTGTTTTCCTGTCAAACAGCCCAGCGAAAAAAAATATTTAAAAAGAAGCTGGACTTCGTACTTTGCTGGAGGTTTTTCATTTGTTTTTATTAAAATTGAATTAATTTGTGTTAGTTTGTTGTTAGTTAAGTTTACGCACAAATAATAAAATGGCCCGTGTTTTAGTTGGAGTCAAGAGAGTTATTGATTACGCCGTAAAGGTAAGTTTACGTCGAGTGCAAAGGTTACTTTTTGTTTAATTTAGAAATTCATTGAAATTAAACTTAGATAATACGGGAACATTCTTTTATCGCATACAATCACATAGCAATAAACTCCCTAGTGATAATAGTTGATAAAAAAGTAAAACATGCGTTTTATTTTAGTTAATTGTTAAGAATAAGAAGTCCATGATGTATCCGTTCATACCTCTTAATGTGATTTGTTATCAGCAATAGCCTTGAACTGGCTTAACAAAAAAAACATAGTGATTATATGAGCAGATATACTACCGTGCCAACAATGGATAATACATAATTGATATTTTAATGGAATAATGCCAATAAAAGTATGATGGTTCTAATCCATATACAATTTTCTAATAGAACTAAAACATGAAATTTACATGCGAGTTCTGTAACAAGAGATGTTTTGTTTACGTTATAGGTATCTAAAATATTATAATAATATCTTAATCTGTCTCATTATGCACAAAATTGAAGAGACTAATTACAGTCCTCACTTCATGTAGAAAATTCAAAACTTTTTTTGTGACAAATATTGTAACCTCATTTTTAAATTATATACAATTTGTAGGTCCGTGTAAAGCCAGACAAGTCTGGTGTTGTGACAGATGGCGTGAAGCACTCCATGAACCCGTTTGATGAGATAGCTGTTGAAGAGGCAGTCAGGATGAAGGAAAAGAAGATTGCCAGCGAAATCATTGCTGTGTCATGTGGACCTACACAGGCTCAAGTAAGAATCACATCAGAGTTAATAACACATACAATATTTTTTTTCTTACTTGTCTTATTTAGTAAACAATCTTAGCTTGTCTTTTTTATGCAATACATCAATAATAATTATTAAAAGACATTATGTTAACAATTTCACACACAATTTTTTTTTAACCTAACTACATGTGCAGAATGCAGAACTAGTAATTATATTTTATCAGTAGTTATTATTTAAATAAAGAGACATACCAAAAGGTGAATATATACATTCTTATTATACTGTTTTTGTAAGAATGGAATCCTTTTATAGCACATTTTATTTTTGTACCTATGTAGTGGCTCTTTAAATCAACATTTGTATTAACCTGTCTTCCAGGAAACCCTTAGGACAGCCCTTGCCATGGGTGCTGACCGTGCCATCCATGTGGAAGTAGCCGGAGCAGAGTATGAGACCCTCCAACCCCTACATGTGGCCAAGATCTTAGCTAAACTGTCCAAGGATGAGAAGGCAGATATAGTAATTGTTGGCAAGCAGGTTAGTTGAACAAACATGAAAGTAATAATTGTGTCCAGTGTCGAAAACTCGATTGTATTCAATTGATGAAGTGTTCTTTTGAATTACCTAGCCCTTGGTCTGCTGACCCTCAAAAACTGAAGGATATCATTTTTTCTTAGATTGTTAGTTCTACTTCTATTATGGTAAAGAAATACTGTACAATGTATTTGTCTCACACAAATCTTCCCAAAATATGTAACAAAAATTGTACCATTTATTCTTTTTAAAGAATATCCATGGTGTTTCTTGCTGGCTCCTATGGAGAATCTTTTGGAACTTGATTTTTATCATTTTGAACATGTATATTTCAAAATTAAATGTTTGAATTTATGTTTTCAGGCCATAGATGATGACTCAAACCAAACTGCACAAATGACTGCTGCTCTGCTGGATTGGCCTCAGGGCACCTTCGCCTCCAAAGTAAGTCATATATTCGTTCCATTTACAAAATAAAAGGACCTAAGAAACATTCTGATATCAGAACAACTGAATAAAATAATAAAAATAATAATATAATAATAGAATATAAATTCAGACATGTAACGATTTAAGTTGTGGAAAGAAATAATCGCTCACGAGCAGGATTCGAACCTGCGACTCCTGGCTCAGTACGCCAGTGCTTTAGCCACTAAGCCTCCGTGAATACTGCTCGTGGTATTGAAATTAACCTCCACTTTTTGTATGTCTTTGGGTGACGTCAGCGATATCTTATTAAGAAACAGTGTTTCTTAACCGACTCAACTAACTTTGCATTTAATTCAAAGTCGTATAGATATGCCTCCTACCCTTACTAATAAAAAATAAAATACATGACATGTATTTGAAAAATGATGAAAAAAAATTTTTGGTAATTATCACCTACAAAACTTATCAGCTTTGATTTCACTGATACAGATTCTACTATCTAACTACTTATTTTTAATTACCTTCTCAACTTTACGAGCTCATTTAATTGCAAATTTTCCCCTTTTTACTCAAAACAATCTACACTTTAACATAATTACATTTCCCATTGACAAAAAGTAACATGTACTACACAAGCAGTGATAGCCGCTAGGCTAAAAAAATAAAATAAAAATAGCTATATTGAACGCTTGCCTTCCATGCAGGAGGGTGTCAGTTCGATCCCGGCCCGCACCTCTGAATTTTCGAATTCATGTGCGGATTTATATTCGATTATCACTTGCTTTAACGGTGAAGGAAAACATCGTGACGATACCTACACATCAGAGAGTGCTCCATACAGTTCTCAATGGTGTGTGTAGTCCGCCAACCCGCACTAGGCCAGCGTGGTGGACTAAGGCCTTAGCCTTCTCGTACCAAGAAGAGGCCCGTCCCCAGCAGTGGGACAGTAATGGGCGTGTTATGTTACTACACAAGCACGAAGACTACTAAAAATATTATTAAAACTACCTATGTATGTACTATTTCAGATTGAGAAGACTGACGCTGGTCTAACGGTAACCCGTGAAATCGACGGCGGTCTGGAGGTGATCAAGACGAAGCTGCCGGCCGTCATCAGCGCCGACCTGCGTCTCAACGAGCCCAGATACGCCACCCTACCCAACATCATGGTTAGTGATCACAGACCAGTAAGCCTCAAGACACCGCATAAACAAAATTTTGCATGAGAACACTGTCGTAAAATGTTGGCGGGGGCCAGGGGGCGGACGGCGCGTTATGATTGGTTGGCTCAAAAGTCCGGTGGTATGATTGGTGCCGCTCACTGACGGAGTGACGTCCCGATTGGCTGTGGGGCGAATGATATGCAGTGCTACTGCATATGCTTCGTGACCGGGGGTATCCGGCTAATCGGCGTCTAGAGGCTTACTGGTCTGTGTTAGTGATACAATATCATACATACTTGTATATCACACAGGCCAGCCCGGTGGCCAGTTGCCCGATTTCAATTAACATTTTCAAATATGTTGGTGATTCTTTTGGGAAAACAATATAAAATAGAAAATTTTCATTGTTCAATTACTTGTTAGTATGACTATAATATTAATGTTGGTCCATAACCCTTCGTTTCGTATATGCAGATCCACACGAGACAATGGAATTTTATTGTCTGAAACTTTTGCACATACAAGAGGTCAATTCATAGATAATAATTTGAATAATACTCAAGCAAGCAATGGTTTATTAACAAATTCCCATGCTTTATCATTTCATGAAACTTATATTTTCTTTTACAGAAAGCCAAAAAGAAGCCTCTAAAGAAGATGACTGCCAAAGATTTGGGCATAGACATAGCTCCCAGGATCAAGGTGGTGTCTGTTGAAGATCCCCCAGTCAGGCAGGGTGGCTCCATCATACCAGACGTGGACACTCTGGTCGCCAAGCTCAAGGAAGGAGGCCACGCCTAAATAACATTGTAAATAGTCCGTTTATTGTCAGTGTGTATAAAATCGGAAAGCAATATATTTATACTGAGATTTTGAATGAGAGTTGATTGTAGATACCATGTATAAATTGTTAAAATACATTTTTAATCTGTTATCTTGTTTGTTCTACTTAATAACATAACATAACGTCACGCTTGTATTTCCCCGAAGGGGTAGGCAGAGGTGTATAGTACACCCACATTTCGCCAGTTATGTTATAGTCCCATGTAATAGGGGGCGAGCCTATTGCCACTAACCGGGAACAAATCCATACTCCGGGCTGCTACTGAGAATTTCCTAATGAAAAAACCCAATAACACTTTGCCCGACCCGGGAATCGAACCCAGGACCCCACGCTCAGCAGTCGCGCTTGCGACCACTAGACCAACGAGGCAGTAGTTTATTATACTTGAGATGATAATTTTATGATACCACCGCCGCCGCTATGGCTCATTTTCATTGGGCCGATGCTCAGCTCTCGGGGACTCCTCGCAGGCAGGATAACGACTAGTGGGATAATCTCACGATTAGCCTTTCACAACACCTATGTCACCCTCTCTTCGTCAACGCGTTTTTTTAGTAGTTCCATATTATCGACCTACGAAATTGGTTCTCGACAAAGCGGCCCGGCCTTTTTAGGGTTCCGTAGTCCTACAAGGAACCCTTATAGTTTCGTCATGTCCGTCCGTCTGTCCTAATTAGTGATGGGTTTATGCCGCGGCATTTTGGGCAGATTGAATAAACGCCCAATATCTGTCCGTTTCTGCCCAGTAAATGCCCACATGTCAGGGCATTTACTTTATACTTTTAAAATGATAAATTATTAATTATTTTTGGTTATAATGCTTGTGATTACTTTACGAAAATAACTTTTTGGAGGATTAAAGGTAATTGCAATTTAAAAAACCAAAATATCCCTACACTTTAAAAAAAAATCTTAACGAATTTCTGTTTTAACTTCATAAAGATTTGTTTTTAGTGGTAATATTTATAATTTCAACATAATTATTGTGTTATTATTATTATTGGGCGCGGGCGGATTGTGCGCAGCGCAGGCGACAGACGGCACGGTGTATGTCCGCCCGGCACCCCACTCCAATTCGACTCGTCCGGGACACGGACTCAACTGTACAATATGACCCGCTGAGTTGGAATTTCTAAATTTTTGTGCGTGTAGGACACTTCAAGACAGAAGCTTGCAAAAGCACAAAGTGCGAAAACGCAAAGGTTTTGTTCAGGCGAACCTGAGCCTTGGCCTAGTGCAACCAAAGAGAGCCTCAAAGAGACTATCGCCACGAATACATCGGTCCTGCTCTTACAAGAACCGTATGTCGGCTCCAAAGGGTACCTGACTGCGGAACATAAGGTTGTGCAGTCGGAAACTTTCTCGAGTCCGATCAACGATCTGGTCAAGGCTGCGGTGGTGGTAGTCAATAAGGGGCTTGAAGTAATAGAGAACCCTGATCTTGTCACTAATAATGTAGTGGGCGTGGTGATAAAGTTATGCAACTTTAAGCTTGGGCTAATTGGCGAAACGAGCTAAAGGCCCACCTGATGTTAAGCGGTTACCTTTGCCCATAACTGTAATACCACCTAGGCTGTTGCCTAAATGGTACCGCAAGTCGGTTCGCCAAACTGAGACATGAAGATGAAAAGTCTCACGTGATTGTAATTTCACCGGCACCCGTACCCTTCAGACCGAAAGACAGCGCCAACCTGGACAGAGCGAGGAAAACAGCGGATGATCTCAACGTGGCTTACATCATCCTAGCTGGAGATGTCAACGCCGCAGTCCCTGATGGGGCTGTGAGATGGAGGACAGTAGGGGAACAGCGGTTATTAAGGCTCTGGTAGGGCTGGATGCCTCAATGAGGAAACTGAGCCCACTTTCTACCGGCTCCGGAATGGGAAACCCTACACGAGTATAGTGGACATCGCAGCCTGCACCGCAAGGACTCTGCACAGGGTGAAGTAGTGGCGACTTGACTCTGACTTCGTAACGCTCTCGGAACACAGGGCAATAAGATTCCAGCTGTAGATCCGGGCTGGAACTACCGCTGCAAAACGTAAAATCAGCAGGATATAAAACACCAGGAAGGCTCGCTGGAGTGAGTTTAGAGACGTGCTTAAGGAACAGTTGGCACGTATGGGCATCATATCACAGCGGAGCACATAGCCAACTTGGAGAATTGCGAGGATGTAGATGCGGTGGTGAATTGCTGTGAGGAGTCTGTCACCCGGGCATGCAAGGAAGCTATTCCAGTCATGAGAGATGCGCAGCTTAAGACAAACTGCTGGTGGACCACGGAGTTGACTGCTAAAAGAGAGGGAGTCATCCTGTTACGCAGGAAAATCCATATGGCCAACACCAGGCGTAGGCCTTTTGAAGTCGAGGAATATTTAAAAGCGAAGACGGATTACAAAGAGGCCAGATCCAGGAGGCAATTACTAATGGCTAGGAGTTCTGCATGAGCCAGAAACTCGAGGAAATCTGGAAAAACTTCACCGCATAACCAGCAAAAGTAGCACCACCACTGTGGACAGACTCCTTCAAGCTCCAAACAAAAAGGCACCGGGAGCGGACGGTTTCACTTTCGACATTTGCAACAAAGCCTACCGCGACAACATCCTTTGCAGCTTGGTAAACTAGTGCCTCCACCAGGGCTATTTTTCGACGCAGTGAATGATGGCGGTCGTCAAAGGGATCCCGAAGCCGGGGAAGGACAACTATTCCTAGGCCCGGTCATACCAACCCATGGTTGTCATACCAACCCATGGTTGTCATACCAACCCATGGTTGTCATACCAACCCATGGTTGTCATACCAACCCATTGGCCATTGGTAACAAAATAAAGAAAAAACTGTACCTACACTTTTTAAAATTTTCATTTATTACAACATTTTCGAAAGATTCTAAAGCTTCGCAATTAAACGTTTGACATGAAAATAGCTTAGATTAGTATTATTTACTAAAAAATTTTTTCTACAAGAAACATATATTTAATGTAGACGATTTTTTCTGCCCAGCAATTGGGCGTTTATTTGGGCGTAAATTAGTTTTTGCCCTATTCGCCCAGTTTATGCCCATTTATGCCTTTTGGGTTTAAACCCTCGACCCATCACTAGTCCTAATCCTGTACAGCTTAATAACTTCTACAGTTCTAAACATAAGTAAATGAAATTTTGATAAAAAATAGTATAGATATAGATCTCAATTTTAAAAGAATAAAAAAATCTTGATTACGTATTTTAGGGGTGGCGCCCATACATGTGAAACGGGGATGAAATTTTTTTTTCGCTGCACCCCATCTTTTGGGGTATCATTGAATAGGTCTACTAAAATGTAGGTAATGTTTCATACATAACTTTTTTATCAGGTATACCATCTGCGAAATACAGCCCGTCAAAGTGGCTTGCAATGTGTCCCCCCCCCCCTGCCAGTTCTAAACTATGCAACATAGAAACTTATAATCTTCCACATTGATATACCTTTATAAAAACTCTCTTTTAGAACTATTTCGAGCATAATGTGATCATAAATTTTTGAGTTATAATGAGAAAACTGCAAAATACTTAGGACGTCCTAATTCAAAGGTCGTTGACCTTAGAGAAAAATGATCCTACGAATAATGCTCCTTTAGTTACTTCCTATTTAAAGAATCACAAAAAGTAACTTTGTGTTATACCTATTGATATACACACTTCTTAAATTCAGCGCTAGGTGGCGCTGTTTGCAAAAACTAAAATAGCAATTATTAATATTCGATTCGATTCGTTTGTAATTAGGAACCCTATAATACTGAGCATGGCCCGACATGCTCTTGGCCGGTTTTTTATAGGATAGGATGGCGAAACGAGCCAAAGGCCCACCTGATGTTAAGCGGTTACCTTTGCCCATAACAACTTCCCACCAACATACCACCTAGGCGTCCTAGGCTGTTGCCTTAATGGTACCGCAAATCGGTTCGCCAAACTGAGACTTGAAGATGGAGTCTCACGTGATTGTAATTTCACCGGCACGTACCCTTCAAACCGAAACAGCAATGCCAGTATCACTATTTGGCAGAGAAGTAGGTACGGTGATAGTACTTTCCCAAAGGAGCTCTACTACTACTGCACTGCCTTATCGCATACGTTTAAAAAATCTCCTGAACACTGACTGTGTTCCCTATCGACTAATGAAAATAGTTTCTCGAATACGGTAAGCAATAACGGCCAAAATTATCCAACAATCTATCCACCGATTTGCCCTACTTGAGATAGGATTTTACATACGCTCCTAAAAAATCTTGGATACCTACATTGTATATACATTTTAGCCGTTAGCAGGTTTTAGAAATCTCCCACACCCCGATGCACCCTACGACCCATGAAATTGAGCCTATGAGAGGGAAAAAACAAATTGGGCAAAAGGTTACAGTACGTGTAATATAACTGTGCCGCTGAAGTGAGAAACAGGTGGATGCGTAGTAGTAAATTTTACAACCAAAACAGCAGCGCACATGCGCGGTAATGGTGGCAACTCTAATAGGTTATTCATATGAGTGGCAAGATAGCGGGGACCGCATATTCTCGCGCTGTCTCGGTCATTCGTTAATGTTAGATGCATCCTTATGTCCTGCTCACACTTATTACGCTACTGTACCTGCGCGGCCCTTCGCAAAGCCTGGTATCAGAGCGGCACAATTATATTACGCGTATTGCACAAAATAAAACACTGTCATTCGATAAATTACAATTTATTAAGTAACTGTAACCTTATTTAATCAGGCGGTAAAGCCATAGTAAATCCGAGTATTTTGAAGTCACGCCAAAGGTGAGACTCCCTTTGCAGTCCAAATATATCAATCTATCTTTAACGATAGATCCTCTGTTAGTGGTCTCACTTCGCCAATTCACATTTAAGAGAGTATAGATAGACAAACATTCCAATAACATACATTTTTATTCAGCCTTATTATTAAATTCCTCATATTGATTTTACTATAGTAACTGTAAAATTAAAAAAACTGACTACTATATCTATGGAATACTTATTACAGGATATGAAAATGCATTAATGGCTAACTTCCTTACTGGTTATTAGTAAGGACAAATATCGGAATATCTAACTACTTTCTGTAGCATTGGTATCTACCACGGAATAAAGAAAACAGGTGGAAGTTACGATTACTTAGTACGGGAAAGTGTCGCCAAAATCACACATTGACAATTGAAATAGTACATTAAAACACACAAAAAACAATTATGTGATTGCGTCTATTTAAAATTCAAATGGGGCCTAGCAATTATACAATGTTTTTTTTTAAATGAAATCTTAATACAAAATTAAAGTTGTTTTATTGAAATAAATCAAAATTTTACACATAACGGCGATGTAATATTGCTCTATGAGAATCATTTTTCGTTCTGCAATCATTTTTACACCTTATAATTACACAATAAGGTATAATCTAGCAATTCACGTAAGCATTCGAGACGTCATAGCGTCGCAGCGGGAAACTAAGCGCGATTAAGTTAATGTTGCGCATCTGCGCTTACTTGTGCCACGCGTGCGGTAGCCGTATGCCACTTCCCCTTGTATTTTTTATTCCGTGGTATCTATACAAAATCTTCCTGTTATCGACATGCAAGTCATCATTGTGAGGATATAAAGGTCATAATTACTATGGTAACCAACTATAGATATCTGAAGTAAAGCTGTTAGGCAGCCATTACACACCCAGTCCAGATTACGATCCGTGGATAGCGATCCATGATGTTGATCCAGATTGATAGTGTGATGTTGGATTGACGGGTCGAGACTTGGATCAAGATTTTTTTTTCGTGACCCGCGGGTCGTGATCTGTACTGAACGTGTAATGGCTTAGGAAATCGTTGTCGCCCCCTACTCACACAATGACAAAATAACACATCATTAACAACATAATCTTGTCAAGACTCGCACACAGAAAACGTAAGTTACGCGTGATTAGTTACTAACACAACAGTGACACCGTATTAATTTACGCGCACCATACACAAATTCATGTATCCGTGGATTTGAGAGTTCGCGGTAGCAATATGCGACCGTACCCCAAACCTATCATGTAAGTGAGCGGTTATACTTTTGCGGTCCCTTTAGGGTACGCCTGATAATACTTATCCATTGCGCCGTTAAACCAGCCAATTCATTGAACGATTTGTGCTAAGCAATTAACGGTTTTCGTTACTAATGAAAATAATCGACTTGGTAGTCTGTTTGTTCTCTCTTATCTTATTTAGTAAACAATCTTGGCATGTCTGTTTATTCAAATAACTACTGATAAATAAAATATAATTACTAGTCGAGATGAAATTTTTCACGTAATTCCCATTACAGGTCATATTTTTACAAACAAACACTATACAAAGCATTTTGTCAAAAATTTTAAGAAGCGAATACAGGAAATTCGCATCAAGCTTATTTTATGTCTGATGCATTCGCACGCGTCACGCCCCTTTTCCATATCTCTTTACTTCCGATATCTATGTAACCAACCCACTTGCCCAGCATAATGCCTATAGGCGCTCCCAATTATTAGGAGAGACATATATTCAGCTGTTGCGAAACGCTGAGCAGGTAGGTATAACATTTCATTGTAATGAGTTCAGCATGATAAACCATACATGTTTAGTAGAGTGATTCACCGCTGAAGGGTTGATGCCACACTATCTTGCCTTCGAGGCAGCCGGTGACGAGCATGTGGTAGCGGGGGGAGAACTTGGAGCTGACGACGAGGTCCTGGTGGATGCCGAGGCTCTGGCCCACCTCCACCATGGGTCTTGGCCCCGTCAGGTCCTGCACGCAGTGGGACAGCTCCCCGCACTCTTGGTTGAGGGCCAGTAGCCGCATCCCCCGCCCGAACGGAGAGCACACGATGCGACCATCCGCTGAGTAACAGAGTTCCTGAAAAGTATCAGTTTGATTTTCTAAACTACTGTTATTTTTGCATATTTTGTTTTTGATATAATGTTGATACTGAAATCTCCCCTCTTTGAGGTGGGCGCTAACAAGTGCAACACAGTTCTCGGAACGAATGCAGTTGTTAACGTATGTATACAAAACATGTAAATCAGTTTGTTCCAATAAAATAATTTGAATTTTGATTTATGGAGTTTCTTGCCGGTTCTTCTCCATAGGACCCACAATTTGGAACCGTGCAACTAGAGCCTGACCTTTCAAAAGTGCCTGTAATTAGGTTTATTTGAAATAAAAAACATTGAAATTGAAAAATTTAAATTGATTAGATATTGTGATTAATTGTTGACACGCTAACAGGGCCCCGAGTCTGCTAATTGACAAACGCTTCAGTTGGGTGTCGGTAGAGTGTCGGTGGAATAGTTTTAGCCATTTGGTATTCTACTAGTTATTTTGAGACCAATGGCTTTCCAATGACTTTCCACTGAACTGCCATTGACTACAATTCAACTGCCATTGGACTATTTGCTATTCTGCTGTTATTTGACGTTTCCCACAATCGTCTTACGATGATTTTTTTGCCATCATATTTTTTTTTGGTGATTTTAACTTTGGTCCCTGTTTTTCATACATCGAATGTGTACAATGACCCCTTAAAGGGTCATTGTACTTATTCGTTTTTTTTTCGATTTCAGGATTGGTCCCTTAGTAAAAGTTGATCATACAGATGAGTACAATGACCCCTAAAGCCATTTTCAAGAACACGTTTTATGTCTATAGTATTGGCGGGTAAAACCTACGCTAAAAACGTAAACGTAAAAGTTGTTCATACGGATGAGTATAATGACCCCTTAAGAGGTTTCATGTTTCATTATTACGTCGTATGTCGATAGCATTACCGCGTTGCACGCTCAAAACGTAAACGTAAAAGTAGTGCATACGGATGAGTATAATGACCCCTTAAGAGATTTTCAATAACACGTTGTACGTCGATAGTATTGCCTCGTAGTACGCTAAAAACGTAAACGTAAAAGTACCAAAAGTTGATCTTACGGATGAGTATAATGACCCCTTAAGAGGTTTTCAATAACACGTCTTATGTGGATAGTATTGCCGCGTGGTACCCTAAAAACGTAAACGTAAATGTTTTTCATACGGATGAGTACAATGACCCCTTAAGAAGTTTTCAATAACACGTGTGTCGATGTATAACCGCGTAGCGTAGTACGCTATCGATATACGTGTTATTGAAAACCTCTTAAGGGGTCATTGTACTCATCCGTGTGAACAACTTTTACTATGGGACCAACCCTAAAATCGCAGCTCAAAATATCAGCTCTTCCCTACATTTGTGTTCACATAAATCGACAAAATGTAGGAAACAGCTGTTTTTTTTACGTTTGATGTGTTTTAATTATTTTATAGACATGAAAATTTTGTAGGTAATATCAATAAAATCCTTAATTTAAATATTTCATTGATAATAACTTTAAAAAAGTTTGATAAAAAACAATACAACTACTAATGGCAGATTTAAATGGGCAACATCGATTTGAAAACAATTGATATCCCATTACCATTCTATTGCCATTCCGACGAGATTGACATTTAAGTTTTAGCAGAATACCCATTTTGTCACAGTTGTATAGGAGTGTCAGTAGGATGTCGGTGGAATGGCGATGGTTGGTTTTTATCAATTAAGGATTCACGTAGTTGCTTCATGTTCCAATAGTTACGTAAACGACGCGGCGACGTAGCGAACTTCGCTTCAAGTAACTTAAGCTAAGTTGGCTGTTTATTATTATTTATTATAATGCTCACGCGTGTCATACGACGTTTTTCAACACACTTGCGAGGGAAAAAACATATGAACGTATTTTAGGCAAATATTTAATTTGTGAATAATGGCGAGCGGATCACTGTAATCGCACGGTGATGTATAGGTATGCGCGCGCAGTTGGTAGAAGGAAACCGCCAAACAACCTAATATTAAAAATATAATTTATTATTTATAACACAAATTAATGTTAATTTGTTGACAAACATAAATAATTTAATGAAATTAAATGTTTATATAACACAAATTAAATAGTTGATTTGTTCACAATTTTTTTAAATTTTGTGTAGACATCAAATATTTTGCTGCTTTTATAAAATTTAAAAATAAACTGTAAGTACCTAAAATAAAAACTAAAAAGTACTAGTGCGATAATATAAAGTAAAAACCACGCGGGCGTTATTATAAGCTACATTATGAACCTAAAAGTGGTGCAATAAGAGTCACTTAACGAGTAAGTGTGTTGAAAAATAATTGAAACATTTCAAACGTAAAAAAACTGCTGTTCTCTACATTTCGTCGATTTATGTGAACACAAATGTAGGGCCGCGAAATCGGGAAAATGTAGGGATAAGCTGTTTTTTTTCGCGATTTCAGGGTTGTGTTCATAGTAAAAGTTGTTTATACTGACGATAATATATATGTCGATAATATTGGCAGGTACCATGCTATCGATACTATCGATAGAGTAACTGATTCTCAAGGTTAGCTTTAGATACTATCGAAGCGATCGTTGCTATCGACCGTATTGATAGCTTTTTATGCAATACTATTCATAGCACTATTAGTGTCAAATACTATATAGACACTAACGATAGTATTGCTATAATATGTCGATAGTCAATAGTACATGCCCATCGATTGTGTAACTGATTCTCAAGGTCGCATTTATAGTCTAAAATTGAATATTATCGTCGAATTAAATTACTACATTACACAATTCAACTTTATTTTACAAAAAAAAAGTTCAATTGTTACAACAATAACTGCAAAAAAGGTATGTTTGCAAAATGACCTCTCAGTTGTAGTTCGATGGCAAAAAGTCATTGAGAGACGATTGTCAGAAACGTCAAATAACGAGTAGACTACCGAAACTTAAGCTATCGAGAAGACATTGATACACTATTGGTTTACAGAATAGCAAATAGTCCAATGGCAGTTGAATGGTAGAAACGAATGGAATAAAAATGAAAATGCTATGTATGCTGTGTTCTATAGGTACTATGTAATTTGTATGCCTTTCAAGGTTAAATATAGTGTGACTTAATATTTTAATTTTCCACAAAGTTTTTAACTTTTACCTATGTTTCACAAATAAATTATTTTGATGTTAATTTTGATTTTGAATTTATGGTTTTCAATTTTATTGTAGTTCAGTGGAAAGTCATTGGATAGCCATTGGTCTCTAAATAACTATTATTCTGATGATGATGATTCGTATGAGTACAATGACCCCTTAAGAGGTTTTCAATAACACGTATATCAATAGGTTACTACGCGGTAATACTATCGAGATACGACGTGTTATTGAAAACCTCTTAAGGGGTCATTGTACTCATTCTTATGAACAAATTTTACGTTTGCGTTTTTTGTGATTTCAGGATTGGTCCCATAGTAAAAGTTGTTCATACAGATGAGTACAATGACCCCTTAAGAGGTTTTCAATAACACGTATGTCGATAGTATTACCGCGTAGTACGCTAAAAACGTAAACGTAAAAATTGTTCATACGGATGAGTATAATGACCCCTTAAGAGGTTTTCAATAACACGTATATGTCGATAGTATTGCCGCGTAGTACGGTAAAAACGTAAACGTAAAAGTTGTTCATACGGATGAGTACAATGACCCCTTAAGAGGTTTTCAATAACACGTCGTATGTCGGATAGTATTACCGCGTAGTACGCTAAAAACGTAAACGTAAAAGTTGTTCATACAGATGAGTATAATGACCCCTTAAGAGGTTTTCAATAACACGTATGTCGATAGTATTGCCGCTTAGTACGCTAAAAACGTAAATGTAAAAGTTGTTCATACGGATGAGTATAATGACCCCTTAAGAGGTAGGTAATATCAATAAAATCCTTAATTTAAATATTTCATTGATAAAAACTAAAAAAAAAGGTTGATAAAAAACAATACAACTAATGGTAGATTTTAATTGGCAACATCGATTTGACATTGAAAGAAAGAAAGAAAGAAAGAATCATTTATTTGCGTAGAATACAGGTGGTACCAGATATAAAAATTGGTGGTTTAGGAACATTGCTATATTCTGCTTGTATTAAGCATGCAAAAATCCAGTATAGATGAAACCAATTGAACTATTTTATTATTATTGTAAATTATAATTATTGTGCCCATTATATTGCCCATGCCCATATTATTACACAGTATTATTAAAGTTCATAATTAAACTTACATTATTATTTTATTATTATACATTATAATTATTATTCGTTATTAATACTTTGCATTATTATTATTGGTAAACATTATTATTAAAACATTACATTAATTCTGAAAATTGTACATTATCACTACAAACTTACGACACATTATTTTGCATAAACTCTTGAATCGTGTAGAAACATTTATCTACCAACCATTTGCGTAACTTAATTCTGAAGTATTTGAATGGGAGCTCCCTTAAATTTCTTGGCAATTTATTAAAGACTGATATACACATGTGATAACAGTTTTTTTTATTTAAAGTTGTTCTACAAAATGGAATTACTATTTTTGTTGGATCTCTTGGTCTGTATTTTGTGTAAGTGTCACCTGTGAATTTAAAGAAAGCACTATGTTTTCTAACAAATATAGACACTTCAAAAATATACATGCAAGTTAAGGTCATTAAATTAAGTTTTTTAAAGAAGGGCTTACAAGACTCAAGTGGACCGACACCGCAAACAGCTCTAATACATTTTTTTTGGACAATGAAAGCATTACCTATATCCGTTGAATTTCCCCATATTATGAGTCCGTACCTAAGAACGGACCCCACATAGCCACTATATGCTATACTTGCTGTCTTTTCGTCTGATACACTACGAAGCTTTCTAAGTGCATACACAAATCTGTTTAGTTTACTGCAAATATCATGTATGTGTTGCTTCCAGTTACAAAATCTATCTAATGCCAGACCTAAAAATCGAATACTATCCGTTTTTTCGATGCTATCGATGCTACTATTGTTTATTTTTATGTTAATGTAATCAATATTATTATCTTTGCATTGGTATGTACAAAATTTTATGAATTTCGTTTTGGATAAATTAACATTGAGATTGTTTAATTGCAACCATGTTAACACTGACTGTACCGCTTCGCTTATCTTATTTACGTGAGATGTACTTTTATCCTCATACGGCACTATAATAGATATATCGTCAGCGAACAGAACACTTTCACAATTTATAGAATCGGGTAAATCATTGATGTACAGCAAGAACAACAAAGGGCCCAATACGCTCCCTTGTGGGACGCCATATTTATTCACTATAAAAGAAGATCTAAACACAGTCGATTCCATGTTATCATTTAAACTGCATTACCATTCTATTGCCATTCCGTCGAGATTTAAGTTTTAGCAGAATACCCATTTTGTCACAGTTGTTTATGAGTGTCAGTAGGGTGTCGGTGGAATGGCGATGGTTGGTTTTTTAGTGTAATTAGCAGACTTGGGGCCCAGGAGCAGGTCGTAGCAATGAAGACTTCACTTTTAAGATTGATATGTAAAAAAATTAGGTATTTTATGACTGATTTTCGCTTCGCAGGAGCAATATCTTAATAGCGCTCCTAATAGATAGATAGATAAAACCTTTATTTAGTACAAAAACAAGACACAGGACATACAAGTAAAAAGACGATAAAAAGTGTGATATGTGTCTCAGTATTGTACCAAATGGGTGTCCAGCTCAGTATGTGCCAGGTATTGGTGGTATACCTGACGCTGGTAATCTGCTGGCTCCCTGCAGTGACATACGGACGCCGAGCAAAGCAGATACATGAGAAAAATTAAGAACGATTGCTTTGTGTTTGTGTGTTGTTGCTAATGACAAATCTATGATGAGATCTTGCATGGTATAATAAGATGTTTCACCAGGTATTCTCTTCCCGCAATGACAGCGCGATGCCTCCAAGCTACGTCACGATCAGTGCTGCCATTGATTGATATCTTCAATATACTTAAGGAGATTTTTGTTCATAATGAATATAAAATAAATTCCTAACTAGCCTAACTATTTGTTATCTCGTGTTATTCATCTAATTAGTTAATAAAGGAAACTATATTAAATTACTAGTTAAAAAGTGATTCTTTATAGAAGAAAGTAAATGAAAAAATGCATTTTGCTCGGGTAATTTATTTTCACAAAGTGGCAGCACATCAAACTGACAAGTGTCACGCTAACAGCCCGCTATTGGCTCCACGGCCGATGACGTAGTACGGAGGCAATCACGTGACCTAGCTGTCACGGGAAGAGACTACCTGGTGTTATTATACCATGAGATCTTGTTCTTTTTTATTTGATGTCAAAACGTTTACATGCAAGTGGGGTTTTTAGATAAGGTATCGAGTATACATTTAATCGTACTAATTTTGTATGGGAGTTCACCGCTCCAGCGCTCCTTAGAGCACTTACTTGCTTCTATAAAGTAGCACTTTTGAACTTGTAATTTTATAGTTTCCTTTAAATTATACCATGCTTATACCTTGACCATGCGCCGGCGCAGCTCCTGAACATACTTCAATAGTCTTTCATACATATTTGACTACTGAACATAAGCCCAGTTTGTAGTCAAGGCGAAAGCCGTTTCGTTAACTAGGAGCCTTATGTGACAATATTTTAAATTGACTATCAATCGATTCAACTCTATATCAATATATAGTTTGTTTTTCGTTTCCAGAAGGATAGATAGATAGAATATACTTTATTGTACACCATGAAAATAGTAGTAAACAGGAACAACGTATAAATTATGGGTACATGGGCGGTCTTATCGCTAAATGCGATATCTTCCAGACAACCTTTGGATGGACAAAGAAGACGTAAGATCTAGATATTGGGGGCAGTCCGTGGCGTACTACTAAACTAAAATAAATAAATAGCACAAAATATATTACACATATAGGTATCATAAATATATATATAAATAATCTTACAATTTAGAATAGAGATTGGATACATAGGCAATGTCTTAATAACTTAACACTCGGTTTGTATAACATACCTTGATGAACCCTTTCCCTTCGTTAGTCTCCTCTATGTAGTACAGCAGATGGTCTCTGTTCTGTCTGATCCGGGGCGGTTTGGAGAGTTCCTCGTCACTCGTGCTGGGGCTGTCGCGTGGTGGCGTCGGTCCTGAGGCCGAGGGTGACGTGCTTCTAAAAACATTGAAATAAACAATGCTTCATTGATTAACTCTTCACTGTGGTTAATAAAACTTAGGCGACATTGCCAGTGCATAAAGACATAACAAAAGTTTCAAGAGTGATATTTTTTATCTACTGGGTGTCAGGGAAACGCTTCCGAAAACGAAGATAGATATTAGATCTGGTGATTACTAATACGAAACCACAAAAAAAAACGATTTTTGTTTTAGACTTTTAAATATATTTTTTGCATTTTTCATACATAACTAACTTTGGGCAGTTAAATTAAACTGATTTGCAAAAAAAACCCCATTTATTTACTTATTTTTTTAAAGTTCGCAATGTAATTCAAATAAAATATCAGCTGGCGCTAGTGAACGACATCCGCTCGCATACGCAGTCCGTGTCCTAGCAAGCATATGTAGGTTAGGTACGCGCGGCATTGATTCCGAGTTTTGTACGCTTTACATTGCGGGTTTGCAAAATACCAAATATCTTAAACAATTAATATAAGGCTTATGGTTATTGGTATTCGATTGTGTTTAGGTAGTATCATGGTATAATAACACCAGGTAGTCTCTTCCCGTGACAACTAGGTCACGTGATTGCATCCGTTATACGTCATCGGCCGTGGAGCCAATAGCGGGCTGTTAGCGTGACACTTGTCAGTTTGATGTGCTGCCACTTTGTGAAAATAAATTACCCGAGCAAAATGCATTTTTTCATTTACTTTCTTCTATAAAGAGTTACTTTTTAACTAGTAATTTAATATAGTTTCCTTTATCAACTAATTAGATGAATAACACGAGATAACAAATAGGCTAGTTAGGAATTTATTTTATATTCATTATGAACAAAAATCTCCTTAAGTATATTGAAGATATCAATCAATGGCAGCACTGATCGTGACGTAGCTTGGAGGCATCGCGCTGTCATTGCGGGAAGAGAATACCTGGTGAAACATCTTATTATACCATGGGTAGTATAATAATAGCCTTTCAGTTTTGGGAGCGTTTCCCTGACACCCAGTTTATCCTATGGTACCTACAGCTTAAAAATGTTGGCCCTACAAATATACACACTGGTGTAGATTCTCTTGTTCACGAACTAAACTTATTTTAAACTATCGCTCTATTTTACTAATAATAGATACAAGAAAGGGATTGCAACAACTTTAGTGCTTTCAATTAGTAGGAATTAAAATTTCCATACAAGTTTAGTCCTGTGGGGTTACTCTTGAAAATAATTCCAATCTCAATCCAATACCAATGTCAAAAAGTGACAAGAATAAATGGGTATTCTTGATAAAAAATATACAAAATTTTAATTGCAATAAAAAGGTTTAAGGTTTAAAGAAATTTATTCTCAATAAAAACACAAAGTCACTTACTTGAGAACAATATTAACTTAAGCTATGATGGTTTAGTTCGTCGAATTTAAAAATGTTTTTTTTTCAAAGAATTGTGGTGTACCCATTCAGTGCATTCATTATTTTACAAAAGAGTTGTAATAAGGTTTGATTAATTCTAAAAACACTGTATTTTAAACCAATTTATTGCTGATTTCGTCCGTGTGGTGCCGGACGCAAAGAATTTCACCACCCTTTATCTTCTCATGGGTGTCGTAAAAGGCGACTAAGGGATTCACCAGAGGATGGACAGCAGCGTCCTCCGAGTATTTAACCAACCAACTGCGATCGCCAACCCGCCTGCCAAACGTGGCGAATATGGCATATCCCCACCAACATATGCTTCGGGGAGGCCCATGTCCAGTAGTGGACGTTTTTCGGCTGAAATGATGATAAATGATGATTGCTGATTTTGCATTTAAAAGTATGAATTGATATTAGTCCAAAACCGATCGATCGGAATTATTTTCAAGAGTAAGGCAGCTGATCTCGGAACGTGCCAACTAAAACACAAAGAAATGTAACACTTAAACTAATTTGACAGTTCTAAAATTGTTGCCATCCCTTTCTTGTATGAGAGCGATAGTTTAAAATAAGATTAGTTCGTGAACAAGAGGATCGACATGACTACAATTAGGCAGGTACTCTACATGCAGGGCCCTGCTGGCAGTGCTTTGCTGGAAGGTCCCTTAAGCTAACCTTGGAGCATCCCCGTCGCCCTGCGCCGGCGCCGACGAGGCGCGCGCGGGGCGGGGGGGGCGCGGCCCGGCGGGCGGCGTGATGCCCGTGTTGATGCCCGTTATGCGCTGCATGTTGAAGTTACGCCGCACCTGCCCTCTGTATGTATTTCTACGGTTTAGTCGAATCACATTCAAGTTTATAAAAAAAAAAGAGAATTTGTGTTGTCATTTAAGGCCCGTACAGACCAAAAGCAGGTCAGTAGCAGCGCAGGTTGAAGGCGAGCCCGCGTATGTTGTAATACAAGGAATAATATGAAACAAGACATACTAAATAACAGCGCGGACCCGCTGGCAAACTGTGCCACTTCTGCTCTGCTCTGGACCCGCCGACGACAACCAGGCAGCGCGGCGCGGTTGAGGTGTGCTATGGCCGCCGTATGGCCAGCAGGACAGGGCGGCGCGTCATTGTGACGTCAAAGCGGTTACGAGGCAGTTGTATTGTCTAACAACCGACACAACATGTCATATTGAAAGCAGTTCTATGGCGGGCCCGCCGCTTTATAACTGCTTATGTTTTAGCGTGACTTCGGCCCCCGCGCTGCTACTGACCTGCTTTTGGTCTATACGGGCCTTTACAGGATTTCAAATTTATAGTATAATGCGCACTGAAAACTGGCCCAATTCGCACATCAGTCCAGTGACTCAGTTCAGTACTGGCCTTTCACTGTGGCCTCGTGTATGAATCAGACAGACTGTTCAGGGTGCCTGGTGCGAGTTTGACACTTACAGAAACTTCCCACCAACGAATTCGACAACTTTCTTCGTAAATCATTAGGGCATCTAGCGGATATTAGGGAGAACTACAGATTTATGAATGAAAGTTGACGAATTCAATGGAAGTAAGTAAATCGCGAAAAAAAAAATCTGTTGTTCCCTATATTTGTGTTCACATAAATCGACAAAATGTTTGGGACAGGCTGTTTTTTTCTTCGCGTGTTCAGTTTTAGTCCCATATTAAAAGTTGTTCATAATGATGACCACCTGTCAGGTTTAGGGTTAAAAAACTAATGTTATACAACGTGTTTTTGAAATAACTGAAAACCTCTTAATTTTACTCATCAGCATGAACAACTTTTACTATAGGACCAACCTTGAAATAAATAAAAAAATATCAGCTGTTGTCGATTTATGTGAACTGAGCAGCTAACTTCTGCATTTATTGACAAAAGCAGAAAATTGTTTCAATAATTAAAACACTGACAAGAACACAGATAATACAAATTTTATATTAACCTTGGGCCACACTTGAGAGTATCGACGAATATTCGTGTCATTGTGAAAACCCCGATAAATAAAAATTAGTAATTTCGAAAGCAAGTGTGGGCCACACTTATCGCGACTGCACGAATATTCGCCAAAGCACTGTAAGTGTGGCCCAGGGGTTATAAGCCCACCTTATTCCTTCTATGCTATCGTCGGAATGGCCGAAGAAAATAAACTTTCGATTAGCTGTGTGTGTTGATGTGGTTACGATAGCAGTTGAAGACAGTTTTACCACTTTCTAATAGGAAAGTCACCTTTATCATTCTCATTTATTAGTACTAACAGTCTAGAGTTTTAGGCCCGTATTACAGTAGCTTCCTAAAGTACAGTTTAAACTCCAATCACCTGATCACTACTTAAGTATAGAATCGTTACTTGAGTATCGGTCTTATTCCAGAACGGTAATTATAAACTTTAATTCAACAACAAAACACACGAATTTGACCTGAAATATAATAGAAATCTCTACTCAAGCGTAGTCTGGACCACGCTTGAGTGATTACAGATCAAATCTCTACCCAAATACCGAAACAGGTGACAATATAAAACGAAACTAAACTCAGCTGAACTGTGATCAACAAATCTCTGCTTGAGGGACGTTCTAAAATCAAAGCTCAACTTAAAACTAGTTTTAAACAGAGATCAACGCTTGAGTATCCTTCTGGAATACGGGCCTAAGTGGTGCTACTGCTTATAAACCTATAGTTAAGGTGATTGCTTTGCTGTAGCCTGCGAAATAAAAATTTGCAAATTGTAGCTCTATTTTATGTTGTATATTGATCGGGATATATTTGGCGACAATAATCACAATATACCGACTAAATAATACCCATAGAGATCATTAATTTAGCGCTATAAGTTATATTTGCTTATTAATCGATAATTTGATAGTAAATAAATATTATTGAAATAGAGCTACAATTTTTTTAATTCGTTTTTATTAGAAAATTCGAAACTGTTTCAAGAAAAATAAGCAACAGTGAAAAAACCAATAAAATATTTAATAAAATGTCCAAGTGGAAATATTATATTCCACTTGGACATTTAATTAAATATTTATATTTTTAGCTTATTACTTTATAAGCTATTTTAATTTGTTCACTAGACAGAGACAGCACTATGAAAGTATGACGTCATTGTACAAAAAGTTCATAGAAACTTGACATATCTCTGTACAATGTTCGTTAAGCATGACAAGGACAGAAAATGCCCCCTCCAAAAACTTAAAAAGCGTGTATCTCTTTAATTGTTTCATGGTTTTTATTATTATTTTCACAAATGTTGTCGTTTTTGTACCTTTTGTTTAAATAACATAACATTTTTCGTATTTTTTAACTGTAATCAACTACTGGATTTGCAAAAAAAACGCAAGAAATTTTGAATTTAGTTGGCTACTGCGAAGCAATCATCTTAACAGTTTTGTTTGAACTTTTCCAACTTTACTAGTAGGTGGTAAAACTGGCTTATACTAAAAGCATGCATAGTTAGTTTAGGACGACCACAATCAAAGGTGCCTTCAGGAGTAGGTGTCTACTCGTAAACGAACGATGTGACTGTCCCATTGACCAATACTCACTACACATTCATTAGCCAGCACAAAATTATGCATATTTTAAATAACAAGTATTTAAAACATGCGAAATTTTGTGCACATTCTGTAAATTCGATATAATCTGTCGGCACCTTTATATTTGGTCGATACTGTGCAAAACTGTATGAAAAGCGATTTTAGATTCCTTCACCCCACTAATTCTTTGTTTATTTATTTATTATATTATTAAGGTTATAAATAGAAATAGTGTTTTGAAAAACGATATTATTTTAATAAAAGAGCTGATTGTAACCAAAAAGTAAAGCGCGATGCAGGTATTTTGTAAAATAAATAACACAAAAAAAATATATAGACTCATTGATTCCCACAACGACCAAATAATGTATATGACCTACAGATAATTGTACCGTGTTTGGGTGTTTGTACGTGCGTAGGTTTTGCCTGTAATCACTAGCTTTGCCAGATGGCGGGAAGATTTTCAGCCCTCTCAAGATGCGTCCCGCCAAGAAATTGAGCGAGACACCCAAAATCATTTAAGTAGCAAATTTCGCGCGGTAGGCATTAAAAAGAATTGTTCAGAAGAAGGGAGCTTATGACTGCGGATTATAACTACTGTTACAGTACGCTTAATTTAACGGGCCCCTGTGAAACCAGGCTTTGCAAAGGGCCGCGCAGGTACAGTCGCGTAATAAGTGTGAGCAGGACATAATGATGGATCTTACATTAACGAACGACTGAGACAGCGAGAACATGCAGTCCCGCCATCTTGCCACTCAGTTGAACTACCTATCAGTCTTGCCGCCATTACCGCGCGTGCGCCGCCATTACTACTGATTGGTTGCAAAATTAAATACTGCGCAGCCACCTATTGCTGTTTTCACGGGGCAGAATTAAATTACGCGTACTGTATTCAGTTTTTGTACGTCCCGTCTTCTTCGCCCCAGTCCCGCGTAAGTCCCGATATTAATAAAAACGGATCTGGCAGCGCTAGTGACCACGTCTGTTACAAACGACACATCAGCATCCCTAGTGTGGGGCAGCACTTTCGGTGCTAATGTTACGCGCTTCAGGATATTTTAAGCTTTGAGCAGGAAGGTGAAAATTGTCTAACTTCGAAAAGCACAAACAAAACCATATGTGTTCTGATATATTTAATACTATGATATTTCTATTGGTGGATTCACAACACCAATACAATACACAAAATATTTACATTCGATCGATTTAAAAGAGACTTGTGGGGGGCAAGCCTAACAAACTTATAGAAAGAAAAGAGTAAGTAAAGAGCAATAATTAAAAAATTAAATAAAGAAGAGGAAAATTAATGTTTGTGCTATATTTTAGCATAGAGCATAGACCAAGATACATTCTAGTTCCATGCAGTGCACTACCCTCACCTGTTGTACATTTCCTGCAGTATTCTGTGCTGTTTGATCGTGATAGCCGCCTCCCACACATCATTCTGAATACCAGACAGACCCTGGAGAATATTCTAGTATTTATTACTAATATACAACGTTACTTTTTGCTAACGCAATTTGAGAGACTACGAGAATTGATTGGGATAGTATTTTTTTTTCTAAATCACAAAATTACATACTTTTAGTCACTTAAGTCCCCCAGTTGGTAGCGGAAAAAGTGAAGAAAGTCGTGCAGGGACTATCTGATGCACGGAAACTAATCGACCTGAACTTCCTGGACTTAAAGGACCTATTTACCATCAGTTGATGTACTGAATTAAACCATAATAGCCTTCAGTTTCCAGAAATGTTTTCGGTTAAAATGTAACATGGTGTAAAAACATTCCCTATGGATTCTCCTCGTGATTCTGAATAAACTAGTTGCTCAAATTGCGTTAGCAAAAAGTAACGTTGTATACGTACCTTATATTCTAGGATTTTTTTATTTCGGTATTGTTTTTAAGGAACGAACGGTTCAAGTTTCAAACCTTTATAAACATTTTGATATCGTAAGAAACTGCTACATGATTTGATTGTAATAAACATAATGTCGCTCAGCGAGCTATCCTTGGAGTTTTTTTAAGGGTAAAATCCGTAACGAGATTATCCGGAGAAGAACCGGAGTGACCGACATAGCTTGTAGGATCAGTAAGTTGAAGTGGCAGTGGGCTGGCCATGTCTGTCGAAGGACTGATGACCGCTGGAGCAGACGAGTCCTTGAGTGGAGACCGCGAATCGGTAAACGCAGCGTAGGGCGCCCTCCTGCCAGGTGGACCGACGACCTGAAGAACGTGACTGGGGGGACTGGATGCGGAAGGCAGAGGACCGAGTGTTGTGGCGAAACTTGGGAGAGGCCTATGTCCAGCAGTGGACTGCGATAGGCTGAGTTGATGAAACATAATATGGGTTTTATATAAAAACAAACAGAGTGACAGTAAATAGGAAGGACAGCCCGGCCCGCTACAAAATTAACATGAATTGGACGGCAAATTGATTCTAGTGTAGCATATTGAAATAGGGCCTGATTTAATGAAGTTTCGTACTTTTGCTTGCCTCGAAAATGTTATTCGATCTACTATACAAGATGTTGATCTGTAACCGTGCCATATTTCTAGAGCAAATGATAAATAATGTGCTTAGTCTTCTAAAACTACTTGAAAAAATCTACGATTATTTAATACCCATTTTTTCACTTAGAAACATAGCGAAGGTTTGAGAATAAATCCTGAACGACTCTGAAAATAAGTCATCGGCAGCGTTGTCAAAGGGTGGAAATACCTGCAAATTGTTTTGGTGGTATCGCACGCATCGTTTGTGTCGCACGACTCGCACGAGACTCACTGAGGGAATTTGTTTGTTTACAAATGGGTATTTAAATAAATAAATAAAAATTGGTATTGATTTTTTTTATTGATTAGTGTTCAGTATCAGTGATATAGTCACCTCCTTCCTTAGATATGGCACGAATACAGATCAACATCTATCTTGGGTATTCACTAAAAGTTATTGCTACGGCCTTGGCAAAGGGTCGTCCATCTGAAATGCTTAATTCATCGCGGTGCAATCAGGCGCGGATCCAGGATTCCGCTAGGGAGGGGGGGGGGGGGGGGGCAATTTTCATGATGAAGTTGCTTTTCAAAAATAAATAAACGTAGGTAGATCTTATACTCTCCAAAATTCAGCTCACGACTTCTTTGATGACCTACTTAATAATTAAGGATATGGCCCTATAGGCCCAATCCAAAACTGAAACAAAGTGCGCGAGCGCAGCGAGCCCGAAATTTTGGGATGTTTTGCAAAATCATGACGTTAACTAGACGCCAGCGCAAAGGAAAGGAAGATAAGAACAGCGCGAACGAAGCGAGCGCGAAAATTTAGTGTTTGTTTTTGGCGGTTTGGGGCTTTTCTCTTTCAAATAAATAAGTGTAACAGAATAGTTGCTTAAAATATACACCAAACTAGTAAAGCATACGAAGGCTGAATACCAGGCGTGAGTGAACGTGATTGTTTTTCACTGTATAAACATGCTGGCTGAGTAAGATAGATCTTCACAAAAGTTATAACATTTAAAAAATCTTCATTCTGTTCATTACATTATCTGGGACGCACCTTAAGACAAGAAACACTTGTGGAATGATGGTAATTGTTGAGGATTTTCTATTAAACTAATCAAAACGAACTAATCGCTATAATTCAATATATGAGAAGGGAAATCAAAAATAGTACTTTAGTTTTTATCTAATTTACTATTTAATTAAATATTTATTGCAAAATTACTGTTAAAAGTCACATTAATTACAAAATGTAAAAAACAATACATGGGCGTTCCCCAGATAAATGTTAATTTGTGTGCGCCCCATTCTTATTTAGGAAAAAAAATTGAATGCTGTCCATTACCCGTCCTTGCCACTTAATTCACTACTAATACTGGTAGTGATAGTGATGTGATTATTTCGAGTTCGGAAGTACTTATGTCGAGGCTCAGGGGGGGGGGGGGGGCAATTGCCCCTATTCCCCCCCCCCTGGATCCGCGCCTGGGTGCAATGACTTGCGGTGCGAATGTTTCATTGCTAACATTTGGTAGCAACCCATAGAATTATATGCGAATTATTTATTTATCTTACACACTCTTTCATCAGATTTTATGATATTGCTATGCAGAATTTGCTGTGGAAAATCGCACGGAACTGAACGGCAGTGCGCGCTAGCACTATGGTGTGTAACTGTTTCTGAGGTGCCGTTAAACGCGGTTTATCTATTCCATAGTGCTATTGGTTGACGTGATTGGTCGACTAAGATATTGATGTCGATTCTCTTGTTCACAGACTAAACTTATTTTAAACGATCGCTCTCTTTTACTAATAGGAGATGCAAGAAAGGGATGGTACTAATTTTAGTGCTGTTAAATTAGTTTACGTGTAACACTTCTCCGTATTTTAAATCGGCACGTTCCGAGATCACGACGAAACATGTATGGAAATTTTAATTTAGACTAATTAGACAGCATTAAAATTGGTACTATCCTTTCTTGTATCTACTATTAGTAAAAGAGAGGGATAATTTAAAAGAAGTTTAGTTTGTAAACAAGGGCCGCGTTTAGTTATATCGCCCGAAGTCGTCGGACGACGCTCGGAGCGTTCCTTGGGCGTTCGTTTGTATGATCGCTCTGAGTAACTGAACGACCAAAGTACGCTCCGGGCGTCGTCGGACGATAATACTGAACGCGGCCCAGAGAATCAATACCATTGACGACCAATCACATCGCTTAATTTGACAGCTGTCAGCTGATGCGGGGGTTAGAGGGGTGCTTACCCCGGAGACGCGGGAGGGCTGCGGCGGGCTGGCGGGGGCGCCGGCCTCCCGCGACGTGCTGGGGCCCGCCGCCTCCCGCTCGCTCTCCCTAGTTATCTGAATGTGAGTCGTCGCCCTGCCGACAAACGAAGCTTCTCTTACAAACATTTATATCCTAATCTTAACATAGAATGGAGAATATCAACGAATTGACACATTTAGCTATCGGTATACTTCATTTAAAAAAAATGCTGTCAAAAAATTATTTCGATACGTCAAATAGATTTAAAGCTACTGAATTTTTTGTTACGTAAGTGTGCGCGTTGCGGGGTCTGTTGTGACGTCACTATACGTAGAGTAATAAGACATAGAGTGATAGTTTCATTCAAAGTTCCGCTCAAAGTTAAAGCACAAAAAACTTTTTAACAAAAAATAAAACAGACTTCAAAAACCTTAACTAAAAAGTAAAAAATAATCCTTGTATGTATTTCAAAATCTTTACATAAACCAAAATTTTGAAGGCGGCGCGTGACTGTCCTTTTGCGTCATGTAAATATAATGTACTGTCGAGCGCTTATCTATAGTAAAAAACAGTTTATGCGAACATACATGAAAATCACGCGCCGCCTTCAAAATTTTGGTTTATGTAAAGATTTTGAAATACATACAAGGATTATTTTTTACTTTTTAGTTAAGGTTTTTGAAGTCGGTTTTATTTTTTGTTAAAAAGTTTTTATTTCATACTTTTGAGTTGATTCTCAGAAAAACGAACCAATGAGCAGATCATCTAGATAGGCGAAGCTAAAATAAACTGATTTATTGTAGCTGGTTAAAAAACTACTCAACCTAAGTCAATAAAATTTATATGGGACCACCGCGCGGGCTTCCTCTACCAAATAAAAAAACAACCACGTAAATCGGCCCACAAATCTCGGAGGAATCGGTGTAAATAAACGAAAAAAAAAAAAAAAAAAAAAAAAAAAAAAAAAAAAAAAAAAAAACCTGCCGAATACATAACCTCCTCCTTTTTTTGAAGTCGGTTAAAAGGCGAACGTCTGCGTTAAGTTCATGGAATTCTGATTCTGAAATCGTGCATGTACGGCCAGCCTTAAACCTCTCAAAATGTCTAACGGCCAAAATTAATATCCAATCTATCCACGATTTACCCTACCAGAGATCGAAATTTGACATATTTTGTATGGAGCATAAGTCACATTCCTATCTCTAGTAGGGCAAATCGTGGATAGATTGGATATTAATTTTGGCCGTAAATCACAATGCAAAAAATATTGTGTTGTGCCAAAATGCTCGAAATAGCCAGGTACGTAATAAACTACGCGGACAGCGTATCGCGGCTGTAAAGTGACGTGCCAGCACAAACGCGCTTCCGTGCGGACGAAACTTCAGTGTACTATAATTTGTAATCTATTTGGTATATTTGAATAAAACAAAAAGTTATGTATTCCTAAACATTTAGACTCCATTGTGACAAAGTTTCAAGCGATTCTGCGGACCCACTGATATTGTCCATTATTCTGCATTGTAATTATAGTATTTATATGTTGTAGTCCTGCATCGCGCTTTGACTTTTATATAAATTATATATAACTCTTTCGTGTCTTATTATTAACCCTAACTTTTTACTTTGCATTTATACTTAAGACCGCAAAAATATTGTTCCAAGTGACAAAATTTAACGGATATGAGTCCTTATAGATGCGAAAGCTACCACAAGCAACTAGGGCGAACACCAAGCAACTTTTCAGACGGGACCGACCGAGTAACGCGGTTATGGATATCATAGGTAGTTTGTTAATTTATTTTGCCAATAAATGAGTTAAAACAATATAGGAATGTGAGTTGAATAGCGAGTTAAGATCATGAAAAATTAAACCAATGTCAAAAAGCTTATACAAGTTGTTGATCTGTAATAGTGCCATATTTCTAGAGCAAATGATAAATAATGTGCTTAGTCATCTAAAAATACTTGAAAAATTCTACGATTATTAGTGAGAGTTTGAGAATATATCCCGAACGACTCTGAAAATAACTCATCGGTGGCATTGTCAAACGGTGGAAATACCTGCAAATTGTTTAGCTGGTTTCGCACCCATCGTTTTTGTGTCGCACGCGACACACGGACGGAATTTCATTGTTTACAAATAGGTATTTAAACAATTTTTTTTTTAATATTGTTTTTTTTTTTAATTTGTGTTCAGTATCAGTGGTATAGCCACCTCCTTAAATATGGCACGAATACAGATCAACACGTTGTATAACTGTTGCGCATGCAGCCCCATCCCCCACTAAACAACGGTACTCACATAGGGTTGATGTGCGGCCGGGGCGGGCGGTAGGCCCTCAGCCGGCGGCGTTTGGCTGTGTTCCGGCGGGCCGGCAAGGCGGGGCTGCCACTGCCCGACGGGGACGAGTCCCGCGTGTCCTTCTCGCTCGAGTCACTGCTCGGCTGGATGTCATGGATGCATGTCCACTGCACAAAATTCGGCCTTTTAAGTCTTTAATGGAAATACAGATTTAGGGTGTGGCAAGAAACAACAACGGCGACACCGGTTTGAGGTCTTTAGCCTAAGACCCCTGAGCCAGTTAGCACAGTGGCTTGCAGGGTTGATAAAAATCATGTTTTTTTTTGTTTGTGACAGATTTTTTTGATTTAAAAAAAAAACAAAAAAAACACTGATTTATTTGATTTTTTTCACTTTTTATTTGACTTTGAAGGATTTAAACTTGATTTTTATTATTTACATACTCGTTACCGACAATATTCCAAATATTGACTACAAAATCTCAATGGTTCCGAAGAAAAAACGAAATAAGTAAAAAAAACTCCAAAACTTTTTATCATTTGTTAAATGGTTTTCATAAATGTTAATCTAATGACATAGAATCTTCCATATTTATGACAAAAATTACTAAGCAAAAATAAAAATAAACTAAACTTGAAGAAGACCTATCTACTACTCCTTATTTACTTAACTTTTACTTATTCACTTATTATGAATATTTGTACGAAAAGTTTTACTAGTATGCAACTTTGAAAGAATTAAAAAAAAAAAGTAAATCTTAGTATGACAGTATTAATTAAATACAGAAATGAAGGAAACAGTTCATTCAAACTTGCGACTTTTTAATAGTCTATTAATCAGTTCCGAAAAGTAAATTCAACATCTAATTGAAGCATCTCCTTACTCGATTTTCTAGACTATTTGTAGTTTGCCATTTTATTTAATATTCAGTAGAAAATAAAAACTATAATTTTTTATATGAATTTTTCTCTTCTAGTCCCATAACATTATGATTTTAATAAATCAATGAAATTTTATGGAAAAAAATCAAGTTTATTTACATTACTGATTTATATAAAAAAAAATCACTTGATTTAAATCAAATGATTTAACGGCCAAAATTAATATCCAATCTATCCACGATTTGCCCTACTAGAGATAGGAATTTGACATAAGCTCCATACAAAATATGTCAAATTTCTATCTCTAGTAGGGTAAATCGTGGATAGATTGGATATTAATTTTGGCCGTAAATCAATCAACCCTGGTGGCTTGTATAAGTATTGAAAACCACCTTCTTACAAAATAAATAGTTCATTTTTTAGAACTATACAACATGTTGATCTGTATTCGTGCCATATTTAAGGAGGTGACTACACCACCGATCCTGAACATGAATAAATAAAAATATCAAAACCAAAAAAATATTTCCTATTTGTAAACAAACAAATTCCCTCCGTGTGTCGCGTGCGACAAAAACAATGCGTGCGAAAGCACCAAAAAAATTGCATTATGGTATTTCCACCCTTTGACAACGCCGCCGATGACTTACTTTCAGAGTCGTTCTGGATTTATTCTCAAACTCTCACTATGTTACCAAGTAAAAATTTCGTAAATCGTATATTTTTTAGGCTATTGCATAGCTTCTATCGCGGGCCTTGAGCGTGGAGACCGAATCCAGAAATTCCGTAACGAAAATAACCTAACACCCCCTACCGGCACAGCGGTGATACTTTTTAGTTTTGCCATCTATCGATGAATAGCAGAACTTTTAATGACTTTTTGAAATATCACGCTTGTCTCTTTAGTTCTACAAATCGCCTCTAGGTGGCATTGGTTGTATCGGCGTTACTGCGCTTAAGCTATTGCATAGCTTCTATCGCGGGCCTTGAGCGTGGAGACCGAATCCAGAAATTCCGTAACGAAAATAACCTAACACCCCCCACTCCGACCGGCACAGCGGTGATACTTTTTAGTTTTGCCATCTATCGATAAATAGCAGAACTTTTAATGACTTTTTGAAATATCACACTTGTCTCTTTAGTTCTGCAAATCGCCTCTAGGTGGCATTGGTTGTATCGGCGTTACTGCGCATGCGTAATCCCCCTCTTCGCCCCGCAATCTGGTAACTCATGCCTGCTTAGAGTTTCGGCGTTACGACCTCCTCTTTGTATTTACATAAAAAATGCTATGCAATAGCTTTACCGCGGCAGTCTCCGAGTGCCACACGTCTTTTTAGGGTTCCGTACCCGAAGGGTGACAGACGGGACCCTATTACTCTCGCTACGCTGTCCGTCCGTCCGTCTGTCTGTCACAGGGCTGTATCTTTTGAACGGTAATAGGTAACCGGTTGAAATTTTCTCAGAATATGTGTTGCTATGAGGTGTATCACGACAAATACTAAAAACAAAAAAAAGTCTAAAAACAAAGGGGGTACATTACCCATACAAGAAACCTCAAAAAACATGCATTTTTTTCAACGTTTTTGTTTTTGCTCTATCTTCAAAACCGTAATATATACCAGCGTCAAACTTGGTCAGATTATAGTGCATATTATGTAGTTTAGAAAAAAATCCAAAAAATAAGACAAACATAGACATATGTGGCGGTACCTGCGTAAGAAAGACATGCAAAAATTCATATTTCGCGCACTGTACGTTGATGTCTTTTGATAAACTCTCTTAAATTAAATCAGTTTTTATGGGGTATCAGGTCGTAGAGAGGTACGGAACCCTTACTGCGCGAGTCCGACTCGCACTTGGCCGGTTTTTTTTTCAGTATTTCTAGATGACTAAGCACATTATTTATCATTTTCTCTAGAAATATGGCACGGTTGCCGATCAACATCTTGTATTTTGATTTATCTTGAAGCTAACCAAATTCTACCTTCTTTGGGATATTGTTGTAACAGTTTTGAAAAGGAAATAATTATTACCTCTGATTTATCATCGTGGCTGATATTTCGACTCAAAGCACTCCATCCTTGAGGGTGAATCTGAAAAAAAAAACACAAGTGAAACCAGGAAGTGCCTTTACGATTACTTAGTATGGGACAAATGGTCGCCAAAATCACACATTTACAACTGAAATTGTACATAATAATACACAAAAATAATTATGTGATTGGTTCTATTTAAAATTAAAATTGAGCGTAACAATTATACGTGTTATTGAAATAACTGAAAACATCTTAAGGCGTCATTGTACTCTACATTATGAGCAACTATTGTATATATATTACTTGAATAACCATACTTGACTTCAAATTATATTAATAAAAATAAAAAACTTTTTGGTACTGATTGCAAAATAATACACATACACACTACTCACACATAAAACACACACAAACACATTAACTCAACTCATTCACTCTCTCTCTCACACCTTAATATACGTTTAGTTTAAGTTATTTTTTAATTTAGTTATGTTTACTTCATCATACTAAAATTAATGAATAATGGTGCCGATTCTCTTGTACACCCACCTAAACCTAACTATAACTAAAATTTACAAATTTTAGTTTAGAAAATCATAAAACTTATTCTGTGTTTATCTTTTTCTTATTTTAGAAAACTTGTTGACAGCTCTAATAATTGAGTTTGACGCATCTAAGTTGAATTGGCGGTGTTACCAGTACATCTTGAAAACATTATTAAAGAGTGAATGGAATGACCGAAAGTTCACAAACAGAAGGAAATTAAATAATAATTATATTTGGAATTATTAGTTTATCATTAAAATTAAGAAGAAAAAATCATGTCACGAAATAAAGTACATTTTTGTTTTATATTTTCAATAAAATATATAAATTGGAATAATGTGATCAGATTAAAGAGCTAGGTTATTATTTTCTACGGCCCGTATTACAGAACGATACTCAAGCGTTGATCACTGTTTAAAACTAGTTTTGAGTTGAGCTTTGATTTTAAAACGTTCCTCAAGCAGAGATTTATTGATCACAGATTTGATCTGTAATAAATCACTCTGGTGTGGTCCAGACTACGCTTGAGTAGAGATTTCTATTTTAATTCAGGTCAAATTCGTGTGTTATGTTGTTGAATTAAAGTTTATAATAATTACCGTTTTGGAATAAGACCGATACTCATGTAACGATTCTATCCTTAAGTAGTGATCAGGTGATTGGAGTTTAAACTGTACTTGAGGAACCTTCTGTAATACGGGCCTAAGAGTACCTATCAAAGGAGATATATTGTTATTATTGCAGCGTATCATATGTATATCTTAAACAACGAGAAACAGAGCTATTTGCAAAAAATGCAAGGACCTTTGAATTCCATGGGCAATCACAATAATAAACTATTTCTTTAATTTAAAAAGCTGGAATTTCCCTTTTTAAAGACGTGGTTAAAAAGTTCTAGCACCCAGGCCACGAAATTTTTCAAAAAAGTTGAATAAATTAGAATATAAGCTAAAAAGTACTACGCAGGATTACAAACTTGGAGACTTTCTCCCCAAAAGAGGGAAAATTTGTGAATTCAGGCTTTTTAGGGACACATATTAGCATAAAAGGATAGAATTGAATGTCACATAGATTTTTTTTTTTCCCATTGTATGGATTTATGTACTTCTTATCCTTTATTATATAGGTACCTCTTCTTATCGAAATTATAAATTTCATTTTATATTTCTATGAACAATTTACCTTTCTGCTGAATCTACAACAGCTGCGACCACATAGTAGGCATCCATTATTTATTTTAAACTACCTAAAAACTATAAAAATGAATAAAATAAGCTTTGCAATTTTAGTTGTTGATAACTAATTATAGTCGACATGTATTTTGATGCCTTCTAAAAATAGTCGGATTTAGGTTGACATTTCTAATATTAGGTGAAAAACGTCAATTACAGAATAGCAAAATGTCAATTTTTACTAAGTTGAATAACTAAACTAATTTTGGTCCTGTCAAACCAAAAATTAGTTTTAAAGTGAATTTCAGAATAGAAAACGTCGTTTGACAGGACTAAACTAAATTTAGGTGATTTTTAGTCTAGTTTAGAGAATTTTGTGACAAGAGAATCGGCACCAATGTATAACAAATTTGTGCTTGTTGGCTTAAATTTTATAATAATATATTGTCTCATAAGCTGAGGGGTTTGGCGCTGTATGCCGAGATACAGGTTTTTCACCTAGTTCGGCTGCAGATGCTCCCATGTTGCATTGTTTTTCCTATTAGCTTTTTATCTTATAAGTCATATAACCATGTCTGTAACGGAATATTTTTTGGTGTCAAATTTTTTATTTATTATTATTAAACTTTTACTATGGGACAAACCTCGAAATCGCGAAAAAAACAGCTGTTCCCTACATTTGTGATCCCATAAATCGACAAAACGTAGGGAACATCTTATCAGAATGTGTATTCCATACCAGAGTACAGTTATATAATATGAACATTCCAACCTTGATAGTAACCTTCCCCAGGCTACCTCCCTTTCTTATATAGCCTAGAGGTATCGCACAAACTCTGGCAATAATGGCAGCGCCAGACAGCATATTTGTCCAAATATTTGCATCGTTTGGCCAATACAAAATGTACTATATATCTATCGAGATAAAGTTTATTTTGCATTGGCGAGATGGTACAAATATTTGGTCAAATAAACTTAGTCTGGCGCCGGCTTATGGGTTAAAAATGTCACAAACCTGTAAAGCACTGACCACCTCAGCATCATTGCCGACCGGGAAGTCAGCCACGAACTCCACGCGGTTCTCCTTACGACTGCTCTCGAACAGGTGGTCGTACATCGCCGCTATGGGGATCTCTTGCTTGCTCATTTGCATCAAACGGTATAGATTTGGCTGCAATTGATTAATAAAGAATGAATATGGGTTTCTAAAATTTACATTCATAATATTGAGGCTAAATATAAGACACAACAAACTAACCTTAAATCCCTGAAATTCTTGAGCTAACGTAGCTAAATTCAAATCATGGATAATAACAATAAGACCACCCGTTGTGCACAACACCATCTGCCTCGCATCTGGAGATAGCCGACATCTCATGAGACTTGATGTATGGAACACTCTTTGGTAAACCAGGTTGCACTCGGTATAGGAATTAATATCCCATGTGTATATACTGCCATCTAGCCCCGAAGTGACCAGTAGTTTGTCTTTAACTGAGAATTCTATGTTCTTCACCCATTTTGAGTGCCCCAATAGTGTCCTTATCTTCTTTTTGAGGTTCCGCACATCCCATAGAGCTATTGTGGTGTCGTCCGAGCATGTCGCAAACATTCGTCCGTCTAGGAATCTAAAAGTGATAAACATTTTCTGAGTACTTAATTTAATTTTATGTTTGAAAAGGTTCATTTGTGTAAGACACACTTTATGTCAATTAAATATAATAAATAATAAATATCTTTGGCACATTTTTACATAGCACCATCTAGTCCCAAACTAAGCAGAGCTTGTGATATGGGTACTAGACAATGTATATAATACTTATATACTTTTTTTTTAAATACGTACTTATAATACATAAGCATTTAGCACAATTAATCAACTCAGCCTATCGCAGTCCACTGCTGGACATAGGCCTCTCCCAAGTTGCGCCACAACACTAGGTCCTCTGCCTCCCGCACCCAGTCCCCCCCAGCCACGTTCTTCAGGTCGTCGGTTCACCTGGCGGGGGGCGCCCTACACTGCGTTAGCCGATTCGCGGTCTCCACTCAAGGACTCGTCTGCTCCAGCGGCCATCGGTCCTTCGACAGACATGGCCAGCCCACTGCCACTTCAGCTTACTGATCCTACAAGCTATGTCGGTCACTCCAGTTCTTCTCCGGATAATCTTGTTACGGATTTTATCCTTCAAAGAAACTCCAAGCATAGCTCGCTGAGCGACTTTGAACTTGTGGACTAGCCCAACTGTCAGTGTCCACGTCTCGGCACCGTAAGTCATGACAGGCAGGACGCACTGGCTGAGTAGGCGGTATAGGCGACGAGAAGACTCGGCGAAGTTTGCCAAATGTTGCCCAGCCCAAACTGATCCTTCTGTTGGCTTCTTTCTCGAAGTTGTGTCTACCAAGCTCAATTGCCTGCCCTAGGTAGACGTATTCCGTTACAACTTCGAGTGCCGACCCTTCGATGAATATTGGCCTCGGCATGACTTGCATATTGAACATGACTTTAGTCTTGTCCAGATTCATGCCGAGACCGACACGTCGAGAGGCTCCGTTTAAGCTATGCAGCATTTCGCCCAGTTGTTCCAGCGACTCAGCCATTACAACGATGTCATCGGCAAAACGGAGATGTGAGATGTTCTCGCCGTTAACGTTGATACCCTGTCCAGTCCAGTCCAGCGTCTTGGAGACGTCCTCCAACGCGTTAGTGAACAATTTCGGGGATATTACATCCCCTTGTCTCACCCCTCTGCGTAGTTGGATTGGCTTCGTCTTTTGGTCCTGGAGCTGAACAGTCATGGTAGCAGCGTTGTATAGGCATCTCAGCATCTCTATATACCGCTCATCAATGTGACATCGCTGAAGAGCATCCAGAACTGCCCAAGTTTCGATAGAGTCGAAGGCCTTCTCGTAGTCCACGAATGCCATACACAGCGGCTGATTGTACTCTTCAGTCTTTTGTATGATCTGCCGAACAGTATGGATGTGGTCTACGGTGCTGTAGCCTTTTCGAAACCCAGCTTGCTCTGGTGGCTGGAATTCGTCGAGTCTTCCGGCGAGACGATTCGTGATGACCCTCGAGAACAGCTTGTACACATAACTCAGGAGTGAGATGGGTCTGTAGTTCTTCAGTAGGGCTTTATCCCCTTTTTTGAAGAACAGTACCACCACACTCCCGCTCCATGCCTCCGGTGTAGAGCCTTGTTGGATGACGGAATTAAACTCACAGACTCTGTAGCTCCTTCAGGACCGAAGCCCCGCCTGCTTTTAGGAGTTCAGTAGTAATGCCGTCATCGCCCGGGGCCTTGTTGTTCTTAAGCTGCTCGAGGGCCGCCCTGGTCAACGCCCGGAAGATCCTCGGTGTAATGGCGCGTGAGCTGGGCTCTTTTGTCGTCATTGCTAGGAACCGCTGGTCTCGCCGTTTTCGTGGAATACAAATGCCCATATAAGTTTTCAACCTCATCAAGCATCTCGATCTTAGAGGTGACAATTTTGCCATCCGCGGCTTTCAGTTTCATAAGATGGGTCCTCCCTAGCTGCTGAGCGAAAACTTTCGACCCCCTATTTTGCTCAATCGCAGCCTCAATGGCGCGGGTGTTGGAGCGGCGGAGGTCACGTCGCATCAGCTTCCTAATCTGTAGGTTTAAGGACCTATTATTACACTTTATGTAAATAACACAAAATTAACAATAAATCTGAAAACTTCAATAATCACTTTTTTCATTTGATAGATAAACTAAGCTTAAACTAAGTAAAACTCACTTAACACAGTTTACACAATCTAAGTGTGCTCCATTTACTGAATGTATCTTCTCATGTGTCAGAGGGTCAAATATTTGTATTGATTTCTTTTCACAGGCTGCCACTAATAATGTCCTGAAACATTTTTAATTTAAAATAAAGCTTTCACTCTATTGTTTGAAAGTTTGTAGTGTTTTTTAAACACCAGATAGATATACCATCAGAATCTGATGATCAGATCTTAATCATATTAGAAATAATTTAATGGAAAATACCAGGCCCCTCAGAAAGTATTGCGAAAAAAAGTTTTTATATATGGGAGACTGGCCAGTTATAATGTTTTTCGAAAATATGATTATTTATAAGTAAAAATAAGTAAGTTCCAATTTCAAAATTTCCCTCCACATTTTTTGCGAGTTAATTCAAAGTATTGTGTCTCACTGAAATATGGATCTGCGCCGGGAACATTTTAGAGCTATGATTTTATACGATTTCAAGTGTCGCCTGAAACCGGATGAATCGTACGATAGACTTCAAATGGCATTCATGGATGAAGGCCCTTCCAAGGCAACCGTGTATCGTTGGTATAACGAATTCAAGCGCGGTCGACCAACTTTGGGGGATGACGAAAGAAGCGGTCGCCCTTTGACGGCTGTTACCGAAGAAAACGTGCTAGCAGTGAAAAATTTAATCCAAGACAATAGGCGAATTACATATCAGGAGATTCAACACATATTGAAGATTGGATCGGGAAGCGTTCACGAGATTCTACACAGCCATCTTCGCGTGAGGAGGATAGTATCACGCTGGGTGCCGCACAACCTCACCGATGCTCAGAAGCAGGCCCGGGTGGAATGGTGCCGTGATATGCTTAACAAATTTGAAGCAGGCTCGTCTCGGCGTGTTTACGACATCGTTACAGGTGATGAGTCCTGGATTTATCAATACGACCCAGAAACCAAGCGCCAGTCGACTGTTTGGGTGTTTCAAAATGAGCCAACGCCTACCAAAGTGAAGCGATCTAAAAGCGGGGGTAAGATTTTGATCGCTAGCTTTTTTAATTTGACTGGCCACTTGGTATCAATTCCCTTACGGGATCAAAGAAGCATTAATGCCGAATGGTATACTACCAAATGTTTGCCAGAAGTTTTCTCTGTTATAAGCAACAAGCGACCAAACACAGGGCTCCGCGGGCTACTGCTCCACCACGACAATGCACCTGCGCACACCGCACTCAAAACGAGGGACTTCCTGGACAGCACGCCAGTCAAACTCCTGGGTCACCCTCCTTACAGCCCTGATCTAGCACCGTGTGACTTCTTTTTATTCCCAAAAATAAAAAATCAGCTCAAAGGGATACAATTTTCGTCGCCGGAAGATGCGCTGGCTGCGTTCGAGCAGGCTGTAAACGAGGTGTCTGCGGCGGACTGGAAAAAGTGTTTTGAAAACTGGTTTAGGCGCATGAATCTTTGTATAGAGGCTGGTGGAAAGTACTTTGAAAAGATTTGATAAAAATATATGTACGTATAGAACAATTTTTTTTAGTTTCGCAAAACTTTCTGAGTGTCCCACGTATATAGACTCATTTTGAAAAACATAAATTTCCTTAGTCACAGTAATTAGACATTTTAATGTGGTGGTCACTTTGATACTTTAATTATGCCATTTAAGCTGAATAGAATATTTTATTTGGGAGACCAACAAATTAAATTATAATCACTGGTATAAAATATTGGTAAAGATAGAAACAGTTTCCCCAATTTATAATACACAGATCATTATAACAACAGACAAAAACTATAGTTAAATGATACTAGAATATTTTTAATACTAAAGATTTTTTATCTTTACCGGCCAAGTGTGAGTCAGACTCACGCAGTAAGGGTTCCGTACAACCCATCGACCTAATACCCCATAGAAACTGATTTAATTTACGAGAGTTTATCAAAAGACATCAACGAACGTACGCGAAATGTGAATTTTTGCATCTCTTTCTTCCGTAGGTACCACCATATATGTCTATGTTTGTCCTGTTTTTAGTATTTGTTGCAAAACTACATAGTATGCACTATAATCAGACCAAGTTTGACGCTAGTATGTATTACCGTTTTGAAGATAGAACAGGAACAAAAACGTTAAAAAAAATGCATGTTTTTCGAGGTTTCTTGTATGGGGACCCCCTTTGATTTTAGACTTTTTTTGTTTTTAGTATTTGTCGTGATACACCTCATAGCAACACATATTCTGAGAAAATTTCAACCGGTTACCTATTACCGTTCAAAAGATACAGCCCTGTGACAGACAGACGGGCGGACGGGCGGGCGGACGGACGGACGGACGGACGGACAGCGTAGCGAGAGTAATAGGGTCCCGTTTGGAACCCTTCGGGTACGGAACCCTAAAAAAGCAATAAGAACAACATTAGGCAAAGTCCATGGGCAAAGCACAGCTAGTAATATTTAAACTCTCTTTTTTCTTACTTGTCTTATTTAGTAAACAATCTTGGCATGTCTTTTTATTTGTTATTATTTTGAATTGTGATGGCATTATTTTAATTTTGTATTTGCATTATTTTATTTTATATGGGTGTAATTGCCTGAAATAAATGATAATTTAATTTAACGCAATTCATCATTAATAAATTAAAAGACATTATACTAACACATTCATTTTACACATTAAGGTCTTGTCTTTCAATAGCCAGTTAACTTTTAACTTTGTAGTAAGTAGGTTCTTTCCTCATAGCTTTTAACTGAGGAGTAAGTTTGACATTTTGACAGTTGTAGTATAGAAAATCTGTCAAGACTTCACACTTACTCTTCAGTTAAAAGTTATCAGACTATTGAAATACCGGCCCTAAATAACATTGTTTAAGTTAATTACACATGCAGAACTAGTAATTATATTTTATCAGTATTTATTTAAAAAATCCACATTAAAAGACATACCAAGATTGTTTACTAAATAAGACAAGTGAGGAAAAACAAATGAAATTATAAAATAGAAACAATTGCATTAGTACCATTAAGCAGTTTCTTCATGAAACAAGTAAAAATATAATGGTGTCATTGTGATGGAAGTATATAATAGTAGTTTATCTTCATTTGTAACTATAATGGGTTCGCATTATTAAAAATGTATGGAGTTGCGGCCAGGTTTATGTACACTATATTTTAAAATAGGTGAACACACATAACACAGTTTCAAGCTACCCATTTTCTTTAAAATGTCTGTTTGGCTGAGAGAAATATAGAATTAACAATTCGATTTGTAACACACACAAAATAAAACAGTCATGGCGATCTGACATAATTATTTATATAAAGGTTATAACACAGAATTACCTTTTTATGGTTATGTATTTAAATAAATATCTTTGGGACATTTTTACACAGCACCATCTAGTCCCAAACTAAGCAGAGCTTGTGTTATGGGTACTAGACAATGGATATAATACTTACATCCTTTTTTTTTTTTTTGTAAGTATGTACTTATAATACATAATGAACACCCAGACCAACACAAACACTTATATGTTCATCACACAAATATTTGTGTCCTGTGGGAATAGAACCCACAACCTCATGATCAGCAGTCCGACACTCGAACCATTAGACCACAAAATAAATTATATTATATATTATTGGTACATATATTAATCCAAATGAAGAAAGCTAGGTTATTAAAAAGAATTATTCAAACGAAAAAAACAAATGGTGTTTGTGCATTTACACTGAAAAGGAAAGATTTTAATGGGATAAAATAAATTATGGCTTGTACTGGAATGCAAGAGCTAGATCAGTAGTATGCCATATTGCTAAATGATAATAATATTTAGTTAAATGTGAGTGGCTCTCACTATAAAAGCCTACTAATACTACTACTACTATTTAAACTAATAATTTGTATTTTTCCCAAATTCTATGGATTTTTCTGAAGTTTTTCATGTACTGTACATGGACCTGGCCCGATTTGATACATCTCCTTTTAATAGTATAGTATAACAGTCTCGTTTCCGCAAATCCACATTTAAGTGTGTATTTTGTGTACATCTCCTTTTAATGCAATTTGATATCTTTTTAAATTAACTGCAGTGTCTCCCAGTGGTGGTGTAGCATGGTTGGCATCCGGGGCAGTTTTATATTGAGCAACCCCTCAAAATAAAACAATAAGAACTAAATATGCATATGCGACTTTATTTTACTAAAACATTCAATGACATTTTCAAGGTTAGTCATACTTGGCTCAATGCGGATCTTAAGTACGATTTCATTAACTTTAATTTTGGAATCCTTTTTTACATGAAACCACTGAAATGACAAATCTTAGACACAACACTAGACTCGGAACAGACTCAGAATAGTCCCATTTTACAGAATTATCTCAGAGGCTCCAAGGTAATCCACTGGACCGCCACTTGGGAAGAAATACTGGCGGCTTCCAAGTGGCGCTGGCGCCACACCCACTTGTCATCCTATGGTGCTTGGCACCTGGGGCGGACAACCCCTATAGCCCCCCCTTTACGCCGCTACTGGTGTCTCCAAACTTTTAAATATATTTTTATAACAAATAGAGCAGTCTAACATGTTTGCAAGCATATCAAGCTAATTACGAGATATAAATCTTAGGTATTAGAATGGAGGTGATGCAAAACCAAAGTCAAGGTTAACGTGCGTTGTTTTAACAACACACACTTACCCTTCCGGGGAGAATTCAAGGTTGAAAATGCCTCCAGTCGGAGGAGTCTTGTCTCGATCAGAGTCCCACGACGCAATGGGCTTCATGCCACAGTACAAACTCTTCGCCAGCGCATCGCTCGATCCGATAGTATTTTGATACCCCATTTCCCTCTCGCGTATACGATATGGATTAAATGCTGAATATTTCGCCATATACAGCGAGTTATCTTCGTTGATGTTACCCATCTTGTAATATTTTTAGGACACAAACGCTGCACACAGCACACACTACAAGCGATTAAGTACTCGACATTACGCTAAAATAAATGCAGACGAAACGATGCACTAAATCGTTTTCACAATACTATTTGTTTTATCATTCCTTCATAATATAGTCAACTTATAACCTACGACAAAAACTCCTAAATTTCTGATTTTGATTTGACCACAGATTAATGATAGATTTGAGTTTGACAAGATTTCAGGATTGCGAGATCGAGTTTCTGAATTTTCCCCATATTCATATTTTTTTCCCGAAAATTATGTGTTATGCAACTTTTTTCCCCTTTTTTTTTTTTTAACATAAATTTAAAATATAAGACAATGTTTATTCAAAAAATTGCAATATGAATATTTTATAGAGTATCGTGGATGATATTAAAAACTTTTGATACGTCTTCGTTCAAACCCTTGCTTTATTCATGCGTAGCATCTCTACTTGGTCTGTGCTTTATTCACAAAAGCATGCTTAGATAAAATTAGAGGATAGATATTCCGTGACAAAAGTGTACGCATTTATTTGAGCGCAACCTGTTCTTGCGGCGCCTAGAGCGGCTAATAGTAGACGCTTTAGTGTAAATAACTAAATACACATTTAAGCTAAGGCAGCCCTACACCTGTACCGGCAATTAAATAGAGGTCGAGCGCGAGCGAAGCGAGCTCGAATTTTTTTAGTATTTTTTTGCAAACCCAGTTTATATTTACTTACTTGAGATTTAAGAGCTCTAATTTCGATATGGTTTTAGGTTTTTGAATTATTTTTAATTGGGCGAGGTTTTATAAGGTATTACATGGTAGAAAAGTAGTTATTTTTGTTTTTGATGGTTAGCTAAGTATTCAATCGACGGTGACGCCGGCCGGCGACGGAGATTGGAGAAGAACCTCGTAGCGCGAGCGGGGCGCCAGAATCAAACTTTAAATGGCGCGAATATTATTCGCATTGAAGAAACGGGTTCGGATGCGAGTTCAATTTAGTAATTTTATGTTTGTAACACATACATTCATTCATTCATTTAGTAAGTTACCTATACAGGAAAATAAAACTGAGGTTGACCTAGGCCCAGGAGGGGGTCATGACCTCCCTTGATCCGCCCTTGGTAAGTAGGTTCTTTCATCGTAGAATAGAAATCTCTACTCAAGCGTGGTCTGGTGAACCACACTAGAGTGATTATAGATCAAATCTCTGCAAATACCGAAACAGGTGACAGTATAATATAAAGCTAAACTCAGCTGAACTGTGATCAATAAATCTCTGCTTGAGGCGTGTTCTAAAATTAAATCCCAACTCAAAACTAGTTTTAAACAGTGATCAACGCTTGAGGAACTTTCTGTAATACGGGCCTCAGAGCCATGGTATAACAAGATGCTCAGAGTGATCAGTATTTTGCAAACGAACGCCCAAAGAAGGCACCGAGCGTCGTCCGACGACGTCGGGTGATTTATCTGAATGCAGCCTAGGTTACTCTGTGGTCTAGGTCATCGTCACCCATTGACTTGTACCTATGGACCAGTAATACCTACGAAATAAGCGTGGTATATATGGGCGCGCTAGTGTTGCCATCAATATGTTTACACTTTTTTGACAGAACTTAATATATTAATCTTTATTACTGGTCAGTATTGAATGTTTCTTCCTTGCGTTGGTTGAACATTGCGCCCTCTAGTGTAATTTGAGAGTAATATAGCTTTCCATAGCTTATAACATTAAAATATTAATTTATACTCGGACTCTGACTAATTAATGTCTATGCTATATCGAATATCGATGCTTACAACGAAATCTATTGCCATTTTGAGGTAACTAGTTTATACGATGAATTACTTTTATTTCTAGAATTTGCTATGTAGTTTGCTGTTGTATTTGTTGTACTTTGCAAAGATCATCAAAGATCAAAGAAGATACCTTTTTGTTTAGCAAAGTTTAATATTTGATGATCCGTATTAATTAAATTAATGTTTTAAATAATGTTAATATTATGATAATTATAATTCGAATATTCTAATTAGATTAATGAAATGATTAATTTAAATGTTGTTAATTTAATTTTGTTGTTCTGATAATTCCGCTTTATATTGTTTCATATTTTAATATTTGGCATGATTTGTTGGTTTATATAATGTTTAGAGATTATCTAAATTAATATTAGTTTTATCACGACGACTGGTTAATTATTTTAGTGTTCATTTATAAATTAAAATGTATTTAGTGACTCTGTTGGGTCTATTTGATTGTAGTAATATAAAGATGGAGACACTGTGCTTTGCGCGGGCTGTCATTCTTGTTGTAAAACTTCTTCTTCTGGTCAGTTCATGTAATAATCGGAAAATACATAATTTGTAGTAAAGAGAATTTTTTTTCATGATGAATCCTGATGAAACCTTGAGCTACGCTCGGACATATACCTACAATATCCGGGCCACCGTTATGGTGGCCATAGCTAGGGAAGTAAGTAATCAAAACTAAAAAGTATCGATATCGATGCTCGTGTTTCGTACCAGAGATGTGTGCTGATTAAAATCATTTTCAAGTAGTAATAAATAATGCAATTATATCAAATACTAAGTTCGGCTGTCCCTAGGACATAAAAAATCAAGCTTCTAGGTCAAGGCAATCATACGGCTATGTCACATTTTGATACTCGCAAACTCACATGAAAAACCTATAGGGTACTTCTCATTGACCTAGAATCATGAAATTTGGCCAATATATCGAAATATCTTTTTTTTTTCAATATATCGAACTCCGATTGTATATTTAAAAATATCGATAGATCGAAAATCTGATATTTAAAAAATATCAACAGCCCTAGTTTGTTTACTTGACAGCTCATGTACTATGGGCCACATTGCGGGGTAAGCGGGGTTGCCACGCGGCGTAGGTATTTTGACATCCCGTAAAGATGTTGCCAAACAGAGAATATACAAATAGCATGCGATCTCTTTCACCAGACGACATAACACGTTGGTTAACAAGAGACAAAGAATAGTTTCATAATTTAATAACAATTTAATAGATATTTGTATAAACTAGGTGGATATAGAAGAATGTGCCACTTCCATAGGTTTCTTAATCGTCGTCACCTAAAGTCGTTTTGTCAAAGTTTTTTTCTCTAATCTTGGCATGTCTCCACAGAGAAAATAATCACTACGTTACATCAAATGCATTCAGTCTCTTTATCTTTATTCAAATAACTATTGATAAAATATAAATACTAGTTCTGCATATGTAATTAGGTTAAAAAACGGTATATTAGAGTGTGAAATTATTAACTTATTGTTTTTTTTTGGTCAGTCGACTAGTCGACCAAAGTACGCTCCGTGCCGTGCGTCTATCTATTCTATTCTATATTTTTTAATGGCAAACTATGCCGATGTCGACGTTGTGCGATATAAGTGAACGCAATCCTGACCTGACATTTTTGACAATTTAGTCATGACATTTGAGTTTGACAATGACAATTGACAATTAATGTGACTGGCCGTCGTATACAAAAGGATTTTATTATCAAATTTTCTTGTGATTGATTACATCAATAACATACGTGTACCTTTGCCTGTTCGTTGCGTCATATTAATTAATTAACATACTATCAGTAGCTACTACCTGTTGTATATTTTGTAGAAGATGGCAGAAATAAGTGAAAAGTACAACACAAAATGTCCTGGTGTGAAACGTCTAATGAGAGAGGCCATGGAGTTGGCGGAGGCCACAGAGGAGTATTGTGCGCGGCCTTTGGAGGACAACCTTTTCGAGTGGCACTTCACCGTGCAAGGCCCGAAAGGTACGGACTTCGAGGGTGGTATCTACCATGGTAGGATATTGTTGCCAAAAGAATATCCTATGCACCCACCTCACATAATACTTCTAACGCCCAACGGAAGATTTGAAGTAAATAAAAAGATCTGTTTATCCATTTCTGGGCACCACCCAGAGACTTGGCAACCTTCATGGTCAATAAGAACCGCTTTATTGGCTTTGATCGCATTCATGCCGACGCCAGCTGAGGGTACTATTGGCTCGCTTGACTACTCACCTGCTGAACGTAAGGTGCTTGCAAAGAAATCTACAAGTTGGGTGTGCTCTCAGTGTGGAGAGATATCAGCTTTGCTGTCATCAACAGCGGCTAAACCAATCACTGAAGAAGAAAAGTCCGTGTTGAATCAGATAGCATTTAAGGCAGAGGAGGAGCAGACTGCTAAACCTCCTGAGGAACCTGTTACTGAACCTGAACCTCAAGTGTTGGAGTCATCTGAGCCTAGTAACAGTTTCTTGGATCAGCTGACTGAGATACTGGTAGCCCTACTGGTAGGAGCTGTTGGCATTTTCATTTACAGGCGCTGGAATGCACATTACCCAACATCTGAGACAGAGCTGTAACTCTCAACAGATTTGTTGATGTTAGGACCTAAGAATAATATGAAGTATTTGTTAGTGATGACAAAAGATGCAGTGCATCCTCCTCTTTTTAAGAGATCATAATTCAAATTGTGGTGTTCACTTGAACAGGTTTGATTATACATATTATACTATTTCATTTTCTTATACCTTTTTGATATGATTTGTCAATTGTGCCTTAAGTATAAGGATATGACTTATATGGCGTCCAGATGCCCCTCTAAGGAGAACCTAAATTACATCACTCCATTGTTTTGTGATTGCTCATATACATACATAACATGCATTGTATAATCTTTTAGTTTACTTTGAATAAGTTATTTATTATTTAATGTCAAGATACATGCTGCAAAATGAAATGTTTTATTTCAAAAGTAACTTGGAATCAAAATAAATTATTATTGCAATTAATTAATATGTAAAATAAAACTAGGAATTGATTCATCAACAGTTTATTATTTCTTGCCAAAGATTGTGAAAAATGATCTTTAGAACTTGTGATCTCTGTGCAACCTATGTGGCCTACTTTTGCACAGTCTATCATGAATGAGTAGATAACATAATGGTCTCGGGTATGTGTACAAAATATTGCACACTCTTTCAGATTAAATGTTACAAAAATTGTGTAAAGTACAATCATGTGATTGATCTCTAAATTTGATAAAATATGTATGAATTTCCAAATGTTATTCTACATTTGTAACATCTAACCCAAGGATGTTTTGAAATGTCTGAGATTTGATGATATAATTATGTTTCTATAATACCTGCTTGCTTATAAATATTTTAACAATAGATGAAGACATGTCTAGAACACTGTTTTGATAATTTGGTACTTAGAGCAAATATAATTAAATTGTTGCATACTAACCCCCAGTTTCTGGAAGGCTGATCAATTTGATCTATGGTCAAATCTAATGTCAGCTTCTGTGATTGGCTGGCGAAAATGTTAACAACCAATCACATCGCTTGACCTGAGATTTGACAGTCAATTAGTTAATTCTTGCGTTGATCTGCCTTCCACAAACTGGGGGTTAGACTATTATTTGTAAAATATTAATGTTTATTTATACTATCTATAATATCTAAGAATTCTTCTTGGTTACTGTAACTAAATTATTGTTTTGTAAATTACCTAATGTTGCACCATCTTGTGGATAGTAAATAGAACACTCATATTGAGTACAGGTTTTTGACCTGTATTTATTGGTAACATTCCAAGAGCTTAGCTGTTTTATATTACAATAATCTTTTGGAATCAACATTGTATTAATACATAAGTTTTTGTTAAGTAAAATTATTGTAGTGATAAGATTTACGTATGTATATTTTAATGTGTGCAAATTAGTTGTAACATTGCTTTCAGAATACTATGTTGCATTGTTTGACTAAAATAAACTTTGTAAATTCACTACATAAATGCTGTAATTATTCACTAGCCCCTAAAACCTAATGTCAATGTGTTCCATCTAATAGGAAGTGGAATTAGATAAAGGTTGCCTTTTGTTTTTATAAATACCTATTTTATAATACTAGCATAGCTTGAACATGTGGGTGAATATGACCTCAATTGGTCAACTCATTCAGAAGTTACACAATTACTAACAGACGCACACACATCACATCACGCTTGTATTTACCCGAAGGGGTAAGCAGAGGTGTAATAGTACACCCACATTTCGCCAGTTATATTATAGTCCCATATAATAGGGGGCGAGCCTATTGCCATTGACCGGGCAAAAATCCAGACTCCGGACTGCTACTGAGAATTTCCTAATGAAAAAAACCAATAACACTTTACAACACAAGACGCACACTTTTTAAAAATTAACTTTAATCAAATGTACTTTACAGCTTTTGTTTCTGCAGTTAGAAACAGCACAATAAGGCATTTTTGCAGGTTTTTGTTACAGTATTTACAGAAACAAGTCATAAGGCGTACTGAGAAATGCACTGCACTATGGTGCAGTGTTAGCACGCGTTTGACTCTGAATATGAGCCTAGTTACCTATTATAAGTGGCACGACAATATAGGTGTAACATGTCACAACGATCATCTTTTGATAAGCGAGCAATCCTAAAATCACAAAAGAAACTGCTAAGAGAACGCGGGCCATGATCAGCAAAGTTCTCGGGAAACACTGATACCGGCAAGGAATTCCATTCTGGCGGTACGCATGATAAAGCTATTAGCAAAACGGTTCGTGCATAAGGATGGAATATCTACCATATAACGGTGGCGCATCGCCGTGCATCTGGTCGTCCGATGATGGAAAGGGCTTGGCCGAAATGCATTTGATAAAAAACCTATAGGCTAGCAATTCTGCGCCGATGCTCGAGACTTTGTAGTTTGGCATCGACCAGCGCGTCGTTGCCAGCGAGCTTCTTGGCGCGCCTCTCAATCGACTCAAGAGCCGCCAGTTGATATTTAGCCGAACCATCACAGAGATGAGAGCAGTACTCCATACAGGACCGAACTTGTCAACTCAGCCTATCGCAGTCCACTGCTGGACATAGGCCTCTCCCAAGTTGCGCCACAACACTCGGTCGTCTGCCTTCCGCATCCAGTCCCCCCCAGCCACGTTTTTCAGGTCGTCGGTCCACCTGGCGGGGGGCGCCCTACGCTGCGTTTGCCGATTCGCGGTCTCCACTCAAGGACTTGTCTGCTTCAGCGGCTATCGGACTTTCGACAGACATGGCCAGCCCCCACTACCACTTCAGCTTACTGATCCTACAAGCTATGTCGGTCACTCCGGTTCTTCTCCGAATAATCTCGTTTCGGATTTTATCCTTCATAGAAACTCCAAGCATAGCTCGCTGAGCGACTTTAAATTTATGGACCAGCCCAACTGTCAGTGTCCCCGTCTCGGCGCCGTAGGTCATGACAGACAGGACGCACTGGTTGAAGACCTTTGTCTTCAAACTTTGCGGTATAGGCGACGAGAAGACTCTGCGAAGTTTGCCAAATGCTTCAAACGGATCCTTCTGTCGGCTTCTTTCTCGAAGTTGTGTCTACCAAGCTGAATTATCTGCCCTAGGTAGACGTACTCCGTTACAACTTCGAGTGCCGACCCTTCGACGAATATCGGCCTCGGCATGACATGCCTATTGAACATGACTTTAGTCTTGTCCAGTTCATGCCGAGACCGACACGCCGAGAGGCTCCGTTTAAGCTGTGCAGCATTTCGCCCAGTTGTTCCAGCGACTCAGCCATTACAACGATGTCATCGGCAAAGCGGAGATGTGAGATGTTCTCGCCGTTAACGTTGATACCCTGTCCAGTCCAGTCCAGCGTCTTGAAGACGTCTTCCAACGCGTTAGTGAACAATTTTGGGGATATGACATCCCCTTGTCTCACCCCTCTGCGCAGTTGGATAGGCTTCGTCTTTTGGTCCTGGAGCTGAACAGTCATGATAGCAGCGTTGTATAGGCATCTCAGCATCTCTATATACCGTTCATCAATGTGACATCGCTGCAGAGCATCCAGAACTGCCCAAGTTTCGATGGAGTCGAAGGTCTTCTCGTAGTCCACAAATGCCATACACAGCGGCTGATTGTACTCTTCAGTCTTCTGTACGATCTGCCGAACAGTATGGATGGATGTGGTCTACGGTGCTGTAGCCTTTTCGAAACACAGCTTGCTCTGGTGGCTGGAATTCGTAGTCGTCTGGCGAGACGATTCGTGATGACCCTCGAGAACAGCTTGTACACATGACTCAGGAGTGAGATGGGTCTATAGTTCTTCAGTAGGGTTTTATCCCTTTTTTGAAGAACAGTACCACCGCACTCCCGCTCCTTGCCTCCGGTGTAGAGCCTTGTTGGATGACGGAATTAAACAGACTCTGTAGCTCCTTCAGGACCGGAGCCCCGCCTGCTTTTAGGAGCTCAATGGTAATTCCGTCATCGCCCGGAGCTTTGTTGTTCTTAAGCTGCTCGAGGGCCGCCCTAATCTCGCCCTGGTCAACGTCCGGAAGATCTTCGGTGTAATGGCGCGTGAGCTGGGCTCTTTTGTCGTCATTGCTACGAACCGCTAGTCTCGCCGTTTTCGTGGAATACAAATGCCCATAGAAGTTGTGCTTGCACCGAACTTGTGCTTGGTACAAATTGAGCAGCTGTTCAGGTGTGAAGTACCGTATCACCTTAGAGAGGATGCCCAGCTTTGCTCTTACTGCTTACGAAATAAAGACGCTGTCAAGGTCAAACTTTTACCACTGACGTGCGGTTGACGTTTGTGGTCTAGTGATTCGAGTGTCGGACTGATCACGAGGTCGTGGGTTCGTTTTCCACAGGACACAAATATTTGCGTGATGAACATAAGTGTTTGTGTTGGTCTGGGTCATGGAGAACAGAAAGGTCTGGGTGTTCCTTATGTTATAATTATGAATTTACAAAAAAAAAGTATGTAAGTACTATATCCATTGTCTAGTACCCATAGTACAAGCTCTGCTTAGTTTGGGACTAGGTGTGGTACTGTGTAAAAATGTCCCAAAATATATATTTAAAAAAAAACTACTTCTTTTACTTCTGTAAACTACTGTCTTTGTTTTCGTTTGGTGTATGTACAATAAAGAATATAATAAATAAATACGACGGTACCCTAAAAACAGCTGTTCCATACAGTCATTGATGCCACTCGACAAAATGTATAGAACAGCTTTTTTATGCGATTTCAGTTTTGCTTCCATGCCATAGTAAGTTCTTAGTTAGGATGAGTACATGGACCTCAATTGAGGTAACCTTAGGTACTCCTTATATGTATAGACTGTTAATAACATATTTCTGCAATTCGTAATAAGAATTATGTGCATAATTTATAATAATAATTAACTGGTGGTGTACTCAGTGGTGTATTAATAGTTTTCCAATTCCAATTATGCACACTAATACATGGCAGCTGGGTTGTCCCTTAATTATAAACATGGGCGGTAATTCCGCTGTCTCCATTAGCAGGCAGCAACAGAATTTGTGGGTATACTGTGTATAGTCCATCCGTTCAAATAGTGTCGGTACACCCCATAGCAATCTAAATATTAAGTATAGAAGTGGCAAAGGTGCGTGAACTTGTCGCCGCGTACATGTCTCGTAGGACACCAGTGCGCGAACCTTTTGCTTGAACATGAGTGCAGTTTTGGACGCAGTCACTAATATTGTGTTTTGCAGCATATCCAAAAGCAGATTTTGTTTTAGGCTTATTTTGCATTGAATTTTAGAAACACGGTGGGCGTAATTATGTGGGTAGCGGCGAACCGGCGACACGCGTTCCATTATTAAAAGACAGTATGTATGTAGATAACATTTCTATTACCTTATTATTTAGATTTCTGTGGTACGCCTAAACGGCATGCAGGAATAAAAGATGGCAGAAAAAAGAGTGGAAGATTTTTTTTTTATGAATGCGCTATTTTCATTGGTAAAAGTGTCCTAGGAATCGTAGGGCGCCACTATTTCGAGCGGATGGACTTTACAGTATCTCTTCCTATCCCATTATGAACAAAAGGTTAAAAATAAAATATAATTTTAGTTTAAAATTTATTTATTAAGACATTATACCGAGATACATCTAGAAAATAGCTTACAAAGTAAGAATATGGGTGCAGTTAATTCCTTCACCACTGTGCGTGCCTCCAGTTTACACTGGGTAAGAAAGGTGACGTATTGTGATGTTTAATTAATTATATTAAATCTGCCACATTCATAGGCATCTCATCAATTTGGGTGGAGTAGTACTGTTCAATGTCCCTGAGAATCCTGATGTCATCTGACTTGACGAAGTTGATGGCGACACCCTTGCGTCCAAAACGACCTGACCTGCCGATCCTGTGGATGTACAACTCACGGTTGTTGGGCAGGTCATAATTGATGACTAGCGACACTTGCTGCACGTCGATACCTCGCGCCCAAACATCAGTTGTGATAAGAACACGGCTGGAACATTCAAATGTTTATTTTTTATTTATTTTTTCTTCTGGCTTTGCACTGTACGTGCTTTTAGCCACCGACAAATTATAAAAAACAGGAAACGAAACGCGAAAAAACAAATTGGAACGGAATTTGGAAAATGAAATTACATTAACTATTCTTAAGAGCTTCTTATTCTTCATTTTCTATTCTTGGTTAAGAGTTCTCTAAACCGACGAGCATGCATGACGAGGTTAATGGACGTAGATGAAGCGAAAGAGGTGTGTCAGGATCGTAGCAGGTGGAAATCCATAGTCTCTGCCTACCCCAATGGGAAACAGGCGTGATAATATGTATGTATGTATGTATTAACTATTCTTAAACCTCGGACGAATAAAAAAGGCGGACGGAATCTCGCTAAACAAAGACTGAATCACTTCATTTTGTTCTAAACCCACTATAATTTCGAAAGCATTTTAACACACCCGATTGATACTGTTATTTTATTTGTGACACTACAACAATAACTGCCGTCACTTTAGATTTTTTGCGTAATCGCGTCTTTTTGGCATATTATGGATGTAAATGTGTTTGCCGTACTTTTAAGCGAGCCAGCTACTATGGTTGCTTCACTTATTGTTTAGCCTCCGAGATTCCGTCCGCCTTTTTTATTCGTCCGAGTCTTAAACCATTTGATGCCACTAAAAAGTTGTATGTAAGGTCTGTTTTCTTATTTGTCTTGTTTAGTATACAATCTTGGCATGTCCCTTAAAGGTGAGACAAACAGCGGGCGGGACGGAACGAAGGCGGAGCGTCGAATGCAATGCACACCCATCCACGTTGCACACTGTGCATGTCACACTGCGGAAGGATCGCGCGCGGGACTGGACGGCGGCGGAATGACAGCGCCCGAAGAAAACGTTCCGCTGTCTGTGTGACTACTACAGTGTATTTCTATGTAATACAACGCCAGCGTTTCGATCGCGCACCGCTCGGCGTTGCCTTTCCGCCCGGCGGAGCGGCGGCTGATCGGTCACGCCGTCAAAACGCCCGGTAAGAAGGCGCTGTGTGCACTATCTAATTTAGTTCAGTACATTACAATACAACGAGGCCCGTCGGCGATACGCTTCAGTTCTGTTTCGCCCGCTGTGTGTCTGCAGCTTTAGTGTTGATTTCTTAAATAAATACTGATAAAATATAATTACTAGTCCTGCACATGTAATTAGGTCAAAAAAATATATTTAGTGTGTAATTTTTTAACATAATGTCTTCTATAATAATAGTTATTGACAAATTGCATAAAAAAATATGCCAAGGTTGTATAGTAAATCAGACAAGTAAGAAAAAACCGGCCAAGTGCGAGTCGGACTCGCGCAGTAAGGGTTCCGTACCTCTCAATATGTCTATGTTTGTCTTATTTTTAGTACTTGTTGCGAAACTACATAATATGCACTATAATCTGACCAAGTTTGACGCTGGTATGTATTACCGTTTTGAAGATAGAGCAGGAACAAAAACGTTGAAAAAATGCATGTTTTTTGAGGTTTCTTGTATGGGGACCCCCTTTGGTTTTAGACTTTTTTTGTTTTTAGTATTTGTCGTGATACACCTCATAGCAACACATATTCTGAGAAAATTTCAACGGGTTACCTATTACCGTTCACCCCTAATACCGTTACCCTGTGACAGACAGACGGACGGACAGACGGACAGCGTAGCGAGAGTAATAGGATCCCGTTTGGAACCCTTCGGGTACGGAACCCTAAAAACAGACTGTATGTATTATACATTCACACGAAATTGTATCATAAACTAATGAACAATACCTTTGGCCTGATCTGAACTCCTTCATAATGTTGTCTCTTTCCTTCTGAGGCATATCTCCATGCATTGAGCTTACTGTGAAGTTAGCTTCTTGCATCTTCTGTGTGAGCCAGTCCACCTTTCTCTTGGTGTTGCAGAAGATAACTGCTTGAGTGATGGTCAGTGTGTCATAGAGGTCACAAAGAGTGTCAAACTTCCACTCTTCGCGCTCCACTGCCACAAAGAACTGCTTGATTCCTTCTAGTGTCAACTCGTCACTGTAAAGTAGATTATTAAATAAATAAATATCTTCGGGACATTTTTACACAGCACCATCTAGTCCCAAACTAAGCAGAGCTTGTGATATGGGTACTAGACAATGGATATAAAACTTATATACTTTTTTTTTGTAAATACATACTTATAATACGTAAGAAAGAAACACCCAGACCAACACAAACACTCATGTTCATCACACAAATATTTGCCAGTTTCTATTAGAAGAGCACAATCGCTGCCAGTGTTTAAGAGGCTTGTGAAGGAGCATTATTTGTCGCTATGAACATGTTTCTTCTTCTGTATGTGGTCGTTTTTAATTACTTTACCGTTGCTTATTATTTATATGTATATATGCATATAGTATTTATGTATTAGGATTTATAGAATATATTTTTGTTGTTATTTTATAGTAGTAGTATAGTATTTAATTTTATTATTAAATTATGTAGCAAATTTGCACATCTGACAACCTCATTTTCTGTCCAGTTCATTCTTGTCCATCCTAAGGTTGCCTGGAAGAAATCGCTGATCGCGATAAGGCCGCCATTTGTACAATAGTTTGAATGCATATTCAATGTAATGTTTTTTATGGTGTACAATAAAGCATACATAAATAAATAATATTTTGTCCTGTGGGAATCGAACCCACGACCTCGTTGATCAGCAGTCCGACCCTCGAACCACTAGACCACAGACGTCGTCGATTCTGTTTATGTATATGCTATTAGACTGGTTGTTACGAGTTAACCGAGCTTAAAATTCGAGAGGGTGGAGAATTCAACAGGAAAAGTTTCAATATAATACAAAGAAGAAAGAAAGAAAAAATATTTATTGCCACAACAAGACATGTGGTAGGTAGGTGAACATAAAAAATTAAAAATTACATTAATAGTGTTAATTAATTTTATTAATAGCTTCTTTATTTTTAGCTTTGACTATGGTTATATTTTTTTATTATTATTCTAACAGTCATGATTTTTATCATGCTTTCATAGCTTGACTAGTAATTATTATCCTACTAATATTCTAAATGTGAAAGTTCGCTAAAATGTTTGGATGTTTGTTACTCAATCACACGTTAACTATTGAACGGATTTGGCTGAAATTTGGCACACAGACTATAATCAATAATAATTAATTAATTTTTAATTTTCCGTATGCAAAAAACGCGCTTAGACGTGGAGTTGCGGAAGCCCGTTATATTACTACTACTAGATTATAATTGGGAATAACATAGGCTTTTTTTTATGCCAGTTCCCGAGAGATGGATGATAATATATTTTTGTAATAAGCTGAAGTCTAATTAAACGCAGGCAAAGCCGCAGGCATAAGGTAGGTTTAACTCAATTTTATCATGTTTTTTTTTAAAGATTTACCTAAATTGTGGAAAGAAAAATTCACTCATGAGCAGGACCTTGAATTATAGTTGTGAAAATTTGCATTATAAAAAACTGGTAAAAAAAATATGAATTTCCCCTGTTGATGTTGACTGCACATGTTTTTATTTACATATTCTTTTGTTAAATATTTTTAATTTGTACCTTATGTCATGGTAGGCAAATCATGTATGATGTTTGTGCTTCTTTTATTTTTACATCTTAATGATCTTTAACAAAGTACAAACCGTTTAACCAAAATCCTAATTGGATCAGTCATGAATTTGGAAGTCATCTCCAGGATCTCATGGGGAAGTGTTGCAGAAATGAGCACAACTTGTGTGGCAGGTGGCAAGTAGCGGTACACATCATAAATCTGTTCTTTGAAACCCTTGTTCAACATCTCATCAGCCTCGTCAAGTACCAGCATTTTGATTGATCTTGTTCTCAAAACACGTCTCCGGATCATGTCTGTAATTTAAAGTTATTATTTTTATTTATTGTTACCTAAATTGGACAGATATGGAACTAAAACAATGACCATACAGCCCAATAGATGCCTAATGTTGAATATAATGCATACAATAAGTTCTGCCACTAGCTGAGGCAGGGTTCTGCAATCGGATTGGCCCTACCAAAGCGGGTATTGGCTAATCACTAAACATGTCTGTTTTGACGGCTCATATAAGTGGTTGAAACTCATTTGACAATTTCAAGTGGCGAATATGGCAACCTACATTCGTGAAATTTCATAGATGTGTTGCAGACATTGGTTGCCTGTTATGAGGCTTCTATGGGCTTTGTGGTTGTTGAACTAAAACAAGTTGTTACAGTTAATCTGTTAGCTCAGCCTATTGCTCAACCCAGTAATTTGGGCCTATCAAAAGTTTGTAATTGTTCAAGGGATTATAGAATTAATGTTAAGTGAGTTTTAAAAAATAAAAAATGATAATATATCTTAATACATTGTTAATACATCTTCAACAATATGTAGTAACAATGTACACACGGCTACACATCAAGCTGTACATTTCCAGTATATTCTGATCCCGCATTGTACGTAAATCCTATACAATGCGAGGTCAGCTTATACTGGAAATGTACAGCAAGATGTGTAGCCGTGTGTACCTATTAAAAAAGAGAAAATTTGTGTTTCAATGAACTATCAAAAATTGGTGAACTTACCAAAAACTCGGCCAGGTGTCCCAGAGACAACATGTTGACCATAATCCAACTTCCTGATGTCTTCACCAAGGTTAGTACCACCAATGCAAGCATGGCACTGGACATTCATGAAGTCGCCTAGGGCGAGAATAACTTTTTGGATCTGAGTGGCCAACTCGCGGGTAGGAGACAACACCAAAACTTGAGTTTCACGTAATGTGGTGTCCAAAGATTGGAGTATGGAAATTGAAAATGTCGCAGTTTTACCAGTACCCGACTGTGCTTGAGCGATTACATCTCTGCCTTTGACAATAGGCAATATACTTCTCTGTTGGATTGCGGACGGCTTCTCGAAACCTGAAAAAATGTGAAAGTGAGTGATGATTGCCATGTACTCTAAACAGAGTCAGATGCTCAATCAAAGTTTCATTAGAATCATAATTATATTTGTACGTACCATAGGTGTATATTCCTCTTAGAAGTTCGTCTCGTAATCCCATAGTGTCGAAAGTTGGGATAACTTCCACATCTTCGCTTGTGTCGAATTCAACATTCGACAAATCTTCCGATATGATTTTACGATTATAAGAAACTTCTGATGTAGTCATGTTGCTTCACAATAATTCTACTGATGTGACTATTCTCTCTCTGGTTATTGTACTCGTGGTTCAAAATATTTAGATGAATTCAACGAGGTTGGAATTTTATTCAAGAAAGCAAATGAATGAACCACAAACACAGACACTGTCAGACACAGAGATAATAATCACTCACAATTCACATCACAGGCAACATATATCATTAATCTGTGACAGGCAATATACTCTTTGATCACAGACAGACTCGCTAAAACAGTGGGTGGACTAGTGATACGACTTGAGTCCACTTTTACTCGAGAGACATCGATAAAAAAACCTACTCGAGTGTCACTCTAACTCGAGTCACTCGTCACTCGCCAATCACTCACCGCATCGAGACATGCGAAACGATGTTTTTATTGTTGAGAACGCTTTTCGAATGTGATGCTTCCTAGCACGACCACATAGGATTTTTTCTTTTCTTTTCCGGTACAAATTCTTTGCTTTTAATGTACTTTATTGTACCCTGCCTTTGGATAATTGTACTCTTATAGTTTTCGAGTAATAATGTATTTAAAATGGTCGTGCCAGGAGGATGCTTCCTAGCACGACCACATTGCCATCAGATTTTTCAGAACAATTGAACGACTTTATAGTATCTTAAAAATATGTACTCTTTTTGTACTCTCACAGGTATTTCTAAATCTATAGATTTCAATGTTTTTATTAAATAATATTTTTTGCTAAAAAAAAAAATGTCGTCTAGATAAATACTAATTTAGTGAGGTAACAACGATGCCGATTGTAGCAAAGTTTATATACAAGTACGTTATCATAGGAGTTATTAGAGTTCCGTACAAAGGTAAAAAAGGAACCCTGATGGTGTGACTTCGTCTGTCTAATCGACGAATCGTATTTTAGCGATAAGAGCCGAAATTTCAAAGTGAGAGGGTGGATACTAGTTCAAGTGGGGTATCACATATGGGCCTCATTTGCACATTCCAAAACAGATTTTATTTTTTTAATACCGCGCAGTTTTCGACTTATGATGAAGACCAGCCAAGTGCATATCGGGCTAAGGGTTCCGTAGGTAGGTATAATTACAAAAGAATCAAATAGAATATTAATCATAGCTATTTTAGTTTTTAGGGTTCCGTACCCGAAGTGTGCCAAACGGGACTCTATTACTCTCGCTAGCTGTCCGTCCATCCGTCGGTCTGTCTGCCACAGGGCTGTATCTTTGTAATGGTAATAGATAACCAGTTGAAATTATAACAGAATATGTGTTACTATGGTGCCTATCACGACAAATACTAAAAATAAAAAAAATCTAAAAAATATAGGGATTCCCATACAAGAAACCTCAAAAAACATGCATTTTTTTCAACGTTTTTGTTCCTACTCTATCTTCAAAACGGTCATAAATACCAGCGTCAAACTTGGTCTGATTATGGTACATAGTATGCATAGTATACACAGCATACTATGTAATTTAGCAACAAATACTAAAAATAGGACAAACATAGACATGTGGTGGTGCCTGCGTAAGAAAGATATGCAAAAATTCATATTTCGCGCACGCTGCGTTGATGTCTTTTGATGAACTCTCGTAAATTCAATCAGCTTCTATGGGGTATCAGGTTGATGGGTGGTACGGAACCCTTACTGCGCGAGTCTGACTCGCACTTGGCCGGTTTTTCTTTATTTGCAATAGACGGCAGCATAAACGGAGCGTGTTGTTTTATATCGCCATCTAGCGGACCAAATTGAAGAGGTGTGTCACGTGACACGTCAACATAACACAAAGGTACTTTTTGTAATTTATTCAAATAGAAGAATAGAAGGTAACTAAAGGAGCATTTTTTGCTGAGAGAATTTTTCTCTAAGGTAATGAATGACCTTTGAACATGGACGTCATAAGTATTATGCAGTTTTCTATCTATTAGGTACTACTAAAAATTGATAATCACATTATCCTCGAAATAACCAGGCATTGGTCGTGATCCACTGAGTTTTACTAAGATCTATCAATGTGGAAGATTATAAGTTTCTACGTTGCATAGTTTAGAAATGGCAGGGGGGACATTGCAAGCCACTTTGGCGGGTTATATTTCGCAGATGGTATACCAGATCAAAAAGTGTTGTATCAAACATTGCCTTCATTTCAGTAGACCTATACTTCAGACGAGGGGGTGCAGTGAAAAAACATATTCATCCCCATTTCACATGCAAAAATCGCTATCCTTAAAATACATAATTACGATTTTTTTATTCTTTTAAAATTGAGATCTATATATGTAAACTATTTTTGAGCAACATTACTTGGACTAACGTTTATAACTATACAAGTTATTAAGAGCGTATGCTCGGTCCGTGGGCTGTTTTGCTCAAAAACGTAACTTTTCAAATCTGATTATTCATCAACCACTTATCTTACGAACATATCAATTACTAATAATTTTAGGAAATTTTATTGTCTAAATAGTAGATAGTTTATTTTTTTCGATTATTAGAGTATTTGTGAAATATATCAAGATAACTGAACAGAGGTTTTCTTAATTACACTTTCAGCGTCAATTTCGAAGCTTCAAATATCTGAAATCACTGACAGACCTAACTAACGAAAATTTTTAACCAACTGAGAAGATCCTTGAAAAAATAGTGACTAGAAAGGATTTTTTTATTTTAGGCTGAATACATAAGAAATAAAAATCCAAACAATGTGTAATTATTCAGATATTATAGTCGATACAATTATTATTTTCACCACTATATCTTACTTAAATTAATATAACAATAAATTACTATAATAGAAGAACATATTTTTTTTAAACTTACTCTTAAAAATTTCAACTAAATTAGCTCTATAATTTTTTTATAAATATTTTAAAACTACTATAAAACTTCGCGTTCGAATCGATTCAAATCATTTCGCCGCGAGCCCTTCCAGAGAGTGGTCACGTCGCTCGGCACTCCGACGGGGGTTGACGACCTTTGCCGTGCGTTTATACAAGGATACTGCAAGTTTTTAGGGCGATCGTCAAATCTTAGTACTTTGGTAAATAAAGTATTTTATTTTTGATGACCGACAAAATTTTATAGTATTATCTTGGTAAGTATTTTTTATGACTGACATTGTTTTATAGTGACAAAAAATTATGTTTAAGACGGAAATTGGACGGATTGGATATAAAACAAAGGTGTTTTTTGGAAAGAGAAAACGCAAAAAATCTGAAAATTTGGCTAAGGCAAGAGCTAAGAGGTATTTTTTAACAGCGTCTGTGGTCTAGTGGTTCGAGAATCGGACTGCTGATCACGAGGTCGTGGGTTCGATTCCCACAGGACACAAATATTTGTGTGATGAACATAAGTGTTTGTGTTGGTCTGGGTGTTTCTTATGTATTATAAGTATGTATTTACAAAAAAAAGTATATAAGTATTATATCCATTGTCTAGTACCCATATCACAAATTCACAATCTCTGCTTAGTTTGGGACTAGATGGTGCTGTGTAAAAAATGTCCCGAAGATATTTATTTATTTATTTATGTTACACTAGCTTTCACCCGCAGCTTCGACCGTGTGAAATTCGGTATGTTACAAGTGTTCTAGAGTGTGCAATCGATTCAAGTTTGGAACTTCATGTTTTAGGGTTTTGGAATAAAAAATTAGAGTTTAGGGTTTTAATAAAAACAAACGTAAGTTATTCGGGTTTAGTAGAAAAAAAAAAACAAAATCGTTGGTTTTTTATTTATAAATAATGTCTTTTTAAGGTTCCGTACCTAGAAGGAAAAAACTAAACTCTTATAGGATCACTCTCTTGTCTGTCTGTCCGTCTGTCATAGCCGATTCTGTTGAACGAAAAAAGTTTAAATTTCTGTTCAAAGTTTGCTCTATGAAATTGCCTTCTTTTTATTATTTAACCCTATGCCCGTGACTTGCATAAGCATTAGCAGCTCATTACTGTCCCACTGCTGGGCACGGACTAGTTTTTGTAATTTATGGTACGGAAATATGGAACATGAATGGTGCAACGGTCGGTTGGTCGCTACTTTACTTTTTGGGGTTCCGTACCCGAACGGTGCCAAACGGGACCCTATTACTCTCACTACGCTGTCCGTCCGTCCGTCTGTCTGTCACAGGTCTGTATCTTTTGAACGGTAATAGATAACCGGTTGAAAGTTTCTCAGAATATGTGTTGCTATGAGGTGTATCACGACAAATACTAAAAACAAACAAAAAGTCTAAAACCAGAAGCGAAACCTCAAAAAATATGCATTTTTTTCAACGTTTTTGTTCCTGCTCTATCTTCAAAACGGTAATATATACCAGCGTCAAACTTGGTCAGATTATAGTGCATATTATGTAGTTTAGCAAAAAATACGACAAACATAGACATATGTGGTGGTACCTGCGTAAGAAAGACATGCAAAAATTCATATTTCGCGCACTGTGCGTTGATGTCTTTTGATAAAATCTTGAAAATTAATCCGTTTTTATGGGGTATCAGGTCGTCGAGAGGTACGGAACCCTTACTGCGCGAGTCCGACTCTCACTTGGCCGGTTTTATTATTCTTATGTACTAGGTCTTACTTGCGTACTTAAACGTGTCTATGTTTGAAAGTTAGAAATATATTAGAGAAGAGTGTGAGTGCTGTTGTAGGGTTTCCTAAAACTAAGTTCTAAAACAATTAGAACTCGCGCCGATTTTACGCCGATACGCAAATCAGTGGCGGCGTCGTCTAAAAACCGTTGGCGGCGGCGCCGGCGGCGCGCTGTGGGATTATTGTAGGTTGGCACCTCTACTATACGAATCTATAAATGACTTTTTGAGTTATTGTAAGGTTTTAGCGTAAAATGCCAATTATCACTATCTCCTAGAGTCGATATTTTTTTTTTCATAAAAATGTTTTTTAAAAGCCTAATCGAAGACTTTCGAAGCAGCAGAGTACATTTATTGTAGTTCGGCACAAATACTATGCAAATATACACACGAAACTTTGTGGTAACGTAAGGTTTTGGCGTAACACGCTTTTCTCTACATACATAAAAAAACTTCAAATTACTAGATCTCTGAAAAAACTTTTAAAACTTAACATTTTGGAAGCATTAAAGTATGTATTTATTGTAGTTTGGCCTTCTACTATACGAATCTATAAATTACTCTTTGAGGTATTGTGAGTTTTTGGCGTAAAATTTTAACTGTCACTTTATCTCCGATAATAAAATTTCGATAAATTTTTCTTCATAAAAATGATTCTTAAAAGCATAATCAAAGATTTTGGAAGCAACAGAGTATACATTTATTGTAGTTCGGCACAAACACTATATGAATATATGTATACACGAAACTTTGATGTAACGTAAGATTTTGGCGTAAAACGTCTTTCTCTCCATACATAAAAAAATTCAAATGACTGTATCTCTAAAAATACTTGTAAAACCATATTGAACATTTTTGAAGCATCACAGTATGTATTTATTATAGTTTGGCATCTCTAATATATGAATCTATAAATGAATCAATAATTTGAGGTATTGTGAGGTTTTGGCGTAAAACGCCAATTTTAATTTTATCTTTAACTGACGATTTTTTTTAAATAAGATGATTTTTAAAACCAAATCGAAGATTTTTTAAGCAACAGAGTATGTATTTAGTGTAGTTTGGCACTAGTACTATATGGATCTATACCTACACGAAAGTTTAAGGTAATGTAAGGTTTTGGCGTAAAACTGCAATTTAACATTCTCTCCATACAAAAAAAAACTTCAAATCGCTATCTATATCTTTGATAATACTTGTTAAATGAAAACACTGACGCAGCATTTTATATTTGCATTGATAAGTAGAATCCGAATCCGTTATAATATTTACAAAAAAACGTATTTCGTTTTTAAATTTTCTTTCATAAAAAATAAATAGTCAAAATAGGTCCTAAAAAAATAAAAGTATCAAAATTATTCGTGCTAACGGTTTCAGCACTCACGCACACAGAGGAACCATTGTATCGTGCCGTAGTGAGTGTGCCATTCGATAGATCGTGTAGATTTTGACTTTTGCTAAATCGAACATACGCTCTTAAGCTGTAAAGGATTAGGACAGACGAATGGACTTGAAGAAACTATAAGGGTTCCTTGTAGGAACTGCGGAACCCTAAAAATTATAAAAAAAATATCGTTCCCCCTTATCTCCAATGTTTGTAAAGTGAAAAATCTGAAATAATTACAGTTAATAAAGGTTTATTTTATTATTTTAACGCATTTACGCATGCGAAGAAGCCCTGATAAGAAGGCTCAAAGTCACTCAAAGGGCAATGGAGAGGGCTATGCTCGGAGTGTCCCTGCGTGATCGAATCAGAAATGAGGAGATTCGCAGGAGAACGAAAGTAACCGACATAGCCCGAAGAATTGCCAAACTTAAGTGGCAGTGGGCGGGGCACATTGCTCGCAGAACGGATGGCCGATGGGGCAGTAAAGTTCTGGAGTGGCGACCGCGTACTGGAAGGCGCAGCGTGGGTAGGCCCCCCACAAGGTGGACCGACGACCTGGTGAAGGTCGCGGGAATCCGCTGGATGCGGAAGGCACAGGACCGGTCGTTGTGGCGATGTTTGGGGGAGGCCTATGTCCAGCAGTGGACGTCTTTCAGCTGAAATGATGAATGACGCATGCGAAGCGAAATCTAAAGATTTAAATTGTGAAAAGCAAAAATCGCTCACGAGCAGAATTCGAACCTGCCTGCTGACTCCTGGCTCAGTACTGCAAAAGTAAAGTAAGTTTTCAAAGAAAACGTGAGCAAAAGTGATCAAATTATGGATTTTTATCAAATTTTGGAGAAAAGTAAAACTGCATTTTTAGATTTCTTTGAAAGTAACTCGTTTAGCCGGGAATCGTATACTATTTCTCAAAAAAAAAAAAAAAAACATGAGCGCCGCTGCCAATTGACCGCGGCTCGACCCACACGATGTGTGCCTAGGACGGTGTCGTGCTCGCTCGTTGTAATACCAGTTGTAGCGTGCTTCTGAAAAACTGTGCTAGTTAGAAACAACGTTTTATTTTTTCTGTCATCCTACTATCCTACCAATATGATAAATGTGAATGTTTGTGAAGATGTTTGGATGTTTGTTACTCCGTCACGCTGTTAGGGCTTAACGGATTTTGATGTTTGTCACACAGATAGAACATAACTCGGGTTGAAATACAGGTTACTTTTTGTCCCGGGAAGATGAACAGTTCCCGAGGGATGCGTGATAAACGACATTCAAGCAGGCGAAGCCACGGGCATAGGCTAGTATTAACATAAACCTTTATCAACTGTAAGTTTAGAGACACACCTGCCGAGAGTAGCGTCGCGGAACATTCTGCTCAATACGCTCGCAGTATAAACAATGCTCCTTTAGTTACCTTCTATTTGAATAAATCACAAAAAGGACACACCTGCCGAGAGTAGCGTCGCGGAACATTCTGCTTAATACGCTCGCAGTATAAACAATGCTCCTTTAGTTACCTTCTATTTGAATAAATCACAAAAAGTACATGTGTTATGTTGACGTGTCACGTGACACACCTCTTCAATTTGTTCCGCTAGATGGCGCTGTAAAACAACACGCTCCGAGTCACCAATGCTGCCGTCTATTGCAAAAAAGGAAAAACGAAATAATATTTAATATAATTAATATTTTTGATTCGTTTGTAATTATACCTAGTTACCTACAGAACCCTATATGGCCCGACACGCTCTTGGCCAGTTTTCATCATAAGTCGAAAACTGCGCGGTATTAAAAAAATAAAAACCTGTTTTGGAATGTGCAAATGAGGCCCTTTCATGTGATACCCCACTTGAACTAGTATCCACCCTCTCACTTTGAAATTTCGGCTCTTATCACTAAAATACGATTCGTCGATTAGACAGACGAAGTCACACCATCAGGGTTCCTTTTTTACCTTTGTACGGAACTCGAATAACTCCTATGATAACCTACTTGTATTTAAACTTTGCTACAATCGGCATCGTTGTTACCTCACTAAATTAGTATTTATCTAGACGACATAATTTTTTTCAGCAAAAAATATTTTTTAATAAAAACATTGAAATCTATAAAAAAAAAATACCTGTGTGATTTAGACATACCTGTGAGAGTACAAAAAGAGTACATATTTTTTAGATACTATAAAGTCGTTCAATTGTTCTGAAAAATCTGATGGCAATGTGGTCGTGCTAGGAAGCATCCTCCTGGCACGACCATTTTAAATACATTATTACTCGAAAACTATAAGAGTACAATTATCCAAAGGCACGGTACAATAAAGTACATTAAAAGCAAAGAATTTGTACCGGAAAAGAAAAGAAAAAATCCTATGTGGTTGTGCTAGGAAGCATCACACCTTTTCGAATAGATATAAACAAAATTGTTCATCATTATTCATTTCATCATTTCAGCCGAAAAACGTCCACTGCTGGACATAGGCCTCCCCCAAGCATCGCCACATAGCGACTGGTCTTGCGCCATCCGCATCCAGCGGATTCCCGCGACCTTCACCAGGTAGTCGGTCCACCTTGTGGGGGGGGGGGCTGTAGCGGAGTGGCGTTTTCGTAGAGTTATATAATCACCCGTAGCGATTTCGTAGAGCACTGACTATTAGAAATAAATAACAATTTAAAGGTTGTAGAAAACTTCGTTCATTTATTCCATTTTTCTTGACACATGTATATATGACAATATTGACAAGACATCAATATTCTTTTTAATTCGCAAATAGGTTTTACTCCAATAGGGCCTACCCACGCTGCGCCTTCCAGTTCGCGGTCGCCGCTCCAGAACTTTATTGCTTCATCTGCCATCTGTTCTGCGAGCAATGTGCCCCACCCACTGCCACTTAAGCTTGGCAATTCTTCGGGCTATGTCAGTCACTTTCGTTCTCCTGCGAATCTCCTCATTTCTGATTCGATCACGCAGGGACACTCTGAGCATAGCCCTCTCCATTGCCCTTTGAGTGTAAAATGACTCGAGTGGTAAAATCGGACTCGAGTCGCATCACTAGGGTGGACCGAATTGACTGACTGGGTGGCTCGACCAGTGAGTCAAAGAGTATATAACCACTACGTTTACAGTGAGTTATGTCAGCTATGGATGTCAGGGTGTCAAATGGTGTCAATTTCTTTTTTCTATCTCTTTCTAATGACCTGTGAAAAAAAGAGAAACACCTATATTAAAAAAATATGCAACAAAAACCAATATGACCGCCGCCCACAGAGAAAATAATCACTGCCACCGCCGCGCCGCCGACCGCCGCGCGCCGAAAAAGATAATATAATCACTACGTTTTACGCGCCGACGACGACGAATGCCGACGGGCGACGACGATGCGTAAAACCACAGATCTATTACCCGCACAATTACCCGTAAAACCTACGCCACAGATGTATTATGAAGTTGTGGATTTTTTTCGTATGGCAAGCAATGCCGATATCGCTTAGGGTGCCATGCCACTGGTCAAATTTCTTTACCAATTTCTTAGTTCGATCCAATTTATTTGATGAAAAGCGTTTTTTTACACACAACATTTGATGAAAATCATTCAATTTCTTGGATCAAAGTCACATTAGACAAAGAAATTTGACGAGTGGCATACGACCCTAACTGACAGTACAGTACTAACACAGACTACGTACTAACAACTGTGAACAAAACGTATTCGAATCAAACCGTAGACCCGTAGACAGAATAATCAAAATCAAACCCACCACGAATTTCCTTAGTCAAAGACATAGATTACTATAGTCAAAGACCACGAACCATTCGGAATTCAAGTTTATTTTATTTGTGGTCAAAAGAACATGAACGATCATATTTGATTTTGAACGAATCAAAATGGATGCTGGGTGTGAATGAACTATGTACTGAAAACGAACAGCTTTTTATCGAGTTGTGTCGTGGGCCCGATTTTAATTGGGAATCCGGCGTCGCGATTTTGTTTAGCCATTAATTAGACAGTGACAAACGTAAAGTGATATAGGATAGATAATCGACCATAATATCGTTCAATTCAGAAGTCACCGTGTCGGTAATGTGTTTATTCGAAAGATTCGGTGGAGCCCACAATCCGCAGGTGGCACTATGATGAGGACTTTGTCGGATATATTGTATGTCGATCCGAATTCGCGAGTGTTTGATGCGTTGGTGTTCCCCAGTCTCGGTGCGACATGGCGAGACGGTTCGGACTAAAGTGTCGCTCGCGTGATGTGTGAGCGCTCCGACATGAAATGCATATACAGGAAGGAACAAACACAACTCTGACAACATGTACCAAAATGACAGAGGAAGTAGACAGAAGACATGGCGTGAATGGTAACAGCAGTAGTAAGGGTGCTAGTGACGATGCTCCTGTGAACAGTTCTGCTCTCACTGCTACTGGTGGGAGGCTCAAGTTTTTTAAAGGTGGGTGTCTATATGCCACATAGTCCTAGTACAGCTATGGGGAGAATCCAAGTTGGTAGTTAGTTATTAAATGTGGCACCCACTGGGCCAGTTAATTTGTTAAGAAAAACTAGAAAGTCATTCATGCTCTGATAGGCCTACATAAGCACATTTGACTGAGCCATTGCCAATTGTCTGAGCACAGCTTCTGTGCCATTGTTGTGAGTTGCGTAAGGTGCTGTGGTCACCCTAGCGGAAACAACTGTTTGATGATGTCTTGGTGAATTTCTATTATTTGGATCAGTCAGTGTGAAGTGTGGTTGTGAAAACATGGTATGTGATGGAATGTCATTGCTATTATTGAAAGCTAAATAAATGTTATACCAAATTTATAGAACATCTGTATTACACATGTTTAAGAAATTCTTTACAAATTCTTATTTGACAGATATTGTAAAAATTACTTGTTTTTGTGGGCTAGACAACATGGTACACAAACATACATGCATACCTACATTGTGAGATCTAGTTAATAATCTATTCAAGTATTCAACATGCATATAAAATCAATTGTGGTTTTTGATGATCCACAAATTAATGTACCTATATGGTACAATATTGTGTTTCTAGGTGTACTAATCAGTAATGTCAATATAATTCATAATTTTATTTATCTTATTTGTAGTATTCTCTAGTGTTGACCAATGTTAAGTAAATTTAACTTAAGTTAGTCAGTCAGGTGGTTTAGGTGCAAGTGAAACATGCTCTATCACTTTACAAATATAAAAATATAAACATTCATTGCCTCACACAGATGTATGTGTTAATAATTTATACATTTGTGTATGTGTATTTGTTTAAATTGTTTGACCTTTGTGTTTATATCCTGTTTCATAATGAATTTTCTAATTCCTTTTAAATTGTTTAATTATAAATAAGTCAACAATAGTTTCTTGCACAAATATTTAATCATCCTATTTATTTATTCAAGAACATATTTTTTACATTTTTAAATATTTTTACAAACAAAAAAAAATATAAAAACATTTAAAAATAGTAGCCCACCGGCATCGGGAACAGGGTCCAAGCTACCGGTGGTCAGGGCCTCAGAGAGAGGAACTTCCTAACAATACGTGCCGTGTCCAGAAGAACCGCCTTCTGTATCAAGCCCTTGACCCAGCTGCCTAATGAGAGCCTCTGCAGGTGTTGGTCGAGGCTCTTTGCAATTATCCCATTGGCCGTAACGACAATCGGCACGATGACTGCTGAGTCAACATCCCACATGTCGACAACCTCGTGTGCCACGTCAAGATATTTTATTTCTTTATCTTTTTCGGCCTTCATGAGATTCTCGTCATGCGGGACGATGACATCAACAATCATCGTGCGGCGCTCCAATCGATCTATCATCACTATATCAGGCTTATTGTGTACAATAGTCCTATCAGTGATGATAGACCGATCCCAGTATAACGTGACATGACCATTTTCGAGAACTGGGTCGGGCACATACATGTAGTATGGTACCTCTGTATCCACAAGGCTGTATTTCAAGGCAAGTTGCTGGTGGATAATCCTGGCCACCAGGTTGTGTCTGTGCAAATACTCGCCGTTAGCATCATCCTATTATTATTATCCCAGTACAGTCAGCAAGTCAGTGGTGACAGTTTGACATTGATAGCGCCTTTATTTTGTAAGCAGTAAGGGCAGTTTTCTAATTGAAGTGGTACCACTGTCATGCAGTTGACTGTACTATTAATTTGTTATCTACATACATACATATTGCTATGTTATGTACATAAGTAATAGTTATGTAGCAGTTTATGATTATTATTTTTATCAAAAAATTAATTAACAAAAACAAAAAACCCGACTGCGTGTAAAAATAACAGAAAAGATATAAACAAGACTTATCAACACGCAGTCGGAGGCTACGTATGTTTTTGGTCATGAATTACATAATAGTTCATAGGTAGCCTCCGCCTGCGTGTTGATAAGTCTTGTTTATATCTTTTCTGTTATTTTTACATGCAGTCGGGTTTTTTGTTTTTGTTAATTAATTTTTTTTTTTTTTTTTTTTTAGTTTTGTCATGTTTTATTTATCATACTATTAATGTTTTTTTTGAAAAGTCAAATTAATTTTTAACGTTGAATATTTTGTTGTTTTTTAGCATTTTTCATTCCAAATTACGTATAAACATATAAGTTGTATATATTTTTGTAAAGCATTTATAAAACCCTTTATTTTGATACCCCACTCGATAGTTTATGACGGAAAAAAAATTTTTTTTAAGAGGTAATATGGCGCCAAAAAGCGGCCATTTTAATTTTTTAAATTTTGATGTACCCAGTGTCACTCTCAGAATTAAGACGAATCTAACGACACCTCTCAATCTCAAATCCATCAAGCCGTTTAGGCCACAGAGCGTGCCAAAGAAATATACATACATACATACACTCGAAAAACATAACCCTCCTTCTGGCGCAGTCGGGTAAAAACAACATGAAACTGGGATTAGTTAGGTTATTATCATTACTAAGTGGCTGATGTGGTTGGCATTGTGATTCTGAAATAGATTTAAACTGCTGATTATTTTGATGTTATCAGTGATTTGAGGATTTATGAAAGTGCTTGCTCATAACTTGAAGCAATCAGATATTTCTTGGGTCCCATAATTAATTATTGTAATAATATTTTATGATTAACATGTTATTATGGTAGGTGAAGATTTATGGCTATGCAGAGTAACCACAGGTTTAACGCAACAAAACATAATTTTGGCTGTTTATTGTGATATCCAAATTACCAAATGCACAATCTCAATGAATGCTCTTACGTGGATTCACACATGCAGCAATGATATTAATCTGTAAATGTTATTGAATACATTTACAGATTAATATCATTGCTGCATGTGTGAATCCACGTAAGAGCAACTTGTAAAAACCGCATAACAGCAAAACCCGCATAACAGCAAAACACGCAAAATTCAAATATCGTGCTAGCCGATTCTAAACGCCTATTGGCTTATACTAGACTAAAAAAAACGTAAAATCGTCAAAAAGCAAATATGCGGTCTTATAAGTAAGGTCTCGTAAGCTCTTATGTGGATTAGCATGCTCAGCAACGATATAAGATAATGTTACCCATTTACAAATGTATCTTTCATAATGTTTGGGAGCATTAACAGCCAAAATTAATATCCAATCTATCCACGATTTACCCTACTAGAGATAGAAATTTGACATATTTTGTATGGAGCTTATGTCAAATTTCTATCTCTAGTAGTGCAAATCGTGGATAGATTGGATATTAATTTTGGCCGTATGTGGCATCAAATTATGTATGTGTCGTGTTTTCAGATGGAAAGTTTATTCTGGAGTTGGTGCGCGGGTGCGCGCGCGAGGGCGAGCGCGCCGGCTGGGTGTCGGTGCCGCGCAAGACGTTCTGGCCGCCCGCCGCCGCGCCGCCCACGCCACCCGCCGCGCTGCCGCCCTCCGCCGCGCTGTCCGTCTCCGACGACAACAGCTCCGTGCAGTCCTCGCCCTGGCAGCGCGACCACTGCTGGAAGCAGGCTACCCCGCGTAGAAACATTTCCAAAGAGTTAGCCATGTACTATTGCCGACCGAGCACGCTGCACACCGCCGCTATCGAGGTGGCCAGTCGGCTCAAACGGAGGAGACCGTACGACACCACCCACCTGGATGGTTTAGTCAATGGTAGCAGTTCCAGGAGAACTCTGACTAATGGAGTCTGCGATATAAAGAATGGCGACGTCGGCTCGCCGGAGAACAGGGGCTGTCGGAGTGAAGACGTTGTTGACGGCGTTGCGCCCAAAGTGAAGATCAACTCGGATGATGATCGATGGACGGAATACGATCGAGAGAAATACTATCATATGAAACTAAAGAAACCGTATCAGTATCGTAAGTTAAGGGTGTATAAAAAGACGAGATCCGCGATGAGACGCAAGGAGTTGAACAAAACGATAAACAAGCTCCGGGAGAGGATATCTTCGCTGCCTGCGCCCATTAACGCGAAGTTAGCGAACTGCAGGCAGGAGCACATGATGGTCTCGCCAAGGAAACGCATCCTCCGAGAACTGGAGCGAGTGAGTCTTGAAGACCAGGGAATGAAACGGCGTGCGAAGACCGTACCTGCGCTGAGCACTGCCTCGTACCCACCGTCGCCAGGCCCCAGCCACACCGCGCACAAGCCGGTAGTCGATACGCCTGCACGCTCGCACAACGGCACAGCGCGGAAGGAGGTTCCAAGTCACGTCTCCAAGAATGTTAGCAGCTACAGTATACACTCGTTACTAAGCATGCCAGACGACAGCCCCACGAGGAGGTCCCCGGAAGCGAAGCGGTCGCCGCACTCGCACCCGCCTTCACTGAAGACCGAGTCACCGTCGAGCGTGAACTCGCCAGACTTGAGCCCGAGCCCGGACAGCTACCGCTACAGGTACCCGGCGCTGATGGGCTCGCCGGGGCAGGGCGGGCTGGCGCGGGACTCGCCCACGCCGCCGCTGGAGCTGGCGCGTTACCGCACTCCCTACCCGCCGCCCGCGTCGCCGTACGGGGTGCGCCAGTGGGGCGCGGTGGGCGCGCAGTACCGCGGCTCGCCGGCGCGCGACGACTGGGGCCGCGACGTGGCCTACATGTACCCGTACTCGTACATGGGCCCGCATCTGTACCGCACGCCGCCGCCGCCATTGTGGATGCAGTACCCGATGTCGCCTGGAGTTCCGCCCGGCCCCTGGGCGCCGCTCGCGATGCCGCTACCCAACGACCACATACCGAAGGAAGAACCCACTTCAGGTGAGCATGTCATATTCATAAATTATGATTCATTTATAAAAAACCGGCCAAGATCATGTCGGGCCATGCTCAGTATTATAGGGTTCCTTAAGTAGGTGTAATTACAAACGAATCTAATCGAATATTAATCATGGCTATTTTAGTTTTTGCAATAATCGGCAGCATTCAGTAGCGCCATCTAGCGATAAATTCAAGAAGCCAAATTCAAGAAGTGTGTCATGTCAAAGTTACTTTTTGTGATTTTTTCAAATAGAAAGTAGCTAAAGGAGCATTATTTGCTATGATAATTTTTCTCTAAGGTCAATGACCTTTGAACTAGGACGTTTTAAATATTTTTCAGTTTTCTCTCTATAACTCAAAAAATTATAATCACATTATACTCGAAATAATTTTAAAAGAGATTTTTTACAAAGGTCTATCAATGTGGAAGATTATAAGTTTCTACGTTGCATAGTTTAGAAATGGCAGGGGGGGGGACACATTGCAAGCCACTTTGATAAAAAAGTGGTGTATGAAACATTACCTTCATTTTAGTAGACCTATTCAATGATATCCCAAACGAGGGGGTGCAGCGAAAAAAAAAATTTCATCCCCATTTCACATGTATGGACGCCACCCCTAAAATACGTAAAAACGATTTTTTTATTCTTTTAAAATTGAGATCTATATGTAGACTATTTAAAAAAAAAAAATCATTTACTTATGTTTATAACTGTAGAAGTTATTAAGCTGTAAAGGATTAGGACAGACGGACGGACATGACGAAACTATAAGGGTTTCTTGTAGGACTAGGGAACCCTAAAAAATACCGTGTTTGCTGAATCATGATTTCATATAAAATAAATGAAGTTGAAAGATTCGTTTCCTAATGACTTGAATCATCATCATCATTTCAGCCGAAAGACGTCCACTACTGGACACAGGCCTCCCCCAATTAAGAGGGGGATATGCCAATGACTTGAATGATTGATTTTATTATTGTAATGTAAAGCATAAGTTGAGTTTATCATGGTTCTTTAGTGTATTTTTTAGGATTCCGTACATAAAGGGTGCCAAAAGGACCCTATTTCTATGCCTACGCCATCTGTCCGTCCGTCTGACACAGGGCTGTATCTTTTCAACCCTAATAGGTATCCAGTTGAAATTTTTAAAGAATATGTGATGCACAATTGGCTGGTTTATAGAGCAGAAACAAAAAACTGGCCAAGTGCGAGTCGGGCTCGTGCAGTACGAGTTCCATACCACCCATCGATCTTATACCTGTAGAAACTGAATTAAAACATTTTCCACTTCTTCTTCTGAAGAAGAAGAAGACTGACCCACGGCTGGGCGCGGGCCTCTTCTCAGAATGTGAAGGTTTAAGGCCTTATACCACCACGCTGGCCTAGTGCGGGTTGGCAGACTACACATACCATCAAGAGCTGTATGGAGCACTCAGATGTGCAGGTTTCCTCACGATGTTTTCCTTCACCATGTTTTCCTTCACCATTAAAGCAAGTGATAATCAAATTCTGATCCACACATGAATTCGAAAAGTCAGTGGTGCGTGCCGGGTTCGAATAATTCAAATTATCCTGCTTGGAAGGTAAGCGTTCTACCACTAGGCTGTCACAGCTTACCTTATATTGTCGTTCCCCATAAAGTAAATAGTGAAAATAAATAAGTAAATTGAACAAGTCGCCCACTCTAACAGTCTCTATTTGTATTTCCAGATTTGCCGCTCAATTTGTCGAAACACTGAGATACAATGGCGCTGGCGCAAGTCTGACACGTGAGATTGAACACACAAACAAACATTGTTTTAATAAATTCGGTAAATTTCGCTCCATCGCGCGTGACACGTTCCGTACACGGGTCCTACCATGTTATGTGATATGCAAACCTTTCACGTGCGTTATTATACATGATTTTTTTTTAACTAATGCGCAAATTTTTTTTGGTGGTTCGGTATGAGTAATAGAACACATTTCCATTAAACGTTCAATACTTTTTTTTTTTTTTTAATTTTATCCGACTTAAAATCAGCAAAATATAGACACAATCTGTTCGTAATAACATCAATGAAAGCGCGCGACGGCTGGCTCACGCGGCCGTCCGGGAGGGGGTTGTACCCCCGATGCAAACCCGCAGCCGCATGAGCCAGCCGTCGCGCGCTTTCATTGATGTTATTACTTTATTACGTACAGATAATGTGGACATATTTTGCTGATTTTAAGTCGGATAAAAATATAAAAAAAGTATTGAACAATTAATGGAAATGTGTTCTATTACTCATATTGAACCACCAAAAAAAATTTGCGCACTAGTAAAAAAAAATCCTGTATATATTATATATAACGTAAAATACGATCCTAGACTTTAAAATTAATGTAGCATATAAGCGAAACAGCAATATCCATGGTTTAATAAAGTAATGATACATGTGGAAGACAAGTAAACAGTAAACTTGTGGTGTCATGTCGTCAATAAAATTGTCTTATGAACATTCCACTGTCACACTCAACGATTGGCGCGTGCAAAAGTCCAAAAACTAGATCCCACCTAACCCAGCGTTTGTGATCGCGCTGTTGCGATTATTTTATATATTGTAACTGTAGCAAATATCTTTTGCTAACTCGCAAAAATATTTTTGTATAGATTGTCGTTTTCCGACTGAGCACTCTGTTCGGGGATCTATTTACAAACTAATGTATATTACACTGAAATATTATATTTTAGTATAGATGTATGTATGCAGAGTCATGTGTGTATTTTCATACGAAATATTTGTACTGCGAGTTGAATATTTTAATATTGGCTATTAATTTAGGGTAAGGTTTCTAAGATGATCTAAATAAACAAAATACAGTTTATCAATTGTTAAATTCAGTGCCTTGAAAGAAATAAAGATATTATGATCATATTTATAAACGAAAAGTATTAAGAAAAATCTTGGCTATGTCCAAATTTACAACATACATAACACATAGGTACTGCTTAAATTCATATTAATACATTTTATACAGTATATTCATATTTAAAAAAACTGCTCCTGTTCCTTGTTCATTTGCAAAATTCCATATGTTTATGTTCGATCTCATTATTTAATTTAGAAAATAAAATGAGGTAAAGACTACAGTTTTGGGAACAAATTTGGATGTGTGTTTATGTAACATGTATAAAAATAAGAGACATTGTATATAATTTGTGAATGGTGTATTATTGATGGAAGTTAGGGGCGTAGATATATCAGAGCATTAATCGTTTACGACTTATCAGTAAGGAGTTTATTACCTTCAAATAATTATTATAATTGTACAGTATTTTTATAACGAGTATTTTATGATGTTTACGCTGATGACGGGAGTCTGTCTTGTAGTGGCTGCATCGAGGGGGCGCAGCGCGGGCCTTCGCCGCCGCTCGCCCTCTGCAGGCTTTGAGATTAAAACGTAGAGCTAGATTTACTGCAATTTTAGTTGAAGTATGGGGTTATGTATTATAAGAACAGTTAAATGACGGTAAGGGACTGACTTCTGATGTAATATTATCATTAATGGAACTGTATAAAATAGTTATATAATCAAAGGCCTACTGTAACGATTGTGTTGTCCTCCAACTAAGTTGACTTAGTGTAAATGTAGTTATAATACATCCTGCTCAATTTAACTCTTGAGTAAATATAGGGAACAACTTTATTTCAATGTTGTAGTGTGCGTGGGAGGAAGCTGTATTTTTTATTTAATGATTTATGTGTTGTTATATAAAAAAGTAGTCGAGTCTATGCTATCTACTTGTCCATTATTTTAAATTCGGATATCTTGCGCCGTGGGTTGCATATACTCGAAAGTGTTGAAATGATTTTCTACTGGTCGTCGCAACAATAAAAAGATTTCATGTTGAGGAATGTGGTGATACTGTTTTTATGTTGATGCATGTTGTCTATCACCTCATCGCCTATTTTGTAGTGACATGGTCCCAAAGAATAATGAATACCTTTCATAGTGCTTCTGTAATTCTTATAAAATGAAACTGAATCAATATGTCAATACTAGTGTCTGCTCCCATCTCTCTATTATATAATGGTGTACAGACTGCATATTTTGAGGAAAATACAGTACAATAGTATACTAGATTCTGAATTAAATCGATGGTTAAATAAATTAAATATTTTGCTCATTATCTTTAGGTACTAAGAACAGTCAAGTACATTTGAGTGCCATTTGACAACGCGACCACCCTATTGAGGACATTCACTTTTGTGGCTGAAGGGAAATCTTTGCTGCTGGATTTATTAATGCTATAATTATATAAAATAACTTCACAGCTATTTGCTAGCGCCTATAATGCTAGAGCTATGATGGTGCGTCTCCTCATTAGGGTTGTCGGTACAAGCTTTTATTTAAGTATATTTTTATATGGGTTCATAGAAAATGCAGACTTCTCTCAACTACAACATTGCTTTACCGCTGTTTTAAAAAAAAGTTAAAATATTTTTCTACGCGATGATATAACACAAACATGAATCATGTGATAGTGCTTTCAAAATAAATAAGACGCGAACATGCAGGTGTCTTAAAATCCCCCTAAAATCATATTTATCGTACCGAGAAATAGTTATTATCCATTTATATTAAGATGTAGTTATTACTCGAATAAATATAACTTTTTAAAATTATGTGTTTTCTTAAGCGTGTGTTGCTACTAGAAACAAAAGTTGAAGCGGAGTCGGGGCGGGAAGCCCCCTCTTCTACCATTTCCGTAGTTCCAGATGTACTGCGCTAACAGAACAGAGTCACGACGGGGTTGCGACGACCTCACCTCCGCCATTTTTAACCATCTTCAAAAAAAGGAGGAGGTTATGTATTCGATGAGTTTTGTGTCAATTCAATTGGTATTGGTATAACGGGCCATTTTCCGCAACTCCACGCTCGGCGTGTTTTTTGCGTGTGGGTGGGAATAACTTGTTTACTCGAGCCACCCCAGCTCCTCGAGGAAGGCCAGCAGACGCTTGATGTTGCTGACTGTCTCTCGGAGAGTACCCGGATCTCCGAAGTACTTAGCCCTGTATGAGGCGACCTCCGGGCAGTTGAGAAGCACGTGGGCCGCTGTTTCTTCTGTCTCCATGCAGGCTCTGCACAGAGGACTGTCAGTCACACCTATGACAAAGAGGTGTTTGTTAAATGAACCGTGTCCGGTGTAGGCGGCTGTCACCGTACGTAGGTGTTGTTTTGACAGCCGGAGGAGCTGTTTGGTGATCTTACCGTCGATGACGGGGAGTGCTTCCTTAGCCTGTCTGCATACCTCGTGGTTTATCCAGGAGTAGTTGTGTTTGTCCCTAGTGCGTTTCCTTACCAGAGTACGTAAATGACCGAAAGGGAGAGGTATTATGGGTTCAGGTCCTACCGCGTCTGTACTCGATCCCCTCCTAGCGAGTTCATCCGCTGCGTCATTGCCTCTAGAACCACTATGACCTTTAATCCATTGTAGGGTTATATTGTTGGAGCTGCCTACCTGATTTAATTTCTGGTGGCATTCGTAGATGAGCCCAGAGTTGACAGTACAACTGTTGAGAGCCAGTAGAACCGCCATGCTGTCGGAGAGTATTCTAATAGAGTGATCTTTTACCTCCCGTGCCATGACTGCTGCAGTTGCCAGTAAGATGCCCATACACTCAGCTTGAAATACCGTGTTGTAGACACCCAGTGGCGTAGAGATGAATATGTTTAGGTCTTCTGAAAAGACCCCACATCCTGTACCTGATTCCGTTTTGGATCCATCTGTAAAGATCCTAAGTTCTCTGGGATTCAAACCCTCATACAGTTGGATCTTGTATTTTTGTCAAAAATGAACTCCTTCGGTATGCGGTCGTTAATTGCTCGCATAAATGGTAATTCCTCAGAGAGTTCATCGAGTATAAGAGTGTGGTGTGTTTTGCAGTTTCTCCAGAGACCCAGCGATTTAAGCCGCACCGCCGCCACTGCAGCCTCTTGTTGGACAAATAGGTGCAGTGGAGGAAGGCCTAGTAAGGCTTCCAGCGCTGCCGTTGGAGTTGTTTTCATGCAGCCCGTGGTGGCCACACAGGCGAGTCTCTGGAGCCGTTGCAGTTTGTTTGCGGCTGTAACTAATTTAGTTCGCGGCCACCAAACCACTGCACCATATGTTATCATGGGTCGGATCACTGTTTTGTACAGCCATAAGATTACTTTAGGTGACAGTCCCCACCGTTTGCCTATCATTCTCCTACACTGCCAAAACGTGATACTGGCCCTGTTTAGTTTGTTTTCGATGTGACTACTCCATGCCAGCTTGCTATCAAGTATGACGCCAAGGTATTTAACCTCGGCGGACAGCTGGAGTTCTGTATTGAACAAACTAGGGAGGCTATATGATCCTAGTGCTCGTTTGTGCGTGAACATGATAAGTTCGGTTTTGGTGGGGTTTACCGATAGTTCATATTCTCTGCACCATCGTTCTACGATACGTAGTGCTTGTTGGGTAAGATTGCAGACAGTACTCGTGACCTTTCCTGGAACAAGGATTGTAAGGTCATCTGCATATCCCACCGTGTAAAAGTCTCTCGCGTTTAGTTTTGTGATGAGGTCGTTGATGACCAGGTTCCATAACAGGGGGGATAGTACTCCTCCCTGTGGGCAGCCTTTAGCTATTATGGCTGCCTTGACTTCACCTTCTAAGCGTACTACTCTTTTGCTGAGCATGTTGGTGATCCAGTCTGAAAGCAATGGTTCCACTCCATGTCTGGAGAGGGCATTACTTATGCTGGAGAAATTTGTTTTGTCGAAAGCACCTTCGATGTCAATGAAGGTACCCATACAAATGCTTTTATGTTGAATGGCTTCTTCTATCTGGCTAACAACCAAATGAAGGGCCGATTCTGTAGATTTGCCGGAACTATAGGCATGTTGATTCGCATGTAGTGGTATGTGTTTTAGGGCGCCGTCCCTCAGCTCCCTTTCGCATAGCCGTTCCAGCGCCTTTAACATAATGGAGGTTAGGCTAATGGGTCTGAAGGATTTTGCGTTTGGTAATCACTCTTGCCTGGTTTAGGAATGAAAATGACTTTCACTTCCCTCCATCCCTTCGGAACGTATCTAAAGGCCAGGCACGCTCTCATGATGGCGGCTAGTCTTTTGATGACCACTACACCACCCCATTGCAATAATGCAGGAAAGATGTCATCTGGACCAGCCGCTTTAAAGGGATGGAAGCTTTTGATGGCCCAATGGAGTTTTTCCATTGTTACCAGCTCGTGTACGTATTGCCAATCGTGTGTAGATGGGTTGTTTGGGACATCACGCCAGTTTATTACCTGAGTAAAGACGCATCCAGGGAAGTGAGTTTCAAGAAGGACGCGTCTGGTTTCTTCCGCTGATGTTGTAAACGTGTTGTCCGGCTTGCGAAGAGTTCCCGGCCCCACATCTTTCTGCTGAGCCAGTATCTTCCTTACCCGATTTGCATGCTGGCAGGACTCGATGTTGCCACAGAATTTTCGCCATCCCATGGTACTGTAGAGCCTGATGCATTTTTTGTAGCTGGATTTAGCAGCCCGGTAGTTATCCCAGTCCTCATCTAAGCTGGTGTTCATTGCCCTGTTAAGAGCCCTCCTCACCTTCTTACGCTTACGTTCGAGCTCCGGGCCCCACCAAGGTTGCTTCCCCGGTGTCGCAGGTGGAATTGTCTGCGGACACGCGTTATGGTAGCTCTCCAACATTGATTGTGTGAGGTCACTTACCTGCTTGTCTATTTGTATTGTGTCCACACAGGTCAATGGACCGTCAATTGACGCAAGCTTGGCGCCAAGAACTCTGGAGTACTTGGTTTTGTCCGTTTTGCGCGGGTTCCGCCTCGGTGGTGTTTCACGAGTGTGGGCTAAGAGGTTGAAGCGGATCCACCTATGGTCTGAGCATGAGGCCTCCTTCGAGACGTGCCATCCCGTTATTAGACTGGCTACTCCTTCCGATGCGAGGGTCAAGTCTATAATTGTTTGACTTCGTCTAGTGACGAAGGTGGGTTCAGAACCTGTGTTTAGGAGAGATAGGTTAGTTGTAAAAAGATATTCAACCAAATTCTTACCCCTGTCATTTGGCGTATCCATTCCCCATAATGGGTGGTGAGCATTGGAGTCAGTCCCAACGATTATCTCATACCCGGACCTCTCGCAGTAATTGACCAGTCAGGTGAGATCAAACGGGGGCGGCTCCTCTGACTCTGGCATGTAGACCGAGGCGAGGACTATCGCGATGTCCATGGCATCTCGCTGTATGTGCAGCCTTATTGCAGAAATATCCCTGGTACAGAATTCTGTTAAGGGTTGTGCTCTAATGTTTTTTGATATGTATATGCATGACCTAGGGTGGTCATGATCTGCAGCAAGGAAGAGCTTACCTCCTAAGTTAGAAAGTCCTCTGATGAGGCCGGCTCTGATCCACGGCTCTTGGATCAGTACCATGGCAGTTTGCTGGACCTCCAACCACTTACGCAGCTGAGCCGTCGCTGTTTGACTGTGGTGGAGGTTGGCTTGAAGGAGGTTAAATTGCAACGAAGGGGACGCCATCGCTGGGCGTATCCTCCTCGCCACTCTCAAGTGTGAGCCCCGCAAATAGGCCTCCAGATTCGGCCACTTCTGAACCCGGTGACAGTTAGGTCGTCCAGGTCTTCACCCGACGACAGGGCTGGGTCAGAATCTGGGACGGCAGGAGCGGCTATCCCTTTGTCGGAAGTTGCCGCGTCGCTGACCGTTGGGGCGTTGGTAGGGGCAGTTGCCCCTGTACGTGACAGTGTGGCTGTGGTGTGATCCCAGCCCTGAGGGACGTCGATAAACTTACCGTTCCGACCCCGAAACTTCACGTACACCTTTCCCAAACCAAAGGAGAGACGGCGTCCGTTCTTCATCAGCGTCGGAATTTGGTCCTCAGGGACTCCGACCACCACAAACCACCCACCAGGTTGTTTCTCTGCGTTCTGTAGTGTCCACTTCTTGATCTCCAGCCAACGATTCTGGTAGGCTAAAGCGCGCCCTATGTCACGCGAGTCCACCAGAACCCCCTGTTCATCGGGGATCAGGATGCCACAGCGGGCACGTTGCGGGATCTCTGACTGACTCCTGACCGTTAGCAAGATGCTGGAGGGGAGAGCCACATCGGCGACTGCACCCTTCAGCCAAGAGAGCGTGTGTTCATTGGAACACCAAAGTTTTAGGACCCCTTCCGCATACGTCGGCTTCCCGTTGAAGTCAGGTCCGTTTTGATCCTCTGGTGAGGACCAGGACTCGCTGATGATCCGTTTCTGGATCTCCGCGAGTACCCTGTCTGCTATGTCCTTCGTCACATGCCCCGTACGCGCGCAGGTGACTGCGACACTTAGGGGTGACTTGACGGCCTGGGCATATGACACGTTTCCAGTCCGATTGGAATCCCCGAGCCGCGGCCGTTTATGCTCCCCTCGAGGCGATGTTGACTCGTCGAGAGCCCGCTTGGCCTTGGCTCGGGCATTCCGACCGGGTCGGTTGGCAGACTTGTTGCGTTTGGTCAAGCCTTTCTCCTGAGCACCAGCCGGCAGTGCGTCAGATTTCGGGCGGTTTGCACCGTCCGTCTGCGCACGCCCACCTGCACTGGAGTAGGGCTGGTTGCTGGCTGGTTTATCCGGCGCTGCAACACTGACCTGGATGGGTGAGGAGGAGACGGTCGCGCTTGCTTGCAAGGTGCAAGCTGCAGCTGCTGGCTTGCGCCGCCTCCTGCGCTTTTTGTTCGCTTTCTCAACACCGCCGGCAGGGGGAGCGTCACTAGGTGGTTTAGTAGCGGGGTTCGGGCGATTGCCCTTACCCTTTTTGTGGCTCATGACCTGCTAGGCTGCGGAGAAAGCGTCGTTTATACGTCTGACCTCCGAAGAGGTTGACGCCATCGGGGTGGAAGGATGAGCACCGGTTTTACCCAGCACCTGCGTCCCGCCAAGTTTGGCACTGCCATCGGTTTTCACCGCGGCTGTACCCTTACCACAAACGTCCGTGAGTGGTTTTACGCCAGCAGACAAGGCTGCAGAGCCACCATTTCGGACCGAGTGTTGTTTGGAGGCGTCATCGGTTTTCACCGACTTCGCCCCAGTGACGGTAATAGTTGGCCTGTTATCCATTCTATTAGTGGTTATTAAATTCATCCTTCCGGCTTCCCACCCTCCACGGAGCCCGCACACATTGGGAACGTCCGAGAAATACAAACAGTTTCTCGGACGTTAGGACTACCGGAACAGATATAGAAGCAAGAGGCTGGCTTACTGCGCGACATCGGGCGTTCGATCGGGTTGGCGTCTGGGGCAAATCAGGCCTGCTCCAAACGACTAATCAACCCTCACTTACACCGTCAGCATGGCCTTTGCCCACCACATCAGCCATCTAAGACAGCTTCTGTGGACCCCCCACTTCTCGCCTGTGGCCCTCTGACGGGACACGTGGCCATTTCCCTACCTGTGGCTAGCAGGTAGGGCTGCCGTGTTGCTTGAAATCGGGACCAAAGGGGGCGTGTTGCCTCACGGACGCATTACCGCAAGCGCCGATTAGCTCAACCTCCCAGGACTCCATCATCCCCGCATACGGCGCTCACTGCGCAGGTCCTAGCACAGGTGACCTGTTACTCCTACCCGTGACTTTTCACTACGGGCCCGTAGCCACCCAGTCACAAGGGGCTACAGTTCGGAGTGGATTTGGGAGTAAAGAGGGGGGAAAACGGGAGATAGGCGTGGACTATGACAAAAGGGAGGAATGGTTTTAGTGGGGGAAAGCACCGGTGTTAGGAAATTAGGAAAGAAGGATTCGCTGGGAGAGGGAGTGGTGTGATGAGGTGTGGTGCTAATGGCGGTGAGAGGAAATTAGATAGGAGAATAGGGAAAGGAATTGGATACAGCTCTTAGCATAGACTAGGGAGAGGGCCGAAGCCAAGTCACTAGTCTAAGGTCCCGGGTGAGACGCCGTTGTTGCAAGTTGGCTCCCCCAACGGTCCCCAGATTACGGCGAGGCCCAAATTGGTCCCACAACATTCCCCCGGACCGCAATGGAAGCCAACAGGCAACACACACTTGGAGGCGGCTGGGGAGAACGCACCCATTCAATTCAAATTCAATTGGTAGCACAGGAGCGTTTGCACGTGACTTGTTAACAAACTTTCCTTCGTATTGGTGTCGATTCTCTTGTTCACGAACTAAACTTATTTTAAACTATGGCTCTCTCTAATAGTAGATACATGAAAGGGATGGCAACAATTTTAGAACAGTCCAAAATAGTCGGAATTTAAATTTCCATACAACTTTAGTTATGATCTCAGAACATTCCCACTAAAATACAAAGTATAACACGGAAACTTGATAGTTCTAAAATTGTTGCCATCTCTTGTATCTACTATTAGTAAATTAATTAACAAAAACAAAAAACCCGACTGCGTGTAAAAATAACAGAAAAAAAGATATAAACAAGACTTATCAACACGCAGTCGGAGGCTACGTATGTTTTTGGTCATGAATTACATAATAGTTCCTATGTAGCCTCCGCCTGCGTGTTGATAAGTCTTGTTTATATCTTTTTTTCTGTTATTTTTACACGCACTCGGGTTTTTTGTTTTTGTTAATTAATTTTTTTATTTGAAATTTTTTAGTTTTGTTATCATGTTTTATTTATCATACTATTAATGTTTTTTTTGAAAAGTCAAATTCTTTTTTAACGTTGAATATTTTGTTGTTTTTTAGCATTTCTCATTCTAAATTACATTTTAACATTTAAGTTGTATATATTTTTGAAAAGCATTTATAAAACCCCTTATTTTGATACCCCACTCGATAGGTTTCGAGGGTAAAAAAAAAATTTTTAAGCCGTAATTTGGCGCCAAAAAGCGGCCATTTTAATTTTTATAATTTTGATATACCCAGTGTCACTCTCACAATTAAGACGAATCTAACGACACCTCACAAGTTAAAATCCATCAAGCCGTTTAGGCTGCAGGGCGTGCCAAAGAAATATACATACATACATACATACACTCGAAAAACATAACCCTCCTTCTGGCGCAGTCGGGTAATAAAAGAGAGAGCGATAGTTTAAAAAAGTTTAGTTAAATATGCCAAGCACGTAGAGGAAACCCAGCCCAGGCGAGCACGTTTTTTTCTCTAGATGAAAAATCGGGATTTTGGGCGTCCCGCTCAGGGAGCTGGCGGGATGCGACCACCTGAGAGGGCTGAAAAACGGGACGTCCCGCCAAAAGCGGGACATCTGGCATCACTTTTAGGGAAGTAGTAGCCCGTTTATTTCGCTTTAGGTACGCTCTCGTGGACTCACGGGGTAGCCTCGAGAGTAAAAGTATTTTTTTAGTAGCGAGGGCTTTCAAGAATAAAAATGCACAACAACGTCGTTAATTAATTTTTTTTTTAAATTATATATACTTAATTTAAAAAAAAATTCTAATAAATTTATTTTATATTTAATTTAAAAACTAAATGTACCTACATCACAGGACAAAGTAGGTAGTGCCGCGAGCGACGCAGACTTTTTGGAGGTGTGGCTTTTCCTGGCTGGGCCACCATCAATCAATCAATCAACTCGGCCTATCGCAGTCCACTGCTGGACATAGGCCTCTCCCAAGTTGTGCCACAACGCTCGGTCCACCATGACCGATTCCAATTCTGATTGAACAGAAAAATGGTCGCTAATTAGTTGAAACCACAGACCAATAAGCCTTACTTGTCTGTGGCCCGTGTATAAATAAAATCCTGTATTCGCCCTTGATATAAAGGTGGTAAACGAAGGCACATGGTGTTCAACTTCAGCAGTTCGTATGAAAGTAAACTTTACAGTTTACGATGTTACTTGCTTTGCTACTTCTCAGAGTCGTTAGGTATCCATGGTCAGATCAGTTAGTTAGATTGATCTGACCACGACCACTGTTCATCATCATCATCATCATTTCAGCCGAAAGACGTCCACTGCTGGACATAGGCTTCCCCCAAGCACCATGTTGGGGGGATATGCCATAATCGCCACGCTTGGCAGGCGGGTTGGCGATCGCTGTTGGTTGGTTAAATACTCAGAGAACGCTGCTGCCCATCCTCTAGTGAATCCCTTAGTCGCCTTTTACGACACCCAGGAGAAGATATGGGATGGTGCAATTATTTACTTCCGGCACCACGCGGAACCTCTTCTGTTCTTATCCCCAATTCAATTTATTTGGGTTCGGCGCAGCATGTCTTTTCTTCCATAGGTACATAGGTACCTACATCTATCATAAAGAAGAGTGTGTGTGACATACCGAATTAATGGCGTTGGTTGCGACTTGAAGCATAAGAATAGAAAATAATACTAGTATTATTATTTATTTTATGCTTGAAGGCCAATTCTCGTAATTAAAAACGTTCAAAATATAACGATTTAAATTGTGGAAAGAAAAAATCGCTCACGAGCAGGATTCCAACCTGCGACTCCTGGCTCAGTACGCCAGTGCTTTAGCCACTAAGCTACCGTGAACACTGCTCGTGGTAACGAAATTCTCATCCACTTGGTACCTACATCTTTGGGTGACGATCAAAATATAGTTCCAAACTAATCTCAATATCCTGTCAGCACAGACATAGTAAAAAATATAGACGAAGTTCTGGGACCAATCATAGTGAATACAACAAAACCGTGCTCCTCCGTGTACAAACCCGAGTTCACGCGCACACATGCACCTTAAACCGTGCTCACCTCTCGCAGTACACTTGTCGTGGCATAGTCCAGTAAGCATCGCGAATACAAATATCCTACAGGTGCTGAGGTGCATGATATGTGCGTGAGCACTGGTTTGTACACGGAGGAGCACGGTTTTATTGGCTTCACTATTATTGTTCGCAGCACTTTGTCTATATTTTTTACTATGTCTGTGCCTGGCAGAACATGTTCCTGATTGTTGTTTATTTATATGTCGGTCAGGTCATTAACGTCGCCAATAAAAGTCGGCAATCGGAAACATCTATTGTCGTGGTCAGGATATTGAGATATGATATAAGGCACTGAGATCAGTTTGGAACTATATTTTGAAAGTTTTTAATTACGAGAATTGACCTTCTGGTGTCTGATACCAATGAAGAGACTGGATCTTGTTTCAGTAATTCAGTACAACAATTGTAACTCGACGAACGGCGTCACTTTGCAGTTACAATTTGTCAGACACCAGTTTTATAAGCAGTCACTGCACGGTACATCGAGCAATTAAAACTTTAAAACCTATACCTGAAAACCTCTTAAGGGGTTATTGTACTCATCTGTATGAACAACTTTTACTATAGACCAAACCTAAAATCGCGAAAAAAATATCAGATGTTTCCTACATTTTGTTGATATACTTATGTGACCATTATTAGGGAACAGCAGATTTTTTATTTTTAAGGGAGTTTGGGCCTTTATTTACAGCAAGGGTGTATTTGGTATTTTGCCACTTTTAACTACATTCTTCCCACCCTCACCTATGGAGCGCAGACGTGGTCGTTAACACTTCGTCAAAAGTCCGCACTCGAGGTCTGTCAGCGAGCAATGGAACGCAGTATTTTGGGGGTCAAACTTACTGATCGTGTAAGAAACTCGATACTGCGTTCCCAAACTAAAATTGCAGACGTAGGTCATACGGCTGCCAAGTTAAAATGGAACTGGGCTGGCCACATCTGCCGCATGCCGGAGGGGCTATGGGCGAAACTCACAACAGAGTGGATCCCAGAAAGCCGGAAACGAAAACGCGGTAGACCCAGAAGGAGATGGCGGGATGAGCTGGACTCCTACTTAAAGGATTGGCCACAAATTGCCATAGACCGCGAAAAGTGGAAGAAAGGAAGGGAGGCCTTTGCCCTGCAGCCTGCAGTGGGACAAAACAGGCACGTAAAAAAAATAATAATAATAATAATTAGGTACCAAAATGATAAAGTCGACTCAGTTACACATAATTTGAAAAGCACTTTTTTTCTTTTCCTAAAGAACACGAGTAGTTCTACGATCTAAAATATAATGGATAGGTAATAATAATTATTTTATTATTTTTAAAATTTTAACGTATTTACGCATGCAATGCATTTAATTTCGATACCACGAGCAGTGTTCACGGTAGCTTAGTGGATAAAGCACTGGCGTACTGAGCCAGGAGTCGCAGGTTCGAATTCTGCTCGCGAGCGATTTTTTCTTTCCACAATTTATATCTTTGGATAGTAATAATTTATAAGTGTTTAAATAAAAGATAGATATTTAAAACTTGTAAGGTTAAAAAAAGAACAAGTTGCGTTTCTATAAACATCTGAAAACTCTAGCCCCGATTATGATCTACCTAGATTAAAATCGGCTCTAGGTAGGTAGGAATGGCTTCGCGGAGCACTCCTGGGGGTCTACTCCCGTTCGACGATATTCTATAAATCGTACGTTTCATCGCACAATTTGCTACTCCGGTCAACCATCGTTCCCTTATCGCATGCGATGATCGTGTTTTGACGTTTGTTTTTCTCATCTCCGGTAAATTGTATACAGCTATGAACCGTAGTCTATCTTAATTGTGCCTTTTTTATGTGCCTATCTTTATTATATAAGTATCAGTCGGAACGAAAATTCGTACTTCGTTTGTCGTTCGTAAAACGCGAGTAGACCTACTGATCATTTATCGGACCAGCTAAGAACATAATGTCGGTCTAATGCTCAATGGTAGGGTGCAACGGTACTTATTATAATTCAAGGTTTATGCTTTAATTTACGTTTCTTTTAATAGCGGAAGTGGGCAAGGAAACCCCGCGTCCAGTATCAAACAATCATCATTATCATATTATTTTGGACAACAATTATTCCAACTGTAAATAAACTGCCATATTTAAGTCTAGAACACTAGTGTGTGTGCTTAGCATTAACATCACCTCCCAGGATGAATTTCTGTCCGAGTAGCTTCATAAGACTCAAATAATAATCTCTTTTTATAGCGAATCTTGGTGGCGAATACAAGGATGCTATATTAACAGGATATGTGCGAGTCTTGACACATATAGCTACGGCTTGAATTTCTCGTTCTTCATGTTTGAAATTTCATACTGGGAAAGGTTTTCTTTTACTATAACGGCACTCCCACCCCTAGCAGAAATGTCAGGATGTAATGCCTGATAAACATTATTGAATATGACATTGTCTGGTGAAGTGGGATTCCGATACCAAGCACACATCAATGTTTTCTGTATTTAGGACTACTCGGAGTTCTCGCTGATGTTGTATTTGCATTTCATGCCATAATTTTTACTGAAATTTTATAAGAGATTTTTTAGGTTTGGCTACCTCAGCACCATTTTCTAACTTTTTAAGGCCTCCATCAAACGAAGATATTATTTTAATAATTTCATCCAATCCAACTCACCATCCAAACTAGTATGTGGTTGGATTACATTATTATTGTTGGCTTTGCGATCACCTGAGCTTAGGATTGTTTTTGCAGGTTTGGCTTGCTTGTTGTTAGCTGCATATTCATAATGTGCTGCTTATTGATTTCATAAAACCACTTTTTTTGTTGCTTTATTCTTGACGTTCTGCGTTTCTTTGGCTACAATACGTCCTCTACAGTTAGCAGGATGTGGTTACAGTTAGTAGGATGTGGTTACAGTTAGCAGGATGTGGTTCACCGCAATGCACACCTTTTGGTTTCTCTTCTGCTGGTTTCTTGCAGTCACAGGTGAGATGTTTGCCGTGTTGTGTCACACATCCCGGCTCCTTGGAGCAGTATATCCGCGTCTGACCATACGCCTGACATCTCTTGCACTGGGGAACTAATCTTGAAGCTTTGGTGGGATGAACTTCAACTTTACATCCCAGTATTAATTTAATACCATAAATCTTATTCATTCCTCCTCGTTGCTAAATGTCAACATAAACATATTGAGAGGCTCTTTCGTCTTCCAGCTCAGTTTGTTTGCTGCTTCTTGGATCTAATAGTCTTTATTTTGCAGATCTTGAATAATCCTTTCTGTTTTACAGGTAAAATGAAGGTTTTTGACCATCACTCATAGGTCTGCTTTTTGTTTTCATAAGCGTGCCATACATATTTGCCTTCAGACAGAAATTTCATAAGAGACTTATAAGTGTCCTCAGTTCTAGTATTTATTTTGGCACATTTACCACTCACGATTTTAGTGGTGAACGAATCTCGTGGCTGATCATCAGCTAATGAGTCAAAGAAGGCTTGGTAATTCTTAACGCCATCTAATATTATAGGAGGTGGTTGTGGTGTCCTCTTTACTTTTGATGTTTCATTATAACTGTCTCCCGTCTTTTCGGTTGATCGATTTGAGTGGGCGATGAGTTCAATTATTTTTTTCCTGCTCGTCACTCGTATCCACTCTGTTTCCTTTGCTAGTACTTCTTCGTCAGTGTTGTATTCAACACACTGAGTAGAACTTTCCATAGGAGCAGCCATTAAGTTAATATCAGCTACTTATTTTTGCTGTGTGAACATCTTCACTTGTTGTTGCAGTTCTTCAATCTGGGCCTGCAGGTTTTGTATTATCTGATGTAATTTTTCGTCTTGCGTTTTCTCTTTGCTGAATGCTTTGTACAGGTTTTTTTTCGTTTTTCGGGGTTTATGTTTTGTTTCGGTTTTCAGTTCAATTGAAGTGTTTGACGTCATATTTGTAGCAAACTAATAACAATTGTTTCCTTCGCGCACACCTTCTCGTAGGTCAGGCCTTGCGCAACGGTAAGTGGGACAACGCGACGAGCGGCACGGCCGGCGCACGGTTTTTGCCGTGTCTGCACTTTATTATAAACTAGCTGTGCCCGCGACTCCGTCCGCGTGGATGTCGGAAAATAACATCGTGTTATAATTATGAACACAATATCTTCAAATATATACATATAAGCGCCTACACAGACGATTACACTATTTACCGACCATACTATATTTTGTTTTTACAACCAACCGGCTAAGGTGATGGAATTTCATGGAGTTAGCCCTAAACTCCCTCATTCTGAGAAGACGCTCGTGCCCAGCAGTGGGAAGTAATTGGGCTGATTATGTTATTCTATAACACTAACCACATCTCTTCTTATGCTGAGAAGAGGCCCGTGTCCAGCAGTGGGACTGTAATGTGGTGGTAATGTTATGTTATTCTAGAATACTAATAATATCCAGTTCATTAACTCTTCTCATTTTGAGAAGAGGGCCATACCCAGTAGTGGGACAGTAATGGGTTGACTACGTTATGTTATTCTATATTTTCTAGTTTCTTAACTCTTCTCGTTCCGAGAAGAGGTCCGTGCCCAGCAGTGGGGCATTAGGTAATGAGCTGATTATGTTATGATAATCTATTAAACTAACAATATCCAGTTCCTTAACTCTTCTCATACCAAGAAGAGGACCATGCCCAGCAGCGGGACAGTGATGGGCTATGTTATGTTTTTCTATATTTTCTATAATACTAATAGAATCCAGTTGTATTTTTAGGAACCTGCAACCTGCAACCTGCATCCAACCAACAATCATGACCTCTACTTTGTATGCAACTTAATACAATAGAGGGGTCAAGCTGTACCGCTGGATCTACTCAACCGATTCAGATAAAACATACCCTATATTTTAAGTTAGACTAATACCAATACAAATGCTAAGTTTCATTACGATCCGTTCAGCCGTTTTCACGTGATGAGGTAACAAACAGACAGACAGACATAAATTTTTTAAACGATTGATTCGTGTTCTATAGCTTATTTCTAGTCCCCCTAGCCGGTTTTCGCGAAAAAAAACTCAATGTACAGACTTTTCGACCTTTACAGTTTTATTATAGTATAGATTGTATTTATTACTAGCTGTGCCCGCGACTCCGTCCGCGTGGATGTCGGAAAATAACATCGTGTCATAATTATGAACACAATATCTTCAAATATATACATATAAGCGCCTACACAGACGATTACACTATTTACCGACCATACTATATTTTGTTTTTACAACCAACCGGCTAAGGTGATGGAATTTCATGGAATTAGCCCTAAACTCCCTCATTCTGAGAAGACGCTCGTGCCCAGCAGTGGGAAGTAGTGCCCAGCAGTGGGAAGTAATTGGGCTGATTATGTTATTCTATAACACTAACCACATCTCTTCTTATGCTGAGAAGAGGCCCGTGTCCAGCAGTGGGACTGTAATGGGCTGGTAATGTTATGTTATTCTAGAATACTAATAATATCCAGTTCATTAACTCTTCTCATTTTGAGAAGAGGGCCATACCCAGTAGTGGGACAATAATGGGTTGACTACGTTATGTTATTCTATATTTTCTAGTTTCTTAACTCTTCTCGTTCCGAGAAGAGGTCCGTGCCCAGCAGTGGGGCATTAGGTAATGAGCTGATTTTGTTATGATAATCTATTACACTAACAATATCCAGTTCCTTAACTCTTCTCATTCCAAGAAGAGGGCCATGCCCAGCAGCGGGACATGTTATGTTATTCTATATTTTCTATAATACTAAAAGAATCCAGTTGTATTTTTAGGAACCTGCAACCTGCATCCAACCAACAATCTTGACCTCTACTTTGTATGCAACTTAATACAATAGAGGGGTCAAGCTGTACCGCTGGATCTACTCAACCGATTCAGATAAAACATACCCTATATTTTAAGTTAGACTAATACCAATACAAATGCTAAGTTTCATTACGATCCGTTCAGCCGTTTTCACGTGATGAGGTAACAAACAGACAGACAGACATAAATTTTTTAAACGATTGATTCGTGTTCTATAGCTTATTTCTAGTCCCCCTAGCCGGTTTTCGCGAAAAAAAACTCAATGTACAGACTTTTCGACCTTTACAGTTTTATTATAGTAATATAGACTAGAGCAAGCGTACGACGCGACTGTTCTAAGCAAAAATCAACAATACTCTCGGAACCCTATACTATGCCCGAAAAGCTCTTGGTCGTTTTTTTTAAACCACTTGCATGCTTTGCTTACTCACATCTCCGGCGTATCCGACTGGTAGGTTAGGTTAGTAGGTTTATAAACCCTGCATGCCTGTTTGCATGCTGTCCATCACCATTTTACGACAAATAATAAAGTTATAAACATTCTCATGGAATAAACAAAACAACGGGAAGTGGCATACGGCTACCGCAACCGTGGCACAAATAAGCGCAGATGCGCAACATTAACTTAATCGCGCTTAGTTTCCCGCTGCGACGCTATGACGTCTCGAATGCTTAAGGTCTGTTTTTTCTCTCCTGTCTTATTTAGTAAACAATCTTGGCACGTCTCTTTAATCAAATAACGACTGAAAAAATACAGGATGATTTGTAATTCGACCTATTCCATGAAATGGGTTATACTAGAGCTCATTTGCAACAAAATGGTCACGTAAACCAGGGGGCGGGCGCCAGTCTGTTGTTTTCGAGTTATAGCAGTTAAAAGTATTTTTTTCCCGTCTTCGAAGGGAAAAATACTAATTGTGAAATAACTACCCTACTCTGGGCACTCGATTGACATTTTCCTGAAAGCTGATGAATGAACAATTACTATCATACAAAATTCATGGCCAACATTTTCATAACCTCGGAAATAAATGGTTATAACAAGTTATAAAACAGAATCATCCAAGTACCCTTTTCATTGCAGAGAATTACTCGAAAAAAATGTTTGACATTTGGCGTACAAATTACAGAAATAACATCCTCAATTTATAAGCTTTCCAAAATGGTCCAGAAGTGGTCAAGTTTCACAAAGGCTTGGAAATAAAATGCAGTAATAGCAGAAATGGGAGCACTTTGCTTGAAGTCATTTTCTAAATTTGTCTTTTTCTAGGCGAGTAACCCATTATCATCGTTATCTATTTACCTACTCTATGTTAACATTTCTGTTTGATGGCTATTTCTACTAATTGAAAAATATTTGAAGGGATTGGCGCTGATAGCCGAAACACAGGCTTTGCCTAGTTCGGCTACAGATGCTTTAATAATTTTTGTACAATGAAAACATTGCCTATGTATAATTTGAAACTATGTACTATTTTCGTAAATAAACGTTATTTATTATTATCAACTCAGCCTATCGCAGTCCACTGCTGGACATAGGCCTCCCCCAAGTTATACTATTGTGTAATTAAGGTTGAATGAATTCCTGCGGCATGTTTTGGTCGATCAGAGATCATTGTAGTCCATGAAAAACCAATAAGTGGGATTGGGAGACAGGAGGAGTTCCTTCTTAGAGATGAAGGCACTAAGATTGCAACAGTCTCGTCACCTGATCAGTATTAGGTGGCTGGTAGTCCTGGATATCACTACCACCTACCACTACCATCACCAACACCACAGGTGGTGGTTGCCTACCACTTTAAAGACTAACAAGGTCTTTTGCCATTACGAACGGTCCGAATGGATGTTAAGGGCTTACATCAGGCAATCTCTGAACGAAAAGCAGCAAGTTGAGGTGCTGCAAATGATGTTGTGAGTACCGTAGGTCGTCAGAGGTGGCTCAGTCTTCCTCCGAGATAGTGATAGGATGTATGAGATTCCTGTATGGGTAAGAGAAAACACACAAGGTTGAGAAGCACATCCGTATGAGCTTTCCTCATGTGCAGCGCGACAGCACGTCTCGGGGGATGTTTGAGCCAACTCGCTACTGTTCTCTCAGAGATTGCTTGATGTAGGCCCCCCTTAACAACCATTTGGACCGTTCGTAATCGCAAAAGACCTCGTTAGTCTTTAAAGTGGTAGGCAACCACCACTTGTGGTAGTGGTAGCCTGGACTACCAACCACCTAATCCTGAGGTGACGAGACTGTTGCAATCTTAGTGCCTTCATCTATAAGTAGGAACCCCTTATCTCCCGATCCCACTTCTTGCTTTTTTATGGACTACAATGATTTCTGATCGACCAAAATGTGCCGCAGAGTTTCATACAACCCAATGATATTACATACTTATGTAAAATCATTGATACAACCCAAATTACACTGTATAACCAAACTCGCCTCGAACAAGACATAAATTTAGAAAATGACGTCAAGCAAAGTGTTCCGCTTTCTGCATTTTATTTCCAAGCCTTTGTGAAACTTGACCACTTCTGGACCATTTTGGAAAGCTTATAAATTGAGGATGTTGTTTCAGTGATTTGTACGCCAAATGTCACACATTTTTTTCGAGTAATTCTCTGCAATGTTGGTACTTAGATGACTCTGTTTTATAACTTGTGATTTATGACCATTTATTTCAGAGGATATGAAAATGTTGGCCATGAATTTATACGATAGTAATTGTTCATTCACAAGCTTTCAGGAAAATGTCAATCGAGTACCCAAAGTAGGATAGATTTTTCATAATTATCATTTTACAATCCGAAGACGGAAAAAAATAACGTAAAACTGCTATAACTCGATTACAAATGACTGGCGCCCCCTGGTTCACGGGACCATTTTTGTTACAAATGAGCTCTAGTATAACCCCTTTCATGGAATACGTCGAATTACAGATCACTTTGTATAATTACTAGTTTTGCACAAGTAATCGGGTTTAAAAAAAAAATTGTGTGTGAAATTATTATCACAATGTCGTTTTATGCGACTGCCCACAAAAAGAAATGTAATTATTATTGCCGAATGGCATTAAAGGCCAAAATTAATATCCTATCTATCGGACGCTTTACCCTACTAGAGATAGAAATTTGACATATTTTGTATGGAGCTTATGTCAAATTCCTAACTCTAGTAGATAGGATACTATATTCCTAACTCTAGTGGATAGATTGGATATTAATTTTGGCCGTAAAAAGACATGCCAAGATTGTTTACTAAAAACAGAGATAAGGAGAAATACTAGATTATATAGACCAAATAACATAATTGTTATTTGTGTTTTTAAATGTACAATTTTTAACGTACTAAGTAATCGTAAGGGCACTTCTACTTGTGTTCTTTATTTCGTGAACATTCCTGTTTTTTACAATTTCGGATTTTTTTTACAGAAAATTAATGATACGGTAAAACAAACATACATAACAATAAACTAATAACCATAGAAAAATGTTTTGTTGTAATTGAAATCATCAGTGATTAGAAAAAAGGATAATTAAAAATCTTACCTTTGAAAACATGGGAATTATATTTTCGGATAAACGAAAAAATGTAAATCAATAAGTTAAATTTTTTCGGGTTGACAATATTAGGAGTTTAAAACTATAAATGAAGTATTTCAGAAGAATGTTCGCACTTTACAAAGTGATTATCTATACATAAAAATTAATAAAACCAACCTATATTTCAATTTGTGCTTTATTTATGAAAAAAATTGTAAATTATCCTACAATGAATCTCCGAATGAATTAGACTTACATATCGTTTTATGTATCAAATACATTATTTTGCTCGGCGCCAGATCAAACCACATAAGAACAATATAGTTTAAAATATTATCTACAGAATCCGTCCTCGGCGATTCGATTACCAAAAATACAATCTTCGTTCGGTCCCCGGCGGGCGGCGGCGGGCGGCGGCGGCGGGGGGTATGTACAGCGCGAATATACAGCGGGCGGCTCAGCGCTCAGCCGAGCAGCGCCTCCATGGTGTAGGGGTGCGGCGGGGGCGGCGGGCGCGGCGCCGGCTGTCAGTCCAGGATCACCAGCTGCAGCGGCGCCGCGCCGCCCGCCGCCTTGCCCACCGCCGCCGCGCCGCCGCGCATCGCCCGCCAGGGGGCGCGCGCGCCGCGCCGCAGCTCGCCGCACGACAGCACGCGCCGCGCCGACCTGCACACACAAGCGTTACCAGACATGCGTGAGCTGCAGCTCAGCTCACGTGTGTGAACAGGCTCGCAGATCTGTAGCAGGGGTGTTACGGATATTCGCAGTAACTTCATCTGCATCAATTAATGCGGAGCTTTCACGGATGCGGATTCATAACAACATACTTGAACAAACAACTCATGACATGTAAAGAGAGTAGGTGGTAACGGAGTGGTATCCTTTATCTCTAGTGCATTGATATGATAGTGATTTGATATGCCAATTATTTTTTATATTCTTTATTGTACACACGGCTACACATCAAGCTGTACATTTCCAGTATAAGCTGACCTCGCATTGTATAGGTTTTCCTTACAACGCGAGGTCAGCCTTTACTGGTTTTGTACAGCTTGATGTGTAGCCGTGTGTACATACACCAAACGAAAACAAAGACAGTAGTTTACAGATACATTAGATTCAGATAGATTATGGAACAGGGCTGAGGTTGCGTATTCTTTAACGGCCAAAATTAATATCCAATCTATCCACGATTTATTCTTTAAATCGTTAGATTTCGTTTCGCATGCGTAAAATGCGTTAAAATAATAAATAATTAGTAAGGGTAGGCATATCTATACGACTTTGAATTAACTGCAAAGTTAGTCGAGTCGGTTAAGAAACACTGTTTCTTAATAAGATATCGCTGACGTCACCCAAAGATGTACCAAGTGGATGAGAATTTCGTTACCACGAGCAGTGTTCACGGTAGCTTAGTGGCTAAAAGCACTGGCGTACTGAGCCAAGAGTCGCAGGTTCGAATCCTGCTCGTGAGCGATTTTTTCTTTCCACAATTTAAATCGTTAGATTTCGTTTCGCATGCGTGAAATGCGTTAAAAATAATAGATAAATAATAATATCTATTTAGTTTTATCGGAATTACATCGACGATGAAGTGACAAAACCTCCTAACTGTATGTTACAAAGAAATACCAACTTACTGTTTTATTCTTTGATTATAATAAATAAATAAATGAATAAATGATTTGATTTATATATTAATCAAAGTGATAATTGTAAAAAGTTAATTGTAATAAAATTACAGTTAAGAGGTGTTGTCACTTCATCGAACGTCGACATATGTATTCAAAATTTTAGGTTCCGGCTGCTCAGATAATGGGTTCTGGCTTAAAATCAACTCACAAGATCTGCAGAAGGGCAGACAGACAATGGAGTAAGTTAAATGAAAGCTTTTAATTACACATTATTTTCGCCTAGCCTAAAGATTTTGAAGGAAAATTACATTATATGGATCTGATGCAGAATGACCACTTCTCAAAATGTCAACACGACGCAAAACGACCACTTCTAAGAATGTCCACTTCGCATACTGACTACTTCTCAAAACGTTTACTTAAAATGACGGTATCGCTAAATGTCCACTTCGCAAAATGTCTTTTTCTTCTTTCCCTGGTGCCATTATAGTACTTCGCAAAATGTCTACTTAAAAAAAAGATGTAATCAGATATGTGTTATAGTGTATTTAATCTAAGAAGTGTCACAGTTTAACCATCTATACAGTTGTCCGACGTATTTTACATAATCAGTCTGTAGAATATGCAAATTAGAGGAAAAAGGAAAATATATACAAAAAAAAACCAAGTAAAAAAACAAATATGGCGAAACTTATACGAAAATAGTTGTAGTAACAAATTAAAAAAACTTATTTTAATTGTAAATTGGACGTTTAGCTAAGTGGCCGTTTTGCGTCGTGTTGACATTTTGAGAAGTGGTCATTCTGCCTTAGATCCCATTACATTTATATCTGTATTAGGGATAGTTGCACATAGTTTAGCAGAAAGGATCTTCACAAAATTTTAAAAACAAAATGTTACTCTTCAGAATTGTGTTGTCAAAATTTCAAACTGCTTGGATTACGAGAGCGGGCTAAAATTTTACTAGCAACATTTGTAGCAGACAGACGAACAACGAAGCAAGTTAATCATCAAAAGTTTTCAATAACTATCCTAGTAACGGCTGTATGTGGATTGGATCCTTTCTGCTAACGGCCAAAATTACTATTGAATCTATCTGATTTACCCTACTAGAGATAAAAATTTGACATATATTGTTTTTTTTTTATAGTATAGGATGGCGAAACGAGCTTTAGCTCATCTGATGTTAAGCGGTTACCTTTGCCCATAACAACTGCAATACCACCTAGGCTGTTGCCTGTATGAAGCTTATGTCAAATTCTTATCTCTAGTAGTGTAAATCGTGGATAGATTGGATATTAATTTTGGCCGTAAACCACGTCCAGTTAGGAAATGTTTGTGTTATCTTAAAAGTAATCGATACCGTGCAGTCGGGCGGGCGCGGCTCGGCTACTCACTTGGCGGTCTCGGTCGCTCGGAAGTAGAGGTCGTCGGGCGCGTCCATCCAGGAGATCACGTGCCGGCGGCCGCCTCGCCCGCTTATGTTCGTCGGCTTGCCGTTCACCTGCACACGGTACGAGCTCGTTACAATCATGGCATAGTAAAATGTTTCACCAGGTACTCTTTTCCCGTGACAGCGACAGCTAGGTCACGTGATTGCCTCCGTACTACGTCATTAACTGTGGAGCCAATAGCGGGCTGTTAGCTTGACACTTGTCAGTTTGATGTGCTGCCACTATGTGTAAATATTTTACCCGAGCAACATGCATTTTTTCATTTACTTAAATATAAATATTTTTGGGTCATTTTTACACAGCACCATCTAGTCCCAAACTAAGCAGAGCTTGTGCTATGGGTACTAGACAATGGATATAATACATATATACTTTTTTTATTGTAAATACTTACTTATAATACATAAGAAACACCCAGACCAACACAAACACTTATGTTCATCACACAAATATTTGTGTCCTGTGGGAATCGAACCCACGATTAGCACCACCCACCCACCCTCATGATTAGCACTCCGACGCTCGACCCACTAGACCACAGACGTCGTCGCTTGACTCGCGTCGACTTGCTTCTGTAAAGAAGCACTTTTGAACTAGTAATTTTATACTAACACGAGATAACAAATAGTGAGGCTAGTTAGGAATTTATTTTATATTCATTATGAACAATTGATGAATGGCCAGATGGACTGTAGTGAGTTAGTATCCCACATATCCCTAAATGTTTCATACAGAATACCCCGATACCCAATAACCACAATAATCCAACTACCTACAAATAAAACCAACATAGGCTTAAACTCTCCTCTCGTAAGAATGTGTAGTGATTTAAATTCATTCATGAAGTCTGTGCAAGATTTTTTTACAAAAGACTAGAATTTTTTTTCGATCAAGAATATTGAAGTCCTTGAGTATCAAAAAATCGGCCTAAATTTAAGTAGTTTGTAGAAGTATATAAAAAAAAAAAGTTGTGTTTTTGGTTTTTTAGGAGTATTAGTTTTTAATTTACTTTAAGTCGTCTTGATTAGCCAATGTTGTGTTTACCCGTAATTGGCATACGTATAAGGACAATACTATACTGTATTATTTGGTAATAGTGTTAATATGTATGTTGTGGGCGAAACTTATGCAATAAATAAACAAACATCTCCATAAATATATTGAAGATATCAATCAATGGCGCTCTGAGGAATTGTTCGACCTTATACCAGCCGCTGACTTCCACCATCGTACCACCCGCTATAAATCTAAATTCCATCCTCACCATCTTGATGATTGGTGGTCAACTACAAATAAAACCGGCCAAGTGCGAGTCGGACTCGCGCAGTAAGGGTTCCGTACCTCTCAATATGTCTATGTTTGTCTTATTTTTAGTATTTGTTGCGAAACTACATAATATGCACTATAATCTGACCAAGTTTGACGCTGGTATGTATTACCGTTTTGAAAATAGAGCAGGAACAAAAACGTTGAAAAAAATGCATGTTTTTTGAGGTTTCTTGTATGGGGACCCCCTTTGGTTTTAGACTTTTTTTTGTTTTTAGTATTTGTCGTGATACATATATTCTGAGAAAATTTCAACCGGTTACCTATTACCGTTCAAAAGATACAGCCCTGTGACAGACAGACGGACGGACGGACAGCGTAGCGAGAGTAATAGGGTCCCGTTTGGAACCCTTCGGGTACGGAACCCTAAAAAACACTGATCGTGACGTAGCTTCGTGGCATCGCGGGAAGAGAAAACCTGGTGAAACACCTTATTATATGGTTACAATCTTGTTCGGCGCGGACGGATGGTTACGGAGAGTGGGGACTACTGACGTGTGTGAAGACGTGCGCGGGCAGCGGCTGCCCCGTGGCCTGCGCGCGCGCACACATGGCGGCGTACTGCTCGCGCGACGGCCGCTGCATGGGCGCCGGGTGCTTGTTGGGCCGCTTGGCGGGCGGGGGCGCCGACACCGCGCCGCCTGCTCCTGCGACAAGCGTTGTACTCACAGAAACAACGACGATAGCCACGGGTCGGAATAGGTACAGCTAATGTGCCTAAAGAGTAAAGTTCAAAGAACAGAGACTAAAAAAGTGGAGACTTCCATAAGACAACATACGAATATTTGTTTTTGATAAATAAAAAAAATATTTGTGTGATGAACATGAGTGTTTGTGTTGGTCTGGTTGTTTCTTATGTATTATAAGTATGTATTTACAAAAAAAAAGTATATAAGTATTATATCCATTGTCTAGTACCCATACCACAAGCTCTGCTTAGTTTGGGACTAGATGGTGCTGTGTAAAAATGTCCCGAAGATATTTATTTATTTATTTATAAATAAAATGCAAATGAAAATAATATTCGTTTTTTTTTCCTCTACCTTGTTAGTTGTAATTATTAAAGCTGGTATGTAAATTACATTAGCTTCCGCGCTTACTTACGTCGTTCAAACGAAAATAAGGAGATAACCTTTATTTATTTTAAACAATAAAAATTATGCACTCTTTTTTTTTTATAACAGAAACAAGAATTGAATTCGGTAGTTGTTTTACTTTACTAATTTAAGTTGTACTTAAGTAATTCGGAACAAATATTCCGAAAAAAAAATTCTCGTAAGGAAGTCTCCAGTTTTTTTGTCTCTGTTCTTTAAACTTTAGGCACATTAGCTGTACCTATTCCGATCACTGACGATAACACACACACTGTTAAAAATATTTCAAATTCCGCGTACCTGTCGCTGTTTCCAAAATGAGCGTGAAAAAATACGATAAATTTAATAATTTATTTCAATATATTTTTACATCATTTAAATAATCATAACACGTTTTTACATAACAAATCTAACGGTACTGACTGTCGAGGCCGTTGATGTCGTCGTACGCGCGTCTCTTGAGGGGCTGCGCGGGCGCAGTTTCGGCGCGGCGTGCTTCTATTTCTGCACGCGATAGTACGCGTTCGTACATTAGGCTGCCATCTGAAAAAAACAAACACGTTTTTGTATATCGGTCTTGACATGAAACTCAAATATTGAGTCGTTCCTGGTTGTCAAGTCTTATTGTGGCATCAAATACACACTGGCTGTTACAATGTTCTCAGGATTAAGAATTTGTACACTCTTAGAGAGAATAAACACCTCGAGGTCACCCTTTAACGGCCAAAATTAATATCCAATCTATCCAAGATGTACCCTACTAGAGATAGCAATTTGACATATTTTGTATGGAGCTTATGTCAAATTTCTATCTCTAGTGGGACAAACCGTGGATAGATTGGATATTAATGTTGGCCGTAAAACTATCTAAATGATCTATCTATCTAACGTTTTCTACTACTTCCTACCAAATCGTGAAGTCACAAAGTGGTATAAATTCCCTGAAAGTATGATAATAGCACCTACATTGAACTGCTTCTAATATAATATAATAATAACTAATCAGCTGTGAAATCTCAGGTCAAGCGATGTAATTGGTTGTTAACATTTTTGCCGGCCAATCACAGAAGCTGACATTAGATTTGACAATAGATCAAATTGATCAGCCTTCCAGAAACTGGGGGATAGTGTAGTACATGGTGTAATAACACCAGGTAGTCTCTTCCCGTGACAGCTAGGTCACGTGATTGCCTCCGTACTACGTAATAGGCCGTGGAGCCAATAGCGGGCTGTTAGCGTGACACTTGTTAGTTTGATGTGCTGCCACTTTGTGAAAATAAATTACCCCAGCAAAATGCATTTTTTATTTACATTCTTCTATAAAGAATCACTTTTTAACTAGTAATTTAATATACCAGGCCCCTCAGAAAGTATTGCGAAAAAAAGTTTTTATATATGGTAGACTGGCCAGTTATAATGTTTTTCGAAAATATGATTATTTATAAGTAAAAATAAGTAAGTTCCAATTTCAAAATTTCCCTCCACATTTTTTGCGAGTTAATTCAAAGTATTGTGTCTCACTGAAATATGGATCTGCGCCGGGAACATTTTAGAGCTATGATTTTATACGATTTCAAGTGTCGCTTGAAACCGGATGAATCGTACGATAGACTTCAAATGGCATTCATGGATGAAGGCCCTTCCAAGGCAACCGTGTATCGTTGGTATAACGAATTCAAGCGCGGTCGACCAACTTTGGGGGATGACGAAAGAAGCGGTCGCCCTTTGACGGCTGTTACCGAAGAAAACGTGCTAGCAGTGAAAAATGTAATCCAAGACAATAGGCGAATTACATATCAGGAGATTCAACACATATTGAAGATTGGATCGGGAAGCGTTCACGAGATTCTACACAGCCATCTTCGCGTGAGGAGGATAGTATCACGCTGGGTGCCGCACAACCTCACCGATGCTCAGAAGCAGGCCCGGGTGGAATGGTGCCGTGATATGCTTAACAAATTTGAAGCAGGCTCGTCTCGGCGTGTTTACGACATCGTTACAGGTGATGAGTCCTGGATTTATCAATACGACCCAGAAACCAAGCGCCAGTCGACTGTTTGGGTGTTTCAAAATGAGCCAACGCCTACCAAAGTGAAGCGATCTAGAAGCGGGGGTAAGATTTTGATCGCTAGCTTTTTTAATTTGACTGGCCACTTGGTATCCATTCCCTTACGGGATCAAAGAAGCATTAATGCCGAATGGTATACTACCAAATGTTTGCCAGAAGTTTTCTCTGTTATAAGCAACAAGCGACCAAACACAGGGCTCCGCGGGCTACTGCTCCACCACGACAATGCACCTGCGCACATCGCACTCAAAACGAGGGACTTCCTGGACAGCACGCCAGTCAAACTCCTGGGTCACCCTCCTTACAGCCCTGATCTAGCACCGTGTGACTTCTTTTTATTCCCAAAAATAAAAAATCAGCTCAAAGGGATACAATTTTCGTCGCCGGAAGATGCGCTGGCTGCGTTCGAGCAGGCTGTAAACGAGGTGTCTGCCGCGGACTGGAAATAGTGTTTTGAAAACTGGTTTAGGCGCATGAATCTTTGTATAGAGGCTGGTGGAAAGTACTTTGAAAAGATTTGATAAAAATATATGTACGTATAGAACAATTTTTTTTAGTTTCGCAAAACTTTCTGAGTGTCCCACGTAGTTTCCTTTATTAACTAATTAGGTGAATAATACGAGATAACAAATAGTTAGGCTAGTTAGGAATTTATTTTATATTCATTATGAACAAAAATCTTATCAAAAGATTTTTATATTCATCGGACTACACGCCGCACTGCAGGATATCATCCACATTTGGTGGAAATCCCTACTATCAGGACCAAGTGCTTTGAGAACTCTTTCATAATGCGCACAGCCAAGTTGTGGAATTCACTGCATCTGTATTTCCGGGCACTTATAACCCTAACGCCTTTAAAGCTGGAGTGAATCGGCACCTAATAGGTTTGCTCGCTCCATCGTCGACCACATCCTGACAAAACTGTCTAGATTGTGGTCAAGAGCAGATCTATACATCATAAAACAAAAAAAAAAAGATATCAATCAATGGCAGCACTGCTCGTGACGTAGCTTGGAGGCATCGCGCTGTCATTGCGGGAAGAGAATACGTGGTGAAACCAAAGACATTTCTATACTAACGTAATAGACCACTACAGTGTGCGACTGAGATACCGATCTTTACGAAAAAACCTATATGCTAGAAAGAGACATAATAAAATGTCAGTCGAACCGATTTTGAAAATTGTAATCTCCCATAGCTTCCCATCAAAATATAATCTCGTATTATTTTATGATTTATTTCACAATCGTTCTGTATTTTATCCAATTAATATCAATAATCGTAATGGTGTAGTGTTCTGTGTTATACTGCTGTGTAATTTACATCAATAACCCAAAGAAAGAGACGTTTCACAGGTAAGTATCTGCAGGACAATACTACTTTCATAATGCTTATTTTACATTTATACAGTTAATTTTAGTACCAGCCCCGCAGACTGACAGAATTTTCCGAATCGTATGTCTGCTTTTGACATATTAAAATGTAAATACGGTGCTATTTTATGACAATGTGCGGCCGGGCTAAAAATGCTGTAAAATATTAACCGGCTAGCTTCATAACTTCCAGATTTCCTGTAAATGCTGTTATTGAAGAAAAATGGATGGGCACAAATTTTAAAACGAATAAGCACCGTATCTACTATTCTCCGACAAATAGTGATGCTTGCATTGCTGTGTTTCGGCACAGATAATATAATACTATACGTTTCGGTCAGAATGGTACGGGTGCCGGTGTATTTACAATCACATGAGACTTTCCATCTTCATGTTGTTTGGCGAACCGACTTGCGGTACCATTTAGGTAACAGCCTAGATGGTATTGCAGTTGTTATTGGCAAAGGTAACCGCTTAACATATGGTGGGCCTTTAGTTCGTTTCGCCATCCTATACAATAAAATAAAAGCTGAAAGCCTCGAAAAAAATACAGGGTTTGCAGTATATATTTTAAGGATAACTGTATCGTTTAATGAAATCACCAACGATCCATACTTACGGTTTGATTTGTTGCTAATTAAGTTTGTTTTCATGTTGCATGTTTACGTAAGGGTAAGATAATATACATATGTATGAGCGCATCTCGCCGTTAAACTTGATAGTTTGGTGAGTTTTCTAGTAAATTAAAGCTAAAGAAATTGTACCTGTGATTGAATAAATAAAATAAATAAAAACTCATCATAACGAACAACATTTACTATGAGAGCAACCACAGAGTACATTATTATAACTGGAGCAACCCTGAAATCGCGAAAAAAAACTGCTGTTTACTACATTTTGTCGATTCGTGTGAACACAAAATAAAATAGCAAATAACTAACGAATAGCTGTTTTTTATTAGATTTCAGGGTTGACCTCGTAGTAAAAGTTGTTCGATAGCACTCAATAAATAAGCTCTTCAAATATGACCACACACGAATATCGGGAGATCATCAGTATTAACGGCGCGCGAACTGGGCTCTTTGGTCATCATTGCTAGAAACCACTGGTCTTGCTGTTCTCATGGAATACAAATTCCCATGAAACTTCATAGAGCATCTTAATCATGGAAGGGACTAGGTTGCTATCCGCGGCTTTAAGTTTGATCAGATAGGTCCTTTTTACTAAAACAAATCTCATAGATACAAAAAATACAACAAAAAAGTTTTATACACTTATTTTTCATGTTATATGATGGCGAAACGAGCTAAAGACCCACCTAATGTTAAGCGGTTACCTTTGCCCATAACGACTGCAATACCAACTAGTCTGTTACCTGAATGGTACTGCAAGTCGGTTCGCCAAACTGAGACATGAAGACGGAAAGTCTCATGTGATCATTCAATTTGTAAAAATATACCATATTTTGAAAATGGGTTCTTGCAAATGCTAGATTGTCAAGTATGCGAATGCTAAGAGATAGATTCTTAGCCGGTTGCAAATTTAGCCTGCCGCTGAGAAAACTCTTTGTTGAGCTGACGCCGACTTGATTTTACATGATTCGGTCGTCTGTATCGAATCGAAAATCATGGCCAGGTTCTTGCTCCACCTCCAATTTCATCCTCAGAATTTAGTTGCACGATTCTAAAAACAAAGATCCTATATCTTTACCTAAATTCTATTTAACTAAATTCTCGACATTTAATTCTTTGCCTATTTGAAATAAAAACTAACTAATAACTAGAAATTATCGAAACATTGATGTTTCTAAATCTAAGTCGATAAAATTATAATGTATAAGTCTGATGTGTAACTTAAGTTGACTGGACAAGAAAACTTGTCAAGTTCATAGATATTGTAATTTTTCATAAAAATTTAATAATTTGACCAATTCCGGAATCGTGTATAGGAACTTGTTCCGGGATTGAAAACCTTTCTATACACCTAATTAAAACTAATATGATTAATTGTAAAATGTTCCGTGTGGTGCCGGACGTAAAGAATTGCACCACCCTATATCTTCTCATGGGTGTCGTAAAAGGTGACTAAGGGATTCACCAGAGGATGGGCAGCAGCATTCTCTGAGTATTTAACCAACCAACTGCGATCGCCAACCCGCCTGCCAAGCGTGGCGAATATGGCATATATGCTTGGGGGAGGCCTGTGTCCAGTAGTGGACGTCTTACGGCTGAAATGATGATTAATTGGTTTTTTAAATTTCTTACATAAGTATTCCTTACCTTCGTGACATTAAGGTGAATGCTACAGGGTAGCCCGCGAAATTCAAAATTTCTTGCGTATTTTGCAAATTGTAGTTGTATTTCGCGTTGTGTATAATTAGAAATATGATTTGCGGTAGTAACAACAAAATATCTACTGAATAATACTCATAAAAAATATTGACCTAGCTCTATATGCTGTACAAGCTCGATTATATCAATTTACGATCAAATTATCGATTATCGAGCTTCTAGAGCTTATAAAGCTAGGTTTATATTTTTATCAGTATTATTCAGTAGATATATTGTTATTACTACCGCAAATCGTATTTTGATTGATATACAACTCAAAACAGAGCCACAATTAGCAAAAAAACGCAAGAAATTTTGAATTTCTCGGGCTACCCTGAATCATTTACCTTAATAATGTAATTATAATATAACCCTTAATTGCGTAACTCAATCTATTAAAACAAATAAAATTATGTCTCAAATATCTGTAATTTTAAAACAATAGTTACTTAATAGCTTAGCAGTTTTAAAATACTACCACTCCTTAAAAGTAAGGCCCGGCCGGTTGAAATATATCGATAATGCAATAACGTCCATGTCACATCACTAAAAATCACTCCTACACGTGTCAATTTCGCACATATATTCATTTCGCTTTCGGTGACGTGATAATTAGGTGACAGTGTCTCTATTACGTCAGTATAATACCTTTATGGGTGAAACATGTTATTATAGCATGGTGTAGTAGTAGTGTTGTGTCGTACCGGGCGCCTTGGGTGGCTTGGGGAAGGCTTGGTGCGGCGGCTTGGGCATCTTGTCGCGCGGCGTGAGCGTCAGCCAGTCGTGGCGCGCCGCGGGCACGGGCACGCCGCGCGCCGCCGCCAGCCGCGCCGCCACCGCGCACACCGGCCCGCGCGCGCGCGCGCCGCCCCCGCCCCCCGCGCGCAGCTCCGCGCCGCCCGGCGCCGCCATCGCCACCGAGCCTGCACACCACGATACTTGATTATACATATCAAAGCAAAAGAATACAGTATAAATAAGGCGACCTATACACCTACAATATAATCCGGTAGTTGACTACAGTCAAAAATTACCAAAAATGTAATGTTATTTAAAATAAGATACAGAAAGGACAACATTGTAGAAAGAATAAACAAAATCCATAAAAAAATGGGAGTGATACACGCTTCTTAAGTTTTTGGAAGGGGCATTTTCTGTCCTTGTCGTGCGAAACGGACATTGTTCAGAGAGATGTCAAGTTACTATGAAGGTTTTGTACAATGACGTCATTCTTCAATAGTGCTGTTTCTGTCTAATAAACAAATTTAAATCGCTTATAACTTGGACATTTTATTAAATATTTTATTGGTTTTTTCACTGCTACTTATTTTTCTTGAACAAGTTTCGAGATTTCTAATAAAAACTAATCAAAAAAAAATTTTCACCTTCCCTATTGTTCAATATTTGCAATTGCGCAATGATAGACAAATGAAGATCGGGACGATACAATAATAATTGTGCAATATCGCAGAACGGATGGCCGATGAGGCAGTAAAGTTCTGAAGTGGCGACCGCGTACTGGAAGGCGCAGCGTGGGTAGGCCCCCCACAAGGTGGACCGACGACCTGGTGAAGGTCACGGGAATCCGCTGGATGCGGAAGGCACAGGACCGGTCGTTATGGCGATGCTTGGGAGAGGCATATGTCCAGCAGTGGACGTCTTTCGGCTGAAATGATGATGATGATGATGAATATTGCACAATTATGTAGTAGGTGTCTGGGCCACCTAAGGCAATTATCGTCACTGTAAAAAAATATAAATGTAGAAAGCATCATGAAAAAAATGGTAACACAAAATCTTTTTGAATATCTGAAAAATTAATATTCTACTGTTCAGTGCAATACAACCGAATAGCTTAGCACTTTTGCCTTTGCGCATTTTTATAAATGCATTGCTCATAGTATAGTATAATGGGCTGGTTTCCGCAACTCCACGTCTAAGCGCGTACTTTGCGTACAATGCATTGCTCAAAATTATTGCCAATCAGTACGTATTCGACCATTGGTCGCGTAACTCATACCAAATCAAATCTTCTTTTTAGTACTAATTTAGTAATTACCATTGAATATTTTAACATAACCAATATAACCATCTAAGCCGTAACTTCGTATCATTCAGCCGGAAATCATCAACCAATACCTATTTAAACTCTAACCATACGATATCAACATAAAATCACCGAATATCAACCAACTCAGAAGTTACTGTCTTGACACCACAGACAATAACTTCATCGTCCTTCGAGCAGGATGGACTCGGTTCGCGAAGTACTACTACTAACTGTTTGTGTACCGGGACCTTGAATCAGTGTTTTACCACATCATTAAAAATATCACATCATCATCACAGTTATTTATTCTCCACAATCCCACTACAGGAAATAGGCCTTCAATTTTGCGATATGTCATTGAAAAATTCCTGTAAAATTTGCAATGACAATATAGGATTTGTTTTCAGCAAAATAAACTCAGTGTTAGCGCCTCCTCCCTGCAGACTGAAGACATTTAATCGGCCAATAATTTAGTCAGGTTCTTAATACTGATTACCGATACTGATCGTGAAATACGGAAGACCCAATTTCCCATGAAAAATATATCACCTAAATATCGGCCGCAAAGAATTTCACCACCCTATATCTTCTCATGGGTGTCGTAAAAGGCGACTAAGGGATTCACCAGAGGATGGGCAGCAGCGTCCTCTGAGTATTTAACCAACCAACTGCGATCGCCAACCCGCCTGCCAAGCGTGGCGATTATGGCATATCCCCTCAACATATGCTTGGGGGAGGCTCATGTCCAGCAGTGGACGTCTTTCGGCTGAAATGATGAAATATCGGCCGACAGAAATCAGAAATCATTTATTCGAAGTAGACTCGTTTCAGCTAGTTCTTTTCGAACGTCATACATAGACAGACCCCAAAAAACGCCCGCCACGACAGTTTGGTTAGCCTGCGGGGGATTAATCTTCGTTCAAACATAGAAGAAACAAGTTCAAACAAGAGCTATATTTCTCTGACCCTACATCTGTTGTTGACGAGATCCTAGTACGGTTGACCGCACGTCGTTGGTAACACTTTGACATTAGCAGACAGACGAACAACATCTTTATTTCGTAAGCAGTAAGGCGGTTTTCGAATTGACGTGTTACCACTGTCATGCTGTCGACTGTACGAACAGCGGTTGGGCGTGTACTCACACTCGTGCTTGACCTGCGCCAGGTTGATGGGCGAGAAGGGCGAGCGCGCGAAGTGGCGCGGGCGGCGCAGTGCGCGCGAGAGGCGGCGCGCCAGGCGCGTGAAGGGCGAGGCGCGCAGGTAGAAGGCGGCGCGCGTCTTCATGACGGGCCGCGCGCCCTCGCCGCTGCCGTGCGCCGTCGCCACGTGCCGCGCCAGGTGCGCGCGCAGCTTGAACTCCTGCACGGACAACACACATCGAACATCAGTACAATCAGGTTGGGGGGGAAATTCGGAAAGATCGTGTTGTGGATTTTGTATTATTTTCCTAAATTTTAAGCTATTGCATAGCTTCTATCGCGGGCCTTGAGCGTGGAGACCGAATCCGGGAATTCCGTAACGAAAATAACCTAACACCCCCCACTCCGACCGGCACAGCGGTGATACTTTTTAGTTTTGCCATCTATCGATGAATAGCAGAACTTTTAATGACTTTTTGAAATATCACGCTTGTGTCTTTAGTTCTGCAAATCGCCTCTAGGTGGCATTGGTTGTATCGGCGTTACTGCGCATGCGTAATCCCCCTCTGCGCCCCGCAATCTGGTGACTCATGCCTGCTTAGAGTTTCGGCGTTAGGGCACCTCCTCTTTGTATTTACATAAAAAATGCTATGCAATAGCTTTACCGCGGCAGTCTCCGAGTGCCACACGACTTTTTTGTGTCTTCGAGTGTTAATGTGTAATAATGGTGGATTATTAAATGTTAAGTGCTCGTTAACGTATACAAGTGTGGGTAAATGGTACAAAGTTGAAAAACGTGACTTTCGTATTTTCTCATCATCCGCTCAAAAACCTGGTAAAGTTTCCATCACTTTACTAGGGTGAGTAAACTAAAGACTTGGCTGGAGGGTCTAAGCAACCAGGCCATAAAACTACTCACATAACAAATAGATGACTTGGCTTAAAGGTCTTAGCAACCAGACCATAATACTTAAAAAAAAAATCAGTACAATCATGGTATAATAACATGTTTCACCAGGTATTCTCATCCCGCGATGACAGCGCGATGCCTCCAAGCTACGTCACGATCAGTGTTGCCGTTGATTGATATCTGACAGCAGTCATACAGTTTATACTAGTACGGTTGTCATCGTTAACCTTATTGTCTAGTATATAAAATTACAGTGTACAATGTTTGTTTAGATTAAAAGGTATATTTCTGTTACTTTGTTTTTTGGTCAAATAACTAAATAAACTTAAACTTACTTATCTTCAATATACTTAAGGAGATTTTTGTTCATAATGAATATAAAATAAATTCCTAACTAGCCTAACAATTTTTTAACTCGTGTTATTCATCTAATTAGTTATTAAAGGAAACTGTATAAAATTACTAGTTTAAAAATGATTCTTTATAGAAGCAAGTAAATGAAAAAATGCATTTTGCTCGGGTAATTTATTTTCACAAAGTGGCAGCACATCGAACTGACAAGTGTCACGGGTTGGCGGGAAAATTCGTAAAGATCGTGTTGTGGATTTTTTATTATTTTCCAAAATTTGTGTTTCTTCGAGTGTTAATGTGTAATAATGGTGGATTGGTCTAGTGGTTCGAGTGTCGGACTGCTGATCACGAGGTCGTGGGTTCGATTCCCACAGGACACAAATATTTGTGTGATGAACATGAGTGTTTGTGTTGGTCTGGTTGTTTCTTATGTATTATAAGTATGTATTTACAAAAAAAAAAGTATATATGTATTATATCCATCGTCTAGTACCCATACCACAAGCTCTGCTTAGTTTGGGACTAGATGGTGCTGTGTAAAAATGTCCCGAAGATATTTATTTATTATTAAATGTTAAGTGCTCGTTAACGTGTACAAGTGTGGATAAATGGTACAAAGTTGAAAAACATGACTTTCGTATTATCTCATCATCCCCTCAGAAACCTAGTAAAGTTTCCATCACTTTACTAGGTACTAGGATATAAGTATAATATGTTCAATGATTACGACTGAAGGACATGTATCCATGGTCATGAAAAGTGTCACGCTAACAGCCCGCTATTGGCTCCACGACCGATGACGTAGTACGGAGGCAATCACATGACCAAGCTGTCACGGGAAGAGACTACCTGGTGAAACATGTTATTATACCATGAGCACAATCAACTCAGCCTATCGCAGTCCACTGCTGGACATAGGCCTCTCCCAAGTTGCACCACAACGCTCGGTCCTCTGCCTTCCGCATCCAGTCCCCCCCAGCCATGTTCTTTAGGTCGTCGGCCCACCTGGCAGGGGGGCGCCCTACGCTGCGTTTGCCTATTCGCGGTCTCCACGCAAGGACTCATACATCAGAACGTCAGTACGACAGTAAATAATGGAATCAGGCGTTACTTTGCGGAAATCCATGTCATACAAAACATGAAGTTAAAATATTGTGTTAATTCCGCGAAAATAAGTAGGTCGTCAAGCTTGAAGCTTGAGCGCAATATGTATAGTATTGGTTTGGTTTGCATATTTTGCTATACATTAATCGCACCTTCTGCATGTGCTTTTATTTGTGGGTGGAAGGTCGGTGCTGCATGTTGCATTCAAGCTTGACGACCTACTTATTTTCGCGAAATTAACACTCAATATTTTAACTTCATATTTTGTACGTCAGTAGGTGGCAAAGGTGGTCAATACCACCGACACCACAGAATCGAGACATTATTATGTGTTTAGCTCCGAAAGACTAGACTTAAAGTTGTCAATTTTACTATAAATGTTTGTCATAAAACTACTAATTTGTCGTAAAATTATAAAGTATTATAATGTCCTCCCGGCCGAATTTCGGTCAATTCGATCAATCTCAATGGAGACTAGCCATCTGCGCGGGACATATTATAGTGCACAAGTGTGTGCGCTAACAGGTGCACTCTCTATTCCCTCACTCTCATAATCCGATGGGACAGCAATCACGACCGGAGAGAGATCAGGCGTAGGACCGACGGCTTTACGTGCTCGCCGAGGCATGAAGAAAAAAAAAATATTATGTATAAGTATTGTAGTGTTAGGTTGTTGTGTTCGTCAAATGGAGCGCAAGAATAAAATATTTTTAAAGAAAAAATATTTATTTGTTTTTTTTTCTTTCTTTTTAACATGTTTTTTTGTAGTTTTATGGCCTGGTTGCTTAGACCTTTTAGCAGTTTACTCAACCTAATAAATTGATGAACTTTACTAGGTTTCAGAAGGGATGATGACAAAATAGGAAAGTCACGTTTTTCAACTTTGTACCATTTACAAACACTTGTACAAATTAACGAGCACTTTTGGCTTTCTGCAGGCGTAGCATGAAAACTGTAGACAAGCGTTTTGTCTACGAAAAAAAAGACAAAATGACAGATAAAGTTCTATACAATGTAGTTTCTTCCGTAGACAAATCTCTTGTATACGGTGGTCATGCTACGCGTGCTGTTGTCTATTTTTTTGTCACCTACGGTTTTTTAGGAGGCCTTAGCCCTGCAATGGGACAAAAAAGCCTCGAAAGAAGGCTTTATTTAGCTGTAAGTCTTCCATGCCTTAAACAAATAAATACCTTAGCACAGTTTAAAACAGTACAGCGATGCGGACGATGGGAGACGGACAGTGCTGTATCTTCGCCCTCACCGCGAGGCCCTTTCACGACCTCCACCTCGGTCTCGCCGAAAATGCCAGCGGTCTGTTACAAACACATCAACATTAATAATCTATACCACATATGATAATCACAATAACATGTATAAAAAGTATACGTTCATACCTTTACTTTGAGACCTCCATACTTTTTCCAATATTGCCAGCATGTGCCGCATAGTCTGTATTGTAAATGCTGCGGGCCCCATGTGTACCACTGGTTTGAATTTGTCACTGGAAATGATCCAACTCGTTTATTAAAATATAGCATTCGACGACAAGTGAAAACACACGAGAAAAGCTTGTAATCTAACTGTAGTGGAAACTGTTCGTAAAATGGGTATAATAACTATATTAATTTTACCTTGGCTTCACCCACAAGCGATAACTAAAGGTGCTCCCACACCGGTGTTCACAAACGTTTGTTAACATTTAGAAATATCATTTCGGTGTTGTAGCATATGCTGAGATGGGGGCATTTTCAGGTCTTGTATATTTTTAAATTTTTGGAGTTTTTTTTTAAATCTGTTTTTTTTTTCCGCCTGTAATGAGACTAAAATAAATCATTGCTTTCTTTTCTTTCAACAGTTTGCTTAGGTGGTCCACTGATTCTAAATGGCGACAAATGTTTGTGAACACTTGTGTTGGAGGTAGCACCTTTAGAATTAATGTAATTTTATGTGTACTACTCGCGCAGATAAAGAATGGGATTTAAAATGGTGGCACTTGTGTTCTATGTGCCTCTAGCTCACACAATACCGTACGTGTGAGCGAGAGGCAAAGACAAATGCCGCCGTAGTAAGCCCATTTACGCGTTGATATTACTTACGCAGTTTTTCAAAAATTTAGTCTGGATATTAACACTAAACCAAATCACGAAATCTTTTATGTAAATCCTACACTAAAAATTACAACTTAGTCCTATTTGCACTGACCATTTGCAAGTTACTCGCAAGCGCAGTGTGTGTATTTCGTCTGAGTCATCTTTCTTTACTGTTTAGCGATATGTCCTCTGGCATCCTCAAAATGTATAATTATAATAGTACGAGCCGCGGCCACGCCCGTGTGAAGCGGGACTTTTGAACATCCCTCGTATACTTCTTGATCTACCGAATTCATTCAGATCGGTTAAATGGTTGAGCCGTGAAAGTGCAAGTAATTTAGGTCATTTTGATTTTTTATTATTGATTAGGAGATACGCACTGATCGGTAAGTTTACTTAGCGCCTAAAGCTTGGAGACCTGCAGTGGACTTTGTGAAAAGGCAGTATGAGGCTAGTTATTTTTTCTTTGCTTTTTGTAATATGGTTAGTTAGAATGATCAGACTAGTTTGTTTTATTAATTTTATTTATTGACTTTATGCATACACACGAGAAATTTTAGTAAAAAATACATAGGAATGAATAGTACAAAGGTACTGCTTATAATTAGTTAATTTTATATGATGCGGCTACGGCTAGAAAAGCGAAAAAAGTTTGCTTGTCGTTATGCCAATAGTTACCGCGCGCTTGTCAAAACAATGTGGATTTTAGCTATTTTTAACTACCCATTAGATCAAGCGCTTAGTGCGGCCGGTCTCGAGAATACATAAAGTTCGGAATTTAAAACAAATAGTGATGTGTCTAAAGCGTCGTCCTAATACAACTCGATTACGCGACCACTGAAAGTTCGCGAGAATTTGTTTGTGCGAACTTGCGATCAAACATCAGGTGTCCTAATTGCTAATTGACATTCGCGCTATAGAACCACGCAAATTCAAATGATTGATAACTCTTTCACGCGAACTCGGTTCAAACGAATGCGCAAACATACTTGATGCTTGACATCGTCCTAATAGAACGCCAACGCGCCAACATGCGTTTCGATCATCGAATGTATGCGCGAAAGCCAATTTAGATTCGAAAAAAAAACAGAATTCGTGCGAACTTGCGAAGGACGCGTAATCGCGTTCTATGGACGACGCCTATTAGGGCGTGGTCTGTTACAAAATACAAACGCCGTCGGCTTCTTCCGGTGTGACGCTGTAAGCGGCCGACGAATGCTTATTTTTAAAATACGGTGCGTCGCGTTTGTAACAGAGCATGGCCATAGGAAACTCGTGTTTTGACGGTCGCATCGCGCGATAGTCGAGTATTCGCGTTGTATTAGGAAGACGCCTAACGGGATGTAGGCGCTTCGTAGTTGAACTATCAGTGCGGACAAATTTTAATAAAATTGGATCACACCGTCACATTACAAATCTTTCAGGACATCGCATGTGTTTAGCGAAGCAATTGTGCAGGGGTAGTAGTAAGGCGGAATGAGCGAGGGTCCTAGTAGATGATGCGACTGTTAGATCCATAGATGGATGTGATGGCTGACCTTGGCAGGAGGCGCAGAGTTGTCCGGCGGCGGTGACGGTGGCGGTACCATTGGTGCCTCCGTTGAGCACGGCCGGTGCAGTCTTGCCGCTACTGCTGTTACTCGTTATTAGCGCCGGGTTTGGTTTGTTGCTGCAATTTCAATGGTTTACTGATGATTTCGGAATAATGATAGGTACTCAACTATGGTCGAATGAGAAGCTTTAATAAATCATATTTACGTTCCGAAAGATAATTTGATTTAAGTAGATAAACATATTTCTTTGAACCACTTAACTTTGTTAACAATCAAATTACGACGATTTTTAATAGGCTCGCCCCCTATTACATGGGACTCACAACTTAACTGGCGAAATGTGGGTGTACTATACACCTCTGCCTACCCCTTCGGGGAAATACAGGCGTTATGTTATGTGTTATGTTTAATTGATCGTCTGGCGCACCCTGGGCAGTCAACCCCACTACCAACATGCTGACTGGCTAATCTTTTCGCCACGGCATGAGCTATTATCATTATGTAGATCATGTCGACACAATAGAAGAAGAAGAAGAGACAATCAAATTAATTAGCTCAAGTATGACACACTAAAATCAGCTAAAAAGCAAAACAGAATCTAGAAGCACTATTAATTATTAGATCTGGCAACATAATAAGCAACCAACTATCACACCGATATAAGTATGCATGGTGTGGTACAAACACTCACTAGTTGGGAATGTACACTTGTTTCAGCTTGGACTCGGCCTCCACCGCCTTGACGCGCTTCTGTTGCACGTATCGGTCCGTCGTCTTCCACATGTAGTAGTACTCCACAAGGTTTTTTAGCGTCTTCCATGGCAACTGTGCAAACATCGTTATTAGTAGAAGTTTTTAAACTTTCGCGAATTTCACTCCTATTGAACTATGTTTACGGGACTTGACTTGACTTCTTTTTCAGCATGTCTTGTTACGGACAGCGACGTTACGAAAATCAAAATCCTGGTTACGCCCTTGTTCTAAGCAGTTAAACGCTTGCCGTGCAAGGGTGCCTCGGTTTGAACCCGGCCTGCACCTCTGACTGCTCCAATTCATTTGCAGATGAGAACTTGATTATCACTCGCTTTAACAGTGTAGGAAAACATCAGGAGGAAACCTGCACACCTCAGAGAGCTCCATACAGTGCGTGTAGACTGCCAAATCCTTCTCATTCAGAGAAGAGGTCCGTGCCCAGCAGTGGGACAGTAATGACCTGATAATGATGATGATTATTAACGTTAATCTAGTCACACAAATGAATCATGATTTCAGCCGAAAGTCGTCCACTGCTGGACAAAGGCCTCACCCAAAGGGGGGGGGGGAGGGGATATGCCATAATCGCCACCCTTGGCAGTCGGGTTGGCGATCGCAGTTGGTTGTATAAATACTCGGAGAACGCTGCTGCCCATCCTCTGGTGAATCCCTTAATCGCCTTTTACTACACCCAAAAGAGAGAGGGTGGTGCTATTCTTTACGTCCGGCACCACATGGAACACAAATGAATACTAAAGTTATACTCACAAAGTCCTGCCGTATATCAGCGAAGTCCTTGCCATACTTGTCAAGCGCCTCTTCAAAGAGGTTCGCCTCTGAGGCGGACCACTCCTCCATCTCGTCGCGACACAAGACTGGACCTGATGCAGGCACCAGCGAGGACAGCGCCGATTCTATACTGTAGACTGATTTGTGTAGGGTGTCCATTGCGTGAAACTGTGTGGAAATTGTGAAAATGGTTGATTAATAGTCTAGGAGGAAGATTACACAGGACACAGGTATGAAGTGCTCGTTTTAAGTTTTTTTATATGTTATAGGATGGCAATCATCATCATCATCATTTCAGCCGAATAGGATGGCAATACGGGGAGCTAAAGGCCCACCTGTTGTTAACTGGTTATGTTTGCCCATAACAACTGCAATACCAGCTAAGCTGTTACCTAAACGGTACCGCAAGTCGGTTCGCCAAACTGAGACATGACGATGGAAAGTCTCATGTGATTGTAATTTCTCGTACCCGTGGTAGTACTTCCCCGGACGAGCTCCTTCACATGGAGCTCTACTACTACTAAAATGCGTGTGACCAGTTTTCGTGCACGCGGACCTATGGGTGTCTGCTTGAAAAAGCGGGTTCCTGGTACCACATAACCACCAAGCGTGGAAGACAGATAGGTGATGATGAGGTATCCTACTAATATTATAAATGCAAAAGTATTCATGTTTGTTTGTTTGTCCTTCAATCACGCTGAAACATTAACCTGGCAGAAGTTTGGCATACAAATAAACAATAACCTTGATAAATATAGAGGCTACTTTTCATCCCGAGAAAATAAACAGTTTCCAAGGGATGCTCTATAACGCCTTTCTGTGATAGACCGAATTATACGCAGGCGAAGCCGCGGTCATAGGCTAGTGTCATTTTAAGCGAAAAAAGACTTTTCAGCCTAAACTCTTCACATTATCCTTTAGTCACCTTCTCTACGACACCAAGTATAGAGAAAGAAGAAAGCAACAAAATGTGCCACTTCTCTGCTGGGCACTGCACTGCACACGTGATACACTGGTGCCCATCGTATCGTACTTTGTTTTTGTTGCAAGCTATTCAGCTATGTTTCCAATACACTCAAAAACATTCATTGTTTTCCCCACTATTTTTGGCTGGTGACACCTTTCCACCAACCGATTACTGTTGGTGGAAAGGCGTCGCAATAATATATGCGATGTAATCCGGTTAAACTTGTTTTATTACAATGTGTAGTGATCGCGAAAACCTAAGACATTATTAGATAAACATAGTGGTAACAACGCAAAACGAATGACGATTTTGATCAAAGAACAACGTCTGCGATGGCTCGGTCACGTCGAACGCATGGTGGGAGGATTGAGGAGCCAAAAGAGCGTATCTGGGCCAACCATAATAAAAAATTGGGACATTTTTTACACAGCACCATCTAGTCCCAAACTAAGCAGAGCTTGTACTCTGGGGTCTCTGGGTACTAGACAATGTATATAATACTTATATACTTTTTTGTAAATACATACTTATAATACTTAAGGAACACCCAGACCAACACAAACACTTATGTTCATCACACAAATATGTATGTGTCCTGTGGGAATCGAACCCACGACCTCGTGATCAGCAGTCCGACACTAGACCACAGACGTGGTCAAACCTTCCGGACGTAGACCGGTGGGTCGCCCCAGATATCGCTGGGGAGATGCTGTGGAGGCTGATCTGCGTGAGCTTCAAGCTACAAACCGTCGAGATATCGCTCAAGATCGTGCAAAGTGGAGAGTTCTCGTTTCGGAGGCCATGACTCACTTTGGGTCGCTGAGCCAGAGGAGTAAGTAAGTAAGTAAGTAGTGGTAACATACGAGTGTGATGTCGCGGCTGGCGGCGGCGGCGGACATGTGCAGCGAGGGCTGCTTGACGCTGGAGGAGCAGTCCAGGGCGCGCGCAAACGTGCCCACGGAGCGCGACACCACGAGGAACTGGTCGATCTGCCGGTCCGTCAGCCCGTGCTCCGGCGTCCACACCAGCGTCTCCAGCTCTTCACTAACGCGTACATCCTCTTCGCCTTAAATGTACACGGTATATTTTAAGCTTTGGTGTTATTAATTTCTACTTTATATCTCCTATCTGGGCCCTGATTCACATAATTTTATGACACACTGATAAGTTGCAGTGACGCTGCAGTTCGTTTCTGACAGCGATAGCCGTAGATAAGAGAATACGATAAGCATCGTTTTGATCGAAACTTAACTACAACTGCACTTTAGTTAGTTTGAAACTTACGCATACGCGAACGAAAACTCAGTCGAAGGCGTCGACTTACACTAATAAATCAGTAGTCCTCGTTTCCGCCGCCGTTTTGACAAAGATAAGGCGCGTAGTCAATCTTCGTTCGCGCAGACACGAATAGACGATCGACGAAAACACCCGAAAAATCTAAAAAATATAATCAACCTTATGCAATGCTCATAAGGTGTTAAAATTGATTGCCGTGACGTCTTTTTCTATTTTGCTCATACGCTTCCGTACTCTAGCGGCAGCGGCTGAGACTTTTGGCGCGCAACGATGGTGTTTTCTGATTGGTGAACCAATTTTCCGCGTATTTAAATTGTGTCATCTGCGCAGGGACATCGGTGGGCCATATAAAATGTGTACTACTGTACTGATTTATGAATGAAAGTCGACGCATTCGATCGCGTATGCGTAAGTTTCAAACTCGCACTAGGCACTCTGCTTTATTGAAGTAGGCTCTGCTCATCATGTTGCATACATTTTGATCGAGTTACGTATCTATTTATAGAACAGCAGATTTTTTTCACGATTGCAGAGTTGGTCCCATAGTAAAAAATTGCGCAGAATGATAAGCAAAGACTATTAAAGTGTTTTTTGTAATTTAAAATAATCAAGTTAATTGGAGACATAAAAACATTTAATTGTGCGTTTAAAATTGTTTATATCTTATATTTAAATTAATCAATTTGATAACATTACTGATCTAAAAGATACAACTATGAACTCTTTTTTAATTAATTTCGTTACAAAAAAAAACATGCAATAAAACTGTTCAATCACATTTTAACAATACATACAGCGTGTTATAGAAATAACTGAAAACCTCTTAAGGGGTCATTGTACTCATCAGTATGAACAACTTTTACTATGGGACCAACCCTGAAAGCGCAAAAAAACCAGCTGTTCCCTACATTTAGTCGATTTATGTGAACACAAATGTTGGGAACAGCAGATTTTTTTCTCGCGATTTCAGGGTTGCGTTGGTCCTTCAGTAAAAGTTGTTCATACCGATGATTACAATAACTCCGTAAGAGGTTTTCAGTTATTTCAATAACACATTGTTTAATTAAAATCATAAAAAATAAGCACAGCATTTGATACTCAATAAAAGTTGTGATTTAAAACTAAATAAGACAAATACGTACCTTCTTTTAATAAATTAGTTACTTCAGTCTGATATCTACTTCCAACTCTGATTTCTCCCTTATCTGCTAATAAAGTCTTTTGTGAAGGATCAAATACTAAACAATAAAAAAATGCGTCCTGAAACAAAAAGAGAAACTCTCATTAACACGTGATACGGTTCAGTTTAAACATAACTATAACAATAGTTATTAAAATATACAGATAAAAATCTTTAAAATGCTTCTCATGACAACTAGTTGTGAAGAATAATGGTAGTTAATAAATAAGACACCTCACTATCTTTAATTTATTTATTTATTTATTTATTTGGCTCTTCAACAATGAGTACACTGTACATGAATTTTTTTTTTTTTTTCACATTTCAAACTTAATCTAAGTGCCCCATTACTTACAGAAGAGCACCGCATGCCATAATTAATCGTATTAATATGCAAAAAATAATACAAACTGTTTAATTTTACAGTTTCATTCCTCATTTAATTTAAATAAAATATTCAATTCGTTCAATGTAACAACTATGTATGTTTAGCTTGAATAACTAATTATTTTAAATGAAAATTTGTATTTTGGATTATAGTTTGGGTCTTGGGATTATTGATATATTATCGAATGTTCGTACTTGTATAATCTCTAAGCTAAGCGTTGTCCGGATGTAGGAAATGACGTCAGTATAGGGCGTGACACTTCCTAATTGAGATTGTCAGCGCTATGTGGCCTAACCTTGAAATATTATGGGATGAGTTGTCATAATTACATGATAGCTATACAGTTATTTATCTTATTACATAATTGTAATATACTTAACATTGTGCTTATTTAAGTAGTAGGTAATTACTGGAGAAAATTGATGATAGAACAATATAAAGTCTCACGTTGCGACGCTGATTAGGGAATGAAATTAAATTAATATAGAATGCTTGTAGCAGCGTTTAATGTTCCCACGTAAGTTGTATAACAGTCGTGGACGACTGACTAGAAATTAGTGGTACTATTTTAAGAAGTTTTCTAATTAATTTGTATAGGTGTATACTAACTTGGAAGTGTTAATAAAAATATACCACTACGCATTTCTAGGATTTGTACAGTGCAAACTTAAGGTGATGGCTACGCAGTAAGCCGCCAATTTAAAATTTTCTTGCGTATTTCGATAATTTTAGCTCAATAGGGCTAAAAACCAAAATATACATAACAAGCCCATTACTGTCCCACTGCTGGGCACTGTCCTCTTCTCAGTACGAAAAGGCTAACTAGCCTTCTCGATCGGAATATGTGTGGCGACAGTAATCACAATAAATCTACTGATATGATATAATGAATACTCATAAAAAAACATTTATTTAGCTCTATAATCTATCGTCATCATCATTTCAGCCGAAAGACGTCCACTGCTGGACACAGGCGTCTCCCAGAAGGGGGTGTATTATGCCATAATCACCACGCTTGGCAAGCGGGTTGGCAATCGTAGTTGGTTGAATAAATGCTCAGAAAACGCTGCTGCTCATCCTCTGGTGAACCTCTTCGTCGCCCTTTACGACACCCATGAGAAGAGATGGGTTGGTGCAATTATATTTTGAAATATCATCACAGAACTATAAGCTATAAGTACATATTTGTTGGATAATACTAAAATCCTACGTAGTAATATTAAAAATGCGAAAATTTGTGAACATGTTTGGATGTTTGTTACTCAATCACGCTGAAACGGCTGAACGGATTTGGCACACAGATAAACATAAGCCAGATTAACAGGTTAACAGGTCCATGCTGCAGAGTGGGAATGGTCCATAAGTCTAGTTATGTTTTTATAAGAAATCATGTCCTGCCGAGTCCGCATTAAATATGAGACTTTCTTCTCACGTCCACAGTGTCAGATGGCTTAGAAATTTCACGGGCGAACAACAGATCAGTAAGTGGTATGTGGGGCGAACATACCACATACGGTCTGTGGACTGGTATGGAAGTCTCTATACAGACCGTATGTGGTCTGTGGACAGTTAACCTGATAAAATATAAGTTGCTTATTATCTCGGGACAATAAACAGTTACTGAGGGATGCGCGATAAGTCTTTCTGTGATAAGCCGAATTATTAGCGGGCGAAGCAGCGGGAATTCGGGAAAAGTCTATTTTTAAGAACCTCCTTTTTTGAAGTCGGTTAATAAAGGACAGCAGAGAGTGGACAATACAATGTAACCGTGACGAAGTCTATAAGAATAACCATTCTGCCTTATGCCTGATTGTAAATCTCAAAAACTATTACTGCTATGGCATACAATGTAGCTAGATGGTGGGGGCGGAATTTGCCCAGCCCCTACATAGGTCAGTACCGTTTGCTTCGTATTACCTATCCTAGTCTTCAAGTTATACTTTATACTCTCGCAAGAAAATCAAGAAGATCTCATCAAGAAGATGTTATTGTTTTAGCTTCATGTAAATACAACGGTTTTTTTTCGATTTTAAGACAAAAGAGTAGCTAGTAGTAGTAGAGCTCCTTTGTAAAAGAGCTCGTCCGGGGAAGTACTAACTCCGTACCTACTTCTCTGCCAAATGCTTGCATTGCTGTGTTTCGGTTTGAAGGGTACGGGTGCCGGTGAAATTACAATCACATGAGACTTTCCATCTTCATGTCTCAGTTTGGCGAACCGAACAGCCTAGGTGGTATTGCAGTTGTTATGGGCAAAGGTAACCGCTTAACATCAAGTGGGCCTTTAGCTCGATTCGCCAGTCTATACTATTAAAAAATAAAAATAAACTAGTAATAGATAAATGAAAATAATATATCAGTAGAGTTATCCGTCATTTCACTAAGTTCTACATGTACCAAGATACCGTTTCAGTCGTTTGCATACTAACATTACCAAATTATATCAAACGTATTCGTATGTAAGTACGTACACATATCGACATTATTTAATATTCATTAGCAGGATAATGGTCCAAGAAACAGATAAAGCCACGCCATATGTGGTTTCTGAAGCATTCTATTGGATCATATACTACCGACTACGTGTATCACAAATGCGTACTAATAATTTGGAGAGCTCATTCAGGGCATAGCATAGAACAACTTTTAATAAGGCGATAACCGTGTAATCGTGAAAAAAAACATTGCGGTCTGGGGGCCCGTCAGGAACGAAGTTATCCTTAATATTCATATTTTTTGTCCGGATCATTATAATGCAAAATGTCGCAACTATACAAGCATAGATAGAAGGAAAGAAACATCATGCGTCGGACTGAGATACCACAGGGAACAGGTTTGATCCTCAGTAAAACATGTCTTTTTACCCGACTGCGCCATAAGGAGGGTTATGTTTTTCGAGTGTATGTATGTATATTTCTTTGGGACGCTCTGTGGCCTAAACGGCTTGATGGATTTGAGATTGAGAGGTGTCGTTAGATTCGTCTTAATTCTGAGAGTGTGACACTGGGTACATCAAAATTTAAAAAATTTAAATGGCCGCTTTTTGGCGCCATATGACCTCTTCAAAAAAATTTTTTTTTCTTCAAAAACTATCGAGTGGGGTATCAAAATAAATAATTTTATAAATGCTTTACAAAAATATATACAACTTATATGTTTAAATGTAATTTGGAATGAAAAATGCTAAAAAACAATAAAATATTCAACGTTAAAAATGAATTTGACTTTTCAAAAAAAATATTAATAGTATGATAAATAAAACATGACAAAACTAAAAAAATTAAAATTAAAAAATTAATTAACAAAAAACCCGACTGCGTGTAAAAATAACAGAAAAGATATAAACAAGACTTATCCACACGCAGGCGGAGGCTACCTATGAACTATTATGTAATTCATGACCAAAAACATACGTAGCCTCCGACTGCGTGTGGATAAGTCTTGTTTATATCTTTTCTGTTATTTTTACACACAGTCGGGTTTTTTGTTTTTGTTAATTAATTTTTTTTTATATGCTTTAATTAATAGTTAGCTGTAACGTTTACCACATGTGTTTACATTTTCTACCGAATCACACCTACCACAATGGGGGCATAAGGAACTTCATTAGTTATTGCATATTGCATATTCCTGTATAATCTGGAGATGGGCTATGGCAGCTGCGACACAGTGCATACTACTGCAGCTACTATCGTACTTTTGTACCTTTTTATACTTGTAATAATGTTGCCCAATAAACTTTATCGTATCTTATTCCAAAAAAAACCGATGTTTCATAGAAAAGTGCAATACCTCTCGACCGAAATGTATGAAAGGGCCGATATTTTTTTCCGCGATTTCTGTTGACCCCGTAGTAAAAGTTGTTTGATAGCATTCTTAGAATAATTAGGCTTAGAACCGCAGTAGTCGCACGCGGAGTGAAGCAAATTTAAGTTGGCCACAAAAGGCTACGTTCAGTACAGTTAACGGGCGCCTGTGTGTGTTTCGGCGAACATTTTACGCTTGCACACCTATTGTTTCTGGGCTTCAACTATCACTCTATAGTCTTATTACTCTCAAGATAGCATTTGATTCCCTGAACGAGGTTTCCAAATATGAGCACGCATTTATGATACACTTTGTACATTCAGTGTCAGTTCAGTGTTTTTTAGGGTTCCGTACTCAAAGGGTGCAAACGGGACCCTATTACTCTCGCTACGCTGTCAGTCCGTCTGTCTGTCTGTCACAGGGCTGTATCTTAGTAACGGTAATAGATAACCGGTTGAAATTTTCACAGAAAATGTGTTGCTATGAGGTGTATCACGACAAATACTAAAAACAAAAAAAAGTCTAAAACCAAAGGGGGTCCCCATACAAGAAACCTCGAAAAACATGCATTTTTTCAACGCTTTTGTTCCTGTTCTATCTTCAATACGGTAATATATACCAGCGTCAAACTTGGTCTGATTATAGTGCATACTATCTTAGTTTAGCAACAAATACTAAAAACAGGACAAACATAGACATATGTGGTGGTACCTACGGAAGAAAGAGATGCAAAAATTCACATTTTGCGTATGTACGTTGATGTCTTTTGATAAACTCTCGGAAATGAAATCAGTTTCTATGGGGTATCAGTTCGATGGGTGGTACGGAACCCTTACTGCGTGAGTCCGACTCACACTTGGCCGGTTTTTTTTTTACAAAGCGTGGTTATATGCAATATATCAAACTGATACAAGCATTATCAATAGCAAAGTCTAAACCAAATATAGCAAACAGGCCAACAGCGGCAGCTGATAGAATGATTTGGCCGTCCTTCATGAAAGAAATATAAAAGATTCAGTAGATTTTTTGAGAGCTTTGTGGAATATCAGGTTATATTACTAGCAGCTTCTACCTAAGTGCTACATTAATCCATAAATTAATCAGCTTTGAGGCTTTTGAATCACGTGAGTTACGTAATAAGTTATTGGGGCTTGAAAGGACATCATCTCGTAATCACCTACCCTTGAGCATGGGCCATTTTATAGAACTCTACAAAGGTGTCTAGGAATGGCACAATTGAACAGTGTTGTGCAGAAAAGATGCAACCGACAAACTGATCAAAATTCCAATTTATTTCACAGGGTCACCCACGAAGTGGTTGTCCTCCTAGTCCTAATCTATGGCGGAAACCACAGGATATAATTATGATAAATTTCAAATTCTCCAATATTTTCATTAAAATTTCTTCACGTAAAATGATACCTTGATACTGTATATATCTTATAAAGATTTATTGTGAACTGAATTAAGCTAGTTTGATTATTGTAGTAGCGTCTCTATAAAACCAGAAGTACAGAAGGTCAACTCCTAAAAACGTGAGCTTAAATCCGCACAAGTACTCGCTAAGGTTCAACTAGATAAAAATGTCTAATGCCCGGTTTCTGAGGTATTCAGCAGCGCTATTGGTTGATGTGATTGGTCAACAAAAATATCGACAGGCAATCATATCGCTTCATATTTGACAGCAGATTAGATGAGTGGCCAGCCCTCCAGAAACCGTATGAGGACTACATTCTAAGAAAAGGCCAATGATCAGCTCAATGAACTGCACGATGCCGAGTCCATACATAGGTAGCATGGAACAGCCTCGAACTGTCCAATCGTTGATTACAAAAGTTTCCCAAACATTGTTTGAGTTTGTTGACAAAGAGTGCGTGAACATTTCGGGGTTAGTAAGGAGTGGACCTTCTATTTATCGAGTTGATGTTTGTCATTCGTCCGTGGCCGGTACATACTCACATCCTTATTGAGATAGCTGAGCAGTGACTCCGTCTCGTTGAGCAACGTGACGGTGCACTTGCCGCGGATGTGTGTCGCCGGCAGCGTCTCCACGTGCCGGGATAAGAACAGCTCGCGGTGTTTCGCCTGATGCCGCTGTTTGGGCGCCAGGCCGTCCGTACCTGGCAACTCGCTAGATTCCTCCTCCATCGCCACTGGAACATACAAGTGAAAAAGTTAGACATGTCAAACGCTGGATTGATGCTAGTTCAGGGTTAATATAATGGAATTCAGGCCTTAGAAGCCGTTGCCAACTGTGACTTGGAACTACGTAGAGCTGATAGGTCAGTTATTGACCTTTTACACGAATTTTTGTACGATCTGATGTTGAATAACGAAGAGGCCAATCAAAAGACTAAACAAGTGCACTAAAGGATGACACCAAACCTTTTCTTAATCAGCAGGCGTAGCATAACCACTGTAGACAAGGGTTTTGTCTACGAAATAATAGACAAAATGCCAGTTAAAGTACTATACAATGTCGTTTTGTCTATTCTTCCGTAGACATATCTCTTGTCTACAGTGGTCACGCTACGCGTGCTGCAAGACCTCAAACATTAACAGTAATAAGTTTGTTTTTACGATCTGTGTTCTAAGATTGAATTGCGAAACAACAATTGTTGTATCTTATTCATAGACGACAAAATACAAATAAATTCCTTAAAGGCTTAAGCATTACGAAAGGTTTTCTTTCTGGTATTATCTCGAAGGTTACGCTAAGTTGAAGAATTTGCATAGTTGCAAGGTTACAAGATGTCAGTAGGTTCTTAATTAAACATTAAATTGCTTAGTTTTAAAGATTTAAATTGTGGAAATAAAAAATCGCTCACGAGCAGGATTCGAACCTGCGACTCCTGGCTCAGTACGCCAGTGCTTTAGCCACTAAGCTACCGTGAACACTGCTCGTGGTATCGAAATTATCCTCCACTATACGTCTTTGGGTGACGTCAGCGATATATTATTAAGAAACATTGTTCACGGTAGCTTAGTGGCTAAAGCACTGGCGTACTGAGCCAGGAGTCGCAGGTTCGAATCCTGCTTCGTGAGCGATTTTTTCTTTCCACAATTTAAATCTTTAAAATTTGCTTAGCATGCGTAAAATGCGTTAAAATAATAAAATGCTTAGTTTTACTTTAATTGTGACTAACGAATAATAATAATAGTTGTCATCACTTAATCCGAAAATACCGAACACCATAATAGCAAGAAAATTCAGTGATAGCGTGCTCAAATTGCCTAGCGCAGGTCCGTTGTGTCAGTTAGTGCTAAGTGCATGTTGTAATTGCAAGTAATATGTGCGCATAGTGCAGTTGCAATCAACGTTATAATTTCGCAAGACATCTTCTCGTATTTATTAACATCAAGTTGTGTACTGATGAATCACCGCGTCCCATAGAAGAGTGTTGAGAGCGATCGAGCGGCGCGCTAGTGTGATTTGCGTGAGAGCGGAAACATGGTTGCCTTGTCTGGACCGAAGCACATGGATCACGAAGTGAGGGGACTTTAATACGAACAATATTAATAATCTCTATAAAATAGGTGTTTCAGTAATAATATAAACCTCATGGTTTAACGTGATATAAGTTATGAATGGTTTATAGGTCATAAAGTTTATACGACTCCTTCATTCATTCGGAAAGGGCTCGGATTCGGATCGCATCTGACGTGGTGGCTGAGGAATAGACGATTAGACATGGATATGGATAGCCGTTTGCTGGTCGCAAATATCTACCCAGAACAGTCGGCCGGCGCCCGGCGCAGGCAGGTGCGTTGCGAAACATGTCCACGTCAACTTATGATTTTTATGCGCCGATGTGCCGACCGCCATTACGACACGCGTCGTACCTACGTGTATCACGAAACATGTCGGTCGTTCCGTTTTATTCATATTAAATAAGTGTACCGCAAAATTAGACTCGTTTATTGTTATTCGACAATAAATATCATCCATTTACCCATCTCGAAGACCTTGACCACCACCACTCATCTTTACACACCTGTCTTTTGTATAAAGATAAAAAACCGGCCAAGAACATGTCGGGCCATGCTCAGTATTATAGGGTTCCTTAAGTAGGTGTAATTACAAACGAATCAAATCGAATCATGGCTATGCTTTTTTAGTTTTTGCAATAATCAGCAGCATTCACGACTCAGAGCGTGTTGTTAGTAGCGCCATCTAGCGATACATTCAAGAAGCCAAATTGAAGAAGTGTGTTCAACATAACACAAAGTAACTTTTTGTGATTTTTTCAAATAGAAAATAGCTAAAGGAGCATTATTTGCAAACATCATTTTTCTCTAAGGTCAATGACCTTTGAACTAGGACGTTTTAAGTATTTTTCAGTTTTCTCTCTATAACTCAAAAAATTATAATCACATTATGGTTAAAATAATTTTAAAAGAGAGTTTTCACAAAGGTCTATCAATGTGGAAGATTATAACTTTCTACGTTGCATAGTTTAGAAATGGCAGGGGGGGGGACACATTGCAAGCCACTTTGGCGCGCTATATTTCGCAGATGGTACACCTGATAAAAAAGTGGTGTATGAAACATTACCTTCATTTTAGTAGACCTATTCATTGATACCCCACACGAGGGGGTGCAGCGAAAAAATTTTTTTCATCTCCATTTCACATGTATGGACGCCACCCCTAAAATACGTAAAACCGATTTTTTTATTCTTTTGAAATTGAGATCTATATGTAGGCTATTTTTTAACAAAATTTCATTTACTTATGTTTATAACTGTAGAAGTTATTAAGCTGTAAAGGATTAGGACAGACGGACAGACGGACGGACATGACGAAACTATAAGGGTTCCTTGTAGGACTTCGGAACCCTAAAAAAGGCATTTTTATTTGTAACACGAAATACTTTCGGACTTTTATACTGAAATTGCTACCGACCTTTAAAATTCAAACCGATTCAGTGTACTTTAAGCAAAACATGTGCGACTGCAGTGGATATAGTAACGTTTCGTATAATGCTAATCAAAGAGTTACCTTTGATCTCTCATGAAAATTTAAGTAAAATTGGTCTTTGTTAACCATATTTTTGTAATTAAAACTCAATCTAACGTAGTTAGCAGTTATTTTGTTTTCAATAGCATTGTTAAGTGAAACGGGGCGTTGTCGAAGGTAAACACAAGGGACAACCGTCCCCGCGGGCAGACAAAAGCGCGACCCCTGCGGCCCAAAGTCACCCGGTTTTGCGTCGCGTCACGCAACAAGATTCTTCAATATCAAACATATATGGCATCCATACTCCATAATACATATATGAATATTGATACTACAACCAAAATCTAAACAAATTAGGTGATTATGTAACTGGTTGTTGTTTGGTGCTAAGACGGGCGTCGGGCATCGCGTCCGATGGATAGGGGCGGGTGTTGTGGGGTGGGACTGTATCGGCTACTTATTATTACCACGTAGACACTTCACTAATCACACACGAATAATAATAAAACAGTGTTTGGTGAACTAAACCATTTCAGAGCCAAATGGGGTATGTATTGCACGACAGATGTCATACAGTTAAACACAAAAGGTTTCCTATAATGTGGGGCCGAGAAATAAGCTATTGTAGGAAATGCAAAAAAGTGTTTGTCAATAATAATCTGGACTGCGATTGGCTGTAAATTCATTATTGGCATCAATAAGATAAATGAATAAACAAGAGTCCAAAGGAGGGGAAGACGTTAAAACAAGCGGGCGAATTTAATTCCGTCGCCAATACGAGATGAGAGAGCGGTGTGGGGCAAAAAGTGGAAACACGATTGTTTCGCTCTCCACCAAAAGCTATGGGATAGTGTGTCGCGTTTCTAGTTTACTGAGACATCGATACCCCTTCTAAAATATTGCTGGATTATACTTGTGCTGCAGTATGTTAAAGATAAAGATAAAGATACATTTATTTGCAAAAACATGTGTAGATAATAATACATGGTACGTACGTGGTATGTTATGGTACTGTATTGTAAGAGGAATCTAAATGTGGAAAAATACTCGCCTTTGCTGCAGATTGTGTTTTACAAGGCTCTTCTCCTTTTTTTTCAGAGCCTCTTTGTACAACAATGATGTAACACTTAGTATGCAATAAATATTTGAATCTTTGCCTTTTCCCAATTATGTTGCGATCAGTTTCCAGTCCAACCAGATGCGGCTGAACCTCAGTATACTTTTATTATTATTATTTTGTGTTATTCTTTGGTATCAACACAGTGGTGTGGTTTAGGTATGCACATCAATTCAATGTGAGGCATACATTTTAGGTGTGTTGTAGTGGAATAATAAATTATTGGGCCAAAAAAAGTGAGATACCTAGTGACGTTATTAAGCTCTTTCATCGATACGATACAGGGCGATGCTGACACAGATATACTTCACTAAAGCGTCGCGGCGAGGGCCCGCCATTTACCGCGACGCCCCAGCCCCGGGGCGGCCGCCGAATTGCGGGGGATTTACTTTATGATAATTATTTCGATTGCGATCGTGAGGAAAGAGCCAGGGCGCACTCGAACCGATCTCAAGACGACTGATGCGAGGAGCCCGTAAAAATCTCAGCTTTACACCAAACCACTTTTTACCGTCAAGCCATTTGCACCATGATTGGTTGAAATTAGAAAGCAATCTAGAGATTCCAATTAAGAGGCTTTAAGAGGGTTGTTTCGATTAAATATAAAGCTTCTTTATTATATAGATGAATGGTAGTGTTATAAGGCGTATGAAAAAGATGCTGACTTGGAATTTATAAGCTATCAAATCTGCATTGCGAATTTAAGACTGGGCAGATCGAGGGTTCGTGATCATAACTAATTTGCAATTAGAGCAGAGATTAAGACATAGTGAATTAATGTTCTTCAGTGGTAAGGAAAACTTATGGATCTTCAGTGCTATCGAGGGATAAAAGATAACCCTTAAATTCGAATTTAAAGTTTTTATTTCAAATAGGCACAGTACATGCTCTTGAGTCATATCGAGAGTATAGTTGCACGGTTCCAAAAGGTAGATCCTAAGGAGAAGAGCCGGCAAGAAACTCCATGGATCGGATACTCGGTATTGTTACAATCTCAGAATGTGTGGTTTACTTTTTACTTTGTATGAATTGGCCTAGGTTAAATTCAACTGCGGTATTAGGATAGATGCTGTCTAGCCTATAAGAGATCAACTTTGATCCCGCCGTCCCGCTACATTGATACCAAATTGGGTAACTAATTTCGCCACTGGTTTCTGTCTCTGCTGAACCACTAAAGGATCATAAGCTTGATATAATTATGTAGTTTACGGTAAAGTACTTATACATTTTGTCATAACATTCCTAGAAGTAAATGGAATGCGGAATGACGACAGACAACATGCGAGTCGCATGAATACAAAACAGTTATGATGGTCATACTTATCAGAGTAACAGTAACGTTTTTAGCAGATTTAAATAAATCTTCCAACACTTCGGCTTCTGTTAATATTTATGAGAATAGCGATCGATCCAATAACGATAAATATGCTAAAGAATACTTCTGAATCAAGTTCGATTCAGATAGAATGATGATCTGGAAAAAATCTGTTGGGACAACTGGATGAGGAAGGTAGTAATTAGGATTTTGATTATTGTTGGATACTTTACCACCAGTAATACCAGAAGCTCATAATGAATTTAAATTAAAATTCGGTTGAAATTCCAGTAATCTAGTTTACAGTGTCGACTTTATTACTGCAGCAGCTTCATTTTTAAAGTTTTTAAATTATGAGACAAGATAGTAGTGACATAATAAGCTTAACTTTTTTTATCAAACTGGGGCCTTCAGCAGAAAATTGTGTCAATTTTTGGGTGTCATGTCAACTGAAAGGGCTGTTGTAACATTGATGTATGCCACGGCTAGTTATACCAATAAAATGTATTTGAAAACATACGATCTGAACCGTGGTCAGAAAGTATGCGTGGGTCACTTACTCCCTCGGTGACACTTCGACAAAGGTTGCTTCAAAAAGTCACTTGTAGCCTCGTATATGAATATGTATAAGCAAAGTTGGGAGCTTAAGCATGCATACAAAGAAAAAGCTTCGTTAAGTTTGTATTTCAGGTGGGTCGGCGTGCTCTAGGCACATGAATTATCTATTGCTTTATCTAATCTTGGTACAACGGTGTCATTTCGAGTGAAATATTGAAGACTGGGATGTTCTCTAGTGTGGTTAGTAATGTGGAAGGGAACGGACGGAGAACGAAAAAATAGTGGAAAGTATCCATGGTTGGTGAAGATTTCTTTTGTTTTTATGACCTTTTTACATTGGACGATCGTGACTTTACCAGTTTATGCGAGCACTAATGTTAGGAATTATGTGCCCAGAGATAGTAGCGGTCTGCCCCGTTTGATAGAGTGGACGGGACCTGTTCGGCAATTTAATAACATGGGATTATGGATCTACACGCGTCACTACGCAACTAATTAAAGCGTAGGCAAAGAGAAAATGGCAATCTGTGGAGTTCTCCCCCCGCTAGTGGGGGGGGGGGTGTCGGTTACGTGTGCCCCCTTGGGGTGGTCGGGTGTATGGTTTTTCTGCTCGGGCATCCTTTGCTTACTTATTGATCCAGTCAAATGTGTGGAGGTGGCGCGGTGGGAGGCGCGCCCGGCCCCGCGCCCCCCCGATGGGGGTACGTCCAAATAAATCTGCCCGCTCGCGAAACACCGCAGTGACAACAGCGGCGGCCGGTAAGATGCGGTAGCACTGTCTCCACTCAGTACGCATTAAGGGGAGCCACTGATCCTGGCAGTCAATGTCGAGCATTCGATTCTGAATCTCATAAAATTTTACAAGAGCCATTTTAATTGAAATTATTCCCTTCCAAAGGCAGCGGGCGCTACTTTAGAAACAGGCATGCGCGCGACCGTTGAATCTACCTAGAAACCGTGATGCTTTGCTCTCTTCACGGGGTCAATGACGTTTTGTTTCCAAACCACGAATGTGTATTCAAAATGTCTGATTGGTATCCTATTTTTAACACAGTAGCATAAGCAAACGCCTACTTGAAATATTTATTTTCTAAACAAAATTGCTTACAGTGATTAATTAATCATTATCACCAAGTAAAAATTAAAGAATTAATAAATAGGGAATGATTGCTAATGTAGCGATAATAAACCGATGATGTGACATTATCTTAGTGGGGCACAGGATGAGATTGTTCATGTCACATTAGTAGGTATGAAGTTCATGCCAACAATGACCCGTACTTATTCACATTAGCAACGTGATAAAGATTTTACAGATACATTATGTATTTAGAGACCATCTTCTTCACCTAGCTAGTCGGTAAAAAAGTTTTGTACATAGAGCTAATATAGCTCAATAGTTTTGTAAATATTAATTATTGCGACAACAATTCTTATTGCTGAACGGAAACATGGTTTTAGTTTAAGCCTAAAGCAGGGCGCACACCAGAAAGAAACACGCAACATACTCGCCACATTTACGTCTAATCGTAGGTATGTTTTCTCGATACAAGTGGGCCTTGTACACACGGCTACACATCAAGCTGTACATTTCCAGTATAAGCTGACCTCGCATTGTATAGGTTTTCCTTACAACGCGAGGTCAGCCTTTACTGGTTATGTACAGCTTGATGTGTAGCCGTGTTTACGCGCTAGCAATGGATAAGTTAAAATGTGGCGTAGTGATTGTGGAGCAACAAATGTGGTTACCGGTGTGTGGCCTGTCTAACAAGTGCCTCTATGGATGGACAAGCTTTATTAAAGTTACGAGTACAGACTGAACGATTAGCACCAGCATACCGTCGGTCCTATTTCAATAGAAAGAAAGAAAGAAAAATGGTTTATTTACTACAGCCAGAGGCACACAATTTTAATCAAATAGCGCTAACTACTAGTAACTATTTATTGGCAAATACCGTGTATCCAACAAAACTCGCCGAATATAACCGTAGCGTAGCATTATAGTAGCGTAGCATTATAGTAGCGTAGCTGGCACGCGCTAATTATAAAGATCGCAAGCTAAAAGAAAAATGAGGGTGCAAAAATCTCCAAAAATGGGGGTTCACGGACGGTTCAGACGTCCAGTGTGAGTGCGGCATCACTCCTCAAACAATGGCTCACCTTCTATCTTGTACGAACAGCTACACATTTCCAGTATAAGTATAATGATCTCTTATTTTACGAAAAGCACAATGCGAGGTCAGCTTATATAGCTTGATGTGTAGCCATTTGCACCGCGTGCCCTGGCACCAGCACGCGTGAGGAGCATTAGCTCCTCTCTTCTGGGTCGGTCTCTTCTACTGCTTCCTTCAATTGATTATGCTGATGTTTGTACCCTGATTTATCCCAAGACCTTCTAAACGAATTGGACTGACTTCTAACAATGATTGTATTCATTTTATTTTCGGACTTCGTAAATATTACCACATTTCCAATTTTCCATTTTTGTTTTCCATACAGCTAGATACCAAGTTGTTCCCAACATTAGTGGGTCGGCTTTTCTTAGACATGTGCAACGACTAATAAAGTGTTTAAACATTACATTAGCGCATAAGTAATGTAGAGTTTCCATTGTAGCTAACATTTTACAACCACCACAATATACATTTTCCGTAGTGAATTCCAACATTATTCTAACAACTTGTGCAGGATAATAAGAGACCTTACACAAGGTCTTAATTTCAGAAACAGTGGAAGAGTCCTGGAACTAAACTGAAAGTCTATAAGATAGAACAGTGCCTTCCAGATCACAATCATATCCAGGTTTGATCCCATACAAGATATTAGCTAGCGGATTAAGTGTCTTATCAAATTAGGACGTCCCTTGGCACATTAAACGGCCAACACACTTCTTTTTCTGCTAATCCCAAAACGGCATAGAAACAACGCTAGCCTAAGGTGTAACGTTAGTGTTACTGGTGCGCCTTTAAAACCAGTTTAACAAAACAACGATTAGTAAAAACTTTGAACGCGAGTGAGACAGTACGTATATTTGAATATGTTTCACGAGTTTTAAAGAATAATAGATAAATACCGTTATTCGGGACCGTCACCAGTTTCTCTGTAATGAGTGTATCACTGAATTCTAAACGCAAAAACTTTGAGAGGCAAATAATAATGTTTGTTTGTTCCGCGCGGAGCGTTGGAAATGTTACCAATGAATATTGCATAAATATAAGTATTTAGTCTCGTAACCGTTGGATATATTGTGTTGATTCGAATCCGAACTTCCTTTGTATTTTTATTTATTTATGCTGTCCACGGGATGTCTGATCTGTTATTTTTTTTTCAACTAGAGCAGATTTTCAGAATAGGCGAACTTTTATTAAAAATTACTGTTATTTTTAATACCAAATATTGAAATGAGAACTTATGAATGCTAAATGTGCTGTAACGATTTATTATATAAATTCTTTTAGATTTAAAGTAATTGAAGGTGTAGATTTGTGCATTGTACATCCCTTCAAATAAAACTCTGCTGGAGTTAAAGCCCGATTGGATAGTCGGAACCCGGATGCCATCGAGATAAGAATATCGACTGAACAAACACGGGCAAACAATCCAAATAGACTACTTTGGAAAAACGTCTCGCAAACCTCGAACCGACCGATGTGCTTGAACTCACTCAACTGAAGCTTACACAAATGTACAGAAAAGTAGATTATGAACACGAGAGTTTGTTGGACCATGGTAATGGCAAAGTAAAAAAATATTCAAAATCTAGCCGAGTACGAACGTTGAACGTTGCGAGATTCCATTTCACTACAAACAAAAAGGTTCCAAAGGATTAACTGTATACTATTTTAGAAACTACCTTTATTTAGAACTTAGGACTGTTTTATATTCCAACCTAGGAGATGAAAATGTTATTAATGTTAATGTTAGTCAACTATTAGCAACAGGGGCCTTACTCCCGACTGGATCGAGTGCTATCAATCTAATTTGAATTCGAGTTAGTGTCAATTCGTACTGCATTTCTTTAGGAATTGAAATTAGCTCGATTTGGTTCAGAGCTCGAAGCAGTCGGGAGTAAGGCCCCAGGTAATTTGTTGACTCGTACACGATGGGGTGTTAATCTGTTAATACTCAAAGTATGTCACGGACTCCCGATGCTTGATTTATCCATAGAGCAACTGATACAAACTTCGATACAAACGACAAGTGTGTGGTTTAAGCTCTACCAACATGTCCAATTTATATCTTTCTGTTACTGGCCAAGAAGCTGAGATCTCTTACATCCATTAGTCAGTTTTGCAGATATAACCCAAATTTTAAGTATACTTCGCATGCAAACCAGTTTAAGTTAGGACTCAGTGCAAGTGGACCTAGATCTGAATTGCACAACAATGTAAGCACGTTGATCTGCGCGAGCGCAGCGTTGTTGCAACGTCATTTACTCGTAGTAGGCTTCATACTATGTTCTACGGTACGATCAACAAGTTGATAGTATTGCAATTTTACATACAACTTCATATTCGGAGTTCTTTGCCTGGCTTATTTTGAAACAGCTGGATTCATTCAATTTCGAACCATGTTTTAAGAGCATGAAGGTGCTTTTGTGTGTTTTACGCGTTACGTAAACTTCCAAAGTTCTGCACTGTCGTCGAGACATAAAGTTGAGTTTATGTCACACATTTTATTATAGAGGAATGCTGGGATTTATGGTGAGGACATTAGTATGTTCAATATTATTATGTCAGTATCATCCGCCGATCACGCTTGTCGCGGTCGGCGTCAGGCTTGGAGTGGTAATATGGTAAGAGTGTAATGAGAGGGTCGGTCGGTCCTGTGTGGCGCGCGGTCGGCCGGTGAGGGGCGGGAGGGCGCGCGGAAGGAATGCGTCGTTTTCGCATCGGGAGAAACGAATGCGTTTAAGCGTCGCGGGTATACAATGGCGGCGTGACGAGATCCGGTTCGCGGGCCGCGGGCGGCAGGGGACGGGGGCTCTAATCGATAGCCGGCGAGCGACGGCCCGACTGCGGCGCATAGGTGACAGCTCGGGCCCAATCAAATTACCGGCCGTGGAGGAGAACTGCAGTGCCACGCACGCCGGAGAAACACACGCCGCCGCCGTCACCACCCGCGCCGACCCCGCGTTCCGCCGCCGAAACTACACCGACGAGCTCCTATTGTCCGATACACCACCAACCACCTCACATTGGTTCGCCTATGCAACACATTGACGGATAGCCGTCACTTATCACGCCGTCCGATACGTGAGACCCACCCCCCTTAACCCCCACTTTGTACGGCTGGAATTCGTACACGAGCTAGGTAAAATAAGCCATGTGTGAGATAAGCTTCTATAAATATTATAGCGTTTAGAACGGAAAATCTACAAGTTTCATCTGCGCTTGCATAATTATTAACTCATAAAGTTTAAAAAACTTCTATAAAGTCGATTCTGTTAATTAAATTGTTAAGTTGTCGAAAAAATGATGGTAGGTATGAGAAAACATCTAAAACTTCAATAATAATACTTCTTCTTTCTTAGAAAGTCTTAAACATTAAGAAGATGCCGAGTGTAAAGTGACATTGAGCCTAGTAGATAGCGAAGAACTTAAAGCACGTGGCTCTGGCTAGTAACGACCGACAGTGTAAACAGTTCAAATGCGACCAAAAAGAAAAATTCTAAATAATATCAACAAAAATATGGATGAGTCGCTTGTATAGGTCGAGATCGAGAGGTTCTGTGCAACACAGAGGGGGACAAAGTCCATTGCAATGCCACAAACATAACTTAGACAAATAACTTTATTAAAAAATGTATGATATAATTAAGACAGCATCAAATAAAACAATGAGTTGTTTATCAGTTTCAAACGCTGAATGTTGCCATGGTACGTGAAAATTCAACAGTGTTCCTGCATCAAATACAACAACGGATGTAGCGTAAACGACACATCTACGAGTTCCACGACTGAGGATTGGTGTACGCGCATCTAATTATAGGTCATTCCACCCGCGTACCACACAACAGATCCACGTTGTACCATTAACGACCTGTGCACGAATGTCTACCCTGTACCTACACATAGGCGACTCTTCATATAATATACCACATACGCAGCCAGTGTATACAGAGAAATGTGATGTAACCCGTCACGCATACTGAGCTCTGGTCGGTCGCGGTGGTGAAGTGCACTCGAAAGACATACTCGTAAAACGGCAGTAAAGGAAATAGTTAGCGACGTCGCTCGGTAAAAACGAAACTTGACATTGAAAAGGAAATGAAATCAAAACGCTGCATAAAAAGATAACGACGCCGTAAAGTTTCCACAGATCGATCGATCCATGTCGGACTCGTTGAAGCTTATTTCGATGAAGACTGAAATAAATGTCGCTTTTATAGGTAGGTAATGAAGTGGCCGACGCAATTAAATCGATGACATCATAGCCTCGATGCGTGGCGTGATGGGAAATAAAAGCACAATTCAATCAACGGGACGGCAACACGTTGGTTCTATGTATGGAGTCATACGTGAACAAGAACTTTATTATTTAGAGCACATACTTACATTAATTCAAAAATGGTTCGTTAATGAAATAATAGGAAAATCTACTGTTTTACCACCGCCGGTGGTTCTAACAACCTTGTTGAAGAGTTAAAATACTTGAGATTAAGAATAATTAGGTTTAAAAGGATCTAACTAACGCTAAAATTATATTCATGTCCCTTCCACATAATAAGTTAAAAAAACAGAACAAAGTAACTAATTTTCTACTGTAACTAAGTAGGTTACCAAGTGTAGAAGAATCCCTGACTTTTGCAAATGTAGGTAGGAACGCGAAACCAGAATAGTGCCAAAGGTTCAAAGTTCGTGAACTTTTTTTACCCCCTTACCAAACGTCTGCAGCTCTAATACTATGTATAAAACGTTTCGCGGACAACTCTCGCGGTTCCCCACGAGATGTTTGCCACAATAGTACATTACTGTCCAGGCCTGAAATAAAGCAATTGACGGCCGAGTAATATTGGATTTTCCGAAGTGATTTAAAAAGTGATTATATGATTTAAATTTCCTTTTTAACTAAACGAGGCCTTCAAATTGCTATTTCGGCCGAGACTTTATAGTACTTCTCTGTCATTTGCGAGGAAACAATACACGAATTAATTCAACAGTATCTAATTTTCATCCGCGCCAATTCGTACGCGCGCAGTTCTTGTTCTATTTTCAAACGTTAGAAAAAAAAATGTGCATTCAGCCTTCAAAATAATAAATATCGTGTACCTTAAAACACCTAATTCATGTAAGTACCTATAAAACCTCGCTAACGTAATTAAAAACTGTCCAGCAATTTTTATTCTTGTCGTGTTGGAAATTGCTGTCGTGTTATTTTGTTGCGTACGGAAAAAAGCCGATTGTTGTATTCTTTTTTTTAAATAATAAAGCAATTTTCGAACAAGTGGGAGAAAAAGTCTATCGTGTACTATTTGCCTTGACCCTGACATTGTTGCCAGGTTACAGGTGGAAACACAAGTTTTGGCTCACCTAGCGCAGGGTCGAGGACTGCTTGTGCCGCTTGCTCCTCGCCGACCGGCGTCTTAAGGCATATTTTCTTGAGTTTCATCGCGATTGGTGAGTCTTCTGACTGGGCCACTGCAACATAAACATGGGGTTATAGGGTTAACATTAACATCATATTTATTTTGGAACTAGCCAACAACTGCGGCTTCGCTCCCGTGGTATGTTGTTAAAAAGTATCCGATGAGTCCATGGTACATCTGTGTGCAAAATTTCATTCAAATTAGCTCAGCCGTTCCTGCGTGATTAAATGATAAACAACATCCACACTTTTGCATTTATAATATTAGTAGGATTGGCATCTTTTAATGTTAGTGTGGCCCGCATGAATGAAAACTAAAAGTAATTCGTCAAAGCTCTTGTGCGAGAAATTTCGAGTTTGTGTTCAACTTTCATTCAGCGCGCCATTTTAAAAAAAACGTCACCCCACACTAGGATAACTCCTGTACGTGGGGTGAGTTTACTAACAGACAAATCTTCACTCTTCACATGCACAAACACCCAGACCAGGAAAAAATATCTGCAAGCCATACAAATATTGGTTTCGTTCGGGAAACCAAACTGCAACACTTTACGCAGCATCCAAGCACTCAGCCTCTGGGTCACTAGTGTCGTCAAAACACCAGTTTTAAATATTGCTTAGCCAATCTTATTGCAAATGAATTTTATTTTCGTTGCTAAAGGGGCCAAAATGGGAAGTCTAAAACTAGTTCAAGTGGGGTATCATATGAAAGGACTTAATTTATACATTCTAAAACCGTTTTTTTTTATTTTCATGCTGTGTACTTTTCGAGTTATGATAAAAAAAATGTCAGAAAAAATACCATTGCCCCCCATACCCTTATCTCCGAAGTTTGTTTGCAAAAAATCTGAAATAATTACAGGTGATAGAAGTTTATGTAAATATTACATAAAAAATAGAACGTAATTTCTAACTAGCAGTTTTTTTTAATCCTTCACAAACGAACTTTGTTATGTGGTCCAGTTTTTTCACCACAGCTATGGTCCAACCTAAGGAAATTTGCCTGTTATGAAGCGTCTATGGCTGTATGGTCGTTGCTTTTTATACATCCAAGGAAGGTACGGAACCCTCGGTGCGCGACTCCGACTCGCACTAGGCCGTTTTTTATTGTATAGGATAGCGATTTGTTTAAATGGTTCTACAATACTACCTAATAATTTCCTCCCGGCTGAATTTCGGTCACGGCGGCCAATCTCAATGGAGACTAGCCATCTGCGCGGGACATTATCCTACTAATATTATAAACGCGAAAGTTTGTAAGTATGGATGGATGGATGTTTGTTACTCTTTCACGCTTAAACTACTGTATGGATTTTAATGAAATTTGGCATACAGATAGAACATAACCCGGATTAATATATAGGCTACTTTTTATCCCGGGAAGATGAACAGTTCCCGAGGGATGCGCGATATACGACATCCACGCAGGCGAAGCCGTGGGCACAGGCTAGTAGACTATAATGTCCTGCGCGATGGCTAGTCTCCTACTATACTTTTTAGATTTGCTTTTATGTTATCAAACACATCGCCATGAGGTAAATGATAAAATAGCGTAAGAGGAAATCGACATAACTTACGAGAATTGGGTACCAAGTAGAATACTTATTCAAAAAGCCATAACCCTGTCTTTGCTGTCGCGTAATAAAAAAAACCGGCCAAGTGTGAGTCGGACTCACGCAGTAAAAGTTCCCGTACCACCCATCGACCTGATACCCCATAGAAACTGATTTAATTTACGAGAGTTTATCAAAAGACATCAACGAACGTACGCGTAATGTGAATTTTTGCATCTCCTTCTTCCGTAGGTACACACCGGCTACACATCAAGCTGTACATTTCCAGTATAAGCTGACCTCGCATTGTATAGGTTTTCCTTACAACGCGAGGTCAGCCTTTACTGGTTTTGCACCATATATGTCTGTTTGTCCTGTTTTTAGTATTTGTTGCTAAACTACATAGTATGCACTATAATCAGACCAAGTTTGATCATCATTACAGCCGAAAGACGTCCACTACTGGACATAGGCCTCCCCCAATTAAGGGGGGGGGTATGCCATAATCGCCACGCTTGGCAGGCGGGTTGGCGATCGCAGTTGGTTGGTTAAATACTCAGAGAACGCTGCTGCCCATCCTCTGGTGAATCCCTTAGTCGCCTTTTACGAAACCCATGAGAAGAGATAAGGGTAGTGCTATTCTTTAAGTCTGGCACCACACGGACCAAGTTTGATGCTGGTATGTATTACCGTTTTGAAGATAGAACAGGAACAAAAACGTTGAAAAAAATTCATGTTTTTCGAGGTTTCTTGTATGGGGACCCCCTTTGGTTTAAGACTTTTTTTTTGTTTTTATTATTTGTCGTGATACACCTCATAGCAACACATATTCTTTGAAAATTTCAACCGGTTACCTATTAACGTTCAAAAGATACAGCCCTGTGACAGACAGACGGACGGACGGACGGACAGCGTAGCGAGAGTAATAGGGTCCCGTTTGGCACCCTTCAGGTACGGAACCCTAAAAAACACTACAGTTACAGTACAGTTTGAAACTTTGAACCCTAAAAGCTTGATAAAAGCAAGAATAACAACGTCAGATGGTTCAAAGAGGATATTTTTTCGAGAACTTTAGGAAATAATAACCTAATTAATAAAACTGACATGACATGTACCAATTTGTTATCTATCAATAAACAAATTCAATTCATCAAGCATGTTTCAGTATACGAGATGGTAGCAAGCTTGGATAGGTAGTGAATTTCTTCAGCAGGCTTCGGCAGCCGTAGTTGTTGACCTTGTTTGGTTTTGTATTATTTTGGGTTTTAAATCTATAACATAACATCACGCCTGTATTTCCCCGAAAGGGTAGGCAGAGGTGTATAGTACACCCACATTTCGCCAGTTATGTTATAGTCCCATGTAATAGGGGGCGAGCCTATTGCCATTAACCGGGCACAAATCCAGACTCCGGGCTGCTACTGAGAATTTCCTAAAGAAAAACCCAATAACACTTTGCCCGACCCGGGAATCGAACCCAGGACCCCACGATCTATAACATTATTAAATTTTGCTTGTAGAGAGAGAAGTTTATTTTCAAAATACACTTCCTGTTTCGGTATGACCAGAAATTACAAGTCACTTGAGGTACGGAACTATGTTTCTAAGACGACTTAGATATGTCCTGGGAGGCGCTGCATGGGGTGCTGGGCCAGTTAGAAAATAGGCACATAAAACAAACACAATAAAGATAGACAACGTTTCATATTTGTATGAAATTAACCGGAGATCAGGTAAACAAACTTCAACAAACGATCATCGCATGCGATATGGGAACGATGATGATTGACCGGAGTAGCAAACTGTACGATGGATTGTAATATTAATCGAATATCGTCAATCGCGAGTAGACCCCCAAGTGCTTCTCCTTACGTCTGGAGAGAACAGCAGTTGTTGGGCCGGTGCACCCTGGGCACGGGCAATAAATCTTTGGACCGGGGGACCTTATTTGCCCGTAGCGAATATTCTGGCACACGAGGGGCTCGATTTGGGCCAATGGAATGTTGGTCCGCGTGACCCTCTGAAGTTAGCAGAGAGACACGCGGGTGTCTGGTCTGTGCCAGGGTGGGTGCAGCCAACGGTAGGCCGCACGGGGAAAAGGGCCTCGCCTGCTTGTGGCGAGCCGAGACCTATCGGGGGTGGTTGCGCTACTACAGAGGTTTCAGACGCTCCCGGCCAAAGGTAGTTGCGAGGAACACCATGGTGGTTTTAGTCGGTAAGAGTCCGACACTGGCTCCGCCGTCCCCAGGCGGAGTACATTCATGAGGATTTCCTCACGGCAAAAAAGGACGCTCCGCATCATACACTGCTTAATTTATGATGTACATACTGTTCTACCTCAACAGCCAAGTATACCAAAACGTACCCCCGAAGCATATATTACCTACTCATTTGTGATCAGGTCGATCAACGTTTCTAGCGTATCTGGAACCCACCACGTCTACGGCCTTAATCGACTTCAAGCACGACTGAGCTCATATCTAATTCTCTAACTTCCGCGACGGAAGTTACGACTTCGAAGTAAACATTTAATAGGTTATTAACTGAAGATTTCAGTTTTTCGAAATAGTGATACATGTACTTCTTCAAAGCTAAGACAAAGATAATAAAAACCAATACAGTACTCCCCCGCCCCGTAGGCCAGATTTTGTCACTTCAACAGACGCGTAAATGTTAGTGAGTGTGAACAAAAAGCTTGGTACGTCAAATCAAACCCCTTATTTATTTCAACTACAATATTTTTATAGGAACCTACCTGTCCTAATTATTTAAGTATTGCGCAAATTATGCCTGTTATTGTTGAGCGGGTGAATGATATTAAAATGTGTTTTACAATAATATTATTACAAATTCGACCGGTCGCTAAAATTCTTCAAACGAGTACAAAACTCGTTTTACAACTCGTATAATATGTGTATACTATGGTTAAATTAAAATTTTAAATATTAATTTTCGAAGTGAAAGTTGTAACGTTAATGCTTGTTCAAGCGTACTCGGATCAACTCATACAAGTTTAATGAATAATAAAGTGAAAAAAGGGTTTATCTATGCACATAATAGCCAATTAAAGTGTATAGTCAGAATGTGTAACAGTGTGCCAGGGCTCGTCTGCGACCTTGACGGCCTGAGCGTCGGTGCCGTCGGCCACCGGAGACCGGGACGCGCGCCGCGGTCGTTGAGGGCGCGACTCGGGTTCCCGGCTAAAGGTGCGTGTACACTGTCAACTACACGGTATGCCGCGACCTACGACAACTACCACGTTGGAAATGGACTTCGTGCTTTAGTATTTACTATTTATGCCGTGTAATGTGACGGCTGTAAGTAAGTAAGTAGTGGGTTTCCATTACAGTTACGTCAATTTTGGTGATTCATTCAATTGAGATGGCCTCATGGCTCATGACATGAGCGTGACACGTGCACAATGTAGTTTTGGGATGTCGTAAGTCTTCAACCGACCATAATACCAGTTTTCAGGCGGTATTGGCGATTGACAAGGTGCCCGTGGCCGTGGGTAAACAGTGTGGCGCTTATGTTACGTAGCGGCGTGTGGTGGAGAGTGTACAGGCGTCACACACGTCGTGCGGTGCGATGTCGCTAGTGTGTCGTGGTTACGGCAGGGCAGGTGCAAGCGAGGCTGCACGTTGCGCCGCGTGGAGGCTGCGCCCACCCTTGCCACCCCGCGTCACCCTCATGTCCCCCCCGTAACCCTCCCGCGCACGCCATCTTAACAAATCGATAGGATATGACTGTTCTCCACTTCGCGAGTGCGACTTTTGGGCGCGGACTGAATGACCCCTCTTGATTGCGTAACACAAAGCGCGTGAACAATAGAATCGGGCGAAATGTAGCGACGTTTGAAAGAACTCAACACGACGACGCGCGGCGAGGATAAATCTTAGTATCATAAGCATACAAACATACCGAAGGGCTTTTCGCCTGAACAAATGTTTGTTTAACACCTGAACAGGATTCTTTTCTTTATGAATAACCGTCACGTTATGACTACGTAATCGTTAATATTAATATGTATACTAGCTTTTACTCGCGGCTTCGCTCCCGTGGTTATTTATCCCTCTGGAACCAAGCATTTTCCATGATAAAAAGTACCCCACATGTCATTCTCCGACCCATAAATTTTCTCTATGCAAACAATCAATCCATCGTCAATTCGCTGTTGCGTGATACAAGGACAAACCAACAATCACACTTTCGCATTTATGATATAGGTAAATAGGATTCAATAAGTTTCAATGTTGGTTATTTACCCCACAGGAACCATGCATCTTTCGGGATAAAAAGTAGCCCACATATCATTCCGACCCATACATTTTCTCTATGCAAAAAATCAATCAATCAATCGTCAATTCGTTGCTGCGTGATACAAGGACAAACCAACAAACACACTTTCGCATTTATGATATAGGTAAATAGGATTAAATAAGTTTCAAGTTAGGTAGGTAGGTAGGTAATTACTGCAACTCTGTATATCTCTGTAAAATAGGGTAAAATATGTAATCCAAATATAGCAAGCGGACCAGTAAACGTAAATAATATAGCAAACACCAGATAATAATAATGAAGTGAAAGCTGGAAGATGTCCTTCTGTCAAGGAGAATCCCTCAGTGCCTAAAAACACGTCTATTTAACCAGTGTGTCCTGCCAACTATGACTTTTGGTGCCGAGACATGGACGCTTACAAAGGAAACGGGGTCCACCGCGTGCGAGTGGCACAACGGGCCATGGAGCGTGCTATGGTCGACATTTATCTTCTCGACCGAGTCCGAAACACCTAGATCAGTCGTCGGACGAAAGTCTACGACGTCGGTGATAAGGCGATTAAGCTAAAGTGGAGTTAGGCAGGACATCTCGCTCGGCGTAGAGATGGCCGATGGAGTAAATCGTTGACCGAGTGGTGGCCAAGGTCAGGTTGGAGAAACCCGGGCCGTCCGAAAGCGCGCTGGGTTGATGATACCGCCAAAGCCGCAGGAAACACCTGGATGAGGGATGGACAAGATCGAAGAGGCTGGCAAAAACGAAAGGAGGCCTATATATATTATATCCCCCGAGATATGCTTGGGGGAGGCCTATGTCCAGCAGTGGACGTCTTTCGACTGAATTGATGATGATGAATACATAAGAAACACCCAGACCAACACAAACACTTATGTTCATCACACAAATATTTGTGTCCTGTGGGAATCGAATCCACGACCTCGTAATCAGCAGTCCGACCCTCGAACCACTAGACCACAGACGTCGCTTTGCCACCCCTTCACTCACTTCCAAAAAAAACTCGATCAGAATTTGATTAACACTTGTTATAACTATATTCTATGCTATAACGGAAAGGAAAACATCGTGAGGAAACCTGCACACCTGCTGAGAGTGCTCCACACAGTTCACGATGGTGTGTGTAGACAGGGCGGTCTAACGGCCAAAATTAATAAATAAATAAATATAAATATCTTCGGGACATTTTTACACAGCACCATCTAGTCCCAAACTAAGCAGAGCTTGTGGTATGGGTACTAGACAATGGATATAATACTTATATACTTATTTTTTGTAAATACATACTTATAATACATAAGAAACAACCAGACCAACACAAACACTTATGTTCATCACATAAATATCCAATCTATCCACAATTTACCCTACTATTAGAGACAGAAATTTGACATATTTTGTATGGAGCTTACGTCAAATTCCTATCTCTAGTAGGGCAAATCGTGGATAGATTGGATATTAATTTTGGCCGTAAGCCTGCCAGCGTGGTGGACTAAGACCTTCTCATTCGGAGAAGAGGACCGTGCCCAGCAGTGGGCCAATAATAAGATGATTATTGAAGAATGTATCATTTTGTATTTACAAAAAAGAGTGCATTCAAAATATTCTTCTGAAACGCTGTCAACTGGTAAAACCAAAACACTGGCAGCATTGCCACGTTGTTTTGTCCAGATTTTTTCAAACTTTCTTAAAGTGTTCATCATTTCAGCCGAAAAACGTCCACTGCTGGACATAGACATAGACATGACATGGACATAGGCCTCCCCCAATTAAGGAGGGATATGCCATAATCGCGGTCCGTGTAGTGCCGGACTTAAAGAATAGCACCACCCTTATCTCTTCTCATGGGTGTCGTAAAAGGCGACTAAGGGATTCACCAGAGGATGGGCAGCAGCGTTCTCTGAGTATTTAACCAACCAACTGCGATCGCCAACCCGCCTGCCAAGCGTGGCGATTATGGCATATCCCCCCCTTAATTGGGGGAGGCCTATGTCCAGTAGTGGACGTCTTTCGGCTGTAATGATGCCATGATCGCATTTAGTGTGTTAAAAATTTAAAATCACGACATATGCGAAAAATTATCTGGCAACGTTGATCTGTTTACATGTAGTCTAGTTATAGTGTTTCTGAAATATACGGGAGAGCAGTCACGGGAGGTAAAAAGTTATTTTAAAATAAAAACCTAACTTTTTATGGATTGTCTAGAAGAGACCATATTTAAAGATTTAAATTGTGGAAAGAAAAAATCGCTCACGAGCAGGATTCGAACCTGCGACTCCTGGCTCAGTACGCCAGTGCTTTAGCCACTAAGCTACCGTGAACACTGCTCGTGGTATCGAAATTATCCTCCACTATACGTCTTTGGGTGACGTCAGCGATATCTTATTAAGAAACATTGTTCCTTAACCGACTTCCTTAGTGGATAAAGCACTGGCATACTGAGCCAGGCGTCGCAGGTTCGAATCCTGCTCGTGAGCGATTTTTTCTTTCCACAATTTAAATCTTTAGAATTCGCTGAGCATGCGTAAAATGCGTTAAAATAATAAGACCATATTTAATTTAATTTAGTTTGTTTAAAGACGATAGCTTTTTGAAATCAGATCGAAGAAAAGACAAATTGGAATAACTATCGTACCGTACCTATAAAGACAATTGGGTCCTGAAAGATCTAGTTTCTAGTGGGAAGTGAGATTGAAGATGTCTATTGATTCCAAATTTTTTTTTTTTGTGTAACCGTAGATAGTTTTTTTTTGTCTTCAGCTATTAGTAAAAACCTTAAAAATTTGTCCTGAAATTGTTACCACTGACGTGCGGTTGACTGTACGGACCACAGAAATAGGTAGAATGGTTGTAATCTCAATTTTACTTGCGATTCATGCGTGGGTACTCTCCGAACAAACTACTCCTTACATTTTGACGTCATTATTTAAAAAAAAAAAAAAAAAAAAATGTACTATACAGCTTTTGTTTCTGCAGTTAGAAACAGCACAATAAGGCATTTTTGCGGGTTTTTGTTACAGTATTTATAGAAACAAGTCATAAGGAATGCTGAGAAAGGCTTTGAAATATCCTGCACTATTCATGGTGCTGCCACGCGCGCGCCCTGCCCATTCTATCTATTTCTGTGGTACGGACTGTACCTATCCGAAATCAAACACCAACAAGAAAATAAAGAAAATTTTATTTGTTTCCCGTTCAATTCTCGTACGTTTACGATTCATCCATTCTACTAAAATGGAATTTGGCGGTGCCTTTTTCATCAGCAAACAAAATTAATTCAATGAGAAGGTAATCCCAACCGTCCTCTAACCCAAGCGGGAATGGGAGTAAACCGCGGGCCGCTCCCGCCATCTCTACTTAAATATTCACGCCCTCTAATGACACGATGTCGGCTCATTTTAACAAGGTTCTAGGTGGCCAACTAGAAGCGCACACTTGGAACCTTACCAAACTAAGCAATAGGGCACAAAGAAGTTAAGATAATCATCCGCCGAAAGTGATCCAGTTCTAAATGAAAGAAATTCGCTGCTATGAGGGATGTAAAAGGGCAACCAGTACGTAGCATAGGGACCTTTGTATTTACAGGTGAGCTTCTGCCGTTTCTATTCATGCTATCCCGATCGATATGCAATCCTTGCGTTATACTTCCTTAGCTCGGTTGCGAACTTGCGAACCGGTAACATAAAATCTTGTATTTATTAACTGTTGTATTATTATTCTTTGAAGTTTGATTAAGGTCACAAAAGGCGCTTGTGCACAAATGCACAACATAGCAGGTTAGGTTTTTCATATTATAAGATGACGAAACCAGCTACAGGCCCACCTGATGCTAAGCGGCTACCTTTGCTCATAAAACTGTGTACCACACAGGCCGTTGCCTAAATGGTACCGAAGTCAGTTCGTCAAACTGAGACATGAAGATGGAAAGTCTCACGTGATTGTAATTTGACCGGCACCCATACCCTTAACACCGGAACACAGCAACGCAAGCATCATTGTTTGACACCAGAAGTAGATAAGGTGGTAGAGCCTCCCCGGACGAGCTCTTCACAAGGAGCTCTATATTTGTATTAGGTTCATGTATTAGTCATAGACTTATAAAGCCATTCTATGGTATTAGTGTTATTTTTCATGTGACTTCGTGAAATCCCATAAAATCATGGTTAAAAGTTTTCGAGTGAGAGTTGTCGGACGCCCGGTTATCGTAATAATATCGCCGTGTATTCGTAATAATATCGCCGTGTATTCGTATCTCAACAACCATTTTATCTTGGACCCACCGTCAAGCATACAAATATGAAGATATGGTGCCAATTACGGTGGTCGATGCATATTCATTAAAACTGTGTTAGACTGATTGACATCACGGTGATTCCTTATAGTAGAAATTGGAGATTCCAAACCTTTTGAATACCTTGGTATTTTTTCATGTTCTACTGTGTAGTAGGACTAAGGAATCTCCTCCTACAGTTTACGCTTACGAATAAAGCCAAAGGATTTTCTAAAGTTGTTATCGCTTAGCTAAGCTCAAGTCTTCGCTTGACAAAATAAACTTGGCCGGATTGCTCATTGGAATAAAGTGAAAACAGTTATGAACTTATGAGTGACAAAGTATGCGAACGAACTGTGGAACGAACCGAGTAAATTGTTCTAATGATAATACATATTCATTGCCGCGTCGACTTCTCAGACTTAACGGTTTCCGACTCGGTGACCTACGGTGTCCCGCGTAAGTATCAACAGATTAAGAGAGGAATCGCGGAGCGTAATGTGACCTCAATATGAGTTTTATGAGATGAAGTAATAGAGCTTATACATGCTGAAATTTTAATGGCTTTTTCGCGAAAAGGGGTCATTGTACTCATCAGTATGAACAACTTTTACTATGGGACCAACCCTGGAATCGCAAAAAAAAAATCAATTGGTCCCTACATTTTATCTATTTAAGTGAACGCAAATGTACCAACTGATTTTTGTTTCGCGATTTCAGGGTTGGTCCTATAGTAAAAGTTGTTCATCATGATGAGTACAATGACCCCTTTTCGGGAAAGAAGCTATTAAAATTTCTGCATGTATTTTTATAATCAAATAGAATTATTCAGGCAAACAGGTACAGTGGCAATCTTCATGGCAGCAACTAAAGAGAATATAATAGTGGTTTTATTGTCATTGGCAGAACCAGAGTTGGTTTTTCTTGGTATTTGTGGAAAGCATGTGGGCTCTACAGTAAATAATAATAATACTCTTCACTGTACGGTCGACCGCACGTCAGTGACAGTTAGGCAGTCAGTTTGACATTGACAGCACCTTTATTTCGTAAACAGTGAACTTCTAATTCAAGTGTCTGTCCACTGACCACTGTCATGCAGTCGACTGTACATACACCAGTTAATAAAACAATGAAAGTCATAATATTTTTCATTTATAGTATTTTTTATATTACAGGATACACTGGAGAAGACCTATTCAATTTTAAGTGACAAATCTCAACAGCGAAGTTGAGCTAACACATTGGCTGACGATCAAGTGGTCGATCAAGGTGGATTTGTCGGACACCTAATGTGTAAAAAAATGTATATTTAACATCTTCTGTACCATATCCTTGCGAATAAATATCTTTATCAAAACCTCAATCGGCGGCAGCGGTGGTAACGCAATCCTAGAGCAAGTATACTATCATTGTACCTAATGATAAGACAATAATATAGGTACCCATGGAGCTGACCTTTACATGAATTTTTGTCTGATAAGCTATTATTTACTCAAATGATCCCACTGCGTACTGTTATCATTTATGTATGAGTATGACATAAGTATATGATAACGTGTTGATATTGTTTCAGGAAGGAAGACACTAGAGAGATGATTAAAACAATTAGCACTTTGAGATAGGTGCTTTGAATTGAACGCATTGTAGGGCGCCCCCCAGCCAGTTGGACCGACGACCTGAAAAAGGTAGCTGGATGCGGAAGGAGTACCGTGTGCTGTAGCCTGTGACGCAACTTGGGAGAGGCCTATGTCCAGCAGTGGACTGCGATAGACTGGATTTGATTCTGAATTCGACGTGCTTATTACTTCTTATACTTAGGGTGAGCAGATTTGTAATAAGCGCCTTTGTGGGTCAACACTTATTCAATTATATAATATTCTTGGTCAAAAGTGGGTCAACATTAACTATTATTTAATGTGATAAGCACTATTTGTGATTTAGCACCATTTAAAATGACACCATAACGAACCAGTCTCGTAAAGTTAACAAAAGGTTCGCCAGCATCTATTTAAATAGCAAAGAATAATATTAATTAACAGGCACTTTATAAAAATGGCTTAGCTCTAATTACTTGAGTGTGGCTACTCGGAGTCGGAGCTTCGTTTATAAAATGCGGAGCTGGGAACCAAAGCGACATCTTTTCTTGTGTAAGGCAGACAACTACTTAAGGTCAGCCAATAATTTAGTTAATTAAACGCCTCGATTGCGCGCCTGTAATAAGATATGATACTTTTCAATGCTAGCAAGGTACTTTTTTAGACAAAAATACATTATTTTATTAGTATTATTTAGTAAAACCTTCTGTACAACCGACAGTCAAATTGATAGATACCAATGAAATAGGTACAGGATGGTTTTTAATTCATTAGCAATTATTTAAGGGATGATAGTACTCATCAATATGAACAACTTTTATAGCTGCTCCCTACGCTCGTTTTCACATCATCATCATCACCATTTCAGCCGAAAGGCGTCAACTGCTGGACATGGGCCTCCCCAAGCTGTTTGGGGGAATATGCCATAATCGCCACGCTTGGCAGGCGGGTTGGCGATCGCCTTTTACGACACCCATTAGAATATACCGATATTTTGTTTTCACATAAATCGACAAAATGTAGGGAACATCTGTTTTTTTCAAGGGGTTTTCAGGTATTTCAATAACACGTTGTATAATTTAATGTTTACCAGGAGGACCTAGACAAGTTAAACAGTACAATACTTTTAAAGTTGTTAGGGCTGTTACGATTAAAGAGGATCGCGAGTCAGCGTCTCAGTAAGATTCATGTGATTTGTTGGTTTGGTTTACTTACTCATATGAGTAAACGTGTAGGTACATGAGTTTGATATCCACTCGATATATGGAGCGGCTAACGGCGGCACCTGCAGAGCCTCAGGCATGACCTTGGCGCTAATACGCAATACCTACTTGAACGGTCAGCGATCGGTATAATAATAGTTATACGGAATAATTAAATAGATGATATTGTGATGTGGCATAAAATAAATGGACGATTTAGCCTACCGACACGTTTGGTACAGACTGTTTGTTCTTGATAAACAATCGCTAGTTTGATGCTAATGTTAAGTAATATCAGTAAGATAATATTAACGACCTGTTATCAGCTAATATAAAAATCTTCGTTACTTTGTAAATGTGCGAAAAGAGAAGTACCTATTTACAAACTAATGTTTACGCAACATATCCTCGATATTGGTCCCTCTTCAACTCCCTCTCTTCAAGTTGTTTCTTACTCCTGCAAGCGTAGCATGACCACTGTAGACGAGATTTGTCTACGGAAGAATAGACAAAACGACATTGTATCGTACTTTAACTATCATATTGTCTATTCTTTCGTAGACAAAACCCTTGTCTACAGTGGTCATGCTACGCCTGCTGGGGCTATACTCGCGTTTTACGAACGAAAAACGAAATACGAGCTTTCATTCAGACTAATAAAGATAGGCACAAAAATTGATTTGATTGCCTCGTTGGTTTAGTGGTAGCAAGCGCGACTGCTGAGCGTGGGGTCCTGGGTTCGATTCCCGGGTCGGGCAAAGTGTTATTGGGTTTTTTCATAAGGAAATTCTCAGTAGCAGCCCGGAGTCTGGATTTGTGCCCGGTTAATGGCAATAGGCTCGCCCCCTATTACATGGGACTATAACATAACTGGCGAAATGTGGGTGTGCCATAAACCTCTGCCTACTCCTTCGGGGAAATACAGGCGATATGTTAGGCACAAAAAGGCACTATAAAGATAGACTACGGTTCATATCATACTCATGTGAAAATTACCGGATATCAGAGAAACAATCGTCAAAACTCCATCATCGCATGCGATTTGGAAACGATGGTTGTCCGGAGTAACAAATTGTGCGATGAATAGTACGGTCCACCATACGTTCCTCTTTGACCATACGTCAGTGGTAACTGTTTGACATTGTTGTTGTTAGGGTGTTTTTCTAATTCAAGTGTTACCACTGTCATGCAGACGTAAAACACGAGTAGACCCCCTGATCCTCGGATACAATACCTTTCAGTTAGTCAATAGGTACCAACTTATTCTACTAAACTAATCTGTTTCATATTAAATCCTAGAACGATACGTGTTCACCATTAGTTTAGTACTATTATTTGTTATATGCCATTAGACAGTATACGATGTCACCGCGCCACTACGTGTGTTAGCAGTGAACCAGCAGAGCGACGAAACGGATACTCGCTTCACCTGCTCGCTTCCGCTCGATAATTACAAGAAACACCAACTAACAAAATATTATATTATACGTTATTGTTTTCTTCTGATACAACTTCACGTTAACTTAATAGTATTGGTTGGCCACCGGCGGCGTGGCGTACCTTCTACGTTTTGTTACGTCAGAGACGCGCCGAAGTTAATGTGGGACGCGGTGTTGATGTTGTACAAAATTTTCTGAGTTAACGACGCAATGTCAAGTTGTTTGTCCAAATATGGTAGCCTACTGTCTTAAATATTGTTGAGTCTGGTTTCAATGAGTGAGACGTTTGAGTGTAAGCTACGGGATGTTGAAACAATACGACGCGACGGTCTTGTACAAGTGCGGATCGGTCGGATGCGCGGGGGTCGTCGACCCCGTGCCCCCCTCCCGCGGTCTCACTTTCGATGCGCCCGAGGCCTCCACGAGTCCACGTGCCTGTGCGCAGCCACCGACGCCGTCGCTGGTGACGTCACCACCTCCAGGACCACGCGCAACGGTGCGACTCGCCAGAGCGTGAAGCTGTTTGTGCTTTTCATTAGAACACTCATGGGAACCATTCTAACGACGGATGTCACAGTCCTTTACCTTACTGACATAGTTTAAATGGATTAAAGTTATACTGCTATAAACATGTATGCAGAATTACAGTAATTTCTTTAGAAGATCTGTATTAATATAACATAATAAAATAACTTATCGGTTGGCTCAAAAGTACAAAGAAACAAAATGTCTAGAACTCCAAATCAAATGGCTATAAGAAAGTGTGAAATATAACGTATTAGTGCAAACTAACCTGTAAACTATACTTCAAGATACTATTGGATGCTACACCGGCTACACGTAACTGTTATGTTCTGCCAGTAGACACAGAAGACAGTGAATCTGTAAATATGAACTTACTTTCGTCTTCTCATTATGCATGTATAATAACATGAGCGGTTTTTTCTCTCGTTGAGTTACCATAACCACGATCGATGTTTGATGATGACAATGATATTGCTTTTTGAGGATAATAATATTACGGAATTCATAAAATAAAATCAGGATGACACTAAAATCAATAATCTAAAATCTAACATAATGTTGTTGTTCCATTTAAGGCACCTGTCCCACTGCCGACGATTAGCGAGGAGCGAGTTAAAGTTTTTTTTTAGGTATAGCATAGGTATCTACATTAAACATCATTGTGTATGCCGAAAAAACATTTGTCGCGGGAGGGTGAATGAACCTGCGAGTAAAAGTGCCGGATTCCGAGTTTGACGCTTACCGCATATGTCATCCAATGCGTCGACTTTCATTCATAAATCAGTAGCGCCCCTGGCGGAAACGAGGAAGAACTACTGATTTATCAATGAAAGTCGGCGCATTCGATCATGTGTGCGGTAAACTCGGAATCGGCACTCTGGGGGCATAGTACGAGTTTGACACGTCTTGAGATTTTTTTCAGTTTTCTTCGGCTTTCATCGATAAACCAGTAGTTCCTCCTCGTATCCGCCAGGGGCGTTACTGATTTATGAATGAAAGTCGTGGAATTAGATTGAAATATCGGTAAGTGTCAAATTGGTATTAGGCCCCTGATGTTTGGACGTTACGTTAACTTACGTTACTATCACAGATATAAGGTTACTATCATTATAAGGTTCAACTTGTTTGTATACCATCATCACTTCATCTACAGCCTACTTTAATAGCTTGACTTGGGTTGCTGCTTGCTTTTGTATACGATGTCTGGCTACTACGTTTTACGGACCCCATCAAAAATAATGTTTTATATCAATGAAAACGAATGTCGTACTATGATGAATACCTGATGATAGATTTGTTATTTGTAAAATATATCGCGACATCAACCCGCCAGCGTTTTGCCTAGTAACGAAACTCCGGCCAGTAATTAAAGCCGAGGTTGCATTACGACTTTCAGCGGAAAGCGAAGCGGATTTTATTCTGAAAATGAGGATCACATCTTTTTTTGGGTTCCGTACCCAAAGGGTTCCAAACGGGACCCTATTACTCTCGCTACGCTGTCCGTCCGTCTGTCTGTCACATGGCTGTATCTTATCACGACAAATACTAAAAATAAAGAAAGTCTAAAACCAAACGGGGTCCCCATACAAAAAACCTCGAAAAACATGCATTTTCTGCAACGATTTTGTTCCTGCTGTATCTTCAAAACGGTAATACATACCACGGTCTGATTATAGTGTTATGTAGCATAGCAACAAATACTAAAAATAGGGCAAACATAGACATACCAGGCCCCTCAGAAAGTATTGCGAAAAAAAGTTTTTATATATGGGAGACTGGCCAGTTATAATGTTTTTCGAAAATATGATTATTTATAAGTAAAAATAAGTAAGTTCCAATTTCAAAATTTCCCTCCACATTTTTTGCGAGTTAATTCAAAGTATTGTGTCTCACTGAAATATGGATCTGCGCCGGGAACATTTTAGAGCTATGATTTTATACGATTTCAAGTGTCGCCTGAAACCGGATGAATCGTACGATAGACTTCAAATGGCATTCATGGATGAAGGCCCTTCCAAGGCAACCGTGTATCGTTGGTATAATGAATTCAAGCGCGGTCGACCAACTTTGGGGGATGACGAAAGAAGCGGTCGCCCTTTGACGGCTGTTACCGAAGAAAACGTGCTAGCAGTGAAAAATTTAATCCAAGACAATAGGCGAATTACATATCAGGAGATTCAACACATATTGAAGATTGGATCGGGAAGCGTTCACGAGATTCTACACAGCCATCTTCGCGTGAGGAGGATAGTATCACGCTGGGTGCCGCACAACCTCACCGATGCTCAGAAGCAGGCCCGGGTGGAATGGTGCCGTGATATGCTTAACAAATTTGAAGCAGGCTCGTCTCGGCGTGTTTACGACATCGTTACAGGTGATGAGTCCTGGATTTATCAATACGACCCAGAAACCAAGCGCCAGTCGACTGTTTGGGTGTTTCAAAATGAGCCAACGCCTACCAAAGTGAAGCGATCTAGAAGCGGGGGTAAGATTTTGATCGCTAGCTTTTTTAATTTGACTGGCCACTTGGTATCAATTCCCTTACGGGATCAAAGAAGCATTAATGCCGAATGGTATACTACCAAATGTTTGCCAGAAGTTTTCTCTGTTATAAGCAACAAGCGACCAAACACAGGGCTCCGCGGGCTACTGCTCCACCACGACAATGCACCTGCGCACACCGCACTCAAAACGAGGGACTTCCTGGACAGCACGCCAGTCAAACTCCTGGGTCACCCTCCTTACAGCCCTGATCTAGCACCGTGTGACTTCTTTTTATTCCCAAAAATAAAAAATCAGCTCAAAGGGATACAATTTTCGTCGCCGGAAGATGCGCTGGCTGCGTTCGAGCAGGCTGTAAACGAGGTGTCTGCGGCGGACTGGAAAAAGTGTTTTGAAAACTGGTTTAGGCGCATGAATCTTTGTATAGAGGCTGGTGGAAAGTACTTTGAAAAGATTTGATAAAAATATATGTACGTATAGAACAATTTTTTTTAGTTTCGCAAAACTTTCTGAGTGTCCCACGTATGTGGTGGTACCTACGTAAGAAAGAAATGCAAAAAAAACTTATTTCGCGCACGATGTCCTCTCTCTCTCTCTCTAACTCTTGTAATTGAATTTAATCAGTTTCTATGGAGTATCAAGTCGATGGGTAGACTGGGTAGTACGGAATCCTTACTGCGGGAGTCCGACTCGCACTTGTCCGGTTTTTTATTTTAGTCAAAGCAGTGAAAAAACTAACAATTTTGAAAGAATATTAGCTGTAACTGCCTCGTTGGTCTAGTGGTCGCAAGCGCGACTGCTGAGCGTGGGGTCCTGGGCTCGATTCCCGGGTCGGGCAAAGTGTTATTGGGTTTTTTCATTAGGAAATTCGCAGTAGCAGCCCGGAGTATGGATTTGTGCCCGGTTAATGGCAATAGGCTCGCCCCCTATTACATGGGACTATAACATAACTGGCGAAATGTGGGTGTACTATACACCTCTGCCTACCCCTTCGGGGAAAATACAGGCGTGATGTTATGTTATGTTGTTATTAGCTGTACCGCTGTACGTAATTTTATGCAGGATCTCATAGAAGGATAACTTACTAAACTTACTGAGCTGTTTGCTATGCGGCTATGAAGTCGAAATCCTAAAAACACCACTATTGATGCTTTTTGTGTATTCGAGTGCTGCTGTTGATGTTGCTACAGTTCTAACTCGACACCCCGCCACGGAAAAGGGGCAGTAAGTCAATGGAAAAAGAAAACTTTGTGGGTCAATATTATAGTCTTCGTCCCAATCATATTGATGTAACTGCCATAGTACAGTGGACTGCATGACAGTGGTAACACTCGAATTAGAAAATACCATTATTGCTTACGAAATAAAGACGCTGTCAATGTCAAACTGTTACCACTGACCTGCGGTCGACTGTACATTGGTAAATAGGAAAATAATAAACTACTGTTAATCATACGTGTGGTTTTGGCCACAGTATCCGTTGTTAATTATTTTAACTTGTTTATTTTGCCGCTATCACTAATTGCTCAGTTAGGGGTTAAGCGCAGTCTGAACTTTTTCACACTGCCACGGCATCGTAAAGGTTTTCATGCCCTCAGCGCCACGTCTTCTATAGAAGACAAATATAAAAAGTTATAAAGTCGTGGTGTGGAGGGCACGAAAGCGTTTGTCTTCTAGAGGTGTCATTGGCGGTGAAAAGGTTAACAATGTTGCAGTAATCGACTCAACTCGTGTAAGCAACCATTACACAATCGATTGCGTAATAGAAAGTTGTGATTCGTTATCAACCAGATGGTTTAACATTCTTTCACATGCGTCAGAACTACCATACATTTCTACTATCCAACCATTAATTTAAACGTAAAAAGCTCTACATATTTTTTTCTGAGAAACCAAGTCACCTGTAGCCATCATTAGAATTATCATAGGGGATCTCAATATTTTTTCCGTGGGGTACACTTCACCCGGGGAAGGCGGTACCGCGGTACCAGTGTCGGACTCTTATCAAACCACCTTGGTGTTCCTCTAACTTCTTTGGCTAGAGGCGTGGGATAGGCTCTGCATTCGCCAACCACCCCCGACAGGTCCCACCCAAACAAAAGCAGAATGGTTGTGTTTGGGTTATTAAAAAAATCTTACGCTATACGCTATACGCATAAAGTTAAATACTATTCCCAACACGAGGAGAAGCTATCTCACTTCTAGCAGTTTGGATGTATCATGACCAGAGTCATATTTTGAGCATTATACGCTACACTGCACGATCACTTGGACAATTTTCCCGAAACTCTTGGCGATTTCAGCGACGAACAAGGTAAAAGATTTCATCAGCATATTCACACTATGTAGAGCGTCTCCAGGGTCTCTGGGGTGTACATATGACGGCCGACTAGTTGGAGTATTCAGTATAGTACTCAGAGGAGTCAGAGGTCTAGTCATACAAGTATTTTTTTACAAAAGTACAAATTGCCGAGTAGTTATGATTAATAGAAAAAACTTGTGTTAAACGTCCCCTATGTCGTATCTCAAAAACTAGAGCTGACTGAGAACGAGTTGGAAGGTAACATAATTAACTGCATACTACAATAATATTACATGGGACTATAACATAACTGGCGAAATGTGGGTGTACTATACACCTCTGCCTACCCCTTCGGGGAAATACAGGCGTGATGTTATGTTAGTTTACAATAATATTTGTGAGATTGAATATACTCAAATTAAGTGACATTAGAATTACGTATATCTAAACAGGTAGTGTGTTGGCAGTGAGCAGGCCGCGTAACGGTGTTAGTATCGAAGTCGTCGGCGAGGGTCATCGGCGCGTGGCGACAATTAAAACCGGGATAAGTGTTGCGTGTACCTGCGAGATGAGGGCGCCACGGTCGATACGAGGGGGAACCACCCGCGGGGAGGGGCCAGCCATTCGGTTAAGGAGTTTAGAATACAAGTCACGGAGTATTGATGTCTCCCGTGTTATTTTTATTGCGTAAAAGGACAACTATGAAAACAGTCCCCAGCTCCCCCGTGAGACCACTGCACATCGGCCGAGCGATTGGAAGGTGTATGACGAGCTATAACGACGTATTGTCTATCCGCAGTAGCCTTTGTCTAGTCTGGGTTACTACAGTTTCATATTTATGAAAATGCCTTTCTCGTATTCGACTGTTTAAACGAATATCTACGTAGGTTCGACAAAGCGAGTTATTTTTATTCGTATATGGAATAATGGATTTCCATTACGATGTGTAAAAAATAAGCATCTTTTCAGCAATTTCAACATCTGCGTCACAAGACGTGTGGGTGTTGAGGCGGCAGACAGAGCGTGCGGGGGTGAGGCGGGGTGCGGGTGAGCCAACTCTTCATTCCCATTTAGCTACTGAATTGTACAGCGGGAGGAGGCCATGATTATGTTTACTAACCCCGGCCGCCCGCGCCCCCGGTCTACGCGGTCCGAATTAACACACGATCTTTGTCCCGAAACTCGGTCTTTACATAGCCACCCTGCCGATCGGTGTTGCTATGTGCGAAATTGCGAATGGCGGATATGTAAGCACTCTGTTTATCCGTTCGATTGTTAGAGAACCAAATACAGTCAACGCATACCTACTATTTCAAAATGGCTCGGATACAAACAAACAACATCATCATCTCATTTAGAACAAAGAACTAGTATTTTTTTTTGTTTTACTAGGTTGCATTAAAATGACAATAAGTACATATGTATTTATGTAAGTATAATCGAGTTAAAAGTAGTTTGTGTTATTGTTTCGTTACAATTAAATACTCAAATATTGTTTCGATAGATGGAAGAACAGGTATAACACATATTTTTGTTAATAAAAAAAGTATAAACAGTAAATCATGGCGCGTGCCGCGTGCCCACACGGGCGGGCGGCGCGGCCAGACGGCAACCACAGCGTCCACAGCATAATCAAGTGTTATGAGACTAAGGGGCAAGTTCACCCAGAAGATAACAGATGTTTATGTAAAAACCAGATGTTTAACCCGAACTTTGGTGTTCACCAACGATAACCAACTGTTATATCACAATAATCAATCGATTTTTCTAACCGAAGTCGGGGACGTCGTTTAAGTACTAACCGGGTATTTAAACATGACATTTTTGACGTTTGATGGTTGAAATTGTTGAGGTTATTCATTGATATTCTGTATTTCATTGTTTTTCGTAATTTTAGAAGAGTCTATGCTGCATAAAATATTAATATTAGGATTATTACTCTCCAATATAACAAAACAATTACATTTTATCATATTCGTAAAATTTACAATAAAAACCGAATAAAATAAGGGCCGGAACACGTTGCCGTTTTTCGAGCGTGCATTTTTCTTTTACGAACATAAACAAAGAAACATATTGCTTATGCTTTGAGAAAACTTATGAAAGATGTGTAAACATAACTGTTTTTGTCGTATTGATGTAGTACGTAATTTTTTTTATTTATATTTTTTTGTATAATTAATAAAAATAAAAATGAATGCGGCTGATAAACGATGCGCGCACGAAACCTGCACAATGTTACCGCTACTTTTGGGTAAGCGCAACTACCAGAATTTTATCATGTTTCAAGAAACGCGCCCGCCCGATACACTTCGAGTTTGTAGCGGCCTAATATTCAAACATCAAAATGGCGTATTTAATTGGTTGCTATGGCAACCAAGACCGCTTATCCTGCCAAATTAAAAAGATATGTCAAATGTATAGAGTAGCATTATACTGGGATTTTTAATTTTGGAAGAGTTACCTGATATGCAATCGTTTTATATTGTCGTTCTTTTCATAGTGTTGTTGCCATTTAGTTACCATTTTGATTAATCGTGTTACATCATTCGTTCTTTCATTCCCAGAACGCTCGGTTTCAGAATCAATGATCGGATAGGAGTTGTGAACACGAAAATTCCCGCGTCCCGGTTAAACATCTGTTGTTGAATAACAGGTTGATTTTGCAAACAGTGGTTATTTCATTGTTCGCGAACTCGGCCCTTACAAGTGAAACAACAAAAAATACGGGTTCACTCACTGTAATATGACGTAGTATAAAATATATTTACATAATAATAGATCATAAAGATGTATAATAATAGTCGAGACCAGATAATCAAACGGTCCTATTGATATTTTTGTGTCAAAAAAAGGTCAGACACTGTGTAGAGTTCTTCTGCCAAATCATTCTAAGTTAAAGTACAGCTTGGAATCGTTTTCGGTAAATTGAGGTAGGCTCGCTAACCCACTGTAAAACGAGATCTAATACCGTAATTAGCAAACTTGAGCTTGAGTATACTTCGAGTCTTCAAGGTACCCTTTCGATCACGAGCGTTCATGAAACAAGAGAAAAAACCGGCCAAGAGCATGTCGGGCCTTTCTTAGAATGGGGTTCCATAGCTGTAACACAGACATAGTTATTTTTACTATATGTGTGAGCTGTAATAAAAACGAATCCAATAGAAGGCACGAGCATTGTTTGCTAAGATATTTTTTCTAGGGTCAATGACCTCTGAACTAGGATTTCTTTAGTATTTTTCAGTGTTCTCTCTATTACGCAAAACATTGTCATCACAGTAGGTATGCTCAAAATAATTTTAAATTAGAGTTTTTCTAAGTTTTATCACCGTGGAAGATTATGCGTTTCTACTTGTACAGTTTAGAAATGGCAGGGTATGACCGTATAGGGCATGTCCCCCGACCCCCGTTGCAACTACTGCAAGCCACTTTGGCAGGCCATATTTCGGCTACCCCTGATTAGAACCTGCACCATAAGAAAAGAGAAGCTATTCTATGCCTGATATGTCTACGCAAGAATAGACTAAACGACATTGTATAGTACTTTAACTGTCATTTTGTCTACTCTTTCGTAGACATAGCCCTTGTCTACAGTGGTCATGCTACGCGTGCTGCACCCCTTGCTTGCTTGCGCATACAGTTGTGCACTATACTATAATATGTCCCGCGCTGATGGCTAGTCTCCGTTGAGATAGGCCGTTGCATTGCAGTTCTCGCGGCTCATCCACCAAGGCGAGAGTAGGTACACGATGGAGTTTTTAGTGGGTGCGAGCCCCACATAACCACGCTACCTACGGGTGGCGTGACATGCGATAGGCGTTTTCTCCGCCACAAAAAAAAAAAATGGCGCCGAGACCAAAATTCGGCCGGGACGATTATTCTTGTGCAAAATTTCATGTAGTTAGTTACGTTTGTAACTGTAGAAGTTATAAAGCTGTAAATGATTCAGACAGACGGACGGACAGAACAATCTATAAGGGTTTCTTGTACGGAACCCAAAAAAATAAGAAACACTTGAACATAATGCCTGAAAGTTATTGCTGTGAAGCGATCATGTGGCACCGAGTTGACCTACTGATCCTTTTTTAGGGTTCCGTACCCAAAGGCTGCCAACGGGACCCTATTACTCTCGCTACGCTGTCCGTCCATCTGTCCGTCACAGGGCTGTATCTTTGTAACGGTAATAGATAACCAGATGAAATTTTCAAAAAATATTTGTTACTATAGTGCCTCATCATCCTCCTGCCCTTATCCCAATTTATTTGGGGTCGGCGCAGCATGTTTTTTTTCTTACATACATCTCTATCAGCCGTCATCTCAGTGTGTTAATATAGTGCCTATCACGACTAAAAACTAAAAAAAAAGTATAAAATGCAAATGCGTTCCCATACATGAAACCTCTAAAAAAAATCATGTTTTCAATGTTTTTTCTTCATGCTCTATCTTTAAAACGGTAATACATACCAGCGTCAAACTTGGTCCGATTAAAGTGCATACACATATGTGGTGGTACCTGCGTAAGAAAGAGATGCAAAAATTCATATTTCACGCACGGTGCGTTGATGTCTTTTGATGAACTTTCGTAAATTTAGTAGCAGTAGAACTCCTTTGTGAAAGAGCTCGTCCGGGGAAGTACTACCACCGTGCCTACTTCTCCGCCAAATAGTGATGCTTGCATTGCTGTGTTTCGGTCTGAAGGGTGCGGGTGAAATTACAATCACATGAGACTTTCCATCTTCATGTCTCAGTTTGGCGAACCGACTTGCGGTACCATTTAGGCAACAGCCTAGGTGGTATTGCAGTTGTTATGGGCAAAGGTAACCGCTTAACATCAGGTGGGCCTAAATAGCTCGTTTCGCCATCATATATTATAAAAAAAAAAAAACATATATTGAAAAAAATAAAATAAAACTCGTAAATTAAATCAGTTTCTATGGCGTATCAGGTCGATGGGTGGTATGGAACCTTTACTGCGTGAGTCCGACTCGCACATGGCCGGTTTTTTTTACACTGACTGGTGTCGGTAGTCGTCTAAATAACTCGACAGCGCCGCAGCAAGCCTCTTGACTACCGGTCGCATGAGGGTAAGTAGCTGACTGGGTGAATAAAAATATAAAAAAATCAACTGTTTCCCTACATTTTGTCGACTTGTTTGAATGAATACAAATGTAGGGATAAGCTTATTTTTTTTCGCGTCCCATACTTCCCGTTCCCATAGTAAAAGTTGTTCAAATTGCTGAGTACAATCATCCCTTAAAAATTTTACATTTAATTTATAATTATCTAGTATATTAATTTATGGACCAAAATTACCCATATTCACAATATAATGTTGGTTTAGTGTCAAAAAAGAAAATCACAAAAATCTGGACCTAATAGGTGGCGCTGTAAGCGAAGCCGCTGGCATCCGCTATCCGCTGGTACCTAATATGTATAATAACTATAAGCACCTACGTAAGATACATGTAGCTAAAAGTGAACCGCGAACAAAAAAAAAAGTCTACGGTGCGTTACTAAGTACACAGACCAATATTTAAACTAATTAATCATCCATGCTACGTAGAAACTTCGACTTTGGATAATACCAAAACCGGCCAAGTGCGAGTCGGACTCGCGCACTATGCGTTTCGTATCACCCATTCATTCAACCATTATGAGAGTTTACCAAAGGTTCAAAACCGGCCAAGTGCGAGTCGGACTCGCGCACTATGCGTTTCGTATCACCCATTCATTCATCCATTATGAGAGTTTACCAAAGGTTCAAAACCGGCCAAGTGCGAGTCGGACTCGCGCACTATGCGTTTCGTATCACCCATTCATTCATCCATTATGAGAGTTTACTAAAGGGCGCACGCGTTGATGCAAAAATAAATAAATAAATCATTTATTCAGGGCCAAAATCGCCAAACTGTGTAACTGTCTTTCATACCTTTTGTAAAAGCAGCTACAACCACACATGTCCATGTTTGCCTTATTTTTAATTAATAATAAAAAATTCAGCTCAATCGGTTGAAGATATCTGCTTCAAAATTGAGTTGCAATATTCCACCCTAACAAATTACATACATACATACATTGCAAGTTAAATAAAGGCTTGTAATAAACTTATTGAAATTCATAAATCATAGGTAAGGTAAGCACTGAACATTGCTCTAACCAAAAGGTAAGTCAGATTGCTCGGACTGAAGGGCAAAGTTAACATTGCAGTAAATATTATTTTTCTCACATACATCGGTCTACAACTGCCAATAATGAAAGTTTGTAATCGCATTTTTTTGTGGTATAACTACAAATTAACGATTTTCAGATTGTTTTAGTTGTGCTGCTCACAGCACAAGTAGCATGTAATTTGCTTCTTGTTAAATTTCATGATTCTAGGTCAACGGGAAGTGATTTTTACGAGTGAGTTTGCTAGTATCAAAATATGTGATATAATGGCCGATCTTTTGATTTCGTTGACAAACAAGCTTGAATTTTTAACACCTCTAAGGCCTAAGGTCTACGGTGCCTTAGAGGTGTTAAAAATTCAAGCTTCTATTCCATATTAATTTCAACTTGATACCTCTACCCAATTCTGATAAAAAGAAGACGGACAACAAAGTAATCCAATAAGGGTTTTCTTTTGAGGTACGGAATCCTAAAAAATAACACTCATAGAAAATTATTGCACGATAAATTTGTACGTGGACAGTGGACCACGAGTCAGTGGTAACAGTTTGACCTTGACAGCGTCTTTATTTCGTAAGCAGTAAGGACAATTTTCGTAATTCAACGGTTGACCGTACGACCCAACATTTTACAACACCAGGGGCATCCGAATATTTGGAGTGTCGTCGTGCCGACTACATACCACACGGCCTGCAGCAGGGTCATTACCTCGCGGCTGGGGGCGCGTTCCTAGCGCCAAGCGCTCCCGACAACGTTTACGTAACACTGTCTTTATGACACCTCTGATTAATTTCACAAGACGCCCTTGATTTCACATCCTCGAGTAGACACGACTGGATACTTGCATGGCGATTCGGTATCCCAAAACGGCGGTTTTTATTGACAAGACAAGAGTCATTAAGACATAAGTTTAACGGTAAAAACTGATTTTAGGATGAAATTTGAAAAATCTTACTGGCATTGTATGCCGTATTGAACAGAATTTGACAAATGTAGATTGATTATCGATTTTTTTGAGTGACGCACGTGTTACAATGCCACAACTTATTCAGGTCACATTATACGTAGACAGTGTTGGTTCTTGCATGCAATAAATAATATTGTCCAATTCTGAATATCTAGATAATCTTGTTCCTTCCTACATCTCTAGATTCGCTGCAAAAGGTGCGATTGAATAAGAATTTCACAAAACATTTTTCACAGTGTATACCGTATTATATTTCTAACTAAGTCTAGACAACTTCTGAATGGTTGCTGAGAAACGGCAGACAAATTGTTGGCAGACGAGCAGCAGCAGTAGCATGACCACTCATCCTCCTCCGAACCTTTTCCCAACTATGTTGGGGTCGGCTTCCAGTCTAACCAGCACCCCGATTCAGAACCAGAAGATAACCAGTTGTCGGCCGATTCGGTTTGTTATCTCTTTTTGTCTCGTTGTGTGAATCATAACACGAAACGAGATAACAAACCGAATCGGTCGACAACTGATTATCTTGTGGTTCTGAATGGGGGAGCAGATGCGGCTGAACACGGAGCTGAACGGCTGAACTATTTTACACGGAGCGACTGCCGTCAGACCACCGCAACCCAGTTACTGGGTAATACCGACATTCGGAGGTGAAACCAGTTGTCACGACTTACGGGCTTCTGACTACCCGTAACGACTGCCACAGATATTCGTATGATAACCGGGACCGACAGCTTAATTTGCTCTCAGAGGCAAGGAGGGGTCTCGGTGCAACGAAATGGTCACCCATCCACCGACCGCAGCAAGTGTAGCTTAACCTCGCAGATCATACAATCCGCGCGGTTGCTAATTAGATACCGAGTCCCTCGTAGCATGACCACAGTAGACGAGAAATTTGTTTAAAGATGAATAGACAAAATTACATTGTATAAACTAAAACTGTAATTTTGTAAACTGTGGTCGTGACATGATGTGCCTGCTGCAGAGGATCGCAAATAAGACAATTAGCAAAGACCACGGAAGCGTGACAAAAAGGGAGAAGGCTTAATACCACTTTCACTTAGCAGTAGGTGGAACAGGAATACAGGACTATCAACGATGAGCTCAACCCGTATGCAATTCATACGATAGTAACTGTTACTGGCGCTACTTGTTGTGACGTCAATACATAAAATATGTACAAAAAAAGTATTACATTTGAGACCAAACTAATTAACTAATATACCCATACTTATATACCTATATTTAATTAAAATTGATGTAAAGTGGCAATAAGTATTAGTTCGGACCTGCTGGGATACTTTCAAACTAGATTACCAATTTTATTTGAAACTCACTATTTAAGTCCGAAATGGGGTGCATTTAAAGAGCCTCCACGAGTGACGATATTTAATTGATCGTCCGGCGCACCCTGGACAGTCAGCCGCGTTACCAACCTGCTGACTGGCAAATCTTTTCACCACGAAATGAGCTAAGAAGAAATATCCGAATATAGAAATAACAAGAAGCTGTGATCGCAACGCAAGCAAACTTTATTGATATTCGAAATCGAAGCCTTGGAGGTGTTTTCCTCTACGAACTTCTGAATTAAAAAGTTTTAACTCGAAGTTATATTTTTAAATCTTCAAGAGAAGTTATAAAACAGCCGGCTTCCTTTTTTCTTGGACGACAACGCGGTCTTACTTATGCCATATGAAAATTCTTAATTGTGGTAATCAGAGCATTTTTCAGTTTTTATTCTGAGTTTTTCAGTCTGTAGCCATAGTGCATTCTGACAAGCAAGCTGAAAAGAACATCCTTTATTTTTGATTCTTAGTGGGACACGTTGTGTCTAATGTATACTTATATACACAATCATAAAATAGACGAACAACGACCTACTTAGAAAACAAAGTGGAATAGCAAGACCGAGGCGTTTTATAAAGTACTAGCTTTTACCCGCGGCTCCGCTCGCGTTAAATTCTGCTAACCCACGTCAATCCAGTCCAGTCCAGTCCATTCTAGTCCAGTCCACTGTCCCGCTGCCCCGCTGCCCCGATACCCCACGGCCCCGCTGCCTCACAGCCCCGCTGCCCCACTGCCCCGCTGCCCGCTGCCCAGATGCTCCGCTGGCCCGCTGTCCCACTGCCCCGCTACCCCACTGCCCCGCCTCCACTCTGCCCCACTGCCCAGCTGCCCTGCTGCCCCACTATCCCCTGCCCCGCTGCCCCCCACTGCCCCGATACCCCCACTGCCCCACAGCATGCCCGGCTGCCGCACTGCCCCGCTTCCCCACCGCCCCACAGTCCCGCTGCCCCTCTGCACCGCTGCCCCGCTAACCCAGTGCCCAGCTGCCCCGCTACCCCGCTGCCCCACTATCCCAATGCCCCGCTGCCCCGCTAACCCACTGCCCCACTGCCCAACTATCCTACTGCCCCACAGCCTGCCCCGCTTCCCCACTGCCTCGCTGCCCCACTATACCACTGCCCCACTGCCCCGGTAACCCACTGCCCCGCTTCCCCACTGCCCAGCTACCCCAATGCCTGCCCGGCTGCCCCACTCCCCTACTGCCCGCTGCCCCGTTACACCACTGCCCCACTACCCCGCTGCCCCACTATCCCACTGCCCCGCTGCCCCACTGCCCCGCTGGCACGCTGCCCCACTGACACGCTGCCCCGCTTCCCCGCCCCGCTGCCCCACATCCCCACTGCCCCAATGCACCGCTACCCCGATACCCCACTTCCCCACTGTCCCACCGTCCCACTGCCACTGTCCTACTGTCCCACTATATCACTATCGTCCCGTCCCATGTCCCATCCTTAGTCCAGTTCCATGTGCCGTCCCACTGTACTGTCCCATGTCCCGTCCCATGTTCCGTCCCCTGTCCCGTCTACTGTCCCGTCCCCTGTCCCGTCCCCAGTCCCATCCCCAGTCCCATCCCCAGTCCCATCCCCTGACCACTCCACTCCGCTCCATCCTACATAGAAGCTTCGATCTGTCGGGTGAGTACGCAACCCACGAATTAATTTTTTTCTTTCTTTCTTTCTTTCTCAAAACCCATACCAGTTTTTAAGTCAGATCATCAGCTTTCAAACAAAAAAAAAAAAAAATCAAAATCGGTCCAGTAGTTTTAGCGTGATGCTGGAACAAACAAACAAATAAACAAACAGACGTTTACAATTCGAAAGCGGATTGAATTTGGAGAAGCCAGGCTGGCAAGGCTGGCTGGAAGACACTACTTTTCGTGGCTACCATCTAGTTTTTTTTTTCATAGGAATTGAATATGCTCCAGTCGGAGACCAAAATCCTGATTTGCGACTGATTTCGGGCCGCAGCCTTTCAGCAATCAGCATATTACAATTATACGGTAACATTAAAACTCGCATATTTTAATGTAAAGACATTGGCAAAGCTAATCTTGTAATCGTGTTTATCTAATCTCTTAATCAAAATTGTCTCAAGTTGATCTTCTAGAGTGGACGACGTCTGTGGTCTAGTGGTTCAAGTGTCGGACTGCTGATCTGTATGTTATGTATTATAAATTATAAGTATGTATTTACAAAAAAAAAACATATATATCCATTGTCTAGTACCCATAGTACAAGCTCTGCTTAGTTTGGGACTAGATGGTGCTGTGTAAAAATGTCCCAAAAATAATCAATTATTATTATGGAATGGCCCCACTGATCACAAATCACAATACATACATAAACTCACGTATAATATTTTAAGAGGGGAATCGAAGGACATACATTGTCCATATCAGAGTACTAAGCATTTGGCCTTGAAATAATGACTCAGGTGGCGATTTACCGGAAAAAAACTCACCCGAAAGGGTGAATAGCCAATTCTTGAATTTTTAATAAACGTTAGGGGTCTGTTCAACTGAACCGAAACGTATGGTGGGGTAAAATGACACCTTTTTCTTTTTGTAAAAATTGAACCGGTCAAATCACCCGAAATCAACTTTACGTAGTCATTCAGTACAGTTGGCAAAAAAACTCAACCGTGTGACAGAAATAGGTAAATGCTATAATTTTAGAATATGTCGTTTAGTCATAAATAAATGTGAATTAGTGTGACAATGGTGCATAAATCACAGATATTAATAAAATTACTGTTGTCTACATTTGTGTTAACATAAATTAACAAAATGTAGGGAACACCTGATGTTTTTTCGGGATTTCAGGTTTAGTCTCACAGTTAAAGTTGTTCATGCTGATGAGTACAATGACCCCATAAGAGGTTTTCAGCTATTTCAATAACACATTGTATATTAAAATAATACAAAAAAAAGAGTATCGGGACAAATTTTGTGATATAGTTTAGAGTAGAGTTTAATTTAGAGTTAGTTTTGTATTAATTTAGAGTATTTTTTTTTTCATTTCCGGAACGACTAATTTCGGCATACAGTGGTGCCGATTCTCTTGTACACCCACCTAAACCTAACTATAACTAAAATTTACAAATTTTAGTTTAGAAAATCATAAAACTTATTCTGTGTTTATCTTTTTCTTATTTTAGAAAACTTGTTGACTGCTCTAATAATTGAGTTAGACGCATCTAAGTTGAATTGGCGGTGTTACCAGTACATCTTAAAAAAAATATTAAAGAGTGAATGGAATGACCGAAAGTTCACAAAAACAGAAGGAAATTAAATAATAATTATATTTGGAATTATTAGTTTATCATTAAAATTAAGAAGAAAAAATCATGTCACGAAATAAAGTACATTTTTGTTTTATATTTTCAATAAAATATATAAATTGGAATAATGTGATCAGATTAAAGAGCTAGGTTATTATTTTCTACGGACCGTATTACAGAACGATACTCAAGCGTTGATCACTGTTTAAAACTAGTTTTGAGTTGAGCTTTGATTTTAGAACGTTCCTCAAGCAGAGATTTATTGATCACAGTTCAGCTGAGTTTAGCTTTATTTTATACTGTCACCTGTTTCGGTATTTGAGCAGAGATTTGATCTGTAACTGAACGGAACACTGTGTCACTCTAGTGTGGTCCAGATTACGCTTGCTTGAGTAGAGATTTCTATTTTAATTCAGGTCAAATTCGTGTGTTATGTTGTTGAATTAAAGTTTATAATAATTACCGTTCTGGAATAAGACCGATACTCATGTAACGATTCTATCCTTAAGTAGTGATCAGGTGATTGCAGTTTAAACTGTACTTGAGGAACCTTCTGTAATACGGGCCTAAGAGTACCTATCAAAGGAGATATATTGTTATTATTGCAGCGTATCATATTGTATATCCTAAACAACGAGAAACAGAGCTATTTGCAAAAAACGCAAGGACCTTTGAATTCCATGGGCAATCACAATAATAAACTATTTCTTTAATTTAAAAAGCGTTGGAATTTCCCTTTTTAAAGACGTGGTTAAAAAGTTCTAGCACCCAGGACACGAAATTTCTCAAAAAAGTTGAATAAATTAGAATATAAGCCACAGACCTATATAAGCCAAAAAATACCACGCAGGATTACTCTGCCCCGGTCCCCCCCCCCACCACGCCTCAGATTCCTCCCCGCAGGGCAGCACTAGTACATATTAATCTGTGGGGCAGCAGGCCCGTTTCCCCCCGCGGCACGCCCCCCTCCGCTTCTCAGAGGGAAATACCCCCCCCCCCGCCTCCCTTATTCATACAGGATAAGGCGAAGTGGACCGAAGTGTCCAAATGGTGTACTGATCGTCAGATCATGTACTAGTGCCCACACCACCCAACAGGGTATCAAGGTCTCAGTGCCTACCCCAACCGACTTCCGCAGCTTCACCAAGTTGCTGCGTGACCGTGGTGTGTCGTTCCACACGTACGCACTCCCAGAAGATCGCCTCCTTAGAGTGGTGATCAGAGGTATCCCCACCGAAATTCCCAGCTCTGATGTGCTGAGCTGAGTGACCTCAAGTCACAAGGCATCCCAGCCGCCGAAGTACACCGTATGTTCCGTGGTAAACACGGAGACCCATACGAAATGGTCTTGGTCATTTGCGAGCCCTGCGAGGACGCAAAAGCTATTTTTAACATTAAAACGGTTTGCCACCTATCAGGCATTAAGATAGAGCGCCCGCACAAGTCCAGTCAGCCTGGTCAGTGCCACCGTTGCCAATTATATGGCCACTCACAGAGTAATTGCTACGCTAAGCCTAGGTGCGTCAAGTGCCTGGGTGATCACGGCACAAGGGAGTGCGAGCGTCCCAAAGAGAGGGACCAGTGCACAGAGCCCCCCTAGCTGTATACTCTGCGGGCAATATGGACATCCGGCGAGTTATCGCGGATGCCCGAAAGCACCCAAACAGAAAAACGCCAAATTGGCGAAACGTGCCTCCAGACGCGTTGGTAGGGAAGCCCCCTCCTTCGGGACCCCTAACCCCAACACCCCCTATCAGCCCCCATTCCGTAGAGGCCCACCTGGGCCCACCCCCAATCAACTCGGCCCACCTGGGCCCATCCCCAAACAACTTGGCCCACTTGGGCAAAGTTTGGGCCCGATTCCAATTAGCCACGGGTCTCTAGGACCCAAAGCTAAACACGTGGGCCCAATTGGGCCCAACCCCTGGTTCAACAGGGGAGGCCAGCAGAGCCAATTCCCGCCCCTCCCCCCCTCTCGTTCAGCCCCCACGGCCTCTGCCCCCCAGCGCTAATGGTCATTTTTTTTTTCCCATTGTATGGATTTATGTACTTCTTATCCTTTATTATATAGGTACCTCTTCTTATCGAAATTATAAATTTCATTGTATATTTCTATGAACAATTTACCTTTCTGCTGAATCTACAACAGCTGCAACCACATAGAAGGCATCCATTATTTATTTTAAACTACCTAAAAACTATAAAAATGAATAAAATAAGCTTTGCAATTTTAGTTGTTGATAACTAATTATAGTCGACATGTATTTTGATGCCTTCTAAAAATAGTCAGATTTAGGTTGACATTTCTAATATTAGGTGAAAAACGTCAATTACTGAATAGCAAAATGTCAATTTTTACTAAGTTGAACAACTAAACTAATTTTGGTCCTGTCAAACCAAAAATTAGTTTTAAAGTGAATTTCAGAATAGAAAACGTCGTTTGACAGGACTAAACTAAATTTAGGTGATTTTTAGTCTAGTTTAGAGAATTTTGTGACAAGAGAATCGGCACCATTATTTTTTAACTAGTTCTAAAAAATTGAATGGTCCTGTATCATTAATAGAACAAAATATTTACATAAGGTGGATAGTAAATATCCTAATTTTAATTCTAAAGTCAAACATAAAATAAATAAATAGGAACGTGTCATCTGTTTATGTACAATTGTACAACATATTATAGATAATGTTGTGATGTTTGTGTTAAGCCGTGTCTCCTGTGACCAAAATCTAACAAAACATGTTAACATTTTGCTAAGGTCAATCAAATGTAGCCAAACAGCTAGGCCACGCCCCCATTTTGTTAGGAAAACATGTTAGATGTTAGAAATAACAAAAATATGGTCGCAGGAGACGCGGCTTTAAGATTACTTTTAATTGTTATACAACGTGTTATTGTTATAACTGAAAACCTCTTAAGGGGTCATTGTACTCATCAGTATGAACAACTTTTAGTATAGGACCAACCCTGAAATCACGATAAAAATATCAGCTGTTCTCTACATTTGTGTTATTTGATTGTGATACTCGATTATGGTTCTTATTATTGTGATTCTGGATTGTGATACTTAAACTATCATAATCAAGATTTAGACTAGATTATTTGATTGTGATATAATGTTGCTATTTCTCTTTTACTTTCATTGAAGTGAAAAATTTATCTTTTTTTAAGTAGATTTTTACTAGTGATTGTGACACTATTAATGTGACATTTCCATGTTCTATGTTCTATTGTTGGCATGTTGATTTTGTATATTATGTTTTTCTAATTATGATTGAATGCTTTAAATAAATAAAAAATTGCTGTCGTATAGTTTGTATTTGATTTAAATTCCCTATACACAAACACTTTTTTGCCAACTGTACTGAATGACTACGTAAAGTTGATTTCGGGCGATTCGACCGCTTCAATTTTTACAAAAAGAAAACCGGCCAAGAGCATGTCGGGCCATGCTCAGTATTATAGGGTTCCTTAAGTAGGTGTAATTACTAATTACAAACGAATCAAATCGAATATTAATCATAGCTATTTTAGTTTTTGCAATAATCGGCAGCATTCGCGACTCAGAGCGTGTTGTTAGTAGCGCCACCGCCATCTAGCGATAAATGCAAGAAGCCAAATTTAAGAAGTGTGTCATTTCCATTGACTTGTACCTATGGACCAGTAATACCTACGAAATAAGCGTGGTATACCTACAAAATCCGGGCCATGGCTTCTAGGTCAGGGCAATCATACGGCTATGTCACATTTTGATACTCGCAAACTCACATAAAAAACCTGTAGGGTACTTCGCATTGACCTAGAATCATGAAATTTGGCTAATATATCGAAAAATCTTTTTTTTTCAATATATCGAACTCCGATTGTATATTTAAAAATATAGATAGATCGAAAATCTGATATTTAAAAAATATCAACAGCCCTAGTTTGTTTACTTGACAGCTCATGTACTATGGGCCACATTGCGGGGTAAGCGGGGTTGCCACGCGGCGTAGGTATTTTGACATCCCGTAAAGATGTTGCCAAACAGAGAATATACAAATAGCATGCGATCTCTTTCACCAGACGACATAACACGTTGGTTAACAAGAGACAAAGAATAGTTTCATAATTCAATAACGATTTAATAGATATTTGTATAAACTAGGTGGATATAGAAGAATGGGCCACTTCCATAGGTTTCTTAATTCAATGGTCATTTCAAAGTTACTTTTTGTGATTTTTTCAAATTGAAAGTAGATAAAGGAGCATTATTTGCTATGATAATTTTTCTCTAAGGTCAATGACCTTTGAACTAGTACGTTTTAAGTATTTTTCAGTTTTCTCTCTATAACTCAAAAAATTATAATCACATTATACTCGAAATAATTTTAAAAGAGAGTTTTCACAAAGGTCTATCAATGTGGAAGATTATAAGTTTCTACATTGCATAGTTTAGAAATGGCAGGGGGGGGGACACATTGCAAGCCACTTTGGCGGGCTATATTTCGCAGATGGTACACCTGATAAAAAAGTGGTGTATCAAACATTACCTTCATTTTAGTAGACCTATTCAATGATATCCCACACGAGGGGGTGCAGCGAAAAAAATTTTTTTTTCCCCATTTCACATGTATGGACGCCACCCCTAAAATACGGAAAAACGATTTTTTTATTCTTTTAAAATTGAGATCTATATGTAGACTATTTTTTAACAAAATTTCATTTACTTATGTTTATAACTGTAGAAGTTATTAAGCTGTAAAGGATTAGGACAGACGGACAGACGGACAGACGGACGGACATGACGAAACTATAAGGGTTCCTTGTAGGACTTCGGAACCCTAAAAAGGTGTCATTTTACCCCACCATACGTTTCGGTTCAGTTGAACAGACCCCTAACGTTTATTAAAAATTCAAGAAGTGGCTATTCACCCTTTCGGGTAAGTTTTTTTCGGGTAATTCGCCACCTAAGTCGAAATAATGTCAAAGCTTCCGTGTGAAAATATTGATAAGTGTATAAGATTGTCTAAGGACACCACTAGAACGTACTTTCTATTTAGGTATATGTTTGTTAATTACACAATAATATTATGTAGATGTTGTCCAAGGACATGAAACGCGACTACGCGAGTTACTTCGCGTATCGAGGCAACCGCCCGATCGCGTGAGCTCTTGTTGTTCATGATATTGGTATGGTGAGACGGTGGATCGATTCGAATGAGTTTACGAGCCCGATCATTATCTCTATCAACATTTCGGTAACGGCTACGAAAACGGTTAAATTGTAGACTGGTTTTGACTAAAACTCTAAACGAAGTTTTTTTTAAATCGCCATTATGCACAAAGAATTGAATCAAGTTATTTTAATGGAGACACAATTGATTTTCTTAATATGGTTCAGTCGTTAAGTGAGTGCTGGCGTCGCTCAAGTTCTTTTTTTACATTCGTAGATAGAAGGACAATGAGATTCTCTAAACCAAAAGACCAACCAAATCGAATGCGTTCATACTTTTTATAACATAGCAATAAAACTAAACCAAGATGTTTCTACGTGTGGCTCTATTAAAAATGTGGTAGATTACTAGAATTACATTACGAGCGGGTTTAGATGAAATGTCGATAACTCGATATTCAATTAATTTTTTTGCAACTCGGCAATCGTGCGTATGTGTTAGACACGGGAACACGCAGTTGATTTGTTGAGATTTGGAGGTTCGAGTACCGACACCCGCTGAGCAATCCTTATATAAAGCTCCGATGTAGGATACTTTATGATTCTATTAATAGAAAAGAATCAAACACGCGTTAATCCGCATGGGTCCACGTGACGCAGACGCCATTGCAGAATATTATTAACGTACAAGTAGAACTCAATACTGCTGTCTTCGTCATTCTACGTGCGTGACCGGTCTGTTACGAAAATCAATATCAAAACAATGTCTTATTATAAAGTTGGACTCAGGATTTCCGATTTAGTAGTTAATAATTTAATATTAATAGTCTTGTGTTTTATGTCGATATACATACGTGCAATGAGATTGAATTTGGTTGTACTTTTAAATAGAATTAGCAACAGCTTGTATTCGATCAATGGCATGATTAACTAGTTATACGGGGAACTAATAAAAGTGGCTGAATATGAGTTCCAAGTGGGTACAATAAACGGAAAACAAAGTCTCTTTGAAAAACAACCACCGTGGTATTTTACTCTTATATTTGCTACACGCGAATCGTGTCTCGCGTAACGCGTTGTTTTATTTATCATCTAGCTCGAGTCCACTTCGAAACGCCACTTACTATAGTCGTGAAGTCATGAAAGTTTCTGGACAGTACTTACATTGATGCTTATCAGCTAACTGTATAAGAGGATTGGGAAGGTCTCGCCGCCTGTAGAAGCACATGACTTTTGCTTCTACGTTCCCAGACGGCGTCTTGTTCAGCTCTTCTATCCGTCGGATCTGGTACGGAGACGTCGACGACGTCTCGAAATAGACGCAGTCTGCAGACAAACATAATGGACATTGGTTAGATTGGATTTAAACTCTTACCTGCAGGAGTTTATTGTAAACAGTGTTATTTTTACTCGTAAAGTTCTTTTACAACAGCTTTCAGTACCGATTTAGTTTAAAATGATATGCTGTACAGACGCAAAGGTATTAAAAGTTATGCAATTGGAATTAAATTCAAACTGAGCATGTAACACGGTGGGTGTTATTATCATAGTCAATAGAATTTTAGTTCTTCGAATGGAATTAATTAGCATTTTAATATGTCAGGTAACATCAATTTATTCCTAAAACCATCGCGTTCACCGACCGGAACATTATTGTGGAGTGCATTTGTGGTACTTCGAAATACCTATTTGACCGTTTTTTTTTTCAGAACACCAAGTGCCAAATCTATAGGTATTGAGTAGTCGGTGCGGAACGGACGGTTGCTGTTTATCCGTACAAGCGATGCTTCTGTTGGTTGTTGTGCCACATGGACAAGTAATGTAAATGGTGCCTTTTTACCGTTACTCTGTACAACACAACTAAATAACACGCGCGCATAATGACACGCTTGAAACCTTTCATTCAAAACCGTAAGCGCGTTAGTTTTGGACGATTAACCTCCTGACAATACTAGCTATTGCTGTATTAAGAATATACGAGTGAATAACGGCCAAAATTAATATCCTATCTATCCACGATTTGCCTTACTAAGGATTAGTAAGGATAGAAATTTGACATATTTTGTATGGAGCTTATGTCAAATTTCTCGTTACAGACCCGTGGTACCAACGATTTGTCTTACTGGTTATCTGGGGGCACGGCAGTGCCCCCGCCAATACGAGCAACCGGAAGTCGGCCACGGCCGTACCATCCTTTTCTCGAAGCAACTCACGGTACTTTTAGGACCCCTGTATCTTCGTTGTGGGTAAAGCTAGAAGTCTGAAATTTTGGTTACCTAGAGTACTTACTGGACCTACCTCTACCTCAAAATTACAAGTCTGTACTTATATTTCATTACGAATTATATCAAGTCAAAATTCCCTTGTTTCGTCACTGACACACTCACCGATCATCAAAATTCTAAGGTACTTCTAGCAGACCTACGAACTTGAAATTTTTAAAGCGGTTAGGGTTAAGTGTAAATTGCAACAGAAAACTAGAAAAACCTTATTTGCGGTTGGTAATTTAATATTTCCACAAAGTCTATGCAAAAATACTATTTCCAGCTGCATCCATAAATTTGTTTTATCACGCTCGCGATTCCGCGCGATTGTTTTTTCGCGCCGCTTTTGTATGTAATTATTGTTTAGAAAAATTTGACTTTTTTTGCGGTTGATATACCTTTGCTGGAACCATTTCAGCTGATTTTGGAGCCCATGTATCTTGGCAAAAGGAAAGATTAAAACGATGAAAATATCGCTACCTAATAAGCTACGTGTACTTATAAGGATCCTAGAATTTCAAATTTATTACTTCGATGTTTTCGAAGATATAGATCAGCTAATTTGATCCCTTTTACCTGATGAGGGACCATAGTGGGAACAGCTAAACTATTGGAGATAAAGAAATGTCACCTTAGCAAACGTTGTTCATTGTGATGGGCATTTTCTGTTAACATATAAAAATTTAAGGGCTGGACTACGTGATTTGAAACCCTAGGAGACTAGCTAAACTATTAGAGGTTAGGAAATGCCACCTTAGCAAAAGTGGTTCAGAATGATGAAATGCCCAGTTGACGAAAAAAAATCGAAGATCTGGAACACCTTATGTAGGACCCTAAAAGAGACCATCTAGACTATTATTAGAGATATGGAAATGCCACCACAGAAAAACGTAACGCGATCAAAAATGTTTTTAGCGTTATTCATGTGCATGTTATTAATTGGTAGTACGGTCGACCGCACGTCAGTGGTAACAATTTGACATTGACAGCGCCTTTATTTCGTAAGCAGTAATGGCGGTTTTCAAATTCAAGTGTTACCACTGTCATGCGGTCGACTGTACAAGGAAAAAGGAATGTTTGTGAAAAGTGAAAATAAAAAATAAAAACACTCACAAAAAGAAGTGAAATCCCAACAAAAACATTCTGTAAGAACGTGCCAATCCTCGACCGAGATTACTTGGCTATAAAAAGTAGTGAGACCAATTAAAGAGCCAAGTCTAAGTGAATAAAACAAAACGAGTAACTTGGCCGTTAAACATTTTGCAAGAGTAGTAGATATGTCAGACAAAGAGCCAATTCTAGCTGAATAAAAGAAACTATAGTACGTATATACATATATTCAGTGACGTCTGATTCTTAAGCTTATAGAGCAGATTGATGAGATGGACTCATTCGAGTTTCGTCTTACGAAATGTTTAACGGCCAAGTTACTCGTTGTTTTATTCACTTAGACTTGGCTCTTTAATTGATCTCACTACTTTTTATAGCCAAGTAATCTCGGTCGAGGATTGGCACGTTCTTACAGAATGTTTTTGTTGGGATTTCTTATTCTATCTCTAGTAGGGCAAATCGTGGATATTTTGTTTATTAATTTTGGCCGATAGAGCATAGAGCGACATATCAGCAAATATTACGATTATCAATCCGATTGGTAAATTGGCTTTTTTCTTTTTAATTATGTATGAAACATGAAAACGTTGACTGAATGAATTAGATGTTGTCTTTATTTCACGAAATATCGCACAAACGTCTGTGAAAACTGCCTTGAAACTCTTCAATTGTTGGTAATTAAAATACCTACTTTAATGAAATAGAAAAACTGATTATGGTCCCAGCAAAGTCCCAGTATCTTGATTGTAAGTTGTAACAGGTCCACAACTTTAAAATTTTTACAATTTTCAGTTCTGTAATATTAGTTCGTTAATAAAGTTAATATGCAAACTTGTGCCGCTTCATAATAACCAGAAAACAGAATTCTAGTTGATCTCACATTTCGTATGAAACTTTCCATTCTGGTACGATCGCGAGGTGAACTAAAATTAACTTACGATGAGACGTAAATTCACGTGTAATAGATCCGAAAGAGCGCTTTATTTTTTCATGGATAACTATAATCATTGTGATGTGATACTTCCTGTTCGAGCATTGTGACACTTAGATGTATTTATAGTACTTTAACAATGTAGTCTAGTTAAGGTTACGCTAGAGCGGTCATCGAAAGGACCCCCTCTTTATTTTTGTAGTGTATTGTGACAGTTGGCAATCTAGATTCGATTCAAATAGGAGGTTCATCTTGTGACAAACGATTCTAATGCATTCAATCAATAGTACAAGGGTTACATAAAATTAATCTCTGTGTCAACGACTTGTAAAACGCACGACGTGCGCCCGACCAGGGGCTCTACTCGCGTTTAACAAGCGACAAACGAAGTACGAACTTTCGTTCCGACTGATACCCACTCATTTTTTATTTTATTTAAAATTAATCAATTTAATAAACTCCTCCTTTTTTGAAGTCGGTTAAAAATAGATAGGAATTCTGATTCGAATCAGAAATGAGGAGATTCACAGGAGAACGAAAGTAACCGACATAGCCCGAAGAATTCCAAACTTAAGTGGCAGTGGGCGGGGCACATTGCTCGCAGAACGGATGGCCGATGGGGCAGTAAAGTTCTGGAGTGGCGACCGCGTACTGGAAGGCGCAGCGCGGGTAGTGCCACACACAAGGCGGACCGACGACCTGGTGAAGGTCACGAGAATCCGCTGGATGCGAAAGGCACAGGACCGGTCGTTGTGGCGATGCTTGGGGGAGGCCTATGTCCGGCAGTGGGCGTCTTTCGGCTGAAATGATGATGATGATAGATAGGAACATAAAAAGGTACAAAAAGATAGACTACGGTTCATAATCGTATGAAATTTACCGAAGATCAGAGAAACAAACGACAAAACACGATCATCAAATAATGTGCGATGAACGGTACGATTAAACGAATATCGTCAAACGCGAGTAGACCCCCTGGCGTTTATAAGAAACATCATCAGTACTTATATCAATAGATATGTATATGGGTACGTAGTGGCTCATCTACATAGATATATAGTCAGTAAATATATATGTGAATGTTGCGGATACGTCTATACTTATGATATTAACTGTAGTTATGTATATGCGTAAGTTGGGGCATTATGCGGCTGATAGCGATGTTAACGCCCGTTCAGTTTTGCCAAGAAGTATATTTTTGGAACGTGTCAATAAGTAAGTGTACAGTAAATTTAGCCTGGACACGTCATCACGCGAGGGCGGAGAATGATTGAATTCTCACTGTACGATTTCGCGTGGCGACGTTCTACTTGTTTCTTTTGTTTTTATAATTACCATAACTGGCCTCAGGGTCACCTGTTACGAATTACATGTACGTACATGTCGTAGGATAGTCGGAATAATCGAATGTTTGCGAAAATCCTAGGACGATTGCAAAGTTCCGGACAATTATAATAACTATATATTACTGTATCGTATATTATTATATACTAGCTGTGCCCGCGACTCCATCCGCGTGGATGTCGGAAAATAACATCCGTGTCATTATTATGAACACAATATCTTCAAATATATACATATAAGCGCCTACACAGACGATTACACTATTTACCGACCATACTATATTTTGTTTTTACAACCAACCGGCTAAGGTGATGGAATTTCATGGAATTAGCCCTAAACTCCCTCATTCTGAGAAGACGCTCGTGCCCAGCAGTGGGAAGTAATTGGGCTGATTATGTTATTCTATAACACTAACCACATCTCTTCTTATGCTGAGAAGAGGCCCGTGTCCAGCAGTGGGACTGTAATGGGCTGGTAATGTTATGTTATTCTAGAATACTAATAATATCCAGTTCATTAACTCTTCTCATTTTGAGAAGAGGGCCATACCCAGTAGTGGGACAGTAATGGGTTGACTACGTTATGTTATTCTATATTTTTTAGTTTCTTAACTCTTCTCGTTGCGAGAAGAGGTCCGTGCCCAGCAGTGGGGCAGTAGGTAATGAGCTGATTATGTTATGATAATCTATTACACTAACAATATCCAGTTCCTTAACTCTTCTCATTTCAAGAAGAGGGCCATGCCCAGCAGCGGGACAGTGATGGGCTATGTTATGTTATTCTAGATTTTCTATAATACTAATAGAATCCAGTTGTATTTTTAGGAACCTCCAACCTGCATCCAACTAACAATCATGACCTCTACTTTGTATGCAACTTAATACAATAGAGGGGTCAAGCTGTATCGCTGGATCTACTCAACCGATTCAGATAAAACATACCCTATATTTTAAGTTAGACTAATCCAATACAAATGCTAAGTTTCATTACGATCCGTTCAGCCGTTTTCACGTGATGAGGTAACAAACAGACAGACAGACATAAATTTTTTAAACGATTGATTCGTGTTCTATAGCTTATTTCTAGTCCCCCTAGCCGATTTTCGCGAAAAAAAACTCAATGTACAGACTTTTCGACCTTTACAGTTTTATTATAGTATAGATAGATAGATTTCTGTATTATAGATTAACTTATAGATATTTATAATTCAAAATTTGTTAATATTGATGTTTTTAATCTATCAGCAATCAAATTTAGGAAATGCTTAGTCGATATTTTGAAGTGTCCATAGAAAGTATATTTTTTTTCCTCTTTCTTTCTTCTTGTAAAGTTTAAGTTCCTTTTTAGTTTCGTTTTTTTGTTCTTTATCACACGTAGCATATCCATGATAGTAACATGTGGATAATGATGTTAGTAGTATAGTAAGTAACTGTTTTATAATTTAAGATAATGATGTTAATAAGTAACTGTTTTAAACCTAATGTTAGTATTAATATTGTACTACTGTTTTTTATCCGAAATAAAAATAAAATAAAATTGGAATATAAGAAATATTTTCGTAATCGTAGGAGCTATTATCAGGATAATTGAAAAATCTCAGTTTGTTTAGGACGATTGTAAACTTGAAAGCTGATTGGCTAATGTAAGATTCGATTTATAACATCTTTCTTCTGGTTTGTCAGAAAATGGCTCTTCATAAAAGTCAAGTATAGACATGGAAAAGTAAAGAGGTGAGTGAAGTGACAAGGCAATACAGGTATTAATTTAAATAAAGTATTTAAATGTTTAAAATATTATCACAAAAAAACCGGCCTAGAGCATGTCGGGCCATGCTAAGTATTATAGGGTTAATAGCTTCTTAGGTTTTCGCGATCACTACACATTATAATAAAACAAAGTTTAACCGGATTAAATGGCGTATATTATTTAAATTGGTTTCCCTGACGTTTCGAAAGCTTTGCAGCATTTCGTGGTCGCAGGTAGACTAAGATGACAAGCGTCTTTACAAATATTTCTAAAAAAAAAAAAAAAAAACATTTTCAGTGTTGCGTGCTGTTTGGGACTTGATTATTTTTAGGACTGGGTTCCAAACAGGTGGTAGCTGCCAACCATCTTCTCTATTAAAATTAGGATGTTTTTTAATTTCAATAGCCTCACGGAGCATTCTAGGTACATATCGGTTTTCCTTCGCCAGAACTTGTGGTTTATCAAATCGAAGAAAATGGTTGGGTTTGTCTAGGGCATGTTCACACACTACAGACATTGTGGAGCGTCTGTTCTTGACGTCAGCTATATGTTCTTTAATTCTAGTGGCTATACTACACTTTGTTTGCCCTATGTATGATAACCCACAATCACAATCAATCTTGTAGACCCCTGCATCTTGTAAGGGAATGTGACACTTCACCGGTCTGAGGAGTTGGCTGATCTTTCTTTGTGGCTTGAAATAGGTTTTGATAGAAGCACGCTTCAAGATATGACCAATTCTGTCGGTGACCCCTTTGATGAATGGTAGAACAACAGGTCGACGATCAACTGTGCTGGGTTCCAGGCGGCGTTTGCGGTGGGGATGTGGAGCTTGCAAGTTATTATGCTTGAGAACATGCTTCACACGGTAAAGTTCCCGTGCAAAGGTGCCCGTTAAACTTTGTTTTATTAGAAATTATAGGTTGAAATACCTACTTGGTTTGTTTTAATCCAAAATTAGATTAGAATTTTATATTATTGCCCTACATCGAATTAATTTATACAATTTCGAAATAATATACAACATGGCTTAAGTAGCAATCGGAAATCGATGATTTGATCGTAAATTAATATTATCGAGCTAGTACAGCTAATAGAGCTAGGTTAATATTTTTTACGAGTCTTATTCAGTAGATATATTGTTGTTATTTCCGCCAATCATATTTTGACCAATATACAACGCCAAATAAAGCTACAATTGGCAAAAAACACCAAAAATTTTGAATTTCGCGGGCTACCCTGTAGCATTCACCTTAAGTAACTTTTAAATAAAATTAGCCTGAGAGACGAAAAAAACGCGCTTAGACGTGGACTTGCGGAAACCAGCCCGTTATACTATACTAGCCTGGGACAAAACATATTCTGACTAAATAAAAGTTCAAATCAAATTAATACTGTCGACAAATTTTAAAGGTAGATTTTTATAAGAAACATGGGTTATCAGAAAAAATAAAAATCGACTTCCCCACAAGAACCAGAAGATCCGTTTTACGCATAATGTCACGCCAATGACCGACGATAGCAGTGATAGCCTAGCAGTTGAACGCTTGCCTTCCATGCAAGAGTCTGAATTCGAAAAGGGGTCTACTCCCGTTCGACGATATTCGATAAATCGTACGATTTATCGAATTGACGTTTGTTTTTCTCATCTCCGGTTAAGAAAAGTTGTTCAGTGTCATTATTGGAATCCACCTTTTAAATTCGGTCGACCGTATTTGATTTCAGCCTATCATCCTCCGAGCCTTTTCCCAATTATATTGGGGTCGGCTTCCAGACTAGCCAGATGCGGCTGAACATCAGTATTTTACACGGAGCAACTGCCATCAGACCCCCGCAACCCAGTTACTGGGTAATACTGACTTTCGGAGGTTAGACCAGTTGTCAGACTTTCAGGTTTCCGACTACCCGTAACGACTGCCATAGATATTCGTATGAAAACCGGGACCGACAGCTTAACGTGCTCTCCGAGGCACGGAGGGGTCTCAATGTGTAACGAAACGGTCACCCATCCACAGACTGACCGCGGCAAGAGCAGCTTAACCTTGCAGATCGTACAATCCGCGCAGTCGGTGCTTCGCTACGATTTGATTTCAGCCTATACATACATATATTACTTTTTTAATTAAGTACGAACCTTATGGTCTATTTTTTACGAGTACGGTATTCGGCCCAGCTCGTTTGACCACTTACATTTCGATCGTCGTTTTGTTGCTACTGTCCGGTGCATTTGTAGAAATACTTAAAACGTTCATTTCTTTTCTAAACGAGTCTATGATCCTGCCTATGATATATTATTAAATCTGAGGAGCTCTTCCTAACATTCGAGATCTACGCGTGTGGCAAATAATCATGCTAGTTTGTGCAATGAAATCGATAAAATTATCGATTATTATTAATATTATTAAACGGCTCTTTTAAGAGCCAAACCCCGGAATTTAGCTGTTTCAGCTCTATGTGTCATTTCAATTAATATACCAGGCCCCTCAGAAAGTATTGCGAAAAAAAGTTTTTATATATGGGAGACTGGCCAGTTATAATGTTTTTCGAAAATATGATTATTTATAAGTAAAAATAAGTAAGTTCCAAATTTCAAAATTTCCCTCCACATTTTTTGCGAGTTAATTCAAAGTATTGTGTCTCACTGAAATATGGATCTGCGCCGGGAACATTTTAGAGCTATGATTTTATACGATTTCAAGTGTCGCCTGAAACCGGATGAATCGTACGATAGACTTCAAATGGCATTCATGGATGAAGGCCCTTCCAAGGCAACCGTGTATCGTTGGTATAACGAATTCAAGCGCGGTCGACCAACTTTGGGGGATGACGAAAGAAGCGGTCGCCCTTTGACGGCTGTTACCGAAGAAAACGTGCTAGCAGTGAAAAATTTAATCCAAGACAATAGGCGAATTACATATCAGGAGATTCAACACATATTGAAGATTAGATCGGGAAGCGTTCACGAGATTCTACACAGCCATCTTCGCGTGAGGAGGATAGTATCACGCTGGGTGCCGCACAACCTCACCGATGCTCAGAAGCAGGCCCGGGTGGAATGGTGCCGTGATATGCTTAACAAATTTGAAGCAGGCTCGTCTCGGCGTGTTTACGACATCGTTACATGTGATGAGTCCTGGATTTATCAATACGACCCAGAAACCAAGCGCCAGTCGACTGTTTGGGTGTTTCAAAATGAGCCAACGCCTACCAAAGTGAAGCGATCTAGAAGCGGGGGTAAGATTTTGATCGCTAGCTTTTTTAATTTGACTGGCCCCTTGGTATTAATTCCCTTACGGGATCAAAGAAGCATTAATGCCGAATGGTATACTACCAAATGTTTGCCAGAAGTTTTCTCTGTTATAAGCAACAAGCGACCAAACACAGGGCTCCGCGGGCTACTGCTCCACCACGACAATGCACCTGCGCACACCGCACTCAAAACGAGGGACTTCCTGGACAGCACGCCAGTCAAACTCCTGGGTCACCCTCCTTACAGCCCTGATCTAGCACCGTGTGACTTCTTTTTATTCCCAAAAATAAAAAATCAGCTCAAAGGGATACAATTTTCGTCGCCGGAAGATGCGCTGGCTGCGTTCGATCAGGCTGTAAACGAGGTGTCTGCGGCGGACTGGAAAAAGTGTTTTGAAAACTGGTTTAGGCGCATGAATCTTTGTATAGAGGCTGGTGGAAAGTACTTTGAAAAGATTTGATAAAAATATATGTACGTATAGAACAATTTTTTTTAGTTTCGCAAAACTTTCTGAGTGTCCCACGTATATATCGATAAAATTATAGATTTTTCTAGATTTACCCATACCTAGAAAAATATTGATTTGATTGATTTATTGGACAATACAGATATTTTGCTTAAATAACGTCCACATTCTATGCTTACCTAAATAGGTGAGCAAACAATAGGAACATTAAATTCAAATTCAATGATATCAAAGTTCAATTATTTCATTTCAACTATTGTAATTAACAATACATTTGTTAGGAGCTCATCATGTATTATAATATTTTAGTCAGGTTATCGTTTTAGCACGTCGAAGCCTACTGCTGACGACTCGGGCATCTTTATTTACTACTGTACCGACTACCGATGCAGCACAGGGGGTCTACTCGCGTTTGACGAACAATAAACGAAGTACAGTCGACTGCATGACAGTGGTAACACAGTAACACTTAAATAAACAACAACAGTAACAATTAGATATTATAATGCACCTGGCAACTTGGTCTACTCGCTTAAATGTAGACTTAAGGCCCTAAGAAGGGTGAAATGCTTAAATTCTTGGATATTGAAGTCAAAATATCACAAGAAAAAATATAGAATGAGAGAATTACCGATAAAGATAATATTGTTTGATTAAATTAAAACTGTATTTTTGTCAACCCTTTTAGTAAAAAAAAAAACCCAAAGAGGCACAAGCTCTTTAGTGAATTTTGACACACAAAAAGATCTTAAAAATACGTGGGACACTCAGAAAGTTTTGCGAAACTAAAAAAAATTGTTCTATACGTACATACGGCGTTGGCTCATTTTGAAACACCCAAACAGTCGACTGGCGCTTGGTTTCTGGGTCGTATTGATAAATCCAGGACTCATCACCTGTAACGATGTCGTAAACACGCCGAGACGAGCCTGCTTCAAATTTGTTAAGCATATCACAGCACCATTCCACCCGGGCCTGCTTCTGAGCATCGGTGAGGTTGTGCGGCACCCAGCGTGATACTATCCTCCTCACGCGAAGATGGCTGTGTAGAATCTCGTGAACGCTTCCCGATCCAATCTTCAATATGTGTTGAATCTCCTGATATGTAATTCGCCTATTGTCTTGGATTAAATGTTTCACTGCTAGCACGTTTTCTTCGGTAACAGCCGTCAAAGGGCGACCGCTTCTTTCGTCATCCCCCAAAGTTGGTCGACCGCGCTTGAATTCGTTATACCAACGATACACGGTTGCCTTGGAAGGGCCTTCATCCATGAATGCCATTTGAAGTCTATCGTACGATTCATCCGGTTTCAGGCGACACTTGAAATCGTATAAAATCATAGCTCTAAAATGTTCCCGGCGCAGATCCATATTTCAGTGAGACACAATACTTTGAATTAACTCGCAAAAAATGTGGAGGGAAATTTTGAAATTGGAACTTACTTATTTTTACTTATAAATAATCATATTTTCGAAAAACATTATAACTGGCCAGTCTCCCATATATAAAAACTTTTTTTCGCAATACTTTCTGAGGGGCCTGGTATTAATAAAATTCTCTTTATTGACTTTTATTTTTATTCCGTATTTTACTCGTGATTTTTTTTCCAAAATTAAACTATATTATCCGCGAGAGAGTGCCTGCTCCGTCGCCCTATAATCTCCCGCGAGTTCTGCCTGCAATCGTCAAGTTCATTCTGGCTTTTTAAAGCCAGAAGTGAGTGTGTGTGAGTGAAGAATAGTGATGAATGAATGGGCTGGTTCGGAATACTCACTGACAAGAGACAGAAACGACACGGGAGCCGACAAGAGACAGAAACGACATCAAGCTGGCTCGGCAACAACCACCGCAAACTTCTCTCGTCACCAAAACAGTGTTGCTTTGTTTTGTCATCAAAAAAGTTGTTACTCAGACACTACGCTATAAATCGTCTGCAGTAGTAGGTCTTTGATTGATTTAATACAATATTTCGAAAACAACTGTACGTCTTTCGTTATGTTACATTTTTTATGAAGTGCGAATGAAACCTTGCCTGAAGGTAAAAGCAAGCGGTCTAGGAAGCAGTCTCAAGGTCTTTTACGTATCGTTTATTGTAGATGGGTATTTTTATCGCAGTGTACTAAATAGTTGAATTAATAAAATCTGCAACATTCGGCTGCAGGGATAACAAGTACAATTCGGGTACAGGGATAAAAACACACATGCTACTTGTCAGCGTGAATAATACTACGGTACTACGCTGTCTGGCAACGGTGAACCGCGTCGTGTTCGTCCGTCAGTCATTTTGTAGTAGTTTGTATACGCCACAAAGCGTTGGTGTGGATTTGTTCACTCAATGAACGTTTTCACGGGCCCCAACTTGGGTAGTACTAGTAACACGTGCTGGGACTCCGAACACATGTTACTAGACTAGACACAAAACAAACTGCATATGATATAAATTTATTAAGAACGAATGCGACAAGTTGTCCTGTTCATCATCATCAGTTCAGCCGAAAGACGTCCACTGCTGGACACAGGCCTCCCCCAAGCATATGCCATAATCGCCACGCTTGGCAGGCGGGTTGGCGATCGCAGTTGGTTGGTTAAATACTCGGATAACGCTGCTGCCCATCCTCTGGTGAATCCCTTAGTCGCCTTTTACGACACCCATGAGAAGATGCAATGCAATCAATGCAATGGATAATGAATGATGTGGTGCAATTATTTACGTCCGGCACCACACGGAAACGGAAGGAGTTGTCCTGTTACTCCAGTACAAGTTCAAAGCTCAGCAACAATCCATATTTACAGAACAATTTTGCTTCTCGCCTTATTCGCGAGTTAGCACACCCTCTTACGCGTTTTATACAATAACTACCGTAGTTTGTGACATAAGTACATAACATAAAGTATCTGAGTGTTGTATATTTACTCTAGCATCGGCTAAGCATGTGGATAACAGAGACATTGTAAAACCACAACCGTAAGTAATTCTACTATTTTCATTTACTGACTGAACTTCCGTTCAAGTTTACGAGTTCATACACACTACTCTAGTGTGTTTTAAATAAATAGGGGGTAAAAAAATCACTGTCATCGACGACATCTTGATGCGACGACCGCGAGATTTCGAGTATCGTCTGTGATGTGTCATAAGTACTTGGTATTTTGGATCGCTAAGAAAATTATTAGTAGTATTCAATATTTGTAAAAAATAATTTATGTGCAGATACTGAGGTGAAATTGATATTTGGATTTTCATTTGGATTGGATGGAGCGAATTGTTAATTCGTAAAACTTTAGATAGCGGTGTGAATTTCGTCAGCTTAGGATATTTGTAATAGTTTTAATATGTTAATTAGTTAATGTGTTGATGATGACTTCGGGGACTAACTGCAGCAGGCAATGGCTTTACAATTGGCAACGTACGAACTATACAATACACTCAATAATCGGCAATAGGAAATGTACGATTGTGATTTTGCTTGACGTGATGGCCTAAACTCCCATTTCATTACAATATTTTACTGGCTGGGCCTCTGTTTATAACACGCGGACAAAATCGAAGGGGTGGCTGGTGTTGTCTATAAAACATGGAGGGTGGTGGTTAATGTTTATGGTATTTTCCAGCCAAGATTAGAAGTCAAGCATTGTAATCTTTCGTGTAAGCCGTACTGGAGTGGTTTTTTTGTGGTCTGTAGAAAATCTAATATTTTCTGTGCGCATAATTGAACGTATTTCTATTACCTACAATAGCTGTGGGGATACTCTTAAAAATAATTCCGATTTCAATCCAATTTCAATGTTAAAAACAGACAAGAACAAATGGGTATTTTTGATTAAAAATATACACAATATTTAAATTCTAGTAAATACAGGGTGGCCAAATAAGAACTACAACTTATTTAATAAAATTAACTGTATAACAATTTTACACAAAATTTACAGATATTTTTCCAAAAATACTTTATTTAGGCTTGGCAATTTCGTATGGAATTAAATGGAATACAATATCAACCAAATATCCACCTCTTGCAGTTTAACAAACATCTTTGGAGATGCTACAGATACTGCTGTAACAGTGAATGGCGATCGCTACTGTGAGATGACTGAGATGGTTAACAATAGTTTTTGCATCAAATGAGTCAGTTGGGCTTGGAAAACATGTGGTTCCAACAAGACGGGGCCACATGTCATACGGCACGAGACACAATCGAAACATTGAGATTGATGATTCCAGGTCAATTAATTTCAAGAAATTGTGACATTCATTGGCCCCCAACTCAAGAACACCGGATTTGACAGCTCCTGACTTTTTCTGTCTTCTTCTATCGTGTCGACATGAGCTACATAATGATAATAGCTCATGCCGTGGGCAAAAGATTATCCAGTCAGCAGGTTGGTAGCGGGGCTGACTGCCCAGGGTGCGCCGGACGGTCAATTAAATATCGTCACTCGTGGAGGCTCTTTTAATGACGGTTTCTGTGGGGCTATCTAAAGGGTCACGTGTCAACGCTAACAAGCCCATGAATCTTCAACAGTTCAAACAGAATATTCGAGGCAGTCAGTGGGATAACTCCGGGTATATGCGAAAATGTGCTGAGAGAGAAAAGAGCTCAGTTTTGTTATAGATAGATAGAATATTCTTTATTGAGTTTATTGTACACCATTAAAATTATCAAAACTAAAAACAAAACAATATAACAAAATAACTTCTTAGGTTTTCGCGATCACTAGACATTATAATAAAACAAAGTTTAACCGGATTAAATCGCGCATGTATATTATTTAAATTCTAAAAAAATATTTTAATCTACCGTACAATATTTATTAATTAAAATCGTTTCGATGCACGCAGTAATGATTCACAATATCATTATCTTTTACAGTGTTGCGTTTTGTTTGCATAATTTTTTATAAATATCTGTAAAGACGATTGTCATCTTAGTCTACCTGCGACCACGAAATGCTGCAAAGCTTTCGAAACGTCAGGGAAACCAATTTAAATAATATACGCGATTTAATCCGGTTAAACTTTGTTTTATTACAATATAACAAGTAAATTAAGGGTACATTGGCGGTCTTATCGCTAATAGCGATATCTTCCAGACAACCTTTGGATGGACATGGAAGACGTGAAAAATAGATATAGATATAGTTATATTGCTAGTAGAGGCATAAAGTCAAGATTAAATAAATACAGTATTTTTGGCAAAGCAAAGCAAAGCAGGGAGCATAAACAAAACAATTAGCAAGTCTGGCTTTGGGGGAGGCCTATCACTATTGATGTGTTAGTTATCAGTATCACACTTATCACTGAAATGATTATTCGTTTCGTAACTTCAAGTCATAAGTAAATTAAGTAATTATAAAAATAGTCGACAATATGCTTCTGAGCTAAATACAAAATTAAATGTACAGGAATAACAGGTTTTACATGGCATATTATGTAAACGTATCGGTACTCAAACAATATTTTACGGAAGTAGGTACTAATTACTGAAAATAAAACTTATTTTTCCGAGACTTGCAAATCGTCAAATAGGAAGTTGAAAGGAAACCAGTCGAATGTGTCCATCGCTCTGTGCTCTTGTTGGCAATAAATTCGAAATTCACTGGACCAATATTGATGAGATTCTCATTAAACGATAAAACTTCGCACTTTGTATTCGTCAGATAAGGCCATTGGCCGATAAGCTAGACGAATTTAAAGTGACAGTACCTTTGAACAGTTATTGTTTCTATGCGAAACCGGTTATGTCTTATAGGAAGCAAATACAATTAGAAAATCTGGACGCTGCCAGTAACAATAACAATATTGTTGCATAACGTAGGCTGAACAAACCGACGATTAAACTGGAGAGTTTACGAAACAGGAATCCGGTGACACTAATATCATTCAGCCTCTATTTGTTTTTATAGATAGGGGATTTGTTAAGGGGTGTACGGCTGAAGTCGCCGGGCGATTGCTAATAACCACGGACATAGTAAAAAAATATAGAAGAAGTGCTGCGAAAAATCATAGTAAAGCAAAAAAAAAACCATGCTCCTTCGTGTACAACCAGCGCTCACGCTCACACTATGCACCTGAAGGATATTTGCTTTCGCGATGCTTACTGGACGATGCCGCGACATGTGTACTGAGAAGGGTGAGCACGGTTTGAGGTGCATGTGTGTATGTGAGCGCTGGTTGTACACGAAGGAGCACTTCGTATATATTTATTATATTTTACTATGTTTGTGCTAATAACGAGGACTTCATGGTGGTGCAGTGATCTCAGGGCAGTGGCGTAGCTACCGTAGGGCTAGGCGGAGCAGTGCCCCGGGGCCCCCAAGCTCAAGGGGCCCTTCGGCCCCATGAACGACGTTCGAAAAAGTTATATATTATCCTAGTTGAATAAAGAATGTTCGACTTTTAACTTTTTGCCCCGGGGCCATTGGTTACATAGCTACGCCACTGTCTCAGGGGCATTGATTGGATTGGATTAAAGCTTCGTATTCACGAAATAAAGAAGACAAGGGGAAGTGCCCTTACGATTACTTAGTACGGGGAAAAGTGTCGCCAAATCACACATTGACAATTGAAATAGTACATTAAAATACACAAAAAACAATTATGTGATTGGGGTCTATTTAAAATTCTAGCAATTATATGTTTTTTTTTTATGAAATCTTAATACAAGTTGTTAAAATTAAAATTGTTTTATTGAAATTTATCAAAATTTTAGACATAGCGGTGATATAATAATACACCTCTAATGAGAATCATTTTTCGTTCTGCTATCATTTTTAAACCTTACAATTACACAATAAGGTATAATCTAGTATTTCACGTAAGCATTCGCGAGACGTCATGTCATAGCGTCGCAGCGGGAAACTAAGCGCGATTAAGTTTAAGTTAATTTTAAATTTGACAAAAACCAAATGCATGCATATACACTCGCCATATAACCAACGAGCTAAAACTAGTAGCAAGGAAAGTCTTGCTGTAATAGGACATACATACAATTGTTTGCACGATAATAAAGTTAATTGCACCTGTGTAACATTAGAGTACGTTGATACATTTAAATATCTAGGCCTATCCATTGATAGAAACTTTAATTGGAAAATACATGTAAATGATACTTGTAATAGGTTGAGATCTGTGTTAGGAAAGTTCTATCAATTAAACAGAGTATTGAATAAACAAACTTTACTGATTGTATATTATGCACTCGCAGACTCACTGGTCAGTTACGGACTTAGTGTCTACGGAAGAACGTTCATGACGTACTTACAAGATATAAAAAATTTACAGAAAAGACTGGTTAAGTTTCTAGTAAGCAAAAAAGTTAAAGAAAAATGTAACAAAGACTACGATAAGTTATTCCCCATTTGTAAAATTTTACCAATAGATAAGAAAGTTAATTATTTGATCAGTTTAGAACACTACTACAGTGACGAGTATAAAGTAAAAGTTACAAATAAATATAATACAAGAAGAGTTAGAGATAAAAAACTAGTTCAACCGAAGATGAAAAATTATTATGGAGACAGAATGTCAAAATTTTTAGTTCCAAAAATATTTACAGAAAATATATAAACAAGACTTATCATCACGCAGTCGGAGGCTACGTATGTTTTTGGTCATGATTTACATAATAGTTCATAGGTAGCCTCCGCCTGCGTCTTGATAAGTCTTGTTTATATCTTTTCTGTTATTTTTACACGCAGTCGGGTTTTTTGTTTTTGTTAATTAATTTTTTCATTTGTTTTTTTTTTAGTTTTGTCATGTTTTATTTATCATACTATTAATGTTTTTTTTGAAAAGTCAAATTCATTTTTAACGTTGAATATTTTGTTGTTTTTTAGCATTTCTCATTCCAAATTACATTTAAACATATAAGTTGTATATATTTTCGTAAACCATTTATAAAACCCTTTATTTTGATACCCCACTCGATAGGTTTTGAGCAAAAAAAAAATTTTTAAGTCACATAAAATGGCTCCAAAAAGCGGCCATTTTGATTTTTATAATTTTGCTATACCCAGTGTTACTTTCACAATTAAGACAAATCCAACGACACCTCTCAAGCTAAGATCCATCAAGCCGTTTAGGCTACAGAGCGTGCCAAAGAAATATACATACATACATACATACATACACTCGAAAAACATAACCCTCCTTCTGGCGCAGTCGGGTAAAAAGAAACACTACGGATTCAGAAGTGAGTTTGCTACTAGTGAGCTTTTACAAAATAGCCACGCAGAGCCTCCTGACACGGACAAATGGTTATGGACGGTCGACGTAAAGTCTTAGGTACAGTGTGAAAACAACACAACACGGTTTTTAAAGTTCAGACACCTTCAATTCTCAGTAGCAGCCCGGAGTCTGGATTTGTGCCCGGTTAATGGCAATAGGCTCGCCCCCTATTACATGGGACTTACAACATAACTGGCGAAATGTGGGTGTACTATACACCTCTGCCTACCGCTTCGGGGAAATACAGGCGTGATGTTATGTTATGTTAGACACCTTCACATTGTCGGATCAGACTGGATAGTCTAACATGGATATGTATGACTAAACCAGGTAACAAAAATGATGGCCGGACCTGCAAGTTACATGGTGTTCTTAAATGAATTTCATATCATGTTTATGCACATACGATTCAGCGCGTATTCTGAATAATTCATAAACAAGTATTTTTTTTAATTTTTCGGCCTGCTTACTAAATATTTATTGAGATCTAAAACGGATTAGTCTGAGTTTATTATTCTTTCTTAGTCTTATTCGCAAGAATGCAAGAAAATAAACACAAGAGCTTTAATGGTGCGTAAGAAATATTTAAAACTAAATAAAACCAAAGATATTCATTAATACTAAACATGCTTTCAAACAGTTTCATTAATCAAATGCAGTTTAGTGAGTTTTTATAAACAAGTGTATTTTTCCAAATTACGTTATAGCATAACATTAGTATATCGTATAAATTACTAGCGGCCCGTCCCGGCTTCGCACGGTTGGGCATGAAAATATAGCTTATGTTACTCAGGGTGAATGTAGCTTTCTAAAGGTGAAAAAAAAATTGAAATCGGCACAGTAGTTTTTGAGTTTATTCATTACAAACATACACACAATAAAACTTTTTAACAAAAAATTGAACCGACGAAAACAGAAACTAAAAAGCGAAAAATAAAAAATTATGAGTAGGCGCCAAACAAACTTTTATAACAAGCAAAGTGCGTGCAAGTTGCAAGTGGCCGAGCGGAGAACGCATTTTTGGAAAGTTATTGTTTATCGTTGAAAATTTCACGTTGTATTTGATGTTACGATGTTTTATTATCTATTTAAAGTAATTTAATGGTCTTCGTTGATTGTTTGTTTGGCGCCGACTCATAATTTTTTATTTTTCGCTTTTTAGTTTCTGTTTTCGTCGGTTCAATTTTTTGTTAAAAAGTTTTATTTTATGTTTTTTTGTGGCTATAATCTAACTCTAGGTCTCCATTATGTTGAAATGTTTAGAACAACATTTATGTGTGCCAAGTTTCAACAGAATCGGTTAACAGGTAAGAATTCAGTGGGTGAACAAGCACTCATCCCCTGTTTTCCTACCCTTAGGGGTGGATTTTGATTTTGAAATTCAAATGGGACCAATTTCGAGATATACCCTATCCATTAAAAAAAGAATTATCAAAATCGGACCACTCTGTAAAAAGTTATGCGTGGTCATACATAAAAAAAAAAAAAAAAAAAAAAAAAAAAAAAAAAAAAAAGATACACGTCGAATTGAGAACCTCCTCCTTTTTTTTCGTCGGTTAAAAATAGACTTACTTAGGCAAAAGCCTAAAATAAGTAAAAGCCTGTTAAAATCAAAACTGAGGGATTTGCTTCTTGATGACGAGGAGACGTCACCAGGCAGTGTAAAAAAAAAAAAAAAAAAAACAATTTGAAAGCCAATCTCTTCTGTTATCGAGAAGTTAATCCACAGTAAACTATTTTATAATCATACAACTTATTTTGTTGCTAATTAAGTGTTGCATGTTTACGTAAGAGTAAGATAGTATACGTATGTATGAGCGCATCTCGCCGTTAAACTTGATAGTTTGGCGAGTTTTCTAGTTAAGTAAAACTAAAGAAATTGTACATGTGATTAAATAAAAAAAAAAAAAAAAAAAAAAGTTTTGTGCCACGGGTGCGGTAGCCGTATGCCGTATGCCATTGCCACTTCCCCTCGTTTTTTTTAAATTCCGTGTTCGTATTCGTAGGTACATGATGGTTCAAATCATAAGGCAAAGTCCGCACAGCGATTTTTACTTGCGCGATTTTTTATCGCAAAATCTGTAACACCTGGAATTATATGCAGGTACTGGCGATTTAAAATCGCGGTGGAAAAAACATCTGAGTGCGCGAATAAAAATTGCTGTGCGGCTTGGCCTAATGTATCCATTTTTAGGGTTCCGTACCCGAAGGGTGCCAAACGGGACCCTATTACTCTCGCTACGCTGTCCGTCCGTCTGTCTGTCACAGGGCTGTATCTTTTGAACGGTAATAGGTAACCGGTTGAAATTTTCTCAGAATATGTGGTGCTATGAGGTGTTTATGGCACTCGAGCTTATGGCGGAAAGACGCGAGATGATTCTGCAGTCCTCAGATGATGCGACTAAGTACCGGCAGCTCAATAGACAGATCTCAAAGTCCTTGAAAAGTGACCTACGCCAATTTAATACCGAACGTATTAAAGACGCGATAGAGAAGAACAAGGGCTCCAAAGTCTTCGCAAGAGACCTGTCTATTGGGCAGAGCCAGCTTGCAAAACTGAGGACCGACGATGGCAGAGTCGTTTCCTCCAAGCCAGAGCTATTGAAGGAGGTCGAGAAGTTCTATGGACAGTTATACACGTCCACCCAGAAACCCGCTGTAAATCGGGCTAATGACCCAAGAGCTCGATTGACCCGACACTATACCGAAGATATCCCGGACGTCAGCCTGTACGAGATTAGGATGGCTCTGAAGCAGCTCAAAAACAACAAGGCACCGGGTGATGACGGAATTACGGCCGAACTCCTGAAGGCGGGTGGAAAACCGATCCTTAAGGCCCTTCAGAAGTTATTTGATTCCGTCATTCTCGAGGGGAGAACGCCACAGGCATGGAGCAGAGGTGTGGTGGTACTCTTCTTCAAAAAGGGCGATAATGCTCTACTGAAGAATTATAGGCCCATCTCACTTCTGAGCCATGTCTACAAGCTGTTTTCGAGAGTCATTACGAACCGTCTTTCGCGCAGGTTTGACGACTTCCAGCCTCCCGAACAAGCCGGGTTCCGAAAAGGCTTTAGCACCGTAGACCACATACATACGCTGCGTCAGGTTATACAGAAGACCGAAGAGTATAACTTGCCTCTTTGTTTAGCGTTTGTGGACTACGAGAAAGCCTTCGATTCGATCGAGACATGGGCGGTACTACAGTCTCTTCAACGGTGCCAGATTGACTATCGGTACATCGAAGTGTTAAAGTCTTTGTATGAAAACGCCACTATGTCAGTCCGATTACAGGACCAAGCCTCGAAACCTATCCTTCTGCAGCGAGGTGTGAGACAGGGAGATGTGATCTCTCCGAAACTGTTCACTGCTGCATTGGAGGATGTCTTCAAGGTTCTGGACTGGAATGGGCTAGGCATTAACATAAACGGCGAGTACATCACTCACCTTCGGTTTGCCGACGACATAGTAGTCATGGCTGAGACCATGGAGGACCTCGGTACAATGCTCGATGACCTCAGTAGAGCTTCCGATAGAGTGGGTCTTAAAATGAATATGGACAAGACAAAGGTTATGTCGAATTCCCATATAGCACCCATTCCCGTAAGCATCGGAGAATCTACACTCGAAGTTGTTGACGATTATGTATACCTAGGACAAACTGTCCAGCTAGGTAAGTCCAACTTCGAGAAAGAGGTCAATCGTCGAATCCGACTCGGTTGGGCAGCGTTCGGGAAGCTACGCAATATCTTCTCGTCCAAAATACCGCAGTGTCTCAAGACGAAAGTCTTTGACCAGTGTGTGTTGCCAGTAATTACTTACGGTACTGAAACGTGGTCGCTCACAATGGGCCTGATAAGAAGGCTCAAAGTCACTCAAAGGGCAATGGAGAGGGCTATGCTCGGAGTGTCCCTGCGTGATCGAATCAGAAATGAGGAGATTCGCAGAAGAACGAAAGTAACCGACATAGCCCGAAGAATTGCCAAACTTAAGTGGCAGTGGGCGGGGCACATTGCTCGCAGAACGGATGGCCGATGGGGCAGTAAAGTTCTGGAGTGGCGACCGCGTACTGGAAGGCGCAGCGTGGGTAGGCCCCCCACAAGGTGGACCGACGACCTGGTGAAGGTCGCGGGAATCCGCTGGATGCGGAAGGCACAGGACCGGTCGTTGTGGCGATGCTTGGGGGAGGCCTATGTCCAGCAGTGGACGTCTTTCGGCTGAAATGATGATGATGATGAGGTGTTTCACGACAAATACTAAAAACAAAAAAAAGTCTAAAACCAAAGGGGGTCCCCATACAAGAAACCTCAAAAAACATGCATTTTTTTCAACGTTTTTGTTCCTGCTCTATCTTCAAAACGGTAATATATATGTTAGACAACACTTTTTACAATAAACTAATGTCTGCATATCGGTGGCAAAACAGTTATACAGAAGGTAAATAAAAGTCATATTCACTTTCCACCACGAGAGAACTCTGTATTTATCTTGTTAGTCACTTTAACACATGGCATTAATATATAACAATTTAAACTCAATTCACAACTATTGGAAATCAAGGATTTCTACAATTCACAGAAAATACTACAAAGGTTACATCAATACTGACCGTTGCAACAATCTGAATGCCCCCACTAATCAAAACCACAGATCTTTTATAGATCAGCAAAATCGAGTCAATACACGTTCCTTAATTCATTTTTAAGAATATTCCTTTTTAAATAAAAATGTTGGAAAGGTATTATAAAAATTAAGTAGGTATCAAAAACAAATAAATATCATTATTATTCATTATAACATTTGGAAATAATTAATTTGACTCGGATATTATTGGAAATAGAAATTAATATAAAAAAAATTAATACAGCACAAAAACGTTAAATTAAATCATAAAATAATTCAAAACAAATTGAATAACATAGCTATTCTAACATATACTAGCGTCAAACTTGGTCAGATTATAGTGCATATTATGTACTTTCGCAACAAATACTAAAAATAAGACAAACATGGACATATGTGGTGGTACCTGCGTAAGAAAGACATGCAAAAATCTTTTCATAAACTCTCGTAAATTAAATCAGTTTTTATGGGGTATCAGGTGGTTGAGAGGTACGGAACCCTTACTACGCGAGTCCGACTCGCACTTGGCCGGTTTTTAGAGATACTTGAGAGAAGCCTAAGGTTCATAAAGAGCATTTAGTTGTTTAAATAACTTTTAACATACTAAACTACCACTACTGCTACCTATGTGGCTATTATGACGATACTAATCTAATAGAGATTTTAAAAAGCTTGTTGGTATTTTTGCGTTGCATATAAAATAATCTATGATACAAGGAAATCCTTTGTCCAGAATACAGAAGGTTAGGTATATCATGGATGATGCTGTAGGACATTAAAATTTCGATGCGACCATACCTACTTCGAAAAATTATTTGATTAAATACTAGCATGTGTTCGCGGCTTCTGTGTTACTCCAGGATATTAAACAATACTTGTGTACCTACTAAATTTCAGCCGTTTCAGCATGCCTCGAGATTACATGATGACGGCCTGGTTGGTCATAAGCGCAACTGCTGAGCGGTCCTGGGTTCGATTCCCGGGTCGGGCAGTGTTATTGGGATTTTTCATTAGGAAACTTTCAGTAGCAGCCTGGAGTCTGGATTTGTGGCCGGTTACTGGCAATAGGCCTACCTAGTGCCTACCCCTTTGGGGAAATGATGATGATTTTAATGTTATGTTATGTTTCAGCATGATTAAAGGACTAACAAACATCCATACTTTCGCATTTAAAATATTAGTACAATGGTTCGTTTATTTCTGTCTCTTTCTGTAGTTTTATCCTAAACCATTTTAGTTATGCATTTACAGTTTCATGTATCATCGTTTCATAGCACAAAAAGAATCGAGCGCCAAGCGATAAATTCGCGCTCATTTTTCGTAATTAAATGAAAACCTTAACGTCGAACACTATCGAAATGAAATTCAACGCTAATCCTTTTAATGAGGAACTAATAACTAATTTAGTAACTAGCTGTGCAGTTGACTGTACGTTTGTGCGTGTGAAATTACGTCATGTGATTATGGCCTTAACTTTTATTATTAGCGCGATATAAAGAGGAAAATAGTCGTAAGAACAATAAATTAGCAAAGCTATACCACATCTGCAATGTGTCAATAGGAAAAAATATTTACTAAATTCTATTAAATAGAACTTTACATACAGTCGACCGCACGTCACCGGTAACAGTGTGACCTTGACAGCGTCTTTATTTCGTAAGAATTAAGGGCTGTTTTCGTAATTCAAGTGTTACCACTGACGTGCTGTCGACTATACAAGCTAGAACTAGATATTAAAAGTCAGGCAAGGTAGTTGGGTTACAGCCTATGCTTAAGTAATAGGTCAATGAACTCATACTTTCACATGACTGAAGGTTATACTGAACAAAATGAGGAGTTTTATGCTTACTGTCATTACTATAAAATTATAAATGTAATAAGAAAATGGAAGGAAGTGTGTGTCTATTAACTTTCAATTACATTTTATACTAGATTGTTGTTTTCATACAAGTATTGTCAATATGTTAAAACAGGCCAAGTGCGAGTCGGACTCGCGCAGTAAGGGTTCCGTACCTCTCAACGACCTGATACCCCATAAAAACTAATTTAATTTACGAGAGTTTATCAAAAGACATCAAGGCACAGTGCGCGAAATATGAATTTTTGCATGTCTTTCTAACGCAGGTACCTACCACCACATATGTCCATGTTTGTTTTATTTTTAGTATTTGTTGCTAAACTACATAATATGCACTATAATCTGATCAAGTTTGACGCTGGCTATATATTACCATTTTCAAGATAGAGCAGGAACAAAAACGTTGAAAAAAATGCATGTTTTTTGAGGTTTCTTGTATGGGGACCCCCTTTGGTTTTAGACTTTTTTTTGTTTTTAGTATTTGTCGTGAAACACCTCATAGCAACACATATTCTGAGAAAATTTCAACCGGTTACCTATTACCGTTCAAAAGATACAGCCCTGTGACAGACAGACAGACGGACAGACGGACAGCGTAGCGAGAGTAATAGGGTCCCGTTTGGCACCCTTCGGGTACGGAACCCTAAAAAGTAACTTTACATTCAGTTATACAATGTGTTATTGAAATAATGGAAAACCTATTAAGTGATCATTGTACTCATCATTATGAACAACTTTTACTATGGGACCAACACTGAAATCGCGAAAAAAAAACAGCTTCTCCCTACATTTGTGTTCACATGAATCGACAAAATGTAGGGAACAGCTGATATTTTATTCGCGATTTCATGATTGGTCTAATGGTAAAAGTTGTTCACACTGATGAGTACAATGACCCCTTAAGAGGTTTTCAGTTATTTCAATAACACATTGTATTTTTCTATATCTAATAAGGAACATCTGGAAACATGTTTCATAAAGGAGATTTTATCTACAGATTTAGGATCTGTACGTCTAGAGTCTAGTCTGTAAACAAGAATTGTATTTTAGTTTTAAAGTTAAACGAAAACACAATTTTTGTTTACATTATTTCAATGATATTCAAGTGTGAACCAAATACTATTTTATAACTTTTTTGTGTTATTAACAGCCAAAATGAATAACCTATCTTTCCACGATTTGTCCTATCAGAGATAGAAATTTGACATAAACTCCATACAATGTATGTCAAAGGACAATGCCAGATCAATGTCCACCATTGATTGCAGCATTGCATTGTATGGAAAATGTAAATTGGTGAAAATTATTGTATGAATTTAAGACATAATTGATAATGAACTGTTATTTTGTAAATGTTGCCGATAAGAACTTATTGAAAAAAAGGAATTCAACCCCCAGCGGATTTCCTATTTTTCAGTTGACCATCTTCCATTACTTTGTATGCATAGACGACCGATTAAAAGAAGGTTTGTATATTTATAAAACAAATATATCATAAATAAAATACATTTTACTGATTTAAAATTATTAATATATTTTGTTTTAATACACATAGTGAATGATACAATTTTTTTTTTACAAATTTAATTACAAATCATTGATTTAAATCAATCAACCCTGGGCCAAAGTTCTATGAAGAGTCTGGCATTGTCCTTTCTATATCTCTAGTAGGTCAAATTGTGGATAGATATGTTACTAATTTTGACTGTTACAGACATTACACCATATCTTGTGACTTGTGTTAACTATAGAAGACACAAAACCTCTTTCAGTCAGACTGTATTTAAGTAATACATACACACAGACAGGGACATTTTCATCAAATCAAGACTTTTTTGATTATGACAGATTATTAGATTTTTTTCACTTTTTATTTGACTTTAAAGAATCTAAACTTGATTTTTATTATTTACATACTCATAACTGATAATATTCCAAATATTGACTAAAAAATCCCAATGGTTCCGAAGAAAAAACCAAATAAGTTTTTCCTAAACTAGTTATCATTTTTTAAATGGTTTTCATAAATGTTCAATTCATTCAAACTTCTAAGACTTTTTACTGGTCTATAATCAGTTCCAAAAAATAAATTCAACATCTAATTCAAGCATCTTCCAACTCGATTTTCATAATGGCTATTTGTAGTTTGTATTTTTCTTTTCTAGTCACATAACATTATGATTTAAAAAATCAATCAACCCTGCACAGACAGTGGAAAACTTTCCGATATCATGAACTATCATTTTATTGTTTACCTATTCAAGTGTTTAAGCATCAAGTCAGCAGATTAATATGTGACTAAAATAGATTGCCTTATGTAACCTTGATATCAAAAGAGAATTGCTTGTTTGTTGATACTTTGCATGTTGATCGATAAAAAAAAGTAATTTGTCACATTTATAAAGAACAATATTACTTTAATAGTTGTGTCAAGGGCTATACCTATGTTAGGTTATTCACAAAAGTTTAGTGCTAAAGAAAAGTCCAAGGTAGAGAATGTAGGTCAAGTCAGTCTTTGTCAGATATTGTATTATGTATTCAAGTATTTTGAGGTCAACACAAAAATGATAAATCCAGATGTGTAACGTAAATAATTCAAACATAATTTGTATGTCTTATTAATTTCCTTAACAACTGGTATAATAACTTTAACTAAGTTATAGGGATGTTTACAAACTCATAGGGATGACCAATCTATGTATAAAATTATATTCAAATAAAACAATACTGAAAAATTCTAAGTTCTAAACAAAGATTCTCAACAACCTTTTGAGTAGCACTATATTATATGATAGGAAGTTAACATAAAAGGAAGAGCTAATTAACATTCGACGCGAGGTCCGCGGAGTGCGGCACGAGGCGCCCGCGCCCGGCTCCCGCGGTATCACCAGCGACACCGAAGCGCCGGTACTACCGCACCAAACGACAAAACTAACCTCAATAACCTATGCGACAACTACACTCAGCTTCCCAGTACATCTCAGAAGCCCCAAAGCCACCACCAACCCCCACATATACCAAAGATTTCCACTAAAATGTTTTGACAACATCGAATATAACCTAAAATCTCGTGTTGAAACCATGAAAACTTCGTCAAACAATCCCTTAAAAGCATAAACGCCGTAAGATAATTGCAGGCGCTTCGTGTCTAACCACCCGCACGCAGATACGCAAGCCGATACAATGATACCTAGATGCAAATGCTAATGTCCTATTTGACGAAATTTGGTAAAATAAATATAACTTTTCCGCAAACAAGGCTTTGCCGCGATGTTTTGCACGCTAACCTTTGGATTGGTTTAAAAACGAATGAATAAAGTATTGTAACAAACTGAACTAATTAATGTGAGCAATTAATGAAGGTACGACAATCAAAGCAAAGCACCGCTAGTCGGCTGGCGGTGAACCGGCGAAGCTACAACAAAAATAACCAATTATTGCCACTTACCGCCGACTCTGTACATATTCGCAGCCATTTTTATACACAATCACTATTCATTAACACTTAATTAATCTACATCTGACACAATTAATAACTATAACACTATGTAATTGAGCTTTTAACAATGTTTTTCATCACGTTAACTCCGGACGCCTTTCGCTGATCGCCATTTTCTTTCTCACTACTAATTTGGCCAGTGCGCAGTCGCACTTTTTGGCGTAAACTTCCTGCTCTTCAAACAAAGCAATGACATGTCATTAATTTTGTATCCACTAATTATATTATATTGTTTGTTCTTATACCATTAAATACGAATTATTTTACACATAATGTCCATAATTGAAATATAATTTACTATGTCCTAAAAATAAAAAAATATTTCATTCAAGAACGTTTCATTACTACACAGAATGTCCACAAGTGAACCGTTTATTTCACAAATGTTTTTCATTATCTCCAAGAATACGTCACACTTTTAGTAATTTAACACTATTATTCACTGTTTTAAGTATTATTGTCTAGTAAATTATTTAGTTTTCACATAAAACGAATATTTATTTATTTTTTCGATTTTTTATTCCTCTGCGTGTGTAAAGAAACGCGTCACTTTTCGCCATAGACAAAGACGCTAATCTTGTCTATGGAATGAATTGTTTTGTCTATGGTGAAACCCATAGAGAAACCATAAACATGGAAATACGTAAAAATGTACTTTTTGAATAAAATTTTAATTAATCTTTCAAAACATCACAAAAATGAAGTCACACCTAAATTAAATTTAATAAAAATCAACTTCGTATTATAGAAATATGTTGCGTCTTCCAAAATGACGTGGCCATTGTGACAGCTGTGATTTGTCTATGACTTTGACAATTGCCAAATCAGCCAGCCTCTCCCGTCTGCTGAAAATTTCATGTAAAATTCGAATAACAACTAATTTCTGAATGAATACTTAGTAACACGTTAATATATTGCATATGTGGCTAGACTCAAGTTGTCGCATGCACACTTGGTACGTATAATCACGAAATAACAGCTATATTTGTGTTTGTAAAATCCACCGTTTGGTAAATCTGTGAATTATGGATGTTTCGTTTTTAGATCGGCGATATGGCCACGTATGAGGAGTTTATTCAGCAGAATGAAGACAGAGATGGAATACGGTTCACATGGAATGTGTGGCCTTCGAGTAGGATCGAGGCTACTAGGCTGGTGGTGCCGCTGGCATGTTTGTACCAGCCGCTGAAGGAAAGGCCCGATTTGCCACCGATTCAGTACGAACCTGTACTGTGTACCCGAAATACATGCAGGGCTATCTTGAATCCGATGTGCCAGGTGGATTACAGAGCCAAGCTATGGGTGTGCAACTTCTGCTTCCAAAGAAACCCTGTGAGTATCTTTGGTTTTTATTACTATAAATTGTTTTGAGCTGTGTCTTCTGTGTGTTGTGTCTGGTATACCTACTGCTACAGGTTTACACGGTTTTCAGGATGTGTGTTTTTTTTTACAAATTTACAAATCAATTAAGGATATTGCACTGTTTTTGTATGGTACTGATATTTTAACAATGACATTGATTGCCAATACCTTTCTCTATCTACAATTTATTTTAACCTTCAAGATGTTTGTTGCCTTTACTCAAAATCTTACAAATAACCTTACTGGCATAATAATTTCTTAACAATATTTATTTATGTTTAACTAAGTTATATCATTTATTTTGTCTCGAAGAACACCTATTGTATGATAAACAAAAGGCTCTTCAAATGAAAACAAATGTTTTTTTTAGTTTAAGTCTATTTTACTTTAAAGATGGCAGATAAAGTATACTCACAGCCATAGAAAAATGAAATTAGTGACATTAGAATGTTGCCCAATTCCCATTGATTGGGAATGTTATCCAATTCTCATTAATAAATGTTTACAGATATGCCTCGACTGCCTCATTGGTCTAGTGGTCGCAAGGGCTACTGCTGAGCATGGGATCCTCGTTTCAATTCCCAGGTCGGGCAAAGTGTTATTGGGTTTTTTCATTAGGAAATCTCATCTCGTGCTCAGTAGCAGCCTGGAGTCTGGATTTTTGCCCGGTTGATGGCAATAGGCTTGCCCCCTATTACATGAGACTGATAACATAACTGGCGAAATGTGGGTGTACTATTACACCTCTGCCTATCTACTAATGTTATAAATGTGAATGTTTATGAAGATATTTGGAGGTTGGATGTTTGTTACTCAATCATACTGTAAGGGCTGAATTGATTTGGAAATTTGGTATACAGATAGAACATAACCTGGATTAACATCAGTGGCGTGCATTGGCCTACTTCACTTGAATTTAATTGTGGTGTATGTTATAGATTTTTTGATGTAGGAAGATTAATTTAGCATTAATAGGTCTATTTTAAGATAAATAATCATCCTACTCTGAAAAAAATATACTAACTTACACCACTATTGAATTTGAACGAGGAAGGCAGTAGGTATTGCCTAATTGCCTATATGCAATGCACGCTACTGATTAACATATAGGCTACTTTTTATCCCGGGTAGATAAACAGTTCTCGGGGAATGTGAATGTGTGTGTGCGAGTAACACCAATGTGTGCGAAGTAGCAGGCATAGGCTAGTTAGTAAATAAGTACTGCAGAATAAAAATAATTGCAGCTCAGTCTCTGGGTTGATTTTATCATCAAATATGAAACTGCAATAGCACACAACTAGCATTGGCAAATAATGCTTAACGTATATATATAGGGAAAAAAACTAATTACTATTACTAATTTTCAATAAGTGGTTATAATATTTACATTAATTGACAGTGTTCTTGCCTAGGATCTTACTTGAAATGCGCCAACTACATATAGATACCCACAAAAGATTAATTTGAATTTGGCATGTTTTGTTGGATACACGGTATTTACCAATGCTAGTTACTCGCTAGAAGTTTTACTGATGATATAGTTTTTTTTATGATTTAACTTATTTATTTATTTATCATGGTAAACCTCTTTTTCAGTTTCCTCCACAATATTCAGCCATATCGGAACAGCATCAGCCAGCAGAGCTCATCCCCAACTTCTCCACCATAGAATACACCATAACCCGGGCCCAAACTATGCCACCAATCTACCTACTTGTAGTGGACACGTGCTTAGATGAGGAAGAACTCGGAGCGCTGAAGGACTCGCTCCAGACTTCTCTCAGTCTTATGCCACAGAATGCTCTTGTTGGTCTTATTACGTTTGGACGTATGGTACAGATTCATGAACTAGGTAAGTGAAGGATTCATTTTAAAGTGTATAAAACATTGTGGCCTTACTAATTTGACTAATCAAACCTCGAGCAGCCACAATTGAATCTAATTGAAAACTGTTATTTTGTATGTAAAGTTGCATCAATTCATAAAAATATATAAAATGGTAGTTTTCCAAAATATACATATTGCTTGTCAATATTTATATTTTATGAGGATGGGCAGCAGCATTCTCTGAGTATTTAACCAACCAACTGCAATCGCCAACCCGCTTGCCAAGCGTGGCGATTATGGCATATCCCCCCTTTTGGGGGAGGCTTGTGTCCAGTAGTGGACGTTTTTCGGCTGAAATGATGATGATGATGATGATTTATATTTATTATATAAAATAAAGTGCTCTAAAGATTTCATATATTATTAATTAGTTTATATTACTTGATTCTTAAAAAGAAACATTATGTTTCCTGTCTTTTATCATTCAATCTGTTAGCTTTGAACATGTTTTATCTACACTTTGTATTGCATGACAATACTGTTAAGTAATTATGTATTAACTTTCACTTCATGTATAACACTTCCTCATATTTATACCTGTTTACATGAAAATTCAGAATTTATTAACTGAAATCAAGTGCTTGGCTAAAAACCATGAAGTTCTTGATTTAATTCCTAAAATTTTCAAAAAGTAAGGTGTATATTATTTTAGGCTCTACTAGCAGCCAAGTGGCGCCCCCATCAGTATAAAAAAATACTTGCTGAGTACATCATTTATCGAAAGTTCGGTTTTACCAGTTGAAGTAAAGATACTGCAATTTAATCAGAATCTATTAACTCTGTAAAATATAGTTTGGTGTAGTTGTAGATTGAAAAAATGCGAAAAACGGCCACTTTTGGTACTTTTTCTATATATACAGCAAACTATAAGTATTTTACAGAGTTAATAGTTTCTGATTAAACTTACAGTATCTCAGTACTTCAATTGGTAAAACCGAACTTTCGAAAAATGATGTACTAAGCAAGTAATTTTTTTTTTGATTGATGATTTAATACAATTGTTGACAGATTTTCTTTGCCACAACAGTATTTAGTTTAGGAATCATCAACGTGTTAATAGTATTTTCTGATCTCCTATTCTTTACTTCAGGTACGGAAGGCATCTCAAAGTGCTATGTCTTCAAGGGCACCAAAGACTTGTCAGCCAAACAGATTCAAGAGCAATTGGCAATTGGCCGCGTCAACGCTGCCAACCCTCAGCAAAGACCTGGAGCTCCTACACCACAGCCTCCAGCCCACCGCTTCCTGCAACCTGTTAAAACATGTGATATGGCATTGACTGATTTGCTAGGAGAGCTTGGTCGGGATCCATGGCCACTAGGTGTTGGAAAGAGACCGTTACGTAGCAGTGGTGTTGCTCTCTCTTTGGCTGTTGGTTTACTTGAAGTTACTTATCCCAACACTGGTGGAAGAATTATGATGTTCCTCGGTGGACCTTGCTCTCAGGGGCCTGGTCAGGTGGTCAATGATGAGCTGAAGCAGCCTATCCGATCCCATCACGATATTCATAAGGACAACGCTAAGTACATGAAGAAGGCTATCAAGCATTATGAAGCTTTGTCTCTAAGGTCTGCGACAAACGGACATTCAATTGATATTTACTCATGTGCCTTGGATCAAACTGGACTCCTGGAAATGAAGCAGTGTTGTAATTCTACTGGGTAAGTATTGCTTGAGTCGATTGCATGATTTTTTCAAACCTATATGGATGTGATAATCTATTGTCAGCCAAAATTAATATCCAGTCTATCCACGATTTACCCTGCTAGAGATAGAAATTTGACATATTTTGTATGGAGCATATGTCCAATTCCTATCTGTAGTAGGGCAAATCGTGGATAGATAGGATATTAATTTTGGCCGTAAGAGACTTTGAAAGACAGTTTGATAGGATGTTATAACTGTACTGCTGTAAATCTTCTCAGTAAGTATGAATAGTAGAATACTATATATATGAGTAACATATAAAACATAAACAAGTAGTTCATATCATTATAGATCATGATAAGCTGACGTAATCAAATGCCCATGCTTATTATTTTTGTTTAAATTACAATAAGCAACTGTACTTATAATTGCATGCTTGTCAAACATGCAGAATTATGCCATACGAAGCGATTGGTTAGATATAAGAGCGATTGGAGAGAGTGGTCAGTGGTGCAATCACTCACTACCATTAAAAAGTTGATGTGCACTTTTAAAAGTTGATGTGTACTTTTAAAAGTTGATGTGCACTTTTAAAAGTTGATATGCACGTTTAAAAGTTGATGTGCACTTTTAAAAGTTGGTGCACATTTAAAAGTGGATGTGCACTCTTAATATGTTTTGACGGTGTTTAGGTGCATGCAGTTTTTTTGCCAAAAACAAAACACAAGAGGGATGCACTATTTTTTTACTTTATCATATTTTACGCCAGAGAATAGCGACCAACACATTATATTTACTTTAATTCCCAGTGGACACATGGTGATGGGAGACTCCTTCAACTCTTCGCTGTTCAAGCAGACATTCCAGAGAGTCTTTGCAAAAGATCAGAAGACCGACTACAAGATGGCATTTAATGGCACATTGGAAGTCAAATGCAGTAGGGAACTCAAAAGTAAGTGGATTACATTTAAATAGCTGGATTAATTTATTGAGAGATAAAAATTATTATTATTATGATAGGTAGAATTGTTAGATATAAACTTGAGCAAAATATTATGCAAAGTGAAATTTATTTTCTTGGCAGGCTTTAAAGATTATATTAAAAGCTTAGCGCCATATAAAAAGTAATCCGTCTAAGATATAAATTTAAACCAGGTGCTTATCAGCATATACAAACATCTTACGGGTTGTACATGTTGGTAGCTTAGATAAACCCGGGATGAATCCATTAGAATTTGGCCAATACATTGAGGTACTCAAAAAGCGCGGCAATTAAAAGAAAACTTCATAACATGAAAATATAGACTTGATACTTTTAATTTCACGTATTATAAAAATAAGTAGGTATGGAATTTAGACCAACTATATTTTAAAGACTGTTAACACGTCAAGATTTTTTTAAATTAGCGCGCAAATAAGTGCGTCCCATGGAGAAAAGAAGGGAGCGGAGGTGCTGCAAGGCAATTTGGTCATGCGCCTTCAATTTGGTCATGACGTCACAGTGGGCGGAGCCGCAAAGCTTAATTTCAAGTGAATCATCACTGCGTTCGGTTCTCTTCGATTTAAATAGATTTTGAGAGGATTTTGAATATTTTTCTTGTTTTAACAATGAAGTGCGCTGTTGTTGGATGTAAAAATTGTTCAGGATCAAAACTAAAACATATTGATGGTATAACATTTTATGTGTAAGTCACATATATTTATATTTTCAATTTTAAAACATGCATTTTCTCGTTTCTTCGCCAAATTGTTGCTCGGGACATCTGTCGTCGAAAAGATGCATACTAATCACTTCTCACCGATAACATGTTTTTACATTATCAATGCATATTATGACGAAAATAATAAACACATTGTTTTAATTCATTTTAAATTCTAAAATGTTAGTTATTTCATAGATAAATTACATAATTACATGAAATAAGAGCAATTTAAAATAAGAAAAATAGGCCATCAGGCCATCTATCGGTGAGTAGTCAGTAATAGGGTCGATTTCATGTTTCGAATTAAAATGACACATTTTTGACGATTTTTGTAAACCCCCGTTTTGGTGGTATTTAACGTTTGCTATAATGAAGTTATACACATACTATGTAAAAATACAGGGCGCATCTTGTTAAAAATAGAAGAAAACCAAAAAAATAGAAACACGAATGAATAAGTTTTTACACAAATGAAATTCTTTAATCGCGAATGAAATGTGTAGGACACTAATGATTTGCTAGCTGGACAACATTCATAACCATGATTTTATAAAACAAAAATACATAACAAGGTCTTGAATGAAGCGGGCGATGGTGATTCTAAGGTATCTAAGTGAGAAATAAAAACAAGGAACCTTGGATACGTTTTTTGAAGTGAAACTTCTGTATAGACGGGGGGTATTAGGAATTTTTAGTCACGAAAAAACGTTACGGCCGCATGGAGGGGGTAGACAATATATCGCTTGGCGAGAGACGGCAGCGGCGGAGGGATTGAAAGGCTGATGATGATGATGATGATGATGATGGTGAAAATTCTATATATAGAAGATAGATATATATATCTTCTTCTATATATTAGGATTTTTCTCTCACGAAAAAGCGTTACGGCCGCGTGGAGGGGGTAGACGATATATAGCGGCGGAGGGAGAGAAAGAAAAATGGATGTTTTTTTTGGTTCCGGATTTAATTCAGTTTTTTTGTTTGATAAAATAAAATATGTTTAAATAAAAAATGCATTCATTAAAATCACTTAAAATGTACCTAACCTAACCAAAACATAATTTGCAGTAAAACTGCGAAAAAAAAACTAAATGTGTGCTGGGACACATAGTACAAGTGAAACTTCAACGGACAAGTGGAAAAACGAATCGCAACGGACAAGTGGAAAAACGAATGGCAACTGACAAGTGGAAAAACGAATCGCAACAAAATTTTAAGTTGAAGTTTTACGGGCAGGTTTTCAAATTGAATAAGTACATTAACAATCAGCCCGTAAAACTTCAAGTTAAAATTTTGTTGTGATTCGTTTTTCCATTTGTCAGTTGCCATTCGTTTTTCCACTTGTCCGTTGCGATTCGTTTTTCCACTTGTCCGTTGAAGTTTCACTTGTACTATGTGTCCCAGCACACATTTAGTTTTTTTTTATTCAATTTGTATCCAATAAGTTTTTATGACAATAGTTAACTGCAATCTTGATATATCATAATCCAAAAATTCCAAATATTACGTAGCATTATTTCAGCAAAAATGTATTGAATACTTTAATTAATAAAAAAAAAATAACATTAGGTAAAATTTTTTTATGAACTGAATGTAACATACTTTTTATTATATTTCTATATACAACCTACAACCTAATTCTTAGCTTATACTAAACCTCTTAAGGGGTCATTGTACTCATCATAATGAACAACTTTTACTATGGGAACAACCCTGAAACCGAAAAAAATATCAGCGGTTCCCTACATTTGTGTTCACATAAATCGACATAATTATAGGGAACAGCAGATTTTTTCGAGATTTCAGGGTTGATTCCACTGTAAAATGTGTTCATAATGATGAGTACAATGATCCCAGAGATTTAGTATAAACTAAGAATAAGATTGGATATTTGTATAAGTAGGTATTTCTACTAATTTCTTATAATATATATTTTTAATGATTTAAATAGTGGAAAGAAAAAATCGCTCACGAGCAGGATTCGAACCTGAGACTCCTGGCTCAGTACGCCAGTCTTTGGGTGACGTCAGCGATATCTTATTAAGAAACAGTGATTCTTCTTTTTTTTTCCACTATTTAAATACCGATAACACGGTTTTGTGGGGCACAGTGATATTGCAAAATTTATACATGTATGAATAAATAAATAAATACTAAATAAATGGTTAGATTTCGCTTCGCATGCATAAATGCGTTAAAAATAATAAAATATATAATTTTGTCAATCAATTTTTTTTTTGTTGTATTTGCAATCAGTTTATACAATTAAAAAGATGGTTTGAGTGATTTTCAAGGTGATCTACATGAGGATACTTTATTGCGCTAGGCGCTATGTATGGCACGTTTTTAACGTACTTTTGTGTAAAGTTGTAAAACAAAAGTTGTGTAGTTAGACGTTATTTAATACTCATACTGGACTGGTAATCTGAAGGTCAAGCCGCAAGTGCCATATGGTACCCTTACATTATACCCTTTTAACCTTTTTCAACTTCGTTACTTTTTTTCAAATACTAATCAGTCATTTTAAAGACCACGTCATTTGTGTAAAATTCAATTTCATTAGTGTTATGTTCTCACCACAAAAACGCACATAGAATGTTCTGGAATAAAATAATGTGCTTTGTACGCCACAGTGGTGAGTAGACAAACTAAAATGAAAAATTGTTAGTGCTGTTACGCTGTAATAATTCATTTCACCGCTAGATGGATTTACAAAAAATGGGCGGATTTTCCATAGTGAGGTGGAGCCATTGCTGTACCTCGTCCCCCTGTCACCCGCATTCAGGCGACGCTTCTTTCTAAAGAGATTTTGCCTTGCAACACCTCCACTCCCTTCTTTTCTCCATGGTGCGTCCATTTGTGACGTTAAACTTTCGGATGCCGTGGAATTCTATTCAACGTGTAATTCAAATAACTGAAAACCTCATAAAAAAATCAGTTGGTCCCTACATTTGTGTTCACTTAAATCGATAAAATGTAGGGACCATAGTAAAGGGGTTGGTCCCATAGTAAAAAATGTTCATAATGATGAGTACAATGACCCCTTTTCGGGAAATAAGCGATCCAAATTTCAGCATGTATATACTTTGTCTCTGTTTAACAGTCTCGGGCGCGATCGGGTCGTGCGTATCCCTCAACGTGAAGGGTCCGTGCGTGTCGGACCAGGAGGTGGGCATGGGCAACACCTGCCAGTGGAAGATGTGCACCTTCACACCCAGCACCACCATGGCGATATTCTTTGAGGTATGTTGTTCCCGTACTATGACAATTTGTAGTTTTACACTACGCCTTTTCATTAACAAATTATATGAAAAAATTGGTACAGTCCACCACACGTCAGTGGCAGTTTGACTTTGATAGCGTCTTTATTTCGTAAGCAGTAAGTGCGGTTTTCGTAATTCAAGTGTTACCACTGACGTGCGGTGACTACTAATGGTGCAGTTAAAAAATGCGATTGAAAATGGCGGCATTTCTATTGTTCTTCTATGAGCCTCTCGCCCACATAATGCCGTATGTGTGAGCGAGAGGCAATTACAAATGCCGCCATTTTCAATCCCATTCTGTATCTGCGCGAGTAGTAAGTACTAAGATTTTAAGAAAATAAGTTCATAAATATACCCTGAAAACGGAGATGACGGCCAATAAGACGTATGGAAGAAAAATACATGCTGCGCCGACCCCAAATACACTGGGATAAGGGCAGGAGGATGATACCCTAAGAATAAGAAACTCATTTTGTAAACTCAAGCGCATATCGATTTTGACAAAACCAGTCTAAAGCTACGTCTCCTGCGACCATATTTTTGTTATTTCTAACATCTAACATGTTTTTCTAACAAAATGGGGGCGTGGCCTAGCTGTTTGGCTACATTTGATTGGCATTGCCGTGCCTCGGAGAGCACGTTAAGCTGTCGGTCCCGGTTGTCATACGAATATCTAAGGCAGTCGTTACGGGTAGTCAGAAGCCTGAAAGTCTGACAACTGGTCTAGCCTCCGAGTGTCAGTATTACCCAGTAACTGGGTTGCGGGGGTCTGATGGCAGTCGCTCCGTGTAAAATACTGATGTTCAGCCGCATCTGGCTAGACTGGAAGCCGACCCCAATATAATTGGGAAAAGGCTCGGAGGATGATGATTTACGGCGTTTCGGCCAAGTTGCATTGGCCGTGGTCACGAGCAGACTGAAGTATGCGGGTGTTATCGTCTTGAGCGGCGGGTGTTTTCTCGAACTACCCGCGGTTGGTTAGTTTTTCGTAACGTCGCTGTCCGTAACACGATATGCTGAATCACGACACACAATGCTGTCAGTTTCGGCGGACATACATGTAGACAAAACACGAACACTTCTCGATTACCGGATTTAAAAACTTTTATTGAACAAAATGTTACCATGTTTTGTTAGATTTTGGTCGCAGGAGACCCAGCTTTAGTAGAACCTGTCTTGTGTAAAGCGGTTGTCTGTACCTCTGCTGGTTTAATATTTCCCCATACTGCCACAGTTTTTTTTTTATGGTATAGGATGGCATAACGAGCTAAATGCCCACCTGATGTTAAGTGGTTACCTTTCTGCAATACCACTTGCCTAAATGGTACCGTAAGCCGGTTCGCCAAACTGAGACATGAAGATGGAAAGTCTCATGTGATTGTAATTTCACCGGCACCGGTACCCTTCAGACCGAAACACAGCAATGCAAGGATGACTATTTGGCGGAGAAGTAGGTATGGTGGTAGTACTTCCCCGGACGAGCTCTTTCACAAAGGAGCTCTACTACTACACTAAATTAACCACACGTGTTATGTAACTTGTTCATGTCAGGTGGTGAACCAACACGCGGCGGTGCCTCAAGGCGGGCGCGGCTGCGTGCAGTTCATCACGCAGTACCAGCACTCCAGCGGACAGCGGCGCGTGCGCGTCACTACAGTAGCGCGCAAGTGAGACAGACATAGTATTCGCTTTACAGTTTATTGCAGTCTACAGACAGGTGCAGGTTAATGTCGTCCTCTCACCATGAGAAAGAAAACATCGTATTTTTTTTGGGATATTTTACACAGCACCATCTAGTCCCAAACTAAGCAGAGCTTGTAATATGGGTACCAGACAATGGATATAAAACTTATATACTTTTCTTTTGTAAATACATACTTATAACACATTCTTATGTATTATAAGTATGTGTGTATGTATATATATTATAAGTATGTATGTATGTGTATGTATATATGTATATCTTATGTTCATCACACAAATAATTGTGTTATGTGGGAATCGAACCCACGACCTCGTGATCAGCAGTCCGATACTCGAACCACTAGACCACAGAGGTCGTCAACGATACGTTCGCCGAGGTCGTCCCCTTCCAACTCTTTCATCCACACTCGCTTCGTATACTTGTTTCGTCAATCTCCTCATGTCGACTTTGTTCGGGAAAACCGTTGACGGAATTTGGTTGGATCCACGGTTTTGCTGTACTAGGCAAAAAATGGCGTGTGGAACCCTTGAAATATTTCCAATAATTTTAAGCATCATTACTATTTCTTTTTTTATGGTGACATGGTAACAACATCATAGGGTGGAATAAAGGGAAGGTGAATGGTTAAGTCTTGTGGCGGAACTTTGGATACTCCAATTTTCACTTTCATGAATTCTTAACTTCTAACCGAGTTCACTACAGTCCTTCAGAGAAGTTCTGAGGTTTTTAAAGAGAACTCATTTCATAAGAATTTTTTTTAAATGTACAATCTGTCAAAAAAGTATCGGGAATGGATGATTTGTTTATGGTTCCAAATTCAATTTTGGTTTTTTTTTTTATTAGATTGGCACAACTGTTTTTCATTTTGGCGCGGAGTTTGAGTTGCATCTGTTATTTAGAATAAGTACAGTGCTGTTTTTAGTTACATCATATCTAGTGTGGCGTAAGTGTATCGTATCTGAAGGAGCATACTTCGAAGGCGATGAAATAAATTTGGATGAATAACTAACATTTTGTGTAACTTTTCCCGGTACTTTCTTGACAGAGTAGTATGTAAGGACTGACTTCAAGTGTCCTATACTTAACCGATTTCGTGTGGGCAGTTGGGGCGACGCCGCAGTGAGCCTGCACCACATATCGGCGGGCTTCGACCAGGAGGCGGCCGCCGTGGTGATGGCGCGCCTCGTGGTGTACCGCGCCGAGCAGGAGGACGGGCCCGACGTGCTGCGCTGGCTCGATAGGATGCTCATCAGACTGGTATGTATATGGTGGGAAAACAGAATGTCACCTGAGATAAAGTAACTCAAATATTGACGGATGGAAGGCTAGAATCAATCTTGACTCCAAAGCATTGAGCACTAAACCCTATAGAGACAAAATCACATCCAATTTGTTTGAAATAAATTCCGCACATTTTCGACTAGACATAACACGCTCCTATTGGCTTGTGCAATGCCCACCCGCGGGCATGCCATCATGGGCGGATCCAGGGGGGGGGGTCATGGGGGTCATGACCCCCCCCCCTGGGCCTAGGTCAACCATAGTTTTTTTCCTGTTTACATACTTTACCAAATGTATGTACAATGAATAAATGAATGTATGTACGTGTTACATACTAATGAAACAAGATACACACATGAAATTACTAAATTGATCTCGCACCCGAACCCGTTCGTTCATTGTAAATAATATTCGCGCGATTTAAAGTTCGATTTAGCAGCACCGCCTACGCCGCCGCGAGGTCTTCTTTCCAATCTCCCCGTTGCGACACCGTCGATTGAATACTTAGCTAACAATCAACAATAGAAATAGCTACCTAATTAACTACCATGTTAGCCTTATAAAACCTAGGCCAAATAAAAATTATTTAAGAACCTTTAAACGTCGATATTAGATGATAAGTAATTAGTTTTTTGAAAATCGAAATGGAAAAATAACATCCCAATTAAAAAAGTTCTTAAAACTCGACCAAGTAAATATAATCTCGGTTTGCAAAAAATACCAAAAAATTTCGAGCTATGCGAGTGTAGGACTGCCATAACATAAATTTATATTTACTTATTTACGCTACGAGGGCGCAAGAACGGGTTGCGCTCAAATAAATGCGTACTCTTTTGTCATAGAATATCTATGGTTTGGTAAAGAGATAATCAATTTGTTCATGAACAGTCCAAAAAAATTCGCGCTCGCTTCGCTCGCGCTTTTCTTTCTGTCTTTCTTTCTTTTGCGTACTAGACGTATGTTGTAAACAACTATTCTGTTAAGTACGTCAATAGAAAAAAGGCGAAACTGAGAAAAATTTCGCGCGAGTGAAGCGAGTGCCGGTATAAATTAATATTTCTTCTTTTTTAGCGTAGGTGTAGGTAATAAGGTATTGCAAGAAACTATTCCGTTACATTAATATTCTACAAAGAGGAATTCTGAAGCTCTAAAATTCATGTTTTAGCAAAAATTACGGAAATCCTAGAATTTTATTGGTTGAAAGTTTTTTCCTAGAGGGTTGGCAAATTGGACTCTGCACCCTCCTTTTTAAAATGTAGTTCCGGGGCTGAATATAAGTACGCGACCCCCCCCTGACACAAAGGCTGGATCCGCCCTTGCATGCCATTGCGTGAGCCTATTTTCTATTTATCTGTGCGAATAAATGGAAAAATTTCGGTATTGGATAGCCGAAATTTATCTCTATAGGGTTTAATGATCGATGCTCAAAAGTGACTTTATTTTGTATAAAAAAAGAATAACGCATTCATTTGTTTCAAAATATAGCTGGCCTCTGTCATGGTATAAGATGGGTGAAACATCTTATACCATGGCCTCTGTCAAGGATCTGCAATTTATTTATTTATTTGTATATGCTTTATTGTACACCATAAAAAACATTACATTAATTCAAATATCTTAACTTAGGTACGGCCAGCAACATAATTAAATCGATGATTATTTAGATTTTTTTATAATTTAGTAATAAATCATGTAACCCAATTATTGTTTTAAATATTCCATAATGAAGTATTCTCTTTTCTATAATAATTTGTAACAAAAAAAGTAAGTAGTAAGTTTTTATTTATAAATCACTTTTGAAATTTTTGGATAGTGTTAACATACTTTCGTTGCTGGCTGTACTTAGAGAATTTATATAATTCAATGATTCCATAAAGATTTAAGGTCTCCGTTGAAGACAGCAAGAATTACTTGAAAATATTTCAATACTTTGTTCAGTGTTTCGTGGACTTTCTTAACACGGAGTCGTAAAAGCTCCGTTCTGGCTGTTCCTATCAGTTTTATTGACTAATGTATATGTTTGCAGTGCCAGAAATTCGGCGAGTACGGCAAGGACGATCCGAACAGCTTCCGTCTGTCAGAGAACTTCAGTCTGTACCCGCAGTTCATGTACCATCTACGGCGCTCACAGTTCCTGCAAGTGTTCAACAACTCGCCTGATGAGACCACCTTCTATAGGTAAAGTTATATGTTTCATATGTTTGTTCTGCTCGGGTCGGCTCGGGTAGCCCTCGAGTCTTGGGTCGCAAATACCAGGCATTGCAGTTTTCGTGGCCGATCACACCTAAGGTGAGGGTAAGCACAAGGCGGAGTTTTTAATGGGGGCAAGTCCCATATAGCCACACCGCCTTCTTAGAGTTTCCGGGTGGTGTGACATGCGACAGGCATTTTTTCCATCTCAAAAAAAAGGTGTGTGTCCGATTTAGTATTTTATACACAGCCAGCTGTTGGCTGACCATAGCAAAACCAGTTATTGCGAAATACCTTTATCCTAAAGCCATGATTTTTAACCGAATTCAAAAAAAGGAGGAGGTTCTCAATTCGATTGTATTTGTTTTTTTTTATGTTGTTAACTTCGTCATTTATAAACCGATTTCGAAAATCTTTTTTTATGTGAAATATACTTACAAATTGGTCCCATTTTTATCAAAATCCAGTTTTGATGATGGATAGCGTTCTGCCGTTAGAGCGCATTTTTTCGATATGCCCAGATATTAATGACGGGTAGTATCGCTTTGTTATGAAACCGTAGCTTTACCAACCATGAATTGTGAAAGTATTTCCGACTCGTCATATTATGAAATCTGCAGTTCAGAATCGTTTGAAAACTCTAGTTCTAACAAGCTTCTAACATTGCCTTAACCACAACTTTCTCCTTCAGACACATGCTGATGCGTGAGGACTTAACGCAGTCCCTCATCATGATCCAGCCGATCCTGTACTCGTACAGTTTCGGAGGGCCGCCGGAGCCCGTACTGCTCGACACGTCTTCCATACAGCCCGACCGCATCCTGCTCATGGACACCTTCTTCCAAATACTTATATACCATGGAGAGGTAAGGATGAGATCTTTAAAAATGCGAAACTTATGTATAAATGCGAAAGTATGGATGTTTGTTTGTTTGTCCTTCAATCATGCTGAAACGGTTGAACGGATTTGGATGAAATTTGTCACACAGATAGACCATGTCCTGGATTAACACAAAGGATATTTTTTTATCGACATACCACGGGAGCAAAGATGTGGGAGTCGGCTAGTGAACATAATAATAATAATAAGACTCAGCATAAAAAGTAAATCAGTTCAAAAACTGTCAGTTGTCACAACAACCTGCTTGATCATTTATAGTTCATAGTAATAAATAAATAATGCTATGATTGTGGATAGGAATTGATTTTGAGTCCAGTTTTCAAGATAAATCTAGTTTAAAGAATTTTCTTTCTTCATTCGTATGAAAATTAACTGTGTGATATTTTTGATATTCGACACTGATTACTAAATGAGATATTTTATCTATGTTATAAAATAACTGTATAAAACTTACCGAACTACTCTTTCTTCGCATTTTCTTGACCATACTTAAGTTTAATGTTGACGGACGATATACTCTAGTCACTCTAGTGGTGGGCAACACCGAAGTTACTGATCCGAAGGTTCCAAAGCGGATACGAAAACCTTATTTATTCCTTACAATCCTTACCGGCACCGCGGTTCCATTTATCCCGGAGCGTCAGAGTGAGCGATCGCTCTTTGATTCCTTTGACTCTTGCTTACTCGGTGCCAAAGGAATAAAGGAATAACTAAGATGAATCGGTACTGGACCCGTAGTCGGAATAAGTGAATTAATTCACTTTCCGGAATGAAGAATCATCATCATCATCATCATTTCAGCCGAAAGACGTCCACTGCTGGACATAGGCCTCCCCAAGCATCGCCACAACGACCGGTCCTGCGCCTTCCGCATCCAGCAGATTCCCGCTACTTTCACCAGGTCTTCGGTCCACCTTGTGGGGGGCCTACCCACGCTGCGCCTTCCAGTACGCGGTCGCCACTCCAGAACTTTACTGCCCCATCGGCCATCCGTTCTGCGAGCATGTGCCCCGCCCACTGCCACTTAAGTTTGGCAATTCTTCGGGCTATGTCGGTTACTTTCGTTCTCCTGCGAACTGCGTCTGAATGAAGAATAGCCTCCGCTAATCATCATCATCCTCCTGCCCTTATCCCAATTTATTTGGGGTCGGCGCAGCATGTTTTAGCCTCCGCTAATATACTCTTTTAATTAATTAATCACAGGCATCCTAAAATTGACCGGGAGTAACCGACATAGCTTGTAGGATCAGTAAGCTGAAGTGGCAGTGGGCTGGCCATGTCTGTCGAAAGACCGATGACCGCTGGAGCAGACGAGTCCTTGAGTGGAGACCGCGAATCGGCAAACGCAGCGTAGGGCGCTCCCCTGCCAGGTGGACCGACGACCTAAAGAACGTGGCTGGGGGGGACTGGTGTTGATTGATTCTAAAATTCGTGCTATTATCCCTCACAGACAATAGCGCAGTGGCGTGCGCTCCGCTACCAGGACATGGCGGAGTACGAGAGCTTCGCACAGTTGTTGCGCGCTCCCGTCGACGACGCGCAGGAGATCCTGCAGAGCAGGTTCCCCGTGCCGCGGTACATCGACACCGAGCATGGCGGCTCACAGGTACAGTCAGAAATCTTTCCGGTGAACCACCAATAAGGCTAAAATCGCTTGCACTCAATTTTCGATGGCAACGGTAGCCACGTGTAATGTAGCAGGATTCGTTCGAGGGATTTTGTCGACAAAAGTTACCACCGCGAACTATGAAAGAAAGAAAGATTTTTTTTATTTCATTCTCGGTACAGGCGAGAGAAGAAAAAACCAAAAAATAACACATTAACAATAAACTTAAAATTAACATTCTTGTATAAGACTAAAAAAGGCCCCCATCTCAGCATTGCTACAACACCGAAATGTTGCAGCGCTGGTTTTCGAATGGGTCCCGATAGTGAGGCCACGGTTAGATACGAGCAAATAAATATAGGTAATTACAATAAACCTAAATTGTGTGTATATGAGACAAATTTGACAGTTAGGTAATGCTTTAAAAAAAAATTAACATCACTTAACGTGTGCCAGGTGTGCCCTCCACCTTTAGATCCGCATCATTTGTCCATGACATGACATACGAAGGGACGCCACGCCAATGCGCGAAAGGCAGGATTCCATGACAGGCATCTTACATTTTATACTTTATACCATGGTATAATAAGATGTTTCACCAGGTATTCTCTTCCCGCAATGACAGCGCGATGCCTCCAAGCTACGTCACGATCAGTGCTGCCATTGATTGATATCTTCAATATACTTAAGGAGATTTTTGTTCATAATGAATATAAAATAAATTTTTAACTAGCCTCACTATTTGTTATCTCGTGTTATTCATCTAATTAGTTAATAAAGGAAACTATATTAAATTACAGTTATAAAGTGATTCTTTATAGAAGAAAGTAAATGAAAAAATGCATTTTGCTCGGGTAATTTATTTTCACAAAGTGGCAGCACATCAAACTGACAAGTGTCACGCTAACAGCCCGCTATTGGCTCCACGGCCGATGACGTAGTACGGAGGCAATCACGTGACCTAGCTGTCACGGAAAGAGACTACCTGGTGTTATTATACCATGCTTTATACTATGTCACAATACCAGTCAATGTCAGTGTCAACCTAAGAGGTGCCAAATGTCAAAGCAAAGATTAAACATAGGTGATATAGCTATGAGTAAACAAGTTTTAACAAAATAATAAAAATAACAATAACATAGTCCGTGTGGTGCCGGACTTAAAGAATAGCATCACCCTTATCTCTTCTCATGGGTGTCGTAAAAGGCGACTAAGGGATTCACCAGAGGATGGGCAGCAGCATTCTCTGAGTATTTAACCAACCAACTGCGATCGCCAACCCGCCTGCCAAGCGTGGCGATTATGGCATATCCCCCCCTTAATTGGGGGAGGCCTTTGTCCAGTAGTGGACGTCTTTCGGCTGTAATGATGATGATGATGACAATAACATTTTAAAACTAGTACAACACAAAGTTCATACGTGCAGAGTGTATCGTGTCCGTGATCGTACCTTGTACAATCCTACTCATATTAAGAATGCGAAAGTATGGATGTTTGTGATGGATTTGGATGACAGGACATCGCTAAGAATAGCCTGAGTCTGTAACAAAGATAAAAAAAATATACGACGATTACGAGCGTATTTTTTCATTACTTACTATTCATCGTATTCAATGCTGACAGTACAGTTAACATTTTTTATTTTAAAGAGTTAATCAACACAATAATAACGTGAGTGGCTATGATACTCCATTTGAATTGATATTGTTGACCAATCCCTTGTGTGTACTCTATGGTTTTGTGAAAAAATATGTTGGTACCACTGTTAAATATAGTCAATCTCTATTTAGCACCTTCACATCTATAGGAAGAACGAGAAGAGTTTGTTTTGTTGCTTGTTTGACATCAGTTTTATAAGCTAAACATAACCTCAAAATAGTTACTATTTTAATGAAATAAACATTTGTGGAGTACTGTCCGTTTATTAAATAAAATAGTTTGCAACACATTGCCAAACTCATTTGAGCTTACAAAAACCCGCAGAAACCGGCCGGCATAGGCTAGTACGATACATTTTTTTTTTCTAAAAAATCTTTAATCTTTCATCATTTTGCACAAATACTAAGGGTCCGGAGTGGCGGCGAAGAGGCTTATTTAGTAACAAGTAACAATTGAAATTCGATCTTATTTGCTTCCAAATACGACTGTAATTTGAATATCAAAATGAAATCTCAGGACGCTAAAAGTGCCGCGAAGAGTGGTCGAGCGGCCACAGCCACAGGCGTCCATAAGCGTCGGTTTGCCTTGTAACCAGTGAACTACTCTTCGCAGTGACTTTTTTTTTAATGATATATAGATCTTCTCTTGACCGCAATCTAGACGGCTTTGTCAGGATGTGGTCGACGATGTACTTCGTCGGTGTGCGCTGACGCTTAGAGTTTTAGAAACAGTAAATTACATAAGAATTTAAATACAGTATCATTTCATATTTATTCCAAAAACATTCAACGTCATCAATCACATCACGGTGTCTCGACACTGTGTGGGCCGCTAGTCCTCATATTATTCGCTAGTATCTTCTCCAACATGTCGGTCACTTTCTGCTGGGATTTCAGGAAGTTCGTGAAGTGCGTGTCGTCGAACCTCGACCGTTGTTTGTCCTTCGTCAAAGGCATCTGTTGCCGAGCTGGTATTTCATTGCAACAGTTCTCTGTAGTCATCGCCCTGAACTCTTGCCAACCATTTCGAGGCCAGTTCTCAATTCTTTCTAGTTTTTCGTGGAATTTCGTACCTTCGTACCGCGGATATTGGCGCTCGGGGTCAGTGTAACTATACGATTCCGAGTGGTGCCCTATTCCGTCTTGATGAGTTCTGTCTTGGTTACTTAATCTGTTCATGTGACTTATTTCATCGTGGTGACTTACAGGATGATTAAAATTCTCAGAGTGGCTTAACCTTCCAGGGTAGTTTAAACCTTCGGAGTGGCTGAAACCCCTTGGGTGACCCAAATTGTCAATATGACTTAAACTTCCCGGGTAATTTAAACTGTCTGGGTACCTTGAACTTTTTGGAGGATTCTTGATGTGACGATCATCATACTCATGAAGATTCCACGATTTTTCTCTGTTTTTATTAAATCTATTTTTTAAGGATTTTTTGTCACTGTTTTCATGCATTTTGAGGCTGTCTGCGAAACGTACCTTATTCACGACTTCAGAGTCCAGTTGAAACTTTTCTCTATAATACCTGACGTCATCTGGGCCTCGTAATTTATGATCGAGTCGGTTCTTATTTTCGCGTTTATGTTCTTTCAGTTTTTTGGGCGTTTTCTTGGTAGTAACTACAATGTGTTGGTTTATAAGCTTTAACGGCTTCGTTATTTGTATGGCTAGAGGTGCTATCTCGTCCGCATTGGTTTGAATAGTGATTGCACCCGAGTGGTAATCTTTTCTTGGCTGCATGTTCCATTGTGGTGCTTGATTCTGTGGTACGTTGGCTCCAGAACTGACAGGTAATGGGACAATTCTTGGGTCATAAGGGTTCACCTCAATGGGTTTGGGGTTGAAGAAAGGGCTTTTCATTATATACGGATTGTATCCAGCTATTTCTGGCGGGTATGTTGGTAAAGGTGATTTAGGAGGAATGGTTGTGGCATAATTCGCAGTTGTCATATTATGCAATAACTGAGTCGTAGATTTCACCGTTTCCTGCATTGCTTTAAACTCGTTAATGATTTCCATTAGTTTCATCATGATATTACTTGTTTCAGTGATGTCTTTATGAGGAGTCGATGGTGTTTCTGAAAGAAAAAGTATTGTCTTCGTATATTATGGTGTAATGTATTTATTATATGGGTAATAATCATAGTTACGCGTCTCATTTGTCGTGGACAGATAATTTTTAATATTTGATAGTCATTGGTATTATCTTTTATCTTTCCCTCACAGAAATAGTATATTCTTATCAGTATATTATCGTAAGCATCCGTCTATACTGCCCCATTAGCCGTAATTTGACCAGCAGTTTTAATTTTGCTTGCAACTGTGCCAAGTGCTTTTGAAGTTGGGATGCAGTCCATCTTAATACAATCTGAATTCCTAAAAACGTATCATTCTATAAAAACCTTATTGTTTAAAACTACAAAATAATAGTGTTTACCTGTTGTGGTTAATGTAGTTTTGGTAGATGTTGACCTTACTGTTGTAGGGACAGCTGTAGTCGTGGTCGTCGTAGGTGTAGTAATTGTATTAGTAGTAACCTCTTTTCCCATATCTCTTAAGACAATTTGTTTGACTTTTTCAGCGATCTCCTTAATAACATTTGCTGGTATGGTTTGACGTTCATTGATGTTTGTATTTAAATTTAGATTTTGTTTCAAATTCTTTGGTTTAGCTTGAACTTGCTTGTTATTTACATCTACTGAAGTAGTTTGAAGCTGCTCGTTATTAATAAGTTCTGGTTGTGTTTGAAATTGCTCGTCATCTGGAATAGCTTGCTGTTGATCGTTTTTCATAATAAAACTCTGACTTTGTTCAGAATTGTTTATACTTGTTGGAATATTTTTAAATTGATTTCTAGAGTCATGGATTCGTTGCGATTTTTTCATCATGTTTGGCATATTTTCAAATGTTTCGTCATTGAAACCCTTTGAATTTTGTTCAGTATTTCTAATTGATGAATTCTCGCTAAATTGGTCGTTATTCATTTTAGATATCTGATCTTGTTCGGATTTATTTGTTGCTGCTAATATAGGTTTATATTGATCACCATACATACCAGAATTTTGAGTTTGTTTTATTTTCTTCAATTCTGGACGCGTTCTATTTAATTGAGTGTTATTTGATTTGAAATATTGATTTTGTTTTGACTTTTTAATTGATGGGAGATAAGATTGAAAGCGATCATTTTCCATGTCAAAATTTTGATTTTGTTTTGAATTATAATTTGATGGCAGCACAGATTGAAATCGGTCATTTTGCATCTCAAATTTTTGATTTTGTTTTGATTCTTTTATTGATGGTAGCATGGTAGCATAGCGATTATTATACATGTCGATATTTTGATTTTGTTTTGACTTTATTGATGGTAAAGTAAATTTAATTCGATCATTTTCCATATCGAAAAAAAAATCATTTTGTTTTGACTTTTTGATTGATGGTGGCAAAGGTTGAAAGCGATAATTATCAATCACGAAATTTTGATTTTGTTTGGAGTTTTTTATTGATGGTTGCAAAGGTTGAAGGCGATAATTATCCATCTCGAAATTTTGATTTTGCTTGAAGTTTTTTACTGATGTTTGTATAGGTTGAAAGCGGTCATTTTCTATCTCGAAATTTTGGTTTTGTTTTAACTTTATTGATGGTAGCTTAGATTGAAATCGATAATTTTCGACATGGAAATTTTGATTTTGTTTAGCTGTTTTTGTATCTACAGGTCTCACTTTATATCGATTATTATTGGAATAAACATTTAGTATTTGTTCAGATCTATTTATGTCCGTTGGTACATGATGAAATCTATTTGTTCTTTCATTTTTTATTTGTTTTGAGTTATTTATGTTGGATGGTGCGGCTTCATATCGACCATATATGCTGAAACTTTTAGGTTGCTCCGATTTGCTACTGACGTTATTAATTTCGAAATTTTGCTTTTGAGCTCTATCTTCAAATATTGGCATAATTTTAAATTGTTTGTTTATCATTCTATTATTTCGAATTGGTTCCCATACCTTCGTTTCTATTGGTACGCTTTTAAATTGAATGTTACTCATTATAAATTTTTGATTTCGAACAAAATGTTTGGAGTTACTGTTATTTATATCATTTATGTATTGAAAAGAGTCGTATTTGTCAAAAGTTTCACTTTTTTCTTGTTGTTCACTATCGTCATTGACTAAAGACTTTACACTTGTAGTAGTAGCTTCGGTATATGGAATAGGTTCGGCGCTAATATTATACTCATTTTGGAGAAGATTGTCCAAGAATCGTATCGCACTATTTTTCTTGACTGGTTTTGTCTCTCCAGTCTTAGCTTTGAAACTGAGAATTTGACTGTATGGTGTATCCTCAATATTTTTTATTTGCCTTTTACTATCATCCATTTCTTTGGATGGCGTGCTTTTGTTTTCATCTGAAGTAAAATTAATAATTTTACGTGAGTGCTCATCATTTCGTGTAAAATTATTTAATTTGTGTAAATTATCATTCAAAGGTTGTTGTTTTTGTATCTCTGTATTTTTTGTAGGTATAATATACATAAATGCTTTTTCCTTAGAAATCCTTTGGGTTGTAGTAGGAACTGTCTGGCTTGCCAAGTATTCTGCTAACATTCTACTAATAAACTCTATTTCTCTTGAATGAACGTATCCGTTGTTGTGAGTAGTTTGTATTTTTACTGTAACATTCCTCTCTTCACTTATGTACGAAGATGATGGTGTAGTTGGAACCTTAGTTACAACTTTCTTAGTATATTGTTTTAGCTTGGTCCAAAATTTCATCACGCTTTCTAGGTCTGGTAAATCGTTCATATATTCTATTTGTAAGCCATTCTTTTCTTTCACTTTTGTTTCATTTCTCGAATTATCTATTACGTCATTCGTTTTAGAATTCTCGTTTATTGTTTGTACTTGCATAAAACGAGTTTCATTGTTGTCGGTATCATTTTGTATAGTTGTATGTTCCAAATCTTGTAGAACTCGCATATTTTGTTTTGGATATTCCGTAACATGAACATCGTTTTCAGTACCTGAAATTTGTTTTAGATTAACATTTATTTATAATTATTATTGGTATGTCTTAATTTGTTCACGGCTTTTCTTCCGTGAGGAAGAAGTCCGGACTTTTGGAAGACTTGCCAGAGGACACACTACACAGGTCCCTTATTCAAAGCCTGAAGTTTCCCACTGCAGAGCAAAGGCCTCTACTCTCCTACCAATTCTCCCTGTCTGTTTCTATAAGAGACCAGTCTTTTCGGAACGAGTCCAGCTCATAACATTTATTCACCTTAAAATAAAATACAGTGTACTGTGTTGTGAACTCACTTTTATTAGTTTTGATAATTCCAAGTGCTTCGTTTAGATTCTCAGTTGTTATGTGCTTTTGAGTATCATTCCCTTTGCTTGAATCAGAGTTTAATAAACATTCTTGACGCCTATTCCTAAGAAGAATCATGCAATAAGATATTCGTACATAATCTAGTAATTAGTTATTCTTGTAATATAGAATGTAGTTATAGTTTTGTTAAATGAAACCAATCCAACTTTTAATAAAGGCTTAATTGTAAAAGAAACGCATGTATTTGAAGAGTAAATTAGAACAAATAATTTTTGTGAACACTTTCTTCACAAAACAACACAAAACTTCTAATAGCCAACCAGGTGTGTTATACCTGAATAGTGCACATTGTAGTGGATTCTTGATAAAACAACAATAATTACACTCACTCATTGTTCATATCATCGATGTTTACATTGTGCCGGCTGAGTTTCTCCAACGTGTTGGCATCTAGGTCCTCCTTTTGTAATCCACTCAACACCAACATACATATTACGTCTGAAAACAATCACATTTTAATGGCGCACGTTTTTACAAACCACCGATGGCAATGTTACAAGCTACTTTATTACGAGTCGAAGGGGTTAGTTCTAAACTTAAATTGAGATGTGTTATTGAAACCTTTTATCTGGATTAAACGGTGTGTGCCCTGGCCGTGGGCGTGCACGATAATTTCACGTGTGAACGTACATGATATTGCAACTGCAGTCAGTATAGTTCGGCACCACATTTCGTTATCGCTGTGAGTACTTGAACTTACGCATTGTTTTTGCCAACAAGGTGCGAAATTCAGTGGAAAATAATAGGAGACTGGTACTTGCGGGCTGCCACTATCGGAAATGTGTAGCTTGTTTTGCAGGTGGCGACACCTACTAGTTTTACATTAAATTTTGGCTTTATGTCCCAGTATGATTGATATTTAAAGGTCATAGTTGCCTTTAAAAAATAATGATGGATGATTTATTTACCAAAAACAGTTATCAGTTGTTTGTTTTAAAGTTGTTTAATATATAATAAAACAAAGTTTAATCGGATTAAATCGCGTACTTATATTATTTTAATTGGTTTTCCTGGTTAAAATTAGTTTTTTTATTATAATGTGTAGTGTGTGTGTATAGAGAGGATGGACGAGAGGAGATTGACGAAACAAGTATACGAAGCGAGTGTGGATGGAAGAGTTGGAAGGGGACGACCTCGGCGAACGTATCGCGATCAAATCGCGGATGTTCTCAAAAAATGCCAGGTTAAGAGTTCTCTAAACCGACGAGCATGCATGACGAGGTTAATGGACGTAGATGAAGCGAAAGAGGTGTGTCAGGATCGTAGCAGGTGGAAATCCATAGTCTCTGCCTACCCCAATGGGAAACAGGCGTGATAATATGTATGTATGTATGTATGTAGTGATCGCGAAAACCTAAGAAATTATTTTGTTTAATATTATTATATGCTATCCTAATCCTGTTTAACTGTTGTAAAACTGTATTTGTCTGTTTGTTTGTTCGAGCATCCCGCTACAATGACTGGGACTGATTTTGATTAAACTTTTTGTTTAAAATCTAATGATTAAAAGACTTAAAAACTGGTGTGTTTAACGAAAAAAAAAGAAAACGGTTCCTGTGAGATGAACTGCAGAACCACGGGAGCGAAGCCGCGGGCAAGGTCTAGTTAGTAACAGAATTAAACCTGTTGTAGTACTTATAGTACCTAAGTATCAATTTGTAAATGCAACGCGAATACTGATTTTCCTGTTTCTTTTAGTTTACATTCTGATAACTTTAAATTAGGGTGGCAATGTTATGGAGACTATGGAGTTTACGTTTACATCCTAATCTCAGAATGCTATTCATTTCTATGTATTTTATTATTATTTCTCTGTGTGTGCATACATTTAATAAATAAAATATATAAATAAATGCTGGTTAGACAAGAAATAAGGTTTTGTATCGTCGGGCGCCCTATAGTAAGATAGGCCGATGATATCAAACCTGTCATGATGTCACTTGGATGTGCCTGGCACAGGAGCGTGGTGGACAGATAAAAAATGTTTTATTTCGTTAACAAGATATTGTTTAACATTAGTTGGTGATTGGAGCCTCATTTTAAGCAATTAATGTCGGTATCAGGATACTCCGCTCTTCGATAGTTTTAGAAACAGCATACAAAAGAGGACGCCTATACCCAGCAATGGAATTGCGTGTGATTTCATGATGAGACGTTTACAAGCATATATTATTGAAAGTGTTAAAATTTACGTTGAATTGTTCCAGGCCCGGTTCCTTCTGTCGAAGGTCAATCCTTCGCAGACCCATAACAACATGTACGCGTACGGCGGGGTGAGTGCACAGCAAAGCTTTTGTAAACATAGCTATGTCACATTCACATTATTAAAGGGTACATTAGCTGCAATAAGATGCACTTACAAAATTAAACCTGAATTTAAGAAGAGTTTTCACTAGAGATGTCCCAAGTTAAGGTTGTAGCAAGTAACCGAATACCGAGTTTTACTCGGTTTTGTTTTCACCGAGTCGAGTACTCGGCCGAGTAACTCTGTTTAGGTTTACGCAGGTTTGGCTCGAATATACGTTATATAATCGCGACGACACGCGCTGCAAGCGAGCGATACTTCTGCGCCCACCACTTGCCGACAATGTTCGCCCCGTCAGTCACTTATTATTTGTCAACAAATAATACACGGAGCGCGTTTAATCGCATTTAACTAGCTTTGAATGTAAAAACCTGACAATTATTGGTTAAATCGTGTTTAGTGACTGTTCGAACAATGAGTGAGCAATGAGTGGGCGTAAAAGATCACTATATTTTTTATTATCAAATGCAAAATGTAAAGAAAACGTGAAAAAAACCTAAATCTAAACATGCAGTTTTTGTCTTCTCCTAAATCGAGCTTATCACGCTATTCGTAGTCAGATTTGACTTTGTAGGTTCCCTTGCCTACCAAATATGACATTTGCGCAAGTTCAGCAAACGCATGCCCATTAAGAATAAAAAAGACAATGTAAAGTATTTTCTGTTTTCTTACGCAAACTTTTTTCGTTTGCGAAAGCCTTTCCGATTTTGGCGCCCCTATTCCACTTAGCGCATAGAGCGGCCGCTCCTCTCGCATTACTCTAGGGCCTGCCTTGCCGCAGGTGTTGCAGATGTCCATGGGCGGCGGTGATTGCTTACCATCACCCGCTTTCCAGTCTGCCCCTATTTATTATTTAAAAAAAATCAATAGTGTACACGTAACATAGATCTGCCAATGATATAGTTCGAAATTCGAACCCAGATATTCGAACTTCGAATATCTGGTAACATTTTTTGAATTCCCTTTTGTATTTTGTTTTTTAATCTTATTGCAGCTGTACCAGTTGATTAAAAAAATATTAATTTCTGTTGTAACGTATTGTAATTGTAAATGCATGGCGTTGAGCCTTGAACTTTATTTTAATTATACAAAATTTGCATGTAGTGACACCATCGAAGCATGGTGTGAATTTGATTTTGTTTTTTTTTGTTCCATCATTGTTATGGCGATATCCAGGCGATGCCGATTCCATCAGCGGTAGTGAATTTTATCTTTTTTTTAAAATTGGTGTTGGGTTTCTAACGCTGCAATTTTTATTTAACAATGTTTTGCGCTTTTACAAGCAGTCTGTTTTTATGTATGCACGATCACTGGGATTATTTTAAATCAATGTCTTTCACATTTGCACTTACAAAGTACCTCTCATATTTGTTTCCAAATTACACAGACATAGTAAAAAATATAGACGATGTGCTGCGAACTTCACTATGATTATAGTGAAGCCGACAAAACCTTGTTTTTTCGTGTACAAACCAGCGCTCACGCACACACATGCACCTCCAACCGTGCTCACCGCTCTCAGTTCACATGTCACGGCATCGTTTATTAAGTATCGCGAAAACAAATATGGTGTGTGCGTGAGAGCTGGTTTGTACACACGGCTACACATCAAGCTGTACAAATCCAGTATAGGCTGATCTCGCATTGTACGGAAAGCCTATACAATGCGAGGTCAGCTTATACTGGAAATGTACAGCTTGATGTGTAGCCGTGTGTACACGGAGGAGCACGGTTTTGTTGGCTTCACTTTGATTGTTCGTAGCACTTCGTCTATATTTTTTTACTGTGTCTGTGTCAAATTAATATCTCATCCACTTTTATTTTTCTTGTCACCAGTAAAAAGTAAGTAACATGGTGCTTATTGTTTTAAAATATCTAGACCAGAGATCGTCAAAATCTGCTTATGCGCTTTCACTTTTACAGATCATGTTAAAACGAAAATCCCAAAAAAACCATATTTAAAACTTTTTTATGTGTAGGTATTCGATTAGGTACATATTATTTTATAAAGTGTACTATAAATCAAAGCAATAAGAGCAATATGTTTTGCAGATAATGTTACGACTGCTTAGCTTCAAAGAAATATTAAAATATGGATAATGCTTAACGCTTTTTGGAATTCTAGAAGTAAATTTTTTTTTAGGCATATTTTTACCAATAATGGACTCTAATGGACTCTTCTCTTATTGAGAGTTCTGGGGCCGTATTATGAAGTATTAAAGCCATTATTGTTCCGTTGTGAGATAGAGACAGACCTATACAGGGTGTAAAATACAGCGCCATCTATGCCTTACCCTAAAACTAACATGGCTGTTTTTGGTAACAGCGCCATCTATGAATGCATACATAAACCAGGTAGTTTGCCACTGGGCTTGTTATCGATTTAATACTATGCTACCTAACTATTGTACTAATTAGTAACAAGATCCGCCGCTCCAGGGCGCTTATCAAAACCTATAAATGCTTGCACTGCAAACCCAGCCGACCTCACTTCACACTAACGATCATCCTGTAACAAACCAACAATATATTCAATATATAATTCAATTCATCCAGGAGAAGTTTCTAGTTTTCTTCCACGCCCTTTAGAGCAAGATTTTACACAGGGCGAATAGCGCCATCCCTCTCTCTCACTGGAATCATGATGGCTTTAATACTTCATAATAAGGCCCCTGTACTCTGTAACTGGAGGGTTCTCCTTTTTTTTTGTTTTGGACACATCAACGACCATACAGCCCATGGACGCCTCATAGCAGGTGACCGATGTCTGCAACACATCTATGAAATTTCACTAATGTAGGTCGCCACTTGAAATCTTCAAATCAGTTTCGACTACTTACATGAGCCGTCAAAACTGCCGCGTTAGTGATTAGCCAAAAGCCGCCTTGGTAGGGCCAAGCGGATTGCAGTACCCCGCCGCAGCTAGGGGCAGAATTTATTGTACGCATTATATTCAACATTAGGCGTCTATTGGGCTGTATTGTCGTTGGGGCACACAACAAATTCTTTGGCAACAAGAAGTAATCAAACAGAATGGTAATAAATGATTGACTCACTCACTAGGTACGGATAGATGGACATAGTCTGTCATACTTGAGTTTCTGGGTTCAAGTCCCAGACTGCGTAATAAAGTGTATACATTTTGTGTTTTTATTAGAGAAGTCTAAAAACTTTTGTGAGTTAAATTCATGTTTAAAGTCATTATAAACGGTCAGCGCCTAAAATATCATGGCAAACAGCCTGTTTAAAAAGATGTGAAATCTAAGAAAATTAAACTACAACGTACGTGTTATTGAAATAACTGAAACCTCTTAAGGGGTCATTGTACTCATCAGTATGAACTACTTTTAATATGGGACCAACACTTCAGGGATCGTAAAAAAATATCAGCTCTTCCCTGCATTTGTGTTCACATAAATCGACAAAATAAAATAATAAAAATAAAATAAATAAATTATTTTGGAACTTTTACACAACACCATCTAGTCCCAAACTAAGCAGAGCTTGTGCTATGGGTACTAGACAATGGATATAATACTTATATGCTTTTTTTTTTGTAAACACATACTTATAATACATAAGAACCACCCAGACCAACACAAACACTTATGTTCATCACACAAATATTTGTGTACTGTGGGAATCGAACCCGTGGTCGTCCTCGTGATCAGCAGTCCGACACTCGAACCACTAGACCACAGAGGTCGTCAAAAAAAAAAAAATACGGAATACCTGTTTTTATCGCAATTTCAGGTTTTGTGCCATAGTAAAAGTTGTTCACACTGATGTATATGTGTGTATATGTACAATGACCCCTAAAGCAGTTTTCAGTTATTTCAATAACACGTTGCATATCCCAATGGCACAAGGGATGTTTCAGAATGAACAAAGTACACGCCAACTGTAATTCTGTCAAGAATTGTAACCTATTGAGTTAAAGTTTAATTTTCTTAGGTTCATCGTTTTGTACAGTCTGTTGATTCCGATATTTAAGACGCTGCCAGCGGTGTCACTCACGATTTACCCTATCGGTCCGCGACATCGCCGCGCAACAAGCTCATGATAAGAGCTCCGGTTGAGTCCGAAACTAGTCGGGCAAACCCGACAGGATAACGTCAGTGAAACCGTACATAATAATTTTAAATATGAAGTAAATCTACTTTACTACTTTTATATTTGCGCTGGAAATGATGAACAGTGAAACCACATGAATAAAAAAGATTTTTATTCATGTAGTATGTACAACTGTCAAATATAGCAATGAACAGACTAATAAAGCTTTTTAATTCAATTCCAATGTCATGGTGGTGGCTTACTTCATAAGAACTGTTACTCAATTATCACTATGATATTCCCAGGACGGTGGCGCCCCCGTGCTGACCGACGACGTATCCTTGCAAGTGTTCATGGAGCATCTCAAGAAGTTAGCCGTGTCGTCTACAGCTTAGGAAACTAGTGGAGTCTCACATCACGTTCAGAACTGATGGCTATTGGTTAAATACATGTTTTAGCGATATGTATTTAATTTAGTTATACATTTTGAATATTTTCGTTTAGTAACTATACAGTCAAAAAGCTGTCGCTTCATGTAAAATACTAGGAAGCATACTAGTGAAAAGTTCAGCTTGGTAATTATGGATAAAACCTCTATATTTTCACTATCGCAGTATTATATTGTAGCTTAATTGGCCATTTTTTCAACTTGTTTTGTATATGATCGTATATTATTAATCCGGAGTATTTAAGACAAACATCTCTGAATGATAAAGTCATAATCAGGTGTCAAATTTATTATTTGTCTGTTTTATTTTTTAAATAAATAAATGTTTTTATTTCGTATTATTTTTGCGTCACATGGTCATGAAAGTCCAGTACCTACATGGCTATTTTAGGCGAAGAAAAACAAATATTATTAGAATTATTTTACTAAAGTAGGTATATAAAAAAAAGCTGCGGACGACCTGGTGAAGGTCGCGGGAATCCGCTGGATGCGGGAAGCGCAGGACCGGGCGTTGTGGCGATGCTTGGGGGAGGCCTATGACATGCAGTGGACTTTCGGCTGAAATGATGATATAAAAAAAGTTTTCTATCGTCTTTGCAACCTATAGATTTCCTATTTTTTTTTTTTCTATATATTTCTTATTATTAATGTATGATCTTATATAGATCGGGTATATCATGATTTAGTAAATAATCATTTTATTTTGGTTTCAAACTATATGCAGCTGTAGTTCTAATAGTATCAGTTCTGAATTTATGTATCGTGTGTGGTGGATCCAAATTGTATTTGCAATTTAAGTTAAGATAATTTTCTACTATACAATGTAAATTATATGAAATTAAAATGATTATCAAATAATACCAATGTTTTATTTAATCTATTTATCTTTTCTTACTTTCTTTTTCTCCATTCAATGAGCTTAAAAAGGGGTTTAATATCACCAGAAGGGTCTAAGCCTTAGAGTTCTACAACCTTCCTCTTAGTTTATACTAAACCTCTTAAGGGATTATTGTACTCCATCCCTGTCACTGTACTACAACTTTGAAACCGCCGATTGAACACAAATGTAGGGATCAGCAGATTTATTTTTTCACGATTTCAGGGTTGGTCCGTGTAACGTATATTTCGTGCCTCGGAGAGCACGTAAAGCCGTCGGTCCTGCGCCTGATCTCTCTCCGGTCGTGATTGCCGTCCCATCGGGTTATGAGAATTTGTTTTGAATCAGCATATTACCAGACAGGTCAAACTACTGCTGACTGATTGTCAGCACGGTTTTAGGGCTGGCAAGTCGACCACTACAAATTTAATGAATTTCGTCGATTATGCAGTCGCTGAAATGGATAATAAGAAGCAAGTGGACGCGGCGTACTTTGACTTTAAAAAAGCTTTTGACCGCGTCCATAACGATGTGCTTTTAAAAAAGTTTTCTAGCATAGGATTTACGCCCAACCTTTTAAAATTATTTGCTAATTACTTTTCCAATCGTGAACAATATGTCCAGCTGTCCCATTACCGCTCGGATCCGTATAAAACCTGCTCCGGTGTAAGTCAAGGAAGCACGTTAGGACCAACACAGTTCCTCATAATGGTCAACGACTTGCCGAACGTGGTCAGGGCGGCTCAGTGTCTTTTGTTTGCAGACGATTTGAAGCTGTTCTTGGGTGTCGGGTCTACTGAAGACTGTGACGCGCTCCAGCGGGATATTGATAGTGTTGTGGAGTGGGGTACACGTAACCGTTTGGAGTTTAACACTTCTAAGTGTAAAACAATAACGTTTACGCGATCTCGTGCCCCCAGAGCTTACACATACAATATTTCTGGTGTTCTGCTTGAGCGTGTCACAGAAATTCGAGACTTGGGCGTCTTTCTCGACAGTAAATTGACGCTGAATACCCACATACTGAAAATCTGTGCTAGAGCATTCAAGTCTCTGGGATTCGTCATGAGGCAAGCAGCTCGATTTCAGGACAGGGGTACAGTCATTGTCCTGTACTTTGCTTTTGTGCGCAGTATCTTGGAGTTCAACTCCATTATCTGGGATCCACATGAAGTGAAGTACAGGATAATGATTGAACGTGTGCAGCGCAAGTTTGCACGTTATCTGTACAAGAAACTATTTGGCTATTATCCTTTTTTATATCCATCTCTGTTTGTATCCGGTATGGTTGGCTTAAATACGTTAGAGTTAAGGCGAAAATGTGCGTTAATGGTAAATTATTACTTAACCATAAACGGCAAGATCGACAATCCAACAAGCCTCGCTCGCTGTTCCCTATCCGCGCCCGACAAGTACACACGGCTGCGCGCGCGCCATCTTCTGGCGGCGCCATTGTCACGCACATGCACTTCCCAGTATGCTCCAAGTAATAATGCTGTTTCATTGCTCAACGCTCTGATTGTTGAACAACCAGAAGTCGATATTTTTTATACCAAGATGAACCAGTTTGTCAGCTTTTGTCATAAATTTTTGACTGATTATAATTAGACTTGTAAGAATTATATATGTACCTAAATTATAACTTAGCCTACTGTACGTGTTGGGCAACTGTAAGTACAGTAGGCAGCTGTTAAATAAATAAATAAATAAATAAATAAATGAGAGTGAGGGAATAGAGAGTGCACCTGTGTTTGCGCACACACTTGTGCACTATAATATGTCCCGCGCAGATGGCTAGTCTCCATTGAGATTGGCCGCCGTGACTGAAATTCGGCCGGGAAGTTGTTCATAATGATGAGTGCAATGACTCTTTAAGAGGTTTAGTATAAACTAAGAATAAGGTTGTATACAGGGTTATTTTTATTAAAAAAACATTAAGGGATGATCACATTGAACAACTGAACAACTTTTGGGCCCATAGTAAAGGTTGTTCAAATTGATGACAATCATCTCTTTAAGGGTAAGTAATAAATTAAAAATAACCCTGTTTATGTGTATATGCTAAAGCAGATGAATAAATAAAATACTATTATTGTACAAAAAATATTTATTCCTAATTCCTAGACTCCAACTTGAACATTAAATAGACAATATTATCATATAACTTAGCTACACAAACGTAAAATAAATATGAATCCCTTTTATATACATACAGTTCCATTATTTTTGGTAAATATTCGTAAAAAGAAATTCTTTAAGACATTATTTACTAACACAAATTTTATAAACTAAATGAATATACCCAATCACATAACAATATGCAAATACATATACATCACGCTTAATCCCTTTGGGGGGAGACGATAAAACTAGTATAAACTGCTACACCTTCTATACCTACCTTTCATAAAACTAATTCAAAACTTTTTTCCCTGTATGCAAAGCTATCATTGTTCCGTTGCGAAAGAGGAATCGCGTCTAATACAAGGTCCTACATTATGAATCACGAGGGATGCACGATAGCATATTTCTGTGATACATATTGATGCGGGCATAAGCTACTTGGGAATAAATGTTTTATGCAAACGAAAACAAAACAAAAGTAAATGTGCAAAAAGAAAGCATCTTTGCAACATATTTACCGTATTAAATTATTATTAATTTATTAAGAGCCTGTACAGTCCCACTGCAGGGCAAAGGCCTCCCTACTCTCCTTCCGTTTTAAATGTTTCGGATAAATAATTTAGGACCATATATTATAGATCTATCGCCCTCTTACAACGGAACAATAATTGCTGTACACTTTCTCTGAAAGTAAATGCTATGTTTGTGAACATCAATGTGCTGTCATCGAGTCTACTCGATGTTGGTATAAATGCGAAATAATTAGTGCACAGTACCATGTCTACTGTTATTAGGGTCAATTCACACCGAAGTGGCAGCGCAGCGTCCGGCAGTTACACTGTCAAACCATTTTAAGCTGTATCTCCATTAGGGAAGGGAATGCATGTTTTGACGACGTCTGTGGTCTAGTGGTTCGAGTGTCGGACTGCTGATCACGAGGTCGTTGGTTCGATTCCAACAGGACACAAAATAATTGTGTGTTGATCATGTGTTTATGTTGGTCTGGGTGTTTCTTATGTATTATATGCATGTATTAACAGAAAAAAAGTATATAAGTATCATATCCAGTGTCTAGTACCCATAGTACAAGCTACAAGCTCTGCATAGTTTGGGACTAGATGGTGCTGTGCTTCGATGAGGTATTATTGATCGAAGGTGCTGTGTAAAAATGTCCCAAAAACATTTATAGTATCGCTTGTCAGACTGATTGGATGCACGGCCGACCGAGGCGCCGCGAGAGCGGTACCCCAAATCGATGGCCCGGGCGACTGCCCACAGAGTACATTTTATGCCCGCGGCGCCGCGAGAGGCCGCTAGCGGTAGTTTTATACGTACCTACGGTGGCAAAATGAACGAGCTCTCAAAGCCGCGTGCGGACTCGCCTTTCTCCTGCTTGCCGAGCTAGACATTGCCGGCCGCTGCCACTTCGGTGTGAATTGACCCTTAGTTATACCATTAAACACTTATTTAAAACTAACTCCCTTATTCATGAAGAATTGACATCAACGCTCAATTTTAAATTTAGCTCTGCTCTAAATAACTTGGACAAAGATTGTGCCAGCAGCCAGTACGCATGTTACTGTAATGACAAAGTTTTGAATCGATCACAGCGCATGTTCAAGTTATTTGCCGATAACTTGAGGTTTTAAGGGCGATTACAGATTGGGCGTATTTTCCGTGGTTATTGACCTCGTTTTTGCACGCTTGTAAGATACGCGCAACATTGCAAACGATTTCTGCATGTTCACGCAGTTTCGATAAGTCTAGCGAGGCGTTCTTCGCAGCTCGCGCGTTTACGAGCGTACGTACAAGCTGTGAAGGAACGAGATATCATGTTCCTCCAACACAAAGGGAGGATCCTCCGACTAGGCCGGGTCAGCACCTGGCGGGCTACTGCCCAATGGTTGTATGAATTATGTTATGTGAATCGCGGCTGAAAATAGGCGCTGGATAGTACCTGTACTGATACACATTATGCTGAGTTGGGTGGCCCTTTGTCACCTATATACATATTTATTTTAATTGCTGTTTTCTTTTTTGTTAATTTTATTGTCAGTGCCAATAAATACATCTTTCTTTCTCTTAGGCGCGAAAATACGCCCAATCTATTATCGCTCAAAAGGGGAAAACGCCGTAGGGCAGCGGCCCTACGGCGTTGTATAACAATACGACGCTATTTCAAATCTAATAATAATAAGGGAGTCTGATACGGGATTGGGATGATAATAATAACTATTATTCTAAAGAAATTTCTAATAATTCTTCTAAAAGAATTTAATTTCATGCAGTCATAGGGCTTTTGAGATTAATATTAATTCTAGAATACTTGCCAATCGTTTATTATCATAACATACATCCCTGTTATATCACAAGTCATTGCCAATACCATGGACGAATAAAAAAAGACGGAACGAATCTCGCTAAACAATAAGTGAAGCACCCATAGTAAGACGGCTCGCTTTAAAGTACGGGCTGGCACGCACACAGTCACACCCATAGTAAGACAAAAAGTCGCGATTACGTAACAAATCTCGTGTGACGGTAGTCATTGTCGTAGTGCCACAAATAAAAATAACAATATATATCTGGGGTCGTATATATGCTGTCGAAATTATAGGAAAAAATTAAACGCTTCAATCTTATCGTAACGAGATTTCGTCTACCTTTTTTTATTCGTCCGAGGCCAATACTAAAAGAATCACATAAAAGTAAAGGAAAACATCACATGTGTTGGTTCACCGTGAAAAAAAAACAACTCTCTACGACCTCGTTGTTGTGGACCCGAACCTATAGTTTCAAACTAAATACTACCATTCATATCTACAAAATAAAAGCTATGTTTGATTGAGAAGTAGACCTATTGCCGTCAATTATATTGTTGAATGTTTATAATAAAACAAGTTTAACCGGATTATATTAATATATGGGATGTAATCCGGTTAAACTTGTTTTTTTTTTTTTTTTTTTTTTTTTTTTTTTTTTTTTTTTTTTTTTTTTATAATAATAATAATATTAATATATTATAATGTGTAGTGATCGCGAAAACCTTTAGGTTCTTAGAAGAAATTATTATGTTGAATGTTTGTCATTCAATGTGATGTTAGTTACAACTGGTAACAATCATATTTGTGATTTTATAAACACATATCACACGGATTACTCCAAGTCAATCCCACGATAATCAGAAAAAAAAAAAACATAACATGAAAATCGCTAACGAGCAAGAAATGCTTGTGAGCGATTTTTTCTTTCCCAACAGTATGAACAATTTTTATTATGGAACCAACACTGAAATCACGAAAAAAATAAAAATCTGCTGATTCCTACATTTTGTCGATTTATGTGAACAAAAATGTAGGGGACAGCTGATATTTTATTCGCTATTTCAGGGTTAGACCCATAGTAAAAGTTGCTCATACTGATGAGTACACACGGCTACACATCAAGCTGTACATTTCCAGTATAAGCTATCCTCGCATTGTATAGGTTTTCCTTACAACGCGAGGTCAGCCTATACTGGATTTGTACAGCTTGATGTGTAGCCGTGTGTACAATGAGGTTTTCAGTTATTTCAATAACATGTTGTATATCTTTAGCTTTCGCCCCGCTTGCGTTAATGCGTTAAAATAATAGAATAATCCAAATTTTTGCTGCATAAATGAACCTCTTAAAAAACATAACTATAACTGCAAAACACTTAACATAAATCACTCATATACATATAAGCATAGTTCATTTCTTAGTCATGAGGCCGTACAGGATCAGAGCCAGCAAAAACATCAGTATGTACTTAATGTATTGGGTTCAAGAGTGCGGAGGTCAGTTGAGGAATCGGATGGACATCTTCTGCTCCACGTCTGTCCGTTCCAGGGCATGGCAGAACTCTTCGAAGCAGATCATCTGGTCGTTGTTGGTGTCGGCTTCCAGGATTGTGCGTTCGGCGATGCTTGTTAGCTGTTCTTCACTGGAAATTTAAATAATTTGTTTTCATCATCATTTCAGTCGAAAAACGTCCACTGCTGGGCATAGGCCTCCCTAAGCAGTTTGGGGGGATATGCCATAATCGCCACGCTTGGCAGGCGTGTTGGCAATCGCAGTTGGTTGGTTAAATACTCGGAGTACGCTGATGCCCATCCTCTGGTGAATCCCTTAGTCGCCTTTTACGACACCCATGAGAAGATATAGGGTGGTGCAATTCTTTACGTCCGGCACCACACGGAACGTCCGGCACCACACGGAACGTCCGGCTCCACACGGAACGTCCGGCGCCACACGGAATTTGTTTTAATTAGTTTAAAAGATTTAATATAGGGCAATGGTCATTAACTGGGCAATTCAATTCAATTTATTTATTCAGAAACAATTTTTACATTGTGTATTGTGTACATGATTCAGAGCTTCACAGGTCGTTGGTTGTTGTAGTGTAGTTATTTATTGGATAACGATCTGGGCCATGTCTAGTTTAGTGATCCCATTACCTGTTCATAGTTGAATATTTTAGAAATTCATAGTAAATGTTTTGCCATAATTTATCATCATCATTTATTTAAGAATATAAAAAATAAAAAAACATCAACTATTCTATAAATAATTCGTTTCTCTATCTTTGTTTCTAAATAAAAAAAAAATAACTTACAAGTTTTCATTCATAATATAATTTTGAAACTGAGGATTCATCATTTCTTACTTTTGATGTTGACCAGTATTTTAAATGGTAGAAATTTTTTGCGGGTTTATCGAAACTACCATACGAGCAGAGCATTGGGCGAAAGTTAGTACATCTCTGCTCAACTTGGCGGAGAAATATAAATACATGAACAAAATTTCGAAATTCTGGCGCCATTTGTTTGTAATCTGTTAATATCGGAGGTTCAAATTCAATGTTTTTATTTTAAATAGACCTAATTACAGGCACTTTTGAGGCTCTAATTGCAAGGTTCCAAATTGTGGGTCCTATGGAGAAGAACCGGCAAGAAACTCCATGGATATACTCATTTTAAAATAGGTTATTGTTTATTACATGAAATTCATTCAAATAATGTGAGTATAATGTAGGTTAATATAAGAATAAACAAAAGATTAAAAGTGAGAATATTGCCTTTAGAAGTAAGTCTAAAAAGAGTTGCCATTGTAGCAGGGCCGTAGCCAGACTGTGTAGCCAGGGCAGGCTCATAAAAATTCAGGGCAGGCTGAAAGATGTTTTTTATTTTTAAATAATAATAATAAAACATTTCTATCGAACCATACAGTCCATGTTATACACAAAACATTATTATCAAATATAAAGCGACTGCGCTAAATCTACCAGAAATCGGCGTTATATTCGAAGTTGCTACGTCCACTGTAATAATCACATTTTTCCACTTATGCAAACTATACCTACACATTGTAAAGGAAACCTGAGCAAAGTTGACTTGTTTTTGACATAATTCTCCAAATTGCATGGACACCCGGCTAACATACTAGTTATTTCGGATTTTGCCCTACAGTAGTGTTATTTGAAAAAGTCCCTCAGAACCTAAACAGCAGTAACACGAGCGCAGCGAGCGCGAATTTTCACAGAAACATGACGTCAAATGATGAGCTTATTAAGGCTTGCGCCTTGAGGTTAGGTTAGGTCTTTACAAAATATAAAATTGTTACACGGAACATACGCTAGCAAAAAGCAATCGAGGATTTTGTAAACAGCGCGAGCGAAGTGAGCGCGAAATTTTTTAATGTATTTGGCGGTTTCGGTTTTTCCTCTTTATAAGATTAAGATAAATTAATGCAAAATAGTAGTTGCTTTTAATGTCCGCCAAGCACATAGACCAAACGAGGGTTGAATGTATGTATGTATGCCGTTGTATTTTGCCTTGTAAGGCGCGAGCGAAGCGAGCGCGATATTTTTGGACAGTGTATGAAAAACTGAGATAGATCATTACATTAAACCCTAAAACAATCTTCATAAATACATTACATTATCTGGGACGCACTGTAAGGCAAGAAAAATAGAAGACGTAGAATAAATGATAAAGAGATTTGACGACGTTTTTCTATTAATTAAAAAATTAAAAGCGATTAATCACCACAATTAAACCACTTTTAATTAAATCAATCAACTTTAGTTGCTTACTTGCTTACTAATTTATTAACTTATATAATTGCTGAAAATGTTCTGCCTACCCCTTCGGGGAAATACAGGCGTGATGTTATGTTATGTTATGAAAATGTTCTGTTAAAAAATAACATTATCTGGGAAAATTCATTAAGTCTGAGCGCACCCCCGATGTTAGTGATAAAAAAACCAAAATTTGTGAAACACTTTCCAATGACCGTCTCTGCCCCTTAAATCTACTACTAATACTAGTAGTGATGTGATTATAACGATTTCGGAAGTACTAAGGTCGAGGTTGAGGAGGAGGTAAATGCCCCCATCTGGATCCGTGAGTAGTATTGTACTACTGTTGTAACTCAATAATTACGCGTAGAAATTTCGAAATCCTTAGCAAGCTTAGGCTAGTGGTTAGGGCAGGTTCAAGGATCTAGACTATGGATCTAACGAGAATGATCCAAATTTTCGTACGTGGCGTACCCCTGGCTACGGCCCTGGCTATTCAGCCACGCAACTGACCCAATATTTGGTATTCGAATATACTATTCGTTGCAAGTTGCAACACTAGTTTACACATTGTGGTGTTGAAGTATGTACAAAATAATCAATCAGAATAATAAAAAAATCCACTGAACATAGGTATGTTCAGTGGATTTTTTTATTATTCTGATTGATTATTTATTATTTAGTAGGTAGGTACCTACTTTGCAATATTTCGGAAAAGCATCAAAACGCGTAAGACAGTATTATCTTGTAGCAAAGTTCACACGCACCGTCACAAACACAGAAATAAGTAGGTATTACTAATTACTGAATTACTTACACGAGTGGGGAAGGTCCGACTGCGAGTACAGTGTAGACCAGTGTGTACCATTAGTCCATTACCCAATAATTAGTTATTTTTATATTATATCATTGCCATTACCTACCTAGTCTCTACGAACAAAAAACAAAAGGCGATCTCTTGTTTCTGACAATTGCTGACCATCTGTGTATCAAAACAAAAAAATTGTAAAGAAAGCATGATCAATGAATCTTTGTTTATGTCGACTCGGTTGCAATACCCCTCTCCTATTTCTGTGCAATACCCCAAATGGGTTTTTTTTGTTTTACAAAATTAATATCTCTCTACAACTGTTTAGTAAAGCCATAGTTTTATATTAAATTTTGTTATACTATTTACTAGTACAGTAGTACAAATCAGATACTACGCGTAGAAATTTAGAAATCATTAATAGCTCAGAGGCTAGTGGCCAGGGCAGGCTCAATTTTTTCCGCGGTGTACCCCTGGCTACGGGCCTGCATTGTAGGTATGTAGGAGCTGACCTGTCCCGACAGACGGCACCCGTTCACGAGTATGACGCGAGCATCAGCCATCGCTTAACTCAACCATATTGAAGGGAACCCGATACTAACGCCACCATCAGCATGACAGACTCATACTGCTAGACAATAAATAGGCAGGAATATATAGAATTTATATACATAGTTTGCTCTCTGTTAGCCCGTATCAGGTCACGGCCTAATGCCTAAGGTCACACGTGAGTTCACGTGACTCCTAATCGTTTTGCACAAGTTGTACCATATCACACACATTGACTCGGGTTAATTTTATTATAAGATTGAACCTTAAGTCATTGAGCTTAAAGTTCAATTTGTAATGCTTCCGAAATCCAATTCCTACTGAAGTTTGCATGCATTTGCAGTAAAAAATCACAATTTTGGTGGTTTGGTACAGTCTAACAAAGCAATTAGTATACAGGGTCTCCAGATATAGATGAAGATTTCTCAGGAAGTTATTATAGAACGGTTTGATTAGGGGTTTGTATAAATATAGTTTAACTTTGTCCATTATTAAAATGATATTTCACTCAGAAACATCCATAATCTTCTGAGAAAACTTCATTTATATCTCTCTACCCTGTATACCAATTGCTTTGTTAGACTGTACATACTTCATGTAATAATTTGTAAAAACACTCCCTGGATTTAAATCCTAGGACAGGAGAGTAAGTACTCAATGTAAATGAAAATGGTATGTAATTAGTCTTTGCTGTTTTTATCAAGTGATTTCAGTGCTTTAGTACTGATTACACATTTTATAGTCCTTATCTCAATCTAAATCCAATTAAATCTGATAATAAGACATAAATATTATATGGCTTTTGTTTAGAAACAGGGTCTTATCAATAACAACGGAGTTTGCATTTTTCAAAGTCCTTATATAATTGAATGGGTGTAGAAAATAACTACACATTTCCTTAAAATGTATTATTAAATTGATACCTGATATTAGCTCCAACCATCATGTGCAGTATGGCCAGGAGCTCATCCCTGGAGATCTTGCCATCATTGTCCAGGTCGTACATGGAGAAGGCAACTGTAAAAATAAAGTTTTCTTTTATAAAACAACTAATATTTGTTCAAAAGCCAAATTAAAATTCTTTATTTGCAGTTCTTCTTCTATCGTGTCGACATGAGCTACATAATTATAATAAATAAATAAATATCTTTGGGACACTTCTACACAGCACCATCCAGTCCCAAACCCAGCAGAGCCTGTGCTATGGGTACCAGACAATGGATACAACACTTATATACTTTTTTTTAATAGCTCATGCCGTGGGGAAAAGATTAGCCAGTCAGCAGGTTGGTAGCGGGGCTGACTGCCCAGGGTGCGCCGGACGATCAATTAAATATCGTCACTCGTGGAGGCTCTTTTAATGCACCCCATTTGCAGTAAACAGGATACATCCATAAAATGTTGTTACACAAAAAAAAAAAAACAAGGCCAAGGCTATAGCTATAAATAAATAATAATATAGCTATAGAAATATTGTGTAAATATCAGAATAATCATCCTAGAAGGTTCTAGAATTTATATAAGTGATAAGTTCTGCCAGGAACTGAATGACAGATAAAAACAAGTTCAAATGTCAACCATTTAACTGCAAAAACTTGTAAACAACCATATCCACAATTTTAACATAACAACATAACATCACGACTGTATTTCCCCGAAGGGGTAGGCAGAGGTGTAATAGTACACCCAAATTTCACCAGTTATGTTATAGTCCCATGTAATTGTACTATGGGTACTAGACAGTGGATATAATACTTATTTACTTTTTTTTTTGTAAATATTTCCTTACAATATATAAGAAACACCCAGACCAACACAAACACTTATGTTCATCACATAAATATTTGTGTCCTGTGGGAATCGAACCGACAAGATCCTTAACACAAAATAATACAGTTTTTTACACTTACATCTCAGTTTCTCATCCCTGCTATTAAGCTTGTTCTCCCTATTCTTTCTGATAGGCCTGAAGTGTGCCAGCACCCTCATAAACTGCAGAAAGTTGACTCTGTCATCATGACTTTCAGCAAAGAATGAGTGGACAATACGCTCGCTCAGCGGGTTGATAGCCAGCTCTGGGATCCTCAAGAAGTCTTCCCTGGACAAAGTGCCACAGTCATTCTTGTCTAATGACGTGAAGCGGGAGTAGAGCCTCTCGATTTGGTTTGGTGTGACTGTAAAGTATAAAAAATAAATTATATGCATTATTAAACAATTATGAAGATAAATAATTGTGTGGCTTGGATTTTGAAGGCAGTAAATATGGTAATATCACAGTGTAGTTATCTGTTTCATACAGTACTTCAACAAAAATGTATATAAATAAATAAATAAATAAAAATTGACATTGACAGTTTTTAAAGTCAACTCGGGACATTGTTTGACAATTTTGAAGGCAGCTTGGGAGACTTAACTCTCGCTTTGGACGACTGTGGTAGTATAGTGACATTTTAAAGCAGTTGGCAAGCCTGGTGACCCAGACGTGGTTGTCACAGAGTGCTTCCACAACTTCATTTTGATTTGATCCTGTGATATTTCTTTACCTATGTGGTCTAGTGGTTCGAGTGTCGGACTGCTGATCACGAGGTCGTGGGTTCGATTCCCACAGGACACAAATATTTGTGTGATGAACACAACTGTTTGTGTTGGTCTGGGTGTTTCTTATGTATTATAAGTATGTATTTACAAAAAAAAAAGTATATAAGTATTATATCCATTGACTAGTACCCATAGCAGAAGCTCTGCTTAGTTTGGGACTAGATGGTGATGTGTAAAGATGTCCCAAAAGTATTTATTTATTTTATTATTATTATTTATTTATATTTCTTTAATGTTGTTGCATTAGTTGATAAAGATTTTGATTTTGAAACATTGAGACTGTGATCATGGGAAGGCGAAGGCCTATGTCAGAATAAGCTGTGAGCTATGGCTGATCAAGAAGATTATGGCAAAATAAATATTTTATCTATTAAGATAGAACCAAATGAAGAACAGCTGATTATTGTTTACATATAAAATCCAAATTACAATTCACTAATTCAAGCGATCCTATATATTATTCAGCGAATTTAATTCAATGGAGCAGTATCAACTCAATCAACTCAGCCTATCACAGTCCACTGCTGGACATAGGCCTCTCCAAAGTTGCGCCACAACGCTCGGTCCTCTGCCTTCCGCATCCAGTCCCCCCAGCCACATTCTTTAGGTCGTGGGTCCACCTGGCAGGGGGGCGCCCTACGCTGCGTTTGCCGATACGCGGTCTCCACTCAAGGACTCGTCTGCTCCAACGGCCATCGGTCCTTCGACAGACATGGCCAGCCCAAATGGAGCAGTAATATACTATAAAAACAAAAAACAAATACTTACACCCAGTCTCCTCTTGAATTTGAGCTATTTCTTCTTCGCGTAACAAAAGCGACGATTTGTTACCCATTTTAGATACGCTTAATTTTGCACGACCACTAAAAGACCATTTACTTTACAAGCAACTGATAAGATTGATCTAAAACCTCGTTATGTTGGATGTATTTACGGATATTATGCACAAATTCCACAACACTCGACAGCGGATTTTAGGTTATCTCACATTCACAAAACGGCACAAAGACCAAAGGGCAAAGTTCACTAATTGAATACTAGCACAAGTAATATTTAGCTGTGTATCTTTTAACTTTCGCTGCTTCAGCTTCAATCAATAAAAATGATTTTTTGACATAATTATCGCCAAATTTTAATATTGAGAAAAGGGAGGGAATTGATTGGTTGTAATTTCGCAATTGTGTTTTGTCTCTATTTAACAGTATTTGAGTAAAGAAGAGAGAAAATTAATAAATTTCTTTCAGATTTCTTTTGATTTGAGATGACGTTGACGTTGGTGATGAAAATGAAAATGTCAACGACAACTTGACAATGACATCGTCAGCTGGTTTGATAGTTCAGAAACCTTGGAAAATACACAGAACATAACAAAGCAATTCTGTAAAATATGTTATAAATATTAATAAAATTTCACTTTACGCTTAATTTTCAATGGTTCTCGTACACACAATATTTTTTTACAGGATTTTGTGAGACGTTACACCGTTTTGTTGTCGTTATTTTCAGTGTTCGTTCGTTATTTCAGCCTTCAAAAATTTCAGTTTCCATGCAATCAAAAAAGGTTGCATAGATACTGAAATCCTGAAAATTGTTATGTCAAAATTATGATAGTTACGCACCAATTAATAATAACAAAGTTAGTGTTTTTCATTCGAAATATAGGAATTACCTTTTCTTAAAATGAGTACTGCCGTACTGAAACCATCAGAGCCACGTCCTTCTGAGCAAATACAATCGGATCAAGAAACTTCCGGTCAGCTAGACACAGTGGAAGAATTAAATGAAAATGTGCCTAGTGAGATTTTTGAAAGTCCATTCGAGGAAGAAAGCTTTGTCGAAATACCATCGAAAATATTTGGTTTAAAGGAAGTATTAGAGCCGCTAACCATACCTTCGCTAAATAATGCGATTTATGAACTGGGTGTAGTAAACATGTGCTGGCCGGACATAGATGAACCAGTATTTGAGACTCGGACATGCTTTCCACCAAGTTATTACACGAACAGTACGAAAGAACGTTTGCTTCTTGCATATGCCGAGAATTTCCGGCGACAGTATAATTTTCATTTTAAAATGCGGAAACCTTTGTTACTGCAAGTTCCTAACGAGTGTGGTTTGCAGGTAGTTTATATTTTCATCGGTTCATAATATGAACACTAGATGGCGTTACGAACATTCTTTGAAAATGATGTTTGCTGATGATGATGGTAATATGAGATTATCAAGTATTCTATTTTCCAGAAAATGGTGTGTACTTCTATAAGGCCGACTAAACTATGCTTCGCTAAAACCAACAACTGGCAGGGAGTTGCAGAACTGGTGTCGGATTTCTTTGACTATGAGCCGTTAACCAAGCCTGTTTTACATGTGAGTAATAGATTGTAAGTTTTATTTTATACCTCCTAATCTTGATATTTAACGTATTACTGTGTACGCAATTACGGAATACTTCATAATATTATACGATTCTTCAATTCTAATATGTCTACTTGCCGATAGATGGCGTGACTTGTGTTGATTTGTAATATTTTGTACAACTTTTAAAATCTTAAATAAAAGGCAAGTTATATTCAAGCGGTAGGTACTGTGGTAAATCTTGGACAGTCTTTGTGTTGCTTAAAGTTATAAATCTCAATTATCAAAATCTAATATTTCTGAATCAGCGCAATATTCCTTCGTCATCAGCCCATTACTGTCCCTGCTGGGCACGGGCCCTCTTTTCTGATTGAGAAGGTTAAGAATTTGGTCCACCACGCTGGCCTATTGCGGATTGGTGGACTACACACACATCGAGAACTGTATGGAGCACTCTCAGGTTTGCAGAATTCCTCACGATGTTTTCCTCCACCTTTAAAGCAAGTGATAATCAAATTCTGATCCGAGTGCTGATTCCGAGTTTGAAAGTCGAATGCGTCGACTTTCATTCAGAAATCAGTCGTTCCTCCTCGTTTCCGACAGGGGCGCTACTGATTTATGAATGAAAGTCGACGCATTCGATAGCGTTTTCGGTAGCGATAACGTAAGTTTCAATCTCGGAATCAGCACTCAGTACATGAATTCGAAAAGTCAGAGGTGCGTGCGGGCCGGGTCTGATCTTCCTGCATGGAAGAAGTGCCGGTTTACACATTTCTTAGTATAAGCCACTTCAATTTGAGCCGCCCCTCCCTTCTTCCTACCTTGAGCTTAATCACTCACTTGTATCTATTTGCCGCGGTATTTATTAAGTAACAAACAATTTAACTTATTTGGGTATGCACCTATGTAGGTTAGGTACTGTATTGAAAAGTGAAATGATATCTGCCGCCCCTAGGCCCCGGCCTATTGGCAATTCCAGCACTGCATGGAAGGCAAGCGTGCAAGCTTGGCTGTCCTTATCTAACAAACATAAAAAAGGCACTTTCTGATCAGCTTTGTATTAACCGTAAGCTGTACGAGTATTATTTGCGGCCTGATTTAAAGAGTATCGAAATAAAAACCGCATACAGGAGTTGTACAGGATTCTTTGAAAATTTAAGATAAAGGTTTCTCTCTCAAAATATAACATAAGCCGATAATGAGCTGCTCTAAAAGTTGCTATTTCAGTTCAATATATGTATGTATTTTCTAAGTGCTTGTCTCAAAATGGAGCATAAATTATTTAATATAAGCTTATGCCCGCGTATAATTCGGCTTATTACAGAAAGACGTTATCACGCATCCCTCGGGAACTGCCCGGGATAACAAGTAGCCTATTTGTTAATCCGGGTTATGGTCTATCTGTGTTAGGGTTGCCAACTGTTTTTCTGGAAATGTTAGTGTTTTTCAGGCCAAGGCATGAAAAATATAGAATACTGAAAGAAAATATAGTATTTTTAGATGAAAGATCTAATGATTAGTTGAAAACAACTTTTTTTAACGAAAACACGATGACTATTTTCAGAGCGTTTTAGGTTTTTTCACTTTTTTCTTTTTACTTAATCACTATGGGTTTTTAAAAAAATGTATAGTTAAGGTGCTTATGAAGTACTTAAGTTGCAATCATAAATTTTGCTGTATGTGTTGCAGTTACGATAAAAATTAAAACAAATATAGGTGTAGGAGAGGGTAATAAATGCACTTAGGGTTCTCAAAGGCAATACAAAGAGGTCTATGGAAACCTGATGTTGCATGAAGTGAAAATTACTTATGAAACCTAAAAACTATCTACCTGCAGGAAAATTAGAAGCACATTGTAGCTTCGACCTAAATATAGTATTTTTGCATACTATACAAGATGTCAATCTGTTTGACGACTTCTGTGGTCTGGTGGTTCAAGTGTCGGACTGCTGATAGCGAGGTCGTGGGTTCGATTCCCACAGGACACAAATATTTGTGAGATGAACCATTCGTGTTTGTGTTGGTCTGGGTGTTGCTTATGTATTATAAGTATGTATTTACAAAACAAAAAGTATATAAGTATTATATCCATTGCATAGTACCCAAAGCACAAGTTCTGCTTAGTTTGGGACTAGATGGTGCTGTGTAAAAATGTCCCAAAAATATTTATTTACTTTATTTCTAGAGCTAATGATAAAAATGTGCTAGATCATATAAAAATACTTAACCTAATAATTAACTTAATAACCAAATTTTCACTTGAAAACATTAGCGAGTGTTTGAGAATAAATCCCGAACGACTTTGAGAAAATGTCACCAGCGGCATTGACAATATGCGGAAAATTCTGCATATTTTTTTGCTGTTTTCGCACGGGTCGTTTTTGTTTCGCGCGCGACATCCGGGGAAATTTATATATTTACAAATAGGTATCTAAATAAAAATGTATTTTCTGATACAGATTTTTCTATTGATTCCTGTTCAGTATCAGTGGTATAGTAACCTCCTTAAATATGGCACGGATACAGATCAACTGCTTGTATATTTCTTCAACAGTATACATATAGTACGCCGGGCCAAAACATAGTAAAATACTATTTATACACGGTTGGGAACCCTAATCTGTATGGACTGTATGCATGCAATTTCATCAAATTAGCAGCATCATCCGATTAGCAGTTTCAGTTTCAGCATAATTGAAGACAAACAAACATCCATTCATACTTTCGCATTTAATGAATAATAATATCTTTTACTGGGATTGACAGTTGACAGATTGCTGGCTCCTTACTTTTTAGGGTTCCGTACCCGAAGGGTTCCAAACGGGACCCTATTACTCTCGCTACGCTGTCCGTCCGTCTGTCTGTCACAGGGCTGTATCTTTTGAACGGTAATAGGTAACCGGTTGAAATTTTCTCAAAATATGTGTTGCTATGAGGTGTATCACGACAAATACTAAAAACAAAAAAAAGCTTAAAACCAAAGGGGGTCCCCATACAAGAAACCTCAAAAAACATGCATTTTTTTCAATGTTTTTGTTCCTGCTCTATATTCAAAACGGTAATATATACCAGCGTCAAACTTGGTCAGATTATAGTGCATATTATGTAGTTCAACAAATACTAAAAATAAGACAAACATAGACATATGTGGTGGTACCTGCGTAAGAAAGACATGCAAAAATGCATATTTCGCGCACTGTACGTTGATGTCTTTTGGTAAACTCTCGTAAACTAAATCAGTTTTTATGGGGTATCCGGTCGTTGAGAGGTACGGAACCCTTACTGCGCGAGTCCAACTCGCACTTGGCCGGTTTTATTATTATAGCTGGGTTTCACTTGCATCAGACGACAAGCACAAAATATCTAGGTAGTAGGCATGCTTACTTTTTGATATTTAGATTAGAATGTATTTTTTTACTATCCTGCCGTTGTCTAGTTAATTATTCTATGTTGTGTTACAATCAACTTGTTCAATTGAAGCAGTAATTTAGTTTTTTCAATTAAGTTTTTTGGGAGCTGCGTCCCTCCATGTCGGCCATTACTAAATCAATCAAGTATGTTTACATTCCAACAGGTTGGCTAATACAAGTTTCTTTGAAGCCTTTGTTGGTTGTTATCTGCGCCGGCTTCAATATAATTAGAGCCTTTTATATAGATAAGTGCAACTTAATTTTGTTAAGTGGTCTTCTATTAATGAATAGGACATCATTCGTTTAGGCGTCCATCTCAACTTATCATCATTAGGGTAAATAAAACAGTTTCAAATTAAGGTTCAATCAAGTTTAATCATTCAACATTTTCGAGATCACAAGTCGCGATAAGAGAATTTATAATCCAATATTTAATTTTGTACAAAATATCATCTCTCAAACAATTTTTCAGTGGAGCTAATATAAATGTGAAATGCAAATCAACGATCTTCTGAAGGAGATACAATTTTTGAACTTTTTTTTCTAATAGATTCATCGCGGCTGAGTGTCGCCGCCAACTTACATCATTGGACAATCTCTTATAACATTAAGATAATACACTCTAATAATTAGGAATGTACTTACAATAATAATAATCTCTCAATAATTTATAATTTTGATCACAGTGTCCTTAACTGTTAACTTTAACGTATAATACAATTCCGAGTCGACACGTCGAGCCGACGTTGTCTACAATATACATAATATATAAAATACTGAGCAATAGAAAACAATTACACAACGAGTGCCTAGCTAACGCAATAGAGTCATCTATATCTTAACAATATTACCTTGTTCTTACGATTGGCACAACAATATATTCGCATCCTTTCAATATTTGGTATCGGCCGGGAGGTGTCGCCACGCGCCGCGGCTGGGCCACGCCACACACACGCCACAAGTAGGTACTCCTCACACACACCACACACGCTACTATTCAGTGAACGGTTGAAAGGACGCCGTGCGTGACTTAGTATAAGTTTGACTTGAGGTAGAACATAGGGATCCGACTATAAACTATAGTAAGGGTACAACTAGGAATGTAATCGTCAAATGGCAACATACAGCGGTACTATCTAAACTAATATTTAACAAGTTTTGTGTGCATCGGTAAGTGAAAACGCAGATATATAACATTCAATTTACAACAGGTATAACTATCTACCCATCAAGTTTCACATAGACTTGGAAACAGATCAGCCGACGCCGCATGAGCCGACAGGTGCCCGTGAGCTGCGCACGCGCAGGGCCTCCGTCGGCTCGCCTGGCTCGGTCTTAAGTCTTACGAACTAAAGAATAATGCATAGCTTTTCTTTTAGAACAAAGAAATTACGCAAATTTGGCTACACATATCACAAGTGAACGCTTACTGGCGACGACGTAACTATGTACATAATTGAAATATTCCCTGTAGCGAGCGGCAGTTGTTGCGGGCGTCTACTTGCGGCGGGCGGCGTGGTCGGCGGGGAGCGCCGGGTGGGGCGGGGGGGCACGGCGCGCGCGCAGGTTGTGCAGCAGCGCGCGCAGCTGGTGCACGTGCATGCGCGTGACGCTGGGGTCGCCGCTGGCCTCCAGCCACGCGAGGAACTTGTCGCCGTGCTCCAGCGCCTCGGCTGCGCCTGCCTCCCACTCGCTACTCGCCGGCGAAGCCGACCGCGTGTCCGCGCTCGCCGACTGGTTGCTGTTGTTGAACAGCAGGTTGTCGAGCACGGTGCGTGCTTTGGTCTGGCTTCGGCTCGATTCATGGATCCTCTCGGGGGTTGGTTCTTTGTTCTCGGTCCCGATTTCTGGACTAGCGGCGGGCTCGGCAACTCGTGGCTCCACACTGGAGGTGCGGTGGGGCTCTGGTTCATTCTGCGAGTGTATATGCCCTGGACTAGTTATCACCCCTCGCTCCTCTTTTTGTCCTTTAGTGAGATGAGAATAGAGAATGTTTTCTGCTGACTTATCTTTTGGCACCTGTGCGGCGGATTTGTGTTTGTCCTCTGGCAGAGGCATCGCTCCACCGAATTGTTTGTAATATTGCCACAGCCAGGAGTTTCTGTTGTAGTCAAGATGTGAGTTGATAGGTGCAGCAGCGGCCACTGGCTTATGCGGAAGGATGGAAGGATCACTTGATTTCCCGAGCTGTAGTGGGTGCGCAGTCGTAGTCTGCGCCGTCAAATCGAGCATGGCTTGTTGCGTCTTGAGCCAGTACCATAGCGTGTCATCAACTGGTTGGTTGGCTGTAGATGAGTGTGTCGTGCTGTGGTGATTCGATTTTGACAGGCTCGTGCGGTATGGATCCGAGTGGTGATGAGTCTTGCTACGATGGTGATGCTTGCCATCGTTTAAGTTAAGCACGCCGTTGTGAGCAGGCTTCGGAGATCGAACAGAGCGCAATGCACGACTTGCAGGTTGAGCAGATAACGCCGATAATCCAGGGTTCAGTTGAGCGAGCAAGGTCAAGTTGGTGGCGATCTCGTTGAAGCTGAGACCGAGGTGTGAGTGTGTGAGGCCAGGCAAGTGAGGGAGGCCTGACAGCGGGCTAATAGCACTCATAGATACGCTGGCACCGGGATCTGGTCTACGCTCGCGAGGGATGTGGGTTGTGGGGGATGGCTCGGTGCGTTTGGTGGTGAGTTCGACGGGTACATCGATGGGGGGCGTGGGTTGCTGCACGATGGGGGCTGCGCTGACGGGTGCGGAAAGATCGAGGCCGGTGGCGATGGGAGAAGGTGGCGCGACCGGAGATTCGGTGCGCGCACGTTTTTCTGGCGGCTCGCCGTCGTTGCTTTTATCCGTATCAGGCGACGAGAGGCGCGAGGTCATGTAACGTAGCTTGTCCTCGTTCTTGCACCAGCCGCGCAGCGTGGACTCGGGCACGCCGATGTCCCGCGCCACCGAGGCCTTGGACTCGCCGTCGTTGACGCGTTGGATTGCCTCGATCTTGTCGCTGGGCGTCAGTGCACGCATAGGACGCTTGCCCTTGGTCGCCATTGTGGCTTCGCGTTTGCTGTAACAAAAAATAAACTTTATTAAAGATATAATTCGGTTTGACTTTTGTTATACTTGAGCGGCTGGTTATTCCTAAAGTGGTTGTACTTTTAAATATCATTGGTGGTTGGTTATTCCATTGGATAGACTGACTCTGTGATACGAGTAATAATATCTATCGATATGTTATTCAACTCTTGTTTTTTCATCTCATCTCAGAAATTAATAAAAAAAACCGGCCAAGTGTGAGTCGGACTCACGCAGTAAGGGTTCCGTACCACCAATCGACCTGATACCACATAGAAACCGATTTAATTTACGAGAGTTTATCAAAAGACATCAACGACCATACGCGAAAAGTGAATTTTTGCATCTCTTTCTTATGTAGGTACCACCACATATGTCTATTTTTGCCCTGTTTTTAGTATTTGGTGCTAAACTACATAGTATGCACTATAATCAGACCAAGTTTGACGCTGGTATTTGTTACCGTTTTGAAGATAGAGCAGGAACAAAAACGATGAAAAAAAATGCATGTTTCTTGTATGTGGACACCCTTTGATTTTAGACTTTTTTTAGTTTTTAGTATTTGTCGTGATATACCGCATACTAACACATATTCTGTGAAAATTTCATCTGGTTATCTGTTACCGTTACAAAGATACAGCCCTGTGACAGACAGACAGACGGACGGACGGACAGCGTAGCGAGAGTAATAGGGTCCCGTTTGGCACCCTTCGGGTACGGAACCCTAAAAACAAGTTTAATAGGATTAAACAAAAAGCTATTATTTTTATTTTATCAAGTATGAAATTTAATCCCACGTTTTGAGTATAATTCTTTTAGGCCTAGCTTGTGCACAAGTCAATGTTTTGATAATTTTTAGTAGCAAAATATTTTAAGACGTTGCAGTTTGCACCGAAACAGAAGGGGGTAGATATAAACAAATATCAAAGTACCTAAATGATGAGTAACCAATGAAAAGATTTATGCGTTACGTAGTTACGGAGTTTCCAGAACAGTGTTGTAATAATCCGCCATGACTACAATAAAACAACAGAACGACTTTGATTTCTTTACAAATTACCTACATTATTTACATAAAAAACAAGTGAAGTGACATCTAACGCCTTAGTACCTAATTTATCTGAGTTAAGCACTTGAACTGCGTCCCGAATGTCCCGATAGGTACATTCAATGTTGCACAACAATTTTTTTTTTTTTTTTTTAAATTTATTCCTGACCATGGATACATGTCCTTCAGTCGTAATCATTAAACATATTAACATTGTACTTATATCCTAGTAAAGTGATGGAAACTTTACTAGGTTTCTGAGGGGATGATGAGATAATACGAAAGTCATGTTTTTCAACTTTGTACCATTTATCCACACTTGTACATGTTAACGAGCACTCAACATTTAATAATCCACCATTATTACACATTAAAACTCGAAGAAACACAAATTTTGGAAAATAATAAAAAATCTACAACACGATCTTTACGAATTTTCCCGCCAACCGTTGCACAACAAACTACATTAATATTGCCACTTAATGTTATTACAATAAAATGACGAAAAATGTACATAACTGGCCGCAAAGTCCGCAAACACGTTTACAACTGTTGCCATAAACAAAAATGTTTACGCGGGAAGCTATAAAGTTACGAAAAGATAAACAAAAAGAAGACATAAAATTATGACCTACGACAACAGTAGGCGGCAAAAGTTGTCGGGTCGTTGACACGGTGACCTTGCGAGCGGTTAGCGCGCCTCCGCCGGTCGCCGATAGATGGCGCTGAGCGACCAAACGTTTACATTGCGTGTTTATTTTTGTATCGAAATGGAAAAGTTGTTTGCGATGTTTATGTCATCTGAAAATTGTAGTACACTTGAAAGTTGTACGCGTCGTAATTTTGGAATTACTTAGTGAAAATGGCGATTAACACGTGAAATCAGAAGAAATAATGTAACAGTTCTGTTAAAGCAGTTTTAACTGTGTTTACCGCATTCGGTTTGAAATTCAAGTCTGCGTAGAAGCCCAGGAACAAATATGGAAATATGATAATGTAGGTAGGTACCTATCTCACCAGTTTGTAATTTTCTCGGACATTGTTTTAGAATAATACGAAACTACTTAGCCTATAGCCTACGAAGGTAAAAGTTTACAGAAGCTATTGCAAAATAAGTCCCTGTTATAATATAATTAATAATATTATTACTGATTAAGCGAAAGAGGTGTATCAGGATCGTAGCTGGTGGAAATCCATAGTCTCTGCCTACCCCAATGGGAAACAGGCGTGATAATATGTATTTATGTATGTATGTAATATTATTACAGGAATACCTGTAACTGGCAAATAAAGGGCCTAGTTTTTACTGTATAATTTTTTTGATTGTTGATTTTGCAAGGATTTTTAAGTTTAGAGACGTTTGTGTGTTTTATTAAAGCTAGGTCCTACCATACTACAACCATACTACTATTTTTTACGTGATAAAGTGACTAAATTATACAATTAATGTTTTTTGGAGGATCATATTTTTACTAGCGTTTTTTCGAACGAGTAACAAATGTTTCGATACAATTAATTAAAATAACAAATTCTAATTCTAATACGTTTATACGTATTTCAGTTTGGGTAAATAGTTTCATATTATTATACTATTTTCTGACTAGAGCCAATTTTATATTTATGGTAGTGTTTTCAAAGAGGAGAGGTAGGTAACACAAAACCTATATTATTTTTAAAGGCTATTCTAAACTAACTATTCTGAACTGTGTGTGAAGTTGAATCTGAACATGTCCGATATTTGGTCAATTTACCATAATCTGAGACTGCAACTCTGAAGCTATACTAAAATATATGTATTTTTTTTTGTTTTTATTTCTTCTCTAAATTTACAAAAGTATAGAGACCAGAATTGTTAAAGCCCTTCCTAATGTCAAAATTTTATAAAAAGGATTGAAGCCCTTTTTAGTTTATGCAACTGTTAGGAACGATTATTAGTTGTGGTAAGATAGATTTTTTTACACAAGGTTTTATTTTTGCACAAGTTTTTATTTTTTGCACAAGTTTTTATTTTTACCCGACTGCGCCAGAAGGTTATTACACAAGGTTTTACTTTTACATAAATCCTTTTCACTGATACAACCCTAGAATTTATCAAAAGGCAGTAGCTACTGTTTGTCTGGGTAGATTGTGTCAATCTTATGAAACTTTTCACTTTCAAAGAACAAAAAGTCCCTGCACTCACTTGATCTTGAAGCACCTAGCAACACAGTGATAAGAGGTGTGAAAAACAAAGTTTGCAACTTACTTGCGAGCCAGCGGGGGCACGTGTGCTGTGTTTACAATTTTTGACAGGGAAGCCGTTATTGCGATATTATAAACGGCCCGTGAATGGAGGACTCCGGCCAATAAAATATAGCTGGGATGCGCAGTGCGCGGCACGTGTACACACAAGTTCCAGTTTCACTGATCAGTTGAGCACAAGTCACTGAGCGGCTGAGCGGACAGCGGAGGCGCGGTTCGCAGAGACGTGCGTCGCGGCGCGCGCGGAGCCACTGTGTGGCCGGCGTGATAAGGCCGCCCGGCCCGCGGCTCGCGTCCGCGGCCGGCCGCTCCTCTCCTTTGTGTCCGTCCGTCACCCCCCCGGCGCCGAGCCCCCCGCGATCTTGCCACCTCCTCGCCAATTCCTCTGACATTCGAGCCGCGCTCACCGGCCCACCTATCTCCCGCAATATATTAACTCGATTAATTATTAATTTTAACGCATCAACTTTCCCAGCGAAAAAATCGCCACCTCCAAATTGGAACTTTTTCCGACGTCAACTTGCGGTCGTTGGACGAAAGTTTTCTCACAATCGTGGTGTTCCACAACTTTTCTAAGTGGCGAACTTTTTCTCGTAATAACGTCTCGCACCCGTCTACCAAGTAATAGTTGGCAACTAATTACTCTAGTTCTCGCGACTCGAGTCGCTCTCGATGTTTTTCAGTGGGTCGGAGAACAAACAAATGAAACAAAAACAATGTAGTTAGAGAGATGACAAGCGATGGACTCGCCTCATTGATATGCTACGAAGTCTCGTAGCGCTCGCTACGTTAGATATTATGATTATGATGTTACGTAGCAGTTAATTAATGCGTAGTCTTTGTTCCTTCCGTAGCTTTCTGGGTGATTAATGTTATGTATTATTTGTTGAAGGTGTTTGTGTTATGTTATCTTATTTATAACTTTTCGGAAACTTTTAAAGCTGTAATGGGTTCTTGTAAAAGCGTTCAAGGACGTTGCGTAGCAATAAATTGTATGCATGCAGAGATGTTTTATTTTAATGCATATAACCAATTTATTTTGTCGTCTGCCTTTGTAGTCCATAGTTCTTATTTTCAAAGACAATGAATATGTAATAAGGTTGTTCACGCACATATTGACACTGCAGTCGCTAATAAATAACATACACACACACGCATCATAGTAAGAATGTATTGTAGTGAAAGTGTTAATATTACGTGTTTCAGAGGCGCTAAATGCTATCGTTGACATTTACACTTATTGTCGCATAGTGTAGATCAGATATCGATTTCTATGTTCCTACGGCTATTGTCTTATTCAGTTGTATTATGTATACTAATGTATAGTATAGGTAACTTCGTCTATCAATTGCCGCAGGGGTGAGTAAAGCTACGATGTTCATCAATTATGGTACAATGCCTTGTTAATGAGAAATATGTAAGTAAATAAAATAAATAAATATTTTTGGGACATTTTTGCACTGCACTATCTAGTCCTAAACTAAGTAGAGCTTGTACTATGGGTACTATACAATGGATATGATACTTATATTTTTTTTTTTAGTAAATACATACTTATGATACATAAGAAACACCCAGACCAACACAAAAACTTATGTTCATCACACAAATATTTGTGCCCGTAGGAATCGAACCACTAGACCACAGAGGTAGTCTATATTACTACTACTATAGACTTCTTCTTCTTCCTCTATAGTGTCGACATGAGCTACATAATGATAATAGCTCATGTCGTAGGGAAAAGATTAGCCAGTCAGCAGGTTGGTCGTGGCTGACTGCCCAGTGTGCGCCGGACGTTCAATTAAATATCGTTACTCGTGGAGGCTCTTTTAATGCATTACCCCAACCCTACTATACTATACTAACCCTAGGTACTATAGACAATTTATCAACAATACCCTACAATAAGTGGTATTACCTGAGGATCCAATTCAGGCCCTTCAAACCAACAGCAATCCACTGCTGGACGTAGGCCTAGCTGTGCCACAACACTCAGTCCTCTGCCTACCGCATCCAGTCACCCCAGCTACCTTCTTCAGGTCGTCGGACCACATGGTTGGGGGCGCCCTACGCTGCGATTGCCATTATATTACATTATCATGTTTGACGACGTCCATGGTCTAGTGGTCAGAGTGTCGGACTGCTAATCACGAGGTCGTGGGTTTAATTCCCACAGGACACAAATATTCGTGAGATAATCTTAAGTGTTTGTGTTGGGCTGGGTGTTTCTTGTGTATTATAAGTACCTATGTATTTACAAAAAAAGTTTTAATATTATATCCAATGCCTAGTACTAGCTCTGCTTAGTTGTTGCAAAAATGTCCTAAATATTTATTTATTTATATTTGTAATGTACCTATTGTTTTTTTAAATAGTATTGCAGAATCAGTATGTTTGTCTTTTTTATTCATTTTATTAATTTCTTTGTTAGTTGTTTATATTTTTTGTACTTACCTACTTCGCTGCCTATCAATTTAAACCCAAAGGTTGACTGGTAGAGAATGCCATAAAGCGTTAAGTCCGGCTTATGTAGGTAAATTTTTGTACAATTATTTAAGTTAAATATATTACTCTCCTACTGCTACTGTAGGCACGGGCCTCTTCTCACAATGAGAAGGGCTTAGGGTCTATTCAGACGGCCTGCATTTGAACTGCAAGCTAGCTGCAAAATAGCAGTTTGGATGCGGTCTTGGTGCAGTTAATATAAATAACTACATCGAAACTTTCGACTGACTGCGCAGGTAGTCCATTTGCAGTCGGCGTCTAGTTTGAACAACTTTTTTTTTTATTGTGATAGAGATCTGCTCTTGACCGCAATCTAGACAGCTTTGTCAACATGTGGTCAACGATGGAGCGAGCAAACCTATTAGGTGCCGATTCATACCAGCTTTAAAGGCGTTAGACTAAAGCAGTCGGTCAAAAGGTTATATCAACTGCATCAAAACCGAATCCAATCTGTTATTTTGCAGCTAGCTTGCAGTTCAACACACCATCTGAATAGACCCTTAGTTCTTCACTGGCTTGGTTCGCATCTGTCGTGCGCATTGACCGCCTATACACACCATCAAGACTTTTACAAGCTTTTATTAAACTTGCTTCATTCGTTTGTATGAAAGTCTTTCCGATTCAAAATTTGAAACCCATTTTTCGACCACTTTCTAGCATCCCAATCAGCCGATTGAGCTGAAACTTCGCATAGGTACCTATGTTAGTCCGGTGACAATGCAATATTATGGTATAGTTACTATAGAGCTGGTCTGATGATGGAGTTGCAAGGCAAAGCATGTTTATATTTGATGAAGCAGTGAAGTGGTTTTCTCAGCACAGTAAATAAGTAAGCAAGTGTACTGGTAAGTCATAACCATATTGTACAGTACGGTAGACTAAAAATCGTTGTTTGTGGCAGTTTCACGGTCTGATGAGGCGTGACTGCACACTACACGGTGTTTGTCCGCTCGACTAACTGTTTTAGTTCGCGTCTGGTCGCACGCGCATGCTTTTGATTATTTTCTTTAGAAACACGTGTGAGCGGTTTTTGGTCGTGTTGTAAAATCTTTGATCTGAATATTTATCGTGCGTTATTTAGTTCGACGAGATAATAGCGTTCTCTATTGCCCTTTTTATTGTAAAATTTAAAAGCTATATCTCAAATAAGATCTGATTAAGCTTCTCGGAACAAATCAGAAGCCAGAACGGCTTCTGATTTGTTCCGCGTGGTGCCGGACACAATCCACCCCATCTCTTCTCTTGGGTGTTGTAAAAGGCGACTAAGGGGTTCACCAGAGGATGGGCAGCAGCGTTCTCTGAGTACTTATTCAACTAACTGCAATCTCCAACCCGCCTGCCAAGCGTGGCGATCATAGAAATAGATAGGTGGCGATTAAGTATGGCATATTCCCACCTTTTGGGGGAGACCTATGTCCTGTAGTGGACGTCTTTTGGCTGAAATGATGAAGCTTCTTGGATCTTTTTGGCTAACCGAAAAACAAAATGATATTTAGTCGTAACTAAATGATATTTTTGATGGTTAGTTTTAGTCGTCCTGCGACCACGAACGCTGCAAAGCTTTCGAAACATCAGGAAAACAGATTTAAATAAGATACGCGATATAATCCGGTTAAACTTGTTTTATTATATGTGTAGTGATTGCGAAAACCTAAGAAATTATTAAATGATTTTTTTGGGGTCCTTTTTACACTGCCAAAAAGTTCTATAATTGGTCCTAACAGGTTGTTTGGCACTAAGATCATAGCCTATTACGTAGTTTAAGCGAAGGTACGTTTTAGTCAATATAGGTACCTACAATACAACACGTTTTAAATCCTCATTTCCTATCAAAAAGAAAGAAAGTTTGTACCAACACATGTTGCTAATACAACCAGCTTGTTTGTAGGTATATTATTATGTTACTGCTGTGTTTCGAGCGTGTGCACGGAACGTATTCCTTTGCCAAGTTTGAAACGTACCCAAGTAGTATATATTCTATGCCCAAGTGTAAGAGAGAACAGCGAAACATCCAACTATCTTACATAACCATAGTTTGTACGCGGTCAAATGTTGACGACTGCTGATGACCAGATTGAAGAGGGGTTTTACCTACTTGCTGGTTTTTACGTCCAGTTGTGTGGTGTATAAATCTGTTTTCCTGATGTTTCGAAAGCTTTGCAGCGTTCGTGCTGCAAAGCTTTCGAAACATCAGGAAAACAGATTTAAATAAGATACGCGATATAATCCGGTTAAACTTGTTTTATTATATGTGTAGTGATTGCGAAAACCTAAGAAATTATTAAATGATTTTTTTGGGGTCCTTTTTACACTGCCAAAAAGTTCTATAATTGGTCCTAACAGGTTGTTTGGCACTAAGATCATAGCCTATTACGTAGTTTAAGCGAAGGTACGTTTTAGTCAATATAGGTACCTACAATACAACACGTTTTAAATCCTCATTTCCTATCAAAAAGAAAGAAAGTTTGTACCAACACATGTTGCTAATACAACCAGCTTGTTTGTAGGTATATTATTATGTTACTGCTGTGTTTCGAGCGTGTGCACGGAACGTATTCCTTTGCCAAGTTTGAAACGTACCCAAGTAGTATATATTCTATGCCCAAGTGTAAGAGAGAACAGCGAAACATCCAACTATCTTACATAACCATAGTTTGTACGCGGTCAAATGTTGACGACTGCTGATGACCAGATTGAAGAGGGGTTTTACCTACTTGCTGGTTTTTACGTCCAGTTGTGTGGTGGAATAAAATAGCCTCCACACGAGTGAAGAAACATGTTTATGTACGTGTGGCGTGTATGTCATCATCATTATCATCGCCAACCTATATCAGTCCACTGCTGGATATAGGCCTCTCCACACTCCAATAGCACGCCACTGATTTTGATCTTTGGTTTTTCTCATCCAGCTTAATGTTTGAATTTTGTTTCTCATTGTACTTTTGGTGAGTTGAGAATCTGGTGAATCATAGAGCAGCCAACAGAACCGTGATACTTCGTGTACAAACCAGCGCTAACGCAGGTACACACGGCTTCACATCAAGCTGTATTTTTCCAGTATAAGCTGACCTCGCATTGTATAGGTTTTCTTTACAACGCGAGGTCAGCCTTTACTGGTTTGGTACAGCTTGATGTGTAGCCGTGTGTACGCATGCACCTCAAACAAACACATTTCGCGGCATAGTCCAAGGTGCATAGTGTGCATGAGCGCTGGTTTATTCACTGAGGAGCACGGTTTTGGTTGGCTTCACTAGGATTATTCGCAGTAATTCGTCTATATTTTTAACTATGTCTGTGGTTCCATTTTAAAAGTTGTGAAGAATGATGAGTATGATGATGATGATGTTTTTGGCATCTTTTCAATTAGAATTACATAGTGCTGCGCGTAGTACCTACAAGTTAGGACAACATGCAACAAATGCTACTCATGTAACAATTGAAAATCATAATTTGTATCACGCATCGCCGTTGTTGAGTCGTATTTGTAAGCGGATCTTATATCAAGTACCTACGTAGGTACGTATATGCTTACCAAGCCCAATAGGTACCTATAGCCGCGAGTCGGCGGAGAACGTGTCGTATTTATTCCTAAGCGCGTATGCTGCCGTCGTGTGGCGCGATGGCGGCGGCTGTGTAGGTATGTTTTTGCGCCGAGGCCACACAAAGGCTCTCAGCTCTCGGCCTCAGCGACGACGGAGAGCCACGCCGAGCCGCGCCGCGATTTACGACGCGTCGCCCGCACTGTATTTCGGGCATTGGCGATGTATGTGATGTGGGAAGGCATGGAGGTGGTACTTAATAGTAGTTTATGAAACTGTTGCATAATAGGGGTTATTAAAACACGAGTGTGAGTTTAAAAACCGAGCCGTAGGCGAGGTTTTTAATAGTATCACACGAGTGTTTTAATACCTAATTATGTCAGTTTCATACACTATTTTATCTACACTCATACAATTTTAAATAAAATACCAAAGTCAAAATCTTGGTAACATTGTCGTTGTTTTTCTTGATTTCTCTGGTAAAAGATTGTTCGTCATTTACGTTGCTGCATCCAGAAATTCAGGCGGGGTCATATTCTCCTCAGTTCAGTATCACTGCTGTAGTCAGATATTTTGCCCAGAATAAAACTTTCGACATACAAAACCATAATAATAACGTAAACAATAACAATAAATTTACAAGTAACGATGACCAAATCCAGTAAGCAGTGGCGCGCGGCCGCGCACGCGCGCTGGCGCGTCCCTACACAGATAATAAAATATAGTCTGGCGAAAACATTATAATCGGAACTAATTTTCTATCCTTGTCAGGATTCCGTCAATCTCTGTTTTATCATACAAAAAATATGCCTGTAAACACTTAAATATAATTAGAAGCAATATGAAAATCAAAAGTTCTGCCAAAAACGCGATTTTAAACGATAAAAATTTTCAATGTATGACAAGTGGCGCCACCCTGAATTTTGTGTACTCATTGGTGCCAAACTGTACGACTGCTAAAAAAAAGGTTTGAAAACTCCTTGGTTAGGTCGAAGTGGCATTAAAAACTCCTTAGTTAGGCTGAAGTGTGCGGTTATGGAAAAAAAATTAAATTACTGCATTGTTTTGTTCAGCAAACTGTATCGTAATGAAACTTTTTAAATTTATTACAGGTGCATGTGCGTAAAGTATGTCATTATGACATTACTTTCGAGTTCATAATTCGAATTTTACGATACGAGTGTAGATAAAAAATATTTATCTACACTCGAATATCTACAAAAAGTTTTATTACGATACAGTTTGCTGAACAAAACAATGCGGTAATTTAATTTTTTTTCCATAACCGCACACTTCAGCCCAACTAAGGAGTTTTTAATGCCACTTCGACCTAACCAAGGAGTTTTCAAACCTTTTTTTTAGCAGTCGTACAGTTTGGCACCAATGAGTACACAAAATTCAGGGTGGCGCCACTTGTCATACATTGAAAAATTTTATCGTTTAAAATCGCGTTTTTGGCAGAACTTTTGATTGTCATATTGCTTTTAATTATATTTAAGTGTTTACAGGCATATTTTTTGTATGATAAAACAGAGATTGACGGAATCCTGACAAGGATAGAAAATTAGTTCCGATTATAATATTTTCGCCAGACTATATTTTATTGTCTGTGTAGGCGCGCACCAGCGCGCGTGCGCGGCCGCACGCCACGGCCGCGGCCTACTGGATTTGGTCATCGTTACTTGTAAATTTATTGTTATTGTTTACGTTATTATTATGGTTTTGTATGTCGAAAGTTTTAATCTGGGCAAAAATATCTGACTACAGCAGTGATACTGAACTGAGGAGAATATGACCCCGCCTGAATTTCTGGATGCAGCAACGTAAATGACGAACAATCTTTTACCAGAGAAATCAAGAAAAACAACGACAATGTTACCAAGATTTTGACTTTGGTATTTTATTTAAAATTGTATGAGTGTAGATAAAATAGTGTATGAAACTGACATAATTAGGTATTAAAACACTCGTGTGATACTATTAAAAACCTCGCCTACGGCTCGGTTTTTAAACTCACACTCGTGTTTTAATAACCCCTATTATGCAACAGTTTCATAAACTACTATTATCTACACTCGTATCGTAAAATTCGAATTATGAACTCGAAAGTAATGTCATAATGACATACTTTACGCACATGCACCTGTTATGAATTTAAAAAGTTTCATTAAGATACAGTTTGCTGAACAAAACAATGCGGTAATTTAATTTTTTTTCCATAACCGCACACTTCAGCCTAACTAAGGAGTTTTTAATGCCACTTCGACCTAACCAAGGAGTTTTCAAACCTTTTTTTTAGCAGTCGTACAGTTTGGCACCAATGAGTACACAAAATTCAGGGTGGCGCCACTTGTCATACATTGAAAATTTTTATCGTTTAAAATCGCGTTTTTGGCAGAACTTTTGATTGTCATATTGCTTTTAATTATATTTAAGTGTTTACAGGCATATTTTTTGTATGATAAAACAGAGATTGACGGAATCCTGACAAGGATAGAAAATTAGTTCCGATTATAATGTTGTCGCCAGACTATATTTTATCATCTGTGTAGGCGCGCACCAGCGCGCGTGCGCGGCCGCGCGCCTGGCCTACTGGATTTGGACATCGTTACTTGTAAATTTATTGTTATTGTTTACGTTATTATTATGGTTTTGTATGTCGAAAGTTTTATTCTGGGCAAAAATATCTGACTACAGCAGTGATACTGAACTGAGGAGAATATGACCCCGCCTGAATTTCTGGATGCAGCAACGTAAATGACGAACAATCTTTTACCAGAGAAATCAAGAAAAACAACGACAATGTTACTAAGATTTTGACTTTGGTATTTTATTTAAAATTGTATGAGTGTAGATAAAATAGTGTATGAAACTGACATAATTAGGTATTAAAACACTCGTGTGATACTATTAAAAACCTCGCCTACGGCTCGGTTTTTAAACTCACACTCGTGTTTTAATAACCCCTATTATGCAACAGTTTCATAAACTACTATTTCTTAATTCCATATGTTCCAGAGTACATCTACCTAGGCCAAACAGCCTCTTTACAGGCGAGACAGGAAAATGAAGTTGCTCATCGCTCCAAAAACACCTGGAAGAGCTATTGGTCGATAAAGGATCTCATGAAGGGAGACCTTCCAATGTGCCATTAACGTAAACTAATGGACTGTGCAATCTCCCTATCAACACATACGGGTCCCAAAACTGGTCTTTGACAGTTCAGCAAAGATTCACGCTCGAGGTTTGCCAGCGATCAATGGAGCAGTAGCAGCAGCAGACCGAATACGAAACACGATACTGCGTCCCAGAACACATATTGCTGACGTCACCCAAAAAGTTGGCAAACTTAAGTGGGACTGGGCGGGACATGTTTGTTGCATGTCTGATGACTTATGGGCTAAAACTTGTACCAATTGGGTACCTACCTAAAAATGCTCAGCGGCGTCGCGTCGTGGCAGGACGAAGATGGCAAGACACACCTCATAGCAACACATATTTTGAGAAAATTTCAACCGGTTACCTATTACCGTTCAAAAGATACAGCCCTGTGACAGACGGACGGATGGAGGGACAGACAGTGTAGCGAGAGTAATAGGGTCCCGTTTGGCACCCTTCGGGTACGGAACCCTAAAAATTAACTTTAATCAAATGTACTTTACAGATTTTGTTTCTGCTGTTAGAAACAGCACAATAAAGCATTTTTGCGGGTTTTTGTTACAGAGTGTTGGCACGCGCGCCCTGCCCACTTGGTCATTCTATCTATTTCTGTGCCAAGCACACTCTCAAAGGAAACCGAGAGTTTTGCTTGCTTTGCTCCCTTATCGGTGCCCTTATCGTTAGTATAAATTCGATGCCCTTTATGAAATACCGCATCGCCTCCCACTACCTTTATGCCTCAGTATGCACGTTCTCTAGTGATTTTGTTATCGGCGCGCACCCCCTGCGACATCCGACGCCACGCCATTACCGCGCCCCCCTGCCCCCGGCCCTCCCCCCGCGATGTTGCCAACTAAGCGCGAGATAATTGATGTTTAGCGGCCGTTCGGACGTCAATAGTGGCTGATATGCCTAGTGCCAAGCGTGGGGGACACTCATTTTAAGAAACAGAAAATGTGGTATTGTTCATTTAATATCTAATCATCATCATCATCATTATAGCCGAAAGACGTCCACTACTGGACAAAGGCCTCCCCCAATTAAGGGGGGGATATGCCATAATCGCCACGCTTGGCAGGCGGGTTGGCGATCGCAGTTGGTTGGTTAAATACTCAGAGAATGCTGCTGCCCATCCTCTGGTGAATCCCTTAGTCGCCTTTTACGACACCCATGAGAAGAGATAAGGGTGATGCTATTCTTTAAGTCCGGCACCACACGGACTAGTCCGGCACCACACGGACTAATATCTAATGTCCCTACTTAAAATTAATGATTTCAGAAAGATTGATGAAAAAAAGAGATTTAGTTCCCATAAGAAGTACATATCTCGGAATACTTAGAAAGCGTTGGAAGTTGTCTTTACATAGAATACCGTTACCTTCATTATATTTAATGAAGCGTGTATGTTTGTACGGAAACATGAAAAACTGTTCAAAACAGCGGAAGATATATGTTCTCGAAATCGGCGTGACCAATACAGACTTGTACTAGATGAGATCCCTAGGTTAACAAAATATAATAAAAGCTGTCTTGCTATGTGCGTACGTATCTATAATAAATTACCGAATACATTAAAAATACTAAATTGCAGGCTTTTTAAGAACAAATTGTACGAATAGCTGAATAAAAATAATTACTATACTGTTAGGGAATTCTTCGATCAAAGACTTTAATGTCTACAATTTTGCAAGCAAAACATGAATGATCACATATTTAAGTTTATAACACCTTTTTATACCATGTTTTATGCAAATAAATATATTCTATTCTAATAATACGTGGGTGGAGAGCGATGTGGGCCGCTTCAGCAACGCTTCATATACAACGTGCTATTGAAATAACTGAAAACCTCTTAAGGGATCATTGTACATTGTATGAACAACTTTTACTATGGGACAAACCCTGAAATTGCGAAAAAAAAGGTGTTTCCTACATTTTGTCGATTTATGTTAACAATGTTAAGGAACAGCTGATATTTTTTTCGCGATTTCAAGTTTGGTGTCATAGTAAAAGTTGTTTATACTGATGAGTACAATGAGCCCTTAACAGGTTTTCAGTTATTGAAATAATACGTTGCAGTGTAATGTTTCATGTACTATTTAAGAATTCCAAAAATAATTCAGTATCGCACTCTATTTCAGTAAATACAATGGGTAACTATTAAAAAAATATTTTGGTTGTTGCCCAAACTCCATGTCTGGATCATCAATACAGCTTGCCAATTGAATCTATCAATCAACTCCGCCTCTGACATGCCACTGCTGGTCAATGGACATAGGGATCTCCCAACTTGCTTAGGCGCGACGTTAAATAAGGACGTCCGTTGGCACTACAGACGTCTTTTTAGCAGCACTTACGCTTATCTTTGATTTATTTTTACGTGCATGGGGAAATCCTCGTGGATGCACTCCTCCCTGAAAGGACGGAGCTAGGAGCTAGTGTGTGGCTCAGTAGACGGACTTTTACCAACTAAAACTACCACGGTGACCACGGTGTTACGACCATTGGCCGGGTGCGTGGGATAGGCTCTGCATTCCCCTCCCACCCCTGCAGGTACCTTCTCGTCACTATTAGGCGAGCCTCAGCATCTACGTGTATCAATTTTAATCTTTCATATTCCACCAGTCATTTTTCACAATCTTCACGCGTCTTTAAAAGAACGGGACTAAAGATCAAAGAAAAACACCTACTTATATTTTATCCACATCTGGCAACCCCAGTCCACTCATTAGCCGATGGCGAGATCGTCTGCAGCCATTGCTGCGACTTGAATTTTTATACCCTTAAGAGTATATTATACAGGATGTAGTCAACGCTATGCTTCTTGACGGGAAAATATTTCAAATGTAAAAAAAAATATTTTAAGAAAGATAATGAATGATTTTCTTTATTGACGCTATCGATATCAATCAATAGATGCCATAAAATACAGGACGGTACGTACGTCTTTGCTATAGTGTTAGTTCAACTCCCGGCTCAGGCAGGAGATTGCTTAATAATCTGAACGCAGGATCTCTTATTAAAAAAAAAAATGCAGTCTTCTTTAAAAAGAAGATGTCTTTGAATAGATGGTTTCCACGCTATCATGCGCAAGCGATGCGCTTACATCATGCGCAGGGTACTCGCCAGCCCCAACAGCATCCTGATAATCCTGAAAACTATAGCAGACAGGTGGGACACCCACACTGGGACATTGGATACGCCTACATGCCCCTGTGGCGTAATTCTTAAATAATTAATTTTGTTTACTGGTAGATGTAAGTACAGTCGCCTGCATGACAGTGGTAACACGTCAATTCGAAAACCGCTTACTGCTTACGAAATAAAGATGCTGCTAATGTCAAAGTGTTACCACCGACGTGCGGTCGACCGTACTAACATTAGTTTCCAAGTTGTCTGTATACTAACCAAATGGACTTAGTCTGAAATTAAAGTTTTTTTAAATTATTATTTTTAGTAAAATTTCATATTTCCAGTATAAAGTACTTTCTCCCTCCAAGAAGCATTGCGACGAGACATCCTGTATATACGTAGACTTCGAGTATCGCGGCTTATTCGGAGCCCTACCTTTTACAAGTTCTTAGTTGATTGGGAAACAGAAAAACGGTTCGAGAATTCTTGCGTTACTTTGGACTTGTTTTTGAAGTAAAACGACATAAACGATTCTCTTATAATATGGCGCAATAATTTTTACACACTACAGAGTTTTTTATACATAAACAATGTGTATCAGAAATGCGTGGTCATATTTGAAAAGCTCATTCAGGAAGTGCTATAGAATATCTTTTATTATGGGTCCAACCCTGAAATCGCAAAAAAATCTGCTTGTACACATTTTGTAACACAAATGTAGGGAAAGATAGATAGATAGATAGATAGAGTATACTTTATTGTTTGCACACCATAAAAATAAAAATAAATTTATAACAAACATGAGCACAGTACTAACAATTGGCGGTCTAATTTCTAAAAGCTGATTTCATTTTCGCGATTATGAAGAGCAGGTAATATGCATCGTGTACACGACCAGATCCAGTGCCTTATGAATCTTATGATACGCGGTTCCAGTGCCTTATCAATCTCATGATACGTGGTTCCAGTGCCTTATGAATCTTATGATACGCGGTTCCAGTGCCTTATCAATCTCATGATACGTGGTTCCAGTGCCTTATGAATCTTATGATACGCGGTTCCAGTGCCTTATCAATCTCATGATACGTGGTTCCAGTGCCTTATGAATCTTATGATACGCGGTTCCAGTGCCTTATCAATCTCATGATACGTGGTTCCAGTGCCTTATGAATCTTATGATACGCGGTTCCAGTGCCTTATCAATCTCATGATACGTGGTTCCAGTGCCTTATGAATCTTATGATACGTGGTTCCAGTGCCTTATCAATCTCATGATACGTGGTTCCAGTGCCTTATGAATCTTATGATACGCGGTTTCAGTGCCTTATCAATCTCATGATACGTGGTTCCAGTGCCTTATGAATCTTATGATACGCGGTTCCAGTGCCTTATCAATCTCATGATATGTGGTTCCAGTGCCTTATGAATCTTATGATACGCGGTTCCAGTGCCTTATCAATCTCATGATACGTGGTTCCAGTGCCTTATGAATCTTATGATACGCGGTTCCAGTGCCTTCTCAATTCATGATACGTGGTTCCAGTGCCTTATGAATCTTATGATACGCGGTTCCGGTGCCTTATGAATCTCATGATACGCGGTTCCAGTGTCTTATGAATCCCATGATACGCGGTTCCAGTGCCTTATGAATGTACCGCATTAGCCCACGCGTGTAGTCCGCGCATGTAGTCCGCACCAGTTACATATAAGTTGTATGGAGCGTCGTTGTCAAACCATAAATATCTGCTTAATGTGGACTTTTAGAGTTTTTTTTTATTGTATAGGATGGCGAAACGAGCTAAAGGCCCACCTGATGTTAAGCGGTTACCTTTGCCCATAACAACTGCAATACCACCTAGGCTGTTGCCTAAAAGAGATTTCAAAATTTTGGCTATTACGACTTGCTCACTAACCAAAACATATAAAAACTGGCCAAGTCGGACTCACGCAGTAAGGGTTCCGTGCCACCTATCGACCTGATACCCCATAGAAAATGATTAAATTTACAAGAGTTCATCAAAAGACATCAACGCACCGTGCGCGAAATACGATTTTTTGCATCTCTTTCTTACGCAGCTACCATTAACATATAACATAACATAACATCATGCCTGTATTTCCCCGAGAGGGTAGGCAGAGGTGTAATAGTACACCCACATTTCGCCAGTTATGTTATAGTCCCATGTAATAGGGGGCGAGCCTATTGCCACAATAGGCTCGCTATGGGCACAAATCCAGACTCCGGGCTGCTACCGTAGCTACCATTACGTAGTAATTAATAGGTAATCTGTGCACATATGTCTATGTTTGCCCTATTTTTTGTACCTATTTGTTGCTAAGCTACGTAGTATGCACTATATTCAGGGCAAGTTTGACGCTGCTGGTATGTATTACCGTTTTAAAGATAGAGCAGAAACAAAAACGTTGAAAAAAATGCATGTTTTTCGAGGTTTCTTGTATGGGGATCCCCTTTGGTGTAAGACTTTTTTAATTTTAGTGTTTGTCGTGATTGGGGTCATAGCAACACATTCTGAGAACATTTCAACTGGCAGCCCTACCCCACTACAGCCCTGTGACGGACGGACGGACAGCGTGAGAATAATACGGTCCCGTTTAGCACCCTTTGTGTACGGAACCCTAAAAATAATTCTTTGTGCTTGCTGTATTTGCACATGGTAGATATTGGTTTGTCAATGACGTTATTGTCTTATTTCTATCTCTAGTAGAATAATAAGTCAATAGATATGCTATTAATTTTGTTTGTTAGTGAGCTTAGGCTAGTACTTAGATAGCTAGGGTACAGGCGTTCAGTTGACCCATTGAGAAGGGTCAGTATGGAGAAATCTGAAACAAAAATGATATTTCTCAAGTACCCTGGGGATCTACTCGCGTTTTACGACCGACAAACGAAGTACGAACTTTCGCTCCGACTGATACCTATACAATAAAGATAGGCACATGAAAAATGCACAATTAGGATAGACTACGGTTCATAGTCACATACAATTGACCGGAGATCAGAGAAACAAACGTCAAAACACGATCATCGCATGCGAAGATGGAACGATGGTTGATCGGAGTAGCAAATTGTGCGATGAATCGTACGATTTATCGAATATCGTCAAACGGGAGTAGACTCCCTGTTCCTATAGTATATGCAGAGTGGTTCATTTGAGTAGATTTTTATACCACTCTTTCTTTATACCACTCTTTCTTTCATAAGTATGTTTTTATTTAACAAGCTGTTAGCCGTTATAAGTACGAAATAAGTAATATACTACACTACAACTTACATCTGATGCCACTCGCTTATTTATTAGCTGATGCGATGCACGTCTTGTATTTCTATACCTATAGTAAGAGTGATACTCGTACGTTTGTTGATAACATGATAATCATACATTCGCGGAAATATTAGGCATAACATGCTGCAGTATAGGGCCTATATTTTGTTAATATTTAGGCCAATATTTAGAGTTCCGTACTGAAATTACTAAGCCTCGCTGTCTGTCCGTTCATCAGTCCATCTGTCTGTTTTATCTTTAATAGGTGTGTAACTATGGCCTCTATCATGGGTACTACTAATAATAATAAAATATGGTACAGAACCTTTAGTGCGCGAGTCAGACTCGCACTTGCACGGTTTATCTCTCGAGTTTTAAAAGAAACATCTCAATGAGATAAAAAAAACATATTCATTCAAAAACCTTTTGTAGTACATTGAGTTATTATGGTACACGGTACACATATAAATAGTTGCAATAAAATCAATACTCCGTCTTCATATAAATGGAAAGTTATATCCTACTAATATCTTCTATTATAAATACGAATGTGAACTTTTTTTGGTTGTTTGTCCTTCGATCACGCTGCAACGGCTGAACGGATTTGTATGAAAATCAGCACATAGATAGACCATAGCCAGAATTAACATATAGGATAGGACGTTCCCGAGGGATGTGCGATGAAGTTTTTTTAATGATAAACCGAATTATTAGCTCACGAAACTGCGGCCAACAGGTAGTATGACATATTGCTACTCGTATGCTATTTCTGGAAAACATCAAGTGATTCAAGAAATTGAACGACACTTATGTAGATTTTTGATAACTGTCAAAACCGCTTGATTCCCTAAACATTAATTTCCCAGAAATTTTATCCTATCAGTCACTAACTTATCCATAAGCTGAGCAAGCGGTTCACCTGATGGTACAATCTCCGTCGCCCATGGACATCCGCAACACCAGGGGAGTTGCCGATGCGTTGCCGACCTTTAAAAAAGACGTATGCTGGTTTCTTGAAGGCTCCCATGTCGGAAAACCGCTGACGGGAGTTGGTTCCACAGTTTTGCTGTACGAGGCAAAAAATGACGTGTGAAAAGTACCGTTTGCTATTTGAATTCGTCCTGCAGGCTGCAAGTACTGTGTATTAAGTCATAAGTCATAAGTCATTTATTCATTTGTGTAACATAGGTACAAAAAATAATATAAAGTTCTTAAATACAATAAAGAGTCCGCTATGTTATGCCAGCAGGCGTACAAATGTGTATTTAAAATCTAAATGAGAAATTTGAATCAATATGCTATTAAAAAATTTATTTAATTATACAATTCGAAATGTCAGAATAATGAAATGTAATGGTGTTATAAAATAAAAATGTCAAATGGTATTCTTGGTCACTAATCATAATATTATTAAATTAATTGCGCATTTAAAAATTCTTCTATTGAATAATAACATTTTTCAAGCAATAGTAGTTTCATGCGTTTTTTAAACTGTACCACATTTAGACGTTTTATGGTATCAGGTATTTTATTGTATATACGTGGAGCCATACCTAGAATACTTTTATATAATAAAGCAGTTTTGCATCTATAATTACACAATGAGTTTTTATATTGAGGTATATGTAGTACGTAGTACATTATATGTACTTACCTCAATGGTGCTGGTACGAGCGGTGCTTACATTATAGCCTCAGGTTAGCTACTGTATTACTTATTCGTTAATCGTGATGTAAGTGTTAGGCGTTCACAAGCTTACAGTGACTTACTGTATTTCGATTATGTTGTTCAGGTAGGCTTATTCAATATTTCTCTTATCAATAAGCTATCTTTCACTAACGAAGGTGAGCTAAGTTGGTCATTATACTCGAGGTTGCATTGCAGCCCGAGCCGAATTTGAATTGTTTATTGCCTACGTAACCTTTCTGCGTTGTTGTTTTGGGCCCAAATTTTATTAAAATAAAATAAAGAAAGAAATACATTATTTTAGTCTCGTTACATGCGAAAACAGAAACATTAATTAACAAAAAAGAAACATAAAAATTAAAAATAATATATTAAATTAAATTAAAATACGTTTATTTTCAGACATTGTCCATATTAAAATAAATAATTGGGACATTTTTACACAGTACCATCTAGTCCCATACTAAGCAGAGCTTGTGCTATGGGTACCTACTACTTACTAGACAATGGATATGATACTTATATACTTTTTATTTTTTTGTAAATACATACTTATAATAGTTATAGTTATTTATTTGTTAAACTTAGACTAGATTACATGGAAGGATTTTAGCACAGGCTTACAATTTAAGTACTTATTTAATCTAGTTAAAGGGTAGAGTACTGTTCTCCTAGATAGGCAACAAAGTAACCTGTGTTTAGGAAAGACAGTTCCGATCCCCTATCGATATGGAAGGATTATAGCACATGTTATACATTCCGAGTTTATAAATAATAATAAAAAGAAAAATAAAAACAAGCAAACAAAAGGTAAGTACAGTCGTTTCTAAAATTGATAGGCATTGTGTGTTAGTGTGAGTGGGGAGGTGTGGGGGAGGTGTGGGGGAGGTGTGTGGGTGTTGGTGTGAGGTATGGTTATGTATAATACATAAGAAACACCCAGACCAACACAAACACTTATGTTCATCACACAAATATTTGTGTCCTGTGGGAATCGAACCCACGACCTCGTGATCAGCAGTCCGACCCTCGAACCACTAGACCACAGACGACAAGACAATCAATCAGTCTATACAAGACTATGCTACAACACCGAAATGTTGCAGCTAATAAGCTTACTGTATATATATAGTAGCTGGTGCCTGGTAGTAGTAGAGCTCCATGTGAAGGAGCTCGTCCGAGGAAGTACTACCACCCCGTACCTACTTCTCCGCCAAACAGTGATGCTTGCATTGTTGTGTTCTGGTGCGAAGGGTAGGTACTGCCGGTGAAATTACAATCACATGAGACTTTCCATCCTCATGTCTCAGTTTGGCGAATGTGATTTGCATTACCATTTAGGCAACAGCCAAAGTGGTATTGCAGTTTCAACATCGGGTTGGCCTTTAGTTTTTTTTTTTCTTTTTTTATTATCACATAGGAGGTCAAACGAGCATGCGGGTCACCGGGTCACGCAATCTCCGCCGCCCATGGACATCCGCAACACCAAGGGAGTCGCCGATGCGTTACCGACCTTTTAAAAAGACGTATGCTCTTTTCTTGAAGGCTCCCATGTCAAAGGACATTGATAAAAATAGCCTTAAACTGTTACAAACATGAACAATATACGAAAACTACATGCGATTTTTTTCGTTTCATAATATATATTGTATTTAATGCGGACAGTACAAGAACCATTTTTTATATTTTAAGGAGTATCAATACATTAATGAAGTAACCGGATAAAATTGTATCATCTATGATATCTGTGTATCATCCATATTTTTATTTCGATACTCTATGGTCTATTATTCAATATTATAGACTCCTTTTCACACAAGAAATTCCAAAAAATTGGCATCGACTGACAACTTGATGACAATGTAGGTTGTTTGACATGACAAAAAAGCAAAACATGACATCAAAATAGCACAGATATCTGTGATTATATGTGTCAAAATAGTAAATATCCGTGTTTATGAATGTATTGCAATACATTGGCTTCATTGAGTTGCATATGGTGAACATCAACTTTAATTTGTAATGCCTTAAGGCGGAGTCACTAAGGATCTTTAGCAATGTCCTTTTTTCGGAAAAATCGCTGACGGAAGTTAGTTCTACAGTTTTGCTGTACGAGGCAAAAAATGGCGTGTGAAACGTACTGTAGTTGACCACCAACCATCAAGATGGTGAGGATGGAATTAAGATTTATAGCCGGTGGTACGATGGTGGAAGTCAGCGGCCGGTATACGGTCGAACAATTCCTCAGAGCATTCCCCATTGTTTCGCCATACCTTACCATAAAAAAGAAAAACGGCCAAGTGTGAGTCAGACTCACGCAGTAAGGGTTCCGTACAACCCATCGATCTAATACCCCATAGAAACTGATTTAATTTACGAGAGTTTATCAAAAGACATCAACGAACGTACGCAAAATGTGAATTTTTGCATCTATTTCTTCCGTAGGTACCACCATATATGTCTATGTTTGTCCTGTTTTTAGTATTTGTTACGAAACTACATAGTATGCACTATAATCAAACCAAGTTTGACGCTATTATGTATTACCTTTTTGAAGATAGAACTGGAACAAAAACGTTGAAAAAAATGCATGTTTTTCGAGGTTTCTTGTATGGGGACCCCCTTTGGTTTTAGACTTTTTTTGTTTTTAGTATTTGTCGTGAAACACCTCATAGCAACACATATTCTGTGAAAATTTCAACTGGTTATCTGTTACCGTTACAAAGATACAGCCCTGTGACAGACAGACGGACGGACGGACGGACGGACGGACGGACAGACAGCGTAGCGAGAGTAATAGGGTCCCGTTTGGAACCCTTCGGGTAAGGAACCCTAAAAAAATGAATTTAAAGTAAATCCTCGTAAAAACAGTACACAGGCTTGACTGTAATTTGAGTTTGAGCCATAAATTAAGTGTCTCTACAAGAATCAAACCTGTAATCGGCATTCAGACATTCCACCATTGTTCTATCCCAGCTGTCAATGTTGCAAGCTTTAATATTGTTAGCCCAAATAGGTTCTAATAGTAATGATAGGCAGTTAAGCTAGGTCTGTCCGGTTATAGTAGGACAGTTCCCATGGATTAGTACCTTAACCCATGTCATGGACATCGAACTGTTGTAGCAGCCTGATAACGCTAGCCTAGGAGGAAAAGTTGTTCATCTAAACACAAATAAGTAGGTACCTACATTGATATTGGAAGTTTATTTGAATTTTGATTTGAATATACAACATGTATCAAGATGCGTGGTCATATTTTAAGAGCCCATTCAGTACATCGCATAGAACAACTTTTACTATGGGACCAACCCTGAAATCGCGAAAAAAATATCAGCTCTTCCCTACTAAATCATCGAAGTCACTCTACAAAATGTAAAGAAAAGAAAGAAAGAAGAAAGAAAAATATTTATTTGACACAACTGAGATACATACAAAAAAAATATACATGAACAAGAAATAGATATAGTGAAGAAGTAACAAAGCGAGGAAAAAAGTCACTGACAGTCATGCGCCATGTGTGTCTCAAAATTGTGACAAATGGGTGTCCAGCTCAGCATATTGCCAGGTTATTAAACCTGACGCTGGTATTCTACTGGATCCCTGTTGTGACGTAGGATGTCGAACAAACTACACATTAGTAAACGTTAGTGAGTGTGTGTGTGTATTAAGAGTGTGATTATGAATAGAAATGTATATATTAAGTATACGATAAATATATGTGAGTGACTAAAATATAATTAGATAATTTGTAAACAACGTTATGTGATACTCGATAAAATACTGCCAAATAACAAACCAATAATAGATTAAAGACATAAATAAATAATTTATCTCTGGTTCCGCAGCAGGGCATAGCGGCTAGTCATCAACGCGATATCAGGTGTTTCTTAAATGATGGACGCGTTAGTAATTGCATTACCTAGTTTTTTTTGTGCGTCAATGAGATATTGCCGTAGTTTGATTCTGAACACTCTCAAGGTTTGAAGGTAATGTAAGGATCAGCTGTTTTATTTTTCGCGATTTCAGGGTTGGTCCCATAGTAAAAGTTGTTCGATAGCATGCCCTGAATAAGTTTTTCAAATATGACCACGTATTTCTGATACACGTTGTATGTATTAATATACCACGGTTTTCGGAAGATGTGATAGATGGGTAGATAATTTTGCTGTTTGTATATGTATAGTTGGCGTCAATATTGAGAAAAAATCTATGTACACGCTGAAATTTGAATCGCTTATTTCCCGAAAAGGGGTCATTGTACTCATCATTATGAACAACTTTCACTATGGGACCAACCCTGAAATCGCGAAAAAAATATCATGTGGTCCCTACATTTTATTGATTTAAGTGAACACAAATGTAGGGACCAACTGATTTCGTTTTCGCGATTTCAGGGTTGGTCCCATAGTAAAAGTTGTTCATAATGATGAGTACAATGACCCCTTTTTGGGAATTAAGCGACTCAAATTTCAGCATGTATACTAACAGTGCCCCAGTTACCGACAGTGCCCCATTGTTCGACAAAAAAACAACCAACTTCAGAAAATAAGAGCAAAATTATAATTTGGTACACGGTTAAATATTATCTAATAAACATTGAACTGTTACATATTGCACCACAAGTAGGTAAAAATTTATCACGAAACCAATGTATTTAAAAAAATACTTGGGGGATATTAAGTAAGACAGTTTAGCAAAATGTTCTCTTAGTACACTGCACTGTGATGTTAAATGTTCTCTTAGTACACTGCACTGTGATGTTAAATGTTCTCTTAGTACACTGCACTGTGATGTTAAATGTTCTCTTAGTACACTGCACTGTGATGTTAAATAACGCTAAGTCAATTTTTAGGGTTCCGAAGTCCTACAAGGAACCCTTATAGTTTCGTCATGTCCGTCCGTCTGTCCGTCTGTCCGTCTGTCCGTCTGTCCTAATCCTTTACCGCTTAATAACTTCTACAGTTATAAACATAAGTAAATGAAATTTTGACAAAAAATGGAATAGATATAGATCTCAATTTTAAAAGAATAAAAAAATCTTGATTACGTATTTTAGGGGTGGCACCCATACATATGAAATGGCGATGAAAATATTTTTTTCGCTGCACCCCCTCGTGTGGGGTATCGTTGAATAGGTCTACTAAAATGAAGGTAATGTTTCATACACAACTTTTTTATCAGGTATACCCTCTGCGAAATACAGTTCGCCAAAGTGGCTTGCAATGTGTCCCCCCCCTGCCATTTCCAAACTATGCAACATAGAAACTTATAGTCTTCAACATTGATAGAACTTTATAAAAACTCTCTTTTAAAATTATTTCGAGTATAATGTGATTATAAATTTTTGAGTTATAGTGAGAAAACTGAAAAATACTTAAGACGTCCTAGTTCATAGGTCATTGACCTTAGAGAAAAATGATCGTAGCAAATAATGCTCCTTTAGTTACTTTCTATTTAAAAAAATCACAAAAAGAAACACACTTCTTAAATTTAGCTTCATAAACTTAGCACTAGGTGGCGCTGTTTGCAAAAACTAAAATAGAAATGATTAATATTCGATTTGATTCGTTTGTAATTAGACCTACTTAAGGAACCCTATAATACTGAGCATGGACCGACATGCTCTTGGCCGGTTTTTAATATTCTTTCATTGTTTACTAGTTATGAAAATGACTCAATGTTTGTTTTTGTCTTACCTAAAATGGTCTTGCGTTTGACCGCAGTTAAATCGAATTACTTTGTGACACTTTTGTAAAACACTTGTAGGTACCTACAGTGTTTATCTATGTATATTAATAAGGTGTGTAGTAGTGCTAGGATCACGGTTGTATTTTTTTACTGAAACAGATGTTAGTAAATAATAATGAAAAAATGTAAGCAAGATAATATAGGTTTTGGTTGTGAAAAATAAACGTAATTGACAAAAACGTGGTACTGTAGATAAATGTCAAAGGCCAAATCACATTATACTATGTATTTTTAAATTCATTGTAATTACCTACCTAATTGCCTTCACCGAGCTTTATACCACGCTTATACCAATATTACTTCGTGCTGAATTATGTCATGAATTCTACCAAGTTGGCCCTGTACTAGTAGGTACATTGAGATATTCGTAGGCCGTTTCGGCTAGCGCCTACGCGCTACGTACAGTCAGTTAGGTAATTACAAACCGAATTTACATTAAAAAGGCTAAATAATCACACCGTTAATGTAATTACTAGAATATAATTCGTAAATTAAAATACAATTGTTTTAGCTAAGGATTAAATAAAATAATTATCATAATTTTATTAAATGGTGTAATTTAAAGTGCTGTGCCCTGACGGGGTTTCATGTTGTTTCTATAATAATTGTATTGTTTAGATCATAAGTACACATGAATGAAAGCAATAAATACTTTGACTTTGACTTACTTAGATAGTTATCCATATCTGTCTTCAAAAGACGTGTTAAAGAGCATTACCTTTCCTCATAATTTGTTATTGCGTAATATTTATATAATATTTACCTATACCTATCTATATAATTTATATGTATTTATTTAAGTACGGTAACTGCCCTAACTTGGCCCACAAGCCATACTTTGCCTTTAATTTTAAGTTTCCTATCTTTTTACACACTCGTCTACATTTCTTACTTATTTCTCCTCTCGCAGGTCTGCTGGTAGAAATTTCATTGAAATAAGCAGTACCTTTGCACTAAATAATTTTTAATGCTGTCTCCTTTCTTATGTTATTGTGTGTACATACATTATAAATAAATAAATAAATAGTTTATTACATCTAAATAATCAATTTATTATGCCATATAGTAGATATATAGTGGTCAACTATTGTGTTGGACATAGAACTAACTTTTAAAATTTCTTTACGTAAGCTCCGAAACTCGATGCCCAAACATTTCTGTAATACCTTTGTTTTAAGATAATAATTTATAACATTCAACAACATGCGTCCCATCCTAATTATAATTCCAAAGTCTTGCATCTCAGCGGGCGCGACGTGGCCGTCTGTGTACCTATTCGTACCTAGCTTCCATGCCAAACGCTTATAAACTTTAGTGTGAAGGTAATAAGGTTGAGATTGGAATGGTGTAGGGTGTAGTAAACAACACAATAAGTTTTCTCTGTAATTGTTATCGCGACACCGCGCTGGAGGGCCGCCGCGCGCCGCGAGGTCGGGTGACGCATAGATAGTGCGCCCAACCCTACAGCGCCGCGGCTACAACCTTCGATGGAGCGTGACTGCATGGAATATATCGCGGTTTATGATGCGCAGTAGCGCAGTACGCACTATTTATTAAAATGTTGTCTAATGAGTCTGTAATGTCTTTATAAATTAATTGAGCAATATAAATTACATGTTTGAAAGTGTGGTAGTTATAACTAAAGTCTGTTTTTGCTCTGTTGTCTTATTTAGTAAACAATCATGGCACGTCTCTTTATTCAAACAAATGTGGCATAATGTCTTTTAGTAATTATTAATTTTATTGTTAAATTGCATTCAAAAGTCATGCCAAGATAGTTTACTAAATAAGACAAGTAAGAAAACAATAACCAACATTAAATCGATGGGCAGCATGTGATTCGCGAAGGATTAGACAGAGGTCTTGGAGCAGTAGGCCTAAAGACGCCAATTAGCCCACCCCCACTGCTCAGCAAGCTTATGCAGTAGCACTACATACAATACAATACAATACAAATCCTCTACATAACATTCACTCCACCGCCAATCGGTACGTCACTTCGTAAGCGAGCAACACCAATAATACCACAAAACTTCCGAGCTGACCAATTATATCGCGCCGTCCGCCCCCTGTCCCCCGCCAACATTGTACGTCGGGCTAAACTTTGTTCATGCGGTGTCTTCAGAGGTACATAGATTTATTTGATGACGTTTTAAATCCCATGTATAACATAGGGAACGACCCTCTCGCTTTTAGCGGGTACATTCAACCCGTCGATAACTGAACACTAGCCTAAACTGACAAACTCGAAATAAAACGACTAAAGAGAAACGAAATTTTCATTTTCAGTTTTAATTTGCTTACTGGATGGTTCACAACGGTTCCTCACATTATACTGTAACTAAAGCTAAGCTACATAAAACAGAGCCTTACAACAGCAGTAGGTACCTGTAATAATGATGTGTTAAGTCAACTCGGGTGGGTCGTACGACAAGTAAAGAGATGGCCCGCTGACCTATCGCCTACTCGCCTACGTGCTAGTAATTAACCGCTTCCTTCGGCTTCCTACAACTTGCGTAGGAAGTTAATAAGTAAGTAGCTACAGCACCACTAGGGGACTGTGTTTTATTTTATTTCATATAATAGTCAGAAATCATAGGGATATTCTGGAATTCTGAATACAAAATGGGTATAAATAGTTGGAGTTAAATTGTTAACTTTGAAAGCCTCAGATTTTAAAGAGTTATTATTATAAAATTCTCAGTATGTTCCTAAACGCAGTTTTTTTAAACTTGACCGTCCCATGATTTAGCACATTAATTGACATAAACCGCGATTGTTGTCCTGTCCGTTAAATAAGCTAGCTACTATACATACTACAAATGGATGGTATTAAACATAGGTACAGGTAGACCGACATAACACACATACATAGGTACAGTCAATTCACGTCACGCGACAGTCATTTTACGAAAATGGCGCTTGAAAAAATAGAAATTATGTTGAAAAATGTAACAAGTTACAGTGAAAAAGCTTATTTTGAGTATATCCATGGAGTTTCTTGCCGGCTCTTCTCCATAGGAGCAACTTTTTGTAACCGTGCAACTAACAACCATTCTTAACGTTTTGGAAGTGCATGTACCTATCGAAATAAAAACTACTAATATTTAAAAAAAAAAAACTATAAAATTTATTTACTTGGCCGTTTTTAAGAACAAAATTATTATTAATAGCAAAAATTTCATATGTTTTAGATATAATTTAAAGGTTTTAGAAATATAATTGAAAAACACACTGAGCGATCAAAAAATAAAAAGTCCATGCGTATTAATTTAATTCAATTTTGTGGGTTGATACTATTATTTACTATTGCTTACCACCGTCCAAGTCAATGTAACATCGTGTGCTTTTCATATAGGTACCTTTTGTTCAATTAACGAGTGTCCAGTGAGTTCGACTGGTGAAAATAACTTGATTGTTCTTCCGCGAATGACGCGATATGGGGGAATAGCTACGTGGTGACGTGTCGGGAAACGGGAATACGCGGCGCCCACTATTCAGGTACAAAATTGACCGGTTATAGATAAACACATAGAAATATAACATGTCTATGGATAAACAAATATTTTTGCTTTGTATTCATAACATTGCAGTTAATGTTGGTTCACTTAATTGTGAAATAAATCGTGGTGTTTTATTCTATTGATAGATAAATAGTGATGTCAATATGAAACATATGCAATAGGTTTTTTAATAGTAAAAGTAAATAATTATGTTTTAGTGTTTTCTGAGTTAGGAATATGTAGTACTTTCATCGCGTAGGTGTGTCGTTTCCCTTTTGTTGCTACAAAGTGCGATCGATCCCCAATATGTACCTATACCTATACGAGACGTATTAATTACCGGCTGATAAAAAGGTCATGAAAAACACGAAACAAATATGAAAATAAACAACCTTGTTACATTATTAATAATGTGAATTCATTATAGCATTATAGGTACTAATATTATAACTACAACATGTTATTGAAATAACTGAAAACCTATTAAGGGATCATTGTACTAATTAGTATGAACAACTTTTATTATGAGACCAATCCTGAAATCGCGTAATTTTTTTTACTGATCCACATTTTGTTGATTTATGTGAACACAAATGTAGGTAATGTATGTAATGTCCTATAGTAAAAGTTTTTCATACTGATGAGTACAATGACCACAGAGGTTTTCAGTTATTTCAATATCACTTATGTATTAATCATAAAATAGTTAAACTAAATGCATTTTTGACATCGGCATCGAACAATTTGGAGCATTATGTAATAAACGAAACAAAATACGGCAAAAAAAGTCCGTTCGTCATATTCAAAACCAGTCGACGCATTATTGCACCCCATTTGTCTGGTTCTCGCGGGCTTCTTGCGTTTTCACCATAAACAATAGGGTCATTCAGAGATACAGTTGCTAGTTGTTCTCTCAGCGACACTTTTGTCTTCGTAAAAGAGTTAAAAAAACGCAGGACATTATTATTAAAGTATCAGGTTACGAGCTTCAGGATGTATTGTCTCTGATTCGGTTATTGTTTCTTTTTTGCATGAGACTGGCCGGTTGTAATAACGAATTTAAACACAAGACGTTATACATATACATATTTAAATTATAAACTTAGTGCATTTTATCAGAATTTGGTAATTTTTACTGCCTCGTTGGTCTAGTAGTCGCAAGCGCGACTGCTGATCGTGGGGTCCTGGGTTCGATTCCCGGGCCGGGCAAAGTGTTATTGGGTTTTTTCTTTAGGAAATTCTCAGTAGCAGCCCGGAGTCTGGATTTGTGCCCGGTCAGTGGCAATAGGCTCGCCCCCTATTACATGGGACTATAACATAACTGGCGAAATGTGGGTGTACTATACACCTCTGCCTACCCCTTCGGGGAAATACAGGCGTGATGTTATGTTATGTTATGGTAATTTTTATCTTCATCATAATAAAATTTACGTCAAAAAATAAACTTAACCTTCAATCAACTCGTAAAGTCACTTTACAAAAGTTAACTCCTATACTTTCTAACAAACATGAAAAGTTACTTCCATTAAATTCATGAGGAAGTTCGCAAAGATATGACAATGGCTGACTGACCTACTGAACTCATCTGCTATCAGAAGCTATACAAATTTTAATATTAAAGTATGGAGCCATAAAACGGAACCTGTTGCTCCAGCTCCGTGCATTGTACGTTTACAACCGAGTGTTTCGTTTCGACTAATTAAACCGTTTTATGAGCTTTTGTTTTGTCTTAACGGCCATTCCATGGGCTTTTGGAGTGACTTTTCATGATATTATATTAATTTATAACGTTTTTAAACTTTGCCTGATGATTTATGATACATTTTGAATAAAAAAATTGTCTTTATGTTAAGGCTGTGTAATTTGTTACCTTTGCAAAAAACTGGATATGTCAAAGTTTAGTAAGTTTTGGTATATTTTAGAAATATTGTAGGTGCTTATTTATTATGAATTATGTATAAAATAAGACATGTTATACATAAATATACCTAATGGCATTCAACAGGTCTTGATACTCACCGAGTGAACAAGATTAATAAGTTGTTTATGCGATCATATCTCAATAAGTTATCTGGCGCACGATCAAGATAGAGCGAAACTTGATTTTTCGCAACCGTTCTCACGTGGTGCAAATAAAATGACAACTTAATTTAAGTCTTTATTCAAAATAAATGATACTGGTTACCTTATGATGATTACAAACCTGATTATGTAGTGTCTTTCATTCATCAATGTCTTATAAAAATTATGGACGTTTAATTATGCGAGATTTTGAGTTGTATGGACTGTTAGGCGCAAATCTTAGCTTTTCATGGGACTAAAAACTACTACTGTGAGTATGGAACCAGCCATAAATATAAATCGATTAGTCTTTATGTATAAATTCGATATGGTTGCTGTATGATTGTGGTGCAAACCACAAAGAATTCCAATTTAATGTTTACAAATCATATATTACTCGATTGGGACTGAAGAGTCAGGGGACGGTGCCGACTGACATTTATTATTTACTGATTTGTTTATTGGTTACAGGGTCTTTTTTAACATAAAGGCAAAGCAGAAGAGGTGATCAATGCACTTCAAAAAAGTGGTACTTAACATTATATTTTGTAAGACCACATTTTATAAATTTTATTGAACCGTAAATACTGTATTAACTGTAAATAATCTACAATAATTTTCTTGTACACCGTTACTTGAAAAATATTGTAGTTACTGACATAAACTAATTTTGTATATTCTTAGGAAGATTCAAGTCTGTATTGTCTATGGATGACATATTGTTATTGCCGTGTCAGGGTTGAACTTTTGTCCATATACCATTTGAATTACTGTAACCCAGTGATATTTAAAAGTACAGATATGTTACTTGCGCTCGCAATCTGAAGACTCGAAATCGTCCTAATTAGCACGTTTTTCTATCAATCCGCGTCAAGTAAGGCGCCGAGCGTGACCGGTTATAAAAATAAAACTAAAATGCCGTCCTATGTGTACAGTGCCCCAATTCTCGCGTTATAGAGATATAGTATAAGCTAGGGATCGATCTTAAATAGTAGTAACAAATACAAAAGTAATATACAAGAGATAAATGTCTAATTCGAGATAAACTCTAATTTTTTATCTCTACGAAAAATTTCGGCAGTAATATCAACTGCTATGAACCACTCTTTGTATTTAGAGCGCCAGGCGTAGACATATCTCTAACGTGAGTTAACGTGACATTCTGAGAATACGAAAATTTATTTTCAATAGAAATTCGCCATCTTGTTTCGACATTATGTCTAGTTCGAGATAATGTCTACGAAGCGGGAATCACCCCCCCTGAAAGTGTTCCAATTATGACGCGAAAGTAACTTGAAGGCAACAACTTAGTTTGTACTAGTTTATGTGTATTTGCATGTCGCTGCGTACGGATCATTTTTTTGTTAGGGTATGGTATAACATATCTATACTTTTAAATATCATTGCTGTAACCTAAGCTTTGCGTAGCCAAATAGTTTATTCTGTGCCAAATAGAATGAGTGAATACTAATTTCTTATTGTCAGTCCCGTTACCCGTTGCAATATGCGCAGAGAATTTTAACGTTCATTTTGCGTCGCTTACGCTTGCTTCCCTGATGCATGCAATGGAAAGAGCTAGGTAATCGTATAAAAGGTACTTGCAGGTACTTTTTCTGGTGAAGCTTAAACAATGTATTGGCTGGAGTTAGAATAGTAAATTTTTGTGTGGTTCAGATCAAGGGTTTTCTTGAAATACTTTCTAGCCATGTGTGTTACTGTATAATTAGATATGTAATCTCAATTTAATTTCACGCCTTAAACTAAAAGTGATCGAATCCTAAATGAGGAGATTCGCAGGAGAACGAAGGTAACCGACGACGCTCGAAGAATTGCCAAACTTATGTGGCAGTGGGCGGGGCACATTGCTCGCAGAACGGATGGCCGATGGGGCAGTATGGAGTGGCGACCTCGTACTGGAAGGCGCAGCGTGGGTAGGCCCCCACAAGGTGGACCGACGACCTGGTGAAGGTCGCGGGAATCCGCTGGATGCGGAAAGCGCAGGACCGGTTGTTGTGGCGATGCTTGGGGGAGGCCTAAGTCCAGCAGTGGACGTATTTTGGCTGAAATGATGATGATGATGACACTACAAGTTAATTCAGCACTATTTCGCATAAATTCCTGATATATTTCCATCAGCAAACAACTCGCAAAGAGCGTCATAACAGTGGGGCTAGTGGGACTATTGATCGATTCTTTTGTACTTACAGAACTTTTAGTAACATGCAAGGTATGAAAGCAAAGTGCATTACCTACCTAAAGCAGTATGAAGTAATTATGTTTTTAAGCACTTAATACCTTACCAAACATGACCGGGATGCATTCAAAGAATTTAAGTAAAAACACAAATGAGGATTGTTTATGCTTTTCTCACAAAATCGCGGCAGTCGGCTGTAGCCGTAATAAGTAACAACAAAGGGGCGCTCGCGTCCCTTTCAATTAGTTTTTACGCGGCGGAGATAATGATTTACAACGGACGGACGGACGGGCTCACGGTGTAATCGCGGCCGGCCATCTTTTCCCGGAAAGAGCGACAATGAACACACGTTCGCGGTATTCGCCCCCTCTGCACTATATGGTATGGTCTCGTTTAGTTTAGCTGTGTGAAAGCTTTGCGTTCTACGTGGCTAGGGAGCGAAGCTACGCGACGCGATAGTAATAATAGCTTTCTGTCCTATTGTTGTTATTGTTAATTAAGGCAAATATGTTTTCATTATTATTATTACTATTTTTGAGTCATCATCATTTCAGCCGAAAGACGTCCACTGCTGGACATAGGCCTCCCCCAATCATCGCCACAACGACCGGTCCTGCGCCTTCCGCAACCAGCGGATTTCCACGACCTTCACCAGGTCGTCGTTTCACCTTGTGGGGGCCTACCCACGCTGCGACTTCCAGTACGCGGTCGCTACTCCAGAACTTTACTGCCCCATCGGCCATCCTTTCTGCGAGCAATGTGCCCCGCCCACTGCTACCGCCCGCTGCTGCTTAGGTTTGGCAATTCTTCGGGCTATGTCGGTTACTTTCGTTCTCCTGCGAATTTCCTCATTTCTGATTCGATCACGCAGGGCAGGGATACTCCGAGCATAGCCCTCTCCATTGAACTTTGAGTGACTTTGAGCCTTCTTATCAAGCCCATTGAGCCATTTTGCCCATTATTTTTGAGTACATAAACCTATTTACAAAAGGAAATGTATTACTAGTGGATTTTATGTTCGTTGTAAACAACGTTACTTTTTTTTTTACGCAGTTTGAGAAACTAGTTTGTTTAGAATCACCAGGAGAATCGATTGGGATAGTTTTCATACCATGTAACATTTTAATTTTTAACAAAAAAAAAAAAAAAATGTATATAGTTAATTTTATTACATCAGTGGATCGTAAATAGGTCCTTTAGGTCCAGGAAGTTCGTCTCGATTAGTTTCCGATGCATCAGGTAGTCCCTGCATGACATTCTTCACTTTTACCGCTACCAACCAACTGGGGGACTTACAATGACTATAAAAGCATATAATCTTGTGATTTAGAAAAAAAAACATCCCAGCCAATTCTCCTCGTGATTTTGAACAAACTAGGTACCTAGTTTCTCAAATTGCGTACACAAAAAGTAACGTTGTCGTAACGTGCAAAAGACAGAGACAAGTGGAAAAAGGGAAGGGAGGCCTTTGCCCTGCAGTGGGACAATACTGGCTGATAATAACTAGAACTTTTTGTTTGATATCTTCATTGATTTAAACCGCAGTTGAGTTAGTTCTAAACGAAAATCACATCCCAAATATCTCAAACATAGCATAGCATGGTCTACTATACAGAGCAATGTTCTCGCAGTGGGCAGTCCGCAGTCCGCGTGCGTATCAAATCGTAGCCTGAATGATGTCGTGTTACTAATACCGATGCTTACGACAACCCCACTGCGCTTGTTTGAACTGTCCGCGCCGAAACAAAAGTCTTTTGTATTGTACTAGCTCTATGTTACGTGGATTTTGTAAAACGAAGAGAGATATCGTTAAATTCGGATGAAATTGTCGCTGTTGGAGTTTTGTTGGTTATCTTTGCCTAATACTTCGATACTAATGTTATAAAGACGAAAGATTTGTTTGTTTGTTTGTTTGTTTGTAATCCATAAACTCTGAAACTACTGAACTGATTTTAATCATTCTTTCACTATTAGAACGCACGTAAACGTAGTAGTAAAGTAGCACGAAAGCTAATTTCTCCAGAAATAACATCATCATCATCATTTCAGCCGAAAGACGTCCACTGCTGGACATAGGCCTCCCCCAAGCTTCTCCCACAAGCACTGCCTTCCGCAGAAGTAACATAGGCTATACATATTTCATTTCAGTTCGTGGGCGAAGCCGCGGGCAAAGTATAGTCTAAAATACAGTAATATTTACTCACTAGACTTTGGCTCGCGGCTTCGCCCGAGTAAAGTAATAAAAATCGGTTCAGGAGTTTCACAGTTTACGGATTATCATCAGTTCATCATCAACTCAGCCTATCCGCAGTCCAACATAGCAACCAAGCGCAGTCCACTGCTGGACACAGGCTTCTCTCAAGTTGCGCCACAGCACTCGGTTCTCCACCTCCCGCATCCAGTCCAGCACAGCTTACCTCCTTCAGGGGTTTTCTGACGATGTTTTCCAAACGAATCAATTTCTGTATAATAGTTTTAATTTTTTTTTACCTCAAACTACTCTCTAAATACAGTAAATACTCTCTTGTTTTTACGTCAAAGAGTAACAAACATCCATCCATCCTCACAAACTTCCACGTTTATAATATTAGTGGGATGGGATAGGATTTACTGTCTTTGATTATGTTGATTATATAGTTATAATAATTAAGTTGCGTCCCTTTCACCTACATTACCATCATCATCACCATAATTTCAGCCGAAAGACGTCCACTGCTGGACATAGGCCTCCCCTAAGCATCGCCACAACGACCGGTCTTGCGCCTTCCGCATCCAGCGGATTCCCGCGACCTTCACCAGGTCGTCGGTCCACCTTGTGGGGGGCCTACCCATGCTGCGCCTTCCAGTACGCGGTCGGCACTCCAGAACTTTACTGCCCCATCGGCTATCCGTTCTACGAGCAATGTGCCCCGCCCGTTACATTACCATTACATGTGTATTTATTCTAAGATTACGACATGACCGACTCAGCAATCAGCATTTAGAAAATAATAGGTGATCAATTCCCGATATTGTAGTAAACAAATATAAATATGAAAACTATTTCTTCATGTCGTTTCCGAAATTTTCCTTTTTTGTTGCGTTGTCTGTTTATAAAGATTTATATCTTTCCGACTCATCTAGTACACATACATTGGTCGTGTCGTGTTCGTGTCCTTGATTTTATGCAAGCGAACGGGACCGGAGTTGTTTGGCGCAAATCGATGGTGCACGTCCTCGTACGACTTTCAGAGGAATCCAGGTGAAGTACGACTTGAGTGCAACAGAAACGAGCTACCTAACTAAACAAATAATAAACTGCGGAACGGATAGGTACGGTCGACCGCACGTCGGTGGTAACACTTTGACATTTGCAGCATCTTTATTTAGTAAGCAGTAAGGGCGGTTTTCGAATTGACGTGTTACCACTGTCATGCAGGCGACTGTAGCAAGTAACAAGTAGAAATAAAGAAAAATATGACTGACGCACGTGACGGGTGAATGGTTACTGACAGCCCTGCTTTTTTCATGTAGATATACCAGTTCTCTAGATTGAGTCCATAATCGCCACGCTTGGCAGGCGGGTTGGCGATCGCTGTTGGTTGGTTAAATACTCAGAGGACGCTGGTGCCCATCCTCTGGTGAATCTCTTAGTCACCTTTTACGACACCCATGAGAAGATATAGGGTGGTGCGATTCTTTACGTCCGACACCACACGCGGTGTGTAATGTAATTTATTTGGATCTAAAGACATTAAAAAACCAAAAAAGTTGGTCATAAATGTATAATTATAAAAATAACAATAATCGCATAATCCGGGTAGTTGGACCTTACATTCACAAAATATCTAGTATTTATATTATTATACCTACACGTAAAAAACATAACCCTCTTCCGCAGCGTGTAATCGGGTAAAAATGGCAACGCCACGCTGCGTCTCTCGCGCCGTGGGTAAAAATGCGTGGTAATGGTCGCGGGCGCGATACTCGGCGCGTCTCAGGTAGGCCCATAATGAGCGGACGCAGGTACACGCGAAACAATGCACCTGGAAGGGCCCGCGACTAATAATGTAATGTTATTATTACTTTTCATTTCAAAGAGCAATCGCGAGTTACCTGCGGTTCGGTCTCGGCGGTAGCGAAGTCGCGATTTGGAATTTTTATTCTAATAATGGTCGGTTTTAGCGGATGAGAAAGTAATTGTGTGTGCATAGGCCTTTTTGACTAGAATTTTTTGAATTGTGGCTTCTTCAATCTATTATAAATAATGATTGAATTCTTGCAAAGGTGTATTGGCAAAATATGTCTCTTCAGAGTTTCACTGTATACCTACCTACTTATAAAATAGGAGAAAAGAGAATTTTTCCATCTAAATATTCTATTACAAGCAATCCCCAAATATTTTTCGTGTAGTGTAGCCCGCATCGATAACATCGTACTTTCGCACGCGTATGGAAAATAATGATACCTAAGTTATAAGAGAATTTATACTCTCGCCCCTACGCATGAATACCGATCGCAACGTGTCGCCGGGCTCACGATTGATGGCAGCAATTTTCGCGGCCGTGCCCCTTCAAGTTATAGCCTACACGTATCTGTGTCGCGCTAATGGCGGCGCGGAGGCGGCGATCGGTCGGTGACGGGCGCGTAAAATGCGTAAATGTAAATGTGTGCCCGCGGTGAACGCCATCCGGCTGCGTCGCGAGCGGCGATAATTTAGCCGCCGCCTCCCCGCAGTCGCCCGACCCCGTGTCGCGCCGCGCCGCCGCCGCCGCTGTCGCCGGGTGAGACGCGCGTTACGTAAAAACTCGACGTCTGAACTGCACTTTATGTTAAGGATATCATAACAATCGCTTCATCGGCTTTCTCTTGGATTCTGTGCGTTCTTGGTTCGAACTTTGCCGCGAAGCTTAATTTGTATGTAAGGCTTATACCAGGCCCCTCAGAAAGTATTGCGAAAAAAAGTTTTTATATATGGGAGACTGGCCAGTTATAATGTTTTTCGAAAATATGATTATTTATAAGTAAAAATAAGTAAGTTCCAATTTCAAAATTTCCCTCCACATTTTTTGCGAGTTAATTCAAAGTATTGTGTCTCACTGAAATATGGATCTGCGCCGGGAACATTTTAGAGCTATGATTTTATACGATTTCAAGTGTCGCCTGAAACCGGATGAATCGTACGATAGACTTCAAATGGCATTCATGGATGAAGGCCCTTCCAAGGCAACCGTGTATCGTTGGTATAACGAATTCAAGCGCGGTCGACCAACTTTGGGGGATGACGAAAGAAGCGGTCGCCCTTTGACGGCTGTTACCGAAGAAAACGTGCTAGCAGTGAAAAATTTAATCCAAGACAATAGGCGAATTACATATCAGGAGATTCAACACATATTGAAGATTGGATCGGGAAGCGTTCACGAGATTCTACACAGCCATCTTCGCGTGAGGAGGATAGTATCACGCTGGGTGCCGCACAACCTCACCGATGCTCAGAAGCAGGCCCGGGTGGAATGGTGCCGTGATATGCTTAACAAATTTGAAGCAGGCTCGTCTCGGCGTGTTTACGACATCGTTACAGGTGATGAGTCCTGGATTTATCAATACGACCCAGAAACCAAGCGCCAGTCGACTGTTTGGGTGTTTCAAAATGAGCCAACGCCTACCAAAGTGAAGCGATCTAGAAGCGGGGGTAAGATTTTGATCGCTAGCTTTTTTAATTTGACTGGCCACTTGGTATCAATTCCCTTACGGGATCAAAGAAGCATTAATGCCGAATGGTATACTACCAAATGTTTGCCAGATGTTTTCTCTGTTATAAGCAACAAGCGACCAAACACAGGGCTCCGCGGGCTACTGCTCCACCACGACAATGCACCTGCGCACACCGCACTCAAAACGAGGGACTTCCTGGACAGCACGCCAGTCAAACTCCTGGGTCACCCTCCTTACAGCCCTGATCTAGCACCGTGTGACTTCTTTTTATTCCCAAAAATAAAAAATCAGCTCAAAGGGATACAATTTTCGTCGCCGGAAGATGCGCTGGCTGCGTTCGAGCAGGCTGTAAACGAGGTGTCTGCGGCGGACTGGAAAAAGTGTTTTGAAAACTGGTTTAGGCGCATAAATCTTTGTATAGAGGCTGGTGGAAAGTACTTTGAAAAGATTTGATAAAAATATATGTACGTATAGAACAATTTTTTTTAGTTTCGCAAAACTTTCTGAGTGTCCCACGTACATGCTGAAATTGTAATCGCTTAATTCCCGAAAAGGGGTCATTGTACTCATCATTATGAACAACTTTTACTATGGGACTAACACAGAAATCGCGAAAAAAATATCAGTTGGTCGCTACACTTGTGTTCACTTAAATCGATAAAATGTAGGGACCACCTGATTTTTTTTTCGCGATTTACGCCTTTCTGGGAATTAAGCGATTACAATTTCAGCATGTATTCAGAGACGAATCTTAGTTCATCCTTAGTTTCTTCTCTGGATGTAAGCCTAATTATCACAGACATGGTAAAAAATATTTAGGTACTATGTCTGTGGCTCTGTGGTAATAGTCTATCTATAATACACGCTGAAATTTGAATAGCTTATTTCCCGAAAAGGGGTAATTGTACTCATCATTATGAACAACTTTTACTATGGAACCAACCCTGAAATCGCGAAAAAATATCAGGTGGTCCCTACATTTTATTGATTTAAGTGAACACAAATGTAGGGACCAACTGATTCTTTTCGCTATTTCAGGTTTGGTCCCATAGTAAAAGTTGTTCATAATGATGAGTACAATGACCCCTTTTCGGGAATTCAATCAACAATCAACTCAGCCTATCGCAGTCCACTGCTGGACATAGGCCTCTCCCAAGTTGCGCCACAACGCTCGGTCCTCTGCCTTCCGCATCCAGTCCCCCCCAGCCACGTTCAAATTTGAAATTTGAGTCGCTTTTTCGGGAATTAAGCGACTCAAATTTCAGCATGTATAAGTAGGATGACGATTACTGTTCAGTTAGGCTAACATTCAGAGACTCGTGCTTCCAACTGTCAATATTTAGTGTTATTTGACAGTTGAAAGAACTCATGGTTCACGCCTAAGCACACACTTACACTCAGAGACGAATCTAAATTTGTCTCTGAATGTAAGCCGTGTGTCTGGTTGTTATCATTGCCATAATCCTTGACCTACAAGAAAGGTTGTCAATTATACCTATTCGAATCTGCTTTCACTTCAAGTTCGCTATCAACTCTGAACCAGTCAGTACGTAACTGATATTGTTATTGGCCCTTATAAATTCAATAACTGCACTTAGTGAACCAGACATGTTATCATGTTGTTGAAGCTTACTCATCAGTTAATCAGTGTTCTTATCGGTACACAAATAGCTGCATCACACCACAATCGGCGCCGGTCGATGACTTATGCTAATTCTTTCTACGCGTTGACATTGAATCTCGGTTTTGATACATTCGTTGGCGTCTGCCTCTCGAATGTTTGTTTTTAGTGGCAGTTAGGACTTTACGAGTGATCATTTCAACTATTAAATGGAATGCCTAATGGATATATTGATTACCTAATCAAATATTCATCAACGTAGCTTAAAATTTTTGTTCTTACTCACTCTTTAAGCGAACCACCACTGGTGAAACCACGCAAAAATATTTCAGTAGTTTTATTTTATTCGCTGGCAGTTCCATAACTTTGAATTTGTGAAATCTGACATCTGCTTGGCATAATTTTATTGAAGGGGCACGCACCTACCGTAGAGAATATAGAATTTAGAGTGCTATAACTTTGTATTTTGCACCCGGACTCAGACCTAAGTAAAGCATGTTCGTCCCTGACCTTTATAATAGAATATGAAGCCGTTTTCTTTATTAGTGATGTCCTGGGCCGAGTTAGGCCTCTTGTACCGCCTTTATCGTGTAGTTAGAGGTAGTTTGAAGGCTGTAATAGGCCTGACATCTGTGACCTTGGGTCTTACGATAGCTAGTTGACGGTATAATTGTCATTTGTGTTGTTATTGTCTCTGTAAGGAAATCCAAGATTCTAGCTTTCAGTAAATATTTTAAATATCAATTTTTCTTTATTACTTATTCCAACCGTGTTATTTTTATGAAGTGCACTAAACATACCTATAATTCTTGTTGGTAAAATGCGTTTACTGGGTAACACAAAGAATTCAAAAGAAAAATGTTTCTCGACCGTCCCAAAAATACAATCGTTACATTCGGCAGTTGGCAGATAAGCTTGACAATTACTATGTAGTCAGCAGTGAGTGTTCAAAGGCGCGTCGGGACTCGGGACGTGCCTTATCAATAGGGTGGCGGCAATGGCGGGTTTTTTCCGCGGCCGGCCGCGTCTACATGCGACCGCTGCACAAAGGACCAACTCCTATACTTTGTGGTGGATATTCGTGGGAAGCAAAGGGTTGGCCACACCGCGGATCCGCAGCAAAAAACGCAATAAACCGCTCATCGGATAAAGCTTCGCGTGAGACCGTCTCGTTGCACCTTTAATTGGATCCTTTTCGCATCGATTGTTATGTAGATCGAGTGACGTTCCCGTCTTAAACATTCTTTGTTTTTTGTCAGCCCTCGTAAGTTGTATTTGTCTTTGTCTCTTGTCCTTACGAATGTATATTTACTTCCGGCACGGCGCGGTGCGGCCGTGCGATGTAAAGTATTTCACGAAATCATATTTCTTGTGTCCATTTACTACACCCTTGTTTTCTGCTAATTACTGTGCATTGTTATAAGTTGATTCATAGCGGTTAAACCGGGATAAAACTCCTTTGAATTAAACCTAAAACACCTTAGTAGGTAGGTACAAGTAGAGTTTATTGCAAGACCTTAAATTGAGAATAAGCATTTCTACGACGTCCGTCGCACGATAAGTTTTGTTTCGCAAATCCCCGGTGTCGCGATTCGCGAGTGTTGCTCCGTGATTATGTAAGTATATTGCGTCTGTTATCTGCGTTGTTATCGCGGCACCTAAGCGCGCAGCCGTCCGTGATCTGTTATCACCGGACAGGTTCGCCTTGCGACATATTGTGTCGCATGTGTACACGCTATTACACTTAATCACTCGTATGCAGGCAAAGGATCCAAATTGCCTTTTATGCCCCAGTTTTTGTAGAGTAAGCGCGATATTGGAATGTTACGTAGGCAGGTAAATATATTTTGTAATTATCGTTTATTACTTCGTGCCCACCCATTTTCCTTATATAATATGCACGTATGAAGGGAAAGCCTATCCCGAACCCATAAAGCCCGCCGCTTTCCCTATCAAAATTATAAGCTTTATTAAGTAGATTCGGGCTTAATCGAGTCAACTCCCAAGTTATCATTTTGTGAACGGCTCAAGTTGTTGCGAGAGCTCACGAATGGGCGCGGGTTTAACGAGCGCCGCCGCCGACAAAGTTTCTGAACGATTATCTCCACGACTAATTATTTCCGGCGGCGCGGCGCGGGCACTCACGCGTTCGTCCAACACGTCGCCGACGACGCGTTCGGTCGTCGAGCAAGCTTTTAAAATTGTACATCTGCGCGGTCAATAGACGGCACATGCATTTCACGCGCGACCGCCCGGAGCCTATCTATACCTGACGTTGACGCTCGCGATCTTATTACCGCGTGCCGGCGAGAGAAAAAAAACAAAGGAAGCGGCGGCAAGCGGAGCGGCCTCGGAGATTTATGGAGGCGCGGCGCCGCCGGGGGCCGGAGTGTCCCCGAATCGCCGCGGCTCGCGGCTTCCAGGAAACGCGATGCGGGCGAGGGTTGGCTTGCACGGCGAATATTGATTACCCACTGGTCGTACTATTAATAGGAGGTCGGTTGACGTCGCCCGGTGGGAGTTCACCCGCTCTGTCCGCACTCGACCTACGCGAGCTGAGTACGTTCGCCTTTCCGGCGTCCATTTCGCTAATTGCCTCAAGCCACACCGGCTAGGATGTCGGTCTTAGTGTGCTGTGTACTAACTAAATTATTTCGTGCATGCACATCGCATCTTTAATTGTGGGGCGATTTCAAATCTATCTACGAGAGTGCTAAATTATTTAAGCTCAGGGTCTAAACTGCTTACCTACTCATTGTGGTCTTACATATATTATGCTAGTAATTCATACATACATACATAGGCTAAGATAGGTAGATCAAGATGAATGACACGTGTTCTTTCTTTCGTTCACTGTTGTTGTTGTGATCGAAATAATTTCAATTGCATGAGATCTTCGATCACTGTTGATCGAAGCAGTGAGATCGTCTCTCTACCTGTGAGCAAAATGCTACAAACGCAAAATCATAATTACCTTTACACAACAATCGATTTGGTTCCGAATAATTACTAGCAAACTGCAGCTGCAGGCAAAACGTCAAGATATTTGAACAAGATAAGAGCGGTCATCCGCGGAATATGTTATGAACTAGGGGAAAGCGAGCGTGTACCGAGCTTCTAGAAAGTTCGAACAATGCGTTAATCGTCGGGACCGGCAGTGGCAGTGTAGTAGGCAGACAGTGACCTGCAAGCGCCGCGCCGGTTGTACCTACCTACCGTCACGCGGGTGACGCGTGCGCGGGCGCAGCCGCGAGGTCACCGCCGCGCCGCCACGCCACCTATAAACGAAACCACAGAATGCCCACTAGGCTTGCGAAGGCCGATAAGGAGTTCATACATAAATAATTGCAATTAAATTGTTCTTGTTCAAAGATATAGATAGGTACGGATAGCAACTCAGGAGCTATCCCATTGTGTTTTTTCCATGAGTGTGGTGGCAGGTGACCGCGAATATTGTATCAGATCAGGGGCTTTACTCCCGACTGGTTCAAGTTCGGAACCAAATCGAGCTAATGTCAATTCCTAGAGGAATTCAGTACGAATTGACACTAACTCGAATTCAAATTCAATTGATACAAAACTCGATCAAATCGGGAGTCAGGCCCCTGAAAGCGATACTGGAAAAATCGCAGTTATGTGCGCCAGATACGAGGTCAGTCTTGCGACTGTGAGTCGATTCAGTGAGTCAGTTCAGTTACTTCTCCTCGACTTACTTATTGAACTGTCTTCAAAGGTACAGGTAGGTCTTCCGACTGCCTCGTTGATCTAGTGGTCGCAAGCGCGACTGCTGAGCGTGGGGTCCTGGGTTCGATTCCCGGGTCGGGCAAAGTGTTATTGGGTTTTTTCATTAGGAAATTCTCAGTAGCAGCCTGGAGTCTGGATTTGTGCCCAGTTAATGGCAATAGGCTCGCCCCCTATTACATGGGACTACAACATAACTGGCGAAATGTGGGTGTTACTATACACCTCTGCCTACCCCTTCGGGGAAATACAGGCGTGATGTTATGTTATGTGTTGTTCAAAGGTACACGAGACCAGTGAAAGGCTATTAGTGACTGAACTGACTCCCGAACTAGCCTCGTGTCCGTATTGGACAATCTAAGTCTGTAGACAACAATGAGCCAAGTTATATAATTTGATGCAATACTGCTATCATTACTTTGCAACATGTTACGTATTCCCGAAAAGTCTAAACAACACCCAGGACCAGCCCTTACAGGAACAGTTCGAACAATAACTCAGATCCAGAGATATTTTAGTCTTATTCAATTATTTGTGGTGCGAAAGCCTGTCACGCACAGTACGAGAGTCTACCTTCTGTCTGACTATTTTGTTGGCGGACTGCGGCCGGCGCGGGCGCAGCTACGACGCATGCGCTGACACACGATGCGACCGCGACCGCCATTATCTCAGACGTATTTGATCGATGCCACCGATAATACTAAGCAACTCCAAATACTTATCCTTAGGTACCTTCCAACTTCAGTGTTACTGTAGTTTGTATCGCCGAAAATAAATGAGGGGTTATTGTCAGTGTCATCTTTGTTTGCCAATATGCACTTGTTGCTACGCTACACGCCAATATTTACGAGTATCGTTGTGGTGTAGGATAGAAGTCTGGGTGGCAATGATAGTGACGTATGTTTTACCTAGTTTCAACCATTTTCCTTTCGGTTATGACTGTTACGAAATGCATGTAATGTTATGTATGGTGTTGTATTGAAAACGGCATCGGTTCTATTGATAAGTTACTGCTTATTGTGATTAGCTGAGGTAAAGACTACTTAAGGTTGCGTTCATAAGTCAGGTAACCATTATTTTTGAGGCCAAGCAGCGATATTAAGTTACAGAATGAACCAATAGTGGTTTATCGATGCTTCTTCGATCCTTCCCTATAGCAACAATCACGTCGCGGCAGTAATGTTGTAAACAATGCGGCGTTATCACAAAACTAAATGCGTCACCACACTGTTCAGTTGAGCGGAGTGTACATCGGCAGCGCTGCAGCGTTGCGTCACCACATCGAACGGATATAGCCGCGATCGATCAAAAACGCTTCCTTTATTTTTGCGCGACGCCATCAGTTGCAGCCAGCTACGGCTAGCGGTCTCGCCCACGGCACGACGTTCTGTACCTAGCTTTCTATTCTATTCAAAGATACGTAGTTTCACAATGTGAGTGTCGATGCATCGTCAATACCGCGGACTGAGGAAGCGAGCCGTTGACCACCTCTGACATGACTATTTTCAGCGTTTACGCAATATGCAGATTTATGCGGAGCCGGGTCTTGATTGTTGTTTGGTGATTGCATATTCACATTAATTTGTCAATGTAACGACTTATTTTAAATTTGGGAGATTCTATTATACCAAGAAACTACATTTGATAATGCCTAAAGTTCATCTTATTTTCTAGAAGAAATTAAAAAATCCTTGAAGCTATGCCTTGAAGCTAATTATTTTAAGTTCCAAAGCTGCCCAAATGTTTTCTTTTCCCTCATTTGATTTTAGTTGCTGATTTTCATCGATGCCAAGACACGTGTCGTTACAAGTGTCGATATAATAATCTTAATGATATGATTGCAGATACGTGTTGATAACAAAACTAGTCTGTCGACGTGATTTCATACTGCGATTTCACCGACTAGTTGTTCTGTTCGGAGGTTGGAAAGAATTATTCCGTCGTTTTAGCTCGCAGTTCCGCGTGGGTGCATCATTGCACTTCAACCCAATCCTATTCTATTTAAAGTTGTAGACGTATGCTAAATACGCATCCATTGACGCTTTGCTTTTGTTTAATTCTAGAATGTTAAAAGTCATACTTCGATGGACGTTGTACAAGACGAAGCGGTTGGAATGTAGTATCTTAGGAAGTGTATTAGTGAAGGGGTCTGGCGTCTCATCGGCAATAAGTTTCAAAGTTTTATTTTATGTCGTTGTATCCACGTGTACCACTTTGGCTTGTCGGTCGCTTCGCGTTAAATGCGCACAATGTGTACTCGGACTTCAGTTAGTGGCTGAGTGCGAACTTTATAATATTTCGTTATTTTACTGTTTCCGCATTTAGTAAGTGAAAAGCTTTGGGCAATGAACATGTTGCAGGAATGCTTTACAATTATGTTAATTGTTTTTTTTTGTTAACGCCTTGCATCTGAAGCGCTTGGAGTTTTCTCGCTACAATAAATAAACTGGACGCAATGCCTTGTCAATCTCGGACAGTAATGATTATCTTATCTTTGTTTCTTATTAAATCTTTCTGTAAACTATTGTCTTTGTTTTCGTTTGGTGTAATGTACAATAAATAATAAAATAAATAAATAAAAAATGAATAACCTTAATTATTTTGGTGCCGGACACAAAAAATTGCACATCCCCATAGCTTCGCGTAGGTGTTGTAAAAGACGAGTAAGGGGTTCACCAGAGAATGAGCAGTAGCGTTCTCTGAGTATTTTTTCAACCAACTCCGATCGGGCATACGTCTGCCAAGCGTGGCGATTATGGCATATCTTTTGGGGGATCTCCTTTTTGGGGGAGGCGTATGTCCATCAGTGGACGTCTTTTGGCTGAAATGATGATGATGATGATGATGATGATGATGACGACGATGATGATGATGATGATGATGGTGATGATGACTTATGTGTAAGGTAACTTTTTGTAACTAACTACTGTAAACAGACAGTTAACTATGCAATCGCCTATTTGCGAAAAACTGTAATTGGCTTTATGTTTCTATAGTCACTTTCATTATAACTGTTTAGCTGTAGATTAAAAAAAAAAGAAATTGATATATTTTCACAACAATATTAGTGAGTTTTTGCATTTGTAGTACATACACAAAGAGATCGGTACACGAGTCCAAAACGTTCCTAAGAGTCGCTACTCGCTGTTTATAATCAAGTTTTCAGTAGTTGCGCGGTAAAGGATAGCTTCAGCCAGTAATTTGTCTGAAATCCCCGCTGGCTACACACGCAGGGAGGTGGTTCCAACAACTCGGCTTCTGTTGTATTCCCAGGACTACTTGTAGTTGATGTTTCTCGAATATTATCAACTAATTCACATAAAGCGAGCCAAAATATTATTACTAGCGCCCTCGCCCGCGGCTTCGTTCACATTTCGTAGCTTAGGCATAATAATCGGTGTTTTAGACCCTTCCTTGTTGTTTCTTCGTTTGTACCTTTCAAGGATAGGTATGCTGAGAACGGTTTGCGGCCCATTTGTTACAAAAATATCAATTTCTGAGAATTTAGCGTTTTTTTTTTCTGTTATCTATCTACCTATATTCCTCTTATACTTCATTTATTATAGCATTCTCAATACATGACCTAAAAGCATTCTTCTAGCCGGAGTTAAAGATAATTTAATGAAGGGTCATATTCAGAGACGAATGTAAGCGTGAACTCATACTTACAACTGTCAAATAACACTGCATTTTGACAGTTGGAAGCATGGTTTCACGCTTAGTTTCGTGTCTCAATATAAGCCTAGGAACCTGGTAGGCCAATTATAATAAGCTGAAATGAAATTCTGCATGGAGAAGTGGATCAAAAGACATTCATGCAGTCATGCCTTTGTTAACCATATTTGTCTAATGCTTACATGAATATATTCATTATATTTAATCAAGTAGATACTTATAAAAAAAAAGATATGCCAAGATTGTTTACTAACGGCCAAAATTTTAATTTTGTCCGTAAATAAGACGAGTAGGTAAGAAAAAACTGAGCTTAGGTATAATCGGCGATACACACCAAACTCTCCTGCACGTGCAGCACGTGCAGCACGTGCATAGGGGAGCGGGGGGCTTGTTGTAACAGTTTTTGGAAAAAACATTGTGAAAAGAAAACTACAAAGTATTTCTTGATCGTAAAATCATGTTTTGCAAGATTAACTATCTGTCTAGCATTTCATAAATTAATATTATGAAAATTGTTAATAGTATTTAATCAGAGGGTAATTGAAAAAAAAATGTCGTGTGTTACTCTTACTACTTACCCCGTATTCGGGGCTAGTTGTAACAGCCTTGGGACATGTAGTAACAATAAAAACCGTTACGTATTTGCTCAAGTTATAAATTTTCCCTTCCCTTTTCCAGTAGTTTTTGACTTACCTACTATCTGGTTTTCCTAGCTCATTTTCTATTTATTTATTTATTTATAAAATGTATGCACACACAGAGAAATTATAATAAAATACATAGAAATGAATACTACAAAGGCACTGCTTTTTCTGTTCATATTCCTTCTCTATCGCTTCTTTTTCCGGTTTATCAATTAAAACACAGCATTTTATTTCGAAAAATTTCGTTTGCTTTGAATTCATGAAGGGCCAGGAGTTGATTCACAAGCGTGTGCAATCACTTGTGCTGAATAAACTGAAGCAGGCGTGATTTCAGAGTGCGATTTATTAACGTCAACGCTTGGGGGCCCGGCAGTAGACGCGGTAGATTGTTCAATCAATTCAAGTTGATAGAAAAATCAATTTGTTGTGGAGAGTGGAGAAAGTTGTAACATGTTACAACTTGCCCCAATATTTTGTTACAACGTGCCCCATGGAGTAATTTTTTACTTAAATTTAGATACATAAAAATAACATAGTTTGAATAAAAATCACATCGGCCGATACATAATTAAAGAAATGGTCTAGAATTTTGAATAAAAATAATAATTAAAAGCTACTCAAACAGAGCCAAAAAACAAAAAATTACAAAGACGTTTTTTTCCAATACCTGGTATAAACAAAGCGTGTGCACATGAGCACTTCATGTGCCGTCCGGTGGGACCCTGGCAGTGCCCATATAATAGAGCGCGCTATGAAGGATACATTAAGTCGAAAATACTATAAATAAACGTTGGTTTACTAGGAAAAAATTGGGTGTTACTACTTGCCCCTGCTACAACTTGCCCCCCGCTCCCCTACTATTATCACAGCGTAAGTAAAACTACAAGAGCAAAGCTAGAGTTCCTTAGACTGTGCCATTATTCTAAAACCACTTACGTGTGTGGACTTTTACGGCCCTAGTTAAGTTCCGTCATGTAAAGGGCAGCATCGATCGCCCTCTATTAGCGCAATCGCGGCAGCTCATCGTGGGAGCGCGCGCATGCGCACCGTGCGTCGTGCGCCTGAGTCGACACGTCATCTGTCAGTGGGCGGCCATTTTCGGAGTTCGGTCGGTTAATGGTGATTTTAACAGTGAAATAAAACAGCTTAGAAATGTATTTCAGGTTTTTAGGTTTTGTGTTCTCTTTGTTTACGATGGCGCTCATAACGCCTCACTGTGTTGTCTTGTCTCGTAGAGTGAATAATAATAATAAATAATAAATAACGTTTATTTACGAAAATAGTACATAGTTTCAAATTACACATAGGCAATGTTTTCAATGTACAAAATTTTTTAAAGCATCTGTAGCCGAACTAGGCAAAGCCTGTGTTTCGGCTATCAGCGCCAATCCCATTCCAATAATTTTTCAATTAGGATAGCCATTAAACGGAAATGTTAACATAGAGTTTTTTTAAGCCTGGCTGAGTAGGAGTGAGCGCGTCACCTACCGCCTTACTCAGGTGTTCACCGGACACGGTTGTTTCGGTGAATACCTGAATAGGATCGGAAGTGAGGCTACGGCAAATTGCCACCATTGTGGAGGTGACCAGGATTCCGCCCAACACACGCTCGCGGAGTGTCCTGCTTGGAACGCAGAGCGGCGGGTCCTGGTTGAAAAAATCGGGCAAGATCTCTCTCTGCCAGCAGTAGTGTCGGCTATGCTGGCAGAGACGACAAATTGGAGGGAAGTAGCCTCTTTCTGTGAGACCGTCATGGTTCAGAAAGAGGCTGCGGAGCGGGATCGAGAGAGGGCCGATCCTGCTCGGAGAAGGCAGCGCCGGAGAGGCAACCGCCCCAGCACCTAGCCCTTCAGGGCAATTGACGTACCCCTCGCCCGGTCGTTACTCGATTGAAGTGCGGGGGGTCTTCGAAGTCACGGGCATTCAGAGTGGGGGCTCTGATTGTCCACCGAATGACTTCTGGGAAGGCGGCGACATGTTGTGGTCACGTGCTGCCATGAGAACCGAGCATTTACACCGGGAGACAAATAGTCTCCCTTGAGACGTGCCTTACAGGCGTAGCATAGGGAGGGCTCCGGAAGCTTATCATTTTCCCGGAGTCCCCCTTATTGTGCTGTAGACGGCCACTGGGTTTTAGTGGGTAAAAATCCCACACACCCCGGCCTCCATCCCCCATGAGGCCGGCAGCCTTTTGAAGGTTTCCTCCTCGCAGCAAAAAAAAAAAAAAAAAGTTACATAGGTTTTGTTTAAAAATATTATTGAATTTTTTACAAATAGTGTATAAATAGTAAAGTATTTCAGTTAGTTTTAATATGTTCAGCTGTTTTTCATATTTTCGCTGGCGGGATAAGCAGAATTCGTAGCGGTATGCTTAGGTTCGTCGACACGGCTCAAGTTAATGTGCTGCGGTAAAGACAATAGGAATGCTCGGTGCTCTCCGCGAGGCAATACGACAAGTTGAAGAGAGAATGCTGAGATGTCACCTTACATTCCAGTTCACAATCTTAACAATTGTGTAATACGACTCATCCAGTGCGCACACTGCAGATTTTTGTACCGTGTGAATGTTTTCTTGGCTGGTTAGCTGGTACATAATATACGTCATAAATTGTATATGTTTTTTTTTTTTTTTTTTTTTTTATAGTATAGGATGGCGAAACGAGCTAAAGGCCCACCTGATGTTAAGCGGTTACCTTTGCCCATGACAACTTCAATACCACCTAGGCTGTTGCCTAAATGGTACCGCAAGTCGGTTCGCCAAACTGAGACATGAAGATGGAAAGTCTCATGTGATTGTAATTTCACCGGCACCCGTACCCTTCAGACCGAAACACAGCAATGCAAGCATCACTATTTGGCGGAGAAGTAGGCACGGTGGTAGTACTTCCCCGGACGAGCTCTTTCACAAAGGAGCTCTACTACTACTAAATATCTCGTAGGATAATCGAAAAAATCTGATCTTTGCGAAAATCCTAGGACGATTGCAAAGGACCGGATAATTGGAATCTATGAAAGTTTTTCGTTATCATCCGAGCTATTTTTAGGATCATTGCAAAAATCCGGCTTATCTTAGGTTAGTCGCGGATAACCGGTCACGTAATGAGCGCTGATTAGCTGTTATGAACGTTATGCACTGATTGGCTTACTGCTACATTCCTTCGTCTTTCGAGCTATGTTTTGACCAACCAGAATGAAGATGTTATAAATCGACTCTTAGATTAGCCAATCAGCGTTCAAGTTTCCAATCGTCCTAAACAAACTGGGATTTTCGCAATGATTCTGAAAACAGCTCGGATGATTGCGAAAAATTCTCTTAGATTCCTATTATCCGGTCTTTGCAATCTTCCTAGGATTTTCGCAAAGATTCGATTTTTCCGATTATCCCACGACATATTGTATACTCAAATTTAAATTGTTTTTATTTCAAATGAAGTTAGTTACAGGCGCTTTCGATTGGTCGATTCTAGTTGCACAGTTCCAAAATTCCAAATTGACCGGGCAAGGCCCTGGAGAAGAACCGGCAAGAAACTCAATGGATATAGGTAGCTACTCTTTTTGAAATGATTGATCAATACAATAAACGCATTCAAATAATTTGAGAATAATGTAGAGGCAGCGAAAGTGATATCAAACATTAATTTGACGATAATCAGCTCCCTTATGAGCAGTTCACCAGGTTTTCAATTCACCAGATTCTCATCTCACCAGATTCTCAATTCACCAAAAATACAGTGAGAAACAAAGTTCAAACATTGCAGAAATTATTTTTTAAGCAATAATGCCAAAAAAAAAATTGACTATTTGTTGTACAAAAGAAGGGTAAAATAAACAGAGTGCCTAAGATATTACAACTTCAAAAAATAATTAAGGCAACATTTCAGTTAAATCGTTGTTATACATGTAACACTAATCATAACAGTACAGATCTACAATTTCTTAACATCTGTTATAAAAGAAAATAAGGAAGCTATCTCTACCAACTTTTGCTCCATCCATAGATAATTTCTACAAAATTCTCTTAAATAAAACTTTGTTATTTAAATTATTCTACCGCTAGACGTTACATTACCCCGTGATGAATAGTTTGACATCCATCTAGGTCCTGAATTGCTAGAAAAAATGTATTACCTTCGTACGTAGGTAATCAGAGAAAATGTATTCGAGCTTCTCAAGGAGACCGGGGAAATACGTACCTACGAGAATGGCGGCTGCGTAGCGGTGTTTCCGCTGTCTCAAGGTCGCGATTTGGTAATAATTTTAGGATAAATATTAAACATTGACACAAGCAAAATTACATAAATAGAGGTTTATAATCTAAGTTATTCTTCATAAGTAGGTACATAGTTTTACCTTAATTTAATTTCGTAGTGTGTTCCTCGGTCTTCAAGACTCGAGTGAATAGGTTTTTGCTGGGCAAGCGTGAACCATCGTCGACCGCACCATCGCTTAACATCAGGTGAGGTGGCGGTCAATCGCAAGCGCGTTAAGAATATAAAAAAAAATACAGAATGATTTCTTATACGTTTTCTGACAAATCATTATCATCATCTGACTTACGTATGCAACTCTATTTCTTTTTGTTCCCTATCTTTTAAGGGGATGTTGCAGCCAAGTGGCGCCCCCACCAGTAAATAAAAATATTACTCGCTGAATACATCATTTATCGAAAATTAGTTTTTAACAATTGAAGTACAGTTACTGTAGTTTAATGAGAAACTGTTAAATCTGTAAAATATAGTTCGCTGTAGTTGTAGATAGAAAATATACCTAATGTGGCCGTTTTTCGCACTTATTGTATGCCCAAAATGGGCTGATTGATGTATCTAACACTATCAAGATGTATAACAACTGTAACCACTCAATCATAAACAATAAAGTTTACTTACTTACTTAGCGAAGTATAATTTACAGAGTTAATAGTTTCTGATTAAACTACCAGTACCTGTACTTCAATAATTAAAAACGAATTTTCTATAAATGATGTATTCACCGAGTAATATTTTTTTACTAATGAGGGCGCCACATCGCTGCTACATTCCCCTTAAGTAATTCTACTGTAAAATAGGTACCTACAAAAAAAAAACTTCTCGTTTGTGTTTTTTCCAGTTCGTAGCGGTTAGTTTAATTTCGTTGTTTATTTATTGTTTACTATAACTTAATTTAAGCGTTAAGTGTTTACTTGTTTACTGCATTTGCAGATGTAAGCTTTGACGACACAAAGCTGTTCCAAAGATACCTATAATCACCGCAAACCAACTTAGCTGATGAACCCAAGTTGTCGACGTATGAATACCTAATTTTGTCATAAATATTTGCCACTATTTAATAGTTGCACCACCAAATCACTCTGTGAAATACCTACTCTCATTTACGCAAGTTGTCAACGGTGACGCGACGGTTCCATATAAAAGCGTAATTGCGCCAAATATTTCTCTCATTCTTCCTTAAAGTTCTAATAGTACATACTAAGTACTTAATTATTTAAACTGTATTACCTACAGTGATGACGCTATATCGCGTCACTTGTTATAGTTGTTATCCTGTTTTCTCGTGGACTGCAATGCGCCGCCGCCGCGCCGTTCGCAGCTGCGCCGTGTTTTTATTAGCGCGAAAACAGTGCAGATGCATGCGGGTCTGAGCATAGTGCGTGGGAGCGCGGGTTTGGTACATTGGGTATGCATCATTATCGATGAGAAACGGAGATAATTGTATTGCTGATTGCGTTATCGTGATCTCTGACGGACATAGGAGTGTATTGTTGTACCCTCATAATTTTACTTAAGAGGCTGAGAACACTCAAAAAATCAGACCTCTGCGGTCACTGTCGTTTCGTACAGAAATGAAAGAGAGGCAACGAGCCGAGGGACGTCGGATAAGCCGCTCAACTTGAATGTAAATTAACAAAAATTTTTTTTAATAAAAAACTAAAAGCTTATTTGAAAAACGGAAACAACAAATGTTTAGATTATTGTCTTTCTCAATTGTTTTCTTAATTTTATTTATAATATTTAGTAAATAATAGAGACTGTTTGCTTTAAAGCATGTTTTAAGAGGTTAGTTTACAATTCTTTTCTATCGAGAAAACTTCAAGAAAACGTGTTTTGGGCACAATACAGTTTCAGAAAATACGATCAAGATTAACATATATTTTTTTCACTGCCACAAACTGAATAGATATAGCTAAAAATGTTTTTAAAAGAAGCCTATTTGGGGTATTTGGCTGTTGTCAGCGTCTTAAGATGGTGGTGATAAAATGTTATTATGCTGAAAGTTGTGTAGCTTATGGATTTATATAAAAGAGGTAGGTATAGGAGAGAAAACAATGCACCTAGCTGTCGAACAATGAATGTTTTGTCGAAAGATGCGTGTAATATAACTATTCTATTCTTGCCAGTTGTTACCCGCTACGCCGTGGCAAGCAGCAGTGTAGCCGCTACGAGATTAAAAAATATTAATAAGTAAAAAAAAAGACGTGTGGCACTCGGAGACTGCCGCGGTAAAGCTATAGCATTTTTTATGTAAATACAAAGAGGAGGTGCCCTAACGCCGAAACTCTAAGCAGGCATGAGTTACCAGATTGCGGGGCGAAGAGGGGGATTACGCATGCGCAGTAACGCCGATACAACCAATGCCACCTAGAGGCGATTTGCAGAACTAAAGAGACAAGCGTGATATTTCAAAAAGTCATTAAAAGTTCTGCTATTCATCGATAGATGGCAAAACTAAAAAGTATCACCGCTGTGCCGGTCGGAGTGGGGGGTGTTAGGTTATTTTCGTTACGGAATTTCTGGATTCGGTCTCCACGCTCAAGGAACGCGATAGAAGCTATGCAATAGCTTAAAAATTGTTTGGTTAAAATACTGCGATTAAAAATCTCGTTGTCAAATGTGGATATTATGTGTATGGACCCCCATTCTACAGGTCTGCTTGTTTATAGTATTTTTACGGGCTTAAAATATTAATGACAAAACAAAATGGAATGTGATTTACTGTAATTTTTTGAATGGCGAGTTCTCCGCTTCCGTACCCGCTCCTCTTGCCAACATACTACCTGCCAGTCGGTCGGCACGTTTGCACGGCTGACGGTCACCGGGCGTCGACGCGCGCGCATTACGCGGACGCGAAGCGCTGCGCCCGCGCCGCCAAACGGTGACTCATGCGCCGATAGCGAGCCGATACTAACAACACAACATTCGAATGTTTGTGTATCACTTACTTGTACTGGTACTTAGCCATCTACTGCGTACATTTGAGGTCATTTGCTGTACTGTACGATCTTATGAATTGAATATAGTTGCGCGTTTTCGTAAATAATGTGATGAATGATTCATTATGATATGTTAAAAGCTCCTTATTATCATAGGTTGAAAACTTCCAGATAATAACCTTTTCCTGCGCACTTGTGTCCATAAATATTTATTTTTAGCTACTTGCATCCTTCACCTTTTTCTGACCTTTATATGAGTGATTGAAAAACTAAAAATTGACAATGTTAATGTCACCACCGTTAACTTTTCTATTTCACGTTTTATATTTTTTTTCCCAAAGTATATTTAGAAAGAAAGAATGAAAGAAAAAATATTTATTGCCACAACAAGACGACATGCGGTAGGTGCACATAAAAAAAAAACTTCATTAGGTACATTTTAGGAATTACAGTAATACCTACATAGTTGTAATATAACAAGACTAACTAAAATGTATACATGCTGAAATTTTAATGGCTTCTTTCCCGAAAAAGGGTCATTGTACTCATCATTATGAAAAACTTTTACTACAGGACCAACCCTGAAATAGCGAAAAATAAATCAGGTGGTCCCTACATTTTATCGATTTAAGTGAACACAAATGTAGGGACTAACAGATTTTGTTTTCGCGTTTTTAGGGTTGGTCCCATAGTAAAAGTTGTCACCCTTTTCGGGAAAGAAGCCATAAAAATTTCAGCATGTGTATTCTATGTTTGTATTTAGATCCGAATATGTCATTGTGGATCAATATTCCATCATAATTTTCGTAGCTTTTAAAATAAACTGGCTATGAAGCCGCTGGCAACAGTATAAAAAAAACAATTTTCATCGGAATCTATTCAGCAATATTCGAGATTACGTCAAACATGCAAACAGACTGGTGGGTACTTAAATATTCTTGTAGTGCTGAAAATATCGTGCGTTGGTAAATAACAGTGAACGTTGAACTTGTAAATTGTAGTGGTCACTCGTCGCCCTTGATAGATTGCGGAGTTCTTTGCACCTACGTGTAATGTAATGAACATGTTTTGTTATGATATTAAATCATTTCAAGTATACTGTTGCGTTTACACTGCAGTGCGTTTTGTTTGGTTTGTTTACCTTTTATGTTAACATTTGTGACCGCTTTTGAGTTTAGGGTTCCGTACCCAAAGGGTGCTAACGGGACCCTATTATTCTCGCTACGCTGTCCGTCCGTCCGTCCGTCTGTCTGTCACATGACTGTATCTTTGTAACGGTAATAGATAACCAGTAGAAATTTTCACAAAATGTGTTACTATAGGGTCTATCACGACAAATACTAAAAATTAAAAAAAGTCTAAAACCAAACGGGGTCCTCATACAAAAAACCTCGAAAAACATCAATTTTTTTCAACGTTTTTGTTCCTGCTCTATCTTCAAAACGGTAATACATATACCAGCGTCAAACTTGGTCTGATTATAGTGCATACTATGTAGTTTAGCAACAAATACTAAAAATAGGGCAAACATAGACATATGTGGTGGTACCTGGGTATGAAAGAGATGCAAAAATTCATATTTCGCGCATTATACGTTGATGTCTTTTGATGAACTCTCGTAAATGAAACTAGTTTCTATGGGGTATCAGGTCGATGGGTGGTACGGAACCCTTACTGCGTGAGTCCGACTCATACTTGGCCGGTTTTTTAGTATTTGTTGTTAAACTAAATTAGTATGCACTATAATTACATAAAGTTTGACGCTGGTATGTATTACCGTTTTGAAGATAGAGCAGGAACAAAAAAGTAAAAAAAAATGCATGTTTTTCGAGGTTTCTTGTATGGGAACCCCCTTTGGTTTGAACTTTTTATAATTTTTCGTGGTAGGGGTTATAGTAACACATAATCTGTGGAAATTTCAACTGGCTACCAATTACCGTTCAAAACTTACAGCCCTGTGACAGACAGACGGACGGACGGACGGACAGACAGCGCAGCTAGAGTAAAAGGGTCCAGTTTGGCACTCTTTGGAGACGGAACCCTAAAAAGCCATCTATATATGTTTTAATACTTTATCATATATTTTGACATGATTAGAACTAGTGATCGATTCATAAAGTATCAACATATGAATTAATAACATCATAATGAACATTATAGACCAAAGACCTGGTGAAGGTTGCGAGAATCTGCTGGATGCGGGAAGCGCAAGACCGGTCGTTGAGGCGATGCTTGGAGGAGGCCCATGTCCAGCAGTGGACGTTTTTCGGCTGATAAGATGATGATGAATTTCCACCAATCTTCACATAAAGCATGGTGGTTCTTATTACATATACATAATTACTTGAAGATCGGTCAGTAGCCGAGAATAGGGTTACCTGCATATTTGTTACAAAGTGCCGCATCCCAAAAGTCTTTATAAATACCGTTAAACCTACCTTTTTTTTTCTAAAAAAGGGTTAACGTAACATAAAAAATATACAGTATACAATGAAAACCAACATCTTACGACCAGCTGATCTCAACGACTCCGAACATGACTATAAAACGTTTTCAACACAAAACGTATCGCTAAACTGCTGAATACGACAATTGCCCATTATTAACACAACAAAATAACTTTTCATTCGTAACAATAAAGTTCAATTTGGAACGAAACATAAAGGGCAATGATAATAACAACAGGGCAAAGAAAGGCCAGTTTAAAATGACCTTCTACCCTCTTCTTTCTAAGTTTAAATTCGGAAGTGTTAAGCGTTGAAAATGGTAGTTGAAGAGGTCATCTGAAACTGGTCGATTTATTGAGTTGCGTCGGAAAGTTTTGTAGATATTGAAACGAATAGCGCCACCTGTTGAGCTCGGTTTGCAACTTCGTTAATGGCCTTCTCTATTGGGCCAATGATGTCTGTGTTAGATTGTTGTAAAAGCACTCAAATTATATGTGTTTATGAGGGATAAAGCCTTCCACGCACTGGAGCGGAGGAGATGTAACAGGTGATAATGATTGGGTTGTTAAGTTGTTTCGTGTAGTAGGTGTTTTGTGACGAATGTCGTATGATATGATTGTGTTTAGGGTTGCCAGCCGTACTTTAAAATAAAGTATCTTACGTTATTTTATCTCAACAGCAATAAAGTACGCGAAAATCAATTAGCAGTCATAGCCTAGTGGTTGAACCCTTGCCTTCCATGCAGGTGGGTGTGAGTACGAACCCGGCCCGCACCTCTGACTTTTCGAATTCATGTGCGGATTGGACCGATTATCACTTGCAAGCAAGTAAGTAAGTAAGATAATCGATGAAGGAAAACATCGTGAGGAAAACTGCACACCAGAGAGTGTTCCATACAGTTCTCGATGGTGTGTGTAGTCCGCCGATCCGCAGTAGGCCTTAACCTTCTCGAACTGAGAAGAGGCCCGTGCCCAGTAGTGGGACATTAATGGGCTGATTTTGTGTATGTGTACGCGAAAATACTTTATTTCAACCTTCAGTTTAAATAATACGTGAAATGAAACGTAAACTGATTGCATCTCAGTAATCGGGAACGCAGCTGTTATAATTACCTAATAATTATGTTTTAAAATAAAAATAAATACATAATACTTTATTTTGATAAGACTATACTTTTCATTTACCATACCTAAAACGAGAAATACGTTATTTCTTCTAAAAAAACTTGGCAACCCTAAAATTGTGGTATTAATGAGTGCTAGTTTATTTCTAAAGATAAAAGCGAAAGGATGAGTGTTGATCAAAAAATACAAATAAACGTAGTGGGATGAATGCAAAGAGATTAAATATTATAGTATTTTAATGTCTTTGGATGAATGAAAATGTCCTAAATGAACTGTCACATTGATTTTGAAACAATTAGGGAATCTCCCGCGTTTGTATTATAGGGGCAATGCCCCGTACATTTCTATTACGATTCCTTAGGATTTCCCAGTAACTGTAATAGGTAGACAGCCACTTTCTGAAAGCGTAATATTCATAGAAAAGTCGTGGACGAATTGTTCTTCCGTGAGAAAAGTATCATCATTATTTTTTGGTATTAACATACCAAGATGTTGACTTTTTGGTATTAATTCCATACATTTTTGTAAAAATCTTTTGTAGAAACTACTTTTGATACTCTTGCTAACAAACTAAACTTATTTTAAACTATCGTTCTCTTTTACTAATAGTAGATACAAGAAAGGGATGGCAACAATTTTAGTTCTGTCAAATTAGTCGGAATTAAAATTTCCATACAAGTTTAGTCGTGATCTCGGAACGTGCCGACAAAAAATACGAAGAGGTGTAGCACGTAAACTAATTTGACAGCACTTAAATTGTTGCCATCCCTTTCTGGTATCTACTATTAGTAACAGAGAGAGATAGTAGTTATATTATACGTATATAAGTATAGTTTGTGAATCAACACCAATGTAAAGTCTCAAGTAATCCCTTTTTGACAACATGTTATTTAATATGAAGATTAATTAATCAGAATTTCATTACGAATCCTATACAACTTGTATCAGAAATGCGTGGTCATATTTGAAGAGCTTATTCAGGGCATAGCATATAACAACTTTTACTATGGGACCAACCCTGAAATCGCGAAAAAAATATCAGCTCTCAGCAGATCCTTAAACTTTGTCGACTTGTCGAGCGACATCGATGATTAGTAGGGAACAGCTGATATTTTTTTCTCGTTTTCGGGGTTGGTCCCATAGTAAAAGTTGTTCTATGCTATGCCCTGAATGAGCTCTTAAAATATGACCACGCATTTCTGATACAAGTTGTATAGGTACTTAATCAGTAATCAAATGGCTCGCGTGCATATAAAAAATGTGCTCGCTTCTTACTTGAGGGAAAACATTACATTTTCCTCCTCCACCGTACGTAATGACTGCTTACGTTACATTGACGTTACAAATTACAATGAGTCCATCAGATCGACTTGTAACTTATTAGTCATTAAGTTACATCATTAGGTACAGTAATTACGTGTTACGCACGTCTTTATCTGTTACGTAATTGATTAAAATATTATGTTTTGGAAACGAGACGAGGCGGATGCAATTGCCCCTGAAATATGCGGATGTTTTGAATTATAATGAAGGTGCAAGTTTGATGGGATCGACAATGATGCCACGCAAAGAGTTCCCTATGAAGTATAAGCGTCCCGTAATGTGTGTTCAATCAATCAACTCAGCCTATCGCAGTCCACTGCTGAAGATTGGCCTCTCCCAGTTGTGCCACAACATTCGGTCCTCTGCCTTCCGCATCCAGTCCCTCCCAGCCACCTTCTTCAGGTCATCGGTCCAATTGGCGGGGGAGCGCCCTATTCTGCGTTTGCAAATTCGCGGTCTCCACTCAAGGACTCATCTTCTTCAGCGGCCATCGGTTCTTCGACAGACATGGCCATCCCACTGCCACTTCAACTTACTGATTCTAGTCACTCCGATTTTTCTCCGGATAATCTCGTCACGGATTTTATCCTTCAAAGAAACTCCAAGCATAGCTCGCTGAGCGACATTGAATTTGTGGACTAGCCCAACTGACAGTGTTCACGTCTCGGTACTGTAAGTCATGACAGGCAGGACGCACTGGTTGAAGACCTTCGTCTTCATAGTTTGCGGTATAGGCGACGAGAAGACTCGGCGAAGTTAGCCAAAAATTGGATAGTGAGTTACCAAGTAGCAATGTGCCAACTTCATTATTATGAGTTGTTTGAAACAGGTACTCTTCAAGGCCCGAGTGAAGGTTTTTACAGGGCAACCGTGTTCCATCGTCGATGCATGTGGTTAGATGGCGGTGAAACGGAAGTCCAATAAGAATATATAAAAAAAACAAGCATATAGTTTTCCTTATGCTTAGCTTTGTAAATGTACTGTATATGCGGTGGTCTCCTATAATTAACTCAATCAAAAAAAACTATTTTTTTTTGTGCAAATCAGCATACAGAACTATTCAATTACATAATAATAAGTGTAGGTGTCATCTATCGACCACCTAACTAACGAATTTAGCGCTAATCGATTACAATAACAATGTAATAGTGAGTCAACTAACTCGATGTACCAGGCTCACATAACAAGCGATATCGAATCAATAGCCTGCTCGAGTAATTCCGAGTCAAACGATCGCCTCGAAATTAGAGCGCGCGAACGTGCGTTCCTTTGAGCACCATTTGCGACAGAAAGCAACGCTAGCAAAGGGGAGCTTATTACTAGAGGTGCGGCGCTTCGGCTGCAGGCAGGAGGCCGAAGATAGTAGTTTGTTGAGGTGGTGTTTTGAATTATTTATAATCCATCCACCTTCAAAACCCACTTTGAGTCATTCGAGTTCAGTCTCTACAATCATAAAATTTTCAATTTATCTACTTTGATTTATTTATAGAATCAATAAATGGAATCAGCCTGTAGGGGTCGCGACCTAAGTGGTAATTGACTGCTGCTAATTAAAACGATTGGATTTGATGGTAAAAATAGTTTATTCCGGTACTATGAAAACCTACGCTAAAATGATGATTTTTATGTAAATGGAAGGCGAATGCACCCGGTTGCTGTCCGAATATGCACTGATGTCGGCGCGCACTTGACGCGGCCTAATTGATTAGCTAGATAAGCAAACGGGTGTTCAAATTATGTTGAACACAGCATTTCCTATCTCACATTAAACAACATAGAATTTTCGGCTTAACTAAATTCGTCCTCGGCTTTGGGTAAAAATAATTTGAAAGCGCCACTCTACTTATTACGCTCTGAGGCGCTTTATGGCGGCTGGACTCGGGTCAGCTCGGGTTTTTTGTCGTGGCACGTAGCCACCCCCACCTCGTGCCACCCCCGCGAGTATCCGCGCGACTCCAGATAGGGGGTAGAAGTGTCCGCGAGTTGTGCATCGTCACCGCTTATTGATTTTATTGCGTGTTATATTTGTTGGTATGAAAATTGGAAATAGTTGTAGTGAATTTTGGATATTCAGATACTTACATAAAATATTGCATATTTATAGACTACAATTTTATTCAATACCCAAGAAAAAAGTATTATCCCCATAAGTCTTCGAAAATCAATCAATGAAATATCGATGTATGCATCAGAGCTTGTAGAGGACTTAGCACAGAACGTAGACATACTAACCGTACAGCTTTAAAGTGCTCAAAATTTACCTTTTTCGAAATGAAGATTAGTACCTAAATACATTGAACAGCGACGCTTCCACGCTCTGTGATCCGCAAGTATCGCCTTCATTGTAATACCGCGCCCGAGGCCGCGTTGCGTTGCCATAACAACCATCGCGAGAGCACACCGCACCCCCATCTCGGCCCCCTCGCCCTGCGCCACCCCCCGCCATCTACCCTGCTCTACCTGCTCTCATTAATATGTACCCAGCCGGACACAGCGGATCACTTCAACTCCGTACATATCGACAAATGAAAATTTTATTAAAAACGCCGGGGGTATTTCTTATTTTTGCATAGCGAGAACGTGGGGAAACTATGGATCCCTGAAACTGCGATCTGGTTTCCCAAATTTCCTTTGTCAGAGTTCTACGAAAATTTAACTGGAGGATTCTTTAGATAAATAAATAAATATAAACAAATAAATATTTTTGGGACATTTTTACACAGCACCGTCTAGTCCCAAACTAAGCAGAGCTTGTGCTATGGGTACTAGACAATGGACATAATACTTATATACTTTTTTTTGTAAATACCAGGCCCCTCAGAAAGTATTGCGAAAAAAAGTTTTTATATATGGGAGACTGGCCAGTTATAATGTTTTTCGAAAATATGATTATTTATAAGTAAAAATAAGTAAGTTCCAATTTCAAAATTTCCCTCCACATTTTTTGCGAGTTAATTCAAAGTATTGTGTCTCACTGAAATATGGATCTGCGCCGGGAACATTTTAGAGCTATGATTTTATACGATTTCAAGTGTCGCCTGAAACCGGATGAATCGTACGATAGACTTCAAATGGCATTCATGGATGAAGGCCCTTCCAAGGCAACCGTGTATCGTTGGTATAACGAATTCAAGCGCGGTCGACCAACTTTGGGGGATGACGAAAGAAGCGGTCGCCCTTTGACGGCTGTTACCGAAGAAAACGTGCTAGCAGTGAAAAATTTAATCCAAGACAATAGGCGAATTACATATCAGGAGATTCAACACATATTGAAGATTGGATCGGAAAGCGTTCACGAGATTCTACACAGCCATCTTCGCGTGAGGAGGATAGTATCACGTGGGTGCCGCACAACCTCACCGATGCTCAGAAGCAGGCCCGGGTGGAATGGTGCCGTGATATGCTTAACAAATTTGAAGCAGGCTCGTCTCGGCGTGTTTACGACATCGTTACAGGTGATGAGTCCTGGATTTATCAATACGACCCAGAAACCAAGCGCCAGTCGACTGTTTGGGTGTTTCAAAATGAGCCAACGCCTACCAAAGTGAAGCGATCTAGAAGCGGGGGTAAGATTTTGATCGCTAGCTTTTTTAATTTGACTGGCCACTTGGTATCAATTCCCTTACGGGATCAAAGAAGCATTAATGCCGAATGGTATACTACCAAATGTTTGCCAGAAGTTTTCTCTGTTATAAGCAACAAGCGACCAAACACAGGGCTCCGCGGGCTACTGCTCCACCACGACAATGCACCTGCGCACACCGCACTCAAAACGAGGGACTTCCTGGACAGCACGCCAGTCAAACTCCTGGGTCACCCTCCTTACAGCCCTGATCTAGCACCGTGTGACTTCTTTTTATTCCCAAAAATAAAAAATCAGCTCAAAGGGATACAATTTTCGTCGCCGGAAGATGCGCTGGCTGCGTTCGAGCAGGCTGTAAACGAGGTGTCTGCGGCGGACTGGAAAAAGTGTTTTGAAAACTGGTTTAGGCGCATGAATCTTTGTATAGAGGCTGGTGGAAAGTACTTTGAAAAGATTTGATAAAAATATATGTACGTATAGAACAATTTTTTTTAGTTTCGCAAAACTTTCTGAGTGTCCCACGTACATACTTATAATACATAAGAAACACCCAGACCATAACAAACACAAATATTTGTGTCCTGTGGGAATCGAACCTACGACCTCGTGATCAGCAGTCTGACACTCGAACCACTAGACCACAGACGTCGTTATATGATGATCAATGAGAGATTACTAGCTGTACCTACGGCTTCACCCACGTTAAATAATAATAATAAATAAATATCTTTGGGACATTTTTACACAGCACCATCTAGTCCCAAACTAAGCAGAGCTTGTGGTATGGGTACTAGACAATGGATATAATACGTATATACTTTTTTTTTGTAAATACATACTTATAATACATAAGCAACACACCCAGACCAACACAAACACTTATGTTCATCACACAAATATTTGTGTCCTGTGGGAATCGAACCCACGGCCTCGTTATCAGCAGTCCGACACTCGAACCACTAGACCACAGAGGTCGTAAACCGTGTTGAATAGTATGCCCTCTATTTCCATTAATGAATTTCTAGTTACTTCTGCCAATTTCTATCAAAATCCATCCAGACAGAGTCAAGCCGTGAAACGCGAAAAACACACATGCGAGCCCTTTTTCAATAAGTCAGGTACCTAGAAACTCTTATGATTTTTTTGAATAAAAAGTATTTGGAAGTGTTAAAAAAACACGTGTAGGCATTCCCATAAAGAGTATGTAAAACGGTGTCAAGCTTAATTACAGCTTACATCGATCGATACATTGTGTATAATTTTTACAGAAGACGAATATATCGGAAACTGTTGAAACGTTAATTTTCTTTGTTTGATTCCTACTCATGAACGGTTCAGTTATCAACTGAAAAGTTTTGACCTATATAAACGGACATCTCTTGACCCACACGGGACGGCGGCGGATGTGTACGCATTCTAGATTTAAAACGTTGGTTCCAATCCTGGTTTTGACACATATATATTTGACTTGTGAATCATTTGAGTGTTAATATTTGTGCTCACGCGAAAATAAGTTAAATAATAGTCATTCAAGAGGAAAGAATTAGTAGAGAGAGTGGAGTCTGGATTTGTGCCCGGTCAATGGCAATAGGCTCGACCCCTATTACATGGGACTATAACATAACTAGCGAAATGTGGGTGTACTATACACCTCTGCCTACCCCTTCGGGGAAATACAGGCGTGAAGTTATGTTATGTTGTTAATAGTCATTCGCAGCTTTTAACAGAGAAGACCCTAGTCTTGCACATTGTGACTGCGGTGACCCAGAGCAATCCATGTCGCACTTGCTAACTTATCCCTTGTGCCCGAATACCTGCACAAGAGATGACCTTTTCGCCGCCACTGAAAACGCCATTGAAGTGGCTACATTCTATTCCAAAAATATCTAAACAAAACAGTTACCTATACTTATTTTATTGAACCATTGACACGAGCCTCCTCCCCTTTACGCAATTTTTCCCAATAAGCCAATATTCCCAGGTTTTCCCAGAAAAGTGGAAGTAAACACGAAAACAAGTTAATAATTTACTGAATTGTTTGATTTTGTTTTCCGTTTATGCCATAGATATCAGTGGTTTATGCCAAAGTTAATGAAGAAGGTATCTGTTATAACACTTATAACTCTTGACATCTGCTCGATTTCTGAACATCGCACGCATGAATGGTTCAAAATCGCATAGTTTTTTTGCGATTGAATCTAATTTCTACCAATGTTCAGTACCTTTTGTCTCTATTTGTTCCTATTTGCAGTAATGATCTGCATTCGATGAGAAGCATAGATGTTTATCGCTCCGCGCAATTTATGGAGGTGGTCGTGAGAAGCAAGTTTGTTTCTCTAACGGTATGCCAAACTATGTGCAGTCTGTCACCAGCCCGCTTCAGTACTGTTGCGATAGTTAAACTTTCTAGGAACGCTAAAATAATGTGTCTTTGTCTTTGGTTAAGAATTTATATGTAGGTGACAAGGCAATTAGATTCCCTATAACAGAACGGCAGCAGATAACTACATATTATGGGTGTTTCTTATCTATTATAAGTAGTGATGCAACGAATACGAATACGAATATTCGTATTCGCCGAATATCATCAAATTAACGAATATTCGTATTCGCCAATACCTTCATGACATTCGTAAAAAAAAAAAAAACAGAAATCCCATGCAGTTATTGTGTTGACAAAGATGCATACATAAAAACATTAAACTTTCTTATCTTTTGTTTACATCCACAGATGGTCAGTACCTAATTGTGGTGACCTTTTCGTTTTTGTTTGTGAAACTAGCTTGGTAGGTAGGAGTAAGCATGTATATACACACATCAAAAGTGTCTAGGGATCAAGTACATTTTTAACTATAAAAAATTATCCAAATAATATTTACCAAATTTAGTCTTCCAGACTGGCTACTTTAATTTCCTATGTTTAAGTTAACAAAATATCCCTATATTTTGTAAAAATTAAGAAAAAAATTTTTTTTTGCAAATTGTGGGAAATTAACCTAAGTAAATGTCGTCAATTAAACGGCAAAAAAGACAAAAATGATGAATCATTTTTTAAATTTTTATTGTAAATCTTAAAAATTACTGTGTTTCCACCATTGATACGAATCACACAATCACAGCGATTTGGCATGCTTAAAATAAGTGCATTAAAATCACTGAGGAATGGCGGCCCACGTTCTTTCTAACTAGTCAAAAAAAATTGGTGGGGTATGCACGGCATCCATACTCGGCAGAGTTCTTCTTTGGAGCATACCCCATACGTGCTCAATTGGGTTGAGGTCTGGCGATTGAGCAGGCCACGGCAGAACGTTGAGGCGAGAATCGGAAAGAGTCCGTGTTACGACTCTAGCCGTGTGTGGAAGTGCTTCGCAAAGGGATGATCACGTCTGAAACAATCCTCGGAGGTTGCCCCTGATCCAAATGAGATTGGTTCTTCCACCGACCCAAATACCGGCCTAAACCATTATTGTTCCCCCTCCATATGAATGAACTTCCTAACAACATTTCAAATGTTCTTGACGTCCAGAGGTCCTAACTCGAGTACGTCTTGTATCCGGCCTCATACCGAAACAAGATTCATCGGAAAAGCAAACACAACGCCAGTCTTCTTCCTCCCAATTTCTATGTTAACGAGCCCATTCCTTTTTTTCTTTCATTGTAACCGGGCCCTACAATTGCGGGGTGCTATAGGTGGAACTCTCAGCGGCCTTCGGGAACACAGACGCATTTCACGTAAGCGATTTCGGATAGTTTGGTTGCTTATTAGCAAGCCTGAAGAGCTGTGGAGCCTCGTAGCCAACATCATGGCGGTCATGGTACGATTCCATCGAACAGTATTTTGGATGTACCAGTCCTGTCTACGAGTGGTGATGTCCATGTCGCTCGGCCACGCTGCCCGTGATACGGTAGCGTGTTCAGAGGCAGCTTATGACGCTCGGTGTAGTTCCAAGAGCGACAGCCACAGTAGCCGACTGATAATTAGTTATTTACATTAGTTTAGTTAGGAAAATAGTTATTAAGACTAAAAAGCCTCATTTTATTTTTCGCCTTTCAGTTCTGTTTTCGTCGGTTCAATTTTTTGCTAAAAAGATTTTTTTAATTTTTTTACATTTATGTGTGCCAATTTTCAACAGAATCGGCTATCAGGTAAGAATTCAGTGGATGAACAAGCACTCATCCCCTGTTTTCCTACCCTTAGGGGTAGATTTTGATTTTCAAATTTAAATTGGACCAACTTAACCAACTTTAAGATATACCCTACTCATAAAAAAAGAATCATCAAAATCGGACTACTTTGTAAAAAGTAATGCATGGTCATAATTACATAAAAAAAACAAAAAGATACTCGTCGAATTGAGAACCTCCTCCTTTTTTTTTGTTGGTGATATAATTGAGATTATACATTAGCATTTAGGAGTCAAACAAAAAAAAACAACATTTCTGGGATGAGAGGTTTATTACCACAGGCACATTTAGTAGAAGTAGAGCTCCTTTGTGAAAGAGCTCGTCCGGGGAAGTACTACCACCGTACCTATTTCTCCGCCAAACAGTGATGCTTGCATTCCTGTGTTTCGGTCTAAAGGGTACGGGTGCCGGTGAAATTACAATCAAATGAGACTTTCCATCTTCATGACTCAGTTTGGCGAACCGACTTGCGGTACCATTAAGGCAATAGCCTAGGTGGTATGTATTACAGTTGTTATGGGCAAAGGTAACCGCTTAGCATCAGGTGGGCCTTTAGCCCGTTTCGCCATCCTATACTATAAAAATACATTATCATTAGGTTGCCAGGCATCAGCTGTCCTCATCAGTCATGTCATGTCATGTAGTCATCTCCAGTTGGACGCCACTGTCCTCGATTCTCAGTCATTCTTATCCAGCTCATTACGCTTATCATGCGCTCCGAACACCGGTTCAGTTCACGAGTCAGACCAGTGAGTTTCTCACCGAACTGTCTTCAAATGTATTCGTACACATGAGGCCAGTTAAAGGCCAGTACTGCTTCACTGGACTGACTTGCGAACTGGCTCTGTGTCAGGCGCACGTCACGTTCATGATCAGTTGACAAGGATTATAAAACCCGACTGGCTCCACCTCCTCATAATTTGAAGCGTCATAGCTAGGGGCTGCCAGGGGTGCGAACCTTGTTTCCTCGGGATATGCCAAAGGCGTAGCAATGGGGTCGACCTGCGGTCGATTGGAGTTCCTGTCCCGGAGCTCCTCTACTTTATGCGGAGGATGACCACCGTTTGGCTTTAGTCGGTATGAGTCCGACATACCCTTCCGCCTTCCCCAGATGGAGGGTATCCATCAGGATTTCTACACGAAAACGAGCGATCCTTATCCTGGGGGCGCATCAGCAGACCCGCAGCCTGAAGGCAGGGTATGGGCATATTAAGAACCTTGCTCAAAATTACATCACGTTTTTAGCTTTTGGGGGCGCAAAATTCAAAGTACTGCGCGCTAATGACCTTAGCTACGATATTTATCTTTTGTTATGCTAATAACAATGAAATATATCTTTTCTTTGGGTCATTTTTACACAGCACCATCTAGTCCCAAACTAAGCAGAGCTTGTGCTATGGGTACTAGACAATGGATATAATACTTATATACTTTTTTTTTCGTAAATACATACTTATAATATATAAGAAACACCCAGACTAACACAAACACTTATGTTCATCACACAAATATTTGTGTCCTGTGGGAATCGAACCCACGACCTCGTGATCAGCAGTCCGACTCTCGAACCACTAGACCACAGAGGTCGTCAAAAAAATTGGAACCTAGAAGTCCGTATTATTTAGGTTCTTAAACCAGATGGTGGCGACAAGTGTAAGGGTGAAAAGATACTCTGGAGAACCAGAACCAGAGTACAACAATAAGGGACATCGTTGGATTAATGTGGTCCACAGTCATAGGCGTAGCTACCGCCGTATCAGCCGTATCAATGATACGGGGCCCCTGAGCTACAGGGGCCCAGACGTTTTCCACAATCTCAAATTCTTATTGATAAGAGGCCTGTAATGAATGAAAACAATAGTAGTGGTTTTTAGGCTATAGCAACTAGAACAAATTAATTATTTGCATAAAACATAACCCCTCCTTTGGGCATCGCGACAGTCGGGTAAAAAGGGCCCCCCAACAAATTTGGATACAGGGCCCATTTCGGTCTAGCTACGCCATTGTCCACAGTCTGGTTTTCTTCACCGCACTCACATGTATCCCTTTAAATAAATAAATAACAATAATATAGATGCCATACGATTAAATAAATAACAAGTCAGTAATTGTGCATATAAGGCTGGATTCTAGACTAGTTCAGCTTTACACCCAAGTTTCCTACTCCAATCTAAAACCTCTTTCTCCTCGAACCAATAAAACCTACCAGTCTCGATAGCATCTTGGTATCCAATTCTTGTGCGGCACGGAGGGCGTAGAGGGAATTAGCGATCCTCTGTGAGGACTAATGGAGGGACGGAGGACGTCGGCGCGCTATAAACTGGGAGGTTTATGGGTACGTGCCGCCTGGAGCCAGGGAACGAGATTATTACTAGAATGCGAATTGGTAGGGTTAAGTTATTGGTTTTTTTCTTGTTTTTAATTCGTTGAGTGTGTGGTTGTTGATTGATATTTGCTGCAATTTTGGACAAGCTATGTAAAATGCAATCCCAGTTTCATATTTACTTACCGTGACATTTTCAGTACTCATCATTGCAAACAAACTTTTATTAAGGGACCTGGAATGACGAAAAAAAAACTGCCGTTGCATAAATTTTGTCGAGCGACCTCAATGGTTTTGTAGGGAACTGCTGTTTTTTTTGCGATTTCAGGATTGGGGCCTAAGAGATTAGTTAGGGCCATTGTAACTGTTGTTCGCATTGATATGTCACGGTTTTGTGATGTGATGTGTTGTCATTTGTGCCTCTGACTGTAGCCAATAAATCATTTTTCTTTCATTCTTTGTTATATTTATACTGATAAATACACAGTTTTTTTGCAGATATTGCATAGCATAGACATCAAGAAAAATGTGATAAACTTTCCATTCTATATAAATGTGAAACATATTTTCATACATATTTTTTTTTTTTTTTTTTTTTTTTTTTGTCAGGGAAACCAATTTAAATAATATCCGCGATTTAATCCGGTTAAACTTTGTTTTATTACATATTTTCATGCCATTTCTACCAAACAATAAAATTATCAAAGAAAATTTAATCAAATAAAATAAAGTTTTAATTTTTGTCTATCGTTGATGTCTTTTACAAAAGAAACTTAGCAACTCTACTGTGACGTTTTTTGACAGCGTATCCTTAATTTTGTAATACATAAAATGTTCTTGTTTTTGTTGTTGGATGTTAAATGTTTATAAATTGCAACTTTCTGGTTGATTGTTAAAAAATTTAGGTCTCAGTTAGAACTCTATAGTTAATCTGAGGCTAAGATAAACAAATTGATAATTCTGTATGCAATGACAGAGATTCTATTTCTATTCTAATCTACTTTATTCTAATAAAGCCACGCAATCTAAAGGATCCGTCTTCCTACTTCAATAATCAAGCGTGGTGTTTGTGACTATTATCACAGTCATGATGAAGATGACAAATCATCATCCTCCTGCCCTTATCCCAATTTATTTGGGGTCGGCGCAGCATGTTTTTTTCATCCATGGGTGAATTTCCCAAATGACTTATTTTTTTGTCTTCGGTGAAATTAGTATTTGAAAAAAGGAATATTGTTCTGAATAATTTTTTTAGTATTCAATAGGTAGTTATTGGGTTGTGGCAAAAATATAATTTGCCTAGGACTATTACATAGGTAGAAATAAATACATAAACCTCTATTTTTTTCAAATCGGTGCTGCCCCTCTACTTTTTTTACAAACAAAAAAGCTTATACACTTATAAAAATAAGTAAGTTAAGTATGTAACTTATTCTATTTCATAGAATATTAGTTTTGTTATTAATATATAGCATATTTTGTTACATAATTAACGATTATTATTACTGACAGGCACAAACGTACTTGTCCTGCTAAATGTTCTCATATCGCTGGACAAAAGTAATTTAAACCTAACTTTACATCGACGAGTCCGACAGCGTCCCCACCCCAATTTTATTTCCCTCGTTAGCGTGTGCTCTCTTGAGTATGTTTATAACTGTAGAAGTTATTAAGCTGTACAGGATTAGGACAGACGGACAGACGGAGAGACGGATGGGCATGACGAAACTATAAGGGTTCCTTGTAGGACCACGGAACCCTAAAAATGGCATTTGTTGAAATTCACCCCCATACATCTCTATCAGCCGTGATCTCCGTGTTCACTTGAAGATGACAAATACGGTTGTTAATTTGGATACACACGACTTGTTCAGCTGTAAACGAGTCTTAGTGATGATAATTATAACTTTTCATAATCATATTACAGAATTTCAGACTGCTATTTATGCTGCAAGAGTCATCATTAAAGGTTGTCTGGAAGATATCGCTTTTAGCGATAAGACCGCCCATGTACCCATAATTTATACGTTGTTCCTGTTTACTACTATTTTCATGGTGTACAATAAAGTATATTCTATCTATCTATCTATCTATCATTTCAGCCGAAAGACGTCCACTGCTGGACATAGGCCTCCCCCAAGCATCGCCATAAGGACTAGTCCTGCACTTTCCGCATCCAGCGGATTCCCGCGACCTTCACCAGGTCGTCGGTCCACCTTGCAAGAGTATTTTGTTAGAATTTTAGAATATACTAGTATTTATTTGCATCAAACATGGTACAATAAGGTGTTACAAAACATATGATAATAAAAATAAAAAAAAACCCGCGGAATACATAACCTCCTCCTTTTTTGAAGTCGGTTAATAATAGCTCTACAAACAATACCAAAAAATTCTAAAACAGAAACCTTAGGCCCGATAAAAAGTAGACATTCTAAAGCTTAGCACGTAAAGTGGTCGGTGACCACACATGGTGCTTTAGAAGCGGCGCAATGCGGCGGCGCTTGCGCATGTGCGGAAGAGCGAGCGTGCCGCATCTGGCGGCGCGCTCGCGCCTCTTTGCCGCGTGAAAGCGCCGCCGTGGCTTACATGCCGCCGACTATTATGTGCTTTGAGTGCCTATTCTGCGGGTGGATTGTTTTAATTATAAGCGTAGGAAGTCAAGAGCTAGATTGAGAATAAAAGTGCTTGCATTGCTGTGTTCCGGTGTGAAAGGAACGGGTGCCGGTGAATTACAATCATATGAGACTTTCTATCTTCATGTCTCAGTTTGGCGAACCGACTTGCGGTACCATTTAGGCAACAGCCTAGGTGGTATTGAAATTGTTATGGGCAAAGGTAACCGCTTGACATCAGATGGGCCTTTAGCTCGTTTCGCCAAACTATAATATAAAAAAAATTAGTAATAAGATACACTTTAATTAATATAATTTGAGTAGTATAGTAACAAATTGTTTGATACTATGAAGATACTTGCAATGCACATAATGCACATAACAACATAATGTCTGTTAATCCAAAAATATTTACTTGTAGCAAAAAAGGATTTTAATCACTTTCACATGGCCTCGGAATCTTCAGATTTAAGAAATCGCCATTATTAACAAGTGAGTGCCAGGGCAAAACTTTACGACGGCATTTTCGACCCAGTTACCCTTCAATTTGAACGGAATCATGGGAATCCGTTTCAATATCATATGGGAATAAGAACAAAACCCTTCGTCATTTAGTTTCGGCCTCATAGATACGACGAGGGGACCTTTTGAGTTAAAAACAGCTTGCGAAACGAGGAACTACAGTAGACATATTAGTCTATCTTACGAATATTATAAGTTTGTGAAGATGCTTGGATGTTTGTTACTCAATCACGCTGTAAGGGCTGAACAGATTTGGATAAAATTTGGCATACAGATAGAAGAAGATGAACAGTTCTCGAGGAATACGTGATAAACGACATCCACGCGGGTGACGCCGCAGGCATAGGTTAGTTCTTACATAAAATAAAGTGCGACACTCACGTCTATACACATGTGTCAGCAACTGTGTTTATCAAGGTATGAATAAAGGGTAGCCAGTGACACGCAACCGTAATACTAATCTCGAGTCGTGAGGAGATGAGCGATGCGTGGCGCATGTTAAAATGAACGAGGATGCTAATTGTGGGTATGTCCGTTGAAATTTCTCTTTGGTTGTACTGGAGATTGGAATCAGTACTTCAAAATTATTTACTAAGGGCTTACTCCGTTGGATCAGCAATCCATAATGTCTTAGCCTCCAATATGAGATAATTGATATTATTACTTGCATGTCTCTCTTTAATCACGGCGTATCTTCCGTGAGGAAGTCCGGACCTTTGGAAGGCCTACCAGAGGACACAGGTCCAGCTCGCAGTCACTCTTTTGACAACTTTAATTTAAGATGGCATGAGACCAACCGGACAGTATGGATTGTAGTTGCACAATAGGAGTAGTCATATTCCGTCTCGAGAGAGTGCAGGACTATTGCAAAATTTGGGAATTAAAATTATTTGGGCTATGGATATTTGGATGGACTGGTTTTAACTTCTTTAGCCGGGAGAAAACGGCGACTGCCTGTCAATTTAAATACATAAGGCAGACGGTCACTTGCCAACTCACTAGCTAGGCAACTCAACTCGGCAACTCACCCTAAATAGCCGTCAATATAGGTAGCAGGGAGCAACAGAGGTTTGAGCGGCTAAGGGTGTAGAGAGGTGTGGGTTTCGCCTTGGATTTGCCGTCACGAGTCTAAAAGGCGCGGAGTAGGTTTCCCCGCTATTACGCCATTATATAGACACTTGAACCCCCAGTGTACACACGGCTACACATCAAGCTGTACCTTTCCAGTATAAGCTGACCTTGCATTTTATAGGGTTTCCGTACAATGCGAGATCAACTTTTACTGGAAATGTACAGCTTGATGCGTAGCCGTGTGTACATAACTCTGGCGGCCCCCCTCTGGCCGGCTGACCAAGGCAAGCCAGAGTTGAGAAATCATGCAGGCACTCTTAGGGTTTCACACCAGCTACCCAATATAGCAAACTAGAGACAAAGCCCTGACCGACTCTCCGAGGCGACAAGGTACGCAGTGTTGCTACTTACCGACAGCTTGCCATTATTATTATTATTGTTCTTTCTTTTCCCTTCTTCTTTTGCTGATTAAAGTTGGATGGATGGTACCAGGCGTAGATACCATGTCCATCGAATGACCAGATCGTTGTCTTACCAACGCAACTCCTGCAGTATAGTTTAGAGAAGGAATCCGCTGCTTTATTCACCTGGTATTAACCACCAGTTACCACATACAAGGTGGCTAGTTTCTGTTCCTCTGCCTACCGCTTTGGGGAAATCCAGGCGTGATGTTATGTTATGTTAGTTTCTGTTCCGAACCAGAAACACTTTCTCCTACACTAGTAAGTCAAAATGTTATAGTGTCCTACTTAATACATGCAATCCACTTTACTTGCGAAATTTTGGCACTGTCCGCGATAGCGGGGTTACCAGCCAGTAAAAAGGATTTTTATTTCAGTCCAAATTAATTCTACTGTCCACTACAAGACACTCAAATATATTATGTCTACACTGAGAGGATAGTGCTACTCTTTTACACAAATGATGGGGTCTGTTCTGTATGGTAAATACTAATTTGGATCTGAACTTGTAGGTACTAATAAAATGTTATGGACTGCGGTCACTAACTTACTCTTTTTGGCATAAATTGACCGTCGTAGGGCTTCTCATACTAAAATTATACTTCTACATAGTCCACATTATTTAAGCCTTGAATGTTTATTGACGACGACGACGATGATGTCTGTGGTCTAGTGGTTCGAGTGTCGGGCTGCTGATCACGTGGTCGTGGTGTCGATTCCCACAGGACAAATATTTATGTGATGAATAAAAGTGTTTGTGTTGGTCTGGGTGTTTCTTATGTATTATAAGATATATTTACAAAATAAGTATTATATCCATTGTCTAGTACTCATAGTACAAGCTTTGCTTAATTTGGGACTAGATGGTGCTGTGTAAAACGTCCTAAATATTTATTTATTTATTATTCTGCGAGCAATGGATACGATACGGATCGGATGGATACGGTGGAGCTGAAAAGTTCTGGAGTGGCGACCGCGTACTAAAAGGCGCACTGTGGGTAGGCCCCCCACAAGGTGGACCGACAACCTGGTGAAGGTTGCGGGAATCCGCTGGATGCGGGAAGCGCAGGACTGGTCGTTGTGGCGATGCATGGGGGAGGTCTATGTCCAGCAGTGGACGTCTTTCGGCTGAAATGGTGATGAAGATATACCTACTATATTATTAAGAAGTCCAAACAAACAAAATTGTCTTATCTGACGTTGATTGCTATGTTTTAGAAGGTTTTTCAACGAAAACTTCCGGGCTAGCATCATGTGAACTCAACCTAATTCTCATAAATGTATAGAGAATAGTTTTTGTGTAATGTTTTTATGTGAGGATAGAGTATGGAGCTCCTCGGCGGGATCACAGGCGCGGTTGTGCCGTAAGCGGCTATTTTACACTAAAACTGTTGCGAATGGACCGACTCCTATTTGCGTTAACTGCTCGTTTTGTTCCAAACGGCAAAACCTTTCAAACGCGGTCTGTGGAGTAACTGTACGCGATTATATTGAAGTGCATTGCAGCACCTTCTGAGAAGTTTTTGACGATCTAGTACCGTGTATCTCGATACCAAATAGATCCTCAAATTCTTTGGCCTTTATTTTGACCAAAGAATAAGTTTTGCCATACAACGAAGCAGTCTTCTAGGCACGTTACCAGTTGACAGCGATAGGGAGGAATATTTTGAAGCTCTTCTGTAGTTTTTAGCTTAGCTTTACTTTTATTTTAGGTTATTTTATTTATAAATAAGATTTAAGGACTATGTAAGTTTGAAAATAAGATTTTGTTTCGTTTGAAGAATAAATATCCCAAATAATTTCTCGTATAACAATACTGATTTTTTTTTTACCACAATGAAAGACCTTCACATATAATGATGGGATCTGGCATCACAATTTGTTTTAAAAAAAAATCTTTTATTTCTGGTTTGGAAAAATCTGAAGTAGAAAGAAAGAAAAATGATTTATTGCCACAACAAGTAAAAGCAAGTACCTAACATTAGTACAATGCCACTGGGCAGGCTGCGGGGGGACTGTCCTTCCCTGCCCCCGTCGATCTCGTAACCCCAGAAGTGCCCGCTGAGTAGTATTCTCGCGCCTCTTGTGACCGAGGGTTTTGGCTTCACCGCTCTGACCGCGAGGGAGAAAACCTCTATAAAAATTACGGGAGAATGGGGCCTGCGAGCAGCAGACTCGGGGTAGTCTGCTGTCCGGCCAGCAGCTGGCGTAGCTGGCATAGTTGGCGTAGCTGACACAGCTGGCACAGCTGGCATAGTTGGTAAAGACCCGTGAGGTGAGGTGGCGTGCAGTGTTCCGTGTGCGCTGCCTAGGAGGGTGCGGCCAACGTTAGGCCGCACGGGGAGAAGGGGTAATAACACGTCGGTCAAACTCAGTTGGTGCAATAATTTAGGTTTGTTCGTTGTACATTGTTCCTGCCTGTAATGGTCAATGTTCAAGACACTTGATTTATAGGTATCTTGATTAAATACTATAAGGGCAGTGTCAAGGTAGTAAGAAATAGCATTTTATGACGACCTCTGTGGTCTAGTGGTTCGAGTGTCGGACTGCTGATAACGAGGTCGTGGGTTCGATTCCCACAGGACACAAATATTTGTGTGATGAACATAAGTGTTTGTGTTGGTCTGGGTGTGTTGCTTATGTATTATAAGTATGTATTTACAAAAAAAAAGTATATAAGTATTATATCCATTGTCTAGTACCCATAGCACAAGCTCTGCTTAGTTTGGGACTAGATGGTGCTGTGTAAATATATCCCAACGATATTTATTTATTTATTTATTTATATTGATCTAATTGCTTATTAAAATATTTTCAAATAAAATAAATTGCCTCTGATTTCATTGAAAAACATCTGCCCACAGAAATAGATAGATTGGAAAAGGGGGCAGGGCGCGCGAGCCAACACTCTGCCCCATAGTGCAGGGCATTTCAGTCTTTCTCAGTACGCTTTATAACTTGTTTCTGTAAATACGGTGACAAAAACCCGCAAAAATGCCTTATTGTGCTGTTTCTAACTGCAGAAACAAAAGCTGTAAAGTACATTTGATCAAAGTTGTTTTTTTTTTAAATATGACGTCAATATGTAAGGCGTAGTTTGTTAGTTGTAGTTGCCACGCATGAATCGCAAGTAAAATTATGATAACAACCATTCTACTCTATCTATTTCTTTGCATTCATATGACGTATTCATTTCGACAGCGTCTCTTGAGAATGCGTCCCCAAACCTTTTTCAGAGGGGTATAACTATAAATACCCCTCTCAACAAGATCTTAAATTATAATAATATATATACTTTTCTGTAGTTTTTTGTTATTATTATTATTATATGGAAACCACACTAGCAGCTCAGCAAGCTGATGCGTATGTGTCTTGCAATTTGGAGATTTTGTCAAGTCTGTTTTTGAAGCAGTTTATTGTGGGTGCCATTATCACACTTTCAGGGAGTTTATTCCACTCTGTGACTACTGTGTGTCTGTGTGTGTGATTTGGTAGGAAGTGGTAGAAAGGGTTTCCTTTAGATAGCATTCTCCATAATTTTAATGCGTGTCCACGTAGGTTTTTGTTGGCACTGAGAGTGTACAAATTCTCAATTCCGGGAACATTGTAGCAACCAGTGAGTATTTTATATGTTTCAATAAGACTTCCCCTCTGTCTACGCTTTTCAAGAGAGGTAAGGCCAAGGTCTTTCAGGCGTTGTTCGTAGGTTTTATTCTTCAATATCCCAACCATCTTTGTCGCCCTTCTCTGTACACTTTCCAAAAGAGCGACGTCTTTTTTAAAGTACGGGTCCCATATCGCATATGCATACTCCAGATGTGGATGTGGTTTTTGTTGAATAAATACAGATAATATTCTGAAATATTATCTGTATAAAAGCTGACTTTTATATATAAACAAGTTTCTTCCAAGTTAATTCTTTGATCGTGATTTTATCTTGTTAATGACGGAATATTTTACTTTAACGACGGACTTCGGAGGTCACGGTCAGGTTTGTTGTTTATTTGTATTATTGCAGCTTCACCTCATTGCGAGTGAGGTATGTCCGGTCCGTGCGACCTTGGATGGTGCCATAAAACTTTTGTTTCGAACTCATTAGGTACGCTCCAGTAGTAAGTGCGTCATATAAAGTGAAAAAGTGAGTTGTATATTTATTTCTTTTTCGCTTTTTTATTGATAAACGCGTGGAATAAGATCGTGCTTTTGAGATTTTGTGAATAATTATGGTGATGACATTATGTGTTAAGCTCGCCTTTGTACATGTAATTTCAAAACTATTATGTATTGTTGTGATTTTCTTGTGTGCAATAAAGAATAAGAATAAGAATAAAAGCTTTATTTAGTTAAACTATTTGATCGTGCTTTTTCTTTCTTTCTTTTATCGTGTCAACATGAGCTACATAATGATAATAGCTTATGCCGTGGGAAAAAGATTAGCCAGTCAGCAAGTTGGTAGCGGGGCTGACTGCCCAGGGTGCGCCGGACGATCAATTAAATAATCGTGCTTTTGAGATTTTGTGAATAATTATGATGATGACATTAAACTTTATTTAGTTAATTAAAGCTTTATTTAGTTAAACTATTTCCATAGAATCTATGACACTACAAGCTTGGACGAATAAAAAAGGCGGACGGAATCTCGCTAAACAAAGACTGAAGCACTTCATTTTTAGGGTTCCGTACCCGAAGGGTTCCAAAAGGGACCCTATTACTCTCGCTACGCTGTCCGTCCGTCCGTCCGTCCGTCCGTCCGTCCGTCCGTCCGTCTGTCTGTCACAGGGCTGTATCTTTTAAACGGTAATAGGTAACCGGTTGAAATTTTCTCAGAATATATGTTGCTATGAGGTGTATCACGACAAATACTAAAAACAAAAAAAAGTCTAAAACCAAAGGGTCTAAAACCCCATACAAGAAACCTCAAAAAACATGCATTTTTTTCAACGTTTTTGTTCCTGCTCTATCTTCAAAACGGTAATACATACCAGCGTCAAACTTGGTCATTTTTAGTGCATATTATGTAGTTTCGCAACAAATACTAAAAATAAGACAAATATAGACATATTGAGAGGTACGGAACCCTTACTGCGCGAGTCCGACTCGCACTTGGCCGGTTTTTCCTAAACCCACTATAATTTCGAAAGCATTTTCACACCAGATGTATACTGTTATTTTATTTGTGACACTACGACAGTGACTACCGTCACACTAGATTTGCGTAATCGCGGCTTTTTGGCATACTATGGATGTGAACGTGTTCGTCTGGCCCGTACTTTTAAGCGAGCCGGCTACTATAGATGCTTCAATTATTGTTTATCGAGATTCCGTCCGCCTTTTTTATTCGTCCGAGGGTAACACAAATTCATTCAAAGAAAATAACTACCTACGGTCCCTCAGCATGACCAAATGACCATGGCGACAAACCTGTTGCGTATGCAAGTATGAATAAGTTATCTACGTATATCAGTCAACGCATAATGAATGAGCACCTGACTGATTTATCGGTGTTTTGATATCAATACCGCAAAATCGATCCTACCTTCGTTACCCTCGAAGTTACCTTGAGGGTCATATTGAACTAAGTTTACGGGACTTGTCGCGCACAATTAAATCAAAATATAACAAGCATTTTGACTAACCTCGACGTTTCGGTCAAGTTGCATTGGCCGTGGTCACGAGCAGACTGAAGTATGTGGGTGTCATCGTCTTGAGCGGCGGGTGTTTTCTCGAACTACCCGCGGTTGGTTTTTGTTATATTTTGATTTAATTGTGCGCGACAAGTCCCGTAAACTTAGTTCAATATGAGTGAAATTCGCGAAAGTTTAAAAACTTCTACCTTGAGGGTATCATGCAATCTTGTACTTTAGTAGGTAGTGTAGGTACCAAAGACAAAGCGCTCACGAATTCGGGTCCCAGTAGGTGCGGGCAAGGCTTGCGACGTAGATTCGGCGGCAATTATTGTCCGTCAGCGAGCGGGGGGGTGTTGCGGTGGGGTGGCGGGGGGTGCCGGCCCCGGGGGCTAAGATGGCCACCGTAATTAATTGGCGCGACGCGGGGGCCGACCGCGACGCGTCTCGTTCGCAGCGCGGCATTGCGCCCGCGTGTATGTTGACCAGCTTTTTGCAACTTTCGGGATGTTTTTGTAGGTTGCTAGGATTAAATCTTCCATGGCAAATAGAGCGATCGGCTTCCGTGCAAAGGGTCGTGGAATCGATTACAGCCGAAACCAATAGATAGTTGTTCGAAGTCTTACGGCCAAAATTAATATCCACCAGTCTATCCACGATTTTCCCTACTAGAGATAGGAATTTGACATAAGCTCCTTAAAAATATGTAAAATTTATATCCCTACCCTAGTAGGGTAAATCGTGGATAGATTGGATATTAATTTTGGCCGTTAGTGTCTATGCATGTGAGATTTGTGTACGTCTGTAAACACCCACGATGCAGGAGAAATCCAAGAGTGTAGCAGAAGTTTAAAAAAAATCGGCCGTTGTTAGATGAAGTACGGTGTCGGCCGGCACGTCTACAGTTTGGAACTTTGGATTCAATTAGGTGTGACGGGATTCTTGCAATAACTTTGGTTGGTCGCTTATTATTGCCATAAATGGCGGTTTTTATTATTATTTTATACAGCTACCTATCATTGAAATTGACTTTGGTAATATGGGTAACCGCGGTGAAGTATGAGTCGAGAAAGTGGTAAAGAATTGCTTGCTCAAAGTCAAGAGCTTATTAAGAGTCTATGAAAATAATGAAACGGAACTTGATAATATTCCTGTGTTACTTAATTTGTGTATAATAATTGTGTATCTTCTGTTAGAGATCCAAATAATAAAATAAATTCACGATGCCACAATAGATGTTCAAATGCTGTTTTGTCCATACAAAAAACAATCGTATATTCGCAAAAATATTTAATAAGTACTAACTTTGAATTTTACTTGATGAAAATGTTAGCCAATTCATCAGCCTTTCTTAATTCTACTTAAAATTTAATCTGCCTCACCTTCCTTCACTGGTAGCATGGTCACCACAACGTCGTCGACCAGCGAGCCAACCGTAAACGTCTCACCCACACGCCGCGCGCGCCCGCTCGCCACTCGGCGCTACATACCTACCCACTGTAATGTACTGCCAAACAACCAACACAACCAGACCCCTCACCATGCTCACACGAACTTCAAACATCACAGAATCCATCTGCATTAGCGGAACGTGGCAGCTCCACTTATAATGGACAACTACCAATACCGCACTATACCATAGTTTGTCACATCAAGAGCTCTGACCACTTGCATATTCCACCCCTCTGTCGCCTTATTCTATTCAATATGCGGGAGGCAGGGTAGCTTTCGTAGGACTGGTCAGCAGCTCATACAAATTGCATGGGTGTGAGTGAGTAACGTTAGTGCTCGGACCTCGGCTCGCTTAAGCGTAAATTCTGTTGCGTAAGTCGGAAAAGACGTCTGGTTTTCGAGATAGGGACGAGGGGAAAGTTATTGGAAGAATAGGTCGCTTAAATGAGATAATAGAATACAGGACTGCATGACCAAGGAACATATTCATGAAAATGGTAGAATACATGCGTATTGTGCGTACACATAATGGAAATCTAAATTATAAGGTAATAGAAATGTTATCTACTTACTGTCTTTTAATACCGGAACGCGTGTCGCCGGTTCGCCGCTACCAACAAATAAATACGCAATTACGCCCACCAGTTTCTAGCATTCAATGCAAAATAAATTAGGCCTAAAAAATGTTAGATCAAAGACCAACAGAAAGATATGCTGCAAACTCAGACGAATAAAAAATGGCGGACGCAATCTCGCTAAGAAAAAATTTAAGAACTTCGTTTTTTCCTAAGCCCACTATAATTTCGACATAATTTTACACACCAGATATGTATTGTTATTTTATTTGTGACACTACGACAATGTCTACCGTCACACGAGATTTTTTACTTAATCGCGGCTTTTTGTCTTACTGGGTGTGAATGTGTGCGTGCCAGCCCGTACTTTTAAGCGAGCCGTGTTACTATGGATGCTTCACTTTTTGTTTAGTGAGATTGCGTCCGCCTTTTCTTATTCGTCCAAGGCTGAAAAATACAATTTCAGTGACTCCGCGTCCAAAACAGCACTGATGATCAAGTCAAGGACACCTGTACGCGGCGGCGACTTCGCGCGCCTTTGCCACTTCTATTACCTTATTATTAAGATTTCTATGGGATACATGATTAAAAAGATATCGAAAGAATATTGCACGATAAATCACGCGCAGGAATAACAGGAGTAAAATTGCTCGCCCACGCTCTGACTGACTAGAGGTCTGCTGGTTATTACAAAAGGCGGAGAGGGTGATGTTGTCACCCTCTGCTAGCTGCATCACATCACCGCATGCAACTTTGATTTGTAAGTGCGGAACAGGGTCCACAGCATAGACTTATATATTACTATCATTGGTCCACAGTAATTTATGAAATCGGTTGGAAAAATATTTCAAAAATTAAGTTAGTAAACAATTTCTTAGGTTTTCGCGATCACTACACATTATAATAAAACAAGTTTAACAGGATTATAAGCAGCACCGAATATTAAGGCAGCGTTCGTGGTCACAGGAAGACTAAGATGACAAGCGTCTTTACAGATATTTCAAAAAATATATTTTAATCTACCGTACAATCAATCAAATCAATTATTTAATCTTAGTGTTCCTGCGACCACGAACGCTGCAAAGCTTTCGAAACGTCAGGAAACCAATCTAAATAATATACGCGATATAATGTGGTTAATTTTGTTTTATTATAAATAAGGTAAGTCATTTTTTTTCACATATTTGGAACGAGAGTCTAGTACTGAACTTTTTCTTCAAAAACACCCTTGTTTAACCAGTCACGCTGCATGTCTAGTACCTACTATTCAGTTAAGCAGTCATTAGTATTCACTATTTGCCACACTTTGATTCGGGGAATAAAGTTCGCTGGGGCTTGTATTGTATCCCACGCAACTTGTAAAGCTTCCCGAGTCACCTGTTACGCAAAGTACGTACCTAACATACGCGTCATCAAAGTATAACATAGTTACTAATCCAACTTCATAGTCTATGAACACTTTTAATAGAGCACGATATTTCATTGGGCATTGCGTGTTCTTTTATGACTTATAAGGGAAAAATAATAGTTCATGGTAATTTATTATATTATACCTATCGTAAACATATCAAAACTACTTCAACCTGTATTAACTTTGTAGAAGCGATAAAAAATATTTATGAATAGTTAATTTTAACATTTATGTTATTGACAGGAGCTTCAAAGATCGTTACTCCTACTTATGTATATACTCTGAAAATTTAGTCGTTTCGAAAACGAAGAGGGGTCATTATTGCGTACACTTTTACTATGGGACCAATCCTGAAATTGCGAAAAAAAACAGATGATTTATAGATTCGAAAAAGTATATTGCTGTAGCAGTGCATCACTATTGACAATAAAGTACGGCAATTGCTCCTTCATACAACACACAACACAACAACAACAACACAAAACAACACACCCCAACACACACAACATACACCACAACACACAACACACCTGCAACACAGTTATTACTAGTGCAGAGATGTATTATAATAAGCATTTATGTCAAAAAACGTTTTTTTTTATTGTTTTTTTATTTATTTATACGTATCTGTCAATATTTACGGATCTTCATGACCAGGCAAACGTCAAAAACGCCATCATAGCGTGCCGCACCTATAAGGACTGAAATCTCAATTAAAGCACCTGAAAGTATAGTGCAGCAGTTATCAGGAAAACAGGACACTGAAAAAGTATTTAGATTTTTCCGCCACAAAGAAACCAATCTAAAGATAGGACGTTCAAACTTGTAATTGGTAGTCAACCAGTCAGGACTTAGGTTATCCTATGCAAGACATTGTCTGGTCTGCCAGCCTGCCAGTCAATTAGTGCATATCCTGAGTATAAGGCGACATGTCTAAAGTAGTTTTCGGGTGAAGTGTTGTGCCAATCAGAGCGCATAATTGCCGCCCGTTCCCCTCGTTCAAGCAGACGAAAGAAAATAGAAAAAAACGCGGGCTTTGTCGATAGCTTCCACGTTCTTCAAGTAGATATTGGAAATATGGAGCTTGACGTGCCGGCTTCGATCATAAAACTTGGAGTGAACAATCAAACAATCGGAGAACAAGCTAGATTGGACGTTTTTATTTCCTTTGTGTGATTATAGTTTTGTAATTATGTTTTGAACTATGGATAGAGTTTGTCTAATAAAATAAATTTCAAATGACAAGTTTACAGGGTTTTTAGGAGTAACTAAATTGATACTCGTGAAAAATTTGGTAAATTGATTTGTTGAACATTTTACTTTTCACTTACTAGGTTCAACTTGTTATTTGGGGGTAGAGGTAGGTTTAGTACGTACTCTTGGTAACCGAAATTTCAGACTTCTAGCTTTACCCACAACGAAGATACAGAGTGCTTAAAAGTACCGCGAGTTGCTTCGAGAAAAGGATGGTACGGCCGTGCCCGCCTTTGCTCGCCTTTATTTTCCAGCCGATTCTTTTTTCCAATTCTTTCCTACTTTTTTATTGACCTTGTAAATCCATGCACCTTTTAACGTCAAAACCAACTCCTATGCTTCTATTAGAAAATATAAAAACCAATTAAACCTAGCGTTTTTCATCTTCTACGAGCATACGAGTAGTTTCGCCTGCATCAATGACGTCACAGCTCGCGCCGTGATGTGCGAAGCAGTCGTACCACGTACGTACGTGCTCGCCGCTAAGATAATAAAATCGAAGTATTCCCATTTGAGCACCTATTTTTAGGGCACCAATGCTTAGAGCACCAATGCTATTCCCTTTTCAGCACCAATCAGTATTTTAGCTTGGTGCTCTATTGGGAACAAAATAAATAATTCGACTTTATTCCCCATTGAGCACCTACGGTGCGGTAGCTTCTAGTGATAGGGTGTATAGTAAAACATATCGATAAAAAACAAAAGTTTTATATTACAGTATGTCAACAATTATGTGAAAATTTCTTAGGTTTCTACGATCACTATACATTGTATACATTATAAAATAAAATATAAAATCACGATATCATTAATATACGCGATGTAATCCAGTTAAACTTGTTTTATTATAATTTTATGTAAGACTTGGATAAAAAATCACAGTATTTTTATTAATCATAGGTATTAATTTTTTTATTTTACTAGGTTTAATTATAATTAATATTACAATCAGCTTTTTATTATTTTGGTACATAATCTTCTTATAAAACATAAAAATAAATCTCATTCATCGTAATAATATAAAGTCTTTATGCAATTATATCTTAGTTTAATAATATTTCTTACTTATACTTTGCATATATTTTATTTATAAGGTTAAGTTAATCCATAGTCTCTGCCTACCCCAATGGGATACAGGTGTGATAATATGTTTGTATGTAAATTAGCTGGAGAAACTTTGCTAAAACAATTTTGTAAGTGAAAATAAAATGCATAAGACATGCTATGGGCGGCTAAATCGAGCCCTCGATCTTTCAAATTATTGGCCTTGTTTTTATAAATTGTAAGAATAGGCTCATTGGTAGATTTAGCTTCCTTGTAAAGGTCCACTCGCGTATTAATACATTTTTATTTTCAACACAAAATGGAACTTATTACGTGACTGCCTCGTTGGTTTAGTGGTCGCAAGCGCGACTGTTGAGCATGGGGTCCTGGGTTCGATTCCCGGGTCGGGCAGTGTTATTGGGTTTTTTTCAGTAGGAAATTCTCAGTAGCAACCCGGAGTCTGGATTTGTGCCCGGTTAATGGCAATAGGCTCGCCCCCTATTACATGGGACTTATAACATAACTGGCGAAATGTGGGTGTACTATACAGCTCTGCCTACCCCTTCGGGGAAATATAGGCGTGATGTTAAGTTATGTTATTACGTCACGTAGAAATGCACCGCAGTTAGATAATAATAGAAAATATTTGCATCACGACGAAAACAAGTTCTGGAACAGTTCGAATACATTCATACTTTTTTTTTCGTGGTGAAAATCCTCATGGACACACTCCGCCTGGGGAAAGCGGAGCCAGTGTCGGACTGTTACCGACTAAAAACCACCACGGGGTTCCTCTATTGACCCTTGGCCGGGGGCGTGGGAAAAAAACTCCCGTATTCGCCCAACCATCTTCAGCAGGTTCCAGCTCGCCACTGGCAGATGAGCCCCTTCTCCCCGTGTGGCAACCACATCGGCCGCACCCTCCTCTTGAATGGCACGCGTGGCACACTACGCGCCACCGTCACGGGCTTTGACTGGTAGGGCGGCGGGCCACCCCGAGTCCACCGCTCGCAGGCCCACACCTAGGGTGGCTGGAGATCGGGATACGCTCTCCTACGACGCCCAGGTCGTCTCCTGCGGATGGGAAGAGAAGTCGTCGACTCTCGAACCCTCTCCGCTGCCTCCTTAGCGAGCATCACCTCCTCGCAGAAGGAGACGAGAGGTCGCTGCCGCCTACTGCAGTAATAAGGTCACGGCGCTGCGCCACCCAAGCTGGGCACTCCACCCGTGTGTGCTGCGTTGTGTCCTCTGGACATCTCCCGCAGTGATGACACTCGGGCGTCGGCTCCCAGCCTATGCGACACAGATACTTCCCGAAGCAACCGTGCCCCGAAAGTATCTGCGTCAGCCGGTAGGTGAGGGCACCATGGCTCCTCTCCAGCCATGATGGGCTTTACCGCCGCTATTGCAGCATGCCTTGCGCTAGGTTGAGCAAGGGAGGAAGACTCTCTCGCTGATCCGATCCACCGCAGACGGACAGGGTGGTGCAGACGTCTATATGGCGATCTGATGCCACCCTAAATAAAGCCAGTGGGCGATAGATTGGGGAGTCTATCGTCCGCATTGCACGGCCCTTGAGTTGTGGTGATGTCCCAGGTGTGCCCGGACATCGCCAAAAGAATGTATACAATTAAAGTATGTAGGCCCTGAAGTGGGCCGCGCTGGATAGGTTGCGAAAGTCATGCGTAGCAGTTCTCGTGGCCCATCCACCCAAGGTGAAAGTAGGCACACGGCGGAGTTTTTAGTGAGTGCAAACCCCACATAACCGCACTGCTTCCCCGGCAGTGTGACATGAGATAGGCATTTTCTCCGCTTAAAAAAAGTCGCTCCTCCCATTCAGCCACTAGGATCTGGCGGGTCCTCACGCTGGTGGTACCTCAGCGCAAGGTCTCCAGATCCCAGGGCATTGATCTGGCTAGGAGAATCTACATCATCAGCTTGGGTGCCAATGCCAACCGCAGAAAGTGCGACATTTCTCATACTTCATGTTACTCGGGATATCCCTGGGACCAGTACAGTCGGCGCAGTTTGTGGCCCTCTCAATTTACCTACGCTCTTCCTATTAATATGAATAGAGTTAGGTAATTTATTTTATTAGTTTTGCCTAAAATTGGTTTATGTACACAAAATTTGATTTGAGGAAACATGTGATAATAACAATACATGATTAACTAAAAATAATAATATTGTGAATTTTTCGATAATTTTTACAATACACCGCATCACTAAAAGCTACCGTACCGTAGGTGCTCAAAGGGGAATAAAGTCGAATTATTTATTTTGTTCCCAATAGAGCACCAAGCAAAAATACAGATTGGTGCTAAAAAGGGAATAGCATTGGTGCTCTAAGCATTGGTGCCCTAAAAATAGGTGCTCAAATGGGAATACTTCATAAAATCTACGAGTTGTCTGGTACTCGCCGAGTCATGCGACAATGAGGATCGTCTGTCGGTACTGCAATGTGGCATTACTGCGTATCATATGAAAAGTTTACTATAAGTAATGTTCCATTCCGCTTTGATATACTTAACAATAAATTCTGATAAAATCGGTAGTGAAGGTTCACAAGTAAAACTCCTTCACAAAGCTGAAAATTGTCTGCTCTGTAGTTGCTCTGCTCGTCGAATAAATTGATCAGCAACTGTAATGTAAGCTACATATTATTGTACAGGTGATGCTTCTTCTTTCCTTCATCATCAACTCAGCCTATCGCAGTCCACTGCTGGACATAGGATTCTCCCAAGTTGCGCCACAACACTCGGTCCTCTGCCTTCTGAACTCTTCTTTCCTTACCACACAACAATAAAAAGATTTTTTTATTTTTTTGCGTTCGTACGCTCGAAAATTATTCTTTAATTGCCTTACGGCATCCGAAGAAAAAAAAAGGCATGATCTGTACTTTGACGCGACAAACAGAATTTTGATTTCAAAAAACAATGACGTCACCGTCACACGTTCATAGCGTTGCATATCTCTATGCGTTGCATATTTCTGGTGATACATATATTACAAAACGTCGCGAGTGTTGCATTTTGCACATCGGGTGCACCTACATTTTTTTTTTCAAAATGAGGTATTTATCGTTTACACTATATTTAAATATTAGGAACATTTTCATAAAAAAAAATTGTGGCATGCACCGGACGTGCACTGGGTTGACTGGGTAATGGGCTAATGGGTATGGTCTCGCTCAACGATCTCTATGTACTGTGTAAACATATATGTATATATTTCGATGGTCTCGCTGATGTTATATTATTTCGAGGGATTACGCTTCTGTCCACGTCCTTAAAAATAAACTTTCTTCCACTGTTAGATGACATGACATGACCTTTTCTTTGGAGCGACGTTAACAAATTCTATTATATTTTAAAAAAACTCAGTTTTCTACTACGACACCTACGCAAAGAAAATATTGTATAAAGGCCTTTTCTTTGCAGGTACAGTAGGACGGAATTCTCTTTTAGAAAAATAATGACGTAATACATCGGACGAATAAAAAAGGCGGACGGAATCTCGATAAACAAAAACTGAAGCACTTCATTTTTTCCTAAACCATAATTTCGAAATCATTTTAACACACCAGATACATATTATTGTTATTTTATTTGTGACACTACAACAATGACTACCGTCACACTACATTTTTTGCGTAATCGCGGCTTTTTGGCATACTATGGATGTAAATGTGTGCCCGTACTTTTAAGCGAGATACTATGGATGCTTCACTTATTGTTTAGCGAGATTCCGTCCGCCTTTTTTATTCGTTCTAGCGTAACACACGCTCGTAGCGCTGCCGCTGCACATTTCGGGTGATATTCAAAACGTCGCGAGTTGGTACTTAGTGACGTCACTGGGTATCGTCTCGTCTCGCTGCATACCAGTCCGCAGCGCGGAACATTCTGTACGACGACGGAATGTTCTGGCACGTGCACGGGCTATACAGGGTGGTGGATTTCAGAAGATGGCTGGTATTTTGGACACAATTTTGGGAAGAAAACTATAGAACAAAGATAGCTAAATCTATTGTAATAATATGTGGTACACTTAATCCAGCCGCAATGAAAACGGGGTTGTGGAAGGAGAAGCTCCCACCGCCACCTGATTTATTAGTACCGCAAGAACACCTGCCCCCAGGTCACGATTTCCCGTGGCTAGTCTGGAAATCCCTCAACCGGCTCTGGACTCAAGTCGGTCGCTGCAGAGAAATTTTGTGCAAATGGGGAATGCGAGACTCTTCAAAAACTGAATGCTATTGTGGGGCCCTCATTCAGTCCGTGGCCCATTTGCTTACTTGTCCCTTGTGTCCTGTCAACTATACAAGAGCCGACCTAAACGAAGCCACGAGCACCGCCATAGAAGTGACAAATACTATATGAAAAAAGTGTGAACCATTGACACGCAAGAAGAAGAAGATACCAGCCGCTGACTTCCACTATCGTACCACCCGCCATAAATCTAAATCCCATCCTCACCATCCTGATGGTGAGCGGTCAAATTATACTGTACATTTCACACGCCATTTTTTGCCTCGTACAACAAAACTGTGGAACCAATTACAGTCAGCGGTTTTCCCGAACAAATTCGATATGGGCGCCTTCAGGAAAAGAGCTTACGTCTTTTTAAAAGGTCGGCAAGGCAACGGTGACTCCTCTAGTGGTGCGGATGTCCTTGGACGGCGGAGATTGCTAACCATCAGGTGACCCCGCTTGCTTGTTTGCCCTCCCTATGTTATAATTTTTTTTTTATATCAATGGGTTCCTATATATAGCTACTCGCGGAATTCCAAAGAAGCGAGGCTCAATTCTTTCAGTGCAGTGTCTGGTGGGGTCAGTTAAGAATTGTTAGTTAGTCAAACAGTCTTTCTTCGGACGCATATGATAAATTTGTAATATAAGAAATAGATAAATTATCGGGTCATTAAGTAATTATGAACCATAACCGACTACTTTAACTTTTACTTTACTTTACTATAATGTTTAGCGTGGCTGATCATGTTCTCGCAGTTTCGTCTACGTAATCTACGTTACGCGTGGTGTTTCGGCATCAGCCTGTATACGATCGTGCATTTAGTACGTAGACAAGTAAGGTGGCGAATCCCGAAGCGTTATTTAGGTACTCGCTCGAAAATAATTGTTGACTATGTGGTTACCGGCGCCTGCGCTCAATAGGAACAGCTTTTCGCGGCTTACATGATGTGTGGGCTAACCCAAAGACATTTGTATACTGACGTAAAACTTTATGGGCTAACCACAGAGATAGATAAAGTAGACTGGTTGTAATAAAAAAATTACTTGCGATTTATGCGTGGCAACTTTCGAACAAACCACGCCTCCCATGTTGACGTCATTATTTTTGAAAATTAACTTTAATCTTTACATCAGAATAAAACAAAGTTTAACCGGATTAAATCGCGTATATTATTTAAATTGGTTTTCCTGTCGTTTTTTCCTTTCGAAACGTCAGAAAAACCAATTTAATAAATATACGCGATTTAAACCGGTTAAACTTTGTTTTATTATAATGTGTAGTGATCACAAGTAGTGGTCGCAAGCGCGACTGCTGAGCATGGGGTCCTGGGTTCGATTCTCGGGTCGGAAAAAGTGTTATTGGGTTTTTTCATTAGGAAATTCTGAGTAGCAGCCCGGAGTATGGATTTGTCCCCGGTTGATGGCAATAGGCTCGCCCCCTATTACATGGGACAAAACATAACTGGTGAAATGTGGGTGTACTATACACCTCTGCCTACCCCTTCGGGGAAATACAGGCGTGATGTTATGTTATGTTATGTGTAGTGATCGCGAAAACCTAAGAAGTTTTTAATCTTTACTTTACAGCTTTTGTTTCTGCAGTTAGAAACAGCGCAATAAGGCATTTTTGCGGGTTTTTGTTACAGTATTAACAGAAGTCAAGGCGTACTGAGAAAGGTTTTAAAATGTCCTGGACTATGGTGCAAATTGTTGGCCCGCGCGCCCCGCACACTTTTCAGTTCTATCCATCTATGTCTGTGGGGCTAATATTATAATTAGTTACGAGTATTATGTAACTCTATGCCATTTAAATTTTTATGTATCGTAACCACAGACGTAACCGCGTACTGGAAGGCGCAGCGTGGGTAGGCCCCCCACAAGGTGGACCGACGACCTGGTGAAGGTCGCGGGAATCCACTGGATGCGGAAGGTACAGGACCGGTCGTTGTGGCGATGCTTGGGGGAGGCCTGTAACGAGGTCCAACTCGTTATGCTGCTCACCCTATTTGGTTTTCCTGGCCACTTTATTATACTTTAATCAATCCAAATTCAAAATTATTTTCAAAAATGGCTAATTTTCCACTGTTTTAGCTCAGTTTCTATATTGTACGCTGAAAGACACTCATGTGTCTGTGACTGTGTCTTATAATCATTATATTATTTTATTAACAAATAGTAAATGTATCAATTTACCAGTTAGTGAGATACAGTATACCCAAAACGTTCCTGTTGTGTTTTTATTGTTTGTGCCGACCTACCAACCTACCTACCTACCTACCTGAATCCAGCCCGAGCTAGCTGCATGGACATAGCAGCAGCTCAATTGTTTTATAGTCGGAGTTGACCTACCACTCCTCCGGCCCTCCGTACTACTGACCCTCTCTGCCCTCCATACCTCAGAGGAGTTCCATAACTCCATACCACTAGTTCCTGCAGTTCCTGTACCACTAGTTCCTGTCGTTCCTGAGTTCTGTTCCTGTAGTTCCTGTTCTCCTCCTACTTCCGTGTGTCACCGTGTGCCAAGCCACCGAAACTTCGACCCTGCGAGTCTCTTGCCCGAGCCACCCACACCGGCCACGACGTGACAGGCCTATGTCCAGCAGTGGACGTCTTTCGGCTGAAATGAATGAATGAATGAATGAATGAACCACAGACGTAGTAGAAAATATAGACGAAGTGCTGCGAACAATGATGGTGAAGCCAAAAAAAACTGTGCTGTTGTGCTTTGCGTACAACCAGCGCTCACGCACACACCATGCACTTGAAGGATATTTGCTTTCGCGATGCTTACTGGAAGATGCCGAGACATGTGTACTGAGAGGGGTGAGCACGGTTTGAGGCACGATTCTCCTCACGATTCTGGACAAACTAGTAAACAAAAAGTAACGTTGTATAGGTACCGTTGTACACACGGCTACACATCAAGCTGTACAATTCCAGTAAAGGCTGACCTCGCGTTGTAAGGAAAACCTATACAATGCGAGGTCAGCTTATACTGGAAATGTACAGCTTGATGTGTAGCCGTGTGTACAATCATACAAAAGTAACGTTGTGTACTACCAAGTACTTGCATCGTCCGAACCTCGTCCACATCAGATCCTCGCCTTCAACAGAATCCTAATTAATCGCTAAATATGAATATGAAAATTGAAAAATTATAAATGCAACGACAATAATTAACAACTCGTTCTATGCATGTTTGAGCGATGAATTTTAATGTAATATGGCTCATTTAGTTGTAGTCAATCAACTCAGCCTATCGCAGTCCACTGCTGGACATAGGCCTCTCCCAAGTTGCGCCACAACGCTCGGTCCTCTGCCTTCCGCATCCAGTCCCCCCCAGCCACGTTCTTTAGGTCGTCGGTCCACGTGGCACGAGGGCGCCCTATGCTGCGTTTGCCGATTCGCGGTCTCCACTTAAGGACTCGTCTGCTCTAGCGGCCATCGGTCCTTCGACAGACATGGCCAGCCCACTGCCACTTCAGCTTACTGATCCTACAAGCTATATCGGTCACTCCAGTTCTTCGTTCGGTTTAGTTGTAGTGGTAGTCTTTTATTATAGTACTTAAGAATCGTTTCGTTTCTTGTCTTGTGTCTGATGCCTGCTTTTTTTTCTCCACTGCACACGCTACGTCCCTTCGGACCTTTGGGGGCGCGATGCCGGCCACTTATGTGTAAGGAATAACTTATGTTTTATTCGAAGTAAACTTATGTACAGAAGTTATTTCCTTGTCCAGGTGACTGTAAGCGAACCTTGATTTGATAAAAGTCTTTTTATTTTCAGAAGTCACTCGCTGATTACTCTATAGGCCCTTATAACTTAATCTTCTCAGAGCGAGTAGCTTCGATGGCTTATGGTACTGCAGCAGAGCAGCACAGCGCCATGAGTCGTAGGGTTGGTAAAACTTTCAAAGCAAAACAGTAGTTTCGGTTTATTGCAGATAAGTCGCATGACGGATTTTTTTGGTCAATAGTGTAGCTTATAAGTAGCTTTATCAAACCACAAAAAAAAATTACTTTTCAAACTTTCAGGTCATTTAATTCAGCACAAGAATAATGCTAACATGTGTGCAATTTTAAATTTATTTTCCCGTTCCTCTTTATCGCTGTTGCTACAAAAAATTGCAGCAAGTTCTTTGTTTACTAAAATCGATTGTAGTAACCAGTCGATTACTCGGTTTACACGGAGCGGGCGCCCCTTGCTCGGTTGGAAGGCGACCACGGGACTTAATTAAAATCGCGCTGGGCTGGGTCCGGGGTCGCGGCCGCGCGCGAACGAAATAATGTCGTGTCGTGTATGTACACACGGCTACATATCAAGCTGTACATTTCCAGTATAAGTGTGGCAATGACCTCGCATTGTTTAGGCTTTCCTTACAATGCGAGGTCAGCTTATACTGGTAATGTACAGCTTGATGTGTAGCCGTGTGTACTATCAGCAAATTTTCCGGTGAACCACCACTAAGGATAAAATCGCTTGCACTCAGTGTTCGATGGCAGCCGTAGGTACGTGTAATGATGAAGGGTCCTAATTCTCGCGATATAGAGATAAATGTCCAATTCGAGATAATCTCTAGTTTTAAATCTTTACGAAAAATGTCGCTTCTAATGTCAACTGCTATGGACAACTCTTAGTATTCAGAGCGCTAGGCGTAAACATATCCCTAACGTGACATTCTGAGAATACGAAAAAAAATTTTCAATCGACATTCGCCATCTTGTTTCGACATTATGTCGATTTCGAGATAATGTCTACGACGCGAGAATCACCCCCCTGGATTCGTTCAAGGGACTTTGTCGACAAAATGTATCACCGGGAAGGATCGTGACTTTACATGCACGTACACGCATATTATAGCGTATATTGTACGGTATAGCGTCATTCTTTGAATACTTTTCTTTTTTAGTACAGTCGGCCATACGTCAATGGTAAGTAACACTTGAACTACAAAACCATTCTTACTGCTTACGAAATAGAGACACTGTCAAAGTCAACTGTTACTACTGACGTGTTTTTGACTATACATCATTGCTGGACCCCAGACCTCCAGACACTAGGTTTCCTAAGTAGACTTGAGGTGAATATGGTGATTGCCACGCAGTAGCTCGAGAAATTCAAAATATTGCGTTTTTTTTTGCAAATCTCTATTTCATGTTGGACACACGTATATTGATCGGAATATGTACAGTCTAACAAAAAAAATTGTATTTAGGGTCGCCAGATACAGATGAAGATTTCTCAGGAGGTTATGTTAGAACAGGTTTGAATAGGTTAACTTTGTCCGTTATTGAAATTATATTTCAATCAAAAACATCCATAATTTCCAGAGGAAACTTCATTATATCTGGCGAGCCTGGATACTTATCTCTTTGTTAGACTGTACCGTGAAAATAGCACAGATTATCTATTAGTTATGACAATAGTCACAATATATCTACTTAATAATTATCGATTGTTATCAAGCAAATATAGCTTATAGAGCATGGTTAATGTTTTCTATGAAATATAAGGTTCAACAATACAGACTTCTCATGCGCAATCGATGCATCATCAAACATCCCTGCGACCGCAAGGTAATCCCTATTATTCCAGTTGCCATTAATATTATTGCCCTAATATTCCACTGCGTGAGCAGGAAAATATTCCGCGTAGCAACTCTTATAAAAATGTCCTAAATACGTATAACTTTACAGTAAAGCCGTGTAATAATATTAATGGAAAGGATAAATTATGTGCCTATGTATAGAACAGCCCATAGTTATATGTTTTTTCTCGTGGTTTGGGTCAGACAGATATTAGTGGCGGTTTTAAATCTGTCGATATGAAGATATTATTGCTTCTGACTGTACCTATGTGTCCGACAACAGCTGTTACTGTTAGGCTGAAACCACGTTTTTATGTACAAGCCAACTGCTCCATGAAAACTGTCACTCACGGTCTCAGTGACAGCCTATCCGCCAGTAAGTTCAGTAATTTGTGTAAACTGCATATTAAGTTTGATCTTCTGGATCCTACTAATGGTATGCTAGTGTGGGATCCAGTGTCATCATCATTGCCACTTATTGACAATCATTTCTGTTTTTGTTTTAACATCATAGACCACCTGGTTCAAAAATAACAACATTGCCAAAAAAGTTAACTAACTACTATTACATACTAACAACAACTAAAATTGCTACTGCTACTACAACTAAACACTACTACTACTAACTAAGTTGTATATAGTTCAATGTTATGTCTACTTTCACCCAATATCGTATGTGCACTTTATGAAGACTCACACATATTATTATCTTGTAAGTTGTGAATGTAATAGGTTAAAAATAGGCATGTAACTTTATTTTTTTATCACAACTTACATCTATCATTACAGGCTAGCCCAATGCGATAGAGAATGCAAACACACAATATAAAAATATGAAACAAAAATAACAAACAATTACTTACACATAACAAATCCTAACATTATACACAAACTATAGACTACACAAAGTATGAAAAGTTTACATGTAACATATGATATATCTCCCTTATCTCTTCTCATGGGTGTCGTAAAAGGCGACTAAGGGATTCACCAGAGGCTGGGGAGCAGCGTTCTCTCAACCAACTGCGATCGATAACTGCCAAGCGTGGCGATTATCGCATATCCCCCCCTTAATTGGGGGAGGCCTATGTCACGCGTCTGTCTCAGTACGAAGCCCAAATTCCTAAACGCCTTTTTGTATATCGCCTTGATGTGCTCACGGAACGTCAGTTCCGGAGTGAGGCTGACTCCTAAATCCCGCACCTGTAATACCCATTGGATCGGCTCTGTATCCACTTTGTACTCGTACACTTTGTACTTGGTGCTCGCGCGCGGGTAAAAATCATCACTGAGCATTTGGACACGTTGAAGCACAGGTTATTCGTCTGAATCCACTGTACTATTCTCATAATGTCATCCTGTAATCGTGCGCAATCCGAACCATCCTTCACCTCGAGCAGCAACTTAAGGTCATCTGCAAATAATAAACATGAGCCTTGTCTGACGACTTCCGGTAAATCGTTTATCATTATGATGAATTGTAGAGGCCCCAAATTGCTGCCCTGACTTACGCCAGACCTAGTGTGGTATGATTCCGATTCGCACCCATTATAATCAACGTACTGCCGAACTTCCAAGCTACTATCGAATAGACTGACGGATATTTTGTGGCAGAAGAATATTTAAAGGAGTCGATCCGCACGTTTCGTGCTAATCAAAATCGTGCGGATTGACCACTAACCTAAGTTTTCTTGCAGGTGAAAACGCGGCCTAAGAACTGCGATTAATCGCGCGTGACAAGTCAACGTTAAACTGTGACATGCCATATCGCGCAATTGTTCCTATTATTGCGCAATTTTTTGTCGCCAGTTATTAATTGCTGGCTTTGAAGCACTGTTTCGAAGCGATTTGCGGTTGGTTACGTGTATTTTTTTATGAATGTAGGTCGTATATTCATGTTACCTCTGCTTTCAGCGATGTTTTGGGAAAAACGTTAAGTAGTGTTGTTACAGGTCTGGTCTCTCACTCTCTCTCAACTCAGCGAACCGCAGTCTACTGCTGGACATAGGCCTCTCCCAAATTGCGCCACCACACTCGGTCCTCTGCCTTCCACATCCGGTCCCCAGGTCCAGGTCTGGTCTAAAATGACGTAATTGATAGGAAACCCGTGCCGTTAAGCTTGGGTTTCCTAAGAAAGCGGTGCCTTATTTGGCGTCCGTAATGTGACGGCCGTCATGAAAATGTTTGATCTTGTGTTGTCAGCCAACGCTCAAAGGAAATGAAATCATACCATTTGACCACGACACCATGATTTTATTAACTTGCTTTCATTCCTGTTCGTCTATTTGGTACAAATTTTGCAATAGATTATTTATTATTTATAATTAGTAAGGGTAGGCATATCTATACGACTTTGAATTAACTGCAAAGTTAGTCGAGTCGGTTAAGAAACACTGTTTCTTAATAAGATATCGCTGACGTCACCCAAAGATGTACCAAGTGGATGAGAATTTCGTTGCCACGAGCAGTGTTCACGGTAGCTTAGTGGCTAAAGCACTGCCGTACTGAGCCAGGAGTCGCAGGTTCGAATCCTGCTCGTGAGTGAATTTTTCTTTCCACAATTTAAATCGTTCGCAATAGATTTTAAAGTAGAATAATAATAGTTTTTTTTGTTGTCTCTACTTGAAACTTTATTAAACAGCTCAGCCCCCCTAGCCATGTTGACAATCTACAATCGTCAACGCTATAAAAACAACCAAAATGTATGGGAATGACATATCTCAACGAATGACTTTTTCATTGAGATATGTCATTCCCATACATTGGTATACATGCTGAAATTTTATTGGCTTCTTTCCCGAAAAGAGGTCATTGTACTCATCATTATGAACAACTTTTATTATGGGACCAACCCTGAAATCGCGAAAAAAAAACAGGTGGTCCCTACATTTGTGTTCACTTAAATCGATAAAATGTAGGGACCACCAGGGACCACCTGTTTTTTTTTGTGGTGACAAAAAAAAAACTAAAATGCCGTCGTGTGTACAGAAAGTGTTCTAATTATGACGCGAAAGTAACTTGAAGTAACCAACTTACTTATTTTTTTTTACTAGTTTATGTGTATTGTGCTGCCGCTGCGTACGGAACACTTTTTTCGTTTGTTTTATTAAGGTATAACATATCTATACTTTTAAATATCATTGGCCTTTTGTGAAATGATTTTCCTTTGCTTCGTTCCCTGCTGGCTAATTAACAAAACAATTTCTTACGACAAACCGATGAACTTTTTGTCCCCTCAATTGCCGCATACTTTCTTCCAAAAAATTTTTCCCCAACATTCGTCACCCTCGTTGCAATTTTCCTCGCGTTTCTAATCACTTCCCTCTAATTACCTCATCCAGCGAGGTCCCTACATAAATATGGAGGCTATCAGGCGTAGTCCCAACTTCCAAGCACCTTGCCTTTGACGCAGATAAGGTGCCGAGAGCGAAAATAACCGCGCGTTCGATTGTCACAACTAACGGTTATCGATTTTAAATCGATATAGAAAACGAATTGTGATGATGCCACACGGTAGTGTGTCCAGTCCAGTGTCCAGCCAAGTTCGGATGGGCCGATGCACCAGCCGTGTGTTTGTTATATTATATTATAAGTATTGATTGGGCTTTTATTTCATACCTGTTCTTTAGTTAGCCCCTTACTCTTCGTTTGATAATGATATCAGGTGAGGAGGCGGTCAAACGCAAGCCCATTATGAAAAATAAAATCTATTCGCGTCGTATAGCACCCAAAATATGGCTCATTCTCTAAAACGTGTTATTCAAATAACTGAAACCTCTTAAGGGGTCATTGTACTCATCAGTATGAACAACTTTTACTATGGGACCAACCCTGATATCGCGAAAAAGAACCAACTGTTCCCTACATTTTTTTTCACATAAATCGACAAAATGTAGGGATCGGCTGATTTCAGGGTTGGTCAAATAGTATTTTTTTTTTCATACTGATGAGTACAAAGACCCCTTAAGAGGTTTTCAGTTACTTCAATAATACATTTTATTTGCGAACTGAAACTGGAAAATCCGCCAACAGCAAACGAAAATCAACAAAAAATGTACAATACCAACACGTCGAATCTTCAAAGATCATAAAATTTTCAGAGCATGCATCCACGTTTTGTACGATCGCTGCTGTACGAACAAACGCGTCTCCATGGTAGGTGCCGAGTTTACTCATTACGGAGAGAATTCCTGACCGGCCCGCTATAAACCCTGGTCCTAGCAAGCCGAATGTAAAATGGGACTCGTTTTATGTAGACGGCTCTTTCATGGCATTTTAAACAGCGCAGCGTAGTCGGCCAGTCTGTACATAGCTTTACCTATATCTGGTATACGGGCTACGTTCTCGCTAACTATTTGTACTATTTTAGTATTCATCCTTTTAGATTTTAGTTTTAGTTCGATTGGTAATGGTACGTTAGATTGCCTTTTAGGTTTGGTATTATATAATTCTCGCTATTTTCAGTTTGATTTCAAACATTTTTCACCACGTTTTTGTTAACTCGCTTTCTTGTCTGTCTCTTTGTCTGTTCTGTACAAATTTTGCAATCGATTTTAAACTAACTTTCCGATGGGGGTCTTGTTCACGAACTAAAGTTATTTTAAACTAACGCTCTCTTTTACTAGTAGTAGATACAAGAAAGGGATGGCAACAATTTTAGAACTGTCAAATTAGTTTACGTGTTACATTTCTTTGTATATTAGTGGGCACGTTCCGAGATCACGACTAAACTTGTGTGGAAATTTTAATTCAATCTAATTTGACAGCACTAAAATTGTTGCCATCCCTTTCTCGTATCTACTGTTAGTAAAAGAGAGCGATAGTTTAAAATAAGTTTAGTTCGTGAACAAGAGAATCGCCACTAATGCAACATTAACTCGTTTTAAAAACGTGGTAATATTTAAAAAAAAACTGTTCACTAGGGATTCATTCTAAATTCAGTCTAAATGTGGTACAGTTTAAAAACCGGCCAAGAGCATGTCGGGCCATGCTCAGTATTATAGGGTTCCATAAGTAGGTCTAATTATAAACGAATCAAATCGAATATTAATCATTGCTATTTTAGTTTTTGCAAACAGCGCCACCTAGTGCTAAATTTAAGAAGTGTGTCATATCAATATAGCACAAAGTTTCTTTTTGTGATTTTTTTAAATAGAAAGTAACTAAAGGAGCATTATTTGCTGTGATCATTTTTCTCTAAGGTCAATGACCTATGAACTAGGACGTCTTAAGTATTTTTCAGTTTTCTCACTATAACTCAAAAATTTATGATTACATTAGACTCGAAATAATTTTAAAAGAGAGTTTTTATAAAGGTCTATCAATGTGGAAGACTACAAGTTTCTACGTTGCATAGTTTAGAAATGGCAGGGGAGGGGGGAAACATTACAATACAAGCCACTTTGGCGAACTGTATTTCGGAGATGGTATACCTGATAAAAAAGTTATGTATGAAACATTACCTTCATTTTAGTAGACATATTCAACGATACCCCACCCGAGGGGGTGCAGCGAAAAAAATATTTTCATCCCCATTTCACATGTATGGGTAAGATTTTTTTATTCCTTTTTAAATTGAGATCTATATCTATTCCATTTTTCGTCAAAATTTAATTTACTTATGTTTAAAACTGTAGAAGTTATTAAGCTGTAAAGGATTAGGACAGACGGACGGACATGTCGAAACTATAAGGGTTCCTTGTTGGACTACGGAACCCTAAAAACGCATGAAACTACTATTACTTGAAAAATTTTATCATTCAGTAGAAGAATTTTTAAATGCCCATTTAATTTAATAATATTATAATTAGTGACCAAGAATAATAACTGTTTGACATTTTTCTTTTATAACATCATCATTACATTTTATTATTTTGTGACATTTCGAGTTATATAATTAAATATTTTTTTACTAGCATATTGATTCAAATTTCTCATTTAGATTTTAAATACACATTTGTACGCCTGCTGGCGTAACATAGCGGTTATTTTTTGTACGTATGTTACACAAATGAATAAATGACTTATGATTTATGACTCTTTTGGACGACTGGTGGAACAGTAGGGCCGGATACTGGTTGGTTACAGTAGGAATGAAGTCCCAGTTTAGCAATTGCCGATAATGTGTCAAGAAATTGGTTCATCTTCCCTAACTCCCTCATTTTCGTTACTAAATAATGTCTTTAGACGTTCAATTCTTAATGAAGCATATACATTAGCTTTTCGCTGAGGGGCTGAGCTCTTTGTCCTGAGGGGGATAATCTGCAAGTTGCAGACTTGTGATTGAGGTGGACAGGTTATAGGGCCTGCAGGCGATGAAGCTGTCCTGTCACCTGCAAGACTGGCTTACATCAGTTACATCTGTGATTCCGCTTGATATCTTGGTTGTGGCGCGAAATTACGTATTTCCGCTTCCAACAGGTATTTTTATTAGTATTTGTTTTATCATACCGTAAAGCAGTTATCATTGTGTGCTACAATAATGTTAAGTTCAACGCTAAGTTATTTTATGTAATGTACCTATTAAATTTTATCAAATTTTCCAGAATATTAACATAACATAACATAACATCACGCCTGTATTTCCACGAAGGGGTAGGCAGAGGTGTAATAGTACACCCACATTTCGCCAGTTACGTTATAGTCCCATGTAATAGGGGGCGAGCCTATTGCCATTGACCGGGCACAAATCCAGATTCCGGGTTGCTACTGAGAATTTCCTAATGAAAAAACCCAATAACACTTTGCCCGACCCGGGAATCGAACCCAGGACCCCACGCTCAGCAGTCGCGCTTGCAACCACTAGACCAACGAAGCAGTCCAGAATATTACTTGGATCATAAACCTTAGTGAAAAAATGCCCGGTGTATTTTCCGATGAAATATAAAGGTGGCGACTGACCGGAACATTTTGTAACGTACCAGGCCCCTCAGAAAGTATTGCGAAAAAAAGTTTTTATATATGGGAGACTGGCCAGTTATAATGTTTTTCGAAAATATGATTATTTATAAGTAAAAATAAGTAAGTTCCAATTTCAAAATTTCCCTCCACATTTTTTGCGAGTTAATTCAAAGTATTGTGTCTCACTGAAATATGGATCTGCGCCGGGAACATTTTAGAGCTATGATTTTATACGATTTCAAGTGTCGCCTGAAACCGGATGAATCGTACGATAGACTTCAAATGGCATTCATGGATGAAGACCCTTCCAAGGCAACCGTGTATCGTTGGTATAACGAATTCAAGCGCGGTCGACCAACTTTGGGGGATGACGAAAGAAGCGGTCGCCCTTTGACGGCTGTTACCGAAGAAAACGTGCTAGCAGTGAAAAATTTAATCCAAGACAATAGGCGAATTACATATCAGGAGATTCAACACATATTGAAGATTGGATCGGGAAGCGTTCACGAGATTCTACACAGCCATCTTCGCGTGAGGAGGATAGTATCACGCTGGGTGCCGCACAACCTCACCGATGCTCAGAAGCAGGCCCGGGTGGAATGGTGCCGTGATATGCTTAACAAATTTGAAGCAGGCTCGTCTCGGCGTGTTTACGACATCGTTACAGGTGATGAGTCCTGGATTTATCAATACGACCCAGAAACCAAGCGCCAGTCGACTGTTTGGGTGTTTCAAAATGAGCCAACGCCTACCAAAGTGAAGCGATCTAGAAGCGGGGGTAAGATTTTGATCGCTAGCTTTTTTAATTTGACTGGCCACTTGGTATCAATTCCCTTACGGGATCAAAGAAGCATTAATGCCGAATGGTATACTACCAAATGTTTGCCAGAAGTTTTCTCTGTTATAAGCAACAAGCGACCAAACACAGGGCTCCGCGGGCTACTGCTCCACCACGACAATGCACCTGCGCACACCGCACTCAAAACGAGGGACTTCCTGGACAGCACGCCAGTCAAACTCCTGGGTCACCCTCCTTACAGCCCTGATCTAGCACCGTGTGACTTCTTTTTATTCCCAAAAATAAAAAATCAGCTCAAAGGGATACAATTTTCGTCGCCGGAAGATGCGCTGGCTGCGTTCGAGCAGGCTGTAAACGAGGTGTCTGCGGCGGACTGGAAAAAGTGTTTTGAAAACTGGTTTAGGCGCATGAATCTTTGTATAGAGGCTGGTGGAAAGTACTTTGAAAAGATTTGATAAAAATATATGTACGTATAGAACAATTTTTTTTAGTTTCGCAAAACTTTCTGAGTGTCCCACGTATAATGGATATACGTATGTTGCAAAGTAAGCATACATGTTAAAATTTTCATGGCTTCTTTTCCAAGAAGAAGTTATTGTACTCATCATTATGAACAACTTTTACTACGGGACCAATCCTGAAATCGCGAAAAAAAATCAGGGGGTCCCTACATTTTATGGATTTAAGTGAACACAAATGACATTGACAGTAACATTGATTTTATTACTGTGACGTAATAAAATAATTGTTATTAATTATGAATTATGATATGATATGATTATGTTTCAAACAGGATGTAATTTTTTTTTTAATTAATTGAATTGAATGCATGGACCAACAGATTTTTTTTCGCGATTTCAGTGTGGTCCCATGGTAAAAGTTGTTTAAAATGATGAATAAAATGACCCCTTTTCGGGAAAGAAGGCATTAAAATTTCTGCATGTATTCGTCTAGTCAGTACAGCGAGGCAAGCCGTGACGTAACGTAAAACGCACGCTCGATGCGAATAATGATACGTTATGCGACTAAATGCTCCGGTCTGTCACCGCCTTTAGGCTACACGTAGTGTAGCTATAGCATAGTTATGTATCGTACATTGGTGTCAGTGCATCGTGTTTTTACGACTTCATCGCCGGCCTCAGTTTGCAGGGATGTCTTTTCTTAATTATACAGTTACGCCACCCCCTCACGAACTTGTGTACGTGTAGTTTGAGCGGGTAGGCAGGGTTCATAAACGTGTAATTACACTAATTACAAGTTGAGGAAAAAAAATGGAATGTAAAATATTATTGAAATCTGGTCCAGATCTTGACACTTACAAAAAAGGTACACTGTGCAAATATAGAGACTATTTTGTGATGTATACCTCTCCTTACCACAGCTTTAGTCAATATTGTAGACCAACTGAGGTATGTCACTTAAGACTTCTTTGCTATCAAATTAGTTAGTGCTTATGTTCTAGTTATTCAATAAATCCAAGTGCAAACTGAAGATTACTAATTGAATTTACCTACTGTTTTAATACAATAATTACTAATTTTACATAATTTTTCGCGGATTTTCTTCTTCTGAGTATTGATTGTGATAACATTAATTTATTCCCCTAAATATCAGAAACACCTACTAGCAAGCATTATAAGTCACGCTTCAATATTAGAATCTTTCTTAGAAATTACAAATGATGTTTATCTACCTATCTATGTATTATACGAGCTACAAGTGAACGTCTCGTGTGTTTTCCTTCAAACTTCAATTATTCGTGCCGCCGGCCGATACGTCAGGCGGCGATCACTCCCACGCGACACGGCCCCTCTGTTGTGCTTTACCTGCCAAACTAAACAAACGTAAGGGAGGCAGGGGGGCAGTCCGCGCCTTATCGAACCGCGGCCCCGCGGCAACCGCAGCCGGTCTGGTGACGACGTACCTACCTGTCCGTACGTCTCTATCCACGACCGAACGTTCCCCAAGTTTCCGACCTCCGTCAATAGCTACGATCTGCCGTCGAACGGTCGAAGTCATAGCACGCAGCGAAACTTCACCGACAGCTGTTGTTTACGTCCGTCGAGTGCTAGTCAACACTCCTCTCGCTTGATAAGGTTGCACGGAACGTGTGTGACTGTAGGTACTCGCACTGCGCTGCGGAACGATTAAATCTAATAAAAAACGAGCGCCGACCGGCCAGCTTGACCGCACCAGGCCGCAGCGATAACAAACAGAATTCTGTAAAAAACCACTCGACGCGACCGAATCGATGACCGAAGCTTTATTTCAACTTTATCGTTTTTGCGTCGTCCATAACTTGGCACCCTCTATGTTCGCCGAAAGCCAGTAAGTATGTAAATTACGGTCGCGAGCGCCGGTCCTCGGGTGCCCACTTATCTATTCAAATTCGGCTCCGGGTGCGGGGTTGCGTCGCCGGCCCACGCTAATCAAAATCCGATCAGCCATTAAGTCCTCTCGCTATCTGCGCTTAGTTTACGAGTAAGAGGGGGAGGCGTCACGAGGGGTCGGGGAGGGGGGGGGGTAGCGCCGTGATCACTTATTTATGTGGCGGGGGCTCGCTCGGCGACTGAAAAACTACCCTCGCGTCGTCGGAGCGGCGGCGGCGAGGCAGCCAGGCACGCGAGGTGCGCGCCCATAAACCCGACGCGGCTTTGTAATCAACCGTGCCGCGCTTTTTATGAGTCCGCCTTTTGCAGTCACTGCTCGGGATAAATTTAACCCGCTATCTGATATTGAGGCGACGTATAAACTTTTATACGTATTTACCAACGTTTTCAGCGAGTCTCAGAGCTTTTGTGTGCACCGCATTGCGTCCAGGTCGTTAGTTCTGCGAACGTTTGGTTTATTTCAGCTCCTGTCATATAAACACACAAAACTGTTGCCACCTTATTACAAAATTGGGTTTAGCAATAGGTTTAGCTTAAGCCGGACTTAGCCTTTTTTATGTATGGAGTTTGACATTAGACCTGGTTTAAAAAAGGGTCTAAAACCGGTCAAAGCTTTTGTAATAAGGAAGCTTATGTTTTTCAGAACGACAACTTTGTTTCCTATGAAGTTCGAAATTCCGCGAAGTCTATTATCGCGAAGAATATCTTCAACGAATTTCCTTATGTTCACATACTTCACATCTTCTTTGCAGTGTCCTCCATACTGCTTTCAAATCTTCTTTACATGTACAAACACCCAGACTAAAAACAATTGCTGTTAAGGACAAGTGCAAAATAACAAATCCGTCCTTAATTTTCTGAGATTGCCGATTATGGCAGATCATATTTTTGATCTAACGGTAGAGGCCAGGGCCGTACCGTAAGTAAAGTGGGCCCGTAAGCAATGTAACTATTAACTTATCACTAATTAATTAAAGCACTGGAATCTCACTGACACTGTTGGATCACTGCATTGATTTTGCTTTACATTGTACAACGTTACCTTTGTTAACGCAATTTGAGAAACTTAGTTCAGAATCACTACGAGAATCGATAAAGACATTTTAACAAAACCAAAAAAAAATTAGAAACTCTATTTGGTTATTATGGTTAAATTCAGTACATCAGCGGATCGTGAATAGCTCCTTAAGGTCCAGGAAGTTCGGCTCGATTAGTTTCCGTGCATCAGGTAGTCCCTGCACGACATTTTTCACTTTCTCTGCTACCAACTGGAGAACTTATAGTAATTCTAAAATCATGTAATTCTGCGATTTAAGAAAAAAATACTATCCCAATCGATTCTCCTCGTGATTTTGAACAAACTAATTTCTCAAATTGCGATAAAAGTAGCGTTGTTCTGTTATATATCTAGTGGGTTCGATTCCCACAGGACACAAATATTTGTGTAATGAACATAAGTGTTTGTGTTGGTCTGGGTGTTTCTTATGTATTATAAGTATGTATTTACAAAAAAAAAAAGTATTTAAGTATTGTATCTATTGTCTAGTACCCATAGTACAAGCTCTGCTTAGTTTGGGACTAGATGGTGTAGTGTAAAATGTCACAAAAGTATATATTTATTTATCTTTCTTGAAAAGACATCATTACAAATGAGCTGTTCAGTATATTAGTAGCAGCATTTATTGAGAAGTAACATTTCATGGCAAGCTCCCTGGCAGCCTTTACGTTCTGTGTAGGCGGTATGAAGGGCGGTATCGTCGTCTGACAGCGAGACCGATCGCGGATATTTTTGTAGTCGCGTAGGATACAAGCCGATGACACATTGCATGGGAGAGCGGAAACTGGTTGACGAGATGAACTTACTTCGGGGTATAACCAAACGCATAAAAATATAATTAGTAGTAAGGTATTTTAGCATAAAATTGTGCAAAAGTGTGTGCCAGCATTTGTGCAGTTTGGAGATCCGTTTGTAATATTTAAGTGGGGTGCAATGATCAAGCTTTTTTTATCACTTATTAAAGTACAGATGATTACACTGCAGATTGAGATTATTTTAGTCACCACACCACGTCGAGGTGCCTTCAATCAATTACATGCATTCTGCTATACCTAACTTTTGTTTGAAGGGGGACCCACCTAATTATTATCAAGTTTCTTCCTCGATGTGGTATCGAAACATATCCGTTCAATTCTAGAAGTAATGAAATTTGAGCAGTAGCTTTCAAATAAGATTTTGTTTATATAAATGTCGACACCGTCAAGCGACCACGAAACCGTTCTCGCTTTTCTTCACTTACCATGTCTGAGGTATCAATAAGTGCGGTGTAGGCAAGGCAATATACGATATTATCGTATTTTTAGCGAGATCGATGGGATCCTGGCCACCTGTGGTTTCACAAGTCTGCACATTGATTAGGTACCGGTCGACTCCTTGCACTCGCGGTATAAAAACAGCTTTGTAGAAAAAGGTATTTTGTGGGACAATGTTCATTTTCGGGACAAGCTTTTATATTCAGGATGGAAACGTTGTGTCAAGAAGATAATTTCGTTGATAGAAAAGATGTTGCGAAATATTTAACTGATAAAGAAATTGTGTCTTTTATTGAATAAAATTAATGTAGTGGCTGCACATCTAAGAACATTATTATAATGTACGCTGTCCTTCAATAGACTCACTCGCGATCGCAATCACCTTGCTTTCTAAGTTCATTGCTCCGCAATTCCGCATGTTTTGACAATCCGTCTTATCGGCAACTATGCACCGCGTAATTAATATTGTAGTAAGTAAGTAATACCACGAATAAGTAAGTAAGTAAGTAAGTAAACTTTATTGTTTCTGATTGAGTGGTTACAGTTGTTATACATACATGATAGTGTTAGATACATCAATCAGCCCATTTTGGGCATACAATAATATTTAGTATAGGTAATATTATTAGTTATGTTAAATCTAAGAATTCATTATAATACCACCACGTAACTCGATAGCACGGCAGTATATATTCTATGAACACGGGCAGTGTTCACGGTAGCTTAGTGGCTAAAGCACTGATGGCGTACTGAGCCAGGAGTCGCAAGTTCGAATCCTGCTTGTGAGCGATTTTTTCTTTCCAAACTTTAAAGTCGTGAGTAAGTATCATTACACGCACTCAGCGTTACACAATCAATTACCCTACTGATTCAGTATAATGGAGCAGGAGCTTGCATGCCAGTTACGCAAGTATCTGGCACCCTGTGGATACATTTGCATGTAAACTTGCATGCAATTTGCTTACTTGCATGCCTATAACTTGCAAGATGTATACACGAGCCGGTACGCCACGCTACCGACGTCTTGACAGCACATTTTCTAGTTTTTGCATCAACGGAAAGCATTCTAAGGGAATCAAATAGTGTCATATTGTTACTAGCAGTAAAATATGTAGCTAAATTAATGAGACAAAAAGAGAAGAGAAGAAGAAGACGGATTTGGGTGACACTGGCATGCCTGTAGCTGCCGCGTACGTTCACACGTGCTGGTTTTGCAGAGGCGTTTCCTCATATTGCATGACAGATCAAATGTTGTGCAATCTACTTGTTTGCCAGGTACAGCCAGCCTGGTAACGTAAACACATGAGAGTAGCTGGCACATGAAAGTAGCTGGCACGTGCGAGGAGCTGGCATGCATGCATACAAGTTACAGGTATGTGTATCAGAGGCTTGATAGTATTCTGTGGTAGAGCTGACAAGATTGCCAAAGTCACACACACTAACATAACACATAACATCACGCCTGTATTTCCCCGAAGGGCAAGGCAAGAGTAGGCAGAGGTGTATTGTTCACCCGCTATGTTATAATTCCCATGTAATATGGGGCGAACCTATTGTTACTAACCGGGCACAAATCCAAACTCCGGGCTGCGACTGAGAATTTCCAAATGAAAAACCCAATAACTCTTAGCCCTTAGCTTAGCAGTCGCGCTTGCAACCACTGACCAATAAGGCAGTCAAAATCAACGGATGTTAATTTTGGAAATTAAGTATAAATCGTCATGTCAGTATTTTAATACGTTTTCCTCAAGAGTGCATTCAACCTTTGATTTGTTCGCGGAGAATAACTCTGTTATCATCATTATGAGGGTTTGTGATTACACGAGTTATGGCGTTGTTTTTGTCGTCAAATTGGCTGAGATGGTTCTTATTAGCAAAAAAGTTTGCCATGTCGTTCTGGGTTCTCTATATTTCCTTTTGCGAGTCTCAGGTCTATATATTAACATGTGTAAATGGGGATTTGGGGGGAGAGTAATCTTGCTCATTATTACTACGATGACCCAGAGCAATCCATGCAGTTCCCAGATCGGAAATATAAATTACAGTGTAGGTTATTTAAAATTGCAGTATTTTAACCAAAAATACAGTGTTTTGACAACTAAAAATGCAGTGTATTTTGTAGTAATAAAGTACGTACTGAATTACCAGGCTTAATAAAAAATCCACTAATTAAAACCGTAATAAAATTGGAGTCTAACAACATGTTTTGGTCGCTTAATAATTCCAAACACAACATCATAGTTGGCGACAATAGGGAATTCCCCATTTTATCATAGTTTCATAGACTAAAATACTAACGTAAGGTGCGTTCTAGTTCTATGTAACGTAAAACGTTTTGTTTCTGGTTTCTACTACAATTTTTTCTAAACTTCGTTCCTTTTTCCACAATTTTAAACGATTTTTCTTAAACTAAAATTACAGTGCTCTCCATACACTGTATTTACATCAATACAGTGAACAGTAAATGAGTTGAAATACAGTAAATCTACTGTAGTAACAGTGCATCTGTACACACTGAATCCATGTCACACTTGCTGGTATGCCTCTTAGCCCGACGAACATCTGCACGTGAGACGAAGACGATCTCTACGCCACGCGCCGCCACAAATAAACGCAATTGAAGTTCTATTCCAAATTTTACCAATTTTTTTTTTTTACTATTGACATGATAATAAGAAGGATAAAAATAATAATTGTAAGTAGTATTGATTAGTAATTAAGTACCTTCTATGTAACAAAGTCGATATTTTGTCCTCAAATAGACCAGCGATGGAATGTGTGCGAAATATAATATAGGGACATAAAATTGATTATATATACCGACTGCATGATGTGCTTAAGTCGTGCTTAAGTATAGTTTAAGGTTCATACCTTAAAGATAAAAATTGAGTTAAAGATCATAAAAGGTTCATAATCATTCTATAATGGTAAAAAGAAAACCAATTAATTATTATTAAATAAACAAACTAGAACAAAACATGTGTAAGGTTCGTTTATCTCATCTTCGTCCCTAGCGTCCCTGTCAGTTCACAAGTTCAGCCATTATGACCGCGAATAATACCACAACAAAAAAAAAACAATACTTTGGATGTAGGTAGGTAAAAAATATTGAATGTCAGCCAAGAGACAGTCACGCGCCGCGAACGCGTAAGTACATTAGTACTTTAGTACCTATGTATATTTAATACACAGTCTTATTTGTTTTGTTGTTTGTATATAGCATAACATCGAGGTGCTAGGGAGAATTCTATACGCCCAACATGGCTCTCACAAACACGTCAAACTTAACTTACTAATTTCGATTACCACACTACTGCAATTGCAATTGTTAGCATTTGCTATCAAGCATGTCCACATTCTTCTTTCAGAAGGTCAATTCTCGGAATTAAAAACGTTCAAAATATAGTTCCAAACTAATCTCAATGCTTTAAATCTCAATCTTCTGACAGTAAGGCTTATACTCAGAGACGAATCTAAGCGTGAACTCATGCTTACAACTGTCAAAATGCAGTGGAAGCATGAGTTCACGCTTAGTTTAGTCTCTGAATACCTATAAGCCTAAATGTTCCTGATTGCCGTTTATTTGTGAAATTGTGACACTTAGGTCATTAATGTCACCAATAAACGGCAATCAGAAACATCTACTGTCAGGAGATTGAGATTTAAAGCATTGAGATTAGTTTGGAACTATATTTTGAACGTTTTTAATTACGAGAATAGGCCTTCAGGATAAAACAGTTTCAGTAGCGTCTGACTTCTAGAGAAACTTCTAGAGAAATGGAGTGTTTGTAGCTGTAGTTGCTTAATAGATCTCAGCTTAAAAAGCCTAGCCTTTTACGGCCAAAATTAATATCCAATCTATCCACGATTTGTCCTACTGGAGATAGGAATTTGACATATTTTGTATGGGGTTTATGTCAAATTCCTATCTCTAGTAGGGCAAATCGTGGATAGATTGGATATTAATTTTGGCCGTTTGTTGTAACAAGTGTAACAAACTACTACGTAGTCTGTAAGCTCACAGTGTTATAGAGGGCTTATGTTTAAAATGTCGGTTTCTGAAGCAGATGTAATATAATACTATCTGAAGGGAAAGTACCGTAAATATTGATGATAGTGAATTTTACTCAAAGAAAACATTCCTTTACATAAAAAATCTATAATATCTATACTTAAAGATTTTAGAAAAACTTGCTTGCCTAAACCGGGAGTCGTGGCTTATTACATCGTAACTTATAGGTACCTACCAGTTCTTTCCTGAGTCTTCGGAGTCTTCAAATTCCTCATCATGTTCAATTTCATTTGGACTCTTTTTCGATAACAACACCTGAGGTGTAAAATGTAAGGTTTGATCTGCAAAACAAAACTTAGAAGAGCGCGGGCGCACACTTGGTTCACCACGTGTTGACAACACACGTGCGCGTGAACATATTAAATAATTAATTCGATTGTTTTGATCACTGTGTTATTTGCACGCGCCTGGATCTTCGGATGCCTAAGCTAAATCGCAACATTCAAGAATTTACTGCTTAAAAGATTATAATAGTACAGTCTGCATTTCTTCAAATAAAATTTCAAGTAAAATTAGATTAAACATTTATAAAAGTCTGTTCTTCAGTTTGAAAGTTAATGCTAGCAGAAGGCTAATACTCGTAATTAAAAACTTTCAAAATATAGTTCCAAACTAATCTCAATGTTTAAAATCTCAATCTCCTGACAGTAGATGTTTCTGATTGCCGTTTATTGGTGACATTAATGACCTAAGTGTCACAATTTCACAAATAAACGGCAATCAGGAACATTTAGGCTTATAGGTATTCAGAGACTAAACTAAGCGTGAACTCATGCTTCCACTGCATGTTGACAGTTGTAAGCATGAGTTCACGCTTAGATTCGTCTCTGAGTATAAGCCTTACTGGAAACAGGAACATCTACTGTTAGGAGATTGAGATTTTTTAAACATTGAGATTAGTTTGGAACAAAATTTTGAACATTTTTTAATTATGAGAAGTGCCCTTCAGGTGGCAAAATTAATGACCTTTACGATGAATTGACAGTACAGTAGAATTAATCTAAAATATCTATTCAATTATCAGAAATTTAGATAATACGACCTAGGGCCATAGTTTTGTTAACTTTTTCAGATGTCATTAGACAGTCCACTTGCAAAAGATTAGAATCTCAACATTCACCATAAAACAACAACAAGATCTTTTAATAATGAGTCTGTATTGAGCCAGAGTTTATCAAAGCCAAAGATAAAGTAAGAATGAGAAAAAAAAACTGCATTCAATGTGTGAAGCAAATGTAGAGCGTGTCAACTTAAATTGTTTGTCCTCGAACTGTAACTGAACTCAAACTGTACAAAGTGCAAACAGTATGAGTCACCAGACTAAGGGGTTATTTAATGCGTCTACAAACCAATCAGTTACTGACTACTGGTTACAACAGTGTCACAGAAGATTTACCAAGCCAATAGATTCAGCGACAAGGTACCGATTAAAAAGCTACCTTTATCGATATAAATATCGATATAATAGTGTGGAGGACCGTTAGGATACTCTCGATTGATAGTAGAAGTTCTTGAATGGAAGACAGGAATCAGCAATACGTATAGTGTTTGGTGCAGTGCAGTGTTGCCCAAAGTTATAGTCTTGTAGTCTTGCGATCTTGCATTTTCGCAAGACCATGAGTTAAAGACTTTGACAACACTAGTTGAATACCCTACCAATGAAGTACCTAAACAAATATCATGATAGCAGCTGGGGAAGATTAGATGTGGAAGGTGGAGAACCGAGAGATGTGGAACGAATATCATGATAGTAGCTGGAGAAGATTAGATGTGGAAGGTGGAGAACCGACAGATGTGGAAAAAATATCATGTTAGCAGCTGGGGAAGATTAGATGTGGAAAGTGGAGAACCGAGAGCTGTGGAACAAATATCATGATAGTAGCTGGGGAAGATTAGATGTAGAAGGTGGAGAACCGAAAGCTGTGGAACATATATCATGATAGCAGCTGGGGAAGATTAGATGTGGAAGGTGGAGAACCGAGGGCTGGCAAGAGGAACCTGAATGGTGCAGCTGTCAATTGCGATAGCCAAATACCGATTGACGGTACGAGATTCGTGTTTAGTTCTTTAATTGTATTGGTTTATTATGGCTTTGCGACGTAAACGCCTCTTCATTGCTTGTAGTGCAAGTTTGACACTAACATTACAAATACAATATAAATCTTCTTTATTGCACAATAAGATTAAATTAATTTTTTAAATAACCAAACTTCCATCGAATTTGTTGACTTTCATTCATAAATCAGTAGTCCCCCTCGTATCCGCCAGGAGCGCCACTGCCTTATGAATAAGTCATTGAATTGGATGGCAGTATCGGTAAGTGTTAAACCAGCACTAAGGCCTTCATGGGCCATGAAATAAATTTTCAAAAGTTCGTTTCCACCTAGATTAAAAGCAAAAGCAATGAGTATATCTGTTTAATACCATGCCTCAGTTATGCGTGCCAAACTTGGTCACTAACGAAAAGACTTCAAAATAAGATTAGAATATGCCAGAGGGGAATAGAACGTAGTTTCATGAATATAAAACTAAGAGACCGAGTGAAAACTACGTTGATCAAGAAAATAACCAAGTCGAGGGATGTGATACAGCAAATACTCAAACTCAAATGGAGATGGGCAGGCCAAATTCAACGGGGTGCTGGCCAGAAAACCTCCGTGTGCCTGACGGCTGCTTGTCCTTCTGGACACTTCTGGAGGGATCGGCAGTTGTTTGGCCGGTGCATCCTGGGCACGGGCAATAAAATCCTGCGAGGGATTAACCTTCGGGGGATTTTATTGCCTGTGGCGAATATTCTGGCGCGGGAGGGGCCCGTTCTGGGCCAGTAGGGAGTTGCTCCACGTGTCCCTCTGATATCAGCAGAGGGCACAGTGGAGGAGCAGGGGCGGGCCCGGTGTGCACTCACCCTGCCACTGGGCAGGCAGCGGGGGGACTGTCTTTCCCTGCCCCCGTCGATCTCGTAACCCCAGGAGTGCCCGCTGAGTAGTGTTCTCGCGCCTCTTGGGACCGAGGCTCTTGGCTTCACCGCCCGGACCGTGAGGAAAAAAACCTCTATAAAAAATTACGGGAGGTAGGGCCTGCGAGCAGCAGACTCGGGGTAGTCTGCTGCCCGACCAGCAGCTGGCGTAGCTGGCACAGCCGGCGTAGTTGGCGCAGCTGGTAAAGGCCCATGAGGTGAGGTGGCGTGCAGTGTTCCGTGTGCGCCACAAAGGAGGGTGCGGCCAACGTAAGGCCGCACGGGGAGAAGGGTCTCGCCTGCTTGTGGCGGGCTAGGACCTGTCGGGGGTGGTTGTGTGAATACTCACGGGCTCCCACGCCCCCGGCTAAGGTAGTTGAAGGAACACCGTGGTGGTTTTAGTCGGCAAGAGTCCGACACTGGCTCCGCCTACCCCGGGCGGAGTGCGTCCATGAGGATTTCCCCAAGGGAAAAAAAAAAAAAAAAAAGGCCACATTCAACGGTTGAAACCAGGAAGATGGGCCCAGGTCGTGACAAATTGGACCCCCAGAGACACTAAAAGAAAGAGAGGCAGACCATTCAAAAGGTGGGAAGATGACATTCTGGAAATAACTGGCAACCTTTGGGCCAGAACAGCGAGAATACGCGATAGGTGGAAGCATTTGGAGGAGGCTTTTACCGCCTCAGGCGGTCCTTACATAGAGGAAATCCTTAGCAAGGAAGATACTAACACTAACAAAATGGAAAATAAGATTTTTATTTTTTTACTAACACACTAACATACATACATTAACTTTTATTTTATTTTTTAAACGGCTCGATTTCTGACTACTGGGGCATTGGGTACTGAAGGCCTTATAAAATAAATAAATAAAAAAGCTTTTATTAAATTCCTTACATTACATAGTTTAAAAAATAAAATAAAAGTTAATGTATGTATGTTAGTGTGTTAGTAAAAAAATAAAAATCTTATTTTCCATTTTGTGACTGACTGACTCTGAATCATTGAGCTATTATTAATGTTCTGAAAACACATTTTTCGTGTCAGGTATTCTCTGTCAAAAAGTCTAAAAGCTGCTCAAAATTCAGCTTTTCCACAAAATAATAGAATGGACCGAACCGTTAGCGATACAAATACAACAAACTGTAAATCGACCATCTACTGACTACTCGTAGATAGGCACTGTGTGGGTGCGTAATGGTAGGTAGCCGTCTTGGCGATAAGTGCGCGGCCATCTTAACATTGTGCACTGTTTAGACGGCTAACGTGTCGAAATAGGGCTGCCATTATGCGGTAACAGAAGCAAGCTGGTACTGCAAGGTAATGCCTTGTTGTGTTGCAACTACAAATGCAAATCAATTCAAGTTGTTATGCAAACGCATATTCCTATACTTATAGTGAAAAAATTTGATCATTTAAAATCTTAAACTAAAGAAAATGTTCTCAGATGATGGCCATAGGCTCTAAGTTTTAGGCTGGCAACTAAAAACATTCAACCCCGAATTCTAGAAGATGCTCAAGCATTAAACTAATAACAAGAAATGTTATTTCATGTTCAATAAGAATAATTAAGGTCAAAAGAAAATATTAAATGACAGTTCTTTAATCTATAAATGTTTATACTTGAGCATCATTCTCGAATAGGCACGGGCTTTAAAGTCGTAGTTGAATTCAATGATCAAATCGTTTGTAACGTTATAGTCTAAACGGTCTTTACCATTGACAGAAAGAAACCATGCACGGTCGTCACAGGTCGTCCCTCATCGCTTATGGTGGATAGGTACTCAAAGATTCTGCTTGTTCAAAAGGCAGGCTCATCTACTGCCCTTTGCTTTGGATTAGCCCGCTAGCCTCTAGCCGGTCAACATCTAAACTATCGGGATAACACCTACCGGTGTCGCCTGCAGGGTTGTCGTGGAAGCGTGTATGTTTTTTGTTTGTTACTGTACTGTAACTATAATAATAAAAATGAGTGTTATATGTTTGTATAACACTGTAACTGCTAAGTCAGTTATTTTGAACCGACGAAAAAAAAGGAGGAGGTTCTCAATTCGACACGTATCCTTTTTTTTATGTATGACCACGCATTACTTTTTATGGAGTAGTCCGATTTTGATGATTCTTTTTTAATGGATAGGGTATATCTCGAACTTAGTCCCATTTAAATTTGAAAATCAAAATCCACCCCTATGAATAGGAAAACACCCATATGTATGGTATGGGTAGGATGAGTGCTTGATCACCCACTGAATTCTTACCTGTTAACCGATTCTGTTGAAACTTGGCACACATGAATGTAGTACTAGGCACTATAACATAATGGAGACCTGGAGTTAGATTTAGCTACAAAAATAAATAAAAATAAAACTTTTTAACAAAAAATTGAACCGAAGAAAACAGAAACTGAAAAGCGAAAAATAAAATGAAGCTTTTAAACTTAATAACTATTCTCCTAAATAAACTAATGTAAAAAACTAATTATGAGTCGGCGCCAAACAATCGCGATCACTACACATTATAATAAAATAAAGTTCAACCGGATTAAATCGCGTATATTATTTAAATTGGTATTCCTGACAATAGATTAAAATATTTTTTTAGAAATATTTGTAAAGACGCTTGTCATCTTAGTCTACCTGCGACCACGAAATGCTGCAAAGCTTTTGAAACGTCAGGAATACCAATTTAAATAATATACGCGATTTAATCCGGTTTTGTTTTATTATAATGTTTATAATAACTTAACATTTAAATTTAATATTTAAATTATAATGAATTTTTTAAATTAATTTCTTCATTTTTTCTAGTGATTTAAAAATAGTGTTCTAGGTATAAGCATCATTGTGCGATGTTCACGCTGATGACTATTTACACTTCAGAAATAGGTAGAATGGCCAAGTGGGCAGGGCGCGCGTGCCTACACTCTGCACCATAGTGCAGGGCATTTCAAACCTTTCTCGGTACACCTTATGACTTGTTTCTGTAAATACTGTAACAAAAACCCGCAAAAATGCCTTATTGTGCTGCTTCTAACTGCAGAAACAAAAGCTGTAAAGTATTTTAAATGTTAATATGGGAGGCGTAGTTTGTTCGAAAGTTGCCACACATGAATCGCAAGTAAAATTGTGATTACAACCATTCTCTATTTATTTCTGTGATTTACACCTTGTCTTACATTAGGTTACTAGTATAGTATTATATTATCTGTACATTAGGTAAAGGAGTGGAAACTATCTCGGCAGGGTTAGGCCGAGTGCGTGGGTGCGTCATGGTAGGTAGTCGTCATGGCGCGAGATAAGCGTAGCGACCGTCTGGCGTGTTGATCACTATTTGGTGAACTAATATGGCGGCCGATTAGGGCTGTCCATGTCAAGCACTTCAGTCTTTTTCTTCTATCGTGTCGACATGCATAAGCAGTGATAGCCTACTGCTTGAACGCTTACCTTCCATGAATGAGGATGTGACTTCGATCCCGGCCCGCACCTCTGACTTTTCGAATTATGTGCGGATTTATATTCGATTATCACTTGCTTTAACGGTGAAGGAAACCATCGTGAGGAAACCTGCACACCTGAGAGTGCTCATACAGTTCTCAATGGTGTGTTTAGTCCGCCAACTCGCACCAGGCCAGCGTGGTGGACTAAGGCCTTAGCCTTCTCGTACTGAGAAGAGGCCCGTGCCCAGCAGTGGGACAGTAATGGGCTGGTAATGTGTCGACATGAGATAGATAAAGATAAATAATTGCTCATGCTGTGGGAAAAAGATTAGCCAGTTAGCAGGTTGGTAGCGGGGCCGACTACCTAATCAGGGAGCGCCGAAGCCTCAGTTTGGCCTATACCACACTGCGATTTTTAATCGCGCGATTTCTTACCGCTAAATCTGTAACACACGGAATCATATGCAGGTGCACGCACTGGCGATTTAAAATCGTGACGGTAGGTGAGACTACAGTGCGCGAATAAAAACAGAGCGAATACAAATCGCCGTGTGGGCTTAACCTAATCTTTATTTTATTTATTAAAGGCCTTTTAGGTTTTTATATTCATGAAAAAATTGGACGTCCTGTTTTTATAGATTGGGTGCAAAATCAATTTTTGTAGGCATTATGACACAAATATGGAAATTACGATTTTCTCGTAAACTGGCGATTTTCGCGGTACACTAAAGGCACCAAGGTCTATCGGAAATACGCCCACATAGGGGGTATTTTCGATAGACCTTGGTGCCCTTTATCAATTGGTTTTCGTTTGGACCACGAGAAACGTCATATCGTGTATAACTACATATTTACTTGGCTAGTGTATATTAATTGATGAGTAAAGACATTATACAAAAGATAATGTGAAACGATAAATTAGTTTCATTGCTTGTTATTACATTAAGTAATTGTGTCTAATAATATTTGTAATTACATTTTATAAGTTATGTTCGTGAGACTATAGTCTATTCAGACTACGCTATAATATTTTGCTCTATATTAAAGCATATTGCGCCATTACTACTGGATTTCGTGCTATATAGTATAGCATAGTGTGAACGTGTTCATATAAAACAGGTGTGGGTGACCTTTGGAAAGTCGCGGGCCAAATTTTCAAACTTCCAAAAGATCGCGGGCCGTTGGGAAATGTGTGTAGATTTTTTTTTTTTTAATGTATTTTTATGTCCTTTTTAAACATCACGTTACAAAGAAGTAAGATACTATTCTATAATTATGTCTCTACACGGTTGGTGCATCCAGCTAAAGTGCAGTAATTAGTGCATTCTAGTAGACATTTTTAGAAAGATTTGTAAGTGTTAGGCGGGCCGGATCAAATTTCGCGGCGGGACACTTAAAACTACAGCATTGCAACACGAAATTCGGTTGTGCATAGTACACAACCTTTGGCCTATGTCCAGCAGTGGACGTCTTTCTGCTGAAATGATGATGATTAGCAAATAAGCTAATAGTATTCAGTATGCGAGTACCTAGGTTCTAATATATGCTTCTGCCATATAAATCTAAATATTACCATAGATCAATAAACTAATTACTTGTTCATCCATGATATTACCAGGTCGCAGTGACTTAGGGGGCGTTCAAGACCCCTACCTCATTCCTCAAAATAATAATGATATTACCGTTACATAGATTTCTATGGCTGTTGCCGATTTCATTGCCATAATCTTTAATTTTGATCAAGCCCTTACAGAAAAACACAGAAATTTTTCGTAGTTAATTTTACATCTGAGGTAGACAGTGATTATTATTTAATTTTTAGATATTTAATTATGTATAACTGGATAATTCCCTTACACTCACAGGATAAGAAGTTATTATTTATGCTGTGTGTGGGCGCACGGTAGGTATAGGTAGCCGTCTCGTCGCTGGCCGATAGCCGCAGTGCAGGCGTTGCAGGTCGCGAGCAACCCACAATTTAGCGACACAACCCGTCCTAGGGCTGCCTACTTAATGGTTAAAATAATTATTTTTAAGAAATGATTGATTAATTTTACACAATTTAGGATAAAAAAACGCTAGACAGGATGTGAAATTGCCAGTATGGAGAGCTTATAAAAATAAAAAGTATACTTGTTAGTAGTGCAATTAATTATTTTGCGATTTAAGCCGCTTTGGTAGGGCCAATTTGATTGCAGTACCCGCTTCCTCGTACACCTCAACTGGTTATCAGAATTATTATTATATTATTATACGCATTATATTCAAGACTAGTTGTTACCCGCGACTTCGTCCGCATGGAATTCAGAATTAATTACTCCGATAAAAAAGTAATCTATGTTATAAGTTACAAAGTCCTCCATTTTGCTTGTTAAAATCCCGTTACCATCTGTTAGTTTGGTAACGAAATATATTTACGTAAGTTTAAATCAGTTTTTCCACATTTTCAAGAGTTTTTCGCAATTTTCCCGGACAAAAAGTAGCCTATATTATACCTGACAAATTCCTCTATCTGCCTGTGAAAGTCCGGTCACAATTGGTTCAGCTGTTTTGAAGATTAGCCCGGACAAACAACCAGACAGACAGACAAAAATTAGAAAAACGGACAATTAGGGTCAAGCCACTTGCAAACAGTCAGTTATCAGTTATATATAAGAGCTTAAAAAAAGTCAGTTATTTCATAATCATAAACATACACTTCAATTTTATTTATATGTCTAGATAGATGTATAGATTTAGTCGTCTATTGGGCTGTATAGTTGATGTTTATTACCAATACTTTTTACCACTCGCCACCTTGCCGAATGAAGGTCTCTATAATAACGCAGCATTGTTCACGGTCTTGGACTTGTGCCATGACGTTTCGTCTGACTTTTCTTTATATGTCACCTGAAGGTCAATTCGCGTAATTAAAAACTTTCAAAATATAGTTCCAAACTAATCTCAATGTCTTAAATCTCAATCTCCTGACAGTAAATGTTCCTGTTTGCCGTTTATTTACGACACTTAGGTCATTAATGTCACAATAAACGGCAATCAGTAACATTTACTGTCAAGGTATTGAGATTTAAGACACTGAGATTAGTTCGGAACTATATTTAAGACACTGAGATTAGTTCGGAACTGTATTTAAGACACTGAGATTAGTTCGGAACTATATTTAAGACACTGAGATTAGTTCGGAACTATATTTAAGACACTGAGATTAGTTCGGAACTATATTTAAGACACTGAGATTAGTTCGGAACTATTTTTAAAACACTGAGATTAGTTCGGAACTATATTTAAGACACTGAGATTAGTTCGGAACTATATTTAAGACACTGAGATTAGTTCGGAACTATATTTAAGACTAGTTCGGAACTATATTTTGAACGTTTTTAATTACGAATCAGAATCAGAATCAGAATAGTTTATTTGTCAAACATAGGTAGGTTTACATTATATAAGGTCTTAATTAGATTTAGTGCGCTATGTTTTGCCTTAAAGACATACAAATATACTTGTGTACAATGTGAACATCATGCTTAAAAATAAAATATAATTTAAGTGTTATAATCAAAATTTTATACTAATAAGTTGCTTATATTGAAATTAAAATTAAATTGATAATAATTATTATGACTGCTTCGTTGGTCTAGTGGTTGCAAGCGCGACTGCTGAGCGTGGGGTCTTGGGTTCGATTCCCGGGTCGGGCAAAGTGTTATTGGGTTTTTTCATTAGGAAATTCTCAGTAGCAGCCCGGAGTCTGGATTTGTGCCCGGTCAATGGCAATAGGCTCGCCCCCTATTACATGGGACTATAACATAACTGGCGAAATGTGGGTGTACTATTACACCTCTGCCTACCCCTTCAGGGAAATACAGGCGTGATGTTATGTTATGTTATGATAATAATTAGTCAAACAGTGAATTATCAATAAGGAACTCATCAATCGTCGTATAGTAACATTTCTGTAGTAGTAAATTATTTAGTGCCCTTTTAAATTTTAACATGGTCATATTTTTTATTACATTAGGTACTTTTTTTTACCAAAAAAGCTTTTTTGCATCAGTGAGGTTTTACATATGATGTGACATAATTTATTTACATATATTGGGTGCGTATTGGAGTCTTTCTATTGCGTATTGTAGACAATTTCTGAAACAGAAAAAGAGAATTGGACTTCTGACCACAAGTTCAAATGACGTTATAAGAGGAGTTATTATTTTGAGGAAAGATGTAGGGGTATTAAACGCTCCATAGCCACTGCCATGCGAAATAATAAGATCTATTGTGACACCTCAAGCAGTATTACAGCATCTCCCTAAGTTGCAAGTCAATCTATCATGAAGTCGACTATAGCCTTGAGGGAGGAGGAATTGGTCTCCTGCGTTGAGATGAAGTGGCCTCCAAGATGCTGGCTTCTCATGTGGTGCACTGCATCACGTTCTTACAGAATATGGACGGGGGTCTTCCTTTTCACGACAGAACTTGCAAACTGCAATCACTAAGGCCCATTCTGTGAAGGTGTTTATTTAGTTTTCAGTGCCTAGTAAGGAGTATAAGATGGCGCTTAATAGATAACTTTAACAAATCAAAGACTACCCATAAACTGATTTAACAGGTAAAGTGTTGTATGGTTCTTAGAAAAGGCCACTTTCTCTTCACCAATCGATATCTTTAAAGGCGATTAAAGGATAATGGCAAGTCTCCTGTCTGTTACTGATAAACTGCGATTCGTCTGCCATAAGCGAAGTCTTTTTTGCTGTATAAGTATGGCCATTGATAGTAGTGGATATCAGAGATTCAGTGTTAGTTTACAAGCCCAAATGATAACGATACACAGGAAAACACTGGGGAATTAATAGATAAGTACCCGTATTATTAGCTGTCTATTATTCTCCAATTACCTACTTCCAAATAATGCCACAAATATCAAAACTATTTCTGGATTTTCACTATTATGCGTTTCAAATGTAAACATCGAGTTCGTCAATAAATATTTATGTTTGACGTTGAATTTATCCAGCTACAAAGCGATATTTAATTACAAAAGAGTCATTTCGTTGTACTTTTTATAGTAAAGGCTATTTAGTTATTTGTCAAGTGACACAAGTAAGACTGAATGCAGAAATAAGTTAAAGTTGCATCACAACTATAAAAATTGGTAATACAAAATTGCAATGATTATTTCCTTTATTAACTCCATACATACTTATTAATTACATTTTTAAATATTCAATATAAAAAAACATTTAAAATATAAAAATAGTAGCACCCCGGCGGCATCGGGAACAGGGTCCAAGCTATCGGCGGCGGTTAGGGCCCCTGAGAAAGGAACCTCCTCATAATGCGTGCCTTTTCAGGGAGTACTGCCTTCTGCATCTGACCCTTGATCCAGCCGCCCAACGAGAGCCTCTTTAGGTGTTTATCGAGGCTCTTGGCTATTAAGCCATTGGCCGTGATGACTATCGGTGATGACCTTTCCTTTTTCCATTCATCACGGTTATGAGTCCACTGGTTCAAACCTTTCTGTAGGCATCAAGCTCGTCTCGCCATCTTCGTCTAGATCTGCCACGACGCCGCAATAGTCATTGAAATTTCAAATTTTTGTCTCTGGTCTCGAAAATTACCATTAGGTAGTTCATCTAAGATCGTCATCGTAGCTTTTCCAATTTTATTGTATTGGGATCAGCTCGCAGTCTTTCCAGAGGAGGAGGAATATCAGTAATAGTAAAGTGTTATTGGGTCTTTTCATTAAGAAATTCTCAATAGCAGCCCGGAGTCTGGATTTGTGCCTGGTTAATGGCAATAGGCTCGCCCCCTATTACATGGGACTTATAACATAACTGGCGAAATGTGGGTGTATTGTACACCTCTGCCTACCCCTTCGGGGAAATACAGGCGTGATGTTATGTTATGTATTCAATTACAAAACAATACAATACAAATACTCTTTCATCATCATCCTCCGAGCCTTTTCCCAATTATATTGGGGTCGGCTTCCAGTCTTGCCAGATGCGGCTGGACATCAGTATTTTACACGGAGCGACTGCCTTCAGACCCCCGCAACCCAGTTTCTGGGTGATACTAACATTCGGAGGTTAGACCAGTTGTCACTTTCAGGCTTCTGACTACCCGTAACGACTGCCATAGATATTCGTATGACAACCGGGACCGACAGCTTAACGTGCTCTCCGAGGCACGGAGGGGTTTCGAGGTGTATCGAAACGGTCACCCATCCACAGACTGACCGCGGCAAGTGCAGCTTAACCTTGCAGATCGTACAAATACTCTTTATTGTACACAAAAGAAAATAGCAACATATATGACTTATACAGAAGATATTATGTACAATGGGCGGTCTTATCGCTCAAAGCGATTTCTTCCAGACAACCTTAGGATGGACAATATGGGCAAGTAAAGAGAGGGATAGTACGCAGTGTAACAACATAATAGAATACATATACTATATATGGACGTCCCTAAAAAAAAGAGAAAAAAAAAACTGCATAACAATCAATTACCTTTATATATTATATCTCTTGGTTCTACATTCTACCACTAATTAATTTTACTACTTTACTGGTGCATCTAACCTTATTCTTTGTCTCTGCATTACCCTAAGGTTGTCTGGTAGAGAACGCCTATGGCGTTAGGACCGCCTTTGTACCCTGTTGTGCATAAAGAATTAAATAAATAAATAATAATCATAAATTTTCATTTAATTCCCAGAATTTTTTTCACAATTGGATTACATACGTCACATGGGTCTCTCCCAAGCCATGCCATCTGGCTGTCCATATCATCACCATCGCTTTATAAAGTCATGTTTGAAAACCAGTAGCAAGTTCAAGGTCATTCAATATTTGTGGTCATAAAACTCAGCATTTTGGGCCCGGCAACGACTAGCGTCCACAAGGTGGACCGACGACCTGGTGAAGGTCGCGGGAATCCGCTGGATGCGGAAGGCACAGGACCGGTCGTTGTGGCGATGTTTGGGGGAGGCCTATGTCCAGCAGTGGACGTCTTTCGGCTGAAATGATGATGATGATGATGATGACTAGCGTAAAGACGGTGAGGAAAATAAGGTCACGTAAAGCAAGCACTCCTTACTACAAAGATATAAGCTTCAATTTGGCTATGCTGTTTTGTTCTTGTTGCCCAGTTTGAAGTCTTGTTTTATAGTTCTTTATGGGACCTATGGGTATAACTTTTATGGTGTCAAGTCAATGTTTTTTGAGACGCAGCACCTTCAATTTTGGAAGGCTGGATTTTCTATAGGGTTTTCTGGAACTTAATCATTGACTTACAGTACTCAAGTAAAAGTATCCTATATCAAGGATTATTAGGAATTCGAAATGTTCCTGAAGAGATTAGCAGAAGTGTCCCCCCCATAGTTCACCAGATTATAGACGGCGAATGACATTTTGTTAATTGTTGGGACATTAACTTGCGCTTCTTTTCTGTTTTGTATATTCATGAGTGTGTTAGTTTGTATTGACATCCTTTTATAATTTCATGTACTATCTTATAACAGTCCTAATGTGGTCCTATAATACATGTAGGTACCTAATTGTAATGCAGATGCAGATGACTATTCAAGCTATGTTATTCAAGTTTAATGCGCAATACGAATCGATAAACACGCGTCTACCGTATCAGTGTGAAGTAACGCAGTCTGAGCTAGGCTTCGTTTTTATGATAGTGTTTATAAATAGCTCGGATGTATAGGTAGGTAATAATATCGGTATCACGCGGCAACCTTGCGGGCGCGCGCGTGCATGTGCCGGCGGCGTCCGTCCGTCCGCTATCGCTCCAGGATGATCGAAATCGTTGACATCGCGCCAGCGCCGCGGTGGAATGACCGCGCGACGTTAATTGTCGCGTCACCTTCGAGCAAGGGCGGCCTCGCGACGCGCGACGCCCCTGCCTCCCCGCTGCCCCCGCGCACGCCCTCCCGCACCCCCGCACTCGCCCCCTCGCGGCCCTCGCGCGCGTCACGTTACCTATGACGGTCAGCCACCCGCGATCGTGTTTTGTTTCGCGTGTCCGCGCCATGTACCTACTTACATACGCGCGTCACCCGCGATCAGACGAATGCGGGACGCTAATAGACCACCGACAATATATACTCGTAGATGTAAGTATTCGCCAAATGAGTAATAGCGCAGAACGCGCCAAATCGCCGAACGTCTTCAAACATTTGGTTCGATGGAAAATGGTTCGCAGAATTTTTTGTCATCAGATGTTCTTGGAAGACGGAGAGCATCCGGAACAATATGGTATCTATTGTGAATTAATTATTATGCGTATTCTTGCTCGAGGACGCGGAACGAAGGAGTAATGGGTCGATTACTGAGCGCTTGAATTAAATAGAATTGCAGTTTATCATATCCCATGGAAAACGACCTACCTACCTACCTACGTAGATAGTACGTACCAATGATCACCATGGTAGATACCTTTTAACATAGACAAATACCTGTTGACAAACTCACACAACACACTTAAAAGAGACATTTTGTGTACACACGGCTACACATCAAGCTGTACATTTCCAGTTTATACTGACCTCGCATTGCATAGGCTTTCCGTACAATGCGAGATCAGCTTATACTGGAAATGTACAGCTTGATGTGTAGCCGTGCGTACAATGTCACCTACGAAGCAGTTCTTCACAAAACATAATTTCGTTGAGATGCGCTAACTTAACCATTCTTGGTAATAATGACCAAAAGCATTTAGAATTCATTGCATTATGCCAAAAGGGCAATTCTCGTAATTAAAAATGTTCATTTTAAAGTTCTTAACTAATCTCAACTGTAGATGTTCCTGTTTATCGTTTATTTGTGACACTTAGGTCAGTAATGTCACCAATACACGGCAATCAGAAACATCTACTATCAGAAGATTGAGATTTAAAGCATTGATATTAGTTCTTAACTATATTTTTGAACGTTTTTAATTACGAGAATTGGCCTTATGAACAATTTACTTCATCACAAAAAGATAAAATTCTTGTTAGAATATCAGTTAGCGTGTACTGTGTTTATTGTGAAACATTCCTTGTGTCATTGAGATAAAGTTTAATTTCCTTAGTGTTTTAGATCATTTTGAATAAATAGCTTGTTCGTCCCGATAGTTTCGGTGCTGACTGTACGAGTATGTTTAATGTTTTGCTTAACCATCTATTAAATACGAGAATTGACCTTCTGTGCTGTAGGAGACTTACTATGTATAGTAATAACATAAAGTTATACGCGGCGCCTGCAGATGCGCAAGCGCATACGTGCATCAGCTGCTTCGCCCGCGCAAGGGTTACCTAACAATCAATTGAGGGTTATGGCCTATTGTGGCATTTGTATACGATGGGATGCCAATTTGTTACACCTTATCCAGAACCAGGCTACCTTTAATGTAGTGTACAGTCAAGCCCATATCGATGGTAACAAAACCAGTATAAGCAGAGAGTCTTGTATGAAACTTAAATACTAAGCCAGTTCGGCCTAGAATGGTATAGTTACCATTGATATAGACCGTACCTGTAGGCTAAGCCCGCATAGTAATTTTAACTCGTGCGATTTTTATTCGCGCTGTTTTTATTCGCGCACTGAGTCTCACCTACCGTCGTGATTTTTAATCGCCAGTGGGGGCACCTCCATATGATTCCGTGTGTTACAAATTTTGCGATAAAAAATAAAATCGCGAGAGTAGAAATCGCAGTGGCGGTGTAGGCCAAGCCCGCACAGCGATTTTTATTCGCGCTGTTTTTATTCGCGCACTTAGATGTTTTTTCTACCGCGATTTTTAATCGCAAGTGCGTGCACCTGCATATGAGTCTATGTGTTACAGATTTTGCGATAAAAAATCGCGCGCATAAAAATCGCTGAGCGGGCGTAGCCCAAGACTTATTTAAATGTTTCGCAAACATGCTTTTATACCAAAAACATTTAAATGTAAGCAGGGAAGTTGGATTGATTGGTTTTCGGGCGTCATGAGTCACCATATTTCTACCTAATTTAATTTAAAGTTCCGTCAAAATTTGACATAGGTAGGTATCTAACGAAATAACGGTTTTTGTACAAAAGCTCGAGGTAATTGTAGAAAATATTACATTTTAAATTATATTTTTTTTTTTTTTTTTTGTTTTTTTTTTTTTGTTTCCAAGAAAAAAGAGAGAAAGATTACTTATCAAAGTCGCATCCTGAATCTTCCACTACAATGATCTCTGTTTTTATAACTGTTTCAATGTGTAATAAACAAGTAATAAATAAGTGTGTGTAGTAATTAGGTGTCGAATATCTGACAATATTAGAGATTTTATTTAATTATTAACATTACACATTCTCGATATCAAATGGCGAGATAACTAAAACAAATATAACAAAAAAAAAACGAAAAAAAACCGTCGAAATTCCATGTAAACGGAGATATTTGACCGAATGTTAAGAAAAATTTCATTATCAACTAGCCTATGCCCGCGACTTCACCCGCGAGTATGTCGCTTATCGCGCATCCCTCGGGAACTGTTCATCTTCCCGGGATAAAAAGTAGCCTATATGTTAATCCGGGTTATGTTCTATCTGTATGCCAAATTTAATAAAAATCCATACAGCAGTTTTTGCGTGAAAGAGTAACAAACATCGATAAATCTACATCCTCACAAACATTCACGTTTATAATAATAGTAGGATAGGATAAGTAGGAAGGATTATAGTAGGAGTAGGAAGTAGGATAGGATGGGGTGCTGGTCAGAAAACCTCCACGTGTGCCTGACGGCTGCTTGTCCTTCTGGACACGTCTGGAGGGAACGGCAGTTGTTTGGCCGGTGCATCCTGGGTACGGGCAATAAAATCCTTTCGAGGGATTAACCTTCGGGGGATTTTATTGCCTTTTTACTAAAATTTTTTTTTTTTGGGGCGATTATTCTGGCGCGGGAGGGCCAGTGGGGAGTTGCTCCACGTGTCCCTCTGTTGCCAAAAGAGGGCACAGTGGAGAGGCAGGGGCGGGCCCGGTGTGCACTCACCCTGCCACTGGGCAGGCAGCGGGGGGACTATCCTTCCCTGCCCCCGACGATCTCGTAACCCCAGGAGTGCCCGCTGAGTAGTGTTCTCGCACCTCTTGGGGCCGAGGGTCTTGGCTTCACCGCCGAACCGCGAGGAAGAAAACCTCTATAAAAAATTACGGGAGGTAGGGCCTGCGAGAAGCAGACTCGGGATAGTCTGCTGCCCGACCAGCAGCTGGCGTAGCTGGCACAGCCAGCGTAGTTGGCGCAGCTGGTAAAGTTTCATGAGGTGACGTGGCGTGCAGTTTTCCGTGTGCGCCACCGAGGAGGGTGCGGCCAACGTTAGGCCGCACGGGGAGAAGGGGCTCACCTGCTTGAGGCGGGCCAGGACCTGTCGGGGGTGGTTGTGTGAATACTCACGGGTACGGCGTGGTACGCCCCCGGCTAAGGTATTTGAAGGAACACCGTGGTGGTTTTAGTCGGTAAGAGTCCGACACTGGCTCCGCCTACCCCGGGCGGAGTGCGTCCATGAGGATTTCCCCACGGCAAAAAAATTAAAATAAAGTGTGTCACGCCTGTATTTAAAAGTAACTCCAGTTTACGGTAGTTATAATTATTCGTTGTCTCGGTTTCATTTAATTTTCAGGAGAACACGTGATGAATTACGTTTCACGTTGTTGTATAGTAGAAAAAACAGTGGAAAGTGGAAAATTTACAGAAAGCCATAGAGTTACAGACGGCATTAAAATAAAGTAGCTATAATGTCAACTTAGAAAGTTGTACCAGCTTCTCCCGGACTTTCCCGGAAATCTGAAAGTTGCGATCGGCAACGATGCGTAACCGTGACGTAATTTTGCTTCTGTCTAGCCAGAATTAAACTCTACACTTATTTAATTTATGTATTGTAGCCTTGTTGTTGCCATTTATTCATTTATTTCTAGATACCTATCAGTAGGGCTCGGTCAATTAATATTATAAATATACTCTAAATTCCGATCATATTTTAGTTTAAACCATGAACCGCCTATGTCAATGTATCTACAGCTAAAGCACTCCCATCAACACTTTACAATAAAAGCTTCATATAACCCTATCTAATGATATAACATCTATAACCTAACCTAACGGTAGAATGCTTGCCTTCCACGCAGGAGAGTCAGAGTTCGAACCCGGCTCGCACCACTGACATTTCCGACAGAAATTGACTATCACTTGATTTAGCGGTGAAGGAAAACATCGTGAGGAAACCTGCACACCTGAGAGTGCTCCATACAGTGCTCAATGGTGCGTCTAGCCCACCAACCTGCAGTAGGCCAGCGTGGCTTAGGCTTTAACCTTCTCATTCTGAGAAAAGATCCTTGCCCAGCAGTGGGACGGTATAATGGGCTGATGGATGAGGACAACTGACAACCCTATCTCACCTCCATATTCTAAAGCACCATTGCAGAGGGGACAATTATCTAACGATAAATGGAACGGTACCACCCGGTTACGTCACATGGCGACAATCTTTTGTTATCTTGCTATGATGTCCCGAAACGATTAACGTGGCAGATAGGACTATTTGTTTCAGCGTCTAACAAAAGGTTGTAAATCTTTAGATATATCGCAAGTTTGAAGCTCGTGTGCGATTATGCTAAGTTGTCTTGAGTTATTTTGTTGGTTTGTAAGTTAGTTCGCTTGCATAATTGCAGTAATATTATGGAAGTTTTGGTGAGCCCATCTCATCTTGGTGTGTTGGAAAATACGTTTAGATGCAAATTTTCATGTTGGTAAATTTCATTTGAGTAATTTTTTGAGGTCATTAAGATTGGAACTATTTTCTTCATCTCGTATGGATGTTGTTAGATGTAGCGAAGATGTGTCAGGAATTCAGGATCGTAGCGGGTGGAAATCCATAGTCTCTGCCAACCCAATGGGAAACTGGTGTGATAATATGTAATCTTTGTTTTTGCTTACTTGTCTTATTTAGTAAACGATTTTGGCATGTCTTTTTAATGCAATTCGTCACTAATAGTAATAATTATTAATAGTACATTATGATACAAGTGAGCTAAGTTGACTATCATACTCGAGGCTGGATTGCAGCCCGAGCCGAAGGCGAGGGCGTAATGGAGCCGATAGTATAATAGTCAATGCTCACGCGTGTCATACGACGTTTTTCAACACACTTGCGAGGAAAAAAACATAAATTACACATTTTAGACAAATATTGAATTTGTGAAAAATGATAAAAATGGCGCGCGGACCGCGCGGTGACATACAGCTATGCGCGCGCAGGTGGTCGAAGGAAACTGCCAAACAGCCTAATATATAAAAATATTATAAATTGATTTTTTTATTTATAACACAAATTAATATTAATTTGTTGACAAAAAATAATAAATTAATGAAATTAAATGTTTATAAAGCATATTTTAATTAATAAAGTTAATTTATTCCCAAAATTTTTTAATTTAGTTCAGGCATAAAAACTCTTTGCTGCGATTTAAAAATAAACTGTAAAGTAAAAAGCACTAGTGCAACAATATAATGAAAAAAGCACGCGTGCGTTATAAGCCACATTATGAACCTAAAAGCGATGCAATAAGAGCCACTTTACGAGCAAGTGTTGAAAAAGACATTATGTTAACGATTTCACACACTAAATAATTTTTTTAACCTAATTACATGTGCAGAACTAGTAATTATATTTTATCAGTAGTTATTTGAATAAAGACACATGCCTACTAAACAAGACAAGACAGAAAATACAGGCCCTACCTATGTATGTATGTCGTTTGGTTTTTCATCTCTCGTTGTTCATGTTGTTGCCCTCATTTAATAAACTTAAACTTCTCATTTCGAAAACAACTACTTATTTTCTTCAGTCAAATCAGCCAAAACTAGGCTAGAACCTAGACTAATTTTACAAAGCGTCCAGTCAAAACAGTCTGCAAAGAACTGGGCCAGTTACAGAAAACAATAACTCATGAAAAGCGACAAATAGTTTTAATTTGTCTGAAGCTACATCTGCCGCCATCTGTTGGCGCTTGGGCGAACTAAATTTATAGTTGGATGATTTATATTTATAAGCTCGAAGTCGTGGAAAATTCTTGAGATTCGGATTTAACTTTTAATTTGGGTTGAAATATATTATTAACTAGTCTATGCCCACGGCTTCACCCGCATATAATTCGGCTTATCACAGAAATTATCAAACTGAAATTATCGATCAGAAATTATTATACCATTCATTATTATTATATTATTATTATTAAATTATCGCGCATTCCTCGGGAACTGTTTTTCAGTCAGGAATAAAACCGCGTCATGGTCTATTTTTGTGTCAAACATCCAATTTTTTTTTCCATTTCAGTGAGATTTAAGGACAAACAAACAAACATCCATACTTTCTCATAAGTCATAACATGTGTTAGTAGGATAAGGGCTTGTTTCACCACCCCATGATAGGCACTATCTGTCAGAAATAAATAGACCAAGATTTGTATCAAATTATCTGCCAGATAAGTTAATCCGAACTTATCAGGAGGTTGTGAACAGGCCCTAAGTGTGTCTTATTTATTTGTTAAGTTTTTAACTTTCTGTATACCTACTGAAACTAATTCAATTGCGTAAACATGAATGTTTACAAATAAACTAACTACAGGAATCTATAAATTTTTAATGAAGATAATCATTGACCAGTTTTAATTATATTGAACTATATTTACGGGACTATTCGCACACAATGAAATCAAAACAAAACAAACAGTTATATTTATAAGAAAAATTGTGTTTTATGTAGATACATATATTGCGCTAAGTTACCAATTCTCAAATGTTAGGTAAACTCTGCTTGATCACATCAATTTAGGACTCTGCTGACATAATCAATTCAACGAAAAAGAACAAGCTTGACGACACTAAATCATCCAATCAACATAACTACATTATATCACATCAAATAAATCTTAAAACAACAAAAAACTACAACAATTAGCCCAACTCAACATCTTTCCTAAGCCATTGAACAACACCAACAAAACAAAAAAACAAACAACTCCAAAATATACACAATTAAATCACAATAAAACACGATTAAATAACATGATAGGAATAATTTCACAGCGTTGGAACGAACGTTCTTGTTTTGATAACAATCGGCCGCCCTCTCACTTTCATTCATGCCTAATGCCCAACTAAAACAAACTTTATTTCAATTTTATAAATGTGTGTCTTACAACGACTGTGAGAGGTACGCATGTGTGCGTTCGAGGGCAAAGATTATGGATTGGTAGGATAGGAGGAGCTAGTATTGTGCCTATCTTCAGTGACGTTTCAGAAGCATTTGAAGAATAGTTGGACTTGGACAGTTGTTGTGATCTTCTTTCCTGTCGAAGGTATGCTGGAAGAAAATTTAGAAGATAAGCAGTACGTTGCTTATTATTTATATGTATATATGCATATAGTATTTATGTATTAGGATTTATAGAATATATTTTTGTCGTTATTTTATAGTAGTAGTATAGTATTTTATTTTATTATTAAATTATATATCGAATTTGCACATCTGACAACCCCATTTTCTGTCCAGTTCATTCTTGTCCATCCTAAGGTTGCCTGGAAGAAATCGCTGATCGCGATAAGGCCGCCATTTGTACAATAGTTATTTAAACTTATATTCAATGATGTTTGAGGGGCTCGTAGCGATGCAACGACTGCGCGGATTTTACGATCTGCAAGGTTAAGCTGCACTTGCCGCGGTCAGTCTGTGGATGGGTGACCGTTTCGTTACACATCGAGACCCCTCCGTGCCTCGGAGAGCACGTTAAGCTGTCGGTCCCGGTTGTCATACGAATATCTATGGCAGTCGTTATGGGTAGTCAGAAGCCTGAAAGTCTGACAACTGGTCTAACCTCCGAATGTCGGTATTGCCCAGTAACTGGGTTGCGGGGGTCTGATGGCAGTCGCTCCGTGTAAAATACTGATGTTCAGCCGCATCTGGATAGACTGGAAGCCGACCCCAATATAATTGGGAAAAGGCTCGGAGGATGATGATGATTCAATGTAATGTTTTTTATGGTGTACAATAAAGCATATATAAATAAATAAATACCTTTGTCCTTTTTTATTTTTTTTGCCATGCGTAAATCCTCATGGATGCACTCCGCCCAGGGTAGGCGGAGCCAGTGTCGGACTCTTACCGACTAAAACCACCACGGTGTTCCTTCAACTACCTTAGCCGGGGGCGTGGGAACCCGTGAGTATTCACACAATCACCCCAGACAGGTACCGGCCCGCCACAAGCAGGCGAGCCCCTTCTACCCGTGCGGCCTAACGTCAGCCGCACCCTCCTCGGTGGCGCACACGGAACACTCCACGCCACCTCACCTCATGGGCCTTTACCAGCTGCGTCAACTACGCTGGCCGTGCCAGCTGCTGGTCGGGCAGCAGACTACCCCAAGTCTGCTGCTCGCAGGCTCTACCTCTCGTAATTTTTTATAGAGGTTTTCTTCCTCGCGGTCCGGGCGGTGAAGCCAAGACCCTCGGTCCCAAGAGGCGCGAGAACACTACTCAGCGGGCACTCCTGGGATTACGAGATCGACGGGGGCAGGGAAAGACAGTCCCCCCGCTGCCTGCCCAGTGGCAGGGTGAGTGCACACCGGGCCCGCCCCTGCTCCTCCACTGTACTCTCTGTTGGCAACAGAGGGACACGTGGAGCAACTCCTCACTGGCCGTGCGCCAGAATATTCACCACAGGCAATAAAATCCCCCGAAGATTAATCACTCGAAAGGATTTTATTGCCCATGCCCAGGATGCACCGGCCAAACAATTGCCGTTCCCTCCAGACGTGCCCAGAAGGACAAGCAGCTGTCAGGCACACGTGGAGGTTTTCTGGCCAGCACCCCAGTACCTTTGTGCTCAAGTGTCTGTTCTCATGTGTCTTTGTGCTCAAGTGTGATTTCTATCATTAAATGTGTTGTGTGTACATAAATAAAATAAATCAATTAGAGATAAGAACACCAATTTAATTAAAGGAGTACGCCATCGCCATACAAAAACCTATCGTTCTTTGTAATTTGTTATTTTTTTGTTTAATAATTTTCTCAGGTTCTTAATAAAGTAAATAAATAAAACAATCTCCCTCATATCATAACTCATTGCTAGCTTCATCTCAGAAAGAGAAGTTTTCTTTTTAGACATAGTCCACCACGTTGCGCGTTGGCCTGCTCAGACACTTAAGTTAATAACAAAATGCATTTGATTTCTAAGTAGTTTTTGTTTTCAAAATGTGAAAACATTAACATTTTCGTTTTCTGGTTAAAATTTTGAGAAAAGCGCGCTATATGGTATTTTTATTCTTGGGAAATAGTTTTAAGGTGAATGCTACAGGGTAGCCCGCGAAATTCAAATTATTTTGCGTTTTTTGCAAATTGTATATTTATTTCGCGTTGTATATCGGTCAAAATATGATTAGCGGAAATAATAACAATATGTCCACTGAATAATACTCATAAAAAGTATTAACCTAGCTCCATAAGCTGTTCAAGCTCGATGATATTAATTTACGATCAAATTATCGATTTTCGAGCTTGTACAGCTTATATAGCTAGGTTAATATTTTTTATGAGTATTATTCAGTAGATATATTGTTATTATTTGCGCTTATCACATTTTGAGCGATATAAAACGCGAAATAAAGCTACAATTTGCAAAAAACGCCAAAAATTTTGAATTTCGCGGGCTACCCTGTAGCATTCACCTTAAGGCGCTGCGCAAACGGCGGTAATTTTGTTCACTGGATAAAATTTCACAATCTCTATGAACTTGGTCCGCCGCCGCGTTGAACACCGCGCGCCGTATGGTCGTTTTATCCTACGTGTGCGTTGTTGTTGCATAGAATTCAATAAGCTATATCGTCGTGGTAAAATTGTCCGGACCTTTTCCAACGTCTACCTAGTGCCATATCAGCTCGACATGCGCGTTGATACGTGTAACTCAAAAATTAAAAACTGAAAAGCTGAGATTTGTCACCCGAAGCACATTGAGAATCCCTTTGTTTGTAAAATTCGGGGAATTGCTCATCTTTATTTTGTAACCACACATTGCTGGATGTTGGTCTTCTAATGCGCTTTCACCAATGTCCTCAGGTCTCGCGCTATTCTGCTCCGTCTGTCCCACTACTTCGGTAATGTCATCGTCATCAACTTAAAACATTTTTTGATGTTATTATTTGACCATCATTAAGATAGTATCATTGATTGAGCTTGAGATCTTCAAAAACCAAAACTATCCTTATCGCTGCTGCTGCTAAAAGCTATCGTACTTCAAATACCACATCAAAGTTATGTCACATCGGCGGAAATCTTGAAAAAACTTATTCTTTGCCGCGTCACAGTCGCAAACACATAAATATGTAGGAGGTATCGCCGCAGATAAACTTGTAAAAAGTTATGAATGAAACCGAGAGTGCCCGTAGTAGAGTTGTAGACTCCCTCCCCGTGGGCCGGGCACCCCGCGCTCCCCGCAGCTCCCTACCACCCCGCGTCCTCCCGCGCGCCGATTTGTTTTACGCATCTAGTTTTATTTTGTTTTGAATCTTATTTTGTAGTATCGTGTAATGGAGTGCCGCCGCTGAGAAATTGGTAGAGAGTTGAGAATTATTCTGCAACGTCTTGTTTTAATGTTTAAAATGTGTTTGTTGTACAATGTTTTAATTTGGTTCAGCCACGGTGGAGTGGGTTTAGCGTAGTGTTTAGTGTTTTAGAAGTTTTCTGTGAAAATTTAATACCGTATATTAACCGTTATTCTTTGTTTATACTAAACCTGTTAAGGGGTCAATGTACTCATCAGTATAAACAAATTTTACAATGGGACCAACACTGGAATCGCAAAAAAAATACAGCTGATCCCTACATTTTGTCGATTCATGTGAACAAAAATGAAGGGGACAGTTGTTTTTTTTTGCAATTTCACGGTTGTTCCCATAGTAAAAGTTGTTCATACCGATGAGTACAATGACCCCTTAAGAGTTTCAGTTATTTCAATAACACGTTGTATATGTAGATTTTAATGTGTGAAAGATGATATGAATAGAAAGAAAGAGAACACTTACCCCCCTAGTTTCCGAAAGGCTGATCAACACTAAAATTAACTAATCGACTGTCAAATCTCAGTTCAAGCGATGTGATTGGTTGTTAGTATTTTTGCCAACCAACCACAGGAGCTAACATAAGATTTGACAATAGATCAAATTGATCAGCCTTCCAGAAACTGGGGCGGCTGATAGAAATGTACCTATGGAAGAAAAAGACATGCTGCGCCCCAATAAATTGGGATAAGGGCAGGAGGATGATGATGATAATTATGTCAATTTTAATGGCTAACAATTTTTTACATTTTCGTTCAATACATACAACATACATACATACATATTATCACGCCTGTTTCCCATTGGGTTAGGCAGAGACTATGGATTTCCACCTGCTACGATCCTGACACACCTCTTTCTCTTCATCTACGTCCATTAACCTCGTCTTTTTTTTTTTTTTTTTTTACATACGTGTTGTATAAATAGGTTTTAGAACCTATAAATGTATCATATTGATTTTCTACCATAAAACAATCACCACCATCCATATACTAACATAGCCTTGGACAAGACTGTTCACGTACGCATGTAAGCTGCTACACTTGGCTTACCGTTCATCTGGACTCGTGGTGCGCAACTAGGCCAGCTCTCGCAACTAAGCCCACACACTGTGTGCCTATGACCTGTTTGACTAGATATTAGTAACCTTACTTGGTAGTTAGGTACTAGGAGCTAAGGCAGAGACAAATCTAAGTGTGAACTCATGCTTCCAACTTTCAAAATAACATAACATAACATAAAATCACGCCTGTATTTCCCCGAAGGGGTGGGCAGAGGTGTATAGTACACCCACATTTCGCCAGTTATGTTGTAAGTCCCATGTAATAGGGGGCGAGCCTATTGCCACTAACCGGGCACAAATCCAGACTCCGGGCTGCTACTGAGAATTTCCTAATGAAAAAACCCAATAACACTTTGCCCGACCCGGGAATCGAACCCAGGACCTCACGCTCAGCAGTCGCGCTTGCAACCACTAGACCAACGAGGCAGTCTTCAACATTCAAAATGCAGTGCTTTTTACTTATATTAGGCACGAGGTACGTACACACGGCTACACATCAAGCTGTACCAGTATAGGCTGACCTCGCGTTGTAAGGAAAACCTATACAATGCGAAGTCAGCTTATACTGGAAATGTATATGTACCGTGTATGTCTTGTGAATTTGACTAAGATTTCGTCACTATTCTAAAGCTTGTATTAAAAGCTCCGCCAATGTCATCCTGTGTACCTAACACAGGACACATGTTTTTTTTTTTAAAGGAAAATGAAATAGTACCTAAAAGCTTTCCTTAAATATGCGTGTAAAGGCATAGAAAGTTTATATTGCTGTCCAGTAGACTAGGTCCAAAAGCAATAAGTTATAGCCTAGCGACTGAACACTTTCTTTCCAAGCAGGAGGGTCTGACTTTGAACCCCGTCTTTTCAGATCAAAACTTGATTATCTGAAGGAAAACATTGTGAGGAAACTTGCACACCTGAGAGTGCTTCATAAGTCATAAGTCATTTATTCATTTGTGTAACATAGGTACAAAAAATAATATAAAGTTCTTAAATACAATAAAGAGTCCGCAATGTTATGCCAGCAGGCGTACAAATGTGTATTTAAAATCTAAATGAGAAATTTGAATCAATATGCTAGTAAAAAAAATATAACGTAACATAACGTTCTTGATGGTGTGTGTAGTCCACCAAGCCGCATTAGCCCGTGTTGTGGACTTGGGCCTGAATCCTTTTCATTCTGAGAAGAGACCAGTGCCCAGCGATGGGACAGTAATGGGCTGGTTTTGACTAGGTCCATAGGACAGGTGCACGGGGGGCCTTTATGGTCACGGCCGTCCAAAGTGTGGTCTTTGGGCGTCCACTGGGTGACCTCAGTTGATGGTGGAACGCGGTGGTCCCGTCCCGCCATTTGTTGTCGCATCAGGAAGGTGTTCAGGGATATGAAAGTCTCACCTGAGACGTGGCTTATAGGCGTAGCACTACACCGGTAGCATAACCCATCCCCGGAGTCCCCCCTCTATTGTGCTGAAGATGGCCACCCCAACCAAACCCCAGCCTTTTCCCCATGAGGCTGGCAGCCTTTTAAAGGTTTTCTTCTCGGACCTTTAAAAGAAAAAGGTCCATCCCTTGTTAACGAAGTGGAATCAGCAAATCGGCAAAATTGAGTTGCACAACAAGCATCGTATGCCATTGGCATAGACCATACATTCCAATAGACACCTAATGTTGAATATAGTGCGTACAATAAATTCTGTCAACTAGCTGAGGCTACTGCAATCCGATTGGCCCTACCAAGGCGGCTATTGGCTAATCACTAACGCGGAACTTTTGATGGCTCGCATAAGTGGTCGAAACCGATTTGAAGTTTTCTAAGTGACGAACCTACATCGGTGCTAAATCATTGTAAAAAAGGTTCCTTCAGGTGGTAATGAAACTAGTGGACTGTAATTTAAGATGCTGGTATATTGAAATCAGATCTACAAGGGGTTGCAGCCCGACAAAGCTACAACGGTATGTAGCGAATAAATAAAATAAAATTGGTGTTGTCAGAAGGACGTAAAATTCAAAAGTGATTTGTGACTGACACTCAAAAGGCATAACGTTTTCAAAACCAGTTCAACGGTCCCGCTCAAACGCCCCGCGCGTCTGCCGCCACCCGCGGACGCCCGGTGCGGGTGCGGTACACTTCATGTAAAATAATGTCAGCTGTTATCTGTAAAATATTATTTAGGTGAACCGCACCAATCATTGATGTGTTGACAGATATATCAGTCGCCTGTAATGAGACGTCTATGGGGTGTATGGCCGATGTCCATTGGGGAACACATGATTATGTCGTACAAACAACAGAACAAAGAAGAAGTACTGCAAGTACTTACACAATTATAAACACAGGTGAGTTTGCTTTGTGTCCGTTTGAAGAGCGGACATGTGAGGTGTCCGAGTGTCCGGGCTAAGCCAACGCGTTGACTAAGCTTACAGGGTACAGACTACACAAGAAGCACTGTTTGAACTTGTAGCACGATGTAAAAAAATTTAAACTCTGCGACTTTGCCTATCTGCATTCTAAAGTTAAAAATGTCTTATTGAAATCAATAGAAATCGGTAATAATGTTAACAAATATTGTATGTATGACACAAGTCCTGATTTCTCCACGTACGATATAAATGTTACTGTCAAAACCCGTATTTAGGCAAAGCTGGTTTGGCCAAGACAAAACTTGTTTTACCTAAGCGAACGGATAAACTAGTTTTAACTAGTCTAAACTAGTTTTTCCGTTTGCGCTTTACGGAAAAACTAGTTTTGCCTAGTTAAAACTATTTTATCCTAACACGCATGGGCAGAACTAGTAGTAGCCCAACGCAATAAGAATAAATGCATACAAAAAGGTGAAAAGTAGGTTAGGTTAGAACCCCACACCGCGTTGTTGCGGCAGCGGTAGGCGAGTGTCGGAATGCTAGTTTTGGCTAGACAATACTGCTTTTGCCTAAAGTTTAGGCAACACCTTTAGGCCCTAAACCTGTTAGGATAAACTAGATTTGACTAGGTAAAACTGGTTCAGCCTAAGCGTGTTAGACAATACTAGTTTTTCCTGGAAATATGGTTTTCACTGTAACACATACATGATGTCCGTCGATTTGCAAGCTCAGAATGTGAGGTTTACGTGTGGAGATTTAACTAGGACGCCACATATTGCGATTGCGATGGTATTACCATTTGCGTCTTGGTACGAGCACTTGTTAATGTCGTGAAAATATTCGTTTCTTTAGACACACCTATTGTCCACAATAAATGTTATCTTCAGATGGGATTTGGTCCTGTGGTGTTCACTTATCGTCAGTAATATTGTATGTACTTAATACTTATTTCTCGGCTTCCACCAAAATAAAATTGCCAACTTTTGTGATGATGAAAACTTAGTCTCCACCAAAGGAGAAATGACAATTTTTCTGTTGTCAACACGTGTTGGTGACAAAAGTTGCCAATTTTCCTTCGGTGGAGACGTAGCTTTACGCATCATCATTATCGACATTACAATCCTTACAATCAAAGACAATAAATACATGTTTTTGTAGCGTTCGTTTTCTTTCACCACTGCATACATAAAGATTTTGGTAGATGTTCCATAAAAACGTTAACCCAACCCAATCTGAAAAAAATTAAGAAAAGAAGTATAAAGCGGACAGATACGAGACGCGGCGAGTTTCAGGTTTTCGCATACACCTTTTTGAAATTCTATTCAAAAATTCACCGGCAAAATTTCCGAACCGAAGGAACAACTTTTACTTTACATTTTACTGTACGAGAAAAAAGCGGTGAACTTCCCTCGCTGCGTCGTTTGTATGTTCTGAGTACCTAGTTACGTAGGTACTGGTACCTAGCCACGTAGGTACTGGTACCTAGCTACGTAGGTAATGTTACCAGGAGAGCATATCGCTTTAATACCTGAGACGATACGAGGTACCTATCGGAACATGATATAGTTAGCGTTATGTAAGTCCTTTATGTCTCACGGTGCGCCTCCGTCCATTTCCATGACGTTGCAGCTGCCAGCCGCAGGATTAGGCCGTATTTATGTTGTTGAGAAGAGCGGGGGAGCTAGCGGGAAGGTATGTAACGGAAAAATATTGATTATAGCCATAAGACTAAAGAATATTTGCTGCTTGTTGCTGTCTTGCTATCGAAATCCTACGAACTTGTAAAAAAAATATCAAAGCTTTGGAACTTTGCTGTCGTATGTTACACTTGGAAGATGCGGTAATTGCTTCCATTACTTTACCATCATCATCCTCGCCTGTTCCCAACTATGTTGGGGTCGGCTTCCAGTCTAACCAGATGCGGCTGAACATCAGTATTTTACACGGAGCGCCTGCCATCAGACCCCTGCAACCCAATTACTGGGCAGTACCGACATTCGGAGGTTAGACCAGTTGTAGACTTTCAGGCTTCTGACTGCCCGTAACGACTGCCATAGATATTCGTATGAAAACTGGGTATGACAACTTTACGTGCTTAATACCCACCAACACCATAAACCATCAAATACAACTGACCTAAAATTGTACGCCATTTAGGAGTTTCATCATCATCAACTCAGCCTATCGCAGTCCACTGCTGGACACATCACTCGGTCCTCTGCCTTCCGCACCCAGTCCCCCCCAGCCACTTTCATCAGGTCGTCGGTCCACCTGACTGGGGGCCGCCCTACACTGCGTTTGCCAATTCGCAGTCTCCACTCAAGGCCATCGGTCCTTCGACAGACATGGCCAGCCCACTGCCACTTCAGCTTACTAATCCTACAAGCTATGTCGGTCACTCCGGTTCTTCTCCGGATAATCTCGTTACGGATTTTATCCTTCAAAGAATTTGGGAGTTTGATATTTCATTCATTTAAGGATTTACAGGATCAGGATTTTTATCATGACATTTACTAGCAGCACTCAAGAGTATTGGAAAAAACTAGGGGTGCTGTGTTTACTCAACATATTTGAGCGGAAACCAACCAGTGAGTGGATGAAAAAATCATTAACGCATTACATTATAACCATTAACCGCAAGGGTGAGGGTAGGACAGTGTACTGTGTAGTGCGAGCATGCACAGGAAATCACATTTTTGTTCACCGGCCGTGACTATCCACTTCCACACCATCGCACCTGCCAGGACTGGCCTTGGTGAGCCGTTTGAATAATATAGAGGACAACACGTATATGTTTGGACAACTAGCAGTTGTCAACTACGCATAATATGAGCAGAGTATCTAACGATGAAACGCGCATGATCCCTGATCACGTTATAACTTGTGTGCTAAGGAAACTCATGTCTAACTCGATAAAATGAAGACAAAAGTAGGCTGTGTTATAGAGAAATTGAAGTGTTTATAATAAGTTATATATATAGTGAGTTAAATAATAATAAAATGGTTCTATGTGGACGTCTTTCGGCTGAAATGATGATGATGATGATGATGATGATGATGTGGAAATCATTTAGGTAATATGTTACCGGATCATACCATATTGTATTGTAACACAAAGTGAGACTGGAGCTATCTCGTATATGCATGAGATAATATAATTTCTTCTCAAAATTTTCAGGCAATTTTTAATATGTACTTGCGCTGGTTGTGTTCCACAAAAAAAAGAAGGAAGGGTAGACCACTGAAATGATGGAGTGATGACATCATACAAATAGCCGGTAGCCTATGGCCCAGACGGGCACAAGATAGAGCCACCTGGCACGGTTTGGAGGAGGCTTTTACGGCAAAAGGCGGCCCTTACACGGATACACCTAAAAATACTAACCTAATTTAAAGAAAAATTAAATAAAAACTAACATTACTAACAAATAAATAAGTACACACCACAAAATAGTAGATAAGAACTACTTGCTAACTTGTAAGGGATAAGATAAAGCTAATAAATAAATAAATAAACTTGCGCTGGTTTCTTCAGCAAGCTTCAGCTGATTATATTTAAGCTTATATTTTTCATAAACATCTACGTCGAGGAACTAACTCCTCACCAAAATATGCGGCGTCTACCAAGCAACGTACTAAGGTAGCTACCTAATATCGTCATCAGAGGAGGTCGTATTCTAAGCTCGCCCATGCACGAGCCGTTCGCGTATAACCTATGTACGTACGAACGTATATAAATCCTTATGTACGCCGCATGTAGCCATCATGCGAACGTATATACCCGCTATGTGTTTCAGTTTCAACTTGAGATGTCGATAGAATTTTGTAGGTATCAAATAAATAGCTGCGTAAAAGTTGAAGTTCGGTTGGCTTATCGGTGTACTGGTAAACTGCTGGCATTTTTTTGCGATCTGAAAGTAGGTAAACAAGAAGTTTTTTCAATTCAATTCAATTCATTTATTTATTCGGAGAATCTCCATTTATTTGAGTAACAATTTTCTTAAAAACTATGTTAGTAGGTAGTTTTATATGTATAATGCTAATAAATACTGTACAATATTTAAATAAGACATTTCATTCAGTTCTGGTCAGACAGCTAATATAATACTATCTGATCATAACCCGACTGAAAGCCTTCATTATTGCAGAGTCCACTTTACCAGAAATAACTTGCAGGATGCTATTAGTGCTGCCCCGCATTTTTGCTGCATTGTATTTTTTATTTGTTTTTTAAATTTATGCACACACAGAGAAATTATAATAAAATAAATAGAAATGAATAGTAGAGAGGCACAAAGGTACAGGGTAATTGAAAAAATATCCGAAACCTTTTTCCGGTTTCGTACTTGGGTACTATCAGCAAACTTTCCGGTGAACCACCACTAAGGCTAAAATCTCTTGCGCTCAGTGCTCGATGGCCGAGGTAGGTACGTGTAATGTAGCAGGATTCGTTCAAGGGACTCTGTCGACAAAATGTATCACCGGGAAGGATCGTGACTGTACATACTATGTTCGTATCACGGTCCTGGGGGTCTACTCCCTTTTGACGATATTCGATAAATCGTACGATTCATCGCACAATTTGCTACTCTGGTTAACCATCGTTCCCTCATCACATGCGATGATCGTGTTTTGACGTTTGTTTCTCTGATATCCGGTAAATTGTATATGACTATGAACTGTAGTCCATCTTAATTGTGCCTTTTTTATGTGCCTATCTTTATTGTGTAGGTATCAGTCGGAGCGAAAGTTCGTACTTCGTTTGTCGTTCGTAAAACGCGAGTAGACCCCCTGATCCTGATTAACGTTTGCTCTACGACTTTGGCCAAAACTAAACAGGTTAGACAAAAACAAAATTGTAGTTTATTTGAAGTGTGTAAAATTTGCGTATACTATATAGAAAGAAAGAAAAATGGTTTATTGTCCCAGTTAACGGCGCGCAATATTCAAACATCAATGAAACAGAACACAAACAGGTAACTAACAGGTGGGGTTACAAAGAATGTCAAACAAAAAAACACATAGGTAAAATAATAATTTAGTTATTAATCTGAGGTAAAATATAAAGAAAGTACAGTCGACATTAAATATAAGAAAAGTATAGTTGACCGCATGACAGTGGCAACACCCGAGTCAGAAAACCACTCTTACTGCTTACGAAATAAAGGCGCTATCAACGTCAAACTGTTACCACTGACGTACGTATAGCATATTATGCCGCAATCCCGAGCGCGTTTGTACTAGCCGCACAGCCCCGCCGACGCGACCCCGTGTTGCCTCTCGTCGGCCGTATAGAATATGCAAACTACAGAGTATTTTTATATTTTTGTATGAAAAAAAAGTTTCGAATTATGAAAGTCGTAGAACAAACGTTGTTCAGGGTCATAATACAAAGTTAGTGCTGAGAGGGTTAGGGTATTTTTTCAATTACCCTTATAAAAGCATTCCTCACTGAAAAATCACGATGAAAGCAATGCGTAATGTTATTTATGACTTCCGACGATTATTGACATTGCTGAAATGAATTTCCAATGCTGAGGGGCTCGTGGCTAAGTAATAATACCGTGTATTTCAAGACCTGTGAGGTTAAGCTGCACTAGCCGCGGTCATTCGTTGGATGGGTGCAGTGGCGTGCATTCCATATAGGCAATTAGGCAGTACCCAGTACCTTCTACATTCAAATTCAATAGTGGTGTAAGGTGTAAGTTATTAAACTTTTTTCAGAGTATGATTATTATTTATCTTTTAATAGACATAGTTATGATAGATTAATCTTTCTACATAAAAAAAACCGGCCAAGTGTGAGTCGGACTCACGCAGTAAGGGTTCCGTACCACCCATCAACCTGATACCTCATAGAAACTGATTAAATTTACGAGAGTTTATCAAAAGACATCAACGATCGTACGTAATTATTGCATCTCTTTCTTACACAGGTACCACCACATATGTCTATGATTGACCTGTTTTTAGTACCCCCTTTGGTTTTAAACTTTATTTTTATTTTTGTATTTGTCGTGATAGACGACATAGTAACACATATTCTGTGAAAATTTCAACTGGTTATCTATTACCGTTACAAAGATACAGGCCTGTGACAGACAGACGGACGGACGGACGGACAGCGTAGCGAGAGTAATAGAGTCCCGTTTGCACCCTTTGGGTACGGAACCCTAAGAATCAATAACTTACACCACAATTAAATTCAAATGAAGTAGGCCAATGCACGCCACTGGATGGGTGTCCGTTTCGTTGAGAGCCCTCCGTACCTCGGAGAGCACGTTAAGCTGTCGGTCCCGATTGCTATACGAATATCTATGACAGTCGTTACTGGTAGTCAGGAGCCTGATAATCTGACAACTCCTAAGGATGTCGGTCTCGGGGGTCTGGTGGCAGTCGCGTCTTGTAAAGTACTGATGTTCAACCACATTTATTTATTAAATTTTTCATGCACAACCGCCGCCACAGACCGCCTTTGTACCCAACAAAAGCGGTCTTAACGCCATATTCGTTCTCTACCAGACCAGACAAAAAACATGACACACACATCTGAATAATTATTAATTTGGAAAAGGCTCGGAAAAACAGAAAACTGAAATTAATGCCCAGAAATGGTAAAAGTTTGCTATCTGCCCATCATCATATCATCATCGATTAAATTATTCTCCGCCACAAGTGATATCTAGTTGTCTACTTCTCTGGTACCTTGTTACTTCCGAATCATGACATGATCTCCTAACAATACATTAAATCTATCCAGAACAGTCCAGTTACATCTATAACCTAGTTTAACTTTAAACTAGGGTTATCTCAAACGGTCGCCCAAGTACTATTAACCATGAGTTAGGATCTTCCGAGCGATAATCCTGAAAATATAAGGATCTAATTTGCCTGCTGGGCGTGTTGCGAGTCGTGGGGTATAATTCTCTGTCGGCGCTGGCCACTCAGAAAATGAGCTGAGTCGCGGGTCCGCGCCACGCCGAGCGGCCGTAGGTTACGTGCCCATACATACTGCTGGTTTGTTCGACCAATGTGTATGATGAGTTTTTACGATTACTTAGTACAGTAAGAGGGGTTACTAACTAAATATAAGCCGAGATAAATATATATATTTATAATATACATGTATGGCACTCGTAGCTTGCATCTGAAAATCAGCGTTGAGTGGTAAGTGTCTGTACTGCTACCTAACGTTACGCTGAGCTGGTAGTAGCTAGCTATACTATTATCTGATCTGTGGCTAGTGGCCCTTTTGACCTTGACACTTGGATTTTACTTTGTTTCAGTGCACTTTTTTGCTGATTTTATTAATTGTTTGTGCCAATAAATACCTACATTTTCTTTATAGAACTTAACCTGTTAACCAACATAATATATCCATATATATATCCATTGTTCTTTATGCTCACTTGAATGTGGTGTAGCAAATAACTACATCATCATTCCATTGCTGTCCACTTGTTACTTCTCAAACACCACTTCTATGCTGGCCGTATGCGGGTTGGGATACGCCGCCGACGAGAACTTTTTGAGCGCCCTAAGTTGCGTAGGTTTCATCATGATTTTTCCTTCACCGTAAAATTTTATTCAAAATCTGTAAGCTCTTTAGGATTAGTGGCTCTGTTTTATTTTAGTGTTTTATTAATACTAACATAGCAACACATAGCAATAACAATTACTCCAATTTAAATTATTATCAATTTCAATTTCAATTCTTTATTTTGCGTGAATATTGATACATCTGCTGCTATTCATTATCTGCTGTGAATGTGGTGTATTTTTTTACATGTAAACTGGTTTTACGAAATAATTTGCAGAAAAAAATAAATTTTTTTTTTGTTCATTCTATCTTCGTGGGTAACAGGGATCTGTCTGTCAACCGCACTGTCCGTGTGTCCGTGAAGCAAAGCAAGCGAGGCGGTATTTTAGCTGCGTCGTCACGCGAGCTCTCGCCTCCAGACTGCGGCGAAATAGACCTCAGCGTAATAAGCCTTACCTACGAATAGTTACGAAGTAGGTATAGATCATACGTTACTACCTTTGAGTATTACTACTTACTAAGTTGTTTGGAGCTGCAACTTAGTTTAAAGTCATTACAAATGGCGCGAGCTTAGGAAAACAAAATGGTTTCAGGACTTTCAGGCTGCCGAAAAAGAGTCTTTTCCATTTTCTCGCTGCTAGAATAAATGTTGTACTTTTTGCAAGATGTCTGAGATTGATGAGTCAGTCGTAGATTTATCGTAAGTTTATAGTTTCGAATGTATTAAATCTCAATCTCCTGACAGTACCTATATGTTCGTGTTTGTCTTTTATTTGTGACACTTGGATCATTAATGTCACCAATAAACGGCAATCAGAAACATCTACTGTCAGGAGATTTTGATTTAAAACGTTGAGATTAGTTTGTTTTGAACGTTATAAACTTACGATAAATCTAAGACTCGCTCATCAATCTCAGACACTCTTGTCTCAGTCTCTCCTAAATGAAGCAAAAAAGGAATGAATATACAAAATACATGCGCATTTTAGGCAAGGACAGTTCAGAAATTGAAATCTAATTCCTCTGCAACGCATTTGCCAATCCATGTCGCCAAAAAGTTCAAATTTACCGTTTCACTGGTCAATATCTCGCGTGTTTTACGTCACCTGGTTAAAACCAACGGTTTGTGAAGTGGAAACCGTCGTATATATGCGTATGGATGTGTCTATATATACAGTATGTATATAAGTGTATGTGTTACATAAACTGAGCCGGCGACAGCTAGTCGGAGCCGACCGACCAAAATACGGGCACCTGACGCCCGCTCCCAACCCGGACAGATTTAGGACATGGTAAAGATAGAGTAGCGGGTCTGATTTAAATGGATTCTTCTAAGGTTTTCTTTATCATAACACTTTTCTATTTTTCCCCGTTGGTTGGGCTTTCAGCTCGTAATTCCGTAGCAGTTTCTTAGAAAAGGCGCTCATGTAAGTTTGTTTATCCATACAATATGGCTTGATTCTCGTTGTTGAGCTATAAATCCCAGTCTATTCGTCATGTTATTTTTTAATGTTTTTAGCCAAATGTGGATAATACTATTTATAAGTACTTTAACCTATGCTCACAATAAACTGATTTTAATTTTGATTTTGAAGTAATGGAGAGTAAAATGTACCTATATACCTGACCTGGAATCGCTTGGAATCGCTTTTTACGGCATCTATCATCATCTCATCTCAACTGAGTATTGGTTAGTGGCGTTACTGGTCCTTCAATATATCGAACTGCGTGGCTATTCTGTAAAATTACACTAACAAACTCATTTATGAATCCTATGAAAATTATTTTTTTACTAATTTTCACTTTTTTTTTTTTTTGATGTGCATTAAAAGAGCCTCCACGAGTGACGACATTTAATTGATCGTCCGGCGCACCCTGGGCAGTCAGTCCCGCCACCAAGCTGCTGACTGGCTAATCTTTTCCCCACGGCATGAGCTGTTATCATTATGTAGCTCATGTCGACACGATAGAAGAAGAAGAAGACTAATTTTCACTTTTGATTTAGAAGTGATTTTGCTAGTGAAATCTAACAGAATAGCACGGCTGATCGTGCGATAGGTAAGCAGCGTTGATCTAAGCTTTGTCATTATTTATTAATGTCTTCATCCCCCGCTCCGCTTATCAGCATGTGCTTATCGTAATTTCGCCACGAACGCGCACAAAGCCGCCCGCTGCGGTCGGTCGTCTTACCATCGTACGCGATTGTACCCGCTACTGTACGTATGTACACTTATGTACAGTGTTTATCGCGTGTTGACACTACGACGTGCTACGACTGTACCAAACCTATCGTTTACACTCTTTGACCAAAACTGCGTAAGCAGAGCGTGTAGCTTTTGATGGGTAAGTAGTCTGCTAAAAGTTTCGGTTTTGAATTTGGACCAATAGAGTAAAAGGCATTTCATTTATTTATTTATTCAAACTTCATGAATCATGCAACATGTGTACATAGGCGGACTTAATGCCTATGTTATTTATAGTGTAATGTTATTGTTCAAATTAGTTTTTTTTAATAAAGATATAGCGACATTTTCTAGCAACCTGTTGCTAGAATCAGCATGCTTTAACGGCGAAGAAAAACATCGTGGGGAAACCTGCATACCTGAGAGTGCTCCATACCGTTTCAGATGGTGTGTGTAGCCCGCCAACCCACACTAGGCCAGCGTGGTGAACTAAGGACTGATACTTCCTCATTCTGAGAAGAGACTCGTACCTAAACAATACTAAGGGACTAGTCATAGTAGCAGTAGAGCTCTTTGTGAGGGAGCTCGTCCGGGGAAGTACTACCACCACCGTACCAATTCTGCCGCCAAACAGTGATGCTTGCATTGCTGTGTTTCGGTCTGAAGGGTACGGGTGCCGGTGAAATTACAATCACATGAGACTTTCCATCTTCATGTCTCAGTTTGGCTAACCGACTTGCGGCACCATTTAGGCAACAGCCTAGGTGGTATTGCAGTTGTTATGGGTAAAGGTAACCGCTTAACATCAGTAGGCGCAGCATGACCAATTCTATGTCTATTCTTCCAAGAGTAGACAAAGCTCTTTCTATACGTCAAGATATCTCTTCTTCTCTAGCATGAGGCGACCCGTCGACTCGAGTTTCTACGTAGACAACGTGACAGATCTTTTTCCATAGCAACGAGAACGTAGCTAGTGCCGTACAAATTCTACCAAATCCTACCATATTATTACGTTTCGTTATCTAGAAAAAAGCTGAATCGAATAAGTTTTGAAACATTTTGTACGTAATTCAAAGCAACAACAATACGCATTTTGTAGTCATAAATGTCAAGGTCGAAGGATTCGTTTTACAAAGTAAATTAATGTTTATTTTTATTAAAACAATGTAATTAAGTACCTAGTTCGCTTTGTTGTAAATAATTTCACTATAATGTTATTGGTTTTGTGGAAAAGCATGATAGTGATGTCAAAAAAGAAGTAAGTCATATTCCTATGTACCGATTATTAGCATTGTGATTAAGTATTGTGATTGAGTGTTCTTCATACAGTCCCAAACCATATTTGAGGCCAATATTAACTATTGGAAGATTTTGGGATGTACAGAGTAGAGTTAACACCTACCTACCTTCACCGGTACCTCCTTGCTTTGATACCTTAGTACAGCGGTTCTCAAACTTTTTTGGTCACGGAACCCTTTTGACAAGCAAAATACTTGACGGAACCCTACAATAAAACAATAGTTTTTAAAAGTGTATTCTTTATTATATAAGCATAATAAAAGTACAATGTAACAGTTACTAATTATTACTTACTTTAACCACATGCCAAGTACAATAATAGAAGATATTAAAAATGAAAAAATCGTAACTAATGGGAGGTATGAAACTGTTTTTTATTTTTCATCAATTGGTTGATATCAGGTTTGATAGAAGACATTTGAAGTCTCATATCAGGTTCGGCGTCCAGTCTATTGCGATATTTTGTTTTCGTGGCTGCATAGGTTGAGAATCCTGTTTCGCACAAATATGTTGTTGGGAACGGGAGAAGAATATTCAGAGCCATTCTGCCAAGCATTGGATATTCATCACGGATTCTGCACCAAAAATCGTTGAGAGGCGTCGTTTTGAACAGTGACTCCATACTTGTGTCTGATGACATTTCTAAAAGAGATTCATATATCTCGTTTGACATACTTTCGGGCTTTTGCAAGTTGGGTAAAAAAGGATTATGAATCCATGAATTCAGCTTCATTTTTGTATTATGTTCTTCGGGAAAATACTTTACAAAAGATGCGCGCATCGAAGTGAGATATTGGACCAATTCTTCAAACACATCATCTTGAAACATTTCCGAGTCGTTATCGCTAACAAACTCACTGAGTGACGTAAAGCTTTCTATTTCTCTCTTACCAACGCAAATAATCCAAAAATCCAATTTTCTTTTGAAGGCAGTTATTTTGTTATAGGCCTGGAACACTGTTGTCTGTTTACCTTGCAATGATAAATTCAATTCGTTCAGTTTTTGAAAGATATCCGCCATAAAAGACAATCGGAACAACCAAGTTTTATCATACAAACGGTCTTTCAAATTAAATGAAACTGTATCTGCTGAAAGAAACATTTGTAACTCGGCTCTAAGTTCAAATAGCCTTGTTAAAGTTTTACCCCGATACAGCCATCGCACTTCTGTATGGAGCAGCAGTGTTTTATGTTTGCTGCCATAATCTTCACACAATAATGAGAACAATCGGGATTGTAGTGGTCGTGATTTGATAAAATTAATTATTTTTACCGCTTCATCCATAACTAATTTTAGATTTGACGGCATTTGCTTCATCGCAAGTGCTTGTCTATGCAGAATACAATGGCTGGAACTACAATTAGGCGCTTTACTTTTTATTCGTGATACTGCTCCTGCTGTTTTACCTGTCATCGCCTTGGCCCCATCTGTACAAATGTCAATGCAATCGTTCCAACTATGATTATTTTCTTTAAAAAATATGTTTATTTTATTAAAAATTTCTTCCCCGGTAGTGTTTGTGGGCAGCGGTGAACACATAAGCATGTCTTCTTCAAAAGAACGTTCATATGGATATCTCACGATAACCAGCAAGATAGCCAGACCAGTGACATCAGTTGACTCATCCATTTGCAAGGCGAATCGTGTTTTTTGTAGACGTGCAACTAGTTCTTGTTTGACGTAGCTTGCCAGATCATGGATTCGCCGTGAAACAGTATCGTTTGATAGCGGTACAGTAGAAAGATGCTTTGCAGATTTTTCATCGAGCATACATTTTGTTATGTCTAACACACATGGCTTTATTAAATTCTCAGCGATAGTGTGCGCTTCACCTGCTTGTGCAATGCGATAGCTAACTAAATATGATGCCTCCGTGGCCTTTTCATTGATAGTTTGTGTTACATGCATCATATTTTTTTGACTTTCCAATAACTGTTCTTTTTTACGAACATTTCGTCTTCATTCTTGTCTTTAGACTCGAGGTGTACAGTTTCTAAATGTCTGCGTAATTTGGCAGGTGCCATGGAACTATTAGGAAGCAGTTTACTACATAACATGCAGAGAGGTGAGCCGTTGGAATCAACAAATCCGAAACTGATATATGATTCATCATACTTCCTTTTTTTCGTCTTTGAAACCGTGGAGCTTGACGTCGTGGCATCATCGTCTGGATCGGTAATTGCTGTATTCTCCGCGCGTACTGCTTTTGAACATTCAGCGTCATTAGAAGATGTCGTTGCAACACGTTTAACACCTTTAAGCCAACGTTCCATTCTTCTTTATTAATAATGTTACACGTCAGGATGGTAGGGTCAAAATAATGCACAATCGTTACTGCGTTTATGAGACAAAGTTTAGTCCAAAGAAGAAATGTACAAAACTGATACAATCAGAATACAGCGGGCAGTAGAACTTACAAGAAGGCAGCAGGCTAGCCAGCTTGTAAGTAGGTAGGTACGAACTTATCGCTCCGAACGCTAATCGTCAACTGACTGACGAGGTGCGACTTTTTTTATATAATAGCGCTTTTATACTTAGTCCTAGACTCGAACTCGAACATTCTCAAAAATACTCGAGTCGGCGCCTTTGATAAACAAAAAGCGGAAATAAAAATATAAATACAAAAAAATGCGTTGTAAACAATCTCGACTTTATGCTTTTGAAGATAGAGCCGAAAGTCGCTTGTTCACAACTATAGCGTCTAATTCAGAGGCGGCTTTTATCAAAGGGACTGCGCGCTCACAAGTATACGCGCGGCGGGCGGATTCAAAACGTTCGACCAGTGACCAGAGAGAGGTGTTTTGTTTTTTTTTTCTAAATTCTTGCGGAACCCCTACAAGGGTATCGCGGAACCCTAGGGTTCCGCGGAACACACTTAGAGTACCGCTGCCTTAGTAATTTATTATACTTTGTTTTTACTGTTGAAACATCGTCTCACTGCTCACCGTGTAAACAAAACTAATTTGTTGTTTTTTACTGTTTTCAGAAAACTTACAGATAGAATACAATGCAATATTCGTTAACAATACAAGACTGGAGGCTATTTACTAATTTTCATGTATAAACACTTGAAAACTAAATCAATAAAAAGTTGGTAAAACTCAAGAACTACATGACAATATGATTGGAATATTATTAAAATATAGGAAGAAGTGAAGAAAATTTACACCAACAAATGCTTTAGCCGAGAAACACTGATACTGAATATACTTATTCATCTTCACAGGAGAGTTACCGTCACTAATAGTTTTCTATGATTTGCAATAATAAACTTTGTTAGTTTTGGTAAATTATTATTTTATTTGTTCCATTGTGAACATTGGATTCATTTACAGCTTGTGAAGTACAGCAAAATGTATAGAGGTATTATTGGACTAGACAATTTTATGTTCACCCGTTCAAAGACCCATGATTAGGACTGAGTCCCCTGCGTACCCTGGGCAGTCAGCCCCGCTACCAACCTGCTGACTGGCTAATCTTTTGCCCACAGCATGAGCTATTATCATTATGTAGCTCATGTCGACACGATAGAAGAAGAAGAAGGACTGAGTCAGGCTGACTGCCACAAATACTGCACCATCTCGTTGCCAATTTGTAGTTCTTGAAAACTAGCTCGGAGATAGAGGGCTGCAATTAGATCACATAAAATGTGTTCTTGTCCATATTAAAAACTATCTCACTAATATTATAAATGTAAAGTTTGTGAAGATATTTGGATATTGAAAAATTTGTTACTCAACCACGCTGAAACGGCTGAACGGATTTGGATGAAATTTAGCACATAGACCATTACCCGGATTATAGTATTATATTATGTGTCCGGATTAATATATAGGCTACAACATAACATATTGCTTTTAGTGATAAGACCGCCAATTGTTAGTATTGTGCTCATGTTTGTTACAACTTTATTTTTAATTTTATGGTGTGCAAACAATAAAGTATACTAACATAACATAACATCACGCCTGTATTTCCCCGAAGGGGTAGGCAGAGGTGTAATAATAGTACACCCACATTCCGCCAGTTATGTTATAGTCCCATGTAATAGGGGGCGAGCCTATTGCCATACTCTATTTACTTTTTGTACCGAGAAAATAAACAGTTCCCGAGGATGCACGATAAGGCTTTCTGTGATAAGCAGAAGAAGCCGCGGGCATTCAGCTAATTGTCTTATATGTAATCCTACTAATATTATAAATGCGAAATTATGGATGTTTGTTTGTTTGTCCTTCAATCATGTTCAAACGGATTTGGCTGAAGATTTTTATTGTTGTTCAAAAACTCCAATGAAACCAATTTAACAAGAATCTAGTCCTAATAAAACTTAAGAATAATTTTGTCTAGGTCTCATGAGATGTAGACTTATTTCTTCTATTTGAAGAGAAACATGTCTACCCCTAACTGTCAAAAGTAGAGAAAATATGTTCGTCATGCTCGACGTTGTAGACATGTGTCGATCGAAGTATAGAAACATTTCTTTTCTTCATTATTGACATCGGCATGCTACGGACGGAAGAAATCTTTCTACAATACGTCATTTTGTCTATTCTTCCGTCGACATAAGCTTTGTCTACAGCGGTCATGCTACGCCTGCTGGTGGGCCTTTAGCTCGTTTCGCTATCCTATAGTATAAAAAAAGTAATTTTCGGACGCTCTATGAAATTGTATGCAACGGATTATAAACAAGCGCTGTTGTCCATCGAACTATTCTCATAGAGCCCGCATCCGAGGTGCGTCGGGCGCACTCCCTTTACTGCTTGTAATAACTAATCGTAAAATATTTGTAAGTTCGAAAACCACCATGTCATACTCGATCTATCAGACTTCATTTCTAATTACAAAACCTTAGACTGGAAAATAAATGTTTGTGTTGGTCTGGGTGTTTCTTAAGCATGTATTTACAAAAAAAAAGTATGTAATTATTATATCCATTGTCTAGTACCCATGGTAAAAGCTCTGCTTAGTTTGGGACTAGATGGTGCTGTGTAATAATGTCCAAAACATATTTATCTAGCTCTCAGTGTATTTCTGCAAAATCAGACTCATGCTGAGAGACTATCCAACGCTTTGACGGATCACAGCTAATGTGTATACATACGGTCATCTATGTACGTTAGTTCGTTGTTTAATATTTAGTTGTGTCTCTTTGACTTTGTGGATACAGTTCGGTACGTACTACGTAGCTAGGACTTCAAAGAGAGTTTAGTTGGTTCATTAAGACGTTGCTTAAGGATCTGTATTGAGATTATTTTGTAGTATTGATTTTGAGGTAATAAATTCATACAATTAATAATCCTAGTTATGCCGTCCGGGAAAGTACCACCACTGTACCTATTTCTGCCTCTAAACAGAAATTGTTACATTGCTGTGTTTCGCTGCAAAGGGTGCCGGTGAAATTAAAATTACATGAGACTTTCCATTTTCAAACTTGACCATTTAGGTTTGATATGATTTAATATTTAATTTGATTTTTTTTTGAAGAGTTTTTCCAAATGTTTTGTGTCCTTACGTATGAATATTGATTCTGATAACGTAGCTCACAGAAACAACAGGGTTTTTGTTACATACTGTAGGAAAGAAAAAAACCAAGGATCGGCTCTAAGTCCATACCTCTTCTTGCTGATAATGGATGCTTTATAATGATTAATATAAACGGTTTCACTCACGTTATTTCATCGGGTGTGCCCGACCGGTTTTGAGCTCGAACGGAGCCCTTAATCATGAGCTGGTCACGCGGCGGCGTCGCGCACCAAACTGTGGATTTAGAGGCCACAGCGCGCCGCGTAGCGCTGCGCTCGCGACGACGGTGACGGAGCGCCTGGTTTCGGTGGTGGTCGTGCAATGGATGCTTTGACATCAGAAATCCAGGAAGAGGCACCCTGGTGCATGCTGTTTGCTGACGACATTGTCCTTATTGGTGAAGATGGACTTGAGGTCCAGAGTAGATTGGCAAAATGGCAACAAAATCTGGAGAACGTTGGCTTGAAAATCAGCAGAACTAAAACGAAATACATGTTCTGCGATTTCGGCGGTCTTTCCGGTTTTGTTGCCATTGCGCTAGATGGCGTGCCCTTGCCAGTCTGCTCCGACTTTCGGTACCTCGGTTCACTTGTGCAAAGCGATGGTGAAATAGACCGGACAGTCAAGCACCGAATTAATACAGGATGGTTGAAATGGCGGCAGGTCACGGGAACTACATGTGACTCCCGAATTCCTCTTAAACTGAAGGGGTAAATCTATAAGACCATGATAAGACCTACTGTCCTGTATGGATCGGAATGTTGGGCTACGAAAGGAATTAATGAAAGGCAAGTGCATGCAGCTGAGATGAGAATGTTAAGAGGAATGTGTGGTGTAACGAGAATGGATAGGATAAGGAATGAATATGTAAGAGGGAGTCTGAAAGTAGCGCCAGTGACAGAGAAGTTAAGTAGCAACAGAATGTCATGGTATGGACATGTGATGAGGAGGAATGAGGAGCATGTTACGAGGAAAGTTTTAAGTATGAATGTTGATGGCTATAAGAAAAGAGGGAGACCGAAGAAAACATGGATGGATTGTGTGAAAGATGATATGAATAGAAAGAAAGTGAACACGGAGATGACGGCTGATAGAGATGTATGGAAGAAAAAAACATGCTGCGCCGACCCCAAATAAATTGGGATAAGGGCAGGAGGATGATGGATGACTGTAGGAATAGCTCACGTTTTCATTGACAACTTTTATTTAAAAAAATGAAATATTTTAGGATTTGGCCATCCAATCCCATTTCAACTCATTCTGTATAAACTAATATAGCTTAATTCAGACTGAATTTTACGGTACACCCAAATACAATGTTTCGTTTGTTATATCATTTTACAAAAAAAAAATTCATTCATCAATGGTCGCCAGCAAAATGGCTCCAATTTTCATTGGCTTTCCTCGTTCACTACGGGAAATCCAATCAATTTAAACCAGCGTATACAAGGAAGTTCCACACAATAAGTTCCCATTACATAGGTCTAAACCATAGTTATGATTACTTGGTGCTGTAGCAAGATCATAGAATAACCAGCGATGTGGTATTATGCCCCCCCCCCCCCCCCACGAAGACTGACTTTTAATCGGCTGATACTTTAGATGTAAGCAAAATTCATATTTTTTAACACGTTCATTATAATGCTAAATTTCCCAATTGTAATACAAGCATAGATGGCAGGGAACATCGAGCGTCGGACTGAGATACCACAGAGCCCAGGTTCGATCCCCAGTAGAACATGTATTTTTGTATGTTTTATTTAATAGTCAAAACCTGACGTGACGTTACATTTTCGCCCGAATCATACCTACCGCAAGCTGCCATAAGGGAAAAAAATTGGTAGAAAAAGCAAAAAATTGGAAGAATGTAGCTAAAACCTCGCGGCAGGATACGGCAGGACGTTCCTTTTAACGCGATATGATGAAAAAGTGTAGCAACCTTATTTTGACCCAGCTGAAAACAAATGTATCCCTCCCTTTCTTGGCATATCTGCTTTATTTCTATGCTCCTAGACACAGTCCTACAGTTTCCAGGCAGGCGTGAACTAGGTTGAGATGTCTGCCATCCACCAGGAATTGTGATGGAGACGTGCTTATTGTGCTAGAAGCCTTTCATATTTTTTATCGTTCAATTTTATTATATTAACCTCATAACTTTCCATATACGTAGCGTTAGAAGAAAGGTTTTATAGGCATATTATTTCGACCTGAGAGCAAATCCGTCCGTGTGGTGCCGGACGTAAAGAATTGCATCACCCTTATCTCTTCTCATGGGTGTCGTAAAAGGCGACTAAGGGATTCACCAGAGGATGGGCAGCAGCGTTCTCTGAGTATTTAACCAACCAACTGCGATCGCCAACCCGCCTGCCAAGCGTGGCGATTATGGCATATCCCCCCAACATACATATGCTTGGGGGAGGCCTATGTCCAGCAGTGGATATCTTTCGGCTGAAATGATGAGAGCAAATCAAGTAAGTACCTATAATTGAATGTATAAATCCTTGATTACATAAAATATTGCATTTTTATCCAAGTTTAAAAAACACCGACTTAATTATAAAATTGTATTGCCAATTTCACCCTACATTTCTGAAAGACCAATTTAATGGGCAGGCGATAGCGCTATCGCCGACTGCATCATCGCTCAAATTCAGGTCAGGTAGGTAGCGGTCAAACGCAAGCTCATTGAAAAAAAAACAAGTCCATTGTCAAATCTCAATTATGTCAGCTGCTGTAATTGACTGACCAAAACAGTTTTTTTTGCATACCTGTTATTTACCAATTGCTGAAAGACTGAAAACAATAAACTAGGTACAATTCCATTGCATTAAATTGAATTCTATTCCATTCCATTCAATTCAATTACATTCCATTCCATTCCTCTCCATTCCATTAAATTCCATTCAATTCCATTTCTTTCTATTCTAATGCATTTTATTCCATTCCATTCTATTCTAAATACCGATAACCAATCACATCTCTTGACATGTAATTTCACAATTGATTAGTTAATTTCTGCCCTTCTATAACACCAACCACGAGTGAGTCCACACTTCTTACACAAACTGGAAACCGCAATATTCAATAAAGCTCATATTTTCACAGTGCATTTATTTTTTATTGGAATAACCCTCAGGGTGGATATAAGTATAATATTATACGTATTATAAAGGACTTGAGTTGACCTGATACAACTTGCTAAGTCATGACACACAATGCCTATATCACGCCATATTAACTCTCGACTTACCTACCCTTCGTCCTAGGTAATTAAAAATGCGTCAATGCGATATGACGCGATTTAATCCAATGAATCCTATTCCTGTCTATCTTGTTCCGATACGATATCAGAATAAGAGTACTTCTACTCTACAGCCTTCGCTGTTTCAACTAAATGTCTCTGTATTCGCAATTATCAAAAGGTACGAGAAAAGATGTGACAAATTGTAAAGATTATGTGTGTGATTTCGATAATCATTATGACGTTCGTCAATTAAAGCATAACCAATTCGTGATTTTTAGCATTATCTTTTAATTTGTAATTATGTTTCAGTTTATAGCTCACACGAGCCGGCTGACGATTCCGCTTCGTTCACGACCTGTGCCGGAGGCTTTACGTAGTTTCGCATCGCGTGACATCGCCTGTCTAAGTCACCTGAGACGTTGGGTGACTGATCATATAATAGGGTAATGTGACTTCACTATACGGCATTCAGCCAACATGGCGGACACATGTGCAAGGATTTCTTCCTTTTCATTTCCTCCAAAGAATATCGGAGTATCGTTAACTTTACGGTGTGCAGTGGATTTATTACAGGTTTCCTTCGTACAGACGTCTCGTTGTGGTACAGTTGCCTTCACGGAACTATAGTCATAATTAGATCATAGTTTTAGCATCTGAAATATCTTTTTGTCCTTCCAAGCAGCATTAACATGACAAAATAGAATATATCTACTGTATACGACTCCCGGGAGTCTCTAAAGTTAAACGCTTATGAATTAAATTAATATTTTTAATGATTTTGGCTCTAAAGATTTACTCTTACAAATGTGATCTAAAGTTTAGCAGGAGAGCTCAGCTTTCACGTTCTAAAGATTTGTCTCGAATTCTCCCGCGCGTTCCACCGGTAAATAACAAAAATGGCGTGAAGCAAGGCGACAAACCTTTGTCACGTGCTACGCTATTGACCGTCTCAAGCTCTCCAGGATTAAAAAGACTCTTTACCAGTACTTAAAGATTAAAGAACTCTCCCTCCCTCCCTTTGAAGGACTCGGTATATTCGCAGACCCATATTTTGAAACCCTCATATTGTACTTAGCGTGAGGCTCAGCTACAAAGCATTGTAACGATCAACATTCTCAACTTTCACGGCATCGTTGAATAAAAAGCTTGTTTTCTAGAGATATCTTGATAGAATCCTGTCCATGACTTGCATATGTGGTCCTCCTGTGGTCTGCCGGACTCAGGCTGTTCCGAGTTATTCCACCACAATCGCTTCGAGTGATTTAATATTGTTAATATAATATTCATTCTCGATTATCCGGGAGTACTAACTGTAACCCAAAGAATTGCCAAACTTAAGTGGCAGTTGGCGGGGCACATTGCTCGCAGAACGGATGGCCGATGGGGCTGTGAAGTTCTGTTAGTCTGTCAGTTGCGACCGCGTAAAGGCACAGCGTGGGTTGGCCCCCCACAAGCTGGACTGACGACCTGGTGAAGTTCGTGGGAATCCGCTGGATGCGGAAATCGCAGGACCGATCGTTGTACCGATGCTTGGGGGAGGCCTATGTCCAGCAGTGATCGTCTTTCGACTGAAATGATGATGATGATGATGACTAACTGTTACGTCGCGGCTTTGATACTAAAAGCGTCGCGGTGACGCCCATTGGTCATCAGTCCTATTTAGAATGAAAACAAGTGAGCATCCCACTTCTAATACGATCCATTCGCTCGAGTTCAGGTTTACTAGCTATTCGTTTATGACCTGAACTAACCCATTGTTCATTAAACTCCATGAAGTTTATAATGACGGTTTTTCAGAGGGATTTTGATGAAATATCGGCAGGATATTTTGAAGTGATTCACGGAATTTTGAACGAGCTAAAATTGTTTTTTTTTAGAACGGCTGAATTGGAACTCCTGTAGAGTTACTGATTATTGAGTTTAAATATTGCTGGATGACTCAAAATCTCTGTTTGTTCGCAGAGATTGATTTTGTAATTTTAATCTCCATAGCTGTTGTTGTTTTTTGAAAAGTTAAGTGTATGAAAATGTGGAGTGCTTCCATTTTCTACCCAAAGTTCAACCCACTATTTAATTTAATTTTGTTTTCCTTCCACGTTCTACCCGAAGATATTTGACGTTCCACATTCAACCCATGAGATATTTTGTGGTATGGTTAGCAAAATCAATAACAAAGAATAAACTACTTAGTTTCAAAACAGCGCAAGCATTCATACACATAGCCTTTATATCCTACAAATATGTCAGCTTGAAAGAAAATATTACACGTGGCGTACTGAGCTTTCGGCCTAGGGCGAGGCAAATCAGGAATTTCTTTTAGATAATAAATTAAATAGAAATCGGAATTAGGTACAGTCAGCTGCAGAAAGATATAAGAAATAAAACTACCTGAGGAAAAGAAAACGCGAGTGAAGCGAGACTGTAATTTTATTTTATTTTTGGCATTATTTTCATTTATATGTAAAATGTACAAATGTATAGACATTTTATCTGAACATAAATACACATCACACACACAACACAACAGCAGTTTTTTTTGAGATTTCTGGGTTGGCCGATAGTAAAATTTGTTCATAAGGAGTACAATCAACCCCTAAAAGGACCGTCAGCTAATAATACATAACATTCATAACCAGCCCATTACTGTCCCACTGCTGGGCACGGGCCTCTTCTCAGTACGAGAAGGCTAAGGCCTTAGTCCACCACTCTGGCCTAGTGCGGGTTGGCGGACTTCACACACCATTAGAAACAGTGGGGTAATTGTGTAATGCATTGACATTGACATTAGCTTTCATTTTGAAATGATAACAATATTCATTGCGTGGTACATAGTTGCCGATAAGCCGAATTGTCAAAACACACGGAGCAATGAACATTGAAATCCTATTGATTGCGATGGCGAGCGAGTTACGCAATTAGGCAGCAGAACTGTATGGAGCACTCTTAGGTGCTAATAATGTTACAGCATAATATGTATAAGGTCCTACAATATTAATCCGAAATATTTTAAGACGTGTACATCTATAAAATGGTAAAGATATCACGTGTAATTGCTTTCTGTTTTATTGTTATCAACTCAGCCTATCGCAGTCCACTGCTGGACATAGGCCTCTCCCAAGTTGCGCCACAACGCTCGGTCCTCTGCCTTCCGCATCCAGTCCCCCCCAGCCACGTTCTTTAGGTCGTTGGTCCACCTGGCAGGGGGGCGCTTTACGCTGCGTTTGCCGATACGCGGTCTCCACTCAAGGACTCGTCTGCTCCAACGGCCATCGGTCCTTCGACAGACATGGCCAGCCCACTGCCACTTCAATTTAATGATCCTACAAGCTATGTCGGTCACTCCGGTTCTTCTCCGGATAATCTCGTTACGGATTTTATCCTTCAAAGAAACTCCAAGCATAGCTCGCTCCATAGCTCGCTGAGCGACTTTAAATTTGTGGACTAGCCCAACTGTCAGTGTCCACGTCTCGGCACCGTAAGTCATGACTGGCAGGACGCACTGTTTGAAGACCTTTGTCTTCAAACTTTGCGGTATAGGTGACGAGAAGACTCGGCGAAGTTTGCCAAATGCTGCTCAGCCCAGACGGATCCTTCTGTTGGCTTCTTTCTCGAAGTTGTGTCTACCAACTTACTCTTATTGTTATTTTACTTTTATTGTTAATACATTTTTAATTACTTGACTACCGATCAATTTACTGGCTTCGTATAATTTTCGTGTCACATATGCATGAATGTCTCTATGGCCTAGTGCATGATATTCATAAAAAAGCAGTAAAGTAAACGTTTTTTGGAAATGAAAACAAATTATTTTATTATTTTAACGCATTTGCGCATGCGAAGCGAAATCTAAAGAAAACAAATGTTAGTAAAATTATTTTAGTAGGATAACGTAAAAAAAATTAAAAAAAAAATTTTTTAGCTACAAAGTACCTAGCATTGCAACCTATAGATTGACAGATTAACAAACAAAAAAAAAATTGACAAACATTTCAAAAGTGCCTGTAATTAGGTTTATTTGAAATAAAAACATTTGGAATTGAATACCTTTTTTAGGGTTCCGTACCCAAAGGGTACCAAACGGGACCCTATTACTCTCGTTACGCTGTCTGTCTGTCCGTCCGTCTGTCTGTCTGTCATAGGGCTGTATCTTTTGAAAGGTAATAATAGGTAGCCAGTTGAAATGTTCTCAGAATATGTGTTGCTTAGACCCCTATCACGACAAAAAATAAAAAAGTCTAAAACCATAGGCGGGCTCCATACAAGACACCTCGAAAAACATGCATTTCAACGTTTTTGCTCCTGCTCTATCTTCAAAACGGTAATACATACCAGCGTCAAACTTGTTCTGATTGTAGTGCATCATATTTAGTTTAGCAACAAATACTAAAATTAAGGCAAACATAAATAAATGTGGTGGTACCTGCGTATGAAACAGATGCAAAAATGTATATTTCGCACACGGTGTGTTGATGTCTTTTGATGAACTCTCATAAATTAAATCTTTTTCTGTGGGATTGGGAGAACCCGTACTGCGTGAATCCGACTCTGACTTGGGCGGTTTTTTTTGTGTTTTTCTATTTGATATTTTTGTAATTTCTATATCATAACATTATATTTATGTGAATAACGAGCGCTTATTCCGTGTGAAAATCAAATCCGCGTCACGTTTTGCAGCAGCCAAGCACTCAATGTTTGCGCCAATCGTTTCCGGTGTCGTCATGATACACGGTGAGTATCTAAGATAGGAATGGAGAACCAAATCTGAAATATAAATGAATAGGTCGACTACGTCAATCACACGTCACGCGATCTCATTTAAGCAGCTTGTTCCAAATTCAAATTTATTTGTGTTCGCGAGACAGCTGTCAAGTGAACTAATGACAGTGTGGTTCCGGAACCATAACTAACCATGTTGTTCTTCTAAACAGCACATCTAGTACGTAGTACATATAAATTGATGAAATAGGTAGAGAAAAGTCATCAAATAAGACTTAAAGACATGATATTGATCCTGGATAAATGGAGCCATGAAACGAACCCAATGACTTTTTCTGAAAACACCAAACTATACCTATTATTGCACCAATAGACAAGATGACTGATAAGAAATTAATTCTGCAAAAGAATATTGAGTATCAAACTTAATGACATTGCATTTTTGATTAATTTTCTTTATTCATTACTTTTTCGATACATTTTAATACATTCCATACATTTTTATAGTTATTTATTATTACAAAAAAAAGTATTAAAGTTTTATATCTATTGTCTAGTACCCATAGTATAAGGTCTGTTTAGTTTGGGACTAGATGGTGCTGTGCAAAATGTCCCAAAACATGTATTTATTTAATTATTGACGATGCAATGGTAGCGTTGTGTATGGTCGTCGGGTTCCTAATGTGTGATCGAATCTGGCGTTTTTTTTAGAAATTGATACCAATTAATTTATTAATAATGATTAACTTGCATCATGATGTTTTTTAGCTGACCGTACTGAATTTTGACGTGGGTTGAACGTGGCATACATTTTGGGTTGTGTGTGGACTTGTCAAATGACTGGGGTGAACGTGGCATAGAAATGGGTTCAAAGTGGAAAAATATTATTTGGGTTGAATAGACGTGGGTTGAATGTGGAAGCACCCAAAATGTGACTCAAGGCGATCAAAAGCATGTTTTTTTTCTGAAAACCGCTGTCTCAGAATGCCACAGTCTTTCTCTTATAAGCTGGATAACGAAGGTAGATCAAGTCGCAAAGTCACAACGTCAAAATAATGAGGTTGAGCCGCATCTGTTTATACTAGAAGCTAACCACAAGAGAAAAAGATTGGATGATGACATCACTATCCTCGCAAACATTTTAAACTCCAGACAGAAAAGTATGGACTTCATAAGCGGGTGTTTCGAACTACATAAACTTCAGCAGTTTACACCGTGCCCTGTGACTTATGCAAAACGACGGGTATTTATCAACGTACTGTTTAATGTGACGTCATTTTTCATGTCCGCGCCGTGGACCCGCGACCGTACGCCTCACTGGATACTGGCTGGCTTTAAAGTGCGCCTATTTGCGATACATTTTTAGGGTTCCGAAGTCCTACAAGGAACCCTTATAGTTTCGTCATGTCCGTCCGTCTGTCCGTCTGTCCGTCTGTCCGTCTGTCCGTCTGTCCGTCTGTCCGTCTGTCCTAATCCTTTACAGCTTAATAACTTCTACAGTTATAAACATAAGTAAATGAAATTTTGTTAAAAAATAGTCTGCATATAGATCTCAATTTTATAAGAATAAAAAAATAGTTTTTACGTTCTTTAGGGGTGGCGCCCATACATGTGAAATGGGGAAAACATATTTTTTTTCGCTGCACCCCATCGTGTGGGGTATCATTGAATAGGTCTACTAAAATGAAGGTAATGTTTCATACACCACTTTTTTATCAGGTGTACCATCATAGTAACATAGTAACATAGTAAACACTTTATTGACTTCCACATAACAATTCAAATAAGTCCCTAACTCCAAAAAATAAAAATATATATATATCTGCGAAATATAGCCCGCCAAAGTGGCTTGCAATGTGTCCCCCCCCCTGCCATTTCTAAACTATGGAACGTAGAAACTTATAATCTTCCACATTGATAGACCTTTATGAAAACTCTCTTTCAAAATTATTTCGAGTATAATGTGATTATAATTTTTTGAGTTATAGACAGAAAACTGAAAAATACTTAAAACGTCCTAGTTCAAGAGTCATTGACCTTAGAGAAAAATGATACTGCTAAATAATGCTCCTTTAGCTACTTTCTATTTGAAAAAATCACAAAAAGTAACTTTGACATCAATCAGACTTCTTAAATTTGGCTTCTTGAATTTATCGCTAGATGGCGCTACTAACAACACGCTCTGAGTCGCGAATGCTGCCGATTATTGCAAAAACTAAAATAGCCATGATTAATATTCGATTTGATTCGTTTGTACACCTACTTAAGGAACCCTATAATACTGAGCATGGCCCGACATGCTCTTGGCCGGTTTTTTTTGTTATCTTCGCGTTGGAGTTATTTTGCCCAATAACGACGGAGAATTTCGTGCGACCCGGATATCTCTCTTTAGATACCCTTCAGAACGCCAATTCTCGTAAATAAAAACGTTCGAAATATAGTTCCAAACTAATCTCAATGTTTTAAATAGAGATGTTATGGATATGATATTTCGGATCTGGATACGGATATGGATATATGAATAAAATTATATCGGTTTCGGATACGGTTACGGATATGTAATTATTTCGGATTATCCGTTAGTTTCGGATAGTTTCGGTTACGGATATTAGATTGAAGTAAAATATAAACAAAAATAGTAAGTATGTAATAATTTGGTTTTATTTATAGATTATGAAAGAGGTTATGTTATGACTAGAAATAACAAACAAACTGCAAGATTCACGTGGCGCGCGAAAGGTGAAACAAAAACTTGTCGAAAAATGTCGTTTTATTTGACGACCTCTGTGATCTAGTGGTTCGAGTGTCGGACTGCTGATCACGAGGTCTTGGGTTCGATTCCCATAGGACACAAATATTTGTTTGATGAACATGAGTGTTTGTGTTGGTCTGGTTGTTTCTTATGTATTATAAGTATGTATTTACAAAAAAATAGTATATAAGTATTATATCCATTGTGTAGTACCTATACCACAAGCTCTACTTAGTTTGGGACTAGATGGTGATGTGAAAAAATGTCCCAAAATTTAGACTCCGCTCTTATACGAAACTATCCGAAACTTGTGAAACGGTTACGGTTATATTTTTATTTCGGATATCCAATAGTTTCGGTTACGGTTACGGAGCTCCATAACATCCCTGGCTTTAAATCTCAATCCCCTGACAGTAGATGCTCCTGTTTGCTGTTTATCTATGACACTTTGTATTGTCTACTTAAAATTATCGACGACAACAGTCAACATACGGAGAACGTAAGATTAGAAACTAAAAAAGTTATCAAGAAATGGAGAGAGACACTTCCTTATTTAAAAGAAGCATCAAATCGAAGCACCTGCAACGCATTCTTATTTGAAGGTGAGCCAAGAAGTTGATCCGTCCGCTAACAACCGGCGAATGTTCCCAGCGCAGTATTCAGTATTGTGCCGTTCCCGAACCTCGTCGTTATATCTAAAGCTGGTAATGACGTTATTCAGAGGACACCCTGCAAAGATTATTGGAAGAAGTCCAATTCAATTTTGGGTTGAATTGATCTTTGGTGTTTTTGGTTGGAATATGTAGATGTGTTTATGGTAGAACTGATTCTATTCTATTTATTATATTATTTATTATAATTATTTTTTTTATTTTTTTTTCTATTTTTCATTTCTGAAAATGAGGAGATTTGCAGGAGAACGAAAGTAACCGACATTGCCCGAAGAATTGCCAAACTTAAGTGGCAGTGGGCGGGGCACATTGCTCGCAGAACGGATGGCCGATGAGGCAGTAAAGTTCTGGAGTGGCGACCGCGTACTGGAAGGCGCAGCGTGGGTATTCAGTCAAACAATCAAAATTCAATCATCAAGGGTAGATAAGGTGTGTAACGGTGAAGGAAAACATCGTGACGGAATCTGCACACCTGTGTACTGCATAAAGTTCTTGAAGGTGTGTGGGGTCCGCCAACCCACAGTAGGCCAGCGTGGTGGACTAATGTCTGAATCCTGGTCATTCTGAGAAGAGGCCCGTGCCCAGCAGTGGGACAGTAATGGGCTAGTTATGTTATGCGCATGATTAATGTCCACTATGAACTTGGCTTCTTCATTGACTGCTTCATTGAAGATCATTAAAATCGTTCGGTATTACCGAACGATTTTAATGATCTTGGCATTCAGTCACACACCAGTAAGCCTTAAAATGGCGCATAAACAATGTTTTGCATGAGACACAGTCGTAAAATTTTGGCGGGGACGTTATGATTGGTCGGCTCAAAAGTTCGGTGGTATGATTGGTGCTGCTCGCTGATGGAGTGACGTCCCGATTGGTGGCGAGGTGTATCATATGCAGTGCTGCTGCATATGCGTGGTGACTGGGGGTTTCCGGCTAATTGGCGTCTTGAGGCTTACTGGTCTGTGGCTGACGCTGACCAAAATGGGTGCACATAGTATCTGGCTTGCCAAACGTCAATTTTGTTTAGCAGTCCGCCTCTACCGGCAAAGCTTTGACGAACCACATTCCATAGATGGCACCATGCAACAGTTGCAGCGTACGATGTATTCGATGTCAGTACCATAATCCCCAGCCGCAGCAACAGCATCGATGCAACAAAGCAGAAAATCGTGCTAGTTGTATGTTAAACTTGACTTGGCATTTGTAAAATATCAGGTCCATAAGTCCACATAAGCTATTTGAGACCATGCTTAGATTGAACCAATTGAAAGAAAAAATATTTATTTCAATTTCAATTTATTTATTTCTTCAAAAATAACAATGACTGAAACATTTGAATTTTAAACATGACATTTTTTCATTTGTGTCAAATGATTTTTTTCCTTTCATCAACCACACTCCCTTCGTATGAAACTATAATCGTACTAACAGCGTTCTTATACACTCTTTTGTGGTAAAGCTGCGGTCACGGTTAAATTCAAGACCGTCTTAAATAAACCTACTGCTTCCCTCCACGTAGTGTATGCGGGCGGTATCGCCGCACTAGCTCCCGTTCAGCGGCGGTCGTTTGAGATCGCGCGTTTACGAGTTCGTCCGGGCGATGCGCCCTCTTTATTGTGCTGACTGTACTCCGTGACGTCATGGATACCGTCGCTATCGCTTTGACCTGGATACGAGTAGTGGGATCCTTCTGTTGGAATTTGTGCTGGTATGATGTCGTATTTTTGGAAATGTGGTCGTCTCTTCGCGTTATTAGAGGTAATTGAGGGATCCGTGAACTTTTCCAGTTGTTTTGCAGTGGAACTAAATCATCTTCCTGCCCTGGTTCCAAATTACTTGGGGTCGGCGCAATACGTCTTTTTCTTTGTGTTGTATGTTCTTTTTCCATTTTTGTCTATCAGCCATCATCCCATCATATACTCCCCTTTCATCCATATCGTTCTTTACGCAATCCATCCATGTTTTCTTTGGTATCCATCTCCCTCAGTGGAACTAAATATTGAAACAAAAAAATATGTTCGTAAGGCTGGTTTCAGAGTAGTGTGCGTGGCCCTTACGGACTGTCCACATGTGGGCCGTCCGCTTGCGTAGAGTCCGCGGTGGTCTGAACTGATTCGAGTGTTCAGTTTAATGGGGTGCGGTAGGCTTGTGCGGACATGACACACGTGGAGATTGTTCCGTACGGTGAAATTCGCGTCACTGTAAGACAATGTTCTAACGCCAGACGTATGTCTCGGCTCCGGAGTTCCGCGCGGACGCGGTCGGCTCGCAGTTAAATCAGCACTGCTCTGTAACCAGCCTAATAACCAATTAATTCTGACTCCTGAATATGGACATCCGTCACAGACTAGTACAACGATCTTGAAAGCAAAATCAGTATGACCATGAAGCTTTTAAAGTCTATCTGCTAAAATCTTCATAAATATTTACACTACACTTCCACTGAAAATTAAACCTACCCTTAGCCAAAAATCCACCAACAGGAAATAGCAATACAGCTGAATTTGATAACCTCTTCTAGGCCTGCAATAGCCTTTGAAAGAGCCTCTATGAACACGTAATACGGCAGTGAGCAGGTGAGCCCAGTCCCGGTGTTTACGAGGCCCGGGCTAACGAGAACACTCATGATAATAAACCCGCCGTAAATAAAGTCATCCATGACGACAATAAAGTCATCCATTCGTGACGATCATCCATCCATGTCGCGGTGTTAATACGATCATACGAAGGGGATGAGTAGAAGTTTGGCGAGACTTTTGGGATCATCTTTGAACACTTATTTTGCAAGTCAAGCCGTATGCAATGATGTCAATACCTTGTGGTTATCGTCATAAATAATCAGAAAGTTCACAGGTGAGTTAGGAATTACCAAGACGCCCACATTTATGCTCACAATGACTAACAAAAATTCCACGGTCCGTCATTATGTTGCTACTAAAACTCGTGTTGCAGGGTTGATAGTTAACGTCGCTATTATCAATATTGACCAATAAAAGTTTATCGTGAATACGTGGCTAAGTACATCTCCACAAAGGTCTGATTAAGCATCAATTTTTAATGAAAATGCTCATACTTAAGCTCCGAATCTACAGACTATATTGTGGGCAATATAAATAGCGTGGAACTGTTTAGTGTGAAAGTTATGTCATAAATTGACGATAGGTAGGGGCGCTATCGAGGGGAGAGACTGCGGATTTGAGTGTTCGAAGCAATAAGCGTATGTGATGGACGGTGGTTTGGGAATTAATTTATTTAAAAGCTGCAAGAGTATGCGTTGATGACAATCAGTTTGTGGTCATGCCGCCATGCCGCTAGCTCGAAAACACGAGACTGTCGCTTGTAGTGTATTCGCTTAGTGCGTCACTTTCGTGGCCGTACCGTTTTTTTGTATTTTGTTTACTAATGGCCAAAATTAATATCTAATCTATCCAGGATTTGCCCTACTGGAGATAGGAATATTGACATAAGCTCCATACAAAATACGTCAAATTTCTATCTCTAACGTAGCACTTTAACGACGCAGATGAGGCCCCTATACTTTAGACACTTCTATATCCTTGTGTACAGTTCCTGAAATTACGACACATCAGGATTTCAGAGCAAGTCCCATAGTTTTCTTCTTCTCTGTGTCGACATGAGCTACATAATAGCTCATGTCGTCGTTTAAAGATTAGCCAGTCAGCAGGCTGGTAACGGGGCTGACTGCCTGAGTCCCATGGTAAAAGTTGTTCAAATTAATTAGTACAGTCATTTCTAAAGGGTTATTGGTGAATTAAAATTAACCACGTATAAGCAAACTAGCTGACGCCCGTAGCTACGCTCCTGAGTTTTCACACCTTAAGAGATGGAATTTACAAAAATCCCTCCTTAGTGCAGCTTTAGGATACTCAAAGACTATTTCCTCCAAATTTCAAATATCTGGGTAGGTATAAACGGCCAAAATTAATATCCAATCTATTCACAATTTGCCCTACTAAAGATAGGAATTTGACATAGGCTCAATACAAAATATGTCAAATTTCTATGTCTAGTAGGGTAAATCGTGAATAGATTGCATATTAATTTTGGCCGTGAGACAACTTCATTTATATCTGGCGACCCTGGATACTTATCTCTTTGTTAGACTGTACATGCACTACCAGTTATGCCAAAACTTCTGTACTTTTCCGTACTTATATCCTGCGCTTACTCGTGCGGTACATATCGGGGGGCGCATTTTTTCCACGTACAGGGGGAGTTGGGGGCTCTCGCTCTTTTTGCGTTTCTTCCCGTAGCGATGCAAATCCCCCGGCGGCGGCGTGTGCCCGTCGAATGGGAATCGTGAATTTTCGCTAATGCCCGCTGCGCTGTTTAAGATATCGACTGATGGAAGTGAACGAACTTGTGTCAGAAAACTCGGAAAGATAAGTCCTTGGGGACAAAATATATGTTACATATGATTTCGTAGTTATAGGTAGTGTGTTTGACCTACTTCGGTTTAAAATGTAAGCAGAGCAAATATTTCAAAGAAAGATTTAGAAAGTACCTATAACCAAAATACTGTATGACAGCTGTCTGGCGGAAAATGCAAGACTACACTTTTTCTTTCTTTTCGAATGGACTCTCGCAGAATTGGTACCCAGAATGGATACCCTAACTACTTAACCGGGCGGGTGGCGGAGACTCCCGTTAGGGACTCCATCTGCCTGCAAGACTACACCTTACCTACCACCAATATATACCATGTTTCGGGCAAATAAACATTCTTTCTTTCTTTCTTTGTGTATCTTTTCCTTTTCCGCGATTGCTCTTGCTTCTGCTGCTCAGTTGAATATTTAATTGCGTTTGCCATTTCATTATCACGGAAGCGTAGCTTTACAGTTACAATATTTTTTTCGTTTCCAAACTACAGTACTCTTCTCAATTTTCGGTATCCATACAACAAAAGACTTCAAACTATCGGGGGGCCATATCCTGTCGTGACGTCACCGTGTTTACGCGCGCGGCACACAAAGGCCACGTGCTACCCCGGGCACGTTTCGTCATTACCGGGCACCGGCGAGCTCGTAAATCAATATCGACGGACCCTTATTAATTAGTGCGTTCGCGGATCCCCGTGGCTACCACCCCACCCGCCACCCCACCCTTTCCCACGTCTTCCGGCTGCGATGAGAGTTTTTAATTATCCCAACGGGAGCAGCCGGCCGTGTTGACACCTTGCCCCGGCCTGATGAGACTTAATAAACTCCACGGTGGGCCCTTTGACGACAGTTAGGTACCTTCGGTGCCACGAAGCTGCGAGATTAAGACTGGATAGTGGATACGTTGGTGTCCAGTTGGAGACGCTTTTATAAAGAGCAGAGCTAGAGTTCCTTAGACTGTGCTTTTATTGTGATTTGTGATATTTTTTCAAGGAAATTGATGTAAACATGGATGAATTACAGTGCTAGAAGATGAAGAAGATGTGCAGAAGAGCAGTGGTGAAGATTTAACATGCTTAGAGAAATTACGAGAAACCCTTTCAGTCAGTTTTCGTTTGTTGACAAAACAAAGGTCCATTTCAGTAGACAAACACCAAATCTGTCTTTGACTCAAGAAAAGGTAAAATGTTATGACTATTACACGTTAATACTACTGTAACTGGGTGCCGTCATTCAAAATTAAATACAGTCATTCATTTGTCTTTTGCCAGTGTCTCTTTCTTTTAAACGTAGTTGTTGAAACGTCTCGTTTTCGTGTTTGTTTTGTATGAAATGTGTGTACGAGATTTTTAATAATTTTATACTTGTAACTTGCTTTGTCTGTTTATTAGGTAGGCAGGCGCCTACCTAGGCCGAAAACCAAAGCACGCCTCTGCGCTCAATAGTATCTGTGCTGATGATCTTGGTAAGATAATTTATTCCATTGTGATTGTAGTACATCAAGATCATTGAATACAGTAGTTACCGTGACGGTGAACGGTCATGAGTCCTTCAAGTAATCCTCTGTTCTGTTCACTTTGATCCGATGGCTCGTAAAATCCAATGTCCAGTTATTCTGAGGTTATATATGCCCGAGCGAAGCGTAGTGTTCCATCGCAACGCTACGCTATTAGGGATGTCACATGGCAACAGCGAAACTAGGTTAAATCGGTTAGTCTTAGAAATAGAATGCTGATTTCCTCGAGGAAGCGATAAAGAAAGAAAAGTCTCAGGATAGTTGTATGTACACTCCACCAAATGGAATCATGACCCACCATAAGCTTAATTTTCTACAAACATTCTAATACAATTAGGTCGAATTTCGCTCAAAGATATTTCCCTGGGAAAAAACTTGCTATAAATTTTATTGGCCAGTGACAGTTAGTTTACCAATTTCTTTTAATTTGATTAATATTCTTCTGGAATTGAAAGATTTAGTATAGGTTTTTGACAAAAAAAATGTTTTCTTCTTTTTTATCTTAGATTATAAACCTCTTTTTTGTAGGTAAACTATGCGGAACGACAGTTAATTCGAAATTCAAAATATAATTGACAAAAAAAATGTTTTCTTCTTTGTTATCTTAGATTATAAACCTCTTTTTTATAGGTAAACTATGCGGAATGACAGTTAATTCGAAATTCAAAATGTAATTCTAGCTTTATCAAAAACGTAACTTTTTATCCAATTATTAATCTATGGCATTTAATAACAAAGCTTAAAATAGCATAGACCTCTGACCCATATTAACGCAGTTTCCTTATTATTCAAAATGTCCTAAGTGCAGCACGATGCTAAGAAAATTTTACTGTTTTGACAATTTCATACGAATTATCGGCCGAGTGGGTCATGATTCCGATTTGTTGACTGTACCTATATCTATGTGGCTGCGTCATCAAGAAAAGATTATCGGCCGATGTTGTAAATCGGAGGCTGAGCACGGAGCCCGGAAGGCGGAGCGCAGTCCCCGCGGGCGACGGCGGCGTCCGGCGCGCCGTCAATTAGACGGGAGGGGCTGCGGGGCCCAGAATAGGGGGGCGAGGGGGGACGCGAGACGCCGCGCTGCCCAGGGGGTCTAGACAAGATCCACTTTCCGCAAACGCCTAACGCCTGCGGAAAGGAAAAAATGTATGGAAATGACATAAGCTTGAGAGATGTCACGTGACTGTTGCTAAATTGGTAGACAAAATCCCACATTGATCCGTGCGGAAAAGTTAGCGTTTAAACCCAACGCCAATCTTCATATAAACGGTTGAAAATGGTAGACAAGCGCCATGTTTGACTACGGAAAACGCTATATTTTCTGTTCCGCAACACGATAGTTTAGCGTGAGCTCGGACCCTGACGCTAAAGCGTAAACATACGTATTTGTACATTTTTTCTGTGTATTTTATAGTGATATTTCCTTAAATTAAACTTTAATTTTATTCTAAAATGCATTCGCTGAGACTATTGTGGGCTGCCAATAACGAGGAATCACTAATAACTCTAATAAGACGTCGCACAAGAACCTATCAACATAATATAATCCTCTGTGATATAATCGCAGAGAATTGGAAAAATCTGGATTTATTCATCGTTTTCAGCATAACAAACGGTGTTTTTGGCGTTTATGTACCGATTTAAGACGTTCTACAAGCTTAAAAGGAACCCAGGAGATAAATTTAGAGATAAAGGTAAGTTTTGACCGTTTCTATTTCTGCCTTGGACTTTTATTGCAATACCGTTTGTATGTTTGACAGTAATAATAAATGCATCTACACTACTAAAGGTAAATAATTGTGAACTGTTTTTACTATTTAAACATTCAAACTCTGTTCCAGGTTCTATGTACTCTGAGCTTATTAGCAACTGGTTCATACCAACGTGTTATATGGCTAAATCAACACTTGGTACAGAGAACAGCGAGTAGGTGCATAAGACAAGTAGTTGAGGCCCTAAGCCATTCTACTATTGTAAATAAATGGATCCTATTTCTGAGGTCGCAACAAGAACGAGCCAACATAAGACTTGAGTGAGTTAAATTTATAAAAAATATATAAGTACATGCATTATGAAAAAATTCTACCAAATAAATTGAAAATTTAATAATATTAAATATGAGCTGCTTTTTTTCTAAGCTAATCATCATCATCATCATTTCAGCCGAAAGACGTCCACTGCTGGACAAAGGCCTCCCCCAAGGGGGGGGGGATATGCCATAATGGCCATGCTTGGCAGGCAGGTTGGTGATCGCAGTTGGTTGTTTAAATACTCAAAGAACGCTGCTACCCATCCTCTGGTGAATCCGTTAGTCGCCTTTTACGACACCCATGAGAAGAGAGAGAGTGGTGCAATTCTTTAAGTCCAGCACCACACGGAACTAAGCTAAGCTAATGGGTACTTAAAAGTAACCATTTTGAAGATTTTTTGGTACCTATGTATATTAAGCAAGCACACCATTTATGCCAGTGAAATGATAATATTCTGTTTTGACAAACATCCCCGGTGAGACAGTAAGGGGCAGTAATATAGCATATAAACTGTGGAGATAAAAATTCACTCAGGAACAGGATATGTAGGTATTTTTATTGTTAATAATTACTTAAGTACAATAAAAAACCAAAGAAAAGTGTAAATAAATTGTATAATACCGAAATAATAAACAGTTAATAAATAATAACTGAAAACAATGTCAAAATAACATGAGTTGGTAGCAAAATTACGAACAGTTGATACAGATCGATACAAAATAAAATGAGTCATAAAATTACACAATGTCAAAGGCAATAATAAAAATAAAGATCCAATGTCAAAAGTAAAAAATAGGAAAATAATTACACATGATCCATTTTCAGATTCAGATTACACTCCTCAATGTGTTAGTAAAGTAGCTTATGTTAGTATCATTAATTCCATATATTTTATCAATAAAATAATATAGTTACATAATAATTAACCCTTATATTATTTTATAGGTACTTAAAAAAAAAAAATACCCAAAGTATAACAAAATAATAGAATTGTCAGTCACCCCTAGTTTCTAAAAGACTGATCAACACAAAAAATAACGAATCAGTAGGCTCGAATACTAGTCCACTTAGGAAGTGGAATCCGGGCGAAATACTAATGCTCCTACATAATCAATAAACTTTTGTAATATTTCGTGAAGCATTCTATCATTTTGTAAACGTGCTTCTTCCACCCGAACACGCTGTGCTTCCACTAGAACTCTCTCCGCCTCAAGTTCGACGCGTTGAGCATCTATTCTCAATCTCTCTCTTTCTAATTCCAGATGACGTGCATTGGACTCTCGTTGCAGCCGCAGACGACCTTGCTCGATAGCCAGAGCCACAAATTCACTCGTGGGTCGTGGCCCGATCGGATGGCCCTTGTCGATGTCTGCGCTGCTGTCCAGTAAGGCGGGGGCGACGCGGACTTGAAAAACTGGACACTGGCGACCTTTCTGCAAACAAATTTAGATAATGTTATAAAATAAAATAATGATTTAGGCTGCATGTAAAATGGTTATATTCGTTTATACATAAGTAATTACCTTGTGCAGTTCTGCTGAATGATTGTCCTCTCAAGGGGGTGGTAAGAGCCGGTCGAATCGGAGTAGATGCTCGTTCTGAAAATATAGAAATAATTTATTTGGTAGTATAAATTCTATGTTATCAGTAGGCGACGGTTCTGTCATCTCCTGTGATTGACTCTGACGGTACCAACGCCTCTTGAAGTTGTATCTGTGGAGGCATTTATTATTAATACAACACAAGCTACATTTCTCAATCGTTTTTATTAACTAGCTGGGTACTATCTTTGAATGCATTCTCTACAGATAGAAAATGGTGATAGTATTCGCACTATCATATACAATACAACATGTTATTGAAATAATAACATATAATATCATCATATTCATTAATACGTGGGACACTCAGAAAGTTTTGCGAAACTAAAAAAAATTGTTCTATACGTACATATTTTTTTATCAAATCTTTTCAAAGTACTTTCCACCAGCCTCTATACAAAGATTCATGCGCCTAAACCAGTTTTCAAAACACTTTTTCCAGTCCGCCGCAGACACCTCGTTTACAGCCTGCTCGAACGCAGCCAGCGCATCTTCCGGCGACGAAAATTGTATCCCTTTGAGCTGATTTTTTATTTTTGGGAATAAAAAGAAGTCACACGGTGCTAGATCAGGGCTGTAAGGAGGGTGACCCAGGAGTTTGACTGGCGTGTTGTCCAGGAAGTCCCTCGTTTTGAGTGCGGTGTGCGCAGATGCATTGTCGTGGTGGAGCAGTAGCCCGCGGAGCCCTGTGTTTGGTCGCTTGTTGCTTATAACAGAGAAAACTTCTGGCAAACATTTGGTAGTATACCATTCGGCATTAATGCTTCTTTGATCCCGTAAGGGAATTGATACCAAGTGGCCAGTCAAATTAAAAAAGCTAGCGATCAAAATCTTACCCCCGCTTCTAGATCGCTTCACTTTGGTAGGCGTTGGCTCATTTTGAAACACCCAAACAGTCGACTGGCGCTTGGTTTCTGGGTCGTATTGATAAATCCAGGACTCATCACCTGTAACGATGTCGTAAACACGCCGAGACGAGCCTGCTTCAAATTTGTTAAGCATATCACGGCACCATTCCACCCGGGCCTGCTTCTGAGCATCGGTGAGGTTGTGCGGCACCCAGCGTGATACTATCCTCCTCACGCGAAGATGGCTGTGTAGAATCTCGTGAACGCTTCCCGATCCAATCTTCAATATGTGTTGAATCTCCTGATATGTAATTCGCCTATTGTCTTGGATTAAATTTTTCACTGCTAGCACGTTTTCTTCGGTAACAGCCGTCAAAGGGCGACCGCTTCTTTCGTCATCCCCCAAAGTTGGTCGACCGCGCTTGAATTCGTTATACCAACGATACACGGTTGCCTTGGAAGGGCCTTCATCCATGAATGCCATTTGAAGTCTATCGTACGATTCATCCGGTTTCAGGCGACACTTGAAATCGTATAAAATCATAGCTCTAAAATGTTCCCGGCGCAGATCCATATTTCAGTGAGACACAATACTTTGAATTAACTCGCAAAAAATGTGGAGGGAAATTTTGAAGTTGGAACTTACTTATTTTTACTTATAAATAATCATATTTTCGAAAAACATTATAACTGGCCAGTCTCCCATATATAAAAACTTTTTTTCGCAATACTTTCTGAGGGGCCTGGTATATATTTAGTATTATATCCACGCATCTTACTATAGTCAGTCACTGTTCGTGAAGACCTATTATTGGCAGATTGTATCTTATCTAACATTGTTATACTAATTTAATTGCTGTTGGTCTTCCAAATAATAAATAAATAACTAAAAACCGCTTAAGGGGTCATTGTACTCATATAAGCAACTTTTATTATGGGACTAACCCGGAAATCGCGAAAAAAATCTTCTGTAGGGAATGTAGGGAACATTTCGTCGATTTATGTGAACACAAATATAGGAATCAACTGATTTTTTTTCGCAATTTCAAGGTTTGTCCCATAGTAAAAGTTGCTTATATGAGTATAATTACCCCTTAAGATGTTTTCAGTTATTTCAATAACACGTTGTATACAAATATCTCAAAAATATAATGGTACATACCTATGATGATAATATCCATCTGATATTCGACCTCAAAATGTCTTAAATGTGCCTCTACTTGTTTAACCCTATGTCCACAAGCAAGCCTTACAAAGGGTTGGCTTCTGTAAATATTAATTATCTTTTAATTTTATTGTAGAGATAATTAGTTAATAAGCATGCCAAATTTAACTGAGGTTAAAGAAATTTTATGTGTGTAATATCATTACATATTATGACAGTGTATTGTAAGACATTTTTTATGAAAACCTAACATTAATGTCACCTCAAAGCCTGTTTCTTCTCCAGCTTGTTGGCAAGTAACAGAGGCCACACCAATTATCTTTAGAGGACTTAAAGGCTTTCCCTTACTGGGAGCTCCACCAGTGCCGTGTATGTCACGATTGTTGACAGATACCTTCTTTTTTTGTTTTTGTTTTCCAATCGGAACATACCTATGGCATATAAAGCATGATAGACTGTTATAATATAATTTAATACACACTTGTATGTAAGATACCACTGCACCAGCCAATATAAATTAATGTGCCCTAGTTTTATATACATATTTGTTTGATAAATAGAATAAATATATTGTTTGCACCACAACCAATTAAGTTTTGTTGAAACATTAAAAATATCTTATTACCCTTTTCCATTTATCAGCAGTTTTGTTTACACCACCTCCACCCACAGAGTTGAGCATATCGCTTAGCTCCTTCCAAAACCGGTCAGCCATTTGCCTCCCTTGAGGGCCAACAACTGGCCTTGAAAGATCTTCGTTCCTACAAATAGAAAATAGTGTAAATTTCAATTTATATACTTTATATACATTAACAAAGCCTATTGCACTGTTTACTGATGTACACAGGCCTCTCCCAAACTGTGCCACAAAGTCATTCACCACTTTTCATATATTTATTTGTAAACACAAGTTAGTAGTACATATTGAAGTTTAAATATTAATGTATCTTGTATTATTTAATATAAGTACCTACCTAAAAATGCATGACCCCATTTTGGAACAACAACCCAATTGTTTAATAGTTCGTGTCGTTCGTGGGATCACATCATTGTTTACATTAAACATTCCATGAACAAAGAGTTTGATTCGGAAATGGAATTTTAGGAACTAAAAGCGTAATAAAATGAATAAAAATTACCTTTCCATGAATTCCAACATGATAGTAAATTGCTCAAAACTAGCCCGAAGTCTATTTTCCATCTAGAATCAAAAAAGAAAGATTCTTTATTTCAACGATACAGAATTCAACTTGTGGTTATCGACTTCATGAACATTCACTTTATATGCCACTCACTATATATTGTCTAAATTAATTGCATAGGTACTTACTTTATTTGATTTAAATTATGAACACTGCTCAACTTGTCTCGAATAAATTTTAATCTTACGAAATTACCGCGCGATCAGCGTTTTGTTAGTGACAATGACACCAACTTTGACAGCTGTCACACGCTATTCCATAGACACTAGCGTGGGTCGAAACGGGTTCGTGCGGAATATGCGTTAGCAGCACAATGTGTAACTTGTCTACCGTTTTAGTCACGCTAACGCAAAGGCGTTAGCGTGTGCGGATAAAGAAGCGTGTGGATTTTGTCTAGGCCCCCAGATACGTGCCACGTTAGGTATATGCCCGGAAATTCGAGCCTGTATACCGAGCACATAGCGCGTCCGCCTTGGGCACCGTAATTAATAGCAAGAGGCCGAACCCGCTTCTCCATCCTAATCTTCAACCCTAATTATTATTCAGAGAGTTTTTCTCGGAGCTTGTTTATGCTGCCGGCGGAAGACGCCGTGAGATGAAAGGAATTGTTCGACGCCTTTATGTTCCCTGTCGTTTTATGTTAGATTTTTTGGGGAATCGTTAATGTAAATTGGCAGGGGGTCGCGCTTTCCTCATTATCGAATCAGCAATGGTGGATTTTTTGAGGGTACGTTAATTCTCGTAAACTCAATGATATTTAAAAGTACAGATATGCTATAGATGTTTTATCTCACGAAAGCGGGTGAGCCATACTTGTGTGTGTGTGTACACACGGCTACACATCAAGCTGTACATTTCCAGTATAAGCTGACCTCGCATTGTATAGGTTTTCCTTACAACGTGAGGTCAGCCTTTACTGGGTTTGTACAGCTTGATGTGTAGCTGTGTGTACATGCACATTGTCTTTGCTTGCGTAAGCTCGGGAGCGCTCAGTTTTGGCCGAGCTTTATAGTTACGCACACAAGAGCGCGTGTCTATACGCATTACAACTACAAGCATGGCTCACCCGCTTGCGTGAGATAAAACAACTGTACTGAGCTCGCATTCTGAGGACTTGAAAACGTCCTGATTAGGACGTTTTTCTTTAAATCCGCGTCAAGTAAGGCGCCGAGCGTGACCGGTTACAAAAAAAACTGAAATGCCGTCGTGTGTGTGAGTTGTACAATAATAAAAGTTGGTTCGGTTCGTTGTGCGGGAAAGTAGGTCAAAGTTGCGAGGGTAGGAAATATGTAAGTAGGTCTGTATGTATGTATGTAGGTCTGTCTGGAAGTGCGACTGGGCTGTCTGCCGTCTGCCTGCCTGCGCCCTGCCTGTCTACGCTCCGACGCGCGGTGAATTCATTAAATTAATTGCTGTTTTCGTGAACATTTTTATTACGCCGACGTTTAATTTGATTTATCGTTTCCGCGAGATTTGGAGTTTAATTTGTTGAAAGGGGCTGCTATCGAGGGCTTTATTAAAAACGTGTTAAACGACCTTTTAATTGTGATAATTGTGTATGTAAATTTAGTCTTTGATGCCATAATTTTTATGCTGTACGACGGTTATTATTGTTGTCAAGAAAAACACGTGACTGGATTCTAACATAACATAACATCACGCCTGTATTTCCCCGAAGGGGTAGGCAGAGGTGTAATAGTACACCCACACTTCGCCAGTTATTTTATAGTCCCATGTAATAGGGGGCAAGCCTATTACCATTGACCGGGCACAAATCCAGACTCCGGGCTGCTACTGAGAATTTCCTAATGAAAAAACCCAATAACACTTTGCCCGACCCGGGAATCGAACCCAGGACCCCACGCTCAGCAGTCGCGCTTGCAGCCACTAGACCAACGAGGCAGTCAAGACTGGATTCTAATGGTAACACATTTAATTCATAGTTAATTTGACGACCTCTGTGGTCTAGTGGTTCGAGTGTCGGACTGCTGATCATGAGGTCGTGGGTTCGATTCCCACAGGACACAAATATTTGTGTAATGAACATAAGTGTTTGTGTTGGTCTGGGTGTTTCTTACGAAAAAAACACTTGTGATCGTCCCTTAAAGTATCGATAATTGGGGATGTTACGTTCAGAATGTTCAATTTAAATTATCAACCTCGCAAGATCTCGAATATTAAGATGTCGCAAGATTGACATTCTTGATATCGCGAGATCTCGGCTTAGCCAAAATCTCGCGAGCATTCCCTAGTCTTATTATACGCAGTTTTAAATTATGTATGTATTATAAGTGTTATATTATTATTATTGTGTCTTATGTATTATAAGTATGTATTTACAAAAAAATAAGTACCAGGCCCCTCAGAAAGTATTGCGAAAAAAAGTTTTTATATATGGGAGACTGGCCAGTTATAATGTTTTTCGAAAATATGATTATTTATAAGTAAAAATAAGTAAGTTCCAATTTCAAAATTTCCCTCCACATTTTTTGCGAGTTAATTCAAAGTATTGTGTCTCACTGAAATATGGATCTGCGCCGGGAACATTTTAGAGCTATGATTTTATACGATTTCAAGTGTCGCCTGAAACCGGATGAATCGTACGATAGACTTCAAATGGCATTCATGGATGAAGGCCCTTCCAAGGCAACCGTGTATCGTTGGTATAACGAATTCAAGCGCGGTCGACCAACTTTGGGGGATGACGAAAGAAGCGGTCGCCCTTTGACGGCTGTTACCGAAGAAAACGTGCTAGCAGTGAAAAATTTAATCCAAGACAATAGGCGAATTACATATCAGGAGATTCAACACATATTGAAGATTGGATCGGGAAGCGTTCACGAGATTCTACACAGCCATCTTCGCGTGAGGAGGATAGTATCACGCTGGGTGCCGCACAACCTCACCGATGCTCAGAAGCAGGCCCGGGTGGAATGGTGCCGTGATATGCTTAACAAATTTGAAGCAGGCTCGTCTCGGCGTGTTTACAACATCGTTACAGGTGATGAGTCCTGGATTTATCAATACGACCCAGAAACCAAGCGCCAGTCGACTGTTTGGGTGTTTCAAAATGAGCCAACGCCTACCAAAGTGAAGCGATCTAGAAGCGGGGGTAAGATTTTGATCGCTAGCTTTTTTAATTTGACTGGCCACTTGGTATCAATTCCCTTACGGGATCAAAGAAGCATTAATGCCGAATGGTATACTACCAAATGTTTGCCAGAAGTTTTCTCTGTTATAAGCAACAAGCGACCAAACACAGGGCTCCGCGGGCTACTGCTCCACCACGACAATGCACCTGCGCACACCGCACTCAAAACGAGGGACTTCCTGGACAGCACGCCAGTCAAACTCCTGGGTCACCCTCCTTACAGCCCTGATCTAGCACCGTGTGACTTCTTTTTATTCCCAAAAATAAAAAATCAGCTCAAAGGGATACAATTTTCGTCGCCGGAAGATGCGCTGGCTGCGTTCGAGCAGGCTGTAAACGAGGTGTCTGCGGCGGACTGGAAAAAGTGTTTTGAAAACTGGTTTAGGCGCATGAATCTTTGTATAGAGGCTGGTGGAAAGTACTTTGAAAAGATTTGATAAAAATATATGTACGTATAGAACAATTTTTTTTAGTTTCGCAAAACTTTCTGAGTGTCCCACGTATTAAGGTATTATATCCATTGTCTAGTACCCATAGTACAAGCTGCTTAGTTTGGGATTAGATGGTGATGTGTAAAATGTCTCAACAATATTTATATTTATTTATATTTATAATTCAATAATTACCTATATTATAATTGGGATGGAACTAACTCCTAAAACACAGGGATAACCTAATTTGGGAGTAAGAGACTTATTAAATTGCTAAGTGGAAGTCAATAAAACATGCATTATTATCCTTCCTAATTCCTATCCTACTTCCTACTTAATATTGTGAGGATGTATGGATATTTTCTAATATTATATTATTTATATTTTCATACACATAGACCATAACCCGGATTAGCATATAGGCTACTTTTTATCCCGGGAAGATGAAGAGTTCCCGAGGGATGCGTGATAAATGACATCCACGCGGGCGAAGTCGCGAGCATAGGCTAGTTAAAGGATATATTAATTTTTCAGTTGATTCAAAGTCGTATAGATTTGCCTACCCTCAATAATCATTTGTTATTTTTACATAATGTTGTTGGTTTCAACAAATAAATTTCAAGTAACATTTACAACACAATAACATTCAAATAAATGTCTAAAAACATCTACTTATTAGGGTTCCGTACCAAAAGGGTGCAATCAGAACAAGTTTGACGCTGGTATGTATTACCGTTTTGAAGATAGAACAGGAACAAAAACGTTGAAAAAAAGCAGTGTTTCGAGGTTTCTTGTAAGGGGACCTCCTTTGGTTTTAGACTTTTTTTTGTTTTTAGTATTTATCGTGATACACCTCATAGCAACACATTTTGAGTGAAGATTTCAACTGGTTATCTATTACCGTTACAAAGATACAGCCCTGTGACAGACAGACGGACGGACGAACGGATGGACGGACGAACGGACGGACGGACAGCGTAGCGAGAGTAATAGGGTCCCGTTTGGCACCCTTCGTGTACGGAACCCTAAAAATCATCACGAAACCAATGTAATTAAAAAAATACTTGTGATCGTCCCTTAAAGTATCGATAATATGTTACGTTAAGAATGTTCAATTTAAATTATCAACCTCGCAAGATCTCGAATATTAAGATGTCGCAAGATTGACGTTCTTGATATCGCGAGATCTCGGCTTAGCCAAAATTTCGCGAGCATTCCCTAGTCTTATTATACGCAGTTTTAAATTATGTATGTATTATAAGTTTAGTATACATTTACAAAAAAAAAAGTATATAAGTATTATATCCATTGTCTAGTACCCATAGCACAAGCTCTGCTTAGTTAGGGACTAGATGTGTGGTGCTGTGTAAAAATGTCCAAAAGATATTTATTTATTTATTTATTCAAATTCAAATAATTTATTTTGTGATACAAAGGTAATATTTTTTTTTTTTTTTTTTTTTATATTTATAAATTTATTTATTTACGTTCACACAACACATTTTAATATAGAAAACAAATTAATGTTCTATATTACCCGAAATGTTTAAATTATTTACTAAAGGTCAAAAATCTTGTCATTTTTTGATGTAAATAATTGTATTTTTGTAAAGTTTTAATGATTTTTTGTGAAATGAAAACATTACAAAAAAAATCACAAAACGTATTTTTATAATTTATAAAAACCGCCCAAGAGCATGTCGGGCCTTGCTCAGTATTATAGGGTTCCTTAAGTAGGTCTAATTACAAACGAATCAAATCGAATATTAATCATTGCTATTTTAGTTTTTGCAAACAGCGCCACCTAGCGCTAAATTTACGAAGTGTGTCACATGAATATATGATACACTTCTTAAATTCAGCGCTAGGTGGCGCTGTTACTTTGTGTTATCAATATAACACAAAGTTTCTTTTTGTGATTTTTTTAAATAGAAAGTAACTAAAGGAGCATTATTTGCTAAAATCATTTTTATCCAAGGCCAATGACCTATGAACTAGGACGTCTCAAGTATATTTCAGTTTTCTCACTATAACTCAAAAAATTATAATCACATTATACTGGAAATAATTTTAAAAGAGAGATTATATAAAAGTCTATCAACGTGGAAGATTACAAGTTTCTACGTTGCATAGTTTGGAAATGGCAGGGGGGGGGGGGACATTGTAAGCCACTTTGGTGGGCTATATTTCGCAGATGGTACACCTGATAAAAAAGTGGTGTATGAAACATTACCTTCATTTTAGTAGACCTATTCAATGATACCCCATACGAGGGGGTGCAGCGAAAAAATAATTTGTATCCCCATTTCACATGTATGGGCGCCACCCCTAAAAAACGTTACCAAGATTTTTTTATTCTTTTAAAATTGAGATCTATATCTAAACCATTTTTTAACAAAATTTCATTTACTTATGTTTATAACTGTAGAAGTTATTAAGCTGTAAAGGATTAGGACAGACGGACAGACGGATAGACGGACAGACGGACAGACGGACAGACGGACAGACGGACGGACATGACGAAACTATAAGGGTTCCTTGTAGGACTACGGAACCCTAAAAAATCTGATTTAAGTAGTGCATATTTAGTTAATGTGTATCAAGTGTGTATATATAATATATTATTTTCAAGTATGGCTGTTCATTTACTACGGCGTAGCAGGTGTCAGCATAATAATGTTACTGCTACGCTATCTACGACGACGTCGGAGCAGTAAACTAACCTGCTACGAGAGTCAAGCCATCAAGTGTATATTCATTTATGTCAATGTCAATAAACGATTTAATGATTAACGGCTAAAATTAATATTCAATCTATCCACGATTTGCCCTACTAGAGATAGAAATTTGACATAAGCTCCATACAAAATATGGCAATAGGCTCGCCCCCTATTACATGGGACTATAACGTAACTGGCGCATGTGGGTGTACTATTACACCTCTGCTTACCCCTTCGGGGAAATACAGGCGTGATGTTGTTATATTGTTATGTTAAAATATGTCAAATTTCTATCTCTAGTAGGGTAAATCGTGGATAGATAGAATATTAATTTTGGCCATTAGTCATTATTCTTGTGCACTGTTGTCCATTGGCCTCTCCCAAAAGGGGGATATGCCATAATCGCCACGCTTTGCAGGCGGGTTGGTGATCGCAGTTAGTTGGATAAATACTCAGAGAACGCTGCTGCCCGTCCTCTGGTGAATCCCTTACGGTCAAAATTAATATCCAATCTATCTACGATTTACCCTACTACAGATAGAAATTTGACATATTTTACATGGAGCTTATGTCAAATTCCTATCTCTAGTAGGGCAAGTCGTGGATAGATTGGATATTAATTTTGGCCGTTAGTCGCCTTTTACGACACTCATAAGAAGGGTGACCGACGACCTAAAGAGCGTGGCTGGGGGGGACTGGATGCGGAAGGCAGAGGATCGAGCGTTGTGGCGCAACTTGGGAGAGGCCTATGTCCAGCAGTGGACTGCGATAGGCTGAGTTGATGATGATGATAAGAAGGGTGGTTCTATTCTTTATGTCCGGCACCACATGAAACTATTTGTAATACTTGAAGATGTACGATTTTTTGTTATTTTGGCGGTCACCCATCCAAGGATTGACCACGGTTAATGCAGCTTAACCCCGCAGATATTGCAATCGACGCAGTTATGACTTAGCCTCGAGCCCCTCAACAATGTTCGCAACAATTCAATATAAATAATTGGTAGCATTGTTAAAATAGGCTATACATTTAGCTAGGTATTCCTAGCTCACACCACAGGGTCAAAGTTGGACAGTGAAGAGGGATGACCGCTGGACGACCTGCGTAGAGGTCCTGTAATGTTTTGTCTGGTATACGCGACACTGTGTAAAATAAGAGAGATTTTAACTTCAATTGTTCTGCATTAATATTTGTATAGGATAATCGGACAGATCGAATCATTGCGAAAGTCCTAGGACAATTGCAAAGAACCGGATAATTGGAATCTCAGAAAGATTTTCGTCATCATACGAGCTATTATCGGGATCATTGTAAAAATCCCAGTTTGTTTAGTACGATTGGAAACTTGAACGCTGATTAGCTAATCTAAAAGTCGATTTATAACATCTACATTCTGGTTGTTCAGAATATGGCTCAAAAGACGAAGGAATATAGCCGTAAGCCAATCAGCGCATCCGTCAGTGCATAACGTTCATATCAGCCAATCAGCGCTCATTACTTATCGTTAAATTACTTATAGGATTTTTTCAATTATCCTAAAAATAGCTCGGATGATAACGGAAAACTTTTATAGATTCCATTTATCCGGTCCTTTGCAATCGTCCTAGGATTTTCGCAAAGATACGATTTAGCAGTAGCAGCAACAAAATTCACCACAATGCTCAATAAGTACTCCACAGCTTTTTTGGTACACCAACAAGCTAGCCACACAGTTTTTCAAATGTATTCTTGCGACCATAATTTATGCATGGCTCATACTTTGATGGTTTCACATACAGTTTCATGTTAGTTGTTATCCTTTAGAATCCATTCTCTTTTATACTTGCTATTACATGCACTCATGCTCAATACATTAAGCGAAACATGGCTACTAACACTGTATCGATGCAAACACAACTGAGATTATATGTTGGTAACTACTATCTACGAACAATCGATAATAGTAGTTTATGAAACTGTTGCATAACAGGGGTTATTAAAACACGAGTGTGAGTTTAAAAACTGAGCCGTAGGCGAGGTTTTTAATAGTATAACACGAGTGTTTTAATACCTAGTTATGTCAGTTTCATACACTACTTTATCTAAACTCATACAATTTTAAATAAAATACCAAAGTCAAAATCTTGGTAACATTGTCGTTAGTTTTTCTTGATTTTTCTGCTAAAAGATTGTTCGTCATTTACGTTGCTGTATCCAGTAATTCAGGCGGGGTCATATTCTCCTCACTTCAGTATCACTGCTGTTGTCAGATATTTTTTCCCAGAATAAAACTTAAGGCTAACAAAAAAATTATAATAGCGTAAACAATCACAATAAATTCACAAGTTATGACGACCAAATCCAGTAGGCCATAGCGCGGGGCCGCACACGCGCCCTAGCGCGCTTCAACACAGATAATAAAATATAGTCTGGCGAAAACATTATAATTGGAACTATAGTTTTCTATCCTTGTCAGGATTCCGTCAATCTCTGTTTGATCATACAAAAAATATGCCTGTAAACACATAAATATAATAAAAAGCAATAGCAATATGACAATCCAAAGTTCTGCCAAAAACGCGGTTTTAAACGATAAAATTTTTCAATGTATGACTAGTAGCGCCACCCTGAAATTTGTGTACTCGTTGGTGCCAAACTGTACGACTGCAAAAAAAGTATTGTTTTAAGTGTTAGAAGCGAACGAATGGTGACGAATTACTAATTAGTATTAGCATTCAATAAATGGAATGAACCTTAATTACATGAGCGGAATGAACGATCTTGTGTGTTTATTTATTTAATTATTTATGCACAACTGGGTACAATGGCGGTCTTAACGCCATAGGCGTTCTCTATCAGACAACCGTCCGTGGTACCGTGTGTGTGTGTCTGTGTGTGTTTCACACAGATTTCTTAGCAAGGTTTATTCTCGACTGATGATGGTGTTATGACAGAGACGTTGACATGAGCCACTATATTCTACATCGACTTGTATCAGAAATGCGTGGTCACATTTTAAGAACTCATTCAGGGTATCTGATACACGTTGTATTTAGATTTCTATGATTATACCTGTTATCACAAAAAGTAATTAATTTACTCGCTTTCTGGAAGAAAATTCACATTAGTATCATCACTCTTTTGGAAGCACTAATATTACACGAATTTAAATAACTTTAACGATGCTATATTTTTTACAAATATGGGGTTGTCTCTGTATTCATGTATTGCATAAGGTTCGCCCACAATATACTTAATATCACTATCACTATCAAACAATGCAGTTGTTTTGTTTCTTTAAATTGATTTAAATTTTACACCGACAATCTTCGTTGCAATTTCTAACTTAAATAGGTAATTATTGTCGCTGACCGCACTCATTAGGAACTTTTTCAACTTAGGACACATTATCTGTTGCGAGCCTCACGTAATTAGTTCATTTGTGTCACGCAAACTCCTAGCTCCCAAAACTTGACCAGGCTCGGTGACAGAACACCGTCTTACTGAGATTGAACTTAATTACCTGGAAGGCGTCTATAATTATGTTAGAGGTATCTTTGATCAGGAGTTTTTCACGCACAAGTTTCAGTAGATTGGGGAACTTTCATCAGTTAACTTACAGTGAAACGTGCTAGATAGTTTATGGCCTACACAACATGTAGGTACATCCACAGGGTACATCAGAAAGAATCATGGCGAGACCCATCCATTGATTTGTACAAAAAATGAAGATTTTTAGAGAAGTAGGGATGGTTTTACTATTGATCCTTGGTTCCTAAAAAATATTTTTCGGCATTTAAAATATTTATCTCCCACATGCTTGGAAATTGGTTCATTATTCAAAAAAATAAATATATCAATCAGCTCTTTTCCGTACGCAACGAAATAACAGGCCAGTAATATCCAACACGACAATAATAGAAATTGCTGGACACTTTTTATTTTTTAAATTAAGCTACCGAAGTTTTTAAGTACACACGTAACATAAATTAGGTGTTTTTAGGTACAAAATATGTATAAAGGCTGAATGCGCATTTTTTGTCTCAAAACTTTGAAAATAGATCAAGAACCGCGCGCGTACGAATTGGCACAAATGAAAATTAAATACTTTGAATTAATTTGTGTATTGTTTCTGCGCAAATGAGAGAAAAGTACTATACAAGTCTCGGCCGATGAGTTAAAAAGGACTCGGCCGGCAATTTCAGGCCTCGACAGAAATGTACTACTTCAAACCCCACAATAAAAATATAATATAATTTATCATTCCATTGTTATAATTGAGCTAATTTTTGGACATGTCTGAATTGACAGCTGATATTTATTGCACATATTTTTGAATATGCTGTCATTGTTAGTTTCCCAGATATTAAAGTTTATGTTGGTGACCCGGATTAATTGCTCTCCAGTGTAGTATATTCCACGTTAGGCAGATGATTTTAGAAATCAAGTGGATTGAGTGCACAGAACAGGGTATAGTAGAGATGGCTAGAGGAGGCCTATTGTGTTTTTCTATGGTCAGTCAGCAAGACAGACTGAAAATGGAATAGAAGGAAATTAAAGAAATCATCCTACTTAATACTGTAAATGTAAAGTTTGTGAAAATATTTGGAACTTAAGATGTTTGTTACTCAATCACGATGTAAGGGTTGCACGGATCTGGATGAAAGTTGGCACACAACATAACATAACATCACGCCTATATTTCCTGGAAGGGGTAGGCAGAGGTGTAATAGTACACCCACATTTCGCCAGTTACGTTAGTCCCGTGTAATAGGGGGCGAGCCTATTGCCATTGACCGGGCACAAAACATCACATAAGTTGGCATACAGATAGAACATAACTCGGATTAACATATAGGCTACTTTTTATGCCGATAAGATGATTAGTTCCCGAGGGATGCGCGATAAACGAAATCCATGCGGATGAAGCCGCGGGAATAGGCTAGTTTCTATTTAAAAAACCGGCTAAGTGCGAGTCAGACTCGCGCAGTAAGGGTTCCGTACCTCTCAACGACCTGATACCCCATAAAAACTGATTTAATTTACGAGAGTTTATCAAAAGACATCATCGCACAGTGCGCGAAATATGAATTTTTGCATGTCTTTCTTACGCAGTTACCACCACATCTGTCTATGTTTGTCTTATTTTTAGTATTTGTTACTAAACTACATAATATGCACTATAATCTGACCAAGTTTGACGCTGGTATATATTACCGTTTTGAAGATAGAGCAGGAACAAAAACGTTGAAAAAATGCATGTTTTTTGAGGTTTCTTGTATGGGGACCCCCTTTGGTTTTTTTGTTTTTTTTTGTTTTTAGTATTTGTCGTGATACACCTCATAGCAACATATATTCTGAGAAAATTTCAACCCGTTAACTATTACCGTTCAAAAGATACAGCCCTGTGACAGACAGACGGACGGACGGACGGATGGACGGACGGACAGAGAGTAATAGGGTCCCGTTTGGAACCCTTCGGGTACGGAACCCTAAAAAAGATGCAGAACAATGATAAATTTTACTAATAATGAGATATACAATAATCAATTAATTTAAAGTAGTATTGTTAAATGAAATGTAATTTATGTTATAATCAGTCAATGAAGTATTTTCTATTCTATTCTATATTGTACATAGCTAATACTGCTGGACCCCTTCAACTCATCTAATGAAGACCCCGGTATCGTAGGGTTGCCCCTAACGACTGTAATAGATATTCCCATGACAACCGGTGGCTCAACGTCCAACTTGCTCTCCTGAGCACGAGGGCCGCGTTGTGCAAACAGCGGTTACCCATCTTAGGCTTGACCGTGGTAATGATGTTTAACTTTGTAGATTGATCGATTGTCGTGGATAATAGGTATGTACCAGTGATGTCTATGCGGTGTTTAATGTAAAAAAGTATATAAGTATTATATCCATTGTCTAGTACCCATAGCACAAGCTCTGCTTAGTTTGGGACTAGATGGTGCTGTTTAAAAATGTCCCAAAGATATTTGTTTTATTTTATTTAATGTACGACAATGTTAAAACAATCGGGCATAACAAGCATGGTCATCATCATCATTATTTCAGCCAAAAGACGTCCACTGCTAGACATAGGCCTCCCCCAAAAACGGGGGATATGCCATAAGCGCCACGCTTGGCAGGCGGGTTGGCGATCGCAGTTGGTTGGTTAAATACTCAGAGAACGCTGCTGCCCATCCTCTGTTAAGAAGCATGGCAAGCCTATAATAAACCGTTTTGTATTACCTTCCTTTAAAGCTCCTTGCGAAGGAGCTCGTCCGGGAAGGTGCTTCCACCGTACCTATTTGTGCCAACAAACAGTGTTGCTTGCATTGCTGTGTACCGGTGTGAAGGATGTCGGTGACATTACAATCCGTAGAAATCTAAATAATAAGGTAATAGAAATATTATCTACTGTATTTTAATACCGGAACGCATGTCGCCGGTTTTCCGCTACCAACACATAAATACGCAATCACGCCCACCATGTTTCTAGCATTCAATGCTAAATAAATTAAACCTAAAAAAAATCCGCTGCTAGATATGCTGCAAAATACTATTTTAGTGTTTTGCGTCCAAAACAGCACTGATGATCAAGCAAACGGTTCGCGCACTGGTGTTCTAAAAGCCACCTGTACGCGGCGACAAGTTCACGCGCCTTTGCCACTTCTATTAATTTTATTTAGATTTCTATGTTACAATCACATGACACTTTCCTTTTCCATGTCTCAGTTTGGCGAACGCGACTTGCAGTACCATTTAGGCAACAGCCTAAATGGTACTGCAAGTGCAGTGGTATTGCAGTTGTTATGGGCAAAGGTAACCGCTTAACATCAGGTGGGTCTTTAGCTCCTTTCGCCATCCTATACTATAAAAAAAACGAGTATGCTTTAGACCACACGACTGAAGTAAAACTTCACTAACGTATATCTCCCTCAATACTATTTCAATGAGAACAAAGAAATGGCGGCGCGGCGCGCGTACATCTGCCGGCGCTGTGTCGTGGCCGGACGTCGCGCGCGCCTCATTCCCCGCGTCCCGCACTACCCCCTCCGTTCGCCTCACTTTTCGTAACGCATTCACCAGCTTACTCCCCAAGTCAAGCGTGCGTAAAGAAGTTTTACTTCAAAAATAACCACAGAAAAACACAGGTAGGTGTACATAATGAGACGATTTTCGCCATGTATTAGTACGCATTTCAGCGCATTGAGCATCAGACACACGCTTGGCAGTAGACGCGGTTAGACCTAAAAGGCGTGCCCTTATTTACTGGCAGGTATATAAGCGGTATGTACTCGGGAACTGAACGCAGGGATGAGGGTAGAGACGAATGCACATTTTGCACAGATATCGATGTTTTGGAAACAGTAAGGGTGGTTACGTTTTTTTTAACTTTAACTTGTTTTTTTTTGTCCCATTTCTTCGACATGGCAATCACAAAGTTATTTAGGTACTTAATTTTATTTCTAACGAAGCTACGAGCAGCCTTATGAAATAAAAAAATCTCAATTCTTGTAAATTCTGTACAAAATCGAAATTGATGAAACTAGTCTTGAATTTTGGAGTCCATAAACATTTTGTAAACCAATTGACGATGGAAATGGTTGACGATTGATTCATCATCATCATCATCATCATCATTTCAGCCGAAAGACGACCACATGAATAGACCTCTCCCAAGCATATGTTGGAGGGATATGCCATAATCACCACGCTTGGCAGGCGGGTTGGCGATCGCAGTTGGTTGGTTAAATACTCGGAGAACGCTGCTGCCCATCCTCTGGTGAATCCCTTAGTCGCCTATACGATTGATTGATTATATTATATTATCAAATGAAAGGCTTTAGAATAATATTGCCGTTAACTAATATTCTCTCTCAAAATATTCCACATCGACATTTTCCAGTCACTAGAGGCCAGCGTCGTCGGCGAGTGTGCGCGTCGATAAATTCCGAACGCGTTGTCAATCGGCCGCGGCAGCGCTCAGGAATTAACGGCGCTGCGCTGTCAAGGCGGCCGCGTCTCCCCGCGAGCCATACCTCACTGACAGGGCTGTACGGTACGTAGGACCGATGGTTACAGTATTTTGAATTGGGAATACTTTGATGGACTACAGAAGTCGGTTCATCGTGTTAACGGGGCTCAGGTCAAACGATACACAGATTATAATGTATAATATTATACTTTTACATGAAGTCATTTCGCCTAACGTAACAGAATGATGGTGGAATGATGATGGCAGATATAATAATCGCTAACAATCAGTAGCTATGACGTGACGTAGATGGGGCCGGCCGGTCTCGTGATCTAATTGTCACGGGAAGATAATATTTTGTTTACAACTATAGACATTTTGAATTTAAGATAAAATAATGGCAGCTAGCCTTTTAAAAAATCCTCCTTGCGACCCATATTATATGCCACTAATAGGGCTGCGCCTAGGTTCATATTGTCTTTCTCTATTTCGGTATAGGTACAACCCCGTCATCGGCAAGTGTAAACGATAACACGAATCACGATATATCCAGGGGGTCTACCCACGTTTTACGTTGTTCGTTTAATCGTACTATTCATCGAACCATTTGGTACTCCGGTCAACCATCGTTTCCATATCGCATGCGATGATCGTGTTTTGACGTTTGTTTCTCTGATCTCCGGTCAAATCCATACGACTATGAACCGTAGTCTATCCTTATAGTGCCTTTTTTACCACTTTTTATTAACCGACTTCAAAAAAAGGAGGAGTTCATGTATTCCGCGGTTTTTTTTTTTCTCTTTTTTTTCGGTTAAAAAAGGAGGAAGTTATGAATTTGGAGGTTTTTTTTTCATGTATGTACACCGATTACTCCGAGATTTCTGGGCCGATTTACGTGGTTGTAGTTTTATTTGGTAGAGGAGGCCTGTACGGTGGTCCCATATAAATTTTATTGACTAAGTTGAGTATTTTTTTACCAGCTTCAATAAATCAGTTTATTTTAGCTTCATCTATCTAGATAATCTCTTAATAGTTGTGTTTTTCTAAAAATTCTTGTCCGATTTGCTTGGTTTTTTTTACTTTAATGATTGGACGTTTTTAATTAAGATTTTTGAAGTCGGTTTTTTTTTTGTTCAAAAGTTTATTGTACTACTTTTTTTACTGTATATCTTTAATATTAAGGCATCAGTCGGAATCGGAACGAACGTTCGTACTTCGTCTTTTGTTCGTCAATCGCGAGTAGAGCCCCTGAGCGCGCGGGCAATCGGTCGCGGACACGCTCACGGATTAACAACATTATACATTATGGCGATCGCCCCCCGGCTATACAGTATACACGCACGTGGGAAATAGGGTTCTGCAGTGCATCTGGAGTTTTTTTTATCGTAATACCACGGTATTATTATTTCATATGGTATAGTGGTTTGCTTATTCTTGTCTCAATTCGTTGAAGGTAATTCTACGTGCATCCTAATTTGCGTCTTGTTACCTCTATTAATCAACCAATCATACTACACAAAATCACACGGTCACAAATGTTTAAAAGAAAGGCGTCTACTGCTGGACATACCACCCCAAGTATCGCCACACCGACCGGTCCTGGGCTTTCCGCATCCAGCGGATTCCCGCGACCTTCATTAAGTATATGAAACGAGAATTAAAACCTTGATAAATTATTTTGGACCAAAGTTTTTGAAGTTCATATTAATGGACATCAGAATTATAATGAATATGAAAAAAAAAACCGTCTGTTTCAATAAAAGGAACTGTTTTAAAGAAAAATTACTTGTAAGACTTGATTTTCAGACAGAAAAGATACTAAAAACTTTTTAAAATTAGCTTCAAATTATTATTTTTAATTACTTATGTAGTGACAGCCCTGTTAAAATTGCGCGTGTACTAGTCATGTGCGCTTCCTCGGGTGGATGCGGGCACAGGCAGCGCGGGCGACTGAGCTGCCCGCTTTCACCCGCTGCCTCACGCTCCAGCGACTCGCCTATCAGTGGTTATAATGTGAGCTAAGGGAATACGCTGCGGACGCTGCCCACTCGATGTCCCCGGATACCCTTGCCTGAAGTAGGTTAGATTTCTCATTATCATATGGATTTTTTATAGAAATACGCTTTAAGTAATGATGTTGGTACTTGTGACGTTAATTGCTGGAGTCGAGACTCATGATCATCGTGGATAATAATTGTCTTTTATAAATATACCCTACTAGTGCCCTTGTGGCTTTACCCGCGTAAAAATTGGTTTCATCTATACTGGATTTTTGCATGCTTAATACAAGCAGAATATAGCACTGTTCCTAAACCACCAATTTTTATATCTGGTACCACCCGTATTCTACGCAAATAAATGATTATTTCTTTCTTTCAAAAGAAAAATACGTATTTCTTTATTATTATTTTTTTTTTTAATTATTTATTTTGGATTTTGGATGCGGAAGGCGCAGGACCGGTCGTTGTGGCGATGCTTAGGGGAGGCCTATGTCCAGCAGTGGACGTCTTTCGGCTGAAATGATGATGATGATGATGATATCCTCATCGGATGTCAGCGACCACCGCACGGAATTCGTATCTATCTTGTGCCAGTCTGCATAGACTGGCATCGTCATTGATGTTGGTCCAGCTCTTGATGTTGTCAATCCAGGCTAATCTCCTTCTTCCCCTGCTCCTTTTGCCGTCTATCTTGCCCTCCAGTATTTTCCTCAAAATATTATATTTCTCGTTTCTGTATATGTGTCCTAGATATGAGATTTTCCTTCTTTTATCTGTTTTAATAAGTCAAGGTTTTTCGACATTCTTCTTAAAACTTCAATAGGTATTAGTTACTCTATCCCTCCATGAGACCTTTAACATTCTAAGATTTTTCATATAAACTTTAATAATACCCTTTTTTTTTTAACCCGTTGAGTTAAATTTTCGAAAAATTCAAAGATACGTCATAAATCAATTACTTTAAAAATTATTTATACCGAGTTTCGACTCAATCCATCCACGCAATAATATTCTCCCATACCTATAGAGTTTATAATCTTATTGCACCCTCTTATAGGAGGAATTTTGGAAAAAGAAAAGATATGTTTTTCATTTCGTTTACTTTAGAGATTACTTTTACTAAGTTTTGAGTGAATCGATCCGGGAGAAAAGATCCTTTCGTAATGGGTGCTTACGTTACAAAAGGAACCTACTGTCCACATTTCATGTTTCTAACTTGAGTAGTTTCGGCTCTGCGTTGATGAATCAGTCAGTCATCTGAATAAAATTAGCTGTTCCCTACATTTTGTCGATTTATGTGAACACAAATGTAAGAAACAGCTGGTTTTTTTCGCGATTTCATGGTTGATCCCATAATAAAAGTAAAATAATGAGTACAATGACCCCTTAAAAGGTTTTCAGTTATTTCAATAACACGTTGTATAATAGTCTTACTACTTTTAAATGTCATTGAAAGATAGAAAGAAAAATGGTTAAGCCAGAGGCACACAATAACAATAGTATACAATTTTAATTCATTGGTCTTACACATACTTATTCCCGTTAATAACCACTGTAAAATAAAATGCTAGTCTAGTCTTGTCAGACTTCGGATAGCAGCGGGCAATTTAGGGTATCGAGCACCTGCTGCCCATTTTCCCCCGCTCTCCCCATCGCTTTGCGATTATCTGCGCTGCGACGTGATTTATTTATTGACTTATACCTTCACACTTTTGTTCCCGACAGACTCAGTAGTGGGCAGAGTTCTAACTGCCCCCCTAGCCAAGTTGACAATCTACAATCGTCAACGCTATAGAAAACAATGACGAACGTATGTCATTCTCATACATTTTGATTGTTTTCTAATATCTCACCTACCTAAAATTCTTACATGTTTACCATAGAAATCTTAATAATAAGGTAATAGAAATGTTATCTGTCTTTAATACAGGAACGCGTGTCGCCGTCGGCGTCGCGGGTTTTCCGCTACGAACACAAGTACGCAATTACGCCCACCATTTTCTAGCATTTAAAATTCTAGCAATTAAGCCGAAAAAACGAAGCGCGGTTAGATATGATATTATTAGATTAGATATTAATTCAATTTTAGTGACTCTGCGTCCACAACAGCACTGATGATCAAGCAAAAGGTTCGCGCACTGGTGTCCTACGAGACACCTGCACGCGGCGACAAGTTCACGCACCTTTGTCACTTCTATTACCTTATTATTTAGATTTCAATGATATTAACCATGTATTTACTCCACCCACATAAAATCACTCTACCCTCTTACTCGTACTAACTTTCATCTGCCTACCCTACATAAACAAAACATTGCAAAAGGGAGAGTCAGTTCGTTTTCAATACTCAGCGGAACACGTTACGAAGAAATTTCTCGCGAACGAAGTTGTCGTCGAGAGGCTCGGAGGCGAAGGTTTTTTATGTCCATCGATAGGCAGTCTCTCTGGAATTTCGAATGCAATATTTATCTCCTCCACGCTGATGTGTGAGCGAATCAATAAGTTAAACTTTAGAAGTGCTGTCAGCTTTATATATGAATAAGTAGGCGTTTTGTATACAAAGCAGTATCTGCAATAGGTTTAGCCTAAGCTGGGCATAAACACCTTTTTAGGGTTCCGTAGTCCTACAAGGAACCCTTATAGTTTCGTCATGTCCGTCCGTCTGTCCGTCTGTCCTAATCATTTACAGCTTAATAACTTCTACAATTATAAACATAAGTAAATGAAAGGACATTGATAAAAATAGCCTTAAACTGTTACAAAGATGAACAATATACGAAAATTACATGCGATTTTTTTCGTTTCATAATATATATTGTATTTAATGCGGACAGTACAAGAACCATTTTTCATATTTTAAGGAGTATCAATACATTAATGACGTAACCGGATAAAATTGTATCATCCATAATATCTGTGTATCATCCATATTTTTATTTCGATACTCTATCGTCTATGATTCAATATTATATACTCCTTTTCACACAAGAAATTCCAAAAAATTGGCATCAACTGACAACTTGACGACAATGTAGGTTGTTTGACATAACAAAAAAAGCAAAACATGACATCAAAATAGCACAGATATCTGATATTATATGTGTCAAAATAGTAAATATTTTAAAAATCTAAAATTATATTTAGTACTGTCCGTGTTTATGAATATATTGCAATACATTGGCTTCATTGAGTTGTATATCAACTCAGCCTATCGCAGTCCACTGCTGGACATAGGCCTCTCCCAAGTTGCGCCACAACGCTCGGTCCTCTGCCTTCCGCATCCAGTCCCCCCCAGCCACGTTCTTTAGGTCGTCGGTCCACCTGGCAGGGGGGCGCCCTACGCTGCGTTTGCCGATTCGCGGTCTCCACTCAAGGACTCGTCTGCTCCAGCGGCCATCGGTCCTTCGACAGATATGGCCAGCCCACTGCCACTTCAGCTTACTGATTCTACAAGCTATGTCGGTCACTCCGGTTCTTCTCCGGATAATCTCGTTTCGGATTTTATCCTTCAAAGAAACTCCAAGCATAGCTCGCTCCATAGCTCGCTGAGCGACTTTAAACTTGTGGACTAGCCCAACTGTCAGTGTCCACGTCTCGGCACCGTAAGTCATGACAGGCAGGACGCACTGGTTGAAGACCTTTGTCTTCAAACTTTGCGGTATAGGTGACGAGAAGACTCGGCGAAGTTTGCCAAATGCTGCCCAGCCCAGACGGATCCTTCTGTTGGCTTCTTTCTCGAAGTTGTGTCTACCAAGCTGAATTGCCTGCCCTAGGTAGACGTATTCCGGTACAACTTCGAGTGCCGACCCTTCGACGAATATTGGCCTCGGCATGACATGCATATTGAACATGACTTTAGTCTTGTCCAGATTCATGCCGAGACCGACACGTCGAGAGGCTCCGTTTAAGCTGTGCAACATTTCGCCCAGTTCTTCCAGCGACTCAGCCATTACAACGATGTCATCGGCAAAACGGAGATGTGAGATGTTCTCGCCGTTCACGTTGATACCCTGTCCAGTCCAGTCCAGTGTCTTGAAGACGTCCTCCAACGCGTTAGTGTACAGTTTCGGGGATATTACATCCCCTTGTCTCACCCCTCTGCGCAGTTGGATTGGCTTCGTCTTTTGGTCCTGGAGCTGAACAGTCATGGTAGCAGCGTTGTATAGGCATCTCAGCATCTCTATATACCGCTCATCAATGTGACATCGCTGAAGAGCATCCAGAACTGCCCAAGTTTCGATAGAGTCGAAGGCCTTCTCGTAGTCCACGAATGCCATACACAGCGGCTGATTGTACTCTTCAGTCTTCTGTATGATCTGCCGAACAGTATGGATGTGGTCTACGGTGCTGTAGCCTTTTCGAAACCCAGCTTGCTCTGGTGGCTGGAATTCGTCGAGTCTTCCGGCGAGACGATTCATGATGACCCTCGAGAACAGCTTGTATACATGACTCAGGAGTGAGATGGGTCTGTAGTTCTTCAGTAGGGTTTTATCCCCTTTTTTGAAGAACAGTACCACCGCACTCCCGCTCCATGCCTCCGGTGTAGAGCCTTGTTGGATGACGGCATTAAACAGACTCTGTAGCTCCTTCAGGACCGGAGCCCCGCCTGCTTTTAGGAGTTCAGTAGTAATGCCGTCATCGCCCGGAGCTTTGTTGTTCTTAAGCTGCTCGAGGGCCGCCCTAATCTCGCCCTGGTCAACGTCCGGAAGATCCTCGGTGTAATGGCGCGTGAGCTGGGCTCTTTTGTCGTCATTGCTAGGAACTGCTGGTCTCGCCGTTTTCGTGGAATACAAATGCCCATAGAAGTTTTCGACCTCATCAAGCATCTCGATCTTAGAGGTGACAATTTTGCCATCCGCAGCTTTCAGTTTCATCAGATGGGTCCTCCCTAGCTGCTGAGCGAGTTGTATATGGTGAGCAACAACTTTAATTTGGAACGCCTTAAGGCGGAGTCACTAAGGATCTTTAGCAATGTCCTTTGTTAAAAAATAGTTTAGATATAGATCTCAATTTTAAAAGAATAAAAAAATCTTAATTGTCGATTGACGTATTTTAGGGGTGGCGCCTATACATGTGAAATGGGGATGAAAATTTTTTTTTCGCTGCACCCCACGTGTGGGGTATCATTGAATAGTTCTACTAAAATGAAGGTAATGTTTCATACACAACTTTTTTATCAGGTATACCATCTGCGAAATACAGCCCTCCAAAGTGGCTTGCAATGTGTCCCCCCCTGCCATTTCTAAGCTATGCAACGTAGAAACTTATAATCTTCCACATTGATAGACCTTTATAAAAACTCTCTTTTAAAATTATTTCTAGTATAATGTGATTATAAATTTTTGAGTTATAGTGAGAAAACTGCAAAATACTTAAGACGTCCTAGTTCATAGGTCATTGACCTTAGAGAAAAATTATCATAGCAAATAATGCTCCTTTAGTTACTACCTATTTAAAAAAATCACAAAAAGTTACTTTGTGTTACATTGATTTGAAATACTTAAAAAAAAATTAAAATTAAAAAATATATATAAAATTAAAATTAAAATCAAATAAAAACACACAATTTAAATCTTTAGATTTCGCTTCGCATGCGTAAATGCAGTAAAAAGAATATAATAATACTTTTAAAATTTAGCTTTTTAAATTCAGCGCTAGGTGGCGCTGTTTGCAAAAACTAAAATAGCATTGATTAATATTCGATTTGATTCGTTTGTAATTAGGAACCCTATAATACTGAGCATGGCCCGACATGCTCTTGGCCGGTTTTTTTGTTAATGGAGTTTAACGTTACATCGAGCTTTAACAAGTGTTTAAACTTGGTCAAAACTTTCGTAGATAATAAGGGGGGAATTTGTTGAAAACCTTTAGGTACGGTCACGATCCTTCCCGGTGTGGTAAATTTTGTGGACAAATGCCTTGAACGAATCCTGCTACATTATAGTCTTGGGTAGCACACCTAAAAAAGTGAGGATTGTGTGAGGCGCTCTTTTGATAACTGTGCCACCACACTGTGCTAGCACGATTGAGGCAAGGCTGCATCATGTAGTGTATGATGTATGTGTCAAGGTGCACTATGCACAGTAACGCACACTCACGTGTCACAGATAACTTATGCGTCCATTACACGCTCGCCACTCGCGAGGCATCGAAATCGTGGTAGCACAATGTTGTAAAATGAGTGAGTGACCCTTTTTGAACTAGTGAGTAGCTACAATTGTGCTAGCACACGTTCTGAGTCACCCAACACTACTACATTACACGTACTACCTAGGTAGGTAGGTACCTACGGCTGCCATCGGACATTGAGTGCAGGGTAGTAGCTTCTTAAATCGTTGAGTGCAAGTGATTTCGCCTCAATGTGCAATGGTGATTCCATAGACATCTTTTAACAAAAACATCTAAATTAAAAAAAAACATAAGGTTGTAAAATAAAGTTCTTATTCCTTATAGCGAAAGCGATTAAACAAGGTGTACAAACGGGCGGTGTATTTTGCCGCGCTCCCGCCATGCCACCCGCCATCGCGCTGTGTCGCGCGGGAATTGGAGCGCGGACGGTCTCAACTAAAGTCTTTGTGTGGAAATACGTGCATGGGCGGAGATGGGCGTGAATTTCGTTTTGAAGTTTTCTCGTGTAATAATATGCAGTCATATATTTTAAAGTACGTAGTGTAAGGTGCAACGCTTTCATTCAAAATCGTTTGCGCACTGTTTGATGGTTTACAGTCCGTTTAAATAGAACTCCATTCACGAGGGGCTTGAAAGCTATTTCACAGAGTACCTACCTAATGGAAATTACTTTCATAAGATTATTTTCTACTAGCTTTTGCCCGCTGCTTCGCACGCGTCACACGCGTGTCATTCGGTTTATTCCAGAAAGACATTATCGCGCATCCCTCGGGAACTGTTTATCTTCCCGGGATAAAAAGTAGCCTAAGTCCTTCTCCAGGTCCAAGGCTACCGCTTTGTCAAATTACATTACTGTTAGTTCAGAGGTTTAGTAGAGAAAAGGGAAAAGGTAACAAACAAATAAACAGACAGAGTCACTTTCGCATTTGTAATATTTTCAAAGACCTGCATAGGCCTAATCTACTCATTACCCTCCTTGCAAGTTTTCTCGGTCCTGTTTTATCTGGTCTAACCATGACGAAAATGAATAATTGAAAATACGAATTCTAAGCGCTCAATAATTAACTATAATTCGGCAGCTAAACAGTTCTAATAATGGCGAACCCTCACAGAATCGCGGTCCACCAAAATAAACGTATCGACTTCATTAATTATTCATTGCGATTTGTATTCAACTATCTCTATACACAATTAGGCACAAAGCTTTTCCCTTATTTCTGAACGTGTGCTTTGCTTGCGACGAGGGGGGCAGCGGGGTGGGGAGGGAGGGTCGCGTAGCCATTAGCACGACGGCGTCGTCGGCGACCGTTCGCGGACAATATTAACTTTGCTATTGTTTTGGCTCTTATTTCAACCAACTTAGATCTACTTTTGTATGTTCGGAGGGTAGCTGTAAGTTGTCTAGGCGTGCATAATTTACGCGCGGCCGATAGACGGTCGCGATTGTTATTACGCGTGCGGATATTGGATTTGGCGGGAACGCAGCGCGCCGGTGGCGCTCTGTCGCAAGATAATGTCGCGGGGCCACGCTCCGATGCTGCTCCGACGAGTACTTTACAATCGACCCAGATGGGATTTGCCAAATAAATTACCAATAATTTTCTGAAGGAAATTTATATTATAACATACTGAATCATGCTCAGGAATAACCATGCAGTTGAGACTTACGCTCATTAACCAGCTGTTTCTTATACGTTATTTATGATAACGGGATGCGGATTTTCGCATTACCTACCGTAAAATCTCAATAGCTATGTTTAATGGTTGTTGATGTAATTATAGCTGCTCAAATTACAAGGGTAAACGATTCATGCTGAGCTTTTACTAACCCAAGAGTTGAATATCTTGATGATAAGTATCTAAAACTTATCATCAACAAATATGGTGACAACAAAATGCAATAATTTACGGAATACTAATGTAACTTAATAACTTAAAAAGCTGTTTTCTTACACATTGTTTAATACAAGTCTCGGTCAAGGTTAAAAGTTCTCGTTGAAGAAATAAAATAAGATTCTTTTATTTCTAATAGGTAAGTATGTATTTCAGATCAATTGGATTAACAAGAAGCAATATACAAATACACCCTGCATGTACATACCTAAGATATGTATTTTGTTATAGTTCTTCTTACTACTTAACTGTCTGTTATTGAGTAATAGTTTATGCGTGTCACGCTCCCTCTGCGTCGCGCGGTGTCCCTCGAAGCTAAGTACACTATGAAGGCTTAAAGTTCTCTATACTGAATAAATAATGAGTATTGACAGGTTGCTGGCTTCAAAACGTCGCATTAGCTTTCCATTTTCTGCTTTATTTTACGGCTCGGTTTGAAAACCAATCCATTCTTCTTTTCGACAACTAATTCCAGACCAGACGAAAATTCACAACGCATAAAAACAAACTTTAAAATATGAATAACTAATGTTAAATTCGGAAAACTCGAAGACATTACTTGCATACCGAGTAGCCAATCAATCTAATAACAATTTCAGCCCTATTCTTGGCGGGGTCTATAAAAGGCATACGATTGTGTTTGAGCGCGCTCGGGGGCTACCTAAGCGGGCATTAGCGAAGGACGCGTAGGTTATACAGACTGACCAGCAGAAACAGACCCCAGATGTCCCATTCGCGTCGTCGCTTGAGAGTAGGAACACGGGGATCTACACAAATTGGTCATGCTACGTAATTTACGCGCGAGCGGTCACCGCCGGTGGTGATTACACTCGCTCGTTGGCGTATTGGTCGAACCTGGTAATCCGACTGTTTGCGAAATCTTGCTGTGTGACTCTACCCGCGAATGTTTGGAGACATCTGGATTTGGTAGTGTTGGCAAATGTTTGGCCGGTTGGGTCCAACGTCGTGGGTAAGTCATTAAGGTGGCGTGTGCATGTCGGGACGTTGACTACCGCCCGAGGGTGGAGACTGTTCGTGCTAGCCGACAACGGGTGCGTTAACTTAATTATATACCTAGCCTCCCCACGGCTCTACCCGTCAATATATTTTATCTCACACTACGCGATCAAACTATAAAAAATTACCCGCCACGAATGATTGCGAGATATATAATATTTACATTTTTCCAATTTTCATGCGAATGTGATATGCAGACTTGTTGGAATGTCAAAGGTTTCATGTTTCATGAAGTCCTATATTTCTAATTCACATATTTTATTTTGAGCTTCCAGTTCGGACAATGCCGTAAAGTTTTAAATACAGCTTTTACACTAGATATCAATCAATGTTTGGAAGGTTGAAATGTTGTTTCAAAGGAACAATAATTCGACTGTGCAACAATGTATAGATATTTTTAACCAATCATTATTAAATTGTGTACCTATTTTTCTTGAACAACACCGATATTGTAAAGTATATATTTCGTAACGCTTCGCGAATTTTCGCCATTGCTCATTTACTATATAAGCTCGAATAAATGGCTGGAGTCAGGTGGCACATCGCGTGTGCGACCGACGGGGGTCGCCGCCGCCGGTGGAGCGCGGCCTCAAAATACACCCCCTATCCGCCTCGAAAACCTTTAGAGAAACGTGCAGGGACTTTCGGGTCGCGCGACCCGCGAAATTCCATTTAAAGATGTCGGGATAATTTAGCGCTGACGAGGCGGAGGCCAAATTGACGCGCCCCCGGGGCCGCCGTGTCGTCGCGCACTGTATCGATCACGCTTTTGTACAAGGATCACCTCGAGGGATGGTTCGAGTGCACGTAAACAACCCTCATCCATTTTCCCAAATGTCGCGACTGTCGAAAGATCTTGGCTTGCAAAAATGTTCGTTTCGACCCCGGTCCCACTTGGGCGTCATTTAGTCACGCCCCACTTGTACTAGGTTCTAGATAAATATTTACGAATAGGTATTTTATCTATCTAAAAGTTACGATACTAAATTCACGTACTTACTATAAGTAAATACCCACTCTTACACACAATGTTGTTGTTTTTGGCGCCCACCGTGGGACCATAGCGTTGTTAGTTTAGTCGGATATTTCATAATGTAATTTAATCTATGAACATAGGCATGTTGCGGCGAGATGAACTAGCCTTCAATCAGACAATATGTTACACAAAACGGGCACGTCCTCATTGTCTCAGGGACTGGCGGCGATAAGCTCACTTTGCAAAACCATAGATTTATTTATAGACAAACAGGGAATGCGGTTCAATTGTAAACCTTGTCAAGTAATATATGATTGTCTGTCCTATAAAATATCGAAAACATTATTTTTATATGATTATCGTACCATAGTATTCTGCAAATTTAATTATTTTATGTTATGTCGGTAGTAATGATATTGAAGTGCCGAAGCCTAAATTACAGGATTTTTATTTATCTTAATTTAGGCGTTAGTTGTGAGTCACTGTGACACTTTTATTTAATTACAAATCTTTTTTGTATAAACTTTTGTATGTGTAAATTGAATTATGCAATAAAACATTTTTAATTTTGATATTTTGAACGTTTCTCTATGTCAAAAACTTTCACTTTTATTTTGTTTATAAGCTTTTTGTATTGTTTGTACTTATGTTGGCAACATCAACGTAATTACATTTAATATTTGTATCGAGCCACACTTTTTATAGTTTCTGCTGGCAACACTATGTGTAAAACTTCTTCTTTCAACCTCACTTGCTCTGTTCGCACGTTATTTTGTACTTTTATGGAATTAAACCATTTCATGAACAAATACAGGTGTTACTCATTCTACAAAGTTACAGTCCACTCTCACACCACTGCGCCATCAACAACTTAAGTGTATTCTATTGCAACTTTTTTACCCCATAACAAATAAATTGTCTTAAAAATATTAAAAAGTACATTGAAATATCTACACCAATACGCCGGACCTTTTTAAAAATAAATAGACAACCCTTCAAAGCTTCAACACCTATTAGGTTGGGCTAGGTTATTCGATCGATTCTTAATGTCTTATCCTTTATTCATGAAACCTTGACACCTATGAACGATCGATAAATATCCACTGCCTATTTCATTTTATATTTCCATAAAGTGATAGCTTTGGTTATGTTCCTTACAATTGGTTTGGTACTATGGTTTCATCATTATCATTTCAAAGACAAAAGACGTCCATTACTGGATATAGGCCTCCCCCAAGCATCGCCACAACGACTGGTCCTGCGCTTTCCGCATCCAGCGGATCCCCGCGACCTTCACCAGGTCGTCGGTCCCCTTGTAGGGGGCTTACCCACGCTGCACCTTCCAGTACGCGGTCGCCACTCCAGAACTTTACGACTCCATCGGCCATCCGTTCTGCGCGCAATGTGCCCCCCCACTGCCACTTAAGTTTGGCAATTCTTCAGGCTATGTCGGTTACCTTCATCATGGGGTATCAACACGAAGAAAATAGAATTAGTCATAAAAAAATCTCATAGATGGCAGCATAGATAACACTTGTGAGATTATCAATTTTAAAAAACGTTATCCAGCAAATTTTCGCGAAATAACTGTTATTAAAATCAAGGCCTAGTCATTTATTGTACATTTATCTATTTACACTCGGTAATAACACTTTTAAAACGAAAACAATATTAAGCTTTTTGTTTAATCAAAACTCACCATTGGACCCAATTACAATGACGAAATAGCCATTGATCTTTCGTTTTGATTTAAGCTAGTAGCAATAGATGGTGCTGAACTCAAATTGTCACATGAATCGTAACGAGACGTAAACTGTACATGACCGAAAGTTTTTGGAAAAAATCATCTAGGAATGCCAAAATTAAGTTTCTAGAATGTATGTACAGATTCTACATTTCTAAAATAAGAATTACTACGCTATATTCAAACTGGGAGCGAAGCTACAGGCGACAGCTAGTCAAATATACAAAATAATTACAGTAAAATTGTAAGTCTTTATTTTTAACATAATGTTTCCTGCCATTTTTTTAAAATGATGCGCAACTTAATAAATGCTAGTAATTAAATACCTAGATGAAATGGAAAAATTGATTACTTAATAAAAAAAACTACAGTAATTATTTGGTGGACGATGAACCATTACCGTTATCCGTTATCTAAGCCAGTACCAGATGATCAGAATAAGATGGTGCGATCGAATCAGAAATGAGAAGATTCGCAGGAGAACGAAGGCAGCTCCCGTGTTTTCTTCATACATATTTTACCACCCCACTTTTAAGATGGATTTCATAAAATCCCTCGTGCACCTCTAGGGAGCACAAGGAATATTTCTTCCAAATTTCAAATCTCTAGGTTCACCGGTTATACAGTGCGTTGTCCGTCAGTCAGTGAGTGTAAGAGTTTTATTTTAGTAGGTATGAAAATCATCTTCACTATCCTTGCCATGTTAACGTTTAGGTATTTCAGTCTAACCAGCGGCTAACCATCAAAAACTGATAGCCACGCACCCTTGTCTATGGGTGCCAAAACCCATCGAGCATTACAGTGAAAATCATAACGATTATTGAGTTCCCACGTGGCACGGGGAGGCGTGATTAACCGTTAATTGGGAGGGTCGAGGAGTGCCGTAATATGTGGGTAGTCGTACTTATACGTAGAGTTTTTACGAGGCAATCTTACTCCGCGGTGCGTGGATGTTCTTTTTTACATCGCCGTAGGCGGCCGGGCACGCGACACAAAGACTATGACGCAGAGTCGTCACTATATTTTAGGGAAAAATTATTCCTCCTTAACCTTTTATGCTGTATTATACTACCATCCACAATCGAATGATTCTTCAAGTGATATTATGCTATTTCTGGACTGATTCAAAGTATATTTTTTCTGCCGTCTACTTATAGTATATTCATACCATAAGTACCTTTAATAAAATCTCCCACGGTCAAATATTTTACCAAGCGATAATTTATGTTATTAGTAGATTTATGCAGTACCTACAGTTTTTCTTCGCCCTCTGTATGTATTATGAAAAAGCTGTAGGCAACTAAACGATATTAATCGACCTTTCAAAATGCTCCAATTAGTATGCTTTGTAAGGATTATCATAGGTACACATAACACATTTCTACAACATACAACAACACATACATAACACAACATAACATATTTCTGTCAATAGAAAACAACCTTCGGTTTTCACTTATGCTCAGTAGATGTTTATACTACGTTATAATATTTTGCAATACAACGTGTTATTGAAATTACTGAATAGGGTTATTGTACTCATCAGTATGAACAACTTTTACTATGGGACCAACCATGAATCGCGAAAAAAAACTGCTGTTCATTTGAATTGGTAGAATGTGGAACGTCAAAAATCTTCGGGTTCAACGTGGAAGGAAAACAAAATTAAATTATATAGTGGGTTTAACTTTGGGTAGAAAATGGAAGCACTCAATTGTGTGAATACAAAAAATAAAATATATAGTAAAAATAATAATATATATAGTAGTTATTTATGAAATTAATATAATCTTGTTGTGGAATAAAGAGGATTTGTATTGTATTGTACAAAATATGTGGGGAACAGCTGGTTTTTTTCGCAATATCAGGGTTGCTCCTTTAGTAAATATTGTTCGTTAAGAAGAGTAGATTCACCACTAAATATTTGCCATTACTAAAGTAACACCTTATAAATATTATAGCGTATCTGAACGGCCTTCACGATAACTACCTTGTATTTATTATAACAAATTGTACTAGCTGTAGATTTACATAAAAGGTGATCCAATTGAATGTACACTGTCAGGTCATAGTACAAATTTATTCCATCTTTCCACATTGACAAACGAAATTAACTTTACTAGTTTCGATCTATTCCGAAAAAGGAGCTGCATAAACCGAATCATTAATTCCACTTCACCAACTAGGCGCAAAAGAAAATCCAATTCCACCCCTCACCCAGAAATTACACCAAATAATCTTTGACGAGCATCGGCCGGGGGGTGAATGGGAGGGTCGCGAGGGGTGTTTTAATTAGAGCGCGGACGCGGCATCGGGCCGCACCCGATGTCCTGCCTGACCGATACACAACTGTGTTTGTTCTGTGTACCTCTGTGTACCCTGTGTGTACTCCTTTGTCTTACGCCGGCTTTGTTTTGGAGCCTAAAGCCTCTTAGAAGGTCTGGTAGAGACAAAACATATGATACAGCCATGAAGCGTATCTTGCAGGTACTGGGCTAATGTTGTCAGTATTTAGGTGGTTTTTTGAGATTTTTAGCTAAAGAATTCTTTGTGTCCGTGCCCGTACGTTGATTTTGTATGTTAATCACTTTGATAGAGGGACTTATTATGGTATGGAATAGTATGGCGAAACGAGCTTAAGTTCCACCTGATGCTAAGCGGTTACCTTTGCCTATGGTATTGCCAATCATGTGCGTAAAACTGAGATATGAAGATGGAAAGTCCCATGCGCCTTCCCTTAGCACCGGAAAACAGCAATGCAAGCATTACTATAACTGTTAAAATACTCAAAATCTTCTTTTATTTTACAAAATGCTGCAAAAAGTTGACAGCAACATTCTAGACTATTATTCTTGGCAGTCTTCACTTATTTCTCTATTGTAAAATTGTCACTGGCAATTTGATAGAAAACAAATAGTTTCATAACTTCCTGGCTTACATCATGCAGGCTAGAGTTTTTGTAAAAGAGCATCCCAATTTTTTTGCGTCCTGTGACATTGATTCTAAATACACGCGGAGAGTCAGACCCAACACAACTAAGAAAAAAAAAGTGTGTAATATTAATAAAAAACTAGGTGGCGCAAAAGTCATCACCCTATCGGAAGATGCTATAATTTTTGCAAATGGCTATACTAATGTCAATTGTACCGTGCTTATTAGTAACGCATTAAGGTACTATTCGTCCAATAGTTCCTTACTGCGCTTCTAATAAGCACGGCAGAATTCTACTTTAACATCTGTGAAGTAAACAGAAAACACACGTCAACAAGACATGAATCGCTATACTCCTAAAGAATGCGGAATAAATGTTTAATCGTTGCCTACATACATACATATTATCACGCCTGTTTCCCATTGGGGTAGGCAGAGACTATGGATTTCCACCTGCTACGATCCTGACACACCTCTTTCGCTTCATCTACGTCCATTAAGCTCGTCATGCATGCTCGTCGGTTTAGAGAACTCTTAACCTGGCATTTTTTGAGAACATCCGCGATTTGATCGCGATACGTTCGCCGAGGCCGTCCCCTTCCAACTCTTCCATCAACACTCGATTCGTATACTTGTTTCGTCAATCTCCTCTCGTCCATCCTCTCTATATGTCCAAACCATCTTAACATACCTTTCTCAATCTTTGTCACTACATCTTCTTTCACTCCAATCGTTGCCTAATCTCTCGTTTTGGTGATTTGCCACTGGCCGGCAAGATCGCCTTATTTAACTGTTCCAGACTTCTTTTTGTTGGATTTTTTGAAGTCACGAGTCTATGGCCCGTATTACAGAAACTTACTCAAGTACAGTTTAAACTCCAATCACCTGATCACTACTTAAGGATAGAATCGTTACTTGAGAATCGGCCTTATTCCAGAACGGTAATTATAAAGTTTAATTCAACATCATAACACATGAATTTGACCTGAAATAGAATAGAAATCTCTACTCAAGCGTAGTCTGTACCATACTACAGTGATTACATATCAAATCTCTGCTCAAATACCGAAACAGATGACAGTATAAAACAAAACTAAACTCAGCTGAACTGTGATCAACAAATCTCTGCTTGAGGAACGTTCTAAAATCAAAGCTCAACTTGAAACTAGTTTTAAACAGAGATCAACGCTTGAGTATCGTTCTGAACTAGTTTTAAACAGAGATCAACGCTTGAGTATCGTTCTGTAATATGGGCCTATGTCAACAAGCCTCAGACTCTTGAAGCCCTTAAAGGAATATCTGTCAAGAATGCGAGGACCGGCTCTCGTCGGAAGTTCTGGCAAGAGTGATGGTAAATGCCGTAAATCGGGCCCGAATGGTCATCGATTCTGGCGGCGTTAGCCGATATAGTTTTCTCGCCTTAAGTCAAAAAAATCAAGACATCAAATAAACATAATGCAAAACAGAACCAAGGTATATCTTTCATAAAAAACCGGCCAAGTGCGAGTTGGACTCGCGCAGTAAAGGTTCCGTACCACCCATAGACCTGATACTCCATAGAAATTGATTTAATTTACGAGAGTTCATCAAAAGACATCATCGCATCGTGCGCAAAATATTTTGCATCTCTTTCTTACGCAGGTACCACCACATATGTCTATCTTTGCCCTAATTTTAAAAATTGTATGCTGGCCAGTATCTAGTGAAACATGTATCTACTACTATTATAAAATTGTTAAATGTCAGTTGTCTGTTTGTTTGTTTGTTTGTTTGTTCCAGCATCACTATAAAACTACTGGACCGATTTTGTTGAAACTGTTTGTAACTAAAAACTTACGATTTGACTTAAAAACTGGTATGTATTTTACCTCGCTACGATGACGGGAACCGGTGATTATTAATTATATTTTTCTACAACATTTTGCATACAATAAGGCGCTCATATCCAGCTGTCATTCGCACGCATGCGCTCTAGCGCGCGCCTGCATAGACAAAATACAGGTGCTAAAGAAATTGCATTAAAAACTTTTTGGTCGGGCCGAATTGTACTGTGTAGAAAAAAAAGGATTCCTGTCGTATGTAGGTGGCGCCAGCTTGGAAATGCGCTCTTTTGAGCCAACCGAAAATCAGAATCTTTCGACTTACAGACAAGGAACGGAAGCTACCTCTAAATTGCGATTTCTCTAATTTTTTGTATGAAAAGCAATCAAATTATGTTAGAATTACCTAAACGTTGTTATATTGTATCCATCTTAATCTTCTTCTTAACTATTATAAAATTGTAAACGTCTGTTTGTTTGTTTGTTGCTTTGTTCCAGCATCACGCTAAAACTACTGGACCAATTTTGATGTTTTTTTTTTTGTTTTAAAGCTGATGATCTGACTTAAAAACTGGTATGGGTTTTGAGAAAGAAAGAAAAAAAAAAAAAAAATCGTGGGTTGCGTACTCACCCGACAGATCGAAGCTTCTATGCATTTGCACGAGCGGATAGTAAAGTACGATGGAGTGGAGTGGAGTGGAGTGGACAGGAGATGGGACTGGGGATGGGACTGGGGACAGGACAGGGGACGGGACTGGGGACGGGACAGTGGACGGGACAGGGGACGGAACATGGGACGGGAAATGGGACGGGACATGAGACGGGACATGGGACAGAACACTGGGACGGCACATGGGACTGGACATAGGATGGGACATGGGACAGGACATGGGACGGGACGATAGTGATTTAGTGATATAGTGAGATAGTGGGACAGTGGGACAGTGGGCCGTGGGATAGTGGGACAGTGGGACAGTAGGACAGTGGCAGTGGGACGGTGGGACAGTGGGGAAGTGGGGCAGTGGGGTAGTGTGGCAGCGGGGCAGCGGGGCAGCGGGGCAGTTGGCCAGTGGGGCAGTGGGATAGTGGGGTAGCGGGGCAGTGGGGTAGTGGGGTTGTGGGGCAGCGGGGCAGCGAGGCAGCGGGACAGTGGGGCAGCGGGGAAGTGGGGCGGGGCAGCGGGGCTGCGAGGCAGCGGGGAAGCGTGCAAGCGGGGCAGCGGGGCAGTGGGGTACCGGGGCAGCGGGGCATTGGTGCAGTGGGATAGAGGGGCAGCGGGGCAGTGGGGTAGCGGGGCAGCGGGGCAGTGGGGCAGCGGGGCTGCGGGGCAGCGCGGCAGGTGGCAGTGGGGTAGCGGAGCAGCGGGGCAGCGGGGCAGTGGGGTAGCGCGGCAGCGGGGCAGTAGGGGAGTGAGGCAGCAGGGCAGGCAGTGGGGCAGTGGGATAGTGGGGCAGCGTGGCTGTGGGGCAGTGGTGTAACGGGGCAGTGGGTTACCGGGGCAGCGGGGCAGCGGTGCAGTGGGGCAGCGGGGCAGTGGGTTACCGGTTCAGCGGGGCAGTGGGGCAGCGTGGCAGTGGGGCAGCGGAGCAGTGGGGCAGCGGGGCAGTGGGGCAGTAGGGCCGAGGGCCAGTGGGGCAGCGGGGCAGTATGGAAGCGGTGCAGTGGGGCAGCGGGGCAGGCTGTGGGGCAGTGGGATAGTGGGGCAGAGGGGCAGTGGGGTAGCGGGGCAGCGGGGCAGTCGGAAAGTGGGACAGCGGGGTAGCGGGGCAGCGGGGCAGTGGGGCAGTTTGGACGTGGGGCAGCGGGGCATTGGGATAGTGGGGCAGCGGGGCAGTGGGGTAGCGGGGCATTGGGGCAGTGGGGCAGCGGGGCAGCGGGGCAGTGGGGCAGCGGGGCAGCGGGACAGCGGGACAGTGGGACAGTGGACTGGACTGGAATGGACTGGACTGACGTGGGTTAGCAGAATTTAACGCGAGCAGAGCCGCGGGTAAAAGCTAGTTAGTTCATAAAAATGTTTTGTAACACCTTCATGTACCTACCATGTTTGATGCGAATAAACACTATTCTATTATTAATGTCATTGATTCTATTCTATACTGTTTGTCCTCAAAATCATAATGACCTACATACTTATGTGATTTGTTTTCCTCAGAATATTTCGCTAACCAGAACCAATGGTTTTCGGATACCGGTGTCCCATATTGCGTTATCTGGCCGGCCTATATACTGAGTATGGCCACGAAATAAAAAAACGATAGAAGTTCAAGTTTTCACACACCCACACACACCACACACACACACATATAACTAGCCCTTTTCCGTCCCACTGCTGGGCATGGGCCTCTCCTCAGAATTAAAAGAATTCAGACATTAGTCCACCACTCTGGCCTACTGTGGGTAAGTGGACTACACACATTTTCGATAACTTTATGGAACACACTCAGATGTTGAACAGTGGCGTGCATTGCATATAGGCAATTAGGCAATACCTACTGCCTTCCTCATTCAAATTCAATAGTGGTGTAAGTTATAATATTTTTTTCACAGTACGATGATTATGTATCTTAAAATAGACCTATTAATGCTAAATTAATCTTCCTACATCAAAAAATCAATAACTTACACCACAATTAAATTCAAGTGAAGTAGGCCAATGCACGCCACTGGTGTTGAAGTACCCTCAGGTATGCAGGCACGATATTTTACTTCACCGTTTAAGCAATAGATAATCAAATTTTGATCTGGTAGAATTTTCTCAGACCATCCTGCACAGAAAGCCGCTCAAATCAATAAAATTTGTACCAGTGAATTGTTACATTACACGCGAATGGGAAGCAACAGAAGGGAAGTTTTTAACCACTAGGCTATTAAGTGAGTTTGCTACAAAACTTCAACTGAGCGACATTTCTATACTGCTGCTGGTAGCTACCTTTCCTTAGTTGATGCGCTACTTTGACAAATTACTTTCCTTCAGAGTATGTGTGTGCTTTCTTGCCTTTGTAATGGTCCTTCTGTAACTATCCACTTGGTAGGTTATGTACCGTATATTATGGCTCGGTGCCGTCAGCTGTGAGCCGGTGCACTGCCAGCCCCCCCACCCCCTCCTCGCGGCCGTCCATTCCTCAAGCTCTGCGGAGCGTCACTAAGGGAGATCCAAGGCGTGCTACAGCCGATGGCTACACTGTCGGTAAACATTTTCGGCAAGCGTAAACTTTTTAATTAATTCTCGTTAAAGGTGCTCGGTGCTTTTACAGAATTTTTACTCGAGTACGGCGTGGGGCATGGAATAAAGAGTTATTTCATAAAGACAGTAAGTAGGTACCTATACTCCAATAAGGCTTCTTAAAAAAAATTAACAAATCGATTATCATAACATTGGAACCTAAAGTTTTACTATTCTCGCAAATCAAATCGCTAAGCTATTTGAACTCATCATCATCATCATTTCAGCCGAAAGACGTCCACTGCTCCACATAGGCCTCCCCCAAAGGGGGGGGGGAGATATGACATATTCGCCACGCTTGGCAGGCGGGTTGGCAATCGCAGTTGGTTGGTTAAACACTGAAGAGAACGCTGCTGCCCATCCTTTGATAGTCGTCTTTTATGACACCCATGAGAAGAGAAAGGGTGGTGCTATTCTTTATGTCCGGCACCACACGGAACACGGAACTGAACTATTTGAACTAACAAGATGTTTTTAGATAATATTATCATATATTTTATCATATATTTCATATATATAGTTCTATTTCCACATATAAAATGTAAAGATAGCTATAAAAATGTAAATATAAGGTAAATAAACAATTTCATGTAAAGTCAAACCATAAAAGTAATTAATTGGGACTTTACAGTCATTTTACGAAGACTCGTTTTCCATGTAACGAGTTGCAACTTAACTTACCTACCTAATAATTAGGTACTTAGGAAGCTTTTCATAAGGTTGCATTAACTATCAAAACTGTATTTACACATAAAAATCGATGTGTGTGTGTTCCAAAAGAAAAATGAAGAAACCTATATCTTCAAATATAGGTACAAATCAGTCATCAGTTCCATAATAACATAACATAACATAACATCACGCCTGTATTTCCCCGAAGGGGTAGGCAGAGGTGTATAATACACCCTCATTTCGCCAGTTATGTTATAGTCCCATGTAATAGGGGGCGAGCCTATTGCCATTGACCGGGCACAAGTCCAGACTCCGGGCTGCTACTGAGAATTTCCTAATGAAAAACGTCAATAACACTTTGCCCAACCCGGGAATCGAACCCAGGACCCCACGCTCAGCAGTCGCGCTTGCTTGCTTGCTTGTTGGTTTCAGTTCCATAATGAGATCTGTTAATACATAATAATTTTTAAATTTTTCAGTGCATTAGGTACGAAGTTTATTGTATTTGACATGGTTTCTAAACTAGTTATGCCTGGTAGGTAGTATTTGCTCGCCGAAATATGTAACTGGAATATTTATTTGTTCAAAAATATTTTTTGATTATGTGAAATAAATTGAACCAAAAAAAATTACAATCCCCTTAAATCAGTTTGGTGTATCGGAAAAAAACTATGAACGCATGCTAAGTAGGGATGGGCAAATTTCATGAAACTCGAAACCCAAATTTACAACTCAAAGTGATTTTTTTTTTTTTTAAATCATGATGCTACGGTAAATACGTGGGACACTCAGAAAGTTTTGCGAAACTAAAAAAAATTGTTCTATACGTACATATATTTTTATCAAATCTTTTCAAAGTACTTTCCACCAGCCTCTATACAAAGATTCATGCGCCTAAACCAGTTTTCAAAACACTTTTTCCAGTCCGCCGCAGACACCTCGTTTACAGCCTGCTCGAACGCAGCCAGCGCATCTTCCGGCGACGAAAATTGTATCCCTTTGAGCTGATTTTTTATTTTTGGGAATAAAAAGAAGTCACACGGTGCTAGATCAGGGCTGTAAGGAGGGTGACCCAGGAGTTTGACTGGCGTGCTGTCCAGGAAGTCCCTCGTTTTGAGTGCGGTGTGCGCAGGTGCATTGTCGTGGTGGAGCAGTAGCCCGCGGAGCCCTGTGTTTGGTCGCTTGTTGCTTATAACAGAGAAAACTTCTGGCAAACATTTGGTAGTATACCATTCGGCATTAATGCTTCTTTGATCCCGTAAGGGAATTGATACCAAGTGGCCAGTCAAATTAAAAAAGCTAGCGATCAAAATCTTACCCCCGCTTCTAGATCGCTTCACTTTGGTAGGCGTTGGCTCATTTTGAAACACCCAAACAGTCGACTGGCGCTTGGTTTCTGGGTCGTATTGATAAATCCAGGACTCATCACCTGTAACGATGTCGTAAACACGCCGAGACGAGCCTGCTTCAAATTTGTTAAGCATATCACGGCACCATTCCACCCGGGCCTGCTTCTGAGCATCAGTGAGGTTGTGCGGCACCCAGCGTGATACTATCCTCCTCACGCGAAGATGGCTGTGTAGAATCTCGTGAACGCTTCCCGATCCAATCTTCAATATGTGTTGAATCTCCTGATATGTAATTCGCCTATTGTCTTGGATTAAATTTTTCACTGCTAGCACGTTTTCTTCGGTAACAGCCGTCAAAGGGCGACCGCTTCTTTCGTCATCCCCCAAAGTTGGTCGACCGCGCTTGAATTCGTTATACCAACGATACACGGTTGCCTTGGAAGGGCCTTCATCCATGAATGCCATTTGAAGTCTATCGTACGATTCATCCGGTTTCAGGCGACACTTGAAATCGTATAAAATCATAGCTCTAAAATGTTCCCGGCGCAGATCCATATTTCAGTGAGACACAATACTTTGAATTAACTCGCAAAAAATGTGGAGGGAAATTTTGAAATTGGAACTTACTTATTTTTACTTATAAATAATCATATTTTCGAAAAACATTATAACTGGCCAGTCTCCCATATATAAAAACTTTTTTTCGCAATACTTTCTGAGGGGCCTGGTATTACATATAAAGATAGAAAATAACGATTTGACTTAAAATAACTAGGTATACAACAACAGTGACTTTGTGCAAAGGCGGCGGGTGTCGGCGTCGGCACGCGGCGTTTGCTGGAAAATTATCGGTACTTATGAAAGTATCTCGTGGGCCTAAGCTTTTTTGTGTTGTTGTGTGTTTTTAGTCATACCAAATACTTGCTGTATATACTTATTACCTTGCTTTTAACTACACAAGCAACTACAAAAACCGTTCAATACTCTGTGTATTCAAGTTGAATATATTCAGCTCCATTTGCGTAACCCTCCCGGCGCGACCCGTTTAAAGATTCACAGCACCGCGGGCGTGGGTCCTTTCGACCGCTTTGAAGATATTCACCTTCATTATCGCGGGGCCCGAGTGACCCGCGGGGCCGGCCTTGATTCTCCGAGTTTAATTCGTGAGTTGCGCTTGAAGAGGAGTCCTTTAATTTAATGTTGCTACTGTAATTAACATGGTTAGAGTTCTATTTCTATTTAGGTGTATGGGATATGGACTAGGCATTAAAGGTTTTATTGATAGGCACAGACATAGTAAAAAATATAAACGAAGTGCTGCGAACAATTTTAGTAAAGCCAAAAAAACCGTGCTCCTTCGTGAACAACCAGCGCTAACGCACACATCATGCACCTAAAGCATATTTGCTTTCGCTATGCTTACTGAACGATGCCACGACATGTGTATTGAGAGGGGTGAGCACCTCTATCTATTTCTGTGGGTGAGCACGGTTTCAGTTACATGTGTCATGTGTGTGAGTGAGCGCTGGTTGTACACGAAGGAGCACGGTTTTTTTTACTTCACTATGATTGTTCACAGCACCTTGTCTATATTTTTACTATGTCTGTGTATATACGTTGTAGAAAAGAGAAAGAAAGATTTCTATAGTACCACGTTACCATGTTTTTATTAATTCGCTTTCAGTCATGTCTGTCTGTTCGGTACAAATTTAGCTATCAATTTAAACTAAATGAGCTAGAGACTTGAAACTTTAAACATAGCTCAGGACTGGATGACAATGCAATATTAACTCACTTTCTTATAGAAAACGTGGTTTAAATAAAGTCTTTTACATCAAATTATTTTTACATATTTTTTCACCCTTTCCCAAGGATTCTTCTTCAAATCTCATGCTCTGGACAGTGCTCCATATTATTTTAATTGGGATCAGCATGTCTATTATATTCAAATGCCCATTTTTTTTAAACTGAAAAAAAAACATATTTTTATGCGTCAATACTTTGACACTTTATAATACTTTCATAGTTTTCGTCGATTTTCATTCATAAACTACTAGTTCCTCCTCGTATCCGCCAGGGGCGCTACTGATTAATTAATGAAAGTCGTCGAATTCGATGGAATTATCGGTAAGTGTCAAACTCGTACTAGGCCTACTGGGGTGCGTAGGCGGGTGATTGAAAGGTAACTAACAACCAACAACTAAACAAACAACCAACAACCAACAAACAACTACAACTAAACAACCAACTAAGGTTATAACTTTCCGCCTGAATTATTTCGGTGCATTCCATTCTAAAATCACTTATTATATATTAACACAGATAATATAATACTATACATTGCCAAAGGCACAGATAATATATTAACATGTACATATGAGTATTTCAACAAATTATTAATAATAGCAGGTATCAAAACGACACAGTTCACTTTTTTCTTAAAGAGCTAGGTACTAAGAACCAAGTGGCCTCCACGAGTGACGATATTTAATTGACCGTCCGGCGCAGCCTGGGCAGTCAGCTCCCCTACCATCCTGCTGACTGGCTAATCTTTTCCCCACAGCATGAGCTATTATCATTATATAGCTCATGTCGAAACGATAGAAGAAGTGGCGCCCCATCACAAAAAAAAATATTACTCGCTGAATACATCATTTATCGAAAATGCGTTTTTAACAAAAAAACAGGTACTACAGGTACTGTAGTTTAATCAGAAACTATTAAGAGGACGCTCCCAAAACGCAATTCCCACCCTCGCACTCCCCTTACACCCCGCAACTGCGGGAAACATTTTCGAAAAATTAAGTCCCGCGCGTTTTACACACGGAAGTAAATGATGTAAGTCTCAAAACAGTTTTCGTTTTATTACAAGAATACTAAACAATCTGTACAAATTTCCTCTAGCCAGTTTTTATTAAACTTTATTATCTGCCTATATGCATAAATTTTATACAGCTAAGTTAATTAATAAAGGAGAAATATTTGGAACATCTCTAAAAACGCATGATTTTGAAAAAATAAAAGTATCGAACAAAAATCAACTAATTATGTAACTGTCTAATCAAAAGATAGATAAAGGTTCAAAAAAACATATACCTATGTAAATTTGACATTCATCAAGCATGTGTTCGACTCACATGTTTTCAAAAAGTCACGTCATTTTGGGAGCCTAGCCTTAACTCTGTAAATTATCGTTCGTTGTAGTTATAGATAGAAAAACTGCCAAAAGTGGCCGATTTTCGCTTGTAAAGTAATTCGTTGAGATATGTCATTTGTCATTCCCATACATTTTGATTGTTTTCTATAGCGTTGACGATTGTAGATTGTCAACTTGGCTAGGGGTGGGGGGGGGGGGGGCAGATTATTATAATCTGAGAATACAAGTACCTTTCTCTCCTTTAATTTTTTTATTTTTTTTCTTCTGTGCTGTCAGTCTTGTGCCAAATAAAAAAATTCTTTCTTTCTTTTTAATTTATTAAACGGTTTTTTACCTGTGTTTATAAACTGAAAAAAAAAAACTTTTAACCTACGTCACAACACTAAAATACACCACATCTCAATCTAGCATCAACTCTCTTTCGCTGACGCAGCCCCACATTTGTATCAAGTGGGCAAATAAAGAAGGAAACAACTTAGATGGAGTGGACCCGGACCGCGTTCGCGACTAATTAACCCTCCCGGCGAGGGTGGGGGCGCAGTGGGGTTTAAAAAATATGCGGCTCCCATGGGACGGTGCGGCGCGGCGCCTCCAAGAATTTCCACTTTCAGACTGCAGCTGGGTGTTGTGATGTTGTCCCAGCTTTGTTTGTGATTGTTGTTGCTGGAATCGTGTTCCGATTCCGAGTAACAGATATAATGAAAGATGTGAGAGTTACGGATAAAATCTGCAGTAATGTTGGCGTTTCTTGTTATTACTAACATTTTGTTGTAATTAGTATAGTAAAGGAGCACAGGTTTTCGAGGATTTCTGTTCAACTTGATTGTCTATTAAAGCTTATAATTGAAGCTATCATGGTACACACGGCTACACATCAAGCTGTACAAAACCAGTAAAGGCTGACCTCGCGTTTTAAGGAAAACCTATACAATGCGAGGTCAGCTTATACTGGAAATATACAGCTTGATGTGTAGCCGTGTGTACAAAACATTATTATCATTTAAATAAGCTTCAAAGCAAGCAAACAAACAAGCAAGCAAGCAAACAAGCAAGCAAGCAAACTTCTAAGTACATATAAAAACCGGCCAAGAGCATGTCAGGCCATGCTCAGTATTATAGGGTTCCTTAAGTAGGTGTAATTACATACGAATCAAATCGAATATTAATCATGGCTATTTTAGTTTTTGCAATAATCGGCAGCATTCGCGACTCAGTGTGTTAGTAGCGCCATCTAGCGATAAATTCAAGAAGCCAAATTTAAGAAGTGTCGTTATGTCATTTCAAAGTTACTTTTTGTGATTTTTTCAAATATAAAGTAGCTAAAGGAGCATTATTTGCTATGATAATTTTTCTCTAAGGTCAATGACATTTGAACTACGACGTTTTAAGTATTTTTCAGTTTTCTCTCTATAACTCAAAAAATTATAATCACCTTATACTCGAAATAATTTTAAAAGAGAGTTTTCATAAAGGTCTATCAATGTGGAAGATTATAAGTTTCTACATTGCATAGTTTGGAAATGGCAGGGGGGGGGACACATTGCAAGCCACTTTGGCGGGCTATATTTCGCAGATGGTACACCTGATAAAAAAGTGGTGTATGAAACATTACCTTCATTTTAGTAGACCTATTCAATGATACCCCACACGAGGGGGTGCAGCGGAAAAAAAAATATTCATCCCCATTTCACATGTATGAACGCCACCCCTAAAATACGTAAAAACGATTTTTTTATTCTTTTAAAATTGAGATCTGTATGTAGACTATTTTTTAACAAAATTTCATTTACTTATGTTTATAACTGTAGAAGTTATTAAGCTGTAAAGGATTAGGACAGACGGACAGACGGACAGACGGACAGACGGACAGACGGACAGACGGACAGACGGACAGACGGACAGACGGACAGACGGACAGACGGACAGACGGACAGACGGACAGACGGACGGACATGACGAAACTATAAGGGTTCCTTGTAGGACTTCGGAACCCTAAAAAGGTAGCCAATATTATGAAAACATAATAATATAAATCCCTATATTATATTACAACGTGTATCAGAAAGGCGTGGTCATATTTAAAGAGCTCATTCAGTGAACAATTTTTACGGGTCAACCCTGAAATCGTGAAAAAGGCTGCTGTTCCATATTACATTTTGTCGGTCGACATCAATGATTTTGTAGGGAATTGCTGTTTTTTTTTCGCTATTTAATGGTTGGTCCCATAGTAAAAGTGGTTCTATGCTATGCCCTGAATGAGCTCTTCAAATATGACCACGCATTTCAGTTATATTTACCTATATATTATGTGTAACTATACAACATATTATTGAAATAACTGAAAACCTCTTAACGGATCATTGGACAGACAGACAGTAAAAGTTGTTTATATTGATGGAGTACAATGACCCCATTGTACTCCATCAATATAAACAACTTTTACTGTTGGACCAATTCTGAAATCGCGAAAAAAAATCCTTTTTAAGTATATAATATATTTTTATATATTTTTTTTTAGCGATTTCAGGGTTGGTCCCACAAGTTGGTCCTTTAGTAAAAGTTGTTCATACTAATGAGTATAAAAAATATCAGTCTTTGAAAAATCTGAGAAATAGGTACCTACATGTTTTAACAACGCGCAGCTCCCTAAGAGAGTACTAATTGATGAAAGTGCAAAAGTCCGTAGCGAGACGATCCCGGGAGGCTGGCGGACGTCCTCGCAGGGAACGCAAGGTCGAGAGGGACAAGCAGAACCTGTGATGCGGAAAATTTAGGCATAGAGCTGTTTATTATAGTATTTATAGATTTTATAGTAAAGTTGTAAATACGATCTCTCTCCTCGAAAGTGCTATTGAGTAAATTATCCGAATCGAAGTGGAAAAATGTCTTAATCTAAAAAAAACCGTTAATAGTACATAACTATCCAGGCCTGAAATGAAGCAATTGACGGACGAGTAATATTAGTATATTACTTGCACCGAAGTAATTTTGGCCTTTAATTGCTATTTGGGCCGAGACTAGTACTTTTCTCTCATTTGCGAGGAAACAATAGACAAATTAATTGAACAGTATCTAATTTTCATTGGCGCCAATTCGTCCGTGCGCGGTTCTTGTTCTTTTTTACCCGACTGCGCCAGAAGGAGGGTTATGTTTTTCGAGTGTATGTATGTATGTATGTATGTATGCATGTATGTATATTTCTTTGGCACGCTCTGTAGCCTAAACGGCTTGATGGATTTTAGCTTGAGAGGTGTCGTTAGATGAGTGACACTGGGTATATCAAAATTATAAAAATTAAAATGGCCGCTTTTTGGCGCCATATTAACTCATCAAAAATTTTTTTTTTCCGTTGAAACCAATCGAGTGGGATATCAAAATAAAGGGTTTTATAAATGCTTTACAAAAATATATACAACTTATATGTTTAAATGTAATTTGGAATGAAAAATGCTAAAAAACAACAAAATATTCAACGTTAAAAATGAATTATATATTATAAAAAAACAAAGTTTAACCGGATTAAATCGCGTATATTTTCTTTGACTTTAACTTTGTTTTATTATAATGTGTAGTGATCGTGAAAACCTAAGAAATTATTATGAATTATATATTTATGTGTGACTTTAAAAAATAACATTAATAGCGCGATAAAACATGACAGAACTAAAAATTTTAAAATAAAAAAGTTAATTTAAAAAACCAAAAAACCCGACTGCTTGTAAATATAACTGAAAAGATGTAAACAAGACTTGTGTAGGTACATGTAGGTATATGTGAAAGTATCAAATCAACACGCTGGCGGAGGCTACCTATGAACTACTTTATGTAATTCATGACCAAAAACATACGTAACCTCCGACTGCGTATTGATTTGATACTTTCACATATACCTACATGTACCTACATAAGTCTTGTTTACATCTTTTCAGTTATATTTACAAGCAGTCGGATTTTTTGGTTTTTTAATTCAAAGTTTTGAAAAAAAAAATGCGCATTCCGCCTTTATAATGATAAATATAAATACCTAATTTATGTAAGTGTGTACTTAAAAACCTCGGTAGCATAATAATTTAAAAAATAAAAACTGTCCAGCAATTTCTATTATTGTCGTCTTGGATATTACTGGCCTGTTATTTCGTTGCGTACAGAAAAGAGCCGATTGATGTATTCTTTTTTTTGAATAATGAACCAATTTCCGAGCAAGTGGGAGAAAAAGAAAAAATTATATTATATACCAGTCAGTATATGCAATTTCCGTTTAGAACGACAAGGACTGAACATTAAAAACCGGCCAAGTGCGAGTCGGACTCGCGCGGTAAGGGTTCCGTACCACCCATCGACCTGATACCCCATAGAAACCGATTTAATTTACGAGAGTTTATCAAAAGACATCAACGCACCGTGCGCGACAATGATTTTTTGCATCTCTTTCTTACGCAGTGGTGGTACCACATATGTCTAATGTCTATGTTTGTCCTATTTTTAATATTTTTTGCTAAACTACATAGTATGCACCATTATCCGACCAAGTTTGACGCTAGTATGTTATGTATTACCGTTTTGAAGATAGAGCAGGAACAAAAAAGTAAGTATTTGTGCCTCTGTGGTCTAATGGTTCGAGGGTCGGACTGCTGATCACGAGGTCGTGGGTTCGATTCCCACAGGACACAAATATTTGTGTGACTAACATAAGTGTTTGTGTTGGTCTGGGTGTTTCTTATGTATTATAAGTATGTATTTACAAAAAAAAAAGTATATAAGTATTATATCCATTGTCTAGTACGCATAGCACAAGCTCTGCTTAGTTTGGGACTAGATGGTGCTGTGTAGAAATGTCCCAAAAATATTTATTTATTTATTTGTCGTGATAGGGGTCATAGCAACACATATTCTGAGAACATTTCTACCGGCTACCTATATTACCGTTCAAAAGATACAGCCCTGTGACATACAGACGGATGGACGGACGGTCGAAATAGCGAGCGTAGCGAGAGTAATAGGGTCCCGTTTGGATTCGAAACCCTAAAAAGTGTATCTCTTCCATTTAGTCATCAATGTCATGTTTTTTTTAACAAATCGTGTTATTACCATTATTTCTTCAAAATAATATTTAAATATGTAAATTCTGACCAACTAATAGTCAACCATCCTATTCTCCATAACGCTGAGCGTCTCTTATTCCCCATGGAAACAACTTTCATCTCGGTAAGAGCACAATACAATTAACCACGTGCTTAGAAAGACCGTCCGCGGGCTATTTGTGGACGTACACGTGCCGCGAAGTCCGTAGGTAACCAATATTTATAGCCGAAGGCAAACTTATGTGATCAAAACGTGGGCTATGGTCAGTTCGGGAAGTATGGTCACGTTATTTGCAAAGGCAGTAATATTAAGTACTACCATACCGTACCGTAGGTGTTCCGTGTGGTGCCAGACGTAACGAATTGCACCCCCCTATCTCTTCTCATGGGTGTCGTAAAAGGCGACTAAGGGATTCACCAGAGGATGGGCTGCAGCGTTCTCTGAGTATTTAACCAATCAACTGCGATCGCCAACCCACCTGCCAAGCGTTGCGATTATGGCATATCCCCCCAACATGCTAGGGGGTGGCCTATGTCTAGCAGTGGACGTCTTTTGGCTGAAATGATGATGATGATGATGAGTATGAGAGTATGAGAAGTATCCCTGGTACTGGCATTGAGCTGTGGAGTGATGGTCAGCCGCAAAAAGAGTAATTCTTTGAAGAAGCTGCCGAACGAGCTAAGGCCACCTGGGCCAATTCTTGCTGTAAAGTAAATTTGATTGAAGTTAATTTTTAAAAATTAATTACGTCAACATGGGAGGCGTGGTTTGTCCGAAAGTTACCACGCATGAATCGCAAGTAAAATTGTGATTACAACCATTCTATCTATCTACTTCTGTGGTCACCAATATACGGCAATGAGAAACATCTACTGTCAGGAGATCGAGATTTAAAGCATTGAGATTAGTTTGGAACTATATTTTGAAAGTTTTTATTAACGAGAATTGTCCTTCTGGTGATAAGCGGTTACCTTTGCCCATAACAACTACAATACCACCTAGGTTGTTGCCTAAATGGTATTGTAAACCGCGTTCGCCAAAACGAGACATGAATAAAATAAATAATAGTACATTATGATACAAGTGAGCTAAGTTGACTATTATACTCGAGGCTGGATTGCAGCCCGAGCCGAAGGCGAGGGCGTAATGGAGCCGAGAGTATAATAGTCAATGCTCACGCGTGTCATACGACGTTTTTCAACACACTTGCGAGAAAAAAAAAAATTACACATTTTAGACAAATATTGAATTTGTGAAAAATGATAAAAATGGCGCGCGGACCGCGCGGTGACATACAGCTATGCGCGCGCAGGTGGTCGAAGGAAACCGCCATACAGCCTAATATAAAAATATTATAAATTGTTTTTTTTATTTATGACACAAATTAATATTAATTTGTTAACAAAAATTAATAATTTGATGAAATGAAATGTTTATATAGCATATTTTAATTAATACAGTTGATTTATTCCCAAAAATGTTTAATTTAGTTCAGGCATAGAAACTCTTTGCTGCGATTTAAAAATAAACTGTAAAGTAAAAAGCACTAGTGCGATAATATAATGAAAAAAGCACGCGTGCGTTATAAGCCACATTATGAACCTAAAAGCGATGCAATAAGAGCCACTTTACGAGCAAGTGTGTTGAAAATAAATATTTTTGGGACATTTTTACACAGCACCATGTAGTCCCAAATTAAGCAGAGCTTGTACTATGGGTACTAGACAATGGATAAGATACTAACATACTTTTTTTTGGTAAATACATACCTATAATACATAATTAACACCCAGACCAACACAAACACTTCATCACACAAATATTTGTGACCTGTGGAATCGAACCCAAGACCTCGTGATCAGCAGTCCGACACTCGAACCACTAGACCACAGACGTCGTCATAAGTGGTGTAATCCTGTCTTCTTCTTTTAATCGTGTCGACATAACATAATATCACGCCTGTATTTCCCCGAAGAGGTAGGCAGAGGTGTATAGTAGGTACACCCACATTTCGCCAATTATGTTATAAGTCCCATGTAATAGAGGGCGAGCCTATTGCCATCATCCGGGCACAAATCCAGACTCCGGGCTGCTACTGAGAATTTCCTAATGAAAAAACCCAATAACACTTTGCCCGACCCGGGAATCGAACCCAGGACCCCACGCTCAGCAGTCGCGCTTGCGACCCCTAGACCAACGAGGCAGTCGCAGTCGGTGTCGACATGAGCTACTTACTGATTATAGCTCATACCATGGGAAAAAGATAAGCCAGTCAGCAGATTTCAGCGGGGCTGACTGCCCAGGGTGCGTCGGACGATCAATTAAATATTGTCACTCGTGGAAGCTCTTCTAGTGCTTCTTTAAAATGTAGTAATCGCGAAAACCAAAGAAATTATTAAATCTACAAACGTTTAACCTAATCTAGAACTCGAACCAAAATCTTATTATCGACATCCATGCTTTGTATCAATATACCAATGAGATGATCTACGTACATAGCTAAAATAGAGGCTTGGGCAGTGTGTTTGTGTTATCACCATACAGTTGGATGGTTCTGCCTATTCGACTGATAATAATCAATCTCTGAGTCGCCTTGTAAGACAATACGATTCATTTTCCTTGTTCCCTACAGCTCACAGGGAATTGTCTATAATTCAAGGGGGATAATCGGATATTAGACCTCTGACAAGTAGCTTATAATACGATTTATCGTTTTGTATCATTAGGTATTTAATTGTTTTTTGAGACGAAGTTCCTTATGGGGGCTTGCGGTAGGTGTGATTTACGATAAAATATAGTATCACGTCACCCTGGAAAGAAAAAAAAGTCAAAAAAAAAGAAAAGGTGCTTCTACGCTAGATGAGCCGAGCAGGAGCGGAGCACAAGCTGACTCAGCTTGTGCTCAGCTTAGCTGAGTACGAATTCGTGTAGCGTGGATCTACTTACGACCTACTACTACTACTTACGACCCTCGAAAGAGCACGCCACGAGCGTTTGGCTCGTCCTCAGCTGTGTTCCGCAAATTGTCGGTTTTTTGACGAACACAAAGGAATTCGCATCGCGCTCTCAGTGTGCTCATGTTCACTAACTTGACGCAGCGAGCGACGACGCGCAGAGTGGCTCCACTCACGTGCGTCAGGCTGGCCCGGCCCCGGTGGCTTTAGGTCGCGAGATATGTATTATCCGAATGTACTCCTCTTCAGAAGCATTTGTACTTACTACATTTTCAATGTACCGCTCTAATAAAAAAAATAGAAGCATATAAAGGGGGCCGGGCCAGCCTGACGTTTTCAGCCCGGCCCCATCTGTACTACGACAACTACCAAACTTGCTAAGAAAGTGGTGGCAAAGATGGGATGTACTCCGTAAAATACACGTACATAGTGCTTACTTTAATCTTAAAACCTAATATTTTCCGAGATATTAAGGTGTAAAAGGGGCCGGGCTGAAAACTGTATCGACAGCTTTAACTGGATAACCACGAAAGCTATAAGTACCTATCCTAGGTACGAAATAATCTCCGGCGAATTTAGAACACTTGTACTGCTTTCTTTTCAAATTAAACCCTCTAAAAATATAAATATAAGTAATTTAAATTTGGCTGGCCCGGCCCCTTTCAGTTGTTAATATCACTCTCAATATCATATCAATTTCTTTAAGAAGGCGATCTTTGCATTCCTATACAGCAGTACATCAATGCAGTTTGAGTCCTGCGTCTATCAGCCGTGTATTTGAGACGATAATTGAAATCTAAAATATGTTTGTATTTATTGATCGAGTGACCATCTGTCAAGTTCGAATTTTCAGGACATTATTAAATGTTATCATAATTATTGAGTTATTTATTTATTCTTAATCCTTATCTCCCTTATCTCTTCTCATGGGTGTCGTAAAAGGCGACTAAGGAATTCACCAGAGGATGGGCAGCAGCGTTCACTGAGTATTTAACCAACCAACTGCGATCGCCAACCCGCCTGCCAAGCGTGGCGATTATGGCATATCCCCCCCTTAATTGGGGGAGGCCTATGTCCAGTAGTGGACGTCTTTCGGCTGTAATGATGATGATGATGATTCTTAATCCTTTATACCACACAACAAAAAAATACAACCAGTCCTGAAATACAGTCTAAGAGTTTTCATTTACTAGTCGAGACCCCTAGCACACAGGTAAGCTCCAGGGAGCTTGGCTTTCAATTATTGCCTGAGTGGTCTAGAAATAAATACAACAAGATTTTTGACATTGGAAAAGCGAGAAAACTTCAATTAATAAAGATTTTGTTTTTTATGTTCCTCGAATGTGTAGTATAAAGCACTAATTATCACTCGGAAGAAAGTGTGAATCTTAAGGTACCAATCAAAGAAATGGATTTACAGAGAAAGGAAATTCTCCGTACATCCACTTCTTAAAAATTGGTTCTAATGAGAAAAAAAAAATTCGATAGAACCATCATGGATCTCATAGATCTACACAATAGATCTAACGAGAAATAAAGTTCTCAATAGATACACTTCTTTAAATATTCGTTCTAATGTGAAAAAATATTCTCAATAGATCCATCATGGATCTAGAGTTTAGATCCAAACTGAGTTACTGGTTCGCCAAACTGAGACATGAAGATGGAAAGTCTCATGAGACTGTAATTTCACCGGATGTTGATCTGTTGCTCCGTTACTGCGTGAATGGGATACAAACCAACAAACACACTTTCGCAATGGGACTACCTGTATATAAGTAGCTTAAGTTACTTTCCGGCCCAACAACAACACGATATAAATGTAGAAAATTATTTCAAGCAAAGTGCTCCCAATTCTGCTATTACTGCATTTTTTTCCAAGCCCTTACGAAACTTGACCACATAGTTATGTACCGTAAACTGCCCTAACTTGGTCCACAAGCCCTACTTTGCCTAGTTATTTTTTGAGTAAACTATAATAGCTATGATTTCCGTACTTGGGGAGCTTTGAAAACTATGACAACGCTAAACGCTTTGGTTCAGTTATAAAGTGTCAGTGCGTGTAAAAATCAAGTTAGGCCTAAGGCATAGGCAAAGTAGGGCTTGTTGGCAAAGTTAGGGCATTTTACGGTACCATTTTGGATAGCTTATAAAACGAGGATGTTATTTCTGTAATTTATACGCCAAATATCATTTACATTTTTTTCCAGTAATTCTCTGCAATGTAAAGGGTACTTGATGATGATGATTTTGTTTTATAACTTGCGATTTATGACCATTTATTTCTGAGTTTATGAAAATGTTGGCCATGAATTTTGTGTGATAGTAATTGATCATTCATCAGCTTTCAGGAAAGTGTCAATTGAGTGCCTAAAATAGAATACATTTTTCACAATTAGCATTTTTCCATCCGAAGAAGGAAAATATCAAAAAAATCTTGAACTGCTACAACTCGAAAACAAACCTTGGTTCACGGGATAATTTTTGTTGCAAATGAGCTCTAGTATAAGCCCCTATCATGGAATAGGTCGAATTACAAATCATCCTGTATATTAGTAGGATTATGTATTGTGTCGTGTTTCATTAGTGTCCCACGTCCAAGCTAAAGATACATATCATCTCCTCGGTTATTTATCAATACTTATGATTATGATAAATAATGTCCTGAAAATAAGCATTTGACTGATGGTCACTCGACCAGTACATTTTTAAATAATGATTATCTTCTCAAATACACGGCTGATAGACACAGGACTCAAACTGCATTGATGTACTGCTTTATTGGAATGCCAAGATCGCCTTCTTAAAGAAAAAATATATGATATTGAGAGTGATATTAGCGACTGAAAGGGGCCGGGCCAGCCGAATTTAAATTACTTATATTTATATATTTAGAGGGTTTAATTTGAAAAGAAAGAAGTACAAGTGTTCTAAATTCGCCGGAGATTATTTCGTACCTAGGATAGGTACTTATAGCTTGCGTGGTTATCCAGTTAAAGCTGTCGATACAGTTTTCAGCCCGGCCCCTTTTAAACCTTAATATCTCGGAAAATATTGGGTTTTAAGATTAAATTAAGCACTATGTACGTGTATTTTACGGAGTACATCCCTTCTGTGGAACCACTTTCTCAGCAAGTTTGGTAGTTGTCGTGGTACAGATGGGGCCGGGCTGAAAACGTCAGGCTGGCCCGGCCCCCTTCAAATGCTTCTGTTTTTTTTATTAGAGCGGTACATTGAAAATGTAGTAAGTACAAATGCTTCTGAAGAGGAGTACATTCGGATAATACATATCTCGCGACCTAAAGCCACCGGGGCCGGGCCAGCCTGACGCACGTCTCCACTCGTGCTCGGATCGTCTAGCGTAGACGCACCTTTAGATTTGCGTTATATCCATAGAGTACATACGGACATAGAGTTGTCAGCTGACCTCACCTTGAAGCGCCGCCGTCTGGTGGGGTAACATCAAAGATACAGCTAACTTATATTAAATAAAACACAAAAATATTTGTTTTACTAGGGCTCGAACTTGGACCCTGCGGTATCTCAGTCCGACGCAAGATGTTTCCTGCCATAAATTTTTCGGAACATTTTTTCATAAAAGTAAAGGTGCGTTCTCACCTGTCTGTCGTTCTGTCTAAGTGCCGTACGTGGCTTGTATATTTAAATGGAGTTCTTCACATACAGCACGGCACGATAAACTGTAATCAAAGACTTTTTTCGAAGTATTTGTTAGCAAGAAACAATAAATTCTTAAGTGCTATGAAACAATTTAGGTGCCGTAAAGTGATTAAATATGATTTACAATTTATTAAAAAAAGTTTGCGTATTCCTTCTAATATCATGAACAGAGTTACCCTAGTATCAATGAGAAAATCTTATTGAAGAACAAATATTATTGCCAATAAGGGTTCTTTGTTTGACTACGGAACCCTAAAAAGAAATAATTGGTAAGAACACGGCGTGGATGTAGATGGTTTTGTAAAACGTACAAGTAATGTATATCGGCGTCACGTCACCCAGTACCACGAGGAAAGAAATTGCGAACAAAAGACATAAACGCGCCGTCTAACACTCTGTTAGGCTAGGCTGGCTTCAATATGCGCTGAAATTGTTTAGCCCTTAGTAGGAAAAAACATTTTCTAAAGAATTCATATTATGATGTCATCAGCATATAGGTAGAAACTCAACCACAGACAACAGTTGCTTCCCCTGTGTTGCTATCTGCTGCCTGGCGGCACAACTATGACCGCGGTTGCGTGCCGCGTGCCGCCGAGCGGCGGAAAATTGTGAAAATAGTTTTTCTTCTTTGTATTTTATTTTCATTTTTTTGCCAAATACATGGAGGAAATATTATAGAGATTATGAACGAATAACAGTTTTGTGTAGGTTTCATGGTAAAATAGCGAGGAATCGTAGTTTAAACGTAGGTAAGTAAATAGAATGGGTGTGGACCATGTTATACAAAGTCTTTGGTGTGGACGCCCATGGCCAAGTGGCGCACTTGACGTCAATTTGACATTTCGACCGAGCGCATTTGAGAGGTGGCCTAATCACACACATCACCTACAGACAAAGTGGTACCCAATCAACTCAGCCTACCGCAGTCCACTGCTGAACTTAAGCCTCTCCCAAGTTGCGCTACAACAATAAGTCCTTCGCCTTACCTTTAGGCATGGCAAAGTGCTCCAATCTTACCCTAATACATATAATAAATCAAAAACATACATCACACGAACACAATTAGACTATACATAGATAGATAGAGTTTATTTATTGTATGCACCACAAAGAAAAGATAAAGTGAATAATTAAAAATGATGTCCTCCCGGCCGAATTTCGGTCACGACGGCCAATTTCAACGGAGACTAGTCATCTACGCGGGACGTAATTATAGTGCACAAGTGTGTGCGCAAACACACTACGCGGGACGTAATTATAGTGCACAAGTGTGTGCGCAAACACAGGTGCACTCTCTATTCCCTCACTCTCATAATCCGATGGGACGGCAATACGACACGACCGGAGAGAGATCAGACGCAGGACCGACGCGGCAACGGCTTTCGTATTACGTGCTCTCCAAAGCACGGGGTTGTAGCACCGCCAACTTCCCGACTCCGGGCTGCTACTGAGAAATTTTCTTGACAGAAAATCTTCAATATAACACTTTTTTCCCAACCCGGGAATCAAACCCAGGACCCCACGCTTAGCAGTCGCGCCTGCGACCACTAGACCAACGAGACAGTCAAAGTACAAACATTAGCACAGTACAACAAATGGCGGTCTTATCGCTTACAGCAATAGGTACCCACTTTATTATTAAAAAAAAAACAACAGATTATAGTATTAGAATATCTATCTGGAGGTACTTAGCGCAACGTTACGTGCTGTAGTAAAACGAAGGGTTAATGTTTTTACGAGCTCTACACAGACTGTAAATAAATTCACCTGCTCCGATGAAAAATAAAAATACCCAGAGAAAAACAGTGCGGGGACACCGTGGGAGTTAAGTTGTTTTTTGCGAGCATCGATTAGATAATCGGTTACATCGATCGTATGCGTACATGTTAGTAGATGGGACACGTATCTATGCTTATAAAAACGTGCTTTTGAACATACAAAGCTCGTGTACTCCAGTTTTTAGCAAAAAAAAACATTAACCAAAATCTCATATCTTATCAGTTTATGGTGTATTAGAGAATAGGCCTCCTAGGCCTGTTATCTTTGACTATATACTTAATCAAAGCCTGTAATTATCTCTAGGATTGGAAGAAGGCATCAGAGAAGCTTCCTAGAGAAGGAGCTGTAGGAAACTTCTCTGGCGGTTCCCTTTGAGCCTGTTACAGAGTAATCTTTACTCAAAAACTGGTCGTATGCTCAGTTTGACAAACGCTTTCCATCTCCAGTTTTTTTTTACATACATTGTATTTTTTTTAGAGGATGTTTTTTCACACAAATCCAGACCACCATAACCAGATTATGATGTTTCAGCTGAGCAGTGGATAGGATACTATTACCATATTTCGACACTCACAATAGATCACCTCTCCTAGCTCAAAGATCATGTGTATGTTATCTTTACGTTTTTTTAAACGCCTATAGCCTATACAAAGTCCAAACCTATCCGACCAGACATTCGTCTCTGCTCGCGCAAAACAACCATATACTTGGAACCCTTTTTTAAGTGCGGCCCGTTCGATTTACGAGCGCGCCTTTACGATTATGTCAAACTCTGTTAACACGCCCTGCAGGTGCGCCCCTCTCGACAGATTAGTTTTAATCCTACAGGAATTTGCTGTGAAGGTATATACGTATGACACTCCGACACCCGTACCTTTGACAGAGTGGAAACTTGGTTTTTAGGGTTCCGAAGTCCTACAAGGAACCCTTATAGTTTCGTCATGTCCGTCAGTCTGTCCGTCTGTCCGTCTGTCCGTCTGTCCGTCTGTCCGTCTGTCCGTCTGTCCGTCTGTCCGTCTGTCCGTCTGTCCGTCTGTCCTAATCCTTTACCGCTTAATAACTTCTACAGTTATAAACATAAGTAAATGAAATTTTGACAAAAAATGGAATAGATATAGATCTCAATTTTAAAAGAATAAAAAAATCTTGATTACGTATTTTAGGGGTGGCGCCCATACATGTGAAATGGCGATGAAAATATTTTTTTCGCTGCACCCCCTCGTGTGGGGTATCGTTGAATAGGACTACTAAAATGAAGGTAATGTTTCATACACAACTTTTTTATCAGGTGTACCCTCTGTGAAATACAGTTCGCCAAAGTGGTTTGCAATGTGTGTCCCCCCCTGCCATTTCTAAACTATGCAACGTAGAAACTTATAGGTAGTCTTCAACATTGATAGACCTTTATAAAAACTCTCTTTTAAAATTATTTCGAGTATAATGTGATTATAAATTTTTGAGTTATAGTGAGAAAACTGAAAAATACTTAAGACGTCCTAGTTCATAGGTCATTGACCTTAGAGAAAAATGATCATAGCAAATAATTCTCCTTTAGTTACTTTCTATTTAAAAAAATCACAAAAAGAAACACACTTCTTAAATTTAGCTTCACAAATTTAGCACTAGGTGGCGCTGTTTGCAAAAACTAAAATAGCAATTATTAATATTCGATTTGATTTGGTTGTAATTAGACCTACTTAAGGAACCCTATAATACTGAGCATGGCCCGACATGCTCTTGGCCGGTTTTTTGAAAGAAAAGCTTCGTTAAGACAGCAGTTTTCGTTTTCGTGAAGGATGTATGAATGAAGGAAAAGTTGTAAATCATATGTACAGTCAGCCAGTTATATGTAAAATCTGCGATATCAAGGGCTCTTCAAAATTGGCATGTGGTAGCCGCACCGCACCGCGTCTATTCGAATGGACTTCTAGTATTTATATGAAACACGACAGCGATGCGACTGGCAGAAGCCAATTTGAAAGAGCACTTTACCGTGAACATTCCGCAACACATTCCGATTGTTATAAACAATCAGGTAGTGCCTCATGCGAACACCGCCAAATATCTGGGAATGACCCTTGACGCAAAACCACGCTGGAAAGCACACGTCAAGAAGAAGCGAGGTGTAGCGACACACCTGCCGAGAGTAGCGTGGCCGACACTTCAGCCGCTGAACCGGTCGTAGTATTCGTTTGGCATGACACACCTAACGCGCCGAACGTTCGGCTTTACGCGGCGTCTTGTTCAGCGCGCTACGTGACGGAAAATTACGTGGCGTCGTCGTCGGTCGGTGTCGTAACTTAAATGAAAATGGGAATTTTAGACAATCAAAAATATTTCAAAACAAGAATATCATGAGAATATAGTATCATCATCACAAGAACATAGTGTCATCCATAGAAATATAACACATGTCTATGGTGTCTGTATGAAAAAATGAAAATAGTTTTTTTTTGGCATAGTTCAATCATATTTTTTTTATAAATTGCGGTTGAATTTCGACCATTGGGCGTTCTCTCGTAATTAATTTGGGCTGTAGTGGTATTTTGAGTATTACCCTATTACAATATTTTAATATGATTATTTGATACCCCAGTAATAGCAGTGATAGCCTAGTGGTTGAACGCTTGCCTTCCATAAGGGAGGGTGTGAGTTCGATCCCGGGCCGCACCTCTGACTTTTCGAATTCATGTGCAGATTTATATTCGATTATCACTTTCTAGGAAAACATCGTGAGGAAACCTGCACACCTGAGAGTGCTTCATACAGTTCTCAATGGTGTGTGTAGTCCGCCAACCCACACTAGGCCAGCGTGGTGGACTAAGGCCTTAGCCTTCTCGTACTTAGAAGAGGCCCGTGCCTAGCAGTAGGACAGTAATGGGCTGATTATGTTTTATGTAATGATTCCCCAGTACTATAAACAAACTACCACGTACTGTTCTACTCTCGTGCACATTTTAATATAGTCAGAAAAATATTTAATAGTACATTATGATACAAGTGAGCTAAGTTGACTATTATACTAGAGGCTGGATTGCAGCCCGAGCCGAAGGCGAGGGCGTAATGGAGCCGAGAGTATAATAGTCAATGCTCACGCGTGTCATACGACGTTTTCCAACACACTTGCGAGGAAAAAAACATAAATTACACATTTTAGACAAATATTGAATTTGTGAAAAATGATAAAAAAGGCGCGCGGACCGCGCGGTGACATACAGCTATGCGCGCGCAGGTGGTCGAAGGAAACCGCCATACAGCCTAATAAGGAAATATTATAAATTGTTTTTTTTTATTTATAACACAAATTAATATTAATTTGTTGACAAAAATTAATAATTTGATGAAATGAAATGTTTATACAGCATATTTTAATTAATACAGTTGATTTATTCCCAAAAATGTTTAATTTAGTTCAGGCATAAAAACTCTTTGCTGCGATTTAAAAATAAACTGTAAAGTAAAAAGCACTAGTGCGATAATATAATGAAAAAAGCACGCGTGCGTTATAAGCCACATTATGAACCTAAAAGCGATGCAATAAGAGCCACTTTACGAGCAAGTGTGTCGAAAAATAAATAAAAGTCCCTAAAACTGTGTTTTTTATTCGATTTGATGGTTGTTTGAGAAATGATTCATCAAGATAATGAGCTTTCGCGCTGCTGATCATCCGAGGTTATAGCTATTCGAGATTTTGATGCATCGAGGCAGTGACTGTCGTGCTCATAATTTATCGATTTTAATTACTATCGAGTTAACGTTTTCGAGCAAGTGTTATTCGATCCTACGGCATTTGATTTCAAGTAGAGAACCCGACCCACCACACACCCTGAGTTAGGTAATCCTGTAAAAACCCCCAGCTAATCATCATTTCATATAGTTGTGTTAGTTTAGTATTCTCAGCTTTGTCAAGATATGGTCGACGATGGAGCGGGCAAACCTATTAGGTGCCGATTCACTCCAGCTTTAAAGGCGTTAGGGTTGTAAATGCTCGGAAATACAGATCATCATCATCATCATTTCAGCCGAAAGATATCCACTGCTGGACATAGGCCTACAAAAAAAAAAAAAAAAAAAAGATGGCAGAACAAGCGCATGGAGCTCTTGCGCACACTCTCCAAAGTACAGCCTGTAGAACACCGACAAACAAGCAACAGTGCGTCTATGGGCTAAGCTTTATACTTTGTAGCTTAGATTTTACTAGCAGTTCATCACCAATTAGCCATTAACTAATGCACATAAGAGAAAAGAAGACTACGACTATTTGCTAATATGTTTATTAAACTACCACATAAACAGAGCTTTACCATTACCACTAACACAAGAAGTCCAGCCGCCATTTACCACAAACAGGAAAAACCGATCCTTCTACGAATAGCCTTTAACAAAAATAAATCAAACCGCACAGTCCAGTTCGCGTGACCTTGTCGCGGAGCTTTACCGGCCGGAAGTTTGCCCACCGACTGCGCGGGCGCAGCGGACCGCGGGGTGACACGCAGCGGACGCGTGGGGCAGAGGGGGGCAGGATGTGGTCACGCACATTCGCGCGAGATCGTATCGCGGCCGCCGGGGAGCGCCTCACGCGAGTCCACGGAGAAACTTCGTAGCAGTGATGTGATCGAATGGTATTGTCGATAGATCGATAAACCGGGTATCAAATGTTAGGCACGTATTACAGAAGTTTCCTCAAGTACAGTTTAAACTTCAATCACCTGATCACTACTTAGGGATATAATCGTTACTTGAGTATCGGTCTTATTCCAATACGGTAATTTTATAAACTTTAATTCAACAACACGAATTTTACCTGAAATAGAATATAAATCTCTACTCAAGCGTAGTCTGGACCACACTAGAGTGATTACAGATCAAATCTCTGCTCAAATACCGAAACAGGGACAGTATAAAATAAAACTAAACTCAGCTGAACTGTGATCAATAAATCTCTGCTTGAGGAACGTTCTAAAGTCAAAGCTCAACTCAAAACTAGTTTTAAACAGTGCACACTACGTGGTGAGGTCTTCAACCAGTGCGTCCTGCCAGTCATGACTTACGGTGCCGAGACGTGGACACTGACAGTTGGGCTAGTCCACAAATTCAAAGTCGCTCAGCGAGCTATGGAGCGAGCTATGCTTGGAGTTTCTTTGAAGGATAAAATCCGTAACGAGATTATCCGGAGAAGAACCGGAGTGACCGACATAGCTTGTAGGATCGGATCAGTAAGCCGAAGTGGCAGTGGGCTGGCCATGTCTGTCGAAGGACCGATGGCCGTTGGAGCAGACGAGTCCTTGAGTGGAGACCGCGAATCGGCAAACGCAGTGTAGGGCGCCCCCCTGCCAGGTGGACCGACGACCTAAAGAACGTGGCTGGGGGGGACTGGATGCGGAAGGCAGAGGACCGAGCGTTGTGGCGCAGCTTGGGAGAGGCCTATGTCCAGCAGTGGACTGCGATAGGCTGAGTTGATTGATTGATTGACACTACGTGGCTACGCGTCAGCTGCGCATCGTCAGCTATGCGTCGGCTACGTGTCAGCTACGCATCGACTACGCGTTGGCTACGCGTATGCTTCTAATCATGTGATACGTATAATCCCATGAATTGACTCTTATCATCAGAAACGCTGAGTACGCTAAATTAAGTATAACATTGTAGCATATACATAAATACGTACGCGCGTACAGACGGATTCGACGCCGTCTGGCGCAAGAAGTCCGCCTCACTACTGCGCAGGCTGCGCGGCAGCCACAACACCATCCTGCACATGATAGCCGCCCGGGCTGATAGTCCGCTTGTGTGGGCGCTAGTCGACCGGACCAAATCCCTTTTAGTTATTAAGTACTAACATAGGTTAAGTTATATGTTACTAACACATTGGATCCATCGTTATCTTAAATAAATAAAAATAAATAAATAAACAGCAGGTTACTAGTGGTTTGCAATTTTGCATGATATTGGTGTAGTTTCAATTGTCCATGTACAGTCGACCTTACGTCAGTGATAACAATTGAATTACGAAAACTGCCCTTACTTGCTTACGAAATAAAGATGCTGCCTAGGTCAAACTGTTGCCATTGACGTGACGTCGACTGTACAGAAGGACTAAGCTGTGTCTAAGATTATTGAGCCAATTTAATATGTAACCTAGGTTTTAGTTATTTTTTATTTATTCTTTATATCTAATAGGCTTGCGTTTGACCGCCATCTTCCAATCTAGCTGTAGTTTCCATCAACACATTCAGTTCATATCATATTGAATAATCTCGTGCATCAATATCGATATCCGACACATCACTAGCGGATGCGGCGCGCGCGCATGAAAGGCACGTCGGCGTCGCGTCGCCTCCCGCGAGTGTCGCGGTGTTAATACCGCGGTACGGTACCATAGTACCATCGGTCATTACGATGCCACCTGGTGGCCGCGGACGCATGGATAGACTGCAAAACTCCTGATAAAGAAAATTGCAGTAATTATATTATTATTTGTAACGCATCCGAAGCGAAGTCTATAGATATAATTTGGCTAAAAGGCTATACGCCCAAAGTACCGTAAAAGGTAAAAGAAAAAAATACATTAATGGCATCATGCATAGACAACAAATAGAATTATTTTATTTAAAAGAAACCGAGATAATGCTTATAAATACTTATTTTTTCAACAGACTTCTACAACTAAAGTTAATGTGCTGAAAAATCGTAGAAAATTAATTTACTTAGATTACTGAAGATCACATTCTTAAACGCTTGAATTTTTTTTACAGATGATTTCGCCTTTATTCAAATATCAGCCAATAGCGGTATGTAACACAAAAAATAAACAAAAATATTGAAGTTCCGTTTTTTTTTTCATAAATCATGTCATCACACAGAAACTAGAACCTTCAGCTTACAGTGACGCGGGCTATAAAATAACTGGTAATGCGGCCACCTGTTGCCGTCCGGTCGTTATTTCGTAACAAAACACCCGGTTGATTCCGTTGCGAGTTGATTTAAGAACTCCAGTTGTTGATGGGTGTATTGCGGTAAAATGTTTAATTATTTATTAATTTTGTTATTTATTAAAAGATTGTGTATGATGTTATTGTGTTTAGTAATTATAACGTGGAGATTATATCCTACTAATTTATAAATGTGAAAGTTTGTCAAGATGTTGGGATGTTTGTTACTTAATCACACTGAAACGGCTTAACGGATTCGAATTAAATTTGTCACACAGATAGATAATAACCCGGATTAAAATATAGGCTTTTTATCCCGGAAAAATAAACAGTCCCGAGGGATGCGTGGTAAGACTTTCTGTGATAAGCGGGGGAAAGCTTCGAGCAAAGTCTACTTTCTAATAATTTATCGAAATGCAAATAAACTCACAAGCGATCTACTTACTATATATATGTATGTTAAGTTAGAGTTATAAACAAATTCAAGAAAGTACCTAGTTACTTATTAACAAACGTAGACGATAAATAAATAATAATAATATTGTAAAAGAGAATAAATTACGAAAGTGTTTATCGATCAAGATACTGCTGATTGTGTCGATTTCACATCTGACATGCTCGATTACGACATAATTTTAATAATAATAATAATATATATATCACCGGTAGCTTGGACCCTGTTCCTGATGCCGGTGAGCTACTGTTTTTATATATTTTTAAATGTTTTTATTTCTTGTTTTTTGTAAAAATATTTAAAAATGTAAAAAAAAATGCAATATAATGAATAAATGGAATAATAATATTAATTATCCATGAAAAACTTCTACCGATTAACATGGATATTATTTGAAAATGAACGCATACAAAAACGTATCGAAGACCCCAATTTCTGAATAATTACCATTGAAATAAATCCCCCAAAAATACAAACAAACAAAATCAACACGCGTAAATAAAAAAGAATAGTGATGTTCCCTTCATCCTTAATTCCCGCGCACCAAATTAGGGCAGCACGCATCCCAATCGATAACGCGTGATTATCGAGTATGGTCGCGAAACGCACGAAACGACGCGACGTCTCCCGCGGCGGCCGCCCGCGGCCCGATAGGGCCGATACCCAACGGCCGCTTGACAGACCCAACGACCTGTCTGACAGAACCGGCGGATAATTTGGGCATTATGTATTAGGGGAGTAGGTATTATTATTGTACTCAGTTATTATTATTGTGGAAAGTAAGCGGCTTTGCGATGTGTACTTTATAGTTTTAGTTAAATTGCTGCTGTTATTTATTTTGTGTGATGGGCTAGAAACTGGATACCATATTCGCATGTAAGGGTTTGAAGAGATCAAAGTAGAATAATGCTCATGAAATTTATAATATTCAAGTTTTTAATGTAGACGGATTTCTAAACGATTTAGGAAACACGAGCTTCAAAGTTCTTCTAATAAACATTTGAATTGCTTCTACTTAATTAGAGTAAATTAACGAGACGTTTCATTCCTTAAACAGAAATTTATGGACGGTAGGGAACCGTGTATGGTATCGATAGTTTCGAAATGAAATCGACCCCGGGCGCATTCGTATCGGCTGAATAATTTACTGCGATTTGATTGGTCATCACGACCGCGCTATTTGCATAATTGCCCATTAGCAAGTTTTTGTTTACAGCCAACTACGAGTTGGACAAAGCAGTCGTGTGTAGCCCGGGGCTCTACCGTTTGGGGGTAGGCATTTGCATTATTTTATTCAGAACCCTTCGTCGACAGTTAAGTTTAAGCGAGGTGAAACGCGGGTTAAAAGGACCTTTTCCTTTAAGATTATTTACTCTACACCAAAATTGTGAAATAGCAAAACGTGCTCCTTCGAAAATATCAAAAAATTTGTACATCCCAATTCGCAAGCAAGATTAACAAAACCCAACTGGATCATCAATATGGGTCCACAAAATTCCGTCTCAAATAACTTCAGCAGCCTCTCGTTTGTACGTAAACACGCAAAATCCCTGTGAAGGTACGGCCGCGGTCTCTAGACATGTGCGGGACATAAATTTGGCGAGCGTTACGTAGGTACAGACCGGCCGCTATGTGCCGCAATACATAAGGCGTACCTATGTACGGAGCAACACGGGCGTCACTTATCCGCGCAGAGGATGCGGTGGCCGTCCGATCGCCCCCCAGTGGGTGAGGGGTGGCCCCCCACCCCCCTCGCGATTCATTAAGGCGGCCGCGCCCGACGCGGCGGACGGTCGCGGAGTCTCCGTGAATTCAAATTAGAGGCGGCTCGGACGTCGTGTAATAGAGATGCGGCTCAACACCGTCAACGAAGCTGCTGTGTCGATAATGAAGGCAACATATTCATCAATATTATAATATTGAATATACCCAGAATTTTATCTGAACATTTAACACAAAATTAAAGATTTAATACAAACATTTGCTTTCTTACTGCTCAACAATGCTTTCAAGAATTAGTTTTTTGCTATCATACAGATTTTCAACAGCTAAACGAATATGTAACCCTTCTAATTACTACTATGGATGGATGGAACAATGACATTCTGTTTTCGATCCTGGGTATTTAGTCTACTTTAACTACCTTAATTTAGACATCGGCATTTGCAAGCAGGATAACAGTAAAATAAAAAGCGAATATTAGATAAGATCGACTATTGTTATCATAGATTTCCTTATAAAAGTTATCAAGTCCATAAAAACAAAAGAAAAACTTTTTATCGACATACAAGTTTAGTCACATCACTGCCGCCCCTTTGTCTCGACAAGACAGACGCGCAGCACGGGGCGCGGGGGAACGCCGGGCGCGCAGAGGGTGGTCCAGCACGTGCCGGACGGAAGTCGCGCCCCGCGGCCGTACCGCGCTAAATGATTCAAAACTCGCCCGGACTCCGGACCTGCAAGATTTATGCCCCTACCCCAACCCTAGATTAAAGATGTCGCGCCTTTATTGAAATACCCTAAAATATTCGCGAGTAGAAACACCCGACTCGATGCTCGATGCGCCCCATTCATTCATTTTCAGTTCACGTACTCATTTCATTCGCTCTTTATTGTTTGTTTTTCGGTCTGTTTATTGTGGGGACTGAGTTTACTTGTTAATTTTTTCTTTGCTCATAGCAATTTGTATAAAAATGAATATATTTTTTGTATACATGTACCTATGTATGCAGCTTTATGTAAGTAAAGTAGCTCTCATTAGCGTGAAGTATACAGTTGCATTTAACTTTGTAATACACGCTGAAAATTTAGTCGTTTCGAAAACGTAGAGGGGTCATTGTATTCATCATTACGAACAACTTTTACAATGAAACAAATCCTGAAATCGCAAAAAATAGTATCAGCTGATCCCTTCATTTTGTCGATTTATGTAAACACAAATGCAAATCATGGTTAGTCCCATTGTTAAATTAGTTTGTAATAATGAGTACAATGACCCCTCTTTGTTTTCGAAACGACTAAATTCTCAGTGTGTATATTAATAAAATGGTTGCTTTTAGTTTAAAATTGACGAGAATAGTATCGAACGAAGTCAATAAAAACTTACTTTTGTAAAAATTACCTTTGTTACTCCGAACAACATGCACCATCCGCACGTGACATAAATCCAATAAATAGAGAGCTACATACAAAACAGTCATACCGGTCATATCGATATTGATTTCATATTTTCGATGGCAACAGTATCACGTGTCAAACAGACAGGTATATTTTTATTACTTTAGACCAGCGGTTCTCAAACTTTTTTGGTCACGGAACCCTTTTGACAAGCAAAATACTTGACGGAACCCTACAATAAAACAATAGTTTTTAAAAGTGTATTCTTTATTATATAAGCATAATAAAAGTACAATGTAAAAGTTACTAATTATTACTTACTTTAACCACATGCCAAGTACAATAATAGAAGATATTAAAAATGAAAAAATCTTAACTAATGGGAGGTATGAAACTGTTTTTTATTTTTCATCAATTGGTTGATATCAGGTTTGATAGAAGACATTTGAAGTCTCATATCAGGTTCGGCGTCCAGTCTATTGCGATATTTTGTTTTCGTGGCTGCATAGGTTGAGAATCCTGTTTCGCACAAATATGTTGTTGGGAACGGGAGAAGAATATTCAGAGCCATTCTGCCAAGCATTGGATATTCATCACGGATTCTGCACCAAAAATCGTTGAGAGGCGTCGTTTTGAACAGTGACTCCATACTTGTGTCTGATGACATTTCTAAAAGAGATTCATATATCTCGTTTGACATACTTTCGGGCTTTTGCAAGTTGGGTAAAAAAGGATTATGAATCCATGAATTCAGCTTCATTTTTGTATTATGTTCTTCGGGAAAATACTTTACAAAAAAGATGCGCGCATCGAAGTGAGATATTGGACCAATTCTTCAAACACATCATCTTGAAACATTTCCGAGTCGTTATCGCTAACAAACTCACTGAGTGACGTAAAGCTTTCTATTTCTCTCTTACCAACGCAAATAATCCAAAAATCTAATTTTCTTTTGAAGGCAGTTATTTTGTTATAGGCCTGGAACACTGTTGTCTGTTTACCATGCAATGATAAATTCAATTCGTTCAGTTTTTGAAAGATATCCGCCTTAAAGACAATCGGAACAACCAAGTTTTATCATACAAACGGTCTTTCAAATTAAAAGAAACTGTATCTGCTGAAAGAAACATTTGTAACTCGGCTCTAAGTTCAAATAGCCTTGTTAAAGTTTTACCCCGAGACAGCCATCGCACTTCTGTATGGAGCAGCAGTGTTTTATGTTTGCTGCCATAATCTTCACACAATAATGAGAACAATCGGGATTGTAGTGGTCGTGATTTGATAAAATTAATTATTTTTACCGCTTCATCCATAACTAATTTTAGATTTGACGGCATTTGCTTCATCGCAAGTGCTTGTCTATGCAGAATACAATGGCTGGAACTACAATTAGGCGCTTTACTTTTTATTCGTGATACTGCTCCTGCTGTTTTACCTGTCATCGCCTTGGCCCCATCTGTACAAATGTCAATGCAATCGTTCCAACTAATATTATTTTCTTTAAAAAATATGTTTATTTTATTAAAAAATTCTTCCCCGGTAGTGTTTGTGGGCAGCGGTGAACACATAAGCATGTCTTCTTCAAAAGAACGTTCATATGGATATCTCACGATAACCAGCAAGATAGCCAGACCAGTGACATCAGTTGACTCATCCATTTGCAAGGCGAATCGTGTTTTTTGTAGACGTGCAACTAGTTCTTGTTTGACGTAGCTTGCCAGATCATGGATTCGCCGTGAAACAGTATCGTTTGATAGCGGTACAGTAGAAAGATGCTTTGCAGATTTTTCATCGAGCATACATTTTGTTATGTCTAACACACATGGCTTTATTAAATTCTCAGCGATAGTGTGCGCTTCACCTGCTTGTGCAATGCGATAGCTAACTAAATATGATGCCTCCGTGGCCTTTTCATTGATAGTTTGTGTTACATGCATCATATTTTTTTGACTTTCCAATAACTGTTCTTTTTTACGAACAAAAAATTCTTTATTCTTGTCTTTAGACTCGGGGTGTACAGTTTCTAAATGTCTGCGTAATTTGGCAGGTGCCATGGAACTATTAGGAAGCAGTTTACTACATAACATGCAGAGAGGTGAGCCGTTGGAATCAACAAATCCGAAACTGATATATGATTCATCATACTTCCTTTTTTTCGTCTTTGAAACCGTGGAGCTTGACGTCGTGGCATCATCGTCTGGATCGGTAATTGCTGTATTCTCCGCGCGTACTGCTTTTGAACATTCAGCGTCATTAGAAGATGTCGTTGCAATACGTATAACACCTTTAAGCCAACGTTCCATTCTTCTTTATTAATAATGTTACACGTTAGGATGGTAGGGTCAAAATAATGCACAATCGTTACTGCGTTTATGAGACAAAGTTTAGTCCAAAGAAGAAATGTACAAAACTGATACAATCAGAATACAGCGGGCAGTAGAACTTACAAGAAGGCAGCAGGCTAGCCAGCTTGTAAGTAGGTAGGTACGAACTTATCGCTCCGAACGCTAATCGTCAACTGACTGACGAGGCGCGACTTTTTTTATATAATAGCGCTTTTATACTTAGTCCTAGACTCGAACTCGAACATTCTCAAAAATACTCGAGTCGGCGCCTTTGATAAACAAAAAGCGGAAATAAAAATATAAATACAAAAAAATGCGTTGTAAACAATCTCGACTTTATGCTTTTGAAGATAGAGCCGAAAGTCGCTTGTTCACAACTATAGCGTCTAATTCAGAGGCGGCTTTTATCAAAGGGACTGCGCGCTCACAAGTATACGCGCGGCGGGCGGATTCAAAACGTTCGACGTGTTTTGTTTTTTTTTTCTAAATTCTTGCGGAACCCCTACAGGGGTATCGCGGAACCCTAGGGTTCCGCGGAACACACTTAGAGTACCGCTGCTTTAGACAATCGAAAAAACAAAGAGATGAGATAATTATGGGTGATGATATGTACTTATGTGTCACACATGTTCATACTATGTTCTGTTATTGTATTAAACGGGTAAATTCTTTTTGAGTCACGGTAAAACATTGGAAAAAAAAAACATACTTTCAGAAACACACGACGTTACATAGGTAATGGTGCCGATTCTCTTGTCACAAAATTCTCTAAACTAGACTAAAAATCACCTAAATTTAGTTTAGTCCTGTCAAACGACGTTTTCTATTCTGAAATTCACTTTAAAACTAATTTTTGGTTTGACAGGACCAAAATTAGTTTAGTTATTTAACTTAGTAAAAATTGACATTTTGCTATTCTGTAATTGACGTTTTTCACCTAATATTAGAAATGTCAACCTAAATCTGACTATTTTTAGAAGGCATCAAAATACATGTCGACTATAATTAGTTATCAACAACTAAAATTGCAAAGCTTATTTTATTCATTTTTATAGTTTTTAGGTAGTTTAAAATAAATAATGGATGCCTACTATGTGGTTGCAGCTGTTGTAGATTCAGCAGAAAGGTAAATTGTTCATAGAAATATACAATGAAATTTATAATTTCGACAAGAAGAGGTACCTATATAATAAAGGTTAAGACGTACATAAATCCGTACAATGGGAAAAAAAAATCTATGTTTGACATTCAAGTCTATCATTTTATGCTAATATGTGTCCCTAAAAAGCCTGAATTCACAAATTTTCCCTGTTTTGGGGAGAAAGTCTCCAAGTTTGTAATCAGTGTTGCCAGGTCCAATTTTCAAAATCCGGGAGGCTTATTATGTAAAAAGCGGGAGATGTATTGAGGAACAATGGAAAAAATCGGGAGATTATGTTTTTCAACAAAAATCAAAGTTTTTGAAGTAATCCCGGTATTACATTTTGCTAACATTCCAGCTATAATATTAAAATCAAAGCAGTTTGATATTTTACTGCACTGTGTAACAAGTGACGGAAATATTCAGGGCAGCAACTTATCCGTCCGTTTCATTTTATGCAGTTTTTTTGCCAGGTTTTGATCTTATTCCTATTATTAGCTTTATACAGGGATTGTAAAAAATCGGGAGATCTTTGTCGAAAATCGGGATACCGGGAGATTTTTAGGAAAATCTGTGAATTTCCCAGAAAATCGGGAGACCTGGCAACAATTTTTGTAATCCTGCGTGGTACTTTTTGGCTTATATTCTAATTTATTCAACTTTTATGAGAAATTTCGTGTCCTGGGTGCTAGAACTTTTTAACCACGTCTTTAAAAAGGGAAATTCCAGCTTTTTAAATTAAAGAAATAGTTTATTATTGTGATTGCCCATGGAATTCAAAGGTCCTTGCGTTTTTTGCAAATAGCTCTGTTTCTCGTTGTTTAAGATATACAATATGATACGCTGCAATAATAACAATATATCTCCTTTGATAGGTACTCTTGTGCCCGTATTACAGAAGGTTCCTCAAGTACAGTTTAAACTCCAATCACCTGATTACTACTTAAGGATAGAATCGTTACATGAGTATCGGTCTTATTCCAGAACGGTAATTATTATAAACTTTAATTCAACAATAAAACACACGAATTTGACCTGAATTAAAATAGAAATCTCTACTCAAGCGTAATCTGGACCACACTAGAGTGATTGATTAAAGATCAAATCTCTGCTCAAATACCGAAACAGGTGACAGTATAAAATAAAGCTAAACTCAGCTGAACTGTGATCAATAAATGTCTGCTTGAGGAACGTTCTAAAATCAAAGCCCAACTTAAAACTAGTTTTAAACAGTGATCAACGCTTGAGTATCGTTCTGTAATACGGGCCGTAGAAAATAATAACCTAGCTCTTTAATCTGATCACATTATTCCAATTTATATATTTTATTGAAAATATAAAACAAAAATGTACTTTATTTCGTGACATGATTTTTTCTTCTTAATTTTAATGATAAACTAATAATTCCAAATATAATTATTATTTAATTTCCTTGTTTTTGTGAACTTTCGGTCATTCCATTCACTCTTTAATAAAAAAATTAAGATGTACTGGTAACACCGCCAATTCAACTTAGATGCGTCAAACTCAATTATTAGAGCTGTCAACAAGTTTTCTAAAATAAGAAAAAGATAATCACAGAATAAGTTTTATGATTTTCTAAACTAAAATTTGTAAATTTTAGTTATTGTTAGGTTTAGGTGGGTGTACAAGAGAATCGGCACCAATATAGAAGTTTTATAAAACTTGTTTTAGTATTGTTTTTTTTGTATTTTTTTATTGCTTTTTATGGTTCCGTAGTCCTACAAGGAACCCTTATAGTTTCGTCATGTCCGTCCGTCTGTCCATCTGTCCGTCTGTCCATCTGTCCGTCTGTCCGTCTGTCCGTCTGTCCGTCTGTCCTAATCCTTTACCGCTTAATAACTTCTACAGTTATAAACATAAGTAAATGAAATTTTGACAAAAAATGGAATAGATATAGATCTCAATTTTAAAAGAATAAAAAAATCTTGATTACGTATTTTAGGGGTGGCGCCCATATATGTGAAATGGGGATGAAAATATTTTTTTCGCTGCACCCCCTCGTGTGGGGTATCGTTGAATAGGTCTACTAAAATTAAGGTAATGTTTCATACACATACATAACTTTTTTATCAGGTATACCATCTGTGAAATACAGTTCGCCAAAGTGGCTTGCAATGTGTCCCCCCCCCCCCTGCCATTTCTAAACTATGCAATGTAGAAACTTATAGTCTTCAACATTGATAGACCTTTATAAAAACTCTCTTTTAAAATTATTTCGAGTATAATGTGATTATAAATTTTTGAGTTATAGTGAGAAAACTGAAAAATACTTAAGACGTCCTAATTCATAGGTCATTGACCTTAGAGAAAAATGATCGTAGCAAATAATGCTCCTTTAGTTACTTTCTATTTAAAAAAATCACAAAAAGAAACACACTTCTTAAATTTTGCTTCATAAATTTAGCGCTAGGTGGCGCTGTTTGCAAAAACTAAAATAGCAATGATTAATATTCGATTTGATTCGTTTGTAATTAGACCTACTTAAGGAACCCTATAATACAGAGCATGGCCCGACATGCTCTTGGCCGGTTTTTTGTTTAATCATGATGTTTCATAATGTTATAGCTGGTTTTTTACCGTGGAAATAAATGCTTTTTCTTTCTTTCTTTATAGTTATCACGTCGTTATAGGCGGGCCGTGTCTCGGAACATGTTAAAATAAACGCTCATTCCTTGCCTACAACAAAAAATTATTTAAAACTAGTACGTTTACCTAAAATTACATTGTTTTTGGAAAACAGAACCTTAAACAAATTAGTTTATTAGCACGAAGTTGGCAACAGTGATCAGTTGGCCTCACAATCGAACAAAGTTTGTCGTAAACTTCGCGGCGCCAGAGCTGGGGCCAATATGCAAATGTGAACTTTCCCTCTTTCGGAGGGCGGGAGGGCGCATTGACTGCACTTGGCCGATTTACGGCACTCCCCGGCTTTCAAATTGAAACTTACTACAGTTCGTGGACCCATACATATTTTTTTTAAAGATGACAAGGTTGTGTGTGTGGATGTGATATTTTTTGCTACATTTTGACGCATCGATATTTTTGGGTACCATAATCGATAGACATATTATTATTAGTAAACAAGTATTTTCTCGAATGAATTTACTTTGTTACTGTTAAAAATATAAACCACTGGGGTAGGTGAAATCTCAGACCAAAAGTATAAGATAGACGGAGCGCGTAGTACTAGTGAATGAAGCCAGAAAAGGGAATACAAAATGGCAAAGGGTTACCTACTATTCCAACCACAGTGTTCGCGAGCCGCGGTCGGGAGCGTCAATTTTATTCTTTTAGTTTGAGGATTAGGCGTAGAACTAGCGAATGAAACCAGAAAAAGGAATACAAAATGGTAAAGAAGTACCTACTATTCCGCCCAGGGTTCGCAAGTCGCATTCTGGAGCATACGTCTAATCCTCAAACTAAAAGAATAAAATTGACGCTCTCAACCGCGGCTCGCGAACACTGTGGGTGGAGTAGTAGGTAGTCCTTTGCCATTTTGTATTCCTTTTTCTGGCTTAATTCGCTGGTTCGGCGCGCTCCGTCTATCGCTTTCTTTTCATCATCATTTCATCATTTCAGCCGAAAGACGTCCACTGCTGGACATAGGCCTCCCCCAAGCATCGCCACAACGACCGATCCTGTGCCTTCCGCATCCAGCAGATTCCCGCGACCTTCACCAGGTCGTCGGTCCACCTTGTGGGGGGCCTACCCACGCTGCGCCTTCCAGTACGCGGTCGCCACTCCAGAACTTTACTGCCCCATGGGCCATCCGTTCTGCGAGCAATGTGCCCCGCCCACTGCCACTTAAGTTTGGCAATTCTTCGGGCTATGTCGGTTACTTTCGTTCTCCTGCGAATCTCCTCATTTCTGATTCGATCACGCAGGGACATTTCGAGCATAGCCCTCTCCATTACCCTTTGAGTGACTTTGAGCCTTCTTATCAGGCCCATTGTGAGCGACCACGTTTCAGTACCGTAAGTAATTACTGGCAACACACACTGGTCAAAGACTTTCGTCTTAAGACACTGCGGTATTTTGGACGAGAAGATATTGCGTAGCTTCCCGAACGCTGCCCAACCGAGTCGGATTCGACGATTGACCTCTTTCTCGAAGTTGGACTTACCTAGCTGGACAGTTTGTCCTAGGTATACATAATCGTCAACAACTTCGAGTGTAGATTCTCCGATGTTTACGGGAATGGGTGCTATATGGGAATTCGACATAACCTTTGTCTTGTCCATATTCATTTTAAGACCCACTCTATCAGAAGCTCTACTGAGGTCATCGAGCATTGTACCGAGGTCCTCCATGGTCTCAGCCATGACTACTATGTCGTCGGCAAACCGAAGGTGAGTGATGTACTCGCCGTTTATGTTAATGCCTAGCCCCTTCCAGTCCAGAACCTTGAAGACATCCTCCAATGCAGCAGTGAACAATTTCGGAGAGATCACATCTCCCTGTCTCACACCTCGCTGCAGAAGGATAGGTTTCGAGGCTTGGTCCTGTAATCGGACTGACATAGTGGCGTTTTCATACAAAGACTTTAACACTTCGATGTACCGATAGTCAATCTGGCACCGTTGAAGAGACTGTAGTACCGCCCAAGTCTCGATCGAATCGAAGGCTTTCTCGTAGTCCACAAACGCTAAACAAAGAGGCAAGTTATACTCTTCGGTCTTCTGTAACGCTAAACAAAGAGGCAAGTTATACTCTTCGCTTTCTTTTGGTCTGAGATAATTTAGAAATCCATAACATATTTAAATACTTTATTCATGCTACTCGTACACTTGTTGATTAGCGAGATAAGTTGTTTGAAGTTGTTTTACAGACACTTTTTAATAATTATTTTAGATAAGTTCCTCTCAGTAAGAATGTTAAGTACATTATTTTTAGTAACAGCTTGATATTAATATTATCAAAGCAGACGAAACATAACCCACGTCTTAGTTTCAATAGCTCTGACAGAAATACCCCGTAGGCAACGCTAGGTAATACCGTCCCCATCTTCTGAGTAATTAACGCGATTGCGGGAGCGCTATGTACTAACACAGTGTTTGAAATATAGACGCCTTTAACCAAGATTCGAGATGCAATGGCCTATATACGGGGACGAGTAGGATATCAAAGCAATCTGGGCGGGCGGCCGTCCGAGGTGCAATTCGGGACTGCTCCTTGCGCATATTGCATGCACGTACCAATGAAGTTTGCTTTGTAGGCGGTAATCTGCGGGGGAGTATCGGCTGGGGTGGTGGGTGGCGGGTTATGTACACACGAGCCTGAGGCGTCGAGGTAGGCAAATGGCCGGCGAGGCGGGCGCGTAGGCCGACAGATCTCGAGCGATATCGACCCGCGGCCGGCCCGACGCCCGCGGCCGCGCGTCGCCACGGACAACACTCGCGGCGCCCACCCGCCGCTAGCGACAAAAACACTCCTTTGTTTGCCCTCGACCAAATGCTCCTGCCTGGGAAACGAGCCCCTGTTGACAATGGAACTGACACGTTTAAGCAACCGGTGAGCGGTGTCGATAGCCGTACGTCTAGCGTCTGTTCTTTTCTCTGCGAACAACATCGATATAAAACTTTATACCTATTTAATTTGTATTGACAACAATCACAACAAAAAATGCAAACAATAACAAACTCTCTTCCTATCTAACTTGACCCACCTCAACGAAAAACTTGCCTACCTAGAATAATTAAGCATAATGTCGATGTCGATAAACTCTCGTAATGTCGGGTCACCTCTACGTCGTCGCGACCGCTAGGCGGCGGGTGGCGCAAATCACTCGCGCGAACTGCCGTTCTTGGAGAGCGCCCCCGCGCTGCGCTGGTTTATCAACGTGTTTAGTTTTATTTGTCGATAAAAAATACCGTTCTGTGCACTACAGCACTACCCGTGGACCGGAGGATGTGGTCTTTTATGTCGTATGTTTACGTTACATGAAAGGGGTGTTTTAGTAGATATTTATGTGTGAGATTTTATATTTTCTTGTTTAGAGTATTAATCAGAAAAGGTTTTGTATATAGTGTATAATCTATGGTTTTGTGGGTAGGTAACATTATGAATTAACGCAGAGGAGAAAACATTAAAGATCATTTTAGAATACAAACCACTATCTTGTGTATACATTGTGTTATATTGATTTATTGCTAATATAATGTATTATTTTATTATTATAGGTACTTGAAATAAAATCGCTTGTTCATGCAAAACTAATTTACTACAAAAAGGCTACGGCATTTTTAAGTACCCAAAATATACACGGTAACAAGCCTAAAAGAATAATACCCCAAAAATAATAAATCATCGACTATTGATATCGACACCGGTACAACATATTCAATTAGAGTCACTGCACGGTCTCGCATGAGTGGCGTCTCTACGCCACAGAGTATACTCTGTGTCTACGCCTCGCCTGTCGCGAGCCCCCACGAATCGATACTGACTATCGATACCGGAGCGAGCGGACGGACGTGGTGCAGCCCTAGTGCCGTGGGCGTCTTGTTCGAAATCCAAATAACGCTTGGTCAAGCGCGACTCAAAGCGAGGGACGTGGCATGGTCTAATTTGCGCCGACTATAACAGCGTACCGAGATATACGTACCGAATTAAACCTACTGAATTATACGTAGGTACCTACCCTAAGCAGGGTTGCTAGTCGTAGGAGTTATCTGAGCTTCAAAAATTATCACATAAATATATTGTACACTGCTGAGCTTTTTTCAGTAGGTCCTCTTACAGTACTTATATTTTAAAAGTGATGACTTTTTTTTTCAGTTTAATGCAGATATGTTACTTACCACGCGCAATCTGTAGACTCGAAAACGTCCTAATTGGGACGTTTTTCTCTTAGTCCGCGTCAAGTAAGGCGCCGAGCGTGACCGGTGACAAAAAAAAACTAAACTGCCTGCCGTCGTGTGTGTACACAGTGTACAGACAGTGTACCAATTATAACACGAAAGTAACTTAAAGTAACTTACAGTAACTTACTTACTTTGTACTAGTTTATGTGTAAGTATGTGTGCTGCCGCTGCGTACGGAACATTTTTTTCGTTTGTTTTGTTAGATAGATAGATAGATAGATAGAATATACTTTATTTTACACCATGAAAATAGTTGTAAACAGGAACAACGTAGGTATAAATTATGAGTACATGGCGGGGGTCATGTTAGGGTATGTCATATCTATGCTTTTAAATATCATTGGTTTAATGCCATAGGTAATCCCCGCGATTAATGCATGTTGTATCATACCTACATCGTACCAGAGGCGAAATTATCGTACGTCTGGCTTCACTGACCGTATGCGGGTATGCGGTACACCTCAGGCTGCGCTTTTGAACTGAATATTATATGTACTGTGTGATTCTACCCTCTGTCCTCTGTATCTCTATATCGTCTGTATACGTGCACGTCCATTTCTTATTCACTGTGTGTGGAGGCTGACATTGTTTTCATGTTCTGTGCGGTTTCTCTAGTTTGTGCTATGTTAATTGGTAAATAGCTTTGCTAATTAGGTTGGCATAAAGCAATTGTACCGTCGTTTGTGCTGTAGGTACGGGCTGCTCTGCCGATACACTTAATGCTGTCAACGGGATGTCTCATGGCGACCTGGGGTGCTGGCCAGAAAACCTCCACGTGTGCCTGACGGCTGCTTGTCCTTCTGGACACGTCTGGAGGGATCTGCAGTTGTTTGGCCGGTGCATCCTGGGCACGGGAAATAAAATCCTGCCGAGGGATTAACCTTCGGGGGATTTTATTGCCTGTGGCGAATATTCTGGCGCGGGAGGGGCCCGTTCTGGGCCAGTAGGGAGGGCACAGTGGAGGAGCAGGGGCGGGCCCGGTGTGCACTCACCCTGCCACAGGGCAGGCAGCGGGGGGACTGTCCCTGTGTGTTTCCCTGCCCCCGTCGATCTCGTAACCCCAGGAGTGCCCGCTGAGTAGTGTTCTCGCGCCTCTTGGGACCGAGGGTCTTGGCTTCACCGCCCGGACCGCGAGGAAGAAAACCTCTATAAAAAATTACGGGAGGTAGGGCCTGCGAGCAGCAGACTCGGGGTAGTCCGCTGCCCGACCAGCAGCTGGCGTAGCTGGCACAGCCGGCGTAGTTGGCGCAGCTGGTAAAGGCCCATGAGGTGAGGTGGAGGAGGGTGCGGCCAACGTTAGGCCGCACGGGGAGAAGGGGCTCGCCTGCCTGTGGCGGGCCAGGACCTGATGGGGGTGGTTGTGTGAATACTCACGGGTTCCCACGCCCCCGGCTAAGGTAGTTTATGGAACACCGTGGTGGTTTTAGTCGGTAAGAGTCCGACACTGGCTCCGCCTACCCCGGGCGGAGTGCGTCCATGAGGCAGGGCAAAAAAAAAAAAAAAAGTAAAGGGCGACCTCTGCTAGGGGGTGTCTTTATTGCACTGATTTCATATGCTAAAATTTTAATGGTTTATTTTCCTTGGTCATTGTTACACTTACTCATCATTATGAACAACTTTTACTATAGGACCTATCGTGAAATCGCGAAAAAAAATCTGCTGGTCCCTACATTTCTGTTCACTAAAGTAGATAAAATGTAGGGACCAGTTTTTTATTTTTCGCGATATCTGGGTATGTCCCATAGTAAAAGTTGTTCGTAATGATGAGTAGAATGACCCCTTTTCAGGAAAATAACCATTAAAATTTCAGTAATTACCTACATCAACTAAAATCTAGGTAGCGCTTGATGGGCGCTGTGCATTGTGATCTAAAGATAATTGTACACATAAAAAAGATTGTCCGTACATGTGCATTATTATATTTTAATGCCCTTGCTGTACTGTGCTTGAGAACTAAAGCACACACACACAACATCCCACCTGTATTTCCCCGAAAGGGTGAGCAGAGGCGTATAATGCACCCACATTTCGCCAGTTACAGATACCGGCACGAGTCGTGAGCACAAACTTCACCTGCGCAGAAGTTCATTTATAGATCTGTTTGGTGGAATGACAGGAGCGCGGGGTGCCAACGCCGAACATTGCATTTTCGCGATTGGTCGACAGTCGATGCTCGTCGTCTATTGGACAATTAGGTGTCATTCGGCTACCGTACACTTTCGGTTCAACTTTATTGACTCACATTTTCGAATTTAAAACAGTTTATTTTATACTTATGTTATAAGCCCCATTCAGTAATAGAGAGCGAGTCTATTGCCACTAACCGGGCACAAATCCAGACTCCGGGCTGTGCTACTGAGAATTTCCTAATGAAAAAACCCAATAACAATTTGCTCAACCCAGAAATTGAACCCTGGACCTCGCGTTAAACTGTCGCATTTGCGATCACTAGACCAACGAGGCAGTCACATTTAGGACAAAGATTATTTAATTAGTAGCAGCAGAGAAAACAAGTGTTTTAGCGCGTTTGATTGTTTTGCGCGTTTTCGTTTGTTTGATTGTTTGTTTGATTTGTTTGCGTTTGTTTGCGTTCAGTGACCGTTGAACAAAGGATGCTACAGCAATTTGCACTTCTAATCAACTCGGCCTATCGCAGTCCACTGCTGGACATAGGCCTCTCCCAAGTGTGCGTTCATTTTGGGATGTATGCCCATAGTCACCACGCTGTGCGGGCGGGCAGCAATTTGCACTTCTGTCCTAGAAATATTATTCATAAAGAATAAATCCTTCTCGAGACTCCAAAAAGTAGTGACTACAGAGCGACTCCTCTAAACTACTTTTAGTAGTAGTAGAGCTCCTTTGTGAAAGAGCTCATCCGGGGAAGTACTACCAAGTACCACCGTACCTACCTACCAGCTACCTATCTTACCTTCTCCGCCAAATAGTGATGTTTGCATTGCTGTGTTTCGGTCTGTAGGGTACGGGTGCCGGTGAAATTACAATCACATGAGACTTTCCATATTCATGTCACAGTTTGGCGAACCGACTTGCGGTACCATTTAGGCAACAGCCTAGGTGGTATTGTTGTTGTTATGGGCAAAGGTAACCGCTTAACATCAGGTGGGCCTTTAGCTCGTTTCGCCATCCTATACTATAAAAATAAATAAATAAATGAACTTTTAGAAGTAAGCATGAAGACTAGGCTACATTTTATTATTCTAGTATTAAACACATTAACTACCACAATGACATTGTTATTGTAACATGATATTAATATCACGGGTCATTGCGACTCCATTGTTATCTGTTCTCTTCAAGCCAGACTGACGCGCCACTCCGCACTCATCAGTCAACAGCGGGCATCAGTCCGCGTCTACACTTGACGCTACATTTAATCTCCACCGGTCAAACTCCCCTCACTATTCTGGGATACTGTGTCCTGTTAACGGAATTACTATTAATCTGTTAAAATGTACATATTATATAAAATCTTCTAGAATATACGTTTTAATATATAAATACGCTCACTAAGTGAAATAGAAATCAGAATACATAAAACTTACGTCTTCTTCCGTTTACAGGTACTGACCATATTGCTGTGCCTCTAGTGAAAAGGGTATAAGTCCAATTTCCTCTAGTGGAAAATTCCGTAGACAAAATCGGACTTCGGAACAAAAGGTGAAAAATCATTAAAGGAAATCGGACTCCATCTTCACTAGAGGTACAGAATTTGGTCAGTTGTAAAATCTTTTGGAAAAATCTTTAATGTCATGCATTATAATGCATTATAACTTTTGACTACTAGGTATTTATACCTATAAAACAGTACCGTGACTGACTGCCTGACTGACAGACAACTTACAGCCTAACGGCCAAAATTAATATCCAATCTATCTACGATTTACCCTACTAGAGATAGAAATTTGACATATTTTGTATGGAGCTTATGTCAAATTACCGGCGACATGTTTCGTAGAGATTTAATATTAGAGATTATCTCGAATTAGACATTCATCTATATAACGCGAGAATTGGAGCCCTAGTCCACCACGCTGGCCTAATGCCGGTTGGCGGACTTCACACACCACCGAGAACTGTATGGAGCACTCTCAGCTGTGCAGGTTTCCTCACGATGTTTTCCTTCCCCGTTAAAGCAAGTGATAATCAAATTCTGATCCACACATGAATTCGAAAAGTCGGTGGGTGGTCCAAGTACTATGTATACCGCAAAGTTTGAAGACAAAGGTCTTCAACCAGTGCTTCCTGCCTGTCATGACTTACGGTGCCGAGGACGTGGACACTGACAGTTGGGCTAGTCTACAAATTCAAAGTCGCTCAGCGTGCTATGGAGCGAGCTATGCTTGGAGTTTCTTTGAAGGATAAAATCCGAGATAATCCAGAGAAGAACTGGAGTGACGGACATAGCTTGTAGGATCAGTAAGCTGAAGTGGCAGTGGGCTGGCCATCTCTGTCGAAGGACCGATGGCCACTGGAGCAGACGAGTCCTTGAGTGGAGACTGTGAATTGGCAAACGTAGTGTAGGGTGCCACCCAGCCAGGTGGACTGACGACCTGATGAAAGTAGCTGGGGGGGACTGGATGCGGAAGGCAGAGGACCGAGTGTTGTGGTACAGGTTGGGAGAGGCCTATGTCCAGCAGTGGACTGCGATAAGCTGAGTTGATGAGACTACACGTTACCACTTTCAGGTAAACATCTATGGTCTGGTACTTGCCTTTGCTACACGAAATTATTGTTAAACTAAAAATGACATAAATATCACAGCTCTTCCATTTAACACTTTGGTTTGGTATATTACTGTCATACACTTTGCACCATGTAGAATAAAAAACCGGCCAAGTGCGAGTCGGACTCGGGCAGTAAGGGTTCCGTACCTCTCAATGACCTGATACCCCATAAAAACTGATTTAATTTACGAGAGTTTATCAGACACAATGCGCGAAATATGATTTTGAAATATGAAATTGATTTTGCATGTCTTTCTTATGCAGCTAACACCACATATGTCTATGTTTGTCTTATTTTTAGTATTTGTTGCTAAACTACATAATATGCACTATATTCTGACCAAGATTGACGCTGGTATATATTACCGTTTTGAAGACAGAGCTGGAACAAAAACGTTGAAAAAAAATGCATGTTTTTTTGAGGTTTCTTGTATGGGGACCCCTTTGGTTTTAGACTTTTTTTTGTTTTTAGTATTTGTCGTGATACACCTCATAGCAACACAATTTCTGAGAAGATTTCAACCGGTTACCTATTACCGTTCAAAAGATACAGCCCTGCGACAGACGGACGGACGGACGGACGGACGGACGGACAGCGTAGCAAGAGTAATAGGGTCCCGTTTGGCACCTTTCGGGTACGGAACCCTAACAATGTCAACAATGCCCAATCAAAGTTGGGCAGAATACTACGTTCTACGTTCTACAACGAGTTATTGAAATAACTGAAAACCTCTTAAGGGATCATTTTACTCATCAGTATGAACAACTTTTAAAGGGACCAACACTAAAATCGCTTAAAAAAATCAGCTGATCCTTACATTTGTGTTCACATAAATCGAAAAAAGGAAGGCTCAGCTGATATTTTTTCTCAATTTCGGGGTTCAACGTTACTCGGGCAGTAGGTATTAACAATGCCTGTTATGAACCGGACAGAGCCTCTATTATCTGACATTTTCGGGGTTTGCCCAGTCATGTGCAGTGTGGACAATGCACCCTCAAGGAATTTTCCCACTCCACTGGTTACATTTCCCACCCGCCACAACCGCGGGAAAAAATAGCAATACGTGCTGGGCCTAAACAAGAAATAGACAAAAATAAATTGATCATTTTTTGAATAATTGTGTGCCTTACACATTGTGCGAGAAATAGGTCCAGTTCAGAATTTGACAGGTAACTAGTACGGTTTACCCAAAGACCTTTGTATACTGGGTTTACCGCACGTCAGTGGAAACAGTTTGACATTGACAGCAAGTGTTACCACTGTCATGCAGTCGACTGTACCTGACGCTGATTTCAGTGCATGTCATAACCCATCCACCACCCATCCTTACAAAAAAAAACAAAACACTGATTCCTTGCCAAAATAAATATGAAAACTGCAACTTTCCATTTTGCATACAAACAAAACAAAACACTACTAGACAACATAATACTCCACAAACGCACTAACTTAAAACTTGTAACATTTTAAACTAGTCAAATGACAATAAAATGTAAAAGCGAATGGGAAAAAGAAAATTGATAGCGAAAGTGCTGAAAAGTTTTCACGGAAAAGTGAAAGTTCAGTCGCAAAAGTTGCGGATGCCGACTTTGTTTCCCTCAACTTTGGATTCAATTTGTGGAGGAGGGGGCGCAGGGGTGACTCCTCTAGCCTCCCCCAACCGTTTATGATTCCCAAACAATAATAACCGTGGGAAGTTACCTTTTTTCTCGCAACTTTTGTACATAGATTTGTTTAGTGTTTTTTTGATGTCGAACTTTTAAGGGCGATTGATTTTCGTTTTATTTTAATATCTTTCGGTTTTTCGTGAAGATGGTTTTAAGTTTTCCTTGTACAATTTTATCCTAAAAAATATGTTAAATAATTTAAGGACATTGTGGAGTTTCATACTCGTAGCGAAGCAACGACTGCGCGGATTGTATTATCTGCAAGGTTAAGCTGCACTTGCCGCGGTCAGCCTGTGGATGGGTGACCGTTTCGTTACACATCGAGACCCCTCCGTGCCTCGGAGAGCACGTTAAGCTGTCGGTCCCGGTTGTCATACGAATATCTATGGCAGTCGTTACAGGTAGTCAGAAGCCTGAAAGTCTGACAACTGGTCTAACCTCCGAATGTCAGTATTACCCAGTAATTGGGTTGCGGGGGTCTAATGGCAGTCGCTCCGTGTAAAATACTGATGTTCAGCCACATCTGGCTAGACTGGAAACCGACCCCAATATAATTGGGAAAAGGATAATATAATTTAACCTGTGTTCACAAAATAAATGAATATGAATATGAATATGAAAGGCTCGGAGGATGATGATGTGTGGAGTTTCATACTGTTTTAGGTCATACGTCTCGGTATTAAACGTTGACTTAAAATCCAAACATTGTCAAAAGTTTTAACGTAAATAAAGTTTAACATCTTTTCTACTGACTGTTCGAATACAAAACAGATCCATACATTGATGAACCTAACGCACATCGGTATGAACAACTTTTACTATGGGACCAACCCTTAAGTCGCGAAAAAAGACAGCTGATCCCTACATAGGTATATTTTGTTAGAAACTTAACTTTGTAAATTATACTTAGCTGTAGTTGTAGTAGTATACCTCAATCGGCTCCGGACTCAAGTCGGTCGCTGCAGAGAAAATTTGTGCAAATGGGGAATTCGAGACTCCTCAAAAACTGAATGCGATTGTGGGGCCCCCATTCAGTCCATGGCCCATTTGCTTACTTGTCCCTTGTGCCCTGTTAACTGTACAAGAGCCGACCTAAATAAACCCACGAGCACCGCCATAGAAGTGGCCAACTATTATTTTTAAAAAGTGTGAACCATTGACACGCAAGAAGAAGAAGTAGTATATAAAAAGTGCGAAAAACGGCCACTTTTGGCACCTTTTCTATCTACAGCTACAGCGAACTATATTTTACAGAGTTAATAATTCCTGATTAAACTACAGTAGGTACCTGTATTTCAATGATTAAAAACGAATTTTCGATAAATGATGTTTTCACCGAGTAATATTTTTTTACTGATGGGGGCGCCACTTGACATTCCCCTTAACAGGCTTAGTATAAACTTTTTTTTATAACAGGTGGGCCAACTAAGAATAAGGTTGTATAAATAATTTTTAAATCTGAATACGTATAATATTTTCTAATAAAATAATACAAAAAGTTGCTTACAGACTTGACTATCTTTAATAAACGACAGAAGCGAAACTTCTACGCAAATGCGTTTGCAAGCGCGTTTTTTATTAGTTTACTCCCAGGGGCGCCGCCGAAAGGACACTCTCTCCCTACACCTAACGCCATCTATGCGATTCACGAATTACTTAGAAGGGTTCGAAAAGCTCCTCTATGTTTTATTACGTCCTTGCTATCGTTTCCCGCGACATCTATTAATGATTTGTGGCTAACAACTTTTACTTTTTTGTTCGCGATTTCAGGGTTGGTCCAATAGTAAAAGTTGTTCATAATGAGAAATAAGGTTCACTAATATATTTTAATTTTGTATGATTTTCTTTTTATTTTAACTCGTAATTGAATTAAATTTTGTATGACATGATGTTTTTTATCACATGGGATAAACGGGTTAAGCCTGAAATAAATGAATTTTAATTTGTTTAATTTTTAATATAAACTAATTATAAGGTTGTATAACATTTTCGTTCCAGCCGGAGCGCCTTATATCACCATACACGGCAATCGTCCGCCGCAGCGCCAATCCTTTCGAGCTGGCCCATGTGCTGGTATCATGGCTCATCGGGGCTGGGTACGACGCGTACGTGGTGGTGGGGTGTGCCAGACGAGATGTGTGCATGGCCATCAGATACCGCACTGTATGTCCCGAGATACCTGATGAAAATGAGGCGAGTATATTTAGACTAACAAATATTTTTAGATTTATGTTATAATACATTGGTCATTCATCACGTCATATTATGTATATACTAATGTTCTTGCGGTTTTGCCCGCGTTAAAAGTTTGAACATGTGTATAATAATAACTTCTTAGGTTTTCGCGATCACTACACATTATAATAAAACAAAGTTTAACCGGATTAAATAGCGTATATTATTTAAATTGGTTTCCCTGACGTTTCGAAAGCTTTGCAGCATTTCGTGGTCGCAGGTAGACTAAGATGACAAGCGTCTTTACAAATATTTCTAAAAAATTATTTTAATCTACCGTACAATATTATTAATTAAAATAGTTTCGATGCACGCAGTAATCACTCACAATATCATTATCTTTTACAGTGTTGCGTGCTGTTTGGGACTTGATTATTTTTAGGACTGGGTTCCAAACAGGTGGTAGCTGCCAACCATCTTCTCTATTAAAATTAGGATGTTTTTTAATTTCCTCACGCCTCACGGAGCATTCTAGGTACATATCGGTTTTCCTTCTATAAATAATATACGCGATTTAATCCGGTTAAACTTCGTTTTATTATCATGTGTATAATGTTTCCCGTCGTAGTTTTGGGAAAAGAAACATGCGTATTACTTTATTATTATTTTATTTGAAAAGTATTTGCGTCAAGTGTGACCCCAAAGATTTTTCTTATAAACTTTAACCCCCCCCCCCCCCCCCCCTTTTTTTCATTCCGTTCGTTCGTTTTCGTTCCGTTGAGTTTCATTTTCAAAATATTCAAAAACACGTTTAAAGACTTTTTTTACTGAGTGAGGACTCAATCCAGCCACGCAATAATATTCTGTCATACAAAATGTGCAACCATATTGCACCCTCTTTTAAGAGTAATTTTGGAACAAGAAATTATAAATGTTTCATTATTTACTTAAAAGATTGAGGGGCTCGTGGCTAACTAGCAACCGCGCGGATTGTATGATCTGCAAAGTTAAGCTACACTTGCCGCAGTCAGTTCGTGGATTGGTGGGTAGTCAGAAGTCTCACAACTGGTCTAACCTCCGAATGTCGGTATTGCCCAATAACTGGGTTGCGGGGGTCTGATAGCTGTCGCTCCGTGTAAAATTCTTATGTTCAGTCGCATCTGGTATAGACTGGAAGACCATAACATAATTGGGAAAAGGCTCGGAGGATGAGGATGATGACGATGAAAAAAAAAACGCTACATTAGCCCTTTATCACGCCATAGCTTATAAGTACAACACTTGTAGTAGTAGAGGTCTTGTGGATGTGTTCACTTGGGAATTAATAACTAGGTACCACTAAACTAATGTTTACCGCAAAGTAGCATGGCTGTCCCGGTTTTCAAACCGAAGACAATGATTCATCATTGTCTTCGGGTGACGGTAACAGAGCAACAATACAAATTAAAATAATATGTAGGTAACCTACAGTTACATAGGCAGGTTATGTCAAACATAAGTTGGGACATCCGCCCGTTCCGTTCCGTTCCATCTTCCTTCATTATTCTTAGTTAATTAATCGTATGGCACTCGTCGTCATCGTATATCAATCATAATATTCTTATGCCTTATTTATTCTTTTTTTTATAGCTGTTATTTATTCACAGTTTTTTTTTCCATAGACTAATATATGTACTTACTTATGATTATCTATAAACATAGTTCCTTCGTCCGTGTGTCACTGCAGGGTGCCAACTGAAAATCAACGCTGGATGTTCCACGCCCAGCACAGGCTGAGTTGGTGACCCTTTTGGCATGGGCACAACTTTATGTTTCAATCAATCAACTCAGCCTATCGCAGTCCACTGCTGGACATAGGCCTCTCCCAAGTTTATGTTTCATCATCATTTCAGCCGAAAGACGTCCACTGCTGGACATAGGCCTCCCCCAAGCATCGCCACAACGACCGGTCCTGTGCCTTCCGCATCCAGCGTTTATGTTTACTTAAGTATAATTTAATCACAGATTTGACATCTACCCGCGCTTCTACAGCGGGTAGATGTCAAATCTCTAATTTAATTTTAGTCATTTTATTGATGTTATTGTTGTGCTGTCACTGTCGTGTGCCTAATAAAAGTTTTTTTTTTCTTTATAAAATTTAAATAAAGCCTTGTTAAACCAAAGTCCAGTCTCAATTATCATATGTCATAATATTAATTCCAGCATGAAGAAGAGGAAGGTCCCCCTGCAGAAGAGCCCCGCTATAAACTAGTGCCTCTCCCAGACCTTACGTCCAAGTATTGTCAGGATATGGAAGTCAAAGAGGCTTCCAAAGTCCAGGGCGAAATTGACAAAGTCGAGAACGAGAGGCGCAAGAAAATCCTCGTAAGTAAAAAACTGGTTTTATTTATTTACTGAACGGCAAAAACATCTTCATAAGATAGCAAAAGGCAGGCGGACGGAATCTCGCTAAACAATAAGTGAAGCATCCATAGTATGCCGGCTCGCTTAAAAGTACGGACCAGCACGCACACATTCACATCCATAGTATGCCAAAAAGCCGCGATTACGCGAAAAATCTAGTGTGACGGTAATCATTGTTGTAGTATCACGAATAAAATAACAGTGTAAATCTGGTGTGTTAAAATGCTTTCGAAATTATAGTGTGTTTAGGAAAAAAATAAGTGTTCTAGTTGACATTCGCGCGATGCAGTCGTGTGACCTAAATGACTGAAAACTTGTTCGCGCGAACTTAGTTCGTACGAATGCAAAATAAAACATACTGATGCCGAACAGGTGTCCTATTGCGATAATCGCTTCACTAACATCAATCCAAGGTGAATAGTGACACGATACGACCATCCTATTAGAACACTCGATTCGCGAACGCGTGTTAATCGGATCACGCACTCGCGCGATACCCGCGTATTCGCGTTGTATTAGGACTATTTATTTATCGTTAGGTTTTAAGGTCCTTGTTTGCCTTATACATTCTAATCGCTTCCCATTGTTCAATACATTAAGCTTTATAAAATTTCAGGAGTTAGAGAAACCACCACCAGACGAGTTAGACGGCTGGCGCACACACGCCTGGATCCTGGTGTTACCAGGATTTATGGGGGTCGAGGAGCCGTTCTTCATCGAGCCTAGCGAGGGGAATGGCTACCCACTGAATGCGGAGCAGTACCAGCACATCGAGAGTGTTTATAATAATGAGAATTACTATGTGAGTTTTTTCGTGAAATATTATAATTACAATCACATGAGAATTTCCATCTTCATGTCTCAGTTCGGCGACCGACTTGCGGTACCATTTAGGCAACAGCCTAGGTGGTATTGCAGTTGTTATGGGCAAAGGTAACCGCTTAACATCAGGTGGGCTTTTAGCTTAGCTCGTTTCGCCACCCTATACTATAAAAAAAATGTTTTTGTGCTTACTTAAAATCCTTCTTTGAGCATGTAACAAAAATGACAACACTTCTCGATTGTTTTTTTTTTTTTTTTTTTTTTTTCTTCTGGCTTTGCACTGTTCGTGCTTTTAGCCACCGACAAATTATAAAAAACAGGAAACGAAACGCGAAAAAACAAATAGGATCGGAATTTGGAAAAGGAAAAGGAGAACAGTTATTATAGGAAACACAAAAAAATACATGAAAATATATATATAAAAAATATCATTTTATACTAAATAAAACTAAATAATGGTGAATTAATGTATTATTATGTACACAAGAATTATATTTTAATATCGTTATTTACAATAAAATGGGCAATGGATTTGTATATATCTATATTACAATTACCTAAGATACAAGAAATAGAGGTAGGAAAAGGAACTTGGAGGGACACAAGACTTTGGATAAGAGAGGTGTGGTCATACAGGGAGCAAGCAAAAATTAGGTGATTCAAATCACCCACATCAGCGCCACAGGCACACACAGGGCTCTGCACGATGCCAAGTCTAGCCAGATGAGCCGGAGTGCACACATGGCCCAAGCGCATACGTATAATGATAGAAGTAATTTTTTTGCTGAATTTAAATTTAGAAAACAATGGTTTTGTAGGGATATCAGGCTGAATTGAACGGTAAAATCGGCCCTTTTCTGAGTGCTTTGTCCAGAGCTCACCCCAGGATTCCTGTAAATGAATTCTGGGCAGCGCAGACAGGTCTTGAAAACTGTTTTTATAAGGGAATACATCTCCACAACTCACAGCCTCGTTAGCCAATTGATCTGCTCTTACATTACCCAAAATACCACAATGAGAAGGTATCCAAGCAAAATACACAGAAAACCCCTTCAAAGAACACTGTAAAAGTAGACACCGAGTTTCAAAAACTATATATGGATTTTGTGAATAAAAAGGAAATCTAGCTAAGGCTTGCAAGGCACTCATTGCATCAGTAAAAATAATTGCGTTTTGTAACCCCATGACTAAAATATATTCAACTGCTTTAAATAAACCAAAGCATTCCCCCGTAAATACTGATGTTTCAGGAGGAAGTTTAATCTTCTGTACCACATTGTAACGTGGGTGGTATACACCAACCCCCACACAACTATTGTGCCCATGCTTGGATGAATCCGAAAAAATATGATGGTATCCCCCCCAGTCCCTATCCATAATGTAATTGAAGTTTTGATTTTGACATGTGTCATTTTTGTAGATATTTAGGTTAAAGTGAATGTTTGGGGATAAAATTAAAGCATTGTATTTACAGTGAAATATTGGAAGAAGTTGAGAATTATGACAGGGAGCTTCAACTGAATTAAATTTTGTTAAACTTTTTACCAAGCAAGGGGTAGCTTTATTTCTCCAATAAACTGAAGAAACAACTTCATAGGACAGCCGGGAAACTATAGATTTTAAAGGGTGGTTAGCTAATTGTAAGCATCTGAATAAGAATCGGTCTGCTAGAAACTGTCTTCGCAAATGTAGGGGAGGGTCTCCGCATTCCACTTGTAGACAGTTGATAGGGCTAGATCTCATTGCACCTGAAATTACTCTCAATGCCTTAGACTGTACACCATCCAATTTTTTCAACCCAGCAGCACTGCCAGGCTCCAGCAAAAAGGTCCCATAATCTAATACACTTCGAATTAGAGTATTGTACATTAATTTTAATGAAAAAGGATGAGCACCCCACCAAACACCAGATAGACATCTGATGATGTTTATATTGCGCTCACATTTAGCTGCTATGTACTCACAGTGTGGAAGCCCTGTAAGATGTGAATCCAAAATAACACCTAAAAATTTTACTTGATTTTTAATAGGCATGGAGATGTTGTTAAACTGGACATTGACTGAAGGAGGTTTACGCATTCTAGTAAACAATACAATGCTGCTCTTATCAACTGAAAGTTCCAGACCATTATTTCCTAGCCAAGATTTTAACAAACACAAAGAGGAGGTTAAAGAAGTGCACATTTCCTGAACAGAATTTCCAGAAATATAAAAAAGTAAATCATCTGCATATTGAAGAATTTGTACTGATTCATTAAGGGAAGATTCTAAATCATAGGTGTAAATATTATAAAGAAGTGGACTAAGTACAGAACCTTGAGGAAGGCCTTTCCATACTAATCGGGTTAACTTGGACTCATCATCAAGGTACAGATTAATAGACCTTTCAGAGAGCATATTAATAATAAAATTTGTCATCATTGATGGAACTTTCAATGATTGAAGTTTTTGTTTCAGAACTGATACTAAAACATTATCATAAGCTGAGCTAATATCAAGGAATGCTGCGATTACAGATTTATTACAAGAGAAAGCTAAACGAATATTTGAAGTGAATACACTAAGGCTATCTAGTGTGCTCTTACCCTTCCTAAACCCAAACTGAGATGAAGCTAGTAAGTTTCTGCTTTCTACGAACCACTCCAAACGAATCTTAACAAGATGCTCAGTAATTTTGGCAAGAACTGATGAAAGTGCAATAGGACGATAAGAGGTGGCATTACAAGAAGGCTTGTTTGGTTTCAATATGGGGATAATGGTTTGAGATTTCCAGCTTGGAGGAATATTGCCAGATATCATCACAGTATTAATAAGATTTAAATAAACAGATAAGGCAGAGTCTGAAAGATTAGCTATAAAAGAATAGGGTATACCATCTTCACCAGGAGCTGAATCTTTGACATGTGAAAGAACACCCTTCAACTCGCCTAGTGAAAACAGGGAGTTAAGCTCAGAGTCACACATAGGTAAAGGAGGAGCATGAAGAAAAGAACTCTGTTCTGGAGCTGAAGGAGGGGCTAAGTTATCCATAAATTGATTAGCCAAGACTGGTGGCAATTTCGAAGTTGAAGATTCACTAAATGCAGACCTGAAGCGCCTAATATTACGCCACACAATAGAACAGTTAACATCTGGACAGATAGAGGCACAAAATTTCTGCCAGCCTTCGAATTTCTTTCGTCTAAGCAGTTTACGAGAAGCACGAGCTACTTCTAGATATACCTCGAAATTTTCTGTAGTCATACCACAAGAATAATTTTCCTCTGCTGCTTTTCTGTTTTTAACAGCCTGAGTACATTCAGCATCCCACCAGGGAGGGGAAGGAATCTTGCCCAATGCTCCATTTTTAATAGGGAAAGTAACCTCTGCGACCTCTATTAAAATGCTTGTAAATTTTTCAGATAATAATTGGGGATCCTGTACTGGAAAAGAATCAGCAAGTTCAAGAATTTTTTGCTCTACAGAACTTCTATATGAATCCCAGTCTGCATTATCTAATCTATACTTTATACGTGGTTTTGGAATATTAGTTACAGATTTCTTATATGGAAATGAAATAACTAGCGGATAATGATCACTACTATGGACAGAAGACAAACGAGACCAAGATAAAATAGATGCTATATCAGGTGTGCAAATTGAAAGATCAGGAGCACTCAACCCCTCATCTGGACTTGTGAGGCGAGTTGGAAGGCCGGTGTTTAAGATACACAGATTATGAGAATCCAGGATGTCCAAAAGTTTCTCTCCATAAAAGTTAGAAATAGAGCTACCCCAAGACTGATGATGGGAGTTAAAGTCTCCCATAATTAGGAATGGCTTAGGTAAAACCGATAACAAATTACTAACTTCCGATAAAATATTTACAGTAGGACGAGAAAAATATATACAGACTAAACAAATGTTATTTACAATAGCAGCGACAGCCGATATATCGTCGCTAAGAGGGGGAAGAGGAAAATTATTTACAGGAAAAGAATTCTTTATGAGTAAGGCAACTCCGCCAAACCCATCACTTCTGTCTGTTCTCAGACAAACATATCCAGGAATTCTAAATGTGAACAGTGGCTTAAGCCATGTCTCACAAATAGCAACCGCACATGGTTCGAATTTATTTAAAATATGTGACAATTCCGTTTTTTTATTAATAATGCTACGACTGTTCCACTGTATAATCTTGGACAGGTGTAGGTCCATTATAGGTGAACAAGTTAGATAAATTTTCAATCAAAGGGGCAACGTTGGACGGTGAAATATTATTATTTTGTGTAAGTGTATTAATTAAAGTAATGATTAAAGCTAAAATTTGATTTTCATTGTTTGTTATATTTTGTAATGCACACCCATTAGAAAGAGATGGAGCGTCATTTTTAATCAGAGCTTGATGAGCTGCCTTATCATAACCCTTTGATGTTTTTGGAGGAGTTCGAGGTTTCATGAATACTGTTTTTTTATATGATCTAGATGAGGATAAAGGGGAAACTACAGAAGAAGAAGGTTTATTATGAGCTGATGGGGCAGACAATAAAATATCTGCATATGATTTCGACACTGGGGGGTGTAACTTTGATGCCTCAGCATATGAGACACAATTTTGAGCCATATAAAGTTTAATTGATTTCTGTCTTTCAAACTCGGGACATTTTTTATCAATTGCATAATGTAGGCCACCGCAAAGGCAGCATGCAGCATCAACCTCATCCTCTATACCACAAGTGTCGGCAGAATGACCCTGTCCGCACTTGTAACACCGAGGGGTTGACCTACATTGCACTTTTGTGTGTCCAAAGTGACAACATGAAAAACATTGAATCGTTGGAAAAGTGTACAAAGTTACTGGTAAAGAATTGTAACATACAAAAATTCTCTTCGGTAGCACCTGCCCATCAAAAGTTATTACTACTGTCTGAGAAGGCTTCCAAACAGGGGTTGGCCCCTGAACTTTATAGTTCAACCGTCGCGCTTTTAAAATTTTACCACACCCTACGGGCACAGAAATGTTTTCAATGATCTCCTCAGGAGACCATTCAGTAGGTACACCCTTAACTATACCCATCCTACAAACATTAAAAGAAGGAATGAAGGCCCTTAAGTTCTCCTTAGTAAGACAAATATCATTCACAAAAGAATTTGCATCCTCATACTTGGAAAAAGAAATTGAAACTCGGTTCCTACCTATACGCTTTAAACTCCCATTTATAATATTTTGGAATGAACGTTTCTTGAGAAAATGTCCTAACGTAACTGGGTGAAGTGTGGTAGCTGGATTCCCCTCTTTTTGGATATGCACAACATAAGGTGCCAGATCTGTGGGCTCGTACGATGTCCTGGTTACCTGAGGCGCCTTCTGCGGATTATTTGAACTATTATCATCAATGTTTTGTTCAGGCCGTAAACCATTTACAGATTGTAAAGGTGAAGGACCCTCCTGGCATATTTCTTTTGAGGTGGTGGCAATTGATTCTGTAATTATTTGAGAATCACTGTCGCAATGACAGTGACTCCCTTTACTACTTTTCGCTGTACTATTACCTTCCTGACCATGCCGCCGTCTTTTGTTACAGTGTTTACACATTTTACGTGAAGCCCTCGTCCTTTTCCTCTCTCGAGTAACGGACCCATCCGTATCCATGCTGGATTCATTTTCCAAGGATACGGAGGAAACAATGGTGATATTTTCGCCTACCGAGGGGACTGGGTCCCCCCGGTCAGGCGGCTCCTTATCCATGGGTCAGAAACGAAAAAATTGTTAAAACTTACCTAAATATTCACAATACACTACAAACTATATGAAATATAAACTAAATATATGATATTTACACAAATCTACTCAACTGGCCTCGTTTTACTAATAAAATATGAATTTTATCAAAAAGTTATATGAAAAACGCTCCCGCCTAATTCGAAGGTTTCCCGCCTTTTTTCTTCTCGATTGTTACAGAGTTCCTAAATTGCAGCAGAAGTTAGTTAGTTTCTTTATCTACACTCGTATCGTAAAATTCGAATTATGAACTCGAAAGTAATGTCATAATGACATACTTTACGCACATGCACCTGTTATGAATTTAAAAAGTTTCATTACGATACAGTTTGCTGAACAAAACAATGCGGTAATTTAATTTTTTTTTCCATAACCGCACACTTCAGCCTAACTAAGGAGTTTTTAATGCCACTTCGACCTAACCAAGGAGTTTTCAAACCTTTTTTTTAGCAGTCGTACAGTTTGGCACCAATGAGTACACAAAATTCAGTGTGGCGCCACTTGTCATACATTGAAAATTTTTATCGTTTAAAATCGCGTTTTTGGCAGAACTTTTGATTGTCATATTGCTTTTAATTATATTTAAGTGTTTACAGGCATATTTTTTGTATGATAAAACAGAGATTGACGGAATCCTGACAAGGATAGAAAATTAGTTCCGATTATAATGTTGTCGCCAGACTATATTTTATTATCTGTGTAGGCGCGCACCAGCGCGCGTGCGCGGCCGCGCGCCTGACCTACTGGATTTGAACATCTTTACTTGTAAATTTATTGTTATTGTTTACGTTATTATTATGGTTTTGTATGTCGAAAGTTTTATTCTGGGCAAAAATATCTGACTACAGCAGTGATACTGAACTGTGGAGAATATGACCCCGCCTGAATTTCTGGATGCAGCAACGTAAATGACGAACAATCTTTTACCAGAGAAATCAAGAAAAACAACGACAATGTTACCAAGATTTTGACTTTGGTATTTTATTTAAAATTGTATGAGTGTAGATAAAATAGTGTATGAAACTGACATAATTAGGTATTAAAACACTCGTGTGATACTATTAAAAACCTCGCCTACGGCTCGGTTTTTAAACTCACACTCGTGTTTTAATAACCCCTATTATGCAACAGTTTCATAAACTACTATTATTATTTTACTTCTACTACTATTATAAAATTGTTAAATGTCAGTTGTCTGTTTGTTTGTTTGTTTGTTCCAGCATCACGCTAAAACTACTGGACCGATTTTAATATATTTTCTTTGTTTGAAAGCTGATGATCTGACTTAAAAACTGGTATGAGTTTTGAGAAAGAAAGAAAGAAAGAAAAAAAGAAAAAAATAATTCGTGGGTACTCACCCGACAGATCGAAGCTTCTATGCATTTGCACAAGCGGATAGTAATGTACGATGGAGTGGAGTGGAGTGGACAGGGGATGGGACTGGGGATGGGACTGGGGACGGGACAGGAGACGGGACTGGGGACGGGCCAGGGGACGGGCCAGGGGACGGGCCAGGGGACGGGACAGGGGACGGAACATGGGACGGGACATGAGACGGGACATGGAACAGGACAGTGGGACGGCACATGGGACTGGACATAGGATGGGACATGGGACAGGACATGGGACTTGGGACGGGACGATAGTGAGATAGTGAGACAGTGGGACAGGATATGAGACATGGGACATGGGATGATAGTGATATAGTGAGACAGTGGGAAATTGGGACAGTGGGCAGTGGGACAGTGGGATAGTGGGACAGTAGGACAGTGGGACAGTGGGACGGTGGGACGGTGGGACAGTGGGACAGTGGGACAGTGGGGCAGCGGGGCAGCGGGGCAGCGGGGCAGTGGGCCAGTGAGATAGTGGGGCAGTGGGGTAGTGGGGCAGCGGGGCAGTGTGGCAGTGGGACAGTGGGGCAGCGGGGCAGCTGGACAGCGGGGCAGTGGGGTTGCGGGGCAGTGGTATAGTGGGGCAGTGGGGTAGCGGGGCAGTAGGGCAGCGGGGCAGTGGGGCAATGGGATAGTGGGGCAGCGGGTTAGCGGGACAGTTGGGCTGTGGGGCAGCGGGGCAGTGGGGTACCGGGGCAGCGGGTAGCAGGATAGTGGGGCAGCTGGGCAGTGGGGTAGCGGGGCAATGAGATAGTGGGGCAGCGGGGCAGTGGGGCAGCGGGGTGGAGGGGCAGCGGGGCAGATGGGCAGCGGGGCAGTGGGGCAGTGGGGCAGCGGGGCAGCGGGGCAGTGGGGCAGCGGGACAGTGGACTGGACTGACGTGGGTTAGCAGAATTTAACGCGAGCGGAGCCGCGGGTAAATACTAGTAATAATATATAATCGTTGGTGTTTGTGATCATTTCACACATTACAATTGTTTCAGTCAAGACCATGGTTTACAGCTATATTAGAATCAAATAGGTGGTGCTGCGGTCTAGTTATTAATAAATGTTTATATTTTCACTGTAAAATAACACGGAGAGAACGCAGTTTAAAATCAGAGTAAATGCGGAGACAATTTGAAGTCATTGAGGTAATATGATATTACCTCAGTGTTTGGAGTGGATGAATTTTTACCAGTGATCAAATTTTGAGTTTTGTTCTGTAATAAAATCAAACTAATCGCGTGACCTACTGGAATTCGCAGAACAACGTCTGCCGAGCCAGCTGTACCTACACATCATTTCAGCCGAAAGACCTCCACTGCTGGACATAGGCCTCCCCTAAAGGGGGATATGCAATAATCGCCACGCTTGGCAGGCGATCGCAGTTAGTTGGTTAAATACTCAGAGAACGCTGCTGCTCATCCTCTGGTGAATCCCTTAGTCGCCTTTTACGACACCCATGAGAAGAGATAGGGTGGTGCAATTCTTTATGTCCGGCACCACACGTCACCTACCCATGTAGTACCTACACATGTATTGTGTTAAATGTCCATAATGTGACTTCTGAAAGTTTTGATTTTATTTTACCCTTTCATTCCCTGATGTTTGTCTTTTTCGATAAATATATCCGTAAAAAGTCATCATCAATGACAGGTGAACGTCCAAAAAGAGACCGAGGAGGGGCTCGGTGCCATGAAGTACGACTTGAGCGACCTGTCATGCTGGGAGCACCTCCTGGCTGGGGAGCCTTACTACAGGAGGCAGATAGTGGGCATCGATACTTCTGACAAAAAGACTGCCGTGGAGACCGAGAAGCATCTCGATATGCCCTTCAGCTGGGTGGAGAAGCTGGATATCACTGCTGATGGTGCGTTCATGGAAATTGTTCGTTAAATTGTTAGTTTTTTTTGTTATACTAGCATAGGATTTGACATTATGTCACTCATAAGGTTTTTGCTGAAAATCACCGCTGCTGGCACTAGGTCCGTCCTAAGCCACAGCATTATGCTGAGCAATGACCTACATTTTTGCGCACATGCGACGCACAAAGATCACAGCAGTATTTAATAATACCTAGCATTTTTTTTGGTTTTTTTTTTGTTTTGATTTGACTAACTGTAAATCACAGACTATAATGTAGAACAAAAAACCGATGATTACCGTTATAACCACAGATCATGTATTGTTTATGTCCAGTGTTGTCAGTTGTCAATTTAACTGTAACTATATTAATTTGTCATGAAATTGTAAAGTATTATGTATAAGTTTTGTAGTGTGTGCGTCAAATGGAGCGCAAGAATAAATCTTTTTCTTTCTTTCTCTTTCTAGGATGTAACATTTTATGAGTGATTTTTATCACTTTTTTTTTTACTAGAGGTCGCTCACAGCTACGCCCGCGTGGTTGTCGTTTATCGCATATCCCTCGGAAGCTTTTTATCTTTCCGCATTAGTCCGACATTTATGACGCCCTGGTACGGCTGGTACATGTTATGCCGAGTGGTTGTCGTCAAATAATTTTAATTTTTCGTTTATCGCGCATCTCTCGGGCTCTGTTAGTCATCTCGAGATAAAAAGGTGCCTATATATGTTAAGCCGGGTTATGGTCTATCTGTGTGCCAAATTTCGTCCAAATCTGTTTAACCGTTTCAGCGTGATTGAAGGACAAACCAACAAATATCTGTATCTGTATTATAAATGCGAACATTTATAATATTATTATAGCATTTTGAGCCTGTTGTGTTGTCGAGGGCGACTGCTAAGCGTGGGATCCTGGGTTCTATTCCCGGGTCAGGCAAAGTGTTATTATTTTTTTCACTAGGAAATTCTCAGTAGCAGCCCGGAGTCTGGATTTATGCCCGGTTAGTGGCAATAGGCTCGTCCCCAATTACATACTATGGGACTTATAACTGGCGAAATGCTAATGTACTATAAACCTCTGCCCCTGCTCTCTGTTTTCCCTTTCAGGGAATACAGGGGTGATGCTAGGTATGTATGTATGTAGGAGCCTGTACTGCTCCACTGCAGGCCAAAGGCCCCCTAATCTTCTTTCACCTCTTTCTGTCTCTGGTCCTGGACCTTAAGGAATCATTGCCACGACCAATTGTAACACAAGAAAATGCCACCTTCTTGACCTCCCCTAATCTCAATACTTCCAGAATACGAGCAACGGTATCCCGGCAGCCACAAAGTGATTCACTACAAGAAGGTCTTACTAGAGAAGTTCTCGCCGTACTCCCAAAAGGATGGAATTGTGAAGAGGGTGAAAATATTTGACGATTACGCACTAACTATGCCATTGATCACGTAAGTTATTAATATATGCACCATTAAGTCTTTATGTCAAAAAGTGTCAGGACGAGATAGACTGAAGCTTACGGAAGGCGGAGGATCAATTCTTGTGGTGAAAATAAAGATAGGAAGAAAAACCGGCCAAGTGTGAGTCGGACTCAAGCAGTAAGGGTTCCGTACCACCTATCGACCTGATACCCCATCATAGAAACTGATTTAATTTACGAGAGTTTATCAAAAGACATCAACGATCATACGCGAAATGTGAATTTTTACATCTCTTTCTTATGTAGGAACTCTAGGAACCACCACATATGTCTACGTTTGCCCTGTTTTTAGTATTTGTTGCTAAACTACATAGTATGCACTATAATCAGACCAAGTTTGACATTGGTATGTAATATGTATTACCGTTTTGAAGATAGAACAGGAACAAAAACGTTGAAAAAAATACATGTTTTTCGAGGTTTTTTTATTTTTAGTATTTGTCGTGATAGACACCCTAGTAACACATATTCTGTGAAAACTTTTTAAACTGGTTATCTATTACCGGTACAAAGATACAGCCCTGTGACAGACAAACGGACGGACGGACAGCGTAGCGAGAGTAATAGGGTTCGTTAGCACCCAAAGGTACGGAACCCTAAAAATTATTTATTGCCATAACAAGACATGCGATAGGTAAGTACATACAAAAGACAACTTTAAAAGTATTTTACATTTTAGGATACAGTAATTACTTACGGTACTGAAACGTGGTCGCTCACAATGGGCCTGATAAGAAGGCTCAAAGTCACTCAAAGGGCAATGGAGAGGGCTATGCTCGGAGTGTCCCTGCGTGATCGAATCAGATATGAGGAGATTCGCAGGAGAACGAAAGTAACCGAGCAGTGGGCGGGGCACATTGCTCGCAGAACGGATGGCCGATGGGGCAGTAAAGTTCTGGAGTTGCGACCGCGTACTGGAAGGCGCAGTGTGGGGGCCCCACAAAGTGGACTGATGACCCGGTGAAGGTCACTGGAATCCGCTGGATGCGGAAAGCGCAGGACCGGTCGTTGTTGTTGTTGTCGTTGCTTACGGGAAGCCTATGTCCAGCAGTGGACGTCTTTCGGCTGAAATTATGATGATGATGATGATGACATTTTAGGAATATAATAGTTGTAGCGATCATAAGAAAAGTAACGATGAATGTTGCATGTATGTGCAACAAAAGAAATATGTATGTTTAATCCTTCTCGCCTTTTAAGGCGTTATATTCTTATTTTTCTATCGTGTCGATATGAGCTACATAATGATAACAGCTCATGCCGTGGGAAAAAGATTAGCCAGCCAGCGGGGCTGACTGCCCAGGATGCGCCGGACGTTCAATTAAATATTGTCACTTGTGGAGGCCCGTTTATTGCATCCCAGACATTCTAGTATTATTTTGGAAAAAGAGGTGAGGTCTTTTGCAAGCCCCTTATGTCACTGCGACCTAAAAGATCTATTGTAACGCCTCTAATAGTAAATAATAGGTACCTACTATAATTTGTTTTCAGATACGAATGGTACATGCAAAGAGATGACAAGATGCAATTTGTTAAATTCGACCACATAGAGCGGCAGATCCGAGAAATATTCGGGATCGGCAGGAGAGATCACCTCTTGAGTAAGTACCTCAAAAAAATAGCATGTCACTCTCCGGAGTCCTTAAACTATCTCTATGCTAAAAAATCACGTCAGTCCGTTGCTGCGTGAATGAAGAACAAACCATAAACTTTCGCATTTAGGTATAATATACTAGACTTTTATCGCGGCTCCGCCCTCGTACTTTATTAAAATATAACCTATGTTACTTCTAGTTAAAGTAGCTTTCTAATAGTAAAAGAATGATTAAATTCGGTTCAGTATTTTCAGAGGTCATCGATTACAAAAAAACAAACAAACAAATCTTTTCTCTTTTTAATACAGTCATAGACATATACGACGTGTTATTGAAATAACTGAAAACCTCTTAAGGGGTCATTGTACTCACCAGTATGAACAACTTTTATTGTGAGACAAGCACTGAAATCGCGAAAAAAAATAGGTGTTCCCTAAATTTTGTCGATTTATGTGAACACAATGTAGGGAACAGCTGATTTTCTTTTCACGATTTCAGGGTGGGTCCCATAGTAAAAGTTGGTCATACTGATGAGTACAATGACCCCTTAAGAGGATTTAACTCGTTATAGAAGGAGGATTTTATTTTGTAGGCAGTTTTACCACTCGGTAGCAGTTTTTTGTCCTACCACTTGTCCTGTACTGAATGCACATTTTTTCTTTCTTTCCTTTCTTCACAGTCACTTTCAAAGTCTTGTTCATTATCCCCAGAGCACGTATACTCCATGGAGGCGCCACAAGGGTCGGTGGAGGGGGATCGAGTCATGGAGTTCAACTACTACGCCCGAATCGACCACCTCGCCAAGCTTGTGTGCACACCTTTGATTTTCGAAGAACATTACACTGATAGGGATGATAGGTGAGGAAACAACTTTTAGAATCTGATGTATGTGCAAGGTCTGGAATAATTGAAGCTTTTCTTCGTCATTTTCGCACTCCCCTGCCTTGGAAAACATATCCACGACGCGTACAACTCAGCAGTAGTAGAACTCTTTGTGAAAGAGTTTGTCCGGGGAAGTACTACCACCGTACCTACATCTGCCGCCAAACAGTGATGCTCGCATTGCTGTGTTTCGGTTCGGGTGTCAATTAAATTACAATCACATGAGACTTTCTAGCTTTAGGTCTCAGCTATTTGCAATACTACAGGCAACAGCCTAGGTGGTATTGCAGTTGTTATGGGCAAAGGTAACCGCTTAACATAAGGTGGGCCTTTAGCTCATTTTGCTATCCTATACTAGTTATAATAAATAAAAATAGGTACGCAACCTGAACCTACATCCTGCCGAGCTGCCGACAGTGACGTCTGATCTTCGCAGCCTAGTAGAGAAATTCACTTTTTGCAATAGTATTATGATGTTACCTAGCTACGTAGATACAGATAACTTTTCGGCTCCAATTTGATGTCCAAAGGAAGGAACAAGATGATCTTTAAATGTTTCCGACGTAAATTAAAAAACCGTTGAAAGTTGCGTTAATTGTGAGGGAAAACATTTGAGAAGAACCTCTGTTAGACACCCTAGAACAGTTCTGGATTGTGTATTAGTCCAGCAAACCTCAACAGGCCAGTTAGTGAACCAGAACCTAAGTCCAGAGCCGTCTCAACCCGGGAGTGCAAGGGGTGGAGCTCACCCGGGCACTGAGGCTGAGGCATCCAGGGATGCCGCCGGCCCTCTGAGGGCGGTTGCCGAGGCTATCTGAAATATTATTTTACTCGCGACTCAAAACTCAGGCGCCAGCTAAATTAAGAGACAACCCTGCATAAACCCTTCTCATATTTAGAAAAGGCTCAAGCCTGGCAGTAAGACAGAAATTAGCTGATTATATAGAATTTTCAACATTTCAGACTGGAATCCCGAATAATAGTCTACACGGAAGGCACAAAACTCGAGCCAAAGCGCCAAGTAAAAGACATTACGGAGACTTATAGCCGCAACTACGACATTCCAGCCAAGAAAGACATCTGGAAGAAGGTCTTCCACATCCAGGACAACACCATTGAGCTGCTGTACCAGTACGCGTACAATTTTGTCACCAATGACACTAGGAGCTTCATAAAACCCAACCTGGCGGAAACTGGCGGCAAGATCCTGTTCTATCCAGATAAAACTTCGGGTTATATAGTATGTATTTTTTGGTGGTGCTTGTTGTTACATATGATATGAATGAGCTCAAAATATATTAGATTTGTTGAAATCATCAAACAAGCAGGTATACCAACTAGCTCATAGCGTAAAAATTAGGCTATACAAGGCCAGTATATCGGCGTAACTTAAAGCTTAAAGCGTTACTCATCACTGTACAAGAGGGTTAGAGCATGCTCTAACTCTCTTGTAACCTGGAAAGAGGCTTACTTCGATCTCAACTACCAACGTCGTTGCGCGCTCGCCTCGGAAGCAAAAACCGTCACCGTTAACTTCCCCCTCCATTAGCGCGTAGCCAACACAGCCATGCGCGCGCACTTTCCATCCACGCTTGCTTAGAAGCTTTGCTTTGTCGGGCGTTCCCCGACGCCACCCATTTTTCCGCTTTGTACTTAAATGTAAGTTTATTCGTCCTCATACCATGTTACTTCCAATCTTTTAACCAATGATCGAACTAAACAATCTTTAAAACTGACAAGAAGTATAAAAAAAAAAACATAAAAATGGTAATGCTAATGGCTGGTATAACTTTTTTATTATTCAGAGTCGGTTTCCACACTAATTCCAATTTCAAATATCGTATCTCAGGCTGACCCAGTAGCTGACCATCCTCGTCCCTTAGACGTATACTACGCTCTCTGCGAAAACATCGACTGGGAGTACAAGACCAACAAGCACATCAGAGATCGGGAGACTGACATCAACAGCTACCTGCGACAGCGGCACCGAGAGCTGAAGGAGCCAGAGTTGTACGTCGCACTCTTCGATACAGAGAGGAACGACGCTGCGAAGAAAGGTTGGACTGAGAAGGTAATAAGGTCTTTAAAGCTGGAGTGAATCGGCACCTAATAGGTTTGCTCGCTCCGTCGTCAACCACATCTTGACAAAGCTGTCTAGATTGCGGTCAAGAAAGAAAGAATCATTTATTTGCGTAGAATACAGGTGGTACCAGATATAAAATTGGTGGTTTAGGAACAAGCTATCATCATCATCCTCCGAGCCTTTTCCCAATTATATTGGGGTCGGCTTCCAGTCTAGCCAGATGCGGCTGAACATCAGTATTTTACACTGCGACTGCCATCAGACCCCCGCAACCCAGTTACTGGGCAATACCGACATTCGGAGGTTAGACCAGTTGTCAGACTTTCAGGCTTCTGACTACCCGTAACGACTGCCATAGATATTCGTATGACAACCGGGACCGACAGCTTAACGTGCTCTCCGAGGCACGGAGGGGTCTCGATGTGTAACGAAACGGTCACCCATCCACAGACTGACCGCGGCAAGTGCAGCTTAACCTTGCAGATCGTAAAATCCGCGCAGTCGTTGCATCGCTTTAGGAACAAGCTATATCTCTTTAAAAAAATCTAGTAGATCCAATGGAAAACCTACCATACGCTTCTCGATAAGCGAACAAGATCCATTTCTTCCGTTGTTGGTAATTGGGTTACGGAAGTCCGGTGGCAGTCACTCCATGTAAAACACAGATTTTCATCTAAAACCATCTGGTTAGGCAAGCACTGAAGACACTAAGGTGCGGCTGAAGGTATTCGGCTGATCTGGAAGCTAACCTTTATCGTCATCAACTCAGCCTATTGCAGTCCACTGCTGGACATAGGCCTCTCCTATGTTGCGCCACAACCTAACCTAACATACCAAACAAACGAAGCTAACCTTGGCATTTTTTTTTATTGTTAATAAAGGATAGGATGTAAACCTAATTTTTGTGTGTAATAGCCGATACATTAAATCAACTGAATACACTCTTATTGCTTCATTCATCTCCTAGTAAAATATGCAAGTTCAAACCAATCAACGAAACATTCCTGTATATTAACTTCATTAATTACATTAATTGTGGAAAGAAATATTCGCTTACGAGCAAGGATTCGAACCTGCGATACCTGGTTCAGTCACGTCACAGACCAATAAACCTCAAGACATCACATAGCCGAATGCCCAGCACTGCGTATGCTTGATTCGCTCCACCGCCAATCGAGACGGCACTCCGTCAGCGAACGACACCAGTCATACCACCGAACTTATGAGCTGACCAATCATAACGCGCTGTCCGCTCCCTGTCCCTCCCAACATTTTACGATTGTATACTCAGGCAAAACTTTGTTTGTGTGGCGTCTTTAGGTCTACTGGTCGGTGGGTTCAGTACACTAGTGCTTTATCCGTTAAGCTACCTTGAACACTGCTCTTGTATCGAATTTTAACTTCCACATTGAATCCGACTTTGGGTGACGTCAGCTACATCTTATTAAGAAACATACGGTGTTCCTTGACAATTCATATTTTATATTTCGCTAATAATAAGTAATTATCTTCATTATTCCAGGAAATCGCACGAGCCGAAGTGACAGAGCGAGAGAAGGAAGCTGAGATAGATCCCCTGGCTCCATACCTGGCTCGGATGTTCGGCTCGGGCCACGGGACTGGCTCACCCGTCTCCGTGAAGGAAGCGACTCTGGTCAGGGAGCAGTGCATCAATGACTTCAAAGCGAAGCAGCTCGCTCGCCAGAACCTCGTGCAGGAGAGGTTTGATAAGGTATTCTTAAAGTATCTACTTCTTGGATTTTTTTAAGAATCTTGAAAATACCGTAAAATTCTCTAACTTTGCCCATTGACCCAACTTTGCCTATGGCACTTACTGCATTTTTGAGAAACACTGATACCTACTTCATAACTTTTTTGCCAAAACCACATTTATAAAATCTTACAGCTCTGTTATAATTAACAATATTTTAATACGCAAAGTAGGGTTATGTGGGAAAAGTTGAAGTATTTTACGGTAATATCCTAAATTTGGAGGAGGTTGCTTAGCATCTTTTAGAGATACGCTCTTTTATACCTAAAAATACTGACAGCTAAACTTCTAAGTATGGATTTATAACTAGAAAGTGGAATAAGCTCTTGAACTCTCTGCACCGATAACTTTTAATTCCCGTGTCTGACGATTGATATAATACCTAGTTCCTTTCATTTCAGTTTAACGCTGAATACAAGGCAAAGAGGCTCTGGTACTTAGCTAACCAATTCATTCTCACACCAGAGAAGGAGGGTGCCTATTTCGCTGCAAGGTTTGTATTTACTAGTACCATACCATACCGTACCGTTCCGTGTGGTGCCGGACGTACAGAATAGCACCACCCGATATCTTCTCATGGGTGTCGTAAAAGGCGACTAAGGGATTCACCAGAGGATGGGAAGCAGCGTTCTCTGAGTATTTAGCCAACCAACTGCGATCGCCAACCCGCCTGCCAAGCGTGTCGATTATGGCACATCCATCATACATAACATTGGAGGAGGCCAATGTCCAGCAGTGGACGTCTTTCGGCTGAAATTATGATGATGATGATGACTACAATACCGTTTACTTTATCTGAGATGCTTGGGATAGAGTATATACTATGGAGCGCTATGCAAAAAATTCTCGAATTTACGACCGCTGTCAAAGAAAGCGTTGATATGCGAATAGTGGTGTGTAACTCAGCTCAAAACCGGTTCAAATATTCAGATCATTACTTGAGCTGTTGAGCTGCAGCTCAATGACAAAATACGCAGCTCACGGCTCCAATAAAAGTATCAATCTGTGCGACATCGTTCGTTGCACGAGAGATAAAAGATGCCCATACCGTAAACTGCCCTAACTTGGCCCACAAGCCCTACTTTGCCTAGTAATTTTTTGAGTAAACTATAATAGCTATGATTTCCGTACTTGGGGAGCTTCAAAAAGTATGACAACGCTAACATTTGGTTCAGTTATAAAGTGTTAGTGCGTGTAAAAATTAAGTTAATGCCTTAGGCAAAGTAGAGCTTGTGGGGAAAGTTAGGGCAGTTTACGGTATCAATCAAAACCTGTTTGAACCGGTGAGCGGGAGCGACAACAGATGCGAGTCGCAGATTGAGCGAGCGAGTGCATCTCAAATAGATAGAACGCTCGATAAGCTCAGCGAATCGCATCACAGACAGAAGACAGAAGCACAAACTCTGTCTACTCGAAGTAGACAGAGGCACAAACTGAGCTGATCTGTGAGCCGGTCCACAGCTACGGTTCAAACACGTGAACCGTGGGCTGAGCTGCAGCTCACGCATTTTTTGTTGAGTTACTCATACAAGCGAAGGATAGCAGGGTTAAAATCCAGTTTGTTTATTTATAGTATAGCATGGCGAAACGAGCTAAAGGACCACCTGGTGTTAAGCGGTTACTTTTGCCCATAACACCTACTAAATAAACTGCAATGTCACCTCGGCTGTTGCCTAAATGGTACCGCAAGTTGCGTTCGCCAAACTGCGGAACATGAAGATGGAAAGTCTCATAATCATTATCATCATCATTTCAGCTGAAAGACGTCCACTGCTGGACATAGGCCTCCCCCAAGCATCGCCACAACGACCGGTCAGAAAGTCTCATGTCATTGTAATTTCATCGGCACCCGTACCCTTCGTACCGGAACACAGCAATGCAAGCATCACTGTTTGACGGCAGAAATATGTACGGTGGTAGTACTTCCCCGGACGAGCTCTTTCACAAGAAACTCTACTACTGATACCAAATAAAACCCAAATGAGACACCAGTACAAAAGACATGTAACAACAATTTACTTAATCCACAGTGCTGAGTTGTCCTTCAAAGTGCACGCCTTGGAAGTGAGACTGACGCGTCACCGGGACCTATCAGGACCCAGGTTCAAGGTGCTGATGGACTATCTTGACAAACACCCGCTGCTCAAGGAGTACAACAGAGCTGCCATGGGCCATCGCTCAGAGAGGGGGAGAGGGTTTCCTTTCCCATAGACAGAAAAATGACAAGGAGTGAAGAGGGGGGCGGAAGAATTGTTTAAACAGCTTCAGTTTTATTAAAATTTCAATTAAATAACTCTTTTATCATCGGTAACGGAATATAAGGAGATCGGGCAACCTACCTAATTTGCATGGAGTCCGAATGTCACAAGCTCAACTTACGCACCGAACGCAAGAAATACATCAATAAATTACAACAAAAAGCACGCACACACATAAAACAAGCACACTTGCGGAATTTTGGATATAAAAGAAAGTTTTCAGTTTTCTCTCAAACTAGCGCGAATACTCACTCGGGTGCAAGTGACGGTGAACTGGCAGCAGTGTATGCCTGTTGTGCATACAACGGTCAGCCTTTACGCGGCGGCTTGTCCTCTCTCTAGTATTCTGTTGCTCCGAGTCTTTTATACATGACCAGAAAGGAAACTTCAGAGAAAGACAAAAGATATACGAGGTGATTAGACGATTTTGGCCTGTTTTTTTCAATATTGTTACTTTTTGTTATCATTACTTAGCGTTAGTAAAAAAATCTAATAGGCATCTTTATTCAGGGGATGGAAAACTGCTGAAAGAGCCTTTGAGGTCAATCGACCCTCGAAAATGCCTATGGTGCTATAATAATATGTTGTTTTGATCCCTTGTCATTGCAAAATACATCAGCGCGTTGCAACACCGCACTTCTACAGACAGCATTTGGTGTCGATTCTCTTGTTCACGAACTAAACGCTCTCTTTTACTAATAGTAGATACAAGAAAGGGATGGCAACAATTTTAGTGCTGTTAAATTGGTCTGAATTAAAATTTCCATACAAGTTTAGTCGTGATCTCGGAACGTGCAGACTAAAAATACGAAGAAGTGTGATACGTACACTAATTTGATACCACTAAAAATTTTGTCATCCCTTTCTTGCATCTATTATTAGTAAAAGACAGCGATAGGTAGTTTAAAATAAGTTTAGTTTCAGAACAAGAGAATCGACACCACATTAATTTCAACGCAAACAATACGTTGTAGAGATGAGTAGGTCCAAGGACGTGAATCCAGGCTCAAAGATCCAGGTCCCGTGTCCGTCAGATCCATATGGGTCCGGCTGTCTAACCTCTTTGTATCTCGGAGCGCGCAGTGCGGGAGTCAGATCGCGCCATTCCGTTTCCCTGTGCGTCCCACTCCGACCCGCCGTCCTCACTCGTCCGCCGCGATTTTCTATTAGTTCATGACCGCTCAGTGCGTGTTCTTTCTTTAACGCTCTGACATAAACACATGTATTACTAATTTGTGGATCCAGCCGGTACTGTCGGATCGGTATTGAATTGCGGTCGGATCCATCAATAACGCGAGTGATGCGGATCCGCTGATTCGTATCCATCCGGATCTCTAATGCATTGTACGACGCAACCTATCGTATGACATCGCTGTGGTTTTCAATGTGTCAATTTTATTGGTATATGTTGTCCTGCACGATTTGCGGCGTAACTTTTCCGTTGCAGCGCTACTGTTTTAGCCTTTAGTAAAATAAATATTTTATTCATTTATATTTCTATATCTACTAATTATTTACATATACGTTACCGTTATTGTTATAGTTATAGTTTTAATATGTTAAACAAAGTAATTTCTATACAGATTACTTCATGTCAGTTTTAAAATAAAACATGTTTATTGCGTATAAGAGTTTTATTTACATACTTAACTTACTTATACTTAAGTAATAGCAGAGTATTTCATTTGCTATTATTGTTATAATCAATTTGTTTTTATTGATATTTAACCTATGTGTAGAAACATTTATTTACAATCAGACCTGTAACTCTCAGTTTATGATGTTTTGGGCAATGTGTGAAGTTTTAATTAATTTTATTGATACATACAACGTGTTATTGAAATAACAGAAAATCTCTTAAGGGGTCATTGTGCTCATCAGTAGGAACTACTTTAACTATGGGACCAACCCTGAAATCGCGAAAAAAATATCAGTTGATATGAGCTGATTTTGTCGATTTATGTGAACACAAAGGTAAGGATCAGCTGATTCTTTTTCGCGATTTCAGGGTTGGTCCTATAGTAAAAGTCGTTCATAATGAGGACCAGAGACTACCCTTAACATTTTTCTGGTGATTAAAAAATAGTGTTGTATAACAGAATGTTACAGAAAATAATTACTATTTTATTTTTAAATCAAGAACTGAGTCTATCGCGGTCCGTAGTCCACACTGTTCATGGGTATCTCAATGTATGCCACTTTTCCACCAGTTAGCCCCTTTCGTGACGAGTCTGCCCCTTTTGTACCAGTCTGTACCTTTCATACTAGAAAGAAAGAAAGAAAGAAGAAGAAAGAAAGAAAGAAGAAGAAAGAAAGAAAGAAATGAAATATTTGCCACAAACTAGGGACACAAAATAATAAATAAAATGTGTAGATTTACATAACATTGTGTGCCCCACGGCTGTGCTAAATACTAGGCTGCCCTTTGTGTATCATTCTGCATATTTTTACACGGCTACCCCTTTTGTTTGCTGATTTTGTACCAGTCTGTCCCTTTAGTACGAGTCAGCCCCTTTTGTACCATTTTGCTCATTTTGCACCAGTCTGTTCCTTTCGTACGATCGAGTCTGCCCCTTTTGTACAAGTTTGCTCATTTTGTACAAGTCTGTCCCTTTCATACTAGGCTGCCCTTTGTGTATCATTCTGCATATTTTTACACGGCTACCCCTTTTGTACCAGTTTGCAGATTTTGTACCACTCTGTCCCTTTCATACGAGTCTTGCCCCTTTCGCACTAGTTTACCCCTTATCAGTCTGCCCCTTTTGCACCATTCCACCCTGCTTCTAATGCTTTGGCAATATCCACGAGGGTCTAGGATAGTTGAGGTCAGTGTTCCAGTCTCCTGCGCCGCCTAGTAAATTGCCTCTGCCGTCATGGGTGGCTAAAGCGAGGCGAGAGAGCTTGTTGGCTAGCCTTCGTTGAGGAGAGTCTGGTCTTGAGAGGGGTGGAAGAGATATGCTGCCTGAATCTGGAAAAAATATTGAAAACTTAACATTTTTCTCTACAGCCTTGCAAATGTGAAATGAAAAAAGGTTTTAGCAATTCCTACGTTATAGAAAACACAAATACCCCAGTATATGGCATAGATAGACAATTTAAGGCATGGTAGGTTAATTTATTTCCCAATATTCCCTCCGATTTGAATGCTTTAAATGGTTGACTCGATTCATTATTATCATCATTTCAGCCGAAAGACGACCCCTGCTAGACATATGACATAGGCCTCCCCAAAAGGATATAAATATGCCATAATCGCCACGCTTGGTACGCGGGTTGGCGATCGCAGTTGGTTGAATAAATACTCGGAGAACGATGCTGCTCATCCTCTGGCGAACCCCTTAGTCACCTTTTACGACACCCACGAGAAGAGATGGGGTAGTGTCTTTGTGTCTTGCACCAAAAGGAACCGATGACCCTACCAAATACCCCAATCTGTCAATCTAAACTTGGTAAACTAGAGTTTACCTTTTTTTTTTTTTTTTTTATACTCTATAGATTTTTTCCGTCTCTGAAGAAGTTCTTACCAGAGTGATAGTCGTAATTGGCGTGGTCACTCGGCGTCTCCTGGCCGAGCCTCTTGCGGTACTCGCCCGCGAAGTGTTCAATCAGAGTGTCCATCATGATGGCTTGCTTCGAGAACACCTGACAAAAGGAGGGTCAGGGTAAGTCCAAAATTGGAGGACATATTTGTGGACTCGCGGGAATCCGCTGGATGCGGAAGGCGCAGGACCGGTCGTTGTGGCGATTCTTGGGGGAGGCCTATGTCCAGCAGTGGACGTCTTTCGGCTTAAATGATGATGATAATGATTTATGGACTCTCCTATATTTTCGATTATGGTGACTGTGACAATAGTGTTGATTCTCTTGGTCATAAACTAAACTAATTATAAACTATCGCTCTCTTTTACTAAAAGCAGATACAAGAAAGGGATGGCAATAATTTTAGAGCTGTGTAATTAGTTAAGTCGTGATCTCGGAACGTGCCGACTAATAATACGAAGCAAGTGTAACACGTGAACTAATTTGATATCATTAAAATTGTTGCCATCCCTTTCTTGTATCTATTATTAGTAAAAGAGAGCGATAGTTTAAAATAATTTATTATATAGTTGTGTCACAACTTGGGAGAGGCCTATGTCCAGCAGTAAACTGCGCTAGGCTGAGTTGATTGAAGTAAATTCCACATTATTTGTAGATTTACATGACAAGTGTGAAGAAACAAACAATTTTGAGCAATTTGTCCTACTCACGCAGATAAAGAATGGGATTGAATATAGTGGCATTTGTATTTGCCTCTCGCTCACACGTAAAGTATTGTGTGAGCGAGAGGCACATAGAACAATAGAAGTGCCGCCATTTCCAGTCCCATTCTTTATCTGCGCCAGTAGTAGACTGCAAGGTAAGACAAGGAAAAATATATGTCTTCAGATTTTCTGCCAAGCACCAAAACAAAAAAGTGAAGTGAGTGATACCTGCAGTATCTTGGAGACCCGCAGTCCATTCTCCACCACCATAAATTGGAGAAACAGACAAGGCAAGCAGTCCTCACTGTCATCTGATGGTATACCGAAGTCCCAAGATAGTTCTTCATAGAGAAGACCGAGAAGAACAGTCTGTGAAATAATCAAGAAGAAAGATCCACTTTGTATCCCTGAAATGACAGGCAGAGGACCTCTCTGCCTGTTATTCCAACGTGGAATGTAATTTCACCTCTGCCAGAGGTGTTTTGGCACTACGAGGCAAAAACATGATTGATGGGAACGCATTTTTTTTTCATGTTTTAAATCCAGTCCCTGACGTTCTGCAACCAATAAACCTCGACCAATTAAGCCATTTTTGGTCATCTGAAGTATAAATATAAAAAAATGCATTTTATTAATAGGCCAGGCAATAAAATGGTCATAGGATCACTAATAAAGTTCGGTTTAAAGAAATTTATTTTCAAAAAGAAAATAAATATCTTTAAACCGAAAGTTGAATCTCAAATTCATATAGGCATTCACTTGTAACCTTGTAACGAGCATTCTGGCGAATGTTACATTACAATCAAATTCGTTCAGTTCTACAGCATTTAAAAAACGGCGAATTCGATGGGGATTTTTGGACAGGAAGTCTGGGTTTTTCCTGAAATAGATTTTCCCAATCAATGGGGATTTTTAGAATAACCCAGACTTTTTGTCCAAAAATCCCTATCAACTGCAGATGAAGCTCATGTTTAAAAATAAAATGCATACAAAATATGGTAATCACAGCGGTCTTTACTTCTTATATGAAATAATTCAATCAATAACAATGTGAACAATGACCCGCATTGATTATTTTATTTATAGTATAAAATATATGTGCCAAATTTCATCCAAATCCGTTCAGCCGTTACAGTGTGAAGAAGTAACGAACAAACATACACACTCACAAACTTTCGTATTTATAATATTGGTGTGATAACTTTAGCATAAGTAGGTATATACATTATAATTAGTTTGATTGATTATTTTTATAATATAAATTACATATTATATTCCAAAAATTCCCATTGATGACGAAAGACAGTGGGGATTTTTGGAATAACCCAATGCTCGATGTTCTGTTACAAGAGAATGCTTAAGTTTATTAGCACCATAATATTCCACATGAATATTTTTTCCAAATCTAGGTGTGCTTGGAATTTAGATCAGACTCTATAACGTTTCTCTTAATAAAGAGTGAATAAAAAGGAAAATCGATGAGGGAAAAGGACCTAGCACTCTTCAGTAATAATAACTTACGCTCTCCGTGTCGTCAATGACGTAGACTCCATTGGAGTTGACGGCCACAAGAACGGGGATGTCTTCATGAGTCAGCAAGCTCGTTAGACTGCGCACCGGTTGCTCGATCTGACCTTGGAAGAACGCCGCCCTGAAGAAATAGGAGAAAAGAACGAATTTTTGGGTAATAGTACATTACACGGCCGATTAATATTGGAAGTACGAGGCTAAGCGCTTCCCGAGGAGGCCGTTAATTGCTATTTCGGCCGAGACTTGTATAGTACTTTTCTCTCATTTGCGAGGAAAAACAACACAAATTAATTCAACAGTATCTCATTTTCATTCACGCTAATTCGTCCGCGCGCGGTTCTTGTTCTATTTTCACATAACATAACATAACATCACGCCTGTATTTCAGGCAGAGTTGTATAGCACACCCAATTTTTTTTTTTTTTTTTTTTTCCAGTTATGTTATTGTCCCATGTAATAGGGGGCGAGCCTATTGCCATTAACCGGGCACAAATCCAGACTCCAGGCTGCTACTGAGAATTTCCTAATGAAAAAACCAATAACACTTTGCCCGACCCGGGAATCGAAGCAATCGAGGCAATCAAAGCGAGAATATTTTCAAAGTTTTGAAAAAAAAAATGCGCATTCAGCCTTTATAATAATTAATATTTTGTACCTAAAAACACCTCATTTATGTAAGTGTGTACACCTACTTAAAACGCCCGGTAGCATTTTTAGCCCGGAGTCTAGATTTGTGCCCGGTCAATGGCAATAGGCTCGCCCGCTATTACATGGGACTATAACACAACTGGCGAAATGTGGGTGTACTATTACACCTCTGCCGGGGAAATACAGGCGTGATGTTATGTTATGTTATGTTATGTTCATGGATTTTTTTGTTGAATAATGAACCAATTTCCGAGCAAGTGGGAGAAAACGTCATTATTTTCTAACGCACCGTCTCTAAACTAATGGATCTAGAAAATTTGCACTGAGGATCACTAGGCAATATAGCCAGCCCATTGCTGTCCCATTACCAGGCATGGGCTTCTTCTCAGAGTGAGAAGGATTCAGGCCTTAGTCCACCACCCTGACCATACTCCACCGACGCCTAGGCCTAGCACTTAAATTAATGATGATAATGACTAACCCGTACGTGGGTAAAGTCCTGGTATGCGCGAGGTACACTCGAACAAACGGAATCATGACCCACCATAAGTTTAATTTTCTACAAATATTCTAATACAATTAGGTCGAATTTCGCTTAATCACGTTTCCTTGGTAACAAACTTGTTATCAATTTACTTAGGTAGTGACAGTTAATTTACCAATAATAGCTAAAAAAAATAATTAATCTATTGCATTAAAATAAAGCTCAAAATTGCATAGACCTCTGACCCGTATTAATGCAGTTACTTTAATATGCAAAATGTCCTAAGTGCAGCACGATGCTTATAAGAAGAAACTGTTACTGTTTTGACAATTTCATACGAATTATCGGCTGAGTGGGTCATGATTCCGATTTGTTGACTGTACTAGTGGGTGGCGCTGCCTGCTCCAGCAGCTTGTGTTAGTTAATACCACAGATAATATGATCATCATTATCATCATCATTTTAGCCCAAAGACGTCCACTGCTATACATAGCCCTCCCCCAATTAAGGGGGGATATGTGCCATAATTGCCACGGTTGGCAGGTTTATTGGCGATCGCAGTTGGTTGGTTAAATACTCAGAGAACGCTGCTGCCCATCCTCTGGTGAATCCCTTAGTCGCCTTTTACGACACCCATGAGAAGATATAGGGATATCAACCTTTAATAATGATAAATATTTTGTACCTAAAAACACCTAATTTATGTGTGTACTTAAAAACCTCGCTAGCATAATTAGAATAAAAAACTGTCCAGCAATTTATATTATTGTCGTGTTGGAAATTGCTGGCGTGTTATTTTGTTGCGTACGGAAAAGAGCCGAGTGATGTATTTTTTTTTTAAATAATCAACCAATTTCCTAGCATATGGTAGAAAACATCATTATTTATCGCTTAACATCAGGTGAGGTGGCGGTCAAACGCAAGCCCGTTAAGAATAAAAAAAAAAAAAAAAACATAATGAATAAACATAATGCAATTAACGCACCGTCTCTAAACTAATGGATCTAGAAAATTTGCACTCACTAGGCAATTGCTGTCCCACTGCTGGGCATGGGCTTCTTCTCAGAGTGAGAAGGATTCAGGCCTTAGTCCACCACCCTGACCAATAACGCCTAGGCCTACCGCTTAAATTAATGATGATGATGACTAACCCGTACGTGGGTAGCGTCCTGGTATGCGCGAGGTACTTGTGGCGCAGCTTCCGCGGTGGAGCTGCTGGTGGGCGCTGCGCCTGCTCCAGCAGCTTGGCCTCGGGGCTGCCCTTCCGTCCCGCCGGCAGCAGCGCGGCCCAGCGACCCGAGCGAGCATGTTTCGGAAGGTACTTTTCCTGCTGCGCCCTGGAAACAAAAGTGTATACTTGAATTCTCCGAAGCAGTGGAAAGGAATAGTTGAAGGAAGTAGTTGGAGGGAGTAGTTGAAGGGAATAGCTGGAGGGAGTAATTAAAGGGATTAGTTGAAGGAGTGGTTGAAGGGAGTAGCACCACAAATTACTTATTAGTTAATAAGTAAGTAGCACCGCTCGCTCCTTGCCAAGGGTTCCCTATGCCAGTACGAACGCAGTTAGTTCGATTTTTGTTAATTCGAACATGTTATGTCGAAGCTACAATAGTGCGAAGCCACGATACTGCGAAATCTTATTAAAGCAATATAACGTTAGCGAAACACGTTGGTTCGAAGAATTTTACACTAGCTTGCTAGCTTGCTAGCTAGCTTGAACATTTACTATCTCGAATTTTGATTAATTTCGGACTTTTTCCTAACCTGCTTATCTGCCTAGTAGGTAAGGTAGGTAGGTAGTAGGTTTCTCGTAGCAGATAAGCAGTTTAGTAATAAACTTTCGACCTAAGAAGCTTACAGTGTAAAATTCTTCGAACCAACGAGTTTCGCACTAACGTTATATCGTACTAATAAGACTTCGCACTATCGTAGCTTCGACATAACGTGTTCGAATGAACAAAAATCGAACTAACGGCATTCGCACTGGCATGGGAGCACTACGTTTCCCCGAAATACGATCCACCGAAACATGTTTTACTAAAACTATTCGTCGAACGCATCATTCCCCGATGCAACACTTGGTCGAAAGCACGTTCAGCCGACGCACGTTTCCCCAAAAAATTGTTCGTCGAAACACGATTTACTGATGGTTTCTTTTACCGACGCACCTTTGGCCGAAAGCTCGTTTCTTCGAATGGTTGTTTGGGTATATCTAGAGTTGTCAATCCGTTTTGATGATGGCCACGACCGCTCTGTCAAGTCAAGAGCGAAACGACGAAGAAGAAGAAGAGAAATCATAACATTTGTATTCCTAAAGATACTCACTTACAATTCAATAGACCATAAACGACTTTATCTTACCTGAAGAACCTAGCAGTATGGCGGTGTGGATCATAAGGTCCCAGCTGTATCCTGGCCTGTAGTCCACCCAGCATGACTGCTTGAGCACTCTCTAGCGGATACCGCCCAGTCACCACATTGTGTCGAGCTTCTTCGTACAGCAACTCTTGGATGCGGGAGTCCCTGTAACATAACGTTAATTGACCACTATCATCGGAGTGGTCGATATATTTAACTCTTTTGGTCTGCCTGCCAAGCCTTTACCAAACATATTGGCTGTTTTAAGTAATCTTTTTTTGTGTGCGTGAAGGATAACGCGATAAAACATGATGTATCCGAATTGCAATGGCATAAAACCCACGAAACGCGAAAAAAAAATAAAAAAAAAGGAATCTACCTTGCTTGATGGAACCAATAGACTACAACTGTACAACGAAAATCAGCGTTACTTGCTTACTTGATCCCTTCTTCTAAGTGTTTCGGAAAGAACACGTTTCTTTGTAGTCGTAACACAGGCTGATCGCGGTCCAGCCTCGACTCTGAGCCGTGGCCGTAGCGATTGACCAACTTCTGCCAATTCGCCCAGAACCTCCACGGACAATGGTGTGGTTTTAACTGGATTTCTGCAATGGAATACGTGATGATATTTGGTTTAGTAGTATTAGAGCTCCTTGTGAAGAAGCTCGTCCGGGGAAGAACTACCACCGTACCTACCACTGCCGCCAAACAGTGATGCCTGCTTGCATTGCTGTGTTCCGATGTGAAGAGAAATTACAATCACATGAGACTTTCCATCTTCATGTCTCAGTTTGGTGAACCGACTTACGGTACCATTTAGGCAACAGCCTAGGTGGTATTGCAGTTGTTATGGGCAAAGGTAACCGCTTAACATCAAGTAGGCCTTTAGCTCGTTTCGCCATCCAGTAACTTGAAAAATTACTACCCTGGATGTGAAAAAAAACATTTTATCCTCCTCCTCCTGTGGGATTTTAACTATACATAAATACTCGTATGTAGGTACATGACCAACCTCAAAGAGCTGTTAAAGCTAAATGATCTAGAATCCCGGTTTCTAAATAATTACTAAAATATCGGTCATCTTTAGGTACTTGTCAGATTCAACTTTCAATTCGAGTTCTTGAAAGACTTTGAAATATCTAGCGTTAATTCTTTACCGAGGGATCCACCAGGAAACGAGGAGAGTATTCTTATCTGTCCCCGAGTGTCTGTCCCCGAATGGAGATAGATGAGAATTTTCGTGTTATCTGTCCCCGAACTTACAAATGGGGACAGATGGGAATTAAAAGTTTTATCTAAACCTGTTTTTAGGGTTCCGTAGTCCTACAAGGAACCCTTATAGTTTCGTCATGTCCATCCGTCTGTCCGTCCGTCCGTCTGTCCTAATCCTTTACAGCTTAATAACTTCTACAGTTATATACATAAGTAAATGAAATTTTGTTAAAAAATAGTATAGATATAGATCTCAATTTTAAAAGAATAACAAAATCATGATTACGTATTTTAGGGGTGGCGCCCATACATGTGAAATGGGGATGAAAAATTTTTTTTCGCTGCATCCCCTCGTGTGGGGTACCATTGAATAGGTCTACTAAAATGAAGGTAATGTTTCATACATCACTTTTTTATCAGATGTACCATCTGCGAAATATAGCCTGCCAAAGTGGCTTGCAATGTGTCCCCCCCCTGCCATTTCTAAACTATGCAACGTAGAAACTTATAATCCTCCACATTGATAGACCTTTGTAAAAACTCTCTTTTAAAATTATTTTGAGCATATTGTGATTATAAATTTTTGAGTTATAGAGAGAAAACTGAAAAATAGTTAAAACGTCCTAGTTCAAAGGTCCTTGACCTTAGAGAAAAATGATCTTAGCAAATAATGCTCCTTGAGCTACTTTATATTTGAAAAAATCACAAAAAGTAACTTTGTGTTATGTTGACGACACACTTCTTAAATTTGGCGCCATCTAGCGGCGTCTAACAACACTCTCTGGGTCGCCAATGCTGCCGTCAAGTGCCGTCTATTACATTTGGCACTGTATAGCGCCATCTAGCGGCTACTGACATCACTCTCTGAGTCGCCAATGCTGCCGTCTATTGCAAATACTAAAATAGCCGTGATTAATATTCGATTTGATTTGTTACAAACACCTACTTAAGGAACCCTATAATACTGAGCATGGCCCGACATGCTCTTGGCCGGTTTTTTTTTGTATTAGTGTCTGTCCCCGAATGGGGGCTGATGGGAATTTTCTTGTCATCTGTCCCCGAACTGATAAATGGGGACAGATGGGAATTAACAGTTTATCTTCCCCCGAAAATAGTACTCCGTTTTCAGAGTAAAATTTTAATTAAAAAATATTTAGGGGCAGATAAAACTTTCAACTTACTTTTTTACTTTGTCTGTCACGGGGACACATGGGAATTTAACTCCAAACGAGGTACTTCTACGCTATTAACAGTTTTAAAAATTTGGTTATCATAGTAACGATAAAACGATCTTACCTAATAACGGACTGCACATCCATAAAGCGAACACATTGACTGCCAAACTTCTAGTGCTAGGCTGCGAAAGTCCCAACTCCTCAGTAGCCAGCAGTGCATTCAGGAACCGAGCCGCCGTCACGTGTGAAGGTACTTCTTCAGAACTCATCTCCATCATGACGGCGGTGCGAGACATCAGGTAGATGCACGTGACGGGGTTAGAGGAGACTGTCGATGAAGAGGCTGTGCTGCCTGATGAACCTGGATTCAAAAGACCCTGGTATATACAATCAACTGCACGTCAGTGGTAACATTTTAATTACAAAACCACCCATGGGGATGGGGATCGGGGATTGAGTCACCCACGTCCGTAGGAGGGTATCCCTTTTCCGAATCCCTACACGTGATCTCTGGGTGGTGCAAATCAGGTGACACACTGGTGGTAGGCCACGGCCGACGGCTTGCGACCACCCACCGGGCAGACGTGCCGCCAAGCGACCTAGTCGTGTTCCGGTACGATGCCCGGTGTAGCCACTTCAGAGGATGGGTCGAAATATTTCACTGCCATCCTTTCCTATTTCCTATATTATCCTTTTCTATTTCATATTTTACCTTTGCTGGGCAAGCGTGAACCATCGTCGACCGCATCATCGCTTAACATCAGGTGAGGTGGCGGTCAAACGCAGGCCCGTTATGTATAAAAAAAAAACACTCTTACTGCTTACGAAATATAAACTCTGTAGGTCAAACTGTTACCTCTGACGTGAGGTCGACTGTAGGTAGGTATACCGCTAATAACCGTTAACGATCTATTATTTATATAAAATTATAAAAAACATGGGATGTCAGCAGCTAAGAAGATGCTCCTACTGTTTCATGCAGTCTGCGTAGGGCGTAAATCTAGCCTCATGGCAGAGGTAGAGATAAAGCAGCACAAAAAAGCGAAACCTATACTAATTGATGAGGATTGATGAAGAAATACTAACGGCCAAAATTAATATCCAATCTATCCACGATTTACCCTACTAGAGATAGAAATTTGACATATTTTATATGGAGCTTACGTCAAATTCCTATCTCTAGTAGGGCAAATCGTGGATAGATTGGATATTAATTTTGGCCGTAAGTGGAGAGCGGGCGGAAAGATGTCATCAAAATGTCAGGGCACAAAACTAAAGCTACAGGCCGTCTAGTTCGTGCCACTCCTATGGTCTGCTGGCGACGAGAGACGAAACACTGGGGGCCGGGATGGTAAGAAACTGTGTGGAGCTTGCAGGAGCGTCAGTCGTATGCCTGTGCCCTGTTGCCCGCGGACCCTGCAAGTGTCATGATCTAATTTTCTGGCCCACAGTCTCGTAAAGAGCTAATGGAAAAATTTATTCAACATTAGTACCAAACCTGGCAAAGGTGGTGAGATAGCGCTAGAAGAACTGCCCCCACTGGTAATTGGCTCCGTAGTGCTGAACGATCCTGCGGCGATGCTACTCGACCCCGTCTGGTTGGAACAGCTGCTGAGATTGGACCCTGCAAGGCGTACTGCATTAAAGACAGCACAAGCGACAATGGACCTTATAGTATATTTTAGAAATTATGAATCTTCTCTTCTCGGATTTCGCTATCGAGATTATCAATATACGTTACTGATATGTTTATGGTGTTCATAATTTATATGAGCTGGAAGCAACTGCTATAGGTAAAAAAAATTGAGCCACTTGCATCCAACGGCTCGCCTTTACCCAAGTCACCTACTGCCCATTGGTATGGTGTGGTGGACCCGTACGGCAACAGCAGCAATTTGTTTGTAGCCCGAAGTTGACCCACGTTTTCGCAATCATCGGGTAAACACAGGGTCCACCGCGCCGTGCTTCACGACACACGGTCACTTATAGTGCGAATATAATTTTCTATAACATTAATTTGTGGACCTCATCGCACGGCCTACATATAGCATTCGGTTTTGAACGCTGTACTGTAGACAGGGCCGTCCCCAGCCGGGGTGCGTACCCAACTCTGGCGCGCCCTAGCAGTGGTGAATTTACCAGCAGGCTGAGTAGGCTTGAGCCTAGGGCAGCAGATTTGGGGGCTGATGTATTTTTTAGGCAGTCTTTCAGAAATCACAATGATTTCTGTGGTTTTCTGATGTCTTGCAGAAAGAAGTCTACAAGACATGTTTCCGAAAACTTTTCGTCTTCCCTTTCATTGAATTTAGAAATATACCTAAAAACTATTTTTTCTCCCACTTGCTCGAAAATTGGTTCATTATTCAAAAAAAGAATACAACAATCGGCTCTTTTCCGTACGCAACGAAATAACTGGCCGGTAATATCAAACAGGACAATAATAGAAATTGCTGGACACTTTTTATTTTTTAAATTATGCTAACGAGGTTTTTAAGTACACACTTACATAAATTAGGTGTTTTTAGGTACAAAATATTTATTATTATACAGGATGAATGCGCATTTTTTTTTCTAAACTTTGAAAATAGAACAAGAACCGCGCGCGGGCGAATTTGCGGGAATAAAAATGAGATACTGGTGAATTAATTTGTGTTGTGTTTCCTCGCAAATGAGAGAAAAGTACTATACAAATCTCGGCCGAAATAGCAATTAACGGCCTCGTTTAGTTAGGAAGGAGTTTCAAAATCACTTGGGAAGTATTTCTTCCAATCTTACTCGGCCGTAAATTGCTCAGGCCTCGACAGTAATGTACTATTGCAATTTCAACCAAATTGCTGGATTGTAAAAATAATCTAAGAACTGTTAATTGTAGTGTAGATGTAAGAGCTCCGTGTGTTGAATAGTGTTGATGTTCCGTATGGTGCCGAACGTAAAGAATTGCACCACCCTATGTCCTCTCATGGTTGTCATAAAAGGCGACTAAGGGATTCACCAGAGGATGGGCAGCAGCGTTCTCTGAGTATTTAACCAACCAACTGCGATAGCCAACCCGTCTGCCAAGCGTGGCGATTATGGCATATCCCTCCTTTTTGGGGGAGGCCTATTTCAAGCAGTGGACGTCTTTCGGCTGAAATGATGATGATGATGATCATGATGAGATGTAAGAACAGCAAAAATTTAAAAGCCTATCCTTGAGAAATGTGTAATCCGCCACTGCCCCCTAGCCATTCACTGCACCCCCCTCCCTCAGTGGTGTAGGTTTGGTGATAGCTGCTACAAACAGCGCCCGGGCACAGAATATCTAATAGTTGGCCCGGGTGTTTGTTTAATGTTCGAAAATTACCGTTTGTTAGATTTAAAATAGGTACAATAATGATGTAGTCAGTTAAGTTTGAGTTGAGTAAAATAATTCCTCGGGACACGGCGAGAGAGAGAGGGCGAAGGGATATCAAGGTGTCCCTGATGCCTCAGCGACCGGGAGCCCTGCACCCCTTGCACCCTCAGGTTGAGGCGGCCCTGGCTGTAGTTATACGCGGGACCCCACGCATCAATAGATATTTTTATACCGCCACCACCATTCTTTTTTTTTTACCACTAGCGAATTTTTTTTCTCGTCAAGAATCTCTTCTGAAAGAAAAATACCACCATTTTCATGCTTACCCATAACACTTTTCTCCAGTGAGTCCGAGCTATTGCTCTCTTTAGAATCCGGCTGTAATGGTTTGTGGGGGTCATGTTTGTCCCACTCACTGTGCCGGCCAAGCGGACTGTAGGACAGGTGCGGCAGTCTCTGCGATACAGAATATAGGTGGGCGTTCACCTCAGCCTGCAGCTTCTGGCTTTGAACGCTGTAGTATTCCTCACGGGATCGGAATTCACTGGAAGAATATAAAATATGTCTGTAGGAAAATTAGGTACCGTTTGTAACGCTTTGTGACGCTATTTTTACTATTTTTCATGTTAAAATCAGTTACAAATAGTGGAAGGACATTAACTGGTCACTTCACCCTATATTTTTATGCATTTCCGTCCTTACTTGTATTGATATTCGGCTTGCATAGGATATCCACGCCTTGAATATTCCACAGGGATAATTGTAATATAATTTCCACTGTTTTGCACATTTGGATTTTCCCCGTACGCTCCCATATCGGATTGATGTTCCATTTAAGTAAATTATTATAAATATTTACTGGAAAACCATTTTCCTAAACAATGACTTCCGGCAGGACAGGATATCGATCGCCTTGACTTCGCGCCTTAAATTGTGTTGCCATGTAACCTGTGTCGTCGCTGCATGTAACTATTTATGACGAAGTAAACAGTAAAAGTAAATAATATGAATCCTGAGCATTTCACATTATTTTAAAAATATAATTCAGAGTTCATTTCATTAATAATACCTAATGTAATTTAAACATGTTTTGTAACATAATACATAAAGCCCTATTCTGTTGTGACAGTGTTCTTAGGTCCGTATTATAGAACGTTCCTCAAGCTTTGATCACTGTTTAAAACTGGGATTTAATTTTAGAACATTCCTTAAGCATAGATTCATTGATCACAGTTCAGCTGAGTTAAGATTTATTATATACAGTCAAGTGTGGTCGGGACCACGCTTGAGTAGAGATTTATTTCATATGTCAGGTTTTATTTGTGTGCTATGTTGTTGAATTGAAGTTTATAATTACCGCATTAGAATAAGACCGATACTCAAGTAACGATTCCATCTGTAACGGCCAAAATTAATATCCAATCTATCTACGATTTACCCTACTAGAGATAGAAATTTGACATATTTTGTATGGAGCTTATGTCAAATTCCTATCTCTAGTAGGGCAAATCGTGGATAGATTGGATGTTAATTTTGGCCGTTAGTAGTGATCACTGTGATCAGTTGATTGAAGATCAAACTGTACTTGAAGAACGTTCAGTAATACGGACCTTAGTTTGTCTAAAAAATACGTTCAGAAACACTTTGTCTTCGTTAATTTTTTGTCAACTGACAATCACAGAGTATATGGTATAGTCCGTCCAACGGTTTAAGAAGCTACTACAAAACTATGTACAAAAGTCCGTCCAACCACAGACCTCTAATCTAAGCGTCCAACATAGCTTGCTTGACGCACGGGTGATAGGAGGCAACTTAGGGTTGTATGCCATGCCACTGGTCAAATTTCTTTGTCCAATCCAATTTATTTGATAATGTGTTTTTTTACACACAACATTTCATGAAAATCATCCAATTTCTTTGATCAGTCACATTGGACAAATAAATTTGTCGAGTGGCATACCAGTTAATCTTCAGAGGTGAAGTACACGCGGGGCGTTTTGAACCTCCTAGTGTGAAGAAACAATTTTTTTCTTTATTCAAGTTCTATTCGTAGGTACCTATGTGGAAGCAAATAAAATTTAATCCCGTCAGTGTGCGCTAACCCTTAGAGCTGAATTCAGCTACAGTTTCCTATGAACAGAGGATCCCAATTATTCCCTATCTCGACTGGATCGAGTTCTGTATCAATTGTCAATAGGGTGTTTGACAGGTATTGCCAAAAATTATGAAAATTGTACACAACGTAGATTTTAGGTTGAAGATTAACTTTTAATACGTTTTGTTAATTTAAATATATTCTAAATATTTTATTTTTCGGTTTGAAATTTTGATTTTTTAATCTGTTGATCACGTGATACAAAACGTCTTGAGACTTGGCCTCCATTTTTGGTGACGTCATAATCCTGTACGACGTAGGGTGAGCTAAATGTTGCCATGATCGTAATAATAAAATGTACCAGTTTTTGACGAGTAGGTATATTATTAAATAAATATAAACATAAATGTTTTTGGGACATTTTACACAGCACCATCTAGTCCCAAACTAAGCAGAGCTTGTAATATGGGTACTAGACAATGGACATAATACTTATATACAATTTTTTTTGTAAATACATATTTATAATACATAATAAATATTAATAATTATATTCACGTCAATTGTTAATTTAGGTTCATTTTTATTTTATTGAGCCAGGTTATGTACTTTATAACTTACTAACAATTAAACTAATCAGCATTTGTAGGTAATTTGAACGTAATTTAAAAGCTCTTGTTTTGTATGTCGGTGATTCAAACACAAACTTCAAAACGTTTTAGTCACGTCTCATGACAAAAAAAAACCGCGTTCCGATTTTTACCTTTTGTCAAATTCGTACCTTTTTGGTAAACGTGTCGTACTTTTATGGGAATTCACAGCGGCAACACTGACCGGAACAATAACAGTGACGTAGTTTGACGATAATGTCACGTGACTTAGCATTTTGGTGCGATGGTACGAAATTAAAAATGAGAATTTAAAATCATGATTATTTAATTTTACAAGCATATTTTAGTAATTATTTGTTAATGAATGCTTTAATTGGATGTTTCACCATCGTTTTACGTACATTTTCAAAAATTGTCAAGCACCCTTTTCCACAGAGTAGACTAGTAGGGATACTACGTACTGTAATGGTCAATTCATACTGCATTGATGCATTCCTAATCTGTCTAGGAATTGAACATAATTTTGGAGTAATTTACAATGACATAGCTCGATTTGGTTCAGAGCTCGAACCTGTCGGGAATAAAGCCCCCGATGTTTATTTTATTACTAATAGCTCGGAATCAAGAAGTAGAGAAAACTAGAAAATACTGTTCTACAGAAAAATATATCAATGCAGCGAAAACGGTAGATGAACACAGTTTAATTTAGGTTTATTTGGGATATTAAATAAAATGCAGTATTATGATTACAAAATATCTTTTTAATAATATTCAATAGTTCTTTCACGATATCTACATTTTCTTGTCTGTTGACTTTTCTTTAATTTCTGTCCTATTAATAAACACATTCATATCACAGGGCCAGTTATATAAAAAAACATAAACGGAAGTGAAATAAAAAATCAGACAAATCACTTCTGTTGTCAAGTCAAAAAGTTAAAAATTATTATTGCATGCAAAATTGTTTAAAACATAATTTTTTAATGCAAGGCAAATCACTCTTTCTTATAATAAAACACGTTTTTAGGGAAGAAAATTCTCCATTTTTTAGGGTTCCGTACCCAAAGGGTCCAACGGTACCCTATTACTCTGCCGTCTGTCCGTCCGTGTCTATCACAGGGCCACAGATAATATAATACTGACAGGGCTAAATCTTTTTAACCGAAATAGGTAGCCAGTTTCCGTATGTATAAATGTTCTCTGTGGTAGCCAGTTGAAATTTTCACAGAAAATGTGCTACTATCAGATTCAGATTCAGAAGTTTTTATTTCGAATAAGTATTTACATGCACTTTCAAAACGTTAAGAATCTAATTGTACGGTTCCAAAAAGTTGATCCTACGGAGAAGAGCCGGCAAGATACTCCATGGATATACTTTCAATAATAAATGGTAAAATGGTTTGTTACCATAATACTAAATACAATTACTACACATAGAAGGATAGTTTCATACATTAGGCGCTAGCAATACTGATGCAAAAAAAATAATTATGTGTGCTAGCGCTGATACGTTTACACACGCACACCACTATAAAATGGGGCTGCCAGAAAAAAGTAGAAGTCCCCAAAAAATTTTTTTGGATGGTTCCTGACATTCTTCCCTACGGATGAGACTTACTATTTATAAACTATTTTTCAGCAATAATTGGGTCAGTAAGACTTCTACGTAATAAACGTTATGATTAAAAAAATATGATACAGTTCGTTTAGAGTTCAACTTTGAAAAAACACAGTTTAGGTATATAAGTGTTTTAACTTACTCACGTACAGGCGACCGCACGTCAGTGGTAGCAGTTTGACCTTGATGGCATCTTTATTGCGTAAGCAGTAAGGGCGTTTTTCGAAATTCAAGTGTTACCATTGAAATGCGGTCGACTGTACGTACATATACTTGTGCGTATTACATACGTAAATATCAGTTACTACTTTATAAATTCATCAATCGGAGCAATTAAGACAGTTAAAATGGGAAAATCATTTCTTTAATATCTTGCAACACTGAGCTTTTATTGAGTACGAAATGAAACGATTGTTTTTATTTGCTTAAAAGGTCAAAATACTAAAAAATAATCAAAGCTTGATTGTGAAAAGTGATGTTAATACACTTTTTATGTATTTCCGACGTGTTGTGTCACCATTTAATCGCACAAATTGTCAAATTTAATTATTTTCCGGGAGATGCGTTCGGACCGCGTTAACCTTGAATACTACGGAGCGGCCGGGCGTAGTGTGCCCACCTGGGCACCCTATTTGTTGCATCAAATTGTGCGCGCGGATTAGGTATCTTTTGTGTTATTAATCTATGTTTTTACATAATTTGGAAAGAATTGTGTGAGAACAATGTAGGATAATGAGTGCGACAAATTCACTGAAGTAAACTAATATTAATATTATGTTTAGGCTCAACCATAACAGGAGGGGACCCATCCATCTGACACTATGCCATTAATGGCTACATTATGCTCTCATTTACAGTGATTAAAAATATGTACATAAAGGTATTATGCAACGACAAAAAAAAAACAATGTTGAAAAAAAATGTACTATGGCCTCTATCATGGCAAATGCTAAAAATAAAAAAGTCTGATCCAAAAGGAGGTCCCCATCCGAAATTTTGCAATCATCCTTATTCATAGTTTGACCCAATGCAGTGATGAATAGAAAATTCAACTCAAATTCTTCAACTCGGTCTTTTATTTCAAATAAACGTCATTACAGGCACTTTTGAAACGTGAGGCTCTATTTGTACAGTTTCAAAATTTAATTTATGGGTCCTATGGAATGTGGGAATAACCGGCAGGAAAATCCATGGATATACCTACTTACTCTTTTTAAAATAGGTAGTTGTTTATTACGTCAAATTCATTCAAATGAAATAAACAAGACTTTAAAAAAGTAAAAACCGACTTATTTTTGAATAATAAAATAATTTGTGTGAAACAGAGTAGGAAGTCGGTGCCTTGGATTCTGTTTCATTTAAGAAAAATTGGCACCGACTTCCTAAACTGTTTCACACAAATTATTGTATTATTTTTGAAGTCGGTTCTTACTTTTTAAGGTTTATTTTATTATTCTATTTTGAGTGGCATTAACAATAGAAAGACAAGCGATTGCTGAAATCCCGGATGATTTGCTGTCATCCATTGAAGAGTTCCCTTCTTACTCCCCGAAGATCTTCATCAGATTTTTACTAAATGATACTTTCTGAATACAAATAATGCTTGATTTGTTGATGAAAATATCAAAATCGCTACATGTATGCCTATTATATTTGAGTAGTTCCCTCAATTCCACATGGATCCCATTATCAGAACTGAATTTTTATAACAATGGGACCAATCTGGAAGTATATCCTTTCAAATAAAAAAAATCCCATATCATTTTATAAATGACGAAGTTCTGAGGTAACAAACATGAAAAAAAAACCGAATTGAGAACCTCCTCATTTTTTTTAAGTCTGTTAAAAAAAAGACAGCATATTGCCTTTAGAAACCTTAATCTAAAGAGTTTCCATAGTATGTAGGAGCTGACCTGTCCCAACAGAAGGCACCCGTTCACAAGCAAATGTTTAAATAATTAATTATTAACTTACAACAGTGGTTTCAAAGGTGTAAGGGATGTATTTCTGTACCTGTGGGAACGTATAGAGTCGAAAAAAGAATCTAATGGGTCTAAGTTCAAGCGTCCCATCCAGAATGATTGAACTTTATGCTCATTGAATAGTTTTGTTTTTAAAATCTCAATATTTTCCAGTGTACGTAACCAGTTAGTTACCGATGGCACACTACCTTCCTTTCCTTCCTTAGTGACGAATTTTATGGATTTTAATATATTTTTTGCCCCTGCCCATACTTTACTGTGATTAGATTTACGTGTGACCGGTCTTAAGAGCACTTTTTCGCTACTCTCTTTGTAGTTATCATAACTGCCGTTCATCGAATCGAAGAGTTCGTCGAAAAACAATAATACTTCGGCGGTATTTGTACATTCCACTGGAAGTATTCCATGTTCTGAAAAAGTAGATGCACAGATATGGTAAAGAAGATGTTAAAAATGCATGTTATAGTCGGGGTAGGTCAGTATAAATGATTAGGGCTTTGTTAAACAACATAAACTTCACATTACAATAAAACAAAGTTTAACCGGATTAAATCGCGTATATTATTTAAATTGGTTTCCCTGACCTTTCGAAAGCTTTGCAGCATTTCGTGGTTGCAGGTAGACTAAGATGACAATCGTCTTTACAGATATTTCTAAAAAAATATTTTAATCTACCGTACAATATTTATTAATTAAAATCGTTTCGATGCACGCAAAAAAAAAAAAAAAACTTGAACTTTTTTCTTTTTTTTAAGAAATATCTGTAAAGACGATTGTCATCTAAAGGCCAAAATTAATATCCAATCTATCCACGATTTGCTCTACTAGAGATAGGAATTTGACATAAGCTCCATACAAAATATGTCAAATTTCTATCTCTAGTGGGGTAAATCATGGATAGATTGGATATTCATTTTGGCCGTTAGTCTACCTGCGACCACGAAATGCTGCAAAGTTTTCGAAAGAAAGAAAGAAAGAATCATTTATTTGCGTAGAATACAGGTGGTACCAGATATAAAATTGGTGGTTTAGGAACAGTGTTATACTCTGCTTGTATTAAGCATACAAAAATCCAGTATAGATGAAACCAATTGAACTATTTTATTATTATTGTAAATTATTATTATTAGTGAAACGTCAGGGAAACCAATTTAAATAATATACGCGATTTAATCCCGTTAAACTTTGTTTTATTGAAATAGTGATCGCGAAAACCTAAGAAGTTATTAAAATAAACTTCAATTAAAAAAAAACTATAAGACACAACATTGCAACGTCCACTATTACAGAACTCTCTCTACATGACCAATCATAGGTCTACAATAGAAGCGCGAATCGCGGCAACTAATCTTATTGGTCGGCGCGAGGCGGATGCGCGCGGTGCGTTCGGAAACACGTTAGCGCGTAGGAGAATAACGCGTAGGCGCCTCACCTCGACTTACGGCCAAAATTAATATCCAACCTATCTACGATTTACCCTACTAGAGATAGAAATTTGACATCTTTTGTATGGAGCTTATGTCAAAATCCTATCTCTAGTAGCGCAAATCGTGGATAGATAGGATATTAATTTTGGCCGTTAAGCGACGAAGGAGTATCCTGTGGTTAACCTTCGCTATAATGTTTAGAAATTAAATTAATAATATGACTTTTAAACTTGAAGATGATGAACAAGCAACAAATCACTTTTACTAGTGATCAGATAATTGGTGTTTATTATTTTAACGCATTTGCACATGCAGAGCGAAATCTAAAGATATAAATTGTGGAAAGAAAAATTCGCTCACGAGCAGGATTCGAACCAGTGCTTCAGCCAGTGCTAAGCTACAATGAACTCTGCTCGTGATATCGAATTTAACCACTTAGGGTCAGTTTTCACCAAACGGAAAATTTTTCGAGCACTTTTTTGTTTTCAATGAATAAGTAACTGTATCAGTATAAAATTCAAAGTAGACATCAAGGGAAATGTCTACCCGCCAATGAGGTGTATAGAAGACAAACGATTTCGTGCCCTCAGCGCCACGACTTTATAACTTTTTACTAACGTCCATACAATATTTGTCTTCTATAGAAGACGTGGCGCTGAGGGCACGAAAGCCTTAACGATGCCGGGGCGGTAAAAAGGTTAAAGTCAATACTGATACAGTTACATAAAAAGTGAAAACAAAAAAGTGCTCGAGGATGTTTCCGTTTGGTCGAAACTGACCCTTATACGTCTTTTGATAACGTAAGCGACATAGCTTGTAGGATCAGCAAGCTGAAGTGGCAGTGGGCTGGCCATGTCTGTCGAAGGACCGATGGCCGTTGGAGCAGACGAGTCCTTGAGTGGAGAACGCGAATCGGCAAACGCAGCGTAGGGCACCCCCCTGCCAGGTGGACCGACGACCTAAAGAACGTGGCTGGGGGGGACTGGATGCGGAAGGCAGAGGACCGAGCGTTGTGGCGCAACTTGGGAGAGGCTTATGTCCAGCAGTGGACTGCGATAGGCTGAGTTGATTGAAGCAACATCCCATTGAGAAACAGACCATATTCCTTAGCCAACCCAATTAACTTTGCAGTTAATTCTAAGTCTTTTCTAAGGTGTTTAGTTACGGCCAAAATTAATATCCAATCTATCCACGATTAGCCCTACCAGAGATAGGAATTTGACATAAGCTCCATACACAATGTGTCAAATTTCTATCTCCATTAGGGTAAATCGTGGATAGATTGGATATTAATTTTGGCCATAAATCTAAACTTCGAAGGTAAGCTTAGTATAATCGATATTTGAGTCCGGTGGATATCTGCCTGTTTGCTGGTTTATCTCCCATAATCAAAAGAAATCATCGACTTTGTAAATAAGCTCGTGAATATGTATCTGATTAATATTATTAATTACTACTCACCAGCTAGGTATCCCATAGTGGCACCAACACTTCGACTGAATATTTGGGCTGCCATCTCAACATTCATTTTATGGATATTTTTGGGGTAAATGTGGGCTTCAGTAATATTTTTTAGTAATTTCATTCCTTTATGTGATGGATTCTCCTCATGAAGTTTTATTAAGTGGTCCCATTTTGCAATTTTAAATTTGTTGTCTATAATGCACTTCAGATCCATTGTAAGAAAATTATTTCTAATCCCTTTTATTAAGTGTGGGGGATCAAAAAGGGGTATAATTATTTTACCATTTATTTCAAATATGTGATGATTGAAATTTTGATTTGTATTTATATAATTAATACGAGTTTCTTGTACCAATTCGTTTATTGTATTGACATTTGTAGACTCGTGGTCACAGACAGTTGCGACCACGTTCAGTCCACATTGCTGCAATTTGGTTATAATGATGTTTATGAAAAGTTTTAAATCTCTTGGAAATGTTTCTCTGCAAAATGTATAAGCCAGTGGTTGTTGATATTTTTTTATAAATCCTTGTAACATAAATAGAAGAGCATGTTCTGCTGTGTTCCTCTTTATAGGTCTTTCATCATCTCTTTTCCTATTAAAATCATACTCAGGCATTATTGCTATTTTATCAAATAGAAGAATGCACAGCTTTTCACTTTTTGTCATTTTCTTGACCCTTTTCTTCAATTGTATAAATATGTTATTGTTTATTCCTGGTTTTAGACCAGCACATGAGATAAACTTTCTCAAAGTGGTAGGGGATGGCAAAAAGAAAATTTTACTGAGCCATCTATAAGCTTTTGGACCCTTTTTGTATAAACTGAGAGCCATGACTTTTTCGGCTTTAGTGAACCTTCTTCCCATACTTTCTTTTGACATATCGCGAACTGTAAATAAGGCTGCTAATGACGTAAATTTATGTAAGCACTTCTGAAAAGTGATATTTTCAGAAAGTTTCAAGGCTTTCTTCAGTCTTGTTTCATAACTATCTTTCTTGGGTTGTATTTTTTTTATAGTTTTTTTCAGGTTTACCAAGTTTGCTGCTAAAACAAAAAAAAAGGTAGTTCAGATTTCAGATGTCTAACTGGACATTAAAAGTAACAAATTTAATTCAAGTGTGACTTTGATATGGGATTTTGTATTTAAATTCTGATATTAATCCACACCAGCCCAATCAGCGCTCTGCAGGCAACGCAGATTGTTCTAACTTTTTAGTACTATAATACAACCAATGAAATAAATACATACCTTTATTGGTCATTGCAGCTGGTTGTTCTAGGGAAATACAGTTCATCTCTGAAGTCTTTGCAAGTGCAGCTGAATCTGGAAATATATAATTTGTTATTTTTGGTTATCTAATACAATGACAACAATGGAACAGACCTGGTCACATCTGCCGCATGCCAGAGCATCTACTAAAAAAAAAAAAAAAACATAAAAATAAAAAAATAATTAAAAAAACAATAATAAATCATAGTTATAGTTATTTTTTTATAACTATGATTTTGCTTAAGCTAGAGGACAGTTAAATGAATATACACATATTTTACACGGTACAGATCAACCAACTTTTTTTTTTGCCGGGACATCCAATTTACGTCAAACCAAAGAATTACTTATTCGCGTTTCACTGGACGATTTAGGTTACACATTACTCATTTTATGCCTGTTTGCCGCGAAAGCTGAATGGATGCATACGCATCTCCATACAAAAATGGTGTTTTCTATGGACAAAAGCTGAATCGAGCTGAATAAGTATAAACTCTGTTTTTTCTTGTCTTATTTAGTAAACAATTTTGGCATGTATTTAAGTATTTATAATGTTATTTTTTTTAATAACTACTGATAAAATATTATTACTAGTTCAGCACCTATGATTAGGTTGAATTTTTTTATTTAGTGTGTAAAATTGTCGATTTAATGTCTTTTAATAATTATTAATGATAAATTGCATTAAAAAGACATGCCAAGATTGTTTATTATATAAGACAAGTAAGAAAAACAGATTGTAGTCCCTTAGTCATCTATCTATACATACAAAAAATTAATTGCCACATGTATGACAGAGCATAACTTAAGAATGTTTCAACCGATTTGGCTGATTTTTCTTTTGTTGTATTTGAAATTTTTAGGACAAGGTTTGTATAAAAGAAAAATTGGTAAAGTTGGAAAGAAAATTTGAACTTTCGGGAACAACTGAAAGTGCTTTTTTCCATAGGATTTTTGTATGAACTCACAATTCGAACCACGGATTGGCACAATTATTTTTTCGTTTTGTTTATTATGCCAAAGTGTACACTTATATTTTGATCATGAAAATGCATGGTCATATATGTTGCTATCTTCTTTTGTGTATAATAAAGAAATAAATACTAAAACAAAGCTTGTACAAGCCTTGATTTTCCCAATTGTTGACTATGGTGATGTGTGTTACTTTGACCTGAATGCAGTTCTTCTCAACAAACTTGACCGGCTTCTTAACAACTGCATTCGATTCGTTTTTAATCTTCGTAAATATGACCATGTGTCTGAGTATCGTTTGCTTCTAAAATGGTTGCCTATCCGCCAACGTAGGCATATGAGGGCATTAACTACTCTGTTCTCTTTACTTTTCTCTCCCAATTCTCCTTCTTACTTAACTTCTCATTTTCAGTATCTATGTACAAGTCATACTAAATATCTCCGCTCCACTAATAATCGTCTTCTCCAATGTCCTTCTCACCGCTCTGACTTCGTTCACTCTACATTCTTCGTGCAATCTATCCTATTATGGAATGCGCTTCCTCAGGAAATTAGGATGGCTAACAGTCGGCTCGCCTTTAAAAATAAGTTAAGGAAATATTTCCGTGAAAACAATTTAGCAGATTCAGCTCGACTTTGAATTATCTTGATGTTATATATTTATAGTTATATATGTAGGTATGTATAATATATATATTTTATTATATGTATAATGTACATATGTATTTATCTATTTTTTTAATTTTTTATTATATGTAATTATAAGTCCGTAGTACGAAACATATTTTACTACTTTACTGGTGCATCTACCCTATACTTTGTCTCTGCATTACCCTAAGGTTGTCTGGTAGAGAACGCCTATGGCGTTAAGACCGCCTTTGTACCCTGTTGTGCATAAAGAATTAAATAAATAAATAAAGAGTATTTGTATTGTATTGCATGGTTCCACCAGGATTAAAAACCACGGGACGGAAGCCGTGTGCAACGGCTAGTCATTTTTAAATATTTGTACCTACTTATGGAATAAATTTTCTGAAATAAATGAATTTATACATTTATTTATTTATTTAGTTCTGGAGTGGCGACCGCGTACTGGAAGGCGCAGCGTGGGTAGGCCCTCCACAAGGTGGACCGACGACCTGGTTGTGGTGTATCCAGTTTATACAGTCTATGTAATGAATGTCTAGTTTAGTCTATGGTGACTCTAGGATTCAATAATATGTCGATAGTCTATTAATAGGTCATGTCTGTAATATCTTGTGTGATAATTAATTAAAAGTCTAATGAGTCGAATCCACAAGTGTAGTGTCATTTAACAAATCCCACGTAGCCTCCTAAACCCTAAGAACATCAAATTGGCGACGAGGAAGGAAATTTTTGAGAAGAGTCAGTCAGGTCAGTCAGATTATTAGAAAATGGTGACGCCACAAATGTTTGTCGGTAATTTACCGGTGTTTGACAACACAAATCAAAGTTTTGCAAGTTGGTTGGAAATTTTCGAAGAGTATTGTAATTTAAACAAAATTCCGGCAGACGATGCGACGTCTAGTATTAGGAAATCATTATTTCTAGTACACATTGGAGTCCGCCATTACGAAATGTTAAGAAGTACTTGTCTACCGAATAAACCAAACATGAAGTCAATAACAGAATTAGCGAACATCTTGAAAGAAAAATACGATTCCCCAGGGTTAGAGTCAACTAATAGATATTTGTTTTACCGGAGATTACAAAAAGAGTCAGAAACGGGAACAGAATATATAGCAGCTTTACAGGAGTTAGCATACAAATGCAATTTTGGTACCCATGGAGAAAATGCATGTAGAGATCAGCTTATATGTGGCATCAAGAGCGAAAACATAAGAAAAAAACTATTGGGTGTGTCTAATTTAACATATGAAAATGCCAAGTCAATGTTCCTTCAAGAAGAGTCAGTAGTAAACCAAATGAAAAATATAAGCAGTAATAATATGTCAAATGTCAACAAAGTAAGAGGACAAGTTCATTTAAGTCAAGGTCAGAGTCATAATAATATGTCGTCCTCAAATAAGTCGAGTCATAGTAGAAGCAATACAAGTCAATTGGGTAGTCATCAAAATCTCAAACAAGTTTATCCGGCAAGAGGAATAAATAGTCAGAGAGGAGTAGTCAACCAGCCAAGCAACTTTAGTCATCCGAGTCAAGTCAATCGTCGGAGTCGTGTAAGTCACCAAGGTCAAGTAAGTCAAGAATGTTGTCAGAATAAATATAGTCATCGAGGTCAGTCATGCTACAGGTGTGGTCGTTATCATAACCCAGCCACATGTCCAGCGCAAGCTTGGAATTGTTATACATGTCAACGTTTTGGTCATACATCAAAGGTGTGTCGGAATAAAATACCTCAAGTCAATGAAGTCTATTGTAACGAGTCAAACAACACAAGTGTCGATGATGTTGTAAACCAGTTAACCGAGTCCTTTACTGTAAATAATGTTCAAGTTGAGTCTAGATATAAATATTGTCAGAGAAACTGTATTTGTGTGTCTTGTGAAATACCTTGTGATCAAAAATGTGAGTTTTGTACAAATATAAATTTAATTAACCTTAATAGTGTGTCACATATGCCTCAATTGGTACAGGTAAATGCAGATGGTATACTGTTAGATATGGAGATAGACACAGGAGCAGCTATTTCATTAATGTCTTATAACACTTACTTAAGTCATTTTAAAAATCATACTTTGTACCCTTCATATATTAAATTAAATGCTGTGTCAGGTCCAATTACAGTTGCAGGTCAAATTAAAGTTAATGTTACTTATGATAACATAGAACCTCCAAAACAATTGTCTATCATTGTAACTGCAGGGAAAGAGTCTTTTACACCTTTATTAGGAAGAGAGTGGTTAGATATTTTAAATCCACAGTGGAGAAATAATATATTGTCAAAAAATAAGTTTGTCAAGTCAATAAGTCAGTCGGTACAGTATAATAATGAGTCTAGTGTCATACAAAAATTTAAGGAAAATTATCCTAATGTATTCAGTAAGAATTGTGATTCACACATAAAAGGCTTTGAAGCAAAGTTAACCTTGAAAGAAAATTGTGTTCCAGTATTTCTGAAACCATATCAATTACCATATAACATTGTGAACATAGTCGGTGATAATTTAGATAAGTTGGAAAGAGAAGGAAAAATTTCTAAAGTAGTTCATTCAGATTGGGCATCGCCTCTTGTACCAGTTAAAAAAGTCAATGGTGATTATAGACTTTGTGTCGATTTTAAGCGTTCTGTCAATCCAAATATTAAAGTTGATTGTTATCCACTGCCGAAGCCAGAAGATGTATTTGCTACAATGGCAGGTGGTGAAGTATTTGTTGTGCTAGATTTGTCTGATGCATATACACAGTTATTAATAGATGAAGAGAGTCAAAAATTGTTAACAGTAAATACTCATAAAGGGTTATATAGATATAAACGTCTAATATATGGAATAGCATCAGCGCCAGCTATATTCCAAAAGGTAATGGATCAGATGTTATCAGGTATACCTAATACGGTATGTTATGTCGACGATATTTTAATCAAGGGAAAGAATTATACAGATTGTTATTCAACAGTGATTAAAGTCTTGGAAAAATTAAATAAACATAATGTTCGCATAAATCATGATAAGTGTAAGTGGTTTGTACCATCAGTAGAATATTTAGGTCATATTATTTCAAAGGAAGGTAGGAAACCTAGTCCAAAATTAGTAGAAGCTATTGTCAATGCGAAAAGTCCACAAAATGTCAAAGAGTTAAGGTCATACCTAGGAATGTTAAATTTTTATCATAATTTCATTGGTAATTTAAGTACATTAGTCAAGCCATTACGTCAGTTAACAGAAAATGGTGTTAAATGGAATTGGACACCTGAATGTCAGTCAGCATTTGAATCAAGCAAACAAAAATTGATTAGTAGTGAGATATTAGTCCATTACAATCCAGATTTACCATTAGTGGTATATTCTGATGCAAGTCCAGTCGGTTTAGGAGCAGTGTTGTGTCATGTTATTAATAGTGATGGTAAAACAATTGAAAAACCTGTTGCTTATGCATCTTGTTCTTTAACTAAAGTTCAGTGTAATTATTCTCAATTAGATAGAGAAGCTCTAGGAGTAATTTATGCAGTCACAAAATTTCATAAATATTTATGGGGAAGAAGGTTTACCCTTGTCACAGACAACTCACCAATTAAACATATATTGCACCCTAGCAAGGGCATACCTACTTTAGCAGCGCAACGGTTGCAACATTGGGCACTGATTCTTGAGAGTTATGATTATAATATAGAACATAGGAAGAGTGATTTTTTAAAGCCCGCAGATGCCTTGTCAAGACTTCCAATTAGTAAAATTGTAGTAGATGTGAATAGTTGTATTTTATCAGATTATGATATATTACCTATTAATGTGTTTGATATTGCAAGAGAAACCCAGAGTGATCAGTGTTGGTTAGGGTTGTTCAATTAACCAAGGAAGGTTGGCCTCATTATTGTAAGGAGCCAGCGTTAAGTCCATATTTTAAGATTAGGAATTATATCTCAATGAATGAAAATTGTTTAATGTTTGGGTCAAGATTAATTGTACCTCAAAAATGTCAGCAAAATGTTTTAAATCTTTTACATGAAAGTCATCCAGGCATTGTACGTTCAAAAATGTTAGCAAGATCACTATTTTGGTGGCCTTCTATGTCTACAGATATAGAAACAAAATGTCAGTCTTGTGAGCCATGTGGTATAGTAAATTTTAAACCTTGTAACAATAAATTACCATGGCCTAAAACTTATGTACCTTTTGAAAGAGTTCATATTGATTTCTTTGAGTTTAGAAAACAACATTTTTTAATATATTGTGATACATATTCTAAATGGTTAGATATTAAACATATGTCAAAGTCATGTAAAGCTGAAAATGTAATTGAAGAGTTATGTGGAATATTTTCTTATGTAGGGTTACCAGTTGAAATAGTGTCAGATAATGGTCCACCCTTTGATTCACATTCTTTTATTAATTTTTGTTCTAAATTTAATATTAAAGTCACAAAAAGTCCACCATATCATCCTGAAAGTAATGGATATGCAGAAAGAAGTGTTCAGATTGCAAAAAAAGCATTGAGTAAACTTATTTTAGAGAAAAATGATTGTGAGTCGCTTAGTCTTAAAATTAATAAATTTCTAATGAATTATAGGAATACTCAAACAACTACCACTGAAAAATGTCCGAATTCATTGTTATTCTTATATCAGCATAGAACTTTATTGTCAATGTTAAATCCTAATTATAATCCTAAGTCTGTTAATAAGTATCCTAAGACATCAACATTTAATGAAAATGATAATATTTTAATTCGTATGGGGAGAAATGGAGATATTAATAAGGGTATAGTGATAAAGTGTCTTAGTCCAGTTATGTATCTAGTGTCTGTAAATGGTGTAGTTAAGAAGGTTCATTTGAATCAAATGTGTCATGCACCATTGTCAAGTGATATGTCACCCACATGTAATAAGTATCCTAGTTCTTCTATAGTGTATCCTAATGTTGTGTGTCAACCAAGTTTCAGTCCTGTTCAATCCAGTCCTATTCAGTCCAGTCCTATTCAGCCAAGTCCTATTGCATCCCAAGAAGTCTCGTCCGGTCCATCTCCAAGTCCTCAGTCATCCCAAATTTTAAGGAGATCTAATAGAGTCATCCGCCCACCAGTTAAACTAAATTTGTAAGGGGAGGATGTGGTGTATCCAGTTTATACAGTCTATGTAATGAATGTCTAGTTTAGTCTATGGTGACTCTAGGATTCAATAATATGTCGATAGTCTATTAATAGGTCATGTCTGTAATATCTTGTGTGATAATTAATTAAAAGTCTAATGAGTCGAATCCACAAGTGTAGTGTCATTTAACAAATCCCACGTAGCCTCCTAAACCCTAAGAACATCAAACTGGTGAAGGTCGCGGGAATCCGCTGGATGCGGTAGGCACAGGACCGGTCGTTGTGGCGATGCTTGGGGGAGGCCTATGTCCAGCAGTGGACGTCTTTCGGCTGAAATGATGATGATGATGATGATGACAATGGTCATGGACCAATTACAGTAATAAAGGTTGAGGAATGACACATAAAATACATAGTGAATTACATAACATAACATCACACCTGTATTTCCCCAAGGGGTAGGCAGAGGTGTAATAGTACACCCACATTTCGCCAGTTAGGTATATTATAGTCCCATGTAATAGGGGGCGAGCCTATTGCCTTTGATCGGGCACAAATCCAGACTCCGGGCTGCTACTGAGAATTTCCTAATGAAAAAACCCAATAACACTTTGACACTTAACTTTTTTAACACTTTGACCGACCCGGGAATTGAACCCAGGACCCCACGCTCAGCAGTCGCGCTTGCAACCACTAGACCAACGAGGCAGCCGGACCGGTCAGAGTGTCGCCTTAGGACGACCGCCGTCCGAGCCGAGGACCGGCGAGGTAGTGAATTACAAATATTTCAAATAGTTGTAAATATTAAAAACTTACTATTACGTGCATCTGAACGGAGATGCCATAGCCTCAAGTCCGGATCGGAAGTAAGATGGATGTCAAAGTAGTGTGCACGGGTCAAAATAAAACTGATTTCGGGGTAATGTGAGTAAACAAATGTTGTCGGGAAAGCAACACGAAAATAACAGCAATAACGGCAAAACCATAAAGGTATTATACTGACGGTATAGAAATGTCTTTGGGCAAAACACCACGAAAGTTCACGAAACAATAACTAAAGATAATATAATCACTACGTACATGTCCGCGCGAAGCTCAAGGTTTCATCAGGATTCATCAGCAAATAAATTTCTCATAACTCTAAATTATGTATTTTCCGATTTTTTTTTTTTATTTTTTTTTTTTTTTTTTTATTCTTAACGGGCTTGCGTTTGACCGCCACCTCACCTGATGTTAAGCGATGGTGCGGTCGACGATGGTACACGCTTGCCCAGCAAAAACCTATTCACTCGAGTCTTGAAGACCACCAGATTATATTTCTCGGGAAACACTGACGCCGGCAAGGAATTCCACTCTTTGGCGGTACGCATGATAAAGCTATTAGCAAACCGGTTCGTGCGTAAGGGTGGAATATCCACGCCTGGCAATGTGCGAACAAAAAAAATACCACGTATAAAATGACAGTGCTAGTTTTGATACAGACGTTTTTGCCCCTCTCTCGCCTCCTTCACCCCCGCCATCGCCTTTGGCCGGCTGGCCGCCATTTTGCCCTCAGCTGACATTCTGTCATTGTATTTGCTTTGATGAGAAGTGTTTGCGTCGATTAATTTCCGCCTCTTTAAATCTACAAGTACAGTGATTTGAGTGATTTCGGTATTTGCTGTGTTGAGAAGTGTTTGCGTCGATTAATTTCCGCCACTTTGATCCTCAAATACAGTTATTTCGGCATTTTTAAAATGTATCGCAAGTGTTGTGTGCCCAAATGCAACAGTTTACGACAGGACGTTAAATTTCATCAGTTTCCCTCTAAAGAGGAAAATAAGAGACAGTGGCTAAAGTGTATTAAGTGTGAAAGCTTAATGCACAGTGATGTTAGCAAGGTATATGTTTGTCATAAACATTTTGAACAAAGGTTTGTCAATACGGCGACTAATCGTTTGAAGAGTGGCGCTTACCCAAGCTTATTCACTACCTTGGAGATTTCTTCAGGAAAACCAACAAGTGTCTGTTTAGAAACAGGTAAACTATCTAACATATTAGTAATCTAATATTATTTTTTAATTCATCATAATCGAAATAACTGTAGTCATTCATTTATACAGTGGTTGTGAACGCATCTCAAGTCTAACCTAAAATCATTCATGATTTTTTATTTTTTATTATTCATGAATGATCTTTATCTATGTATGGGTTATTTTGCCTTATGGAAAGTGATGGACCCTAAGGCGACACTCTGACCCTATGATGAAATGAGATTGGTCTATGAAAACATTCATGCCACGGAGGGCTTCTCCACACTCAAAAACACAATTGTGTTGTCAGTCCACCTCAACACTGTTACAGTTGGCTATAAGTCCTTCCTTACATTTAGAAAGTTACAGCGGTAAATTGTTATTATTTTTTCAGATATTGAGAAGACTACACGCAGTGATCATAGTTACTCAAGGAAGCGCCACATTGATCATTCATATACATTACCTATTGAGCATATACCTAATGAAGTTGTCAATGTAGAAGTTTTTGGTATGTATATCATTCTGCATTTTCTGAGTTATAATTAGCTTTAGCCTAAATTGAATAAATATCATTTTGATTTTGAGTCGTTCAATGTAATTTATTACAACTTTATTTTGATTGTAAAATACTGTGGGTGAATGCTAAAGTACATGCCATTTAATTAATAGATCTACACTCACTAGTCCAAATAATTCAGTCCATACCTATGAGTTTATGATAATTTGTTGTCCTTGTTGAAATCTGTACTAGGTACCAGAAAATATTATAAATAATTTTAAAAAAATGCTTTTCATACTGTTATTGTAAATCTGGATACCGTTATTGGATGTGGAAGGTGCGGGACCGGTCATTGTGGTGATGCTTGGGGCAGGCCTATATCCAGCAGTGGAAGTCTTTCGGCTGAAATGATGATGATGATTGTAAATCTGTATAACTCCAAATCTATTGTTTAAGTTTTAAATATTATAAGTCTTTGTACTATTTTTAGATGTTTCTGTCAAACCATCAACTTCGAGCCATCAAAGTAATGCAACATCCCATGCCCTGTCTCCAAGTAACACACTGCAAATTACATCAGGTAATTTTTTGTTATGAAGTATGTTTTGTATAGAAACATTGACAAAAATAAACTTTATTCAAATTTAAAATGAAGCAAAATAATAAATGTAGATACTTTGTTTTCAGATATTTACTTGATGCCAGCAACAGTCGAATCTGTCACCACAGTCAGTAATCCAACGCTTAATGTGGCAGGTAATTACTGTCGTACATGTAATCTCCAAATAGAATCCTAGAGACATGTAAAATCATATAGACTACCTATTTTACTAGTACTATGGAGTTTTTTTTTCAGATAAAGGAGTAAAAAAAATTATTAGTAGAGTAGTAGTAGTGGAGTATAAATAGTTTAATTATTATTATAAGGGTTTTTGTTCTATAGTAAATGCTACATGGAACCTTTAAAATATAATGATGTAGGTATCCTTAACATATTTTTTTCTCAAATTAATCTTTGTTTTCAGGTTCATCTTGTAAAACTCCAAGAAGACAAATAAAAAAACGTGTAATTAGAGATGTGAAGTCACTAACACCACGGTGTAAACTTTTGTACAAAGAGTACAAAAAGGCTAGACTTCAAAGTAATTATAAATCCCGTACTAAAAGGGCATTTGTCTTTAGTAAAGAAAAGTCTTTGGAAGAACTCACAAAAAGTATGAGCCCCTTGTCCAGAAAGATTCTGTGGATGCAAGTTAAACTTTGTACAAAAAATAAAAAAGCTAGGAGATTCACAACAGAAGAGAAGCTCATTGCTCTCTCAATTTACAAGCAAGGTCCTAAATCTTACAAGTTCCTCCAAAAAATATTTATTCTTCCTTCAAAAACAACTTTGAAGAAACTCATAAGCCAACTAGATATAGGACCTGGCATAAATCCACAAATCTTGGAACTTATAAAAAATCAGGTAAATTACATAAATTATCTTCTGTATTATGTGATTTGTGAATTATAGACCTGTGACTCTCATAGACCTTTGTTCTAATAGACCTTGAATTTAACCAAAATATCGTGAATATAATTAAAAACACACCAACTCTAGTATCTTGTCTGTTGATCTCAATTTATCACATGAAGTAAAACTTTCAGGTTAAGAATGTAGTTTCTATTTGTGTTTATTAGTATTGAAAAAAAACGTTTTATTTTTTCAGGTTAATAACTGGGATGAAAAAAAACGATTGTGTACAATTATGTTTGATGAGATGGCACTGGAAACTTCATTAACATATTCAGCTGGCAAAGACAATATTGTTGGCTTTGTCCATTTACATGAGAAAAGCAAGCAGTTTGCAGACCATGCTCTGGTCTTCATGCTACGAGGTGCAGTCTGTAAATGGCAACAACCATTTGCTTTTTATTTTTGTGAAGGAGCTACCTCAAGACTGCCATTGAAAGCAATAATAAAGGATGTAATTGCTGCTGTCACAGACACTGGTCTTAAACCAATAGCTCTTGTGTCTGATCAAGGCTCCAGTTTCCAGTCTGCCATGACTGACTTATTAGAAGATACGAAAAGGGATCAGTTGCGTGCTGAAGAGCAAGTTGGTAAGTTTTACTAGAAATTTGTTATTTTTTTTCTTAATTTAGACAAGTGATATAACAATATTTACTAAGGTTAGTAAGTTAAGTAACAGTTTTTATTAAAATAATCAGCTAGTTTTTTTTTTTTTTTCAGATAATACTATTCATTTAAGTGGCAATTCATTAAGTGTGTTTTATGATGCGCCACACTTAATAAAAGGTATTAGAAATAATTTCCTCTCAAAAGAAATGGATTTTGAAGGGAAAAGGGCGACATGGCAGGATATTGTGGATGTTTACAATGCTGATTGTAAACATGGTGAATCTAGGATATTACACAGATTAACTGATCAATGTGTGATTCCAGAAAAAATTAAAAAAATGAAGGTAACTCTATAGGAACTTAATGTAGCATTACCAAAGTTAGTATAGGTTGTATACATTATTAATATAATTAATAAGGTTGTCTGGTACAGTATGTTTTACGACTGCATTCGTACCCAGTTGTGCATAAAGAATTAAATAAATTAATGTATTACCACACCAATACTAACTTAGGCAATTTTCTATTTACAATTATTTTCATAATCAGTTTAGGTTTATTTTTAGTTTTGTTTGGTTTTGTTTTATTTTTTTTGTTTTTTTGTTTGTCTAGTAGTGGTGAAGGTTCTTATAACACGATTCCTACCTACATCCCTTTGTAACCTTAGTTTGATATTAAAAATGTCTAATACTTGCTCCCCTGGCTTATACAGCTTTCCTTGGCAAAATTTTCAGCCTTCGCCTCTGATGTCCATTATTATTTGAAAAACTAAAAAAAATGCTAATAGCAAGTTTTCTTTATTTTAGGTTAAAAATTGTGTACGGGTATTAAGCAAATCTGTAGCAGCAGCATTATCTTACACTTCAACATTTCGTAAGTTATATTTTGTTGCACTATACAACATGTAAAAGAATAAACTTACTGATGCCTAAGAACCAAGTAATTTAGTGATTTTGAAAAAAATAAACAACATATTACCAGATAGTATTCATAATATTCTTATTGGGGGGGTGTCTTGAGGTCTTGCGTTCATTCTGTTACATGTTGTAAAACATGTTATTGAAATAACTGAAAACCTCTTAAGGGGTCATTGTACTCATCAGTATGATCAACATTTACTATGGGACCAGCTGTTCCCTACATTTGTGTTCACATAAATCGACAAAATGTAGGGATTAGCTGATTTTTTTCCCGCGATTTCAGGGTTGGTCCAATAGTAAAGCAATAGTAAATAAACTTTTAGTCCAAAATAAATTAAATACTCACATTCTCAAACTCGAAAACAATGATTTCATTATGTGTTGTACTGTGAAGAACAACAGGACATCATTTTCCTAGTGATACAAATAGAAGAAAGATGTGGCTTCGTAAGAACACACAGAAAATTTCTCCCATTTGTTGGCGCTGTTGTAAATGGATACCTATCAAACTCACTACTCAAATTATCATGTCATTATGGGCGTTCGCGATTTGGTAGTAGTCTATCATAATCATTATTGATTGTTAATTAATGTTAAAGGAGGCTCTATACACAAAACATTGCATTATAATTAATTGAACATTTTTAATTTGATTAATGTATTTTTTTTTGTTTTAGCTCTGTATCCTGATGGAACTCAAGTCAGTGCGACATTAAAAAACACGGCAGAAGCAGTTTCGTTCTTCGACGATTTGTTTGACAGCGTGAATGGCGCGAGCATCTCGAATAAGCACGTCAAGGGGAAACATCTGCGAAAGGCTGTCACAGCAAATTCAAAACACCATGACTTTTGGGACAGGGCCTTAAAAACTATTGAAAAAATTAAATTTATAACAAAAGACAAAAAAGTTAAAAGTGTACCTTCAGTTAAAAATTGGGTCATTACTCTGAAAAGTTTTAAAAGAATATGGGGTCTCCTCAAATCAAAAAATATAAAAATTATGAGACCAAGATATTTTAATTCAGACCCCATAGAAAACTTTTTTGGTCAAGTACGAGCTTACAACTACAGGAGTAATGACCCAAGCCCTTATGCATTCGTTAATACATTTAAATCACTATTAATAACACGATTCATAAATTTTCACTCCAATACATACAATTGTGAGGACGACATGAGCAAAGATTTACTAACTATACAGTCCCTATTCAATGTAAATATAACTAATGTAAACACTGCACCAACGCCTGAACAATCTGCTACAACCACCGTGGATTTGGATCATGAATTCATTCAAGTCCAGGCAAGGAGAGAAAGATTGAATGTGCACTCCAGGGCATATACGGCTGGATGGGTCACAAGGAAAATTTTAGCAAAAATAAATTGTAAAAATTGCAAGCGCAATTTAGTCACTGAAGATGAAGATAATATTCACACATATATTAAACACAAAGAATACAAATCAATCAAACAAAAAAAATTGTCCTATCCATCCGAATATGCTGTGAGGAGTTTCGGTTATATAATAAAGATGACAAATGAATATTTGGAACTACACGGTCATGAAAATCAAATAAGCAAAAAAATCAAACAGAAAATATGTTCCGAATATTCATTTGATTTTTTGAATTGCGAATTGCACAAAGAAATCGTCCTTGAATACTTTTTAAATATAAGTATCAAATTGTTCATTTTCAATTGGTGCAATGTAATTAACAAAATTTTGAAAGGGACTGATATAATACGGCTAGAAAGGATTACTTTGCCGCCAATGCAACAAAATGCTTATAACAAGTTTAAAAAGAAATTAAAAAATAAAAGAATAAATAAATAACTTTTAACTCCATAATTATGTTTTATTTATTACCATCCTCCTACAGACCTGGAAATAAGAAAATAATAACTTCTAAAACCGGCCCCCGGCCCACGTATCATTGGCTGTATGATCATTTTCATTGCCTTGTCTGCGACCTGCCAACATAATATGAAAAAAAAAAAAACGTCAAGTTCAATTCTCGCATACGGTTCAACAACAATGTTCCCGACATGGCGGTCTGAACACGTAGTGTTCTCTTAGTAGTTTGTGGGTGGTTTGTGGGAATATCTACCAATTATTACATGAACTGACCAGAAGAAGAAGTTTTACAACAAGAATGACAGCCCGCGCAAAGCACAGTGTCTCCATCTTTATATTACTACAATCAAATAGACCCAACGGAGTCACTAAATACATTTTAATTTATAAATGAACACTAAAATAATTAACCAGTCGTCGTGATAAAACTAATATTAATTTAGATAATCTCTAAACATTATATAAACCAACAAATCATGCCAGATATTAAAATATGAAACAATATAAAGCGGAATTATCAGAACCACAAATTTAAATTAACAACATTTAAATTAATCATTTCATTAATCTAATTAGAATATTCGAATTATAATTATCATAATATTAACATTATTTACAACATTAATTTAATTAATACGGATCATCAAATATTAAACTTTACTAAACAAAAAGGTATCTTCTTTGATCTTTGCAAAGTACAACAAATACAACTTTGATGATCTTTGCAAAGTACAACAAATACAACAGCAAACTACATAGCAAATTCTAGAAATAAAGGATATTTATTTCAAAATACTTCATTGTATAAACTAGTTACCTCAAAATGGCAATAGATTGCGTTGTAAGCATCGATATTCGATATAGCATAGACGTTAATTGGTCTGAGTCCGAGTATAAATTAATATTTTAATGTTATAAGCTATGGAAAGCTATATTACTCTCAAATTACACTAGAGGGCGCAATGTTCAACCAACGCCAGGAAGAAACATTCAATACTGACCAGTAATAAAGATTAATATATTAAGTTCTGTCAAAAAAGTGTAAACAAAATTTATGGCAACACTAGCGCGCCCATATACAATAACAAAAACCAAAGAGAATATAACCACACAAAGACATAAGGCCAAAATTAATATCCAATCTATCCACGATTTGCCCTACTGGAGATAGGAATTTGACATTAGCTCCATACATAATATGTCAAATTTCTATCTCTAGTAGGGTAAATCGTGGATAGATTGGATATTAATTATGGCCGTTAACCAGAGACTACATAGAGATACTCAAAGATAATATATATAATTATACATATTAAACGTAGAGTGGTTAATCCTTATAGTATTATATTATCTGTGTATAGTATTATATTATCTGTGATCAAGTTCAAGCGCCCCGGCCCATTGACTTAGGTTTAATTAGACATGGATAACTCAACAAAAATGCGTGAGCTGCAGCTCAGCTCACGGTTCAGGTCAGTGAGCCGGAGCTGTGAACCGGCTCACAGATCAGCTCAATTTGTGTATCTGCCTACTTCGAGTTATGATCTGTGATGCGAGTCGCTGAGCTTAAAGACCGTTCGATCTGTTCGAGCTGCGCTCGCTCGCTGACTCTGCGACTCACCGCGGATCTGTCGCCGCTCCAGCTCACCGGTTCAAACAGGTTTTTATCTATATAGACATATTTTATCTTCCGTGCAACAAAAGTTGTCGCATAGATAGATACTATTCTTTGAGCCGTGAGCTGCGTATTTTGTCATTGAGCTGCAGCTCAACAGCTCAAGCTTATTGATCTGTATATTTGAACCGGTTCTGAGCTGAGTTACACACTTCTAGGTTTAATTCAATGCCCCCGCCGCCCTTGCCGTAATCCCGCTCCTCTCGCTAATTAACTAGCGCGCTTTGTTTTGCTTCGCATATTTCGCATAAACGTAGTGGTTATATAGGTACTCATTGGCTTCGCATGGATAAAACGTAGTGATTATATACTCTTTGCGCATGGACTTCGTAACATTTAGAGCGTTCAATTTAAATATATTTATTTTTGTATGAAAATCTGATGAACTATGATATGATGAATTTTTAAAAGTAATAGAACAAAAGTTGTTGATTATGATGTTAGTAACATAGTCTTGATCCTGAGAGGTTAACAGTGTTTTACAAATAACCCTGTATAAAGCATTGACTTGTACCTATGGACCAGTAATACCTACGAAATAAGCGTGGTATATATGGGCGCGCTAGTGTTGCCATAAATTTTGTTTACACTTTTTTGACAGGACTTAATATATTAATCTTTATTACTGGTCAGTATTGAATGTTTCTTCCTGGCGTTGGTTGAACATTGCGCCCTCTAGTGTAATTTGAGAGTAATATAGCTTTCCATAGCTTATAACATTAAAATATTAATTTATATTCGGACTCAGACCAATTAATGTCTATGCTATATCGAATATCGATGCTTACAGCGCAATCTATTGCCATTTTGAGGTAACTAGTTTATACAATGAATTAAGTATTTAGATTATGAAGTATTTTGAAATAAATATCCTTTATTTCTAGAATTTGCTATGTAGTTTGCTGTTGTATTTGTTGTACTTTGCAAAGATCATCAAAGATCAAAGAAAATACCTTTTTCTGTTTAGCAAAGTTTAATATTTGATGATCCGTATTAATTAAATTAATGTTGTAAATAATGTTAATATTATGATAATTATAATTCGAATATTCTAATTAGATTAATGAAATGATTAATTTAAATGTTGTTAATTTAATTTTGTGGTTCTGATAATTCCGCTTTATATTGTTTCATATTTTAATATCTGGCATGATTTGTTGGTTTATATAATGTTTAGACATTATCTAAATTAATATTAGTTTTATCACGACGACTGGTTAATTATTTTAGTGTTCATTTATAAATTAAAATGTATTTAGTGACTCCGTTGGGTCTATTTGATTGTAGTAATATAAAGATGGAGGCACTGTGCTTTGCGCGGGCTGTCATTCTTGTTGTAAAACTTCTTCTACTGGTCAGTTCATGTAATAATCGGAAAATACATAAATTTTAGTAAAGAGAAATTTATTTCGTGATCAATCCTGATGAAACCTTGAGCTACGCGCGGATATATACCTACAATATCCGGGCCACCGTTATGGTGGCCATAGCTAGGGAAGTAAGTAATCAAAACTAAAAAGTATCGATATCGATGCTCGTGTTTCGTACCAGAGATGTGTGCTGATTAAAATCATTTTCAAGTAGTAATAAATAATGCAATTATATCAAATTCTAAGTTTGGCTGTCCCTAGGACATAAAAAATCAAGCTTCTGGGTCAAGGCAATCATACGGCTATGTCACATTTTGATACTCGCAAACTCACATAAAAAACCTATAGGCACAGATAGGCACCTATAGGCAGCGGCACCAGTAAGCTTCAAGACTCCGCATAAACAAAGTTTTGTATTCAAACGCAGTCGTAAAACGTTGGTGGGGTCAGGGGGGCGGACGGCGCGTTATGATTGGCCGGCTCAAAAGTTCGGTGGTATGATTCCTTATGATTGGTGCCGCTCGCTGACTGTGTGACGTTCCGATTGGCGGAGTGACGTATGATATGCTGTGGTAGAGCATATGCGTTGTGACCGGGGGTGTCCAGCTAAGCGGCGTCTAGAGGCTTACTGGTCTATGCCTATAGGGTACTTCGCATTGACCTAGAATCATGAAATTTGGCCAATATATCGAAATATCTTTTTTTTTTCAATGTATCGAACACCGATTGTATATTTAAAAATATCGATAGATCGAAAATCTGATATTTAAAAAATATCAACAGCCCTAGTTTGTTTACTTGACAGCTCATGTACTATGGGCCACATTGCGGGGTAAGCGGAGTTGCCACGCGGCGTAGGTATTTTGACATCCCGTAAAGATGTTGCCAAACAGAGAATATACAAATAGCATGCGATCTCTTTCACCAGACGACATAACACGCTGGTTAACAAGAGACAAAGAATAGTTTCATAATTTAATAACGATTTAATAGATATTTGTATAAACTAGGTGGATATAGAAGAATGGGCCACTTCCATAGGTTTAATTCAATGGTATAAAGGTATCATAAGATGCCTGGCTGGATTATATTATTTTTGAATTGATGTTAGTGATGTGGTGATTCGATTATTTTGATTATCGATTATGCCTAGAAGTAATTATCGATTAATTAATCGATTATTAATAGGTTTTTGTACCTTTACTTTAAAAATATAAAACATAGAAAGAAACTATGGTAATTTTGTAAAATATGTAAGTCATATAATAGTTTATAATAAATGTTATATCTAGTAAAAGTTCAACCTACAACATAAAAACGGTCAAGAGCAATTTGGGCTAGCATAATTTGGGTTCCATACCAACACTATAGTGAGCAGTGAGCAGTGTAAAGAATTAATATGGAACGCGTCAATCAAACAAGCTTCTTACGCTAAGACTGTCTTCATTCAAACCTTATTCCCGATACCCACATTTACTAATCTCATACATTTATTTACCAAATACCGACAATCCCCTTCTTAAATTATATTTTATTAAATTCATTGTGAATGACGCGGGAATCCGCTGGATGCGGAAGGCGCAGGACCGGTCGTTGTGGCGATGCCTGGGGGAGGCCTATGTCCAGCAGTGGACGTCTTTCAGCTGAAAAGATGATGAAATTCATTTACACTTTAAATTATAATATTATGAAACTACTACCATATCATTATGTTATTTTTTATTATGAATCTACCTGCAATAAATATAATTATTTAATAACATAACATTTCCCATTAATGAAATAAACATTTCAGTATGTATAGTGTATAATAAATAAATAACAAACAAGTAACAGAAGTACATTGATTGATTGATTGATTACATTTACAATTTTCTGATCCACACATCTAATTTTTTAAAGATAACATTCTTCATCATCTTTATAAAGTAGGTTATGATACTTATAATTCACACTGATCTTTTCTTTGCATACAATATCTAACTTATATTGATAACTTTTGTCAAAAACTATGTAGTAGAACACTACACTTTTTTTTCCACTTATTGCACAATTTACAAATGATTAATAATGAAAGTTGTAATCGATTAGGGTCGATTATATTGATAAACGATAAATCGATTTATAGTTGATTACGCACATAACTAATTGACATGAACACTGTACAGGCAGAACAGGGGGCCTAGTACGAGTTTGACACTTACGAATACTTTCAAAGTATTCGTCGAGTTTCATTCATAAATCTGTAGTTCCTCCTCGTATCCGCCAGGGGCGCTACTGATTTATGAATGAAAGTCGACGAAAACGATGAAAGTATTCGTAAGTGTGAAACTCGTACTAGGCCCACAGGCCGAATGGCTGAACAGCCGAGAACGTACCTACCAGTGTTGCCAATGCTACGGCAATTACCGTGCTCTACGGTTTTCAGGGCAATAAATTACAAAACCGACGGCCTGCGGCTGTAACCCCATGGCCACGTAGTATTGTATTCTCTTTGCCCATGGCTGTAGTGCCCGTAGCAAAATCTACGGCTTTCAGCAAGTTTAACGGTTATCATGTTTTCGATAAATATATCACTGCATGCATCCAAATGCATCTAGTGCGTGTTCATATCTGCTTGTGAATTCAAATTCTAACCTTTCAAAGTTGTCTATATGGACGGGGATTTCCCGATCAGATTGCCCATTTAAAATTAAATGTTGTCATACAAACTTTTTTTTCATAACAAAAAAGATAAAATTGATGAAAAACTTAAAAACAACGCCGTTTGATTGATTTTGACTTTTTTTTAGCAGTGCTACGGCTAGCCGACCTTTTATCTCTTTCCATACAAACACGGCTTTTCTACCGAACGTACACGGCCGCCTTGGTAAAAATGTTCATTGGCAACACAGGTACATACGTTTTAACGTCATCATAACATAACGTGTTTGTTTTCTTTTTATCGAAATCAATTAACTTTTTTCAATTATTTTTTTTCTAGTTCAAGAAAATTAATGCCGTTTGTCCATACACACATTTATTTAGCTGGTTAGCTGTATTAGTGTATGTATACTTTGTATACATTATAACATTTTTATTGGTAACTTTCGTGACAGAAACACGATACGTAGAAATTTTAATCACTTGTTGTAGTCACAGTCAAAGTCATATCATATCAATCAATGAATCAGAACTTTTTATTTTATCAGCAGGTAAAAAACAAGTAGTAGATTACCTACATTACGGATGGAGGCAAAACTCAAAGAGTACCGGGCCATCAGACGTCGAAAAGAACTTATAGAAAACGCTAAAGAGAAGTACGAGAGGTCCAAGGAGAAAATAGTAAACTTTTTAGTTCCGAAAATAATTCAAGACATGGGGAGAGTGTATGATGAAGAAGCATTACTGGTATGTTATCAAGTCAATAATGTGAATATAATCATTTAAATCTATACAACATAGGTACACCTAAAGTAGTATTTTTAATCAGACAAAGTAAACTGACTGGAGTTAATGTCACCTTGTAAAATAATGATACCCTATTTAAAGTAATATTGATGTTGTTCTTTTTGTCATTGGTAAATGATTAAATAAATACTCAGTTCCTACCTTTTAGGGTTCCGTAGTCCTACAAGGAACCCTTATAGTTTTGTCATGTCCGTCCGTCTGTCCTAATCCTTTACAGCTTAATACCTTCTACAGTTATAAACATAAGTAAATGAAATTTTGTTAAAAAATGGTTTAGATATAGGTCTCAATTTTAAAAGAATAAAAAAATCTTGATAACATATTTTAGGGGTGGCACCCATACATATGAAATGGGGATGAATTTTTTTTTTCGCTGTACCCCCTTGTGTGGGGTATCATTGAATAGGTCTACTAAAATGAAGGTAATGTTTCATACATAACTTTTTTATCAGGTATACCATCTGCGAAATACAATTCGCCAAAGTGGCTTGCAATGTGTCCCCCTCCTGCCATTTCTAAATTATGCAACGTATAAACTTATAGTCTTCCACATTGATAGACCTTTATAAAAACTCTCTTTTAAAATTATTTCAAGTATAATGTGATTAATTTTTTTTGAGTTATAGTGAGAAAACTGAAAAATACTTAAGACATCGTAGTTCATAGGTCATTGACCTTGGAGAAAAATTATATTAGCAAATAATGCTCCTTTAGTTACTTTCCATTTAAAAAAATCACAAAAAGAAACATTGTGTTATATTGATATGACACACTTCTTAAATTTAGCACTAGGTGGCTCAGTTTGCAAAAACTAAAATAGCAATGATTAATATTCGATTTGATTCGTTTGTATATTAGACCTACTTAAGGAACCCTATAATACCGAGCATGGCCCAACATGCTCTAGACTGGTTTTTAGATTTAGCTCAATCAAGCAGAGTACGAAAGAAAACATGAAATCATGATGATAAAATTTGTTACCAAAAATCGAACACAACACATTGCAGTAGAAGAAATTAGTTTCATTGGTTTTCCGCAACATGGTGAGGATTTTTATTTTTCTGGTCAGGCTTTACAACTTAAATAAGTCGGACCATAAACACCTCTCTCACTTCTATGATCTATTTTCTAAGATATAAATAAATAAAAAAGTTGAATAAATTGTTGTAGATAGCTATTCAAGCTATGAATAGAGTTAGTATTGAATAAATCATTATTATTTTTAGTAGAAAATGAATTATTCCAAGCAAGTCCCGGAGTTTTCATTATATCCTATGATCTGTCGATCTTGATTGTACTGAGTGAGTATTCATATCAGTTCTTTTGCCATTGCACTATTAATTTTTCCTGATAAACTGACAACACTGGAAACATCAATTTACTTTGTCTGATTAAAAATCTTACTTTAGGCTTATGGCTGCCTTCCGTCTGGGTTTTCCCCCAGATTTTTCCTAGTTATGGAGGGTGTCCGAGGGAGCTACTCGAAAAGTGTCCAGGTAAAACCCGGACGCTCACTTTTGGTAAAAAAATCATCAGCTCCATTTTCTTTTTAGGGTTGGGAATATCCAAGTATCCAGAGTTTTTAAAGTATTTGTATGGCATATTGAACTATATTTACGGGACCTGTCGCGCACAATAAAATCAAAACATAACAAACATTTTTTTGTGTGCGACAAGTCCCGTAAATATAGTTAGTTAGTAGTCCCAGAGAGGAGCGGATACAATTGCACAAAATTCACATCACTCTGCTCTGCGATATAATTCTATTGGTTAATATTTCTCCTATCCGCTACAATGGACAGTCAACCTAGGGATGGTGTTTATCAATGTTAATTAACTGATTAAACAGCTGATAACTCGAGGAAGATAATGAAATTGTGGGTAAACAATAGTTTATCTAGAGAATTATCATTAGTGAAATCAAACCTAAGTAGGTTCCGAAAAAGGTTAAAAATGAGTTGCACAGTGTTGTTAGCTAAGCAACGATTTTGATTTTATGCTATAATCATTCAGTTGTCTGTCCATTACTCAAGGCAAGAATATATTGAAAAATAGAGGGGTATCCATTTTGGAATCGAATGTAAATAAATTGTTGCCAAAGTGGCCATTCCAAATTCTTCATGAATTTTTAGATGGAAAATGAGGAGCCTCCACCAAAGGAGGAACCAATAGAAGAAATAAATGAAGTGATGTCTGAAGTCAGTGAAGTTGAATCATTTGAAGAAGAAGAATCATGGAGGCATTGTTTAATCAGATGGTCAATAATTGCTGCAATATGGCTGACATTTTGGGCAATCTTTTTAAAATTACAATTTGGTGCTGTATACTTTGTAATATCTATCTTAATAGGAATTTATCTGAACACCCGTACAAGACCGAGGAAGAAGGGTGAAGTTTCAGCGTACAGTGTATTTAATGAGAACTGTGTTAGTATTGATGGGACTTTAAATCCAGAGCAGTTTGAAAGGGAGATACGATATGGTGCAGGCACCGTTAGAAGTTTTTGATATTGCATAACAACTGAAATTATGTTTATAGACCAATGATATAATGTTTACTAATACTGAGGTGAGACGAGACGAGAGATCTTGATCACAATGATAGATTTTTTATCATGTGCAATCGCAGATCACTATGTAGTGATCTCAAAACAATCATTTTCACGATTTGTCCGAGTGTTACCAGAAATAAATAAGAAATGGTTGAGTACTTATTTATTCTTCTGGCTTGGAAGTGACTTGTCCTCCAGAACGAATAATTGTTTTTTCCGTGTCTTTGAATAGATAGAAAAAATAAAAAATCTTTTATCATTATACATATAAATTTTAAAACATAATTACCTATCGTGATTAGTTCGTTTTACTGTAGTAGCTGCTCCTTGTGAAGGAGCTCGTTCGGGGAAGTACCACTACCGTACCTATTTCTGCCGCGAGTGATGCTTGCATTGCTGTGTTCGGGTGTGAAGGGTACAGGTGCCACTGTAATTTCAATCACATGACTCATGAGACTTTCCATCTTCATGTCTCAGTTGGCAAACAGGCTTGCGGTACCATTTAGGCAACATACTAGGTGGTATTGCAGTTGTTATGGGCAAAGGTAACCGCTTAACATCAGGTGGGCCTTTGATCGTCTCACCATCCTATAGCTAGCTATTCTTTGATCATGAGAAAATTGACGTAACATACATTAAGGTATGTGACCAATGTTAATTCTGTGGTTGATCATCCATTTGTTTGAAAAATGCACTAGAATTGAAGGTAAATGGTTGATTAACAAGATAATTATTGTTGGTGAACACTAGCCTAACTGTATACTTAACATACTGCATAGCCTAATAGAAATAACGGATGCTATGCCGACTTTATGTGACATGTGTGCTTTATTTATTAAAATGTGTATTTATTTAGTAAATATTCCAAGTGCTTTATGTAATCTAGAATCTGAGAAGACGATATTTTAATACAATTGATGTTAATATTATAAAGCTTCTTATTTAATTGCCTATTAATTAGGTATATCCCGAAGGCAAGTGAACACCTGAAAAAATTTGTTGCAATGGACATTAATCTGTTCAACAATCCTGGATATTTTTTATTTATAATCACAGACATGGTAAAAAATATAGACGAAAGTGAAGAAGTGCTGCGCACAATCATAATGAAGCCAAAAAAACCGTGCTCCGTGTACAAACCAGCGCTCACGCACACACCATGCACTTGAAGGATATTTGTTTTCGCGATGCTTACTAGACGATGCCTCAATATGTGTACTGAGAGGGATGAGCACGGTTTTGCTGGCTTCACTATGATTGTTCGCAGCACTTCGTCTATATTTTTTACTATGTCCGTGTTCGCAATGGGTTTGGGTTTGACCGCCACCTCACCTCACCCGTTAAAATCAACAAGGTGATATAAAACAAAAGAAACCACTTAATTATAAATTATATTTCCATTTTAATAATCACATTTACAAATTGACAACAAATAATATACCTATTATAAATTCCACAAATATAAATGCAACGCAATACAAATAGATATACCAATTCAATAATAGCGTACAATGTTTGCATTGTTACAAATACCTATGACAGCCTATGACACTGGTAACTTTATTTCTCAAAACGGTTATGGACATGGCTTCATTTTAGCGTAGCCCTTCATACTAGCGTTTCTCCAGCGTAGGAGTTTTATTTATTTATTCCATAAAAAGTTTGATAAACGTATGCAGCGCAGCGCAGACGCCGCGTTTTCGCTTGTAAATGATGATACCAAAACGATATGACGATCGTTTATCGAACGCCTACCCTGGAGGAACGCTAGTGCGTAGGGGCCCTTAAAGAGCCCCCTCCACTTCCTTATCTCTTAGAAAATAGGTTTCCTTATGTATTAACTGTTATCACATGGTTTCTTGATTTTGAATTTGAAGTATTCTTGGAGTAATATTTTTATTAGGGTGCTAGCTATGTCCAATGTCCATATTGTGAGTAACGCCGGCGATTCACTTCTGTCTTGCCGATACAAAATGAACTTTATTCCCGCAGAAATATAGTACATTTTGTATCGGGCAAACAATGACGAATTTATTGACAAATTTATACGACAAGTGTAACGCCGTCATAACAGCAAACAAAGATTATACTAAACTTATACATAAATATTATGTACTTATTGTTCTTGAGCTTTATGCATACAAAATAAAATATTTGTTTAGAGAAATTGCCTAGAGCTGTGGATCGAAATAACCATAAAGTGGAGCCGACAATGACATTATTTAAAAGAAGGTACAGAAACGACCATATTTTTGAAAAAATGGAAAAGATACAGGCTTTTTAAGATTTTTCGAGGGGGCATTTACTGTCCTTGTCGTGCGAAACGGACATTGTAAAAAGAGATGTTAAGTTTCTATGAAGGTTTTGAACAATGACGTCATACTTTGATAGTGAAGTTTCGAGATTTTAAATAATAACTAATAAAAAAGTTAGTCACCTCCCCTATTGTAGGCAATATATTCAACAACAGGAGTCTATTGAGCTGTATGGTTCGAAGCTTTGTACAATATTCAATGGTAACAGTTTGACCTTGACATCGTCTTTATTTTGTAAGCAGTAAGGGCGGTTTTTGTAATTTAAGTGTTACCACTGACGTTCGGTCGACTATACTACTTAAATTATCAAAACCTAATTGGGAGATAATTTTGGATAGGCTTAGTGCTACCTAAATGGAAGGAATGTTCTAGAAAGCGACAAACGAATATAATTTAAAGCTTTTGTTCGTATAATATTTAACACCAAACTAAAAGTACACACAATATAAAATTGACTACGAAATTGATTTAATTTCTTAATTTAATGTAAAGATTGGATGAGTATTTTATTTTCTTAATTTTCTCTTTCTGGTTTTACTGAAAATGAAAGAGTAAGATTTCAACGGGCATCTTTATAAAATAATGTTGTAAATGTTTGTTCAGTTATTTGAGACGTTACACGTAATTTGTGCCTACCTACATCTTGGATTATAGAAAAATATAGATACAGGCATTAAACAAATAGGTAAATAGGAATTTGCATGAATTAGAATAAGTGCAGGCAGTTGCAGTAAGACAAAGAATACTGAAAAGTGGAAACATTGGGACGAAAAGACAGTGCGAGGGAATCTAGCCTGAAAACTTTTGGATTTTATTGTGAAACGTAACGAGACGATGTATTTTTATCCAGCAGCGCGAGGGGAGTGAGCGCGAATATTTTTTGGAGTTTTCCGAAAACAACAAAACCATTTTATGTACATTTTAAAAGGAGTTTTAGGCTTTGTCCTTTCGTATATTTGCCATTTGAGGCTCCTTGGCTTGGACTGTGACTGATTAAACAAACGTGAGATACATCAACAAAAGTTGTTATATTTAAACAAAAACATTTTGAAGGCACAAAAATGAAATTACTTGAGCATACGAAACAGCAGCACGAGCGGAGCAAACCCGATTTTTTTTTGCGTTTTCCGGTTATAGTGCATTTAAAAGGATTTTAGGCTTTCTTACAAAAACATTTTATAGCGATCTCTTGATAACGAACAGTCGTGTACACGCGATACGCACACTACCATTGTCGCGGCATCGCATTTTATGAATAGGTAAAGTATGAAATGCTGTATCTATGTTTTTCCATAATCTAAGACCTACATTAAATAAAACTAAGGTATATAAGGTAAATGTGTGTATGGTGTAGCACAATTTCAATAAAATCACTTATTATCTAGATATTATGCGTAAAAAGAGCAGTGTAGTTTAAATTATTTTAATAATTTCCTAGTTGGCTTATACATATAAATCGTAGTACAGTACGACCACTTTTAAAAGTTACTTCGACAATATGTGTAAACACCAATGAAATACAAACCTTGTTGCTTTAAGTTTAGATTAGAAATACATCAACAACAAGAGACTTATGGTACCTCGCCCACTTTTAAAAGTTACATCGACAATATTTGTAAACACCAATGAAATACAGACCTTGTTGCTTTAAGTTTATATTAGAAATACAACAACAACAAGAGACTTATGGTACCTCGCTCAACATAACATTTGGCGCCACCATGACGCGTACGCAACAACCAATAGAGGATGATTTTTCGTGCGTAAATATGGTGCGTTACGATTGGCTAAAATATTTACGGCGCGAACCAAAAAAATGATATCTGCGTAGGTCGGTACAGTCACAACACGCGAAAGTTGAGCCACTTGCTTGTCATCTTAACTTGGCCGTGTTATACAAATCGGGCAACTTTTTCATGAACGAGTATATCCGAGACTCCGAGTTTGCCGATTTGCCAACACGGCCGAATTAAGAATGTTAGCAAGTGGCTCAACACTCCCGTGTTGTGACTGTACAACGTTATAACTTACAAAAGTGGTAATACTGAATATACTTACAGCTTAATATAATTTTAGAGTAATTCAGTAATTTTTCAAAATAATCACTAAATATAATGGCACAAAACTTCTAATTTCTTTATAGAGTTTCAAGTGGACAATATAAGGCACCATGTCAGTATTTACAACTTGCATTGTGGACAATATTATTACTATTATTAGTTATAATACACACGGCTACACATCAAGCTGACCTCTCATTGTACGGAAAGCCTGTACAATGCAGGTCAGCTTATACTGGAGTGTACAGCTTGACGTGTAGCCGTGTGTACCAATAAATTAGTTACTAGAAAAATAAACATGATTCACGCATAGCTTCTGAAAAATAACAAAAATTAAGCGTAGTATGTACGTAACAGTTAGCATTTAAAATAATAAATAACAAGGTATACGATAAGATAAAATGTAGTTTTATTCTTTCAAAATAAAGCGAAATTGCGCTAATCTAATAAGATAGATAGAAGGTGGTTCTATTGAGGGTATGCACAGTAAATGCGCGAGCGCATCTCGAACCTCTGGTCAAGGGCAGTAACAAGAACGCCTTACTGGTTTTAGTGGGTGAGAGTCCACCATAACCCTTTGTCTTCCTCGGGCGCAAGATAGGAATCTAACAAAAATGACAACCATTTTTTGCATTGACGCTTCCACGATCCGACAACCGGTCATTCTGACAAGGATTTTGTCCTATTGAGATAAAGTTTAATTTCTATAGTTGTTTAGGTAATTATGAAGAGTCGATAGATCGTCTCAATATGTTTGATGCTGACTCTACAGTGGCGCCCTTCATTCGCCCGGAATTTCTCGGAAGTTCCGACCTCGAGTTCGCTAGCGACAAACTGGAAAGTTTAATACGTAAGCTTGTATATAGGAATATGACAAAATATAAGCTCGTATATAGGAATATAGGAACATAACAAAAAATAAATCAATAAACTTTGGAATGTATTAAAAAATGATAAATGGAATAATTTCATAGTAAGCTACTAGTAACAAGGAAGTTTAAACCTTATCTCTGCAATGTTAGAGACTAATTTTTTATTGTCAAAATTCTATTGGGGTTTGGTTCAGAGGGTTTGGGCAGAATTTTTTACACTGGAACTTGAAATATTTTGTATTATTTTGGTCAATCAACTTTTTCTATATTTTTTGTTTTGTTTTTTTTATTTTTTTCCAGTAATTTTTTAAAATTAATTATTAACTTATAACTTAATATAATTGGGAAAAGGCTCGGAGGATGATGAATTATTAACTTAACCTATCATTTACAACAATTAACATAACAAAAATGTTTTTTAAATTATTGTAAAGTAGGAGACGGGTGACTCAGGGGACATCAATGACCCTGGGATATGTATGAAAATAGTGGTTTGTCTACTTGGTAACCTAATTTTTTCACGGAATTCTCCATGTTTAGTGGATATGACATAAGTCATTAATTTTTATGACGAGTTTATTATACGATTGGTAACCCTTGGCAGGTACACTGGCAACTTTTTATATTGATAAAAACATAGTGACAAAAAAGTTGATTGATCCTTCTAACTGATAATTTGTACAAATACAAACGGAGTAATCTTTGAGGTCCAGAATCGAACAAATAATCTCTAGTCTTAATGTTTTTGTGAAGAAACGAACTATAATTGCACGTCTAAACTGGGGCAACGCGGTAATTAATCTAGTTTACGAAAGCTCCACTCGAAAAATAGTATTGCTATATTTACATATTATCTTAGGCTAGATTTTAGTACCTACCTTCAAAGAAATGGAAAATATTGGTATAACGAGGTTGGGAATTATAGTAGATTTGGTATTATGATCACATTGACATGGCTTTCAAACTCTCAAGATGGGGCACATATAACTACATTGGACCATCAGGGTATCAGCGCCTCCAAATATTGGCTGACCTACACCAACAAATTATGTCCAACATTCCATTACTATTATTAAGAACAAGCAGAGATGTTGGCCAGCCAATATTTGGAAAAGGCGTAACATACTCAAGTCAAACCTTAGAATTATTCTTCAATTCCTATTTCTTGTAGTTTCGAACATTTGATCAAACATTAACTAACCTAGTTAACTATAAAAATACACCATAGAAAAGTTTAGCATTGACTCGACACCTGTATCAAAAAAACCTGTACTTTATTGATGACTAGTAGAAAAAATACTAGGCTATTATTACTTGTACTTATAACTAAATTAAAATATTTGCACCTCTATATTTGTTTGTAATATTATGACTATCTCGGGAACGTTACCCGATGTTCGCTACTTAATGACACAAATGTTGGCCATAAAGCGTCCAACTCTTATACCAAAAATCGATACTTACACCCATATTTTTAGCTATTTCCTCAAACGTTTCTAGAAATCTAGACTCAAACTTAGTCAAGGATGCCTTAAGGGTTCCTACCAAATAATATCAAAATCAGTATTCTTAGACTTTTCCTCAATGTAAATAACGCAGCGAAGTATGGGTCTTGGTACATGTATTCCATAAATTCGTCAGAATCTGACATTATTCAGAATAGAAACTACAAAAATCACGTCACCAATCACACTTTTCCAGTCTTCAGGAAGCCTTATGGTTGGTCGCGATGTACCTTGAGTTCTTCCTCATCTTGAGTAAAGAAAACTATTAAGTGACGGAGATTTTTCGCAACTGTGAATACCACGGCGGAAAAATTGTATTTGAGTGAGGTTAAGTGGCGTAGAAACCTTTGAGGAAACCCCTAAGAATATGGGGGATAATCTTTCAATGAACATGAAAAATGCGCCAATATTTGCCATTGACGGTGGAAAACTTAGTAAAAATGTGTTAGTCCGCCGCTATAGGCGCTTGAGATCTATGAAAAATTCTACAAAACGTCAACTTGCAATAATTTGCCGTCGGCAAGAACGCTTTAACGTCACTCCCGCGTTTTACGTCAGGAAGTAAAAACACAACACTTACAGCTATAATCATATGCCAGATCGAGTGAACTATTTTATAATTTTGTTCTGTTTGCAGAAAAGCGTAACATATTAAGCCAACAGACACTAAAACAATACCGAACGGCATATACCTTATATAATACGATCTAGGATACCTCATACTTCGATGTTTTCTATAATCGATATACCAGGAAGTGAGTAGGACTGATATACCGATTGCTACTGGCAGTAGGAATGCGACGAAAGAGTGCATATTCCATGTCGTTAACAAAGCTATAACTATGGCACCTATAAGTTGCAATGAGGACCTTAATCTATCGTTGATGATGCTCATAGCGAGGAGAGTCACCCAAAACGACATGAGTCCACAATAGAAGTCTCCAAACTGGAGGATGTTGCCTCTGATGATGCAATAAGCGACTTGCGAAGGCGCGTCGCAGGCGTGGTAGAAAGTGGAGAAGATCATGGTAAACGCATACATCATGGCTTCCGTGTAGTAGAGGCGGATGATCGCGACGTAGATGGAGAAGAAGAAGAGCAAGTTGCTCAGAGTAAGAAGGAGAACGGAGACAAGCATGTAGAGTCTGCTGTCCATTCTTGTGTTGTCGGAACAATCCCAACCTGCAAACAGAGAAGAATTCGTTAGCAAACTTTTATTGTCAGGTAAATAAATATTTGTTATGGTACTGGTCATGTTTGGAGGATATGCCATAAGCGGAAAGTGCAGGATAGGTCGATGTGGCGATGCTTGGGGGAGGCCTATGTCCAACAGTGGAAGTCTTTCGGCTGAAATGATGATGAAATTAATATTTTGAAAAAGTTTTGTCTAATTCTTTAATGCACACAAGAAAATCACAACAATACATAATAGTTTTGAAATTACATTTACAAAGGCGAGCTTAACTCATAATTGAGTTTTCTACCAGCAAACCTTTGAGTGATAGAGCAAATATAAAATGTAAAACTGAGGGTAAACTTTCAGTGAGGTGGGTATTCGGCATTTATTGAAGTGGTTGTTGCAAGAGGTGAATAAACTATGATATTACTGCATTATATTTTATCACTAGACTTTGCCCGCGGCTTCGTCTGCGTATAATTCGGTTTATCACAGAAATAATTATCGCGCATCCCTCAGCATCCGTTTATTTTCCCGGAATAAAAAGTAGCCGATATTTAAACTCTAATGAGTTTATGTTTACATCTTTAGAATGTTTTTGTTATGTATACCACTGAACAAATAAATAAATAATTTAAATCCGGGTAAGGTCTATCTTTGTGCTAAATCCGTTCAGCTGTTTTAGCGTGATTGAGTAACAAACATCTTTACAAATCACATTTATAATATTAGTAGTATAGTATATTGTTGTGACTGATCCAACGGCATCTATTCCACGTGAGGAAGCAGTTTCATTAACAAAGTAGCATTTATTGTGCGCAAGTATACGAGTAGTTTCGTAAAACAAAGCCTTTACGCTATCAAGTTTCGGGACTATCAAGGTCTCTCATAAAAAAGTACTAAAACCATTGTTCAAACTTACTTCCGTAACCAGCCGAGCAGGAACAAAACGACATCACCAGCCCCCCAAACGTGTTCAGCAAACAATTCCCATGGTTACTGCACTTGCCGCTAACACACGACATGGAAGACACAGTCAACACGATCGTCGCATTGCAGTCCGAAGTACCTTGCCGAGTTCCATTCCAACCCACCACAGAATCCTCACCCTCCTTATCTGATACAGTATCAACGTAGTACTTCGTCCCGTTGTCCGACGTCCGACAAGGACACACAGACTGGTCACAAAATATCCGGAACGTCAAATACCAAGTCCCACTGTCCGGAAACGGGATATACGTCTTGTCATATATCGATTCTGAGTCGGTACTGTTCAGGACGAACAAAGCCGGCTTCACCTTATCATTGTACCGACAGTGACCACTCTCCAATGGTATGCTTGTATGACCAATGTCCATACATACAACGGCCTTGAAAAACTGGTTGTCTTCTGTAAAGGCTAACAATGTATCTTTTGAGAACTCCCTTTTATATCCCATGTAGTATTTTAAACTCATAAGCAAGCTCGCTGCTATTGTCAAACTACCTCCAATATCCAAGAACTGATTGACTTTGAATCTCAGAGACTTTATTTCGGACGAAGTTATGTTGATCAGACTTGTCGCGTCTTGGAGATCTGTTGTGGGCAGGCCATAATCAAAAGTGAAAAAGCGGCCTTTGTCATCGCGCATAAGGTCGATAACTGTATGATTAACGGACTCATCGATGTCTGATCTTGTGAAATATGATTCGCAGTCAGCTATTTTGGAGACATTGCCTTCAACTTCGCCTATGTGAATGTAGTGCCAGGCGTTTGGGTTAGGGATGAAGGTTATTGATTGATAATTGTTCGCTCTAGGGTCGAATGCACAGTATAAAAGGTTGTTGTCCTCTGTCGGTATAGAGAGGGCTTGTACTCTGAAGAACAGTTCATTGTCACGTGCGGAAGTGTTGACGATTGTCACATTCAGAGTTATTGGGTCGACGGTGTCCAGAGACATACATTTGAAACGCGCGGGGAGCTCGTCATAGTTTATCTGAGTGATACCCGTGTAGCAATCTATTAACTCTATATTTTCTTCGCGTTGTACTTGCAAGTCTGTGTACAGAATCGTTTGGCAGTCGGCGACGAGACCTGAAAATAGAGTATTTCATTATGATACAATCGTACTTAATGTAGTCATTTGAAATAGGGAATCTAATGGATTCGCTGTCTCGTTTTTTTTTGGTGGTTACCACTGTAGATCCTGTGGATCCTGGAGTTGCAGGAAAAAAAAAACGGTTTTTGCATAATAACAATACAATAACGTGAGAAAAGAACACCCTCGTCAGGAACGAAGTTCCTCAGGCTCACACACACACACACAGACACAATAGAAAGAAAAAGAGAGAGCGCGCGGTGTGCGTATATGCCTGCTCATAACGCTAAATTCTTACGTGATGTTAAATTTTCTCCCGAATCTACTGCAGGAACATCGTTTAAATTATTTTTTTTGGCATTTACAAAAACAAATAGAAACAAGAATTTGTGTTAAGCAACTAACCTAAACCGCGATAGGTATCGACTTGTAACGAGTTAGTGGGTGTGGTGTGATGAGGGACGTGTGATATGCTGTGTAGAGTAGGAAGAAAGTGTCTAAAAAAAACTCATGTAAATCACATTATCATCATGATTCATGACCATAGAGGTCACCATCAACCATTGGCGCCCGTAACTGTCATAATTCCGTGTGGTGCCGGACGTAGAGAATTCCACCAGCCTATATTTTCTTATGGATGGGTGTCGTAAAAGGCGACTAAGGGATTCACCAGAGGATGGGCAGCAGCGTTCTCCGAGTATTTAACCAACCAACTGCGATCGCCAACCCGCCTGCCAAGCGTGGCGATTATGGCATATCCCCTATGCTTTGGGAGGCCTATGTCCAGCAGTGGACGTCTTTCGGCTGAAATGATGAATGATGAACTGTCATAAAAGTCAAATAAAAATTATACCAGATGGATAGAGCAGTATCCATCTATATTTATAGTACAAATCATGGTATAATAAGATGTTCACCAGGTACTCTCTTCCCGTGACAGCTGGGTCACGTGATTGCCTCCGTACTACGTCATCGGCTGTGGAGCCAATAGCGGGCTCTTAGCGTGACACTTGTCAGTTTGATGTGCTGCCACTTTGTGTAAATAAATTACCTGAGCAAAATGCATTTTTTCATTTACTTGCTTCTATAATGAATCAGTTTTGAACTAGTAATTTTATACAGTTTCCTTTAATAACTAATTAGATGAATAACACGAGATAACAAATAGGCTAGTTAGGAATTTATTTTATACTAGCAGTGCCCGCGACTTCGTCCGCGTGGATGTCGGAATGTAACACCATGTCGTATTCATATAAACATTGTCGTAATTTTCTATAATTATCTACTGATGTCTTCTAGTTCTTTTTTAGAAAACTTTGTAGTAAAGTAGCAAAGTCATTCTTTATTAGTAGGTATACGGAATAGGCCTATGTCCAGCAGTGGACTGAGATAGGCTGAGTTGATTGATTGATACGGAATAATATAACACTATAATATTATTTATACTTTGTTCACTGGGAAAACATTTTAGCAATTTATAAATGTTTCCTTTGTATTGGAAATGATTTAATTCCTTCTGTTTTACATTTAATTTGTTCAAATGATGAAAAGGGAAATAAAACTGTTTATACTTGCCACTGAAGGCAAGTTCGATTCCAGGATAAAACGTAGTGTCTGTAAACGCACGCACATTACAGGAGAAATTCTATTGTGCAGACAACGTTACAAAAAATGTGAACTAAGGACGTAAAAAACTACAACACCCAATATTTAATATGTAATGTCATACTTATACCTAATGGCGATGGCCGTTTTGCGCGGGTGTGACGCATATCTTACCACTTGAATGTGGACTGAGATAGGCTGAGTTGATTGATTGATACGGAATAATATAACACTATAATATTATTTATACTTTGTTCACTGGGAAAACATTTTAGCAATTTATAAATGTTTCCTTTGTATTGGAAATTATTTAATTCCTTCTGTTTTACATTTAATTTGTTCAAATGATGAAAAGGGAAATAAAACTGTTTATACTTGCCACTGAAGGCAAGTTCGATTCCAGGATAAAACGTAGTGTCTGTAAACGCACGCACATTACAGGAGAAATTCTATTGTGCAGACAACGTTACAAAAAATGTGAACTAAGGACGTAAAAAACTACAACACCCAATATTTAATATGTAATGTCATACTTATACCTAATGGCGATGGCCGTTTTGCGCGGGTGTGACGCATATCTTACCACTTGAATATTTGTACCAGTATTTGTTTTCTTTTTTTTTCTCTATATTTTTGGTAAGTTTGTGCGTCACTCTAGACGCAAATAAATATATTTTCTTTCTTTCTTTCTAATTGGAAAATGCTGTTCCAAATAAAAACCCTAAATCATGAAACCGGTGACAAAATTATACATCTATCAAACTATGCTTAGGACCCGCGTTCAATGCGTATTCATGTCCTAGCTAGATGATGGTTGACTGTTACATACACATCGATATCTCTCTGAATCCAGAAACGTATGTTAAACTGTCAGTCCCAGTAGTCATAAGAATTAATCGACAGGTATTTCTTTAAACTTACAATATTGGTTTCCCCAAGTAATCGAAGTAGGAGGTAAGACAGTAAGAGTCGCGCCACATAAAATAGTTTTTTTCAACCTGTTAGGAAAAGGCTGGGTTGATGATGATCTTTTTCGGCTGTGATGTTTTTCATGAGCTTATTATCCATTTGATGTGATTTTTTATTCAAACAATAGATACGACATCTTTACGCATTGCTATGAAGTTTTGGTTGATTTAGGCGCGGGTTTCGTGATAGATTTTTTTATTTTTCCTCGGCATGTCGTTGACTTCACATTTTTTTTGTGACGGGTGCTGTTCCACAAATTCCAATGCAACGGCAAACATAGCGCTAGATCCTCATCATCATCATCATCATCATTCCAACCGAAAGACTGCAGGATATAGGCCTTCCCCAAGCATATGTTGGGGGGATATTCCATAATCACAATAAATAGATCTAGATAGCACATTTCATTCCAAATAAAACAGTATATCAATTGTTAGGATATCTTTTAATATGAATTAATTCACATTTTTCCGAACAACTCATCTTAATTTGCTCAAAAACTCATCTAACTTTGATGACTTTTATTATTGTTGTGTTTAGAATACCTTCTTTACTTTTATGATACATGTGTTTTGTTTGTACAGTGTTTAGATACTGAGCATCGTAATTTTTTTCGGAACATGTTTTCGTGTCTATTGTCTATGACTTTAGCCTACATACCACCTTGTACCATATGAGTAAACGTGATTATACCAATAATAAAAACCTGCATATCTGAGAGTGTTTGCAGTCTGCCAACCAGTACCAGGCCAGCGTGTTGGATTAAGTTACCTAGTTCTCATTCTGAGAAAAAGGAAGACCGTGCATGATAAAATTTTGACTACACTAACAATAGACAAAATGATAAAAAAAAATCTAAAACATAACTTCATCACAAAAAACAAACCTAAAATCTAAGACGGAAGCTGGGATTCGATTTCAGAACAAACATTCGCAAGACATCCGTGAGGACGCTAGGCAAATTAGTAATTACCTACGAAATACGCGTTCTGGTTTAAAAAAACTGTTGTTTAGCTTCCTTGAGATATAGAGTGATGGTCGATAAAAAAAAAAGATTCTTTTAACATAATGGTGACAATTATGGGTGAGTATATAAATTGAAACATATCATAATATTTGCTGTAAAACAGCTTTATAGCCATAATGTGGTATTACTCACCTCCCATGCACAAAAGCGTGATGATTTGCAGACTATAAATAACCTGAGCCGGTCTGTAACGGCAATTTTTGCCAAATTTCAACTAATTCACCAGTAGTTTTGGCGTTTATCTATTAAAAACAGACAGCAACTCTAAAAATTGCAATTTATCGTTCCTAGTAAGCATAGCAATTATTATTTAAAAAAAACAGGTTTCAGTTTTTTCTTCATAAGGATTTTATTGTATGTATAGATAAGTAAAGTAGTCGTTGTTTTATGCACTCAAAAGTACCGACTTAATTTATGACTGTACCCACTCATCTAAAACAATGGAGGTCCAACAACTGAATTTCGGCTTTTGTTTCCTTGCAGGTGTGCGCCAAACTTATATTTTTTTTCTTGTAAATAATTATTGTGATGTTACTAAGTCGTTGGCACATAATAAAGTACTTGCCTGGTATTACTCTAATGTACATTAAACAGACAAACATAAAAAAACTCGAAATTTATTTTCTTACTTATTCTTATTCCTCCCTATTAATTTTTATGCAAAAATATACAATGTACAGACACGTCAGACTTACATTCTTATTATATGTATAGATATAGAATAGATATAGATTTCATTACTTACAACCTCTTATAACTCATGTCATTCATCCATTTTATTCATCGCCGGCCACCACTCGTTTCGTGCCCTCAGCCTTAGCGCTACCTATTATTGTGTAATAGTACCGCTACATGTAAGCAAACTTTAAATTGACATAACTTCTGATAGAGTGAACCGATTTTTATCAAATAAAGGCTAAGTGTAACCTCAAAGTATGCCCAATAATTTTGTTACAAATTATTTCAAATAAATCCAGTAGTTTTAACGTGATGCGCGTTCAAACAAACAGACAAACAGACAAACATGAAAAAAAATCTCGAAATTTATTTTATTACTTATTCTTATTCCTCCCTATTTTTTTTTTTGCAAAAATATTCAATGTACAGACACGTCAGACTTACATTCTTATTATATGTATAGATATAGATATAGAATAGATTTATTATGAACAAAAATCTCCTTATATATATTGAAGATATCAATCAATGGCAACACTGATCGTGACGTAGCTTTGAGGCATCGCGCTGTCATCGCGGGAAGAGAATACCTGGTGAAACATCTTATTATACCATGGTACAAATAACATCATACTGCGAAAACATCACCTGCAATCCACAATGTTATGCTAATATACGTTAAGTAACATATATTAACATAAAAACAATGCCTTAACACAATCTTACTAAACGCATCCACATTCAAAAAATCATCTTTAGTTATCACGTCCAATTCAAATAACAATAACATAAATCTAAATAACATTACCGCGGAGCTTTTGTATGTAACATGACGACTGCACACAATTGTGACAGGATGTTGGGAGTCGAACAATCAAGTGTGCGAGGTCATACGCCCGGCCGACCAACGCTCATTATCGAGTTTGGACCCGCATTATTTAATACCTTGTAATGTAAGAGATTTGTTTACAGTAGCATCTTTTTGGGTCAGATTTTTTAAGAGTTAAATTGATAATCTTATAGCTACACTTGTCGGGCTTCGGAGAAGGTACGCGTCATCGCGATAAGTATGGCCAATAAATTCGTCAGAAATTGCATACATTTCTTGTTTTCTTCGGGCTGTCGCGATAAAACGAACATAACATTCGCCGAACTACTATTATGTTTTGCCCTAGGGTTCGAGAATTTTTAATGTAGTTTAAGAATAAGACTTTACAAAAATTGAAAATTTGAACATAACATAACAGAGGAAAGGCAGTTCTCCCATGGTGACGCATATCAGAACGACACGCGTCCGTATTATTTTAGCGTTGTACTCAATTGTACGGAGTCGCCCACGACTTTTGCAGAGCCTTATGACTTGCAGCATGGTATGGGCATAGTGGCGTCACAGATAATATAATACTATACGTGGCGTATCGCTCCGACTTTAGAGAAACGCCTAGGAGTTCGGTAGCAAGAACAACGGTTCGGTAACAAGCAAGAAGGCAGAAGACTGGCAAAATGGTTAGACGCGATTAAGAGTACTGTATGTCCCAACCGGCTCACACTGCGATAGACCGCATACCTTGGAGACGTGTCGTATGTGGTCGCAATCCTCAGCAGTGAGGAAACGACGAAGAAGAAGATACATCTCCCATTACAAAGCCTCACCTCGTTGTGAACTTGTTTGGAAGTTGTAAGTTTATGTTCAAAGCAAAAATCAGGATGAAATAAGTCTAAGAACGGTCGACTTAAGCCGGGACCAGCGTTGCCAGATCTGGTTTACAAATATCGAGACTTGAAAAAAATCGGGACTAGGTAAAAAAAAATTGTAACATAAAACGGGGTTACTAGTAATTCGGGGGTGAATAGGGACAAAAGTGGCAAGGCACCAAGGATTTAAACATTGAAATAAGATATTTTGTTGTCCACAAAGACTTTAGAATGTTTACCAAATTATGGCAGAATTCCTATTCACCCCCTTTTATCCGGTAACATTGGTTACAATTCGCAGTAACCCACTCCCCTCGGGCGACAGCTAACGGCCAAAATTAATATCCAATCTATCTACGATTTACCCTACTAGAGATAGAAATTTGACATATGTTGTATGGAGCTTATGTCAAATTCCTATCTCTAGTAAGAAAAATCGTGGATAGATTGGATATTAAAATTGTGCGCTCGTCTTTTAGTTTTTCCCAAACATTACTCAGGCAGGATAATATAATCAATCAAAGTCGTGACAGCATTTGTGTGTTGCACTGATAACTCCGATCTAAGGTCAACGGTCAAAGATATTTATAGGCGGAAATAATAATTTGAAAGCTTGCCGCATTCGTTTAATTTGTGAGTCAAATCAGAATTCAACTACATTTCCGAACGCTTGCATGGGACTAGTGAGAGCTAGGAACAAAATATTTACATCCTTGTCCACCTGAGAGTGCTCCATACCGTTCTCGATGGGGTGTAGTCCACCAACCCGCACTATAGGCCAGCGTGGTGGACTGCGTTAGCCTTACCCTTCTCATTCGGGGAAGAGGCCCGTGCCCAGTAGTGGGACAGTAATGGGCTGATTATGTCATTTTATTTTATCCTCAAAAAAAAACCTTTTTTTTTACCGACTTCAAAAAAAGGAGGAGGTTCTCAATTTGAATGTATTTTTTATTATGTTTGTTAGGTAACTCGAAAACTTCGAAACTTCGAAACTTTTTTTGGAACTTAGAAATCGGTTTATAAATGACTGGAGTTCTGAGGTCAGAACTCCGTCATTTATAAACCGATTTCGAAAATTCTTTTTTTATTTGAAAGGACAAATTGGTCCACATTGGTCCCATTTTTATCAAAATCCTGTTTTGGGATGTGGAATTGAGGGAACTCATCAAATATTATAGGCATACATATAGTGATTTTGGTATTTTCATCAACAAGTCAAGCATTTGCATTCAGAAAGTATAATTTGGTGAAGATCTGATGAAGAACTTCGGAGATAAAGTAGGGAACTCTTCAATGGATGACAGCAAATCATCCGGGATTGCAGCAATCGCTTGTCTTTCTATTGTTAATGCCACTCAAAATAGAAAAATAAAATATACTTAGGAAGTCGGTGCCAAGTGAATCAAAGGCACCTAATTCCTAAACTGTTTCACACGAATTTTATTATTTTTGAAGTCGGTTTTTACTTTTTTTTGATTTTTTTTTTTATTTGTACTTTTATTTTATACTGCAATTTTATTTATCAAAAAAATTGATAATAATAATAATAACCGGTAGCTTGGACCCTGTTCCCGATGCCGGTGGGATACTGTTTTTTATATTTTTAAATGTTTTTTCTTTGTTTTGTAGAAATATTTAAAAATATAATTTATATGTAGATTTACTGCAATAAAGAGATATTTTTTTTTTATTTTTTTTTATTGTATGTTAACCTATCATTTACAATGATGTTTTTTAAATGACTGTTAAGTGGGTGACTCAGGGGAAGGGTCATCGATATCACCCATTATGTGTATTAAAATAGTGGTTTGTCCACTGGGAAGCCACATTTTTTCTTGGAATTCGTCATGTTTAGTGGGTATGTCATAACACTCATAACTCATAAGTTATCAATTTTCATGAAGAGTTAGTCTATACATATACATATAATTATATCTTTGGGACATTTTTACACAGCACCATCTAGTCCCAAACGTAAGCAGAGCTTGTGCTATGGGTACTAGACAATGGATATAATACTAAAATACATCTTTTTTTTTTTTTTGTAAATTCATACTTATAATACATATGCAACACCCAGACCAACACAAACACTTATGTTCATCACACAAATATTTGTGTCCTGTGGGAATCGAACCCACGACCTCGTTATCAGCAGTCCGACACTGGAACCACTAGACCACAGCGGTCGTCATTAGTTAGTCATTACTTGTCCTGACTCACTGGACAAATTTGTGCCCGGTAAATGGCAATAGGCTCGCCCCCTATTACATGGGACTATAACATAACTGGCGAAATGTGGGTGTACTATTACACCTCAGCCTACCCGTTCGGGGAAATACAGGCGTGATGTTATGTTATGTGACTCACTGGATTCATGAACGCAGAGCCTAAAGCGCTGGGGTTAGAAACATGAAATTTTGACTGTCGATACATCCATTGACAACCTCTGTGGTCTAGTGGTTCGAGTGTCGGACTGCTGATCACGAGGTCGTGGGTTCGATTCCCACAGGACACAAATATTTGTGTGATGAACATGAGTGTTTGTGTTGGTCTGGGTGTTGCTTATGTATTACAAGTATGTATTTACAAAAAAAAAAGGTATTTAAGTATTATATCCATTGTCTAGTACCCATAGTACAAGCTCTGCTTAGTTTGGGACTAGGTGGTGACGTGTAAAATGTCCCAAAAATATTTATTATTTATTTATTTTATTTATTATTAAGGATTTTTTAAATTCTACCTCTAAGGGAGTAAAATACGGGATGAAAGTTTGTATGAAAATCCGTCATTTTTGAAGTCAGTTTTTTTTTAATACAATACAATGGCGAAACGAGCTAAAGGCCCACCTGATGTTAAGCGGTTACCTTTGCCCATAACAACTTCAATACCACCTAGGCTGTTACCTAAATAGTACCGCAAGTCGGTTCGCCAAACTGAGACCCGAAGATGGAAAGTCTCATGTGATTGTAATTTCACCGGCACCCATACCACAGAGTAATCCAGAGAGTAAGCTTCTAAAGAGTGTGCAAAATTTATACCTATTTTGGTAGGGTTGGCACACGTGGGTAAAATTAAATTAACAAAACGTTTATCAGCTTTTTATTATGAAATATTTCTGACTGTACCTACCTGTACAACGATAAATTAAATGAGTATGCGAAACTTCACAGACGTGATAGGTATCGATATCTAATGATAATAATACTTTTTTTTTTATCTAAATTCAAAATTTCAACTACAGCCAGCTGACAATGGAGTCAGCGGCTGCGAAGAAATATTTTTTACGTATTATAAAACAATTGTAGTGTTACAGCACCTATCTGATATGTTTTTACAAAATACTATGTGAACCTTCAAGGTCACACGTCCCGTGTCTGTTGATCCCGTGAACAGCTGACTGGAATGAAATGATGAGTTGAGAATATTTTTTCTGTTTTATTATCATTAGATAGGTATCGATACCCATCACGTCTGTGACGTTTCGCCAACAATTTTTTTTTACAAGTGACTTACTCTAAATATTTTCTTTTTATAATTTTTGTATGCCTTTGATATTTGAAAAGTTCCCTCAATTCCACATGGATCCCATCATCTAAACCAGATTTTCATAAAAATGGGACCAATCTGGAAGTATATCCTTTCAAATAAAAATAATTTTTGAAATCGGTTTATAAATGACGGAGTTCTGAGGTAAAAAACATAAAAATAAAATTAAAAAAACGGTCGAATTGCAACCTTTTGAAGTCGTTTAAAAATATAACCCTCCTTCTGGCGCAGTCGGGTAAAAATATAGACGAACTGTTGCGAACAATCTAGTGAAGCTAAAAAAAACTATGCCCTTCGTGTACAATCAGCGCTCACGCACACATACACCTCTAACCGTGCTCTCCCCTCTCAGTACACATGTCGCTGCATCGTCTAGTAAGCATCGCAAAAGTCCTTCAGGATCAGGAGTATAATATTATCTGTGGTTGTACACGAAGGAGCATAGTTTTTTTTGGCTTCACTATGATTGTTCGCAGCACGTAACTGAAAGAGCCTCCACGAGTGACGATATTTAATTGATCGTCCGGCGCACCCTGGGCAGTCAGCCCCGCTACCAACCTGCTGACTGGCTAATCTTTTCCCCACGGCATGAGCTGTTATTATTATGTAGCTCATGTCGACACGATAGAAGAAGAAGCACGTTGCTTATATTTTTTACTATGTCTGTATTATAAACATAATATATATAGTTATTCAATCACTAATAGGTAGGTACCTAGGTATTACCTACGTAATTCGAATCATAAACACCAATATCATCTGGTATTAATAGTAAAAAAATACTCGTATAGTCGTTAATTTTGGTCTTGATCGCACCATTTACGAGATAGGTGCACATACATAGTATGTGCAAGTTACTAAAAAAAACACAACCATTTACGTTCAATACCAAAACGTTTTATTCGCCACCGTGTTATGTTTTCTTTCGAAATTGAGGTAGGAATTAGGTTATGTATGTAAGAGGTATCTATCTACCACATTAAAAATAATAAATTATAACCAAGTTGCTACTTACCTATTGGAGTCTTTGGGATAATTAAAAATGATATGTTTTTATTCGTTCTATTATTGTTCATACACACAGTACAGTAAACCATATTTACACTCTTATAAATTAAAACACTATTATTCTTTACTCATTAAATCAAAACGTGAAACGAAAACAAAGACGACGTGCTAGATGTACGCCCTTAGCTTGAGCACTGGCTGAGCCGGTATAAACCGGTTTCACTGCGTACGCGACGAGGCCGCCAGTGCTCACGCACACACGCGTCTTATGCTTGTAGTAGTGTACCTATCATAGCGCGGTTGTATGAAGCTTACTCTCTGGATTACTCTGTGCCCATACCCTTTAGACCAAAACATAGCAATGCAAGCATCACTATTTGGCGGAGAAGTAGATACGGTGGTAGTACTCCCCCGAACGAGCTCTTTCACAAAGGAGCTCTACTACTACTAAAAGTACAGTAGACTGCATGACAGTGGTAACACTTGAATTAGAAAACCGCCCTTACTGCTTACGAAATAAAGACGCTGTGCTGTCAATGTCAAACCGTTACCATTGACGTACGGTTGGCCGTACAAAACACGGTATTTGGCTTTTTGGTTGAAAATAAATAAATATGTGTTTCAGTGTTTTTGGAAAATCAACCCTCAAGGGAGTAAAACACGGGGTGGAAGCTGGAATGAAATATCGTGGGCGCAAAGGTTTTATGACAAAGAAAAATTGGCATTGCAACGCATGGTCAAAAACTCTTATTTACCCTTGGCAGGTACATAGGTAACTTTTTATATTGATTATAACACAGCGGCAAAGTTGATTGACCCATTTAATTAATCACTCGCATTTGACTTCAGAGCTGCCTCTTAAGGGTAGCTTTCCACCCGAGCTATGCGAAGAAGAAAGAAAAATTATTTATTGCTACAACAAGAAGGAAGAAGCTGTGTGGTGAGCGAGGATAGAACCACCAATGGGATTAAAAAAGGCATAGATATAAAAAAAACCGGCCAAGTGCGAGTCGGTCTCGCGCAGTAAGGGTTCCGTACCACCCATCGACCTGATACCCCATAGAAACTGATTTAATTTAAAGAGTTTATAAATAGACATCAACGATCGTACGCGAAATGTGAATTTTTGCATCTCTTTCTTACGTAGTTATCACCACATATGTCTATATTTGCCCTTTTTTTAGTATTTGTTACGAAACTACATAGTATGCACTATAATCAGACCAAGTTTGACGCTGGTATGTATTACCGTTTTAAAGATAGAACAGGAACACAAACGTTGAAAAAAATGCATGTTTTTCGAGGTTTCTTGTATGGGAACCCCCTTTGGTTTTAGACTTTTTTCATTTTTAGTATTTGTCGTGATACGCAACACAGTAACACATATTCTGTGAAAATTTCAACTGGTTATCTATTACCGCTACAAAGATACAGCCCTGTGACAGGCAGACGGACGGACAGACAGCGTAGCGAGAGTAATAGGGACCCGTTCGGAACCCTAAAAAGGTATAAGTTGTGGAAAGAAATATTCGCTCACGAGCAGGATTCAAACCTGCGACTTCTGTTTCAATACACCAAGGAGGTTGTAAGTAGGTACACTAACTTACGTAAACTTTTCGGCACTTGTCAGCATTCCTATAGTTATTATTACACCAATTCTTTATCCGCTAAGCTACCGTGTAGAGCAGAGTGCTCGTTGCTCCGCTCGTTAACAATTTTTTTAGACAATTTATATCTTTAGATTTTTATTATAAGAGCTATTATTGATTGTCTAAACAAGCAATATTATCGTAACCTTGAAAGGTCCTCAAGTTCAGATCTAGCCACCGATTAATTGGAATTGCTCTCTTATCAACATAAATTCTTATTCCATTTATACGAACTGTTAAATGTGAATTTTAGGCGACATTGAAAATTTTCATTAATAATTGAATTTTTACATTATATTTTTATAATTTATATTTTTTATGTTCGGTACATTTTGTCAATTTATGTGAACACAAATGTAAGCAACAGCTGATTATTTTTTCGCGATTTCAGGTTTGGTCCCATAGTAAAATTTGTTCATACTGATGAGTACAGTGACCCTTTAAGAGGTTTTCAGTTATTTCAATAACACTTTGTATAGAAAGAAAAATAAAGAAATATAAATCTTCCTTTTTCTCCTAAGCAACAAATCAATATGAAAATATGTTTCAATTTCAAATATTCGTCATTGCCAAGCGTCCGGGACCTGTCGGGGGTGGTTGTGTGAATACTCACGGGTTCCCACGCCCCCGGCTAAGGTAGTTGAAGGAACACCGTGGTGGTTTTAGTCGGTAAGAGTCCGACACTGGCTCCGCCTACCCCGGGCGGAGTGCGTCCATGAGGATTTCCCCACGGCAAAAAAAAAGCGTGGCGATTATGGCATATCCCCCCAACATGCTTGGGGGAGGCCTATGTCCAGCAGTGGACGTCTTACAAGATGATTCGTATGATACCCTTCAGGGAAGGAATACATTTTTCAATATCGCCTAAAATCTTGAGTCTTTACAGCAACAATATCGTAAGCAGTTGCGTAGCTAGACCTAAATGGGCCCTGTATCAAAATTTGTTGGGGGCCCCTTTTTACCCGACTGTGGCGATGCCCAAAGGGGGGGGGGGGGGTTATGTTTTATGCAAATGATTAATTTGTTCTAGTTGCTATAGACTAAAACCTACCATAATTTTCATTATTCATTCATTAGAGGCCTCTCATGACTAAGAATTTGAGATTGTGGAAAACGTCTGGGCCCCTGTAGCTCAGGGGCCCCGTATCATTGATACGGCTGATACGGCGGTAGCTACGCCCCTGATCGTAAGCGCTAATGCGCAAGCCAACCAAGCGCGCTCTGATGTGCAAACGCGCTCGTGGTCTGATACTGGTCTGTGTGAATAAATAGAACAGTTTCGGAATTGGACAGCCCGTAATTAATTTCTATAGGGTTTAACCTTTTTACCGCCACGGCATCGTAAAGGTTTTCGTGCTCTCTGCGACACGTCTTCTATAGAAGACAAATATTGTATGGACGTTAGAACAAAGTTATAAAGTCGTGGCGCTGAGGGCACGAAATCGTTTGTCTTCTATAGGTGTCATTGGCGTTGAAAAGGTTAATACTCCATCGAGCATTATATTTATATCATTATTATCATCATACTCCTCAAACGCATAACCACTACTCGCAGAAACCACATACCGTCCAAGCTTAAAGCGCCCAACTGCTATATGGAGCGCAGGAATTAAATCCCAGCCTCATAAGAAAGAATACAGAGTACTTGCACACATACCTTGCTGCTCAACTTTCTGCGTCCTCGGATCTTCCCATTTTATATAAATCAGTGCGTACCAGTTTCCTGGCTTGGGGTTCTCTATCGTATAAGTGGTGTTCCTGCCATCGGACAGCAATTCCAGTGTGTGGACGGGCTCTCTGGTGGCGGGGTCAATGAACTCCTTGGGGAAGTCGTACCCGTCAGGATTGACGGCGGGGTACGAGCCGTGCTTAATGTTTACTATCACCTCTTGTGGACTGCATGATCCTGGAATTAAGACGGTTTACATGAATAATATAAACTTTAAAAAAAGTAAAAACCGACTTAAAAAAGAATAAAATAATTTGTGTGAAACAGTTTAGGAACGGTGCATTTGATTCGGTTTGATTTAAGAAAAAATTGGCACCGGCTTCCTAAACTGTTTCACACAAATTATTTTATTCTTTTTATAAGTCGGTTTTTACTTTTTTTTAAGTTTAGTTTATTTTTCTATTTTTAGTATGCAATCCCCTATGATTTGCTGTCATCCATTGTAGATTTCCCTTCTTTATCTCCGAAGATCTTCATCAGATTTTCACGATATATGATGGCGAAACGAGCTAAAGGCCCACCTGATTAGCTACAATACCACCTAGGCTGTTCTATGCCTGAATAGTATTGCTAGTAGCGTTCGCCAAACTGAGACATGAAGATGGAAAGTCTCATGTGAATGTAATTACGTAATACGTAGGTACCCTTCACACCGGAACCACAGAATATCTAATAGTACTACGTACAGAACGGCCACTCACCGCCCCCCGCCAATTTAAGTTCCTCACCCGCGCCCTGCACGTGCCCTCAGTTTAGCGGCAAGTTGGGCTGCAATATTCAATGGATATCAATCGCCAGTCGAGTGCGTTACGCAATATATTTTTTGGTATTTGTAGTTATATTTTAATTGAAAATGGTAGTGTATTGTGCTTTATACGGATGTGTGTCTACATCTAGACAAGGAAACAGAAGATTTTATCGATTTCCGAAGGATGAAATAAGGTAAGCCACAATAAAACCTTTATAGGTAGAACTACAGAACAGCGAGCATTTAATTTTACAATAAAACGATTTTTTTGTACTTTGCCAATTATGACAAAAAGGAAAAAATAATTTGCTTGTAATAATAATAATATAATCTTTATTTTGGATCAAATTAGGTATCCATATTTTGTTAGTAACATAAAAGCTGCTTGAAAGCAGATTCCTTTGGGTACCTATTTATTGTATTTTATTAAAGGTAGGTATCTACTTACCGCGAGAGTTTAATTTTACAACTATAGTGAGAGATTGTTTACTGTAAAATTACGTACTTATGATAAGAGAAATATAAATTATTATAAATTGTAATGCTTGCAGATTTAATTTTATTACCAAGCTTCGTTAATATATCATATTCATCATACAATACATCGATAATTCGATAGGCATCATTACCAACCGCTCGTGCTATCAAGTGCCTCGGCTCGGGTCCGGGACGTAGGGCCCAAATGTCAACGCCATCTCTGAGAACTACTGAGAAGCGTTTGGAACGCAGTCGGCATTTCGAGCGGCAAGCAACCCTATTCATTCACGTGTGTGCGTGTTTGTATAAGACGTAAGCTTGCGTATGTAGGCGGTGCTAGCATTCTTAATGTCGGAACACAGCAATTCAAGCGTCATAATAGTATTTTGTAGAGTAAATTGAACAGCACTTTTCGTATACCCTTGACTTTTACAGACATCTAACGTAGATATTTAGGCAAATAAACTACATCGTAAATAAAACCGATTTTATATTTCTTTAGAAAATATAGGCTGCCGTTTTGCATTTAAAAGGACTTACCTCTAAAAGTTTCTCCGCATTATCGCATTATTTTTTTAACAAATAGGTAAGCCTAATTTAGATGGCGCACAGAGCCCAAAGGTCAATTGTAAGCAAACAGACTTAATAATTCATTTAATAGTCAGGTATCGCAAAAAAATCATTGTAGTTTTTGTCGGTTACCAAATTCGAGCTTGTAGATTCAATGGCACTCTTTTAAATATATTAAAATTCAACATACGTAGCCCGTTTATATGCAAAAGTTAGTTTACTGAGTAGTAAACTGTTCTCTATACTAATATTATGAAGAGGAAATATTTATAAACTCTGAAACTACTGAACCGATTTTAATAATTCCTTCACAATTAGAAAGCTACTTTATCCAGAGGTTACATACATACATACATTACATACTGTTTCCCATTGGGGTAGGCAGAGACTATGGATTTCCAATTGATACGATCCTGACTGACTTTTTTTTCCAGAAGTTAGGCTATATTTTATTTCAGTACGCAGGCAAAGCCGCGGGCACAGTCTAGTCTGTACTCTGTACTAATCCTATGGAGAGGAAAGAATTGTTTGTTTGTTTGTAATCGATAAACTCTGAAACTATTGGACCGATTTTAATAACTCTTTCAACATTAGAAAGGTACTTTATCCAGAATTATAGGCTATATTTTTTTTTTTTTTTTTTTTTTCAGTACGCGTATAACCAAAAGCCTATATTTATTCAATTTCCGATAGCGGAGCCAGAAATCTTTGGAGTGGAGTCAGGTACTACACTGGTTTCAGTTATAGCTTCTTCACAAAATAAAATGTGAACAAAGGGAGTTTAGAAAAAGAACGAAATAAAATGGTGCAAAAATATATCAACATTACCAACATTTCAAGTAAAAAGTAAATGTTATTATAATCTGTACTGATCGCGAAAACATAAGAAATGATTAAATAAGTACCCATAATTATCAACAAAGTTTTATCAATTTATCTTCAGATAATAAAATAACTCACAAGTACAAGCGTTGTGATAAAAAAAAAACCGGCCAAGAGCATGTCGGGCCATGCTCAGTATTATAGGGTTCCTTAAGTAGGTGTAATTACAAACGAATCAAATCGAATATTAATCATGGCTATTTTAGTTTTTGTAATAATCGGCAGCATTCGCGACTCAGAGCGTGTTGTTAGTAGCGCCATCTAGCGATAAATTCAAGAAGCCAAATTTAAGAAGTGTTTCATGCAAAGTTTCTTTTTGTGATTTTTTCAAATAGAAAGTAGCTAAAAGAGCATTATTTGCTATGACCATTTTTCTCTAAGGTCAATGACCTTTGAACTTGGACGTTTTAAGTATTTTTCAGTTTTCTCTCTATAACTCAAAAAATTATAATCACATTATACTCGAAATAATTTTAAAAGAGAGTTTTTACAAAGGTCTATCAATGTGGAAGATTATAAGTTTCTACGTTGGATAGTTTAGAAATGGCAGAGGGGGACACACATTGCAAGCCACTTTGGCGGGCTATATTTCGCAGATGGTACACCTGATAAAAAATTGGTGTATGAAACATTACCTTCATTTTAGTAGACCTATTCAATGATACCCCACACGAGAGGGTGCAGCGAAAAAAAAATTTGCATCCCCATTTCACATGTATGGACGCCACCCCTAAAATACGTAAAAACTATTTTTTTATTCTTTTAAAATTGAGATCTATATGTAGACTATTTTTTACAAAATTTCATTTACTTATGTTTATAATTGTAGAAGTTATTAAGCTGTAAAGGATTAGGGCAGACGGACAGACGTACGGACATGACGAAACTATAAGGGTTCCTTGTAGGACTTCGGAACCCTAAAAATGGGAAGAATCTATGCGAAACTCCTACATATCTCAAATCACTCACCGACGCTGCGACGCAACGGTATACCAGTATTACCAGCTATAGTTCTGAAAACTTGTGCGCCTGAACAGTCCATTTATGACACGCCTATTTCACCTGTCTTTGGAGACTGGTCTTTTGCCGAAAGCCTGGAAGCAAGCTAACGTGCAGCCTTTGCCCAATTGCAGTCGTACTGACCCTGGTAACTATACGCCCTGCCTGTAACGTCCATACTCTGTAAGAGTATGGAACGTGTAATTAGGCTCCTGGCATACCTCGAAGCCAATGACCTCAGCGACCGGCAATATGGTTTCCACCGAAACTGGACGGCTGGGGATCTTGCGTATACTTCCCGTAGAGCGAGGCTATCGAGAAACACGGGGAAGCGTACGCTGTTTCTCTTGATATTTTGGACGCCTTCGACAGGATCTGGCACGATAGCCTAATTAACAAGGTCCCTTCTTTCGGCCTGCCAACTGGACTGTATAATTAGACATCAGACTTCTTGAAGCATCGGTCGATCCGAGTTGTCGTCGAAGGTTGCTCGTCCGACCAACTAGCTATTAATGCTGTGAGTCCCTCAGGGGTCAGTACTCTCCGCAACGTTATTTTTGCTTGCTTGCTTGTTCGCTGAAGGCGGCATTCGGCCAGCAGGCGTAGCATGACCACTTCAGACAAGGATTTTGTCTACGGAAGAATAGACAAAATTACATTATTAGTTCTATACAATGTCATTTTGTCTATTCTTCCGTAGAAATATCTCTCAAAGAGATATCTCTTGTCTACATCAATCATGCTACGCCTACTGGTGTATGTGATCCATAAGCCGCGAGGCCTAGCGTAGGCGAATGCCGCCTGCAGCTTGTGTTAAGTTGACTGCAGCGGTTTAGGAAAATGACCGTTTGACGACGGCGATTAACTAATAAGACAACGTCGCGAGACAACCCACGCAGTTACTAACAATTATTGTGATGATAAACCATTGAATCAACCTTGAATTAACTACTTACGACTTCAGTAGTTGATACAACCAGGGGGTCTACTCCCGTTCGACGTTATTCGATAAATCGTACGATTCATCGCACAATTTGCTACTCCGGTCAACCATCGTTCCCTTATCGCATGCGATGATCGTGTTTTGACGTTTGTTTTTCTCATCTCCGGTAAATTGTATACGACTATGAACCGTAGTCCAGTTCGTTTTTTACAGCGATCGCCGTAGATAAGAGAATACGAAAAGCATTGTTTTGATCAAAACTTAACTGCAACTAACTGCATTTATTTAGTTACGTGACTTGACCTACTGATCTTCAGTATAATTATGATGCTGTCATTAAATGATCGACTACATTTTGAAAGAGCCGTCGTCAACAACGTAGATTGACTGCCGACAAACTGTTTTACAGTTTGGGAGAAACACACATTTGTAACTTTAAACAAATATTGAATAAATAAAAACTACTATTAATTAACTTATCCTTAGCTTTTTGAAAGACTGTTCAAAGTAAGTTCTCAAATCTCATGAGAATAGGCAACTGTGCATAGGCCGTTCTGGGAGATAGGGCTCGCCTACTAGTGGCGGGATCTGACGAGGGTAGTTGACGAATGCAGTCTATTTCACACCCCCGCACAAAGGTCGTTAGAGGAACACGACTAAAACCACCACAGTCGGTAATACTCCGACACTGGTTCCGTCTTTCTCAGGCGGAGTGCGTCCATCAAGATTCATCATCATCACCATCATTTCAGCCGAAAGACGTCCACTAGGCCTCCCTCAAGCATCGCCACAACGACCGGTCCTGTGCCTTCCGCATCCAGCGGATTCCCGCGACCTTCACCAGGTCGTCGGTCCACCTTGTCGGCCTACCCACGCTGCGCCTTCCAGTACGCGGTCGCCATCAAGATTAACGACGGGAAAAAAAAACAGTCTTTTGGGCTTCTGACTACTCGTAACGACTGCGATAAATATTCGTTTGGCAACCGGGACCGACATTTTAAATTAATTAGATTATTATAGTTGTCCAAAATGGGTACTAGGTAGAACGGATGTATCACACCACGTGACATGACTAATTTAGCACAAAACTTTACAGAAACTACGTAATGCGAATGCGTGAGGCATTGTCTTTTGATGTACAAAAAAAAAAAACACATGGTAGGTTCACTTATTGCGAGCGCGATGTATACAACAAGGGCCTTACTTCCGACTGGATCGTGTATCAATCTAATTTGAATTCGAGTTAGTGTCTATTCGTATTGCATTCCTCTAGGAATTGACATTAAGCTCGATTTGGTTCAGAGCTCTAACCAGTCGGGAGTAAGGCCCCAAGTTAAATCTTATACGCACCATGGTATAATAATTAATAATATGTTTCATACGCAACAGGACAACTTTCAAAAAGACTGGTCCTTATTAGCCACAGACAGAGAGAGGTGGAAGGAGAGTAGGGAGTCCTTTGCCCTGCAGTGGGACTGTACAGGCTCTTAATAATAATAAATTCATACGCACCAAACTTTATGACGGCTGTGAAAACAAGTCGCATGCCTGCCTGCGCAGTATCAAAATTAAAAGAGCGCGGCGCGGGTGTCTATCGGGGTGCGGGGCGGTGCGCAGCGCTAACTTCACACCCACCATAAAGATTGCATTATACCAGAGTTAGAGTAGTTTCTATTTAAAACTATTCAAGATAGTTTCTAGTACATTAGGCTAAGTAAACAATAATTTTATTATTTTCAACGCATTTACGCATGCGAAGCGAACTCTAAAGATATAAATTGTGGAAAGAAAAACGAAAAAAAAATAGGCACATTTAAACGACTTTGAATTAACTGCAAAGTTAGTCGAGTCGGTTAAGGAACACTGTTTCTTAATAAGATGTTGCTGACGTCACCCAAAGACGTAAATGGAAGTTGAATTCGATACCGCGAGCAGTGTTCACGGTGGCTTGGTGGCTGGAGCACTGGCATACTGAGCCAGACAACCGGAGTCGCAGGTTTGAATCCTGCTCGTGAGGGAGTTTTTCTTTCAATGTTAATGAAATTTCTATATTTTCTTTCAATGTTTCTTGTTGTTATGTTTTTTGTTTTTTTTTGTTTTTGTTTGTTTTTATTTTGTTATGTTCTTTTAATGTTATTTATTAAATATAATGTCGTAAAGTCCAGTTTGCGAACCTAATTTAAAAAAAAAAAAAAAAAAATATTTAAACGAGCTTACAAAAAATGGTCTTCGTTGTGTAATGTCGAAATAGAAAATTCTTTAATTTTTTCCGTACGCAAAATACACGCTTGATCGTGGAGTTGCGGAAACCAGCCCGTTATACTATACTATACTACTAAAATTGTTTTTGAAACTTTTCTATTTTTATATTAAAATTGTTATTGTATTTATATGCTCCCAAAGAAAAATTTATAAATAAACTAGTGGTTCGCCCTGAACAGAGACCTCGCGCTAATCGTTTTGACAAACTAAATCAACATATTTTTCAAAAATACAACTTATTAGTAAAGAAAATAGATCTTTTTAATGAACGGTCTCATCAATGTGATGTGAAATGGGCAGAGGGTTGAGGGAAAATATTTGTCCTTTTCGCACTCTTTGACCAACACATTCCTTTTCAGTCTTAATAATTTTTTGAGTACATAGCCTGTTCATCCAGACAAACGAAATGTTGTTAAAATATCAAATCGGCAAATTATGTTTTTCTGGTAATTTGCCTAATTTTACAAGTTGCATAGTTCCTACTAGAGATTTTATGGATATGATATTTCGGATCTGGATACGGATATGGATATAGGAATAAAATTATATCGGATACGGTTACGGATATGTAATTATTTCGGATTATCCTTTAGTTTCGGATAGTTTCGGTTACGGATATTAGATTGAAGTAAAATATAAACACAAATACTATGTAATAATTTGGTTTTATTTAGTCTAGGTTATCATTTGGTATTTATTTAGACTCCACCCTTATACGAAACTATACGAAACTATCCGAAACTTGTGAAACGGATAAGGTTACGGTTACGGATATATTTTTATTTCGGATATCCGATAGTTTCGGTTATGGTTACGGAGGTCCATAACATCCCTGGTTCCTACCTTAGAATAATTAGGCTTAAAACCGCAGTAGTTAAACTGTGTGAAGTGAAGCAATTTCAAGTCGGCCTTAAAAGGCTACGTTCAATAAAGCTTACGCGCAACTATGTGTGTGTTGGCGAATATTTTACTTGCCGCTTGCACGCGTCGATTGTTTTTGTCTTTATTCCTTCAAGTTTTCGAGCTTCAACTTTGAGCGGAAGTTTATTAGTAGTAGAGCTCCTTTGTGAAAGAGCTCGTCCGGGGAAGTAATACCACCATACCTACTTCTCCACCAAATAGTGATGCTTGTATTGCTGTGTTTCGGTCTGAAGGGTATGCGTGCCTGTGAAGTTACAATCACATAAGACTTTCCATCTTTATGTCTCAGTTTGGCGTACCGACTTGCAGTACCATTTAGGCAAAAGCCTAGGTGGTATTGAAGTAGCTATGGGCAAAGGTAACTGCTTAACATCAGATGGGCCTTTAGCTTGTTTCGCCATCCTATACTACAAAAAAAAAAACTTTTACTGAGTCTTATTAGTGTTAACTCTATGGTTCCTACCCAGTAATAAAATTGGTCTGATGCCAAGAATATAACAGAAAAAACTTTTTTGCATATGAAAAAACTGCGAGAAGCAAATGTGCTAATGAAAATAGAACAATCGTGAGATATTATTCAATTACCCTCAGACTAGACCAGTATTGAACTCAAGAATGCAAAACGTGGGTGTACGCTTGCATCATGCCAGTGATAAAATTAGTACATGCTGCAGTGTTAATCAGTGCAGATATGATTAAGAATAACTTACGGTCAAAATTAATATCCTGTGTATCCACAATTTTCCCGGTAGAGATAAAAAATTGAAATAAGCTCCATACACTTTATTTATTTATTTATATTATATGCTTTATTGTACACCTTAAAATACATAATATTGAATATGCATTTATGCTATTGTACATCGCGATCAGGGTGATAAATTATGTAAAATTTCTATCTCTAGTAGGCCAAATCATGGATGAATAAAATGTAACTTTTTACCGGTAATATACAAAAGCAAGATAGACCTATCAGCCATAGTTAATTAATCAGTAAAAAAAAAAAAAAAACTTTCATTCAATAAAAATGCTAATGAGGGTATTCTTTTTTCAAATTTATGCCTTCTATGTAAGCTATTGCATGGTATAATAAGATTTTTCACCAGGTAATCTTTTCCCGTGACAGCTAGGTCACGTGATTGCTTCCGTACTACGTCATCGGCTGCTGAGCCATTAGCGGGCTGTTAGCGTGACACTTGTCAGTTTGATGTGCTGCCACTTTGTGAAAATAAATTACCCGAGCAAAATGCATTTTTTCATTTACTTGCTTCTATAAAGAATCACTTTTTAACTAGTAATTTTATACAGTTTCCTTTAATTACTAATTAGATGAATAACACGAGATAACAAATATTTAGGCTAGTTAGGAATTTATTTTATATTCATTATGAACAAAAATCTCCTTAAGTATATTGAAGATATCAATCAACGGCAACACTGATCGTGACGTAGCTTGGAGGCATCGCGCTGTCATTGCGGGAAGAAAATACCTGGTGAAACATCTTATTATACCATGAGCTATTGTATGTTGTAAAAGCTTACTCTACAGGAAAAACATTGAAAGATATTTTGATACACAGTTCTCATGATTTGAAAGCTGTTAATTTACCAAAATTATAATAAATTAAAGTCTAATTGGTAGCATTTAAAGTCATCAGAACTGCGTGACAAATTTTTTTGAAGGGTTTTCCTGAATGAAAATGAATGTCTTTAACAACATAGTTATGGTTAAATAGTTAACATAGGAAGCATCAATATTGTGACTCAGAGAACATCCGAAATGATTGTTCAAGGAGTCCAAAATGTTACAGTAAAGATTCTAGTACTTTACCTATTGGGATATTGTACTATACTCTTAAACTGATAGGCCTTTTTTTCCAAATTAAGATTAAATAAATACAAATAGGTCTAATAAATAGACTATGATCTTGCAAAGTATTTAATATATAAGAAAAATGTATAGGTAATCTGTATACTTAAGTAAAATAAAATACTTTCAGCATTATACAGTACCAAGATATTGGGTTCGCAGATTATAATTCCCTTAGGACTTTATTATGGACCAGTGGGCCATTAAAATGAAGTTTAATCCATTCAGTAGTTATTTGCGATTTAATAGCTTTATTCTCCTCTCGGTCGCATCATAATGGTTAAGGCAATAATATGAAAAAGAAAAAGGTTTAAGCTCATAAAAAAAATAAAGTGTTAGCGTGACACCTACCAATGTTATTTAAATGAAGCTCCTCAGATTGGAAGGTGAAGCGAGCGTCGGTGACATCCCTCATAACAGGGTAGAACACAACAGAAACTGTGCGGTAACTTCTATACATATATACATCCGTAGCAATCTGCCTAGTGACCAGATGATACTCATCTAGTAACACAGTGCGAGTCCTTGTTAACTGCTCAATTATCCTCTTCCTGTTCGCATCTTCTTCTGCTTCTTTATCACCCGTAATAAACCCAGTGCACACATACAATAGTAAAAAAAATACGCAAACTCTCATTGCAACGATTTAACGCCTACCTGCCTACAATACGACTCGAACACAAGTGCGCAACTTGAACAAACACTATAACGAGTTATATCTTAACTCAAAACTATTTTTTAATTAATAAATATTTAGTAATTCAGTTCGCTTTTTGGTACGAATTACGATTACGAACACTGTTGTATCGACCGACAACCGTTCAATAATCAATCAACAAACGTTATGTCAAAATTGACAAAATGACTCTAATGTCATCAATTGTCAATGTCATGCAGTGAACTGTACCTAGACCGCGTTCAGTATTATTGTCCAACGTCGTCGGGTGACGCTCGGAGCGTTTCTTGGGCATTCGTTTGTCATCATCATCCTCCTGCCCTTATACCAATTTATTTGGGGTCGGCGCAGCATGTTTTTTTCTTCCATACATCTCTATCAGCCGTCATCTCCGTGTTCACTTTCTTTCTATTCATATCATCTTTCACACAATCCATCCATATTTTCTTCGGTCTCCCTCTTTTCTTATAGCCATCAACATTCATACTCAAAACTTTCCTCGTAACATGCTCCTCATTCCTCCTCATCACATGTCCATACCATGATAGTCTGTTGCTATTTAATTAACTTCTCTGTCACTCACACACAACATTCCGATCCATACAGGACAGCAGGTTATTTTGTATGATATTTTATTATGTTCCTTGGATCGCTCTGAGTAACCGAACGACCAAAGTGACCAAAGTACGCTCCGGGCGTCGTCGGACAATAATACTGAACGTAGCCCTATGGAGGTGCCCTATTGTTCTATATCCACCTAGATTATACAAATATCTATTAAATTGTTATTGAATTATGAATCTAGTCTTTGTCTCTTGTTAACCAACATGTTACGTCGTCTGGTGAAAGAGATCGCATGCTATTTGTCTATTCTCTGCTTGGCAACATCTTGACGGGACGTCAGAATAGCAGAATACCTACTCCGCGTGGCAACCCGCTGTCACCGCCATTCATGTGGCCCAATGTCAGTGTTGCCAACCCGTACGATAATTATGGGGTGTATGGTAATTTAGCCATTGGTACACACGGCTACACATCAAGCTGTACATTTCCAGTATAAGCTGACCTCGCATTGTATAGGCTTTCCGTACAATGCGAGATCATCTTATACTGGAAATGTACAGCTTGATGTGTAGCCGTGCGTACAATGTACGATAGCGAAGATCTAAATTACGTTAAACGTACGATCATTTTGAGCATTGGATAAAACAACATTAATGCGCAAAATACGCTAGCAAAACGCATTTTTCGTAAGGAAAAATTTGACGCAAACAACACCTACAGATAAGTTTATGTCAAAAAAGAGACAATAATAGCAGTTCACTCTAGCTCACTGCTACCCTTATGGCCTGATTGTTAGGACCTTTTAGCTACGTCTTTAGTAAAACACTCCTTATTAAAATGATGGTAAACTAGAAGTTTCTGAGGGATTGATTGTTGCCTCGTGACTATCTAATGTTCTACCAAAAAAGGCATTTTTAAAGTTATTATTTTATAATGTATGACTAAAAAGTAAGGCTAAAACATATGTGACATAGCCGTATGATTTCCTTGACTTAGAAGCTTGATTTTTTTATGTCCCAGGGACAGCCGAACTTAGTATTTGATATAATTGCATTATTTATTACTACTTTAAAATGATTTTAATCAGCACACATCTCTGGTACAATACAATACTTTTTAGTTTTGATTACTTACTTCATTTGATGTACCTTACTTACTGCATGAGCAAAGAGAATATAATACTGCGTACACTACTGAGTAAACCGCCAACGTGAACGTTAGTGCATCTTTGATAAAACTGACATGCGACGGCCAACTGCCAACGCTTGCCCCAACGTTATTGTCAACGCTCTTTTTCCCGATGCTCACGAAGGCTGAATAGCGCTGGCGGGAACGTTCGGGCCAACGTGTGGAGCCGGGGTTATGTTATGATGTCGTCTGTGGCACGCCTGGCAATGTGCGAACAAAAAAAATACCACGTATAAAATGACAGTGCTAGTTTTGATACAGACGTTTTTGCCCCTCTCTCGCCTCCTTCACCCCCGCCATCGCCTTTGGCCGGCTGGCCGCCATTTTGCCCTCAACTGACATTCTGTCATTGTATTTGCTTTGATGAGAAGTGTTTGCGTTGATTAATTTCCGCCTCTTTAAATCTACAAGTACAGTGATTTGAGTGATTTCGGTATTTGCTGTGTTGAGAAGTGTTTGCGTCGATTAATTTCCGCCACTTTGATCCTCAAATACAGTTATTTCGGCATTTTTAAAATGTATCGCAAGTGTTGTGTGCCCAAATGCAACAGTTTACGACAGGACGTTAAATTTCATCAGTTTCCCTCTAAAGAGGAAAATAAGAGACAGTGGCTAAAGTGTATTAAGTGTGAAAGCTTAATGCACAGTGATGTTAGCAAGGTATATGTTTGTCATAAACATTTTGAACAAAGGTTTGTCAATACGGCGACTAATCGTTTGAAGAGTGGCGCTTACCCAAGCTTATTCACTACCTTGGAGATTTCTTCAGGAAAACCAACAAGTGTCTGTTTAGAAACAGGTAAACTATCTAACATATTAGTAATCTAATATTATTTTTTAATTCATCATAATCGAAATAACTGTAGTCATTCATTTATACAGTGGTTGTGAACGCATCTCAAGTCTAACCTAAAATCATTCATGATTTTTTATTTTTTATTATTCATGAATGATCTTTATCTATGTATGGGTTATTTTGCCTTATGGAAAGTGATGGACCCTAAGGCGACACTCTGACCCTATGATGAAATGAGATTGGTCTATGAAAACATTCATGCCACGGAGGGCTTCTCCACACTCAAAAACACAATTGTGTTGTCAGTCCACCTCGACACTGTTACAGTTGGCTATAAGTCCTTCCTTACATTTAGAAAGTTACAGCGGTAAATTGTTATTATTTTTTCAGATATTGAGAAGACTACACGCAGTGATCATAGTTACTCAAGGAAGCGCCACATTGATCATTCATATACATTACCTATTGAGCATATACCTAATGAAGTTGTCAATGTAGAAGTTTTTGGTATGTATATCATTCTGCATTTTCTGAGTTATAATTGGCTTTCGCCTAAATTGAATAAATATCATTTTGATTTTGAGTCGTTCAATGTAATTTATTACAACTTTATTTTGATTGTAAAATACTGTGGGTGAATGCTAAAGTACATGCCATTTAATTAATAGATCTACACTCACTAGTCCAAATAATTCAGTCCATACCTATGAGTTTATGATAATTTGTTGTCTTTGTTGAAATCTGTACTAGGTACCAGAAAATATTATAAATAATTTAAAAAAAATGCTTTTCATACTGTTATTGTAAATCTGGATACTGTTATTGGATGTGGAAGGTGCGGGACCGGTCATTGTGGTGATGCTTGGGGCAGGCCTATATCCAGCAGTGGAAGTCTTTCGGCTGAAATGATGATGATGATTGTAAATCTGTATAACTCCAAATCTAGTGTTTAAGTTTTAAATATTATAAGTCTTTGTACTATTTTTAGATGTTTCTGTCAAACCATCAACTTCGAGCCATCAAAGTAATGCAACATCCCATGCCCTGTCTCCAAGTAACACACTGCAAATTACATCAGGTAATTTTTTGTTATGAAGTATGTTTTGTATAGAAACATTGACAAAAATAAACTTTATTCAAATTTAAAATGAAGCAAAATAATAAATGTAGATACTTTGTTTTCAGATATTTACTTGATGCCAGCAACAGTCGAATCTGTCACCACAGTCAGTAATCCAACGCTTAATGTGGCAGGTAATTACTGTCGTACATGTAATCTCCAAATAGAATCCTAGAGACATGTAAAATCATATAGACTACCTATTTTACTAGTACTATGGAGTTTTTTTTTCAGATAAAGGAGTAAAAAAAATAATTAGTAGAGTAGTAGTAGTGGAGTATAAATAGTTTAATTATTATTATAAGGGTTTTTGTTCTATAGTAAATGCTACATGGAACCTTTAAAATATAATGATGTAGGTATCCTTAACATATTTTTTTCTCAAATTAATCTTTGTTTTCAGGTTCATCTTGTAAAACTCCAAGAAGACAAATAAAAAAACGTGTAATTAGAGATGTGAAGTCACTAACACCACGGTGTAAACTTTTGTACAAAGAGTACAAAAAGGCTAGACTTCAAAGTAATTATAAATCCCGTACTAAAAGGGCATTTGTCTTTAGTAAAGAAAAGTCTTTGGAAGAACTCACAAAAAGTATGAGCCCCTTGTCCAGAAAGATTCTGTGGATGCAAGTTAAACTTTGTACAAAAAATAAAAAAGCTAGGAGATTCACAACAGAAGAGAAGCTCATTGCTCTCTCAATTTACAAGCAAGGTCCTAAATCTTACAAGTTCCTCCAAAAAATATTTATTCTTCCTTCAAAAACAACTTTGAAGAAACTCATAAGCCAACTAGATATAGGACCTGGCATAAATCCACAAATCTTGGAACTTATAAAAAATCAGGTAAATTACATAAATTATCTTCTGTATTATGTGATTTGTGAATTATAGACCTGTGACTCTCATAGACCTTTGTTCTAATAGACCTTGAATTTAACCAAAATATCGTGAATATAATTAAAAACACACCAACTCTAGTATCTTGTCTGTTGATCTCAATTTATCACATGAAGTAAAACTTTCAGGTTAAGAATGTAGTTTCTATTTGTGTTTATTAGTATTGAAAAAAAACGTTTTATTTTTTCAGGTTAATAACTGGGATGAAAAAAAACGATTGTGTACAATTATGTTTGATGAGATGGCACTGGAAACTTCATTAACATATTCAGCTGGCAAAGACAATATTGTTGGCTTTGTCCATTTACATGAGAAAAGCAAGCAGTTTGCAGACCATGCTCTGGTCTTCATGCTACGAGGTGCAGTCTGTAAATGGCAACAACCATTTGCTTTTTATTTTTGTGAAGGAGCTACCTCAAGACTGCCATTGAAAGCAATAATAAAGGATGTAATTGCTGCTGTCACAGACACTGGTCTTAAACCAATAGCTCTTGTGTCTGATCAAGGCTCCAGTTTCCAGTCTGCCATGACTGACTTATTAGAAGATACGAAAAGGGATCAGTTGCGTGCTGAAGAGCAAGTTGGTAAGTTTTACTAGAAATTTGTTATTTTTTTTCTTAATTTAGACAAGTGATATAACAATATTTACTAAGGTTAGTAAGTTAAGTAACAGTTTTTATTAAAATAATCAGCTAGTTTTTTTTTTTTTTCAGATAATACTATTCATTTAAGTGGCAATTCATTAAGTGTGTTTTATGATGCGCCACACTTAATAAAAGGTATTAGAAATAATTTCCTCTCAAAAGAAATGGATTTTGAAGGGAAAAGGGCGACATGGCAGGATATTGTGGATGTTTACAATGCTGATTGTAAACATGGTGAATCTAGGATATTACACAGATTGACTGATCAATGTGTGATTCCAGAAAAAATTAAAAAAATGAAGGTAACTCTATAGGAACTTAATGTAGCATTACCAAAGTTAGTATAGGTTGTATACATTATTAATATAATTAATAAGGTTGTCTGGTACAGTATGTTTTACGACTGCATTCGTACCCAGTTGTGCATAAAGAATTAAATAAATTAATGTATTACCACACCAATACTAACTTAGGCAATTTTCTATTTACAATTATTTTCATAATCAGTTTAGGTTTATTTTTAGTTTTGTTTGTTTTTTTTGTTTTTTTTTTGTTTTTTTGTTTGTCTAGTAGTGGTGAAGGTTCTTATAACACGATTCCTACCTACATCCCTTTGTAACCTTAGTTTGATATTAAAAATGTCTAATACTTGCTCCCCTGGCTTATACAGCTTTCCTTGGCAACATTTTCAGCCTTCGCCTCTGATGTCCATTATTATTTGAAAAACTAAAAAAAATGCTAATAGCAAGTTTTCTTTATTTTAGGTTAAAAATTGTGTACGGGTATTAAGCAAATCTGTAGCAGCAGCATTATCTTACACTTCAACATTTCGTAAGTTATATTTTGTTGCACTATACAACATGTAAAAGAATAAACTTACTGATGCCTAAGAACCAAGTAATTAAGTGATTTTGAAAAAAATAAACAACATATTACCAGATAGTATTCATAATATTCTTATTGGGGGGGTGTCTTGAGGTCTTGCGTTCATTCTGTTACATGTTGTACAACATGTTATTGAAATAACTGAAAACCTCTTAAGGGGTCATTGTACTCATCAGTATGATCAACATTTACTATGGGACCAGCTGTTCCCTACATTTGTGTTCACATAAATCGACAAAATGTAGGGATTAGCTGATTTTTTTCCCGCGATTTCAGGGTTGGTCCAATAGTAAAGCAATAGTAAATAAACTTTTAGTCCAAAATAAATTAAATACTCACATTCTCAAACTCGAAAACAATGATTTCATTATGTGTTGTACTGTGAAGAACAACAGGACATCATTTTCCTAGTGATACAAATAGAAGAAAGATGTGGCTTCGTAAGAACACACAGAAAATTTCTCCCATTTGTTGGCGCTGTTGTAAATGGATACCTATCAAACTCACTACTCAAATTATCATGTCATTATGGGCGTTCGCGATTTGGTAGTAGTCTATCATAATCATTATTGATTGTTAATTAATGTTAAAGGAGGCTCTATACACAAAACATTGCATTATAATTAATTGAACATTTTTAATTTGATTAATGTATTTTTTTTTGTTTTAGCTCTGTATCCTGATGGAACTCAAGTCAGTGCGACATTAAAAAATACGGCAGAAGCAGTTTCGTTCTTCGACGATTTGTTCGACAGCGTGAATGGCGCGAGCATCTCGAATAAGCACGTCAAGGGGAAACATCTGCGAAAGGCTGTCACAGCAAATTCAAAACACCATGACTTTTGGGACAGGGCCTTAAAAACTATTGAAAAAATTAAATTTATAACAAAAGACAAAAAAGTTAAAAGTGTACCTTCAGTTAAAAATTGGGTCATTACTCTGAAAAGTTTTAAAAGAATATGGGGTCTCCTCAAATCAAAAAATATAAAAATTATGAGACCAAGATATTTTAATTCAGACCCCATAGAAAACTTTTTTGGTCAAGTACGAGCTTACAACTACAGGAGTAATGACCCAAGCCCTTATGCATTCGTTAATACATTTAAATCACTATTAATAACACGATTCATAAATTTTCACTCCAATACATACAATTGTGAGGACGACATGAGCAAAGATTTACTAACTATACAGTCCCTATTCAATGTAAATATAACTAATGTAAACACTGCACCAACGCCTGAACAATCTGCTACAACCACCGTGGATTTGGATCATGAATTCATTCAAGTCCAGGCAAGGAGAGAAAGATTGAATGTGCACTCCAGGGCATATACGGCTGGATGGGTCACAAGGAAAATTTTAGCAAAAATAAATTGTAAAAATTGCAAGCGCAATTTAGTCACTGAAGATGAAGATAATATTCACACATATATTAAACACAAAGAATACAAATCAATCAAACAAAAAAAATTGTCCTATCCATCCGAATATGCTGTGAGGAGTTTCGGTTATATAATAAAGATGACAAATGAATATTTGGAACTACACGGTCATGAAAATCAAATAAGCAAAAAAATCAAACAGAAAATATGTTCCGAATATTCATTTGATTTTTTGAATTGCGAATTGCACAAAGAAATCGTCCTTGAATACTTTTTAAATATAAGTATCAAATTGTTCATTTTCAATTGGTGCAATGTAATTAACAAAATTTTGAAAGGGACTGATATAATACGGCTAGAAAGGATTACTTTGCCGCCAATGCAACAAAATGCTTATAACAAGTTTAAAAAGAAATTAAAAAATAAAAGAATAAATAAATAACTTTTAACTCCATAATTATGTTTTATTTATTACCATCCTCCTACAGACCTGGAAATAAGAAAATAATAACTTCTAAAACCGGCCCCCGGCCCACGTATCATTGGCTGTATGATCATTTTCATTGCCTTGTCTGTGACCTGCCAACATAATATGAAAAAAAAAAAAAACGTCAAGTTCAATTCTCGCATACGGTTCAACAACAATGTTCCCGACATGGCGGTCTGAACACGTAGTGTTCTCTTAGTAGTTTGTGGTCTGTGGACAGGACTGACAGGAAGAACATTGAGCTATTTACATTTGGTATTGCCAGAATTAAAAAAAAACCCTTATTAACGGGAAATATTATTAACCTTATTTATTTTAACCGACGATAAAAAAGGAGAAGGTTCTCAATTCGACGCGAATCTTTTTATTTTATTTTTATGTATAACCACTAATAACTTTTTACAGAGTAGTCCGATTTTGATGATTTTATTTTTAATGGATAGGGTATATCACGAAGTTGGTCCCACTTAAATTTCAAAATCAAAATCTACCCCTAAGGGTAGGAAAACAGGGGATGAGTGCTTGTTCACCCACTGAATTCTTACCTGTAAATCGATTCTGTTGAAACTTGGCACACCTGAATGTAGTTCTAAACACTACAACATAATGAAGACCTGGATCAGATTTAAGCCACAAAAAATAAAAATAGGTATTAACTTTTTAACAAAAAATGGAACCGACGAAAACAGAAACTGAAAAACAAAAATAAAATGAAGTCTTTTCCTAACTAAACTAATGTAAATAACTAATTATGAGTCGTTTTATTTTTCGCTTTTCGGTTTCTGTTTTCGTCGGTTCAATTTTTTGTTGAAGAGTTTTATTTTAATGAGACTCGATGCCAGGCGATTCTAAAATCCTCTACAAATTCGAAATAACACCTGGACTGCACGTCTTGGTCTCTGGTACCGATTCTTTTATGACATCAGTATGCAGGCCACGTTATTTAAGTTCAGTCATTCTTAACCCGAATTGTTTGCTATCATCATCATCATCATTTCAGCCGTAAGACGTCCACTGCTGGACACAGGCCTCCCCCAAGCATATATTGGGGGGATATGCCATAATCGCAACGCTTGGCAGGCGGGTTGGCAATCGCAGTTGGTTGGTTAAATACTCAGAGAACGCTGCTGCCCATCCTCTGGTGAATCCCTTAGTCACCTTTTACGACACCCATGAGAAGATATAGGTTTGCTATATCTTCACCAAATTAGTGGAGTATTAAAAGTTGCATGTTTGTTAATTTGTGTGTGACTGTGTCTGCAACTAATATAATATAGTATAGTACTGTAGTCAGTTGTTCCGTGTGGAGCCGGATGTTAAGAATTGCACCACCCTATATCTTCTCATGGGTGTCGTAAAAGGCGACTAAGGGATTCACCAGAGGATGGGCAGCAGCGTTCTCTGAGTATTTAACCAATCAACTGCGAACGCCAACCCGCCTGCCAAGCGTGGCGATTATGGCATATCCCCCTTTAATGGGGGAGGCCTATGTCCAGCAGTGGACGTCGCTCAGCTGAAATTATGATGATAATGATGATGATGACTGTAGTCGGTAACTTATTTATTCATCCATTAATAAAATTTAGTTAGAATTACTGGTTTTTAATTAATACGCCTGTTACGGAGTGATATTTGAATTTGGAAGTTTTATATATTAATATTTTTTATGGAATTTTTTAACCAAATGCAGGTAATCAAAGGTAATTATCATTAATGGGTATGGCATCCCAGAAACCTTTTCGCAACAGCGAGTTCGGCGCGCGCATGTCTCGCTCTTTCCTATAAAATTCAGAAGTTTGCAATAAATAATGGCTTCGACTCTAAATTCGAAGCAAACAGCCGTAAACGGTGAAGTATCGTTGAGAACGTATCCGTGGAAAAAATCTAAAATGGAAAATAAAGTTGCCGTTGTTTTGGGTGCTCAATGGGGTGATGAGGGAAAAGGAAAAGTGGTGGATCTTTTGGCTGTAAACTGTGACATCGTATGCCGTTGTCAGGTTAGAAGTCTTTATTGTTTTCCTAATTTATCGTTGTATTAACAGTGTATTTTAATGTCGGTACATCTAATTGAGCATTGTCTTGTAATAAAATTGCTCTCGACCACAGTGTTTATGGTTGAGTTTTTGAGGTTATTTATAACACGAGAATTAACGTTATTAACTGATTTTAGCGTCTTCCCATTATTTTCATTAACGTTATCATGTTTCGGGCTACCAAAACAGATATCTTGAAAAGCCTTTAGTGTTGGCGGCGCGCCAGAATTTGTTTGAAAACATGTGAACTGAACACAATGTTTTTGTATGATTTCGCGAATACATGACGCGTGCCAAGTTTCTTGGCGGAAACTCAGAACTGCTGAGCGCTAGTTCAATGTTGCGTAAACTCGCCAGTTCCGGTCCTCGTTATGTAACAATATATTTGGAGTTTTATACAAATATCTTGAAGTCATGTGATTGAATGATAGACGCGAGTAGTATACATTTATCCTCGTAAATAGACCTTGTAGTGTAGAGCACAGTAATTGTGGATATCTGCCAAGGTCTGGGACATTTATTTTCACAGTTACACTATGAATATTTCTAAATTCTTCACTTAGTCTAGGGCTCTATCTAAATTTAAATTTGACAATGTTTTGTTACAAACTCGTCTGATATTCATGGAACAACTTCTATTAATAATATCTATAGTTATCTCATATCTCATCCATTAATCCATTAATAAATGACTGTATAGAATTATTTATATTTAATCAGATATGTTCAACTTTAAACAATGCATAGTTTTGTATGTATCCATTAATAAATGACTGTATAGAATTATTTATATTTAATCAGATATGTTCAACTTTAAACAATGCATAGTTTTGTATGGTTTGGTTTCCCATCATAAACATGACAAACCTGCTTACTAGCGCTTATGTATTTTGTGCTCAAATTTTTTGCTAATATTAGCATTACCTATGTAAGTTAATTGATATCATAACAATTAAATATTGTGAACTATTCAGTAGGTCTGTGTATGCATTAATGAGATGTACCTAAAATACCTACCATGAAAATATATCTCCTATTTTGATGATTAAAAAAACCAAATAAGCTTGAATGTTTAATATTCTTCATTTAAACATTTCTGTTTAATAAATTCACTGACAATCATTCACTTATAAGTTTTATCAGACACAAAATGTATGGAAGTAAAATGTAGTCACAATAGTATCTCATTTATAATCTAGTTGGAACCGGAATCAACCACATACTGATGACACAGAATGACATTATAGGTACTTGTATGTTAATTACTTAAACTGTGAACTTTATTTTTGCCTGCCTTTGCCTAGTACTGTTTTTCTAAGAGGTATCTAAAGCATTTGTTTTGTCTATTCTTGACTTCAGGAATATAACCTAGTTCTCTCGCTTGTATTTTTTTAATACAAGTCTTCTACATCTACGTTTGTTTTGTCTAGTCTTGACTTCAGGAATAGAGGTAGGTATATAAAAGATAAGAACTTACTCTTAGTAATGGAGGCTAATAACCTTTTGTGTAATAGATTGTTGCTATAAAAAAAATTAACATTTTAATTTTATTCAACTTATTTTTACAAAATACTAAAATTTTAACTGATTAAACAAATTGGAATCCTTAGAGGAGTGATATTTAGTCCTTAAGGTGACTGCTTCTTACACTAATATATAGTGGTCACTTACACTAATATAAAATAATATTTAATTTTTATTTATAATAATATTTAAATGCAGTCATACACATAGACTCTCTTCCTCCTCTCTCCTACCAAACTTTGCTGTGCCCGACAGGGTCCATACTTAGATCTTATTCTTAAGCCTACCACCTGTTTATATTAAATACAATATGGAATGCAATAAAAAATTGAGTATTGAGTAATATTGTTAGGTACTACTAATACATTGGATTGGATTGGAGATCGGAATTGTGCCTGGTTAATGACAATAGGCTCACCCCCTATTACATGAGACTATAACATAACTGGCGAAATGTGGGTTGTACTATTGCACCTCTGCCTATCCCTTCGGGAAAATACAGGCGTGATATTATGTTCTTATGTTACTGATATGGGATATTTACTCAAAATAATATATCCAATCAAAATGCTGTGAGTACATGGTAAATATCCCATATTAAGTAACAGTATTAGTGATACTAGATAGCCAGCTAAATTCAAATTTCTTGCGTTTTTTGCAAATTGTAGCTCAATTTTATGTAGAATTGCGATCGAAATATGATTCGCTGCAATAATAAAATTATATCTACTTTCTTTTTAAATTATATTAAGGAGAATGGTACAGGGTAGCCCGCGAAATTCAAAATTTCTTGCGTTTTTTGTTAATTGTAGCTCTATTTTGAGTTGTATATCAATCAAAATACGATTTGCGGTAGTAATAACAATATATCTACTGAATAATACTTACGAAAAATATACACCTACCTTCATAAGCTCTACAAACTCGATAATCGATAATTTGATCGTAAATTTATATAATCGAGCTTGTACGGCTTATAAAGCTAGGTTAATATTTTTTATGAGTATTATTCAGTAGATATATTGAAATTACTGCCGCGAATCATATTTCGATCTTTACACAACGCGAAATACAGCTACAATTAGCAAAAAACGCAAGAAATTTTGAGTTTCGCGGGCTACCCTTTCGGCATTCACCTTAAGTAATATCTTAACAGTTTCAATGCTCAGTTCATGGTACGGTCGACCGCACTTCAGTGGTAACAGTTATGTCGGTGACGTCACCCAAAGACGTACCAAGTGGAAGTTAAATTCGATACCATGAGCAGTGTTCACGGTAGCTTAGTGGCTAAAACACTGGCGTACTGAGCCAGGAGTCGCAGGTTCGAATCCTGCTCATGAGCGATTTTTTCTTTTCACAATTTAAATCTTCAGATTTCACTTCGCATGCGTAAATGCGTTAAAAATAATAAAATAATTTATAGGTAATATTATATCTCGTGAAATTTTTATTATATATTTTGAGAAGCCAAGGAAGGCCGCGAGTACAAAAGTCCGCGTCACTAAGAAGGCGGGGCGAGGGTGTAACCTGCGTCGATATTTTTGTTCTATTTTCTGATAATTACGTCAAAAAATGCCGTCTGCCCAGTTTGTCGCTCCTAGTACCTACCGGCTTCTCACGGAGCCAAAACCTGTAGGGAATACCGATCCCGCTGTACATTTCGTAGTACGAAATATAAAGCAATCGCGACCACTTGAGTGATGTGTTTTTGTTCCTACTACTTCCTACTTAATCCCATGGTATAATAAGATGGTTTACCAGGTACTCTCTTCCCGTGACAGCTAGGTCACGTGATTGCCTCCGTACTACGTCATCGGCGGTGGAGCCAATAGCGGGTTGTTAGCGTGACACTTGTCAGTTTGATGTGCTGCCACTTGGTGTAAATAAATTACCCGAGCAAAATGCATTTTTTCATTTACTTGCTTCTATAAAGAATCACTTTTGAACTAGTAATTTTATTATTATATTAGTTTCCTTTAATAAATAATTAGATGAATAACATGGGATAACAAATAGTTAACCTAGTTAGGAATTTATTTTATATTCATTATGAACAAAAATCTCCTTAAAATTGAAGATATCAATCAAACACTGATCGTGACGTAGCTTAGAGGCATCGCGCTGTCATCGCGGGAAGAGAATACCTGGTGAAACATCTTATTATACCATGCTTAATCCTTTATTTAGTACTAGTGTTGATCGGATGTGTAGTTGGTAATCGAACAAGTGACCCATAACAGAGAAGCCGATCGCTCAGCCACTACATCAATCGTGTCGTCAAAATTGCAATTAATTACCAGTCAATAGTATTAGTTATTAGTATTCTAATTAGAATTTGTCACCTAATTCGCCCGCAAACCCCTCATCAACAACTCAACCTATCGCAGTCCACTGCTGGATATAGGCCTCTCCCAAGTTGCATCCAGTCCCCCCCCCCCCAGCTACCTTCTTCAGGTCTTCGGTCCACTTGGCTCGGAGGGCGCCCTACACTGCGTTTAACGATTCTCCACTTAAGGATTTGTCTCCAGCGGCCCCTGGTTCTTCAATAAATTTGGTCAGTCCACTGCCACTTCAGTTTGCTGATCCTACAAGCTAAGGTCACTCCGCCAACCCCTACCAGACCTAAACCCTTCTTATTTTGAGAAGAGGCCCGTGGCCAGCAGTGGGTCAGCAACATGACTACTTAGTACCTAGGATGTTTAAATTGTGCAGCGCAAGAAAATAAATTATAATGGATACCTATAACAGCTAAAAGATAATTAACGCAAGTAGGTATCACAAATTGCAGATATCGTAAACAAATAATCATTGGCAAACTTGCAATCTTTAAAAAATAAGGAAGTCCTATTAGTCGTAAATAAATAACAGATAAATGTGGCCTTCAAAGTGATAATTTTCATTAACTGAAATTACAATAAAATTTAATGAGGAGATAATTTAATAATTACGTTTTTTGCGTAAATAACAACAACAACGACAACCTCTGTGGTCTAGTGGTTCGAGTGTCGGACTGCTGATCACGAGGTCGTGGGTTCGATTCCCACAGGACACAAATATTTGTGTGATGAACATGAGTGTTTGTGTTGGTCTGGGTGTTGCTTATGTATTACAAGTATGTATTTAAAAAAAAAAAGGTATTTAAGTATTATATCCATTGTCTAGTACCCATAGTACAAGCTCTGCTTAGTTTGGGACTAGATGGTGATGTGTAAAATGTCCCAAAAATATTTATTTATTTATATCTTTTGTATAGTTGCCGGCGCGACTCGTGCAGATTTCACTGCGCAAGTGGTCGAATCTCTGGTCACAATACAACAGACTAGACAAAGACACGGGCACTTCCATAGGCTAAATAGACGTAAAAACGGAATAGGTACTAGAACACGGTCACGACAGACTACCACGTAAGTACAATTTGAGCTCACGTCTCGTGCCGGGAACTATAACATAGGTGTATAGAATGTGTTATTGTAGCTCAAAACCTCAGACACCTCAACTAATTTTTATTTTAATAAATTATTGTTTATAATATTGGCAATTTTTGTTGTCATGCTTCTTTTAATCGACGCGCCCTACTCTCCCTGCCCCGCACCCCTGCGGCTGTTTTGAAAAGCCTTCGTCACGGGCCTTGACTGGTTGGGTAGTAGGGGTAGTCCGCCGCCCGCAGGCCCTATCCTCCCGTAATTTTTATAGAGGTTTTCTTCTTAGCGGTCAGGGCGGTGAAACCAAGACCCTCGGTCCCAGTAAGAGCTGCGGAAACAACCACAGCACTCATACTGGGGTTACGAGATCGACGGGGGCAAGGAAAGTCATAGTCCTTCTGCTGCCTGCCCTGTGGCAGGGTTAGTGCACACTGAGCCCATCCCTGATCCTCCACTGTGCCCTCTGCTAACATCAGAACTCAGAGCAACAGAATACTAAAGAGAAGACAAGCCGCCGCCTAAAGGCTGACCGTTGTATGTAGTATGTACAGCGGGCATACACTGCCCCTAGTTCACCGTCAGTTACACCCGAGGGTGTATGCGCACTAGTTTGAGAGAACACTTTCTTTTATTTATTTTCCAAAATGCCATAAGGATACAAGTGTGCGTGTTTTATGTGTGTGCGTGCTTTTTGCTGTTATTTATTGATGCGTTGTGTGCGTAAGTTGAGTTTGCGGCACTCTGAATCCATGAAAACTAGGTGGCTTGCCCGATCTCCTTATATTCCGTTATTTGTGCATCAGAAGGACACGCGGAGTAACGCCCCGTTGGCTCGGGCTCGGGGCTCTCCCGTACCAGAATATTCGCCACAGCTAATAAGGTCCCCCGAAGAATAGTAATGAATTGCCCGTGGCCAGGCTGCACCGGCTTAAGAACTGCTATTCCAGACGTGTCGTGTCGTGACGTGTTGTCGAGAGGGACTAGCAGCCGTCAAGCACATGGGGATGTTATTTGGCTCGGAACCCCAGCAGATAATCACCTATCGTAGGTACGGTCAACTCCATATCAATGGTGGAACTGGATTAGTTACTTGTATGTAAGATTCATACAAGACAGGTCCTGCTTATACTGGTTTTTTCACCATCGATAAGCGCTTGACTGTACCTATTCTCATAATGTCCTCTAGTCCTCTCCAAATACAGGTAATGCCTTCGTCCTCAAGGTGAACAAGTGCCCGAACAGCCATGCCTTGCACCGATGACGTTCATCTGGTTAATGCACCAACAGCAGTTTTTAAGGATTTTTTCTATAAAAAAGTTCTCAATGTAGACTTCGTTACTCGTCGCCGTCGCAGATTCAATGTTTAGCCTACCAGTTTTATTGTAAACAGAGAACATAATTTATTGCTAGCATCAGCCGTTGCGGTTAAAACGAGCACAGCACACCACACGATAATAATAAAGATGAATGAACGTTAAACGTATGTGTTTTGTGGGAACTTTTAACAACAAAGACATACTTACGAACGCACTACAACTTAAACTTAAAGAAAGAAAAAAGAAAGAAAAAGATTTTATTCTTGCGCTCCATTTGACCACTTAACCACTTTATTGCAAAATCTAGCAATAGGTTTAGCCTAACCAGACTTTAAACAACCTTTTTAAACCTTTTTTTATTGTGAGTGATTACTGCGTCCATCGAAACGATTTTAATTAATAATATTGTACGGTAGATTAAAATATTTTTTTTGAAATGTCTGTAAAGACGCTTGTCATCTTAGTCTACCTGCGATCACGAAATGCTGCAAAGCTTTCGTAACGTCAGGAAAACCAATTTAAATTAATATACGCGATTTAATCCGGTTAAACTTTGTTTTATTATAACCTTTTTAATTTAATGTATGGATTTTGAGGTAAGACCGGTTTAAATAAGTGTCTAAACATGGTCGAAACTGAGGTGTTAAGGGAGTAACTGTTTTATTAATTATTCTAATATCACAAAGCTAAACCCTACAGTTGAAATTTTTTATGGAAGCTACCGAACTGCGGTCTGCGATACTGATTCAGTATACCCATCGTTCTAGCCAACTGAGCTACTGCTCTCCATGTCGTTTTTAACTTCCACATTCTATTGGTTGAATGGTTTTTTATTCATTGAGCCCAGGGGGCCTAGTACGAGTTTGACACTTACGAATACTTTCAAAGTATTCGTCGACTTTCATTAATAAATATGTAGTTCCTCCTCGTATCCGCCAGGGGAGCTACTGATTTATGAATGAAAGTCGACGAAAACGATGAAACTATTCGTAAGTGTGAAACTCGTACTAGGCCCACAGTTTTATATTAGTTGACAATCATAAAAGCTTTCAGAAGGAGTCGAACAAACATTCTACCTTCTTCGACTCCTGAGCCACGCCACGATGTAGTTTACTGCTGTTTGGGACCAACTGTGTTGTTGTTTTCGCTTATAGCTCCTGCTTCCGGCTGACATGATCAGTTACTCTTGAAATTGGCTTAGTTTCCCCACCTCAACAGTCGCAAGAATGAAACTACAAACAAATGCAAGGCATGCCCTTGTCTCGGCACTGATTAATAAACGAAAAAAAATAAAACGATAGTGTAATTACCAACATAAATCTATTTATTCAGTTGCGCGCTACCTTAAGCGCGCTGTTGACAAAGAAAAGATTTTGCAATGGTTTACAGACTGAATTGTTTATGTTTCACAATGTTGTGTCAATTTGTTTACTTGAAGTTGACTAGGGACAATTAGAGAAATCTGTTGTTTATTTGCTGCAAGGCTAACTTTCGCATTTTGATTGAATTGCGATACAAATACATATATTTTATAACACATTACAATAGACTAAACTGTTACGTAACGTTTATAATGGGATATTATTTGCATTGCACACAAAACTAGCTATAATAACTCGGTTTCTCAATGATGTAATGCAAATACAACGTTATGGTACAGATGTTTTATCTCACGAAAGCGGGTGAGCCATACTTGTAGTTGTAATGCGTATAGACACGTGCTCTTGTGTGCGTAACTACAAAACTCAGCCAAACCTGAGCGCTACCGAGCTTACGCACGCAAAGACAATGTGCATGTATACACACACACAAGTATGGCTCACCCGCTTTCGTGAGATAAAACATCTGTATCAATTGGCAATTGGTCCTAAATCTCTTGAAAAACTATTGAAAAAATCCCACTGACTACTGATTGTGACGAGTTTCCAATCAATAATGACCTGCGAGAAATCACGAATCCACCGGATCAACCGGAAAAAGAATGTCCATCTCACGAATTATTATAGTTTTACATTGAAATAAGCTATTGCTTCTATTTTATGCTCCCGTTTTAATTTGGAAGGTGTTTGGGTAGAAAGCACTTGATCTAAAACAACTCGCTTGCCTCGTAGACTTGATTTAGTATGGTACATAAATGTTAGGTACTATATTGTTAATGAGAACAGACGTACCGGCAGTAACCTCGTTATTAATAGCAATTATATGAATTGTGAGCCTCGCTTTGCCGTAGTAGGAAACCTTGTCTAACCTAATCCGGAAAATAATGAATTCATATTATTCATCATAAATATCATTCATATCTATCGAATCACCGCCTTTAGTAGCGCTACACTGGTTGACTTTGTCTGAAAATCTCATGTTAGTGACTATTGAGCCTTCGAGCCTCCCTTATAAGATTCCTTTCCAAGATTATACTCCCGTCTTTCACGTATGTAGTCGACTATGCGATTTCATTTATTTTAATCAATAAAATAAAAAATTGTAACTCCGAAACGAAACTATTATAGTACTATTAGATATTCTGTGCTATTATGGTCTGAAAGAGGATAGAAACATTAGAAACCTATGTTATGGTATTTTAAATCCAAGTTTTTATCACCCAGACTCCATAAAAGTAAAGTGAGATTCACAGGTGAGATTACGTTATACCATGTTAAACAGACGGTTTCATCATTATCCGAATTTTATGACGTTTATAAACTTCAAATACAGTACAGATAAGGTAAATCCAGTTATTATAAAACTATTCTAGACCAGCGGCACTATTTACAAACGTTCGAAAAGTTTCCGTTTCCGAAGTGAAATTTGAATGTCCTTAATGAAACAAAACGACCACTTCCTGCGACCACGAACGCTGCAAAGCATTCGAAACGTCAGGAAAACCAATTTTAATAATAATACATGATGTAATCCGGTTAAACTTGTTTTATTAAGAAATAAAACTATTTGAGAACCCAACAGATTCGGGAACGCAACGCGTAATTTACGGAAACTTCCGTGAGCCATTTGATGTCGGAAATAACTCGATGTAAAATTAAAGAACTATGAATAGCGTTTCCGAATCCGTTCGATTCTCAAATCGTTTTGTTTCATAATAAATCAAGTTTAACCGGATTACATCACGTATTATTATTAAAATTGGTTTTTCTGACGTTTCAAATGCTTTGCAGCGTTCGTGGTCTCAGGAAGTGGTCGTTTTGTTTCGTTTGCCGGTCAAATTTCACTTCGGAAACGGAAACTTTTCGAACGTTTGTGAATAGTACCGCAGACCCCGCTGACAAATGACAATTATAATGTCATTAATTTAGTTACCGATCTTTTAATCATGTTGGAAAATACTGACGCAGTCATAGTGTCTGTAGGGAAAAGCGACTGAGGAGTAACGGCAAGGGGGTGGGAAAAGGATGGGTAGGGAGGAGCAATAATAGACAACTGGCCAAATAGATTATTTCCTTTAAAAAAAGAAAATAGAAATTAGCACAGAACCTTTTTCATTTATTTGTCCTATCAGCGTCCGTTGCCGAGCGGAGCGTGGTGATTTTGAAGATTGATATCTAGGGCGTCTTCAAATTAGAGGCGAGAAGAAGTGCTGCAGTGGTGTCACTGTGGCACGCTGTGAATGGACGCACTCAAGATCACCTCCACAATGTCAACGGAAACAATGTGCCAAAAAACGTGATTTTTATTAGTAGCTGCCCAGCTACGCTAGCGTACTGGCTTAATAAAAATCGTATTTCTAGTGCCAATCTGCTTTCTGTATACTGGGTCATTCTTGTGCATTTCCTGCTGAGTGCTTTCCGGCTTAGTCGTCGGTCGGGAATGGCGACTAGGGGTGACTTTCTACCAGAACTTTTATGCTTGGCAGCTAAGCGGATTGTGAAGAAAATTAATTTATTGCATAAATTTCGCCCACAGCATACATATTGTAACTCACTAAAAATGTATCAATCCTATAGGTGGTTTTTTTTTCACGCTCTCTACTTAGCTTCCCCAGACATCTCTGATGGAGAGCCATCCTCAGGGGTATCAATGACAACAACATAATGTTTATTCCATGTTAACTGTAGTTTTGTGTATAGAGTTACCTGCGATTAGTCTGACACTGCAGTGAGGATAAATATTTTATTGCTCTTTGCAGAGTGATTTCTCCGTCCAGAAATCTCTTCCATTAGGCTAGGTTCTTCTAGTCTTCTAGCTTCATAAGTCTGTAATTACGGAGCCTTCTGCGGTAGCTCTGAATGAGGCTTACTGGTCTGTGGGGCTAATATACGCATTTGCTTTGACTAACTAATAATACAGCTTTTCTTCCACAGGGTGGCAACAACGCCGGACACACAGTTGTCGTCGATGGCAAAGAGTTCGACTTTCATTTGCTACCGAGCGGTATTATAAACCAGAAATGCATCTCCGTCATTGGTAAGTAACTTCTTGGAAATTTTAGAATCTTTTAGTCAGCAAGTTCGTTGATTGCCCTGTCCAGAACATTTTTGATAAATAGTTATCGACCTATTCGGTTTGTTATCTCTTTTTCTCTCGTAATGTGAATCGTACGCCTATATTATCAATCACAGTATTAAAGGAATATAAAAAATCCGCTTAGTAGTATAATTCGGAATTCCTCAACTAATAACATTCTAACGAAGTAACCAAAGTTTCCTAAACTTCACGACCTAGAACAAGTCTATAAATAAATTATAATATAGATGCCTAATGCTTCTGTTTATAATGATAAGGTATTTGGTATTTCGCGTGCACAAAACTTCTTACTGGTTTATGACTAAAAGGTCACGGCACCTTATAATAGGAAAATAGAGTTAGTAATACCACTGATAATTACAGGTTTTTATCTATAATATCTAACCTTGAAAGGCCAGCGGTGGCATGCTCTAATATACTAAAGCTGAAGAGTTTTTGAAGTAAAACTTCTTTAGGAACGCTTGACTTGGGGAGTAAGCTGGTGAATGCGTTACGAAAAGTGAGGCGAACGGAGGGGGTAGTGCGGGACGCGGAGAACGAGGCGTGCGCGACGGCCGGCCACGACACAGCGCCGGCAGAGCACACGCGCGCCGCGCCGCCATTCCTTTGTTCTCATTGAAATAGTATTGAGGGAGATATAAGTTAGTGAAGTTTTACTTCAGTCGTGTGGTCTAAATCACACTCGTTCTTTTTTTTTTTGTTTGATTATTTGTTTGTTTGTTTAAACGCGTTAATCTCTGGAACAACCAGTCAGATTTGAAAAATTATTTTTGCATATGATAGACAGATTCATGAGGAATAGTATAGTCTACTTAACATCACGCTACGACCCTTAGGAGCCGAGCCAAAGTCAGAAAGAACGCTAAGCGAAAACGAAGTAATATGCGGGGGGGAGATGGGACGCACGGCGGGTGATACCGCGGGGCACAGCTTAACTGTACAGCTTCATTCGCAATAATTATCGCAAAGGTCTTAATGTAATTTTATTTCAATAAATTGGTTAGGTGATCTTTAAGCTGAAGAAATTATCAGATTTTTACTTTCGATACAACTTCAGTATTCACCTGATTTGGAATTTCAATCCAAGAATTTAAGACCATCAGTCGTTTCAGTATGGTTTCCAAATCCACCTATAGTAGTTCCTGAATTGTGTCGTCACCTTGGAACCTTGCGAAGAAAAGTTCAACCCTTCTTCAGCAAGTTGAGTTCCGTAGAGTGGTAGGAGACAAATAAAATAACTGTCAGTAAATAACTTTTACTGTAAAATTAATGATTATGCGCGTTTTTGCGGGCCTGCCATGGGGATTGAAATTTTCATTCTCAGGATTTGTTTTATTGTTATTACCCGACTGCGCCAGAAGGAGGGTTATGTTTTTCGAGTGTATGTATGTATGTATGTATATTTCTTTGGCACGCTCTGTAGCCTAAACGGCTTGATGGATTTGAGATTGAGAGGTGTCGTTAGATTCGTCTTAATCCTGAGAGTGACACTGGGTATATCAAAATTTAAAAAATTTAAACAGCCGCTTTTTGGCGCCATATTACCTCTTCAAAAAATTTTTTTTTCCGTCAGAAACTATCGAGTGGGGTATCAAAATAAAGGGTTTTATAAATGCTTTACAAAAATATATACATCTTATATGTTTAAATGTAATTTGGAATGAAAAATGCTTAAAAAACAACAAAATATTCAACGTTAAAAATGAATTTGACTTCTCAAAAAAAAACGTTAATAATATGATAAATAAAACATGACAAAACTAAAAAAAAAAAAATGAAAAAATTAATTAACAAAAACAAAAAACCCGACTGCGTGTAAAAATAACAGAAAAGATATAAACAAGACTTATCAACACGCAGGCGGAGGCTACCTATGATATGAACTATTATGTAATTCATGACCAAAAACATACGTAGCCTCCGCCTGCGTGTTGATAAGTCTTGTTTATATCTTTTCTGTTATTTTTACACGCAGTCGGGTTTTTTGTTTTTGTTAATTTTTTTTTTTTTTTCCTTAGAATAGAAAAGCTAAAATTGTTTCTACCAATATAAATCTAAAAATGCAGAAAGCCATAAAATATAAGAAATTATTCCACGATGACCCACCCCACTATCCCAGCGGCAGCGAAGTTGTTAATTCACACGTTTTAAGACCCGTATAAAAATTACAAAGAAATGGGAGCCTTAATACGTATTTATAATTACTATTAATATACTACGTCCGCATACTACAGTGATAATTGACCGATAACATTATGCTATCTATCCTTGAACGCTTGCCAAAAGTTTGCATCTTCGTCGTAGTACATTGTATCTGCATGTGCCTATAGTTCCTTCCTCTATTGCAGTCTATGAAACTGAGGAAAAGAGGTATAAATCTTATTAAACCTTTCATAACTCTAGTGACGCCGATCACGCGGCTCTTCATATAAATTATTTTATTACTTAGTGATACACTCCTGATTCTTGACGGCTTCGGCTATAACAATAAGAGTTAATGCGTTGATCAGAAACGCTTTTTAGGGTTCCGAAGTCCTACAAGGAACCCTTATAGTTTCGTCATGTCCGTCCGTCTGTCCGTCTGTCCGTCTGTCCTAATCCTTTACCGCTTAATAACTTCTACAGTTATAAACACAAGTAAATTAAATTTTGACAAAAAATGGAATAGATATAGATCTCAATTTTAAAAGAATAAAAAAATCTTGATTACGTATTTTAGGGGTGGCGCCCATACATGTGAAATGGCGATGAAAATATTTTTTTCGCTGCACCCCCTCGTGTGGGGTATCGTTGAATAGGTCTACTAAAATGAAGGTAATGTTTCATACACAACTTTTTTATCAGGTATACCCTCTGCGAAATACAGTTCGCCAAAGTGGCTTGCAATGTGTCCCCCCCCCCTGCCATTTCTAAACTATGCAACGTAGAAACTTATAGTCTTCAACATTGATAGACCTTTATAAAAACTCTCTTTTAAAATTATTTCGAGTATAATGTGATTATAAATTTTTGAGTTATAGTGAGAAAACTGAAAAATACTTAAGACGTCCTAGTTCATAGGTCATTGACCTTAGAGAAAAATGATCGTAGCAAATAATGCTCCTTTAGTTACTTTCTATTTAAAAAAATCACAAAAAGAAACACACTTCTTAAATTTAGCACTAGGTGGCGCTGTTTGCAAAAACTAAAATAGCAATGATTAATATTCGATTTGATTCGTTTGTAATTAGACCTACTTAAGGAACCCTATAATACTGAGCATGGCCCGACATGCTCTTGGCCGGTTTTTTTCGTTACAACTCGTGTCTTCAATTGTTTACTATCAAGTCCTTTCCAAAGTTGCTCCAACCCCCAGTATGTCTTCTACGTTTGCTGTAGTACAGCACTTCAGACCTTTCCAAAGTTGCTCCAACCCCCAGTATGTCTTCTGCGTTTGCTGTAGTACAGCACTTCAGACCTTTCCAAAGTTGCTCCAACCCCCAGTATGTCTTCTGCGTTTGCTGTAGTACAGCACTTCAGACCTTTCCAAAGTTGCTCCAACCCCCAGTATGTCTTCTGCGTTTGCTGTAGTACAGCACTTCAGACCTTTCCAAAGTTGCTCCAACCCCCAGTATGTCTTCTGCGTTTGCTGTAGTACAGCACTTCAGACCTTTCCAAAGTTGCTCCAACCCCCAGTATGTCTTCTGCGTTTGCTGTAGTACAGCACTTCAGACCTTTCCAAAGTTGCTCCAACCCCCAGTATGTCTTCTGCGTTTGCTGTAGTACAGCACTTCAGACCTTTCCAAAGTTGCTCCAACCCCCAGTATGTCTTCTGCGTTTGCTGTAGTACAGCACTTCAGACCTTTCCAAAGTTGCTCCAACCCCCAGTATGTCTTCTGCGTTTGCTGTAGTACAGCACTTCAGACCTTTCCAAAGTTGCTCCAACCCCCAGTATGTCTTCTGCGTTTGCTGTAGTACAGCACTTCAGACCTTTCCAGTTGCTCCAACCCCCAGTATGTCTTCTGCGTTTGCTGTAGTACAGCACTTCAGACCTTTCCAGTTGCTCCAACCCCCAGTATGTCTTCTGCGTTTGCTGTAGTACAGCACTTCAGACCTTTCCAGTTGCTCCAACCCCCAGTATGTCTTCTGCGTTTGCTGTAGTACAGCACTTCAGACCTTTCCAAAGTTGCTCCAACCCCCAGTATGTCTTCTGCATTTGCTGTAGTACAGCACTTCAGACCTTTCCAAAGTTGCTCCAACCCCAGTATGTCTTCTGCGTTTGCACTTCAGAATACAGAACATAACAGCAGCTGTTCTATTCCTCTTAGTCATTTCTCTCAGCCGGTTCTTATTCTTAAGTCTTGTGTTAGATAATAAGCTTCTCTGTAATGCCCTACCGTCGCGTCGCAGGACTACCTATAAAATAATGAAACTGGTTTCTGCAGCAATAATTTGTACAACTATGTCTATTGCAAGTGATGAGTCAACAACCTCTCCACACAGGCTCTCCACTTATGCATGCTCTATGAGGATTACCGTTACATAATTAAATGTCTTTGGATAGGACAGGATCCGCTAAGTGCATCAAACCAGTCTTTATAAACGAGCTTATACTGCCCATATATGTATTAACTTAAAATCAAGCCTTCCTTATGACAATTTATCACTGAAGACTGTTGTTAAACGTTCTAATGGTAGTGGAAGCGAATATACTACATACATGTTTGTAGATTCTGGGCCATATTTTGAAGTGCATACGTTTTTTTATATTTGAGCCCTTTATATTAGGCCAGTCCAGTCAGTATTCATGCGTTTTACTGCATTGATCTGTATTTGGTTATCAGGTTGTGGACAGGTTATCAGACTTGATCCCCGGACCCAGGCTAATATTAGCTTGACTCCCCGTGTTTTCAGGGGCGCTGGAAGACATTCTTTTTACATAGGAAGAAAAAAAATCGCCTCAAGCCGACCTGTTGGTATTGTAGTTGATATACAATGCGATCCAAATAAGAATGGGAATATTATAACCTATTTCTAAGTTTATGCATGCTCAACATGCTCTATCATACCAAATAATCTTTATTTTTTAATTATGTACAATAGGTATTATTAGTTGTTAATTCAGGAAAAATAAATTAAGCTTCCTGCGATTCAGGTCTAGCTTGTGCAGGAAGTCTTTGAAACTATCTGTAACAGGTGCTCTACCATAGAAATAAGTACAGTTTGTAAAACTAGCTTTATGAGAATTTTAAACCTGTAAACTATTTAGAAAATAAAGATTATTCTTAGATTATTCTTATAATAGTCCCATGTAATAGGGGGCGAGCCTATTGCCATTAACCGGGCACAAATCCAGACTCCGGGCTGCTACTAAGAATAACAACATAACTGGCGAAATGTGGGTGTTCTATACACCTCTGCCTACCCCTTCGGGGAAATACAGGCGTGATGTTATGTTATTATAAGAATAATCTTATAATAACCTACCGCCATATTGTGACGTTTTAGCAGTCAAACTAACTTCAATCAATCAAAATGTAACTAACAATAATGTAATGTAACTTCAATTGAGTGGCATGACGTGAAGAATGTACATGCAATGTAGATACTCATCCGAGTGAAGTTCGTTTGATTCCAGTCAAGGCCATTCGTATTCTTTATTCTTATTAGGCAGCTTTTTCGTAATTTATGCACAAATGTAATATTTTCAATGCAAAGTCTAAATTAATGTTATTATTATGCGCATTGTTGACTTGAAATGCTGATTGCAATCAAGTCAGTTCCACTCAACTACCTATGTCGTTGACGCAATTTTAAATCCCCATTGTAAGAACATTGTGACTTTTAAAGTAAAGCCGTTGCCAGACTGTAATCCACTCTCATGCAGTTTTGGTCTGAGCCTGTACCGAGCGAGGTGGATTAGCAACGATTCCATATATTATGCATAACAAACAAGACATTACGATAAAATAAAATAAAAACCTGTCATTGGCGTGTTAAATGATCTACAAATTGAATAACTTGTGTTGTACCAAACAGAACACGCTCATCTAACATGCAAACGAAAAAAAAAAACAAATTTCGTGACATCGGTAATCGAGCTCAGTACCAGGTACGGTTAGCAAAATCATTGTATTAATAGGTTTACGTAACGAGCAATTTATTGTCAAGGTTAGGAATTATGCACGAAGATGTTGTAGCTTTGTTTTGCTGACGTTACTCCGTTAAGCACGGTGCTTGTCATGGCATGTCGTTCATAGGGTTATCAGATCATAAAAACGAAAATTCGGAGAAATATCCGGACATTTGCAGAAAAATCCATTTAATTTTTTTCTAATTTCGCGGCATGATTTGGTTTGATTTCTTGAGTCAAGCGATGCATGTGTGATCCGGGTACAGGCATGGGCGTCACCAGCCAATGGGCCAGGGGGGGGGGCGAGATGATACATAGAGGATATGAATTGTAGGTTAAATAAATTCAATTTGTAGTTTTAATCGTTTCCTACAAGATTTTTTTTATTATTAAAACAATCTTCTTGGGATTTTTCAGATTTTTTTGACTATTTATTATTAAAAACTTCTAGGGTCGACCCCCCCCTGCTCCCACTGGCGACGCCTTTGGGTATAAGTAAAGTATCTTAGCAAATGATTGGTTAGATAATTCACCTGCCCCACCCCGCGACCCGCTTGAATAAAAACATTAAATTTATTTGATATCCCTACATATAATTTTTCTTCCTTTATTTTTGTGTAAATTTCGGAATCAGAAAATCGAAATTCAGGACAAAGAACCAAATCCGATATTTAAATTTTCCGGACGTTTAATGGCAAGTAATGGCAACCCTGTGAGCAACCCTAGTCGTGCATAACATGGCGGTTGTAGGTATTATGTACTTGTTTACAAAGACCTCGATTTGGAATCAGATTTGACGAGCTGTTATTCGCATTTTCAGAATGAATATAAAACCATAAGCATTTTATGATGAATGGGCCAGGCAAACTGTGCTAATGTACACTCGACCAAACGGAATCATGACCCACCAAAAGCTTAATAATCTACAAACATTCTAATACAATTAGGTCGAATTTAGCTTGAAGATATTTCCCTGGTGACAAATTTGTTATCAATTTTACTGGGCAGTGACAGTTAGTTTACCAATTTCTTTTAATTTGATTAATATTCTTCTGGAATTGAAAGAGTTACATTTTCAAATATATCTTTTATATAGGTAAACTATGAGGAACGACAGTAAATTCAAAACATAATTCTAGCTTTTTAAAAAACTTAACTTTGTACCCAATTATTGATCTATTGCATTTAATAACAAAGCTCAAAATTGCATAGACCTCTGACCCGTGTTAACGCAGTTTCCTTAATATCCAAAATGTCCTAAATGCAGCACGATGCTAATAAGAAGAAAATTTTACTGTTTTGACAATTTCATACGAATTATCGGCTGAGTGGGTCATGATTCCGATTTGTTGACTGTACAGACTGTACACTACACTTTAGTTTTTCTTAATTGTCTTAACAACAACTTAACATCACGCGTGTATTTCCCCGAAGGGTTAGGCAGAGGTGTATAGTACACCCACATTTTGCCAGGTATGTTATGAGTCCCATGTAATAGGGGGCGAGCCTATTACCATTAACCGGGCACATATCCAGACTCCGGGGTGCTACTGAGAAATTTCTAATGAAAAAAACTCAACACCACTTTGCCCGACCCAGGAATCGAACCCATGACCCCACACTCAACAGTCGCGCTTGCGACCACTAGACCAACGAGGCAGTAACTTGTAGTAGTTACTTGTCTAATTTAGTAATAAACAATCTTGGCATGTCTTTTACGGCGCTTTAAGAGCTAAGTGGCGCCCCCATCAGTAAAACAATAATTACTCGCTGAGTACATCAATTTAGTTCAATAATAATTATTAAATAAATGACGAATCATTATTGAATGATGTTCAAAAAAAAAATCAAGAATCAAATCCAACAATCAATCCAATCCATCAATCAATGTTAACAATTTCACACACTAAAGAACATTTTTTAACATAATTATATGTGCAGAACTAGTAAGTAATTATATTTTATTTGAATAAAGAGAAATGCCAAGATTGTTTACTAAATAAGTCAAGAGAGAAAAAATAAACTTGATGGCTTCAGTAAAAATTATTTCAGTAGGTAAGTACTTTTCATTGATGAATGGGAGGTATTTCTTTTTCTCTATTGTTACAATTCTCAAGGTCCTTGTATCGCCATCTAGATAAACCTTTTGTACTCACGGTTTAACTTCTTTTGAATTATGTATTTGGCTCCTTAGTTGATACCATAGAAATCTTAATAATAAGGCAATAGAAGTGGCAAAGACGCGTACAGGTGTCTCGTAGGACACCAGTGCGCGAACCTTTTGAAAGAAAGAAAAATAATTTATTGCCACAACAAGACGACATGCGGTAGGTAGGTACACATAAAAAACTAACTTCATTACATGGTACATTTTAGGAATTACAGTACACTGTACAGATACCTACGTAGTTGTAATATCATACCAAGACCAACTTTGCATGTCGTAGCTGCGACAAAGAGGTTGACACTCAGCATGATGCTGTGTTGTAACGTGAGTCACAACACAGCGCTGATTTTCAGTGTTAACTCCAAGTGACTAGCGGGTGCCAAGCCAGCAAAAGCATTCAATGATTATACATATACGTGGGACACTCAGAAAGTTTTGCGAAACTAAAAAAAATTGTTCTATACGTACATATATTTTTATCAAATCTTTTCAAAGTACTTTCCACCAGCCTCTATACAAAGATTCATGCGCCTAAACCAGTTTTCAAAACACTTTTTCCAGTCCGCCGCAGACACCTCGTTTACAGCCTGCTCGAACGCAGCCAGCGCATCTTCCGGCGACGAAAATTGTATCCCTTTGAGCTGATTTTTTATTTTTGGGAATAAAAAGAAGTCACACGGTGCTAGATCAGGGCTGTAAGGAGGGTGACCCAGGAGTTTGACTGGCGTGCTGTCCAGGAAGTCCCTCGTTTTGAGTGCGGTGTGCGCAGGTGCATTGTCGTGGTGGAGCAGTAGCCCGCGGAGCCCTGTGTTTGGTCGCTTGTTGCTTATAACAGAGAAAACTTCTGGCAAACATTTGGTAGTATACCATTCGGCATTAATGCTTCTTTGATCCCGTAAGGGAATTGATACCAAGTGGCCAGTCAAATTAAAAAAGCTAGCGATCAAAATCTTACCCCCGCTTCTAGATCGCTTCACTTTGGTAGGCGTTGGCTCATTTTGAAACACCCAAACAGTCGACTGGCGCTTGGTTTCTGGGTCGTATTGATAAATCCAGGACTCATCACCTGTAACGATGTCGTAAACACGCCGAGACGAGCCTGCTTCAAATTTGTTAAGCATATCACGGCACCATTCCACCCGGGCCTGCTTCTGAGCATCGGTGAGGTTGTGCGGCACCCAGCGTGATACTATCCTCCTCACGCGAAGATGGCTGTGTAGAATCTCGTGAACGCTTCCCGATCCAATCTTCAATATGTGTTGAATCTCCTGATATGTAATTCGCCTATTGTCTTGGATTAAATTTTTCACTGCTAGCACGTTTTCTTCGGTAACAGCCGTCAAAGGGCGACCGCTTCTTTCGTCATCCCCCAAAGTTGGTCGACCGCGCTTGAATTCGTTATACCAACGATACACGGTTGCCTTGGAAGGGCCTTCATCCATGAATGCCATTTGAAGTCTATCGTACGATTCATCCGGTTTCAGGCGACACTTGAAATCGTATAAAATCATAGCTCTAAAATGTTCCCGGCGCAGATCCATATTTCAGTGAGACACAATACTTTGAATTTACTCGCAAAAAATGAGGAGGGAAATTTTGAAATTGGAACTTACTTATTTTTACTTATAAATAATCATATTTTCGAAAAACATTATAACTGGCCAGTCTCCCATATATAAAAACTTTTTTTCGCAATACTTTCTGAGGGGCCTGGTACATACCCAAAACAAATAAAGCAATATAATTTATGAGAGTGGGTGTGAGTGCGGGGGGTGTGTGTGTGTGGTGGGGGTGTGTGTGTGTGTGGTGTGTGTGTGTGTGTGTATATAGTGTTACAAATACTTTATATTATATACACATTGATCGAATCAGAAATGAGGAGATTCGCAGGAGAACGAAAGTAACCGACATAGCCCGAAGAATTGCCAAACTTAAGTGGCAGTGGGCGGGGCACATTGCTCGCAGAACGGATGGCCGATGGGGCAGTAAAGTTCTGGAGTGGCGACCGCGTACTGGAAGGCGCAGCGTGGGTAGGCCCCCCACAAGGTGGACCGACGACCTGGTGAAGGTCGCGGGAATCCGCTGGATGCGGAAGGCACAGGACCGGTCGTTGTGGTGATGTTTGGGGGAGGCCTATGTCCAGCAGTGGACGTCTTTCGGCTGAAATGATGATGATGATGATATACACATTCATACCATATTATCACATACATATATGTATATTATAAATGATAATAATGACTCTCTCTCTTGTCTGTGACTCTTTATCCATCTGTCTGGACCCGTATTTTTTGCGAAATAAATTATTCTTATTCTTAATTAAAATTGAAATCAACATTCATCAAGGGTTTGCTAATGAGACACAATAGATAAATCTCTAGTATTCCTGCTTAATATCATTGCTGTTTTGGACGCAGAGTCACCAAAATTGTATTTTGCAGCATATCTAACAACGAAATATTTTAAGGCTTAATTTATTGTGCATTGAATGCTAGAAACATGGTGGGCGTCATTGCGTATTTATGTGTTGGTAGCGGCGAACCGGCGACACGCGTTCCGGTATTAAAAGACAATAGATAACATTTCTATTACCTTATTATTTAGATTTCTATGGTTGATACCGAGTTTTACAAGATTGTAAGGGCATAAGTTGGTGAGCCTCGTCTTATGTCATGTTTGTCTCACTGAGAGCAGCCCAGCTGCCAGGGTAAGCTGGTGATGGAGAGGGTGACTTCCTCTGAAAGTAGATCCTTTTTTCTCGGTCTGAGTTTGGCCCCTTGTGTAGTTAAAAGCGGTCAGGTGACTAAGGAATTTATGCAATCAAGATGGCTCAGAGGCGTTTAATTCCTAAGTTTATTTTTGTCGTATAAGTGTATTTTTAATGAAACGAAATATAAACGATATAATGTATCACAAATTAACAATTCCGCTTGTCAAGTAACTGTTCATTAAATAGGTCTTTATTGTATAGGTAACTAAACACAAAAACACTAAACACTAAACTATACAGTATCGCAATTACACATGGAGAGAAAGTACTTTAAATATTGTATATCAATCTTTGTTATCAGACTTCGTTTTGATTAATTTTACAGGTGGTAGAAAAAATAGAATTTGATAATAAAATAATAACTGAATATACATCATTGAATATTATTATGACATTCAATCGAAAACTTAATTAAATATTTTTTTCAACCTCCTGTTAAATTGGTCAAAACGGAGTAACGAAGTCTTGATAACTAAGCCATCGATATATGGAATTTTACTAAAACAAGACTTCATTAAAAACATTTAGATAAGAAATCCCCAATTTTCAGAATGTGAGATTATAAAAAAATGCAAACTGAAATATCACGAAAAAGTGCCATTTTGTATTATGGCTATTTTGATGAATGGGGCATCCCGTACTATGTAATGTACATCAGCTGACATTTATAGGCTGATATGATTATGATGATGAAGACATACAAATATGTCTCTTTCTCTCCCATTATTTCATCTAAAATACTCTCCCTCCAACGTTATGTTTTACTTTGTTGTACAGGAAACGGTGTGGTGATCCACTTACCGGGGCTGTTCGAGGAGCTGAAGAAGAACGAGCTGAAAGGAATGGAGGGCTGGCAGGACCGGCTCATCATCTCCGACAGAGCACATCTTGTCTTCGACATGCACCAACAGGTAACACCCATACCTGCAGGCTTAGCATGACAACTGTAAACAAAGGTTTTGTCTACGAAAGAATAGACAAGCGTTTTTAGTTCTATAGGTAAAATAATTTTGTCTACTTTTCCGTAGATAAATCCCCTACCTCTACAAGCAAGCTTGCAAGCACAGAAATAGATAGATAGAATAGAAAAGTGGGCGGGGCGCGCGTGCCAACACACTACACTAGAGCGAGTGCATTTCAAAGCCGTTCTCAGTACGCCTTATGACTTGTTTCTGTAAATACTGTGTAACAAAAGCCCGCAATAATGCCTTATTGCGCTGTTTCTAACTGCAGAAACAAAATCTGTAAAGTACATTTGATTAAAGTTAATTTTTAGGGTTCCGAAGTCCTATAAGGAACCCTTATAGTTTCGTCATGTCCGTCCGTCTGTCCGTCTGTCCGTCTGTCCTAATCCTTTACAGCTTAATAACTTCTACAGTTATAAACATAAGTAAATGAAATTTTGTTAAAAAATAGTCTACGTATAGATCTCAATTTTAAAAGAATAAAAAAATCGTTTTTACGTATTTTAGGGGTGGCGTCCATACATGTGAAAGGGGATGAATAATTTGTTTTCGCTGCACCCCCTCGTGTGGGGTATCATTGAATAGGTCTACTAAAATGAAGGTAATGTTTAATACACCACTTTTTTATCAGGTGTACCATCTGCGAAATATAGCCCGCCAAAGTGGCTTGAAATGTGTCCCCCCCCCTGCCATTTCTAAACTATGCAACGTAGAAACTTATAATCTTCCACATTGATAGACCTTTGTGAAAACACTCTTTTAAAATTATTTCGAGTATAATGTGATTATAATTTTTTGAGTTATAGAGAGAAAACTTAAAAATACTTAAAACGTCCTAGTTCAAAGGTCATTGACCTTAGAGAAAAATGATCATAGCAAATAATGCTCCTTTAGCTACTTTCTATTTGTTAAAATCACAAAAAGTAACTTTGACACTTCTTAAATTTGGCTTCTTGAATTTATCGCTAGATGGCGCTACTAACAACACGCTCTGAGTCGCGAATGCTGCCGATTATTGCAAAAATTAAAATAGCCATGATTAATATTCGATTTGATTCGTTTGTAATTACACCTACTTAAGGAACCCTATAATACTGAACATGGCCCGACATGCTCTTGGCCGGTTTTTTAAAATTAATGACGTCAATATGGGAGGCGTAGTTTGTTCGAAAGTTATCACGCGTGAATCGCAAGTAAAATTGTGATTACAACCATTCTATCTGTCTATTTCTGTGCTTGCAAGTGCAAGCTTAGTACAGTGATCGATTTTCGTACTGGGATCATTAACTTTCAGTAGGTAGCTGAAGATTCGCGTTCAAGGACGCTAAGAGTGGGGGAACTCGAGGCGTCTATGAAGCGACCCTGGGGAGGAAAGCAGTACGAGGTGGTCGCGTGCTGCTGTGGGGGAAACAATATTGTTTCCCGGGACGTGCCAAAGGCGTAGCACTGGAGGGCACTGGCGCGGTCCATTGGAGTTCCCGGAGCCCTCTATTTTGGCCACCGTGTGTCTTTAGTCGGTAGGAGTCCGACATATCCCACTGCCTTTCCCAGACGGAGGATATCCATGAGGATTTCCACCCAAAAACAAAAATAAAAGGTAGCTGAAGATTATCCGGAAAGGAACCGGAGTAACCGACATAGTTTGTAGGATCAGTAAGCTGAAGTGGCAGTGGGCTGGCCATATCTGTTGAATTACCGATGGTAGTAGAGCAGACGAGTCCTTGAGTGGAGACCGCGAATCGGCAATCACAGCGTAGGGCAGCCCACAGCCAGGTGGTCCGACGCCCTGAAGAAGGTAGCTGGGGTGGACTGGATGCAGAAGGTGGAGGACTGAGTGTTGGGGCGCAGATTGGGAGAGGCCTATGTCCAGCAGTGGACTGCGATAGGCCGAGTTGAAGAACTAAGTATTCCAAAGCCAGAACATGGAGCAGAGTCAGGATATGTAGTTGTCTCATGTTCAAATACATGCAGCTTTACGTCTAGCATCATGTTTTGAAAGCAACGAACTATTTGATTATACTAATTTATTATCACAATCAAGCTTCAAAAAGTTTATTATACTCCGCAGGATATTTATAATTTAAGTCGCATAGTTCTGGAAATTCCAGACCTTAGCCGTTCATAATTAATAACGTCATGGCTCTGGGAACTCCGTATCGAGTATACAGTACGATTGTGAGAGAACAATAGAGTATTTGTACCTATTATTCGCGCTGTGAGGGACGAAACACACTAGATGCTATTTTTACATCGGCGATCAGCAATTCTGCGACTGCATCGATGCTGCAATGCAACGCGTTTTGGCGAATCTGCATTTCATCGCGGTACTAGTCGACCAAGACTACCAGACAATTATTACTGGATGGTATTTGGTACACCCGCCCGCTACCCGGGCGTTCGTCTCAGTACCATTCATTTTGCCCTCTACCCAGTGTTACCAATGAAAATTTTTAGGTGGCCGTGTATAAACACGAAAGTTTCCATAAGGAAAAAGATCAGCGGTCGGCCTCAAAATAGAATAACTTTTCAACATCAGCTAAATAGCGCTCGCTTCATGCAAAATTTACTGTTCGGCAATTTTCTCTTATTGTTTTGAAATTAGATAATTTTATCTGGGAATTCTAATCGGGCAATTCCCATCTAAACAGACAACTTTGCTCGGTCGGAATTCGGATACAAAAGCAAAGGTGTCACGCACTATATGTATGTGTTTGGAAACATGCAGTCCACTGTCCAGTCATGCAGTGATATATTTATCGAGAATATGATAACCCTAAATTTTACTGAAAGGCTGTAGAATTTGCTACGGCCTTGGAGCCGTAGGCCGTAGATTTTGTAATTTTTTGGCTTGAAAGCTGCGCTTTTTAGTGATTATTTCGATGCTGCATCGGCTGGTAGAGAGGTGAAGCAAGGGAGAGTAGCTGCATCATATAAATAAATGCTGCATATATCTCCCGAAAATAATAACCAATTGTGCAGAGAAAGGAGTTCAATAGCAGCATAGAGCATTCGAAAAGCGATAAAATCGCCGATTGCTCGATCGCCGCTGCTCAAAGTATCATGTGTGTTTTGACCCTAAGCCCTAAAGCGCATACTTCTGCGATTCGCAAAGGTGTAGGTACACACGGCTACACATCAAGCTGTACATTTCCAGTAAAAGCTGATCTCGCATTGTATAGGCTTTCCGTACAATGCGAGATCAGCTTATACTGGAAATGTACAGCTTTATGTGTAGCCGTGCGTACCTAATGGTTATTTCTATGGAAACTTCGAAGTGTTTATACATTTAATGTTTATGATATCGCAGTATTGTCAATTGTTTATGCTTCACAGAAAATCTTTTGATTACATAGATTTTGAATACAATGACATGCCTAACTTATGACTTAAATTGATATTTACACTCCGATATCGCAGTGCTGCCGTTACCTACGGCACAGTAAATATATCCTATGGCTTTAAGGATATTGGGGATTCCCGTCAAGAAAACTATGTCATAACATAAGTAGGTACCTATGTCACAGATAATACTATTATTACCTATGCATAATTATTATTCTATGACGATATGCGTAGTATTCGCAGCTAGCAAGACATTTGTCATGATTTGCTGAAAATTATCTGATGTTAATGGAGGTAGCCCGTCACTGCAGAACAGTGTATACGTATGTGCTACGGCACCGGCACTCTCCTTGCTTCTCCCACATTCATGGATATTTCCATAAAAACTAACGTCATCATTTCAGCTGAAAGGCGTCCACTGCTGGACATGGACATAGGCCGCTCCCAAGCATCGTCACAACGACCGGTCCTGCGCTTGCCATATCCAGCGGATTCCCGCGACCTTCACCAGGTCGTCAGTCCACCTTGAGGGGTGCCTACACGCGCTGTGCCTTCCAGTACGCGGTTGCCACTCCAGAACTTTACGGCCCCATCGGCCATCCGTTCTGCAAGCAATGTGCCCCGCCCACTGCCATTTATGTTTGGCAATTCTTAGGGCTATGTCGGTTATCTTCGTCCTCCTGCGAATTGCCTCATTTGTGATTCAAAAACTAACGTATTTCAAATAAAAATTAATTAAACCTGCATGCTTCAGTGCTAAGTAATTGAAAACTTAATAACTAAAAATACAAACTCGTGACGAGTGACGCATGCGCATAATATTGCGCGGATACGTTGTGACGTCAGCGGCGGACAAGGAGGCGCGGGATTTTGCATCGCGATGTTTATGATGTAATTAAGTCTGTAAATAATGCAATAATAATAAGATTAGACAGAGGATGAGAATTTTTATTCTGTCGCCTAATTTGTGAAGAAGGCAGCCGAAGGGGGTTTATTAAGCAAAAATGGGCGAAAGCCCAGGCTTTCAGCAGCCATGAACTTTCTCAAGTTTTCCCACCTATTAAGTGGTTAGATGATGAAGGAAACATAATCATACGAAGCCAAATATGACTTCTATGAGGCTTTGCCCCTAAAAATATTAAGGCGAAAGAATATTACTATAATGAAGTTGAATTTAAGTTTACTTCTGATTCTCAATAATCATAAAAATGAAAAAAAAAACCTGCTCTGTAAAACTAATGATAACGTCGTGATCATATTTACAATGTTCGTGGAAGTCACGCCTTGTGCCGTGACGTAGTATCCACACGGTCATCACTCGAACATTATGTGGACGGTAACAAGCGACAAAGTGACAAGTGCCAACCCACACGATTTTCATTTTGAAAAATGACCTTTGTGAACTAATCACATTTCTTAAAAGGTTAAATACTTGAAATTTGAAATTTATAGTAGGTAGGTGGTAGGTAGGTTTTTGGTTTTTGGTATTTATGGTAGGTAGGTAGGTGGTTGGTCATATTTTTACAAAAGACATTGTAGAAAGAAAAAACGAGTGTGCTTTAGACCACACGACTGAAGTAAAACTTCACTAACTTATATCTCCCTCAATACTATTTCAATGAGAACAAAGGAATGGCGGCGCGGCGCGCGTACATCTGCCGGCGCTGTGTCGTGGCCGACCGCGCCGTCACGCGCGCCTCGTTCCCTTCGTCCCGCACTACCCCCTCCGTTCGCCTCACTTTTCGTAACGAATCCACCAGCTTACTCCCCAAGTCAAGCGTGCCTAAAGAAATTTTACTTAAAAAAACTTTCTTTTAAATAAATAAATAATCGTTTATTGACATAAATGCTTATACACGTAATGTAGAATTCTCAATTGAATTGAATTCTTAATTGAATTTTAAAAGCTAACAAACATCAGAATTTCACTGTCCGTCCGTCCGTCCGTCTACGCGTGATGTGTTCTCTGTCACAGGGTAAACTGTTTTTTCTTACTTGTCTTATTTAGTAAACAATCTTGTCATGTCTTTTTAATGCAATTCGTCAATAATAATTTTATTAAAAGACTTTATGATATATATGTCGATTCTCTTGTTCACGGACTAAACTTATTTTAAACATAGACAAATAACGCAATCTCTATGATTCTAAATTATCGCTCTGTTTTACTAATAGTGGATACAAGAAAGGGATGGCAACAATTTTAGTGCTGTCAAATTAGTCTGAATAAAAATGTCCATACAAGTTGTAAATTTTTGTGGGTTCACATCACAGAAATAGATAGAATGGCCAAGTGGGCAGGGCGCTCGTGCCAACACTCTGCACCATAGTGCAGGGCATTTTAAAGCCTTTTTCAGTACGCCTTATGACTTGTTTCTATATAAATACTGTAACAAAAACCCACAAAAATGCCTTATTGTGCTGTTTCTAACTGCATACATTTGATTAGTTAATTTTTAAAAATTGATGATGTCAATATGGGAGGCGTAGTTTGTTCGAAAGTTGAGGGGCTCGTAGCGAATCAAAGACTGCGCGGATTGTATGATCTGCAAGGTTAAGCTGCACTTGCCGCGGTCAGTCTGTGGATGGGTGACCGTTTTGTTACACATCGAGACCCTTCCGTGCCTCGGAGAGCACGTTAAGCTGTCGGTCCCGGTTGTCATACGAATATCTATGGCAGTCGTTACGGGTAGTCAGATGCCTGAAAGTCTGACAACTGGTCTAACCTCCGAATGTCAGTATTACCCAGTAACTGGGTTGCGGGGGTCTGATGGCAGTCATGGCAGTCGCTCCGTGTAAAATACTGATGTTCAGCCGTATCTGGCTAGACTGGAAGCCGACCCCAATATAATTGGGCTCGGAGGATGAGTATGATGATGAGTTTGTTCGAAAGTTGCCACGCATGAATCGCAAGTAAAATTGTGATTACAACCATTCTATATATTTCTGTGGTTCACATCTAGCTTATTACCGTCCATATTATCTGAAGCACGTGTTTAGTTAACTCATTTTATACGCCTATATCCGACATATTCCGGAATTGATAATGAGTCAGACTGATTGACACGCTAATATACAAGTTATGTTTGTTTATATTCAAGTGTTCTGGTAAACCGAAGTAACCTTTAGTTGACACGGTAGTTGCGTGATACTTTGTAGTATCATTATAAGGCCGACTCCACACGTTGCCTCCAACGTTGGTACCTACGATCGTTGACCCGTAAATTATGCCTAGCGTCCACACTTTGGAGATAATGTTAGTTTAGTCCCGTCAGAGCCAATGTAAAGGCATCTGAAATAAAAGTTGCACTGGGCACTTTAACATTATTGAGTGCTTAAGAGCTCAACTGTCAATTAAAATAACACAATAGGTAAACAATGGACGTCGTCTTTGAAAAAATATTTATTTCTAGAAATTCTGTAACTGTTGCGCCCATCCACGTGGATGACCTTTTCAAGACGCGGTGACCGTAGGAACAAACTCATTCGATGCACCTTGCTGCATGAATGCTGCGGAAAGACTGAGCAAACCGGAAACGTGTGGACGCATCGCGAACGTTGGCGCAAAATTCCTTTGATAAAACCGACACGCGACGGCCAACTGACAACCCTCGAGCCAACGCCATTTTCCCGATCCATACGTTGGCCGAATAGCGTTGGCGCGAACGTTCGGGCCAACATAGAGCCGGGGCAAGCATAATCATGACAAATACAGCCTCTTAGAAAGAAGACAGTTTAGGCCCGTCTGGTCCACGCTGGTATGGTGCAGGCATAGACCAGTAAGCCTCTAGACGCCGGTTAGCTGGACACCCCCGGTCACAACGCATATGCTCTACCACTGCATAACATACGTCCCTCCGCCAATTGGAACGTCACTCAGTCAGCGAGCGGCACCAATCATAAGGAATCATACCACCGAAATTTTGAGCCGGCCAATCATAACGCGCCGTCCGCCCCCCTGACCCCACCAACGTTTTACGACTGCGTTCGAATACAAAACTTTGTTTATGCGGAGTCTTGAAGCTTACTGGTCTGTGGGTGCAGGTTAGCGGATTGTGCGAAATACTCCTAAGAGGGGTTGTCAAACTTTCAGGGGGATGATTCTCGCGTCGTAGACATTATCTCGAACTCGACAAGATCGTAATATCGAAACAAGATGGCGAATGTCGATTGAAAATAAATATTAGTATTTTCAGAATGTCCCGTTAGAGACATGTCTACGCCTAGCGCTCTTAATACAAAGAGTGGTTCATAGCAGTTCACATTACCAGCGACATTTTTCGTAGTGACTTGAAATTAGAGATTATCTCGAATTAGACATTTATCTCTATAACGCAAGAATTGGGGAACGAATGTCATGAGTTTATAATTCGTTGTTTTATGACTCTTATGTCTTTGTCTGTGTCTGTGTGTCTATTACATGTCGCATGACACCAAAAATCAAATCAAACAGCTGACATTCTCAAAAAATGCCAGGTTAAGAGTACTTTAAACCGACGAGCATGCATGACGAGGTTAATGGACGTAGATGAAGCGAAAGAGGTGTGTCAGGATCGTAGCAGGTGGAAATCCATAGTCTCCGCCTACCCCAATGGGAAATAGGCGGGATAATATGTATGTATGACACCCAAGCGGAGTTGTGGAGGCATGTAATCACAGTCCACAGAGTCACAGTATATTTGCCTATATAAAATAATAACATATCAGTATCACACATACATACATGGCGATGATAATGTCACGGTTATGACAAGTGTGCTAATAAGGATATAAGTGATATTTATGATAGGTACCAACTAAACTAGGGTATGAGTATCAGTTTCATACTAAATAGGAATACAAATAATAATGTATCTTATAATGTAATATTATAACATTACATCACGCCTGTATTTCCCCGAAGGGGTAGGCAGAGGTGTATAGCACACCCACATTAATATAATATTATAACAATAAAAGGATGGAAAGCACCACAGCAACATCCGCTGCCACTGATGACTACACAGAAATAGATAGAATGGTTGTAATCACAATTTTACTTGCGATTCATGCGTGGCAACTTTCCGAACAAACTACGCCTTACATTTTGACGTAATTATTTAAAAAAAAAAAAAAAAACTAATTTACTTTACAGCTTTTGTTTCTGCAGTCAGAAACAGCACAATTAGGCATTTTTGCGGGTTTTTGTTACAGTATTTATAGAAACAAGTCATAAGGCGTGCTGAGAATGCCTTTGAATTATCCTGCGCTATGGTGCATGGTGCTGCCACGCGCACCCTGCCCACATGGCCATTCTATCTATTTCTGTGGATGACTATAAAATCTTCCACATCGATGAGTCAGACTTGTCTTACAAAAATTTTTGTAAGGCTAAGGATTTTGATTGAATATTACACTTAATCCAAAGACATTAAAATATTTAATCTCTTTGACTTAATCCTACTTCCTACTAATATCATAAACGTGAAAGTTTGTGAGGATGTATGGATGTGTGGATGTTTGTTACTGTTTCACGCAAAAACTACTGTATGGATTTTAATGAAATTTGGCATACAGATGGAACATAACCCAGTTTAACATATAGGCTACTTTTTATCCCGGAAAGATGAACAGTTCCCGAGAGATGCGTGATAAACGACATCCATGCGGGCGAAGTCGCGGGCATAGGCTAGTATATTATATGTATATTATAACACATAACATAACATCCCCCCTGGATTCCCCGAAGGGCTAGGCAGAGGTGTATATAGTACACCCACATTTCGCCAGTTATAAGTTCCATGTAATAGAGGGCCAGCCTGTTAATAAATCCAGATTATATATTATAATTATACTATTTATTTATTTATTTATATATTTATTTCCAAGAACATGGTACATCGAGGTCTTAAAGTTATAAATTATAATAGTCACACATATTCTACCGACAATAGGCGTGGATAATTGAATATATCATGATTGAATATTATTTTGATATGATATTCAATCAAAAACATGGAAATAGTGCCTAAATTACAAAAAAAAATCATTCTTTTGTAAAATTGGTCAAAACGGAATTCTGATGACTAAGCCATCGACATATTCTGTGTCTTCATAAATGGGTTTGTTGTATTTATAACGTATTTTTTTCTTGTTTTCACAGGTGGATGGACTTCAGGAGGCGGAGAAGGGCAAGAACTCACTAGGGACCACAAAGAAGGGCATCGGCCCGACATATTCCTCCAAGGCCACCCGCAATGGACTCCGGATAGGAGACCTACTCGGTGACTTCGCTATGTTCGAAGAGAAGTAAGTAGCTTAACTAAATCCTGCCTATTCCTTCTGTGGAGGAACGAGGTTTTATGTATTTCCAACACAAAAGATCATACAACCATCCAAACAAGCAGGGGCTTATTGCCTGGTGACCGACGGCCTTCGCTGCACGTTAAACTTTGATAGCGCGATTCATGATTTGTGACGTCATCCAGTGCATCAGTGGGTGTTCGCATATAGCGCGGTACATGGTATAATAAGATGTTTCACCAGGTATTCTCTTCCCGCAATGACAGCGCGATGCCTCCAAGCTACGTCACGATCAGTGCTGCCATTGATTGATATCTTCAATATACTTAAGGAGATTTTTGTTCATAATGAATATGAAATAAATTCCTAACTAGCCTAACTATTTGTTATCTCGTGTTATTCATCTAATTAGTCAATAAAGGAAACTATATTAAATTACTAGTTAAAAAGTGATTATTTATAGAAAAAATGAAAAAATGCATTTTGCTCGGGTAATTTATTTTCACAAAGTGGCAGCACATCAAACTGACAAGTGTCACGCTAACAGCCCGCTATTGGCTCCACGGCCGATGACGTAGTACGGAGGCAATCACGTGACCTAGCTGTCACGGGAAGAGACTACCTGGTGTTGTTATACCATGGCGCGGTAGATGTCGCTACACTGCAATCGGTCATGTACTTTCTTCTTAGTCTACCACAGAGCTAAATGATAATTAGCAACTATTCCCCATAGCTTCAACAGCCAGCGTAGTAATCATCACTACATAGTATAAAACAAACTCGCTTCCCGCTGTCTGTCCCAATGTATGCTTAAATCTTTAAAACTACGCAACGGATTTGGATGCGGTTTTTTTATAGATACGAGTGATTCAAGAGGAAAGTTTATATGTACATTCTGTAGATAGATAGAATTATACTTTATTGTACACACAGACCAGTAAGCCTCTAGACGCCTATTAGCCGGATACCCCCGGTCACAAAGCATATGCAGTAGCACTGCATATCTTACGCCCAGCCACCAATCGGGACGTCACTCCGTCAGCGAGCGGCACCAATCATATCACCGAACATTTGAGCCGACCAATCATAACGCGCCCCCCGCCCCCCGGTCGCCGCCAACATTTTACGACTGTGTTCTTATGAAAAACTTTGTTATGCGGCGTCTTGAGGCTTACTGGTCTGTAACGTATAAATAGTATATTTTCTGTAGTATATTTAGTAACAGCATTGCACCCGTGCGGAGCCGGGGCGGGTCGCTAGTGGAATAATACTTGTGCACAATTTGGCTAGCAACACAAAGTATTTATATATTCTGTATAATGAGTATAAAATGCTAATATAATCATAGAATACTATATAAACCAGTATTTATATCTTACGTGTATATCTGAAATGCAAATCATTCTACTCAACAACTACCTAGTACCTATATTGTACTCGTAGTGTGTTTAATAGCTTGTTTTGATAAGAATCTACACTGTATTTATCGTAATACCTTTTATATCAACACAAAACTAGCATTTACTCTTCTCATCCTCCGAGCCTTTTCCCAATTATATTGGGGTCGGCTTCCAGTCTAGCCAGATGCGGCTGAACATCAGTATTTTACACGAAGCGACTGCCATCAGACCCCCGCAACCCAGTTACTGGGTAATACTGACATTCGGAGGTTAGACCAGTTGTCAGACTTTCAGGCTTCTGACTACCCGTAACGACTGCCATAGATATTCGTATGACAACCGGGACCAACAGCTTAACGTGCTCTCCGAGGCACGGAGGGGTTTTGAGGTATAACGAAACGGTCACCCATCCACAGACTGACCGCGGCAAGTGCAGCTTAACCTTGCAGATCGTACAATCCGCGCAATCGTTGCTTTTACTCTTCTAAATAGTGATAAAACATTTGGGTCGGGCCAATGTTTTAGGTATATGGTTCAAATCCATCAAATGTGTAATTGAAGTAGGTTATAGGAAGGTAGGGTACCAGATCAATAAAAAACATTACCCTCTTCTGGGGCAGTCGGGTGAAAAGTGTTCCAGAGAAAATTACGGACATTTATTTTGTAGACATTTACGGGCATTTCATTCATAATGGAATTAGCGCTATTCCAAGTAAAACAAAACCGTTTAAAGGCCAACATACATCAGTCCAAGTCATACAAGAGATGTTTAAGGGCACCTGCAGAGTATTAAAGTTGTATTATACAACTTTAAGTATTAAGAAAAATCTATAGAACTGAATTAATACTTTGCGGATGCCTTTAAACATCTTTTGTTAGACTTAGAGATGTATATTGGCTTTTACTTTTACCTTTAAACTACTAAGGTGAATGCTACAGGGTAGCCCGTAAAATTCAAAATTTCAAAAATAAAAGAAATGTTTACTATCAAATTATCGATTTTCGAGCTTGTACAGCTTATAGAGCTTGGTTTATATTTTTTACGAGTATTATTCAGTAGATATATTGTTATTACTACCGCGAATCATATTTTGATTGATATACAACGTGAAACAAAGCTACAATTTGTAAAAAATGCAAGAAATTTTGCAAAAAGTGCAAGGATTTTGCAAGAAGAGTTTCGCGGGCTACCCTGTAGCATTCACCTTAACGGAACTTTTTATTCCGGGAAAACAAACAGTTTCCGATGCTCGATAAGTCTTATGATAAGCCGAATTATAGGCGAGCAAAACCGCGGGCAGTCTAGTTAAGAATATTTTCACTCTCAAACTATGTCATACAAAGCCTAAGGAACACTTTATAATTCGTTACAACTTGTTTCCAGATTCCGAACGCTAGCAGCCAACTACAAGCGTATGTTCCCTTCTTTAGAGGTAGACATTGATGCCGAACTTGGACGCTACCAGGAGTACGCCGCGAAGATCAGGCCAATGGTGCGGGACACTGTGTCTTATCTGCACAAGGCTATCGGGGAAGGCAGGAAGGTGCTGGTCGAAGGAGCTAATGCTGCTATGCTGGATATTGACTTTGGTAAGCACTTGTGGCAGGAACCGTCTCCTTTGAGCGAAAATTAATCATTATTTGACATTATTTTGAAATATCCGTCCGTGTGGTGCCGGACGCAAAGAATTTCACCACCCTATATCCTCTCATGGGAGTCAAAGGCGACTAACGGATTCATCAGAGGATGGGCAGCAGTGTCCTCTGAGTATTTAACCAACTAACTGCGATCGCCAACCCGCCTGCCAAGCGTGGCGATTATGGCATATCCCCCCTTTTTAGGGGAGGCCTATGTCCAGTAGTGGACGTTTTTCGGCTGAAATGATGATGATGATGATTTGACATTATTTTGAAATACCTATGTGTTTGCCTGACGCTCTGGGATACTGATTCTTATCTAAACAGGATATTACTTGTAATATTCCCAAAAGTGTCTTACAACCTATCAAATTTAAAAAAGTTACATTTGTGTCTTCCTTGATTTTCCAGAAAAAGTAACCGTAACAAAGTAACGTAAGAGTTATACCTGGTCTGGTACTTATATACTCCGTCAAAAAATAGATTAAATAGGTTATCACAAAACCTTATCTCCCTGTCTATTGTTAGTATACAACTACTATCTTTTATTATCATCCTTATCTTAATGTTTGTTCAGAGGGGTAAAAAGTTTTTATCCCGATACAAATACTAAGCGAAAAACAAGATTCCGTTATGTGTAGGTAGGTACAAAAAGAAATAAGTGTTTTCATTTGGGGTATTGCTGTAAAACTTGTTTTAAAAGGGCTAATCAATTAAATCTGTTGTTATATCTTATGTTAACTCATCGATGGAACAAAATACTAACCACCAATCGTATCTTTGATAAGGTATACTTGCAATTGTTTTAGAGAAACCGGCTTAACCAGAGCCATGTTGCATTGCAATTCGCCCAAGTAACACAACACCGTTTAAAGGTAGAATTAGAAGCTAATATACATCTCAAAGTCTTACAAAAGATGTTTAATGGCATCGGCAAAGTATTAAAGTTGTATATTAAGTATTGAGAAAATCTATAGTACAGCATTAATATTTTGCGGTTGCCATTAAACATCTTTTGTAAGACTTGGAGATGTATATAAGCTTTTACTTTTACCTTTAAACGGTTTTGGTATTACCTGGCCGTGAATATAATGTCTTTTCATCTCTCTAGTTCTTTTCCGAAGCTTAACATCTAGCATCTCGCTCCACAAAATAATGTTAGCTTTGTCTTTCAGTCTGTTATTAAACCCATACAAATAAAAGTATAGTGTTAATATTGCTATGAGTAAGCGTTAATCTAATCTTAATTGACATAATTAATCGCGTTGCAAGCACGTGCCTCGTTATGGACAGATAACTCCCAAGGTTCACTCGGTATAATAATGTTATGTCAATAGTGATAAGTGCATGCGGCCGGAATACTTACCTATAGGTACGGTCAAGATACTCCGCGGTGATACATTTTGTCGACAAAATCCCTTGAACGAATCCTGCTACATTACACGTAGCTACCGCGGCCATTGAGAATTAAGTGCAAGCGATTGTAGCCTAAGTGGTGGTTCACCTGAAAGATTTATGACTAGATATAGAGCACGGATGTTACGGAGGTGGTTTTATCGGAACCGAAATCGGAGTCGGGAGTTTTTAAATTTAGTTTGTCGGAGTTGGAACCGGAATCGGAGTCGGGAGTCGGAGGTGGTGGCAGAAGAGAGATGTGTAAGGGCAGGCCTGATAAAATAAATATATAATATTCAGTCAACCTCTTTAATTTATATTAAAAATAATAAACCTTCACCTACCTACCTAGTGAAAGAGAAATTGACGACCTCAGATTAATTAATTTTTTTATTGGTCTGTGTCGACGATGACAGAAAGCGCGTAGGAAGGAGGGTTCTCCGCGTGACATGCATAAACCTGTTCGTACACGTTGATCGCGGCCACCGCGCGATGCCACCGCTATCCGCTATGCTTCGACCGATTTAAAATTATCGGAGCCGAAGTCATAACCGGAGGTGTAATATCAAGTGCAGAAAGGCAGACACAGCGGGCGGGACGGAACGGAGGCGGTGCGTCGACCGAACGTGGATGGGGCGTGCATGTCACACAGCGGGCGGATCGCGCGTGGGACTAGACGGCGGCGGAATGACAGCGCCAGGAGAAAACGTTCCGCTGTCTGTGTGGACTACTCTACTACTCATCGTCATCATGCATTCTCATATAATACGACACCAGCGTATCGGTCGCGCACCGCCGGATGGAGTCCCTAGCGGGATTCTCCGCCACCCCGCCCGGTTAAGCTGTTAGGGTACCTATTTTGGGTACCAATTCTGCGAGAGTCCATTCGAAAAAAAAGGATCGATCGCGCCCGCCCGGCGGAGCGGCGGCTGATCAGTCACGCCGTCAAAACGCCCGGCAGGACATAGCTGTGTGCATTGTCTAATACAGTTCAGTACATAACACCGTGTGGTGTCGGACGTAAAGAATTGCACCACCCTATATCTTCTCATGGGTGTCGTAAAAGGCGACTAAGGGATTCACAAGAGGATAGGCAGCTACGTTCTCCGAGTATTTAACCAACTAACTGCAATCGCCAACCCGCCTGCCAAGCGCGGCGATTATGCCATTTCACCCCTCCCCATTGGGGGAGGCCTATGTCCAGCAGTGGACGTCTTTCGGCTGAAATGATGATGATGATGACATAACAACACAACAAGGCCCGCCGGCGATACGCTTCAATTCCGTTCCGCCCGCTGTATGTCTGCAGCTTTATTGTCTCTAAACTTCAAACTGATAATCAAAAATCGAAAAATGTTCGATCTGCATGCCATAAAAATGTTAGAATAATACATTATTTACCCCAATTAACAATTTTCCTTTACATTTCAGGCACATACCCATACGTGACGTCATCGAACTGCAGTATCGGCGGAGTGTGTACCGGGCTGGGCCTGCCTCCACTCGTGATCGGTGAAGTACTGGGTGTTGTGAAGGCGTACACAACGCGGGTCGGCGACGGACCCTTCCCTACCGAGTTGCATGATGTTAGTATTATCATAGAATAATAAATAATACTAACCTAACGAAGCGAATCTCTCTTGAAGTTACGCAAAGCCGAAAAAAAAAAACAAAGATGGCCCATAAATTAGGTATATAGAACGCGTCTCACTTTTAGTTTGCCTATGAAGTTAGGTATAATGCATAGATTTCATAAACAAGGGAGATATGCCTTCAATGCATAATAGGGTGTTTGACAGGTATTGCCAAAAATTATGAAAATTGTACACAACGTAGATTTTAGGTTGAAGATTAATTTTTAATAAGTTATGTTAATTTAAATATATTCTAAATATTTTATTTTTCTGTTTGAAATTTTGAATTTTTAATCTGTTGATCACGTGATACAAAACGTCTTGAGACCTGGCCTCCATTTTGGGTGACGTCATAGTCCTGTACGACGTAGGGCGAGCTAAATGTTGCCATGATCGTAAAAATAAAATATACCAGTTTTTGAACGAGTAGGTATATTATTAATAATTATATTCATGTTAATTGTTAATTTAGGTTCATTTTTATTTTATTGAGCCAGGTTATGTACTTTATAACTTACTAACAATTAAACTAATCAGCATTTGTAGGTAATTCGAACGTAATTTAAAAGCTTTTGTTTTGTATGTGCGTGATTCAAACACAAACTACAAAACGTTTTAGTCATGTCTCATGTGACAAAAAAAAACCGCGTTCCGATTTTTTACTTTTTGTCAAATTCGTACCTTTTTGTTAAGCGTGTAGTACTTTTATGGAAATTCCGGCAACACTGACCGGAACACTGACCGGAACTAGAACAGTGACGTAGGTTGACGATAATGTCACGTGACTTAGCGTTTTAGTGCGAAATTAAAAATGAGAATTTAAAATCTTGATTATTTAATTTTACAAGCATATTTTAGTAATTATTTGTTAATGAATGCTTTAATTGGATGTTTCGCTATCGTTTTACGTACATTTTAAAAAATTGTCAAACACCCTATTGTGCGTGTTTAGGTGACGCCGCTTTTCTTACTCATATTTTAAAATCACATAAACAAAAACACAGGGGGTGTGAGTGGGTAGGTCCCCCTCAATGTGGACCGATGACAAGGTGAAGGTCGCGGGAATCCGCTGGATGCGGAAAGTGTTGGACCGATCGTCGTGACGATGCTTGGGAAGGCCTATGTCCAGTAGTCGACGTTTCGGCTGAAATGATGATGATGAAACAAAAACAACGGGTAACGGCACCCACACTCATATTTTTTCACGCACTCCAAGAAGCTCAGCAACACTAGTAAACATACTGGAAAAAGTTGGTATGTAGGTGCTTTAATCTGTGGGGCGTTCCGTCGACGATGTGATCATTTTGCGCAAATCGGAAGTGTCAAGCGTTGTTCCTACTTGGCAAATCACCACTGTTTTATTTATCTACACATTGGGTGTCTCAGGCAGGAATTCGTCGCCGGGGTAGACCGAGGAAACGCTGACGGGATGATCTGGATATTTTTCTCAAGAATTGGCCGGAAGAAGCTACTGATAGGGATGTTTGGAAGAACATTGGAAGACTTGCCCAGCAGTGGGACAGTATAGGTTGAGAAAAAAAAAGTATGTGGGGTTGTCACAGCGGCAAAGATGAAATCAAAGTGCAAATTAAAATTACGTACGGAAACGCAGGCTGTAGGGGCAGGAGGGGGAGGGGTGTAAGAAAAGTGCGTGCGGTGGCTGGACCTTCTTGCAGAACATCGATCATACACCCCATAGACGCCTCATACAAGGCGACTGATGTCTGTCTACATATTATGAAATTTCACTAATATAAAACATCAAACCAATTTCGACCACATATGTGAGCCGTCAAAACTGCCGCGTTCCTGATTAGCCAATAGTCGCCTTGGTAGGGCCAATCGGATTGGAGTACCCCGCTTCAGCTAATTGACAGAATTTATTGTACGAACTATATTCAACACTAGGCGTCTATTGGGCTGTATGATCGATGTTGTAGAAGCATCATTTGTACGCATTTTAACCTTCGTCCGTCGCTCTCGGACCATAGGAGTGTCACTACCAAACTTGCCAGCTTATAATAATTCCTACTCTGTTTTCAGGAGACTGGCAGGCTTTTACAAGAGCGCGGCCACGAAGTTGGCGTCACTACAAGGAGAGTGCGGCGCTGCGGCTGGCTCGACCTCGTCGTTGTACGATACACTGCCATGGTCAATGGATACACCTCGTGAGTATTTACCTCATTTTCTCGTCTCGTAGTATAGAAAGAGTAGGACTGCCATTTGTAAAATGAGAGTCAGCTGCCATTTAAAAAAATCAAACAGGGTTTTACTCGGATTCATTATAAAAGCCAACCCAGATGCTCACCGGACACATAATAACATAACATCATGCCTGTATTTCCCCGAAGGGGTAGGCAGAGGTGTATTAGTACACCCACATTTCGCCAGTTATGTTATAGTCTCATGTAATAGGGGGCGAGCCTATTGTCATTGACCGGGCACAAATCCAGACTCCGGGCTGCTACTGAGAATTTCCTTATGAAAAAACCCAATAACACTTTGCCCGACCCGGGAATCGAACCCAGAACCCCACGCTCAGCAGTCGCGCTTGCAACCACTAGACCAACGAGGCAGTTTTTAGATAATAGGTAGGCGAAACAAGCTTAAGGCTCACCTGATGTTTTGCGATTATCTTTGCCCATGACAACTGCAATACCACCTAGGCTGTTGCCTAAATGGTACCGCAAGTCGGTTCGTCAAACTGAGACATGAAGATGGAAAATCAAAACCATTAAAACTGACAAATCTGGGGAAACCTGAACTCATAACCAGCCCATTACTGTCCCACTGGGCCTTAGTCTACCCCACAGGCCTAGTGCGGGTTGGCGGACTACACACCATCGAGTACTGTACGTGGGACACTCAGAAAGTTTTGCGAAACTAAAAAAAATTGTTCTATACGTACATATATTTTTATCAAATCTTTTCAAAGTACTTTCCACCAGCCTCTATACAAAGATTCATGCGCCTAAACCAGTTTTCAAAACACTTTTTCCAGTCCGCCGCAGACACCTCGTTTACAGCCTGCTCGAACGCAGCCAGCGCATCTTCCGGCGACGAAAATTGTATCCCTTTGAGCTGATTTTTTATTTTTGGGAATAAAAAGAAGTCACACGGTGCTAGATCAGGGCTGTAAGGAGGGTGACCCAGGAGTTTGACTGGCGTGCTGTCCAGGAAGTCCCTCGTTTTGAGTGCGGTGTGCGCAGGTGCATTGTCGTGGTGGAGCAGTAGCCCGCGGAGCCCTGTGTTTGGTCGCTTGTTGCTTATAACAGAGAAAACTTCTGGCAAACATTTGGTAGTATACCATTCGGCATTAATGCTTCTTTGATCCCGTAAGGGAATTGATACCAAGTGGCCAGTCAAATTAAAAAAGGTAGCGATCAAAATCTTACCCCCGCTTCTAGATCGCTTCACTTTGGTAGGCGTTGGCTCATTTTGAAACACCCAAACAGTCGACTGGCGCTTGGTTTCTGGGTCGTATTGATAAATCCAGGACTCATCACCTGTAACGATGTCGTAAACACGCCGAGACGAGCCTGCTTCAAATTTGTTAAGCATATCACGGCACCATTCCACCCGGGCCTGCTTCTGAGCATCGGTGAGGTTGTGCGGCACCCAGCGTGATACTATCCTCCTCACGCGAAGATGGCTGTGTAGAATCTCGTGAACGCTTCCCGATCCAATCTTCAATATGTGTTGAATCTCCTGATATGTAATTCGCCTATTGTCTTGGATTAAATTTTTCACTGCTAGCACGTTTTCTTCGGTAACAGCCGTCAAAGGGCGACCGCTTCTTTCGTCATCCCCCAAAGTTGGTCGACCGCGCTTGAATTCGTTATACCAACGATACACGGTTGCCTTGGAAGGGCCTTCATCCATGAATGCCATTTGAAGTATATCGTACGATTCATCCGGTTTCAGGCGACACTTGAAATCGTATAAAATCATAGCTCTAAAATGTTCCCGGCGCAGATCCATATTTCAGTGAGACACAATACTTTGAATTAACTCGCAAAAAATGTGGAGGGAAATTTTGAAATTGGAACTTACTTATTTTTACTTATAAATAATCATATTTTCGAAAAACATTATAACTGGCCAGTCTCCCATATATAAAAACTTTTTTTCGCAATACTTTCTGAGGGGCCTGGTATGGAGCACTCTCAAGTGTGCAGGTTTCCTCCTGATGTTTTTCTTCACCGTTAAAGCAAATGATATTTGACTCTGATCCACACATGAATCCGCAAAATCAGAGCTGCGGGCCGGGTCCGAACTCAGACCCTCCTGCGTGGAAGGCAGAAGAAAGTCGTCGTGTCCTATTAATCGAAGACCTCTACCATCTGTATAAGCTCTGAGAACATTGTCGGCAGTCCAGAACATGAGGAAGATGATCTATATAGACAACAAACCTTTTTTATTATTTCAGGATATGCCTCACAAAGATGGATATCCTAGACACGTTGCAGGAGATCAAGGTCGGCGTAGCATACAAGCTGAATGGAAAGAAGATCGAGTACTTCCCCTCGTCGATGACCGAGCTGAGCAGTGTTGAGGTAAAATATAATTTTTATATTTATTCTAAAGGTTCAAATTCGGTTACAAACATATAAGGTGGCTCAAAGAAATAAATAGGAAATTCTCATAAAGCACTTTCAGTTTGCGAACGGACTCAAGATTTACCAGGCTGCGCAAGCTAATAACTTTATTTCCCACTTGCTCGGGAATTGGTTAATTATTCAAAAAAAAGAATACATCAATCGGCTCTTTTCTGTACGCAACCAACGAAATAACAGGCCAGTAATATCCAACACGACAATAATAGAAATTGCTGGACAGATTTTATTTTTTAAATTATGCCACAGGTTTTTGGGTACAAAATATTTATCATTATAAAGGCTGAATGCGCTTTTTTTTTTTCAAAACTTTGAAAATAGAACAAGAACCGCGCTCGGACGAATTGGCGCGAATGTAAATTAGATACTGTTGAATTAATTTTTGTATACACAATACTAAATACGCGATAATATTGCGAATGAGAGAAAAGTACTATACTAGTCTCGGCCAAAATAGCAATTACCGGCCTCGTTTAGTTAAAAAGGACTCGGCTGGCGCCTTGTCCTTTTAAAATCACTTTGGAAGTACTCGGCTTCGCCTCGTACTTCCAATATTACTCGGCCGACAATTGCTTCATTTCAGGCCTCGACAGTAATGTACTGTTCCATAGAAACGCAGAAGGGTGATTGCTTCATTATTTGATGATATACAGTCACTGTCCTTCCCGGTGATACATTTTGTCGACAAAGTCCTTTGAACGAATCCTATCCTACGGCTGCCGTCGAAAAAGCGATTTTAACTTTAGTGGTGGTTCACCGGAAAGTTTGCTGATAGTACGCCCAAAACAAAGTCTGATATCGACTATTCTCGTCATTATCTAGGCTTATTGCTAAACAGAACAGTAAAATACATATTGATTTGGAAATCAATATGCCTCCAAAAATCCATGTTTTTAACACTAATTTTGACGCAACTTTGGGCGTAAATCAATAACATTTAGAGTATGAAAACTCTAAAGTAATTATCGAATAGGCATAGGTCATTTATTCAGAAGTTTAAATAACTTAATTTTGCATAGATGTATTGAGTCGTTTTATAATAAGAACCCCTTTCCCAAAAGACCGCTCAAAAGTTTTCACATGCCCGTTTTCGGTATTTCGGCATTTTCGCCGCACCGACCGCCGAGTTAAAACACAATTTAGCTGCACAAAATAAAAAAAATAAAAAGTAAAAGTTGTTCACAATAACCCTTTTTCGGATATCATTGTTATAGCTCTGTATTTTATAAGAATTTTTGGTCATACCAGGTCGAGTACATCACGTTGCCGGGGTGGGCATGCAGTATAGAGGACGTGCGGCAGTTGGACAAGCTGCCCGAACAGGCCCGGAATTACGTGAAGGCTATCGAGGACTTCCTACAAATGCCTGGTGAGTTGCATCAGTTTTGAGAAATATTGTTTATAGTGCCAACATCTTGGCTGTTCAGGTGGCCATAATTTAAACTGTATTAAAGTGTGGCCTCATGGTGACGCTCGATGCTCGTTTTCAGCGTCAAATTAGGTCACGTACAATTTTAAATTTCCGCCACATGAAAAAAAGTAGTGTCAAAACTAAATAAAATTTGGTTCTGACGCCTAGAAAAGCAGGGCGATATCGATGAAAATTTTACTTTTTTTGAGAACATAAACTTCGCACTATCACCTATAGTCCTAAAACTACGCTACTATCGCAATTCCGCGCGATTTTTGTTCGTGGCTTGACATTATCGCGCGTTTGCCAATTAGGACAACGCCTTACTGCGCGAACATCGCAAGTTTGTGTGAATTTTGTTCGTGCGAGCCCGCGATCAGGTGCCCTAAAAAGCACTCGCGCGATAATGTCATGTCACAAATAAAATGTGTGAACGGGATTCGCGCGAACAAAAAAAAAAAAAAAAGTATATAAGTATTATATCCATTGTCTAGTACCCATACCACAAGCTCTGCTTAGTTTGGGACTAGATGGTGCTGTGTAAAAATGTCCCAAAGATATTTATTTTTTATTTAACTTGCCATGGTCGCGTAGTCGCTTCGTATTATGACAACGCCTTAGAATCCATAATTCCGCGAACTGGTTGGACATTTTAAAACGTCAAATTGATCCAAACCCTTATGACATAAAGGTCATAAGTACGTAAAATCCCGTATTTTTTACCAGTATGTCGATTTAAATTGAAATTACAACAACATGAGACTTTCCACCTGCATGTCTCAGTTTGGAGAAAGCGACTTTCAATAATATTTAGGCAACAGCTTAAGTGGTGTTGCAGTTGTTATGGTCAAAGATAGCCTCTTAACATCAAGTGAGCAGTTAGCTAGTTTCGCCATCTAATCAAAAATTAGCTAGCGGAATTCTAGAGTCAACTTTAAAACAACCAATCAAAATTTATGTCAACGCGAGTGTGAAAATAATCAGTCGTGTTACTAAAAGCGACGCGACGCCGTGATCTGGAACAATTAAGATGGGTACAAAACGCGCAATATAACTGTGCCGCTGTTAAGTGAGAAACGGGTGGCTGTGCAGTAGTCAATTTTGCTACCAAATCAGTAGCGCGCATGCGCGGTAATGGCGGCAAGACTGATAGGTTGTTCATATGAATGGCAAGATGGCGGGGGACCGCATGTTCTCGCTGTCTCAGTCGTTCGTTACTTTTCGATGTATCCTTATGTCCTGCTCACGCTTATTACGCTACTGTACCTGCGCGGCCCTTCGCAAAGCCTGGTATCAGAGCGGCGCAGTTATAATACGCGTACTGTACCTACGTAAGCTCAGGAAGGTCATAGAAAAAAATATTTAATTGGAATAGCGTATTTTTTCGTAAAACATCCGTCCGTAAACTTTCTTCGATGACACTTGACAGCATTGCGTCTTCTTTTTTCTTTTAACCATAGGCCACTGCCAGCCTTCTAAAAGTGCCGTCTCTTGTAACGTAGTGATTATTTTCTGTGAGCATAGCGATCAGGAATAGAAAAGGAAAAAAAAAGGAAACAACAAAAGCTCATCACAATAAATAGATACTTTATTAATTTGACTATAGAAGTCACAGATAGAAGCGGTATGAAAAAATATAAATGAATTTATTTATGGCCAGAACAAAATGTTCTATATTGTTTATAGGAATGCTGTATCCTGGTTCTGGCAAAGTTACAATCACAACAATTCTAATAGTTGATTAATTGTCTGAATATTAGTCTAAAGACCTAAGATATTCATTATATCGTACACCAGAACAACATTCCTACAGATCTATGCCAATTATGATGTTGTTCTATAAATAAATAGTTGTGTACAGCATTGCCAGATTATTTTTGGCCTATGTTGCAGAAGGAACATTTTATTTCCTCTTCCTCATAGTTGTTAATTGTATATACTTATGCATGTATGCATACATACATACATAATGTATTTATGCAACATGTTATTTAAATAACTGATACCTATTAAGGGGTCATTGTACTCATCAGTATGAACAACTTTTACTATAGGACCAACCGTGAAATCGCGAAACAAAAATAAGCTGTTCCCTACATTTGTGTTCACATAAATCGACAAAATGTAGGGATCAGCTAATTTTTTTTCGCGATATCAGGGTCAGTCATAGTAAAATTTGTTCATAAATAATGAGTTCCGTGTGTTGCCGGACGTAAAGAATTGCAGCGCCTCTCTCTTCTCATGGGTGTCGTAAAAGGCGACTAAGGGATTCAACAGAGGATGGGCAGCAGCGTTCTCTGAGTATTTAAACAACCAACTGCGATCACCAACCCGCCTGCCAAGCATGGCGATTATGGCATATTCCCCCCCCCCCCTTTGGGGGAGGCCTTTTTCCAGCAGTGGACGTCTTTCGGCTGAAATGATGATGATGATGAGTACAATGACCCCCTAAGAGGGTTAGTATAAACTAAGAATAAGGTTGTATACCTGTTTTTAAATGTTTGTTTTTTTATTACAGTAAAATACATCGGCGTGGGCCAAGGCAGGGAGTCTATTATCAGCACGCACGAAGCTTAACGTCGGCGGTGCCGCCACCTAGTGTCACTTCTAATTGTAATGTTATTACTTTATAAGTAAGGTACGGGCTGCGAGGTACGTCTTTTGCGCTCACACAAGACTTGGTAGGTCACAGGTATACCTACGGAATACTGGTACAGTAGTACACATTTTATATGGCCCACCGATGTGCAGATTGCACAATTCAAATACACTGGAAATTGGTTAACCAATCAGAAAACACCATCGCTGCGCGCAAAAAGTCTCAGCCGCTACCCTGCCACTACAGTACAGAAGCGTGTGAGCGAAATAGAAAAGGTCGTCAAGGCAATCAATTTAACACCTTATGGGCATTGCTTAAGGTTGATTATATGTTTTTAATACTTCGGGTGTTTTCGTTGATCGTCTTTTCGTGTTTGCACGAAGATTGACGAAGCGCCTTTATTATTGTGTCTTACTGTAATTCAATATCTGGTTGGACTGGAAGATTACCACAAAACACATGAAAAAGGCTCGGATAGTAACCATTTGGGACTAGAAGCATAGTCAATCGCACGCGTGAATGTAAAAAACCGCCCTTATTTCTTACGTAATAAAGACGCTGTGAAGGTCAAACTGTTAGCACTGACGTGAGGTCTCGGCTGTACCACAGAATGCATGGAAAATACAAGATTAGATAATGTTTTTGAAGGTTTCTATAGTGTCACAAAAGAAATGGAATTATGTTCAGTAAATAGACAACCATTGAAAGAAAGCAGACACAGTTCAATTGTTTGGGAAACGTGTCCAAGATAAAGTGAGATAATGCTATGTGACAGAAAAGCTTTATTCTTGAATTGCAAAGCATAGATATATAAAAAATATAAGACATTTTGAAGTCATAGATTATGAAAAATCATAGACAATATTATCGAAGGAGTTTTGCCATTTAAAGAGCACCTTTATTATTAAAGTTTACATGTGTTTAAAAAAAAACGTATTTTTTGTGATGAGCGCAAAAGAGAATCTTTACCTCGATCGTAGCATCCCGCTGGCTTGTATACCCAACAGTTATTCAATATAACTGTCAATACATTTATAGTGAGGGCCCATAGATAAATCAATCTTTTTTTAATAGTTATGGCTTGCGTATCAATTGTCTGTCACAGTTGGAATTGCAGATATTTATGTAATATTTTGACAACAGTTTTTTTATGACATTAAACAATATTAAAAAAGCAAAACATTTGAGCCTTATGCTATAACAAATGGTTTTTATAAATGTTTTAACTAGTGCTCTTCGAAGCCCTGGCGTTATATTTTATACAGATTGTGATAACATGTCACGTATACAATTATAGGGGCGATTCTGCACTACTCCTATCCCACTTCGGATGGCGTAAGTAACTCTCGGAATAATCCGAAGAAAACCGAACGACGCTTCATACTAAACTATGAAATTCTACATCGAACCGATAATTTATCGAGTGTCAGATCAGAGTAGTAGCGAATAGCCCCCTATCGGATACATTTATTATTAAATAGCAGTATGCCTCCGTGTACTTAGTTTCAACTACATGAATAGAGTTTAATCGCAATAAAATTTTCCATGTTATTAAACTTAACACAGCTTAAGGCGGCTACTATTAATTTTCGCACTTTGTAAGAACGTTGCGATTATCTTCACCACTATTTTTTAACTACTAAAAAAGTTATGTCATACATGAAAAAAATATACGAGTCGAATTCAGAACCTCCTCCTTTTTTTCGTCGGTTAAAAATACATTAAGTAGGCTCAGCGCATCATAGTGAAAAAAAAAAGTAGATACCTAACTCGATCAAAATGTATAGATCAGCTGTTTGTTTGCAATTTTTTTTCAGAATGATGAGCAAAAACTACCCTTCGTTTTTTGGTAGGTACCTATATAAAAAATAGGTGTGGATACAGGCTTAGGTACTTCACTAATTATTACACCGTCATAACTTTTATTACAAGAAATATGATTCAGTATTGTACATTCAAACTATAGCGTATTGGGTGTTAGCAGAAAGATCGTTCAAGTATTACGTAAGTATCTTTCGTTGATTATAAAACCTGAGTGGGGTTAAACCCCTTTATGAAAATTTTACCCTCCCCTTTCCAATTAAAAGACGCAAATAGTTTGTTAAATAATAAAGATCATCTAATATTTCTCTCCGTACCTTTTTTCAGAAAAAGTAAAAAAAAACTAAGAAACCATCCCCTAAGATTGCTTACGTAATACTTTGATGCTCTCAGATTATCTTGCCTCTGTATTTCTCGAGCGATGTGTAATAGGCGGAATTATCATACATTTATCGTCTCAGAACTATGGAACTTATGTCGAAGTAATTAGAATTATATAAATGTTTATCGAAGAGGAATAGCTTGAGGTGTTCTTGATGAAGTTTGCGTAATTTGCGATGTAAGGTGTTTTCGAAAAATATACACTACGCAATCAATACCTCTCAGGCACCGCTGCGTATGCGCCGTTCAATAGAATTTGAACCTTCCCAGATCAAAAATAGAGTCTAAAAAGACTTAGCTTAGCTGCTTAAAGGTATTAAAGATTTTCTGGGTAAAAAACGTTCTAGCGGCGCCTGAGAGGATGATTTTGGTCATCGATGCTTGCGGCAAATGCACGTTGCATCGCAGTGCGGAAACTACCAGTAAAGTTGACTTCAAAATTCCGTGAACTAAATATCATAATTGCGAGTTTTAAAACTTTAACACAGTTAAGACCTAAGTGTGCACAGGCTTGGATCGATTCTAAAATTTAAAGTGCATTTTTTAAAGACTTAGACTTTGTCTTCACATATATTTGTGATTTGAGCCTCCTTGGGCTACGCTTGAACAAACGTGTGATATATATGTACAAAGTTCCGTGAACAAGGGGAAGATTAAAGAACGATTTCATGCAAAAAAAATCAAGTGTAGATAACATCATGAATAAGAAAAGAATAGAGAGAGAGTGTGGAAGAGTCTCTAAGCGTTTTCGTGTCAGAAAAAATATATAGTTATTTTGTTTATAATAAATTATACACTTTTAATCTGCGAAGGTTTCTAGGGGGGGCCGTGCCCCCCTGGCCCCTACCTGGCTACACCTATGAATATCAAACTAGTTGACGGAATAGTGGATTCTTCTTTAGAGTGAAATAAATTTGCTAATTTTAAAATAACGAATCAGCTATTATGTAATCTTAAAGTTTATATATTTCGCAGTGGATTTTAGTACAAAGAAATGTCTATGGTATTTATTGGTGGCGCATTGCCGAGTTTCCTTTTGCAGCAATAATAGGGTAATTATTGTATAAACAATCTGTTAGGTGCAGTAGCGACGTTGATGGCGGAGTTATATACTTGTGAAGTATTATTATAAAGACACCAAGGCTTAATTTTATTATTATTCCTAAAGTTTACTTATTATTTTTAGTTTACTTGTTCTAATGTGTAAATTCGCGTTCCAGGTTGGCAATACAACTTTTTAACATGTCTTACGTTAAAACACTGTAGAAATGCACGAAGTCATAAAATATCCTGGAACGATTTTGTTTTTTTTTTGTTTCATAAATTGACAGTGTCAGTTTTTTTTTTGCACAAATGAAATAGCAGTGCTGTTTAATAAAGATTTTTTTAGTGTTAATATTAATAAAATTTTGTTTGAAATCAATTATTTTTTACTAACTTTTTCATTAAGGGCTATTTTCAGCTTTCAGTAATCGTAAAAAGCGACATGAAAATTTAGAAACAATTTTACACATTTAATACAGTTTTACAAAAGCCCATTCCAAAGATCTTTTCAAATGAAATATTGTATGTACTTATTTAACGAATCATCGTTTTGCTTCAACATTCTGTGAGTCGTGTTTTTTTATGTGATATTGTGTATTTAATTACTACAAATAATTACATTAATACGACATAGATTATTATATTAATGTACTTATTTCATTACACTTAATATGCCAATAAAACGGTTTATTCTTTTATAAGTTTGTTTCAATCAAATATTGTATACATAAACATAACCAGCCCATTACTGTCCCACTGCTGGGCACGGGCCTCTTCTCAGTACGAGAAGGCTAAGGCCTTAGTGCACCACGGTGGCATAGTGCGGGTTGGCGGACTACACACACTATCGAGAACTGTATGCAGCACTCTCAGGTGTGCAGGTTTCCTCACGATGTTTTCCTTCACCGTTAAAGCAAGTGATAATCGAATATAAATCCGCACATGAATTCGAAAAGTCAGAGGTGCGGGCCGGGATCCAACTCACACCCTCCTGCATGTAAGGCAAGCGTTCAACCACTAGGCTATCACTGCTATTTGAATAAAAAAATCCATACAAGTTGTATATTTTTGTGGGTTCACAATTTCATGTCAAATAAATAGAATGGCCAAGTGGGCAGTGCGCGCGTGCCAACACTCTGCACCAAAGTGCAGGGCATTTCAAAGCCTTTCTCAGTACACTTGATGACTTGTTTCTGTAAATACTGTAACAAAAACCCGCAAAAATGCCTTATTGAGCTGTTTCTTACTGCAGAAACAAAAGCTGTAAAAAGTACATTTGATTTAAGTAAATTTTTAAAAATTAATGACTTCAATATGCGAGGCGTAGTTTGTTCGGAAGTTGCCACGCATGAATCGCAAATAAAATTGTGATTACAAACATTCTATCTATTTCTGTGGTCACGACTATGTTCCCGTATACAAGGGCGTGAGACGAGTAAAGGAAACTGACTAGTTGCAGTGTTGTATTATAAATGTGACATAATAGGGATAGAGACTCAAGGTGGTTTCAAACCGGCGAGGCGAGGATTGGGTGTGCGTCATCCCAGCGAAAAAGTGTCGAATTTCTTAATTCGAGATAAGTAAATCGTTAGTGTATGACGTCGTGTAATTGTGTATGAACATTTCAGATTTGTGTGTCCAACCCTTTTTGGGATATTCATCAAAAACGTTTTCCGCTGGAACGACGTCTTCCCAGCGAGACTTTTTTTTTCCAAAGGACGTAAGTAAAATAAAATAGTTACATGGATTAGACCAGCGGTACTCTAAGTGTGTTCCGCGGAACCCTAGGGTTCCGCGATACCCCTGTAGGGGTTCCGCAAGAATTTAGAAAAAAAAAACAAAACACCTCTCTCTGGTCACTGGTCGAACGTTTTGAATCCGCCCGCCGCGCGTATACTTGTGAGCGCGCAGTCCCTTTGATAAAAGCCGCCTCTGAATTAGACGCTATAGTTGTGAACAAGCGACTTTCGGCTCTATCTTCAAAAGCATAAAGTCGAGATTGTTTACAACGCATTTTTTTGTATTTATATTTTTATTTCCGCTTTTTGTTTATCAAAGGCGCCGACTCGAGTATTTTTGAGAATGTTCGAGTTCGAGTCTAGGACTAAGTATAAAAGCGCTATTATATAAAAAAAGTCGCGCCTCGTCAGTCAGTTGACGATTAGCGTTCGGAGCGATAAGTTCGTACCTACCTACTTACAAGCTGGCTAGCCTGCTGCCTTCTTGTAAGTTCTACTGCCCGCTGTATTCTGATTGTATCAGTTTTGTACATTTCTTCTTTGGACTAAACTTTGTCTCATAAACGCTGTAACGATTGTGCATTATTTTGACCCTACCATCCTGACGTGTAACATTATTAATAAAGAAGAATGGAACGTTGGCTTAAAGGTGTTAAACGTGTTGCAACGACATCTTCTAATGACGCTGAATGTTCAAAAGCAGTACGCGCGGAGAATACAGCAATTACCGATCCAGACGATGATGCCACGACGTCAAGCTCCACGGTTTCAAAGACGAAAAAAAGGAAGTATGATGAATCATATATCAGTTTCGGATTTGTTGATTCCAACGGCTCACCTCTCTGCATGTTATGTAGTAAACTGCTTCCTAATAGTTCCATGGCACCTGCCAAATTACGCAGACATTTAGAAACTGTACACCCCGAGTCTAAAGACAAGAATAAAGAATTTTTTGTTCGTAAAAAAGAACAGTTATTGGAAAGTCAAAAAAATATGATGCATGTAACACAAACTATCAATGAAAAGGCCACGGAGGCATCATATTTAGTTAGCTATCGCATTGCACAAGCAGGTGAAGCGCACACTATCGCTGAGAATTTAATAAAGCCATGTGTGTTAGACATAACAAAATGTATGCTCGATGAAAAATCTGCAAAGCATCTTTCTACTGTACCGCTATCAAACGATACTGTTTCACGGCGAATCCATGATCTGGCAAGCTACGTCAAACAAGAACTAGTTGCACGTCTACAAAAAACACGATTCGCCTTGCAAATGGATGAGTCAACTGATGTCACTGGTCTGGCTATCTTGCTGGTTATCGTGAGATATCCATATGAACGTTCTTTTGAAGAAGACATGCTTATGTGTTCACCGCTGCCCACAAACACTACCGGGGAAGAAATTTTTAATAAAATAAACATATTTTTTAAAGAAAATAATCTTAGTTGGAACGATTGCATTGACATTTGTACAGATGGGGCCAAGGCGATGACAGGTAAAACAGCAGGAGCAGTATCACGAATAAAAAGTAAAGCGCCTAATTGTAGTTCCAGCCATTGTATTCTGCATAGACAAGCACTTGCGATGAAGCAAATGCCGTCAAATCTAAAATTAGTTATGGATGAAGCGGTAAAAATAATTAATTTTATCAAATCACGACCACTACAATCCCGATTGTTCTCATTATTGTGTCAAGATTATGGCAGCAAACATAAAACACTGCTGCTCCATACAGAAGTGCGATGGCTGTCTCGGGGTAAAACTTTAACAAGGCTATTTGAACTTAGAGCCGAGTTACAAATGTTTCTTTCAGCAGATACAGTTTCTTTTAATTTGAAAGACCGTTTGTATGATAAAACTTGGTTGTTCCGATTGTCTTTTATGGCGGATATCTTTCAAAAACTGAACGAATTGAATTTATCATTGCAAGGTAAACAGACAACAGTGTTCCAGGCCTATAACAAAATAACTGCCTTCAAAAGAAAATTAGATTTTTGGATTATTTGCGTTGGTAAGAGAGAAATAGAAAGCTTTACGTCACTCAGTGAGTTTGTTAGCGATAACGACTCGGAAATGTTTCAAGATGATGTGTTTGAAGAATTGGTCCAATATCTCACTTCGATGCGCGCATCTTTTGTAAAGTATTTTCCCGAAGAACATAATACAAAAATGAAGCTGAATTCATGGATTCATAATCCTTTTTTACCCAACTTGCAAAAGCCCGAAAGTATGTCAAACGAGATATATGAATCTCTTTTAGAAATGTCATCAGACACAAGTATGGAGTCACTGTTCAAAACGACGCCTCTCAACGATTTTTGGTGCAGAATCCGTGATGAATATCCAATGCTTGGCAGAATGGCTCTGAATATTCTTCTCCCGTTCCCAACAACATATTTGTGCGAAACAGGATTCTCAACCTATGCAGCCACGAAAACAAAATATCGCAATAGACTGGACGCCGAACCTGATATGAGACTTCAAATGTCTTCTATCAAACCTGATATCAACCAATTGATGAAAAATAAAAAACAGTTTCATACCTCCCATTAGTTAAGATTTTTTCATTTTTAATATCTTCTATTATTGTACTTGGCATGTGGTTAAAGTAAGTAATAATTAGTAACTGTTACATTGTACTTTTATTATGCTTATATAATAAAGAATACACTTTTAAAAACTATTGTTTTATTGTAGGGTTCCGTCAAGTATTTTGCTTGTCAAAAGGGTTCCGTGACCAAAAAAGTTTGAGAACCGCTGGATTAGACTATAACGAAAGGTAAATGTGTATGCATAAATGAGATTTGTGTGTCTAAAGACTCCGAAGATATTCAAGTTTCCGCTGCGGTGACGTTTGGCTGATTGCTGGATATCATAAACGGTTAGGCGAATAGTTGTGACTTTTTTTACACATGTTGCGATTCTTTAGTGTGTAATGTTTGTGAAAACAGACTTCGAAAAAAAATTACCACTAGGAAGCTATAAAATTTAAAATGAAATCAGGTTATTAGGTCCTAGTACTGCGAATATGAGCTTCGAAGCCTAAATGTTAAAGTTTATTTGTACCTTATAAATGCTCACAATGTCATATTAAGTCTCATCGATGTACTGTAAGTAAATAATGAATTATGAACAAAATTGCTAGGTCTGGGCCACGATGTTGTTCGCCATTCGATTGGACGAGTTTACTATGGGTTGGCAAATTAAAAGGTATCCCATTCGTTAGTGTATTAGTTCAATTATCCATCTGTAAAATTGTAGCCCAATACACTTAATAATTAAAGAAATATAATCAAAAAACCAATGAGAAGCGCAATACAGAGTTAAACCAACCAAGTTTGAATGTGTACTAAAAAGCGGCCGCGCGATACATGGTGCTTACCTTCCCAAATTGTTAGCATACTTATTGTTATTGGTGTGGTACTTTGGTACAGGTGCGTACACAATAATTAGTAAAAATGAAAAACAACTGCAGTTTAATTAGTTTTATTTTCAAAAGTATCAATTTACTAATAATTATCAATTGTAGATATGTGTATGTATAGGTACTTAAAAACTCGTGCAAAAAAATCAACAACAACAAAATAATAAAAATCTACATACTAAAATCAACATAAAATATATAGAAAAGGTATTTTACAAAAAATAAGTATAGCTATTATTTTAATTAAATTACTTAATGTTTAAAATCACAGATCAGTTACAATAATTGACTCATTCATAAGCTTAGTAGGTATCTACATTAATGTAGGTTGTTATGTTTATTAAAATTAAAGATTATGTATATTATTCGTAACCAGCTCTACGTAGATAATAAATTAACTGCATGTGGGGATCGAACCGACAACATTTAGCGTGGTGTCAATAGAGAGGTGACCACCTTAACGACTATGCCACAAGTGCAGTGAAATTAATTGTAAATGTGAATAGACGAGAACATTAGCAGCTACAGTGAACCCTTGTTCATTGTTTACCTCTTTATTTTAGCCCACTGTCAACGTACGGGGTCCCATCGACTTTGGATGTATGTTGCCAAACATACGTTTATACTAGATCGACACAGATAGCATAAATAAAAACGCTAGGAAACACAACACGAGGTAGTTTTATGTTGAATCCGATATGAAGAACAAAGGAAGTAAGAAAAAAATTAAACTTAAGTTTTTAATAACTTTTTTCGCAATAAAACACAAAAATTCACTATGCTTGAGTGTCCGTTACAAAACAAAAACAAAATAATCATACAAATCACTAACTGTATGATTTTTTTGTTTTTACTTCTTCAAGTTAAACGGATGGACACACGGACGGAACCTGTAAAAAAAGAAATTCTAATCCATTTGTCTGTCAGAACTTTGTAAGTTCTAAACCAAGAATGTTAATTACCTACATGGAAATGTCACATAATACGTAAAACTTTAGCACCACAGTCGTGGTCTCTTTACAATATTATAATTTGTTCTTAGTGACCCCATGTCAATAACTGAATAGTACCTACTTATTTTGAAATAATTGAACTGATGACTGTGTAAAGTAAAATGAGAAAATAAAAACTAAAGAATTGTGTACGCACATGTACCAAAATAAAAACGGTACTATACTAACAATTTGGGAAGGTAAGCACTATGTATCGCGCGGCCGCTTTTTAGTACACATTCAAACTTGGTTGGTTTATCTCTGTATTGCGCTTCTCATTGGTTTTTTTTATTATATTTCTTTAATTATTAAGTGTATTGGGCTACAATTTTACAGATGGATAATTGAACTAATACACTAACGAATGGGATACCTTTTAATTTGCCAACCCATAGTAAACTCGTCCAATCGAATGGCGAACAACATCGTGGCCCAGACCTAGCAATTTTGTTCATAATTCATTATTTACTTACAGTACATCGATGAGACTTAACATGACATTGTGAGCATTTATAAGGTACAAATAAACTTTAACATTTAGGTTTCGGAGCTCATATTCGCAGTACTAGGACCTAATAACCTGATTTCATTTTAAAATTTATAGCTTCCTAGCGGTAATTTTTTTTCGAAGTCTGTTTTCACAAACATTACACACAAAAGAATCGCAACATGTGTAAAAAAAGTCACAACTATTCGCCTAACCGTTTATGATATCCAGCAATCAGCCAAACGTCACCGCAGCGGAAACTTGAATATCTTCGGAGTCTTTAGACACACAAATCTCATTTATGCATACACATTTACCTTTCGTTATAGTCTAATCCATGTAACTATTTTATTTTACTTACGTCCTTTGGAAAAAAAAAGTCTCGCTGGGAAGACGTCGTTCCAGCGGAAAACGTTTTTGATGAATATCCCAAAAAGGGTTGGACACACAAATCTGAAATGTTCATACACAATTACACGACGTCATACACTAACGATTTACTTATCTCGAATTAAGAAATTCGACACTTTTTCGCTGGGATGACGCACACGAGGATTGGATGGGATGGGTGTGAATTGAAATTTCGCTGACCCTTTCACACCGAAAGATGTACATCGCGAGGATAGCACGCGCCGGGATAGCACACGCCTGCTCGCGATGTACCGTTTTGCAATGTAATAAATACTCTATTCATGCAGGAATAAAGTTTAATGTTGTACCAACAAATATTTCAATTCTAGCCTCGCACATCTTCGCCTACCTTTCACACCAAAGATGGGCGTGACGTGAATTTAAATTTTGCTATACAAATTTCAATTCTCGCTCGGCCCATCCACGTCACGCCTCGGTGATGTGAAACCGCCTTTAGAGACAACCTTTGCTACGCCCTTCTAATGTACGGGAACTTAGTCGTGACCTATGGAGATGGCCAAAGATAATATAATCACTACTTTTTAGAGATGGCAACTAAATTCGAATATATCCAGTATCTGATTCTACATCATAAGTGCAACATTTATAGCATAACGTTCTCTCGCGTACTGTACCGCAACAGGTTGACCTTCAGACGGCAACCTGTTGGCGCCACCACCTGTTACCACGTTCAGGGCTACTATCGGTGGTGAAGAATGAACTTGAGTTTATAGCTTGTTAATGCACAGCTGTTGCAGATATAGGTAGTTCAAATTGTTAATTTTATCGTGACCACTGGCGGCTGTCCCTTAAATGCACTCGTGTGCTGCACAACCAGTTCATAAATTAATAATACCTTTTAAAAAGAAATGCAAATAGGTATCTAAAACATCAATATTACGCACCTACTTTATACTTACGAATAGTTATGAAGTAGTGTAGTATAACCATGGAGAAAAGAAGGGAGCGGAGGTGTTGCAAGGCAAAATCTCTTTAGAAAGAAGCGTCGCCTGAATGCGGGTGACAGGGGGACGAGGTACAGCAATGGCTCCACCTCACTATGGAAAATCCGCCCATTTTTTGTAAATCCATCTAGCGGTGAAATGAATTATTACAGCGTAACAGCACTAACAATTTTTCATTTTAGTTTGTCTACTCACCACTGTGGCGTACAAAGCACATTATTTTATTCCAGAACATTCTATGTGCGTTTTTGTGGTGAGAACATAACACTAATGAAATTGAATTTTACACAAATGACGTGGTCTTTAAAATGACTGATTAGAATTTGAAAAAAAGTAACGAAGTTGAAAAAGGTTAAAAGGGTATAATGTAAGGGTACCATATGGCACTTGCGGCTTGACCTTCAGATTACCAGTCCAGTATGAGTATTAAATAACGTCTAACTACACAACTTTTGTTTTACAACTTTACACAAAAGTACGTTAAAAACGTGCCATACATAGCGCCTAGCGCAATAAAGTATCCTCATGTAGATCACCTTGAAAATCACTCAAACCATCTTTTTAATTGTATAAACTGATTGCAAATACAACAAAAAAAAAATTGATTGACAAAATTATATATTTTATTATTTTTAACGCATTTATGCATGCGAAGCGAAATCTAACGATTTATTTAGTATTTATTTATTTATTCATACATGTATAAATTTTGCAATATCACTGTGCCCCACAAAACCGTGTTATCGGTATTTAAATAGTGGAAAAAAAAAGAAGAATCACTGTTTCTTAATAAGATATCGCTGACGTCACCCAAAGACTGGCGTACTGAGCCAGGAGTCTCAGGTTCGAATCCTGCTCGTGAGCGATTTTTTCTTTCCACTATTTAAATCATTAAAAATATATATTATAAGAAATTAGTAGAAATACCTACTTATACAAATATCCAATCTTATTCTTAGTTTATTTTTTCTCTGGGATCATTGTACTCATCATTATGAACAACTTTTACTATGGGAACAACCCTGAAACCGAAAAAAATATCAGCGGTTCCCTACATTTGTGTTCACATAAATCGACATAATTATAGGGAACAGCAGATTTTTTCGAGATTTCAGGGTTGATTCCACTGTAAAATGTGTTCATAATGATGAGTACAATGATCCCAGAGAAAAAATAAACTAAGAATAAGATTGGATATTTGTATAAGTAGGTATTTCTACTAATTTCTTATAATATATATTTTTAATGATTTAAATAGTGGAAAGAAAAAATCGCTCACGAGCAGGATTCGAACCTGAGACTCCTGGCTCAGTACGCCAGTCTTTGGGTGACGTCAGCGATATCTTATTAAGAAACAGTGATTCTTCTTTTTTTTTCCACTATTTAAATACCGATAACACGGTTTTGTGGGGCACAGTGATATTGCAAAATTTATACATGTATGAATAAATAAATAAATACTAAATAAATCGTTAGATTTCGCTTCGCATGCATAAATGCGTTAAAAATAATAAAATATATAATTTTGTCAATCAATTTTTTTTTTGTTGTATTTGCAATCAGTTTATACAATTAAAAAGATGGTTTGAGTGATTTTCAAGGTGATCTACATGAGGATACTTTATTGCGCTAGGCGCTATGTATGGCACGTTTTTAACGTACTTTTGTGTAAAGTTGTAAAACAAAAGTTGTGTAGTTAGACGTTATTTAATACTCATACTGGACTGGTAATCTGAAGGTCAAGCCGCAAGTGCCATATGGTACCCTTACATTATACCCTTTTAACCTTTTTCAACTTCGTTACTTTTTTTCAAATTCTAATCAGTCATTTTAAAGACCACGTCATTTGTGTAAAATTCAATTTCATTAGTGTTATGTTCTCACCACAAAAACGCACATAGAATGTTCTGGAATAAAATAATGTGCTTTGTACGCCACAGTGGTGAGTAGACAAACTAAAATGAAAAATTGTTAGTGCTGTTACGCTGTAATAATTCATTTCGCATCATATGATGAGTACAATGACCCCTTAAGAGGTTTAGTATAAGCTAAGAATTAGGTTGTATATAGAAATATAATAAAAAGTATGTTACATTCTGTTCATAAAAAAATTTTACCTAATGTTATTTTTTTTTTATTAATTAAAGTATTCAATACATTTTTGCTGAAATAATGCTACGTAATATTTGGAATTTTTGGATTATGATATATCAAGATTGCAGTTAACTATTGTCATAAAAACTTATTGGATACAAATTGAATAAAAAAAAACTAAATGTGTGCTGGGACACATAGTACAAGTGAAACTTCAACGGACAAGTGGAAAAACGAATCGCAACGGACAAGTGGAAAAACGAATGGCAACTGACAAGTGGAAAAACGAATCGCAACAAAATTTTAAGTTGAAGTTTTACGGGCAGGTTTTCAAATTGAATAAGTACATTAACAATCAGCCCGTAAAACTTCAAGTTAAAATTTTGTTGTGATTCGTTTTTCCATTTGTCAGTTGCCATTCGTTTTTCCACTTGTCCGTTGCGATTCGTTTTTCCACTTGTCCGTTGAAGTTTCACTTCTACTATGTGTCCCAGCACACATTTCGTTTTTTTTTCGCAGTTTTACTGCAAATTATGTTTTGGTTAGGTTAGGTACATTTTAAGTGATTTTAATGAATGCATTTTTTATTTAAACATATTTTATTTTATCAAACAAAAAAACTGAATTAAATCCGGAACCAAAAAAAACATCCATTTTTCTTTCTCTCCCTCCGCCGCTATATATCGTCTACCCCCTCCACGCGGCCGTAACGCTTTTTCGTGAGAGAAAAATCCTAATATATAGAAGAAGATATATATATCTATCTTCTATATATAGAATTTTCACCATCATCATCATCATCATCAGCCTTTCAATCCCTCCGCCGCTGCCGTCTCTCGCCAAGCGATATATTGTCTACCCCCTCCATGCGGCCGTAACGTTTTTTCGTGACTAAAAATTCCTAATACCCCCCGTCTATACAGAAGTTTCACTTCAAAAAACGTATCCAAGGTTCCTTGTTTTTATTTCTCACTTAGATACCTTAGAATCACCATCGCCCGCTTCATTCAAGACCTTGTTATGTATTTTTGTTTTATAAAATCATGGTTATGAATGTTGTCCAGCTAGAAAATCATTAGTGTCCTACACATTTCATTCGCGATTAAAGAATTTCATTTGTGTAAAAACTTATTCATTCGTGTTTCTATTTTTTTGGATTTCTTCTATTTTTAACAAGATGCGCCCTGTATTTTTACATAGTATGTGTATAACTTCATTATAGCAAACGTTAAATACCATCAGATAACAATAAAACGGGGGTTTACAAAAATCGTCAAAAATGTGTCATTTTAATTCGAAACATGAAATCGACCCTATTACTGACCATTCACCGATAGATGGCCTGATGGCCTATTTTTCTTATTTTAAATTGCTCTTATTTCATGTAATTATGTAATTTATCTATGAAATAACTAACATTTTAGAATTTAAAATGAATTAAAACAATGTGTTTATTATTTTCGTCATAATATGCATTGATAATGTAAAAACATGTTATCGGTGAGAAGTGATTAGTATGCATCTTTTCGGCGACAGATGTCCCGAGCAACAATTTGGCGAAGAAACGAGAAAATGCATGTTTTAAAATTGAAAATATAAATATATGTGACTTACACATAAAATGTTATACCATCAATATGTTTTAGTTTTGATCCTGAACAATTTTTACATCCAACAACAGCGCACTTCATTGTTAAAACAAGAAAAATATTCAAAATCCTCTCAAAATCTATTTAAATCGAAGAGAACCGAACGCAGTGATGATTCACTTGAAATTAAGCTTTGCGGCTCCGCCCACTGTGACGTCATGACCAAATTGAAGGCGCATGACCAAATTGCCTTGCAGCACCTCCGCTCCCTTCTTTTCTCCATGAGTATAACAGACTGGTTTCCGTAACTCCACGTCTTAGCGCGTTCTAGTTATGAAATAACGACAAATCAATTAAATCTGAGGTTAAAACTTATTTTCGGTCGAATCAAGACAGCAATTCGCCCCTTGTCCCCCGGCAACGTTTTACGATTGTATTTTTATCTTCATGCGAAACTTTCTTTATGTGACGTCTATTCATCTACTGGTCTGTGGTCTGTGGCTTAAAATAAAATTTGTTTAGTGCCTTGGAGGAAGTACGGTCGACCGCACGTCGGTGGTAACACTTTGACATTAGCAGCATCTTTATTTCATAAGCAGTAAGGGCGGTTTTCGAATTGACGTGTTACCACTGTCATGCAGTCGACTGTACTAGCTGACACCAATAATAATAGTTTATCGGTAGTCTAGCGGTGCAGGTTAAATTGATTAATGGGTTTCTGAAAGGGAAATCAAAGAATTTATTTAAACTTCATGCAACAATGTTCAATATGCATGTCATGCCGAGGCCAATATTCGTCGAAGGGTCGGCACTCGAAGTTGTAACAAAATACGTCTACCTAGGGCAGGCAATTCAGTTTGGTAGACACAACTTCGAGAAAGAAGCCAACAGAAGGATCCGTTTGGGCTGGGCAGCATTTGGCAAACTTCGCGCAGTCTTCTCGTCGCCTATACCGCAAAGTTTGAAGACAAAGGTCTTCAACCAGTGCGTTCTGCCTGTCATGACTTACGGTGCCGAGACGTGGACACTGACAGTTGGGCTAGTCCACAAGTTCAAAGTCGCTCAGCGATCTATGGAGCGAGCTATGCTTGGAGTTTCTTTGAAGGATAAAATTCGTAACGAGATTATCCGGAGAAGAACCGGAGTGACCGACATAGCTTGTAGGATCAGTAAGCTGAAGCGGCAGTGGGCTGGCCATGTCTGTCGAAGGACTGATGGCCGCTGGAGCAGACAAGTCCTTGAGTGGAGACCGCGAATCGGCAAACGCAGCGTAGGGCGCCCCCCTGCCAGGTGGACCGACGACCTAAAGAACGTGGCTGGGGGGGACTGGATGCGGAAGGCAGAGGACCGAGTGTTGTGGCGCAACTTGGGAGAGGCCTATGTCCAGCAGTGGACTGCGATAGGCTGAGTTGATTGAACAATGTTCATAGCCGGACTTAATGGCCCTCTGTTGGGCACGGGCCTCTTCTCAGAATGAGGAGGATTCAGGCCTTAGTCCATCACGCTGGCCTAGTGCAGGTTAGCGGACTACACACACCATCGAGCACTGTGTATGGATCACTCTCAGGTGTGCAGGTTTCCTCGCGATGTTTGCCTTCACCGTTATAGCAAGTGAAAAATTGTTAAATTGATCTTATCTCATGAAAATAAAGTTCATTATTGTGCGACTTGTCAGTTTCATCATCATAATTTCAGCGGAAAGACGTCCTCTGCTGGACGTTATAGGTCTCGGATCAAAAGGTGGGATATGCCATAATCGCAGTTGGTTGAATAAGTACTCAGATAGCACTGCTGCCCATACTGTGATGAACCCCTTAGTCGCCTTTAAAGACACCCACGAGAAGAGATGAGGGGTCAGTTTATTATCTGAAATGTATAAAACTAACTTGTATACCTCTCATTCCACCCTAAAACTCAGTAGGTATTATATCTTCCGATCTACACATCTAGATATGCAATGAAAAATACATGTTGTATCGCAATACGTGTCTTTATTTCATATTATTAAATAACTACTTCAGTCGAATAGGTAAATTATATGTAGTTACATTATATTTACACTTTACACATTATATTTGATCACCTGTACACAGTAGGTATATACACAACAATACCTAATACCATGGTATAAAAAGATGTTTCACCAGGTATTCTCTTCCCGCGATGCCTCGAAGCTACGTCACGATCAGTGTTGCCATTGATTGATATCTTCAATATATTTAGGGAGATTTATGTACATAGTGAAATATAATAAATTCCTAAATAGCCTATTTGTTATCTCGTGTTATTCATCTAATTAGATAATTTAAAAAAGCAGCACATCAAACTGACAAGTGTCACGCTAACAGCCCGCTATTGGCTCCACGGCCGATGACGTAGTACGGAGGCAATCACGTGACCTAGCTGTCACGGGAAGAGACTACCTGGTGAAATATCTTATTACACCATGCCTAATACATTGTAATCTCGGTAGTTTTTTTACAATTTTACATTAAATTGTGACATTTTTGTTATGCCTTTAAGCTGATTAAATTATGAGATGGTTCTCATGTCTTTGACTTACTGCAAGAACCCATTATAACGTTGTCACATATTTCGTCACAACAAAGTACCTCACTAACATTTTTGTAAGAATTTGATAAAAAAGAAGAACCATGGAGTTTCTTGTACGTTCTTCTCCATAGGAATCTACATTTTGGAACGCGGCGCCGGCGCAGTAGCTTTTAGATATTCCAAAAGTAAAAGTTCAGTAAATAGTCTAATTGAAATAAACACTTTGACATGAAAAATGTTCGACAATTGTTAAGTTCTTGCAGTAACCCGATGATGTATTATAATAAATAAGTGGCTTAAGTCCGCTACCAGCAGCAAAACCGTTAACATTAAGGGATACTCAATTATTAGTTCAAATGTCAGGAAAAAGATGTCAAGAACTAATCCTAATTACATGTAAGACCTGTGTCAACTTTTATGCGAATAAATGAATTTGAATTAAATTATTATTTTCATTTGGGACAAACTCTAATTTATGAAGAAAATACTAAGTTTCCCTTAACGTCAGGGGTTTGTTGGTGTGTGGTATTTAATAATTATACAACGCCTCAATTTACTCTCAGCGTAGACCAACAACTTATACATGTAACAAAAACCCTGTTGTTCCTGTGAGGTACGTTATCAGAATCGATATTCATACGTGAGCACAAGTCATTTGGAAAAACTCTTCAATAATAATAATAAAATCTATCTATCTATAATCACTTTAAATTCACAATTAATAATGATTTAATATTTAATTTTATTATTTATATTAAAAAGTTTTTCCAAATGAGTTGTGTCCTTACGAATGAATATTGATTCCGATAACGTAGCTCACAGGAACAACAGGGTTTTTGTTACATATTGTATAAGTCACTTTACGAATCATTACTCCATTGGCCCAGAACATCATATTAAGTGTTATAATCAGCAACAAAACAGGGCAGTCAGGGGCCTTACTCCCGACTAGTTCGAGCTTCGAAGCAAATCGAGCTAATATCAATTCCTAGAGGAATGCAGTACGAATTGACACTAACTCGAATTCAAATTCGATTGATACAGCAGTATCCAGTCGGGAGTAAGGCCCCAGCTGGCGTAGCATGACCACTGTAGACAAGAGATTTGTCTACGGAAGAATAGATAAAACTACATATACAATGTGTATCAGAAATGCGTGGTCATATTTGAAGAGCTCATTCAGGGCATAGCATAGAACAACTACTAGTATGGGACCAACCCTGAAATCCCCTACCCCTGAACCCTACTAACGGCCAAAATTAATATCCAATCTATCCACGATTACTGGAGATAGAAATTTGACATATTTTGTATGGAGCTTATGTCAAATTTCTATCTCTAGTAGGGTAAATCGTGGATAGATTGGATATTAATTTTGGCCGTTAGTAGGGTTCAGGGGTAGGGGATTTCAGGGTTGGTCCCATACTAGTAGTTGTTCTATGCTATGCCCTGAATGAGCTCTTCAGTTAATCATCGATGTCGCTCGACAAACTGTAAGGATCAGCTGTTTTTTGTTTTCGCGATTTCAGGGTTGGTCCCATAGTAAAAGTTGTTCGATAGCATCCCCTGAATAAGCTCTTTAAATATGACCGTGCATTTCTGATACACGTTGTATAATTAAAAAAAAAAGTTTTGAGATCGAACCCCGCTGCTGCCCAGCTAACATTATGAATTATAAAATATTATTTTTGGTTTTTGTAGTACACAATAATTGAAAACGTTACGAGCTACATTCAACAAGTTAGTAAACTTTTAAATAACTACTAATGAAACTTTGTTTATCAAATAAATGGCGTTATGGCGTTAATGTATGGAACTTTAACTGTCATTTTGTCTATTCTTTCGTAGACAAAACGCTTGTCTACAGTGGTCATGCTACGCCTGCTGGGGCCTTACTCCCGACTGGATACTGCTGTATCAATCGAATTTGAATTCGAGTTAGTGTCAATTCGTACTGCATTCCTCTAGGACATCACTCACACAGACGCACGCTTCAACAAGAACCTAAGCGGACGTCGCAGTGCTGTCAATGCAAACACCCGCTTAGGGGCCACTACATGGGGCACTCCGAGTTCCGACCTGCTAATGTACTGAAACTAACCATAATTACCAAATAGAGTTTTTAAATATTTTTATTTGGTTTAAAGTGAATGCTACAGGGTAGCCCGCGAAATTCAAAATTTTTGGCGATTTTAGCTAATTGTAGCTTTATTTCGCATTGTATATATGTCAAAATATGATTGGCGGAAATAATAACAATAAATCTACGGAATAATACTCATGTAAAATATTAACCTAGCTCTATAAGCTGTACTAGCTCGATGATATTAATTTACGATTAAATTATCGATTTTCGAGCTTGTAGATCTTGTAGAGCTAGGTTAATATTTTTTATGAGTATTATTCCTTAGATTTATTGTTATTATTTCCGCCAATCATATTTTAACCGATATAAATAAAAAATATTCCAATCGATTCTCCTCGTGATTCTGAATAAACCAGTTTCTCAAATTACATAAACAAAAAGTAACGTTCTATTGTAAATTGAATTCAGTATACTTGGGCGTCCACATAAGCCAATGGAGTAATGCCAATTTGAAACAATTTGTTACCTATTACCTAGCCTAAGGATTGTTAAACTTCTGGATTTATCTAGAATTTAAATACAAAGAGAACTCGCACTTGGCCGGTTTTTATACATGCTGAAATTTGAATCGCTTATTTCCCGAAACGGGGTCGTTGTACTCATCATTATGAACAACGATTTAAGTGAACACAAATGTAGGGGCCAAACGATTTTTTTTCGCGATTTTAGTGTTGGTCCTATAGTAAAAGTTGTTCATAATGATGAGTACAATGACCCCTTTTCGGGAAAAAAGCGATTTAAATTTCAGCATGTATATCTTGGGCTGTTTTTGCTGGTTAATACCCACATTACGATCAGTTTGGTATCATTGGTGTCGATTCTCTTATTCACGAACTAAATTTATTTTAAACTATCGCTCTCTTTTACTAATAGTAGATACAAGAAAGGGATGGCAACAATTTTAGAACTGTCAAATTAGTCTGAATTTAGATTTCCATACAAGTTTAGTCGTGATCTCGTAACGTGCCCACTAAAATACTAAGAAATGTAACACGTAAACTAAATTGAAAGCACTAAAATTGTTGCCATCCCTTTCTTGTATCTATTATTAGTAAAAGAGAGCGATAGTTTGAAATAAGTTTAGTTCGTGAACAAGAGAATCGACTTCATTAACAATTTTTTGTCAATTTGTGGGTTGGATCATTTCGGCATAACTGGGCGTTGTCTTTAAGGGGAATTTAGCAGCCAAGTGGCGCCCCCATCAGTAAAAAAAATATTACTTGCTGAGTTCATCATTTATCGAAAATTCGTTTTTAACAATTGAAGTGCAGGTACTGTACTTTAATCAGAAACTAAAAAATTAAAAAACTAGTTTTTCGCACATTTGCTATCCACAACTACAGCGAACTATATTTTACAGAGTTAATTGTTTCTGATTAAACTACACGATAAAAGTTCAAATTGTTTTTATTATTGTGATCTTGTCTAATGGTGAATGTCTTATGAGACAAGATCACAAGAATAAAAACAATTTGAACTATTGTCGTGTTAAACAACTCAAGAGATTAATGACTAAATTGTTGGTAAGATTGTTTGAAAATTCACCCACCTGTACTTCAATCGTTAAAAATTTATTTTCGATAAATGATGTATTCAGCGAGTAATAATTGTTTTACTGACGCTACATTTTTTTTTTTTTTTTAAATGAACGACTAACCCCGTTAAAGTTTCCGAAAGGCAGATCAACGCAAAAATTAAGTAATCAGCTGTCAAATCTCAGGTCAAGCGATGGGATTGGTTGTTAACATTTTTGCCAGCCAATCACAGGAGCTGACATTAGATTTGACAACAGATCAAATTGATCAGCCTTCCAGAAACTGGGGATATCTCTTCCTTCCTTAAAGATTAATCAAATCTATCATCAGTAACAGCCAAAATTAATATCCAATCTATCCACGATTTACCCTACTAGAGATAGAAATTTGCCATATTTTGTATGAAGCTTATGTCACAAAGGCAGCGTAGGGCGCCCCCTTGCCAGGTGGACCGACGACCTAAAGAACGTGGCTGGGGGGGACTGGATGCGGAAGGCAGAGGACCGAGTGTTGTGGCGCAACTTGGGAGAGGCCTATGTCCAGCAGTGGACTGCGATACATAACCAGCCCATTACTGTCCCACTGCTGGGCACGGGCCTCTTCTCAGTATGAGAAGGCTGAGGCCTTAGTCCACCACGCTGGCCTAGTGCGGGTTGGCGGACTACACACACCATTGAGAACTGTATGGAGCACTCTCAGGTGTGCAGGTTTCCTCACGATGTTTTTCCTTCACCGTTAGTGACTGCGATAGGCTGAGTTGATTGTTGATTATGTCAAATTCCTATCTCTAGTAGGGCAAATCGTGGATAGATTGTATATTAATTTTGGCCCTAAATCTGTTGTAAAATCCGCTGCCGGCCGCCGAATTGTGTAACTCACTTGCGATCGATTTTTCTTGAATTCTATGTCGATTTCTCTGTACGTTTTGACAATCCGTCTTATGGACAAGTATGCACCGCGCAATGAATATTGCTGTAATGTCATTGTTAATGCGTTACACAATCAGCGCACGGAATACAAATCAGTTTTGTATGAGGTAGGTTCAGGGAGGTATGTGTTAATCAACATAGAATATACACAAAATTGTTTTATTACTAAGCGTATTTGCACAAATATTCACGATATTGTGCTAATACGAAATAAACTTTTCAACACACTTGCTCGTAAAGTGGCTCTTATTGCATCGCTTTTAGGTTCATAATGTGGCTTATAACGCACGCTGCTTTTTCTACTACTATTATAAAATTGTTAAATGTCAGTTGTCTGTTTGTTTGTTTGTTTGTTCCAGCATCACGATAAAACTACTGGACCGATTTTGTTGAAACTGTTTGTGACTAAAAACTTATGATTTGACTTAAAAACTGGTATGTATTTTACCTTGCTACGATGACGGGAACCGGTGATTTTTAATTATATTTTTCTACAAAATTTTGCATACATTAAGGCGCTCATATCCAGCTGTCATTCGCACGCATGCGTTCTAGTGCGCGGCTCCATAGACAAAATACGGTTGCTAAAGAAATTGCATTAAAAACTTTTTGGTCGAGCCGAATTGTACTGGGTAGAAAAAAAAATCCTGTCGTATGTTGGTGATGCCGTCTTGGAAATGCACTCTTTTGAGCCAACCGAAAATCGGAATCTTTCGACTTACGAACAAGGACCGGAAGCTACCTCTAAATTGCGATTTCTCAATTTTTTAGTATGAAAAGCAATAAAATTATGTTAGAAGTACCTAAACGTTGTTATATTGTATCCATCTTAATATACGAATAAGCATAATGTTATCTTGGTGTAACTAAAAAAATACTATTATCAGTCTACAATTTTTAATTACCTTCTTCTTCTTATCTTATCTTCTTCTTCTTGATCTTAACTATTATAAAATTGTAAATGTCTGTTTGTTTGTTCGAGCATCACGCTAAAACTACTGGACCAATTTTGATGAAACTTTTTTTGTTTGAAAACTGATGATCCGACTTAAAAACTGGTATGAGTTTTGAGAAAGAAAGAAAGAAAGAAAACACTAAATTCGTAATTCCTTCGCACGAGCGAATAGTAATGGATGAATGATGAAAAAACACAAAGAGTGTGAGTGTGAGGGTGCGGGTGAGGGTGAGTGTGAGGGTGAGGGTAAGTGTGAGGGTGAGGGTGAGTGTGAGGGTGAGGGTGAGTATGAGGGTGAGAGTGAAGGTGAGTGTGAGGTTGAGTGTGAGGGCGAGTGTGAGGGTGAGCGTGTGGGTGAGCGTGAGGGTGCGGGTGAGTGTGATGCTGAGTGTGAAGGTAAGTGTGAGGGTGAATGTGAGGGTAAGTGTGAGGGTGAGGGTGAGTGTGAGGATGAACGAGAGGGTGAGTGTGCGGGTGAGGGAGAGTGTGAGGGTGAGCGTGAGTGGGAGGGTGAGGGTAAGTGTGATGGTGAGTGTGAGGGTAAGGGTGAGGTGAGGGTGAGTGTGAGGGTGAGCGTGAGGGTGAGTGTGAGGGTGAGCGTGAGGGTGAGCGTGAGGGTGAGCGTGAGGGTAAGTGTGAGTGTGCGGGTGAGTGTGATGCTGAGAGTGAGGGTAAGTGTGAGGGTGAATGTAAGGGTAAGTGTGAGGGTGAACGTGAGGGTGAGTGTGAGGGTGAGGGTGAGTGAGAGGGTGAGTGTGAGGGTGAGGGAGAGTATTAGGGTGAGCGTGAGTGGGAGGGTGAGTGTGATGGTGAGTGTGAGGGTGAGGTGAGGGTGAGTGTAATGGTCAGTGTGAGGGTGAGTTTGAGGGTGAGCGTGAGTGGGATGGTGAGTGTGAGGGTGAGGGTGAGTATAATGGTGAGGATGAGTGTGAGTTTGACGGTGAGGGTAAGGGTGAGTGTGAGGGCGAGGGTGAGGGTGAGTGTGAGGGCGAGGGTGAGTGTTAGGGTGAGTGTGATGGTGAGTGTGAGGGTGAATGTGAGGGTGAGTGTGAGGGTGAGGTAGAGCGTGAGCATGAGTGTGTGCGTGAAAGTAAACTTAAGGGTGAGCGTGAGTGTGTGTGAGCGTGTTTGTGAGTGTGTGTGTGAGGGTGAGTGGGACTCGGACTGGGCTGGACTCGACTGGACTAGACTGGACTGGACAGTCTGAATGAAAGGATGGATGGATTGAACTGGACTGGACTGAATTAACAGGATCCGTCTCGTGGGTTAACAGAATTTAACGCGAGCGGAGCCGCGGGTAAAAGCTAGTTCATTATATTATTGCACTAGTGCTTTTTACTTTACAGTTTATTTTTAAATCGCAGCAAAGAGTTTTTATGCCTGAACTAAATAAAAAAGATTTGGGATTAAATCAACTGTATTAATTAAAATATGCTATATAAACATTTCATTTCATCAAATTATTAATTTTTGTCAACAAATTAATATTAATTTGTGTTATAAATAAAAAAATCAATTTAAATTATTTTTATATTAGTCTGTATGGCGGTTTCCTTCGACCACCTGCGCGCGCATAGCTGTATGTCACCGCGCGATCCGCGCGCCATTTTTATCATTTTTCACAAATTAAATATTTGTCTAAAATGTGTAATTTATGTTTTTTTCCTAGCAAGTGTGTTGAAAAACGTATGACACGCGTGAGCATTGACTATTATACTCTCGGCTCCATTACGCCCTCGCCTTCGGCTCGGTCTGCAATCCAGCCTCGAGTATAATAGTCAACTTAGCTCACTTGTATCATAATGTACTATTATTAGAATAGAGATAGGGTGTATTTTGTATTGGCAAAATAACATAAATATTTGGACACATACGCCAAGTAAAGTTCCAGCATCATAATTAGAGCTAGAAGTTGTAGGTAGCTGTCATTTTTCTAGTGATGTCACTATCGATTAATGCATACTTATCGATAAAGAATATTACTTCCATGATTATTTAAATAAAATTTCATGTTTGTATAGCTGTTTTGTTCAATTTCTTACATTAAAAAAGTAAGTTTCGAATATTACATGTTCATTTCTGATTTCATTAATTGTTGTTTTATTTTGGTTTTGTTCACACTTCATCATCATCATTTCAGCCGAAAGACGTCCACTGCTGGACATAGGCTTCCCCCAAGTATCGCCACAACGACCGGTCCTGCGCTTTGTTTACGCTTATTTATTTACTATTGCAACCTTCATTTACGACGTACCTATCGGTGGGCCATATAAAATATATACTGTACTTTATCAATAGCAAAAAATGTCGATAAACAACAGCATTCAATCCCTGCTATCAAATTTTTCATCATGCCTCGACGACTTCTAGCTCTAATCAAAATAATAATATGCATCGTCAAATAGCGCGAATTACCAAACTAGGCACATTGGCCTTTTGACCGCCACTCAACGCCTGCAAATTGTAATACTCAAAAACTTGCCATCATATTATTGTCACATCTAAATGGAATATAAAAACTTAAACTATGTACATCTATAAAACATATTCAGGAACTTGTAAATGCGTCGTTTCATCACGTCATCATTTAAGCGTCGGGTGGCGGTGAAAAGGTAAAAAATATATTTCTACTAAACAAAAACAGTTCCATTTATAACTAGACCCCATTATCTTATCGCCGTAACTTTTCTAATAATAATAATATAACCTTCTTTCGGATCAAAGTAGGTATCCATATTGTGTTAGCACAGACCAGTAAGCTTCAAGACTCCGCATAAACAAAGTTTTGTATTCGAATGCAGTCGTAAAACGTTGGTGGGGTCAGGGGGGCGAACGGTGCGTTATGATTGGCCGGCTCAAAAGTTCGGTGGTATGATTCCTTATGATTGGTGCCGCTCGCTGATTGAGTGACGTTCCGATTGGCGGAGGGACGTATGATATGCAGTGGTAGAGCATATGCGTTGTGACCGGGGGTGTCCAGCTAACCGGCGTCTAGAGGCTTACTGGTCTATGTGTGTTAGTAACATAAAATAGCTTAATATTTAGTGTTAGTACCGATCACCCTCCTTATAAACTGCTTCACGATAGGAGAGCCGAAGCTCTCAGCTTCAGTTCTCAGGATGCTGTTGTCACTCTCTCACTCTCTTCAGCAGCGAAGCTGTTTTTTTTACGAATAATCGCGTAAAAGCCGTCAGTATGGGCTTGCGCAAACATCTCCGACGCACTGCAGTAACGAGGCAGTCTCAACAACATCCTGAAAGCATTATTATACTGGTCGCGTAGGACATCAGCGATCTTTTAATGTAATTGACCCATAGATTTGTAGGGATTGAATGTTTTATTTTATCGACCGTCTCTGTATCGATGTTTATAGTTTATATTATGCAACAATGCGATTGATTTTTTGCCTTTCAAATCTCTGCTTAATCTCAATATAGCGTAGGTATTAAAACTTCTTGATTAAAGATAAGTAAATAACCTCATTGGTCTTACGGGATGCGATAACCTTAGATAAAGAATTTACCTATTTGCACCTGCATGCAGTGGCGTGCATTGGTTTTCGGCCTAAGTAGGCAGTCACTAAGCAGACGGAGCAAGTTACTAGTGTAAAATTATTAAAAAATCTGATACTTACCTACACACATTTCATACAAAACAGACACGAAAACAACATTGTTTCAACAACGAAGTCTAAAAGTAAGAGACACAAGCAAAAGACTATTAAATTTGAATGACGGCACCCAGTTACAGTTGTATTAACGTGTAATAGTCATAACATTTTACCTTTTCTTGAGTCAAATACAGATTTTGGTGTGTTTGTCTACTGAAATGCACTTTTTTGTTTTGTCAACAAACGAAAACTGATTGAATGGGTTTCTCGTAATTTTTCTAAGCATAGTCTTCCCCACAAGCCGAGCACTCTAATTTATCCATGTTTACATCAATATTTTTACAAAAAACTTCACAATTCACAATAAAACGAACTAATTATTACACGATTTATACAATTCGTCACGCATATGTCAAGTACTGTCAAGTGTCAACAGCCAATTAGAGTTGGGCCATAGTAAATCTAAGAGTTGGGCGTTATTTAACGTCGGTTTGAGAAAATATTTACGAGGGTGATAATCGAATACGTACATACTACGTTGGCATAGTAATGTAACGATTATTTTACGTACAAAGTTACACAATAGATTTTCGGAGCACGAAAACAATAGATTTTCTACAATTAATATACACCATTCGTTATAACATTAGTTATTAACGTTATAACTCTATTTATCTTTATTTTGTTATGAGCGTATATTGAGCTTCATTATTTTACGATGAATGTGTAGTAATGTACAAACAATCATCAAAATAATAATAAATATTGTAATCTTTTTATTCGACCGTTCGAATACCGTTTACAAATTATAAATGTGAACACTTAAATGCAATAATTTCAATAAAACAATAATTTTCTTTATTTCGCCGCTATTTTTCAAATGTTGGGTTTAGTTTTATTATAACGATCACTTTGTATGGAAATATCTAGTTACAAAATAATAGGATTCAAAACTACTAACGCATAACAGTTACGTGTAAAAAACGTTACGGACAACCCACGACTATTGCCACTAGGGCTACGTTCAGTTATGTCACCTGCGACGTTTTCAGAAGCAGGTGACGCTTGATAAGACGGCTAAATTGCGAAATGTCAAATGTTAGTTATTTACGCATACCCATATCGTGATTCATTTTTTTGTCGTATGACTTCGGGTATTAGCCTAAAGTAGTGTGTGTGTATAATAGTGTATATGGTTACCAAATAGGTTTGATTGTGTGTGTGAACGTGACAGGCAATCGTGCGAACGCACATTGCACATTGAGGTACGTTTTGCATTGAATTCATACATTATTATTGATTATCATTGTTAATTGTTTTTTTTTTTAATACGCTTATTAATTGATTTAGTAATAGTTAATATTAAATTCTAACGAGGTAGGCATTGCTTATTTGCCTATATGGAATGCACGCCACTGCCTGCATGTCACATTGACATACATTTTTTCATTTATCCCATTATTTTTTATCACAAATTATGTCCGTTAGTAGTAATTGTCTTTGATTAATTGTCAGGGACATATAAATCTAAGTACAATACCATTGACATCTTGATAGTCGATAAATTAAAACAGCCAATCTCTACAAAAAAGTGACGTCAGTGCGACAAGCTAATGGGGTCTATTTATAACATACCTAATTACCTAGTAAAGCGTACACACATCGTACATACTTAAATATCCCTCCCCTTAATTAAATGGGAGAATTTCAAGCTAAATTAGTTCCTATAATTGCTAACCTTTTATACAAAATCAGTCCTTAATCCCTTATATTAGGGGATATATTCCGTTCTCTCTTGTTTTTTGTTTTGGGTAGGGCGCGATGGCGGTCCCTCTTTCGGCTTGATGATGAACATGATGACGAGGGGCTGGAGTCTGGGGGAGAGCCTGCTTCTTCGGCGGCGAGGCCCATAATCTGGGATTCAGGAGTGGAAGGCTCTAGAACACTGTTGCGGAGAGTGCGCCGTTGTTCTTCAGTGTGCTGGGGGCAGCGAGTTGATCTAGAAATGGGGTTTAATACAATAGATTAGAGTAGGTTTAAGATTAATAACGGGTGTAAAAAACCGTACTTTTTGCACCCATACGTTTTGCACAACGTTATTTGCTTTGGTGTACATTTTGCCTTTGATGGGCTCGTGGCGAAGTAACAACCTCACGGATTGTACGATCTGCGAGGTTAAGCTGCGCTTTCCGCGGTCAGTCCGTGGATGGGTGACCGTTTCGTTGCACATCGAGACAGACCATACCTCGGAGAGCACGTTTAGCTGTCGGTCCTGGCTGTCATACGAATATCTGTGGCAGTCGTTACAGGTAGTAGTAGTAGAAGCCTGAAAGTCGGACGACTGGTCTAACCTCCGAATGTCAGTATTACCCAGTAACTGGTTGAAAAAAGATGAGCAACAACGAAAAAACTAATGTTATATTTTTAATAATGCCCAAGTTATAATGTATCAAAATTGTTAACTAAACAGAGACAGCACTACTGCCGTCTGACGTCATAAACTCATTAATGTCATCGCAACTACACGTCACTCAGTACATTTTCCGTTTTGCATGACAGGGACAGAAAATACCCCCTCCAAGAATTTAAAAAGCGTGTATCTCTTCCATTTTTTCATCGATTTTATATATTTTTTAACAAATCGTGTTACGTTTGATCTTTCTTCAAAATAAAATTGGAGATTGCTAATTTTGAGGAATAGTCAAATACCCTATCATTAAACATTCTGTAGTAAAAATGTCCATTCTATTTCTTACCTAGTGCATAATTTCTTAGTGTGCTCTGAAACGACGCCACATATCTGCAGCAACAGATTCTTCTTCTCATTAGCAGTCATCGTTTCGTAGGTGGCGCCACCGTCATTCGCGTCCGAGTTTTGCGTCCCGTTGTTGTGCCTGTTGGGGTCACTTGTTGTAGACTTATAAATAAACAGAACTGTGCTTGTGCATTTAGGGCGATGTTACATCAGCGTTACTTTAGCATCACACACAGTACTGGCTTGACGTTGACGCTTGGGATTGACGTTTACCGTAAACGTCAAACCCAAGCGTCAAACAATACATAGAGGAGATATACAATATACATAGAACAGTATATATGTATTAAATTCAAAACGCATGCAAGTGCTAGCTAATATATTTATTTATAAAAAATGTGTATACTATTTTTTGTTTGTCTTCTAAAAGCTGACTCTCGGAATATATAAACGTACCATGAAGACTGTAGCCAGCCAGGGTATTAGAAGTTTGAAAAAAATAACAATTAAGTCTTTATTATATTTAATTTATAATTAATATTGACTTATGTATTATATTACTAGCGACTAGCGATGATCACGGCCAAATGTACTGTGTATTATAAGTAATGTATTTCTGTAATATACAGTGGTATAGCTAGACCTAAATGGGCCCTGTATCAAAATTTGTTGGGGGTCCCTTTTTACCCGACTGTGGAGATGCCCAAGGGGGGGGGGGGGTTATGTTTTATGCAAAGGATTAATTTGTTTTAGTTGCTATAGACTCGAAAACCACCACTATTTTCATTCATTACATTACAGGCCTCTTATCAATAAGAATTTGAGATTGTGGAAAACGTCTGGGCCGATAAGGCTACGCTTGTACGCTTTACATTGCGGGTTTGCAAAATACCAAATCACTAAAACAATGAGTATAAGGCTAATGGTTATTGGTATTCGATTGTGTTTAAGTAGTATAATAACCTTTCAGTTTCGGGAGCGTTTCCCTGACACCCAGTATGTCGTAGGATAATCGAATAAGTCTAATCTTTACGAAAATTCTTGGACAATTTGCAAAGAACCGGATAATTGGAATCTAAGAAAGATTTTCGTAATCATACGAGCTAATAACAGGATCATAGCAAAAATCCCAATTTGATTAGGACGATTGGAAACTAGAATGCTGATTGGTTACATAAGAGTCGATTTATTATATCTTTATACTGGTTGGTCAGAACATGGCTCTTCATAAAGGTCTATAGCATAGCCATGGATAAGTAAAGAGGTGACAAGGCAATAGAGGTATTAATTTAAATAAGTATTTTAATGTTAAAATGTTATCACAAAAAAGGTAGGTACATAGTCAACAAAACTGAAGTAATATCAGACAGCAACAAAAGATAAATAAATTAATTAATTAATTTACATAAAGTTCTTGAATGTATAAATATGTATTATCACAAAAAGGTAGGTCTGGACATAGTCAACAAAACACTGAAGCAATATCAGAAAATAACTCGAAGACGAAGGAATGTAGCCAATCTGCACATCCATCAGTGCATAACGTTTATATCAGCCAATCAGCGCTCATATGTCGACGGACCAAGCGGTGTACAGAAAAACCTAAACTGGTTTATGTTCTACACTGTATCTGCCAAATGTATGTATTTTTTTTTTGTGGAAGTAAATAAATTTAATTTAATTTGAAGCTCACAAATTTAAAGGATCGCAGGGACCGTGGAGATCTAATAGAGAAAAAAATATATTCTTAAGCTGTGCAATAGCCTTTCAAATAATAACCCTCACAAAAAATTTCTAGCCAACAGAATAGTTGGAGCGTGGAAAAAGCTCCCAAAAGATGTAGTCTCAGCCCAAAAAAAAGGTGAGTGGAAGGACGAAACGCCAGGCCAGCCTCAGTCCACTGATGTTGTTTGGTTCACCGACGGATCAAAAAAAGAGGGTCTAGCAGGAGCCGGATTCCACGGTGGGCGGCCAAAGGTAAAAAAATTCGCCAACCTAGGCCAGCACACCACTGTGTTTCAAGCGGAATTATTTGCCATTATTGGATGTGTCCGTTTAAGTCTGCAGAGGACCTATATTAATAGGCGAATCTTCATCTTCTCTGACAGCCAGGCTGCTTTAAAAGCCTTAAATTCAGAGGAAATTGACTCCAAACTTGTAAAGGAGTGTGTCCAGCTATTAAACTCACTAGGAGCGGCAAACTCGGTGGCACTAGGATGGGTACCTGGACACTGTGGCATTAGGGGCAACGAAGCCGCTGATGAACTAGCTAGAGCTGGTGCTGAAAGCCCCAATGTGGGCCCGGAGCCAATCTGTGGCATTCCTAAATGCACCACTACAGCCTACCTTAAAAACTGGGGAACTGACCAAAGTATTAGCCTTTGGGAAAAATCCCCAGGTCAAGAACACTCGAAAGCGCTACTTGTGGGCTTCAAAAAAAGGTTTACGAAAGAAGCGCTTTCGTTGAACAAAAATCAGATAAGAATCCTGACAAGAACCCTCACTGGGCACTGCAAGCTGAATAAACACCTTCACAGGATGGGCCTCAGTGATACCACAGTTTGCAGGTTTTGTCGCGAAAAGGATGAGACGCCCATCCATATCCTATGCGAATGTGATGCAGTGCACCACATCAGAAGCCAGCATCTTGGAGGCCACGTCATCTCAATGCAGGAGATCAAATCCTCCTCCCCCAAGGTCATAGTCGACTTTATGATTGACTTGCAGCTTGGGGAAGTGCTGTAATGCTGCAAGAGGCGTCACAATAGATCTTTTAGGTCGCAGTGGCTTAGGGGCGTTTCAAGACCCTACCTCTTTCCTCAAATAATAATAATAATGTTCTGACCAACCAGTATAAAGATATAATAAATCGACTCTTATGTAACCAATCAGCATTCTAGTTTCCAATCGTCCTAATCAAATTGGGATTTTTGCAATGATCCTGTTATTAGCTCGTATGATTACGAAAATCTTTCTTAGATTCCAATTATCCGGTTCTTTGCAAATTGTCCAAGAATTTTCGTAAAGATTAGACTTATTCGATTATCCTACGACATACTGGGTGTCAGGGAAACGCTCCCGAAACTGAAAGGTTATTATACTACCTAAACACAATCGAATACCAATAACCATTAGCCTTATACTCATTGTTTTAGTGATTTGGTATTTTGCAAACCCGCAATGTAAAGCGTACAAAACTCGGGATCAATGCCGCGCGTACCTAACCTACCTACGCTCGCTACGACACTGACTGCGTATGCGAGCGGATGTCGTTCACCCCTATCGCCAGCTGGTATTTTATTTGAATTACATTGCGAACTTTAAAAAATTAAGTCAATAAATGGGGTTTTTTTTGCAAATCAGTTTTATTTAACTGTCCAAAGCTGTAAAATGCAAAAAAAAAAGAAAACAAAAATGCCGTTTTTTTTGTTGTTTCGTGTCAGTAATCACCGGCACTATCACCTATCTTCGTTTTCGGAAGCGTTTCCCTGACACCCAGTATATTCCTCTTTAAAAAGCCTATCCCCCAGTTTTTGGAAGGCTGATCAATTTGATCTGTTGTCAAATCTCATGTCAGCTCCTGTGATTTGCGGGCAAAAATGTTAACAAACAATCACAATGCTTGACCTGAGATTTCACAGCTGATTAGTAAATTTTTGCGTTGACCAGCCTTTCGGAAACTGGGGGTAAATCTATCAATGATCTTAAATAAACTTGCGGCCAAAATTAATATCCAATCTATCCACGATTTGCCCTACTGGAGATAAGAATTTGACATAAGCTCCATACAAAATATGTCAAATTTCTATCCCTAGTAGAGCAAATCGTGGATAGATTGGATATTAATTTTGGCCGTTAAATGGTAATTCTACATACTTATGCAATTTGTTAGATTTCCTATTATTGTTATTCTTGATCCTTCGTTTCCGTCGCTCGTTCTGCACAGAGCCTCCGGACCAGTCAACGTCGTCCTCGTCGTCGCTCAGCAGCCCCGCGTAAGACGTCGGCTCGCGACTATTCGACGCTATACGACGCGATGCTATGCGGGAGCTGTTACGGCCCATGCCTAGAAAGAATCATTCATTTTAGATAGATAGATAGACAGAATATAAGTCCGTAGTACGAAACATATTTTACTACTTTACTGGTGCATCTACCTTATTCTTTGTCTCTGCATTACCCTAAGGTTGTCTGGTAGAGAACGACTATGGCGTTAATACCGCATTTGTACCCAGTTGTGCATAAAGAATAAAATAAAATAATAAATATACTTTATTGTACACTATGAAAATAGTAGTAAACAGGAACAACGTATAAATTATGGGTACATGGGCGGTCTTATCCCATCCTAAGGTTGCCTGGAAGAAATCACTCATCGCGATAAGGCCGCCATTTGTACAATAGTTTAAATGCATATTCAATGTAATGTTTTTTATGGTGTACAATAAAGCTATAAATAAATAAATTTTGTCCAAAATTTCTTTTCCACTTGGTACTTTTTGAATGACGAACAATCAAAGATCATCTACTTTGCCCACCTTGCCGGTGAATCAAACTGCCTAGCCAATGTGTCTTACACTGTCAAATGACGAAGAAGAAGACGTGTCTAGCCGTAAACAATGAGGCAATTAAGAAAGATGAACTATAGGCAAAAGTGTACATAAACAAATCAATTATCAATGAAACTTCCATTACAAAGTGTTTCTTTGACTCACTCATATTGTTGGCTAGAAATTAAAACTACAATAAATTGTACAATGTGATTTTTTTTAAAAACTTAAGGGGCCTAGTATTTTCTTTCGTAATGTTTACTGAAGAAATTTTCGATCAAATTATTGATTTTCGAGCTTATACAGCTTATAGAGCTAGGTTACTATTTTTTATGAGTATTATTCCTTACATATATTGTTACTATTTCCGCCAATCATATTTTTACCGATATACAACGCGAAATAAAGCTACAATTTGCAAAAAACGCCAAAAAATTTAAATTTCGCGGGCTACCCTGTAGCATTCACCTTAAGTATTACTCGCGCAGATAAATAATGGGATTGAAAATGACTGCATTTGTATTTGCCTCTCCTCACTCATACATACATTATTGTGTGAGCGAGAGGCACATAGAACAATAGAAGTGCTGCCATTTTCAATCGCATTCATTATCTGTTGAGTAGTAGTAGATGTCTGCGTTTTTCAGTATAGACACTGACACAGATAATATAATACTATACTTGGTATAGAGCAGTTAGTTATAAAGACTTTACACTACTTATGAACATATTTAGCTCATAATTATTTTCCATAGCTGACATTATCCTAAAATTATGCCAATTAAGGATCTCAGTCCTGTGCCAATCACAACCAGATTTGACCCGGAATATTGCCAGCCCATTTTGATGAGCATAATCAGGTTCAATAGTTAAAAACAGGATAATTGAAGTAGGTATTCAAGATGATTAGTCTGAACATCATTGTGTTAGTATCAATACAACTTTGTTCGTTAAGTATTTTCCTGTTTTGATTTAAAATCTATTTTATAACAAAATTTACCCTTATATTGATTAGAAATATTCTATAGTTTGAATATCTAAATTTTTCTGTGGATATTCTATTCTGTACAGTCTTTAGTATGCCAAAGCTGCAGGAAACACCTGGATGAGGGACACACATAATCAGAGGCTGGCAAAAACGGAAAGACCCATCAGTAGGTGATACCTAGGGCTATGATGTTGATGATAATGACAGGTTTTAGGCATCTCTTTTTGTGGACTAAAAACATGTAACTTATACCTATGTTACCCTGTTTGTACCTATGTTACACAAATGAATAAATGACTTATGACAAGGATGGGCAGCAGCATTCTCTAAGTATTTAACTAACCAACTGCGATCGCCAACCCGCCTGCCAAGCGTGGCGATTATGGCATATCCCCCCAAACTGCTTGGGGAGGCCTATGTCCAGCAGTGGACGTCTTTCGGCTGAAATTATGATGATGTCCAGAAGTAGACATCTTCTAGCTGATATGATAATGATGAAATCAATAATAGGCATCATCCCAAGATAGAATTTACTGAAGTTACATATGTCTTAGAGATCTCTTCGATTAGACCTAAAAACCAACTTCAAATGTAGGTAACTTGACCTATAAAAATAGTTTTAACTTATCATGATCTTCCTACCTGAGTATGTCCTAATTATGCAGCGCAGTACTGCCTTATAATCTCTATACAGACTACATTTAAAGTTGGCTCATGTCACACAAAGTAAAATTGCAAATGACGCCAAGCTCAATATTTAATGTGAAATAAGATATGTGCAACATATGTACATTGCCTGGAGCACTTTCTCCCAGTCATCCTTAGGATAATACAGAGATGACAAGGCAGGTGCAATATTGGCCCCTCGAGTGTTTGGGTCAAAAAAATAATTTTTTTATTGAATGGATGGGCACCATTGCATATGGCTTGCGGTGGCTCATACTTGCATTTTGTATGAAAAAGTTGCAGACAACCGGTAGTCCGGATGACGCTTGGGGGGTTGACAAGATGAGATATAAATTACAACTAAAACAATAGATACCCAATAAATAACAATAGATAATCAATAGATTTTTTTCTCACATGTCTGACATAAAAAACCTACTCTACTGACTATTATAAAACTGTAATTGTCTGTTTGTTTGTTTGAGCATCATGTAAAAACTACTGAACCAATTTGGATGTTTTTAACGACACAGATCAACTATATCTTGAAATAAAATATAGTAGACTTTTTTCGTTATGGGACTATAACATAACTGGTGAAATGTGGGTGTACTATACACCTCTGCCTACCCCTTCGGGAAATACAGGCGTTATGTTATGTTGTTAGACTTTTTTCGTACTACGGGAATGAAGCTGCAGGTATAGACTAGACATTTAAGAAACAGTGAGTAATTAGCTTCTGAACACACTGCATAGTTCATAGTGTAGTTGTTGTGTGTAAAAGAGCATTGAAAACAATATTCAGATTTGTAAAAACATTCACAGATTTCATAACCTTGTGAAGATTATTAAATTGATATTATTATTGTTACATTGTGTTACTATGTTTAAGAAAGGGTGATTAGAGGTTAAGTGTAGCTATGCACACAGCAGTATCTTTAGATGATAAGAAATGTTTTATTTATTAATAGTCAGCAGCAGTCCCTAACCAATAACTTAAGTATGACTCAGGATTATTAACATACTTATCTTTCTATTTATTTCTAGAAAGTAAATCTAAGGATTCCTTAAAGATATTCATGGATTTACATGAAAGTAGGTAATATACTTCTTGTATTTTACAAGCTTTTATTGTTTCAAGCATTTGTATGGTTATTGGTTATATTATGACTGTTATCAGAATAGTTTTTCTTTGATTCCTTTTATGAGGCTAAAGCTGACAGTTTGTCAGATAAAGTTGAGAGAAAAGTATAGTTAAATAGTTACACATAAAAATAAATAAAAATAATATTAGGCATTAAAATAGGTACCTCAGGGATTTTCAAGAACAAGTCAACTATTTGATAATTTTCTGGTGACTTACCCATGCATTTCTCTAGATGAGGAGCGAATCTTGTGGCAGAAACTGGTCTCTCACAATTCGGACAGGAACAATTTGAATCGGGGGTCTTTTTCATCATCGAGAAGCCAAAAACATCGCATTCTGGCGTGCTCACGATCTTGTAAGGTTCCTCATCTTCCTTCTCGCCTTCCAATAGGTCCGTCAGACCGGTTTTCATGCCGTGGTGGAACTCGAAAGCAAATCCTAGGGTCACATCATCGCATACACTTTCGTAGATAAAATTTGCAGCTGCTTCTGCATTATTTTCATTTTGCATTAACTCAAAAAACTTAACGTTCAAATCGTGCATACTTAATTCACTAGTTATAGTATTCATATTCTTGAATTTCTTAATTTTGAATAAAAATAACACACTTCACAATTGAATAATATGAATTCAGAAAAATTGGTGTTGTGAATTGTGAATGTGATTGATTGATTACCTTTTCATTCATTGAATTTGCTATCTCTGTTTTTGTTCACGTAAATAAATCAATCCATCTCTTTCTTTTTAAGTGAGGTTATAATGTAAATTGTCAAGTTTTATTCACAGATTAGTTAAATTATTTTTCCTTCATTCTTTATTTTGACGATTGTTTTTTATTTATTAAATTTCTTGTTAATATACAAACAAATTATACGATAATTAATTAATCGAAGCTTTAATGTTGGTGTTTTACTTATCTAAACAAACTAATTTAAAAAAATTCAACTGCAAAGCATTCTGATTTAACTTTTTTTATTTTAGTCTGGTCATAGTACACTTCATAATCTGTGGCACAGAGTACATTATAATATACTGAAATAGAGACCAATCTTCCACCACAAAACTGGTAACCGCTTACTAGCGCCATCTGATACTTTTAGTTTGGAACTGCTGTTAGTACATCAACAGAACTAAAAATAAAAAATGCAAAAAAGAGAATCATTTCTTGAGGATCGAACTTACGCCCTGCGTTTATAAATCGGACCGCAAGATAGTACTGCTATTAACTTGGACGAATAAAAAGAACGGACGTAATCCAGCTAAACAATAAGTGAGGCACCCATAGTACGCCAGCTCGCTTGTCGTACGAGCTGGTACGCACACATTCACACCCATAGTATGCCAGACAGCCGCCATTACGCAACCAATCTCGTGTGACAGAAGTCGTTGTCGTAGTGTCAGAAATTAAATAAAAATATGCCGTCGTGTGTTGTAAAATGCTGTCGAAACAACAGTGCTACAAAGAAAAAGTGTCAAGGGATTACCTTTCATAGGTACGTGAGTAATTCATCACTTATTTACCATACATTTTTGTCAATAAACAAATCTGCACTTTTTTTGGAACACAAACCATCGACTACAAGACCGGTGCTGTCAATTATTTAAAGGGAAATTTACCCGAAAGTATGGGACATTGTTATTTTTTGCATTAAATTCCATTTCTTCAGATAATTAGATAATTATTATGTTACTAAATATATTACATACCTATCCATCTTTTAGGTTTCCTATAGGAAATGAAGAATTGAATTGATAAGAGAGTGTAGAGGGGAAAATGATTGGAGTCCATCCAAATCTAGTGTGATTTGTAGTGTCCATTTTAACACTGGTGACTTTTACAAAACTAAAGGAGGACTACTTCGTGTTGTTCCTCGTTCATTACCAAAAAATTAACCAATCCAGTACAGTACGCGTAAAACTTCTTAACCAGCGTGAGTTGTAGTTAGTGGGTAATACAAGTGCACCTGTGTGTACAGTGTGTACCTTAATACCTTCATTTTCAGGGTTATCTTGTACATTTCTAGATTCAACATTGTGCAACAGATTTTTATTTTCATGTTTATTCCCTGAGAAATAAGCAAAAATATAAAAAAAATACATCAAAACAGTTCGATTCCGTTTTGTTCTACGCACAATTTGCCGTTAGTTAGAGAGGAACAATTCCAAAACCACTGAATGAGTAGGTATATATTAAATATTTTAATATTATTCACTGTAATAACTTCTTAGGTTTTCGCGATCAAAACTATACTAACTTACCTTAACTTTGTTTTATTATTCACTGTGTTTTTATTGTAGTTTAATTTAAAGGTGAAGCATAACGTCTGGTGCGTGAATTTATTTTTCAGTTATTGTTTTTAATTCTACTAAATCAAATTTCCAGCCACAAGCTGCAACCGTGCCCAGTGTGCAGACGGTCACGGCGGAAAGTGAAAAAAAATATGTTATTTTCCCTAGTGAGAAATTGAAATCATCATTGTCATCATTTGACATTTTACGCTAATAAATCATTTTTTTTCTATACAACGTGTATCAGAAATGCGTGGTCATATTTTAAGAGCTCATTCAGGGCATAGCATAGAACAACTTTTAATATGGGACCAACCTAAAAATCGCGAAAAAAATATCAGCTGTTCCCTACTAAATCATCGATGACGCTCGACAAAATGTAAGGATCAGCTGATATTTTTTTCGCGATTTCAGATTTGGTCCCATAGTAAAAGTTGTTTGATATCATCCCCTGAATAAGCTCTTCAAATATGACCACGCATTTCTGATACACGTTGTATAATCTTGGATTCCTTTTGGTTTTAAATTACTGTTTTATGTGAAAAGGGCGTTAATATCAGTATTGTTTAACAATACAAAGTTATTTACGCAAAACACAAAATTAAGTCTCAAGTATAATAAAATCCTAAGTAGGTCAGAAATACAAAAAAAAATCAGTACGGTGGCGGCCTCAAGCGATGAGCCTTAACTTTGATTACAACAAAAAAAAATATAAGTATTATATCCATTGTCTAGTACCCATAACACAAGCTCTGCTTAGTTTGGGACTAGATGGTGCTGTGTAAAAATGTCCTAAAGATATTTATTTATTTATTTATTTGATTCAAATATACGCATGTAAGGCAAAGGAGGCCTATCACGTCACGTTAACATCTAGAAAATTTAACTGTCTAGGTTTTCAAAGCATTTTTACCTAGTGTTAAAAAATGGGGAAATTTTGTTTCACATGACAACACTTCATTCACGCACATATACTTACGCCGCCGCCATTGCAGTGCTTCAAATCTTTTCTTAGCGAAATTACGTCCGTTCTTTTCATTCGTCCAAGGCTATTAACACATGTTTCTGACTTGCGAATTTTAGCACTATAATCAACCAGTCAAAATCAGTAAAAGTAAAATACTTTAATGTTCAAGAATCAACAAAAAAGGCTCTGAAAAAGATACTTATTTATTATTATAATATTTCGTGAAAAATCAGTAAAATTATCTTGTGAAATGAAATCATAATCTTTTTGGAACAATTATCAAATATGGGGTCATGTAGCGACATCTATCCGATATTGAATAAACTATTACAGTATCTCGTTTCTTAAATTTGGTAAATCCGCCATCTATTACTTTTAGTCCATAACAATAACAAATATAATGCTACTAAATTAAAAACCACCATCTTACCTGTTATCTACAAGTATTCGAAGTACTACGTTTTTTTGCAGCGTTGTAAAAGCTGTTGTATACCCGATTATTTGTTTTAAGATTGAGGACCCTGATCTGTGGTCAGCATTAATAAGATTGATGTTGAGGTTATTAAAATATTTGGAATATTTTCAGGACTGAAACTTTCGCAAACCTCAATATTTCTAAAATACTAAGAATAAAAATGGTTACATTCTAAAAAGATTCAGAACGCACCATTTGGTTTGGGCGTATCACAATGACAGCAGGATGGCTCGTTATGTTTTGCATTGTAGCAAAAGAGACAGCTAAACAACATCAATGACGTACAATGTACTATAGGGTAGGTAAGTAGGTAGGTTATTGTCACTGATAACTATTTATCGAAGTTGATAACAAAAAAGTTGTAAATAATAAATTAGGTACTGTCCAATTGATAAGAAGCAAGTATAAATATCGTTTTAATTTTATTAAAAAAATTCTCATTGCTCGTCTGTCGGTCTGTCGTGCGTACTGTGTGGAGTTGTGCTAAATTAAATAAATAAACCAAACAAAATGGTGAGTAAAAAGTATTTTATTTCGTTTCTAGAGTCTGTTTATATTTATTATTAACGAGTCTGAATATTTGTTATTGGTATTTGGGAATATTTTTACTTGGTTAACATTTTATCAAGAAGATCTTGTTGGGAAACTCGTATTAAAACTTTCATTTATTTGAAGCTAATCATTGTGTAACCCATTTTTTTAAATAAACTATTTTCTGTATTTAACTTTTAGCTTGTTTGTTTGATACTTTTGCTATCAATGTTGATTTCTATAGGCTAAAAGTAAAAATATAAGTAAATTGTTAAAAAAACTAAATAAAAAAATAATGTTTTCAATAACTTTAATGAAATATACTTTTCACAAAACAATTGGTCCGTGTTGTTAAGAAATGTTACACCCACAAAAAAAAGGAGGAGGTTCTCAATTCGACGACTATCTTTTTTTTTATGTATGACCATGCATAACTTTTTATAGAGTGGTCCGATTTTGATAATTCTTTTTTTAATGGATAAGGTATATCTCGAAGTTGGTCCCATTTAAATCAAAATCAAAATCCACCCCTAAGGGTAGGAAAACAGGGGATGAGTGCTTGTTCACCCACTGAATTCTTACCTGTTAACCGATTCTGTTACATAAATGTAGTTCTAAACACTTCAACATAATGGAGACCTGAAGTTAGATTTTAGCCACAAAAATGTTTAAATTAAAAAAAATTAACAAAAAATTGAACCGACAAAAACATAAACTAAAAAGCGAAAAATAACTAATTATGAGTCTGCGCCAAACAAAAAATCAACGAAGATCATTAAATTACTTTAAATAAATAATAAAAACAACTTAACGTCAAATACCTACAACGTGAAATTTTCACTTGCAACTTACACGCACTTTGCTTGTTAAGTTTGTTTGGCGCCGACTCATAATTAGTTATTTTTCGCTTTTTAGTTTCTGTTTTCGTCTGTTCAATTTTTTGTTAAAAAGTTTTATTTTATAGATAATTGAATATTGATTTTAATATAATTTATTATTTGTTTATTTCTGCACAACACTGTCAAATTATAAAAAGCAATATTTAAAATTAATTTTATTCATCAACTCAGCCTATCGCAGTCACCTGCTGGACATAGGCCTCTCCCAAGTTGCACCACAACACTCTGTCCTCTGCTTTCGACATCCAGTCCCCCTCATTCACCTTCTTCAGGTCATCGGTCCTCCTGGCGGGGGGGCACCCTACACTGCGTTTGCCGATTCGCGGTCTCCACTCAAGACTCCTCCAGCGCCCATCGGTCATTAGACAGACATGGCCAGCCCACTGCCACTTCAGCTTACTGATCCTACAAGCTATGTCGGTCACTCTGGTTCTCTACAGATAATCTCATCACAGATTTTATCCTTCAAAGAAACTCCAAGAGCATAGCTCGCTGAGCGACTTTGAATTTGTGGACTAGCCCATTATAGTCAGTGTCCACGTCGCTGCACCGTAAGTCATGACAAGCAGGACACACTGGTTGAAGACTTTTGTCTTCTAACTTTACGGTTCAGGTGACGAGAAGACTCGGCGAAGTTTGCCAAATGCTGCCCAGCCCAAATAGACCAGGGTAGAAAGAAGCCTTTAAAAAAAATAAAAAGTGAAAAAAAAAATAGTAGGATAAAACCATTGAGGTAATATGTACTACGTACTGGAGCAGACATCAGGAACAAAAAATTTAGCGCAACTTGCTGGCCGCGGAGCACGCGCGGCGCGAGCGTGGCTAAGCGAGTGAGAGTGCAGGAGCTCTAAAACGTGCTACAAACATTTTGTTCGAGGTGTCTTCTCTAGTACGTAGTACATATTACCTCAGTGGATAAAACCCATTAGAAAAGGAGGGGAATATTATAAAAATGAAAGGAAAAATAATTTACGGGCGATCTGAGGTCGGGAAGGGGATGGGGGTGAGTTTTTAAGGGTAAAAAACGGTTTTTCTCGTTTTCCGGCAAAACTAAAAGTCCTATCGAAAAAAGTCAAATGGCAAAGTTGTAGGTAAAAAAAAGATCTAAAACTTTTGTACTTACACTTTTTTCACATAACCTCAAAATTTATGTGAAAAATTCAAAAAATCAAGTTCTTGGTTTTTTATTTTTATCTTTTACAATTTTTTTTTTTTTTAACTAAATTTGGTGAAAACTTACCTTTTTATGTCCCAAATACGCTTTAATTTATTTAATTAAAAATATTTATTTTTTCACCTTATTTTGAATTAATATCGAAAAAGCACCCTAATTTTCAATCGAAAATTCACCCGTCAAAATATCAGCTTTTTTCAAAAAGTTGGTATGTTTTCTGTTCGTTGAAATCTCTAAGATGGTGAAAAAAAATATATGTTACTATAGTAAATCTTCTCAGAAAATGCAAAAAATCGAAAAAAACTCGAATTCGATTTTTTTTTTTAAATTATTATAAATAATTTCTGAAATGTATAAAATATATATGAAAATCGGCCAAAAGTTAGTTATTAAAAATATATTTACGATACATATTTTATAGATTTTTAATATATTTTTTATGTATTTTGAAAAATTTTTTTTTTCATTGGATTAACTAAATTTGTTTGTGCAAAATTAAGGATCCTATATTATATCCTACTACTATTTTTTTTGGTTTTAAAAATTATCGACCCTGGGGGTCAACTCCCGTTCGACGATATTCGATAAATCGTACGATTCATCGCACAATTTGCTACTCCGGTCAACCATCGTTCCCTTATCGCATGCGATGATTGTGTTTTGACGTTTGTTTTTCTCATCTCCGATAAATTGTATACGACTATGAACCGTAGTCTATCTTAATTGTGCCTTTTTTATGTGCCTATCTTTATTATGTAAGTATCAGTCGGAACGAAAGTTCGTACTTCGTTTGTCGTTCGTAAAACGCGAGTAGACCTACTGATCTAAAACGGATCCTTCTGTCGGCTTCTTTTTCGAAGTCTTATCTACCAAACTGAATTACTTGCCCTAGGTAGACGTATTCCGTTACAACTTTGAGTAACGACCCTTCGACGAATATTGGATGAGGCCAAGGCATGACGTGCATATTGAACATGACTTTAGTCTTGTCCAAATTCATGCCGAGACAGACACACCGAGAGGTTCCGTTTAAGCTGTGCAGCATTTCGCCCAGTTGTTCCAGCAACTCGGCCATTACAACGATAACATAACATAACATCACGCCTGTGTTTCCCCGAAGGGGTAGGCAGAGGTATATAGTACACCCACATTTCGCCAGTTATGTTATAGTCCCATGTAATAGGGGGCGAGCCTATTGCCATTAACCGGGCACAAATCCAGACTCCGGGCTGCTACTGAGAATTTCCTAAAGGAAAAACCCAGTAACACTTTGCCCGACCCGGGAATCGAACCCAGGACCCCACGATCTGCAGTCGCGCTTTGCGACCACTAGACCAATGAGGCAGATACAACGATGTCATCGGCAAAACGGAGATGTGAGATGTTCTCGACGTAAACGTTGATACCCCGTTCAGTTCAGACGTCCTCCAAAGCGTTAGTGAATAATTTCGATTCGATTCGATTTAAATCGAGATAAGGGGATGTAATATCTCCCATATATTACATCCCCTTGTCTCACGCCTCTGCGAAGTTGGATTGGCTTGGTCTTTTGGTCCTGGAGCTGAAAAGTCATGGTAGCAGCGTTGTATAGATAGGCATCTCAGCATCTCTATTAGGGCTTCTCAATATCGCCTATTTTCCAATATCGGAATTGGACCCGATATTGACCTCAAAATATCGGAATTCCGAGATTCCGATATTGAGACACAATATTTTTAAATACTACTAGGACTTTATTTAAAATGAAAACCTAATCTTGTTTGTAGAGTAAAAAGTGGAGATTATGCCAAAAGTGTTGCTTTTGAAAACTAATGGATCTTTATGATCTAATAAACATGTACAGCCTGTCATCATCATCATACATACATATATACATAACCAGCCCATTACTGTCCCACTGCTGGGCATGGGCCTCTTCTCGATACGAGAAGGCTAAGGCTTTAGTCCACCACGCTGGCCTAGTGCGGGTTGGCGGACTACACACACCATTGAGAACTGTTTGAAGCACTCTCTGGTGTGCAGGTTTCCTCACGATGTTTTCCTTCACCGTTAAAGCAAGTGCTAATCGAATATGTCATCATCATCATCATCATTTCAGCCGAAAAACGTCCACTGCTGGACATAGGCCTCCCCGAAGCATCACCACAACGACCGGAACTGCGCTTTCCGCATCCAACGGATTCCCGCGACCTTCACCAGGTCGTTGGTGCACCTTGTGGGGGGCCTACCTACGCTGCGCCTTCCAGTACGTGATCGCCACTCCAGAACTTTACTGCCCCATCGGCTATCCGTTCTGTGAGCAATGTGCCCCGCTGACTGCCACTTAAGTTTGGCAATTCTTCGGGCTTTGTCGGTTACTTTCGTTCTCTTGCGAATCTACTCATTTCTGATTCAGTCACGCAGGAACGCTCCGAGCATAGCTCTCTCCATTGCCCTTTGAGTGGCTTTGAGCCTTCTTATCAGGCCCATTGTGAGCAAACACATTTCAGTACCGTAAGTAATTACTGGCAACACACACTGGTCACAGACTTTCTTTTTGAGACACTGCAGTATTTAGACCAGAAGATATTGCGTAGCTTCCCGAACGCTGCCCTACCGAGTCGACCTACCAAACCTAGGTTGGACCTACCTAACTGGACAGTTTGTCCTAGGTCTTTGATTAGTCAAAGTACTAGGTACCTATACATAATCGTCAACAACTTCGAGTGTAGATTTTCCGATATTAACGGAAATGGGAAATTGGGAATTCGACATAACCTTTGTCTTGTCCATATTTCCACTCTATTGGAAGCTCTACTGAGGTCATCGAGCTTTGTATGAGGTCCTCTCTGATCTCAGCTATGACTATAAGTTGTCGGCAAACCGAAGGTGAGTGATATACTTGCCGTTTATGTTAATGCCTAGCCGTTTTTAGTCCAGAAACCTGAAGACATCCTACAATGCAGCAGTGAACAGTTTCGGAGAGATCAAATCTCCCTGTCTCAAACTTCGCTGCAGAAGGATAGGTTTTGAGGCTTGGTCCTGTAATCGTTTTCATACAAACACACTTTGATGTACCGATAGTCAATCTGGCACCGTTGAAGAGACTGTAGTACAGACCAAGTCTCGGTAGAATCGATGACTTTCTCGTAGTCCACAAAACGCTAAACAAAGAGGCACGTTATACTCTTCAGTCTTATGTACAACCTGCCGCAGTGTATGTATGTGGTCTACGGTGCTAAGGCCTTTTGGGAAGCTGGCTTGTTCGGGAGGCTGGAAGTCGTCAAACCTACGCGAAAGATGGTTCGTAATGACTCTCGAAAACAGCTTGTAGACATGGCTCAGAAAATTGTCATTAATAAGTGAAAAGAACTTTGTAAGCAATAAAAGCAAAAGCATTTTCTCACTAGCACTTTCTAGCTAGTCTTCTAACTCTGCCAAGGATCAATATTCAACAAATATAAGATTTATGAATGGAAAATACATTACAAATTAAAAAGTTTGTTGTAAGGTCTCCGTTCGAGGCACACCATTAGTCTTTGCTTAAACCACAGACTATTAGGGATACGGGATACTACGTATTAAACAATAACTAGCTCTCGGATTTTTTGATGTTTCTCATACATTTTCTGGAAAATATCGAAATATCGGAATTCCGATATTTTACTCTCTAATACCGATATTATAAATACGTAGAAAATGTAGCGAGATTCCGATATTTCGAGATCTCGGAATCTCGGAATCGAAGCCCTAATCTCTATATGCCGTTCATCAATATGACATCGCTGAAGAGCATCCAGAACTGCCCAAGTTTCGAAGGAGTCGAAGGCCTTCTCGTTGTCCATAAATGCCATACACAGCGGCTGATAGTATTCTTCAGTCTTTTGTACGTTTTTTTATTTTTTTATTCTTAACGGACTTGCGTTTGACCGCCACCTGCTTAATAGTATGGATGTCGTCTACGGTGCTGTAGTCTTTTCGAAACCCAGCTTGCTCTGGTGACTGGAATTCGTCGAGTCTTCCGGCGAGACGATTCGTGATGACCCTCAAGAACAGCTTGTACACATGACTCAGGAGCGAGGATGGATCTGTGGCTCTTCAGTAGGGTTTTATCTCCCTTTTTGAACAGTACTACCGTACTCCCGCTCCATGCCTCCGGTGTAGAGTCTTGATGGATGACGGAATTAAACAGACTCTGTAGTTCCTTCAGGACCGGAGACCCGCCTGCTTTTATGAGTTCAGTAGTAATTCTGTCATCGCCCGGAGTTTTATTGTTCTTAAGCTGCTTGAGGGCCGCCATAATCTCGCCCTGGTGAATGTCCGGGAGATGCTTGGTGTAATGGCGCGTGAGTCCGCTCTTTTGTCATCATTGCTAGAAGTTTTCAACCTCATCGAGCATCTCGATCTTAGAGTTGACAATTTTGCCATCCGCGACTTTCAGTATCAGCTGGGTCCTCCCTAGCTGCTGAGCGAAAACTTTCGACCCCCTACTTTGCTCAATCGCAGCGCAGCCTCAATGGCGCGGGTTTATAGTTTATAGCGCCGGAGATCACGTCGCATCAGCTTCCTAAGACGAATGTGCGGATGACGTTTCTCGTCTCTTCCTCATCAGATTGAGAGTCATTTGATCACCTATCATAAAGTAAATACACACTTTTAACTATTATGTTACTGCTCTCTGCACCAGATTTAGGTTCTCACTTAAAATCTTAAAAAAATCTAGACTATCCGCTAAAACTAAAATGCGGCTAAGCAACTAAACAAATTTTCTATTGATTTGCGAAAACCTCGAAGAAAAAACTGGATTGGTTTCACTTTGTACCTAATGCACATAATGAGAGATTTTTTAGTACAACATGACACCAATTCAATTGTTTCCTCGAGGTTTATGCAAATATCTAGAAAATTTGTTTTGTCGCTTAGCCGCAATTTAGTTAGCGGACGGCAGTATGACTGCATCATGTACTGCTATTCTCTTTTAGTTAAAATAAAGTATATGTATTTAACAGGTGTCCTTCACTGCCCACGGCCTGATGCCTCCAGTCTTCACTCCCCTCAATGATGACCTGACCATCAACTACGGAGTCATTCCCACCTATGCCAAGTACCTGGCTGATTCTGGAATCAAGTCTGTACTGGGTAAGACAGTATAAATTATAGTAAAACTTAAAAAGTAATGAGTTACTTTTTAAGTAAAAATTAATAAATATAGGATTTGGAAATAAGCTTGGCAAATGACAATATTCTCTTATATCTATCTTCCTTATCTTATTGACCCCTACAGGCTAAATCACTTATCTTGAATACTTGAAAACTATCACGGATGAGTAGGCTTGTCTAGTGTACGAGTAACAGTCGACCAACTTAGCCATGTAGTTGAGTATGCCAAAAGTTCATAGAAATTCTATATAAATTAACTGCAAAGTAATAATATGGGACTGTATTCCATTGGCTGCTAATAAACGTTACTTTAAAAAAAACAGTCCCTATCCCTACATCTCTACCCATTCCTTTAGGATTCATATTAATAATAATAATTACAGCCAACCCGCACGTCAGTGGTAACACTTGAATGACGAAAACCGACTTACTGCTCACGAAATAAAGACGCTGTCAACGTCAAGCTTTTACCACTGACGTGTGATCGACTGTACAAAATGTCTATGCATGACTTATGAAATAAACTATGCTGACTCTCTTCGCTTTCCACAGTTGGGGGCACGACAGGCGAGAACATGTCTCTGTCGGTGGCAGATAGGAAAAAGGTGGTAGACGCGTGGCTAACAGCCAGCAAGACCACTGGTCTACACATACAGGTGCAGGTGGGAGGAGCTCCCCTCGCCGATGTGCTTGATCTGGTAAGGAACTAATAATTTTTATATGGTAATGGTGGTCAACGGCCTACTGGCGGTTTAATCAAAATCTTCCAGGAAGGTCTCGTAGTAACCATGCTAAACAAGGACGGACTCAAAGGGGGTCATAACTCATATTGGCACATGACCCCCCCCTATGGTCAGACACCTAAACTGGCCTCCAGAATCTTGTGAACTCACTCGCGAATTAGTTTGACGTTTAGAAATTCATATAAACTACAAAATCGTGTAATTTTACGCTATATGACCTTTGTGTCTACAGGCTTACGGCCAAAATTAATATCCAATCTATTCACGATTTACCCTATTAGAGATAGAAATTTGACATATTTTTTATGGAGCTAATGTCAAATTCCTATCACTAGTAGGGCAAATCGTGGATAGATTGGATATTAATTTTGGCCGTTAGTCCAAGCGAGCAAATCGATCCAAGCATTGCACAGATCTATTACCTAAAGCCTTGGATCAATTGTCAAACTAGTTTTGATCGCGAGATTCTAGTGGCTAGTTTAGGTAATCGCCAGTTTTCTCACAATGACACTTATGTGCAGTGTTTTAACTAGCTAGCGAAATCGACACTATGACATATTGTTTGGTTAGGTTAGGTTAGGTTAGGTTCTTAACTGGTGGGGTGCTGGCCAGAAAACCTCCACGTGTGCCTGACGGCTGCTTGTCCTTCTGGACACGTCTGGAGGGATCGGCAGTTGTTGGCCGGTGCATCCTGGGCACGGGCAATAAAATCCTGTCGAGGGATTAACCTTCGGGGGATTTTATTGCCTGTGGCGAATATTCTGGCGCGGGTGGGGCCCGTTCTGGGCTAGTGCGGAGTTGTTCCACGTGTCCCTCTGATGTCAGCAGAGGGCACAGTGGAGGAGCAGGGGCGGGCCCGGTGTGCACTCACCCTGCCACTGGGCAGGCAGCGGGGGGACTGTCCTTCCCTGCCCCCGTCGATCTCGTAACCCCAGGAGTGCCCGCTGAGTAGTGTTCTCGCGCCTCTTGGGACCGAGGGTCTTGGCTTCACCGCCCGGACCGCGAGGAAGAAAACCTCTATAAAAAATTACGGGAGGTAGGGCCTGCGAGCAGCAGACTCGGGGTAGTCTGCTGCCCGACCAGCAGCTGGCGTAGCTGGCACAGCCGGCGTAGCTGGCACAGCCGGCGTAGTTGGCGCAGCTGGTAAAGGCCCATGAGGTGAGGTGGCGTGCAGTGTTCCGTGTGCGCCATCGAGGAGGGTGCGGCCAACGTTAGGCCGCACGGGGAGAAGGGGCTCGCCTGCTTGAGGCGGGCCAGGACCTGTCGGGGGTGGTTGTGTGAATACTCACGGGTTCCCACGCCCCCGGCTAAGGTAGTTGAAGGAACACCGTGGTGGTTTTAGTCGGTAAGAGTCCGACACTGGCTCCGCCTACCCCGGGCGGAGTGCGTCCATGAGGATTTCCCCACGGCAAAAAAAAAAAAAAAAAAAAAAAGGTTCTTAACTGGTATCTACAGCTATTAAACAACGAATAATATTCAGAAGTTTATTATATTCTACGTTCGATGCTGAAGACCTGACCTGTCTTGAAATCAGGGGCGTAGCTTGAAAGCTTCTATGCGAACATGGAGGGGCTTGGCTCCGTCGGGCGCGTAGTACGTGGGAGCGGAGTGTAGGTGTAGGGGAAAGGTCATGGAAGTATTAAAAAAAAATCGTCCAAGACTTCACCCTTTAATTTTTCTGAGGCTTCACCTTAAACTATCTTTCGTTGGTATGTCAACCAAGCGGCGCGTGCGCAACTATATTTTGTGGCACGGATACAAAAAGTGAATATTCGGTATCTAATAGCGTCTTTGCGTAGACAAGGGGGTCCAGAGTCCGGACGCCCCCCCTTATACAGGGTTACTTACCTATTTTCAATTCACCAATAACCCTTTAGGTTACTCATTAATATGATAACAATTTACTATGGGACCAACCCTAAAATCTCGAAAAAATATATCAGCTGTTGCCTACATTTCGTCGATATAATATATGTGAACACAAATGTAGGGATTAGCTGATTTTTTTTCTCGATTTCTAGGTTGGTTCCGTAGTAAAAGTTGTTCATACTGATGAGTAGAATGACACCTTAAGAGGTTTTCAGTTATATCAGTAAGACGTTGTATATTACTTATAGTATTATATTATCTGTGATATTACTATATTTTTTTGCACCAAATTTATGTTATACGTAGGTACTTCGAGTAGGTGAAAATGACATAACCACTCCTCAGATTATGTCAAGCGATTAAATATTATCGTAACATTTTGTTTATGTAAATACAATTTATCTTAGTATCGCGCACTCGTGATAAATACTACCTACCTACCTATAATATATTGTTATGTTAAAGTAGCTTACCCAAATATTATCGTATGGCAGAACATGACTTAATATGGAGTGGGTTCTTCCATTTGATTGTCATGTCAGCTGATTAGATACTATTAAACAATGATATTTAAAAGTATAGATATGTCATAGCCTAACAAAATCAACGAAAAATATGTTCGGTACGCAGCAGCACAATACACATAAACTAGTGCAAAGTAAGTAAGTTAGTTACTTTAATTTAGTTTTGCGTCATTATTAGTACACTTTCTGTACACACATGACGGCATTTTTGTATTTTTTTCATCACACGTCACGCTCGGGGCCTTGCTTGACGGATACTAGTAGCAAAACTTACCAATTAGGACGTTATCGAGTCTCAGATTGCGTTCGCAACAACATATCTGTACTGTTCAAAATATCATCACTATTGAAGGAATGTTTCTAATCATATGAAGGGTTTTACATCACTAAATCAGCATCACACGAATGAATATCAGACTTAGGTACTTTTTTTAAAGTTCAAGAAACCAAGAAGAAGTTAACAGGCGAATCGCTATTGACCTGGAATAAGTTCTGGAGCTACAAAGACGTACTAAAAAGACCTACCGCTGCATCTAAAAAAGAAAGTCATGGATTCCTGCATACTGCCATGTCTAACATATGATCAAACATGCGACCGTACACCGTTGAAGAAAATGGAGGAGGCCTTAACCCAAATAGGGGTCCTCAATTAAACTTTCCAACTTTATGATATTTTAATGTACTATGTTAACCTACAATTAATTAAGCAACTAAAAAAAAAGTAAAAACCGACTTCAAAAAGAATACAATAATTTGTGTGAAACAGTTTAGGAAGTACCTAGGTGCCTTTGATTTGGTTAGATTTAAGAAAAATACACCGACTTCCTAAACTGTTTCACACAAATTATTTTATTCTTTTTGAAGTCGGTTTTTACTTTTTTTCAAGTTTATTTTGTTTTTCTATTTTGAGTGGCAATAACAATAAAAAGACAAGCGATTGCTGCAATCCCTGATGATTTGCTGTCATCCATTGAAGAGTTCCCTTCTTTATCTCCGAAGAACTTCATCAAATTTTCACCAAATGTTACTTTCTGAATGCAAATGCTTGATTTGTTGATGAAAATACGAAAATCGCTATATGTATGCCTATAATATTTGAGGAGTTCCCTTAATTTCACATGGATCCCATTATCGGAAGTGGATTTTGATAAAAATGGGACCAATCTGAAAGTATATCCTTTCAAATAAAAATATATTTTCTAAATCGGCTTATAAATATACGGAGTTCTGAGGTCAAAAACATTAAAAACAATACAATCGAATTGAGAAACTCCTCCTTTTTTGAAGTCGGTCGGTTTTTATTTACCAGGCCCCTCAGAAAGTATTGCGAAAAAAAGTTTTTATATATTGGAGACTGGCCAGTTATAATGTTTTTCGAAAATATGATTATTTATAAGTAAAAATAAGTAAGTTCCAATTTCAAAATTTCCCTCCACATTTTTTGCGAGTTAATTCAAAGTATTGTGTCTCACTGAAATATGGATCTGCGCCGGGAACATTTTAGAGCTATGATTTTATACGATTTCAAGTGTCGCCTGAAACCGGATGAATCGTACGATAGACTTCAAATGGCATTCATGGATGAAGGCCCTTCCAAGGCAACCGTGTATCGTTGGTATAACGAATTCAAGCGCGGTCGACCAACTTTGGGGGATGACGAAAGAAGCGGTCGCCCTTTGACGGCTGTTACCGAAGAAAACGTGCTAGCAGTGAAAAATTTAATCCAAGACAATAGGCGAATTACATATCAGGAGATTCAACACATATTGAAGATTGGATCGGGAAGCGTTCACGAGATTCTACACAGCCATCTTCGCGTGAGGAGGATAGTATCACGCTGGGTGCCGCACAACCTCACCGATGCTCAGAAGCAGGCCCGGGTGGAATGGTGCCGTGATATGCTTAACAAATTTGAAGCAGGCTCGTCTCGGCGTGTTTACGACATCGTTACAGGTGATGAGTCCTGGATTTATCAATACGACCCAGAAACCAAGCGCCAGTCGACTGTTTGGGTGTTTCAAAATGAGCCAACGCCTACCAAAGTGAAGCGATCTAGAAGCGGGGGTAAGATTTTGATCGCTAGCTTTTTTAATTTGACTGGCCACTTGGTATCAATTCCCTTACGGGATCAAAGAAGCATTAATGCCGAATGGTATACTACCAAATGTTTGCCAGAAGTTTTCTCTGTTATAAGCAACAAGCGACCAAACACAGGGCTCCGCGGGCTACTGCTCCACCACGACAATGCACCTGCGCTCACCGCATTCAAAACGTGGGACTTCCTGGACAGCACGCCAGTCAAACTCCTGGGTCACCCTCCTTACAGCCCTGATCTAGCACCGTGTGACTTCTTTTTATTCCCAAAAATAAAAAATCAGCTCAAAGGGATACAATTTTCGTCGCCGGAAGATGCGCTGGCTGCGTTCGAGCAGGCTGTAAACGAGGTGTCTGCGGCGGACTGGAAAAAGTGTTTTGAAAACTGTTTTAGGCGCATGAATCTTTGTATAGAGGCTGGTGGAAAGTACTTTGAAAATATTTGATAAAAATATATGTACGTATAGAACAATTTTTTTTAGTTTCGCAAAACTTTCTGAGTGTCCCACGTATTTATGACTTACGTAAGTAGGTACTATTACAACCAGGAAAAGGTCTCATTCACGGGGCTAATCCTGGTTCCGCTAATCCGTGGTTCTGGACGCGATAAGTCGATACCTTAGAGGTCCATGCCATGAACAGCCTGATGTTTAAAATTGTGTTCGGTTAGTGGCAATTCGGCTCATCAAATTTAATTTATCTTGTATTAAGAATTTGTGCGAGAACAATGCAGGGCAACGGCAACGCCTGGACTAGCCTTTTAAGTATGTTCCAGGTCAATTTAAGTGGACCAGTCTCAGAGTCTTCTCGTCAAAGTTTGAAGACGAAGGTCTTCAACCAGTGCGTGCTGCCTGTCATGACCTACGGTGCAAAGACGTAGACCCTGACAGTTGGGCTAGTCCACAAATTCAAGGTCGCTCAGTACGCTATGGAGCGAGCTATGCTTAGAGCTCAGATCAAAATAATAAAATAGACGGAGCGCGTAGAACTCACTAGTTCACTACTGAAGCCAGAAAAAGGAATACTAAATAGCAAAGGGGTACCTACTATTAGGCTTGCAGTTTCTTTGAAGGAAAAGGTCCGTAATGAAATTACCCGGTGAAGAACCGGAATGACCGACATAGCTTGTAGGATAAGCAAGCTGAAGTGGCAGTGGGCTGTCGAAGGTCCGATGGCCGTTGGAGCAGACGAGTCCTTGAGTAGAGACCGCAAATCTCGGAGACCTCTAAACTGTTCCATAAATTTTGTTCAAGTACAGTCAGAAATTTCCGTGTGGTGCCGGACATGAAGAATTGCACCACCCTTATCTCTTCTCATGGGTGTCGTAAAAGGCGACTAAGGGATTCACCAGAGGATGGGCAGCAGCGTTCTCTTAGTATTTAACCAACCAACTGCGTTCGCCAACCCGCCTGCCAAGCGTGGCGATTATGGTATATCCCCCCATTAATTAGAGAAGGCCTATGTCCAGTAGTGGACGTCTTTCGGCTGAAATGATGATGACAGTCAGAAATCTTTCTGCCACCACTAAGGCTAAAATCGCTTGCACTCAATGTTCGATGGCAGCGGTAGCTACGTGTAATGTAGCAGGAATCTTTCAAGGGATTTTATCGACAAAATATAACACCGGGAAATATCGTGACCGTACACGAAACATTTTCTATGGAAGGTTTTCTTATGACTTAAGAGTTGGTCCCATAGTAAAGGTTGTTCAAATTGATTAGTACAATCAACCCTAGAGGGTTATTAATTAATTAAGAATAACCCTGTATACTAGAAATTCAATCCGCACTAAATTTTTCACCATCTAGTCCCAAACTAATCAGAGCTTGTACTATTGGTGCTAGACAATGGATATAGGCCAAATGTGACCGTTTTTCGCATTTTTTCTTTCTACAACTACAGAGAACTATAATTTATAGATTATAATAAAAAAAGTTTAACTTAATTATAATGTGTAGTGATCGCGAAAACCTAAGAAATTATTGTATTGTCTAGTACCCATAGCACAAGCTCTGCTTAGTTTGGGACTAGATGGTGCTGTGTAAAAAATGTCCCCAAAATATTTATTTATTTTATTATTTATATAATTTATAGAGTTAGTAGTTTCCTATTAAACTACAGTACCTGTACTTCAATTTTTAAAAACGAATTTCTGATAAATGATATACTCAGCGAGTAATATTTTTTTTACTGATGGGGGCGCCACTTGGCTGCTACATCCCCTTAAATACTTTTTTTTTAAATACATACTTATAACATAAGAAACACCCCAACACAAACACTTATGTCCATCACATAAATATTTGTGTCCTTTGGGAGTCGAACCCACGACGTCGTGATCAGCAGTCCGACACTGAAACCACTAGACCACAGACGTCAATTGTCATCTCTATTTTCTTCCACCAGGCCCGCTACTGCCAGACGGCCGGCGCCCACTCCCTGCTGACCCTCCCTGAGCTTTACTTCAAGCCGGCGACGGTAGATGACCTGGTGTTCTACGTGTCTCAGGTCGCGAAGGCCGCTCCGAAGCTGCCCGTGCTGTATTACCACATTCCTTCCATGAGCAAGGTTGAAAGTAAGTACCTATTTGATGAGACGCATTACATATTTTGAGATTTCTCTGACTTTAGGACCATTTAGATGTGTCTGCGACTCTGGCTACATAGAACTATGAAAATAACTTAATATATAATATATATACAGTATATTTTTGGACATTTTCACACAGCACTACGTTTAGTCCCAAACTAAGTAGAGTTTGTACTATGGGTACTCGACAATGGATATAATACTTATATACTCATAATACATAAGAAACATCCAGACCAACACAAAGACTTATGTTCAACACACAAATATTTGTGTCCTGAGGGAATCGAACCCACGACCTCGTGACTAGCAGTCCGACACTCGAACCAGTAGACCACATTTATGTCGTCAACGTTTTTCTTCAGCCTTTCCAAAATCTTTGGTGCAGTTAGTGCTTCAAATTACTTTAGATTTCTATGATTTTATAGGACTTACAGGTACAACGCTATTGTAAGTATTGTGCAAACCGAAAAAGTTGTTTCTTTAGAATCACCAGGAGAATCGATTGGGATGGGTTTTATACCGTGTTACAATTTAAAGCAATGAAATATTTAAAAAATAGATTTAACGATAGAAAAAATCTCTCACGAGCAGGATTCGAACCTGCGACTCCTGGCTCAGTACGCTAGTGCTTTAGCCACTAAGCTACCGTGAACACTGCTCGTGGTATCGAAATTCTCATCCACTTGGCACGTCTTTGCTTTGGGTAACGTCAGCGATATCTTATTAAGAAACAGTGTTTCTTAACGGTGTTCACGGTAGCTTAATGACTAAAGCACTGGCGTACTGAGCCAGGAGCTGCAGGTTCGAATCCTGCTCGTGAGCGATTTTTCTTTTTTCCTTTCTACAATTTAAATCGTTAGATTTCGTTTCGCATGCGTAAAATGCGTTAAAAATAATAAATAAAATAGATTTAATTTTGTTTATTATGGTTAAATTCAGTACATCAGCGGATCGTGAATAGGTCCTTAAATCCGGATGTACTCACTAATTGAGTGATAACATCATTAAGTGATACAGTGTACATACTGGCTGATCACTAAACTGATGTTCACATGAATTGCACATCATTCAGTGACTAGTCTAATTTTACAGATCATTTATTGATAAGAGCCTCCACGGGTGAAGATATTTAATTGATCGTCTGGCGCACCCTGGGCAGTCAGCCCTGCTACCAACCTGCTGACTGGCAAAAAAAATTTCTTAGCTATTTTATCATTATGTAGCCTATGTCGACACGATAGAAGAAGAAATGATGCATCACTATGTGATCTCGTGTATGTACATACTCGTATCGCCAATGATGTGTCGTTAAGTGATACATAACCAATGACGCATCACTTAATGATCTCTTGTACATCCGCCATAAGACCCAGGAAGTTAGTTCGATGCGTTTCCATGCATCAGGTAGCCTCTGCATGACATTCTTCACTTTTTTGCTTTCTACTGGGGGACTTGCAGTAATTTTAAAATCATATAATTTTGTGATTTAGTTAAAAAAAAAATCTCAGATAGTCTTAATGGAAATCTTTTTGGGGTGTTTGAGATTTGCCCTACTCAAAAAATAACGTAGTATACTTATCAATTTTTGGTAAACTTTTGCACAACCAATTTTCTATCTCTACTTTGCATGCGCTTGCCTAAAATAGTACGAGGGGTCAAACTTAATCTATCTTTCATTATGTACTCAACCGTTTCTGATGAAAGTATGAAACAAACTATTAGTTTTTATTTTACTTTTAAGATCAGAACATTCGGAGGAGACCAGCTGCCCTATTCAGAACCATACGATAACCAGTTGTCGACCAATTCGGTTTGTTGTCCCGTTTCGTATGAGGATTCACGCAACGAGAGAAAAAAAGATAACAAACCGAATCGATCGACAACTGGTTTTCGTGTGGTTCTGAATCTGGAGGGCTTTTTAGGGTTCCGTAGTCCTACAAGGAACCCTTATAGTTTCGTCATGTCCGTCCGTCTGTCCGTCTGTCCTAATCCTTTACAGCTTAATAACTTCTACAGTCATAAACATAAGTAAATGAAATTTTGTTAAAAAATAGTCTGTATGTAGATCTCAATTTTAAAAGAATAAAAAAATAGTTTTTACGTATTTTAGGGGTGGCGTCCATACATGTGAAATGGGGATGAAAATATTTTTTTCGCTGCACCCCCTCGTGTGGGGTATCATTGAATAGGTCTACTAAAATGAAGGTAATGTTTCATACATCACTTTTTTATCAGGTGTACCATCTGCGAAATATAGCCCGCCAAAGTGGCTTGCAATGTGTCCCCCCCCCTGCCATTTCTAAACTATGCAATGCAGAAACTTATAATCTTCCACATTGATAGACCTTTGTAAAAACTCTCTTTTAAAATTATTTCGAGTATAATGTGATTATAATTTTTCGAGTTATAGACAGAAAACTGAAAAATACTTAAAACGTCCTAGTTCAAAGGTCATTGACCTTAGAGAAAAATGATCATAGCAAATAATGCTCCTTTAGCTAAAAAAAGTAACTTTGACATGACAGACTTCTTAAATTTGGCTTCTTGAATTTATCGCTGGATGGAGCTACTAACAACACGCTCTGAGTCGCGAATGCTGCCGATTATTGCAAAAACTAAAATAGCCATGATTAATATTCGATTTGATTCGTTTGTAATTACACCTACTTAAGGAACCCTATAATACTGAGCATGGCCCGACATGCTCTTAGCCGGTTTTTTTTATTTTTTATTCTTAACGGGCTTGATTATTAAAATTATTATTTTTTGCCGCCAGTCAACATGCCTGAGTTTGTGACAAAGGCGACAGCCAGCATCCCTAACTTCAAGGGGATCAAGTTCACGTCCAACGACCTGAGTGAAGGTGCTCAAGTCCTCAGGGCTCTGAAGGATGGCCAGGAGATGTTCCTTGGGGCTGATACTGTGAGTAACTTGACTATAATTACCATTTCCTAACTAGCTTTTCCCTAAGTTTGTTATGAATTGCTTGAAGTCTAATCAGAAGTGAGTAGGTGGTATACCTAAGTATTTGCAGACGGATCTCCGAGTTGCGTCAACTAGGCAACTCGCGATGAGCTGTTTATGACGTTTTCATATAATTTTAAGAATCTGCGCAGAGAAACTTTAGTTGCGAGTTTCGGTGATCAGCAACAGTTTTCGGTTGCTGCAATCGGTGACAAAATCAATTCCAAATTGCCGCAACTAGTAACTGACATAATGTATCAAGTTGCTGGTTTCCGCAACCGGAAACCGCATCGCGTCGAGCGATTTCACTCCCTTGCCGTCCCCGGCATCATAGATAGACCGGTGTCATAGATTCCTTTCGAAAGTTTATTTAAAACTAGCTTCTGCCCGCTGATTCACACGCGTGTAATTCGGTTTATCACAGAAACACGTTAGCATGCATGCCTCGGGAACTGTTTATCTTCCATGGATAAAAAGTAGCTTCTCCAGGTTCCAGGCTACCGCTTTGTTAAGTTTCAATACTATGTGTTCAGAGGTTTAGTCGTAGAAAAGTAAGAAACAAACAGACAGACAGACAGTTACTTTCGCATTTATAATATTAGCATGGATTATGGCAACGGTAAACTGGGCCTTTTTGTTGCTGCTACTGGCGATCGTTAAGGGAAACTTTAAAAAATGTTGGATACTGTCATCTCCCCTCTTTGAGGTGGGCGTTAATAACTGCGACACAGTTCTCTGAACTAATGCAGCTGTTAACGTACACAAAATATGTAAATCAGTTTCTTCCAATAAAGAATTTAAATTTGAATTTGAGGTATAAAAAATATAATACTTATCGCTCAAAATATTGAGATCGTTCAGATGAAAACAAAATTCCGTACACTTTCTTTGCGATTTTTTTCCATGATTATAGAATGTTTTTATATAAATTGTATAGTGACATCTCTTTAATCCAGACATTTCACTATTCACTGATTTTTAATATGACTGGATACGGAACTTCGCGATGAAAAACTGCATATTTCACGGAAAAATTAGAATGCTTCACCTTAACGCAAGTAAGTACATACTTTAAGCCCTGTCTTTTAAATATAATTTTTCGTATTACAGCTCCTCGCACCCGCTGCTCTCCTGGGCGTTAGGTCTAGCATTGGAACAATGTACAACATGTTCCCCAGGCTGGCCCAGGAAATCCTGGATGCCGTTGCAAAGAATGATGTAGTCAAAGCCAGGGCTCTGCAAGAGAAACTAAGCTTAGCTGTCGAAGCTCATACTTGCGAAGGTACACAGTATTCTTATTTTATTTTTTCCGGAATATCTCTTCGGTTTCCCAAGTCACACACTGTTTATAGGTTTAAACTCAATTCTCTTTTAATGCCTGATGCTGTAAAGATAATTTTAAAATGCCAAAGGTGTGGAAGAAGGCCAAGAAGTAAGGACGTAAATGAGCTCAGCTGCAGCACAAGCCGAGCGTTGTTAGCGAGAAGTGAAGAGGGTTCCGTATAATAGACATAAGTGGCCGTAAACGTAGGGTCCAAGCTCATTTATGTCCTTACTTTAGGTCTTGTTCAAAGTGAAAGTCAAAGTCAAATCATTTATTTCAATGAGACCATTTAACAGGCACTTTTGAAAGTCGACAGTGAAAAGTAAATTGTAAATTGCCCATTCCGAAATGTAAAACTCTCAACTTTGGCATTTGCTAATGGTAAAAGCATTCTTAAATGCAGCTAGCATTAAAATAGCATTGAAGTTGAACTTTAAACAGTGTGTGTTACTTGGGTTTGTATTCGGTCAATCAATACTACATCATACTAAGAACTCACTTTATAATTATCGCTTTTGAGTCTCGCGAAATTGACACCACCACGAAGCAATTATTTTGAAAGTAGTATGTCACCGTGTATCAGAAATGCGTGTTTATATTTTAAGACCTCATTCAAGAAATGCTATCAAACAACTTTTACTAGGGGGTCGACCCTGATATCGCAAATAAATATCTGCTATTTCCTATATTTTGTCGAGAGACATCGATGATTTTCCAGGGAACAGTAGTTTTTTTTGCGATTTCATGTTTGTTCCATAGTATGATCCCGGAACTATGAATCAAATTATTTTTCCATGTCGTATTACAAGCTTATACCTATATTACTAGATTAAAAGGATGGTAGATTTATTTTAATACAATCTTATCACAATTTTGAATACTTAATAATGTTTTTATACATATTTTATAATGAGAAACATTCTAAATGCCAAATAAAATTGATGTCAGAGTAAGATATTCAAAACCGGGATTTTTGTAAATTCCTAGTGATTTAGCTAACTTACTTTTTTTCAACATAATTTGCGGCTATTTTGCAGGTGCTTGGGTGCCAATAACGAAGGCAGGCATGGAGATAGTCACCGGCATCAAGGTCGGCCCCCCTTCCCTCCCGCAGAGGCCTCTCTCAGCTGAGGCCAGACAGAGGATCCAGTCCAAACTGAGGACCTTAGGATTAAGCAAGTAAACGACATGTGAAAATGTTCCTTATGTCTGTCACACAGGGTTTGTTCTCGAAAATCATGATTTTTTATTTATAAAAAGATTGTATTAATTTTGTTAATATATGAATTAATGTTGTTAATATATGATTAATGTTGTTAATATATGATTAATGTTGTTAATATATGAATTAATGTTGTTAATATATGAATTAATGTTGTTAATATATGAATTAATGTTGTTAATATATGAAGAGTTTATTTTTGTGATCTGCTAATTTTTATTCAAAATTATAAACGTTTATTTTTTATTCATAATGAGCTTGACCGCCACCTCACCTGATGTTAAGCGATGGTGCGGTCGCCGATAGTTCACGCTTGTCCAGCAAAAACCTATTTATTCGAGCCTTGAAGACCTGATGGTCTGATGGTAATTATACTTATTGGGAAATACAGACGGCAAGGAATTCCACTCCATCTTCTTCTTCGTCGTTTCGCTCTTGACAGAGCGGTCGTGGCCATGTGTGTGTAGACCAAAGACATTTCCATACTGACGTCAGTATAATAACTCTATGGTGTAGACATCAAGCTGTACATTTCTAGTAGAGATGTTATGGATATGATATTTTGGAATAAAATTATATCGGTTTCGGATATGTAATTGTTTCGGATTATCCGTTAGTTTCGGTTACGGATATTAGATTGAAGTAGAAGTAACACAAATAGTATGTAGTAATTTGGTTTTGACGACCTCTGTGGTCTAGTGGTTCGAGTGTCGGACTGCTGATAACGAGGTTGTGGGTTCCATTCCCACAGGACACAAATATTTGTGTGATGAACATAAGTGTTTGTGTTGGTCTGGGTGTGTTGCTTATGTATTATAAGTATGTATTTACAAAAAAAAAAGTATATAAGTGTTATATCCATTGTCTAGTACCCATACCACATGCTCTGTTTAGTTTGGGACTAGATGGTGCTGTGTAAAAATGTCCCAAAGATATTTATTTATTTATAGGTTATGAAAGAGGTTATGTTATGACTAGAAATAACAAACAAGCTGCAAGATTCACGTGGCGCGCGAGCGGTGAAACAAAAACCTGTCGAAACATGTAGTTTTATTTAGACTCCGCCCTTTTACGAAACTATCCGAAACTTGTGAAACGGATACGGTTACAAATATATTTTTTATTTCGGATATCCGATAGTTTCGGTTACGGTTACGGAGTTCCATAACATCCTTGATTTCTAGTATAAGCTGATCTCGCTTTGTACGGAAAGCTTATACAATGCGAGGTCAGCTTATACTGGATATGTACAGCTTGATGTGTGGCCGTGTGTACTATTGCCGGGGTCTGCTGTAGCTCGCCTCACGATGCCTCGCCACCCTTCCCTGCTTTCGGGTAGTCTGGTGCATTCATGTAATGGCCGGCCCACGGCAGACTACATTACATAAGTCCATCGCATTGGAGGTCTTCCGCACTCTTGAGCCCTCTAATATCTCTCTCTCTCTCCATATCAACTCAGCCTATCGCAGTCCACTGCTGGACATAGGCCTCTCCCAAGTTGCGCCACGACGCTCGGTCCTCTGCCTTCCGCACCCAGTCCCCCCCAGCCACGTTCTTTAGGTCGTCGGTCCACCTGGCAGTCTCTCCATAGCGTTACGCATATTAAGGCGGATGTATACGATATCACTAGATGATGCTCACTACTTAAGGCCCAGAACGCCGCGGAATGAGAGTGAGCGCGACGCAAAATATGAGTCTTGCCGGGAAGGAGTAGTGCAACATGAAGTTATAAAATATGTGTATTTGCGATAAAATGGCTCGGTAAAATTATTTCAGAATAATAAAGCAATATTTAGGTTAAATATCATACAAAATACCAATAAATGTTGGATATATTTAGGAAACTGTTTGAAAATAAACAGTTTCCGAGGTTTTATGATCGAGCCATATAAGTACATTCATATTTTGGACTTTATAATATTGTTACGTCTATCCTTGAGTAACATGTATTTTAATTTCAGTACCATAGAGTAAGTAGATTTTACATACCTCACTTCCCCATACTCCGTACACTAAGTATCACCACTATTGTCAAAAACCTTTACAAATCAGTATACATCTTATAGTGAAAAATTTATGAGAAAAAAAATTAAATAGGAGTGACACACATATATTTTAAGATTTATTTTTAGACTAACGATGGCTGAACACTATCTCCTGAGATACAGGTTTACGCCTAGTTCAGGGGATAGGGTCAAAATCTTGTGCTTCCAAATTTAACCACCACAAAATTAATTGTAATGAAATGTGTATCATAACATTGTAATCTTTAGTGGCGAGAATAAACAATTTTTATTTATTTATTATTTATTTATTTTAAGCGGGATTCGCATTAGTTTGTTGAATTATGGATTTCGGCCCCTTAAGTGATATAGTGTAAATACAGGCTGATCACTAAGTGATATTCACCTGAATTACACAATAAATAAATATTTCTGGGACATTTTTACACAGCACCATCTAGTCCCAAACTAAGCAGAGCTTGTGCAATGGGTACTAGACAATGGATATAATACTTACATACTTTATAGTAAGTGATACATAGCCAATGACGCATCATCTCGTGTACATCTTCCATAAAGCTATTAGCAAAACGCTTCTAGGATGGAATGTCTATGATACAGTATAGGTAAGGTACAGGAGTTCGAACCAGGCCCGCATCTCTGACTTCGAATTCATGTGCAGATCAGAATTTGATTATCACTTGCTTTAACGTGAAAATACCCCTCTGCCTACCCCTTCGGGGAAATACAGGCGTGATGTTATGTTAACGTGAATATATGGTGGGGTACTACGGTCTCAATGCTTCTCATTCCGACAAGAGCCCGTGCCCAGCAGTGGGGCAGATGTTTATGTTATAACTGAGGCCAAGTTAGAAGATCCAGACCAGTCTAACGGCCAAAATTAATATCCTATCTATCCACGATTTGCCCTACTAGATATAGAAATTTGATGATTTTTGTATGGAGCTTATGTCAAATTTCTATCTCCAGTAGGGCAAATCGTGGATAGATTGGATATTAATTTTGGCCGTTAATTAATTGTAATGAAATCATAGACATAGTAAAAAATACCTCATCCCAACCGCATACAAGTGGTCTCTTCACTCGCTCGTGTAGTAGGTAAAGTAGTAAAAGAAGAATAAAAATGCATCTTATACTTGCCAAATAGGGTTTATTTTCGAAAATCAATATATATTTGTAGGTACAATAATTATAAAAAATTCGTAACTTGAAACTGTCAACAATATACAAAAGTTAATTTTCATGTTTACTGTTTTACCGAACTAGATTTGTTGTATAACTTCATTATATTGGGTGTCACAAAATAAATGTTCATTGAGGGAAAGTAGGTACTCAAAAATATTTGTATATAATAGGTCACTTAATATTTCTTACTTTTAAAATAAAATTAAGTCTCCTTTACGTATTTGTTACTTTAATATTTAAAGCACTTTCCTTCCATGACGCACACCCGGTATATAAACGGCATTAGGTACATGTTTATTTTTTAAATCAACAGAAAAAATTAAGTCATAGCATATCACAATCTATATTGTAATAATTAGGTAGGAACTTTTACAATAAAATTAAAATCTTTTTTTCTAATTTATATACCCAACACCGGAATTCGCTAAAAATTAAAGATAAAGAAATATGGTTTTTAAGGTGCTTGTAAGCATGCGCTAGTTCAGGCATCGTGTGAATAAGCCTTACGTCCAAATATGACGCGGATACGCGACCATCGCAAGTTCGCACGAATCATGTTCGATTGAACCCGCGATCAAACACACGGGTGTCAAATAGGTATAATATAGAATAATTGACATCGCATTATCGCGCGAATGTCAATTAACTACAAAAATTATAATAATAGTAATTAACAATTAATAAAATTCGCGCGAACTTGCGATGGTTGCTTCATCGCGTTGTATACCGTGCGTTTCCACTAGCCGGTTAGGAAAGTTTATTGAACATAGTCTTAAAACACAGTCAATGATTTTACATTGTCCATTAACTCAGCCTGTAAACATGTATAAATCGAACTAGCCAATCGGACCGACTGGTTGCATCGACAAGTTGCGATTTGTTCTACAGTGAGAACACGACTCTTGACAAACAAAACGCACAGACCAGAAAGCAGAAAGCCTCTAGACTTTGATTAGCAGGATACCCCCGGTCACTAAGCATAACTATGCAGAAGTATACAACATGTAACAAAAACCCTGTTGTTCCTGTGAGGTACGTTATCAGAATCGATATTCAAACGTAAGGACACAAGTCATTTGGAAAAACTCTAAAAAAAGTATTTCCAAATGAGTTGTGTCATTCACGTTGTATACTGCATATCATACGCCCGCCGCCAATCGGGACGTCACTGCGTCAACGAGCGGCACCAAACATACCAATGAACTTTTGAGCCGACCAATCATAACGCGCCGTCCGCCCCCTGTACCCCGCCAACATTTTACGTCTGTGTTCTCATGCAAAACTTTGTTTCTGCGGCGTCTTGAGGCATACTTGTCTGTGACAAAATAGTGGATCAAAAGTTGATGCAGTGAATACGGACAGCCCGACTGTGTCGTATGACATGTTAACAAACTTTGTTTTATAACATGGTCTTTGTTTATTGTTGAGGCAAGTAAGTGGAAACGCTCGGATAGGACATCGCCTGTGTCGCAGTAAACATAATATAATAGACGGAGTGCTGCGAACAATCATAGTGAAGCCAAAAACCACACACCATACACCTGAAAGTAATTCTTTTCGCGATGCTTACTGGACGTTGCCGCGACATGTGTACTGAGAGCGGTGAGCACGGTTTGAGGTGCATCTGTGTGTGTGGGCGCTGGGTTGTACACGGAGAAGCATGGTTTTGTTGGCTTCACTATGATTGTTCGCAGCACTTCGTCTATATTTTTTACTATGTCTCTGTATACAGTACGGAAACTACCTCCTAACGCTCCGGTTTGAATCACTCACACAGACACATGCCTCAACAAGAACCTAAGCGGACGTCGCAGTGCTGTCAGTGCAAACAACCCGCTTAGGGGCCTTGTTTACGCGTGCGCGTGCTGGAGTCGTCGTTTCGAGTGTTTGTACGTAGTTTCCGTAGTGTATGTTTACTGTGCCGTCAATGATATTTAAAAGTACAGATATGTTACTTGCACTCTCAACTGAAGACTTAAAAACGTCCTAATTAGGAAACTAAAATACCGTCGTGTGTGTACAGAAAATGTTCCAATTATGACGCGAAAGTAACTTGAAGCACCCAACTTAGTTTGTACTAGTTTATGTGTACTGTGCTGCCGCTGAATACGGAACATTTTTTTTTCGGTTGTTTTGTTAGGGTATGGCATATCTATACTTTCAAATATCATTGCTATGTACTGACGACGCGAGTCCGCGCATGTTGCCCGCACCAGTTACATGCTCCAGTTACTAGCATTGTATACAACCATATTGATCGGAATCCATATAGACGATTTCATAACCTAGATCTTGAAGACTTGCTTGCAGTTCATCGTCCTGATCATCAGTTATTTTCCTCGTAGGATCAAAAACATCTCCATAAATTTGGCCAGTCACCAGTTCCGCGGCCCGTTTTAGGATTGGAAGCGTATTGTAAGCTGGGGGAAAGAAAAAGCTATTAAAAAAAAACCGGCCAAGAGCATGTCGGGCCATGCTCAGTATTATAGGGTTCCTTAAGTAGGTGTAATTACAAACGAATCAAATCGAATATTAATCATGGCTATTTTAGTTTTTGCAATAATCGGCAGCATTCGCGACTCAGAGCGTGTTGTTAGTAGCGCCATCTAGCGATAAAAATACTTTTTGTGATTTTTTCAAATAGAAAGTAGCTAAAAGAGCATTATTTGCTATGATCATTTTTCTCTAAGGTCAATGACCTTTGAACTAGGACGTTTTAAGTATTTTTCAGTTTTCTCTCTATAACTCAAAAAATTATAATCACATTATACTCGAAATAATTTTAAAAGAGAGTTTTCATAAAGGTCTATCAATGTGGAAGATTATAAGTTTCTACATTGCATAGTTTAGAAATGGCAGGGGGCGGGACACATTGCAAGCCACTTTGGCGGGCTATATTTCGCAGATGGTACACCTGATAAAAAAGTGGTGTATCAAACATTACCTTCATTTTAGTAGACCTATTCAATGATATCCGAAACGAGGGGGTGCAGCGAAAAAAAATTTTTTTTCCCCATTTCACATGTATGGACGCCACCCCTAAAATACGGAAAAACCATTTTTTTATTCTTTTAAAATTGAGATCTATATGTAAACTATTTTTTAAGAAAATTTCATTTACTTATGTTTATAACTGTAGAAGTTATTAAGCTGTAAAGGATTAGGACAGACGGACAGACGGACAGACGGACAGACGGACAGACGGACAGACGGACGGACATGACGAAACTATAAGGGTTCCTTGTAGGACATCGGAACCCTAAAAACGGGTGCAAAGCTTCTATTTGCAAGTGCGGATAAATCCTGCGCGCGATTTAAAAATCATTATTAATCATTAATTAGTTTACTTCAGTGAATTTGTCTTGGTCATTAGCCTACGTTATTCTCACACAATTCTTTCCAATTAATCATGTAACAAATCATTGTACCTACCTACCTACTATTATTATTTGAATAGAATAACTTTATTTAAGAAAAAAAAAAGCTGTAATAGGCTGATCTCGCATTGTACGGAAAGCCTATACAATGCGAGGTCAGCTTTTACTGGAAATGTACAGCTTGATGTGTAGCTGTGTGTACCTATTCTAATTTAAAATACTGCATCACAGGCACCAAAATTAATGATACTTTATAAATTCAAGATGACTAGTGATGTCGAAATATCGATAGACCTGCTATCGATAGTTGACCTTGAAATCTGTTAGGATATCGATAGTATTGATAGCGTGGTACGTGCTAATACTATCGATAGTGCAGTCACTATCGGTGTCCAATACTATCGATAGTATTAATACTATCAGTCTATAGTCTATCGATACTATTGTTTTTTCGTGGACTATCGATAGACAGATTATAATCGATAGTTGCCTATTGAGCGGCATTACTATACATGACATCACGCCTGTAGTCCCCGAAGGGGTAGGCAGAGGTACACCTGTATTACAATACAATATTACAATAGTACACCCATATTTTGCCAGTTTGTTATAAGTCAAAAGTAATAGGGGGCGAGCCTATTACCAATCCAGACTCCGGGCAGCTTGTGAGAACTAATGAAAACACCCAATGACACTGCCCGACCCGGGAATCGAACCCAGGACCCCACGCTCAGCTGCGATCACGAATCACGAAAAAAGTTTATCTCTTTGATTTCTTCCTTCTGCTTCTCATAATTTACTAAATATTAGATTGTGTGTAACTATGAATGATCTTCAGTGTCTGCAAATAAATGTTTTTGATGTGTAGGTAACATCTTTCCTCTCGTTTTCCTGCAATCTGTGGGAGTGATTTCGTGAAAAGGGACGGAAGTGTGTAACAGAAAGCCGGGGAAGCGCGCGCTATTTGATTTGACCAATGAGCGCGCACGGTCCTTTTTTTATCCGAGGAGGAAACCTTCAAAAGGCTACCAGCCTCATGGGGAAGAGGCTGGGGTGTGTGGGAATTTTACCGCACTAAAACCTCCACGGTGGCCATCTTCAGCACAATAGAGGGGGGACTCCGGGAATGGTTATACTACCGGTGCCCCCCCTGTGCTTTGCCTAAAAGGCACGTCTCTGGGAAGACTTTTGTCTCCCTAAACACATTCCCAATGAGACAACAAATGGTGGCACGGGACCACTGCGTGCCACCGTCATCACTGAGGTCACCCAGTGGACGCCCAAAGCCCCCACTTTGGACAGCCGTGACCATAAAGGCCCCCCTGTCCTATCGACAGAGCAGGGGGATGCGGCGTGTTGCCCTAATGAGCAAGGCACCGGAGCGGTTGCCTCTGCGACGCCCCCTTCTACAAGCGGGATCGGCCCTCTCTTGATCCCGCTCCGCAGCCTCTTGACGGTCTCACAGAAAGAGGCCACTTCCCTCCAATTTGTCGTCTCTGCCAGCTTAGCAAACACTATCGCTGGCAGAGAGAGATCTTGCCCGAACCAGAACTCGACCAGGACCCGCCGCTCCGAGTTCCACGCAGTACACTCTGCGAGAGTGTGTTGGGCGGTATCCTGGTCAAAGAGTTGGCCGTCATATGGTATCAACCATAGAAATCTAAATAAAGATAATAGATGTGGCTAAGGCGCGTGAACTTGTCGCTACGTACAGGAGTCTAAGGACACTAGTACGCGAACCTTTTGCTTGATCATCAGTGCTGTTTTGGACGAAGAGTCACTAAAATTGTATTTTGTAGCATGTTTAGCAGCGGATGTTTTTTAGGCTTAATTTATTTTGCGTTGAATGCTAGAAACATCGTTGGCGTGATTGCGTATTTATGTGTTGGTGGCGGAAAACCGGCAACATGCGTTCCCGTAGTAAAAGACAGAAGATACCATTTCTATTACCTTATTATTTAAATTTCTATGGTATCAACCCATTTTCCGAGAGGTTGGTAGGTACTGTTAGCCATCAGTTGTGCGCTTAACCTACAGCACACCTCGGCCACTTAATACAATATAAATGCTAGCACCACCTACATACACAATATTACGACTGTATATGAACGCACACACACATGTAAGCATAGACATATGTTATATTTCTGTGCATGTAGGTTGATGGATGATGGTGGATGGAGTCCCTAACGGGATTTTACGCCACCCGCCCGGTTAAGCAGTTAGGGCATGCACTTATTTGGGTGCCGATCTGCGAGTGTCCATTCCAAAAAAGAAAAAAAAAGTAGGTTAGGGATGCTAGCCGCTCGCAATGCCGACTGGGTTCCAAGTGCCTCTCAGTAGTTTTCAGAGATGGAGTGCTTGTATAGCGACTGACGATTGACATCCATTGCAATCTTGCAGTCCAATTGTTGCCGGCAAACCGCGGGCGGGTGCGGGGCGCGGGCGAGGAATCTTAAATTGGCGGGGGGCGGTGAGTGGCCGTTCTGTACGTTAGTTAGTACTATTAGATATTCTGTGCCTACAGTGTTGTGTATAAAATGTGCTGTTAAATAATAAATGTATTTACTGTTGATAATAAGTGTCTGAAAAAAGTGCAAATCTTTGATAAAAAATGCAAGTGGGTACTTGACGACGTCTGTGGTCTAGTGGTTCGAGGGTCGGACTGCTGATCACGAGGTCGTGGGTTCGATTCCCACAGGACACAACTATTTGTGTAATGAACATAAATGTTTGTGTTGGTCTGGGTGTTTTTTATGTATTATAAGTATGTATTTCATCATCATCATCATCATTTCAGCCGAAAGACGTCCACTGTTGGACATAGGCCTCCCCCAAGCATCGCCACAACGACCAATGTATGTATTTACAAAAAAAAAGTATATAAGTTTAAGTATTATATCCATTGTCTAGTACCCATAGCACAAGCTCTGCTTAGTTTGGGACTAGATGGTGCTGTGTAAGAATATCCCAAAAATGTGTATATAATTATTTATATTTAATAATGAATAGAATAAATATTACCAAGGTGAGATGTCAGATGTGATGTGATGTGTCATCATACGCGACTACTGTAAGGCTCGCTCGTTTTTAGGGTTCCGTACCCAAAGGGTGCTAACGGGACCCTATTACTCTCACTACGCCGTCCGTCCGCCCGTCCGCCCGTCCGTCTGTCTGTCACAGGGCTGTATCTTTGTAACGGTAATAGATAACCAGTGGAAATTTTCACAGAATCTGTGTTACTATTTCGTCTATCACGGCAAATAAAAAACAGTTTAAATCCAAAGGGGGTCCCCATACAAGAAACCTCGAAAAACATGCATTTTTTTCAACGTTTTTTGTTCCTGTTCTATCTTCAAAACGGTAATACAAACCAGCATCAAACTTGGTCCGATTATAGTGCATACTATGTAGTTTAGCAACAAATACTAAAAACAGGACAATCATAGACAAATGTGGTGGTACCTCCGTAAGAAAGAGATGCAAAAATCACATTTCGCGTACGTTCGTTGATGTCTTTTGATAAACTCTCGTAAATTAATCAGTTTCTATGGGGTATCAGGTTGATGGGTGGTACGGAACCCTGACTGCGTGAGTCCCACTCACACTTGGCCGGTTTTTTTCTTTCTTTCTTTGACTAAGGTAGGTACAAAAAACGGTTAGTTTTTTTGTACCTACCTTAGTCACATTAAACAGTACCTTTCCCCGGTATTGGACGGCAGGCTTATTTTTCCTTACCTATTTGAGCGATAGCCTGCTGTAGGTCAAGAAGACTTTCGTAAATTTCGTTGCTTTTCTCGTAGTCGCCAGCCTGAGCGTAGTTCACAGCATCGTTGATCTTTCCCGGGCATATGTTTAGTTCAGAAATCATGTAATTTTCGTAACCAAGGCTGAGTCCTGGTTTCAGGTTTATCTGAAATGTGAAGGTACAAAAATAATTTAAAAAAAAAACTGCTTGTATATGCTGTAGGATAATCGCATCTCAGATTTGGAATCCTCAGTATATGGTTTATAAAACACGCATTGAGCGTATACAAAGAAAATTCCTGAAATTTGACTTTAAATCTTTTCAGCACTCTAGAGACTACTACCATAGATGTAGAAGGTACCACTTCTTGCCTCTTGAAATCAGACGAAATGTGAATGACATCTGTTATCTCATGAATATTGCTAATGGGAAAGTAGACTGCCCTGAACTGTTATCTAAAATTTCTTTGAGAACAAACACCCTTCGTCTGAGACAACGCCCACTTTTGTCTGTCCCGTTTGCAAGAACAGGATACAGAGCCAACACGTTTGTTTTGCGCGCTTGTGGATCTTTTAACCAATTGCCACTGGATATAGACCTATTTTGCTCAAGCACTTCTTCAGTTAAGAAACTTATAGCCAATTATCTTCTTTGACACCACTACTGGTATTGCCTGATTGTAGTTAATGCACACTTTGTAATTTGTACGCTTAAACTACTTACACCCTCTTGATTGTACTACCTATATAATCTACCTGTGAAGATTTGTAAATGGCACAGGATTACCTATTTTCAGCATTATATAGATTCTGTTTGACTGTAAATCTTCCAAACTTTAAATAAATAAATAAATAAAAATAATCGAAAATACATTTCTTATTGCGGCTGCTAGGCGGCGCGGCGTGTCCCACGTCCTGTACGCGCCAAGTTTTGTATTTTTATTTAAATACCATGAAAAGCATGTACGAGTGTGTACTGCGCTGTACCTTAATTTTAAAAAAGAGTACAGCTTACCATTTTCATAAAAATTCTAATTGAATATGGCGGGTACAGAACGAGCTCGTCCTGTACGCGCCATAATGATTTGATGATGATCGGTCTTTTGTTATGATATAAAACGGATGTACCGAGGATGTTCTCCACATAACTGCAATCGGTGTTCAATAACTATTTATAAATGGATTAAAACATGCATTTCAAGTTGGCGCTTACAGGACGAGTTTCGTCTCTAGAGCAAAGCACGTGATGCATAGCAGCAATTGATGCATGTACCGTATGTACCGTTGATGCTAGTTGAGGTACTGTCCCAATCGTTGTTATTCGCGACTGATAAATATAAATATTTCCAATAACAAGATTCTAACCTAAAAAAATTGTATAAATATAGTTGTACACAGACTTATAAAAGTCTAGAATTGACACTTCTTCATTTTTTTTTAAAGGACAGTGAGCGGATACGGTCCCAGCTCTGCCAGCCATTTAATGAAGGGGACATGAAAGAACAAGCAAAAGGACATCATTCAAATTGGGCCTTTTCTGAAAGTGCCAGAAAAAAATAATGCTATAAATCGTTTGAAATGGTCATTTGGAGCAATAGTTATTATGGCACCAAAGCTGTGGGTTGATTCTGTAACCTGCTAAAAGGGTTTGAAAAACAGATAATTTCATATGAGATCTTGTCATTTTGAGCAACAATAGGTCATTTTGAGCGATTGTTATTATGACACAAAAGCTGTGAGTCATTCTGTGACATTGTCATACAAGAGCTTGTCATTTTGACCAATTGTTATTAAGGCACAAACAACGCATAAAAACAAGCTCAAGTGCACAATAAGCTACCAGATGGACTATATCTACCGGTTTCTCGGCTCGTTCCACCCCATTGTGAGAGTGAGCGAGAAAGAGACATAAAAAAACGGAAGTTTACCTATTATTAAAGATAAAGATTTTTATTATTGACATCTATCTGTCCAAGTCCGATCGTAGAATTGGCCAGATCATGATGTGCCTATTTGTATCTTTAAGATACGAAGCTATTTGATGAATTAACTAGCTAATACACACCATTACGCAAATGCAAAACGTTTGACGATTGGCTTAGCCATGTTTGGACATATAAAAAAAGTATATAAGTATTATATACATTGTCTGGTACCCATAGCACAAGCTCTGCATAGTTTTGGACTAGATGGTGCTGTGTGAAAATGTCCCAAAAATATTTATTTAATTTATATCGATCCTGTATGGGTAGGATATTATTTATGGTAGGTGAAACGAGCTATAGGCCCACCTGATGATCAACATTTGCCTATAATAAGTACAATACCACCTCGACTGTTGCCTAAACGGTATTGCAAGTCACGTGCGCCAAACTAAGACATGAAGATGGAAATTGGAAATGTGATAGTAATAATGAGAGATAAAGTAAGGAATAACGTAATAAGGGAGCGTTGTGGAGTGAAAGAAGATGTAGTGATAAAGATTGAGAAAGGTATGTTAAGATGGTTTGGACATATAGAGAGGATGGACGAGAGGAAATTGGCGAAACAAGTATACGAAGCGAGTGTGGATGGATGAGTTGGAAGGGGACGACCTTGGAGAACGTATCGCGATCAAATCGCGGATTTTCTCAAAAAATGCCAGGTTAAGAGTTCTCTAAACCGACGAGCATGCATGACGAGGTTAATGGACGTAGATAAAGCGAAAGAGGTGTGTTAGGATCGTAGCAGGTGGAAATCCATAGTCTCTGCCTACCCCAATGGGAAAAAGACGTGATAATATGTATGTATGTATATACATATTATTATTATTTGCGGCTAGTGCATAATGCGACGAGGCCTAAGGGTACTTACGCACTATGCGGGTAGCCGCAATGCGGCTAGCCGTGCGGATAACCGCACTTTGCGGTTGCGAATGCGGCTGCCCGCGTTCCGGCTGGCCGAATTCGCAACCACAACGTGCGGTCAGCTGCATTGCGGCTAACCCTAAAAATTATAAAAAATGATACAAATCATTTTACTTTAATAAAAAACATTAAATTTTGCTTGTTCATTCATGTCCCCTTCATTAAATGGCTGGCAGAGCTGGGACCGTATCCGCTCACTGTCCTTTAAAAAAAAATGAAGAAGTGTCAATTCTAGACTTTTTTAAGTCTGTGTACAACTATATTTATACAATTTTTTTAGGTTAGAATCTTGTTATTGGAAATATTTATATTTATCAGTCGCGAATAACAACGATTGGGACAGTACCTCAACTAGCATCAACGGTACATACGGTACATGCATCAATTGCTGCTATGCATCACGTGCTTTGCTCTAGAGACGAAACTCGTCCTGTGGGCCTAGTATGAGTTTCACACTTACGAATACTTTCATCGTTTTCGTCGACTTTCATTCATAAATCAGTAGCGACCCTGGCGGATACGAGGAGGAACTACAGATTTATTAATGAAAGTCGACGAATACTTTGAAAGTATTCGTAAGTGTCAAACTCGTACTAGGCCCCCTGTACGCGCCAACTTGAAAAGCATATTTTAATCCATTTATAAATAGTTATTGAACACCGATTGCAGTTATGTGGAGAACATCCTCGGTACATCCGTTTTATATCATAACAAAAGACCTATCATCATCAAATCATTATGGCGCGTACAGGACGAGCTCGTTCTGTACCCGCCATATTCAATTAGCATTTTTATGAAAATGGTAAGCTGTACTCTTTTTCAAAATTAAGGTACAGCGCAGTACACACTCGTACATGCTTTTCATGGTATTTAAATAAAAATACAAAACTTGGCGCGTACAGGACGTGGGACACGGCGCGGCGCCCCTTTCAGGCACATAACCAATACAGTCCACTTATTTTAACACCCTATCCATAACAGAACAGTTACTTATTATAATTAGAAATATAAGAATGTGTAAGTGAAGTGCGAAGTATTAGCTGAAAAAAATAGATGTTGGTAGAAAAAAAAAACATAATGAGTCAGCAATAGGTAAACTATTAGATAGAGATTAAAATTTCTGGAATCACACATTTTTATATAGTCCAACGCTCAGACCAAAATAATAAGATAGACGAAGCGCGTAGAACTAGCCAGTAAAGAAGCCACGAAGAGCTAGCGCGTAGTACCCAGAAAAAGGAATACATAATGGCAAAGGACGATTGACGTTACCGACCGAGATCGGTAACGTCAATCGCATTCTTTCAATTTGAGGATTAGACGTACGCTCCAGATTGAAAGAAAAAAAGAAAGAAAGAAAAATGATTTATTGCCACAATAAGACGACATGCGGTAGGTGCACATAAAAAAATAACATAATTATGTACATTTTAGGAATTACATTGATACTACTTTGCATGTCGTAGCTGCGGCAAAGAGGTAGACACTCAGCATGATGCTGTGTTGTAACGTGAGTCACAATCACAACACAGCGCTGATTTTCGGTGTCAACCACAGGTGACGAGCGGGTGCCAAGCCAGTAAAAGCAGCCAATGATTATATACCCAAAACAAATGAAGCAATATTAATAATAAGAGTGTGTGTGGGGGTGCGTGACTCGCGATCACTGTGCGTGAAATAGTAGGTACTCCTTTGCCATTTTATTCTTATGGTCTGAAGGTCCAACGTCAAAGTACCTTGATAGTTTAGATCCTAGAACCAAAGAAAAATATGGAACTTTTCCTTGTTTCTGAAGCGAAGCGTCAATCTATATCGTTGTTTCGTGCTCAGCAATAAACCGAGAAAAAACGTGACGTCAGCGTCACCGTTAAGTTCCCCCTCCGCGCGGCTACAATACAGTCTCGAACGCGCTTGCTTCTAAAGCTTGGCTTCTGTCGGGCCCAACTCGACGCCAGCCCTTTTTATTTATTTCGTTTTTAGTTTCCAAATATTGGTAGACTAGCTTTTGCCCGCGACTTCGTCCGCGTAGAAGTCGAAAATGGTTCTAATAGAATTTTTAGTTGGTTTTTTACGTTATTAATTTTGCTATAACATATCAATTACATGAAAATAAAATAAAATTTAGTTATATTTTGTGAACACGAAGGTCGGCCTTTGATTTGGTGAAAGTTACACGGGGGTATTATCTTTTTATAACGAAATCGAAATACTACACACCTACCGCAGTATTTATTTGTAAACAATATTTTTGGTATTTCCTTCGGGAGCTAGAATACTAGACTACTCTGTGGGCTTACTCTGGCGCATGCCACATACAACTGGCCGTGAGAGAAGCAGCTTTCCCTCAAGTCTATTCCCTCTCCCTTAAGAGTTTGACGTTGAGATTTGTTTATAGTTATTGCGAAGCAGACTTTGACGGGAACTGCACTCTCTTGAATTCGAAGGGGTCATCATCATCATCATTTCAGCCGAAAGACGTCCACTGCTGGACATAGGCCTCCCCCAAGCATCGCCACAACGACCGGTCCTGTGCCTTCCGCATCCAGCGGATTTCCGCGACCTTCACCAGGTCGTCGGTCCACCTTGTGGGGGGCCTACTCACGCTGCGCCTTCCAGTACGCGGTCGCCACTCCAGAACTTTACTGCCCCATCGGCCATCCGTTCTGCGAGCAATGTGCCCCGCCCACTGCCACTTAAGTTTGGCAATTCTTCGGGCTATGTCGGTTACTTTCGTTCTCCTGCGAATCTCCTCATTTCTGATTCGATCACGCAGGGACACTCCGAGCATAGCCCTCTCCATTGCCCTTTGAGTGACTTTGAGCCTTCTTATCAGGCCCATTGTGAGCGACCACGTTTCAGTACCGTAAGTAATTACTGGCAACACACACTGCGGTATTTTGGACGAGAAGATATTGCGTAGCTTCCCGAACGCTGCCCAACCGAGTCGGATTTGACGATTGACCTCTTTCTCGAAGTTGGACTTACCTAGCTGGACAGTTTGTCCTAGGTATACATAATCGTCAACAACTTCGAGTGTAGATTCTCCGATGTTTACGGGAATGGGTGCTATATGGGAATTCGACATAACCTTTGTCTTGTCCATATTCATTTTAAGACCCACTCTATCAGAAGCTCTACTGTGGTCATCGAGCATTGTACCGAGGTCCTCCATGGTCTCAGCCATGACTACTATGTCGTCGGCAAACCGAAGGTGAGTGATGTACTCGCCGTTTATGTTAATGCCTAGCCCCTTCCAGTCCAGAACCTTGAAGACATCCTCCAATGCAGCAGTGAACAGTTTCGGAGAGATCACATCTCCCTGTCTCACACCTCGCTGCAGAAGGATAGGTTTCGAGGCTTGGCCCTGTAATCGGACTGACATAGTGGCGTTTTCATACAAAGACTTTAACACTTCGATGTACCGATAGTCAATCTGGCACCGTTGAAGAGACTGTAGTACCGCCCAAGTCTCGATCGAATCGAAGGCTTTCTCGTAGTCTACAAACGCTAAACAAAGGGGCAAGTTATACTCTTCGGTCTTCTGTATAACCTGCCGCAGCGTATGTATGTGGTCTACGGTGCTAAAGCCTTTTCGGAAACCGGCTTGTTCGGGAGGCTGGAAGTCGTCAAACCTGCGCGAAAGACGGTTCGTAATGACTCTCGAAAACAGCTTGTAGACATGGCTCAGAAGTGAGATGGGCCTATAATTCTTCAGTAGAGCATTATCGCCCTTTTTGAAGAAGAGTACCACCACACCTCTGCTCCATGCCTGTGGCGTTCTTCCCTCGAGAATGACGGAATCAAACAGCTTCTGAAGGGCCTTAAGGATCGGTTTTCCACCCGCCTTCAGGAGTTCGGCCGTAATTCCGTCATCACCCGGTGCCTTGTTGTTTTTGAGCTGCTTCAGAGCCATCCTAATCTCGTACAGGCTGACGTCCGGGATATCTTCGGTATAGTGTCGGGTCAATCGAGCTCTTGGGTCGTGAGCCTGATTTACAGCGGGTGTCCGGGTGGACGTGTATAACTGTCCATAGAACTTCTCGACCTCCTTCAATAGCTCTGGCTTGGAGGATACGACTCTGCCATCGTCGGTCCTCAGTTTTGCAAGCTGGCTCTGCCCAATAGACAGGTCTCTTGCGAAGACTTTGGAGCCCTTGTTCTTCTCTATCGCGTCTTTAATACGTTCCGTATTAAATTGGCGTAGGTCACTTTTCAAGGACTTTGAGATCTGTCTATTGAGCTGCCGGTACTTAGTCGCAACATCTGAGGACTGCAGAATCATCTCGCGTCTTTCCGCCATAAGCTCGAGAGTGTGGTCTGAGAGCTTTTTGTTTCTACTTGTACGACGGGTCCTAAAGATCCTAGACCCGACCGTATGGACAGTTTCCACAAACCCATCGTTGTAATCGTCCACTGTGCTCCCTTCGAAGGGGTAATTAATAATTATTGATTTATTTGATGGTGTTAGGGGAATCTCTAGGAATAAAATTGCGAAAAACTAACTAACTATTTAACTATATTTTTGTTTACCTGTTTGTATAGTCGATGATACTGATGTACGGTAAAACTCTAATGAGTTTATGTTTACATCTTTAGAATGTTTTTGTTATGTATACCACTGAACAAATAAATAAATAAATAAAAACAATACAAGGTCAAGGTGGCGAAGTCCGGCATAGTTTATTGCAAGCTTGATTTGATAAACACCCTATGGCTGATTTTTTAACTTAATTGTATGTTTTGAATATTAATGATGACTAAAGATTCCTTATTTATCAGTTACTGTTACAAACATCAATGTAACTGTTGTCATCATGAAAATAAACGCGTTTTTTTAAAAGGTAGTAAGTAGACGGACTTTCCCGAGTAATTGGGGCAACTCCGTCATAAGCATAAATTGATTGGTTTTTAACAGATATTTGCAGCACCCATATTCAGTAAATATTCGAAATTAAAAGTTAATCAAATACATGCTTTAAGAACCATGATATAAGGTAGCAATCACAATCTATGGCGGTAAAATCATGAAGTGGGGTAAGTCCGGTATATTTGCAAGGGAAGGGATTGTCAACATTGAAATCAGTACAATTATATTTGATTATTGTGACAGTAGGGTATAAAAGGTAAGTATGTTTGTTGGTTGCATCTTAAATGCAATTTGAAATTTGATAATTTTCGGTATTTATATGATACAAAGTAATACAAACCAGATCTAGAGGTTCTTTAAACCATAGAAAAACTAAACGGTAACAAACAAACACACTTGGCTATATTTGTACTGTTTGAATAATAAATAAAAATCCTATATCTTTCTATTTTTTGTCAAATGAATTATTTTATATTGCTCATACAATACAAAAAACCACCGTAAATACGAAACGAACTTGTTGCGGCATGTACTCTATTATATTAAAAATAATAATTAATTCCTGTAAATGCTTACAAAACAAAATATCTTTGGAAAATCAACAGTACGACCTCTATACCATAGACTAATAAAATAATTAGAAAAACAAGTAAAAAAATTACCAAACAATCAACAATATGACTTGCCTTAATTAGGTAACATTTTTAAGAACTTTCAATAATTCTTTAAAAAGATTAATAAATCAACAATGGACGGTGTCTCCTTATTATGAAATAATTTGCCATAATAAATAATTACTACAACTAAAAATCTTTGGAAGATCAATATTACAATTACTTTGTCTATTTTGAAATGGCCGGTAGCCTCCCAAGAGTGTTGATTTCCATCTTTTATTATTCAAATGATCCATGATCGTTATTCTTGGTTAGTTATAAATATGAGCAGCCTTATATTCACTTAATTCCCAACTCCGGACTGTTCGCATAGCGTCTAGCTAATTTTCTTTAGTGTAAGACGATTTGTTTGATGTTCTTTTGTAATATATAATAAAATAAAGTTATTTAAATCGGATAAATGACTATTGTAGAAATTATATGAAACAAGACTCCTATCCTATCAAATTATCATGATATATTTCTAATGAAGGCATATTAATAAAATCACATTACTTATAATACACAAAAAAAAACTGCGAATAAGGAGCTTTGACTGTAGGTATACCTAAATAATAACGTTTAACGAAAACGCTTATACCAAAAAAGGTTTACCACATCTGCCTTGGGGCAAGATCGGCACATGACGGTCTTTCCCTAAAATACTAGACAGTCTTCCCCCAATATTGAATTTATACGTTAGGTTTTTAACACAACTAATATTTCTGTAAATATAGATTTAAATTCGATTTGAATAGAATAAAACAAAACAAAAATATACAAGCTAGACACTTACCACTACAACAAGTAAAAATCTGTTGATATTCACATTTCACGTAAGCAAAAATATCGACATGACTCACTTGTGTTTCAATTTGTCAACTACAAAAAATTTGGAGACCGTTTTATTGTTATTAAACTCAACACAGTGCCATCTATATTTTAAAGTTAGAACGATATAGTGGCTCAGTTTTACCAGCCGAGCTGTTAATGTCGTAGCTATTCAGAAACAGCCTAGAGAGGCGGTGTACGGTGTTCCCCCGTAGACGAACTTCCCCACCTTGACCTCACACTAAATTAAACTTCTAAGACAAACTAAAAGAAAACTATAAGTATCATACACGACAAATCAAACACAGATATTTTTAGAGACCTTCCAATTGGGAATGATACGTTCGACGAATAGTAGTCGGTAAAACGTGTTTCGGTTGATCGTATTTCGGTGAAACGTAGTGCTCCCATTTTAAAGAGTATTTCCTTACCCCGGCTCCACACGTTGGCCCGAACGTTAGAATAGAATAGAATGTCTTTATTTGCAAGGAATAGGTACATTGTAGTTGGTACGTTTTCGTTTTAAAACGCTTGAAGAAAACGGCAACACAGGAAACGGCTCTAATGGCATACCACGGCTACGTAAGTTCCGTTTTGCGATACGGGATTATACTATGGGGTCGTAGCACTGATTTTAACAGAGCCTTTATTGTTCAGAAAAAGTGCATTCGCGCAATTAGCGGAATCGGCCCAAGGGAGTCATGCAAACCGATTTTTAAATCTTTAAGGATACTTCCATTACCTTGCCTTTATATTTATGAAGTATCCTGTGTTGGCACCAACGTGTGGATCGGGAAAATTTTGTTGACCCGAACGTTGGGGCGAGCATTGGCAGTTACCCCGGCTCCACACGTTGGCCCGAACCTTGGCGCCAACGCTATTCGCCAACGTGTGGATCGGGAATATGGATTTGGCCCGAACGTTGGCTAGTATTGGCAGTTAGCCGTCGCGTGTTGGTTTTATCAAAGGAATTATGAGCCAACGTTGGCGATGCGCCCACACGTTGGCGGTTTGCTCATCATGCCGCAGCACTCATGCAGTAAGGTGCATCGAATGAGCTTGTTCCTACGGTCACCGCGTCTTGAAAATGTCATCCGTGTGGATAGACGCAATAGTTATAGATTTTTTATAAAAAAATGTTTGTTTGATAACAAATAATAATGATATTCTCTTGTTTGTCAAAACATTTTTCAAAGACGACGTCCACTGTTTACCTATTGTGTTTTTTTAATTGACAGTTCAGCTCTTATGCACTCAAAGTGCGCAGTGCAACATTTATTTCAGACGTCATTACATTGGCTCTGACGGAACTAAACTAACATTATCTCCAACGTGTGGACGCTAGGCATAATTACGGGCCAACGCTCATCCCAACGTTGGGGCCAACGTGTGGAGCCCGTCTTATGGTTATAAGTGAGTTCAACCTTTTTTGAATAAAATCGAATTGAGTTTTCAAACATGTGTCAAAATAAAATATAATTTAAATCAAAAGCACTAAGAAGTATTGATATCAACTTCGAATCAAATCACCGCTAAAATAACTTTATACCCCTTTTTAACCCCGTTAGGGGATGAAATTTAATAAAATACGAAACACATCTTCCATCAATTCTGTTAAAAAAGGTATATGCAAAATTTGAAGTACATTGGACCAAGGAATCACGTTGTCCCATACCAACTTTGCCCCCCTTTTTCAACCCCTTAGTGATAGAATTTCGGAAAATCCTTTCTTGTCGAATGCCTACGTCATACAAAGAACACACCCTCCAATTTTCAGGTCTCTACGATCAGCGGTTTAGGCTGTGCGTTGATCCGTCAGTCAGTCATTCAGGACAAAGCATTTTATATGTATAGATAGATAGAAGATACAAGGTTGTACACCATGAAAATAGTAGTAAACAGGAAAAACGATAAGACGTGGTACTCGGATAAGTTATACTTACAACTTTTCCCACGAAGAAGATCAGGTTCTCCGCCGTCAAATTAAATTTGCTATTAATTTTCAGAAGATTTTCAATGAAATCCGACTTTGCTCCCATGAAGTTGGTTATCTTTTTGGCTTGTTCGACGAGCTCCACAATATTGACTACAACAAAGAGAGTGAAAAAGTTGTCTAAATAAAGTAAAGTTTTATAAGTTGACAGAGTTGATACCTATCTAGTTTTGTGATGTAATTTGGAAATGCCTAACAATTTTCATCATCATCATCATCATTTCAGCCGAAGGACGTCCACTGCTGGACATAGCCCTCCTCCAAGCATCGCCAAAATGACCGGTCCTGAGCCTTCCGCATCCAGCGGATTCCCGCGACCTTCACCAGGTCGTCGGTCTACCTTGTGGAGGGCCTACCCACGCTGCGCCTTCCAGTACGCGGTCGCCATTCCAGAACTTTACTGCCCCATCGGCCATCTGTTCTGCGAGCAATGTGCCCCGCCCACTGCCACTTAAGTTTGGCAATTCTTCGGGCTATGTCAGTTACTTTCGTTCTCCTGCGAATCTCCTCATTTCTGATTCGACCACTCAGGTACACTCCGAGCATAGCCCTCTCCATTGACCTTTGAGTGACTTTGAGCCTTCTTATCAGGCCCATTATGAGCGACCACGTTTCAGTGCCGTAAGTAATTACTGGCAACACACACTGGTCAAAGACTTTCGTCTTGAGACACTGCGGTATTTTGAACGAGAAGATATTGCGTAGCTTCCCGAACGCTGCCCAACCGAGTCGGATTCGACGACTGTGGGCCTAGTACGAGTTTCACACTTACGAATACTTTCATCGTTTTCGTCGACTTTCATTCATAAATCAGTAGCGCCCCTGGCGGATACGAGGAGGAACTACAGATTTATTAATGAAAGTCGACGAATACTTTGAAAGTATTCGTAAGTGTCAAACTCGTACTAGGCCCCCTGATCTCTTTCTCGAAGTTGGACTTACCTAGCTGGACAGTTTGTCCTAGGTCCTAGGTATAACATAATCGTCAACAACTTCGAGTGTAGATTCTCCGATGTTTACGGGAATGGATACTATATGGACATAACCTTTGTCTTGTCCATATTCATTCTATCGGAAGCTCTACTGAGGTTATCGAGCATTATACCGAGGTCTAACAATTTCACATAGTAATAAAACGAGCGTAACCGGATTATATCGCGTATATTATTTAAATTGGTTTTCCTGACGTTTCGAATGCTTTGCTTTGTCTTCCTGCGACCACGAACGCTGCAAAGCTTTCGAAATGTCAGGAAAACCAATTTAAATAATATACGCGATATAATCCGGTTAAACTTGTTTTATTATAATGTGTAGTGATCGCGAAAACCTAAGAAATTATTAATTTTACATAGTGTTCTGTATTTCTTGAGCTGGTTTCCATAATGGATGCAGTGAACAGACAGCATACTAGAAACTAGAAACCAACTCATCACGGTCGAAATAACTTATCGCTCTCTGAAAACCACATAAGGTTTTAGGTCAGGTGTTAGGTCTTAGGGAGCTTCAATAAATATAGATCGGCACATTCTACGGCTTTTCATATTTTATTTGTCCCTAGTCTGATGACTTAACTTCGCTATTCCCTTAGTGAAAATATATCGAGTGGCCGCACAGACATAGTAAAAAATATAAACGAAGTGCTGCGAACAATCATAGTGAAGCCAAAAAAAAAAACCGTGCTCGTTCGTGTACAACCAGCGTCCACGGGCGTGTGTGTTTGTGTGTGCAACATGCACCTCAAACCGTGCTCACCCCTCTCAGTGCATAAGCATTGCGAAAGCAAATATCCCTCAGGTGCATGGTGAGTGCGTTAGCGCTGGTTGTACACGAAGGAGCATGGTTTTTTTAGCTTCACTATGATTATTCGCAGTACTTCATGAATATTTTTTACTATGTCTGTGAGTGGCCGATAAAATGACGTCCAAAGAAAAAGCTATACTTCTCAGGTCGTGCCCCATCCGAACAGACCCCATGTATGTTCCGCAATTTTTTGTAGTTTTCGAGAATATCAGGTTTTTTAGGGTTCCGTAGTTCTACAAGGAACCCTTATAGTTTCGTAATGTCCGTTCGTCTGTTCGTCTGTGGTCTGTCGTAATCCTTTACTTAGGTATAATAATAACTTCTACAATTATAAACATAAGTAAAAGTTTTTTTTAATAGACTGGATATAGATCTCAATAAAAAAAAAAAAAAAAATTTTTTTGTGTATTTTATGGGTGGTGGTGTATACATGTGAAATGGGGATGAAAATATTTTTTTCGCTGCACCCCCTCGAGTGGGGTATCATTGAATAGGTCTACTGATACTGAAATGAAGGTTATGTATGTTTCATTCATCACTTTTTTATCGGGTGTACCATCTGCGAAATATAGCCCCCCAAAGTGGCTTGCAATGTGTATCATCAATTCAGTCTATCGCAGTCCACTGCTGGACATAGGCCTCTCCCAAGTTGCGCCACAACGCTCGGTCCTCTGCCTTCCGCATCCAGTCCCCCCCAGCCACGTTCTTTAGGTCGTCGGTTCACCTGGCAGGGGGGCGCCCTACGCTGCGTTTGCCGATTCACGGTCTCCACTCAAGGACTCGTCTGCTCCAACGGCCATCGGTCCTTCGACAGACATGGCCAGCCCACTGCCACTTCAGCTTACTGATCCTACAAGCTATGTCGGTCACTCCGGTTCTTCTCCGGATAATCTCGTTGCGGATTTTATCCTTCAAAGAAACTCCAAGCATAGCTCGCTCCATAGCTCGCTGAGCGACTTTGAATTTGTGGACTAGCCCAACTGTCAGTGTCCACGTCTCGGCACCGTAAGTCATGACTGGCAGGACGCACTGGTTGAAGACCTTTGTCTTCAAACTTTGCGGTATAGGCGACGAGAAGACTCGGCGAAGTTTGCCAAATGCTGCCCAGCCCAGACGAATCCTTCTGTTGGCTTCTTTCTCGAAGTTGTGTCTACCAAGCTGAATTGCCTTTTTTTTTTTTTTTTTTGCCGTGGTGAAATCCTCATGGACGCACTCCGCCCGGGGTAGGCGGAGCCAGTGTCGGACTCTTACCGACTAAAACCACCACGGTGTTCCTTCAACTACCTTAGCCGGGGGCGTGGGAACCCGTGAGTATTCACACAACCACCCCCGACAGGTCCTGGCCCGCCACAAGCAGGCGAGCCCCTTCTCCCCGTGCGGCCTAACGTCGGCCACACCCTCCTAGGTGGCGCACACGGAACACTGCACGCCACTTCACCTCATGGGCCTTTACCAGCTGCGCCAACTACGCCGGCTGTGCCAGCTACGCCAGCTGCTGGTCGGGCAGCAGACTACCCCGAGTCTGCTGCTCGCAGGCCCTACCTCACGTAATTTTTTATAGAGGTTTTCTTCCTCGCGGTCCGGGCGGTGAAGCCAAGACCCTCGGTCCCAAGAGGCGCGAGAACACTACTCAGCGGGCACTCCTGGGGTTACGAGATCGACGGGGGCAGGGAAAGACAGTCCCCCCGCTGCCTGCCCAGTGGCAGGGTGAGTGCACACCGGGCCCGCCCCTGCTCCTCCACTATGCCCTCTGCTGATATCAGAGGGACACGTGGAGCAACTCCCTACTGGCCCAGAACGGGCCCCTCCCGTGCCAGAATATTCGCCACAGTCAATAAAATCCCCCGAAGGTTAATCCCTCGGCAGGATTTTATTGCCCGTGCCCAGGATGCACCGGCCAAACAACTGCCGATCCCTCCAGACGTGTCCAGAAGGACAAGCAGCCGTCAGGCACACGTGGAGGTTTTCTGGCCAGCACCCCAGTACCTTTGTGCTCAAGTGTCTGTTCTCATGTGTCTTTGTGCTCAAGTGTGATTTCTATCATCAAATGTGTTGTGTGTACATAAATAAAAAGCTGAATTGCCTTTTTTTTTTTTTTTTTTTTTTTTTCCCGTGGGGAAATCCTCATGGACGCACTCCGCCCGGGGTAGGCGGAGCCAGTGTCGGACTCTTACCGACTAAAACCACCACGGTGTTCCTTCAACAACCTTAGCCGGGGGCGTGGGAACCCGTTAGTATTCACACAACCACCCCCGACAGGTCCCGGCCCGCCACAAGCAGGCGAGCCCCTTCTCCCCGTGCGGCCTAACGTTGGCCGCACCCTCCTCAGTGGCGTACACGGAACACTGCACGCCACCTCACCTCATGGGCCTTTACCAGCTGCGCCAACTACGCCGGCTGTGCCAGCTACGCCAGCTGCTGGTCGGGCAGCAGACTACCCCGAGTCTGCTGCTCGCAGGCCCTACCTCCCGTAATTTTTTATAGAGGTTTTCTTCCTCGCGGTCCGGGCGGTGAAGCCAAGACCCTCGGTCCCAAGAGGCGCGAGAACACTACTCAGCAGGCACTCCTGGGATTACGAGACCGACGGGGGCAGGTTAGACAGTCCCCCCACTGCCTGCCCAGTGGCAGGGTGAGTGCACACCGGGCCCGCCCCTGCTCCTCCACAGTGCCCTCTGCTTTCTCAGAGGGACACGCGGAGCAACTTCCCATTGGCCCACATCGGGCCCCTCCCGTGCCAGAATATTCGCCACAGGCAATAAGGTCCCCCGGTCCAAAGGAGACTTATTGCCCGTGCCCAGTGTGCACCGGCCCAACAACTGCCGTTCCCTCTAGACGTGTCCAGAAGGACAAGCAGCTGTCAGACACACGTGGAGGTTTCCTGGCCAGCACCCCAAGCTGAATTGCCTGCCCTAGGTAGACGTATTCCGTTACAACTTCGAGTGCCGACCCTTCGACGAATATTGGCCTCGGCATGACATGCATATTGAACATGACTTTAGTCTTGTCCAGATTCATGCCGAGACCGACACGTCGAGAGGCTCCGTTTAAGCTGTGCAGCATTTCGCCCAGTTGTTCCAGCGACTCAGCCATTACAACGATGTCATCGGCAAAACGGAGTTGATACCCTGTCCAGTCCAGTCCAGCGTCTTGAAGACGTCCTCCAACGCGTTAGTTAACAATTTCGGGGATATTACATCCCCTTGTCTCACCCCTCTGCGCAGTTGGATTGGCTTCGTCTTTTGGTCCTGGAGCTGAACAGTCATGGTAGCAGCGTTGTATAGGCATCTCAGCATCTCTATATACCGCTCATCAATGTGACATCGCTGAAGAGCATCCAGAACTGCCCAAGTTTCGATAGAGTCGAAGGCCTTCTCGTAGTCCACGAATGCCATACACAGCGGCTGATTGTACTCTTCAGTCTTCTGTATGATCTGCCGAATAGTATGGATGTGGTCTACGGTGCTGTAGCCTTTTCGAAACCCAGCTTGCTCTAGTGGCTGGAATTCGTCGAGTCTTCCGGCGAGACGATTCGTGATGACCCTCGAGAACAGCTTGTACACATGACTCAGGAGTGAGATGGGTCTGTAGTTCTTCAGAAGGGTTTTATCCCCTTTTTTGAAGAACAGTACCACCGCACTCCCGCTCCATGCCTCCGGTGTAGAGCCTTGTTGGATGACGGAATTAAACTGACTCTGTAGCTCCTTCAGGACCGGAGCCCCGCCTGCTTTTAGGAGTTCAGTAGTAATGCCGTCATCGCCCGGAGCTTTGTTGTTCTTAAGCTGCTCGTGGGCCGCCCTAATCTCGCCCTGGTCAACGTCCGGAAGATCCTCGGTGTAATGGCGCGTGAGCTGGGCTCTTTTGTCATCATTGCTAGGAACCGCTGGTCTCGCCGTTTTCGTGGAATACAAATGCCCATAGAAGTTTTCGACCTCATCAGGCATCTCGGTCTTAGAGGTGGCAATTTTGCCATCCGCGGCTTTCAGTGTCATCAGATGGGTCCTCCCTAGCTGCTGAGCGAAAACTTTCGACCCCCAATTTTGCTCAATCGCAGCCTCAATGGCGCGGGTGTTGGAGCGGTGGAGGTCACGTCGCATCAGCTTCCTAATCTGTAGGTTTAAGGACCTATTATCTGATGAAAACGAATGCGCGGCTGACATTTCCCGTCTTTTCCTCATCAGATCGAGAGTCTCAGTCGAAAGCCTGGGCATCTTGCTTCCACGCTGCGGCGGAAAGAATTTTCGAGACAGTTCCTGCAATGTTTTGACCATGGTGTTGGTTTTCTCCTCAATATTGCCCGTGGTTTCCAGAGAGTCGAATCGATTTTGAAATTCCGCTTGGAACCTTTCGGAGCCCAAACTGGTTTGGAGCGGCGAAGGTCGGAGAGTAGACTTAATCAAGCGCGTTCTTTCAGCTCTAAAATTGATATTTAGAGTGCCTCGGATAAGTCGGTGATCGCTTCCGGTGTTGAACCTATTGATCACAGAGACATCTCTAAATATGTGCTTCTTATCCGTCATGATAAAGTCTATCTCGTTCCTTGTCACCTTGTCGGGGCTTTTCCAGGTCCATCTTCTTTGGGGCTTCTTCTTAAAGAAGGAGTTCATTAAGAAGAGCCCCTGGGACTCCAAGAAGTTGACCAACATTTGGCCCCTGTGGTTTCTGCGCCCCAAACCGTAAGGTCTGATTCTCGATTCGCCGCGTTCTTGTACTCCCACTTTAGCGTTGAAGTCCCCCATAACAACGTTGTAGTGAGCCTTAGCGGTACTATTCATAGCCTTAGCTATGTCTTCGTACATCGCTTCGGCTATATCGTCAGAGTGTGTCGAGGTCGGCGCATACACCTGCACTATTTTCAGCTTGTACCTATCATTTAGCTTTAGTACAAGGTACGCTACCCGTGTCGACACACTACCGATTCCCACAACGTTGTTTACGAGGGCCTTATTGACAAGAAAACTAACACCACCTTGGGAGAGCTGATCATCTTCGCGGAAGTAGAGTAAGTTTCCTGACTCCAGGGTTATCGTGTCCTCCCCTTCTCTACGGACTTCGGATAGCCCCAGTATATGCCATTTTATATGACTTAACTCTACTTCAAGCTCGGCGAGGTGATGGTCCAGTCTCAACGTTTTTCCATTGTACGCTGCCAGATATAGTCGTCGGTTTTGGTAGCCTGCCGTAACCCGGGGATTCCTAGCACCCCCTGTCCCACCGTTACCACGACCGCTACCGTAGTCGGGAATAGAGGGACCACCGGGAACTGGGGGCCGTTGTATATGTTGTGCGTTCATAGGGATGTATGCCCATAGTCACCACGCTGGGCAGGCGGGTTGGTGACCGCAGTGGGTGATGTTGCACGATGTTGGTGCACAGAAGGACGCTGCTGCCCATCCTCCTGATTTCAAACCTTAGTCGCCTTTTACGACACCCATGGGTAGAAGGGGGGTGGTCTATTCTTTTTATTTGCCGGATACCACACGGCAAATTATAATTTATTAACATGCAACACAGGAATATTCCTTGCCGCGGTAAGGTTACAAGAAAATGAATTGTAAACATTAAAATATGATTAAAATAAATTACTAACTTGTGAAAAGTAATTCCATCTGACTTTTAGAATTATTTTTGCACCGTTTCACGACATACGAAGGAATTTTAAGATTTTTTTCAAAGCTCTTTGACAGTTAAGTGTCGTGGTAACACGTTCGGTGATTCGAAATACAATAAACAGTTCGGCTGGGTTTGAATGTGAGTGTGTGCGTAATTCGCGTGTACTACGCAAATCGGCAAGGTTTTGAATGTATCAAATTTTTGTTCGTGACATTTGGTCTATAGGTATCTTGTTAAACCTCTATTTTTTTCAAATCGCTGCTGTCCCTCTACTTTTTTTACAAACAAAAAAGCTTATACACTAATAAAAATAAGTAAGTTAAGTATATAACTTTTTCTATTTCATAGAATATTAGTTTTGTTATAAATATATAGCATATTTTATTACATAATTAACGATTATTATTACTGAGAGGCACAAACGTACTTGTCCTGCAAAATGTTCTCACATCGCTGGACAAAAGTAATTTAAACCTAACTTTACATCGAAGAGTCCGACAGCGTCCCCACCCCAATTTTATTTCCCTCGTTAGTGTGCAGGGGGTACAATCTTAGAACAAAATTCTTGGAATACATCAATTCTTATCCGACCAAATTGACGAGTACTGATAATACTCAAACGTCGTTTGACCACTACGTATTTTGAATTAACCAGTATTATATTTGACTATATACAAAACAAAAACACAGATGTCGCTAGTATCTACGTGTTATGCTATCGAGGCTAAGATTTAACTAGCAAGATCCAAGATACAAAAACTCATGCGCTGTTGTCTAGAAAACTGTACAGATGGCGTGAATTTAAAATTCAAAGTTGTATACAATTATTTACCAATGTTTTCCGGTTTATTCACTTTCGTTTTTAATATGTTTAATTTTATTTGCCTATTTAATAGGCAAATTAAATAAATCAATGCACAAGATTCTTCAAGTATAATTATGTTGGGAAAACGTAATTTGGTATATAACACCAACATTTAAACTTATCAATTGCTTTTTTTAATTCTAATATATATATATAAATAAAATTTATGACGTTAACGAATAAATAAATAATTAGTTAACGTCATAAATTTTATTTTACAATTTACATATTTAGATATCACTTCAATCAAATAAAATTTATGACGTTAACTAATTATTTATTTATTCGTTAACGTCATAAATTTTATTTTACAATTTACATATTTAGATATCACTTCAATTGCGTAAATGCGTAAAAAATATTAGTAGAATTAAAAAAAGCAATTGATAAGTTTAAATGTTAGTGTTATATACCAAATTACGTTTTCCCAACATAATTATACTTGAAGAATCTTGTGCAATGATTTGTTTAATTTGCCTATTAAATAGGCAAATAAAATTAAACATATTAAAAACGAAAGTGAATAAACCGGAAAACATTGGTAAATAATTGTATACAACTTTGAATTTTAATTTCACGCCATCTGTACAGTTTTCTAGACAACAGCGCATGATTTTTTGTATCTTGGATCTTGCTAGTTAAATCTTAGCCTCGATAGCATAACACGTAGATACTAGCGACATCTGTGTTTTTGTTTTGTATGTAGTCAAATATAATACTGGTTAATTCAAAATACGTAGTGGTCAAACGACGTTTGAGTATTATCAGTACTCGTTAATTTGGTCGGATAAGAATTGATGTATTCCAAGAATTTTGTTCTAAGATTGTACCCCCTGCACACTAACGAGGGAAATAAAATTGGGGTGGGGACGCTGTCGGACTCTTCGATGTAAAGTTAGGTTTAAATTACTTTTGTCCAGCGATATGAGAACATTTTGCAGGACAAGTACGGTTGTGCCTCTCAGTAGTAATAATCGTTAATTATGTAATAAAATATGCTATATATTTATAACAAAACTAATATTCTATGAAATAGAAAAAGTTATATACTTAACTTACTTATTTTTATTAGTGTACAAGCTTTTTTGTTTGTAAAAAAAGTAGAGGGACAGCACCGATTTGAAAAAAATAGAGGTTTAACAAGATACCTATAGACCAAATGTCACGAACAAAAATTTGATACATTCAAAACCTTGCCGATTTGCGTAGTACACGCGAATTACGCACACACTCACATTCAAACCCAGCCGAACTGTTTATTGTATTTCGAATCACCGAACGTGTTACCACGACACTTAACGGTCAAGGAGCTTTGAAAAAAATCTTAAAATTCCTTCGTATGTCGTGAAACGGTGCAAAAATAATTCTAAAAGTCAGATGGAATTACTTTTCACAAGTTAGTAATTTATTTTAATAACGACCGGTCCTGTGTCTTCCGCACCCAGTGGATTTCCGCGACCTTCACCAGGTCATCGGTCCACCTTGTGGGGGGCCTACCCACGCTGCACCGTCCAGTACGCGGTCGCCACTCCAGAACTTTACTGCCCCATCAGCCAACCGTTCTGCGAGCAATGGCCCCGCCCACTGCCACTTAAGTTTGGCAATTCTTCGGGCTATGTCGGTTACTTTCGTTTTCCTGCGAATCTCATCATTTCTGATTCGATCACGCAGGCCATTGCCCTTTGAGTGACTTTGAGCTTTCTTATCAGGCCCATTGTGAGCGACCACGTTTCAGTACCGTAAGTAATTACTGGCAACACACACTGGTCAAAGACCTTCGTCTTGAGACTATAAACTTACTAACGTCAGTATAATAATATCTTTGCTTGAGACTGTAACAGTGTTAGTTTTTTAGACACCACACCTCGCTGCAGAAGGATAGGTTTTGAGGCTTGGTCCTGTAATCGGACTCACATAGTGGCGTTTTCATACAAAGACTTTAACACTTCGATGTACCGATAGTCAATCTGGCACCGTTGAAGAGACTGTAGTACCGCCCAAGTCTCGATCGAATCGAAGGCTTTCTCGTAGTCCACAAACGCTAAACAAAGAGGCAAGTTATACTCTTCGATCTTCTGTATAACCTGCCGCAGCGTATGTATGTGGTCTACGGTGCTAAAGCCTTTTCGGAACCCGGCTTGTTCGGGAGGCTAGAAGTCGTCAAACCTGCGCGAAAGACGGTTCGTAATGACTCTTGAAAACAGCTTGTAGACATGGCTCAGAAGTGAGATGGGCCTATAATTCTTCAGTAGAGCATTATCGCCCTTTTTGAAGAAGAGTACCACCACACCTCTGCTCCATGCCTGTGGCGTTCTCCCCTCGAGAATGACGGAATCAAACAACTTTTGAAGGGCCTTAAGGATCGGTTTTCCACCCGCCTTCAGGAGTTCGGCCGTAATTCCGTCATCACCCGGTGCCTTGTTGTTTTTGAGCTGCTTTAGAGCCATCCTTATCTCGTACAGGCTCGGCTCACGTCTGGGATATCTTCGGTATAGTGTCGGGTCAATCGAGCTTTTGGGTCCTTAGCCCGATTTACAGCGGGTTTCCGGGTGGACGTGTATAACTGTCCATAGAACTTCTCGACCTCCTTCAATAGCTCTGGCTTGGAGGATACGACTCTGCCATCGTCGGTCCTCAGTTTTGCAAGCTGGCTCTGCCCAATAAACAGGTCTCTTGCGAAGACTTTGGAGCCCTTGTTCTTCTCTATCGCGTCTTTAATACGTTCGGTATTAAATTGGCTTAGGTCACTTTTCAAGGACTTTGAGATCTGTCTATTGAGCTGCCAGTACTTAGTCGCATCATCTGAGGACTGTAGAATCATCTCGCGTCTTTCCGCCATGAGCTCGAGAGTGTGGTCAGAGAGCTTTTTGTTTCTGTTTGTACAACGGGTCCTAAAGATCCTAGACCCGACCGTATGGACAGTTTCCACAAACCCATCATTGTAATCGTCCACTGAGCTCCCTAGGCATTCGAAACGAGTCTGAAGTTCGAGCTGAAAGCTCTCGGGGTATTGGATTTGGATCGGTGCTGGACGGAGCGTAGACTTCATCAGTCGAGATCTTTCCAGCTTGATGTTCAGATTCAATGTCTTTTTTTGTTATGATAGCCGGATCTCTACCGGGGATTCTTCGCACCCCGGGCAGGGGTGCCCCGCCGTTACCTAGGCCGCTACCGTAGCGGGGCTAGCGGGGCCGGGGACTAGGGGCTGGTTTTTATTAGTGTTTTGCATGTTTGGGGGGATATGCCATAATCGTCACGCTTGGCAGGCGGGTTGGCGATCGCAGTTGGTTGGTTTAATACTCTGAGGACGCTGCTGCCCATCCTCTGGTGAATCCCTTAGTCGCCTTTTACGACACCCATGAGAAGATATAGGGTGGTGGCATTCTTTGCGTCCGGCACCACACGGACGTTTTCTGTCAAGTCACTTGTAACTAGTGATGGCGAAATATCGATAGTCCTGCTATCGATAGTTGACCTTGAAAATCAGTTAGGGCATCGATAGCGCTAAATGCACGTGCATTAAAAGAGCCTCCACGAGTTGATCGCCCGGCGCAACCCTGGGCATTTAGCCCCGCTACCAGCCTTCTGCTGGCTAATCTTTTTCCCATGGCATGAGCTATTATCATTATGTAGATCATGTCGACACGATAGCAATAGTATCGATTGTATCGATAGTATTTGTGTTCTACAGGTACTTATTAATGATATTATGGATACTATCGATAGTTTGACACAGTCGATAGTAACAAAATGGGCGATAATATCGTTTAATACGTAGGTAATGTAGAAGGAACTATTGCATAACAGCCATCTATCGATAGTCTAAAATAATCGATACTGTTGATATTTAACTCTTCTAGAAGGACAATATTACCGGCGCGGCCACACGGCGGCAACCAACCAAAGTCATTTCTATACTGGTCAGTATAATAAATCTATGCAACCAAGACAGACGAGTACTTAATTCGCCACAAACGGTACTACATCGTATACTAAAATTTCATATCGATTAAACGAGTGAAAGTAGCTTAGAATCCCTCACCAATTTATTCTCATTTCTCTTTCCTGCTCCATCATCAGACCCACTCACCATCTATCTATAACATATTCACTGAAACCATTCCAATGAACCCATCATTGGAGTAACAGGATACCAAATTTCCAATCGATCAGACCTGTGGAAGTTGCTCACATCAACTAGAAAAGAGCTGATAGGTAATCTTCAAATGGCTGGATAGATTTTCTTGAATCATAGCTAAGAACACTCCCGATCAAGTCACCTTTCAAACAAAAAAACCTAAATCAAAATCGGTTCATCCGTCTGGGCGCTACGATGCCACAGATAGACACACAGATACACACCTCAAAAACATAACACCCTCTTTTTTGTTGGAAGTTAAAAATGTAAATGTCTCGAAAACTACTAAAAGTTGCGGAACATACCTACGGTCATTTTGGTCATGGGTCTAGGGGCATGACGTCGTTTTATCGGCCTAATTAATAAGTAGTTATACTTAACGTACCTATACCACAGACCTATACCATATTATTACCTATTCTATGCCTATACCCTATAATCGCGTTAGGCGTTTTAATTCTACGGAATGACTATTTGATGGGACGACACATAACATTTCAATTAGAAAGGAGTAGGTAAATAAATAAATATTGATTTTCTATGAAGTCTATACCTACATAGAAAAGGCTCTATGAAAATTGTACCTACGTTATGATCCAACTGAGCTAAGTTAGTTGGTCATTTACACTATCGGCTCTTACGCCCTCGCCTTCGGCTCAGGCCAGCCCAGCGGCTCCAGCCTCGAGTGTAATGACCAAAACTTAGCTCACTTGTACCATAATGTACTCTTTTTCACGCTCATAATTAAAAAATATATTTTATCTACACTCATATCGTAAAATTCGAATTATGAACTCAAAAGTAATGTCATAATGACATACTTTACGCACATGCACCTGTAATGGATTAAAAAAAAATCATTACGATCTTTGACAAGATACCTGGTCTATGATTACGATACAGTTTGCTGAACAAAACAATGCTGTAATGAAAGTAATTTTTTTTTTTTCCATAACCGCACACTTCAGCCCAACTAAGGAGTTTTTAATGCCACTTCGGCCTAATCAAGGAGTTTTTAATGCATCTTTTTTAGAAGCCGTACTGTTTGGTATAAAAGTGTACACAAAATTCAGGGTTGCGCTACTAGGCATACATTACAAAATTTAATCTTTTAAAATCGCATTTTTTAAATTTATTACAGGTGCATGTGCGTAAAGTATGTCATTATGACATTACTTTCGAGTTCATAATTTGAATTTTACAATATGAGTGTAGATAAATTTCATTACGATACAGCGATACAGTTTACTGAACAAAACAATGCTGTTTTTTTTTTCCATAACCGCACACTTCAGCCCAACTAAGGAGTAGGAGTTTTTAATGCCACTTCGGCCAAATCAAGGAGTTTTTAATGCATCTTTTTTAGATGCCATACTGTTTGGTATTTAGAGTATAGTATACAAAATTCAGGGTGGCGCTACTAGTCATACATTACAAATTTAATCTTTTAAAATCGCATTTTCGGCAGAACTTTGGATTGTCATATTGCTTTTAATTATATTTAAATGTTTACAGGCATATTTTTTGGATGATAAAACACAGATTGATGCAATCCTGACATGGATAGAAAATTTGTTCGGAATAAAGACGTTTTTTCCAGACTGTATTTTGTCTGTGATGACAAGCACTAGAGCGCATACGCGGCGCGCGCCATGGCCTGCTGGACTTGTTTTTTTTTTTTACCAGAGTTAACTTGACTTGATTTTAACTTTACCGTAGACGCCGGTGTTTTGTGGACTGTCCTCGTAAAAGATGGGTGTGTTGGGCGCGGCGTCGGCGATTAACTCTAGATAGTACACTTGATCCTTAGTATTCTCAGATTCTTCAGTATCCTTAGCTTCTACAGTTTCATTAGATTCAGATGGGCTAGTCGGCAGTCTGTTAGGCCTGTAAGGCCTACACAACAGGGCTGCAACATCGGCTTGGTCTGCGTAACTAGCCTGGAAACATAATAGTACATAGTACATTATGATACAAGTGAGCTAAGTTGGCTATAATACTCGAGGCTGGATTGCGTAATGGAGCCGAGAGTATGCATAAAAGTCAATGCTCACGCGTGTCATAAGACGTTTTTCAACACACTTGCGAGGAAAAACATATAAACATATTATTTTATTATTTTAACGCATTTTACGCATGCGAAGCGAATTCTAAAGATTTAAATTGTGGAAAGAAAAAATCGCTCACGAGCAGGATTCGAACCTGCGACTCCTGGCTCAGTACGCCAGTGCTTTAGCCACTAAGTGAAGTGTTCACGGTAGGTTGAACTGAATGTTCTTTTTGAGAATAAAGATTCTTTAAACCTAAACACTGTACGAGTATAAGGCCCAATTGACAAAATTTCAAAATTGTTAACGTCCTAAAACAAAAATACAATTTCTTTATTTTCCTATCCTAATTACGAATATATATTTTTTTATTACTATATTTTCTGATCACACCGCCGCGTACGCAATTTACTGCTGCGTCGAAATCTTTGGTTTTCTACTATTGAGAACCATCTCCACTCTGGAGCGCAATATTCCCGCATACACAACTACAAATCTAGCCTAGATACGTCAGTGCATAGTGACTGAATACTGGTGGCCACCCGAAGAAGGAATCAACTGAACCTGCTGGAAGATCGCAAGCCGCAGCCCGAAGTATATCGGTAAGTGAATTACAGATTTGCCAGTTGGCTTTGTTGTTTGTTGACCCCTCAAATTCTTTCACATAGGCTAGATAGAATAGACGAAATTGGACTGACACGCATCCTCGTGTTGGTCGTATAAGTTCTCAACCCCGCCACCGGAGTACGGCTATTTACACGCCTGCTCCAACATTTGGTCCTTACGAGCCTAGGATAGGTTTCAGCTTCATATTTTCAAAAAATATTCATACTTTGGCGCCGTTACATACTTACATAGGTATTGGTAAGGTAACCGCCATCTCCACATATTTTATTAAATTTCATTTCGTTAACTTTTATTTGTCAATCCATTAAAATGGCTCCCAATAAGCTCGAAATAGAACTTATTCAGTTTACTGCCAAAAAAGATGATATTTTCGAAAGAATTAATCGTTTGTATAACTCTTCGAAAAATATTTCTAATCACGATTCACACTCTAATGAGTCATTCTTAGCGCAATCTGAGTCTATTACGGAATTGTATAGGTAGTAAGTTTAAAACAATTGTTGATCAGATTAACGAGTTACAGTTCAAAATTGATAGCACTCCTCCAGACTAGGTACTTTAAATTCAATTGAGGATTTATATTCGAGTATAAAATATAAACGTAACCTCATACTTGCAAATAGCAAAACATTCACATCGGATCAGAAAAAAGGTATTGTCAAATTGCCACCAATCCAGTTACCCTCATTCGAAGGAAAAACGGACAATTGGCCAATATTTTACGAAATACTTCGTAGTAATGTGCATTTAAATACCAATCTGACGGATGCGCAGCGTGTGCAGTATTTAATTACTAAATTAACGCACGATGCAGTTAACCGTGGGTATTGTTCCCTCAGGGGATACCTACCTATAATATAATTTGGAATAGTCTTCTCAAATAGTACCAAGATAAACGTAGTTTAGGTGTTCATTATCTAAATAACATTCTGGACATTAAAAGTTGCCCCGATACTGCCGGTAGTTTAAATAGATATATAGAAAAATATTCCGCGTCTGTCGCTGCATTAAAACTATTAGACATTCCCGACCTATTGGTCTTTGTCATATTGCATTGTGGTTTGCGGAAACTTGATTCCCAAACACTACAGCAATTTGAGAATAGTGTCAGTGGGAAAGAATTACCTTCGTATAAGGAATTTATCTTATTTATACAGGGTTATGTTAAAGTACTCGAGAGGTCGCATAATAATTCTCAGGCCGAGCCGCGCGCAAAGCCTAGTGTAGCGAATAGTCGTAACACACAAGACACTCGTACTTCTAAGACCTTTGTGTCAAATAATGAACCGGTTTCCGTAACACGCTGCCCACTGTGCGATTGCAATGAAAATGATAACAATGTGCATCAGCTGTTTCATTGTTTACAATTTAAAAATATGGATTCACCTCGTTTCGAGTTTATTAAATCAAAACGCGGCTGTGTAAATTGTTTAAGTTTATCCCACTCGTTATCTAAATGCAAATCACGTAACGTTTGTAAAATTTGTCAAAAACAACATCATTCTTTGTTGCATTTTTCTAGTGAGAAAAATGATTCACCGTGTGAGCAGTCGCCGCCGCCGGTTCAATCAAACCTCGGCTGCACTTATGTTGCCGCAGGATGCTACTCACTTTGTCTCACTCGTTCACCTAGTGAGACAACAATTCTGTTATCAACCGCACAAATCTATGCGCATTGCAATAACCGAGATAAGCTCGTTGTCAGATGTTTAATAGACAACGGGTCTCCAAATAATTTAATTACTATGGATTGTTGTAAGCGTTTGAACATACCCGTAATTAAATTACCTACGTAATTCGTCATTGCAGGGTGTTTGTATGACCTCACGACCTGTACACGGTTTTATAAATTTTACAGTAGAATCTAGCATTAATCCGAATAATAAATATTATATTCACGCGTTGGTTTTGAATTGCATTACCGATAAACTACCCGCCAATTTTATTAAAGTAAACGACGATATGTCATACTTGAATAATTTACCGCTTGCCGATTTAACCTGGAATATACCGGGAGAAATCGACGTTGTTCTCGGTGTTCAACTGTTTCCATATATTTATTTGGGAGATAGGGTCGATTCAGGTAATCGCGCACCACTATAATAACTCGCTTTGGTTACGTACTTATGGGAGATATTGCAAGTCAATGTGACGCGACTCCTACTAATTCTTTATTCACCGCGCTTGCTAACATTGACATAGAATCCAGTTTGCAGAAAATTTTCGAGTTGGAAGAAATTCCATCTCAACGTTTTATTAGTCCGGACGAATTAGATTGCGAAAATTATTTTGTCGATTTACCTTTCTCGCGAAATCCCTCTGAGTTGGGCAGCTCTCGCGGAGTGGCTCATCGTCGACTGCTTGCGCTCGAGCGCAAATTCACGCACGTGCCAGCCCTACGCGAAAATTATAATAAAACCATCGCCGTTTACATAACTCAGGGGTATTTATCAGAGGTACCCGATTCTGAATTGACAGAAGAGGGCTACTATATAGCGCATCAAGCCGTTATTAGACCGGACAAGGACTCCATTCGGGTAGTTTTAGACGCTAGTGCCAAGACTCACTCAGGGTTGTCACTTAATGACGTTTTGCATGTCGGACCTAATTTACAGGCTGACTTGTTTTTATTACTGCTTGATTTTCGTACGTTTCCTATAGCTATGACCGCAGATATTAAACACATGTTTTTACGTATCGGTGTAAATGAGCACCACCGCAAATATTTAAGAATTTTTTTTCGTTTTAATAAAAATGAACCAATACTTACTTTTAATTTTAACCGCGTTCCTTTCGTACTAAAGCCTTTTTTTTTTTTTTTTCCATGGGGAAATTCTCATGGACGCACTCCGCCCGGGGTAGGCGGAGCCAGTGTCGGACTCTTATCGACTAAAACCATCACGGTGTTCCTTCAATTACCTTAGCCGGGGGCGTGGGAACCCGTGAGTATTCACACAACCACCCCCGACAGATCCCGGCTCGCCACAAGCAGGCGAGCCCCTTCTCCCCGTGCGGCCTAACGAAGGCCGCACCCTCCTCTGTGGCGCACACGGAACACTGCATGCCACCTCACCACACGGGCCTTTACCAGCTACGCCAGCTGCGCCAACTACGCCAGCTGCTGGTCTGGCAGCAGACTACCCCGAGTCTGCTGCTCGCAGGCCCATCCTCCTGTAATTTTTATAGAGGTGTTCTTTCTCGCGGTCTGGGCGGTAAAGCCAAGACCCTCGGTCCCAAGAGGCGCGAGAACACTATCCAGCAGGCACTCCTGGGATTACGAGACCGACGGGGACAGGGAAGGACAGTACCCCCGCTGCCTGCCCAGTGGCAGGGTGAGTGCACACCGGGCCCGCCACTGCTCCTCCACAGAGCCCTCTGCTTTCTCAGAGGGACACGCGGAGCAACTTCCCATTGGCCCACATCGGGCCCCTCCCGTGCCAGAATATTCGCCACAAGCAATAAGGTCCCCCGGTCCAAAGGAGACTTATTGCCCGTGCCCAGGGTGCACCGGCCCAACAACTGCCGTTCCCTCTAGACGTGTCCAGAAGGACAAGCAGCCGTCAGACACACGTGGAGGTTTTCTGGCCAGCACCCCTTCGTACTAAAGCCTAGTCCTTACTTAGTAATGCGCACATTACGAACTTGCGTGTGAGCATAGTGACCGCTTTGGTGAGGCTTCTAAATTGGTAGAAACTCAATTTTATATGGATGATTATGTCTATTCTGTTCCCGATGAACAGGTCGCAATGAAATTATCTCATGAATTAATTGAATTAATTAAAGTAGGTTCCTTTGAACTTATCAAATGGGGCAGTAATTCATCCGCTTTATTGGAGACTCTCCCCAAGTCTCACCACTTACCAGTAGTTTTTTCGGCCATGGATAATAATATAAATAATTTTAAAATCCTTGGTTTAACCTGGGAACCCGCAGAAGATTACGTTTCTTTGACGACGGTTAAGGTAAATACTAAATGCACGAAGCGCATGATTCTATCGCTAGTTGCACGCTTGTTCGACGTACTTGGCCTTGTGGCTCCCGTCGTGTTGTACGCTAAAATCCTTATCAAGGAACTTTGGCTAGCTAAAATAGACTGGTATGAAGTTCCTCCGACTGCGCGACTGCTGAGCGTGAGGTCCTGGGTTCAATTCCCGGGTCGGGCAAAGTGTTATTGGGTTTTTTCATTAGGAAATTCTCAGTAGCATCCCGGAGTCTGGATTTGTGCCCGGTTAGTGGCAATAGGTTTGCCCCCTATTACATGGGACTTACAACATAACTGGCGAAATGTGGGTGTACTATACACCTCTGCCTACCCCTTCGGGGAAATACAGGCGTGATGTTATGTTATGTTATGTTATGAAGTTCCTCCGGAATCCGTCATCAGTCCCCTTTTCCGCCTTTTTACGTGATTTCCCCGCGCTCTCTTCTCTGAATATTCTGAGACATATCGGCGTTTTCAGAGAATCTGTAGTGAATATTGTAGCCTTTTGTGACGCCAGCTTCAGCGGTTATGATTGCTGTATTTATTTACACATAACCGACCCTGAAGGTAATATCACCGTCCGGCTTTTATGTGCAAAGTCCAAAGTTTCTCCCGCTAAAATAACTACCGCTTTACTGCTGTCTAAGCTTGTCCGCGTGGTCAAAGAGAAGCTGTCCGCTCGCGTACCTATTGCAGGTGTTTTCGCTTTCTCGGATACAACAATAGTTCTATCATTGGATCCACATCCGGACGTCCGCACGCCGGCGCATTTTTTAATGTCCAGTCCGCTCACGTACTTGCCTTCTTCTGAACTGACAGAAGAAAGTAGGAATTTAACAAATCGCATAAAAACTTTTAGACCAGCTCGTATTATCATACTGGAAGAAGTGGCGAATTGAGTACTTGCACACGTTGCAAGTTCGTCAGAAGTGGTGCACACCCGATCGACCTATAGATATCGGTACTGTCCTTCTCTTGGGTCAAGATAACGTACCGCCTTTAACTTGGCCACTAGCCATTATAACAGAGGTGTTCCCTGGATCGGATGGCATAGTTCGAGTAGCTTCAGTCAGAATCGTGTCAGGCACATATAAAAGTCCTGTCACAAAGCTGTATCCTTTGCCAACACAATAAAATAATTTATGGATTATTACTAGTTAATAATCTCATACTAGTTTAACTTAGATTTACATTTATTTCATAATCAAACCGCATTTAACTATCTGAACTTCAGAGTCCTATTAGTTTTCTGATAAATTGTTTCAAGCTGCTATTAGTAGTTCACTGATATTTTCAGACCGCTATATTTATAAAACTTTACCGCTTAGAGCATCTCTACCCCAACAGGTACTTAATAGACTTTCATTTTAACATCATAATTATTTTCTTTTCGAAAGTTCTTTCAAGGCGGGGAGTATGGTGTAGCGAACGTCCCACCAGCGCCATCTGGCTAGTCTATGGGTCAACTTGAGAGTGACGTTTTGCTAAAACGACTATTTTCTATAGTCGCTAATTGACTCATACCGCCGCGTACGCAAAATACTGCTGCGTCGAAATCCTTGGTTTACTACTATTGTGAACCATCTCCACTCTGGAGCGCAATATTCCCGCAAACACAACTACAAATCTAGCCTAGATATGTCAGTGCATCGTGACTGAATACTGGTGGCCACCCGAAGAAGGAATCAACGGATCCTGCTGGAAGATCGCAAGCCGCAGCCCGAACCTATATCGGTAAGCGAAATACAGATTTGCCAGTTGGCTTTGTTTTTGGATGACCCCTCAAATTTTTTCACATAGGCTAGATAGAATAGACGAAATTGGACTGACACGCATCCTCGTATTGGCCGTATAAGTTCTCATCTCCGCCACTGGAGTACGACTATTTACACGCCTGCTCCAACATAACCTCTTCAATTATCGTCTGTAATCTCTGTAATAATCACTGTTTCTATACGCAACTTTGCTCTGCTCTATTAGTAATTTACTTTTTACGAAAAGAAATGCATCCTATTGAAAAGTACACGCCAACTAAGGATTCGCAATATTGTAACAATCATTCTCGTGCATGAATTCCTAGCATTAAATAGTCTACTTTCGGCAAGTTTCTGCCGACGGCAACTTGAAATCCTTCAGAAACTTTCATGGTGACTAATTAAATATGGAACTGAGATAGTATTACTTCACAATTAGAAAGTTTTGGGATTGAAATCATTTAACGGCCAAAATTAATATCCAATCTATCCACGATTTACCCTACTAGAGATAGGAATTTGACATATTTTTTATGGAGCTTATGTCAAATTCCTATCTCTAGTAGGGTAAATCGTGGATAGATTGGATATTAATTTTGGCCGTTATTCAATATAATAATAACAAACAATACACAAGATAGACGCTCTAGATTGACAAGTGACGTTGACTTTTTTTGACAGGTCAGAGCGAAGCAAAGGCATGACGCCATTCAACCGTATGAATGACGTCATTTGGCGCTTACGTCTGTTTAGAATAAGACGAATTTCAAAATTAAAATTGTATATAAAAATGACGCGATTTCGAAAAAATAAAAAGAAATGTAAAAAAATTAAATGTTGTCAATTTGAATTTTAAATTTGGACCCAATCACGTCGCGGTTTTTTGTGAATTGTAATGTACTATTTCAGTTGTAAATGTGTGAGTTTGGTGGCACTGGTTCTCATACTATATTATGTCTAGACCAAAGACATTTCTATACTGGTATAATACCTTTATGGTCTAGACGAAACACCAAAATCACGCTGTCAACAGTTACCTAGTCGCTTTATCCAGAAATCTCTAGGACTGATCTCGACTCACAATGAGCTTGATAGTGCATCACCACAAACTAATAGTGAAATTGCATCATCAGCAGTACCCGAGTGCACAGTTTTGGAAAAATGTACGATAGATGGCGCCACTAGTATCGAGCATAAGAAGATAATATACATTCTGGGTGACCAACAGGTCTGCGGTTTGGCTTCTCAAGTATGTTATGATAGAAGAAGAAAATGCGATAATAGCTATGATGTGTTTGGTATAATTAAACCAGGAGCAGAATGCTGCGAAATACTCAAATCATGCGAAAGTTTATGTAGCTCTCTGAAACGCGAAGACATTGTGATCTTATCGATTGGATCAAACGACAAAAATCCCTACAATTTTTTGGCGGATTTAAGTAATTGTCTTTACCTCTTGTGACATCACAATGTTTTTGTTATAAATGTTCAGTATAACCCGTTTTTAAGCGAATGTTTGTAAAATAAAAAAGTTAAATTATTATTAAAAAATTTCATAAATTGCCAACTAATTGAAATGAATTGTAAAGATATTTTTCATAGCAGAGTAAAGTTTACTAAAATGTTAAGCTTGAGATTGCACGTAGAAATTGATCTCTTATCATGTCGTAGACATTGGCTTGCATGTACAAATTCAACAAGGTCCTACAGGCACAAAAATGAATGTACGGTGGGTGAAGTACATGTAAATAAAACTGATAAAGATACCATTCTACACCATTTCCAAGCCAAGCAATCTCAGCCGTGGTTTCGGGAGATTCTGGGGAGCTCTGAAGACAATGCATCCATATTTAAAAAAACCGGCCAAGAGCATGTCGGGCCATGCTCAGTATTATAGGGTTCCTAATTACAAACGAATCAAATCGAATATTAATCATTGCTATTTTAGTTTTTGCAAACAGCACAGCGCCACCTAGCGCTAAATTTTAGAAGTGTGTCATAATATTGTTATGACAAACTTCTTAAATTTAGCGCTAGGTGGCGCTGTTACTTTGTGTTGTCAATATAACACAAAGTTTCTTTTTGTGATTTTTTAAAATAGAAAGTAACTAAAGGAGCATTATTTGCTATGATAATTTTTCTCTAAGGTCAATGACCTATGAACTAGGACGTCTTAAGTATTTTTCAGTTTTCTCACTATAACTCAAAAATGTATAATTACATTATACTCGAAATAATTTTAAAAGAGAGTTTTTATAAAAGTCTATCAACGTGGAAGATTACAAGTTTCTACGTTCCATAGTTTGGAAATGGCAGGGGGGGACACACATTGTAAGCCACTTTGGTGCGCTATATTTCGCAGATGGTACACCTGATAAAAAAGTGATGTATGAAACATTACCTTTATTTTAGTAGACCTATTCAATGATACCCCACACGACGGGGTGCAGCGAAAAAAAAATTTACCTCCCCATTTCACATGTATGGGCGCCACCCCTAAAATACGTCATCAAGATTTTTTTATTCTTTTAAAATTGAGATCTATATCTAAACCATTTTTTAACAAAATTTCATTTACTTATGTTTATAACTGTAGAAGTTATTAAGCTGTAAAGGATTAGGACAGACGGACAGACGGACAGACGGACGGACATGACGAAACTATAAGGGTTCCTTGTAGGACTACGGAACCCTAAAAAGGGACAATACCGTACTACTTTTCAAAAAGCAAAGGTTTGACAGACGTACTATTATCCCAGTCTAAATCACAAAATGAAAAGTTTTTTCGTTCCTAAACATGAATTTAATTTCTCTATCCTCCACCAGAATATAGCGGGGGCTATTAATAAATCCGAGCAAATCAATTTTGCGTTATCAGAATTCTCTCAAAATCGTAAAGAAATTGACATAGTTTGCCTAACAGAGACTTTTATAGAAAAGGGAACAGAGCATCTACTGAAAATACCGGTTATAAAATGGTTGCATCGTACTGCCGTAACAAGAAAAGAGGAAGCTCGTGTATATTATTAAAAAATTGTATTGACTATAAAGCTTTAAATCACGCAAGTGACCTACATGTAATTTTAGTTTTGAATGTTGTGGTATAGAGTTGACACTACAAAAAATACTAATTATATGCATTTATAGAATTTCCAATAGTAACCCATATATTTTTCTTGAAAAACTAAATCTACTTTTGTTGAGAATTTCAAATCGATAAAAAAAAATCATTTTATGCGGGGATTGGAATTTGGACACCATAAACCCAGATAAGAGTGTTCAAGAACTAATAAATCTACTTGAAAATTTCAACATCAAATTGCACATAAAGTCACCTACAAGAAAACTAGCATGCCTTGATCAGTTTGCTAGTAATCTGAAGCAAACTCGAGCTGAAGTTCACTATTTAGGGCTTTCAGATCATGAAACTGGTCAAACCCTAAGTATAAAAATAAATAAAAAACGTGAATCGATCAGTTGGTATGAACGAGTACGCGATTTTAATAAACTAAATATTGTAAAATTTTGTGACTGTATTTCTTCAATAACTTTTTCGAACGTCTATGAAAAATCTAATCTAAACGAAGCCTTTCAAGAATTTCTCCATTTATTTGCCCTATTCTATGATTTGTGTTTCCCTGCATTTGTTGTAAAAAAAACAAACAAGAAAAGTAAAAACTCATGGTTAACGAAACGTATTAGAAAATCTTGTATAAAGAAAAGATACCTATACCTAAAACATAAACTTACAGGTGCTGAAAAACGGACAAATAACGAAATGTACGCAAAATACACAAGTATACTGAAGAAATGCATACATAAATCTGAACAATTGCAAAATAAGAAATACATAGACAACAAGAAAAATAAATGCAAAGCCGTTTGGGAGGTAATAAATAGTAATGTTGGTAACATTATTAATAACACAGAAATAGATACAATATTACAAAACAATGTAAAGTATACAACCCCATATGATATTTGTGAAGCCTTTAATGATTTTTATATACAATTAACAAATGAGAATGAATTTAAATTTAAAATTGATGGTATTAATAAAACTATGAAGAATAATAATGTAAATACAATATTCTTAAAACCGACAGATCCAATTGAAATATTGACAGTAATTAAAAGTCTTAACAACACTAACTCAGTAGGTATAGATGGGATATGTACAAAAATAATAAAAATATGTGCAAAATACATTTGCAAACCTATAAGCTACTTGGCTAATATATCGTTTGGGGAAGGTACTTTCCCGGAAATTCTGAAAAAATCGATAGTTAAGCCCTTATATAAAAAAGGCGAGGAAACCGATATGAGCAACTATCGTCCAGTTACTTTAATACCGGTTTTCTCGAAGATATTTGAAAAGGTTATGCTTAATAGGTTATACGATTTTGCTACCAGTAAAGAGATACTGAGACACGAACAATTTGGATTTCGGAAAAATAGTACAACTTCATTAGCTTGTTTTAATTTAATAAAAAATATTACAGAGTCCATAAACGAAAACACGCCTACAGCTGCTCTATTTCTCGATATGAGCAAGGCTTTCGATTTCGTTGATCATAAATTACTACTGTATAAACTAGGCAAACACGAAAAGCAAACGATTGGCTTAACAGCTACCTGTCAAACAGAACGCAATGTGTTGAAATTGGAAAAACTCTAAAAGGTAATAAAGTTACGAGTAGATCCAAGTTCCAGCCTAATAAATATGGAGTCCCACAAGGCAGCGTGCTGGGACCATTCTTATTTCTCATTTATATAAATGTTCTTCCAAATGCTACTGATTGCAAAACAATTTTATTTGCGGACGACACCACAGTAATTGTAAAATGTGATAATCAAATGACATATGAAAATGACATAAATCTTGCATTAAATAATATAATTAATTGGCTAAATAATAATAATTTAAGAATAAACGTAACGGAAACCAAAATGATCCAATTTCAAAACTACAGAAAACAGCATAAAGATTTGAATATTAATTATGAAAATAGTAAAGTAGAGGAGGTTATTTCGACAAAAATTTTAGGACTGATACTCGATAGGACATGTGATTGGAAGGCACACATTGAGTATGTTTGTAGCAAGATCAACAGGTTCGTATTTGCCATTAAAATATTAAGGATAACAGTATCTACCGAAGCAGCAATTAGTGCATATCATGGATATGTGTCTTCGGTGCTCTCGTACGGTCTCTTGTTGTGGGGAAATTCTGTCGAAATCGAAAAAACTTTTCGGATGCAAAAAAAGTGTGTCAGAGCCATTTGTGGCGCCTGGTTTATGGACAGCTGCAAGCCTTTGTTCAAAAAGTTTCGCATCCTGCCTCTGGTTTGCATGTACATCAGAGAGCTTTGCGTATTTGTCAAGCAGCACCCTGACTATTTCGAACTCCAATCACAAGCAGTAAGTAGAAAAGCTATACGGAGAAATAAGTTCATGCTCTACCAACCTATGTGTAGGGTGGAGTTATACAATAGAAATGTGTATATAAATGCTATCAAGGTTTATAATAAGTTACCCAATTCATTTAAAGAGCTACCATTGAGAATATTTAAAAAAAAGCTTACAGAGTGGCTCGCTAATAAGTGTTTTTATGACCTAAATGAATTCATGAAATTTAAGGAATAATAATTTAATTTGTACTCGAAAATCTATTTAAATAATTGTAATTAATAAGTGTTGTAATCTTCTGACAAATTCCATTGTTGAAATTAATATTGCCTATAAGTTTTCTAATAATACAATTCTTAATTAAAATAATTCATCTTGACACAGTATTATGATATCATTTTTTTTTATTTACTGTTTTGACATTCATTGGGATTTTAACATTTATTAAATGTTTTTATTTTTTTTATTAATTGACTTTGGCATGCTTAAAATATAATTATTTTGACCTTGTATAAAAATTTGCATGTATTATTTTTATTATAAATTTGTATGATCCACTTAGTATTAATTATCATCTTTTTTTGTACAACATTCTTGCAATAAATAATTCTGATTCTGATTCTGATACTAAATAATCGTACAATACAAATCCTCTTTATTGCACAACAAAATTACATTAATTTCTTAAATAACTACTTATGCGCTAGTGTACAACTGGCGGTCTTATCGCTCCACGGCGATCTCTTCCAGACAACCATTGAATGGACTGGAATGTCATGGAAGAGACAAAGGGTAGTTACCGGTGCACTTAAATTATATCGGAAATTTAAACTAAACTAACTTAACTAGTAAAAAAAATATAAAATAAATATCCCAAAATATACATACATGTATTATCCTCTATAACATCATAAACTTACACACGATTACAATAAATAAATATAGCTATATATATATATATATACCAAATGAATATAGGACAACAACATACTCATGTCATTACTGGGACAGATAATGCTCCTTAACTAACCGCTTAAAAATAGGTCGTGATTGTGCACGTCTAATCCCTACAGGTAACTCATTCCACAAACGAATAGCCTGCACAGTAAAGGACTTATCGAGGAAGTTTGTGGAATGAGTTGGCATTTTCAACCTTAAGTTCTCTGATGATCTAAGGGACCTCGTATGCGTATCACTTAGGAACTCGAATCGTTCTTTGAGGTAAAAGGGATTTGAGGGATTGAACAGCACATTATACAGAAGAGATAGTAAATGAGCATTCCAAAATAATCGTAATAGCCATTCTAACCTTTAGTTGGATTTTCTGTGGTCATGTCTTACGGAGCCGAGACGTGGACAGTTACGGCACGGTTAGTAAGTAAGTAGCTCAGCGTGCTATGGAAAGGGCTATTCTCGGAGTTTCTCTGAAGGATCGAATCCGAAACGAGGTGTTCCGTCAGAGAACCAAAGTTGTCGATATAGCCTACAGGATTAGCAAGCCAAAATGGCAGTGGGCCGGCTACATTAGCCGAAGAACCAATGGCCGTTCTTCTATCGTGTCGACATGAGCTACATAATGATTTATAATAGCACATGTCGTGAGAAAAATATTAGATCCACCCGATATACCGAAAGTCCGCCACTTTCGAGAAAACTATTCCCGATGCAGCAACGGCTGCCAGGAAGGCTGCTCCGGTAGCGGAGGGGTCCCCCCGCAATGCCCCAGTAAGCCGACGTTCGAGCCTTCCCTTGGCGGACGCCCTTATGCGGTTTTGCAACCGCGTTTTTAGTTTATAAGTTAGGTTTAGGGAAAGATTTCGCCGGATGTAGTCCCTAACGGGATTCTCCGCCACCCACCCGGTTAAGCAGTTAGGGTATCCATTTTTGGGTACCAATTCTGCGAGAGACCATTAGAAAAAAAAAATTGAAAATGATTAGCCAGTCAGCAGGTTGGTATATAGCGGGGCTGACTGACCAGGGTGCGCCAAACGACCAGTTAAATATCGTCATTCGTACAGGCTCTTTCCCCTGATGGCCGTTGGGGCATGCTCTTGAATGGAGACTGCGAATCGGTAAACGTAGGGTAGGACGCCTTCAGTGATGGGGCGATGATATTGGCAAGGTGGCTGGTAGCAACTGGATACGAGTAGCCGAGGATTGATGTTAGTGGCGTGCCATTGGAGAGGCCTACGTCTACGTCGACTAATATATGCTGATGGTGATCATGAACCATTTAAAAGTGACTTCAGTGCGAGCGAGAAAAAAGTTCATCGTATTATACTACTAGCGACGCCCGTCAACTGAACTACGAACATGGGTGCACTATAAAATTGAAATCCACAGGATTTTTGTTCATCAAATAACGCTAGAATGAGACAATAGTTTTTTTTAATTTCGCTGCCACCGACGGCTTTGCACCCGTTGAGGTATTAAGGTATATACGTGGGACACTCAGAAAGTTTTGCGAAACTAAAAAAAATTGTTCTATACGTACATATATTTTTATCAAATCTTTTCAAAGTACTTTCCACCAGACTCTATACAAAGATTCATGCGCCTAAACCAGTTTTCAAAACACTTTTTCCAGTCCGCCGCAGACACCTCGTTTACAGCCTGCTCGAACGCAGCCAGCGCATCTTCCGGCGACGAAAATTGTATCCCTTTGAGCTGATTTTTTATTTTTGGGAATAAAAAGAAGTCACACGGTGCTAGATCAGGGCTGTAAGGAGGGTGACCCAGGAGTTTGACTGGCGTGCTGTCCAGGAAGTCCCTCGTTTTGAGTGCGGTGTGCGCAGGTGCATTGTCGTGGTGGAGCAGTAGCCCGCGGAGCCCTGTGTTTGGTCGCTTGTTGCTTATAACAGAGAAAACTTCTGGCAAATATTTGGTAGTATACCATTCGGCATTAATGCTTCTTTGATCCCGTAAGGGAATTGATACCAAGTGGCCAGTCAAATTAAAAAAGCTAGCGATCAAAATCTTACCCCCGCTTCTAGATCGCTTCACTTTGGTAGGCGTTGGCTCATTTTGAAACACCCAAACAGTCGACTGGCGCTTGGTTTCTGGGTCGTATTGATAAATCCAGGACTCATCACCTGTAACGATGTCGTAAACACGCCGAGACGAGCCTGCTTCAAATTTGTTAAGCATATCACGGCACCATTCCACCCGGGCCTGCTTCTGAGCATCGGTGAGGTTGTGCGGCACCCAGCGTGATACTATCCTCCTCACGCGAAGATGGCTGTGTAGAATCTCGTGAACGCTTCCCGATCCAATCTTCAATATGTGTTGAATCTCCTGATATGTAATTCGCCTATTGTCTTGGATTAAATTTTTCACTGCTAGCACGTTTTCTTCGGTAACAGCCGTCAAAGGGCGACCGCTTCTTTCGTCATCCCCCAAAGTTGGTCGACCGCGCTTGAATTCGTTATACCAACGATACACGGTTGCCTTGGAAGGGCCTTCATCCATGAATGCCATTTGAAGTCTATCGTACGATTCATCCGGTTTCAGGCGACACTTGAAATCGTATAAAATCATAGCTCTAAAATGTTCCCGGCGCAGATCCATATTTCAGTGAGACACAATACTTTGAATTAACTCGCAAAAAATGTGGAGGGAAATTTTGAAATTGGAACTTACTTATTTTTACTTATAAATAATCATATTTTCGAAAAACATTATAACTGGCCAGTCTCCCATATATAAAAACTTTTTTTCGCAATACTTTCTGAGGGGCCTGGTAGATGATATAAAAAGACTAATAATGACTTATAATTTTAGATAAAACATACATGCTGTACTTTTTTAAGTTGAGTGTATCTGATAATTTTTGCATGGGGCGAGCGAGTGCGACGCGTGTTCACCCATTTGTTGTAATGAATACCGATGGACCAAGCAGTGTACAAAAAAACCTAAACTGGTTTATGTTCTACACTGTATCTGCCAAATGTATCTATGCATTTTTTTGTGGAAAATAAATAAATAAATATTATAAAATATAGGTAGGTTTTCAAACTTAACCTGCATGTACGGTCAGCGTAAAAAATATCAAGATAAACTCTGGCCTTGCGGGACCAAAAAGTTTTTACTTCTAATTTTTAAAGTTCATTTTGTAAGCTTGCACTCACCAATTCAATTAGATCGGGCAGGGGTGCGTCGCCAATCGCCACAATGAGAGCAAGGTTCAAATCTCCAGTAACACCAGTCATAGTGTCTATTAGATCCTTTACATCATCATTGCTCAGGGCTGTTCCCTCCCCCTCTGCTGTAGCAACTAAAAAAATGAATACATTTTATATATAAATCCAACAACCACGACTACGAAACGACTACGGAAGTGCCCAGGTGTAATAGCTGACAGATCAGAAGGATCAGCAGACATTGAAGTAATCGGACGCGAGTTCATAATAGCCTCAATCTGCACAAACAGTGTGTACAACTCTTCAAAAGTTAAACTAGAGTTACCCGCTATCCGTTTTAAATGAAATTTTGCCGTTTTGACTCCCGCTTCCCAGAACCCGCCGAAATGCGGTGCATATGCAGGAGAAAATTTAAACGTTATGCCTTCCTTGCTCGCGTAGTCGCTAACCGATCGTTCACTATTCTTAAGCAGTCTGTTCAGTTCGTTATTGGCTCCTACAAAGTTTTTACCATTATCACAGTATATTGTGTCAGGTTTACCACGTCGTGAGATGAATCTACGCAAGCACAAGATAAAGGCATCGCTACTTAAGTCGCTCACGACTTCTAAGTGCACAGCTTTAGTACTAAAACAAACAAATATGCATAAATAGCACTTGGAGGTCTTAGCACCACGGCCCTTTCTATTTAATATTAGAAAAGGTCCAGCAAAATCAGTGCCACAAGTCTCGAATGGTGGAGCAGGAGTTACACGAGGTTGTGGTAAGTTACCCATTATAGGGTTTAAAGGTTTAGCTTTAAATCTCTGACAACGTACACACTTTCTAACAGTAGTCGCAGGTAACACCTTGCCACCTGTGGGCCAGAATTGCTCACGAATAGAACTCAACAGTTGCTGAGGGCCACAGTGTAAGAGACGAAGATGTTCTTGCTCAAATAAAAGTTTAGAGAAAGTGTGTTTGGGGTCAAGTAATATGGGGTGTTTTTTCCCATAAGGACAGTGGGATGCATTTTCGACCCTACAATCCATAGTGTTAGTTACAAGATCTTAAAACTATGTTAGTAAAAAAACGAGTATGTTTTAGAGCACACGACTGAAGTAAAATTTCACTAACTTATATCTCCCTCAATACTATTTCAATGAGAACAAAGGAATGGCGGTGGCGCGCGTACATTTGCCGGCGCTGTGTAGTGGCCGGCCGTCGCGCACGCCTCGTTCCCCGCGTCCTGCACTACCCCCTCCGTTCGCCTCGCATTTCGTAACGCATCTACCAGCTTACTCGCCAAGTCAAGCGTGCGTAAAGCAGTTTTACTTCAATAATATTATACAACATGATTATTCTTAATGGCGTTTTCACTTCACATATAAAAGTGGCTTTGAGCATATGTGTAAATTAACCCGGTGCTCAATTAATGGGTTATCCATTTTCTCAGTTAATGTTTTTAGGATACTATTGGCACTCCCACGCATCCTGCCCATCATTGACGCTGCTTTTTTTCTGATGATGGGATAGAAGTCATCAATGTGTGCCTCAGCAAACATCTGAGATGCGCTACTGAAGCGCGGAAGCCCCTACAGCATCCTAAAACCAATTATCATATTGTATGCGCAAGACGTTGTAGGCCTTTTGCGTATACCTCCTACCTACCCACAGACTGCAGGTGTAAAATGTCTGACAATACGCCTTGAAGAGAGTAATTTTTACAGCCCTGCACGCTGCAGTGCAAACCTGTGGGCAAGCATATTGCAGCGGACCGCCAAAACGCACTGCGCTCCCTTTTTTGTTTTTGCCGTGGAGAAATCCTAATGGACGCACTCCGCCCGGGGTGAGCGGAGCCAGTGTCGGACTCTTCCCGACTAAAACCACCACGGTGTTCCTTCAACTACCTTAACTGGGGGCGTGGGAACCCGTGAGTATTCACACAACCACCCCCGACAGGTCCCGGCCCGCCACAAGCAGGCGAGCCCCTTCCAACCGTGCGGCCCAACGTCGGCCGCACCTTCCTCGGTGGCACACACGGAATACTGCACGCCACTTCACCTCATGGGCCTTTGCCAGCTGCTGGTCGGGCAGCATACTACCCCGAATCTGCTGCTCGCAGGCCCTACCTCCCGTAATTTTTTATAGAGGTTTTCTTCCTCGCGGTCCGGGCAATGAAGCCAAGACCCTCGGTCCCAAGAGGCGCGAGAACACTACTCAGCGGGCACTTCTGGGGTTACGAGATTGACGGGGGCAGGGAAAGACAGTCCCCCCGCTGCCTGCCCAGTGACAGGGTGAGTGCACACTGGGCCCGCCCCTGCTCCTCCACTGTGCCCTCTGTTGGCAACAGAGGGACACGTGGAGCAACTCTCCACTGGCCCAGAACGGGCCCCTCCCGCGCCAGAATATTCGCCACAGGCAATAAAATCCCCCGAAGGTTAATCTCTCCAAAGTATTTTATTGCCCGTGCCCAGGATGCACCGGCCAAACAACTACAGTTCCCTCCAGACGTGTCCAGAAGGACAAGCAGCCGTCAGGCACACGTGGAGGTTTTCTGGCCAGCACCCCGCCCTACGCTCCCTCTCTGTGTCTGTATCATCAGATAAGCTCTCTGTGACTATATGTCTTAAGTATTTAAACTCTGTGACTCTCTGCTGAGGTTATCCATTTAAGGTCACTGATGGAACATTATCTATTGTACAGTCTAACAAAGCAATTGGTATACAGGGTAGAGAGATATAAATGAAGTTTTCTCAGAAGATTATGGATGTTTTCGAGTGAAATATCATTTTAATAACGAACAAAGTTAAACTGTATTTTAAAAAAACCCTAATCAAACCATTCTATAATAACTTCCTGAGAAATCTTCATCTATATCTGGCGACCCTGTATACTAATTGCTTTGTTAGACTGTACTACTTTTATTACATTTAAAAATTAAAAGTTCGTTAAGGTTGTCGGGTAAGGCCGTTAAAAAGGGATTATTTCACTATAGCATTTCGTCCGGTATTTATTTAATATGAAAACGATAAGTCACCTATAAAATTATTCAAATTCAAATAATTTATTTTGTGATACACAGGTAATAAATAGGTTTTAATAAAATACAATACAGTACCATCTGTGATCAGCCTCATGGCCAGAGACATGACATTTACCGTTGGTAAAGGTAGATAGTACACTTAACAAAAGAATGCAAACAAAAACAGATCTTAAACAATTATCATAAGATTTTTATTTGAAGTAAGAGGGACTACGAGCTGACAGAGATGGCATTCGAGGAGTCAAGGTATCCCTTTCTAATGTTGTCTATGCTTTTCGTTTATGTATTTTATTTAAAAAAGTTCCTAGCCTTAAAGGTAGGTTTTATTAAGGTGTCATGGCAACAAATAAAATTATTGGCGTCAAATTCAAATTTTTTTAATTCGAATACGCATTTATATGCACTGTCAAAATATTAAATCCTAACTAATAAAAAACTGGTAACGTCCGTTTGTTTGTTCGAGCAATACGAAAAAACAGCAGGACAAATTTTAATGTTTTTTTTGTGTGTTAAAAAAGCTTAAAGTTGATTAGTGGAGTAGACATCTGTGTCCTTAAATCACGATTTCTCAAAAATGTTGTATTAAAATCATTAAAAAAAATTATAAACATTTAAAACCTGATCATAATTTTCTGTTATATTTTATCCATCATAATATATGAATAAGCATAAATTTATGTTGATATAATTAAAAAATAATATTATCATGCTACTATTTCTCATCATAATATTATTATTAACTGGCTTTTAACCGCGGCTCTGCTCGCTTTAAATTCTGTTAACCAATGTGACAAATAGGTATTTTCCTTCAATATTATTAACTGAAGATGTCTGTTTATTAACTCGAGCATCACGCAAAAACTACTGTACTGATTTTGATGAAACTTTTTGTGTTTAAAGCTAACCAGTTATTATATTTAATACTGGTATGTATTTTATGACAAAAATACCGTACGGTGTGGGATGAACTGAGAACCACGGAAGCGAAGCCGCGGGCAAAGTCTAGTAAGAATCGAAACACTTCGTTTCGTTTGTCCGAGTCTTGCTGTCGGTATTGTATTTCATCATTTTTTTATCGTTTGATTTCTAAAATGGTAAAAAGGTGTTGCGTAAAAGTTTGTGGGAATGAATCCTATTCCAGCTGTAACATTTCTTTTCACTGGTAAGCTTTAATACAATGAAATCTTACAAATTAATTATGTATATTATTGATAGGGTGACAATATTTGCGGTATTATTGTTGGCCTTTGGGTTTGTGTTTCAATTTTTCAACGCACTATTTTAATGTTATTTTCTAACTATACCCCACTCCCGTTTTTTTGTATGCTCTGTCACGGGGTAATTTAGATCAGATTTCATCAGTAGCGAAATCATTAAGTCATTATTTCTCCATTTCAGCTTCCCTAAAAATCAGGAAACGTATCAAAGGTGGCTACAATTAATGATTCCAAAACATACAAAATACATGTTTTACTGAGGATCGAACCTGGGCCCTGTGGTATCTCAGTCCGACGCATGATGTTCCCTGCCATCTATGCTTGTTTTATAGTTGCAAAATGCAGCATTATACTGAACCGGTCAAAAAATATGAATTTTAAGAACAACTTTGTCCCAGACCGCACATGTTTTTTGTTTACAGTTTTTACTATTTTCTTTTATTAAATGTTTTCTCATTATAAATTTGCATGGAATTTGTATGGGATTTGCATACCATGCAGTGCGTTTAGGTTAAGTGCGTAGAATAGGAATATTAACATAGTTATTAAGTAATATTGTTACTAACAACAAAGGGATTCACCAGAGGATGGGCAGCAGCGTTCTCTGAGTATTTAACAAACCAACTGCGATCGCCAACCCGCCTGCCAAGCGTGGCGTTTATGACATATCCCCCCCTTTTGGGGGAGGCTCATGTCCAGCAGTGGATGTCTTTCGGCTGAAATGATGATGACCATTATGATTGTTACAACAGAAATAGAAAGAATGGAAAAAGCGGCGGGACGCGCGTGGCAGCACTCTGCACCATAGTGCAGTGCATTTCAAAGCCTTTCTCAGCACGCTTTATGACTTGTTTCTGTAAATAATGTAACAAAAACCATCAAAAATGCCGTATTGTCCTGTTTCTAACTGCAGAAACAAAAGTTGTAAAGTGCATTTGATTAAAGTTAATTTTTAAAAATTAATAACTTCAATATGTAAGGCGTAGTTTGTTCAGAAAGTTGCCACGCATGAATCGCAAGTAAAATTGTGATTACAACCATTCTATCTATTTCTGTGATTGTTACTAACACAGTGAGCCATTGTTTTACTTGTTAAATAAAATAAATTAAAATTAAATTATAATGATATCCTTTCGTATTCGTTAATAAAATTGTTTTATGACTTTACCTGTAAATAAATTGTTTGGTATACCTATAAAGCGCTGTAAATTCCTACTTTTGTGTGATAAAAATAAATGCGTCTGTTGAACTGTTGTGTGTAGCGTTATTATTGTGTACCTATAATCTGTACGGTCGGTAGTCAGATTGCTAACAAAGGGAGTAGTTCCTGGACATGCCACCCTAAGACTTGACACGGAGCGTGACTGCTGTAGTAGGTACCTTACCTTCATCTTTTATTAATATTCGTCTCATCGGATCAGCCCCTTATTCTATTTTCTGTGATAGTTCAATACCGTGTAACTAGCACTTGCAAATATGGTAGCCTATGTACAAAAACAAAACAGTGTTTCTAACAGTTATATTAATTATGGTTAAAATAACGGTGGTGAAGTGAATCATAAACATTAAACCAGCCAAGTGCGAGTTGGAGTCACGCAGTAAGGGTTCCGTACCACCCATCGACCTGATACCCTTTAGAAACTGCTTTAATTTATGAGAGTTCATCAAAAGACATTGACATCGTAACGTGCGCGAAATATGGATATTTGCATCTATTTCTTACGCAGATACCACCACATATATCTATGTTTACCCTATTTTTATTATTTGTTGCTAAATAACATAGTATGCACTATATTCAAAACAAATTTTACGCTGGTATGTATTACAGTTTTGAAGATAGGGCACGAACAAAAACTTTGAGAAAAAAATCATTTTTTTAGTGGTTTTAGACTTTTTTACATTTTTTAGTATTTGTCATAGTAACACATATTCTGAGAAATTTTCAAACGGCTACCTATTACCGTTCAAAATATTATATAGCCCTGTGACAGACAGACGGACGAACGGGCGGACGGACAATCAGCGTAGCGAGAATAATAAGGTCCCGTTGGGCACCCATTTAGTACGGAACCCTAAAAAGTGCGAGTTACACGTTTATAAAAAATGGCAGATATCGCCTTGCTCAGTAATGTCGAAGTCAATTAATCAATCTTTTATAGAATTGGACAATCTCATTTTACAAATTCTGTCACAACCACAAGTCATAGCAAAATAAAAATGATACATTATCCCACTCGATGCCCAAAATTCGGGTCACTCTAATAGAGCGAGATGACTTGACTCCGAGTATTCTATCTGTGCATGATCATTTTTTCGGCAGAGTGCACAGTCTTGTTCTACCAACGGTAAATGTCATGTCTCTGCTCATGGCATACAAAATTACAAATGTCATAAAATAAAATAACAAATTACATTACACAAATTACAATTGAAAAAACATTATTGATGTCAAAATTCATAACAGCACAACAAAGAAATTGGACATAACACATTATTTAGAATTTTATTTTATTTTGTCATATATGTTTATAAATTAATTGTTTGCTCATAAAGGGGGGTTCGAAGCCCTAATTCGATCTTTACAAGATATTAGGAATAATAATTGTCAAATGGAAGGAGTTATTGTATTGTTAGCAGGCGTCAAAAACTTAAGATCAAACTCTTAAGGTAGCGGGAATAGACTTGCGGCCAAAATTAATATCCAATCTATCCACGATTTACCCTACTGGAGATAGAAATTTGTCATATTTTGTATGGTGCTTATGTTAAAATCCTATCTCTGGTAGGGCAAATCGTGGATAGATCGGATATTAATTTTGGCCGTAGAGGGAAAGCTGCTTCTCTCACGGCCAGATGTATGTGGCATGCTCCAGAGTAAGCGCACAGATTAGCCTGGTGATTCTAGCTCCCGAAGGAAATACTAAAAATATCTATACTAATATTATAAAGAGGAATGATTTGTATTTTTGTGTGTATGTTTGTAAAGAATAAACTCAAAAATTAATGTGCCGATTTAAAAAAAAAAACCACCTAATGGTTTGTGTGTGTGTGTGTTGGTGGTGGTTGGAAAGCTAAATTTACCCTGAGTAACATAGGCTATATTTATAAAAATATAAATAAAAGGTAAAAATAAAATGAATTATTTTTTCAGTTGTTTCAAAGTTGAAAAATGTAGTTTGGTGCTGGTTAGACTTATCTCGGAATAAAAAAACAACGTCCATACAAAAAGCGGACTCGTTTAGTTTCAAATACGCACACGTGGCGCTGGTAAAATACGAACACGTGGCGCTGGTAAAATACGCACTCGTGGCGCTGGTAAAATACGCACACGTGGCGCTGGTAAAATACGCACACGTGGCGCTGGTAAAATACGCACACATGGCGCTGGTAAAATACGCACTCGTGGCGCTGGTAAAATACGCACACGTGGCGCTGGTAAAATACGCACTCGTGGCGCTGGTAAAATACGCACACGTGGCGCTGGTAAAATACGCACACGTGGCGCTGGTAAAATTTGCTTAAGTATATTTATCGATAACTACACGATACCGCAAAAACTCATGCTAGGCCCTCAGTTCGTTTTTGTCAGCGATCGCTGTAGATACAGGTATACACGCTGAAATTTGAGTGACTTATTTCCCGAAAAGGGGTCATTGTACTCATCATTATAAACAATTTTTACTATGGGAACAAATCTGAAATCGCGAAAAAAAAATCACATGGTTCCTACATTTTATCGATTTAAGTGAACACAAATGTAGGGACCTACTGATCTTTTTTCACGATTTCATGGTTGGTCCCATAGTAAAAGTTGTTCACAATGATGAGTACAATGACCCCTTTTCGGGAAATAAGCGACTCAAATTTCAGCATGTATAGTCAAAGTGTAGATAAAAGAATACGAAAAGCATTGTTTCGATCGAACTTTGGCCTACTAGTTGGGGAGCCATCCTACGCTCCGCTCCCCGGTACGTGGTCTCCTTCCACTCGAGAACCATTCCGCAACGATTGTTCGTCGCCTAAACAATTGAGCGAGCAATTGTGTCTGTGACAATGATTAGCATCTCCAAATCCTTGAAAAATCAGTATTTATCTGAAAAAGAATTCTGAAAATAATAGTGTTTCCAGAGTTACATACCCACAAGACCACTCACTCCATTATCAGCGAAGTACTGGCATATTTGTGGAATCATGGAAACGTCGACGTTGTTGTCATCGTCCATTGGTGTTAAGATCGGACAGAATATTCCTGTATAGGGGAAAGACTCACACGAAGGACACTGAAAAGTCAAAAGTTCATCATTAGAAAGGAACAGAAGCATCATGAACAAAATATTTGTAGGTATCTATAAAAATAATGAGTAATTGTTCCAAGTAACTGTTCCGTGTGGTGCCGGACACAAAGAATAGCACCACCCCATCTCTTCTCGTGGGTGTCATAAAAGGCGACTAAAGGGTGTAACGTAAGTATTAGAAGTTAGTATTATTCTATCAAAAAGTACAACATTCAAAATCATCAAATGTATAATTTAATTAAAAACTAACTACTAAATAAACTACTATTTACAAACAATTTTATTAAAAAATCAATATGTACAAGTAACGTTGATTTAAAATTTAAAATCATCTATATCATTCTTTAACATCAATAAGCCGCGCGAACGCGACGGTAAGATGCTAGCGGAAACAGGTTTTGGTCGGCTATGTCATATGCCTCGAGTCGCAAGTTCACGCAACGGTAAAACAGATTTGTCACTACGAAGCCGCGAGCTGTGAGAAGGCTGTGAGCAACTAATGTGTAAGCTACCACCTACATTTTTAATAGTAATGATACAAGTGAGCTAAGTTGACTATCATACTCGAGGCTGGATTGCAGCCCGAGCCGAAGGCGAGGGCGTAATGGAGCCGAGAGTATAATAGTCAATGCACACGCGTGTCATACGACGTTTTTCAACACACTTGCGAGGAAAAAACATACCTACACTCATTTTAGACAAATATTGAATTTGTTAAAAATGGCGCGCGGATTACTGTAATCGCACGGTGACACACGGCATTCAGCTATGGGCGCGCAGGTGGTCGAAGGAAACCGCCAAACAGCCTAATATAAAAAATATAATATATCGATTTTTTTATTTATTACACAAATTAAGGTTAATTTGTTGACAAAAAAATAATAATTTGATGAAATGAAATGTTTATTTATCATATTTCAATTAATACAGTTGATTTATTCCCAAAAATGTTTTATTTTGTTTAGGCATAAAAACTCTTTGCTGCGATTTAAAAATAAACTGTAAAGTAAAAAGCACTAGTGCGATAATATATATAATGTAAAAAGCACGCATGCGTTATAGGTTATAGGCTACATTATGAAACTAAAAGCGGTGCAATAAGAGGCACTTTACGAGCAAGTGTGTTGAAATAGTACATTATGATACAAGTGAGCTAAGTTGACTATTATACTCCAGGCTGGATTGCAGCCCGAGCCGAAGCCGAGAGCGTAATGGAACCGAGAGTATAATAGTCGATGCTCACGCGTGTCATACGACGTTTTTCAACACACTTGCGAGGAAAAAAACATACATTTTAGACAAATATTGAATCTTTGAAAAATGGCGCGTGATTTATTGTAATGTAATCCCACGGTGACATACAGCTATGCGCGCGCAGGTGGTCGAAGGAAACCGCCGAACAGCCTAATATTAAAAATATTATAATTTTATTTAATACACAAATTAATATGTTTACAAAAATTAATAATTTGATGAAATGAAAGTTTATATAGCATATTTTAATAGGGTGTTTGACAGGTATTGCCAAAAATTATGAAAATTGTACACAACGTAGATTTTAGGTTGAAGATTAACTTTTACTAAGTTTTGTTAATTTAAATATATTCTAAATATTTTATTTATCTGTTTGAAATTTAGATTTTTTAATCTGTTGATCACGTGATACAAAACGTCTTGAGGCTTGGCCTCCATTTTGGGTGACGTCATAGTCCTGTACGACGTAGGGCGAGCTAAATGTTTCCATGATCGTAAAAATGAAATTTACCAGTTTTTGAACGAGTTGGTATATTATTAATAATTATATTCATGTTAATTGTTAATTTAGGTTCATTTTTATTTTATTGAGCCAGGTTATGTACTTTATAACTTACTATCACTTAAACTAATCAGCATTTGTAGGTAATTTGAACGTAATTTCAAAGCTTTTGTTTTGTATGTGCGTGATTCAAACACAAACTACAAAACGTTTTAGTCATGTCTCATGTGAAAAAAAAACCGCGTTCCGATTTTTTACTTTTTATCAAATTCGTACCTCTTTGGTAAGTGTGTCGTACTTTTATGGGAATTCCGGCAACTTATTTAGTTAGTTAGTTGTTAGTTATTCCTGTTTATTATTTTATCTCCTAAAGTGTTCTCGCTGCTGAAGTGAAAAGTTATGTGTGTTACACGAGAGCAAAGTTTTTTGCATCTCGTGCCTTTGAATCCCTCGCCACACTCAGGATTCAACTTTAGAATCACTCGCTACGCTCGTGAATCAATCGATGAATCCTTCGCTTGCTCAGGATTCAAAATCAGCACTCGCAGCAAAAAACGACTTTGCTCTCTTGTTGCACAAATAACTATTTAACTAATTTTAAGTAATTAAGACTGCCTCGTTGGTCTAGTGGTCGCAAGCAAGTAGTTAAGACTGCCTCGTTGGTCTAGTGGTCGCAAGCGCGACTGTTGAACGTGGGGTCCTGGGTTCGATTCTTGGGTCGGGCAAAGTGTTATTGGGTTTTTTCATTAGGAAATTCTCAGTAGCAGCCCGGAGTCTGGATTTGTGCCCGGTTAATGGCAATAGGCTTGCCCCCTATTACATGGGACTTATAACATAACTGGCGAAATGTGGGTGTTACTATACACCTCTGCCTACTCCTTCGGGGAAATACACGCGTGATGTTATGTATGTATGTAAGTAGTTAAGTACCTGCATGAATTTAAATTGATATTTTTGATCATCAAAAATCATCATCATAGTACAAATAAATCACTATTTATGTAACGAACAGCATGGTTTTAGGAGTAAAAGGTCCGTTAACACCAATCTCCTTACATTGGTGGAATATATTTCTTCTAGCTTAGATCGTGGTCGACAAGTAGATGTTCTTTACTTTGACTTTCGGAAGGCTTTTGATAGGGTCAATAATGACATGCTACTGGCAAAACTTAGTAAAATAGGACTGGCTCCAGCTCTTCTCCAATTTTTCGCGGATTACCTACGTGATCGTCAGCAGTTTGTCAGGCTTGGGATATACGAGTCGAGTCCCTATCATACGCGTTCCGGAGTCAGCCAAGGCTCAATTTTAGGACCTTTATTATTTTTGATAATGATTAATGATCTTCCTACAGTACTTTGCCACTCAAAATGTCTGCTTTATGCCGATGACCTGAAATTATACCTCGAAATTAACTCCGAAGAAGACTGTTTAGCACTTCAGCAAGACATAAATGCGATTTATCAATGGAGTGTAGAGAACAGAATGGAATTCAATTTCTCCAAATGCAATGCCATGACCTTCGGTCGAATGCGGCACCCAATAGAGTTTCAATACAAGTTATGCAATAACACTATCATTAAAACTACAGCTATGAAAGATTTGGGAGTCACATTCGATCGAAAGCTCACATTCCATGACCACATGCTGCTAACGGCTAAAGAATCGTACCGAAGATTAGGATTCGTTCTGCGAAACTCAAAAGAATTTTGCAATGCACATGTCATTAAAATATTATTTAATGCATTGGTTCGGACCAAATTAGAGTCCAGTGCATGCGTTTGGAACCCTCACGAAAATACCTACGCGCTTATGTTAGAAAAGGTGCAAAAAGCATTCCTGAGGTACCTTTATAAGCGCGTACATGGTTATTATCCGTTTCTCTACCCAACCAAATTTCTACTCGGGTGCCTCGGTTACAACTCACTTGAGGTAAGAAGAGCATGTGATCAGCTTACAACAGCATGTAAAACTCTTCGCGGGTCCATTGATGCACCAGATCTGCATAATGAGCTGGCACGATTCTTTGCACCGGTCAATTACCACCGCAACAGGAAGCACAAGCTTTTTGCTGTGCCTTCATGTCGCACTGTAGCGCGAGCTAAATCGCCAGTACCTCGTACTCTCACTGCACTCAACGAACTCTTGGATTGTAATCCGAATTATGATCTGTTTGCGGACGATTGGAAGAAGATTCTGTTAGTATGCCTGAAACATTGCGAGAGAGATTTATGAAAGATGTGTAATTCACTATATATTTTATGTGTCATTCCTCTATCTTTAATTACTGTAATTGGTTCAAGACCGTTGTAATTAAAGTAAAATAAATAAATAAATCATCATTTCTCGACGATGTTTTTTTTTTTTTCGAATTGACTCTTGCAGGTGGTACCGAGGTACCATTTCTGCTTAACCAGACTGGTGGCGGAGAGTCCTACGTGGTACTCCATTCGCCGAAAGTTTTCCCTAATCCTAAACTTAATAGTTTCAAAAACACTAGGAAAACACGCTTTACTTTTTGGTCTTTGGTAACGAAATATTTTTAACATTTATACATTTATTTTAAGTAGGCGACTGAGCCCGCATCCTCTCCATCTCCGCCAGTGCGTCTGTATTGCATGGTGTTTTATCTGTCAGCTTAGAACAATATAGCTCTTCAATCTGGAGACCACCAAGTGATTACGTGGCCTTTCTCACAAGTGCAAACACGACTATGATACGATATTCCATCATGGAATGCCAGTGCCTATCTTCCGGCTTCATCACCAGACCTTGAAACCTAATCGTGGTCAAAGTTCATTACAAGACGAAACAAAATCCAAAACAAATTATCCCAAAATCCAAAACAGCTATGATACGATTTTCCATCATGAAGTTCCAGTTCATATCTTCCGGCTCCATCATCAGATCAGTTCGACAGTACCATATTATTGTATTGTCATCAGAACTACATACAGCTGCCAATTTTCATTACGCTACGACCCTTGGAAGATGGTTAAATTAGTTACCTTAGATTCCATTACATAGTTAGTTACATACAGGTCGACCTAATATAAGCGTGTCAAAAACTAAAATCGCGGTTGCAATACCGCATAAGGGCGTCCCCCAAGGGGGGGCTTGGACCTCGGCTTACTAGGGCATTGCAGGGGGACCCCGCCGTTCCTATGTCCCCCTAGCAGCCGTTGCTGCATCAGGAATGAATTTTTAGAAAGTGGCGGACTTTCGGTATATCGGGTGTGTGTGTGACGCGTTAATCGCGAATCGCCGTTAATCGGCAAGCCTCGCCGGCGAGGCTAAGACCGGTAGGTCTACCCTAACCAGTGGCTGTTAAGCCTACTCCTAGGAACTACTCTAGAGCATAGGGCCGGTCTCGCGTGACGAGATTATCTCCGGTTGCGACACCGTGAAGGCTTCCCCAGGGGGGAGCTCGGACCTCGACTCAGGGTGCAGCTGGGGGACCCCACCACCGGTTCCTCCGGCAGCCGCTACTGCATCGTGTTCTGTTTCTCGAGAGTCGGACTCTCGGCATCTGTGTGTGGCGACGATCATCATCACTACTTGCGTTATATCACTTTGCGTTAGTGTAACTACTGTGTTATTATGGGATAGTACAGTCGACAGTATGACAGTGGTAACACTTCAATTCGAAAACCACCCTTACTGCTTACGAAATAAAGATGGTGCTAATGTCAAAGTGTTACCACCGACGTGCGGTCGACCGTACTATATTTTGCTTCACAAAGGATATGACCGAATGACTGGTATGACCTTAACCGTGTCATGAAGGTCATGTTCATGTCTATTTCAGTGAATGCTATCCTTAATGCATATATATTCTTCCGATTTTATTGTACCTATGTAGCTACTGATCTAATTGGAAACTACAGTAGCTATTTTCGGGATTTTGATTAAATTTGTAAAAGTTACCTCATAGGTAACATAAATTGTATCTACTACTCCCAATCGGCTAGACCCTCTAGCTTAGCGAAGAGACGTTGCATCTCTATGTGCCCTATATCGCATGTACAATGGGGAGTGCTCCGAGGAATTGTTCGACCTTATACCAGCCGCTGACTTCCACCATCGTACCACCCGCTATAAATCTAAATTCCATCCTCACCATCTTGATGATTGGTGGTCAACTACAGTACGTTTCACACGCCACTTTTTGCCTCGTACAGCATAACTGTGGAACCAACTTCCGTCAGCGGTTTTCCCGAACAAATTCGACATGGGAGCCTTCAAGAAAAGAGCATACGTCTTTTTAAAAGGTCGGCGACGCATCGGCGACTCCCCTGGTGTTGCGGATGTCCATGGGCGGCGGAGATTGCTTACCATCAGGTGACCCGCATGCTCGTTTTCCCTCCTAAGTTATATAAAAAAAAAATACTACCATTGTAATATTTTGGTCATTATTTTACCACTGTACTATGCTGTCTAGACTGCCTCATCATTATTGCTATTTCATGCTAGAACACTGCTTTCCATATAAGAATTAGTACACAATGGATCATGGATGTCGCAGTCATCAGCATGAATTCGGACAAAGTCTAAAATGTCCAATAACCGGATTCCAGGGTTTTCGAGTACGGTTACTTTTGGAGACGGTACGAACCTGACTGCCTACTCCTGCAACTTCGCAATTTACTACGGCTTGAGCACCTACCTACCTGCAACCCTGCACTGCGGCTATCTACCTGCAGCGGACTACTCAGGATAGTAGTGGTTTTTCAGACTGCGGACTAGAACCTAACGCGCGCTCGATGTTCTAAACTCACACCCGGTTTCACCGACCTACTTGCCTATTATTATATTTTAGAAACTTTGTCCAAAGTATTGTATTTAACTTCTCTTATTAAATTAAAGTCTTGTTATTGTTATAAAACTAATATTTTATTTATTTAAACTACCTATCTATAGCCGAACGTCACAAGGGTTAACCAGAGGATTGGCAGCAGTGTTCTCTGAGTATTTATTCAACATACTACGATCGCCAACCCGCCTGCCGAGCGTGGCAATTATGACGCATACCCTCCTTTTGAGAGAGCCCTATGTCCAGCAGTGGACGTCTTTCGGCTGAAATGATGATGATGATGAATGAGTAATTAATTAATAGTTAGCAGACAGGGGGATGTTTTTGGCCTTCATCTTGATGTTGGCAAGCAATAAATAGAAATAAATAAATATTTTTGGGACATTTTTACACAACACCATTAAACCACCACCATTTAATTTGCCCTCTATGGTATCCATGGATACAACATACATAATCATTATTGTCTCACTGGTGGGCATGGACCTCTTCTCAGAATGAGGGTTGAGACCTTAGTCCAACACGCTGATCTAGATGTGGGTTGGCGGACTACACAAACCATTGAGAATCTATGGATTACTCTCAGGCGTGCCTTTCCTCACGATATTTTCCTTCACTTGAGTTCACTGTTAACGTAAGTGTACGCTACACGGCGCGGCGCGCTGTGACACCTTTCTGTATACCGACACCACCGCGCAACCAGGCTCATGATGGGCTCCAGTCGAGCTCAAAACTAGTCGGGCACACCCGATAGAATCCCGTGAGTAAAACCGTACATAATGACTAACATCTTCATTATCAGAAAAAAAAAGATTAAGGGCTCATTATTCATACATTGCAAGATGTTTGATGAATGATTAATTATAACTCACGAAAGTTATTAATGAAACTATTTCAGCCGAAAGATGTCCACTGCTGGACATAGACCTCCCCAAAAAAAGGGGGGATATGCCATAATGACGACGTTTGTGGTCCAGTGGTTCGAGGGTCGGACTGCTGATCACGAGGTCGTGGGTTCGATTCCCACAGGACACAAATATTTGTGTGATGAACCTAAGTGTTTGTATCGGTCTGGGTGTTTCATATCTATCTATCTTCTATCTATACATATAAAAGGCTTTCTCCTGAATGACTGACGGATCAACGCAGAGCCTAAACCGCTGATCGTAGAGACCTGAAACTTGGAGGGTGTGTTCTTTGTATGACGTAGGCATCCGATAAGAAAGGATTTTCCGAAATTCTACCCCTAAGGGGGTGAAAAAGGGGGGCAAAGTTTGTATGGGACAACGTGATTCCTTGGTGCAATCTACTTCAAATTTTGCATAAACCTTTTTTAACGGAATTGATGGAAGACGTGTTTCGTATTTTGCTGAAATTCATCCCTTAACGGGGTTAAAAAGGGGTAATTAGTTATTTTGGCGATGATTTGCTTCGAAGTTGATATCAATACTTCTTAGTGCTTTTGATTTAAATTATATTTTATTTTGACACATGTTTGAAAACTCAATCCGATTTTATTGAAAAAAGGTTGAACTCACTTAAAAACATAAGGCGAGCTCCACACGTTGGCCCCAACGTTGGGACGAGTGTTGGCCCGTAATCATGCCTATGGACTCTTTAATATTATTGAGTGCAGAAGAGCTAAACTGTTAATTAAAATAACACAATAGTTAAACAATGGACGTCGTTTTTGAAAAATGTTTTGACTAACAAAATAATATTATTATTTTTTACCGCTAAGCGGAGTCCATTCCACCTGGCTCCTACTTTCCAAAGTACACCTATTAGCATCGCTGACCACCTAGACCTTCTTGGCATGGAGTTGACAACTAACCTCAACTTCGGCACCACAATCGAGGCAAAGGCTCAAACTGCGGCCAAAAAGTTGGGCATTCTTAACAAGGTGAAGCGATACTTCACTCCTGGACAGCTTTTCACTTTATATAAAGCTCAAGTCCGATCGTGTATGGAGTATTGCAGTCACTTATGGGATGGCTCCGCCAAATACCAGCTTGCGGCTCTTGACTCGATTCAACGCAGAGCTGAGAGGCTAATTGGTGATGAACTGCTAGCAAAATCTAAGCTACAAAGCTTACCCCATAGACGAACAGTTGCTTGTTTGTCGGTGTTCTACAGGCTGTACTTTGGAGAGTGTGCGCACGAGCTCCATGAGCTTATTCCGCCATCTGCTTTCTTTCATCGGACTACACGACGCACTGCAGGATATCATCCACATTTGGTAGAAATCCCTCCTATCAGGACCAAGCGCTTTGAGAACTCTTTCATAATGCGCACAGCCAAGTTGTGGAATTCACTGCCGGCATCTGTATTTTCAGGCACTTATAACCCTAACGCCTTTAAAGCTGGAGTGAATCGGCACCTAATAGGTTTGCTCGCTCCATCGTCGACCACATCCTGACAAAGCTGTCTAGATTGCGGTCAAGAGCAGATCTATTTATCATAAAAAAAAAAAAAAAAAAATATCGTTGTTATTTGTTAATAAACATAAAGATTTTTTATAAAAATTCTATAACTATTGCTTTGATGACATTTTCAAGACGCGGTGACCGTAGGAACAGCTCATTCGATTCACGTTACTGCATGAGTGCTGCGTCAAGACTGAGCAAACCGCCAACGTGTGGGCGCATCGCCAACGTTGGTGCATATATCCTTTGATAAAACCGACACGCGACGGCTAACTGTCAATACTCGCCCCAAAGTTTGGGCCAACTCCATTTTCCCGATCCACGCGTTGGCGAATAGTGTTGGCTCCAACGTTCAGGCCAACGTGTGGAGCCGGGGTAACTGCTATGCTTGCCCCAACGTTCCACACGTTGGCGCCAACTTTCGGGCCAACGTGTGGAGCCGGGGTAAGCAAATACTTTTTAAAATTGGAAGGTCTCTAAAAATATCTGTGTTTGATTTGTCGTGTAGGTATAATAATACTTTCCCGGAGTCTCCCCTTATTATGCTGTAGACGGCCACTGAGGGGGTTTTAGTGGGTAAGAATCCCACACACCCCGGCCTCCGTACCCCATGAGGCCGGTAGCCTTTTGAAGGTTTCCTCCACGCAGCAAAAAAGAAAAAAAAAAAAAAAGCTATAATAATACTTATAGTTTTCTTTCAGTTTGTCTTAGAAGTTTAATTTAGTGTGTATTGTTTTTCGCAATTTTATTCCTAGAGATTCCCCTAACACCTCGAATTACTCCTTCGAATTCAAGAGAGTGCAGTTTCCCATCAAAGTCTGCTTCTCAATAACTATAAACAAAGCTCAAGGTCAAACTCTTAAGGTAGCGGGAATAGACTTGAGGGAAAGTTGCTTCTCTCACGGCCAGTTGTATGTGGCATGCTCCAGAGTAAGCGCACAGAGTAGCCTGGTATTCTAGCTCCCGAAGGAAATACATAAAATATTGTTTACAAAGAAATACTGCGGTAGGGGTAGTATTTCGATTTCGTTGTATAAAGATACCCCTGTGGTAACTTTCACCAAATCAAAGGCCGAGCGAAAATATAACGAAATTTAATTTTATTTTCATGTTTATTTAAACTTTAAATCCCTACACTATAATAAAGGTTGTATATTTTATAAGTATTTGAACTTAATAATTGCAAAATTTAATAACGTAAAAAACCAACTAAAAATCCTATTAGAACCATTTTCGACTTCTACGCGGACGAAGTCGCGAGCAAAAGCTAGTGTATTATAAGTATGTATTTACAAACAAAAAAAAAGTATATAAGTATTATATCCATTGTCTAGTACCCATATCACCAGCTCTGCTTAGTTTGCGACTAGATGGTGCTGTGTAAAAATGTCCCGAAGATATTTATTTATTTATTATAATCGTCACGCTTGGAAGGCGGGTTGGCGATCGCAGTTGGTTGGTTAAATACTCAGAGAACGCTGCTGCCCATCCTCTAGTGAATCCCTTAGTCGCCTTTTACGACACCCATGAGAAGAGATAGGGTGGTGCAATTCTTTATGTCCAGCATCACACGCAAAAAAATTACATAAGCAATTTTAGGATCAATTTATCTGTTGTACTACTCACCGCTTCCAGGGTAGGAAGAACAGCCACGGTTGAAACAATTAGTAAAATGAAAGTAAACCCAACCATTTTCACAACTTGTGCAATGCAAGTGCGATACCCACTAAGTATGTAGGTGTCAACGACAGATGCGATTTATATACGCTTTTGAGTTATAAAAAAATCGTGATATGTGCTGAAATATTTTATAGCAATACTTTACAAAAAAAACGTGCGGTAATTAACAATTTAAGTATGTATATTTAACTATTATTTATATAAAAACAGGGCTTATTACTTTCCTTTTATGAATATTTATGAATTGTTGTAAACAACAGTTCTACCTGCGACCACGAAATGCTGCAAAGCTTTCGAAACGTCAGGAAAACCAATTTAAATAATATACGCGATTCAATCAGGTTAAACTTTGTTTTATTATAATGTGTAGTGATCGCGAAAACCTAAGAAATTATTACATAACCTCCTCCTTTTTTTGAAGTCGGTTAAAAAGTTAGGCTAGTTAGGAATTTATTTTATATTAATTATGATCAAAACTCCTTAAATATATTGAAGATGTCAATCAATGGCACCACTGATCGTGACGTAGCTTGGAGGCATCGCCCTGTCATCGCGGGAAGAGAATACCTGGTGAAACATCTCATTATACCATGATTTTCATCAAATGTTGTAGGTACATAATAAAACACTGATCATCAAATAAATTGGATTGGACAAAGGGATTCGACAAAGTTGACCAGTGGCATCATCCTTATACACAACCTATTATTGAAATAACTGAAAACCACTTAAGGGGTCATTGTCATCATCAGTATGTACAACTTTTAGTTTGGGACCAACCCTGATTTCACGAAAAAAAATCGGCTGTTCCGGTACATTTGTGTTCACTTAAATCGACGAAATGTAGGGATCATCTGATTTAGTTCCCGCGATTTCAGGATTGATCCCATAGTAAAAGTTGTTCATACTGATGAGTACAATGACCCCTTAAGAGGTTTTCAGTTATTTCAATAACACGAAGTATACATCGACTACAGCAAATGTTTTGATCTTGCCTTCTTCGGTGGTACAAGTAGATAGTAAATTGGGGGCAGCTGTATCTGTAAAGACGCTTGACATCTTAATCTTTCTGCGACCACGAACGCTGCGAAGCTTTCGAAATGTTAGGAAAACCAATTTAAATAATATACGCGCTGTAATCCGGTTAAACTTGTTTTACGAAAAGTTATGAAATTATTATGATAATAAGTATCCATTAAATAAAGAATAGCCACATTAAACCAATAGAAAAACCCAACAGTTCTTATTCGAGGAATGTCTCCGTCGATTTCTTAACACCAGATGGAGTGCTGCGGTTGTGTTCTCGCCCCTCTTTTTGGAACCGAGGCTTTACCGCCCGGACCGAGTAGATGAAAACCTCTATAAAAATACGGAAAAATGCCTTGCGGGTGGCAGACTCGGGGTATTCTGCTTCCCGACCAACGATTGGTTGGCATAGCTGACGTAGCAGGCGTAGTTGGTTCAGCAGGCGTAGCTTGCGTAACTGGCGTAGCAGGCGTAGCAGGCGTAGCGTGGCGCAGTAAATTATTAATTATGAAATAGGATTAATTACTTTCTTGTAGCACGATTTGATAAAGGTTGTGCGTTTTTTCGTGTGTTAAGAAATCTCTTGAAATAACTAAAAAACATGTTTGGGACGCAGTCATGTATAAAAATAACGTTATAAATCCTATTTTAATCAGTAATAATAATTTATTGGTTTTTCGTGAAAAGTATTGCTATAAAAATTGCTAATTTTATCACATAGTATTGTTATACATATCACGTTTTTTAAAACTAGAAAACATTAATTATAAACTATAAATATAATTTATAGATGAAAGATAAGTACGTATCTACTAGGGCATGCATTTCGAAATTTCGAAACTTCATAATTTCGAAATTTCGGACCATATTTGCATGTTTTTCAATTTCGAAATTGACACCCCTACTTTCGAAATTTCGAAATTTAATTATTTAAAGACTGTGTAATGTTAAATTGTCAATAGAACTCCCACATCTGCTCTAGATTAGTAACTAGAGCTTTTCCACCAGCAGGCTGCATTTGAAAACGACTTAGAATCTTTATCAGCAGCTGAATTTATGACTTCCGAAAACCCATTTTTAAATTAGTCAGAATTAACATTTCCATACAAGTTTACCCGTGATCTCTGAACATGCCCACTAAAATACAAAGAAATTTAACACGTATACTGGGTATACGAGCTGTTATCCAAGATCGTCACAAATTATCTCGTCAGAAGACTCCACGAATCGAAAGAAAACCAGGTTTAGAAGAGGCTACAGCATCGTGTCGGCATGAATCTGGACAAGACCAAAGTCATGTTCAATATGCATATTATGCATGTCGTGCCGAGATTCGTTGAAGGTTCGAAGTTGTGCAGGTATCTGGGGCAGGTTATTCGGTTTGGTAGATACAACTTCAAATAAGTATCAGGCAGAACGATCCAGTTGGGCTGGGCAGCATTTCGCAAACTTCGCCTTCTTCTCTTCGCCTAAATCTTTGAAAACAGAAGGTTTTAACCAGTGCGTTCTGCGGGTCATGGCCTACTGTGTCGGGACGTGGACGCTGGCAGTTGGGCTTGTCCACAAATTTAAACTTGCGCAGCAAACTCTTCTTTGAAGGATAAAATAAGATCCGTGAAGAGATTATCCAAAAATGTACCAAAGTGACTGACATAGCTTGTAGAATCAACAAGCTGAAGTAGCAGTGAATAATTCCTTGAATGGAGATCTTCAAATGTAGGTTAGGACGCTCCCAATCAGGTGGACTGAAGACCTAGAAAAACTATCTGGGATGGAATAAATGCGGAAGGCGGAGGACCGAGTATTGTGGCGAATCTCGGAAGAGACCAAAAATGTCCAGCAGTAGACAGATGGGTTGAGTTGGATAGCATCGGAGACCATTCTTTTCGGAAGGTTGGAAGAACGACTGAAGAGAACAATTAGCTGCTGTGTATTTGTGTACTACGAGAAGGCCTTCGGCCGATACTCTTTCAAAACTGTTCACTGATGACTTGGAGGACGTCTTCAAGACACTGGATTAGACGGAGAAGGGTTGTGATGGAAAAGACGAGAACATTTCACGTTTCCACTTTGCCGATGACATTATTGTAATGGCAGTCTCTGAAACAGCTGAGCGAGATGCTACTTAGCATATAGTATATAGTCATTTAGTGTATCAGTCTTAGTATGAATCTGGACAAGACTATGGTAGACAAGATCATGTTCAAAACGCATGTTGCGCAGCGTGCCAAGCCCATGCGGTCTTCTTCAAAGAAACGACGCTAGAGGTTGTGCAGGAATGTGTCTACATAGGTAGTTAGGTACTCGCTGTTCTATTCAGGTTGGTAGACTAGTAGTTAGTTTATACTACTCTTGCATGTCATTACCTACAATGCCGAGACGTGAACGAACACTGACAGTTTGGCTAGACAACAAATTCAAAAGTCGCTCAGCGGATTGTGGAGCGAGCTATGCTTGGAGATTCTTTGATGGAAAAAATTATCCGAAAGAACCAGAGAGTAGCATAGGCTGTAGATTTAGCAAGCTAATGTGACAATGGGTAGGCCAGTCTACCAAAAGATCGATGGCTGTTGGAGCAGACGAATCTTTGGGTGAATACCAAATGATGATAATAATAATAATAATGTTAATGATGATAATGTTATTGGTGTACAATAAAGAATATTCTATCTATCTATCTATCTATACCGCAAAAACGCAGCGTTGGGCGCCCTCCAGCCAGGTGGACCGATGACCTAAAGTAGGTAGCTGGGGTGGACTGGATGGAAAAGATAAAGGTTATTTTGTTGTGGAGCAACTTAGGAGCAGCCTTTATTCAGTAGTGGACTGCGATAGAATTAAATTAAAAAAGAATTAAACAGTACCCACAATTTCGAAATTTCGAAATTTCGAAACTGATGAGGACAATTTCATAAGCCAATTTCGAAACTGAAAATGTATGAAACTGCATGCCCTAGTATCTACCCAGTCTCTGAGGTTAGTATAAATAAATGTTTCTTGTTTGTGAGACAAGTATCTGCTTGGGTTTTTCTAATTATTTTTAACCCCCGACGAAAAAGAGGGGTGTTATGTTTTTGAGGTGTGTATCTGCGTGTGTCTGTCTGTGGCATCATAGCGCCCAGACGGATGAACCGATTTTGATTTAGTTTTTTTGTTTAAGAGGTGACTTGATCAAGAGTGTTCTTAGCTATGATTCAAGAAAATCTGTTCAGCCGTTTGAAGATGATCAGCTCTTTTCTGGTTGACGAAGGGATGTGAGCAACTTCCACAGGTCTGATCGATTCAAAATTTGATATCTACATACTTCAATGATATTGCAAAAAGATGGAATTTGCAGGATACCCAACTCTTCACCAACTTACAGCAGAGGTATCGTGTTTGGGTTCATTGGAATGGTTTCAATGAATAAGTTATAGATAGATGGTGATCAGGGTCTGATGATGGAGCAGGAAAGAGAAATGAGGATAAATTGGTGAGGGATTCTAAGCTACTTTCACTCGTTTAATCGATATGAAATCGTATACGACGTAGTTATATTTGTGGTTAATAATGTGTCGCGCGGTGTCGGGTATCCGTCCTCGGAATCGCCTGAAAACGACACCTCTCGGCCAAAGTTCTTCCTTCGTGAAGGTCGAAAGATGTTCAGTCGGAACCCTCATCACAAATGAATTAAAATTCACATTGTGACGAGACTCCAACCGCTCGACCCTCAGAGTGAACTTGGTCTTAATCTGGATGTACTCTACAATCTCCTCGGCCTTTGTAGAGCAATGTAGCCGAGACACGTATAGTTGAGGCGTATAGCAGCGTCGTTGGTACAGTAGGACGCAGCAGATGATTTGGTCCGGTCGGTGCGGTACCGCACTGATTCTTACAAGTGGGCTTTCTTTTCTTCTTCACAACCTTGATAAAGCCCTCCTTGTCACTCTGGTTCTTCTGTGGACCAGTCTGAGGCAGATCCCTATGATTAGAATCACGGTGGTTCTGCTTTCCCTCTTCCTGCTGCTTAAAACAAATGCTTAATTAAACACGAGTCGTAGTCTATTGTTTGGGTTTGGGTATAATCCTATATTTTTGTATGAACTTGTAAAGTGAATGAGTTGTGTAATGTGTCGGGGGTTTTTTAAATTTTATAAATCTATATTACATTATTAATGTAACTGTTCTTGCTATAACATATGCTAAATAATGTTGAGACTGCCTCGTTACTGCAGTGCTTCGGAGATGTTTGCGCAAGCCCATACCGACAGCTTCTACGCGATTATGCGCAAAAAAACAGCTTCGCTGCTGAAGAGAGTGAGGGACAGTGGGAACAGCATCCTAAAAACTGTAGCTGAGAGCTTCGGCTCTCCTATTGTGAAGAAGTTTATAAGGAGGGTTATCGGTACTAACACTAGATAATAAGCTATTTTATGTTACTTACACAATATAGATACTGTAATCCGAAATAAAGATTATAATAATAATAAATAAATAACGGAAGATAAAAAAGTGGTGAATAGCACAATTTCAAAATTGGCATGAATGTCAATGTTAGAACTGGATCGATCTTATTGCAGTCTCACTTATTTATGACATTTCCCAATATCGCCGATGTGTTTATATACATCTGTTATTATTTGTTTCAGATTAGAGCTAGCAGGCTGTGACGGGGCTACTTCTAGTGGAGCCACTTTCTAGTCTACGTGTACGCAATGGTTTTACTATCTCAATAAACCAGTGTTGTAAATAAAACAGTGTGATTTTTATTTACGACCACCAGTAAGACTTTTCCTTAACAAACCCTAAGGCCCAAGCTACACAGACAGGAGCTCAGCTTTGTGCCACCACAGGGTACATTTGTATATGGTGCCACCACAGAATATATTACTAGTGCCACGCTGGGTTAGTAGCGAGGCTTGATGCGTCCAGTGTGGCCACAGACCGGTAATAAGCGTCAACACGCCGCATAAACAAAGTTTTGCATGAGCACGCAGCGTAGTAAAATGTTGGCGGGGATCGGGGGCGGATGGCGCGTTATGATTGGTCGGCTCAAAAGTTCGGTGGTATGATTCCGTATGATTGGTGCGCTCGCTGAAGCAATGACGTCTTGATTGGCGGCGGGGCGTATCATATGCAGTGCTACTGCATATGCGTGGTGATGGTGACCGGGCGTGTCCGGCTAATCGGCGTCTAGAGGCTTACTGGTTATGAGCATAGATAAATATGTCATGAGTGTGGAATACTGAACAGTGTTAGGCTAAGCTCGCACAGAGATTTATGCTCGCGCGATTTTTATTCGCGCTGTTTTTATTCGCATACTGAATCTCACCTTTTTTTTTTGCCGTGGGAAAATCCTCATGGACGCACTCCCCCCGGGGTAGGAGGAGCCAGTGTCGGACTCTTACCGACTAAAACCACCACGGTGTTCCTTCAACTACCTTAGACGGGGGCACAGATAATATTATACTATAGGCCAGGGGCGTGGGAACCCGTGAGTATTCACACAACCACCCCCGACAGGTCCTGGCCCGCCACAAGCAGGCGAGCCCCTTCTCCCCGTGCGGCATAACGTTGGCCGCACCCTGCTAGGCGGCGCACACGGAACACTGCACGCCACCTCACCTCATGGGCCTTTACCAGCTGCGCCAACTTCGCCAGCTGTGCCAGCTACGCCAGCTGCTGGTCGGAAAGCAGACTACCCCGAGTCTGCTGCTCGCAGGCCCTACCTCCCGTAATTTTTTATAGAGGTTTTCTTCCTCGCGGTCCGGGCGGTGAAGCCAAGACCCTCGGTCCCTAGAGACGCGAGAACACTACTCAGCAGGCACTCCTGGGGTTATAACCGTTGTGAGACATTAAAATCATGATACCTAAAAGTCTGACAGTTTTAGATTTTTTAACTTTTTTTTTATTTTTTTATTCAACTTGGACTTTAGTCAATGTTGCTTTTCGACAACCACATCAACATTTTTAAAATTTTTGTAAGATGCCTCCTCTAATCTCTGTTTTTTATTACTTGTCTTATTTAGTAAACAATCTTGGCATGTCTTTTTAATGTAATTCGTCAATAATAATTACTTAAGAAAAGACATGTTAAAAATTTCATAAACTAAATAACATTTTTTTATCTAATTACATGTGCAGAACTAGTAATTATATTATAATAAAACAAGTTTAACCGGAATACATCGCGTATATTATTTAAATTGGTTTTCCTGACGTTTCGCAGGAAGACCTGCGACCACGAACGCTGCAAAGCTTTCGAAACGTCAGAAAAACCAATTTAAATAATATACGTAATGTAATCCGGTTCAATCAACTCAGCCTATCGCAGTCCACTGCTGGACATAGGCCTCTCCCAAGTTGCGCCACAACGCTCGGTCCTCTGCCTTCCGCATCCAGTCCCCCCCAGCCACGTTCTTTAGGTCGTCGGTCCACCTGGCAGGGGGGCGCCCTACGCTGCGTTTGCCGATACGCGGTCTCCACTCAAGGACTCGTCTGCTCCAACGGCCATCGGTCCTTCGACAGACATGGCCAGCTACTTCAGCTTACTGATCCTATCCTAAGCTATGTCGGTCACTCCGGTTCTTCTCCGGATAATCTCGTTACGGATTTTATCCTTCAAAGTAACTCCAAGCATAGCTCGCTCCATAGCTCGCTGAGCGACTTTAAATTTGTGGAGGAGCCAAAAAGGTGGTGGTGGTGGTGCAGTGTCCACGTCTCGGCACCGTAAGTCATGACTGGCAGGACGCACTGGTTGAAGACCTTTGTCTTCAAATTTTGCGGTATAGGCGACGAGAAGACTCGGCGAAGTTTGCCAAATGCTGCCCAGCCCAGACGGATCCTTCTGTTGGCTTCTTTCTCGAAGTTGTGTCTACCAAGCTGAATTGCTTGCCCTAGGTAGACGTATTCCGTTACAACTTCGAGTGCCGACCCTTCGACGAATATTGGCCTCGGCATGATATGCATATTGAACATGACTTTAGTCTTGTCCAGATTCATGCCGAGACCGACACGTCGAGAGGATCCGTTTAAGCTGTGCAGCATTTCGCCCAGTTGTTCCAGCGACTCAGCCATTACAACGATGTCATCGGCAAAACGGAGATGTGAGATGTTCTCGCCGTTAACGTTGATACCCTGTCCAGTCCAGTCCAGCGTCTTGAAGACGTCCTCCAACGCGTTAGTGAACAATTTCGGGGATATTACATCCCCTTGTCTCACCCCTCTGCGCAGTTGGATTGGCTTCGTCTTTTGGTCCTGGAGCTGAACAGTCATGGTAGCAGCGTTGTATAGGCATCTCAGCATCTCTATTTACCGCTCATCAATGTGACATCGCTGAAGAGCATCCAGAACTGCCCAAGTTTCGATAGAGTCGAAGGCCTTCTCGTAGTCCACGAATGCCATACACAGCGGCTGATTGTAATCTTCAGTCTTCTGTATGATCTGCCGAACAGTATGGATGTGGTCTACGGTGCTGTAGCCTTTTCGAAACCCAGCTTGCTCTGGTGGCTGGAATTCGTCGAGTCTTCCGGCGAGACGATTCGTGATGACCCTCGAGAACAGCTTGTACACATGACTCAGGAGTGAGATGGGTCTGTAGTTCTTCAGAAGGGTTTTATCCCCTTTTTTGAAGAACAGTACCACCACACTCTCGCTCCATGCCTCTGGTGTAGAGCATTGTTGGATGACGGAATTAAATAGACTCTGTAGCTCCTTCAGGACCGGAGCCCCGCCTGCTTTTAGGAGTTCAGTAGTAATGCCGTAATCGCCCGGAGCTTTGTTGTTCTTAAGCTGCTCGAGGGCCGCCCTAATCTCGCCCTGGTCAACGTCAGGAAGATCCTCGGTGTAATGGCGCGTGAGCTGGGCTCTTTTGTCGTCATTGCTAGGAACCGCTGGTCTCGCCGTTTTCGTGGAATACAAATTCCCATAGAAGTTTTCGACCTCATCAAGCATCTCGATCTTAGAGGTGACAATTTTGCCATCCGCGGCTTTCAGTTTCATCAGATGGGTCCTCCCTAGCTGCTGAGCGAAAACTTTCGACCCCCTATTTTGCTCAATCGCAGCCTCAACGGCGCGGGTGTTGGAGCGGCGGAGGTCACGTCGCATCAGCTTCCTAATCTATAGGTTTAAGGACCTATTATCTGATGAAAACGAATGCGCGGCTGACATTTCCCGTCTTTTCCTCATCAGATCGAGAGTCTCAGTCGAAAACCTGGGCATCTTGCTTCCACGCTGCGGCGGAAAGAATTTTCGAGACAGTTCCTGCAACGTTTTGACTATGGTGTTGGTTTTCTCCTCAATATTGCCAGTGGTTTCCAGCTAGTCGAATCGATTTTGAAGTTCCGCTTGGAACCTTTCGGAGCCCAAACTGGTTTGGAGCGGCGAAGGTCGGAGAGTAGACTTAATCATACGCGTTCTTTCAGCTCTAAAATTGATATTTAGAGTGCCTCGGATAAGTCGGTGATCGCTTCCGGTGTTAAACCTACTGATCACAGAGACATCTCTAAATATCGCTTCTTATCCGTCATGATAAAGTCTATCTCGTTCCTTGTCACCTTATCGGGGCTTTTCCAGGTCCATCTTCTTTGGGGCTACTTCTTAAAGAAGGAGTTCATTAAGAAGAGCCCCTGGGACTCCAAGAAGTTGACCAACATTTGGCCCCTGTGGTTTCTGCGCCCCAAACCGTAAGGTCCGATTTTCGATTCGCCGCGTTCTTGTACTCCCACTTTAGCGTTGAAGAAAAAAAGTAATCCGGTTAAACTTGTTTAATTATAATGTGTAGTGATAGCGAAAACCTAAAAAAAATATTAGTATTTATATTTTATCAGTAGTTATTTGAAAAAATAGGCGTGCTTAGATTGTTTACTAAATAAGACAAGAGAGAAAAAACAGAATATATCCGGAGCACGAACGCCCCTAGCACCCTAGCACCATGGTATAATAAGATGTTTCACCTAGCACTAAGCCCCGCTGCCAAACTTACTGATTGTCTAATCTTTTCGCCAAGGCATTTTCATCATACACACACAATCAGCTGCCGAACTGGCTTAACTCATGACGGGAAATGTCAGCCGCGCATTCGTTTTCATCAGATAATAGGTCCTTAAACCTACAGATTAGGAAGCTGATGCGACGTGACCTCCGCCGCTCCAACACACGCGCCGTTGAGGCTGTGATTGAGCAAAATAGGGGGTCGAAAGTTTTCGCTCAGCAGCTAGGGAGGACCCATTTGATGAAACTGAAAGCCGCGGATGGCAAAATTGTCACCTCTAAGATCGAGATGCTTGATGAGGTCGAAAACTTCTATGGCCATTTGTATTCCACAAAAACGGCGAGACCAGCGGTTCCTAGCAATGACGACAAAAGAGCCCAGCTCACGCGCCATTACACCGAGGATCTTCCGGACGTTGACCAGGGCGAGATTAGGGCGGCCCTCGAACAGCTTAAGAACAACAAAGCTCCGGGCGATGACGGCATTACTACTGAACTCCTAAAAGCAGGCGGGGCTCCGGTCCTGAAGGAGCTACAGAGTCTGTTTAATTCCGTCATCCAACAAGGCTCTACACCGGAGGCATGGAGCGGGAGTGCGGTGGTACTGTTCTTCAAAAAAGGGGATAAAACCCTTCTGAAGAACTACAGACCCATCTCACTCCTGAGTCATGTGTACAAGCTGTTCTCGAGGGTCATCACGAATCGTCTCGCCGGAAGACTCGACGAATTCCAGCCACCAGAGCAAGCTGGGTTTCGAAAAGGCTACAGCACCGTAGACCACATCCATACTGTTTGGCAGATCATACAGAAGACTGAAGAGTACAATCAGCCGCTGTGTATGGCATTCGTGGACTACGAGAAGGCCTTCGACTCTATCGAAACTTGGGCAGTTCTGGATGCTCTTCAGCGATGTCACATTGGTGAGCGGTATATAGAGATGCTGAGATGCCTATACAACGCTGCTACCATGACTGTTCAGCTCCAGGACCAAAAGACGAAGCCAATCCAACTGCGCAGAGGGGTGCGACAAGGGGATGTAATATCCCCGAAATTGTTCACTAACGCGTTGGAGGACGTCTTCAAGACGCTGGACTGGACTGGACAGGGTATCAACGTTAACGGCGAGAACATCTCACATCTCCGTTTTGCCGATGACATCGTTGTAATGGCTGTGTCGCTGGAACAACTGGGCGAAATGCTGCACAGCTTAAACGGAGCCTCTCGACGTTTCGGTCTCGGCATGAATCTGGACAAGACTAAAGTCATGTTCAATATGCATGTCATGCCGAGGCCAATATTCGTCGAAGGGTCAGCACTCGACGTTGTAACGGAATACGTCTACCTAGGGCAGGCAATTCAGCTTGGGGTGCTGGCCAGAAAACCTCCACGTGTGCCTGACGGCTGCTTGTCCTTCTGGACACGTCTGGAGGGAACGGCAGTTGTTTGGCCGGTGCATCCTGGGCACGGGCAGTAAAATCTTTTCGAGGGATTAACCTTCGGGGGATTTTATTGCCTGTGGCGAATATTCTGGCGCGGGAGGGGCCCGTTCTGGGCCAGTGGGGAGTTGCTCCACGTGTCCCCCTGTTGCCAACAGAGGGCACAGTGGAGGAGCAGGGGCGGGCCCGGTGTGCACTCACCCTGCCACTGGGCAGGCAGCGGGGGGACTATTCTTCCCTGCCCCCGTCGATCTCGTAACCCCGGGAGTGCCTGCTGAGTAGTGTTCTCGCGCCTCTTGGGACCGAGGGTCTTGGCTTCACCGCCCGGACCGCGAGGAAGAAAACCTCTATAAAAATTACGGGAGGTAGGGCCTGCGAGCAGCAGACACGGGGTAGTCTGCTGCCCGACCAGCAGCTGGCGTAGCTGGTACAGCTGGCGTAGTTGGCGCAGCTGGCCCATGAGGTGAGGTGGCGTGCAGTGTTCCGTGTGCGCCACGTAGGAGGGTGCGGCCAACGTTAGGTCGCACGGGGAGAAGGGGCTCGCCTGCTTATGGCGGGCCAGGACCTGTCGGGGGTGGTTGTGTGAATACTCACGGGTTCCCACGCCCCCGGCTAAGGTAGTTGAAGGAACACCGTGGTGGTTGTAGTCGGTAAGAGTCCGACACTGGCTCTGCCTACCCCGGGTGGAGTGCGTCCATGAGGATTTCCCCACGGCAAAAAAATCGCAATTTCAAAGTCGCTCAGCGAGCTATGGAGCGAGCTATGCTTGGAGTTTCTTTGAAGGATAAAATCCGTAACGAGATTATCTGGAGAAGAACCGGAGTGACCGACATAGCTCGTTGGATCTGTAAGCTGAAGTGGCAGTGGGCTGGCCATGTCTGTCGAAGGACCGATGGCCGTTGGAGCAGACGAGTCCTTGAGTGGAGACCGCGAATCGGTAAACGCAGCGTAGGGCGCCCCCCTGCCAGGTGGACCGACGACCTAAAGAACGTGGCTGGGGGGGACTGGATGCGGAAGGCAGAGGACTGAGCGTTGTGGCGCTACTTGGGAGAGGCATATGTCCAGCAGTGGACTGCGATAGGCTGAGTTGATGACTATTTCTCATCATAATATTATTATTAACTGGCTTTAAACCGCGGCTCCGCTCGCTTTAAATTCTATTGACCAATGTGACGAATAGGTATTTTCCTTAAAATATTATTAACTGAAGATGTCTGTTTGTTTATTAACTCGAGCATCACGCAAAAACTACTGGACTGATTTTGATGAAACTTTTTGTGTTTAAAGCTAACCAGTTATTATATTTAATACTGGTATGCATTTTATGACAAAAATACCGTACGGTGTGGAATGAACTGAGAACCACGGAAGCGAAGCCGCGGGCAAAGTCTAGTAAGAATCTAAACACTTCGTTTCGTTTGTCCGAGTCTTGCTGTCGGTATTGTATTTCGTCGTTTTTTTATCGTTTGATTTCTAAAATGGTTAAAAAGTGTTGCGTAAAAGGTTGTGGGAATGAATCCTATTCCGGCTGTAACATTTCTTTTCACAGGTAAGCTTTAATACAATGAAATCTTACAAATTAATTATGTATGTTATTGATAGGGTGACAATATTTGCGGTATTATTGTTGGCCTTTGGGTTTGTGTTTCAATTTTTCAACGCACTATTTTAATGTTATTTTCTAACTATACCCCACTCCCGTTTTTTTGTATGCTCTGTTACGCGGTAATTTAGATCAGATTTCATCAGTAGCGAAATCATTAAGTGATTATTTTTCTCCATTTCAGCTTCCCTAAAAATCAGGAAACGTATCAGAGGTGGCTACAATTAATGATTCCAAAACATACAAAAATACATGTTTTACTGTGGATCGAACCTGGGCCCTGTGGTATCTCAGTCCGACGCATGATGTTCCCTGCCATCTATGCTTGTTTTATAGTTGCAAAATGCAGCATTATACTGAACCGGTCAAAAAATATGAATTTTAAGGACAACTTCGTCCAAGACCGCACATGTTTTTTGTTTACAGTTTTTACTATTTTCTTTTATTACATGTTTTCTCATTGTAAATTTGCATGGAATTTTTATGGGATTTGCATACCATGCAGTGCGTTTAGGTTAAGTGCATAGAATAGGAATATTAACATAGTTATTAAGTAATATTGTTACTAACAACAAAGGGATTCACCAGAGGATGGGCAGCTGCGCTCTCTGAGTATTTAACCAACCAACTGCGATCGCCAACCCGCCTGCCAAGCGTGGCGATTATGGCATATCCCCCCTTTTGGGGGACGCTCATGTCCAGCAGTGGATGTCTTTCGGCTGAAATGATGATTGTTTAATATTAGATTTAGTTTATAAGGCGCCTACGTGATTTCATCGAGCAATCGCGCATGGACGTAACTGATTGCATGAAGGATTAACTTTTACGAATTGTTTACTTAAGTACCTACCATCGTTTTTTTTTTTTTCTCTTAAAAACTCTGTGTAGTTGAAATTACAAGCTATCAAATTTACGGAAGCTTTTTATTGATAATATCTGCATATAAAACCCCAACATGGTCCTTCGAGCCGGATTTTGATGAAGATTGAACAATAATCAACGGCAACAAGAAAAATTAAGGATTTATATTGAAGTAGCAAGATTTGCGTATATTGGTCATTGTTGAAGACGCACCGTACAAGGTCCAAAGGTCAATGTGAACTTCGACTTGGCAAACAAAGTTATTTGGAGATATTCGATAGCTGAATGTGATGGAATCTAGTGTTCAGTACTTAACTTACTAAAATTATTGTTATATAGGTACCCAGTCCTCCGAATTTGGTTTGTTTTAAGGTAATATTTCGCGTAAGTTTCCGAAAATTGTTAAGGTTAGTAACTACCTATTTTATTTTACTTAGATTGTTATAACCAGATAATTATTTATTTGCAGTTAACTGATTGCATTATTTAGAACGAAGCAGAAACTAGGTGTATTATAAATTATTAAATAATTAAACCTATAGAACAATAGGCATTATTGAGTTGTTTGTTCATGTTTCTGTAATTAAGTTTTATTAATGTAAGTTGGTATCAAACAATCTTTTAGGTGATTATTATTAGATTTTACTTTAACTTGTTTGTATTTCAGCTACAATAAATTGAAATTGTGAGGTATTCGTACGTTATTTATTTGTAATTACTGTATATTTCAGTTTGCTATCGGCCTCTCAAAATGTCTGACAAGGAGGAGAAGGAGCTTATTAAAAGAAGGGCAAGTTATAAGGGACGTTTGACAGCGTTCTGTAATTATGTTAATGATTTGGAGGATTCGCTGAATCCGTCACAGGTTGGCGAGTTGCAACTACGTTTAGGTAAGATGGAAAATATATTTACACAATATGACGAGGTTCAATTAAGAATAGAGTGTTTAGCTGATGACATCAATAGTCAAATTTCAGAGCGAAACGAGATTGAATCTATATATTATAAGATCGTTACAAAAGCTCAAGGCTTACTTACACGTAACTCGAAATCAACCAAGGATGATCATGGAGAAAGTGATAATTGTTCGTCACAAATTCGTAATCGCAGGCTTGTTAAATTACCTACCATACAACTGCCAAAGTTCTGCGGTTCTTATGACAAATGGTTGGAGTTCCGCGACACGTTCTCTAGTTTGATACATGATAATAATGAAATGGATGATGTCAACAAATTCCATTACCTTAGGGCTTCTCTCGAGGATTCGGCTGCTGTGGTAATTCAGTCTATAGAATTCTCTGCGATCAATTATCCTGTGGCATGGACAATATTATGCGAACGATTCGACAATAAGCGTCTTTTAATACAAAATCATGTTGATAAACATCGAGACAATTAAAAGGGAATCATCTGTTATTTTAAAACATATCATTGATTCTGTAAACAAGAACTTGCGTTCATTGGATTCATTAGGAGAACCAACAAAAAGTTGGGATACGATATTAATTCAAATAATTACGAAGAAATTGGATTCTAAAACATTCCGCGAATGGGAAGAATTTAAAAGTGGTATAGATAAAGAAAAGCCAATCACATTACAAATGTTTCTTAGTTTTTTGCGTAATCGTTCAGACTTACTTGAAACTATTGAAAGGTCACAAAATAAGGTCAGTAATGATTCTAATCCTAAAATTAATATAAAACATAAAAGCATGGTATCTGTAACCAATGCGTCATCTGGTCGACCTAATTGTGGTTCTAACTCTTCAAAATCGTGCCCAAAATGTCAGGGTGAACATCGCCTTACTAACTGTTCACAATTTCTTGGACTTAGTAATGAACAGAGGTTAGAGTTACTACCACAATATAAAATATGTTTCAATTGCTTCCGCACAGGCCACTATGCGAATCATTGCAAATCAATCGGGTGCAAGGTGTGTAAGCGCAAGCACAACACACTTGTTCATGTTGTGGATACCAAGACTAAGTCAACTATTAAACCATCGACTTCCAGTGGTGACGGCGATGACACTGCAGGTAAGTCTACTGAGCAATTGCCTGCAAGCAACGTTACACTATCGGCACAAGTCACATATGTACAAAATAAAGGTGAAGTTCTTTTAGCCACATCATTAATTAAGTTTTATGATGACAAAAACTGTGAATATCTCGGTCGCGCCATTCTGGACAGTGGCAGTACATCGTGTCTTATTACAGAAAACTTCTGTAATTTATTAAATTTACCCACGATTAAAGTTAACGAGTCACTGATGGGCATAAACAATTCTAAGTCACCTATAAGTAAAATGTGTATCGTTCCGATAAAATCATTAAATGAAAACTTTTGTACTGATATTTACTGTTTTGTTTTACCGTCGATAACTGATGAAGTGCCTTGTCGTCAATTGAATCTCCGTGATTTAAATATTCCGAATAATTTGTGCCTAGCTGACCCACACTTTTATGCCCCATCTACTGTCGATCTAATTATAGGTGCAGATGTTTTCTGGGATCTATTGGGTACAGGAAAGATAAGCCTTGGTCTCGGAAAACCGGTACTATTTGAAACTAGACTTGGATGGGTAGTTTCAGGCCCTATGTTACGTAGTGGCCAAGTGCCGAGTTCGCCTCCTAAGCTATGTAATCTTGTAATTAATAAACATAACAAAACTAACGTTACGCAAAGCAGCTCGAGTACTGATGACATTCAAAACCTTTTAATGCGTTTTTGGCAACTCGAGGAGGTTGGCCATCAGTCATCAGCATATTCTCGAGAAGAGAAGATGTGTGAAGAACACTTCATACAAAATACAACGCGTCTTAAAGATGGTCGTTTCTGTGTGAGGATACCGTTAAAACAATCACAAGATAACTTAGGTGATTCCATGCAACGAGCAAAACACTGTCTGCTTTCTTTAGAGCGCAGGTTTAAGGGTCAACCATTATTAAATGAACGTTATTGTGATTTCATGAAAGAATATATTAAGTTACAGCACATGTCTAAATGTATACCTGAACCACGTAAGGTTGCTTATTTTATCCCTCACCATAGTATTGTACGAGAAAGTAGTTTAACTACTAAACTCAGGGTAGTGTTCAATGCCAGTAGTCCCACTACCTCTGGAGTATCATTTAATCATTTACAAATGATAGGACCTACTGTACAAGATGACTTGGTGTCAATTCTTCTTCGGTTTAGGAAATATAAATATGTTGTCTCTGCAGATGTGGAGAAGATGTACCGCCAGATACTGGTACACCCAGAAGACAGGCATCTACAACAGGTACTATGGCGGGATGACCCTTCCAAGCCTATGGCGGCCTACCAATTAAATACGGTCACGTACGGTACCGCCAGCGCACCATATCTTGCCACTAGGTGCTTGAGACAATTAGGGCTTGATTGCACTGATAGTAAAATTGCTACAATAATAAAACATGATTTTTATATAGATGATTTGTTATCAGGGGGGGATACACTTGAAGAGGTTCTTGATATTCGCCATAAAGTGACAGCAGAGTTAGATTCAGCTGGAATGCCATTACGAAAATGGAAATCTAATAATTTTCATGTAGTGTCTGACACAGAACACTCTTCATTAAATTTAAACATTGGTTCAATTGAACCCTGTAAAACTTTAGGTCTCAGCTGGAATACTGAGACAGATATATTATGTTTTTCAATTAATCCCGACATTTCTAAGGCAATGACAAAACGCGGGATACTTTCTACGATATCCCAAATTTTTGATCCGTTGGGTTTCTTAGCTCCTTGCATTATTACTATGAAAACCATAATGCAAAAACTTTGGGTGCACAAATTAGGATGGGACGATCAGTTACCATCTGATATATGCAAGGTATGGTCCAATGCAATACGTAACTTATCAATGTTAAATGAACTACGTATTCCACGTATGGTATTGTGTGATTCGTATAATACTATAGACCTGCACATATTTAGTGATGCATCGCAAATTGCCTACGGTGCATGTATATATGTCCGAAGTACAAATAATGATAATGTTTTGGTCCGTTTACTCACAGCCAAAAGCCGAGTAGCTCCTATTAAACCAACTACTATACCAAGACTCGAGCTTTGCGCAGTATTAGTTGGTGTTCGTCTTTACGAAAGGGTGATTTACGCTCTCCGAGCTCAAGTCAGAAGTATCACCTTTTGGACTGACTCAACAGTTGTATTGGGCTGGCTCAAGATGATACCGAGTAAATTACAGCCTTTTGTCCGCAACCGTGTTGCAGAGATATTGGACAAGACACCTGCATGCACCTGGAGGCACGTACCTACAAATTTAAATCCAGCTGATCATCTATCTCGCGGAATAGATGTAAGTCTTTTACAATCTTTAGATTTATGGTGGTCAGGCCCTGAATTTTTGAGATACGATGCTTCAAGGTGGCCTAGTAATTTAACAGTAGCAACGGATCTCCCTGAACTTCGATCTGAAGTTTCTTTATTTGTTGCACCTGCTAATCCACGATTAGTTGTAGAATTCGATAGGTTTTCAAATTTTACTAAACTTCAACGGTCGGTGGCATATGCTTTAAGGTTTATTAATATTCGTGTTAAAAAACAACCACCTGTAAATAAATTTCTTAGCACAGTCGAATTGAAGCAGTCATTAAATCTCATTATAAGGCTCTCGCAAAGGGATTCGTTCCCAGAATATACTCTTTTATTACATAAGAAAGATTTGCCAAAAAAGAGTCCATTGATTGCGCTAAAGGTTTTCCTAGATGACGATAAACTAATGCGTGTAGGAGGTCGTCTCAAAAATTCTCAATTTTGTTATGACAAAAAACATCCGTTACTATTACAGTCCACTCACATTGTCACAAAATTGTTATTTAAATTTATGCACAAAAAACATATGCACGCAGGGCCGCAATTGTTGCTGGCATCCATTAGAGAAAACTATTGGCCTATTGGTGGTAAATGTCTAGCTAAATCAGTGTATCGTAAATGCATTTTATGCTGTCGCATGAGAGGACAGGTTGTCTCGCCTGTCATGGGTGATTTACCACAACAGCGTTTGAATCCCGGGAGCTACCCCTTTGAAACAGTTGGCGTCGATTATGCTGGACCTATAATGTCAGCAAATCGACAAGGACGTGGTTGTCGCCTCACTAAAGTTTATATTGTTTTGTTTATATGTTTTACGACTAAGGCCGTACATATTGAGTTGGCAGGTGATTTAACAAGCAACAATTTTTTATCGGTTCTTCGTCGATTCGTGTCAAGAAGAGGAAAACCTAAAAACATTTACTCTGATAACGGGACCGCGTTTGTTGGAGCATGTAATGAAATTAGTAATTTCATACGGAGTAATTGCAACTCGTTATCTAGTGATTTGGCAAATGAAGAAATAAGCTTTCATTTTATCCCTCCTTATGCTCCTCATTTTGGAGGCCTTTGGGAGGCCGGTATTAAATCTACTAAATATCATTTACGGAGAGTACTGGGCAATTGTAATCTTACATTTGAAGAGCTGAATACTGTGCTAGTACAAATAGAAGCTATACTGAATTCTCGCCCGCTTACACCACTTTCATCGGACCCCAGTGATTTGTTGCCGCTTACACCTGGACACTTTATAATAGGACGGCCACTTTTAACACTGCCTGCGCCAAACCTTGAGGACCGTTCCGTGACCTACTTGACCAGATACCAGAGAATCGAGCAACTCCGACAGCACTTCTGGGCTAGATGGAGTAAGGAGTATGTCTCAGAGCTACAGCAGCGAGTGAAATGGCGATCTGGTACTAAGTCATTAGAAAAGGATACTCTTGTGCTCATTAAGGATGACAACCTTCCTCCTCTAAAATGGCGATTAGGCCGAGTCACTGCAGTTTACCCTGGAAGAGACGGAGTCAGTCGCGTTGCGGATATTAAGACGGCTTGTGGAGTGGTTCGGCGATCTTTCAGCAAGATATGCCCTCTGCCGTTATCTCACGCAGAAGATTCTGGTTGAGAGAGGATCTCTCAACGCCCGGCGGGATGTTTAATATTAGATTTAGTTTATAAGGCGCCTACGTGATTTCATCGAGCAATCGCGCATGGACGTAACTGATTGCATGAAGGATTAACTTTTACGAATTGTTTACTTAAGTACCTACCATCGTTTTTTTTTTTTTCTCTTAAAAACTCTGTGTAGTTGAAATTACAAGCTATCAAATTTACGGAAGCTTTTTATTGATAATATCTGCATATAAAACCCCAACATGAAGATGATTGTTACAACAGAAATGGATAGGATGGAAAAAGCGGCGGGGCGCGCGTGGCAGCACTCTGCACCATAGTGCAGTGCATTTCAAAGCCTTTCTCAGCACGCTTTATGACTTGTTTCTGTAAATAATGTAACAAAAACCATCAAAAATGCCGTATTGTCCTGTTTATAACTGCAGAAACAAAAGCTGTAAAGTGCATTTGAATAAAGTAAATTTTTAAAAATTAATGACGTCAATATGTAAGGCGTAGTTTGTTCGAAAGTTGCCACGCATGAATCGCAAGTAAAATTGTGATTACAACCATTCTATCCATTTCTGTGATTGTTACTAACACAGTGAGCCATTGTTTTACTTGTTAAATAAAATAAAATAAAATTATAATGATATCCTTTCGTATTCGTTAATAAAATTCTTTTATGACTTTACCTGTAAATAAATTGTTTGGTATACCTATAAAGCGCTGTAAATTCCTACTTTTGTGTGATAAAAATAAATGCGTCTGTTGAACTGTTGTGTGTAGCGTTATTATTATGTACCTATAATCAGTACGGTCGGTAGTCAGATTGCTAACAAAGGGAGTAGTTTCTGGACACGCCACCCTAAGACTAGACACGGAGCGTGACTGCTGCAGTAGGTACCTTACCTTCATCTTTTATTAATATTCGTCTCATCGGATCAGCCCCTTATTCTATTTTCTGTGATGGTTCAATACCGTGTAACTAGCACTTGCAAATATGGTAGCCTATGTACAAAAACAAAACAGTGTTTCTAACAGTTATATTAATTATGGTTAAAATAACGGTGGTGAAGTGAATCATAAACATTAAACCAGCCAAGTGCGAGTTGGACTCACGCAGTAAGGGTTCCGTACCACCCATCGACCTGATACCCTTTAGAAACTGCTTTAATTTATGAGAGTTCATCAAAAGACCAACGAAACGTGCGCGAAATATGAATATTTGCATCTATTTTTTACGCAGATACCACCACATATATCTATGTTTATCCTATTTTTGGCAAAAAATTTTTTTTTTTTTTTTTTTTTTTTTGCCAAACTTAAGTGGCAGTGGGCGGGGCACATTGCTCGCAGAACGGATGGCCGATGGGGCAGTAAAGTTCTGGAGTGGCGACCGCGTACTGGAAGGCGCAGCGTGGGTAGGCGCCCCACAAGGTGGACCGACGACCTGGTGAAGGTCGCGGGAATCCGCTGGATGCGGAAGGCACAGGACCGGTCGTTGGGGCGATGCTTGGGGGAGGCCTATGTCCAGCAGTGGACGTCTTTCGGCTGAAATGATGATGATGATGACCCTATTTTTATTATTTGTTGCTAAATAACATAGTATGCACTATATTCAAACCAAATTTTACGCTGGTATGTATTACAGTTTTGAAGATAGGGCAGGAACAAAAACTTTGAGAATAAAACATGTTTTTAGAGGTTTCTTGTATGGGGACCCCCTTTTGTTTTAGACTTTTTTCTTTTTTTAGTATTTGTCATAGTAACACATATTCTGAGAAATTTACAAACGGCTACCTATTACCGTTCAAAAGATTATATAGCCCTGTGACAGACAGACGGATGAACGGGCGGACGGACAATCAGCGTAGCGAGAATAATAAGGTCCCGTTGGGCACCCATTTAGTACGGAACCCTAAAAAGTGCGAGTTACACGTTTATAAAAAATGGCAGATATCGCCTTACTCAGTAATGTCGATTTAAAGAATTGGACAATCTCATTTTACAAATTCTGTCACAACCACAAGTCATAGCAAAATAAAAATGATACATTATCCCACTCGATGCCCAAAATTCGGGTCACTCTAATAGAGCGAGACGACTTGACTCCTTGTTTTCTATCTGTGCATGATCATTTTTTCGGCAGAGTGCACAGTCTTGTACTACCAACGGTAAATGTCATGTCTCTGCAATTACCCCACTGGACACAAATATTCAGGTGATACAATACAATGTTTTTTTTTCGATTATTTTAAGTTGTCAACTGGTTGCGTATTAAGAAAAAACACTCCTCTATCGCAACTAGTTGCCAGGAAAGAAGATAAATTCCTCTATCGCAAATAGTTAGTTGCGAAACTCGGTTGCCATCGCGGCCGCAAGGAATGAACATAAGTGTTTGTGTTGGTCTGGGTATTTCTTTTGTTTTATATGTATGTATTTACAAAAAAAGTACCCATATAAGTATTATATCCATTGTCTTATACCCAAAGTACGGTCGACCGCACGTTAGTGGTAACAGTTTGACATTGCAGTGCCTTTATTTCGTAAGCAGTAAGGGCGGTTTTCTAATTCCAGTGTACAAGCTCTGCTTAGTTTGGGCTTATAAGTAATCTGTGGTTTGGGATAAGATGGTGCAGTGTAAAATTAAAAAAAAAAAACATTTTTGTTTATTTATTTTTCATCATGCTACTCTAGCTTCTGTCGTACACGGTTGCATGATTTAAATCCATTTGTTTTAAATAATATTATTTTTTCAGTATTGTTATTCAGACTAAATAAATTAGAATAAATTGCAATATTTAATTATAATAATTTGATAACCAACATTTTTGTCTATTACAAAAATAGGAGTAATTACAGTAAGTAATCAAAGTTTCTTCCACAGAAATGGATGAGGTAGAATGACTATAACGATTACTTAGTAGGAGAACCAGTGTCGCCAAACTCACACATTTACAACTGAAATAGTACATTACAATACACAAAAAACCGCGACGTGATTGGGTCCCAATTTTAAATTCAAATCGGGCCTTAAACTCGTACAGTGTTTATTTAATTCAATCTTAATGCGAGTTTTTAAAAAAAAAAATTTTACGATCATGTCAAAATTCCATTCTAATCAAATCGTACGCAACTACTAGTGAGTTCAACTACTCGAAGCCAGGGGGCGCTTCATTTAAATGACGCTATTTTGGCCTCAATTGCATTAGACATAGATATTTTATTCGCATGCATGCTGGGTAGCATAGCAGATAACTATTCCTGGCAATAACAAATGAGTTCAACTACTCGACGCTAGAGGGCGCTTAAATTATAGCACGGTATATGCACAATTACATTAGAAATAGATGTTATATTCGCATGCATGCTGAGTAGCCTGTCTACTACGGGAATGTCATTCAGCGAACCAACGACAGTCATTCGCGTAACAATACATTGCTTCCTTAAAATTATCGCAGCTTCGACCGCAAGGAACATCGTACGTAATGAATATTTTTTAAATTGTATTTGCTATGGAATCGTTTTCAACGACTATTACATATTTTTTCAAAATTTTGCAATGTTTCTTAATTATTAAGGTATTTAATACTCATTGGTGAAAATAAATCCTCCTTTTTGATGTACTGAGTACTTGGATTCTTGCTTTGCAACTTATAACAGCACAGGACGGCATTTTAAACTAATAATAGCCACAGCTTTTTACAGCGATACGTTCCGCGAGTAACTAAATGCGTCGTTTAATCATACCATATTACCTAGGTTATGAGCTGTAGGTTATGAGCTGTAGGTTATGAGCTGTAGGTTATGAGCTGTAGGTTATGAGCTGTAGGTTATGAGCTGTAGGTTATGAGCTGTAGGTTATGAGCTGTAGGTTATGAGCTGTAGGTTATGAGCTGTAGGTTATGAGCTGTAGGTTATGAGCTGTAGGTTATGAGCTGTAGGTTATGAGCTGTAGGTTATAAGCTGTAGGTTATGAGCTGTAGGTTATGAGCTGTAGGTTATGAGCTTTATGTTCAAAGTTAAGGCGCGCCCACCCCGCCCACATAGTTGTTCTAACTACTCTCCTATTTCTGTGGTTTCTTCAAATAAAACGTCATTAAATTTTTTACGAGTATAATATTTAAAAGCAATTTTATTACAGAAATTATGTAAATGTACAATAAAAACAGTTTAAAAAAAAAACATGAATAAATATGTTTTTTAATCCACCTGTAATATGACACGAGAGACAAGTTGACGATTAAATATCTTCACTGGACGTAAACTTTATGCAAAGATACTATTCACAATTCACAACCTCGGCAAAATGAACAACACTGTGTAACGTTGCTTCTAATCCTAATACGACGGTATTTCAATATGACTGCCTCGTTGGTCTGGTGGTTGCAAGCGCGACTGCTGAGCGTTGGGTCCTGGGTTCGATTCCCGTGTCGGGCAAAGTTTTATTGGGTTTTTTCATTAGGAAATTCTCAGTAGCAGCCTAGAGTCTGGATTTGTGCCCAGTTAATAGCAATAGGCTCGCCCCCTATTACATTGTACTATAACATAACTGGCGAAATGTGGGTGTACTATTACACCTCTGCCTACCCCTTCGGGGAAATACAGGCGTGATGTTATGTTATGTTATGTTTTTCAATATGAACATGAATACACATGAAGGTTAAATAGTACATTACTGTCGAGGCCTGAAATAAAGCAATTACTTTCGAAGTTTTTTAAACTAAACTAAAAGTATTAGTACATTTTTTTTTGTTTTCGGTTGGAAATCCTCATGGATACCCTCTGACTGGGGATGGCGGAGGGGTATGTCGGACTCTTACCGACTAAAACCACACGGTGGCCATCCTCTGCACAAAATAGAGGAGCTCCGGGAACTCCATTGGACCGCGCCGGTGCCCCTCTAGTACTATGCCTTTGGCACGTCCCGGGAAAACAATATTGTTTTCCCCACAGTAGCACGTGACCACCACGTACTGTTGTCCTCCCCAGGGTCGTCTAAAAGATGCCTCGAGTCCCCCCACCCTTAGCGTCCACGATCCCGAAGGTCCCCTGCCAGATGTGGCGGCAGGAGATGCGGCCTGTCGCCCTATCTGAGCCTTGCGCCAGGGCGGTTGCCTCCCCGGCGCCTCCTTCTCCGAGCGGGATCGGCCCTCTCCCGATCTCGCTCTGCGGCCTCCTTCTGAAGCATAACGGCCTCACAGAAGGAAGCCATGGCCCTCCAAGCCGTCGGATCTACCAGCATAGCCGACATTACTGGTGGCAGAGAAATATCCTGCCCAATCAAGCTGACCAGGTCCCGCCGTTCGGAGCCCCACGCAGGGCACTCCTCCAGCGTGTGCTGTGCGGTGTCCTGGTCACACCCACAATGGTGGCAATTTGCCGTGACTTCGCGTCCGATCCTATTCAGGTACTCACCGAAGCAACCGTGCCCGGTGAATACCTGAGTAAGCCGGTAGGTGACGCGCTCACTCCTCTCCAGCCAGGCCTCAAAGCACGGCAGGACTGCTTCAACCACTCACTTGTGCGCATACTGCGGCCCTTCCAGCCCCACGCGCCACATCTCGAGCGCGTGTCGTCGCTCCTGCCGCCTCAGCACTTCAAACGCCCTCGCAGGCGCGCTCCCTCCGTTTTGGCGGATGACGCGAATCCGGTCGTAGACCCTCGTGTCCATATCCGCCAAGATTTCCAACGGTGGGAAGCGTGCCAGGACAGTTGTCGCCTCAAAGGATACCGTTCGGTATCCTCGTGCGATCCGTATGGCCACTTTGCGCTGCAGGCTGTTGAATTTAGCCCTGACGGACGGACGGACGCCTGACAGTCGGTGTGACCATACAGGCGCCCCATAGAGGGCCATGGACCGTACGACTCCCGCGTAGAGATGGCGAACTTCCTCCCGAGGTCCCCCAAGATTGGGTAGCAGACTATGCAGTGCATCAGCTACCCTCTCGATCCGGGGGACCAGGCGATTAAAATGCTCCCCGAAGGCCCAGCGGCTGTCCAAGAAGAGGCCAAGGTACTTCATACATCGGCCCACCTGGACTTGCGCATCACCAACGCGAACCGTCGAGATGGGTGGTTCTCTACCCCGTCGCAGGTTGTGGAACCATAGCGCCTCGGTTTTATGGAGCGCTATTTGCAACCCCAGAAAAGTAGTAGTACCTAGTCCTTTGTGAAAGAGCTCGTCCGGGGGAGTACTACTACCGTACCTAGTACCTACTTCTCCGCCAAACAGTGATGCGTGCATTGCCGTGTTTCGGTCTGAACGGTACGGGTGCCGATTAAATTACAATCACATGAGACTTTCCATCTTCATGTCTCATTTTGGTGAACAGACTTGCGGTACCATTAAGGCAACAGCCCAGTCGGTATTGAAGTTGTATTGGGCAAAGTTAACCGCTTAATATTAGGTGGGCCTTTGGCACGTTTCGCTATCCAATATCATATAAAAAATGAGAGAAAAGTACTATACAAGTCTCGGCCTTAGCTTGTCCAACTTCTGATGAAGCCATCATCATCATCAACTCAGCCTATCGCAGTCCACTACTGGACATAGCCAAGCGTTTGTATAAATTAGTAAATTAGCGACCACACTGCATTATCATCAACATCATCATTATAGGCGCCATCTAGCGCTACTAACAACACGCTCTGAGTCGCTGCCATCTATTGCAAAAACTAAAATAGCCATGATTTAATATTCGATTTGATTCGTTTGTAATTACACCTACTTATTAAATATAGGCAAAGATTGAGCTTGAGCACGCCTCACTTGTACTAGCAAAGCATTCCACAGACGAGCAGCCTGAACTGTAAAAGAATTACCAAAGAATTTTGTGGAATGCGATGGTATCGTCAACGTGAGGTTTTCTGATGACCTGTACTTGTGTATGTACTGTTATTTACTGCTCCATACAGCCCCTACTTCATTGAGGTGGCGGAAGTAGCTGTCCACGACTAAGTACATCTTCGGTGGTACAAGTAGATAGGACATTTTTGTGGGCAGCTACTGGTCCTTCTCGAAGGGAACCGCAGTTGTTGGGCCGGTGCACCTTTGGCACGGGCAATAACTCTTTAAGCCGTGGTGAATATTCTGGCACGAGAGTGGCCCGATCTGGGCCAGTGGGGAGTTTCTCCGCGTGTCCCTCTGATACCAGCAGAAGGCACAGTGGAGGTGACGGGCACAGTGTGCAACCCTACCACTGGCAGCAGGGGGACTGTGTCTTTCACTGCCCCCGTCAATCTTGTAATACCAGAAGCAATGCTCCGGTTATGTCTATAAAATTACGGGAGGATAGGGTTGCGAGCGGTGAACTCAGGGTGGTCTGCAACCCAACCAGTCACGGCCTGTGACGGTGGCACAGGTTGTTTCACGCACGCGACTATGTCACGCCCCCAGCCTTTGTTAGAGGAACACAACCAGTCATGGCCTGTGCCTATTTTACTTATCAATAGTTGGCTAGATGCCTCGTATGACTCGTATCGTTGAGGGATTTGTCTCAGAAACCTTAGGCTTTTTAGGGTCTTTCTGGTGGTCATAAATAAAAAGCAGTCTGTTTTAACAATTGTGCTGGTTTATTGAGATAGCATAACTATCGCGTGTAAACAAGGCGGCGTTCCCACGAGAAGTGGTCCCGTCGCCAAGGATGCCAACCTGAATCTGAAAAAGAAATATTGATGTTTATGCCAAAAAAAATGTTGGTTAAAATGTCAGTAGTAAGTAGAACACAGCTTATCATTTTCCACATCATTATATCCTCACGCCAATACGATAGAAGAAGAAATAGAGAACAATTATCATAAATTTGGTCACTGAAAGCAACCTTCTGAAGTAGGTACCTTCTGTCCAAAAAACCACTGATCAGTTGATCCGAAAATTATACCTTTGAAATTCAGTTGATTTGTAAACACAGCAACTCCGCGTCGTCTCTGGGACGGCGACGTTGCGTCGCGCCACCTGCAGCCGGCAGTGGGCCCGCTGCTTGAGATGCCATCTTTGTGCAGAAAATACACGATCAATTAATTTGGCATTATTAAGACAATATTCCGTAAGTGCGATTTAGAAATAACTACCTATATGTAATAAAGTTACTGATTTTAGTACTGTTGTCACTGCATCTTATAAATCCAAACGATTGAAGTTTTGAGACATCGAAATTTTGAGGGTAACGAAAATAAAACTTTGTAACAAAAAATTGAACCGACGAAAACAGAAAATGAAAAGCGAAAAATAAAATGAAGCTTGTAGTCTTAATTACTATTTTCCCAACTAAACTAATGTAAATAACTAATTATGAGTCGGCGCCAAACAAGCAAGCAAAGTGCGTGCAAGTTGCAGGTGGTCGAACGGAGAACGCATTTTTGGAAAAATACCAGGCCCCTCAGAAAGTATTGCGAAAAAAAGTTTTTATATATGGGAGACTGGCCAGTTATAATGTTTTTCGAAAATATGATTATTTATAAGTAAAAATAAGTAAGTTCCAATTTCAAAATTTCCCTCCACATTTTTTGCGAGTTAATTCAAAGTATTGTGTCTCACTGAAATATGGATCTGCGCCGGGAACATTTTAGAGCTATGATTTTATACGATTTCAAGTGTCGCCTGAAACCAGATGAATCGTACGATAGACTTCAAATGGCATTCATGGATGAAGGCCCTTCCAAGGCAACCGTGTATCGTTGGTATAACGAATTCAAGCGCGGTCGACCAACTTTGGGGGATGACGAAAGAAGCGGTCGCCCTTTGACGGCTGTTACCGAAGAAAACGTGCTAGCAGTGAAAAATTTAATCCAAGACAATAGGCGAATTACATATCAGGAGATTCAACACATATTGAAGATTGGATCGGGAAGCGTTCACGAGATTCTACACAGCCATCTTCGCGTGAGGAGGATAGTATCACGCTGGGTGCCGCACAACCTCACCGATGCTCAGAAGCAGGCCCGGGTGGAATGGTGCCGTGATATGCTTAACAAATTTGAAGCAGGCTCGTCTCGGCGTGTTTACGACATCGTTACAGGTGATGAGTCCTGGATTTATCAATACGACCCAGAAACCAAGCGCCAGTCGACTGTTTGGGTGTTTCAAAATGAGCCAACGCCTACCAAAGTGAAGCGATCTAGAAGCGGGGGTAAGATTTTGATCGCTAGCTTTTTTAATTTGACTGGCCACTTGGTATCAATTCCCTTACGGGATCAAAGAAGCATTAATGCCGAATGGTATACTACCAAATGTTTGCCAGAAGTTTTCTCTGTTATAAGCAACAAGCGACCAAACACAGGGCTCCGCGGGCTACTGCTCCACCACGACAATGCACCTGCGCACACCGCACTCAAAACGAGGGACTTCCTGGACAGCACGCCAGTCAAACTCCTGGGTCACCCTCCTTACAGCCCTGATCTAGCACCGTGTGACTTCTTTTTATTCCCAAAAATAAAAAATCTGCTCAAAGGGATACAATTTTCGTCGCCGGAAGATGCGCTGGCTGCGTTCGAGCAGGCTGTAAACGAGGTGTCTGCGGCGGACTGGAAAAAGTGTTTTGAAAACTGGTTTAGGCGCATGAATCTTTGTATAGAGGCTGGTGGAAAGTACTTTGAAAAGATTTGATAAAAATATATGTACGTATAGAACAATTTTTTTTAGTTTCGCAAAACTTTCTGAGTGTCCCACGTATTGTTTATCTTGAAAATTTCACGTTGTATTTGATGTTATTTTGTTTTGTTTTTATTTATTTTAAGTAATTTAATGATCTTCGTTGATTGTTTGTTTGGCGCCGACTCATAATTAGTTATTTACATTAGTTTAGTTAGGAAAATAGTAATTAAGACTAAAAGCTTCATTTTATTTTAAGCTTTTCAGTTTCTGTTTTCGTCGGATCAATTTTTTGTTAAAAAGTTTTATTTTTATATATTTTGTGACTAAAATCTAACTCCAGGTCTCCATTATGTTGTAGTGTCTAAAACTACATTTATGTGTGCCCATGTTTCAACAGAATCGGTTAACAGGTAAGAATTCAGTGGGTGAACAAGCACTCATCCCCTATTTTCCTACCTTTAGGGGTGGATTACGATTTTTTCAAATTAAAATGGGACCAGCTTCGAGATATACCCTATCAATTAAAAAAAGAATCATCAACATCGGACCACTCTGTAAAAAGTTATGCGTGGTCAAATAAAAATAAATTAAAAAAGATACGCGTCGAATTGAGAACCTCCTCCTTTTTTCGTCGGTTAAAAAGTGTGCCTTATGTTAGCAGATCAATCATAGTTAGTATCGTTTGAGTATTATTATGGAAGCTCACTGTTGAGTATCTTGTCCCCAGGGGAAAGCCCTGTCGCTCAACTTCTTCCTTACACTCCATCACATAACTAGCTCTTACGATGGTTTTTTCACCATTCATGCAGTGCGTTTGTGGAATTCTTTTCCACAGTTTTTATTGTATCTCTTCAAGAAAACAATAATTAAGGAGCATTTCCTCTCAACGTGAGTTTTATGTATTATATATCTGTATTTATATATATATATATAAAATTATGTATCCATATATTTGTATGTATCTATATATATTTAAGTATATATAAGTATATTATTTATAATATTATTAGCTAGTAATGTGAGCATGTAAATATGTTCGTAAAGTAGGTTTAGTTTCTGTTGTATCGAACACTTGTTTCAGTCCTTTAATAAGACTATCTAAGCTCTCTATCGGTCTAAGGTTTGCTGTTAGAAAACTCATTTCTGAGTTACCTAAGCTCGCTGATGTATTTATTTATTTATATATGCTATATTGTACACCATAAAAAAAGATTACATTGTATATGCATTTGAACTATTGTACAAATGGCGGCCTTACCGCGATCAGCGATTTCTTCCAGCCAACCTTAGGATGAACTGGACAGAAAATAGGGTTGTCAGAGGTGCAAATGTACAAAAACTTTCCTAATGTAACATCAATTTGTACAACCTTATTCTTAGTTTATATTAAACCTCTCAAGGGGTCATTTTACTCATCGTTATGAACAACTTTTATACTGGGATTAACCCTAAAATCACAACAACAAAAAACAGCTGTTCCCCATATTTTGTCGATTTATGTGAACTCAAATGTAGGTATCAGCTGGGTTTTTTTCACAATTTCGGGCTTTGTCCCATAGTAAAAGTTGTTCATGATGATTTGTAAAATGACCCCTTGAGAGGTTTAGTATAAACTAAGAATTAGAATAAATTGAATAATTATACAAAATATTCCGGTACTAATTACTATATTTTTAGTTTCCGGTATGGGCGTTTCTGCCACATCTAAAGTAATTAATACGGGGAAGGTGTTACCCATTTTCACCAATTGTTTTGAAACAAGGACTATATAGGAATAAATGAAAATATCAGTTTATATACGTTTTTGTGTTATGAAAAGTCGTGATATTGCTGTAATTAATGATAATAAATTATTTATAGGTTGTACATAATTAATTAGAAATTGTTTGCACGTTGCATGTGCTAAAATAAGCGATAGCATTTTATGATCACCATATGATTCTTAACACGAGAGGGGCTCGTAGCGAAGCAACGACTGCGCGGATTGTAAGATCTGCAAGGTAAAGTTGCACTTGCCGCGGTCAGTCTGTGGATGGGTGACCATTTCGTTACACATCGAGACCCCTCCGTGCCTCGGAGAGCACGTTAAGCTGTCGGTCCCGGTTGTCATACGAATATCTATGGCAGTCGTTACGGGGTAGTCAGAAGCCTGAAAGTCTGACAACTGGTCTAACCCCTAATGTCAGTATTACCAAGTAACTGGGTTGCGGGAGTCTGATGGCAGTCGCTCCGTGTAAAATACTGATGTTCAGCCGCATCTGGCTAGACTGGAAGCCAACCCCAATATAATTGGGAAAAGGCTCTGAGGATGACGATGATTCAAGTTCGAGGGTAAAAAATAGGTATAATGTATCATTTTGATGGTAAATTTTTTAACGTTTCTATGGTAAGCAGATTCTTCGCAATTTTTCGTGGAATTTGGAGTACTCAGTTGTTTTTGTCGATTGCGTATCTTTCAAGATACTTCCCGGTACATTTCGTCGGCAAAATCCCTTGAACGAATCCTGCTACATTACACGTACCTACGGCTGCCATCAAACACTGAGTGCAAGCTATTTTAGCCACAGAAATAGGAGTGTAGTTAGAACAACTATGTGGGCGGGGTGGGCGCGCCTTAACATTAAACATGAAGCTCATAACCTACAGCTCATAACTTAGGTAATATGTTATGATCAAACGACGCATTTAGTTACTTGCGGAACGTATCGCTGTAAAAAGCTGGGGCTATTATTAGTTTAAAATGCCGTCCTGTGCTGTTATAAGTTGCAAAGCAAGAATCCAAGTACTCAGTACATCAAAAAGGAGGATTTATTTTCACCAATGAGTATTAAATACCTTAATAATTAAGAAATATTGCGAAATTTTGAAAAAATATGTAATAGTCGTTGAAAACGATTCCATAGCAAAATACAATTTAAAAAATATTCATTACGTACGATGTTCCTTGCGGTCGAAGCTGCGATAATTTTAAGGAAGCAATGTATTGTTACGCGAATGACTGTCGTTGGTTCGCTGAATGACATTCCCGTAGTAGACAGGCTACTCAGCATGCATGCGAATATAACATCTATTTCTAATGTAATTGAGTGCATATACCGTACTTTAATTTAAGCGCTCTCTAGCGTCGAGTAGTTGAACTCATTGGTTATTGCCAGGAATAGTTATCTGCTATGCTACCCAGCATGCATGCGAATAAAATATCTATTTCTAATGCCGTTGAGGCCAAAATAGCGTCATTTAAATGAAGCGCCCCCTGGCTTCGAGTAGTTGAACTCACTAGTAGTTGCGTACGATTTGATTAGAATGGAAAAACGTCTTAAGTGATTTTGACATGATCGTTAAAAACAAATTTTAAAAACTCGCATTAAGATTGAATTAAATAAACACTGCACGAGTTTAAGGCCCGATTTGATTTTAAAATTGGGACCCAATCACGTCGCGGTTTTTTGTGTATTGTAATGTACAATTTCAGTTGTAAATGTGTGAGTCTGGCGACACTGGTTCTCGTACTAAGTTATCGTTATGATCATTCTAACTATTCTCCTATTTCTATGATTTTAGCCTAAGTGGTGGTTCACCGGAAAGATTCCTGATTGTACATCATGATAGTTACACTCATAAGAAACCGCATCACTGGAGTTAGGGACAGGGCTCTGGCTCTCAACCTTCTGACTTCTTATTCAAACAACATAATTCAGAGGGCTGATGTTAATCGTAAGAGATCTCCAGGATCTGCGGTTACCATGGGCGTTCTGCAGGGTTCAATTCTAGGTCCTTTTTTGTTTTATTATGTAAGAGATAACAATGAGATTATGTTGTTTGCGGATGAAACGTCACTTGTTAATAATATCAAGCGACAGTTACTTAATTTCGATGAAGTAAACAATCATTATCATCATAATTTTATCCAAAAGACGTCCACTGCTGGACATAGGCCTCCTCCAATGGTGGGGATATGCCATAATCGCCACGCTTGGCAGGCGGGTTGGCAACCGCGATCGCAGTTGGTTGGTTAAATACTCAGAGAACGCTGCTGCCCATCCTCTGGTGAATCCCTTAGTCACCTTTTACGACACCCATGAGAAGACATAGGGTGCAAGTAAACAATGCAATCTCTAAAATTGTCCATTGGTCGATGTAAATAATCTTCTCCTTAACGAGGAAAATACATTTATAAAATTTTCGACGCCTTATGTCACGCAGTTACAGACCACTGTACAACTGAACGGGTTGGAGCTGGACCCTGTTGAGTCAACCATTGTCAAAGATTGATGAGAACTTCCGAACAAACTACGCCTCACCATATTGACTAACTTTATTCAAATGTACTTTACAGCTTTTGTTTCTGCAGTTAGAAACAGCACAATAAGGCATTTTTGCGGGTTTTTGTTACAGTATTAACAGAAAAAAGTCATAAGGCGTACTGATAAAGGCTTTGAAATGCCCTGCACTATGATGCAGATTGTTGACGCGCCCTGCCCGCTTTTCCATTATATCTATTTCTGTGGGCTAGACCGATTGGGATGAAATTTTGTGTGTATATTTCAATGGATTCCTGGATCGTTTGAAAATATAATTGGACCCGGTAGGTGGCGCTGCTGTCGGTATGTCACTGATCTTCTCCTAAACGGCAGGGACAATTATAATGATATGTGGCGCTGCTTTTCCGGGAACGACGACGTCTGCTGGTCCGGTAGTATTATTAATATCAGATTGCTTTAACTTTTCTTTTTGTGATATTACTGAAGTGATGAAGATTACTAACCTTAACCTTAAATACAAAGGTCTTAAAGAGTTGGTGAGAGACTTAAGGAGAATGTAGCTGCCAAGTGGCGTCCCCATCAGAAAAAATATATTACTCCTTGAATACAACATTCATCGAAAATTTGTTTGTAAGAATTGAAGTACAGGTACTGTAGTTTAATCAGAAACTATTAACTCTGTAAAATATAGTTCGCTGTAGTTGTAGATAGAAAATATGCCAAAAGTGGCCGTATTTCTATCTACAACTACTGTTGTTTAATCAGAAACTATTAACTCTGTAAAATATAGTTCGCTGTAGTTGTAGATAGAAAATATGCCAAAAGTGGCCGTTTTTCTATCTACAACTATAGCGAAGTATAATTTACAGAGTAAATAGTTTCTGATTAAACTACAGTACCTATACTTCAATCGGTAAAAACGAATTTTCGATAAATGATGTATTCAGTGAGTATAATAATTGTTTTACTGATGGGGGCGCCCGCGCCATTTGGCTGCTACAAATTCTATGTAGCTTTTATTTACTATACCCGCTGTGCCCCCGATAAACAAAAAAACATATAAGTAAGTAATTTGTAACTATGGACTTTTATCATCATTTTACAACCTTAACATGTTACAAGTCAAAATGGATAATTTATTTAAGTAAAATATTCAAGATAATTATATTAATTCTCATAAAATAATTAGGTCGTAACGAGTACTCTTGTCCTTCAAAGAAACTGCTCGCTCGATACATCGCTGAGCGAATTTGCATCCCAACTGTCACTGACAACCCGATGAAAGTATATGGGGGAGACTGGATGCAGAAGGCAGAGGACCGAGTCATCATCATCATAATTTCAACCGAAAGACGTCCATAGGCCTCCCCCAATTTGGCTGCCATAATCGCTTTGCAGGTGGGTTGACGATCGCAGTTGGTTGAAAAAATACTCAGAGAATGCTGCTGCCCATCCTCTGGTGAACCCTAGAGGATCGAGTGTTGTGGCGCAACTTGGGAGACACCTATGTCCAGTAGTGAACTGCGATAGGCTGAGTTGATGAGTACTCTTGTTAATTTATCCAGCACAATATTGATAAAGAACATTTTAATCTAACCGTAATAAATCCTATTCTAATCAGTAATAATAATTTTATTATTTCTCGTGCAAAGTTGCTATAAAAATAGTTAACTTTAGCACATAGGTATTGTTATACCACGATTTTATAAATCAAATTTTAATACTCAATACTTTATTGCGTTCCATAATGTATACAGGTGGTGGGCTTAAAAATATAGAAACAATTATGGACCCTGTCGGGCACAGCAACATAGTTCAGCAGGAAAAAGAGGCCTTAATAATACAACATGTAACAAAAACTCTGTTGTTCCTTTGAGCTACATTATCAGAATCGATGTTCATACGTAAGGACAACTCAATTGGAAAAACTTCAATAAAAATAATAAAATTAAATATTAAATCATTATTAAAAGTGATTATTACACTTTCAATTTACAATTAATAATGAATTAACAGTAAATTAAATTATTTTTATTGATATAGTCACTGAGTGAGTGAGTTTTGAGTGATATAATCACTTTCAATTCACAATTAATTATGATTTAATAATTATTTTTATTATTTTTAAAGGGTTTTTCCAAATGAGTTGTGTCCTTACGCATGAATATTGATTCCGATAACGTAGCTCACAGGAACAACAGGGTTTTTGTTACATATTGTATTTAATAATTTCATACAAAATAAATATAAATACAACATTTGATTATTTGATACGAAAATTTGGTGATTAGATTATTAAACATAAAAAAATCTATAGATTATTAAATAAAATTAATATTTATCGATGACAGACACATACCTATTCAGTCTTTGATTAGTAAAATTTGGAAATATGGGTGATGTTAGTAGTTCTTAGGTTTTTCTTGTTCTTGCTATAACGTAAGCTAAAAATGTGCTGAGTAGCACAATTTCTAAATTGACATGAAAGTCAATGTTGTAAATGTATTGATCTTATCGCAGTCTCACATAATTTAGATATTGCCACCCATGGTATAAAAATATGCTTCACCAGGCTTGCTTTTTCTCTTCTAGTTTTCTCCGTCTACGCTTCCCGCGATGGCCCAAGGCTACGTCACGATCAGTGTTGCCATTAATTGACATTTTCAATACGATTTAGGAGATTTTTATTCATAATGAATTTAAAATAAATTCCTAACTAGCCTATTAGTTATCTCGTGTTATTCATCTAATTATTTATTATAGGAAACTGGATAAAATTACTAGTCCAAAATTGCTTCTTTGTATAAGTAAGTAAATACATTATAAAATAAAATAAATATTTTTGGGACATTTTACACATCACCATCTAGTCCCAAACTAAGCAGAGCTTGTGCTATAAATACTAGACAATTGATATAATGCTTATATACTTTTAAATAGGTACGTACTTATAATACATAAGAACCAACCAGACCAACACAAACACTGGACCGATCTCTGACATACAAAGAGCATCTCAACAAGGTTTCACAAAAAGTTTCCACACGAAACAACATCTTGCATAATTTATGTGGCACTTCATGGGTAGCATCGGCTGATTGCTTGTGCACCTCTGGCGTCGCGCTCACTTACTCAGCAGCGGAATACTGTGCACCAGTGTGGCTAAATAGCGCACATGCGTACAAAGTAGACACAAAACTTAACGATACAATGCGTTTCATCTCTGGCACCATCAAATCAACTCCAGCGCACTGGCTCCCGGTTCTTTGTCACATTGCTCCTCCACACCTACGTAGAAGCCACGCGCTCCAAAGAGAAGCCGCTAAGATCCATGAGAACCCTAAGTTGGCTATTTTTCACTACCTTGCACACCCTCCACCATACCGACTTAAATCTCGCCATCCACCATACCTAACGGCACGAAATTGTGATGTTGGTAACCCAGTCTGAATAAAGCAGTCGTATCGTAAAGACGTTGGTTTCATTGCGTACTTAACCTATAAAACAGTGGCGACGAGGCAAAGGTTCAAGCCGACATTAGCGTGCGTGGTGTTATTTTTTTTTTTTTTCTTTAGAAATATGAAGATTGGTAAAATATCAGAGTTTGATGTTAACAAGGACGATTGGCGGTTGTATATTGAACGCTTGGAGCAGTATTTCCTAGTGAATGAGGTAAAAAGTGAATTATACGTGCCAACTTTAATAACACTAATGGGGGCGGAAAGCTATGAACTGTTAGTGAATTTGTGTACGCCAAATAAGCCAAAAGATAAAAGTTTTATTCAAATCGTTGATATAATGAGCAAACATTTACAACCCAAGCCCAGTGAGCTGGCTGAGAGGTATAAGTTTCGAAAGAGAATTCAGCAAAGCAGCGAAACTATTGCAGATTATATTGCGATTCTAAAAAAAATGTCCAAGTCATGCGAATTTGCCGGGTGGCTGGAAGAAAGTTTGAGGGACCAGTTAGTATGTGGCATCTGCAGTGAGACAATTCGCCAACGGTTATTCGCTGAACCCAAGTTAGATTTTGCAAGAGCCTATAGTTTAGCGATTAGCTTGGAATCGGCAGAAAAAGATGCGGCGAGCGTAGTCCAAGGACAAGAAAGGTCAAACAGCGGTACGGCAACGGTCGACTGTCAGGCTATAGAGGAAAAAAAATGGCGCAGGAGGCCTGCGAGTGGTGCAACGGCCGAGAGAAGCGAGGCGCGGGACGTGAACGGTGCGGCGCGGGAGGCCGAGCCACGGAGCGCGCGCGTGCCTCGCCAGCGCAGTGCGACCAAGAGGGCGCAGCGGGAGCCGGCGCAACCCGCGCGCCATCAACAATGTCGAGCGTGCGGCGGCTCACACGAAGTGTCAACTTACAAATTCGCACGTTACGTATGCCGTGTTTGCAACAAGACAGGTCATCTTCGGCGGATGTGTCCCAACTTATCGAGCCAATACTGGGTAGAAGCGAAAACGGAGGATAGCATCGTAGGAAGTGAAAGTGATAACAGCGAAGAGGTAATAGACATTAATTTAAATCTGTTAACTTTAAGCCACTGCAAACCGTTTATGATTACGCTAACAGTGAATAATAAAAATCTATGTATGGAATGTGATACTGGCAGTGCAGTATCATGCATTAGTTACAAAATGTATAAAAATCTATTTGGTAATTTAGCAATTCATAGTAGTAACATTGTCTTGCGATATTATACCGGCGAATTGGTGCATCCAGTAGGCATTATAACACCGCAAGTTGTTTATAAGGATAAGGTTAAATACTTGGAATTATATATAATAAAAAATGGAAAAACTGCCTTACTGGGTAGACAATGGATAGTGGAATTAGGTATTCAATTGCCAGTTAACGTAGAATCGGCCTGTGTAAATAAAATATTATCAGAGGAGGAATTCAATTTGGACGTTTTCAGTTCCAGATATTATAATGTGTTTGCGGAAGGGCTTGGCTGTTTCGCCGGGCCGCCGGTGTGCATCCACGTGCGGGATGGGGCACGGCCGGTGTTTATGCGCGCGCGCCCACTGGCATACGCGCTGCGCGAGCCGGTGGAGCGTGCGCTGCAGCAGCACGTGCGGGATGGCATCCTCACCCCTGTCGAGCGCTCCGACTGGGCCACACCGATAGTACCAGTGGTCAAGAAGGACGGTAACATTAGAATTTGTGCGGATTATAAGTTGACACTAAATAAAGTTTTAGAGGTTGACCGTTATCCACTTCCACGTGTTGAGGATTTGTTGGTTCGCTTGCACGGGGGCCAAAGATTCAGTAAAATTGATTTATCACAGGCTTATGCACAATTTTTATTAGATAATTCAAAAAAGTATACCGTTATTAACACGCATAAAGGCTTATTCATGTACAATCGCTTAGTATATGGCCTGTCGTCGAGCCCGGGAGTTTTTCAGCGTCGCTTGGAGGAATTGTTTGCTGATTTACCGCGCGTAGGAGTATTTCTAGATGACGTCATAATCACGGGTTCAACGAAAAGAGAACATTTAGAAAACTTACATAAGGTTTTTCAGCGTTTGGATAGTTATGGTTTAAAGGTTAAAAAAGAGAAATGTGACTTTTTCGCAAAATCTGTTACTTATCTAGGATATGTGATTAGTGAGGATGGAGTGCACACGTGTCCCCAGAAAGTCAAAGCTATACTAGACACACCCGCACCCGTGAACGTAGCAGAGCTGCGATCGTTTATAGGCATGGTAATGTACTACTCAAAATTCATTAAAAATTTAAGTACAATGCTCGCACCGTTATATGAGTTGTTAAAGGCAGGATCGAAATATAATTGGAGTATTAAATGTCACAAGGCATTCGAAAAAGTGAAGGCTGTACTAGCAAGTAGTGATGTTCTGATACACTACTCGCCCGAGTTGCCACTAGTGTTAACGGCAGACGCCAGCAGTGTGGGTGTAGGTGCAGTGCTGTCGCAATTGACGGCAACCGGCGAGCGGCCCGTCGCATATGCCTCGCGTTCACTCACACCGGCCGAGCGGAACTATGCGCAGATTGATAGGGAAGCCTTAGCCATTGTGTACGGGATACGAAAGTATCACCAATATTTGTATGGGAGGAAATTCATTTTAAGAACAGATCATAAACCCTTAACATTTATATTCGGTAGCAAGGTGGGTATTCCAGTCATGTCTGCCTCGCGGTTGCAACGTTGGGCTATTCTTTTATCTGGGTACAATTATGATATTGAGTATGTTTCGTCTAAAAACAATTGCGCCGACGCTTTATCACGGTTACCGTCTAAGGTTGCTAGTAATCGGACGGTTAAGGAAGTAACTTATGTAAATTTTGTAGAAAACTTTTTACCAGTAACTAACTGTGACGTCAGTAAGGCGACCTCTAGGGATGTAACACTTAGTAAAATTAAGATTTATGTAGAATCAGGCTGGCCAAATTTTTGTAGCAATGATGAACTAAAACCATTTTTCGTTAGGCGAAATGAGCTATATATTGAAGGTGGCTGTATTATGTGGGGTTATCGAATGATCATACCTGAGTCTTTAAGAGAGACAGTTTTGAAACAGTTGCACTGTAGTCATATGGGTATAGTTAAGACCAAGAGTTGGGCTAGGAGCTATGTGTGGTGGCCGCGTATAGATGACAATGTTGAGGCGATGTGTCGCGGTTGCGAGACGTGCTCGCTAGAAGCGGATGCGCCGCCTCGCTCGGTACCACAACATTGGCCGTATTTACCCCTACCTTGGTCACGCATACATGTTGATTTTCTGGGACCGTTTAAGGGTAAAACCTATTTAATACTTGTAGATTCGACCTCTAAATGGCTAGAAGCTTTTGAGATGAAACAAACCAATGCGTTAGTGGTTATAAAAGTTCTACGAAGTACTTTTGCTCGGTTCGGTCTGCCTGTGGAACTAGTTTCGGATCAAGGTCCACCATTCACTAGTAAGGAATTTACTGAGTTTTTAAAGCACAATGGAATTAAGCAGTCTTTTTCACCAGTATACCATCCTTCATCTAATGGTGCTGCTGAAAACGCCGTCAAATTATGTAAGCGTGCTATTAAAAAAGCGCATAGGGATAGCGTCGATGTCGACGTCGCGTTGCAAACTTTTCTCTTGACTTATAGAAATACTATACATAGCACTACGGGAGAAACTCCATCCATGTTATTACAAAAACGTATATTACGCTCACGTCTTGATTTATTAAGAAACGACCAGGCTTTACGGGATAAAGTACGCTGTGCACAGGACAGTCAGGTGCAGAACGCTGGTGGCATAAGGCGGAATTTTGTACAAGGCGATACTGTTTGGGCTAGGGGCTATGGTCAACAAGACAAGTGGGTTAAAGGGCTGGTACATAACAGGGAAGGTTCTCGAAGGTACATAGTGGAAGGTGATAGCGGTCAATTTATAAAACGGCATATAGATCAAATGCGTCGTAGACCACGTTTTTCTGATGTTGTCTGTCCTGAAATTGATACCAGTGACTCATTGACGAGTGGGGGTGAGCATGTCATTCCACCGAGGGATGAGGTGGTAGACGGAAGTAGTGGCGACTTGAGCCAACAACAGCCTAGAGAAATGTTTGAACATGTACAGCAGTCTGAAGATGTGGTCGAATCCGTAGCGGGGAAAGATGGCTCAAGAAACGAACCTGCTACACCTTGTTCGCCACCTCCAAAACTTTTAGAATCACGTCCTAAAAGATTGCGTAAACCGCCTGTTAGATATGGTTTCGAGTTTGATTGAGATTGTTAGTAAACCATAATTAAATTATAGTTGTGTGGTGTTAGTTTGTTAAGTAAATTTTATTGTTTGTTATTAAGCTTAAATTTAGTGGTGGAGGTGTGATGTTGGTAACCCAGTCTGAATAAAGCAGTCGTATCGTAAAGACGTTGGTTTCATTGCGTACTTAACCTATAAAACAGAAATCTGTCAGAATTTGACATTATGGAATGTTGGAAGACTGAGTGGGCTAACGCAACGTTTGGTTCGGGCGTGCAAACCATAAACCCCACTGCAAAGTCGCCTGGCTTTGGCTTACCCTGACATTTGTGGTGCCGATTGAACAGACTGAGAACGGGACACGGAAGATGTAATTACCTCAAATACAAGTGGGGATGGAGCAACTCCAGCTTCTGTGAGTGTGGCGAAGAGAACCAGACTGTGTACCATATAATCCAACGATTTCCTTTATTGTAGTACCCAGGCTCTCCAGAGGATCTTTTCACCTTTACACCTGACGCCACCATATGGTTAAAGAATCTCAATTTGTCATTGTGAATAAAATAATATAGATTTATAGATAGCCTATAAAGATGCCATACGATTAAATAAATAAGAAACACCCAGACCAACACAAACACTTATGCTCCTCACACAAATATTTGTGTCCTGTGGGAATCGAACCCACGACCTCGTGATCAGCAGTCTGACCCTCAAACCACTAGACCACAGACGTCGTCTGCGAGCAATGTGCCCCACACACTACAACTTAAGTTTGGCAATATCAGCCAGTATGCCACTCATCATCATCTTAGACCGGTATCACCCACTGCTGGGTATAGGCCTCCTTTATTTTTTGCCAGTTTTCGATCTTGTGTGTCCCTCACCTAGAAGTTTCTTGCGGCTTTGGCGATATCATCACCTCAACGCGCCAGTATGTCACCAGCCAGTATGTTATTGTAACTATGTATATTTGGCTATAATATGGCTGTGTCAGCAACATCAGCATAGGCTGCATCACATTGGGACTCGGGCCTTGTCTAAGGGCGTTGTTGAGGGTAGAATTAGTAAGCCAGGAGAAGGGTGCAACCGGTGTTTAGACCGCAAGGGTTGGAAAAGGTTCGACCACTAGTAAGTGGTGAGCTACTTCCAGCCCAGATAGGTCCCACTATACAAATCCGCTATAGAATACAGAGCGAATCCCACGTCCCCGGCCAAAGATAGAGGATCAGCGTGGTGGTTTCGGTAAGAGTCCGACACTGGTTCCGGCTTTCCCGGCCGGAGTGCATCCATGAGAATTTTCCCATTTAAAAAAGTAAGTTTGATCTGGTGTTCATATTGGTTTGATCTGAGGTGTAGTTTTGTGAAGTATTTGGTGCAGAGTTCTATGACATGATGCAGTGGATGAAGTTTTTCGCACCTGACATTTGTCCAAAATTTTTGCCACTACACAAGTAGTGCCAAATATTTGTTTTCTTTCTGAGGCCGTAGGTCCTCAGTTTAGCCTGAATCGACAGCTTCAACTTGGTTGCAAGGAGATACTTTTGTAAGAGGAATCATCATCATCATCATTTCAGCCGAAAGAAGACACTGTTGGACATAGGCCTATCCCGAAAGGGGGCATATGCCATAATCGTCACGCTTGGCAGGTGGGTTGGCGATCGCAGTTGGTTAAATAAATACTCAGAGAATGCTGCTGCTCATCCTCTCGCGAACCCCTTAGTTGCCTTTTACGACACCCACGAGAAGAGATGGTGAGAGGAATGCTGGTAATTATTTATCTCCATAGCATATTCATTACATGCCGTAGAATAGAAATTTAATACCCTGACAAAAATATGCCTTTTTAGTGGGCGTTTTTTAATGCTTGGTTTGGGAATAAGGAATAATACATTTTTGATAAATTACATTTTATTATTAAAATGAATATGTTTAATAGGTAAAGATTGTGCGATGGGTGAGGTAGTTGCATGGAACAGTTGTTTTGTTCACGATTTCTGAGTTGGGCCCATAATAAAAGTTTTTTCAATTTCCTTGTATTTGTATACAGATTTTTTCAACGAATTATATTTGCCACTTTGTATGAAATAATGATTTTTAGTTTCTGTACATTCGAAAATACTTTATAAAACTAGAACATTATAAGTAACAGAAAACAGAAATTCATCTTCAATAATCTTTTCTCCCACTTGCTCGGAAATTGGTTCAATATTAAAAAAAAAAATACATCAACAGGCTCTTTTCCGTACGCAACGAAATAACGGGCCAGTAATATCCAACACGCCAATAATAAAAATTGCTGGACAGTTAGAATTTTTTTTCAACACACTTGCTCGTAAAGTGGCTCTTATTGCACCGCTTTTAGGTTCATAATGTAGCTTATAACGCACGCGTGCTTTTTACATTATATTATTGCACTAGTGCTTTTTACTTTACAGTTTATTTTTAAATCGCAGCAAAGAGATTTTATGCCTAAACAAAATTAAAAAAAAATATAATAAAACAAGGTTTAACCGGATTAAATCGCGTATATTATTTAAATTGGTTTCCCTGACGTTTCGAAAGCTTTGCAGCATTTCGTGGTCGCATGTGTAGTGATCGCGAAAACCTAAGAAGTTAAAAAAAAATTTGAATAAATCAACTGTATTAATAAAAATATGATAAATAAATATTTCATTTCATCAAATTGTTTATTTATGTCAACAAATTAACATTAATTTGTGTTATAAATAAATTTTTTTTTTTTTTTGAGACATTTTACACATCACCATCTAGTCCCAAACTAAGCAGAGCTTGTACTATGGATAAAATACAATGAATATAATACTTAAATACTTTTTTTTTGTAAATACATACTTATAATACATAAGAAACACCCAGACCAAAAAGATAAATAAACTATTTATCATATTTTTAATATGTTGCTGTTTGGCGGTTTCCTTCGACCACCTGCGCGTGCATAGCTGTATGTCACCGTGCGATTACAGTAATCCGTGGGCTATTTTTCACAAATTCATTATTTGTCTAAAATTTGTGTATGTTTTTTCCTCGCAAGTGTGTTGAAAAACGTCGTATGACACGCGTGAGCATTGACTATTATACTCTCGGCTCCATTACGCCCTCGCCTACGGCTCGGGCTGCAATCCAGCCTCGAGTACGAGTATAATAGTCAACTTAGCTCACTTGTATCATACTTAATGTACCATTAATTATGCTACCGAGGTTTTTAAGTACACACTTACATTAATTCGGTGTTTTTAGGTACAAAAAATGTATAATTATAAAGGCTTTTTTTTCAAAACATTGAAAATAGAACAAGAACCGCGCGTGGATGAATTGGCGCGAATGAAATTTAGATACTGTTGAATTAAGTCTCTGTCGAAATAGCAATTTACGGCCTCGTTTAGTTAAAAAGGACTCGGCTAGCGCCTCGTCCATTTATAATCACTTCGGGGGTAGAAGTTTTTAAACTTTCGCGAATTCCACACTTTGGGAGTACTCGGCTTCGCCTCGTACTTCCAATATTACTCGGCCGTCAATTGCGTCATTTCCTCGACAGTAATGTACTATTAACACAGATTAAATACTAATAATCTGTGACTATTAATATAATGATCTGTAATTATAGGTTTTAATGCCTATTCTTCTCAGCCTGTCATAGAGGTTGTGTCTTTCCTTTTTACTTAGTGGCATCTGAGGTGGTAATGTAGGTCCCATATTTATTCCAGTCATCAATGACATGATTTCCTTTTGGGCTGCAAGTTTTTTACCTGGTAGACATAGAAAAGTTATTAAAAAATAGTAGAAAATAAAAGTGAAATAGAAAGTAGCTCGGCTGATGCTCGCGTCATGCTCGTGAACGGGTTCCGTCTGTCGGGACAGGTGAACATACATAGGTACTATCAACTCTTTTTACGTTTATTTATAAAGGCAATATTCTCGCTTTTAAACTCTTGTTTATTTCTGATATTAACCTACATTATACTAATGAATTTGATGTAATAAACAATAACCTATTTTAAAAAGAGTATATCCATGGAGTTTCTTGCCGGTTCTTCTCCATAGGACCCACAATTTAGAACCGGGCAACTAGAGCCTGACGTTTCAAAAGTGCCTGTAATTAGGTTTGTTTGAAATAAAAAAAACATTTGAATTTGAAATTTGAAAAAAATTGCATCGTGGCTTCTCGCATGGAGTTGACAAGTACGAGTCAGACTCGCGCATTAAGGGTTCCATAGCATATTGTATTATTTTTAGTATTTGCCATGAAAGAGTGCCATAGTAACATATCAACTGGCTACCTTATACCTGATACGGTTAAGGTGCTGCATTGAATTTGCAACCGTCCCTTTCTAACATACGGCAAATTGCGCGTGTGAGAACAGAGCGGAATCGCACTGTTTTGGGGTTTTTTTACATTTTTGCAAATAACTCAGCGAATAAAAATTTATATAAAAATCAGTTACACCAGAATTTAGATATGTACAAGATATATCTGATTCACAAAAAACAATAGTAAAAACTATTGGAATTTCTAAATGCAATGCGAAATAGTGCCAAAACAGACCTTACTTTGGAAAATAAACCTATCCAGCTAATTTCATTAAATCGTGTTTTCCCTATATCAAAATCTAGTAAATATAATGAAAAATCTTAAATATGAAAATTAGATCAACGTCGTATCCACAAATGCAAATATTTTGATTCTAAAGTCCCTATTTTTCCCAATGCCGCCCCTTAAGAGGGTTTCACAGCCATCTTGATCTGATTTTATCACTTATTTAAAGATTCAAGAAATTTTAGGTGAAATTGAAAAATGTAGTCTATAAACATCCTTCAGGGTAACATTACGAATATTTGAAACATATTTTCGTCTGAGGAGGAAAGAGAAAAATATATGTCTTTGTTCCATATTATATTTCTTACCATCTTCAGTGATGACATCTGTCAGTTCAAGTAATTCTTTGTATTCTGCCTGTGACTCTGTTCGGTTGCCTCCCTGGCCGTCCTTCACGATAAGAATCATCAGACTAGCGGCATAGTTGATTTCTACCATTATGAAGCTGTTGAATCCCGTGAGGATGGCTGACTCCAAGAACAACTAAAAATCAAGTAGAAATTGAATCAATATATCAATCAAAACAATGATAGCCAGCCCATTACTGTCCCACTTCTGGGCACGGGCCTCTTCTCAGAATGAGAAGAATTCAGGCCTGAGTCCACCACTCTGGACTGCAGTGGGTTGGTGAACTACACAAACCATCAAGACTTTTATGGAGCACTCTCAGGTGTGCAGGTTTCATCATGAGCGGGACACCCAAAATCCCGCTTTTTCATCTAAGTAGGTATAGCCAATTTTGCGCGGTAGGTCAGCGAAGGTGCACGAAGTGAGCGGGTGACTGCGGATTGTCACCACTGTTATGCATTTTTCTACGTCCCAAATTTTTCGTCTAAGGACCCGCTTTTTTTATTTAAATCTCGATATTTGGGAGTGTTGGAGTGTACCTGCGTGTTCGAATCAGAAATGAGGAGATTCGCAGGAGAACGAATGTAACCGACATAGCCCGAAGAATTACCAAACTTAAGTGGCAGTGGGCCCCCACTTTGCTCGCAGAACGGATGACCGACAGGGCCATAAAGTTCTGGAGTGGTGACCGCGTACTGGAAGAGGCAGCGTGGGAAGGCCCCCTACAAGGTGGACTGACGACCTGGTGAAGGTTGCAGGAATCCGCTGGATGCGGAAGGCGCAGGACCGGTCGTTGTGGCGATGCTTGGGGGAGGCCTATGTCCAGCAGTGGACGTCTTTCGGCTAAAATCATGATGATGATGATTTGGAAAAACGGACCTAGCAACCTGGGTCTGATGGCAGTCGCTCCATTTAAAATACTGATTATCAAGCCGCATTTGCTCCTTCCTTCCTTCATCTGCTGAGGGGTTGTTTACCGATTCGGTTTGTTATCTCTTTTTCTCTTGTTACGTGACATTTGTGAGTATTTTTTTCTTGATATGGAAAGTAGGTAAGTAATGCTCACGGAATCGGCAATAAAAATCCTTTGGTTTCCAGTCGTTTTGTTTTGTAGTCTCAGTGCAGTTTCGTAATTTCCTGTTTTCACTCCTACGAAATTCAAAATCCGTGATGTTGCTAGTTCGAAGAAGTCTTCCATATCCACTGGACAACAAAGATGTATGATTTTTATGGATTAAATTAAAAGGAAGGATTGATTCTGGGTGCTATAGAGTTACAAAATTACGTAGGTAATTTTACCCAGTAAAATACTGGTATTTCACCGTCATAACAACAACATAACACAACATAACATAAGATCACGCCTGTATTTCCCCGAAGGGGTAGGCAGAAGTGTAATAGTACACCCACATTTCGCCAGTTATGTTATAGTCCCATGTAATAGGGGGCGAGCCTATTGCCATTGACCGGGCACAAATCCAGACTCCAGGCTGCTACTGAGAATTTCCTATTGAAAAAACCCAACAACATTACACAGTATTTCACCGTCATTATATAAATTGACTGCCTCGTTGGTCTAGTGGTTGCAAGCGCGACTGCTGAGCGTGAGGTCCTGGGTTCAATTCCCGGGTCGGGCAAAGTGTTATTGGGTTGTTTTATTAGGAAATTCTCAGTAGCAGCCCGGAGTCTGGATTTGTGCCCGGTTAATGGCAATAGGCTCGCCCCCTATTACATGGGACTTACAACATAACTGGCGAAATGTGGGTGTACTATACACCTCTGCCTTCCCCTTCGGGGAAATACAGGCGTGATGTTATTTTATGTTATATAAATTACAGTAAAATTATCGATGCTAGCCATTTTTATTTAAAAATTGTCTAGTACCCATAGTTTGGGACAAGATGGTGCTGTTTAAAAATGTCCTAAAATATTTATTTATTATTTATTATTATTGATACAAAAATCGATTCAGTCAGGGAATAAGGTTATCCAGACGAGATCCAATACATACAAAATAACTTGAAGAGTAAATAATAAGCAGTACTAAAAACACAGTGTTGAAAAAAAAAACTTCAGATAATAACTTCTTAGGTTTTCGCGATCACTACACATTATAATAAAACAAAGTTTAACCGGATTAAATCGCGTATATTATTAAAATTGGTTTTACTGAGGTTTCGAAAGCTTTGCAGCATTTCGTAAGATGACAATCGTCTTTACAGATATTTCTAAAAAAATATTTTAATCTACCTTACAATATTATTAATCAAAATCGCTTCGATGCACGCAGTAATCACTCACAATATCATTACCTTTTACAGTGTTGCATGATGTTTGGGACTTGATTATTGAAAAGAACAGAAACAGAAAAAATTGTGGTAGTTGAAAAAGAAAGAAACATTTATTTGACACAAAGCACATAGATACACAGACACAATTCAACAGGAACACAATTAAATATACAAACAACGGATCATCGATGCTGTGTGTCTAGTTGCCAACCATCTTCTCTATTAAAATTAGGATGTTTTTTAATTTCAAAAAACTTCAGATTTACCATTAACACAGGTGTACGCTGGAAAGTCGTAATACAACAAGGGTGTGTTGGGCGCAGCTGTGGCGATGAACTGCAAGTAGTAGACCAGCTCTTTAGCAGTCTTAGGCTTGTAGAACAAATCTGACATACACAGGATGGCATTCACACCGACTTCATCTGCATACCTGGCCTAGAAACCGCATAAGAAATGATGTTATGTTATCGATAATTTTTTTGTTAGGAAGGAATTTAATGTCATAGATGGGGAAAAACAGTGTGGTACCTACACTAAGGTAATTGTTTTTTCTTCGAGCGTCAAATTGGAAGTTTATGGTTTTGGTTTTAGTTTTTAACTTTCATTTTATTTAAATTATTTTGGGGTTCATCATTCATCATCATTTCAGCCGAAAGACGTCCACTGCTGGACATAGGCCTCCCCCAAGCATCGCCACAACGACCGGTCCTGTGCCTTCCGCATCCAGCGGATTCCCGCGACCTTCACCAGGTCGTCGGTCCACCTTGTGGGGGGCCTTCCCACGCTGCGCCTTCCAGTACGCGGTCGCCACTCCAGAACTTTACTGCCCCATCGGCCATCCGTTCTGCGAGCAATGTGCCCCGCCCACTGCCACTTAAGTTTGGCAATTCTTCGGGCTATGTCGGTTACTTTCGTTCTCCTGCGAATCTCCTCATTTCTGATTCGATCACGTAGGGACACTCCAAGCATAGCCCTCTCCATTGCCCTTTGAGTGACTTTGAGCCTTCTTATCAGGCCCATTGTGAGCGACCACGTTTCGGTACCGTAAGTAATTACTGGCAACACACACTGGTCAAAGACTTTCGTCTTGAGACACTGCGGTATTTTGGACGAGAAGATATTGCGTAGCTTCCCGAACGCTGCCCAACCGAGTCGGATTCGACGATTGACCTCTTTCTCGAAGTTGGACTTACCTAGCTGGAAGGTTTGTCCTAGGTATACATAATCGTCAACAACTTCGAGTGTAGATTCTCCGATGTTTACGGGAATGGGTGCTATATGGGAATTCGACATAACCTTTGTCTTGTCCATATTCATTTTAAGACCCACTCTATCAGAAGCTCTACTGAGGTCATCAAGCATTGTACCGAGGTCCTCCATGGTCTCAGCCATGACTACTATGTCGTCGGCAAACCACAGGTGAGTGATGTACTCGCCGTTTATGTTAATGCCTAGCCCCTTCCAGTCCAGAACCTTGAAGACATCCTCCAATGCAGCAGTGAACAGTTTCGGAGATATCACATCTCCCTGTCTCACATCTCGCTGCAGAAGGATAGGTTTCGAGGCTTGGTCCTGTAATCGGACTGACATAGTGGCGTTTTCATACAAAGACTTTAACACTTCGATGTACCGATAGTCAATCTGGCACCGTTGAAGAGACTGTAGTACCGCCCAAGTCTCGATCGAATCGATGGCTTTCTCGTAGTCCACAAACGCTAAACAAAGAGGCAAGTTATACTCTTCGGTCTTCTGTATAACCTGCCGCAGCGTATGTATGTGGTCTACGGTGCTAAAGCCTTTTCGGAAACCGGCTTGTTCGGGAGGCTGGAAGTCGTCAAACCTGCGCGAAAGACGGTTCGTAATGACTCTCGAAAACAGCTTGTAGACATGGCTCAGAAGTGAGATGGGCCTATAATTCTTCAGTAGAGCATTATCGCCCTTTTTGAAGAAGAGTACCACCACACCTCTGCTCCATGCCTGTGGCGTTCTTCCCTCGAGAATGACGGAATCAAACAGCTTCTGAAGGGCCTTAAGGATCGGTTTTCCACCCGCCTTCAGGAGTTCGGCCGTAATTCCGTCATCACCCGGTGCCTTGTTGTTTTTGAGCTGCTTCAGAGCCATCCTAATCTCGTACAGGCTGACGTCCGGGATATCTTCGGTATAGTGTCGGGTCAATCGAGCTCTTGGGTCATGAGCCCGATTTACAGCGGGTGTCCGGGTGGACGTGTATAACTGTCCATAGAACTTCTCTATTTAAATTTTCTAAATTTTGGGGTTAGGCACGTAGTAACTATTATCTAATCTGCGGTTAGGCATCGTTGTTCGAAAGGCGTTTTTGGGACTTTAATTTTTTATGGTGTTTATGATTTTTTTATTATGTAGGTATGTCAGCGACAACACTGTCGCTGAGGTATGTATACCTACCTAATAGGTTATCAATATATTTTTGGAAAGTACTCATTAAGACCTTTCATTGGATACCAAAAACGATATTTAAATCTTGATTTTTTTGTTAGCACTTTATGAGCCGCCATGTTGGATTTTATGTGACGTCATATAGCCTATAACCAGCGGAAGAGGACGACACTACCAACGATACCTCATTTGTCATGATACGATGAGTAGTTTGGGATATCTGAGGGATCAGATGAACATACACACACATAGGCATGTATTACAGAACGATACTCAAGCGTTGATCTCTGTTTAAAACTAGTTTTGAGTTGAGCATTGATTTTAGAACGTTCGTCAAGCAAAGAATTATTGATCACAGTTCAGCTGAGTCACAGATAATATAATACTATAGTTTAGTTTTATTTTATACTTTGAGCAGAGATTTGATCTGTAATCACTCTAATGTGGTCCAGACCACGCTTGAGTAAAGATTTCTATTCTATGTCAGGTCAAATTCGTGTGTTATGTTATTGAATTAAAGTTTATAATACAATACAATACAATACAAATACTCTTTATTGTACACAAAAGGGGGAGGCCTATGTCCAGCAGTGGACGTTTTTAGGCTGAAATGATGATGATGATGATGATGTACACAAAAGAAGATAGCAACATACGTGGGACACTCAGAAAGTTTTGCGAAACTAAAAAAAATTGTTCTATACGTACATATATTTTTATCAAATCTTTTCAAAGTACTTTCCACCAGCCTCTATACAAAGATTCATGCGCCTAAACCAGTTTTCAAAACACTTTTTCCAGTCCGCCGCAGACACCTCGTTTACAGCCTGCTCGAACGCAGCCAGCGCATCTTCCGGCGACGAAAATTGTATCCCTTTGAGCTGATTTTTTATTTTTGGGAATAAAAAGAAGTCACACCGTGCTAGATCAGGGCTGTAAGGAGGGTGACCCAGGAGTTTGACTGGCGTGCTGTCCAGGAAGTCCCTCGTTTTGAGTGCGGTGTGCGCAGGTGCATTGTCGTGGTGGAGTAGTAGCCCGCGGAGCCCTGTGTTTGGTCGCTTGTTGCTTATAACAGAGAAAACTTCTGGCAAACATTTGGTAGTATACCATTCGGCATTAATGCTTCTTTGATCCCGTAAGGGAATTGATACCAAGTGGCCAGTCAAATTAAAAAAGCTAGCGATCAATATCTTACCCCCGCTTCTAGATCGCTTCACTTTGGTAGGCGTTGGCTCATTTTGAAACACCCAAACAGTCGACTGGCGCTTGGTTTCTGGGTCGTATTGATAAATCCAGGACTCATCACCTGTAACGATGTCGTAAACACGCCGAGACGAGCCTGCTTCAAATTTGTTAAGCATATCACGGCACCATTCCACCCGGGCCTGCTTCTGAGCATCGGTGAGGTTGTGCGGCACCCAGCGTGATACTATCCTCCTCACGCGAAGATGGCTGTGTAGAATCTCGTGAACGCTTCCCGATCCAATCTTCAATATGTGTTGAATCTCCTGATATGTAATTCGCCTATTGTCTTGGATTAAATTTTTCACTGCTAGCACGTTTTCTTCGGTAACAGCCGTCAAAGGGCGACCGCTTCTTTCGTCATCCCCCAAAGTTGGTCGACCGCGCTTGAATTCGTTATACCAACGATACACGGTTGCCTTGGAAGGGCCTTCATCCATGAATGCCATTTGAAGTCTATCGTACGATTCATCCGGTTTCAGGCGACACTTGAAATCGTATAAAATCATAGCTCTAAAATGTTCCCGGCGCAGATCCATATTTCAGTGAGACACAATACTTTGAATTAACTCGCAAAAAATGTGGAGGGAAATTTTGAAATTGGAACTTACTTATTTTTACTTATAAATAATCATATTTTCGAAAAACATTATAACTGGCCAGTCTCCCATATATAAAAACTTTTTTTCGCAATACTTTCTGAGGGGCCTGGTATATGACTTATATAGAACACATGTACAATGGTCGGTCTTATCGCTCAAGGCGATTTCTTCCAGACAACCTTAGGATGGACAATATGGGCAAGTAAAGAGAGGGGTAGTACGCAGTATCTTAACTATTATAAAATTGTAAACGTCTGTTTGTTTGTTTGTTCCAGCATCACGCTAAAACTACTGGACCGATTTTGATGATTTTTTTTTTGTTTGAAAGCTGATGATCTGACTTAAAAACTGGTATGGGTTTTGAGAAAGAAAGAAAGAAAAAAAGAAAAAAATTTATTCGTGGGTTGCGTACTCACCCGACAGATCGAAGCTTCATGCGTTTGCACGAGCGAATAGTAATGTACGATGGAGTGGAGTGGAGTGGAGTGGACAGGGGATGGGACTGGGGATGGGACTGGGGACGGGACAGGGGACGGGACTGGGGACGGGACAGTGGACGGGACAGGGGACGGAACATGGGACGGGAAATGGGACGGGGCATGAGACGGGACATGGGACAGGACAGTGGGACGGCACATGGGACTGGACATAGGATGGGACATGGGACAGGACATGGGCCATGGGATGGGACGATTGTGATATAAAGGGACAGTGGGACAGTGGGATGGTGGGACAGTAGGACAGTGTCAGTGGGACGGTGGGACAGTGGGGCAGTGGGGCAGTGGGGTAGAGGGGCAGCGGGGCAGCAGGGCAGTGGGCCAGTGGGGCAGTGGGATAGTGGGGCAGTGGGGTAGCTGGGCAGCAGGGCAGTGGGGCAGTTGGGTTGTGGGGCAGCGAGGCAGCGGGACTGGGGCAGCGGGGCAGCGGGGCGGCGAAGCGGGGCAGTGGGTTACTGGGCCAGCGGGGCAGCGGGATGTGGGGCAGCTGGGCAGAGGGGCAGCGGGGCAGTGGGGTAGCGGGGCAGTAGGTGAGTGGGGCAGCGGGGCAGTGGGGCAGTGGGGTAGCGGGGCAGTGGGTTACCGGGGCAGCGGGGCAGTGTGGCGGTGCGATAGTGGGGCAGCGGGGCAGTGGGGCAGCGGGGCAGCGGGGCAGTGAGGAAGCGGGGCTGCGGGGCAATGGGACAGGTGGGCAGCGGGGCAGTGAGTAAGCGGGGCAGGCTGTGGGTCAGCTGTGCAGTGGGGTAGCGGGGCAGCGGGGCAGTGAAATAGTGGGGCGGCGGGGCAGCGGGTCAGTGGGTTACCGGGGCTGTGGGGCAGTGGGATAATGGGGCAGCGGGGCAGTGGGGCATCGGGGCAGTGGGGAAGCGGGGCAGTGGGGCAGCGGGACAGGCTGTGGGGCAGTGGGGAAGCAGGGCAGCGAAGCAGTGGGATAGTGGGGCAGCGGGGCAGCGGGGCCGTGGGTTAGCGGGGCAGTGGTATATCGGGGCAGTGGGGGGCAGCGGGGCAGGCAGTGGGGCAGTGGGATTTAGGGGAGTGGGATAGTGGGGCATCGGGGCAGCGACGCAGTGCGGCAGCGGGGCAGCTGAGCAGTGGGGCAGCGCGTCAGTGGGGCAGAGGGGCAGCAGGTCAGTGTGGCAGCGGGTTACCGGGGCAGCGGGGCAGTGGGGCAGTGCGATAATGGGGAAGCGGGGCAGTGGGGCAGCAGGGCAAAGGGGCAGCGCGGCAGTGGGGCAGCGGGGCAATGTGGATGCGGGGCTGGCTGTGGGGCAGTGGCATAGTGGGGCAGCGGGGCAGTGGGGTAGCGGGGCAGCGGGGCAGTGGGATAGTAGGGCAGCGGGGCAGTGGGGAAGCGGGGCCGTGGGGTAGCGGGGCAGAGTGGCAGTGGGGCAGCGGGGCAGTGGGTTACCGGGGCCGTGGGATTGTTGGGCAGCGGGGCAGTGGGACTGTGGGGCAGCGAGGCATAGGGGAAGTGGGGCAGCGTGGCAGGCTGTGGGGCAGTGGGGCAGCGGGGCAGCGGGGCAGTGGGACAGTGGGGCAGTGGGGCAGTGGGATAGCGGGACAGTGGGGTAGCGGGGCAGCGGGGGGCAGCGGGGCATGCAGTGGGGCAGTGGGATAGTGGGGCAGCGGGGCAGTAGGGCAGCGGGGCAGCTGGGCAGCGGGTCAGTGGGGCGGTCGGGCAGTGGGGCGGTGGGGTAGCGGGGCAGCGGGGCGGCGGTGCAATGGGGCAGCGGGGCAGCTGGGCAGTCGGGCAGTGGGGCAGCGGGGCTATGGGGCAGCGGGGCAGTGGGGCAGCGGGGCAATGGAGCAGCAGTGCAGCGGGGTAGTGTGGCAGCGGGGCAGTGGGGCAGTGGGGTAGCAGTGCAGTGGGGCAGCGGGGCAGCTGGGCAGTCGGGCAGTTGGGCAGCGGGGCAGCAGGGCTGTGGAGCAGCGGGGCAGCGGGGCAGTGGGGCAGTGGGATAGTGGGGCAGCGGGGCAGTGGGGCAGCGGAGCAGCGGGGCTGTGGGGCAGCGGGGCAGCGGGGCAGTGGGGCAGCGGGGCAGCGGGACAGCGGGACTGTGGGACAGTGGACTGGACTGACTTGGGTTAGCAGAATTTAACGCGAGCGGAGCCGCGGGTAAAAGCTAGTAATAAATAACGGTAAATATACGCAGTGGTATAATTACCGTTCTGGAATAAGACCGATACTCAAGTAACGAATCTATCCTTAAGTAGTGATCAGGTGATTGGAGTTTAAACTGTACTTGAGGAAGCTTCTATAATATGGGCCTTTAGTCTCCTAAAATCATAACCCTCCTTTTGCCGTAGTCGGGTAAAAAGACTGCGCATGCAAAACAATTAAGCATATTGGGTAGTTTTTTATTTTACTTATTTTAAAATTGTTTTTGTTTCACCTGCCTGAACTCTATTATACAACTTGTACAGTCAAACGCATCATCAAGTCAGCCTATCGCAGTCCACTGCTGGACATAGGCCTCTCCCAAATTGCGCCACAACGCTCGGTCCTCTGCCAAACGCATATCGATGGTCAAATAACCAGTTTAAGCAAAGCTTGTCTTGTATGTAACTGACATACTAAGCCAGCTCCGCTTATAATGGTTATTTTACCATTGATATGCGACTAACTGTACTGCTAAGAATTAGACATGGGGAGTTCGCGAACGAAACACAAAAATAAACTAGTTCACTTGCTATGAATCAATCTATCTCTCGTTCACCCGCTTCAAATCGTATCAGTGTATCCGAATGTATCTTCGTATCACGGGTCATGTATGCAATAAAAACTTTCAAAACAATGTACTCTACTAATTTCATAAGAAACAATGAATTAAGCTTTTTTACCCGACTGCGCCAGAAGGAGGGTTATGTTTTTCGAGTGTATGTATGTATGTATGTATGTATATATATTTCTTTGGCACGCTCTGGTGCCTAAACGACTTGATGGATCTTAGCTTGAGAGGTGTCGTTGGATTTGTCTTAATTGTGAGAGTGACACTGGGTATATCAAAATTATATAAATCAAAATGGCCGCTTTTTGGAGCCATTTTATGTGACTTAAAAATTTTTTTTGCTCAAAACCTATCGAGTGGGGTATCAAAATAAAGGGTTTTATAAATGGTTTACGAAAATATATACAACTTATATGTTTAAATGTAATTTGGAATGAGAAATGCTAAAAAACAACAAAATATTCAACGTTAAAAATTAATTTGACTTTAAAAAAAAAAAAATTAATAGTATGATAAATAAAACATGACAAAACTGTTTGTTATGTTGAAAAAATGTTTTTGGTCATGAATTACATAATAGTTCATAGGTAGCCTCCGCCTGCGTGTTGATAAGTCTTGTTTATATCTTTTCTGTTATTTTTAGACGCAGTCGGGTTTTTTTGTTTTTGTTAATTAATTTTTTTATTTGTTATAATAAACTACATAAATAAGTTAGAGAAACATGAACTAACTAATATTTATGATACGTTTAATCTTTTCATGAATTTAATTTATAGTAATAAAATAATTAATTAGTTATCCATTGGGATAAGAAGATAAGTGAACTGTGAAACTGAGCTAAATCAACAGCAGATCGAGAATTACCTCTAACCTACTGAACGAAATGAACTACAATCACATGAGACTTTCCATCTTCATGTCTCAGTTTGGCGAGCCGACTTGCGGTACCATTTAGGCAACAGCCTAGGTGGTATTGAAGTTGTCATGGGCAAAGGTAACCGCTTAACATCAGGTGGGCCTTTAGCTCGTTTCGCCATCCTACACTATAAAAAAAAAAAAAAAAAAAAAAAACTACTTACAAATGAGTGATACGTATCTTTTGATCGAAAAGATACATAACTCTCTTTTCAGTTCAGTGATACATTTATCGCATGTCTACTAAGAATGTCTGAGATTGTGTAACACTCACCAACTCTAACGCATCTGGCAAAGGGCCACCATTTACTAGTACCATGACGCAAAGGCCGAGCTGCCTGGCTATCTTCACCCAAGCGTCTATCAGATTCTTCTTATCGTACACACTCAGAGCTAGGCCCTCTCCCGTTGGTCCAGCCACTGCAAACAACACAGATGCATTGATGTAGCCAGGTAGGGGCATGGGGGCGGGCGCCCCCATAGGCTCCTAGGGGGGGAGGGGGGCTAGGAGCCTATGGGCCCACCCCGGAATAAAACTGAATCATGCATAAATGCGTGTAAATAATAAAATAAACCATTGCCGTGTGGTATCCGGCAAAAAATAAAAAGAATAGACCACCCCCCCTCTACCCATGGGTGTCGTAAAAGGCGACTAAGGGTTGAAATCAGAAGGATGGGCAGCAGCGTCCTTCTGTGCACTCACATCCTGCAACACCACCCACTGCGGTCACCAACCCGCCTGCCCAGCGTGGTGACTATGGGCATACATCCCAATGCACGCAAAACCAAAAAAAACGGCCCCCAGTTCCCGGTGGTCCCTCTATTCCCGACTACGGTAGCGGTCGTGGTAACGGTGGGACGGGGGGTGCGAAGAATCCCCGGGTTACGGCAGGCTACCAAAACCGACGACTCTATCTGGTAGCGTATAATGGACAAACGTTGAGACTGGACCATCACCTCGCCGAGCTTGAAGTAGAGTTAAGTCATATAAAATGGCATATACTGGGGTTATCCGAAGTCCGTAGAGAGGGGGAGGACACGATAACCCTGGAGTCAGGACACTTACTCTACTTCCGCGAAGGTGATCAGCTCTCCCAAGGTGGTGTTGGTTTTCTTGTCAATAAGGCCCTCGTGAACAGCGTTGTGGAAATCTGTAGTGTGTCGACACGGGTAGCGTACCTTGTAGTAAAGCTAAATGATAGGTACAAGCTGAAAATAGTGCAGGTATATGCGCCGACCTCGACACACTTTGACGATATAGCCGAAGCGATGTACGAAGACATAGCTAAGGCTATGAATAGTACCGCTAAGGCTCACTACAACGTTGTTATGGGGGACTTCAACGCTAAAGTGGGAGTACAAGAACGCGGCGAATCGAAAATCGGACCTTACGGTTTGGGGCGCAGAAACCACAGGGGCCAAATGTTGGTCAACTTCTTGGAGTCCCAGGGGCTCTTCTTAATGAACTCCTTCTTTAAGAAGAAGCCCCAAAGAAGATGGACCTGGAAAAGCCCCGATAAGGTGACAAGGAACGAGATAGACTTTATCATGACGGATAAGAAGCACATATTTAGAGATGTCTCTGATCACCGACTTATCCGAGGCACTCTAAATATCAATTTTAGAGCTGAAAGAACGCGCATGATTAAGTCTACTCTCCGACCTTCGCCGCTCCAAACCAGTTTGGGCTCCGAAAGGTTCCAAGCGGAACTTCAAAATCGATTCGACTCGCTGGAAACCACTGGCAATATTGAGAAGAAAACCAACACCATAGTCAAAACATTGCAGGAACTGTCTCGAAAATTCTTCACGCCGCAGCGTGGAAGCAAGATGCCCAAGCTTTTGACTGAGACTCTCGATCTGATGAGGAAAATACGAGAAATGTCAGCCGCGCATTCGTTTTCATCAGATAATAGGTCCTTAAACCTACAGATTAGGAAGCTGATGCGACGTGACCTCCACCGCTCCAACACCCGCGCCGTTGAGGCTGCGATTGAGCAAAATAGGGGTCGAAAGTTTTCGCTCAGCAGCTAGGGAGGACCCATCTGATGAAACTGAAAGCCGCGGATGTCAAAATTGTCACCTCTAAGATCGAGATGCTTGATGAGGTCGAAAACTTCTATAGGCATTTGTATTCCACGAAAACGGCGAGACCAGCGGTTCCTAGCAATGACGACAAAAGAGCCCAGCTCACGCGCCATTACACCGAGGATCTTCCGGACGTTGACCAGGGCGAGATTGGGGCGGCCCTCGAGCAGCTTAAGAACAACAAAGCTCCGGGCGATGACGGCATTACTACTGAACTCCTAAAAGCAGGCGGGGCTTCGGTCCTGAAGGAGCTACAGAGTCTGTTTAATTCCGTCATCCAACAAGGCTCTACACCGGAGGCATGGAGCGGGAGTGCGGTGGTACTGTTCTTCAAAAAAGGGGATAAAACCCTTCTGAAGAACTACAGACCCATGTCACTCCTGAGTCATGTGTACAAGCTGTTCTCGAGGGTCATCACGAATCGTCTCGCCGGAAGACTCGACGAATTCCAGCCATCAGAGCAAGCTGAATTTCGAAAAGGCTACAGCACCGTAGACCACATCCATACTGTTCGGCAGATCATACGATCATCGCCCAGCGTCGCGAGTGTAAAAAAATCTGGCGTTTTCAAAAACACAAAGCGCATAAAGAAAGGAAAATTTCAGCCATGTCTTTTCATAAACCTATTTGCTACAAAGATTCTGTGAGATAGCCCAAAACTCAAAATATCTATTTTGCTCAAGTGGTGGCGGTGGCTCTGGCTAGCCGCGGCGTTTCTTATTGTTAGTTGATTACATTTTACATTGTTGTTCAATTCAATTCGATTCAATTTATTCAGAAATAATTTTTACATTGTGTTTGAAACATAATCAGTTCAGTTACAATTCAATAAATCAAAATTATTAGGTATAAACATTAATTTAGAAAATACACAACAATATAACCACCAAATATACACCATCATCATTCATAATTCATCATCATCATCACCATCATTTCAGCCGAAAGACGTCCACTGCTGGACATAGGCCTCTCCCAAGCATCACCACAACGACCGGTCCTGCGCCTTCCGCATCCAGCGGATTCCCACGACCTTCACCAGGTTGTCGGTCCACCTTGTGGGGGGCCTACACACGCTGCGCCTTCCAGTACGAGGTCGCCTCTCTAGAACTTTACTGCCCCATCGGCCATCCGTTCTGCGAGCAATATGCCCCGCCCACTGCCACTTAAGTTTGGCAATTCTTCGGGCTATGTCTACTATTTACGCCGTAGGTGTTAAGGCCTCGCCGGGAGTTGATAATTCGAAATAAAAGTGGACTGTATAATGAATAGGCTTTTAACAATGCTCTATTAACAAATCGTGCAACTACAACTCAGAAATGCCCGCAGTCCAGCGCGTCGATAAGCTGAGTAAGATGGAGGGGTGCGGAAGTGGTCGTTCCAGTTGGGCCCATGGTCCCCGGCCTCCGCACCTCTTCCGGTATCGCGGTAGACGCGTAAATACAGGACAAGATTTGAATTTAGCGCCACCCAAAACTACTTTTGTAGAAAGAAAAAGCATAAACTCGTGTTTCTATTTTGAGTGTGCCCGTGCCCCAGCGGCCTGCAGATGCGGTTCTGCGAGTAAGCCCCCTAGAGGTTTGCACCCCTGGCTACTGCCCCCATGGCCAGCCCCTAGCTACGACGCTTCTTGTTCTTTAAACTTCAATATGCATATTCTCGTGATAAGTTATGGATAAGCTTCAATCGAATATACTATAGCTGCATGATTGCCGCTCCGAAACAGTGCCATCAAAACTGTGCAATAATCAGTCGCTTGCGCAGTTTCGCTCTTAGCCGCTTCACGATCGCGCTAGCGGTGAGATGTTTCACGATGCAACAATGTGTAGAAAAATATCATCATCATCATTTCTGCCGAAAAATGTCCACTGCTGGACATAGGCCTCCCCCAAAAGGGGGGAATATGCTACAATCGCCACGCTTGGCAGGCGGGTTGGCGGTCGCAGTTGGTTGGTTAAATACTCAGAGAACGTTGCTGCCCATCCTCTGGTGAATCCCTCAGTTGCCTTTTATGAAACCCATGAGAAGAGATCGCCAACCCACCTGCCAAGCGTGGTGATTATGGCATATCCCCCCCCCCTTGGGGGAGGCCTATGTCCAGCAGTGAACGTCTTTCGGCTGAAATGATGATGAGAAGAGATAGGGTGGTGCAATTCTTTATGTCTGGCACCACACGGAACGGTAGAAAAATATATAAAAACTATACTCGAAACGTGCAAACAAAGGATGGAGTGCCGTACCTATCGTTCTCGAAAACATAATTACTAGCTCGGACGAATAAAAAATGGCGGACGGAATCTCGTTAAGGAAAGATAGAAGCACGTAGTTTTTTCCTAAACCCACTATAATTTCGACAGAATTTTAACACACCAGATGTATATTGTTATTTTATTTGTAACACTACGACAATGACTACCGTCACACGAGATTTGTTGCGTAATCACGGCTTTTTGTCTTACAATGGGTGTAAATGTGTGCGTGCCAGCCCGTACTCTTAAGCAAGCCGTCTTACACGTCGTGCTTCACTTTTTGTTTACCGAGATTCCGTCTGCCTTTTTTTATTCGTCCAAGATTACTAGTACATTTTATCGCGGACGTTTTTTGGGTTTGATTTTGTACACACGGCTACACATCAAGCTGTACATTTCCAGTTTATGCTGACCTCGCATTGCATAGGCTTTCCGTACAATGCGAGATCAGCTTATACTGGAAATGTACAGCTTGATGTGTAGCCGTGCGTACAAGACCGTGCATCCATAGTATATTTGATCGAAGTGGATAAGTAACACAAGTTTAGTTTCAGTGAAAAATACATACCAAGCACACTGTCTACTCCATTGTCGAACAATAACTGTCCGTATCGACCAATACAGTCCAAGTTCATGTAGCCGTCGACCACCGGAGTGAAGACCGGAGCACAAAACCCGTGCATGTTAAAAGGCTGAAACAGAGAAGTCATTCCAGAAGAGCCGTGCACCGATCCCGTCTGTGCCACTGAGTGTTGCCAGCGCCCTCTAGTCAAAAGTTACCTGAGAGTGAACAAAAAGTGACCTTTTATCGAGAAAAGATAAAATTTTTGCAAAGTTGACGTATTTTACGTTGACAGAGATGTGTTGAGTATTATTGAGTATTTTATGAAGAATAGAACATTTAGGCCACATCATTTTGGAACATTTTGGTGCCGAGATGTGGACACTGACAGTTGGGCTAGTCCACAAATTCAAAGTCGCTCAGCGAGCTATGCTTGGAGTTTCTTTGAAGGATAAAATCCGTAACGAGATTATCCGGAGAAGAACCGGAGTGACCGACATAGCTTGTAGGATCAGTAAGCTGAAGTGGGCTGGCCATGTCTGTCGAAGGACCGATGGCCGCTGGAGCAGACGAGTCCTTGAGTGGAGACCGCGAATCGGCAAACGCAGCGTAGGGCGCCCCCCTGCCAGGTGGACCGACGACCTAAAGAACGTGGCTGGGGGGGACTGGATGCGGAAGGCAGAGGACCGAGCGTTGTGGCGCAACTTGGGAAAGGCCTATGTCCAGCAGTGGACTGCGATAGGCTGAGTTGATTGATCGATTGATTGAGAACATTTAGGTAGGTACATTTGAGACCAGACACAAAATACCTGTATAATCTATAACATTACCTGAGGCAGCGCGAGCGTCGCGAGTGTAAAAAAATCTGGCGTTTTCAAAAACACAAAGCGCATAAAGAAAGGAAAATTTCAGCCATGTCTTTTCATAAACCTATTTGCTACAAAGATTCTGTGAGATAGCCCAAAACTCAAAATATCTATTTTGCTCAAGTGGTGGCGGTGGCTCTGGCTAGCCGCGGCGTTTCTTATTGTTAGTTGATTACATTTTACATTGTTGTTCAATTCAATTCGATTCAATTTATTCAGAAATAATTTTTACATTGTGTTTGAAACATAATCAGTTCAGTTACAATTCAATAAATCAAAATTATTAGGTATAAACATTAATTTAGAAAATACACAACAATATAACCACCAAATATACACCATCATCATTCATAATTCATCATCATCATCACCATCATTTCAGCCGAAAGACGTCCACTGCTGGACATAGGCCTCCCCCAAGCATCGCCACAACGACCGGTCCTGTGCCTTCCGCATCCAGCGGATTCCCGCGACCTTCACCAGGTCGTCGGTCCACCTTGTGGGGGGCCTACCCACGCTGCGCCTTCCAGTACGCGGTCGCCACTCCAGAACTTTACTGCCCCATCGGCCATCCGTTCTGCGAGCAATGTGCCCCGCCCACTGTCACTTATGTTTGGCAATTCTTCGGGCTATGTCGGCATTCATAATTAATTAATAACAATATTTTATTATGTCACAGTAATAAAATCAATGTCTAGTAGCTACACCATAAAAATCATAATAAGAAGTTTAATACACGGATGTTTGATTATTACTTGAGAAGAAACGCCGAAACAATATCAGTTTTGTTATTTAAATATAATTTTGTATATTATTACATTATTAATTCTACATAGTTTATGAACAATCTATACACAAATATACAATATTTACAACACAAAATATAAAATAAAAGTTCAAAATAAAAATTACATAAAAAGGCGTTAAAGTATTCCTCCACACCGCTGTCATCTGGAAAAGTGCCCAGAAGACTGGCAGCGTTGCCACGTTGAATGGCAACGCTTATTGGCCTAAGAACAAACTAGCCCTCTGCCCTCTGGTCACGCGAAGTGTCGACCAGCCTTACTTTTCTTCCTTTTCTTGCGATTTCCTTGAAAAGTATGCGCGCGATCGGACCCCATGTCCCGAGCGTTTCGACCCCAAACGGCTTAAGGGTGTCGACGCACGTTGCGTCCCACACCAGAGTCCAACCCATCATCCAAGACAATAAAGACAGGTCTCTTCCCATCGTCTCGTACACACGGCTACACATCAAGCTGTAAATATCCAGTATAAGCTGACCTCGTATTGTATAGGTTTTCCTTACAACGCGAGGTCAGCCTATACTGGATTTGTACAAATTGATGTGTAGCCGTGTGTACCCGTTAGGTTCTAATACAGTAAGAGCATGACGAATAATGTAATTAATGCTGGCGTGCCTTGCTATGCGCCCCGTGCTTATACATATTATATACATATATTTTGTATACATATCAATCAGTGCGAGGATACTTATAATTATTACAGTGTATATGTATAGTCTTTGGTTCTGCTTTTGCTATAATTACAACATTGCAATAAAATAAATGGTATCTACTGTCTTTTAAATACGCAAATTACGCCCACCATGTTTCTAACATTCAATGCAAAATAAATTAAGCCCAAAAACAATTTCACTGTTAATAAACTTTTATTATTATGGGACTCACACTGAAATCGCGAAAACAAAATCAGCTGATCCCTACATTTTGTGTCGATTCATGTGAACACAATTGTAGGGATCACCTGTTTTTTTTGGGTTTAGTCACAGACATAGTAAATATTTTTTACTATGTCTGTGTGTTTAGTTTTTCAGTTATTTTAATAACACGTTGTGTATTGTATAGTCATGTCGACGCGATGAAAGAAAAAAAACCGGCCAAGAGCATGTCGGGCCATGCTCAGTATTATAGGGTTCCTTAAGTAGGTGTTACAAACAAATCAAATCGAATATTAATCATGGCTATTTAAGTTTTTGCAATAGACGGCAGCATTGGCGACTCAGAGAGTGTTGTTAGACGCCGCTAGATGGCGCCAAATTTAAGAAGTGTGTCGTCAACATAACACAAAGTAACTTTTTGTGATTTTTTCAAATAGAAAGTAGCTAAAGGAGCATTATTTGTTATGATCATTTTTCTCTTAGGTCAATGACCTGTGAACTAGGACGTTTTAAGTATTTTTCAGTTTTCTCTCTATAACTCAAAAAATTATAATCACAATATGCTCGAAATAATTTTAAAAGAGAGTTTTTACAAAGGTCTATCAATGTGGAAGATTATAAGTTTCTACATTGCATAGTTTAGAAATGGCAGGGGGGGGGACACATTGCAAGCCACTTTGGCAGGCTATATAAAAAGTGATGTATGAAACATTACCTTCATTTTAGTAGACCTATTCAATGATACCCCACAAGAGGGGGTGCAGCGAAAAAAAATTTTCATCCCCTTTTCACATGTATGGGCGCCACCCCTAAAATACGTAATCATGATATTTTTATTCTTTTAAAATTGAGATCTATATCTATTCTATTTTTAACAAAATTTCATTTACTTATGTTTATAACTGTAGAAGTTATTAAGCTGTAAAGGATTAGGACAGACGAACAGACGGACGGACATGACGAAACTATAAGGGTTCCTTGTAGGACTTCGGAACCCTAAAAAGTTGCCGCGTTTGCTTTAGACCGCTTCCTGACTTGTCGGTGCTATATCGTTTTACTCCGTAAGTTATGTACCGATTCGTTAAAATTCAAAATAAGTTAAAGTAGCATTGGCAAAGTAAATTAATATTGGGTATTTACAATCGTGTCAATCAATTTACAATAACCCTCCTTCTGGCGCAGTCGGGTAAAAAAGAGACAAGTGGAAAAACCTGGAGGAGACTTTAACCCTTAAGAGATCCATATCCAATTCATAAGAATGGAATAAAACCCCTAGAAAATATGAAAAAGAAATACTAACAAATACATTTAAATTGTAAAATTCTTATGGATATGGAAATAAAAAGCTATAGGTATGTTATATTATTTACATTCGTAGACTAATAACGCCAATACGGATAGTTCCACACAACAAATGAGCAAAACGATCTATGCGTTAGTGATCGTCGAGTCATCACGCTCGCTGACACGCACACAAGTCAACAAGTCCATAAATAATGTTGACAGCGTAGTTACTTTTCCCCGAAAGTAGGGAAAGGAGAATGCCCAACTTTGTAAGAGAATTAGGCTGTTAGTTGCGTCTCGACTGAATCATCGGTAAAATATAGGAATTGTACCCTGGATTATGTTAAGAAAACACCATGCCTTTTTTATTCTATGTTTACAATTAATAATTTTTTGTATAATAAGTACTCACAACTTTTTTGGCTTCGATGGCTTCGAGTATAGGCAAACTTGCGATATTTGCGACAGTTAGAAAAATTACAGCCAAAAGACCCATTTTCGTTGTGTGCTCATAGAAGTGTTTACTACGTACAATTAAATGTTAACGATAAATCAGATTACACTTGTGTAGGTATTAAAAAATCGTGACATCGTATTATTTTTCAAAGTTTAATGATTTTTATAGCATTCCTTGCACGTAGAACGTGATGCTATTAGCTATTTAATTATTGTGTTACGATCACGACGCCGAGCGACGGGGACGACGACCTAAGATATGTCGCTCAGTGGGGGCGTAGCATGAGTTGGCACCCGGGCGGTTTTCTATTGAGCACCCGTAGCAGTAGTAGTAGAGCTCCTTTGTGAAAGAGCTCGTCCAGCAAAGTACTGCCACCGTACCTATTTCTCCGCCAAATAGTGATGCTTGCATTGCCGTGTTTCGGTCTGAAGGGTACGGGTGCCGGTGAAATTACAATCACATGAAACTTTCCATCTACATGTCTCAGTTTGGCGAATCAACTTGAGGTACCATCTAGACAACAGGCTAGGTGGTATTGCAGTTGTTATGGGCAAAGGTAACTGCTTAAAATCAAGTGGGCCTTTAGCTCGTTTCGCCATCCAATAAAAACCGGCCAAGAGCATGTCGGGCCATGCTCAGTATTATAAGGTTCCTTAAGTAGGTCTAATTACAAACGAATCAAATCGAATATTAATCATTGCTATTTTAGTTTTTGCAAACAGCGCCACCTAGCGCTAAATTTATGAAGCTAAATTTAAGAATTGTGTTTCTTTTTGTGATTTTTTTAAATAGAAAGTAACTAACGGAGCATTATTTGCTACGATCATTTTTCTCTAAGGTCAATGACCTATGAACTAGGACGTCTTAAGTATTTTTCAGTTTTCTCACTATAACTCAAAAATTTATAATCATATTATACTTGAAATAATTTTAAAAGAGAGTTTTTATAAAGGTCTATCAATGTTGAAGACTATAAGTTTCTACGTTGCATAGTTTAGAAATGGCAGGGGGGGGGGACACATTGCAAGCCATTTTGGCGAACTGTATTTCGCAGATGGTATACCTGATAAAAAAGTTGTGTATGAAAAATTACCTTCATTTTAGTAGACCTATTCAACGATACCCCACACGAGGGGGTGCAGCGAAAAAAATATTTTCATCCCCATTTCACATGTATGGGCGCCACCCCTAAAATACGTAATCAAGATTTTTTTATTCTTTTAAAATTGAGATCTATATCTATTCAATTTTTTGACAAAATTTCATTTACTTATGTTTATAACTGTAGAAGTTATTAAGCGGTAAAGGATTAGGACAGACGGACAGACGGACAGACGGACGGACATGACGAAACTATAAGGGTTCCTTGTAGGACTACGGAACCCTAAAAAAACGGGTGGCTTCAAGGGACGCACGACAGAAGCGAAGCTTGTACGCAGTTTAAGTACGAGATATGGCTGAAATCATCCATAAGTAACAACTTTTGACGTGGAGCCGTTTTTCTGGACCCTGGGACAAAAAAGGCCTAAAACAGCTAATTTGGATGCCCACCAAATTGTTAATTTAAGACCACCACAGAGAGAGTCACACCTACTTGCCCCCCCCATCGCTGGAGATTATATATGTATATTTTTTTAATTTTAATTTTCTGTTGAAGTTGTACAAAAAGGTACTAAAAATTAAAAGTCCTACAACCGTAGGGGAAGGGGGAGCCCCCCTAGACCGGAGGGTGCGGAAACTAATACCACTTTACGAGATATTTTATGAAATTTTCAGTAACCACTTGCAATTTTAATAACTAGTCGCAATTTACACGTCTCCAGCGCGCGGCGCAGCGGGAAGTGCAACCCCATCCGTCCTTGCGTAACAAATTGCAGTCACCCATTTGTCGCTACCCCTCCTGTCCCCCCCGGTAAAACTTTAATCTACGTCACCCCACTCACCTCATCCCCACGCCGCCCCCCTTATAATCCCTCCAAAACCCCAACTCCATCCCTCCTACCCCTTTCACCGCCACTCTCTCACGTCGCTCGTCACTCCATGTAACCGTGCGTTGCGTTGATTTCTCTTTGTCCATTCCATTGAAATTCGAGTGGCCATTCTGTACGTACTATGATAGTATCTATGAAGATAGATTCTAGGTCTAGGTTTAGATCATAGTGAATCTAGGGTTTCTAACGCAAAAATCTTACGGTCCGCACCCTATTTATTACCGTCACAACTCAAAAATCATGATCATTGGGAAATTACCTTTAAAGTTTAAGACTTAAACGTGACTTTCCAATGATCATGATTTTTGAGTTGTGACGGTGTTTTATTACAAGCGCGATTTTCTATATTTCTACTCCCCAAGAGCTGAGCGCGCCGCGCGCGCAAAGTGGATATAGAAGTTTAAGACTTAAACGTGACTTTCCAATGATCATGATTTTTGAGTTGTGACGGTGTTTTATTACAAGCGCGATTTTCTATATTTCTACTCCCCAAGAGCTGAGCGCGCCGCGCGCGCAAAGTGGATATAGAAGCTTCGCTTCAAAAAAAATTTCATAAAAAACCCCCAAAATAAAACAACAAGAATAAACGCAAACATAGGCGACTTCATTTTGCTAAAATATTCAATGACACATTATCAAGGTTATTCGGGCTTGGCTCATTAATACCATCTTATCTTAATATTAAGTACGATTTCATTAAAAAAGCCACAGAAACAGCTAATCTTAGACACATGATGACTATATTGACTATACTCGGAACAGATTTAGAATAGTCCCATTTTAAAGAATAATCTCAGAAGCTCCAAGATAGACTAGACCGCCACTTGGAAAGAAATACTGGCGGCTTTTAAGTGGTGCCGGCGGCGCCGCACCCACTTTTTAACCGAGGAAAAAAAGGAGGAGGTTCTCAATTCGACGCGTATATATTTTTTTTTTTTTTTTTTTTTTTTTTTTTTTTTATGTATGACCACGCATAACTTTTTACAGAGTGGTCCGATTTTGATGATTCTTTTTTTAATGGATAGGGTATATCACGAAGTTGGTCCCATTTGAATTTCAAAATCAAAATCCACCCCTAAAGGTAGTAAAACAGGGGATGAGTGTTTGTTCACCCACTGAATTCTTACCTATTAACCGATTCTGTTGAAACTTGACATACATAAATATAGTTCTAGACACTACGACATAATGGAGACCTGGATTTAGAGTTTAACCTCAAAAAAATGAAAAATAAAACTTTTTAACAAAAAATTGAACCGACGAAAACAGAAACTGAAAAGCGAAAAATAACTAATTATGAGTCGGCGCCAAACAACGAATCAACGAAGATCATTAAATTACTTTAAATAAATAATAAAAACAACGTCACATCAAATACAACGTGAGATTTTCAACGATAAACAATAACTTTCCAAAAATGCGTTCTCCGCTCGGCCACTTCCAACTTACACGCACTTTGCTTGTTAAAAGTTCGCTTTTAAGTGGTGCCGGCGGCGCCGCACCCACTTTTTTGAAATTTCGATTTCGCGAATACTAAATCTACGTTCAACGTACGTCTACTGTCTAGCTAGTTAGGTCCAATTTCGAGAAAGATCAATCGTCGAATCCGACTCGGTTGGGCAGCGTTCGGGAAGCTACGCAATATCTTCTCGTCCAAAATACCGCAGTGTCTCAAGCAAAGATATTATTATACTGACGTTATTAAATATATGGTCTCAAGACGAAAGTCTTTGACCAGTGTGTGATGCCAGTAATTACTTACGGTACTGAAACGTGGTCGCTCACAATGGGCCTGATAAGAAAGCTCAAAGTCACTCAAAGGGCAATGGAGAGGGCTATGCTCAGAGTGGCCCTGCGTGAGCGAATCAGAAATGAGGAGATTCGCAGGAAAACGAAAGCAACCGACATAGCCCGAAGAATTTCCAAACTTAAGGGGCACATTGCTCGCAGAACGGATGGCCGATGGGGCAGTAAAGTTCTGGAGTGGCGACCGCGTACTAGAAGGCGCAGCGTGGGTAGGCCCCCCACAAGGTGGACCGACGACCTGGTGAAGGTCGCGGGAATCCGCTGGATGCGGAAGGCACAGGACCGGTCGTTGTGGCGATGCTTGCGGGAGGCCTATGTCCAGCAGTGAACGTCTTTTGGCTGAAATGATGATGATGATGATGATATGGTATGCTTTATTGAATTGGTACCTCTATCTACAATGTTAATTATTTTGATTCACAATAAATAGTTATTTCAATCTATTCCTGTTTATTATTTTTTCTCCTAAAGTTTTCTCGCTGCTGAAGTGAAAAGTTATGTGTGTTACACGAGAGCAAAGTTTTTTGCATCTCGTGCCTTTGAATCCCTCGCCACACTCAGGATTCAACTTTAGAATCACTCGCTACGCTCGTGATTCAATCGATGAATCCTGAGCAAGCGAAGGATTCAAAATCAGCACTCGCAGCAAAAAACGACTTTGCTCTCTTGTTGCACAAATAAGTATTGCGCCCGAGTGATACACTACTTTTCATCAGCCTCTATGAGAAAATAAAAGGCACCTCATATTTTATTGTAATATTATTATTTAACTAGCTTTTACCCGCGGCTCCGCTCGCGTTAGAGACTGGTATCCCCCCGTGACGGATCCTGTTAATAATTAGATGTTTTCCGGTAACTATTACAAAACTGTAAATGTCTGTTTGTTTGTTTATTCAAGCATCACGCAAAAACTACGGGACCTATTTTGTTTTTTTTTGTGTTTAGACTTGTAAACAGGTATGCATTTTATGAAAAAAGAAAACGATTCCTGTAGGATGAATTGAAGAACCACGGAGTGAAGCCACGGGCAAAGTCCTGTCCAGTCCGATCCAGTCCGATCCAGCCCGATCCAGTCCGATTCAGTCAGATCCAGTCCGATCCAATCCGATCCAGTCCGATCCAGTCCGATCCAGTCCACTCCAGTCCCAGTCCCAGTCTTAGTCCCAGTCCCAGTCCCAGTCCCAGTCCCAGTCCCAGTCCCAGTCCCAGTCCCAGTCCCAGTCCCAGTCCCAGTCCCAGTCCCAGTCCCAGTCCCAGTCCCAGTCCCAGTCCCAGTCCCAGTCCCAGTCCAAGTCCCAGTCCCAGTCCCTGTCCCAGTCCCAGTCCCAGTCCGAGTCCACTCACTCACTCAACCACTCAACCACTCGCCCACACGACCACTCGCCCACTCGCCCACTCTCTCGCCCACTCGCCCACTGGCCCGCTTTCTCGCGCACTCGCCAACTGGCCTGTCACCCGCTTGCCCACTTGCCCACTCAACCACTCGACCACTCGCCCACCACACGCCCACTTCTCGCCCACTCGCCCAGTCGCCTACTTGCCCAAACGCCCACCACTCGCCCACTCGCCCACTCTCCCACGGGACCTCTGGCCCACTTGCCCATATGCCCACTCACTCACCCGCCCACTCGCCCACACGCCCACTTCTCGCCGACTCGCTCACTCGCCCACTGGCCCACTCGCCCACTGGCCTGTCACCCACTTGCCCACTCGCCCACCAATCGCCCACCTCACGCCCACTCGCCCACTCTCCCACTCGCCCACTCGCCGACCTCGCGCCCACCTCTCGCCTACCTCGCGCCCACTCGCCCACTCACCCACTCGCCCACTCCCCAATTGCCTGCTCGCCCACTCGCCCACTCACTCACTCACTCAGTCATCCAGCCATCCATCCATCCATCATCGTACATTACTACCCGCTCGCTCGTGCAAATAAATGCGCAGAAGCTTCGATTCTGTCTGACGCACCCCACAATTTTTTTATTTCTTTTTTCTTTCTTTCTCAAAACCCATACCAGTTTTGAGTCAGATCATCAGCTTTCAAACAAAAAAAGTTTCATCAAAATCGGTCCAGTAGTTTTAGCGTGATGCTGGAACAAACAAACAAACAGACACAGATTAAGATGGATACAATATAACAACGTTTAGGTAATTCTAACATAATTTTATTGTTTTTCATACAAAAAATTAGAGCAATCGCAATTTAGAGGTAGCTTCCGGTCCTTGTCTGTAAGTCGAAAGATTCTGATTTTCGGTTGGCTCAAAAGAGCGCATTTCCAAGCTCGCGCCACCTACATACGACAGGATTCTTTTTGCAGCGTCAATGAAAGGCGAGGGTTAGCACCGAACTGGTTTATTTAATAAGTAATATTGTCTACCCACCACCATACAATAATAATAGAAATCATCGTCACAAAGACGGTACATTTCTCCCCCTTAAGTGGAAGGCTTAATCTAAATATAATATTAATCATAAAATAAACATCTTATTGAGCCTCTAAAGCTTGAGCCCGATTATAAGCACGCAGTGCCCGGGCAGACGCGCCTGACGGTGGCTCTGGAATCAACGTCGCTTCAGATCCAGTGATCTGTAACTTCTCACAAGCAGCGCCGTCGGACGCGTCTTCAAACGTGTCCTCAGCCTCTCCAATGGCCAGTGGAACCTCCTGCTCTGAGGTAGAATTTTCCCTCGCGGAAATTATACTAGTTCGGGATAACGAATGGCGATTCTTGTTTTTCACGGGAATAATTTGATCGACGTGCCTACGACAATTCACACCACGTCCTACGTCTACTTTGTACGAGACCGGTCCAGTCTGCTCGACAATTCTACCCGACAACCACTTATCCCCCCTCGCGGTGTAGTCACGAGTCAGCACCTCGTCAGCAGGCGCCAAAGTGCGCAGCGTACCGCCTGCAGCGGCCACTTGCCGTTCTTGTGCAGCGCGTACTGTGACTGACACGTCAGGCCGCAAAGCATCGAGGCGCCCGCGAAGCCTCCGCCCTTGTAACGCCACCGCCGGGGATACCCCAGTAGTTGCATGTTGGCAGTTACGGTATTGAAATAGAAATTTATTTAAGGCTGTCGCGACGTTCTCGCCCTCGTGCAAAGCTCTTTTTATCGCCTTTTTAACGGTTTTAACCGCGTTCTCCGCAGCTCCGTTCCCTTGTGGTCTGTAAGGGGCTGAGGTCACGTGTTTAATACAATTTTTTGCACAAAACGTTTTAAATTCTTGTGAGAAAAATGGAGGACCGTTGTCAGTGACGAGCATAGACGGTAACCCGAAGCGAGCAAAAATACTTCTCATTGCTGCGATAGTCGACTCCGTATCCGTTTTTCTCATAGCAATCGCTTCTATCCACTTAGAGTTCGCATCTACAATAATTAAATACCGCGTACCCGCGCAATCCGCGAAATCTGCATGCACACGCTGCCACGGATGCAGCGGGTACTCCCAGGGGTGCAGGGGGGCGCGCGGGGGCGCGTCGCGCACTGCGCGGCACGCTGTGCACGCGCGACATAGCTCCTCTATATCTCGATCTATGCTCGGCCAATACACATAATTTCGTGATAAATTTTTCATTTTATTCATGCCTAAATGTCCGTCATGTATTTCATCTAAAACCCTTTTTTGTAATGCATTCGGTATAACAATCCTGTATTTATAAATGAGACAACCCAATTCTACTACTAAATCCTGTTTACGAGCAAAATACGGTTTCTCAGAATCATTCACTGTCAACGGCCAACCAAAAGTAACATAGCCCTTAATCTTGCATAACAATGAATCATTTTCAGTCTGCCTAGCAATATCCTTAAAACTAATAGGAAAAGACTCCTCAATTAAATTAATATAGCTGACTGTGTCAACTGAACTACCCTCCTGGGGTAGCGGTAGCCTCGATAAAGCATCAGCCGGCCCGTTATCTGCCGAACGAACAAATTCTATAGTGAAGTCGTATGCAGCCAAACGCGCCGCCCACCGCTGCAGCCTGCTGGCAGCGGTCTGAGGGATGCCACCCTTAGCACCCAATATGTGAGTCAACGGCTGATGATCTGTGCGTAAAATAAAACTTCTACCAAACAAGTACTGATGATGTTTAGTTACACCAAATAATATCGCAAGTGCCTCCTTATCAAGTTGACTGTAATTCCTCTCGGCTTTGCTAAGCGTGCGAGACACACAACTGACCGGGCGCTCGCTGCCATCGCTGTAACGGTGGGCCAACACTGCCCCTAGTCCATAAGCACTACTATCGACCGCAAGTACTAGCGGCCGCCCCTCCTCATAATGCGCTAATACCCGCTCACCCAGGAGGGCATGCTTAGCTTCTATAAAAGCCTGCTCACAATTTGGATCCCACTTCCAGCTAACATCTTTTTTTAATAAATTGTGTAACGGATGTAACAACGTGCTCAAGTTACTAATGAACTTCCCATAATAATTTAACATTCCCAAAAAACTCTTGAGTTGGGTAATATTCTCTGGTCTGGGTGCGCTGGAAATAGCATCCAATTTAGCAGTGTCGGGCCGTAAGCCTTTTTTGTCAATAACAAAGCCTGAGTACTTCACACTATTTTGTAAGAAGCTACATTTACTTAACTTCACAGTTAAACCCATTTCGCGCAGCCGCTCGAGTACAGCTCTCAAATTACTTATGTGCTCTTTATCATTAACCCCCGTTGTGCAAATGTCATCCAGAAAAACAACACAACCTGGTATGCCACGTAGGGTCTCTTCCATCAACTTTTGAAATTTTTCGGGTATACAAGCTAGACCGTAGGGCGTACGACGATACGCATATGTACCGAGGTGAGTTGTTATTGCGGTGTACGGTTGAGAATCCTTCGTTAAAAGACACTGTTCGTAAGCATGCGTGAGATCAATTTTAGTAAATTTTTCACCTCCGCTTAAGTTCGCAAATAACTCATCAATGCGCGGTAGAGGATAAAAATCACGCTTTAATTTAGGATTAATTGTAATCTTATAGTCCCCACATATGCGTATATCGCCATTCTTTTTGACTACTGGCACAATCGGGGTTCCGTAGTCTGAATAGTCGACGCGATATATGGAGCCATCGGCCTCGAGCCGCGCTAGCTCGCGCTCGACGCGCGCGCGCAATGCCAGAGGCACGGGCCGCGCACGCACGTACACCGGCTCATCATGAGTCAGCTGTAGTCGAATGGCTCGCTTACATGTCCCCAACTCATCAGTAAATACCTCTGGATATTCGGCACACAAACGGTTCACGAATCCATCGTCTGCGTCGGTTAGTTTATAAAGATTTATTTGAGTAACTTTAAGCGCACGCAACCAATCTCGTCCCAGTAAAGGACAAGCTCCGTTTTTTATTATATAAAACGGTAATGATTTTACTTCAACATCTCGTAATCTTACATGAACTTCTATGTAACCAAGTGATTCGATGCGTGAACCGGCATAACAACGGAACCTCACATTATCTGTTTTAATCTTCTTATGAGAAAATTTGCTTTTATACATCTCTTCACTAATAGCTGAAACACGACTACCGGTATCGATCTCACACTTGATCTCAAAACTATCTACCATGACGTTTATGAAATACGGTTTGCTATTCTTACCTCTAGCCTCAATTTTAAACATATCGTCCGAATCGTCCTCGCTACTGATGAAATTTTGACGACTGTCCGTACGACTGCCACTACCTTTCAGTAACTTGCACATCACTTTCAAGTGCCCTCTTTGTTTACACTCATCACAATTGTAATTCACGAAACGGCACCTATCCGGGCGATGCGCCTTACCGCAACGCCAACATGCTTGCGCAGCCGCTGAGCCGCTCCCCGGCGGGCGGTCCGTGGCCGCCGCGCCGCCCGTGCCCGCCGCGCCAGCCGCGCCGCGCCCGCCACGAGCGCGCCCGCGGCCTCCGCGCGTGTAGTGCAGGTCTTCACCCGCGTCGCCGCCAGCACCTGAGGTCGTAGTCGGCACCGTGCTGCCGCTCACCTCCGCGTGCTTCTCTGCAGCCTCCAGAGCTAGTGCTAACTCCACAGCCTCCTTATATTCTTCGTTGTTTCTTATGTATTATAAGTATGTATTTACAAAAAAAAAAAGTATATAAGTATTATATCCATTGTCTAGTACTCATAGCACAAGCTCTGCTTAGTTTGGGTCTAGATGGTGATGTGTAAAATGTCGCAAAAATATTTATTTTATTATTTATTTATTTATTCTATTTTCCTTTCCGCAAATATTCTAGAACGCATTGTATCGTTTGTCAGACCCGACACAAATTGGTCTCTAAGATTTTCTTCGAGCGTCGAACACTTTTTGCACCTTCCAAAATTGCACGTTGTTGCCAGGTGTTTAAGTGCCTGTAAGTAATCCATCAAGGGCTCGCCGGCGCGCTGTCGACGTAACCTGAACACGTGTCGCTCGGCGATCTCAGATCTCTGCGGTTCTAGATGGTCGGCCACTAGTTTAACCAATACCTCGTACGATTTGTTTTCGGGAAAGTCTGGCGAACACAAGTCACACATCAACGAATAAGTGGCTTCACCTACGACCGTAATTAACATCGGCACTTTCAAATTATCTTTTACGTCGTTTAGTAGAATATATTGACTAAGCCGACGTATGTAAGCTGGCCACTGTTTAGAACATAAACTAAACGGTTCTAACTTTCCGATTGGCATCTTACTAGATATAACTAAAAACTGCACGCGTTATGAAAAATAAAAAATCCCGTACTCGTCGCCAATGCAGCGTCAATGAAAGGCGAGGGTTAGCACCGAACTGGTTTATTTAATAAGTAATATTGTCTACCCACCACCATACAATAATAATAGAAATCATCGTCACAAAGACGGTACACTTTTTTTTCTACACAGTACAATTCGGCCCGACCAAAAAGTTTTTAATGCAATTTCTTTAGCAGCCGTATTTTGTCTATGGAGGCGCGCGCTAGAGCGCATGCGTGCGAATGACAGCTGGATATGAGCGCCTTATTGTATGCAAAATGTTGTAGAAAAATATAATTAATAATCACCGGTTCCCGTCATCGTAGCGAGGTAAAATACATACCAGTTTTTAAGTCAAATCGTAAGTTTTTAGTTACAAACAGTTTCAACAAAATCGGTCCAGTAGTTTTATCGTGATGCTGGAACAAACAAACAAACAAACAGACAACTGACATTTAACAATTTTATAATAGTAGTAGATAAAACATAGAGTAACAATTAAATTGAAATTAAATAGCAACTAATAATAAAACAACTAAAAACTTATATTTACATTTGAGACATTTTCGCAATTATGAAAATTCTTGGCGCATCTTGCATTTCTCCATTCAATAAAATTACCATAGGCTTTCATATATTTCTCCCGCGATTTTGCAGGTAATAGATTATCCAATTATCCATGACATTTCTTGCGTCAGTTCTAAAAGTAGGTTCTATCCTCGTAGGTTCTAATACTTTCAGGAGTTAATTTTATACTTTCACTGTCATTTGAAGAATTCATTTTTCAAAACAAAACCATGAATTTCTAACAATCCGTGAGAATTGACGAAAACGCGGGCTATAGTTCGCGCGTTTTTAATGTGATTTCTTTTTTTTTTATTCAGCCGGCGGCGCGGCGGCGGTGCGACTATGGGCCGTCGCCGTCGTGCCAGCTAGAGGTGAGGCGTATTTACTGGAACAGGTTTTAAGACTAGGTTTCACTCAAGACGTCTCAAGACTAGGTATGTGATTGGCGTCCAAACGCGTATCGAGTATTTAGAAGTATTGACGACTTTGGCGAGTCGTATACTCCAAAACGCACACAAACTTACTAATCCAACGGACTCGCTTGACTCGGACGTGCTGAGAGACGCGAACGGAGACGCGTTCGTTGGATGCATGTGTGAGTGAGGTGGAATCCGACCGATAATCGACCCTGTTACTCAATGTTAAAGACTATTTTTGATTACGTTATTTTTAATAACTTCTTAGGTTTTCGCGATCACTACACATTATAATAAAACAAAGTTTAACCGGATTAAATCGCGTATATTATTTAAATTGGTTTCCCTGACGTTTCGAAAGCTTTGCAGCATTTAAATTAATTAATTATTTGCACGATTTTAATTAATAATATTGTACGGTAGATTAAAATAATTTTTTAGAAATATTTGTAACGACGCTTGTCATCTTAGTCTACCTACGACCACGAAATGCTGCAAAGCTTTCGAAACGTCAGGGAAACCAATTTAAATAATATACGCGATTTAATCCGGTTAAACTTTGTTTTATTATAATACGTTATTTTTGATTATTTATGTACCTATTTGTGAACCTAGTGTTTTTATGAATTAAAAGAAATTGAATGAAATATTAATTTTAAAAAGCTAACAATTATAAGCCTTATCATATTATGTAGGTACCTATTATGTAGGAAGAAATTGTTCAATTTCGAAATCATTTAATTTATTATGTCTTGTTTTTTACATTTCAATAAAATAAAATAAATTCAATGGGTTATGTTATTATTGCCAGAACATTGTCTAGAGACTAGAATGAAAGCTTAGACTATGAAAACGTCTTCACGGGTACCACTAGACGCATACTTCTAAATACTCGTGGAACTAGTTTTTGGAACACGTATTTCCACGTACTCGTACTCGTAAGACTCAGTACGTATTTTGCCTAGTACGACTCACCTCTAGTGCCAGCCAGTCTATAATCAAACAATATTTGCGTTCAATTTCTTTGGCGCTGAACACTAAGATGTTCCAAATTCAAAAAGTGCGCGGCAAAGATAATTGCGGCGCATTTATAAAGAAGATTAAGAACTCATTACCGCCCGCTAAAAGTTTCTTATAGAAAACACCACCTTTGGGTGCACTTAATTAATATTTAATATTTGTACACTGAAAATGGTGAAATGTGTAGAACTAAAATTTTATTGTAACACCTTTACTTGTACCACATTTCATGCAAATAAAAAGATTTGATTTGATTAAAGGCAAACCAAGTCGTCCTTTTCGAATGGATGGAATGGAAACCCTGTTGTTCCTGTGAGCTACGTTATCGGAATCGATATTCATGTGTAAGGACACAACTCATTTGGAAAAACTCTTTAATAAAAATAATCAAATTCAGAATAATTAAATCATTATTATCTGTAAATTTAAAGTGATTATATCAATAATAATAATCAAATTAAATATTAAATCATTATTAATTGTGAATTGAAAGTGATATAATCACTTTTAATAATGATTTAATATTTAATTTTATTATTTTGAATGAAGAATTTTTCCAAATGAGTTGAGTCCTTAGTCCTTATGCATGAATATCGATTCTGATAATGTAGCTCACAGGAACAACAGGATGTTGTTACATCCTGTATAACATACGATTCATGGCGTAGGCTGAACAACCTGATGCGAGAGCAACATAGGCAAACCCTAAGGCAATAGTCGACTCTATGGTTGGCCTGCGGCTTGAGAAGGTGCTGTAGTCTACTATTAGAGGTGTTACATTAGATCTTTTAGGTCGTAGTGACATAAGGGGCTTGCAAAGACCTTACCTCTTTTCCCAAAATAATAATAGTATAGGTATGTTTGCAGATGCACATGTGGATGGTTTCCGTGCCATCATCACGCAACAAAACTGCGTCTGTTGTGCAGACGATCCGGGGGAGGAGCAACAGAATCCTGAAGATGATCGCAGAAAGGATGGATACAGCCGTCCTCGGTCGTTTCATCGATTTGCATGTGAGAGATGCGGTTCGATGAATAGACATCATAAAATTTTCATGTTGTCTGTTTTATTAACATAGTTGTTTAAGTTTTCATGGGTACGGTACTAACAATATTATGGAATATAATTTTCTGAAAATAAAATGTTTTTATTTCTTTATTTTTTATAGGTGTATACAAGCGTGTATTGGTAACTGAACAACGTCACAGCGGTGACACTCCCTGTACGTGTGAGCTCGCTCGCCGGTGACGTTGAGCGAGCGCGTGAATGCAATAGCCGATCGATACCAAAAATGAATATGGTGCTATGTAATAATCACATGAATATATTAGTGAACATAGGTGACACACATTTAAAAGTAATTTTAAATATCATTGAGTGTACGAATACGATGGGTGTACATGAAAGATAAGTTTTATTTATGTTAATTAAATTATGTTCTCTAATATCAAAAAACGATGGCATAGGTAGGCCCGATTTTTTATTAGTTTTATTAGTAGGTGCAATCAGTGTCAACTAGCTCAATTTTTTTTGTATCCTAAAATATTGTTTTTTTGACTGGAACAATAATTACCGTCCAGCATGATTACGCGTGTGACTTTAAAATACTCAAATAGTGTGACGTACTAACACAGACCAGTAAGCCTCAAGACGCCGCATAAACAAAGTTTTGCATGAGAACACAGTCGTAAAATGTTGGCGGGGTCCGGGGGGCAGACGGCGCGGTATGATTGGTCGGCTCAAAAGTTCGGTGCTGTGATTGGTGCCGCTCGCTGACGGACTGACGTTCCGATTGGCGGCGGGGCGTATTATATGCAGTGCTACTTCATATGCTTTGTGACCGGGGGTGTCCGGCTAACTGACGTCTAGAGGCTAACTGGTCTGTGCGTACTAAGTAGTTGCGTCTTGCGTTGACCGCTAAGTCAAACCATTAAACTTAATGTAAGTACTGCAAGTACTCTGTGTAAGCTAGCGAGTGAAGCGGCCTGGCTTTTAGTATATTACAATGTACTCTGTGGGCCTGGCTGAGGCAGCCCAAAGAGAATATAACCACTACGTTTAAGGCAGCCGAGAGACTGCTCGTTGCACACGCCTCGCCGCACACCGCTCGCGGCCCCTGCGCTCTCCCCGACCCGCACACATAGCCGCAAGCAATTTTACGAGCACACATGCTTACGTGTTGCTTCTTGTCGTTAGTATATATTCTATGACAACGTGATGCGAGAGCAACATAGGTGATAGAAAAACAAAAAAAAAATTTTTTTAAAAATTAAAACAACATTTCTTGCAATTTACAAATAAACAATAATAAAAATAACTAGTCAATACAATTAATAACATTATATTAATAATATTAAGTAAGTATGTAAGTATACATAGACCAAGTAAAAACTCAAGACAAATTCCAGCGGAACATTGAATTGATGCAGGGTCTGCAAATGTATGAGTGACATTGACAGCGATGGGAGTGTTGCTAGATAAAATATTTTTACCCCTGATATCAAACAACTGACCACGACTAATATCAAGTCTTTAAATAATTAATACGATCCAAATATGAAAAGTCACGGAAAGGGATTGTTTAGCAAATTGACTGTCAATTTAAATTTTCCGTATATTACTAATCACAATTATTGTCATTCGTTATCAGTATACCAACGACTAGGATCAGGGCTAGAAAGGCAAAATACGGCAAAATTTGTGTCTCAATTTGCTAAATAATTCGTGTCCCTGGCCGTACATAGAATATAACTATATAATAAAAAATAGTTATTTGCTATGCAAGACTGTAAAGTTGTTATTTAGCGCGTTTTCTTCTATTAAAGCAAGCGAAGGATTTAAGATTGAATTCTAAAATATAATCAAACAAATGTAAAGGCACGAGACGCAAATAATTTTGCAGCCGTGCAAAACACATAACTTTTCATCTCACTGCAGCGAAGCAAATGCTAGATGTAAGAAAAACAATTGAAATATAATTAATCAGGGTTTAATTATTCATAGTAGTTACTTAAAAAATGGAACATTATACTAAAACTAAAAATAAAATTACTGCCGTTGGTTGGATACTTGTGTACTATTCCTTGGTAAATTATTTGCAAAATTATCAAAAATTACTCATTTCATTGGATTCCATTGTGGTAGATGTGAAGGATTCATTATGTTGTTTTAATAGAAATTTTCACCCGACTTCGGCGCAGCCCAAAAGGGGGGGGGGATCACGTTTTTACATACATACATACATATTATCACGCCTGTTTCCCATTGGGGTAGGCAGAGACTATGGATTTCCACCGGCTACGATCCTGACATACCTCTTTCGCTTCATCTACGTTTCACGTTTTTAGTCATGTATAAATCATGCTCAACAAAGTGTTCGCTACAAATGAGTGAATAATTGGATGGTGACCAATTATTTTCATTTATGCTATTACGTATTACTTCAACCCACTCTTTTTTTCTGTTATGGTCTTTCGGAAAGCTAAAAAGTAAAAAAAGCGTAAAAATAACATGACGATTAATTTTACCCGATTTCTGGGGTAAATTTTAATTTATTAACATGCAACACAGGAATATTCCTTGCCGCGGTAAGGTTACAAGAAAATGAATTGTAAACATTAAAATATGATTAAAATACATTACTAACTTGTGAAAAGTAATTCCATCTGATTTTTTATGCGCTGTAGAATTATTTTTGCACCGTTTCACGACATACGAAGGCATTTTAAGATTTTTTTCAAAGCTCTTTGACAGTTAAGTGTCGTGGTGACACGTTCGGTGATTCGAAATACAATAAACAGTTCGGCTTGGTTTGAATGTGAGTGTGTGCGTAATTCGCGTGTACTACGCAAATCGGCAGGATTTTGAATGTATCATGTTTTTGTTCTTGACATTTGGTCTATAGGTATCTTGCCAAAGTAAGTATAATAAATTCTCAAAAGTTTTCTGCATTTGTAGGAACAACCTGTACTGTATCAACACAAATACTTCCCTCCACCAATTTTTAAAGACGGCTCGCGTAGTCACCGGTGTTCGCTCCCTCATAATGTAGCTAAATAATATCTGGTATCTACCCACATTGTACTTATTTAATATCCTACCTTGTTAACTATATTTATGTTTACCTGTTTGCATAGTCGATGATACTGATGTACGGTAAAACTCTAATGAGTTTATGTTTACATCTTTAGAATGTTTTTGTTATGTATACCACTGAACAAATAAATAAATAATAATAATAATGTACTCCTTCGGTATACTCAAGTGGACTCAGACGGATCTTGACGCCCTGGATCGGAAAGTCCGCACACTACTGACGGCATATCGTATGCATCACCCACGTTCATCGGTGATGAGGCTGTACATCCCGCGGAAGTGTGGGGGTCGTGGCTTTTTAAATGCAAAGACCACTCCACAACCGTGAGGTGTGCAGTCTAAGGGAATATTTCCTTCACTTGGACGTGGGTATGCACCGAGATGTTGTTGCAGTGGACAAGGTACTCACCCCGCTCTCTTTGGCTAAAGAGAACTGGCGCAAACCTGTGGTAATGGATACCAATTACCGCAGGGAGGTATGGCAGAGCAAGGAGCTTCACGGACGCTTCTACCGGGCTCTTCACGGGCCCGATGTAGATTTTAAAGCGTCCATATCCTGGCTGCGTTTCGGTGACCTCTTCGGAGAGACCGAAGGCTTTGTTTGTGCGATTATGGACGAAGTTATCATGACGAACAACTATCGGAAATATATTGTAAAGGACGGCACAGTTGACATATGTCGGGCATGCCACTGTCCCGGGGAATCCATCCGACATATTATTTCCGGTTGTTCTCGTCTTGCTAACGGCGAGTATTTGCACAGACACAACCTGGTGGCCAGGATTATCCACCAGCAACTTGCCTTGAAATACAGCCTTGTGGATACAGAAGTACCATACTACAGGTATGTGCCCGACCCAGTTCTCGAAAATGGTCATGTCACGTTATACTGGGATCGGTCTATCATTACTGATAGGACTATTGTATACAATAAGCCTGATATAGTGATGATAGATCGATCGGAGCGCCGCACGATGATTGTTGATGTCATCGTCCCGCATGACAGGAATCTCGTGAAGGCCGAAAAAGATAAAGAAATTAAATATCTTGTCTTGGCACACGAGGTTGTCGACATGTGGGACGTTGACTCAGCTGTCATCGTGCCGATTGTCGTTACGGCCAACGGGATTATCGCAATGAGCCTCGACCAACATCTGCAGAGGCTCTCATTAGGCAGCTGGGTTAAGGGCTTGATACAGAAAGCGGTACTTCTGGACACGGCACGTATCGTTAGGAAGTTCCTCTCTCTGAGGCCCTGACCGCCGGTAGCTTGGACCCTGCTCCTGATACCGGTGGGCTACTATTTATTATATTTTTAAATGTTTTTTTATATGTTTTTTTTTGTATAGAAATATTTAAAAATGTAAAAAATAAGTAAGAAAATTTGAATAAATGGAATAATAATAATAGGTGCAGTGCACATATTAGCGACTCGCTTCACATTACATTGTTCTCACGCAATTCAGTCCAAATCATTGTGCATTATATTGAAAAGAGTAGGTATATATAGTTTCTTGCCGGCTATTCTCCATAGGACCAACTTTTTGGATCCATGCGACTAAATTCGTAACGTTTTGAAAGTGCATGTAAATGCGTATTCCAAAGAAGTCGGTTAATAAAAACTTTTGTCTTTGACATAGGTGCAGTCAAGCCCATATCGATGGTAACAATACCAGTATAAGCAGAGCTTGTCCTGTGTAAAACTTACATATGTCGTAGGAAAAATGGGATCTTTGCGAAAATCCTATAGGACGATTGCAAAGAACCGGATAACTGGAATCTGTGAAGTTTTTCGTTATCATCCGAGCAATTTTTAGGATACTTGCAAAAATCCGGCTTATCTTAGGTTAGTCGGGAATTACCGCTCACATCGGTGGAGCGCTGATTGGATGATATGAAAGTTATGCACTGACGGATGCGCTAATTGGTTTACGGCTACATTCCTTCGTCTTTCGAGCCATGTGGAGACCAACCAGAATAAAGATGTTATAAATCGACTGATAGATTAGCTGATAATCCACCTGAAGACTCAGACACGACAAGGGACGAAGATGCACGACCGCCACCGAAACCAAGCGCTCCACCGTCGCGAGCATAGGTCGAGCGCAGCGCTACGAGGCGCGCTGTGGCCTCTCCAAGTTGACATTTCGGTCCGCGACAGTGCGACACCGCAGCGCAACAAGCTCATGATTAAGGGCGCGCATTATCTCGTTGACCTTGCTCGAATGGGCGTTGCCACAGACTAAGTAGAGATGCTACGCATCAGACGACAATCTCCGAACAAGAAATTTGGTCAATAGCGAGCCAAAGAGTAACCTCAATAATAGAAAATGACAAGCACAGATAATACATTTTTTTCAACTTCCAACCAAGCAAAAGGTTTTTAAATTTCGGCCTTGGATACTAGGCTTTTGCCTCTTATTCATGCGTAGGTAGGTACCTATACATGCATTGCTAATATTTTATTTTTTATAGTGAAAGTGAAATAAAAACCATTACTTTTACATAAATCTGTTTATTTTTAAATTTTCTCCTATAAACATTATGTTTTTTTTTCAATTATTTCTAATCAGAATAAAATTCTACATTTTCTTGTTTGATTTGCATCCACAGGATCTTCGTAGCCACAGGAGTCATCGTCTTCAGTGTTGAAGGGACTGTTATTTGATTGTACATTACCTGCAAGGAAAATTAAGGCTTTTAACTACTTGTTTTTACATTAATATCTACAATGTTATCATTGCATTTACATAAATCAAACAAAATGAAAGAAAGAAATAAAATAATTATTTTAATCTTGTTACAGGCGAGAGAAAAAATAACACATCAACAATAAAATTAAAAGTAATATGCCTGTAAAAGACTAAAAAGGCCCCCATCTCAGCATATGCTACAACACCGAAATGTTGCAGCACTGGTTTTCAGATGGGTCCCGGAATGAACATTATAACCTAGTAATTTAAAGTATAGCCTAGTGGTTGAATGCTTGCCTTCCTTGCAGGGGGATCTGAGTTCGTACCCAGCCCGCACCTCTGACTTTTCGAATTCAAGTGCGAATCAGAATTTGATCATCACTTTTTACTTTAACGGTGAACGAAAACATCGTGAGGAAACCTACCCACTTGAGAGTGCTTCATACAGTTCTTGATGGTGTTTAGCCCACCAACCCGCAGTAGGCCAGCGTGGTGGACTCAGGCCTGAATCCTTCTGAGAAGAGGTCCGTGCCCAGAAGTGGAACAGTAACGGGCTGATAATGATGTACCATTTTTTAATAGAAATGTCTTTAGAACTTTACCCTGCCTACCGTCATGCTCAAACATTTCTCAGTTGATTGTGACATTCACACACAGCTTACTTTGTTGAGGCCAACATATAATATTATTATTCATATTATTATGTTTTTAAATATAAATGCCATTAAAGAAAATGAAAATAGCTGTTTCTTACCTCATTTAACAAATGATTTCCAACAAAACTGTATGTAGGCGGGCGGTGGCATCTCAGTATCTGAAATAATAATAACCCTCCTTCTGGCGCAGTCGGGTAAAAATTAGTTTTACAACATTATTTGGTTACCATATACACAACTATATACACAACTTACTTAAGAATAAACAAAATAAATAAAACAAAACTAAAAGCTACAAAAAATCCAAAAAATCCCCCGCATCGCTTTCTACCGGAAGCGTGCCCAGAATACTGGCAGCATTGCCACGTTCTATGGCAATGCTTATTCTTTGACCAAAGAAAAGGCCAGCATTCTGGTCACGTGAAGTGTCGACCAACCGCCTGGAGATGGCTTTGAATAAGAGACGAGCACTCGGACCCCACGATCCGAGTGTTTCAACCCCAAACGGCTCGAAAATATGATTACTTATTATGTTATCATATTTTCGCCGCTTGAGGGCATCAGCAGCCGCAGCGGCAGCGCCAGCACAGCTCGCCGACCTAGGAAGATGGGAGGGCGCAAGGGTATCGACGCACGTTGCGTCCCACACCAAAGGCCTGCCCACTTTCCATGGCAATAGAGTCATACCATCTGGTCTCTTGCCATCGTCACGTACCAAGCCATTTGGTTCTAAAACAGCTGGAATGCCAGCGGTGACAAGAGCACGACGGATTATGTCATTTATATTAGCGTGCCGTGCCGTACGACCTGCACTCCTGCTGCAAGACAGACCGTGGTGACCGAGGCTATCGACAGCTTCACCACAGTGACAGCGATGCGGAGCACAGCAGGGAGCCCCCAAACAACAGCATTACCAAATGGAATCCTATTGCTAAGGCCAATGGCAGATCCAGGATTTATTTCTGGGAGGGGCACAAGGGCCAGATAGGCAAGGAGTACTTAGAAGTGTCCCCTATAGTATTGCATTATGTGTGATATTTTATGATTTCCAACTTGCGGTAGCATGTAGTATACTTATGTATGCAAAAAGAAACGAAAAATATTCAAGTGGTATTGTATTAATCTCCCAGCTCCTAGTTTTATTTGAACCATCTGGTGGGAAGGGCTTGTGCCCCTGTGTATTAATTCATTAAACTTCGTTTGGCCCCCAGAAGCCTGAAATAATTGTTTTCTGTAGTGTGTACTGCATGCAGATTGAAAAGTTCATTGTTAAATATTACACTTTAACATTGAAATGAAATATATTATTATTTGCTTACCTGATGTGATGAATTGATGATATAACAGTGGCTTGATGTGCTAGTGGCTAGTAGTAGGCTTGTTTGTTGTTTCGTAACCGTAATTAGGTAATGTACGTTTTTATTTAGTTATATTAAACTTTGTAGAACACTGAATAGTATATTTCAACTTTTAAATGGGATAGGTACATAGTTTAGACTACCCATTTTACAAAGTGTTAATTACAAAGAGAATTAATTAAATAATTGAGATTTTCCATACTACACTTATGTATATAACAACAATATAATATACACAGACACAGACCAGAAGGGGAAGGCCGAGGGGGACGAAGTAACTGTCAAAATCTATTATTGAACCCATCTAGAATCATAGACTTAGCGTTGAAATTTTTTTTTTGAAGATTGCTACCCGTGCATTTGGGTGTGTCGATGCAGGGCGAACGAACGTATTCATATAAAACTAACTCGAGCCCGAGCTAGGCGATAAGAAGCACAGTTACAATATAACAGTTGTCGGACGCCTTTGTTGTCGGGCGATGCCGCCACGCGTGTAGGTACTAACTAGGGCATGCATTTCGAAATTTCGAAACTATGAAGTTTGTATGTTTTTCAATTTCGAAATTGACACTCCTAGTTTCGAAATTTCGAAATTTATTTATTTAAAGACTATATAATGTTAAATCGTCAATAGAACTCCACATCTGCTTTAGATTAGTAGAGCTTTTCCAGCAGCAGGCTGCATTTGAAAACGACTTAGAATCTTTATCAGCAGCTGAATTTAAGAACCCATTTTTATTATAGTTTTTTTTATTTTGTTGTAACCCATTTATTTATATTTTTATCTCTTTGAGGATTTCCACAAGTGAAACATGACTCGTCAGATCAAACTTAAATCCGCGGATGGCGACATTGGTGTCGATTCTCTTGTTCACAAACTAAACTTATTTTAAACTATCGCTCTCTTGTACAAGAAAAGAGAAGAGAAGAGAAGAAAAGAGAAAAGAAAAGAAAAGAGAAGAGTTTCTTGTATCTACTATAGATACAAGAAAGGGATGGCAACAATTTTAGAGCTGGCAAATTAGTCTAGTAAAAATTAGAGTTTTTGAATGAAGACCGCAAAAACGCAGCGTTGGGCGCCCCCCAGGTGGACCGACGTCCTAAAGTAGGTAGCTGGGGTGGACTGGATGGAATAGATAAAGATTCTTTTGTTGTGGAGCAACTTAGGAGCAGCCTATATTCAGTAGTGGACTGCGATAGGCTTAGTTATTAGGCGTTTTAAACATTGGGGTGCTGACCAGAAAACCTCCACGTGTGTCTGACGGCTGCTTGTCCCTCTGGACACGTCTGGAGGGAACGGCAGTTGTTAGGCTGGTGCATCCTGGGTACGGGCAATAGAATATTTTCGAGGGATTAACCTTCGGGGGATCTTATTGCCGGTGGCGAATATTCTGATACGGGAAGGGCCCCATGAGGGCCAATAAAGGAGTTGCTCAACGTTTTCCTCTGTTGCCAGCAGAGGGCACAGTGGAGGAGCAGTGACGGCCCAGGTGTGCACTCACCCTGCCACTGGGCAGGCAGCGGGGGGGCTATCCTTCCCTGCCCCCGACGATATCGTAACCCCAGGAGTACCTGCTGAGTAGTGTTCTTGCGCCTCTTGGGACCAAGGGTCTTGGCTTCACCGCCCGGACCGCGAGGAAGAAAACCTCTATAAAAAATTACAGGAGGATGGGGCCTGCGTGCAGCAGACTCGGGGAGCTGGCACAGTTGGCGTAGCTGGCACAGCTAGCGTAGCTGACGCAATTGGCGTAGCTGGCATGCTGGCCTGGCAGCATGCTGGCCTGGCAGCATGCTGGCCTGCCAGCATGCTGGCGTAGCTGGCACAGTTGGCGTAGCTGACACAGCTGGCATAGCTGGCACAGCTAGCGTAGTTGGTGCAGCTAGCGTAGCTGGTAAAGGCCCGTGAGTTGAGGTGGCGTGCAGTGTTCCGTGTGCGCCACCTAGGAGGGTGCGGCCAACTTTAGGCCACACGGGGAGAAAGGCCTTGCCTGCTTTTGGCGGGCCGGGAACTGTCGGGGGTGGTTGTGTGAATACTCACGGGTTCCCACGCCCCCGGCTTAGGTAGTTGAAGGAACACCGTGGTGGTTTTAGTCGGTAAGAGTCCGACGCTGGCTCCGCCTACTCCGGGCGGAGTGCGTCCATGAGGATTTCCCCACGGAAAAAAAAGGTGTTTTAAACATTGCCCACAATTTCGAAATTTCGAAACTGATGAGGCCAATTTCATAAGCCAATTTCGAAACTGAAAATTTATGAAACTGCATGCCCTAGTACGCACGGCTACACATCAAGCTGTACATTTCCAGTATAAGCTGATCTCATATTGTACGGAAAGCCTAAACAATGCGAGGTCAGCTTTTACTGGAAATGTACAGCTTGATGTGTAGCCGTGTGTACAAACGCTTTCCGTAAATATGCAAGGGTTGTCACAAAAAGGGAATATGGTAATGATATATAATAATTCAATTAATTTATTAAATTTGCGATATACAAATTACGACATGCAAATGAATAAAAATAAAATTACGAATTTCAACAATATTAAATATTAAAACGTCAACATTGATACGAGGTATTTAAACCTAATCTATCCGAGTCGGAGTGCCCTGAGTCCCTCTTGTATGCCATGGTTCTCTCTCAATAACCTCTTTTTTCTCTCTGAATGGAAGGTTTGACGTTTTGCTACTGACGATTTTTCATTTACAACGTGTTATTGAAATAACTGAAAACCTCTTAAGGGGTCACTGTACTTATCAGTATAAACAACTTTTACTATGGGACCAATCCTGGAATCGCGAAAAAAAATCAGTTGTCCCCTACATTTTTGTTCACATGAATCTACAAAATGTAGGGATCAGCTGGTATTTTTTTCGCGAATTCGGGTTTGGTCCTATACTAAAAGTTGTTCGTACTGATGAGTACATTGACCCCTTAAGAGGTTTTCAGTTATTTCAATAACACGTTGCATATAAAATTAAATAATTATTTTAAATCACATTATTCTCATAAATATATTTTTTAGTTTCTTTCCATTGCGGTTGCTGTTCATAAAAATGTAAATGCTTAAAACTAAAATAGACCCGATAGATAAGAGTTCACTCCGTATGGTGCCGGACGTAAAGAATTGCACCACCCTCCCTCTTCTCATGGGTGTCGTAAAATGCGACTAAGAGATTCACCAGAGGATAGGCAGCAGCGTTCTCTGAGTATTAAACCAACCAACTGCGATTGCCAACCCGCCTGCCAAGCGTGGCGACTATGGCATATCCCCCCTTTTGGGGGAGGCCTTTGTCCAGCAGTGGACGTTTTTCGGCTGGAATGATGATTATGAAGAGTTCACTGTCCCGCGATCTATGACGCGTATTGCGAGAAAATTTACTTGAATACATGATCATAATAAAAATTTAATGTAATATAAATGTATAGGTATATGTGTGTACAATAAAGAATAAGAATAATAATTTCTTAGGTTTACGCGATCACTACACTTTATAATAAAACAAGTTTAACCGCAACGCAACGCGATTACGCGGTACAATCTGGTTAAACTTGTTTTATTATAGATCGATGACTCAAATCATACTATATTATTAGTACCCTAAAAACAGGTATTAGTTAATACCTATTATATGTTTTCGAAACTTATTCTTATTACCTGGGTAACTACCTACGCATCACGGGGAAATCTATGAAATTTTAGATCCTTGTTCTTTTTAGAAGTCGAACTACATCCATATACAGAACAGTTTGTGTTCACCATTGTACTCTATAAAACTTACTAAACGGTATTTAAAATCACAATAATTTAAAAACACTCGCGTGAAACCGCATCGAGCGATCCCTACCTATGTCTGTGAGTTGAAGGCTCGCGACCCGCGTCTCCCGACGCCCCGCAAGGACCCCGTCGTTGCCCTGCGCAAGTACATTCGTCAGGCAACTGTATACTAGATAGTAAAACAGTAAAACTGTGGTAAAACTGTGATAAGAAGTATCGCTGTGTGCGTGCACTTATGACTCGCCGCCGCGCGCGAATCTAATGGGCGTTAAGCATTTGGTTTTAAAATGAATGAAATAAGATAGTAAAAAGGATAATAATAATGATTTTAAATTGAAAATACTAATAATAACGTTACAACGTTACAAGACATATTGTATTGTATTTATTATGTTTATTGTATCTTATATTTATGTAGTTGTGTTATAGATATATGTATAGTATTTATGTTATGTAGTATATGTATTCTATTATGTTGTTACACTGCGTACTACCCCTCTCTTTACTTGCCCATATTGTTCATCCTAAGGTTGTCTGGAAGAAATCGCCTTGAGCGGTAAGACCGCCCATTGTACACACGGCTATACATCAAGCTGTACAAAACCAGTATAGGCTGACCTCGCGTTGTAAGGAAAACCTATACAATGCGAGATCAGCTTATACTGGAATTGTACAGCTTGATGTGTAGCCGTGTGTACTTGTGTTCTATATAATTCATATATTATGTTGCTATTTTCTTTTGTGTATAATAAAGAGTATTTGTATTGTACATCATTTATCGAAAATTCGTTTTGACTACTTGAAGTACAGGTACCGTAGTTTAATCATTATAGTTCGCTGTAATTGTAGATCGAAAAAGTGCCAAAAGTGGCCGTTTTTAGCACTTTTTCTATCTACAACTACAGCGAACTATAATTTGCAGAGTTAATAGTTTCTGATTAAACTACAGTACCTGTACTTTAATTGTTTAAAACGAATAATTTTCGATAAGCGATGTACCCATTCAGCGAGTAATAAATTTGTAAACACACTTGCTCGTACAGTGGCTCTTATTGCACCGCTTTTAGGTTCATAACGCAGCTTATAACGCACGCGTGCTTTTTACTTTACATTATTGCACTATAGTAGATTGTTATACAAGGGCACAGACATAGTAAAAAATATAGACTAAGTGCCGCGAACAACCATAGTGAAGCCAACAAAAACCGTGCTCCTTCATGTACAACCAGTGCTCACGCACACACATGCACCTTAAACCGTGCCTTAAATGCACGATTAAACCTCTCAGTTCACATGTCGCGGCATATTCCAGTAAGCAATGCGAAAACAAATATCCTTCAGGTGCATGGTGAGTACGTGAGCACTGGTTGTACACACGGCTACACATCAAGCTGTACAAAACCAGTAAAGGCTGACCTCGCGTTGTAAGGAAAACCTATACAATGCGAGGTCAGCTTATACTGGAAATGTACAGCTTGATGTGTAGCCGTGTGTACATGAAGGTGCACGGTTTTTGTTGGCTTCACTATGGTTGTTCGCAGCACTTAGTCTATATTTTTTACTATGTCTGTGTACAAGGGACGAAAGGAATCAATTCCCATACGAGGTATTTAGACTAATAGTACGAGGAGGTTCGAATATAAGGAAAGTAATAAATAGTAGTTTTTCTAGAATACATATTTTCTTGTATGTTCGCCAATTCATAAAATCATTGTATAATATGTCTAATTTAGTATCGTTCCTTTGAAATTTCTGGCAAAAGATTTTTAATTACTGTATTTGCTTCGTCCGAATCTGGGGTCAACATTTCAGAATCTGGGGTCAACATTTCAGAATCTGGGGTCAACATTTCAGAATCGCTTGAACTTTTTAAATCAAATATTAGTCTATAAAACTGAGATTTTGAATTTCGGTACATACAGAGATAGTTTCCCGGCAAATTATGTAGTCTTTTTTAAATTTTAAATATGGAACACACCGCGTCACCGCCAGTGGGTAGGTATTTTTTTTAGTTCACACTGGCTGTTTATACCAAAGACTTTGTATATACTGACGTGTTTATACACTCACAAGACCGCAGCATTTTTTATTCGATATTTTTCATAATTATGTAAAAAAATCGTAGCTCACTAAATTCATTCCCACCCTAGGGAGGGAAGCAACGTTCCACTCGCTTTACTTTCCGAGTATGAGAAATGAAAAAGCTTATTTCTTTACAGTTTATTTTTAAATCTCAGCAAAGAGTTTTATGTTTAAACAAAATAAAAAAAAATTGTTAATAAATCAACTGTACCTATTAATTAACACATCACGCCATCACACACGCATTCAACACGCCTGTATTTCCCCGAAGGGGTAGGCAGAGATGTATAGGTATCAGACCCACATTTCGCCAGTTATGTTATAGCATAAAATAGATAATAATACTAGTATTATTGTCTATTCTTATGGTTATAGTCCCATGTAATAGGGGGCGAGCCTATTGCCATTGACCGGGCACAAATCCAGACTCCGGGCTGCTACTGAGAATTTCCTAATGAAAAAATCCAATAACACTTTGCCCGACCCGGGAATCATGTATTAATTATAATATGATAAATAAACATTTCATTTAATTAAATATTAAAACATTAATTTGTGTTATAAATGAAAAAATCAATTTATTAAATTTATAATATTAGGTTGTTTTGCGGATTCCTTCCACCACCTGCGCGCGCATACCTATACGCCACTCAACCACAGGCACAGCGTGCGATTACAGAAATCAGTGCGCCATTTTTCACAAATTTAATATTTGTCTAAACAATTTTTATGATTTTTTTTCCTCACAAGTGTGTTGAAAAACGTCGTATGAAACACGTGAGCAATGTTAATTATACTCTCGGCTTTATTACGCCTTCACATTCGGCTCGGGCTGCAATCCAGCGTCGAGTATAATGAACATCTTAGCTCACTTGTATCATAATGTAATATTTTACTGATGGGGGCGCTACTTGGCTGCTACATGCGCCTTATAACCACGTATTTCTGATACACGATAATGACGAGGTATATCTTGATAATTACATTTCTTTGTTGTCTCTTGTCAGTGAGTGCTCCGTCCTATTTTTCACATTGATAATCAACCTTCTTTCAACAGGTGTTGCTTCATCATCAGGTAGTAACCTCATTCTCATAATATCATAGAGCCTATTGCATTGGGCGTATTTTCTACGCGCAGACAACGTCGCGTTTTATAGTCCAAGAAGCAGATACTAAAGCGCGTCTGTATCGCGTACCGCGTTTTACCTGGGGCCCAGTGTTGCTGGACAAAGAAATTGGGCAAAGAAATTTGACCAGTGGCAAACTACTCTATGAGGTTAAGGATAAGGGTGGTGTGCTACAGGTCAAATTTATTTGTCCAATCGAATTTCTTTGATGATCAGTCTTCTTCTTGCGTGTCAATGGTTCACACTTTTTTATATTATAATATTTGGCCATTTCTATGGCGGTGCTCGTGGCTTCGTTTAGGTCGGTCGGATCAGTGTACGTGTGTATGTGATACTTATATTACATAAATACGTAAACTGATCCGACCGACTTAAACGTGTATCACATACACACGTACACTGATCCGACCGACCTAAACGTGTATCACATACACACGTACACTGATCCGACCGACTTAAACGTGTATCACATACACACGTACACTGATCCGACCGACTTAAACGTGTATCACATGCACACGTACACTGATCCGACCGACCTAAACGAAGCCACGAGCACCGCCATAGAAGTGGCCAAATATATACAACATTTTATGAAAATCATCAAAATTCTTTGATCAAAGTCACATTGGACAAAGAAATTTGTCGAGTGGCATACCACTCTAAGGGCTGTTTAACATACATTATATTATAATATTTGGCCACTTCTATGGCGGTGCTCGTGGCTTCGTTTAGGTTGGTCGGATCAGTGTACGGTCGACCGCAAGTCGGTGGTAACACTTTGACATTAGCAGCATCTTTATTTCGTAAGCAGTAAGGGCGGTTTTCGAATTGAAGTGTTACCACTGTCATGCTGTCGACTGTACGTGTGTATGTGATACTTATATCACATAGATACGTACATTGATCCAACCGACTTAAACGTGTATCACATACACACGTACACTGATCCGACCGACTTAAACGTGTATCACATGCACACGTACACTGATCCGACCGACCTAAACGAAGCCACGAGGACCGCCATAGAAGTGGCCAAATATTATATACAACATTTGATGAAAATCGTCAAATTTTTTGATCAAAGTCATATTGGACAAAGAAATTTGTCGAGTGGCATACCACTCTAAGGGCTGTTTAAGAACTTTTGGAGTTAGGGTATGTAACTAAATTATAAAAAAAAATACTTTTTGTGAATTTTGAAATTTTATTTTTTAAACATTTTGCCCCAAAACTTTTTCGAACAGTGTATTCATATTTTTATCATAAAACTTATAATTGTGATTCTTTTTAAATTGTTTTGGTATAAATAATTTGTCGATTGTGAACTGAAAAATTCTAAAATATTTTTTCTGCAAAACCGAAACTTCGTAACTATGTGTAAAAGAAGCATTTAAGATGGTCAACTTTGGTGTTACCCACTCTATTTTTTTTAAACATAACCATATTGTTCCAGAACTTCATTCACATCGGCTATATCTTCATCAGTAAGTTCTGTCTGAGGTGGTAATATCGGTCCAAGCACAATACCAGTTAATTGTGACGTGACGTACTTGAAGACAGCAAATATATTTACTGGTGGACATAAAAATATTTATTAGAGTAGTTCTGTAATCTGTAAGCGAACCTCCCGACCACAGATTTGACATCTACCGCCGGCGCCGCGCCGGTAGAACCGGGGGTAGATGTCAAATCTGTGCTCCCGCCTCGTAGGTGTCAAAAAGGATGGGTACCTACCTACCATAGAAATCATAATAATGTCTTTTAATACCAGAACGCGTGTTGCTGGTTTGCTGCTACCAACACAAATACGCAATCACGCCCACCATGTTTCTAGCATTCAATGCAAAATAAATTAGGCCTAAAAAGAAATCCGTTGTTAGATACAACATGTTGATCTGTATTCGTGCCATATTTAAGGAGGTGATTATACCACTGATACTGAACACGAATCGGTAAAAAAATCAATACCAATTTATTTTTATTTTTGTTAAATACCTATTTGTAAAGAAACAAATTCCCCCCGTGTGTCGCGTGCGTCACAAAAGCGATGCGTGCTACACCACCAAAACAATTTGCAGGTATTTCCACCCTTTGACAATGCCGCCGATGACTTATTTTCCGAGTCGTTCGGGATTTATTCTCGAAGCCTCGCTATGTGTAGTATAAGTGAAAATTTAGGTATAGAATTTTTCAAGTATTTTTAGGTGACACATTATTTATCATCAGATCTAGAAATATGGCACGATTACAGATCAACATCTTGTATACTGCAAAATACAATTTTAGTGACTCTGCGTCCAAAACAGCACTGGTGATCAAGCAAACGGTTCACGCACTGGTGACCTACGAGACACCTGTACGCGGCGACACTTTCATGCGTCTTTGCCACTTCTATTACCTTATATTATTTTGATTTCTATGCCTACCACAATAAGTAGTACCTTCTTTATGGTAGCCAGTTACTGAGATCAATCAACAACTCAGCCTATCGCAGTCCACTGCTGGACATAGGCCTCTCCCAAGTTACTGAGATAAGTGATCAAGATTAGACGGTAGATAAGAAGATGAGAAGATCCATACCACAGTAAACATAACATACGGTACGGAAACTACGTACAAACGCTCGAAACTACGAAACGCACGCGTCAACAAGGCCCCTAAGCGGGTATTTGCACTGACAGCACTGCGATGACCGTTAGGGTGTTATGCCACTGGTCAAATTTATTAGTCCTATGTGACTTCGATCAAAGAAATTGGATGATTTTCATCAAATGTCGTTTGTAATAAAACACTGATCATCAAATAAATTGGGTTGGACAAAGATATTGAACAAAGAAATTTGAGCAGTGGCATACCACCCTTAGGTTCTTGTTGAGGTGTGCGGCTGTGTGAGAGATTCAATCCGGAGCGTTAGGATGTAGTTTCTTTACTGTATGTTATGTTTACTGTGTCCATACTCTGTAGTACAGTCGACTGCATGACAGTGGTAACACTTCAATTCGAAAACCGCCTTTACTGCTTACGAAATAAAGATGGTGCTACTGTCAAAGTGTTACCACCGACGTGCGGTCGACCGTACATGTGTGAGAACCAACGAACATACAGCCCATAGACACCTCATAACAGGCGACCGATGTCTGCAACACATCTATGAAATTTCACTAGGTCCCCACTATTCGCCACTTGAAATATTCAAATCAGTTTCGACCACTTACATGAGCCGTCAAACTGCCGCGTTAGTGATTAGCCAATAGCTGCCTTGGTAGAGCCATTCCGATTGCAGCCTCAGCTAGTGGCAGAATTTATTGTAGGCATTATATTCAACATTAGGTGTCTATTGGGCAATATGGTCATTGGTGAGAACTGATAAGAGGATTTACCTGCTATTTGAGCTAGACCAGGGGTTCCCAAAAAGGGGGGCGCTCCCCCCTGGGGGAACGTGATTACATGTTAGTAAAGATGGGCGTAAGCAAGGCGTTAAAAGTCAGGACACGAGATAAATTCAAAACAACAAAAGCACAAGCACAAGCTCACACAAAGCACAAGCTCTGCTTAGTTTGCATGGGACTAGATGGTGCTATGTAAACATATCCCAATGATATTTATTTTAAAAAAAAATGTAAGAACTATAAAACTGCGGCAATGGGGAGGGTGGCGCAACATTTTCATTTTATGTAGTATAAGTGTGGTAGAATAAACTTTGTGAACTCCCGAGTTAGACGAAACCCACTATCTTATCCCATCCATCTTTTATTTTCTCTACTACTATTATGTGATGTCATTCCATATCGTCCCCAGAATTTTATTTTTTATAATGGATATAAGCTCTTTTTTGGCCAGCCGTAGACTGTGAAAGTTATTATTAGGTATTTATGTATGTCTTACATTCTGAAACTTCAATGAGGTCATAGATAAAATTCAATAATCGGTTGTATAGTTCTATGGTCAGCTCCCGGTTACCAGCGTTGCCCTCTTTAATAATTTCTGTTACATTCTCAGGGCAAAAGTTGCTTGATACCAGTATGTAGTTTTCGTAGCCCATAAGAGAAGCTGGTGCCAGGTCCACCTGAAATATACAGTAGAACTTCAGTTAATATTGATTTGATTTGATTTTGACGACATCTGCGGTCTACGAGTGTCGGACTGCTGATCACGAGGTCGTGGGTTCAATTCCCACAGGACACAAATATTTTTGTAATAAACATAAGTGTTTGTGTTGGCCTGGGTGTTTCTTATAAGTATGTATCTACAAAAAAAGTACATAAGTATTATATCCACTGTCTAGTACCCATACTATAGAAATAGATAGATAGAATGGTTGTAATCACAATTTTACTTGCAATTATTTGAAAGATTAGTCCATAACAGAATATACCCTGTACTTCATAATAGTATTATCCAACAACAACATGGATTCGTAAAGAAACGATCAACCACAACAAATTTAGTGGCCTTTGTGCATTACTTATTTAACAATATGGACTCACGTATTCAGGTGGATGCTATATTTATATACTAACTTTCATAAAGAATTCGACAGTTGACCATACTTTACTTTTGAATAAAATCTCTTTAAACGGCATACGCGGTGAATTATTGCGATGGTTCTCTTCTTATGTAAGAAATAGAACTCAAAGAGTTGTCATTAATGGTTTCCATTCCGCCACTATTCACGTTACTTCTGGGGTGCCCCAGGGTTCGATTTTGGGGCCTCTTTTATATATTATATTTATAAATGACATCAACACCTGTTTCCGTAATTCAAAATTGTTGCTCTACGCTGATGATCTTAACATTTACAGGCCCGTCAGGGATTTGAAAGACAGTGGATTGCTACAGGAAGATTTAGATCGCTTTACTAAATATTGCAGAAGTAATAAACTGCAACTGAGTATATCCAAAAGCTTTACAAAAAATAAGAATGTCATCAAACACCCTTATACACTAGATGGCACCACATTGTCAAAGGTGTCCGTCTATCGTGATCCCGGGATTCTTCTTGTTATGAATCTGCACCTGGATGCTCACATTGATAGAATTGTGAATAACGTCTATCGAATGTATGGTTTCGTAATGAGATCCACTAGAAACTTTACACGCCCCTCAACCTACTTGTACTTATATTGAACTAAGTTTACGGGACTTGTCGCGCACAATTAAATCAAAATATAACAAGCATTTTGACTAACCTCGACGTTTCGGTCAAGTTGCATTGGCCGTGGTCACGAGCAGACTGAAGTATGTGGGTGTCATCGTCTTGAGCGGCGGGTGTTTTCTCGAACTACCCGCGGTTGGTTTTTCGTAACGTCGCTGTCCGTAACAAGATATGCTGAATCACGACACACAATGCTGACAGTTTCGGCGGACATACATGTAGACATACCACGACGCAAACACTTCTCGATTACCGGATTCCACGAGGAGGACAACCTATATCCATCTTCCGGTAATCGAGAAGTGTTTGCGTCGTGGTATGTCTACATGTATGTCCGCCGAAACTGTCAGCATTGTGTGTCGTGATTCAGCATATCTTGTTACGGACAGCGACGTTACGAAAAACCAACCGCGGGTAGTTCGAGAAAACACCCGCCGCTCAAGACGATGACACCCACATACTTCAGTCTGCTCGTGACCACGGCCAATGCAACTTGACCGAAACGTCGAGGTTAGTCAAAATGCTTGTTATATTTTGATTTAATTGTGCGCGACAAGTCCCGTAAACTTAGTTCAATATGAGTGAAATTCGCGAAAGTTTAAAAACTTCTACTTGTACTTGTGTGGCATTCCTAACTACTATAATTTCCCTTCCTAACTAACATCTAAATACCGGATATCAAACGTAACAGACACCACTAACGGTAGTACACAAACACACTATCATACAAATATCTATATATTTACATTACAAGTATCTAATCATGGAACTATTTTTTTTCCGTGTAATATTATTTACATAATAATATTTGTAACGTTGTACGTTACGTTTCCTAAGTTTCTAAGTATGACAAGTTAGTATTATTCTATCAAAAAGTACATTCCAAATCATTATGTATAATTTAATGAAAAACTAACTATTAAATAAACTACTATTTACAAACAATTTTATTAACAAATCAATATGTACAAGTTACGTTGATTTAAAACTATTAATATCATTTCAAGTCGCGCGAACGCAAACCGGACGGTAATTATACTTGCGGAAATAGTTATAGTTATTTATTTGTTTGTTAGCTGTTGAAGTAGGTAGTGAAATTTCGTATTTACCGGACCATTGGGAATATTTTTCAAAATTTAAATCTAGGTGTTTTAACAAATGGAAAGATTACTTTGATGAGATTTCTAAAGAAAAAGGTATATGGTACAAAATAATTCAGAGTGAGCCTCCTCGTGCGCCATGGTTTGATGAGGGCAAGTTAACAAGAAGTTATATTAAGTTAGCACTGAGACTTCGTTCTGGGCACTATCCTTCAGCAAAATTCGCATTCCTAATGCGGAAGGCAGCATCTCCCAATTGTGATGTATGTAATAAATTAGAAGATGTGCAGCATTTGCTGATGGATTGTGTGCAAAAAAAAAAGAAAGAGAATCTGTTATGAAAGTATTAAAGTTGAATTCACTAGACGTTGGACTTGTATTGACTATTTTAGGAAATCCTAAGTCAGTTGCTGCAAAACAGTTGTGTGGTTTGCTGCTTAGACAGTGATTTTTTTTTCCTCTTCTTGTTAATTTGTATCAAATATGTATGTATTAGACAGTGTATAAGGTACTATGGGGTTGGCATATCCGTGTGGATAAAAACCCCTTAATAAAATATAAAGATTAAAAAAAAAAAAAAAAAAAAAATTATTTGTTAAACTTGGACTAGATTACATGGAAGGATTTTAGCACAGGCTTACAATTTAAGTACTTATTTAATCCAGTTAAAGGGTAGAGTACTGTTCTCCTAGATAGGCAACAAAGTAACCTGTGTTTAGGAGAGACAGCTCCGATCCCCTATCGATATGGAAGGATTATAGCACATGTTATACATGTTTTGGTCGGCTACGTCATGCGCTTCGAGTCGCAAGTTCACGCGAACGCAGAGAAACCCACTTGTCATTACGGAGCCGCGAAGACCTAATGTGTATTTTACGCGGCAACCGCTTCCACCTACATATTATTAAAAATCCATTATTTTGTTACGATTTTTTTCTGTTGGTCTACAATGTAAGATTTAATTATTCAAATAGCTGTTTTCGTAATTGCATCACACGTGTCTGCTTTTGCTACCTGGCTAACTAGTCGTACAAGACTAACAGCCATTGTTTTAATAGACCTGCTTGCAAAGCAATTCCAACTACTAATGGTGAAGATTAAAAAATAAATCGCATTTGTATGCTCCAGATTTAGCTAAAATCGAAATTAACATAATTTTAGACAATTGTAGAAACAAAGTAGCAACAGATTCAATACAATCTATACCTACTTGATATAATATATCATGTATAGATTGTATATTATACGACAATGAAGTAACATAAAATAATTGGGACTTTATAATATTAGTGTACTTTTATGAGACCCAGCAGGGCAATTGTGTAACTCATTTGACAGTTTTATTTTGATGTAAAATTTAAGAAGATGTTGATAACATCGCAATCAAACATTGGAATTGTGTAACGACATAGAGGGACTTCATTACGAAGAAAATGACGTCAGGAGGGAAATCTTTGCGATATAAATGACGTCATGTATGTTAGATCACGTGGGCAGGCATTGATAAAAATAGGATCCATTTGATTCAAAATACTGTCATTTGTAGATGAGATGTGGATCTAATTATTGTATAATATGATTTTTGATGATATTTACTAGATTCTGATGTAAGAAAAAACACAATTTGACAACATTTTCTCGACAGAATTATTTTCCAAAGTTAGCTCAATTTTTTACATTTTTGGCATAGCATATGAAAATGGTAGTGATTTCACCAATATTTTTTTGAATAATTAAACAATATATACTTTATTTTATTATTTTTAACGCATTTTACGCATGCGAAGCGAATTCTAAAGATATAAATTGTGGAATATATACTTTACTAAATTCTGGTGTGTCAGTTTGTGGTTTCGTCATTTAGTTTTTAAATAAATACTGTTTTTCGGTTTGGCACTTACGTCACGCGGAAGTAACGCTCGCTATTACTTCTTAGCCACACCTCATTCGCCCGTGACAACTGTCAGCGTGTTTATTTCGTAAAATATTTTTTTTTCTTTTGTATATAAATCACCGTAAATAGCTATTTTTGTAAATACCTACTGTAGATTTTTGTATGTAAGACATCTTCGGTTTTCTTTTGTTTTTAATTAATTATTATTATCTAATTATTGTTTATATAGTAAAGAAAAAGTTTGTAAAAAGTTGAATATGGGTAAAAAATCCGAGAACAAAATTCGAAACGTAAACAACTGGAAAACTTACCGACGAAAGCATTTCAAATCAGGGGGCCTAGTACGAGTTTGACACTTACGAATACTTTCATAGTTTACGTTGACTTTCATTCATAGATCACTAGTTCTTCCTCGTATCCGCCAGGGGCGCTACTGATTTATGAATGAAAGTCCACGAAAACGATGGAAGTATTCGTAAGTGTCAAACTCGTACTAGGCCCCCAGACAGAAGAAAAAGTATGTTACAATTTTTGGTATCGTCTATTATTACAATTTTACTATTGCAACGTAGCAAAGTGTTTTGCGTTTACCGATAGTGTACCTAAATTTCAATAATTTTATCAGTAGTAAGATTGGCATAGCTGCTCAGGAACTGCCTTATTTCTACGCTCGGTTGTTTTGCGATTCTTCGGATCGATACTCGGCTCTTGAAACTCTTTTTGTTGTTTTGTATTAGTTATTTTTATAATTATTAGATAAATTTTAATAAAATAATGTAACTTAATAATAATAAATTGTAATTTGTTTATTTAAATACATTTTATGAAACAAATTACAAAATAAAAATAGTTTTCCGGTTGCAAATATTTTTTATTGCACGCAACGATTTTATAATAAAATTATTATATTTTAAATAAAAGAAATTTATTTAAAATAATTAATGAATTTATTGTACAGGATAATAAACAAATCTCAAAACTACAATAGTAATGACTTGAAAAGGAGAAGCATGGAGTCGCCATTATTACTTTTTAATCTGGATGACCAGAGCAATGAAAAAATAATGTATAAATAGTTTACTAGTTTCTTGTTTTATGTTACGTACACAACATATAGATACTTAAAATATAGATAATTTGTTTCAGACAACATAATAAAACAATAACACCTAGTAATAACAGTCGACAAAAATTAAAGGTGTTACTGCTAAGTGCTAAACCTTTGTGCTAGTACAGTCTGGCAAAAACGTCATAAACCAGAACATATTTTCTATCATTGTCAGTATTGTGTCTATGTGTGTTTTATCATGCAAGAAATGTGCCTGTACACTTAAATTGAATTTATTTATGATTTGTGAATAAGACAATTCAAAGACCTGCCAAAAACGCGATATTATAAGCTTCAATGTATGACTAGTGGCGCCCTTATTTTGTGTACTCTTTTATGACAAACTGTATGTCCTTTGATATCAAGTAGTATTTTCTACTGATAATCCTATAATCTGTTAGTCACTATAGAGATGTTTAATAAATAAATACTTCACAGTTTTCCGGACTGAATTAAATCTAACTTTGAAAAAAGAATCTGAAAATTGGCCTGTCCATGGTATAATAAGATGTTTCATATTCATATTCATTAATTTGTAAAGTCAATTTACACGTCAGTAGTTTCTTAAATCATAAAGTTCACAATATAAACTTGTACAAAAATAAAATAAGAGTCACAATAGCAAACACCAGGTATTCTCTTCCCGCGATGACAGCGCGATGCCTCCAAGCTACGTCACGATTAGTGTTGCCATTGATTGATTGATATCCATGTCTTCGCGTCTCTAAGTTGTAATAGACCACCATGGGGCATATACCAGTTACAATTTTGTCCGCATAACTTTTCATACTCGACTGACATTTGTTTAAATGAATCGCTTCCTGCAGAGATTAGTAATAAATACCACATATTGAGAAAAACGATAAAACGTTTTATTGAAAAAATTTTGCTTTACAACTTCAGTTTTTTTTTTATGTATCAACTCAGCCTATCGCAGTCCACTGCTGGACATAGGCCTCTCCCAAGTTGCGCCACAACGCTCGATCCTCTGCCTTCCGCATCCAGTCCCCCCCGGCCACGCTCTTTAGGTCGTCGGTCCACCTGGCAGGGGGGCGCCCTACGCTGCGTTTGCCGATTCGCGGTCTCCACTCAAGGACTCGTCTGCTCCAGCGGCCATCGGTCCTTCGACAGACATGGCCAGCCCACTGCCACTTCAGCTTACTGATTCTACAAGCTATGTCGGTCACTCCGGTTCTTCTCCGGATAATCTCGTATCTCGTGTTTTTTTATGTATACTGTCAATATATAATAACATTTCAAAAATAAAGGAGAATGCCCATCTTTGTATGGAGCTCCATTGCGCTGCAAATATTTTTGTATGATAGCCAAAATTACACACAATAGAGGATTGATATCATACTTTCAAAGGAAATAAAAATTATCTTTTTATTTTGTAGGGTTTCCTAGAAACTTACATGTTCAGTTTGGAGGTTAGTTTGCAATAGTGATGCAACTCGAGTCCACTTTTACTCGAGTGACATCGAAAAAAAACGCAATCGAGTGAAAAAATATCGATTCGAGTTCACTTGGACTCGAGTCACTCGCGAATCACTCACCGAGACATGCGAAACGATGTATTTTTAACCGACGAAAAAAAGGAGGAGGTTCTCAATTCGACGCGTATATTTTTTTTTTTTTTTTTTATGTATGACCACGCATAACTTTTTACAGAGTGGTCCGATTTTGATGATTCTTTTTTTATTAGATAGGGTATATCTCGAAGTTGGTCCCATTTAAATTTCAGGGTAGTAAAACACGGGATGAGTGTTTGTTCACCCACTGAATTCTTACCTGTTAACCGATTCTGTTGAAACTTAACACACATAAATATAATTCTAGACACTACGACATAATGGAGACCTGGAGTTAGATTTTAACCACGAAAAAATGAAAAATAAAACTTTTTAACCAAAAATTGAACCGACGAAAACAGAAACTGAAAAGCAAAAAATAACTAATTATGAGTCGGCGCCAAACAACCAATCAACGAAGATCATTAAATTACTTTAAATAAATAATGAAAACAACGTCACATCAAATACAACGTGAAATTTTCAACGATAAACAATAACTTTCCAAAAATGCGTTCTCCGCTCGGCCACTTGCAACTTGCACGCACTTTGCTTGTTAAAAGTTCGTTTGGCGCCGACTCATAATTAGTTATTTTTTGCTTTTCAGTTTCTGTTTTCGTCGGTTCAATTTTTTGTTAAAAAGTTTTATTATTCTTAAGAACACTTTTCCATTTTATGTCTACTATGTTTTAAGCCTCAACTTATTGACAAAATAAAAAATAATTAATACAAGGATTGTGACAGGTGATTCGATAGAGGCGAGTGGTCGAGTGACTCGTGAACCACTCGAGTGACTCGACCACTCAAGTAGAACTCGAGTAAAGTAGTAAAATGACTCGAACGACTCGAGTGGTAAAATCGGACTCCAGTCGCATCACTAGTTTGCAATAGCGATGGGCGATTCGAATCATTTAACTCGAATTACTCAAGTTATACTTTGAACTCGTTGATTCGAATTGTATTTCTTCAAATCCGAGTTGATTCGTTTTACGTAGCTATTCGCCGAGTACGATTTGACACTAACTCGTATTCAAATTCAATTGATACAGCACTCGATCAAGTCGGGAGTAAGGCCCCAGGGTGCGCCGAACGATCATTAAAATTAATATCGCCAATTATGAGAGGCGTAGTTGGTTCATCATCACACGTGGGTTAAAATCACAAAAATAGATAGATAGATTGGAAAAGTGGGCAGCCCGCGCGCGCTAACACTCTGCACCAGAGTGCAGGGCATTTCAAAGGCATTCTCAGTACGCCTTATGACTTGTTTCTGTAAATAATATAACAAAAAACCGCAACAATGTCTTATTGCGCTGTTTCTAATTGCAGAAACAAAAGCTGTGACGTACATTTGATTAAAGTTATTTTTTTTTTTATTAATGACGCCAATATGAGAGGCGTAGTTGGTTCGAAAGTTGCCACGCATGAATCGTAAGTAACATTGTGATTACAACCATTCTACCTATCTATTTATGTGGTTAAAATTGTGTTTTTCAGTTAGCTACAGTAGGTATTACTCACAGAGTTGCAGATGAAAAAGTTCTGGTATTCTTTCAGGTCACCTGCAATAGCCAGTGCAGCTTCCAAACTTTCCGTGGCTATTCCCATGAAGTTAGGGGATGCTATTGTCGATTGTCTGACCAGCTCCTTTATATCAACTACAACAAAGAAACGCGGTCATTTTTACAATCAATACGAAGACAGAGGTAGCTAGATAGATAAAATGGATAATGGCAAAGGAATCTTTGTACAGAACAGTACAACACACGGAACAGAAAAAAACAGGTAGGTACAGTCGACCGCACGTCAGTGGTAACAGTTTGACTTTGACAGCGTCTTTATTTCGTAAGCAATAAGGATAGTTATCGTATTCCAAGTGTTACCGCTAACGTGCGGTCGACTGTACAACACAATAGGGATGTCGATCGATTATTTTAAGTTTCATTAAAATCGATTAATAAAAAATAGATTTATTTGAAATTAATAGATATTTCAAAAAATATTTTTTTTTTTGTAATAAATAAAAGAAATAAAGATTTAAATTGTTGAAAGAAAAAATCGCTCACGAGCAGGATTAGAACCTGCGACTCCTGGCTCAGTACGCCAGTGCTTCGCATATGTTCTTTCGCTTTCGCATGCGTAAAAATGCGTTAAAAATAATAAAATAAAATAAATAAATTCATTTATTTCAGATAATCAAATCGATAGAAAAAAAAAAATGTCAAAAAATTACAATAATGTCACGAAAAGTTACTTAATAATGTCAAATGTAAAAGCATTTGTATTAAAATTAAATTAATGAAACTGACTGACACAATTAACAAATTATCTGCCCCACCTGTGGATAGATTGGATATTAAATTTAGCTATTAGTCGACAAAATCCCTTGAACGAATCCTGCTACATTACTCGTACCTACCGCTACCATCGAAAATTGAATGCAAGCGATTTTAGCCTTAGTGGTGGTTCACCGGAAAGATTTCTGATTGTTCCTAGGCTTTCTTATTATTTCACCCACCTTTCCTTCAGGTTTTCCTAATTATTGTAGTTAAAGCAAACGTTCCGTTCGAGCTTGAAACTGGTCGGGCACACCCGATGGAACAACGTGAGTGAAACCGTTTAGATTAATAATTATGAATTTAACTCACGATAGTTATTATACACGCTGAAATTTGAATCGCTTATTTCCCGAAAAGGCGTCATTGTACTCATCATTATGAATAGAATAGAATTGAAGAGAATAGAATAGAATAGTATTTATTACAACAACAAACAACAACAAAAACAAAAACAACTTAACAACTTTTACTATGGGACCAACGCTGAAATCGCGAAAAAAAAATCAGGTGGTCCCTACATTTTATCGATGTAAGTGAACACAAATGTGGGACCAACTGATTTTTTTTAACGCGATGTCAGGTTTGGTCCCATACGAAAAGTTGTTCATAATGATGAGTACAATGACCCCTTTTCGATTTCAGCGTGTATAAAAATAAAGCAACAGTGTTTACTGGTTGAGCATACTTGTTGCCATAACACAGATGAAATCATTGATCTGTTGACTGTTTGTATAACCAATTCCAGTATGCTAGTCATTCAGAAGCATAAAACCACGGGTTCCACGCAAATTTCACCCAACATTATTCTATGACTACACGTAGCGGTAGGCATTGAATCAACGAACAGCTTTTTATCAGAATAGTATTAACTGTTTTCCATTGCTCAAAAAATTGTTGAACAAAAATTTATGCATTTGACAAACGAACTATTTAAAAAACCGGCCAAGTGCGAGTTGGACTCACGCAGTAAGGGTTCCGTACCACCCATCGACCAGCCCCCCTAGCCAAGTTGACAATCTACAATCGTCAACGCTAATAGAAAACAATCAAAATTTATGGGAATGACATATCTCAACGAAAAAGTCATTCGTTGAGATATGTCATTCCCATAGATTTCGATTGTTTTCTATAGCGTTGACCATTGTAGATTGTCAACTTGGCTAGGAGGGCTGATACCCCATAGAAACTAATTTAATTTACGAGGGTTAAAATTAAACTCCACTTTCGCTCACGAGCAGGATTCGAACCTGCGACTCCTGGAGAAAAGTGGAGGTTAATTTCGATACCACGAGCAGTGTTCACGGTAGCTTAGTGGCTAAAGCACTGGCGTACTGAGCCAGGAGTTGCAGGTTCGAATCCTGCTCGTGAGCGATTTTTTCTTTCCAAAATTTTAAACATTTTTGTGAATAAATCCACTGTGTTAATTAAAATATGATAAATAAACACTTCATTTAGTCAAATTATTTGTTTTTGTCTACAAATGAACATTAATTTGTGTTATAAATATGTATTAATTATATTTTTATTATTCGGCTATTTGGCGGCTTCCTTTCACTCCTGCGCGCGCATAGCTAAACGTCACTCAACCACAGACACGGCGTGCGATTACATAAATCCACACGCCATTTTCACTTACGGCCAAAATTAATATCCAATCTATCCACGATTTACCCTGTTAGAGATAGAAATTTGACATATTTTGTATGGTGCTTATGTCAAATTCCTATCTCTAGTAGGGCAAATCGTGGATAGATTGGATATTAATTTTGGCCGTTATTCAATATTTGTCTAAAACATGTTTATATTTTTTTCCTCGCAGGTGTGTTGAAAAACGTCGTATGAAACGCGTGAGCTTTGGCCATGATACTCCCGGCTAGAGATGAAAATTGAAAAAAAACTGAATGTTTTTTTTCACAATCTTGAAAAAAAACATGAAAAAAAACTTGGCACCGCCGTTTTTATTCTAAATTTGGTTTTTTTTCAGTAAAAGTGAAATACAATAACTAAAGTGGAATAAAACACTAAATTTTATTGTTTTGTTTTTAATTAAAGACAAATTATGTTTAAATCAATGGGTACGTATTATTACGAACTTAGAAAGTACTTAATTTGTTAAAATCAGAATCATCTGAATCAGTGTCAGTAGCTATAACTACGCATACTGTTTTATCGGCATCGCCAATTATTTTAAGATATTTATGTACTATTTAACAAAAAACAAATGGTATTTTCTTATTAAACAAAAAAAATATTAATATTAACTCATATACGATAACCGCTTTATCTGATTTTTATTTTAGTACTCTTGAAAAAAAACCTACTCCAGAAAAAAAACCGTATTATTTCATGTTTTATTTAAACGTTTTTTTTTTCATCTCAGAAAAAAAAACGTTTTTTTACAACTCTACTCCCGGCTCCATTACGCCGTCGCCTTCGGCTCGGGCTGCAATTCAGCCTCGAGTATAATGGCCAACTTAGCTCACTTGTATCTTATTGTATTATTAACGACTAATCGCGAGCGAGGTCATTAAATCAAATAACATTACCATTTACGCCGGTATATTCTGGGCCGTCATAGTAGTACACGGGGGTGTTGGAAGCAGCGTCGGCAATGGCCTTAATATAGGCCACCACTTTAGTAGTCGTAGCCTGGTAGATAAACATTGGGACGCATAGGATGGAGTTTGCACCAGCATCTTCGGCATATGCGGCCTGAACACAAACGAAAACACACTTAAACAACGTGTTCATGAAATAACTGAAAACCTCTTTAGGGGTAATTGTACTCATCAGTATGAACAACTTTTACTATGGGACCAACCACTGAAATAGATAGAATGTAAAAGTTGGCGGGGCATGCGTGACAGCACTCTGCACCATAGTGCAGGGCATTTCAAAGCCTCTCAGCACGCCTTATGACTTATTTCTGTTAATACTGTAACAAAAACCCGCAAAATGCCTTATTATGCTGTTTCTAACTGCAGAAACAAAAGCTGTAAAGTACATTTCAACATTCCAGGCGAAAGACGTCCACTGCTGGAATTCCTTTTCTGAAAGTGAGTTCCTTCCGACTTATTTATTACCGCATCATATTCTCTATAAATCCTGGAAATTACCAACTGTTCGCCAACTATTTATAATCACTTCTGTCCTCAAACAACATTCCCTTCACCCCTACATACCAACTAATCTACTGAAACGTCGCTGCAATGCCGTAGTCCCCATGCCACATAAATTTAAACGTTCTTTTGTCAACAGGTTCTTCTGTTTTATCGGACCTTTTCTATATAATAAACTAAATACCACTCTCAACTTTTATTCATTTAGTAAAAAAGAATGCAAAAACAGAGTATCCAATTTCTTGCTTACTTGTGACTACCAAGCTACTGAAGATCTCTTGCAAATTTTAACATAATAAAGGATAATGAATAATTCAGAATCTTAACTCAAATTCTCGCGTGACATATGCATTCATGTAAATGGAGATATTTACCTACTCAACAAATACACACTCACACATATACCAGGCCCCTCAGAAAGTATTGCGAAAAAAAGTTTTTATATATGGGAGACTGGCCAGTTATAATGTTTTTCGAAAATATGATTATTTATAAGTAAAAATAAGTGAGTTCCAATTTCAAAATTTCCCTCCACATTTTTTGCGAGTTAATTCAAAGTATTGTGTCTCACTGAAATATGGATCTGCGCCGGGAACATTTTAGAGCTATGATTTTATACGATTTCAAGTGTCGCCTGAAACCGGATGAATCGTACGATAGACTTCAAATGGCATTCATGGATGAAGGCCCTTCCAAGGCAACCGTGTATCGTTGGTATAACGAATTCAAGCGCGGTCGACCAACTTTGGGGGATGACGAAAGAAGCGGTCGCCCTTTGACGGCTGTTACCGAAGAAAACGTGCTAGCAGTGAAAAATTTAATCCAAGACAATAGGCGAATTACATATCAGGAGATTCAACACATATTGAAGATTGGATCGGGAAGCGTTCACGAGATTCTACACAGCCATCTTCGCGTGAGGAGGATAGTATCACGCTGGGTGCCGCACAACCTCACCGATGCTCAGAAGCAGGCCTGGGTGGAATGGTGCCGTGATATGCTTAACAAATTTGAAGCAGGCTCGTCTCGGCGTGTTTACGACATCGTTACAGGTGATGAGTCCTGGATTTATCAATACGACCCAGAAACCAAGCGCCAGTCGACTGTTTGGGTGTTTCAAAATGAGCCAACGCCTACCAAAGTGAAGCGATCTAGAAGCGGGGGTAAGATTTTGATCGCTAGCTTTTTTAATTTGACTGGCCACTTGGTATCAATTCTCTTACGGGATCAAAGAAGCATTAATGCCGAATGGTATACTACCAAATGTTTGCCAGAAGTTTTCTCTGTTATAAGCAACAAGCGACCAAACACAGGGCTCCGCGGGCTACTGCTCCACCACGACAATGCACCTGCGCACACCGCACTCAAAACGAGGGACTTCCTGGACAGCACGCCAGTCAAACTCCTGGGTCACCCTCCTTACAGCCCTGATCTAGCACCGTGTGACTTCTTTTTATTCCCAAAAATAAAAAATCAGCTCAAAGGGATACAATTTTCGTCGCCGGAAGATGCGCTGGCTGCGTTCGAGCAGGCTGTAAACGAGGTGTCTGCGGCGGACTGGAAAAAGTGTTTTGAAAACTGGTTTAGGCGCATGAATCTTTGTATAGAGGCTGGTGGAAAGTACTTTGAAAAGATTTGATAAAAATATATGTACGTATAGAACAATTTTTTTTAGTTTCGCAAAACTTTCTGAGTGTCCCACGTACATACCTCACTACGCACACCACATACACACTCCTTCCTACACATAACACACCCCCTACACATACACACATCCTCAAATCATTTGAATGTTAAAATAGCCCTACTTATTGTAATTTAATGCTCATAAATTAGGAAAGAGGACTGTGACCTGAAATACAGGTTTTTACCTAGCTCAGGCACAGCAGCCCATTCTTTTGTTAGTGTCTAAAATATATAGAAACACATTCAATGTATACTGTGAAAAACTAAGGAAACAAAAATTTTTTTTTTTTTTTTTATTTATTCCAGGCGAAAGACGTCCACTGCTGGACATAAGGCCTTTCCCAAAAGGGAGGGATATGCCATAATCGCCACGCGTGGCAGGCGGGTTGGCGATCTCAGTTAGTTGGTTAAATACTCAGAGAACGCTGCTGCCCATCCTCTGGAGAATCCCTTAGTCGCCTTTTACGACACCCATGAGAAGAAATAGGATGGTGCAATTCTTTACGTCCGACACCACACGGAACATTTGATTACATTAGTACATTTGATTATAGTAAATTTTTAAAAATTAATGACGTCATTATGGGAGGCGTAGTTCCAAAGTTGCCACGTATGTATGAAAAGCAAGTAAAATTGTGATTACAACCATTCTATCTATTAAATTATTTCTGTGAAATCCTACCCTGAAATCGCAAATAAAATATCAGCTGATTCCTACATTTGTGTTCACAAAAATCTAAAAAATTTAAATATTAAAATTTTTGTTTTTTTCGCGATATCAGTTTTTTTAATATATTTTTTTCTATAAATATATCTGGACATATTTTTTTACACAGCACCATCTAATCCCAAACTAAGCAGAGCTTGTACTAGTAGACAATGGATATAATAGGTACTTATATACTTATTTTTTGTAAATACATACTTATAATACACCGAGACCAACGTTCATTACATAAATATTTGTGTCCTGTGGGAATCGAACCCCGAAAACGACCTCGTGATCAGCAGTCCAACACTCGAACCACTAAACCACAGACGTCTAAAGTGTTCATACTTAAGAGTACAATGACCTCTTAAAAGGTTTTCAGTTATTTCAATATAACATTTTATGTCGTAGGATAATCGAAAAAATCGGATATCTGCGGAAATCCTAGGATGTTTGACCGGATAGTTGGAAACTAAGAAAGGTTTTCGTTATCATCTGAGCTATATTCAGGATCATTGCAAAATCCAGCTTATCATAGGTATAAGTCGCGAATAACCAATCACGTTATGAGTGCTGATTGGCTGATATGAACGTTACGCATTGACGGATGCGCTGATTGGCTAACGGCTACATTCCTTTCTTTTTTTGTTGTTGTCAAAGTCAAAGTATATATTGCTTTCATTCATGTGTACTTATGATCTAAACAATACAATTAAAGAAACAACATGAAACCCCGTCAGGGCAGAGCACTTTAAATTACAAAATTTAATAAAAATTATGATACGGCGAGCTCAGTCACTGTTTTCATTTAAAAAAATTGTTAATGAATACTACCTTTCCAAATAGATTGTAATTTATTAGACATTGCCTATGTATCCAATCTCTATTCTAAATTGTAAGATTATTTATATATATATTATATATATTTATGATACCTATATGTGTAATATTTTGTGTGCTATTCATTTATTTTAGTTTAGTTGTACGCCACGGACTGCCCCCATTATCTAGATCTTACGTCTTCTTTGTCCATCCAAAGGTTGTCTGGAAGATATCGCTAAAAGCGATAAGACCGCCCATGTACCCATAATTAATACGTTGTTCCTGTTTACTACTATTTTCATGGTGTACAATAATAGTTATTTGTTATACAAGAGTGCAAAGTTCCTTGTTACCGCGTGCTCAATTTTGATGACCGAGCAAGCGAAGGATTCTAAAATTAAATCACGAGCGCAGCAAGTGATTCAAAATTTAGAATCCTGAGCGTTAGCGGAGGAATCAAAAGAGCACAAGGTGAAAAATCTTTGCACTCGAGTGCAACAAACACGTAACCTTTCATCCCACCTCAGCGAGGAAATTACTAAATGCAAAAAAAAAAAAACATTTACAATCACAAGATACTTGTAAAGACGCTTGTCATCTTAGTCTACCTGCGACCACGAAATGCTGCAAAGCTTTCGAAACGTCAGGGAAACTAATTTAAATAATATACGCGATTTAATCCGGTTAAACTTTGTTTTATTATAATGTGTAGTGATCGCGAAAACCTAAGAAGTTATTAAGATACTTTTATTTCAGTTTAGGTATTAACTACTACATTATGATAGGTAAGTATTACAGAATAATCTTTAAATTATAAAAAATAATACTTAGGTATAATTAAGAAAAAATGAAAGTAACGTTGCTACAGTTACTTATGTTGAGAGTAATATTTTTGTTAGGTACTGTAATGTTGGTGTTAGTGTCTTGTGTACTGTTTTACGGTAAACTATCTGTCATACTTAATAGTTGTACCGATTCATCGGATTCCCTTGGCGTAAATGAGCAAAACGTTTTCTGAGAAAGTTTTGGTTCCTTTATCTAGTCGCCACATGTTAAACATATCGTATTGTTTCAAATACTTTTCGCAGGATTGTTGAGGGAGAAAGCTCATTTGTGCATTATTAACAGTTTCAGTCAATTCTGTTGGCGTTAAATAAACTTCCTCGTCGCTAGAACCACTCATTTTAGGGTAATAACATAACATAACATTACGCCTGTATTTCCCTGAAGGGGTAGGCAGAGGTGTAATAGTACATCCACATTTCGCCAGTTATGTTATAGTCCCATGTAATAGGGGGCGAGCCTTTTGCCATCGACCGGGCACAAATCCAGACTCCGGGCTGCTACTGAGAATTTCCTAATGAAAAAACCCACTAACACTTTGCCCGACCCGGGAATCGAACCCAGGACCCCACGCTCAGCAGTCGCGCTTGCAACCACTAGACCAACGAGGCAGTCATATATCTGTGCATCTTTAGGGTAATAGATCTGTGCATTTTAGGTTTTACACTTGTTTTCAAGTTTTTTGTCAATATGACGTGAAAAGAAACTGGCGCGCGCAAAGCAAATAAAAAAAAAGTACATCAAGGTTCCGAGTCTGAGTTTTTAACAAATTAAAAAAGGTTGTATGATAAATTCGGCACCAGGGAGAAGTAAATAGGTTTAATGATGTTTTGAATTTATTATTCACAAACTTAGTGCACACGATGTTCTAAATTCAATTTACTTTATCCTCTAGCGGATAAAAACGGCTTTTGCACTCAGATATCGAAGAGCAAAAATACTCTTTCCGAGATGGGGGGATGAAAAGTATATTCTATCTATCTATGATAAAAAAAAAATTAATCCCTAGCTAAAAACAATGGTATGTACTAATTTACTAATTAAATTCTAGTAATTACATTATATCCCCCCCTTAATTGGGGGAGGCCTATGTCCAGTAGTGGACGTCTTTCGGCTGTAATAAATTACATTAACGGTGTGATTAATATTATGTGCTATGTGTACCTATATTTTACATTATAAAATTATTGTATTTATACTGTTTAAGGAACCATTTTATTTTGTTATCGAAAAACTCCTGCAGCGTATAGTAGCGTCTGATACTGCTTCAGTATTTTTTTGACTATGTATGTATGATAATAATATTTTAACAATGAAATACTTTATTTAAATTATTACCTAGTGGCCTATTGCCTTGTCACTTCTTTACTTTTCTAAGTCTATAAAGACCTTTATGAAGAGCCAGGTTCTCACCAACCAGAATAAAGATATTATAAATCGACTATTAGATTATCCAATCAGCGTTTAAGTTTTCAATCGTACTAAACAAACTGGGATATTAGCAATGATCCTGACAATAGCTCGTATGATTACGGAAACCTTTCTTAGATTCCGACGATCTGGTCTTTTGCAATCCAAGGATTTTCGCAAAGATTCGATCTTTCCGATACCTACGACATATTGTATAAATGAGGAGGTTAAAACATGTAATATTTACAAAGTCTTACAATTAATTATTACCTATATACAACATAAACATGTATAAAATAAATATTAAATAAAAACATAAAAGTGGACTTAGGTGGCAAAGAATTCCTCCACATCACTGTCGTCCAGAAGCGTGCCCAGAAGACTAGCAGCATTGCCACGTTGAATGGCAACGCTTATTCTTTGCCCAAAGAAGAAGCCAGCTCTCTGGTCACATGAAGTGTCGACCAGTCTCTTAGATATTTCCTTGAAAAGGAGCCATGCACTCGGACCACATGACCCGAGCGTTTCGACCCAAAATGGCTCAAAATCATAGCATCCAATAAGATTGCTTTATTTGCGCCGATTGAGGGTCTCCGCAGCTGCAGCGGCAGCGCAGCCATAGCCCGCTGAACCAGGAAGATGGGAAGGAGCAAGGGTGTCGACACAGGTTGCGTCCCACACCATAGGCCTACTCAACTTCCAAGGTAATAACGTCATACCGTCTGGACTCTTCCCATAGTCACGTGCAAAGCCATTAGCCATTTTTTCCTAAAGTTAGCTCATGATCACTTTAGTCCCATTTGAACACATGCTCCTCGAATATTAACAGTGCTTTCCTCGCAATGGCAGGCTTGGACGGCCAAGCCACCGAAACCATGGGTTCTATGGCTCTTCCATCTCTTTCCAAACCAATAGTAGGTACTTATTGTATCAAATCCAACGTTTAGTCGCACTCACCAAATCGATAGCATCAGGCAGGTCTACGTCACCGACTTGTGCCATGATACAGAGGCCAGCCTGAACAGCAGAGTAAATATTAGCGTCTATCTGCTGCTTTCTGTCGTCTAACGACAGGTCTGTTGCACCCACTGAAAACAACAGATTATCCACATGTACAGGCTTGATTTCACCAACAATAATAAAATAAAATAAATTACGCATTTACGCATGCGAAGCGAAATCTAACGATTTAAATAAGATAATAATCTAATGATATTAGTAAGTGTAGGCATATCTATAAGAGTTTGAATTAACTGCAAAGTTAGTCGAGTCCAGTGTTGCCAGACGTGCGATAATTATCGTAAATTTACGATAATTACAAGGCCTTTGCGATAAAAAATAATAACAAGGTATCGCACGATAGTTTTACTAATTCATACGATAATTTAAATAACACTGCGATAATTTTGAGGCAGAGTGACAACAACCAACATTAACAATAAGCTTAGGCATAAGTTCTCCTCTCTTTCACTTACAATGTGTGACGCATACGACAGACTGAACAAGATGCACAAAAAACACCGAAAAATCTATGTTTTCTTTTTAACTGCATAGCTGCGTCCTTTTCTACTCATTTAAGAATAAGAATCATTTATTTCGCAAAAAAATACGGGTCCGGATCCGGACAGATAGATAGAGTCACAATTAGTTTCCACATATTTTACCATAAGTGGCACGCAAAAAATTAATAAAAATAATAATTAAAATTAGATTAGTTTAACATAAAGAGTATTAATTTATTTACTGTATTTACTGTTTTTTGTGTATTTATTTTGTTCAGTCTTTGTTCGTCGGTCGGTCTATGTCAGTTCATTCCTAGTTCAGTCAGACAGTCAGACTGAGTACTGAGCACAGAGTACTTTTTTATAGTACTGAGTGCTATTGGATTAGTTATCTGTTTTGTATGCCTGTTTTGCATTGTTTTGTTTTAATTGTTGCACGCTGCTAACTGGAACAATAATAAATTTTTCTTTTCTTTTTCTAATAATTTTCTGACTTTATTTATCACCCTATCTATAAATAAAAATAAATGTTTCTTTATTAGTCCCGTAATATACGTGTTATCAGAACATTCATCCAATGCAATGACAATCTTGGTGAGTTGCTGTGCGAGAGCTCGTGAAGGTTTTTGTAAAACAAAAATTGCTTTGCAACGCATCGGCACAGCTAGTGTTAAAAAGAACAAACTTATAGTTAGAACCTTTGGACATAAACCTTTAAATCGTTCAGAATATTGGATCGGCTTTGAATATCTCTATAAGTAGACTAGAAATCAAGGACATTTTCCGATACAAGTCTAAAACGGCTAAAACCCACCCAATAATTGTTGACTTTACCTCAATAATTACAAAGGAAAATATATTAGAATCCCTTAAAAAATATAAAAAAAGCAACGACAACAAACAACTTACAACAACACTTATCAAAGTCACAGGCCCGGAAACACCAGTATTTATCTCAGAGAATTTAACAACAAAAACCAAACGTTTGTTCGCATTAGCGCGATCATGTTCAACGACAAACAATTACAAGTTTTGCTGGACTTCGCATGGATATGTTTACATACGCAAGAAAGAGGGCGAAACTGCAATCCGTATTAATAAAGAAGCTGACTTGGACACCCTGACACGTGCAGAATGACTAGTGGTAGAACCTAACTACCCCCATAAAAAAATATTTTTTATCTGCAACTTTTTTATTAGATTAATTATTAAGTATGTATTCCGAGTTTTTGTCATATTGATATTGTATTCAGTCGCAGTCGTAAATAATACACATCAAAACAAACTATGTTATCTTATCTTATTGTGCATGCGTGTAATAAATAAGAAATGCTACCTACACTATACTATACATTCTAAAATACATATTCAACACCTTATTACAACCCACATCAGCACCACAACAAATCACATGAAACACACACACACATTCCACAAATCATACATTTATTTATGGAAATACACGTACAACAACTGTGAAGTAAACATACAGTCACGTACAAATATAGAGGCTATAATAACATTTGCGCTTCCGCACCATAAAATATGCATTATTACTTTTAAACATTATGTTATACGTCGAAACTCGATATCCAATATTACGAACTTCACGAAGAGCAGGCAATTTCATATTTATCTGTTTTACTATAATGTTACATGGTTTTTCTATTCAGTGATAAAAATACATCTGTTCCATAACAAGTACACTACGGTTTTTATATATAACATTCAACCCTCATAATGACATCATAAGTGAAATTGACTGTTCTGGAGATATTCAATGCATGGTTTGCGATGATCCTAGTACGTGTCCAAATTTATTAAAAGTAAATAACAGTACTGTACATCTCAATATCTTGATGACAAACATATGTAGTATTAACAAAAACCTAGACACGTTTTTAGTATTTATTTCCCAATTAAACACAAATGTAGATATTATCGTGCTGACTGAGTGTTGGACTAATCAGTATTCCAATATTCCTCTGTTAAACAACTACGTTATGCACAGGACCACACGCTCCTATAATCAGAATGATGGTGTTGTTATTTATATCAGAGAAGATCTTACAAACATACAGGTCCACGAACCAGAAATTACAGAAGGCAATTGTCTATTGGTTAAGCTTGACGGTCGTTACGCCATTATATGTATATATAGGTCTCCGAGCTTTAAAAATCCACTCGGTTTCATAGAATCACTCAATGACTTGTTAGAAAATAATAATACAAGTGATATTTTACTTACGGGTGATATTAATATTGATATCCTACCAGGACATATAGTTGGCCACGCTGCGCACTATATTAATCTCCTCGCGTCCTACGGACTGCGGCAAGGTATAACAAAACCTACTAGGTTAACAAGATGTCTTGACCATTTCATGGTTAAAATAAACAAGTTGGCTCGCACGATTGTTTTTGAACCGATAACTGACCACAGTCCGATACTGTTATCTCTACAAAATCTTTCCCCCATTCAAAAAGTTAAAGAAATACGCAATAATTATAAAATAGACATGAAAAAGGTAGGAGATATAATAAAAAACATAAAGTGGTACGAATACTACAGGATAGATGATGTAGATACAGCAGTCGACTTCTTAATTACTGAACTGCATAAGTGCATATCATGTAGCACAACAAAAAATACAATTGCAAATAGGAAAAGGCCAATAAAACCCTGGATCACTATAGGAGTAGTCAAATCAATAATAAAAAGAGACAAAATGCACAAAAACCTGCGGAGAATGGGTGAAACAGCAAGCATTGAGTTGAAAGAAAAGTACATAAATTATAGAAATACATGTAATAGGATAGTGAAAAATTTAAAACGTGACTATTATAGGGACAAACTTAAAAATTGTGATCGTAATATCAAAGAAACCTGGAGAACAATCAAAGATATTTGCAATTTAAATAAACAAAAAAATAAACCTCTAGACCTACTTAAAACTAAAGACACACCGGAAAACTCTCTCAATGACGTCAATGAATATTTTACATCTATTGGATCGCAACTGGCAAGCAACATAATGAATAAATTAAATGAAAATGAACATGATCTAGCCAAAAAGGCTACTATGCCTGTAGGGTTAATGGACTCAATGTTCCTAGCACCTACAGATCCTAGTGAAGTAGCTCGAACAATATCGACATTAAAAAAGGGCAGTGCACCGGGATGGGACAACATTACAACTGAGTTACTTCAAACCTACTGGAAGGAAATATCACCGCCTTTATCACATATGTGCAATCTTAGTTTTAGTTCTGGTATTTTCCCTAAGACAATGAAGAAAGCCATAGTGACCCCTATACACAAGGCAGGTAATACAGCCACACCATCCAATTACAGGCCAATATCCCTTTTGTGTACTATATCTAAAGTAATTGAAAAACTTGTTAATACAAGACTAGTAAAATATTTAGAATCGAATAAACTGATCTCAGAAAATCAAAAAGGTTTCAGAAAAGGCAAAAGTACTGATGATGCTGTGCTCAAGTTAACCACAGAGATAACTAATCACCTTGATAACAATTACAAATGTATGGGTGTGTTTTTGGATCTTCAGAAAGCATTCGATACCGTGTCAGTGCCAATTCTCCTGAGCCGGTTAGAAAATTTAGGAATTAGGGGTACACCACTGTCTTGGTTTCAAAATTATTTGTCGAACAGGAAGCAGGTCGTTCGTGTGGATGGTTGGATGAGTCATGAAGCCAATTGTACATATGGTGTGCCGCAGGGCAGCACGTTAGGTCTAACACTATTCTTAGTGTACATAAATCCACTCTGTAACCTCCAAATAAACATGGCTGAGGTAACTATGTTCGCGGACGACACAGTTTTATTGTTTCATGGTAAAGATTGGGAAGCCTTGAAAAATACGGTAGAATTGGGACTGACTACGGTTACCAGATGGCTAGAGAATAGCCTACTATCGGTTAACGCCTCTAAAACGAATATACTATGCTTTAATAAAACATCCATCAGCAACCCCACTGACTCATACAGAATAGTTATGCACTCACATCCCTGTAATAAAAGGATAGATAGATCAGATAGCTGTGACTGTCCAAAATTAAAAAGAGTGGACTGTGTTAAATATTTAGGTGTCCTAATAGATGATAAGCTCAGGTGGGATCAACACATCACGGCCCTTGCTAAAAGGGTTCGGAAACTTATTTTTGTGTTCAAAACTCTGCGGCATGTAGGTAGCCCACAGCTATTAATAGAAACATATACTGCCCTGGGTCAATCGATACTAAATTACTGTGTTTGCTCATGGGGAGGTGCCAGTAAGACACGCCTTATTGAACTTGAACGAGCACAACGTGCTATACTAAAGGTGATGCTCTTTCTACCTTTTAGACACCCAACAACATGGTTGTATGAAAAAGCCAAGGTACTTAGCGTAAGAAAATTATTTGTTTATAAATGCATACAACGCTATCATCGAATGACAGTCCCTAAAATGCCCTTGCTTAGAAAAAGAATTAACACACTCCCTGTACCACGTTTAAACTCTGCCGTTGCCAGGCGGCACTATACCTACCTTGCGCCTGTATTGTACAATAAAATAAACAGCCAAAGTAAGATCAGAAACGTCAGCAACCATCAGGTGAAAAAAATAATTAGGACTTGGTTAGATCAAATGGATTATGAAAGCACTGAACAGATTATTTTAACGAATCGTTGATGTGCCTCATATTTCGTAAAAATACACTCTCACATACTCTCATACACGCATACTCTCACACAGACACACCCCCACATGCTCTTTCACACACCCCCCGTACACACATATTCAACTAATCTAACATTGCATTTCTTTCTTCTTTTCTAAACAGTTTAACCATTTTATAGTGGTTACCTATTTTATAGTGGTTACCTATTTTAATAACTTTAATGATTCTTTTATTTTATTTTTGTTTAACGTTCATTTGACTTATACATTGTACACAGGAAAGGAACTGGCTTCGGACATACAGGTCACCCTAGTTTAGAAGCCAGGGCTACACTAATTTGTAAAATTGGACTAAACAATAAAGTTAATTTATTATTTATTATTATTATTATTAAATATCAATATAATTACAATGTTGTTTATGAAATCGTATGCGATAATAATACGATATTTTTTTCCTAGATCTGCGATAGTTTCAAACTTGCCATCTGGCAACACTGGTCGAGTCACTTAAGAAACACTGTTTTTTAATAAGATATCGCTGACGTCACCCAAAGACGTACAATAGTGGAGGTTAATTTCGATACCACGAGCAGTGTTCACGGTAGCTTAATGGCTGAAGCACTGGCGTACTTAGCCAGAAGTCGCATGTTTGAATCCTGCTCGTGAGCGATTTTTTCTTTCCACATTTTAAAATTAATTTATTTTAAACTAATTGATACCTATATTTTTGTTAGTAACATTTTTTATAGTATAGTATGGCGAAACGAGCTAAAGGCCCACCTGATGTTAAGCGGTTACCTTTGCCCATAACAACTGCAATACTACATAGGCTGTTGCCTAAATGGTACCGCAAGTCGGTTCACCAAACTGAGAGCACCGTAGGCACCCGTACCCTTCAGACCGAAACACAGCAATGCAAGCATTACTATTTGACGGTGCTAGTACTTCCCCGGACGAGCTCTTTCACAAAGGAGCTCTACTACTACTAAAAATTAATATCTTACAACTATGTAAGTCAGAGAAAGTATAAAATAATCCACATTACAATCATCAGGTAACATGCAGCCTGATAAGTCTCCCCACAACTGCATACTCTGGTCTCTCAGCAATCATCCTTAGGATTCCGTTGCCGCTGCCTCGAATTCTTTGTATGACTGAGGCTGATTTTTTACGCATTATAGCGTAAAAGTCATCCACCCTCGCGTCAGCAAACATGCCCGAGGCACTGCAAAATCGAGGCAGCCGCACCAGAACCCTAAAGGCGTTGTTGTACTGCACTCTTAGAGCATTGTAGGCGCGCAGCGTGTAGTTGGTCTATAGGGCGCTGGTGTAAAAGCTTTGAAAGTAGGCTCTGAACAAAGTTATCTTTAACTGTTATAATTATTTGGTAACCTACCAAAATTTCTAGTACATGTTATCGTTGAATGAATGGTTAATTATCGTTGCTGAACTCAGGCCTTACACAAGTAGCACAACTGACTGCGTGATAACACCTAACCTAATGGTTTTAGATTAAGTAGGAACCTAACCTATGTTTATAACAAATAAATGAATCTGATTCTCAATGATCAGTTACAATAGAAGTTTTTAAACTTTCGCGAATTTCACTCATATTGAACTAAGTTTACGTTTTTTGTTTTTAAATCCTCTCCACTGATCGTCATTACTATCCCAGAATTGTACGAGAAGCGATTGAGATAAAGAAATATAAAAATTTCAATCGGGAAGATAGATATAGGTTGTCCTCCTCGTGGAATCCGGTAATCGAGAAGTGTTCGCGTCATGGTATGTCTACATGTATGTCCGCCGAAACTGTCAGCATTGTGTGTTGTGATTCAGCATATCTTGTTACGGACAGCGACGTTACGAAAAACCAACCGCGGGTAGTTCGAGAAAACACCCGCCGCTCAAGACGATGACACCCACATACTTCAGTCTGCTCGTGACCACGGCCAATGCAACTTGACCGAAACGTCGAGGTTAGTCAAAATGTTTGTTATATTTTGATTTAATTGTGCGCGACTAGTCCCGTAAACTAGGTTCAAGATCAGTAACAATTAACAAATTTCAGTGATTATGCGTTAGTGTGATAAAACACTGTTCAAAACAAAACAGTTTCATAGACTCCATTTCTAATCCTGGCGTTGTAGGTACGTACAACATGTCACAAAAACCCTGTTGTTCCTGTGAGCTACGTTAGCAGAATCGATATTCACACGTAAGGACACAACTCATTTGGAAAAACTTTTCGGTAAAAATAATAAAAATTAAATTATAAATCATTATTAAAAGTGATTATAACACTTTCAATTTACAATTAATCATGATTTAACACTAAATTAAATTACTTTGCGTGCTGTTTGGGACTCAATTATTTTCCACATTTCATTTCATTTCATTTATTTATTCAGAAACAATTTTCATTGTGTTTGAAATTATACAAATTAAGTTAACAAAAAAAAAAAAAAAAAACAATTCACATTATCCATTTCATTACATGCAACAATTAATATACATAATTATCTAAAAAATAAAATATACATTCATTACCTAATTTAATTACTACAATTCATCAATTGAATAAAAAAATTTCTCCAATAGGAAAGCCTTGAGCTGTTTTTTAAATGTGCTCGAGTAAACTATACTTTTTAACTCTTTTGTCAGTCTGTTAAATATCTGCACGGCTTGATACTGCGGACCATGTTTTATTATGTCCAACTTGGGTTGAATCACAAAATTATCAAGTCCCAAACAGCACGCAACAGTGTAAAAGATTATGACATTGTGAGTAATCTATGTTGCGAGTGATTACTGCGTGCATCGAACAAAAATGTACGGTAGATGTTTTTTTTTTTGAAATATACATAAATAAATAAATATTTTCGGGATTTTTTTACGCATCACCATCTAGTCCCAAACTAAGCAGAGCTTGTACTATGGGTACTATAGTATTATATTATCTGTGCTATGGGTACTATAGTATTATATTATCTGTGCTATGGGTACTAGACACTTAATACGCAGTCTTGTCGTTGGCCCTGTGCCGTACGGTCGCTTTTGAAACTTACACCTGTTTCGTTCCACAAACACTACAGTGAATCTCAAACTTTTTTTTTTTTTTTTTTTTGCGTTTTGAAGTCAATCTAATCCAACAACAGTCATGAACACCTTCAAGTGTGGAGCTTGCGATGAACCACTATCTGATGGAGCTCACTGCACAATTTGTAATCAAGAACTACACTTCCATTGTGCAGGAGTAACTGAGGCTGGATATCGGAAGCTGGGCGACAGAAGGCTCACATGGCGTTGCAGCAAGTGCAAAATTGCTAGTGTTGCTAGCACTGCTCAGCCTCCATCGTCACCAAGAATCGAATCAGAGTCACTTATCCTAAAGGAAATAAGAGCCCTCGCTGACAAATTAGCTCCACTAGAATGCATAAAGGAAGAGATAATTGAGCTACGTACGGAGTTTGCTGAGATGAAGTCGTCACTGAGCGAAACAAACAAGGAACTTAAGGAGTTCAATGGGAAAATCAAAGATATTGAAGCGCGCCTCGTGCACGTGGAGAAGGTTCAGGAGCAAGTGGACCTCGTTCACGCTAGGTTGGATAAACTGGAGGAGGAAAATCACGCTAAGGAACAGTGGACTAGAATGAACAACATCGAAATAAAAGGCCTACCCCAAACCAGCCATGAGAACCTGTTCGACATCGTCAGCAAAATTGGCACTAAAATAGATTATCCAGTCGCCAAAACCCATATCAACTTTATTACCAGGGTGCCAACCCGTGAAAAGGATCACACAAAACCTATTGTAGTCTGTTTCTGCAACCGCTATGTGAAGGAAGACTTCATTGCTGCCGCCAGATTAGCTTTCAAGACAGCTCCTCTAATCACAGGACAAATAGATCTTCCTGGAAATATGCGGATTTATGTCAATGACCATCTGACATTACAAAATAAAGCTCTTTTGTCTAAGGCTAAAAAGGCGGCCGCCGAAACGGATTTTCGCTATGTGTGGGTCAAACATTCCAAAATACATGCGAGAAAGAACGACACGTCACCTATATTAGTGTTAAAAACCGAAAAAGACCTCATAAACATAAAATAAAACCATACCATTGCCTATGTAACCCTACTAAGAAAGTGTTAATTTTATTGTCAGGTCGTGCAAAGTCAATTAGCATTATTAAGTTTGAGCACCGTGTGCTGTTGAGTCCTACTAGCGTATTCCTTCATTTATTATGTCGCTTAATGGAACAGTTTATATATATTTCTAATAATCATTATCATGCAGCCATTTTACGTTGTGCCAATTTAGATCTTATATACCATACCTTACAACGCAATGTTAATCGCTTTGTTTACTTAGTTATGACTAATCGGTCGCGGGTCAATTGTTTTGTTTCTATTCATTACCCATTAGTAGCCGCCGTTTTGAAGTTCTGTGTCTTTAGTCACTGTGCATTGCCGCGCTTAGAAGTTTTTTACAAGTTTTTGTCTCCTACCGCCATTAGATTTCGTTATTACTGGTATTTTCTATGTCTTTTTGTATCAAATAACCAACTGAAGTCTGTTTATTTAAATCTTCTTAATCTAATTATTAATATTGTCACTGGAAAGTTTAAAAATGCTTAATATATATTATCAGAACGTACGTGGTCTGCGCACAAAAACAAATAAATTATACCGTAATGTTTGTATGAATTCATATGATGTTGTTGTAATCACGGAGACTTGGTTGGTTGATAGTATAAGCAATAGTGAGTTGTTTGACGGACGATATCTTGTGTGGAGGCGGGACCGGGATTACTCTCGGACGAAACAGTCCCTTGGTGGTGGAGTATTGATTGCAGTGCGGAATGATTTGACCGTTTTAGAGAGGAGTGACTGGTGTTCCTCCGCTGAGGACATATGGGTGAGCATTATTTTGAAGAGGTCCAGACCATCAGTAACTTATAATATACATATCTGCTGCCTTTACTTGTGCGATGAAAATACTGGTAACTCGTATAAAGTTCAATTGCTAAACTTTCATCAGAAACTTAACAATTTAGTAAGTACCCACCCTTTAGATACTTTTATAATAACTGGAGATTTTAATTTCGGTGGTGATGTTGAATGGCACAAATCTAACGATAGTTCTGAATTGTATCCTACAAATATGTCTGCCCAGTACATCTTGGATTTCTTAGACACTATAAATACGTGTAACCTATCGCAGTTCAATGGTGAACGTAATGTCATCGGTCGATTATTGGACCTGGTTCTCTCCAATAGCACAATTAAAGTGCGCGAGTGTACCGAACCGTTAGTGCCTATCGATGTTCGCCACAAACCATTATTAATAGGTATTATATATATATATATATATACATTATGATAAGTTATACGAACTTAGAGTATAATAAGTATATATATACATTATGATAAGTTATACGAACTTAGAGACTTACATGTCCCCGTTAAACCAGTAAAAAAATCGACACATCCTCCCTGGTACACCAGTGCTTTAATAAAAATATTAAAAGAAAAACATAAGTATCATTATAAGTACAAAAATTACGGGAATTTATCCGATTACCACTCCTTTTCTATTTTACGTAACCGAGCTAAGTATATAGAGGGGGAATGTTTTGATGCATATATGGTAAAAGTTGAATCTTCTATCGCCAAAAATCCCAAATTTTTTTGGTCGTATATTAAAAGTAAAAAAAATTGTAACGCGTTACCTAACGTTATGAGTTATCTGGACTCATTTGCAGACACCGGGGAAGGTATCACTGAGCTGTTTGCCTCTTACTTTCAATCTACTTTTCAGGAACCTGATTCAAAATCTGATGATTTGGATATCAATGCTGGCACACATTCCACTAGCTCGGTGAACCTCAGTACGGTTAGCGTCTGTCCAGATGGAGTACTGAAGTTGTTAAAAGGCCTGGACCCCTCTAAATCTGGTGGACCTGACCTAATACCTCCCACTTTCATAATTGGATGTGCAAATGGTTTAGTGATACCAGTTTGTATACTGTTTGAGCGATCTTTGAGAGAGGGTACTGTCCCTACGATGTGGAAATCAGCATTTATTACACCGGTCTTAAAAAAGGGCGATAAATCGAACATAGAGAACTACCGACCTATATCTAAATTATGCTTATTCTCTAAGGTTCTTGAGCGAGTTGTCTATGCAGAAGTATATTCAGCACTGAAATGTCAATTTGGTGACGAACAACACGGTTTTCTCAGGAAACGGTCAACTACTTCCAACTTGGTACTGTCTAATGAAATCATAACAGCTGGGATGGAGGGACGATACCAAGTCGATGTAATATATACCGACTATAGTAAATGTTTTGATCGTATAGATCACCGTGTGCTTTTACGGAAGCTTTTATCTGCGGGAATACACGGTGATCTATTCAGATGGTTCTCCTCTTACATTGAAAATCGAACGCAAGCTGTAGTTTTGCGAGGTTACACGTCTGGATGGAATATTGTGCCATCAGGAGTACCCCAGGGCTCAATCTTAGGACCTTTATTATTTACAATATTTATTATAGACATAAAAGATTGCTTTAAAAACTCTCATATCCTGCTTTACGCAGATGACATGAAGGTCCTTAAGTGTGTACGTTCATTATCCGATACTGAGCAACTTCAATCTGACCTTGAAAGATTTGTATTGTACTGTAAAACTAACAAATTACAACTAAATGTATCCAAGTGTTTTCATGTAGTATTCACGCGCCTAAAATCTTTAGTTGGTCCTGGATATAGACTGGATGGTCATGGTTTGAGTAAAGTAAGCACTATCAGAGATCTTGGTGTAATACACGACAGCAAACTACTTTTTGACAACCACATAGAATCCATTGTCAATAAAGCGTCGAAAGCCCTGGGATTTATTATCAGATCTTGTTCCAACTTTCGTTCTCTGAAACCAATAAAAGTCCTCTATTGTTCATTTGTGCGCAGCCACCTTGAGTACGCTTCTCAAGCTTGGAACCCTCAATACGAGGTCTACAAATCTCGTATTGAGTCTATCCAGAAGAAATTTTTGAGATACTTGGACTTTAGGGCGAGTCAATCTTCAGTTGACTATGCACATCGTTGTAAGCGATACCACTTCTTACCTTTGGATGTAAGACGTAATATTAATGATATCTGTTTCTTAGTGAATGTCGCAAACGGTACTATTGACTGTCCGGAACTACTTGGCAAGATACTTCTTCGCACGAATCAAAACAATTTACGAAAGCGTCCGATATTGCACGTACCATTTGCCACGACAAATTATAGACGCAATGCCTTTTGCATACGAAGCGTTATAGCTTTTAATTGTTTACCATCGCACTTGGATATTGATCTATTCTGCACTAGCGCACGTAAAATTAGAAACATCCTAAATAAGGAATACTTTGGTGACGGCCTTATGTAGCTGTTTCTTATTTTTTGCAAGTATTAGTATAATTGCATGACTTGACTTAACTTCACTTTGCTTAGTTTCTATCTTATCTTAGTTTTTCTCTCAGTTTCTATCTTATCTTAGTTTTCTCTCCTTTTTTTTTTGCTTGTATGACCGATCTAATAGGTACCGTCGACGGCATGTCACTGGTAACACTTCAATAAGAAAACCACTCTAACTGTTTATGAATAAAGGCGCTGTCAATGTCAAACTGTTGCCGCTGACGTGCGGTCGACCGTACCGTTACATACCGTAACGTTTAAAAAGAAAGAAAATAAAATATTATTCTTAATTCGATGTATATCACTAGCTGTGTATATATATGTGGAAGCTTGTAATTAGCAAATGTCCTTACCCATAACATGTTAGTTATAGTTTTTTATTTGTCTGTAAGCTTTCCTAAAATCAATAAATAAAATAAATAAAATAAAATAAAATATAATACTTAGAAACTTTTTTTTCTGTAAATATATACTTATTATACATATCATATCTGTAAAGACGCTTGTCATTTTAGTCTTCCTGCGACCATGAATGCTGCAAAGCTTTCCAAACGTCAGGAAACCCAATTTCGCGATATCATCCTGTTAAACTTGTTTTATTATAATGATATTAATCATTGAGTACAGTGAGTTTTGAGTGATATATCACTTTCAATTCACAATTAATAGATAGATAGATAGATAGAATATTCTTTATTGTACACCATTAACATTATTAAGCTTAGGACTAACAATAATTATTTAATATTAAATTTTATTATTTTTATCAAAGAGTTTTTCCAAATGAGTTGTGTCCTTACGCATGAATATTGATTCCGATAACGTAGCTCACAGGAACAACAGGGTTTTTGTTACATATTGTCTATGGGATCTCATAATTTTAATTTTCACTTATTTGTTCTCTATTTGGGACTGTAAGGTCTAAAAACTACTTATTTGTATGTTGCTTGAGGCAAATCAGTGGATGATTTTTGGAACTGTTAGATCATTAGTGGTTTTAAATAAGTGGATAGCTACTTTTGGTTTTCAAGAACAGATACCGTTTTTGTTTTTTTTTTTTTACTTTTTTCACAGCACCATCTCGTCCCAAACTAAGCAGAGCTTGTGCTATGGGTACTAGATAATGGATATAATACTTATATACTTTTTTTTTGTAAATACATGCTTATAATACATAAGAATCACCCAGACTAACACAAACACTTATGTTCATACATAAATATTTGTGGCCTATTGGAATCGAACCCACGACCTCGTGATGAGCAGTCCGACACTAGACCACAGACGTCTAAATCTGATTGAAACTTAGTTACGCGCTGGAGTGGCATATTAGAGTACCATATGCAATCACGTTAGGTTCCAAAAGGGCTGCAAAATGATCCCTTTATCTACTACATGTGATATAATCATCATCATCATAATTTCAGCCGAAAAACGTCCACTGCTGGACAAAGGCCTCCCCACAAAGGGGGGGATATGCCATAATCGCTACTATTGGCAGGCGGGTTGGCGATCGCAGTTGATTACTTAAATACTCAGAGAACGCTGCTGCCCATCCTCTGGTGAATACTGAACTGAAATAACCTTAGTCGCCTTTTACGACACCTATGAGAAGAGACAGGGTGGTGCAATTCTTTACGTCCGGCACCACACGGAACATGTGATTACTAACTACTCTATTATACTACTCATTTGGATATATAAGTGCCAAATAAGGGTAAATTACCGCTTATATGTAACAGTTGCTTACAAGTGATTTTAAGGCCTCATAAACCACTGTTGCTTCTGTAACAATTAAAACCTGTTTTCAACTTTAAGTAACAAAATCGACTTTATGCAACCATAAGAAATAAAGTAGAATCAAAATACATTGATAAGTAACTACGAATGATAGGAGGTACAAATGATATTGATACAAATATGAGTAGTGTTTGTGTTTTAAGTTTTATCAAACACTGTTAAACCACTCATTTGCAACTAAAAGCTATAAGTTGTAAAATTCACTAATTTGCTACTTGAGTAGGCGATTCATATAAAGCAAAAATTGCGCGTACTGATGAAACTACTAACGTAATGGTTGCTTGTTTCATCTATCTATGCGTTTAGAAGTCCCTTTTTGGAAGATACTTCCTGTAAAATACTGTCTTTGTTTTAGTTTAGTGTATGTACAATAAATAATATAATGTAAAATAAATACTGAAAAGATAAAAAACACACAATCCCCTGTTTTGCCAGAGGTACGTACCCACTAAACCAGTTATATTATCCATGTCCGAATAGTATTGTACCATTCGGGAAATCATATCCGTATTCATTTTGTTGTCATCGTTTACCGGAGTGTATGTTGGAACATATAACCCTGACGCTTTAGAAGGAGTCTAGAACAAAAAAAAGAGTCAGCAGTACGTAAGGGATTTCGCAAATAGAAGGCGGTCGCAGGTTTAAGCGTTCTGTATTCACGTTATTTTGGTTGTATTACGTCATATGCACATAACAGTCATTCTAACTGCGTCGTCGGTCAATTAGAACGTGAGCAATGTGGGCAACTGCACCCTCGCCAATGTGGGCAACTGCACCCTCGCCCACGTGGCCAACTGCACGCTCGCCAACGTGGCCAACGTTGACCGCCTTTTGTCTGCGAAATCTCTTAGAAATAAGTTATGCTAATAATAAAAACTTTTTAACAAAAAAAAAACCGACTTCAAAAACCTTAACTAAAAAGTAAAAAATAATCCTTGTTGTATGTATAATTTATTACAAAATCTTTTCATAAACCAACATTTTGAAGGCGGCGCGTGATTGACCCTTTCTTAATGTATGTAGGTACATGTATTTCACGATCAATCATCGTGAGCGTCATGTAAATATAATGTATAATGTAATCGAGCGCATATCTATAGTAAAAAAAAAACAGTATAAGTGAACGTACATGAAAATCACGCGACGCCTTCAAAATTTTGGTTTATGAAAAGATTTTGTAATACATACAAGGATTATTTTTTACTTTTTAGTCAAGGTTTCCAGTTTTTTTTTGTTAAAAAGTTTTTATTTCATACCTTTTTAGTTGATAATTGCGAGGAATGATTCATAAATGTTTATAGAACCAATTTGAGAATATATTTTTTATTAACCTATACTGTCCCACTACTGGGCAAAGGTCTCACCCATGTTCTTCCAAACGTCCAATCATTGTCAAAAAAAAAACACGCAAATCGGCCAAGAATTCTCAGAAAAACAAACCTATGAGCAGATCATTTAGGTAGGCGAAGCTAAAATAAACTGATTTATTGAAGCTGGTTAAAAAACTACTCAACCTAAGTCAATAAAATTTATATGGGATTACCGCGCGGACTTCCTCTACCAAATAAAAAAACTGCCACGTAAATCGGCCCCGAAATCTCGAAGTAATCGGTGTACATACAAGAAAAAAAAAAAAAACCCGCCGAATACATAACCTCCTCCTTTTTTTGAAGTCGGTTAAAAATAGAATCAGAAAGGACATTGCTAAAGATCCTTAGTGACTAGGTGAGAAATGGACCACCCCTGAAAGGGGTTATAATAATAAGCCTAGGCTTGCCAGTTACCACGTATTTTACGGGTTATTCAGATTTCCAGGATTTTTCAAAATACGAACCCGTAATTGTCAAAATAAATAAAATAGGGGGTAAATGAAGTTGTAAAGCTGCTTTGCAATTTTAAGTTCAAATGTGCAGACTTTTATACATTTGCTTCAAACAATAAAGAACCTTCGAAAGCTTATTTTTCTTCAAACAATAAGTATGATTTTAAAAACTAAGATATCATCATATAAAACAATGCTATTTTAACTGTCCCGTAAAAAATCTAAAACCCGCATTTTTGATGATGGTAACACCTAAATAAAAAAATGGCAGATGGCAACCCAAAATAAGGTCCTGGAAAAGCTGGTACCTTATCATGAGATTGCCGAGTGTATATTTAGGAGACGGACACCCTATGATACAATAATATGTACCCACAGACATAGTAAAAAATATAGACGGAGTGCTGCGAAGAATCATAGTGAAGCCAACAAAACCGTGTACAAACCAGCACTCACTCACACACCATGCACCTCAAACCGTGCTCACCACTCTCAGTACCTACACATGGCGTGGCATCGTCCAGTAAGCATCGTGAAAACAAATATCCTTCAGGTGCATGGTTTGTGCGTGAGCGCTGCTTTGTACACACGGCTACACATCAAGCTGTACAAAACCAGTAAAGGCTGACCTCGCGTTGGAAGGAAAACCTATACAATGCGAGGTCAGCTTATACTGGAAATTCAGCTTGATGTGTAGCCGTGTGTACACGGAGGAGCACAGTTTTGTTGGCTTCACTATGATTGTTAGCAGCACTTCGTCTATATTTTTTACTATGTCTGTGTATGTACCTAAATACATGCAAATCATACTACTTACCACATATGTAGCTTTCAATATAGGCAAAAAAGCCACGATGGAAATAATAAAAAAAACTAATGAGGCACAGACCATTTTTAGAACTTGTAAGTGCTCATATAAACAAAGACTATCGAGTTTCAGTGATAAATTCAGTTTATATACAATTGTATGTTATTAAAAAGTCGTGATATCGCAGTATTTTCTACAATTAATGTATTGAATTATAGGTAGATAATATTTAATTAGTTCTGTTCATGTAAATAGTTATGATGAAAATTTTACAATTTAATAAGTAATTTTTTTTTTCAACTTATTAGCTACCTACCCAAACTTTGACCTTTTTTTTGCTAGAGACAAATCCGCTTGAACGCACTCCGCCGGAGGAACGGGGAGGGCGGAGCCAGTGTCGGACTCATATTGACTTATACAACCTTTGGCTTGGGCCGTGAGATAGATGTCCTACCTAGGGCTTCGATTCCGAGATTCCGAGATCTCGAAATATCGGAATCTCGCTACATTTTCTACGTAATTATAATATCGGTATTAGAGAGTAAAATATCGGAATTCCGATATTTTCTATAAAATGTATGAGAACATCAAAAAATCCGAGAGCTAGCCATTGTTTAAGCAAAGACTAGTGGTGTGCCTCGAATGGAGACCTTACAACAAACTTTTTAGTTTGTAATGTACTTTCCATTCATAAATCTTATATTTGTTGAATATTGATCCTTGGCAGAGTTAGAAGACTAGCTAGAAAGTGCTAGTGAGAAAATGCTTTTGAATTGCTTACAAAGTTTTTTTCACTTATTAATGTCAATTTTTGTAGTTGTTTTCGAACTACAGGCCCATCTCACTTCTGAGCCATGTCTACAAGCTGTTTTCGAGAGTCATTACGAACCGTCTTTCGAGTAGGTTTGTCGACTTCCAGCCTCCCAAACAAGCCAGCTTCCGAAATGGCTTTAGCACCGTAGACCACATCCATACACTGCGGCAGGTTATACAGAAGACCGAAGAGTATAACGTGCCTCTTTGTTAAACAAAGGCTAAACTTTAGCGTTTGTGGACTACGAGAAAGCCTTCGATTCGACCGAGATTTGGTTTGTTGTACTACAGTCTCTTCAACGGTGTCAGATTGACTATCGGTATACATCAAAGTGTGTTTGTATGAAAACGATTAGAGGACCGAGCCTCAAAACCTATCCTTCTGCAGCGAAGTGTGAGACAGGGAGATGTGATCTCTCCGAAACTGTTCACTGCTGCATTTTAGGATTTCTACAGGTTTCTGGACTGGAAACGGCTAGGCATTAACATAAACGGCAAGTATATCACTCACCTTCGGTTTTCCGACAACACATAGTCATAGCGGAGATCATAGAGGACCTCAGAACAAAGCTCGATGACCTCGGTAGAGCTTTCGATAGAGAGGAATTATGGACAACACGAAGGTTATGTCGAATATATTGTTGTATTATTCCCAATTTCCCATTTCCGTAAATATCGGAAAATCTACAGTCGAAGTTGTTGACGATTATGTATAGGTACCTAGAACTTTGACTAATCAAAGACCTAGGACAAACTGTCCAGTTAGGTAGGTCCAACTTCGAGAAAGAGGTCAATCGTTGAATTTGACTCGGTTGGGCAGCGTTCGGGAAGCTTCGCAATATCTTCTGGTCCAAATACTGCAGTGTCTCAAGAAGAAAGTCTTTGACCAGTGTGGGTTGCCAGTAATTACTTACGGTACTGAAACGTGGTTGTTCACAATGGGCCTGATAAGAAGGCTCAATGTCACTCAAAGGGCAATGGAAAGGCTATGTTCGGAGCGCCCTGCGTGACTGAATCAGAAATGAGGAGATTCGCAGGAGAATGAAAGTAACCGACAAAGCCCGAAGAATGGCCAAACTTAAGTGGCAGTGGGCGGGGCACATTGCTCGCAGAACGGATGGCCGATGGGGCAGTAAAGTTCTGGAGTGGCGACCGCGTACTGGAAGGCGCAGCGTGGGTAGGCCCCCCACAAGGTGGACCTACGACCAGGTGAAGGTCGCGGGAATCCGCTGGATGCGGAAAGCGCAGTTCCGGTCGTTGTGGTAATGCTTGGGGGAGGCCTATGTCCAGCAGTGGACGTCTTTTGTCTGAAATGATGATGATGATGATGATGATGATGATGACAGGCCCTACATGTTTATTAGATCATAAAGACCCATTAGCTTTCAAAAGCAACACTTTTGGCATAATCTCCACTTTTTACTCCACAAACAAGATTAGGTTTTCATTTTAAATCAAGTCCTAGTAGTATTAAAAAAATATTGTTTCTCAATATCGGAATCTCGGAATTCCGATATTTTGAGGTCAATATCGGGTCCAATTCCGATATTGGAAAAAAGGCGATATTGAGAAGCCCTAGTCCTACCCTGGCTCGTTCCCTTTTTAGGGTTCCGAACCCTTTGGGTTAGCACCCTTTGGGTGCCAACGGGACCCTAATTACTCCCACTACGCTGTCTGTCCGTCCTTCCATCCGTCTGTCTGTCACAGGGCTGTATCTTTTGAATGGTAGTAGGTAGCCAGTTGAAATTTTCATACAAAATGTGTTGCTATGGCCCCTAACTGTGTTGCTATAACCCTTAACACGATAAATACTAATAAAACTTTTTAACAAAAAATGGAACCGACGAAAACAGAAACTGAAAAGTGAAAAATAAATGTAAATAACTAATTATGAGTCGTCGCCAAACAAACAAGCAAAGTGCGTGCGAGTTGTAAGTGGTCGAGCGGGGAACGCATTTTTGGAAAGTTATTGTTTATCGTAGAAAATTTAATGTTGTATTTGATGTTATTTTGTTTTTATTAGTAGTAAGTAATTTAATGAACTTCGTTGATTGTTTATTTGGCGCCGACTGATAATTAGTTATTTACATTTATTTTTCGCTTTTCAGTTTGTTTTCGTCGGTTAAATGTTTTGTTAAAAAGTTTAATTTTTAAATTTTTTGTGGCTAAAATCTAACTCCAGATCTCCATTATGTTGTAGTGTCTAGAACTACATTTATGTGTGCCAAGTTTCGACAGAATCGGTGAACAAACACTCATCCCCTGTTTTCCTATCCTCAGAGGTGGATTTTGATTTTAAAATTTATATGGGATAAATTTCGAGATTTACCCTATCTATTAAAAAAAGAATTATCAAAATTGGACAACTCTGTAAAAAGTTATGCGTGGTCATACATAAAAATAAAAGAAATATACGCGTCGAATTGAGAACCTCCTCCTTTTTTTTCGTCGGTTAAAAATTTAAACTAACTAGTCTAAAAACTTGGGCCTTCTTTGGTTTTAGACTTTTTTATTTTATTATAATTTTTTGTTTATTGTGCATACTTATACAACATTTTGATCTGTATTTGTGCCATATCATATACTATACCACCACGAAAACGGTAATTAATCTTAACTATTATAAAATTGTAAACGTCTGTTTGTTTGTTTGTTTGTTTGTTTGTTCCAGCATCACGCTAAAACTACTGGACTGATTTTGATGTTTTTTTTTTGTTTGAAAGCTGATGATCTGACTTAAAAACTGGTATGGGTTTTGAGAAAGAAAGAAAGAAAGAAAATAAGAAAAAAATTAATTCGTGGGTTGCGTACTCACCCGACAGATCGAAACTTCTATGCATTTGCACGAGCGGATAGTAATGTACGATGGAGTGGAGTGGAGTGGAGTGGACAGGGGATGGGACTGGGGATGGGACTGGGGACGGGACAGGGGACGGGACTGGGGACGGGACAGTGGACAGGACAGGGGACGGAACATGGGACGGGAAATGGGACGGGACATGGGACAGGACAGTGGGACGGCACGTGGGACTGGACATAGGATGGGACATGGGACAGGACATGGGACATGGGACAGGACATGGGACATGGGACGGGACGATAGTGATATAGTGAGATAGTGGGACAGAGGGTTAGTGGGACAGTGGGACAGTAGGACAGTGGCAACGGGACGGTGGGACGGTGGGACAGTGGGCAGTGGGGCAGTGGGGTAGTGCGGCAGTGGGGCAGCGGGGCAGTGGGCCAGTGGGGCAGTGGGATAGTGGGGCTGTGGGGTAGCGGGGCAGTGGGGTTGTGGTGAAGCGGGGCAGCGAGGCAGCGGGACAGTGGGGCAGCGGGGCAGCGGGGCAGCGTGCCAGCGGTGCAGCGGGGCAGTGGGGTACCGGGGCAGCGGGGCAGTGGGATAGTGGGGCAGCGGGGCAGTGGGGCAGTGGAGTAGCGGGGCAGCGGGGCAGCTGGGCAGCGGGGCAGTGGGGTAGCGGAGTAGTAGGGAGTAGGAGTAGGGCAGTGGGATAGTGGGGCAGTGGGGCAGTGGGGTAGCGGAGCAGCGGGGCAGCTGGGCATCGGGCGTAGGGGCTGTGGGTTACCGGGGCAGTGGGATAGTGGGGCAGTGGGCAGCGGGGCAGTGGGGCAGCGGGATAATGGGGCAGCGGGGCAGTGGGGTAGCGGGGCAGTGGGATAGTGGGGCAGCGGGGCAGTGGTGCAGCGGGGCAGCGGGGCAGTGGGTTACCGGGGCAGCGTGGCAGTGGGGCAGTGGGACAGTGGGGCAGCGGGGCAATGGGGTAGAGGCGCAGTGGGGTAGCGGGGCAGCGGGGCAGGCAGTGGGGCAGTGTTGCAGTGGGATATTGGGGCAGCGGGGCAGTGGGGTAGCGGGGCGGCGGGGCAGCTGGGCAGCGGGGCAGTGGAGCAGCGGGGTGGGGCAGCGGGGCAGTGGGGCAGCAGGGCAGTGGGGCAGCAGGCAGCGGGGCAGTGGGGAAGCGGAGCAGTGAGTAAGCGGGGCAGTGGGATAGTGGGGCAGCGGGGCAGAGGGGTAGCGGGGCAGTGGGGTAGCGGGGCAGTGGGGCCGTGGGGTAGCGGGGCGGCGGGGCAGCTGGGCAGCGGGGCAGTGGAGCAGCGGGGTGGGGCAGCGGGGCAGTGGGGCAGCGGTGCAGTGGGGTAGCAGGGCAGTGGGGCAGCAGGCAGCGGGGCAGTGGGGAAGCGGAGCAGTGAGGAAGCGCGGCAGTGGGATAGTGGGGCAGCGGGGCAGAGGTGTAGCGGGGCAGTGGGGTAGCGGGGCAGTGGGATAGTGGGGTAGCGGGGCAGTGGGGTAGCGGGGCAGTGGGATAGTGGGGCAGCGGGGCAGTGGGGTAGCGGGGCAGTGGGTTAGCGGGGCAGCGGGGCAGGCAGTGGGGCAGTGTGATAGTGGGGCAGCGGGGCAGTGGGTCAGTGGAGTAGCGGTGCAGCGGGGCAGTGGGGCAGCTGGGCAGCGGGGCAGTGGGGCAGCGAGGCAGTGGGGTAGCGGGGCAGTGGGGCAGTGGGTAAGTGGGGCAGCGGGGCATAGGGGTAGCGGGGCAGTGGGGCAGCAGGGCAGCGGGGCAGTGGGGCAGTGGGGTAGTGGGGCAGTGGGCCAGCGGGGCAGCTGGGCAGTGGGTCATCTGGGCAGTGGGGTACCGGGGCAGCGGGGCAGTGGGATAGTGGGGCAGCGGGGCAGTGGGGCAGTGGAGTAGCGGGGCAGCGGGGCAGCTGGGCAGCGGGGCAGTGGGGTAGCGGAGTAGTAGGGAGTAGGAGTAGGGCAGTGGGATAGTGGGGCAGTGGGGCAGTGGGGTAGCGGAGCAGCGGGGCAGCTGGGCATCGGGCGTAGGGGCTGTGGGTTACCGGGGCAGTGGGATAGTGGGGCAGTGGGCAGCGGGGCAGCGTGCCAGCGGTGCAGCGGGGCAGTGGGGTACCGGGGCAGCGGGGCAGTGGGATAGTGGGGCAGCGGGGCAGTGGGGCAGTGGAGTAGCGGGGCAGCGGGGCAGCTGGGCAGCGGGGCAGTGGGGTAGCGGAGTAGTAGGGAGTAGGAGTAGGGCAGTGGGATAGTGGGGCAGTGGGGCAGTGGGGTAGCGGAGCAGCGGGGCAGCTGGGCATCGGGCGTAGGGGCTGTGGGTTACCGGGGCAGTGGGATAGTGGGGCAGTGGGCAGCGGGGCAGTGGGGCAGCGGGATAATGGGGCAGCGGGGCAGTGGGGTAGCGGGGCAGTGGGATAGTGGGGCAGCGGGGCAGTGGTGCAGCGGGGCAGCGGGGCAGTGGGTTACCGGGGCAGCGTGGCAGTGGGGCAGTGGGACAGTGGGGCAGCGGGGCAATGGGGTAGAGGCGCAGTGGGGTAGCGGGGCAGCGGGGCAGGCAGTGGGGCAGTGTTGCAGTGGGATATTGGGGCAGCGGGGCAGTGGGGTAGCGGGGCGGCGGGGCAGCTGGGCAGCGGGGCAGTGGAGCAGCGGGGTGGGGCAGCGGGGCAGTGGGGCAGCAGGGCAGTGGGGCAGCAGGCAGCGGGGCAGTGGGGAAGCGGAGCAGTGAGTAAGCGGGGCAGTGGGATAGTGGGGCAGCGGGGCAGAGGGGTAGCGGGGCAGTGGGGTAGCGGGGCAGTGGGGCCGTGGGGTAGCGGGGCGGCGGGGCAGCTGGGCAGCGGGGCAGTGGAGCAGCGGGGTGGGGCAGCGGGGCAGTGGGGCAGCGGTGCAGTGGGGTAGCAGGGCAGTGGGGCAGCAGGCAGCGGGGCAGTGGGGAAGCGGAGCAGTGAGGAAGCGCGGCAGTGGGATAGTGGGGCAGCGGGGCAGAGGTGTAGCGGGGCAGTGGGGTAGCGGGGCAGTGGGATAGTGGGGTAGCGGGGCAGTGGGGTAGCGGGGCAGTGGGATAGTGGGGCAGCGGGGCAGTGGGGTAGCGGGGCAGTGGGTTAGCGGGGCAGCGGGGCAGGCAGTGGGGCAGTGTGATAGTGGGGCAGCGGGGCAGTGGGTCAGTGGAGTAGCGGTGCAGCGGGGCAGTGGGGCAGCTGGGCAGCGGGGCAGTGGGGCAGCGAGGCAGTGGGGTAGCGGGGCAGTGGGGCAGTGGGTAAGTGGGGCAGCGGGGCATAGGGGTAGCGGGGCAGTGGGGCAGCAGGGCAGCGGGGCACTGGGGCAGTGGGGCAGTGGGGCAGTGGGGCAGCGGGGCAGCGGGACAGTGGACTGGACTGGAATGGACTGGACTGGTCTGACGTGGGTTAGCAGAATTTAACGCGAGCGGAGCCGCGGGTAAAAGCTAGTATATATATAATATAGTAATTACTGATACTGAACACGATTCAATAAAAAAAATACGAAGAGCTGTGTTATCAGAATCGATATTCATACGTAAGTACACAACTCATTTGGAAAACTCTTGAATAATAGTACATTACTCTCCAGGCCTGAAATGAAGCAATTTACGGCCGAGTAATACTGGAAGTACGAGGCGAAGCCGAGTGCTTCCCAAGTGATTTTGAAAGGACGAGGCGCAAGCCGAGTCCTTTTTAACTAAACGAGGCCGTTAATTGCTATTTCGGCCGAGACTTGTATAGTGCTTTTCTCTCATTTGCGAGGAAACACAACACAAATTAATTCAACAGTATCTCATTTTCATTCACGCCAATTCGCAAGCGCGTAGTTCTCGTCCTATTTTAAAAGTTTTGAAAAAAAAATGCGCTTCCAGCCTGTATAATGATAAATATTTTGTACTTTAAAACACCTAATTTATGTAAGTGTGCACTTAAAAACCTCGGTAGCATAATTTAAAAAATAAAAAGTGTCCAGTAATTTCTATTATTGTCCTGTTGGATATTAGATAGATAGATAGATAGATAGAGTATACTTTATTGTTTGCACACCATAAAAATAAAAATAAAGTTATAACAAACATGAGCACAGTACTAACAATTGGCGGTCTTATCGCTTAAAGCAATTTCTTCCAGACAACCATTGGATGGACTTGAAATGTACAAGAAAATACAACAGGTAGTTGGCGGTGTACTATAGAGAAAATAAAAAAACTATATAAATAACTAAAATAAAAACCAAAGCTTATTAATATATATATCAAAATTATAAGTGTATTTAAGATAATACATGCTTACCGAAATATAACATAACTGGATATATATAAAGATACATAACTCTATTATACAATTATATATAATATAAATATATAAGTAATAACTATTACATAAAAATAGTAACAAATTAAGGAGCTAAGTAATATTCCTTTACCATTCTCCTGAAAGCTGGCAACGATTGTGCACGTCTCACAGACACCGGCAGTGCATTCCACAGGCGTAAGGCTTGAACAGTAAAAGAGTGGTCATAGAAACGTGTGGAATGCTTGGGCATCTCTAGCGTTAAGTTTTCTGATGACCTCAAGGAATGTTTATGTGTATCACAGACGAACTGAAATCGCTCTAAGGGAGTAGTGGGATGAAAAAGAATACTATAAAGCAGTGATAGAATATGAGCATTCCGACGAAGGCGTATTGGAAGCCACTTGAGTTTTGCCATATTACCGGCCTGTTATTTCGTTGCGTACGGAAAAGAGCCGATTGTTGTATTCTTTTTTTTGAATAATGAACCAATTTCCGAGCAAGTGGGAGAAAAAATAGTTAAATTAAATATTAAATCATTATTAGTTGTTATTTATTAGTTGTGTTTGCCTTACGTATGAATATCGATTCTGTTAACGTAGCTCACAGGAACAACAGGGTTTTTGTTACATACCTACTGTATAGTACGGTTGGCAACTCTAGTTGATGATGATGATGATGATGAACTCCCTAACTGTATTATCGATTACTGCATTTTAACAAACATTTGATTCAGTAGTATTTGTTGTAGTAGAGCTCCTTGTGTAAGACTAGTACCTACCTCCTACCACCGTACTTATTTGAAGGCATTCCAGGAACAGCAACTGCTAGAATAGCACCTGAGCAAATTGCAACTGACGTATTCCACGATAGCTGTTCGTAGTTCGATTAGCTTTCAATATTTTTGAGAAATTTAATAAATTTATTGTTCCACGAAGAGCAACCGTCAAAAATATTGAAAGTAGCTGTTCGTGGAGCGACTGCCATCGGATCCACGCAACCCTGTTACTGGGAAAAGAAAGAAAGAAAATCTTTTAATTAACACAGGACAGTGACAATACTACAATAACATAAATAAAATGACTAGTTGCTGCCGGGCATGCCCCTGCCAAAAGTTTCACCAAATCAGCATGTGCTGGCGTGAAACATCCAGCGCTGGGTAATACCAATATCAAACTTTCGGGATTCTGACTACCCGGAACAACTCTCATATATATTCGTATGGCAACTGGGACCGACAGCTTAACGTGCTCTCCGAGGCACGGAGGGGTCTCGATGTGCAATGAAATGGTCAGATTTCCATGAACTGACCGCGGTTAGTGTAGCTTAACCTCGCAGATCATACAATCCGTGCAGTAACTACTTAGCCACGAGCCCCTCGGATCTTGACAAAAAATCATATCATATCATATTAACAAAATCATCGATGCCACTCGACAAATGTATGGTTCAGTTTAGATGTTTCACCAGGTATTCTCTTCCCGCGATGACAGCGCGATGCCTCCAAGCTACGTCACGATCAGTGTTGCCATTGATTGATATCTTCAATATATTTAAGGTGATTTTTGACGTGCGTCAGGCTGGCCCGGCCCCGTGGCTTTAGGTCGCGAGATATGTATTATCCGAATGTACTCCTCTTCAGAAGCATTTGTACTTACTACATTTTCAATGTACCGCTCTAATAAAAAAAATAGAAGCATTTGAAGGGGGCCGGGCCAGCCTGACGTTTTCAGCCCGGCCCCATCTGTACCACGACAACTACCAAACTTGCTGAGAAAGTGGTGCCACAGAAGGGATGTACTCCGTAAAATACACGTACATAGTGCTTAATTTAATCTTAAAACCTAATATTTTCCGAGATATTAAGGTTTAAAAGGGGCCGGGCTGAAAACTGTATCGACAGCTTTAACTGGATAACCACGAAAGCTATAAATACCTATCCTAGGGACGAAATAATCTCCGGCGAATTTAGAACACTTGTACTTCTTTCTTTTCAAATTAAACCCTCTAAATATATAAATATAAGTAATTTAAATTCGGCTGAACCGGCCCCTTTCAGTCGCTAATATCACTATCAATATCATATCAATTTCTTTAAGAAGGCGATCCTCGCATTCCAATAAAGCAGTACATCAATGCAGTTTGAGTCCTGTGTCTATCAGCCGTGTATTTGAGAAGATAATCAATATTTAAAAATGTACTGGTCGAGTGACCATCAGTCAAATGCTTATTTTCAGGACATTATTTATCATAATCACAAGTATTGATAAATAACCGAGGAGATGATATGTATCTTTAGCTTGGACGTGGGACACTAATGAAACACGACACAATACATAATCCTACTAATATACAGGATGATTTGTAATTCGACCTATTCCATGATAGGGGCTTATACTAGAGCTCATTTGCAAAAAAAGATCCCGTGAACCAAGGTTTGTTTTCGAGTTGTAGCAGTTTAAGATTTTTTTGATATTTTACTTCTTCGGATGGAAAAATGCTAATTGTGAAAAAATTATTCTACTTTAGGCACTCAATTGACACTATCCTGAAAGCTGATGAATGATCAATTACTATCACACAAAATTCATGGCCAACATTTTCATAAACTCGGAAAATGGTCATAAATCACAAGTTATAAAACAAAATCATCATCATCAAGTACCCTTTACATTGCAGAGAATTACTGGAAAAAAAATTATATGATATTTGGCTTATAAATTACAGAAATAACATCCTTGTTTTATAAGCTATCCAAAATGGTACCGTAAAATGCCCTAACTTTGCCAACAAGCCCTACTTTGCCTATGCCTTAGGCCTAACTTGATTTTTACACGCACTGACACTTTATAACTGAACCAAAGCGTTTAGCGTTGTCATAGTTTTCAAAGCTCCCCAAGTACGGAAATCATAGCTATTATAGTTTACTCAGAAAATAACAAGGCAAAGTAGGGCTTGTGGACCAAGTTAGGGCAGTTTACGGTACATATGTGGTCAAATTTCGTAAGGGCTTGGAAAAAAATGCAGTAATAGCAGAATTGGGAGCACTTTGCTTGAAGTAATTTTCTACATTTATATCGTGTTGTTGTTGGGCCGGAAAGTAACTTAAGCTTCTTATATACAGGTAGTCCCATTGCGAAAGTGTGTTCGTTGGTTTGTATCCCTTTCACGCAGTAACGGAGCAACAGATCAACATCCGGTGAAATTACAGTCTCATGAGACTTTCCATCTTCATGTCTCAGTTTAGCGAACCAGTAACTCAGTTTGGATCTAGACTCTAGATCCATGATGGATCTATTGAGAATAATTTTTCACATTAGAACCAATATTTGAAGAAGTGTATTTATTGAGAACTTTATTTCTCGTTAGATCTATTGTGTAGATCTATGAGATCCATGATGGTTCTATCGAAAATTATTTTTCTCATTAGAACCAATTTTTAAGAAGTGGATGTACGGAGAATTTCCTTTCTCTGTAAATCCATTTCTTTGATTGCTACCTTGAGATTCACACTTTCTTCCGAGTGATAATTAGTGCTTTATACTACACATTCGAGGAACATAAAAAACAAAATCTTTATTAATTGAAGTTTTCTCGCTTTTCCAATGTCAAAAATCTTGTTGTATTTATTTCTAGACTACTCAGGCAATAATTGAAAGCCAAGGTCCAGGTGTGCTAGGGGTCTCGACTAGTAAATGAAAACTCTTAGACTGTATTTCAGGACTCGTTGTTTTTTTTTTGTTGTGGTGGTATAAAGGATTAAGAATAAATAAATAACTCAATAATTATGATAACATTTAATAATGTCCTGAAAATTCGAACTTGACAGATGGTCACTCGATCAATAAATACAAACATATTTTAGATTTCAATTATCGTCTCAAATACATGGCTGATAGACGCAGGACTCAAACTGCATTGATGTACTGCTGTATAGGAATGCAAAGATCGCCTTCTTAAAGAAATTGATATGATATTGAGAGTGATATTAACGACTGAAAGGGGCCGGGCCAGCCTAATTTAAATTGCTTATATTTATATATTTAGAGGGTTTAATTTGAAAAGAAAGAAGTACAAGTGTTCTAAATTCGCCGGAGATTATTTCGTACCTAGGATAGGTACTTATAGCTTGCGTGGTTATCCAGTTAAAGCTGTCGATACAGTTTTCAGCCCGGCCCCTTTTAAACCTTAATATCTCGGAAAATATTAGGTTTTAAGATTAAATTAAGCACTATGTACGTGTATATTACGGAGTACATCCGTTCTGTGGCACCACTTTCTCAGCAAGTTTGGTAGTTGTCATGGTACAGATGGGGCCGGGCTGAAAACGTCAGGCTGGCACGGCCCCCTTCAAATGCTTCTATTTTTTTTATTAGAGCGGTACATTGAAAATGTAATAAGTACAAATGCTTCTGAAGAGGAGTACATTCGGATAATACATATCTCGCGACCTAAAGCCACGGGGCCGGGCCAGCCTGACGCACGTGATTTTTGTTCATACTGAATATAAAATAATTCCTAACTAGCCTAACTACTTGTTATCTCGTGTTATTCATCTAATTATTTATTAAAGGAAACTGTATAAAATTACTAGTTCAAAAAGTGATTCTTTATACAACGTGTATCAGAAATGCGTGGTCATATTTAAGGAGCTCATTCAGGGCATAGCATAGAACAACTTTTACTATGGGACCAACCCTGAAATCGCGAAAAAAATATCAGCTGTTCCCTACTAAATCATCGATGTCTTCGCAGATTCTTTATTTCGTAAGCAGTAAGGGCGATTTTCGAATTGAAGTGTTACCACTGTCATGCTGCCGACTGTACGGAGGCAATCACGTGACCAAGCTGTCACGGAAAGAGACTACCTGGTGAAACATCTTATTATACCATGGTTCAGTTGTTTTTTTTCGCGATTTTAATGTTGGGCCCACGTTGGGCCCTTAGTAAAATAGTATTCTCTGAACGAGCTCTTCAAATATGACTACGATACACGTTGTATATTATTTTACAAAAATGCTGCAAACTACCTTTTTTCTTTTTTGTTATTCTGTTATCTCTAATAAAAGGGAAAAGGTAAAATAATAATAAAATATGTACTGTTCATGACATTTTTTTATTGAAAACATTGTAATCTACCCATAATTTTTATTAACTTCTCATTAATAAAAAAAAAATCACGATGGTTGCTCACGTTTTCCGATAACTTAAAACATTGTTTCACGAATAAATTAATGATGACGGTTAAAATCATTTTATAGTTGGTAGTGTAGGTATATCACATGATATAAAATAAGTCTGTCACTACATGACTGAGACAACGATCCACCGTAAACGTGAGATGTGTGTTATAGATTTAATAATAATATATTTCAAATATGTCACAAAGCACAGAAATAGATAGTCTATCAAGAATAATTGTCATTATAATTTATACGTAAATCTCAGACCAAAAGAATGAGATAAGACGGAACACGTAGAACTAATACCGAGTAGAACTAGTAGTCGCGATTGGGAGCGCCAATTATATTATTTTGGTATGAGGAATAGACGTACGTATGGGCGCGCTAGTGTTGCCATCAATTTGTTTACACTTTTTTGACAGAACTTAATATATTAATCTTTATTACTGGTCAGTATTGAATGTTTCTTCCTGGCGTTGGTTGAACATTGCGCCCTCTAGTGTAATTTGAGAGTAATATAGCTTTCCATAGCTTATAACATTAAAATATTAATTTATACTCGGACTCAGACTAATTAATGTCTATGCTATATCGAATATCGATGCTTACAACGCAATCTATTGCCATTTTGAGGTAACTAGTTTATACGATGAATTAAGTATTTAGATTATGAAGTATTTTGAAATAAATATCCATTATTTCTAGAATTTGCTATGTAGTTTGCTGTTGTATTTGTTGTACTTTGCAAAGATCATCAAAGATCAAAGAAGATACCTTTTTGTTTAGCAAAGTTTAATATTTGATGATCCGTATTAATTAAATTAATGTTGTAAATAATGTTAATATTATGATAATTATAATTCCAATATTCTAATTAGATTAATGAAATTATTAATTTAAATGTTGTTAATTTAATTTTGTGGTTCTGATAATTCCGCTTTATATTGTTTCATATTTTAATATCTGGCATGATTTGTTGGTTTATATAATGTTTAGAGATTATCTAAATTAATATTAGTTTTATCACGACGAGTGGTTAATTATTTTAGTGTTCATTTATAAATTAAAATGTATTTAGTGACTCCGTTGGGTCTATTTGATTGTAGTAATATAAAGATGGAGACACTGTGCTTTGCGCGGGCTGTCATTCTTGTTGTAGAACTTCTTCTTCTGGTCAGTTCATGTAATAATCGGAAAATAAATAATTTGTAGTAAAGAGAAATTTATTTCGTGATGAATCCTGATGAAACCTTGAGCTACGCGCGGACATACGCTTCCGATCGCGGCTCGCGAACACTGGGGGCGGAATAGTAGGTACTCCTTTGCCAATTGGTATTCCTTTTTCTGGTTTCAGTTACTAGTTCTACGCGCTCCGTCTGTCTCATTATTTTGTTCTGAGACGTAAATGTATTGTACTTATTGGTAGAATTATTCTGTTTCAGACTTCATCAGACTGACATCTGGACGTCTAAGCTAATAAGTGTGTCTCTGAGGCGATTTTTGTCTTTACTTGTCAAAGGGATGAGAGGCTGGCGCGTAGAGCCAACACTTATCCCCGTCATCAGCTCCATAGCCGTCTTCATGGAAGAAACGAAATCACCTGAAAAGCGCAATATATTATCTATAGGGTGGCAAGCTTGGACTAATAAAAAAAGGTGGACGGAATCTCGCTAAACAATGAGTGAAGCATCCATAGTAAAACGGCTCGTTTGAAAGTACGGACTGGCACGCACGCATTCACACCCATAGTAAGACAAAAGGCCGCGATTACGCAACAAATCTCTTGTGACGGTAGTCTGTCGTATTGTCACAAATAAAATAACAATTGTATCTGGTGTTTTAAAATGCTGTCGAAATTATAGTGCGTTTAGGAAAAAATAAAGTGCTTAAATCTTTTCTCAGCGAGATTCCGTCCGCATTTTTTATTCGTCCGAGGTGGCATGTTCGTTCGTGACACTCCCATGGTCAGAGGGCGACGGAAAATAATAGGATAGATGAAGCGCGTAGAACTAGTGACTGAAGCCAAAAAAAAGGGAGGTATAGTAAGTACTCATTTGGTATTTCTCCTTTTTCTTGCTCCAGCCACTAGTTCTTCGTGACCCATCTCTATCTTATCTTTATCTTATTTTATCTTAGGAGGAGGTTCTCAATTCGGGGGATGAGTGCTTGTTCACCCACTGAATTTTTACCTGTTAACCGATTCTATTGAAACATGGCACACATAAATGTAGTTCTAAACACTTCAACATAATAGAGACCTGGAGTTAGATTTTAGCCACAAAAAAATTTAAAATAAAACTTTTTAACATAAAATTGAACCGACGAAAACAGAAACTAAAAAGCGAAAAATAACATATTATGAGTCGGCGCCAAACAAACAATCAACGAAGATCATTAAATTACTTTAAATAAATAATAAAAACAACGTAACATCAAATACAACGTGAAATTGTCAACGATAAACAATAACATTTCCAAAAATGCGTTCTCCGCTCGGCAACTTGCAACTTGCACGCACTTTGCTTGTTAAAAGTTTGTTTGGCGCCGACTCATAATTTGTTATTTTTCGCTTTTTAGGGTTCCGAAGTCCTACAAGGAACCCTTATAGTTTCGTCATGTCCGTCCGTCTGTCCGTCTGTCCGTCTGTCCGTCTGTCCGTCTGTCCGTCTGTCCGTCTGTCCGTCTGTCCGTCTGTCCGTCTGTCCGTCTGTCCTAATCCTTTACAGCTTAATAACTTCTACAGTTATAAACATAAGTAAATGAAATTTTGTTAAAAAATAGTCTACATATAGATCTCAATTTTAAAAGAATAAAAAAATAGTTTTTCCGTATTTTAGGGGTGGCGTCCATACATGTGAAATGGGGGAAAAAAAATTTTTTTCGCTGCACCCCCTCGTGTGGGATATTATTGAATAGGCCTACTAAAATGAAGGTAATGTTCCATACACCACTTTTTTATCAGGTGTACCATCTGCGAAATATAGCCCGCCAAAGTGGCTTGCAATGTCCCCCCCCCCTGCCATTTCTAAACTATGCAATGTAGAAACTTATAATCTTCCACATTGATAGACCTCTGTGAAAACTCTCTTTTAAAATTATTTCGAGTATAATGTGATTATAATTTTTTGAGTTATAGAGAGAAAACTGAAAAATACTTAAAACGTCCTAGTTCAAAGGTCATTGACCTTAGAGAAAAATGATCATAGCATATAATGCTCCTTTAGCTACTTTCTATTTGAAAAAATCACAAAAAGTAACTTTGAAATAACTGACATGCGCTACTAACAACACGCTCTGAGTCGCGAATGCTGCCGATTATTGCAAAAACTAAAATAGCCATGATTAATATTCGATTTGATTCGTTTGTAATTACACCTACTTAAGGAACCCTATAATACTGAGCATGGCCCGACATGCTCTTGGCCGGTTTTAGTTTCTGTTTTCGTCGGTTCAATTTTTTGTTAAAAAGTTTTATTTGTTCTGAGGACGGAGGACGAAAACCTGCAGAAACTGTATAAGGCGGTAAGTAGTGTGCTGGTGGTGCAGGGCCGGATTAACCATTAGGCAGAGAAGGCAACTGCCTAGGGGGTGCATCGGCTAGAGGCCCCGCGCGAGCACAAAAGTAATTGAAAATGTTTCATACATTGAAAATGTAATTGGAAAATCTGTATCCTCAATGATAATAAATTCACCGTCGAATCGACGCCCCGTCGATACTGGCGATTGAAAATGATGTATTGGAAAAGGTCAACTTTCAAGATGTTATGAATGTATGTTAAGATATACGATACGAATGTTAAGTTAGAAAAGTTAATATTTAAATTTAATGTAGGTACCTACTTAACGAAACTATTTTCTTTCGTTTATTGTTTTTTATTGCATTTAACAAGAATAAAATTAAAATCAAAATACCCGCGTCAAAACTATTATATTTCGTTTATTATATTTTATTGCATTTAACAAGAAATGTTAAAATAAAAAAACAGTCACTTATAACCTATTCATTAAGACCATTTCAATGTGCCCAAATACAAATCTTTTACTGTAAGTTCCTGAGGAGTTATGCATCAGTCCAGTGATACTGCTGATTATATTATAATTTTTAACGCATTTACGCATGCGAAGCGAAATCTAACGATTTAAATTGTGGAAGGAAAAAATACTAATAATACTGCTGATACTCACACCCCTTCATCAACTTGAAAAGAGCTGCTGATCTTCAAACGGCTGAAAAGGGGCCCCGAGAATTGCATTGCCTAAGGGGCCCCGACATGGTTAATCCGGCCCTGGTGGCATGACCGCCTTACAAGAACGTCAGTCGTACTGCCTTTTTACCCGCCTCCTGTTGCCCGCGGACCATGAGTGTCATGTCATTAGTGAACGCTATAATAAATCATGATTTATTACGGACTGAACTTTTGACTGTCTCTTTGGTCTAGTGGTTGCAAGCGCGACCGCTGAGCTGAGCTGAGCGGTCCTGGGTTCGATTCCCGGGTTGGGCAAAGTGTTATTCGGTTTTTTCATTAGGAAATTCTCAATAGCAGCCCGGAGTCTGGATTTGTGCCCGGTAAGTGGCAATAGGCTCTCCCCCTGTTACATGGGACTATAACATAACTGGCGAAATGTGGGTGTACTATTACACCTCTGCCTATCCCTTCGGGGAAATACAGGCGTGATGTTATGTTATGTTATGTGAACTTTTGAGGTGATATATTGGTGAAGAGGTTGGACTAGAGACATGACATTGTCAACTTCTAAAACAGTTTGCTTATCGAGTTTTAAATAAAATAGAGCTAAAGTAAAAGGTTGGATCGTTATACAACAGCTATTCTCAACCAGCGGCCCGCCGGGTCTTTGTTATTGGCCCATCTAAAGTTACAAATTTATTGTAAACCATTTTAAATTTCGCGCCCATCAGTGAATGGGTGTTTCAGAATGGGAATGTGAGCCGAGCGCTATCACTGATTTTTTGTTCCCCAAAAATTTAAAAGCGTCCAAAGATGTGCCCGAATCCTACTAACATTCTTTGGGTCTACGTATGTGTGCGAATCGTCTTTAAAAAAAATGAAATACACAAAGAACGTTTACAGAAACAAACTTACAGATTCTCATCTGGATAATGTTATAAGCATAGCATGTAGCGACAAGCCAGATCTTAAAGTAAGTAAGATAAAGTTTTCAAAAAGTGTTCAGAGTAGGTATCAAAAAACGCATTAAAACATATAAATATCTTTGGTAAAACTTCTTTTTTCATTAATTAACTACATCGTTAACTTGGAATTACGTTTTAATTAAGACCTACATGATTTTTGCTTGCGGCCCTCGACACCATGACTGAAACGTGTTTGTGGCCCCTATAAGAAAAAGGTTGAGTATGGATGTTATACGACATTAGTGGAATACAAAAACTGCTAAAAGTCAGTGTATTAAAATTGGAAATTCTCAGTAGCAGCCCGGAGTCTGGATTTGTGCCCGGTTAGTGGCAATAGGCTCGCCCCCTATTACATGGGACTATAACATAACTGGCGAAATGTGGGTGTGCTATACACCTCTGCCTACCCCTTCGGGGAAATACAGGCGTGATGTTATGTTAATGTTGTTAATTGTGATTGTTGTTTTCCCGGGACGTGCCAAAGGCGTAGCACTAGAGGGCACCAGCGCGGTGCATAGGAGTTCCTGGAGCTCCACTAATTTATGCTGAGGATGGCCACCATGTGGTTTTAGTCGGTAGAAGACCGACATATCCCTCCGTCTTCCCCAGACAGAGGATATCCATGAGGATTTCCACCCAAAACAAAAGGGCTAACACGACCTAAATTGCCAACGGCGGGAAAAGACTCCAGACTTTTGGCCGAAGCCAGGAATTTCCCCCGGACACAAAAATAATGATAATGTTATTTTAATACCAATCTTTAGAACAGAACACAACCATACCATACCATCCAGCTACGCTGGCCACTCCTCATAGGGAAGGCTCGCTGTAAAGGTACTTGAATCCAGTGCAGCTGGTCGTGGAGCAACTCGCTGTAAAGCCACTCGCCTTCATGCCTAGATGTGGAGGGAATGATTCAATGCGGCGACCGTCCGGGCTTCACCCGCAGGCTTCTTGAGAATTCCCCCCCTCGGATTCCCTCAGACACCCTCCCAAACTAGGAGCAACCCGGGAGAAACCAGAATGGATTGCAACCCTAGATTGGTAGCTATATTGTTAGATGAATCAGCAACCAGAAGCACAGAATATCTAATAGTACCAGAAGCTTCATTATCACCTTGTGTAGCAATAGCATTCACCAGTTTATTCAGTTTCTCTTGTAGGGCTCTCGCTTTGGCCACGTCTCCACTCTTCACAGTTTCCACAATATTATGGACTAAGTCAGGAAATAGGTTGGCAACTGTTGCGATGCTTGAGTCGTGGCCCATCATGACTGAAGGCGCGATGTGCTGGAAGGTACGGAGGAATGGTATTTTATGTAATTTTAAAATAAAGTAACTTCCACCCATAGACCAAGTAAAAACTCTGTCAAAGCTTCCACCTAGTCTTTCCCCAAATACAGTAATATGTTAGGGTCGGCTTCTAGTCTAACCAGATGTGGCTAAATGTCAGTATTTTACACGGAGCGATAGCCATGAATCAGACCCCCGCAACCCAGTTACTGGGTTATACCGATAAAAATACTTTCGGGCTTCTGACTACCCGTAATGAAACGGTCACCCATCCAACAAAAAAAAGTATAGGTAAGGATTGCTAATCTGCAGTGGAAATATGTTGTACGACTTGAAGGTCTACTTGACATGTAGAAGAAACTAAATCAACTTACATGGTTAGCTATGAATATCTTCTGGTCTTCGGCCAGCAGGTCGGCTACTTGGTCTGCCACTCCTAAGTCTGCCTTCGCACCTTTGAAGCTTGGTAGTTTGGTCGAGGCTTCAGAGAATAAATGTCGCATGTTTACTGTGGAGAGAAATTGTTATGGTTCAACACTTGGACGATTTATTCGTCCGAGGTTCAACAAAAACGTCGCCCCACACTTAGATTTCTCCTGTATCGTGGGTGTAATACATACATATATAATGTTTTTGGCTTTTACAGACACAAACCAGATCAGGGACATTAATTAAATAAATAAATAAATAAATAAATATCTTCGGGACATTTTTACACAGCACCATCTAGTCCCAAACTAAGCAGAGCTTGTGGTATGGGTACTAGACAATGGATATAATACTTATATACTTTTTTTTTTGTAAATACATACTTATAATACATAAGAAACAACCAGACCAACACAAACACTCATGTTCATCACACAAATATTTGTGTCCTGTGGGAATCGAACCCACGACCTCATGATCAGCAGTCAGTAATTATCTGTATTATCTTCATTAATTTAATTGATAGTCCGGCGGCACCTTGGGCAGTCAGCCCCGCTACAAACCTGCTGACTGGCTAATCTTTTTCATACGGCATGAGCTATTATCGTTATGTAGCTCATATCGACACGATAGAAGAAGAATTACCTGTAGTTCTCTTCAAACAGCGCAACCTGCTTATCATGTCACGTGGAAATCGACAGTTGGGCTAGTTCACAAATTCAAAGTTGCTAAGCGAGTTATGCTTGATGTTTCTTTAAAGAATAAATCTATAACGGAAGAACCGGAGTGACCGACATAACTTGCAGGATCAGCAAGCTGAAGTGGCAGTGGGATGCCATGTCTGTTGAAGGACCGAGTGTTGTGGCGCAACGTCGGAGAGGCCTAACAGAAGACTGCGAATTTGCGATAGGCTGAGTTGATACATAAAGTTCCATGCGAGTATTAAATCCCTGACTATGCCAATCGTGTCGTCAAATTATCAGGTTAGATGTATGCAATGATGCAATGCATATGTTGCAATGCAATCGGACACATCAAATTTTTGTGAAAATACTGGGATGATTGCCTAATACCGGATAATTGGAATCTAAGAAAGATTTTCGTAATCATACGAGCTATTATCAGGATCATCGCAAAAATCCCAGTTTGTTTAGGACGATTGGAAACTTGAACGCTGATTGGCTAATCAAAGATGTACGGTGCTACCGAACATTGCGAAATTAATGTACAACCCGCGTCAGCATTATCCGCCAACATTCATAATTCATTTTCATTTACTTTTAAGTAAGTTCACTACCGATCATCGAACGCGCCGTGTGTTCTCATATACCTATCAATATCATTCATTCTTTAGTATTTCTGTCTGAACTTTGGTGTTAATTTAGTGCAATAAACTATTGGTCATCAAAGGACTCGTATCATTTATAATTATCATATCAGTATATCAGTAAAGTTGTTCGGTACCTACAATACCCTACAAAAGATTTGATTTATAACATTTTTATTCTGGTTGGTCAGAACATGGCTCTTTATAAAGGTCTATAGTGTAGACAGAAAAGTAAATTAAGTGACAAGGCAATAGAGATATAAATTTAAATTAAGTATTTGAATGTTAAAATATTATCACGAAAAAGGTAGGTTAATAGTCAACAAAACACTTCTTCTTCTTCTATCGTGTCGACATGAGCTACATAATGATAACAACTCATGCCGTGGGGAAAAGATTAGCCATTAGTCAATAGGTTGGTAGCGGGGCTGACTGCCCAGAGTGCGCCGAACGATCAGTTAAAATATCGTCACTCGTGGATGCAAAAGACAAAATACTGAAGCAATATCAGACAACAACAAAAGACGAAGGAATGTAGCTGTTGGCTAATCAGCGCACCTGTCAGTGCATAACGTTCATATCAGTCAATCAGTGCTCACAAAGTGACTTAGATTCCACTCGCGATAGCCGATTCCAAGATAATTGGGAAAAATGGCTCGGAGTAAGGAGGAGATGTATGCAATGCATGTGTTTGTTTTTTTAATGGTGATCGTAGTACGTTGTTATTAGCTTGAAGGATGATGCCGCTTCTTAAGATAGCGGAATCCATACATAGGGAGTTGTGGGAGGGTCTGCTTTTACGGCACCCATCATCCTCCATCCTCCGCACTTTTTTGCCAATTATATTGGGGTCGGCTTCCAGTCTAACCAGATTTGGCTGAACATCAGTATTTTACACGGAGCGACTGCCATCAGACCCCCGCAATCCAGTTGTTGGGTAGTACTGACATTCGGAGGTTAGACCAGTTGTCAGACTGTCAGGCTCTGACTACCAGTAACGACTGCCACATATATTTGTATGACAACCGGGACCGAAAGCTTAACGTGCTCTCCGAGGCACGGAGAGGTCTGGATGTGTATCGAAACGGTCACCCATCCTGGGACTGACAGGCGCAAGCGTAGCTTAACCTCGCAGATCTTACAAATCACGCGGTTGTTACTTCACCACGAGCCCCTCACGGCACCCATGAGAAGAAAGTGGTTGGTCTATTTTTTATTAAGTGATAAAGAAGTAAAACTACCATCGACTCCAGTCATCATGGGGAAGTGATAATAGATCAAGGGTAGCGTCGGTGCTGCCCCTGCCACCGTCTGCAGGTAACACACGAGCTGGTCAACGTTCTTCGGCTTGTAGTACAGTTCCGGCAGCGTCATGATACCATCAACCTTCAACTGTTCTGCATGTTCTGCCTAGAATAAAGACATATGATTATCACGAGTTTGTAAACTTGAAATTTTGTTAGTGTCATAGCTTTATCTTGGACTGGACAACATACTTAGGTTACACAGAACGTCTAGGGCTGCTGGGCCAGAATGCCTCCCCGTGTACTTGACGGCTGCTAGTCCCTCTCGACACTTCTGCAGGGAACAGCAGTTGTTAAGCCGGTGCACCCTGGGTACGGGCAATAACCCTTCTTCAGGAGTCGTTCTACCACGCTCCGGTAGTCGTGTCATAAATAGACAAACGTTTCATCTTCCTTTATTTCGCACCAACTACGGCCAACATTCACCCATGTACCGTATGTGCTCGTTGTACAACAGCAACCGCAATAAATTTGATATTTTTAACGCATCGGTCATTTTTATAAAGAAAGCTGTCACCGCTGAGGTTTAACATGAACATATAATTGTAATTTAATTTCGGGTAATCTCTTGAGTGTATCTATCTCTTGCATGTTGTATCCACTTCTAGAAGGATAAGCACTTGGTCATGTCCTTGAAACCACTACTATATTGTTAACAAAAAAAGTGTTTTATCGAGTTTAGTGGATCATTATAAAAAAAAAAAAAAAAAAAAAAAAAGGATGAACTTATTGCCCGTGGCAAATATTCTAGCACGGTATGTGCCCGATCTGGGTCAACGGGGTGCTACTCCGCATATCCCTCTGAATCCTTTGATGTTAGCAGAGGGCACAGTGGAGGAGCAGGGACAGGTTCAGTGTGCATTAACCTTGCAACCGGGCAGGCAGTGGAAGGACCGTATGTCTTTTCTTGGCCCCGTCGCGGTCTCGTAACCCCAAAAAGAGTGCTGCGGTTATGTTCTCGCGTTCCTTTTTGGAAAGAAAGGTAAGTACACGGAACGTAATTAATTAAACGTAATTACAGGATGAGAAAAGAAATACTACTTATCTGATGAAAAGTAAAAGTTTGTTTGAATATTTAACGGAGGCGTCAGATTTGACAAGATCTAGGTACAAACCAAAGTCACCGTTTTTGAAATTAAGTACTCTTGTTATATTCAAGATAACCGCGCTTTATGAGGTTTCACAGAACAGTAAGCGTCCAGACGCCGATACTCCCGGTCATCAAGCATATGCAGTAGTACTGCATATCATCCGCCTCACCACCAATCGGGACGTCACTCCCTCATCGAGCGGCACCAATCATACCACTGAACTTTTGAGCCGACAAATCATAACGCGCCGTCTGCCTCCTGTACCCCGCCAACATTTTACGACTGTGTTACCATGTAAAACTTCTCTTGAGGCTTATTTACTGGTCTGTGTGAGGTTTTCACTCCAGGGCGACGAAATGTAGCCTGCTGTCACTGATAATATAACACTATATAGTTATCTCTTTTGACTACCGTACACATGCTATATTCATCTTATCCCATATAAATATTACATGTTGTATATGAATATTACCAGTTTTAAAACATCAGGTAAAGGTGCTCCTCCAATTTGAGCGATGACTTTTGTCCCGAATGGTCTTGCAGCTGATATCCAGGCTTCTAGAACAGACTTCCTCTCCGCCACGCCTAGCGACATGCTTTCACCTGTTGTTCCACCTACTTTGAAAGAAATCGAGGGTTTAAGGATGAAGTTTGTATCAACCATCAATGTATATGTACTTCGTACTATATTTCAACACTTCATTTTAATACACTCATGAGGACTTGATTGCTAATAGCAGTACTATAATGTTTTTTGTATACAGTCAAACATGAAGCCATCATGCATATTGTTATTATTATAAGGATGCATTTCCACCAGGGATTTGCGAGGTAGCGCGGATACAGAAAAATATCTGTGAACGAGGCGGTGCACGAGGAAAAATCCACCAATAAGAGAGCTACGCTGTGTTTGGCTAGCCAAATAAATCAATCCTATTGGTGGGTTTATTCCTCGCGCACCGCTTCGCTACCTCACTTATCCCTGGTGGAAACGCAGCCTAAAGTGCGAAAACTCTTTCACAAAATTATGGATAGCGTACATATTAATATTAATAAAGTATGTACGTTTGTGATACATTACATCTCTCACTTTGATTAAGGTCTACTTTGACACTTGTGGCTTTAAGCACATAATTTCTCTATAAAAGCTTTAAATAGTAGATTATACAACAAGTGAAAAAAAAGGGAATTTAATTCGAGGGACTAAGTTGGATCCCGAGCAGCGAACAAAAATAGAATCCTGAGCGGAGCGAAGGATACAAGGACCGAGATAAAAAAAAAAATCACGAGTTGTGTACTCTACTTTTTACCATTGACTGCGAGAAAATAAAAAGTGGTATATAGCATGACCGGGTGAATGAGAGATATATTCAAGAATATGGTAGAATGTGCGTCACATAAAGAAAAAAATATTCTACGACAAATCACGCGTAGGTATAGTAGTCAAAATGCTCGCGCAAGCTCTGACTGTTTAGGGGTCTGCTGTCTTGTAAAAGGCGAAGAGGGTGAAAATAGCCACCGATGGACACTTCCGTGAGGTGCATCACCTCACTGCATGAAACTTTGATTTGTAAGGGCGGAGTAGTGTCCACAGAAATTTATGAAATCGATCATTAAAATATTTCAAAAATTAAGGTATAATTTGTGATACATATTTGGAACGAGAATCAAGTACTAAACATCCTCCTTCAATAAGTCCCTCGTTCAACCAGCCAACCTGTAGTATTTATATTTTCTAAATTTAAATTTGACAGCTCCATTCAGCCGGCCAGTACGTACGTTCAGCACGTTTTATTCATTTCTTGTACATAATTCGTGATTGTTCCAAATTCAAAATGTTTTTACTCACAAGTGAATAAAAGAGAGTTTTATTCACTGTTATCGATGAATAAAATGCCCTTTTTCGAGTGGCAATGGTAAAAAAGTATCTTTGTCCTTTTCTTTGGCTTCCATGCTTATCTCCGTGTAAAGTTTCATGAGTTTCATAAATAATTTCGTCCTGAAGAAATTACTAACAGATAGACGAACAGATGACGAGTTTGAAAAACCGTGACATTTTTGTCGTCTTACACCGGAGGCCTAGTCCTTGTAAACCAATTTTGCAATAGGAACAACTACGGACCAACCAACCCTTATAATCGTAAAAACAAAACAAAATCAGCCTGTTCCCTAAAAAATCATCGAGGTGGCACAACAAAATATATGAAGCAGCTATTAAGAAGCAGCAGATTTTTTTATGATTTCAGGATTGGTCCCATAGTAAAAGCTTTGATTATTTACAAGTATTAAATCTTTGAGTAAAAGTTATGTTGTTCGAAATTATGAGTAGATTAACTGTAATCTAATCATTGACTTTTGACAGTCGAAAGAATGTCTCCTTCTATTGTGTCGACATGAGCTACATAATGATAATAGCTCATCATCAACTCAGCCTATCGCAGTGCACTGCTGGACATAGGTCTCTCCCAAATTGCGCCACAACCCTAGGTCCTCTGCCTTCCGCATCCAGTCCTCCCAGCTATGTTCATTAGGTCGTCGGTCCACCTGGCTGGGGGGCGTCCCACACTGCGTAATAATAGCTCATGCCGTGGGAAAAATATTAGCCAGTCAGCAGGTAGGTAGCGGGGCTGACTGCCCAGGGTGCGCCGAACGATCAGTTAAATATCATCACTCGTGGAGGCTATTGTAAAGCACCCAAAGAATGTCGATCTTGGTTCTCGATTCGATTTGGATCGGGAGTAAGAATTAACTTTGAATTAGTTTTACTGTCAGGGGCCTTACTCCCGACTGGTTTGAGCTCTGAACCAAATCTAGCTGGATTTATGATTTATTATTTCCTAGAGGAATACAGTACGAATTGACACTAACTCGAATTCAAATTCGAAAGATACAGCACTCTATCCAGTCGGGAGTAAGGCCCCAGTTCCTCTAGGAATTGGCACTAGCTCGATTTGGTTCAGAACTCGCCATCGATGTAAGACGATAAAAATTGCATGGTGTAGTATTATTTATTTATTTAAATTTATGTTTTCGAGTAACATAGACTCATAGTGTTAGTAACAGATTCCTTAGAAACTATGTTAGTATGTAGATCTACATGACAACCTCTGTGGTCTAGTAGTTCGAGTGACGGACTGCTGATAACGAGGTCGTGGGTTCGATTCCCACAGGACACAAATTGTTGTGTGATGAACATAGGTGTTTGTGTTGGTCTGGGTATTGCTTATATGTATTATAAGTAAGTATTTACAAAAAATAAAGTATTTAAGTATTATATCCATTATGTAGTACCCATAGCACAAGCTCTGCTTAGTTTGGGACTAGATGATGCTGTGTAAAAATGTCCCAAAAATATTTATATTTATTATTATTACACTCTTGTTACCGTTCCCGAGGACACTACCGCAAGGTCACAGGTCCAGCTGAAACCTTGCAGTAGTGGTTCAGAAACACAGTCTAGCCTGCTAGCTAGCGTCATTAGGATGCTGTTGTTGCTGGCCCGAACCCTATGGACCAGGAATGCACATCGCTTCCGCATGACTGCATAGAAGCAGTCAGTGCGAGCATCCGCAAACATCCCTGATGCCCTGCAGTATCGAGGCAACCCCAGCAGCACCCTGAAGGCATTATTATATTGGACACGAAGGGCCCTGTATGTTTTTTGAGTGTAATGTGCCCACAGACTGCTTGTGTAAAGCTCTAAACAGCGTATTAGAATGGATGTTAATAATTACCAAGAATACCGTTGATTTGATGCTTGTTCAAATAAGCCATATAGATTGGTATGGTGTGGAGGTCCACAAGTCCTGTATCCGAGAATGGAGTGAACACTGGCGCCAGAACTCCTTCAACTACAAAAACCTGTAAAAAAAAAGAAGACAGAACAAGGATACAATAAAAACTAAGTTTTCACAGGACCCCTTCGTATATCGTAAAAATAAGGTTCGATTCCCACAGAACATAAATATTTATGTGATTCATCACATTATTTTAATATAGGCTTATCTCGAAAACCACGGAATCGTTTTTAATAAGACTCCTTAATCTGCTTTTCTGCTGACCAAGTGAGGGCTTCCTAATGTTTAGACTCCTACAAAAAACAGCTGTGCAAGATTTACAGTAGTAATTACAGAAACATTATTTTGGGTGATTATGACATTATTATGTCCGTTTATTCAAAGACTTTAAGCCCAGTAGGGGGCTTGAGTTAATATGATATAGACTTTTAATGGAAAATGTACTCACCATATTTTATGGGAAACGAAATAAAGGGTGGCACAGACAACAGTAACGGGGTGAATACGCGAGATGACTGAGTTGAATCAAATGTCTTGTAATACAATAGTCTAGGAAGCTGATTGAAACTAGGTGCGGTGGTTAGGCTTATAATACCTAAGTAACAAGAGACTATTGCATTGGACGTAGGGTTACCATTCTTCTGGATTTATCCGGATAAGTCCGACTTACGGTAGTACACACTTACGTACGCACGCAAGCAATTTCACACGCACCCCACCTCACTTCTATTTCGAAAATACTATTTCCGGACTTGTTTGCAAATTGCAGGCTTGTGGTCAGGACTTTTCAATTTATTTATTTACTATAGGTTAAAGAAAGACCATATAGGGTGTGTCTTCATGAGGTGCTGGGCCAGAAAACCTCCTTGTGTGCCTGATGGCTGGTGGTCCTTCTCAATACATAAAAATGGATAAATAAAAATGTTATTAATGCATGCAATTACAGAGATAAATTATTCCACCTGTGGAAAAATGGTAGCAATAATATGATATTAAAACTAAAATAAAACAAAAGTCAAAACTACGCAAATAAAATAATAAATAAAACTAGAAATAAATACACAAGAGATCAAATATTAGCAACAAGAAAGATCCAAAAAAGCTATGAATTTCAGGGAGAATAATATCTTCTAATAATTAATGCATTTGAGAACACTACTTCAGACATGCTGACATTGCCAATAATTGTAATTGTTTTAAGTTGGTAAACATCACTGTTTTAAGGTTCCGTAGTCCTACAAGGAAGCCTTATAGTTTCGTCATGTCCGTCCGTCTGTCCGTCTGTCCGTCTGTCCGTCTGTCCTAATCCTTTACAGCTTAATAACTTCTACAGTTATAAACATAAGTAAATGAAATTTTGTTAAAAAATGGTTTAGATATAGATCTCAATTTTAAAAGAATAAAAAAATCTTGATAATGTATTTTAGGGGTGGCGCCCATACATGTGAAATAGGGATGAAATTATTTTTTTAGCTGCACCCCCTCGTATGGGGTGTCATTGAATAGGTCTACTAAAATGAAGGTAATATTTAATACATAACTTTTTTATCAGGTATACCATCTGCGAAATACAGTTCGCCAAAGTGGCTTGCAATGTGTTCCCCCCTGCCATTTCTAAACCATGCAATGTAGAAACTTATAGTCTTCCACATTGACACACGTTTATAAAAACTCTCTTTTAAAATAATTTCAAGTATAATGTGATTATAAATTTTTGAGTTATAGTGAGAAAACTGAAAAATACTTAAGACGTCCTAGTTCATAGGTCATTGACCTTAGAGAAAAATGATATTAGCAAATAATGCTCCTTTAGTTACTTTATATTTAAAAAAATCACAAAAAGAAACTTCGTGTTATATTGATATGACACACTTCTTCAATTTAGCTTCTTAAATTTAGCGCTAGGTGGCGCTGTTTGCAAAAACTAAAATAGCAATGATTAATATTCGATTTGATTCGTTTGTAATTAGACCTACTTAAGGAACCCTATAATATTGAGCATGGCCCGACATGCTCTTGGCCGGTTTTTTTCTCTATATCTAGAACTTTTTTTTTTTATCGTTTTTTTTTAAGGGTTAGTGGCTAAGTAGCAAGCGTGTGTATTGTACGATCTGCAAGGTTAAGCTGAACTAGCCGCGGTCAGTCTGTGGACGGGTGACCGTTTCGTTACACATCGAGACCCCTTCGTGCCTCGGAGAGCACGTAAAGCCGTCGGTCCTGCGCCTGATCTCTCTCCGGTCGTGTCGAATTGCCGTCCCATCGGATTATGAGAGTGAGGGAATAGAGAGTGCACCTGTGTTTGCGCACACACTTGTACACTATAATATGTCCCACGCAGATGGCTAGTCTCCATTGAGATTGGCCGCCGTGACCGAAATTCGGCCGGGAGGACATTATTATTATTATTATTTTATATTTTTTTTAAACCTTTATAAATACTCCTTGCTGTAACAGGAACAACAGAAAATCTTTACAAAAAAAAAACATTAAAAAGTTTAACTGTCAAAATTGAAATCTGATCTGTGATTGAAAATTATAAAAATCACAGAGAAAATAATCACTTGATAAAAATGTGCAATGCTCTCATTGTCTTGTTTTCTAACATGTAACTTATTAAATCGAACGTTTAGATGTTTGTTACGTATAAAACACGACGGAATCATTTGGACGTGCCAAAGTTGAGTGTGAACCAGCATCCCGGGTTCATCGAGGGGAGAAGGTTCAAATGTTATAACAACCGACTGAAAAACGTGTTCTTGTTATTTATACTGGCGGGACCATTGGCATGATAAATACGAAAGATGGTGAGAATATTTAATTTGGTCTAGCTTCTCGTTTGTAGTCATTATACTGGGTGTCAGGGAAACGCTCGCGAAACTGAAAGGCTATTATTATACTACCCATAACCAAACACAATCGAATACCAATAAAAATTAGCCTTACACTCATTGTTTTAGTGATTTGGTATTTTGCAAACCCGCAATGCACCCTTTACAAAACTCGGGATCAATGCTGCGCGTATAGGGCATGCATTCCGAAATTCCGGAATCTCGGACAGAATTTTACGATTTTTCAGTTTCGGAATTGAGAAACTCAATATCGGAATTCCGATATTCATAATTACTTAACAAAGTTACTTTTCGGCTGTGTTTATAGCACATATCTATTAAAGAGCATGCAGTTTCATATATTTTCAATTTCGAAATTAGCTTATGTAATTAGTCTCAAGTTTCAAAATTATATGAAATATTTAAATCAAATAAGCCTATCGAAATCTTCTGCTGGACGTAGACATCTCTCAAGTGGCGCGACAAGACTGAATCTTCCTCCTTCCGCATCCAGTACAACTCAGCTACTTTCTTCAGATTGTTTATTCATTTACCTAGATAGTCATACGCTGCGTTTTTCACGGCCTCTTCTAAAGGATTCGTCTGCTCCGACGGCCATCGGTTCTTCAACAGCCATGAGTCCATGACCCAGCCCACTACCACTTCAGCTAGCTGATTTTGCGAGCTATGTCAGTCACTGCAGCTATTTTCTGGATAATCTCATTGCGGATCTGTTTATTTAAAGAATATCCAAGCATAGTTCGCTGAGTGACTTGTGGACTAGTCCAACTGACAGTGTCCACGGCTCAGCATCGTAGGACACGACAGACAGGACGTACTAGTTGAAAACTTGTTTCAGACTTTGCGAGAAGATTCGACGAAGGTTGTTAAATGCAGTCAGCTCCTTTCTCGATGTCGTGTCTACCAAGCTGAATAATCTAATCTTAGTGGCCTGACTTATTCCTGCACATTTTCAAGCGCTTTCTCTTTGACAAGAACCGACCTCAGCGCAAGACCTTGTCTAGATTCATCCTAAGACCAACAAGCCAAGAGACTCGATTTATGCTATACAGCATTTTGGTTAGTTGTTCCAGAGACTGCCGTTGCAACGATCTCATCGGCAAGCGGAGTTGTGAAATGTTCTCGCCGTTTACGTCGATACCCGTTCCAGTCTAGTCCAGTGTTTTGTAGATGGCCTGCAAAACTTTAGTTTAGGTTCGGTGATATTTAGAACTTTTTCGACACCTTCTGACGAGACAATTTGTGACTAGCTTAGAGAACAGCTTGTATAGGTACATGACTCAGGAATGAAATGCAACTGTTTTTCTTCAGCAACGTTATTTCACCTTGAAGAACAGAACCACCGAGCTCCCGCTCCATGCCTTAAGTGTAGTGCCTTGTTGAATGGCGGAATAAAACAAACTAGCTCTTTTAAAACTAGAGCCACGCTTGCACCCCTAAAAGTAGTTCAGTGGTAACACCGTCATCAACATCACCCGAAGGTTTTTTGTTCTTTATCTGCCCAAGGGCCGCACTAATAACTCCCTGGTCAACCTTTCAGAGATTCTTGAAATGACGCGTGAATGTTGCTAGAAACCGCTGGTCTTGCTATTCTCACGGGAAACTTTCAACTTCATCAAGCGTCTCAATCTTAGAAGGACCGATATTTTTAGCCGTGGCTATAAGTTTGATTAGATGGGTACTTTTTCACTTGTGTAAATCTCATAGATACAAAAAAAGTACTTACGATATCAAATTTGGTAAAAATCTAGCTTATGTTTTGAGACTTTGTTTCTAGTTGAAAATGGGTTCTTGGGATCGTTACGTTTTCAGTATGCTGCTGCTGAAAGACAGACTCTCAGTCAGTTGCGAAGCTGATTTGGATTCGGTGACTTAACATGACACGGACTTGTTTCTTTAAATAAAGACGAATCGAAAATATGAACTTTCTAAAACAATAAAGTTTCGAAATAAACTGATTGAAAAAAAAAACCAATTCCGGTACTAGTTCCGGAATTCCGGAGTTCAGTACCCAATATCGGAAATCAGTTCCGGAATTGGAAACCTTCCGATATTGCATGCCCTATGCACGTACCTAACCTACCCTACCAGTACCTACGCTCGCTGCGAGCGACGCGACGCGGCCTGCGTATGCGCGCGGATGTCGTTCACCCCTAGCGCCAGCTGATATTTTATTAGAATTACATTTCGAACTTTAAAAAATTTAGTAAATACATGGGGTTTTTTTGTAAATCAGTTTTATTTAACTGCCTAAAGCTGGTTATGTATGAAAAATGCAAAAAATATATGAAAAAATCAAAAAAAGAATCGCATTATTTTTGTGGTTTCGTATCAGTAATCACCAGCACTATCACCTATCTTCGTTTTCAGAAGGATAGGTAATTTAAAAGAAGAGTAGGTTTTTTTTTTAGGTTTGTGTAGGGTCATTGTATCTTAAACCTTCTCAATAGTGAATATTAACTATATTCTGAATAGAGGAACTGCTTAAGAGAGCTATGCGAGGAAGCTAAGCTATGATTCAGGAAAAAAACAACAAATAGCTGTGCTGTGCCACTGCCAGGCTAGCAAAATGAACGATGGAGCGGGTCAGGGAGGAAAAACTCTTTCGCTGATCCGATCCACCGCAGGAGGATGGCTTGGCGTAAGTGGCTTTACGGCGACCTGATGTCATCCGAGAGGCCAGCGGGCGATAGATTGTTGGTCTATCATCCGGATTGCACGGCCCTCGAGCTGCGGTGATGTTCCAGTATCCGCACATCACCGAAAGAGAGATTAAGAAGAAAGTGGAAGACCCTGAAGAGGGCGCTGCTGGATGGGTTGGTGATTTTATCCTTTTTTCAGCAGCAGCAGCAGCAGCTTTTTGCAGCTTCCTTGCTTCCTTCTGCAAGATAACTTCTTTGCAGAAGAACGTGACTGCCTCCCAGGCTCCCTTACTATCAGCCATGGCCTTGCATCGGCCGGTAGCAAGAGGTCGCTCCCAATTGCTGCAGTGAGAGCTCGGCGCTGCATCACTCAGGCGGGGCACTGCGCCAGAGTATGAAGCGCCGTATGCTCACTACAGCCGTACTGACCACGGCTGCTGACGGGTGCTGTAGAGTGAGGGATTTCAACTAGGAAGGCCACCCTAATACTTATACTTTCATCGTTATCGAAGACTTTCACTGCTCACTGCTCTGCCTCGCTGCCCTGCTCTTGTGTGAAATGGGTAAAAACATAATAATAATGTTTATCAGTTTCAGTTATACGCATAATTATTATGCGTGCAATAGGAATTAATAATTATAGATATCGGATATGGGGTTTTTACGCTGGGGTCATAGGTTGTCATTTGTCATTGGTACGATAATGTTTGTCTCTGCGTATTTATTACTGTTTGATTATATTAGTTTCCACGCACGATATAATAACATAACATAACCAGCCCAATACTGTCCCGCTGCTGGGCACGAGCCCCTTCTCAGTATGAGAAGGCTAAGGCCTTAGTCCACCACGCTGGCCTAGTGCGGGTTGGCGGACTGCACACACCATTGAGAACTGAATGGAGCACTCTCTGGTGTGCAGGTTTCCTCACGATGTTTTCCTTCACCGTTAAAGCAAGTGATAATCGAAAATAAATCCACACATGAATTCGAAAAGTCAGAGGTGCGGGCCGGGATCGAACTCACACCCTCCTGCATGGAAGGCAAGCGTTCAACCGCTAGGCTACGCCACAATAGCGGCGGTAAGGCCCGTCATGGAGGAGTGGCTGGAGAGGAGCCATGGTGCCCTCACCTACCGGCTGACGCAGATCGCACTCTCGGGGCACGGTTGCTTCGGGAAGTATCTGTGTCGCATAGGCCGGGAGCCGACGCCCGAGTGTCATCGGTCGAAGTAGTTGCCGCACGGGGGGAAGGGGCTCGCCTACTAGTGGCGAGCCGGGACCTGCCGGGGATGGTTGGGCGATTACAGGAGTTTTTCCCACACCCCCGGCCAAGGGTCATTAGAGGAACACCGTGGTGGTTTTTTAGTCGGTAAGAGTCCGACACTGGCTCCGCCTTCCCCGGGCGGCGTGCGTCCATGAGGATTTTCCCTACGGGAAAAAGAAAACCGCTAGGCTGTCACTGTGGCACGATATAATATAATAGAACAATTATTGTATATTTCTACCTCCATTGACTATTGCTTAGACAACGTGTTATTGAAATTCATCTTAAGAGGTCATTGTACTTACCAGTAAGAACAACTTTTGTTATGGGACCAACCCTGGAATCGCGAAATTAAATCTCTGTTGCCTACTTTTGTGTTCACATGAATCGCCAAAATGTTTCAAACAGCTGATATTTTTTCGCGATTTCAGGGTTGGTCCCATAATAAAAGTTGTTTATATTGTTGATACAATGACCCTGTAAGAGGTTTTCAGTTACTTCAATTAACAGTAATACCTAAATACACAAATAAAAGCATCAATTTTTCTTTCTTTTAAAATAAATAGAATAAATAATATAATTTAGTGCTGTACGGTTAGAGGCCTAACACCTTTAAACTTGATATTTGATGTGATTATCTGATTATGGTATTGTTACGAGCTGAGGGTTCGTATATGGATAGAAAGCCGATTAAATGCGTAGAGAACACTTTATTACTGAACAATTACACTGAATCGCTTATTAACACACAAAGTTACTAGTTAAATCGCTCCGAATATCGCTTCGATGTTATCGCTTGTATCGCTTGATCCAAACTGAACTCCAACTGAACTCCACTGGCGCTGAGCTGCGCCGTTTATATAGGCCGCGAGTCGTGGTACTAGAAAGTCCTCGAACGTCATCTATCCTTGTCATAAGATAACTCTTTCTCACTTGCACATTCTCGAAATAGACAGTTCTCGAACCTCGTCGAACCTCATCTATCCTCTATCTCACTCACTCACTTCTACAATGGAATGTTCTCGAAGCTTGTCGAATCTCGTCTATCCTTGTCTTATATTAGCTCTATCCTGCTCACTCTCTTCCAGAAGGTTCTTCGTCTATCCTTGTCTGATATTTAGCTCTATCTCGCTCACTCTTCAACAATTTTACATGTGGGTGTCAAATGGCTATAAGGGGTCCTGAAAACGCCTGAAAACGGGTTTTCAGGAAATGTTGGCAACGGATTTGTTGGCTCCTGAAACGGCCTGAAAACATGTTTCAGGCGCCTGAAAACGACGGCAACTTAGTCAAAATTTCGATTCTTTGGTATGTGATAGAGCATCCTCTGATATGGACTAAAAATGCATTTCAGCCTGCTGAAAACGTCTCTAAGTCCAGGAAAATCGAGGTTGAAGTATTTCAGTCCACTCTGCTTAACCCTCCGTCGTAACAGTATGTGAGTACCGCGAACCGGGAGAGATGATAAAAACGATGTTTTATGTTTGGCGAATTTATTGGAACTGAATGGTTGAACAAGTAAACGCGTCGCACCGCACTGCATTTGGTGCTAGCGTCTGCATAAAATTAATACTATTCATATTGTACGGGTCTGCTCGTACAAGTGCCCTTTTTAATCGAATTTTATTCTGACATGATGAATTATGAATATATAAATATATATTTATTTATACATATTTTTTATTATGAATTTTTTTTTGATGAATTATGTATGATTTTCTTTTTTCTTTTTTAACACGTGATTGAATGTAATTTTGTACGACATGATTTTTTTTTTATGATATGGGTTAAACCCGAATTTTTTTTATTTTTTTTTACAGTGAATCAGCCTCTCAGGGCAAAGTGTCCGGCTAAATATGAATCTGTGTCCGGCTTTTCTATTTTTGGGCCTGGCAACCCTAACTGCAGTAGTAACAGTGGCAATTATATTACTATCGGTGGTAGGATTGGTAGCGACTCGGGTAAGAAAGATTAAATAATCGTAATACACGTAAGAATGTGTAGTGTGAAGTATAATAATAATATACTTAATGCTTATCTGTTCTAATTTTAGGCATACAACTGATAAAAGTTCAAGGTCTTTTTTTATATTTGGCACATTTTTACACAGCGCCATCTAAACAAAGCAGAGCTTATACTATGGGTACTATAGACAATGGATATGATACTTATATACCTGTTTTTGAAAACAGATACTTGTAATACATAAGCTGAGTAGGGTCGTTGTGCCGGTTAGCCGGCCACCTCTGGATTTCGGCCTTTTGGCCCAGGTGAATCAGTAAATTTGATTTAATAACAATTTTAATGCATTTTATCGCACGAAATGAAGTTTAATATAACCGCAAATAGTTGCATTATATCTTCTAACATTACTTGATCAGGTAACTACAACACGTGAATTCTAATTAATTGCTTAGTTCAACCCCAGCACTGGAGTTGTCAACGAGTGTGGGAAAGAGCGAAAAAAATAGTGGCGCGCGGTCCACTCAAAAGCAAGTTTTGTGTTGTATTTACTAGGATTATCTTATAATGTGCATATATTCCACTGCTTATATAATTTATTACTGTATTTTCACATTGATAATTTTAATATTTTGATTTCAAAGTTAATAATTTTGGTGGCCGGAAAGTAACTTGGAAAATTCTCCAAATGTTTGGTTTTCGGCCGTGTGGCCGAAAACTAGCTCGCGTTCAGCCTAGATACTTTTGTCTCTTTCATTTATTTAGTTACACGCTTTTAGTCTTCTCTTCATTTATAATGAATCATATGCTTGCGAAGACACTAGCTTGCAGTTTTCGGCCACCAAAATACTGCAATTTATAACGGTTAACGATGAAACTAAAATACCCATTTTGGTAGTGGCCGAAAACTAGAATAAGTCTATAATTATGATTCAATTTTCGCCCAACATAAAATTGTATGAAATGAGAGAGTGGCCGAAAACGGAATGCTGCTTTGGTTTTCGACCATTTCAATTAATAATTAGTCATTCACGAACAGTTTTTGGTAGAAGATGTTTAAATATATTTTCAGAGGGTTCCTTCAAAACCTGAGGAAATAAAGAAAAAAAATGCACCATATAGGTACTCAAGATACAACAAGGATCTTTAAGACCCGTCGTACAAATAGAACCAAAAAGCTCTCTGACTATACTCTCGAGCTCATGGAGGAAAGACGCGAGATGATTTTGCTGTCTTCAGATGATGCGTCTGAGCACCGGCGGCGCAATATAAGATCTCAAAGTCCTTGAAAAGCGACCTACGCCGATTTTATACTGAACGTATTTAGGACGAGATAGAGAAGAACGAGGGCTCAAAAATCTTCGCAAGAAACCTGCCTTTTGGGCAGACCCAGCTATCAAAACTGAGGACCAAGGATGGCAGTCGTATCCTCCCAATCAGAGCTCTTGAGAGAGGTCGAGAAATTCTATGGACAGTTATACACGTCAATAAGAAAACCCGCTGCAAATCGGGCGAACGGCCCAAGAGCACGATTGATCCGACACTATTCTGAAGACATATTGGACGACAGCCTGTACGAGATTAGGATGGCTCTGAAACAGCTCAAAAACAACAAGGAGCTGGGTGAACGACGAACTCTTGAAGGCGGTGGAAAACCGATCTTTAAGGCCCTTCAGAAGTAGTTTGATTCCGCCATACTCGAGGGAAGAACACCACCAGCACGGAGCAGAGGTGTGGTGGTCTTCTTCAAAAAGGGCTATAATGCTCTACTGAAGAACTATAGGCCCATCTCATTTCTGAGCCATGTCTACAAGCTGTTTTCGAGAGTCATTACGAACCGTCTCACGCGTATATTTGACGACTTCTAGCCTCCCGAACAAGCCGGATGCCGAAAAGGCTTTAGCACCGTAAACCAGATACATACGCTGCGGTAAACAGCAGACCGAAGAATATAACCTGCCTATCTGTTTAGCGTTTGTGGACTGCGAGAAAGCCTTCGATTCGATCGAGACTTGGGTTGTACTACAGTCTCTTCAGCGGTGCCAGATTGACTATCGGTACATCTAAGTGCTGAAGTGGTTGTATACAAACGCCACTGTGTCAGTCAGACGACAGGACCAAGCCTCGAAAGTCGAAACCTATCCTTCTGCAGAGAGGTGTGAGGCAGGGAGATGTGATCTCTCCAAAACTGTTAACTGCGGCATTGGAAGATGTGTTCAAGGTTCTGGACTGGACAGGGCTAGGCATTTACATGAACGGTGAGTACATTACTCATCTTCGGTTTGCCGACGACATAGTAGTCATGGCTGAGACTATGGAGAACCTCAGATCAATGCTCAATGACTTCAGTAGAAAGAAATAAACATCATAAACAAAGCTTACGTTCAAAGGTTGTGTGTTAAAGTCATGTGTGTAGGTTATGTTATGTGGTTACTGGTTATGTGTGTATTGTTGTAAGGTTATGTTTATCTGTATGTTGGTGGTTGTGTTATATAGGTTATGTTAGGATTGTTAGGTTAGGTTAGTACCCATTTCCGTAAATATCGGAAACTCTACCCTCGATGTTGTTGACGACTATTTATACCTAGGACAAACTGTCCAGTTAGGTAGGTCCAACTTCGAGAAAGAGGTTAATCGTCGAGTCCGACTCGTTTAGGCAGCGTTCAGGAAGCTATGCAATATCTCCTTCAATTCTCCTTAGATTCAAGACGAAAGTCTTTGACCAGAGTGTGCTAACAAACCGTTTACTGCACTGAAACATGGTCGCTCATAATGGGTCTGATAAGAAGGCTCAAAGTCACCCAAAGGGCAATGGAGAGGGATATGCTCAGTGTCCCTGCGTGATCGAATCAGAAATGAGGAGATTCGCAGTAGAACGTAGGTAAGAATTGTCAAACATAAGTAGCAGTGGGCGGGGCACATTGCTCGCAGAACAGATGGCCGATGGGGCTGAAAAGTTCTGGAGTGGCGACCGCGTACTGGAAGGCGCAGCATGGGTAGGCGCCTCACAAGGTGGACCGACGACTTAATGAAGGTCACGGGAATCAGCTGGATGCGGAAAGCACAGGATCGGTCGCTGTGGCGATGCTTGGGGCAGGCCTATGTCTAGCAGTGGATGTCTTAGTCTTTCGGCTGAAATGATGATGACCTTAATTTTTATGATAAATGACTGATTATGATATTCGAAGTTATTGTTTAATACCTTATTTTTTAAATAGCAATAATTGTATGGAGACTGCGACTGAAAAGTATATTTACAGTGAAAATACTCTGCAAATACTAAATCAGATGATTTGTATTTTAATTAATAAAGACTAGTTAGAATTAATGTATAAACTAAGTGATTTGGTAAGATTAACTAAAAACTTATGATCTCATGAATCAGGTACGATTGATAATAATTATATTTAATTAATAAAATACATTTTATTATAATTTCACAATAAATATTTCATTTGTACCACCTTTCTATTCCATCTAAAGTAGTGGCCGAAAACTAAAATTCATGTAGGCCGAAATCTGAAATTTGTGGCCGAAAACTAGCATAATGCCCATTTTTCACATTAAAAATTATTATAAAAAAAAGTATTATGTTAAAGCACCAAGTTATTATAAAAATAGAAACTACACTATGTAGGCTATACATTAACATTGATAGTACTAGGCTAGCACAATTGCAATATTTTTTTCTGGTGCCTTTAAGTTGACAACTCCACTAAATGGCCGAAAACCGGCGAAACGACCCTACATAAGAAACACCCAAGCCAACACAAACACTTAAGTTTATTCATCACATAAATATTTGTGTCCTGTGGGAATCGAAACCTCGACCTCGTGATCAGCAGTCCGACCACAGAAATAGATAGAGATAGAATGGTTGTAATCACAATTTTACTTGCGATTCATGCGTGGCAACTTTCGAACAAACTACCTATACGCCTCAAGTGAGTAGTAAGTATACATCTTGCGGAAACCTGCACACCTGAGAGTGCTCCTTACAGTTCTTGATGGTACTTGTTCCCGCACTAGGCCAGCGTGGTGTACTAAGGCCTGAAAACCTTCTCATTCTAAGAAGAGGCCAGTGCCCAGCAGTGGGACAGTAATGGGCTGATTGTGACACATACTATATGCTAAAAATACTAAGTACCTACATATAAATTACGGGTGGTGGGGTGGTGGACAAGTAAAAAAGGTCATCTCATCACTTTGAAATCCACTGGAGGGAACTGAGAGACCTAACTTTTTTTTGCGGTCGAGTTAAAAAAAGGACAGTATCACAGTGGCTCAGCAGCACTGTGTACCTACGGTAATAATTTTTTAATTTTAGAACGCCCGTACGATTACTCACTTGTAGGTACTCATCTGGCAACCCTGAACCGGCATTTTGCGTCGCATGTTTCATTCATTCAGTATTCCAGTCTGCGTTTAAAGCTACGACGAACGCACCACGAAGGTGGAACATACGCGGATCTTTGCGCGAAAAAAAAGTGAAACTATCAGAATGTCAATGACCGGTGTCATCAATACATTGAGTAATCTTGTGGATTTGTCAAAATTGGGCGCGAATCTTCAACCTGAATATAATAGGGGAAGGAGGCTTTCTAGGGCCGTTGAAAGTAGTGAAAGACGTGTGTTAGTTATTTATACTGGTGGAACTATTGGCATGGTGAAAACTGAGGATGGTAAGCATGTTTGATCTACACGTTTAGTACGGTTTCTCTAAAAATACATTGTTATTTTATCAGTAGTGGGCGAACCTAGGGTAAAGTTGCCATCATATTATTAAAATTATTATATTAATTATTATTATTGTTTTATGATTGTTTTTATTTTGTATTTTTTTATGTGTGTACATTATTTAATGTAATTGTAATTTATTTAATTTAATTTATAAATTGTTCTATTTGGTTTATGGGTCTACTAGTTGCCCGAAATAAATAATTTCTAATTTAATTTAATTTTAAGCTAAATAGGAGGAAAACATAGGTAGGTACGACATACAGACATTGAATTTTTTCCTGGTAAACAATGGGATTAGTTTAGATTTTGAAATAGGTAATAACTACCTTATTCAAAATATGTATTTATAAGCAATATATTTTTCAACACACTTGCTCGTAAAGTGGCTCTTTGCACTAGTGCTTTTTACCCGACTGCGCCAGAAGGAGGGTTATGTTTTTCGAGTGTATGTATATATGTATGTATGTATGTATGTATGTATGTATATTTCTTTGGCACGCTCTGTAGCCTAAACGGCTTGATGGATTTTAGCTTGAGAGGTGTCGTTAGATACGTCTTAACCGTGAGAGTGACACTGGGTATATTAAAATTACAAAAATCAAAATGGCCGCTTTTTGGCGCCATATTAAATGGCTTCCAATTTTTTTTTTCCTTCGAAACCTATCGAGTGTGGTATCAAAATAAAGGGTTTAATAAATGCTTTACAAAAATATATACAACTTACATGTTTAAATGTAATTTGGAATGAGACAGAACAGAACAGGCAGGCGGAGGCTACTTAGGCTATGAACTATGAACTACTTTGACCATAAACACACGTAGCCTCCGACTGCGTGTTGATTTGATACTTTCACATGGACTTACCTACACAAGTCTTGTTTACATCTTTTCAGTTATTTTTACACGCAGTCGGGTTTTTTGATTTTGTTAATTAACTTTTTACTTTACAGTTTATTTTTAAATCGCAGCAAAGACTTTTTATACCTAAACAAAAATAAACAGAATTGTAAATAAATCAAATGTATTAATTAAAATATGTTAAATAAACATTTCATTTAATCAAATTATTTATTTTTGTTAACAAATTAACATTAATTTGTGTTATAAATAATAAAATCTATTTATAATATTTTTAATATTAGGCTGTTTGGCGGTTTCCTTCTACCACCTGCGCGCGCATACCTACCTATATGTCACCGTGCGATTACAGTAATCCGCGCGCCATTATTCACAAATTCAATATTTGCATAAACTATGTTTAAATATGTTTTTTTCCTCGCAAGTGTGTTGAAAAACGTCGTATAATACGCGTGAGCATTGAATATTATACTCTCGGCTCCATTACGCCCTCGCCTTCTCCTTTGGCTCGGTCTGCAATCCAGCCTCGAGTATAATAGCCAACTTAACTCACTTGTATCATAATGTACTATTAATATTCTGTATAATGTATTTTTTAATTATATTTATGTTATTTTTATTTTATTGGATCCGGAGTTCTTGGTACGTCATACACAGACACCTGGACCCGAAAAAATATCTTGAGATCTTATAAAAATATCGAGATACTGAGCACCATCGAACCCACGATCCGTAGAGCGCTTAGCCACTACGCCGCCGCCGCCGCCGGCCGCGCCGATCGATTCATTCCAATATAAAACTAAATAAAAATGTTATTGACTTATAAAAAATATTCTAAAATTAAAATAAATAAATAATAAAATAATAATTTTAAAAATATTATAAAAATATGACGACGTCTGTGGTCTGGTGGTTTGAGCGTCGGACTGCTGAACACGAGGTCGTGGGTTCGATTCCCACAGGACACAAATATTTGTGTGATGAACATAAGTGTTTGTGTTTAGTATTATAGTATTTATTATATCCATTGACTAGTACCCATAGTACAAGTACTGCTTATAATAAAACAAAGTTTAACCGGATTAAATCGCGTATATTATTTAAATTGGTTTCCCTGACGTTTCGAAAGCTATGCAGCATTTCGTGGTCGCAGGTAGACTAAGATGACAAGCGTCTTTACAAATATTTCAAAAAAAATTTTTTTATCTACCGTACAGTATTATTAATTAAAATCGTTTCACGTAAAAGATAATGATATTGTGAGTGATTACTGCGTGCATCGAAACGATTTTAATTAATAATATTGTACGGTAGATAAAAATAATTTTTTAGAAATATTTGTAAAGACGCTTGTCATCTTAGTCTACCTGCGACCACGAAATGCTGCAAAGCTTTCGAAACGTCAGGGAAACCAATTTAAATAATATACGCGATTTAATCCGGTTAAACTTTGTTTATTATAATGTGTAGTGATCGCGAAAACCTAAGAAGTTATTAAGTACTGCTTAGTTTGGGACTAGATGGTGCTGTGTAAAAATATCCCAAAAATATTCATTATTATTATTATTATTCCAATAGGTACGCAAACTGGACCGCGTCGCTATTGTAAGAACGATTATAATCATCATCATCATCATCATTTCAGCTGAAAGACGTCCACTGCTGGACATAGGCCTCCCCCAAGTAACGCCACAACGATCGGTCCTGCGCCTTCCGCATCCAGCGGATTCCCGCTGGATGCGGAACGATTGACGATTATAAAATAAAAATATTCGATCTTGAACTATATGACGGCGAGGTAAATATTCAAAATAATTTGCTGGAAAAAATGCTTTGTCTCTGCTTTACCCTAAGGTTGTCTGGTAGAGAACGCCTATGGCGTTAAGACCGCTTTTGTACCCAGTTGTGCATAAAGAATTAAATAAATAAATAAATAAAATACTTCAAAAAAAAGGTGGTGCCACTGCGCATGTTACTGTACTGATAACTACGCATGTTCGAGTTATTTGCCGCGCACTATAATAAACCTAGTTTTCTCATGTAATCTTAACTAGCTGTAAGAACTGACGATATAAATCCTTATCATAATTAATAAACAAATCTGAAAGTGTTTGTTCAGAAACTGACTACGTCGTTAGTTACTACACAAGTTTAATGTCAGACACAAATCGCAGTGTACGTGTTACCGTTAATGTGTAAATCAGTAAGGGTTGATTTCACCAAAGATAATTCTCTGGTGAAACGACCGTTTACCCATAATTCCAGTATATTTTTCGAGTAATTGGCCGTTTAATCATAGAATTAACGTCGATGAACACCGGCCTAAGAGTGTTGATTAACTGGTTAATCTGCAGATTACCTGTCTGTGTCAGTTAAAGTGCGAAAAAATGTTTCGGTTCTAAGATTAACTAGTTATTTTGCGGATTCCTTAGGTGATCTACAGCATAACGACCAAGCATTCGTTAAGGGGCATGTAGCAGCCAAGTGGCGCCTCCATCAGAAAAAACGGAGTGAAATTGAAAAACGGCGACTTTTGGCACTTTTTATATCTATAACTACAGCGAACTATAATTTATTGTGTAAAAATAGTTTTTGATTAAACTACAATACCTACCTGTACTTCAATTGTTAAAATCGAATTTTCGATTAATGATGTATTCAGCGAGTAATAATTATATTACTGATGGGGGCACCACTTGGCTATTACATGCACCTTAAAGTAAAGAGAATAGCACTTCGATGATTATCCTGCGCCCCAGGTTAAAGGCTAAGCTATGGGTCAGATTAGGTAAAACTCTGAAAGTGAGATAGGGGGGCGAGCGTAAAACCTCCGCCAGGGAGGTTTGAGTGGTGAAGTTCGCAAAAAATAAATGTAAGCAATCAGAAATCTGACAGGTAGGTTAGGTTAGGTTTGAACTGTGACCACAACATGCACAAGCCGAGCGAGCGAAGCGAGCGGTGCCGCGCTAGCAGCCGGCGAGTGGTACATCCAAATTGCAGTCATTGTAGTGGTTTTATCTGTCCCTTTTCCGCCAGGAGCGAAGCCGCGGGTGTCAGCTAGTATTCAATAAAGCAAAAATTGCTAAAAAATATATTTTTTATCAAGATAATTATGTCAATAACACGAACACAATAGAAACATTCAAGCTGTTATTGAAAAGTGAGTAATATATAGTCAGGTTTTACTGAAAAATAAATACAATGGATACGCAATGCAATGCAGAATGAATTGCATTGCAACGTAATGCAATGAAAAGCGCACGCTCTAATTTATTGACCGAGCGAAGCGACCCACCAGCCCACTACTATACAATATAGACACCACAGAATGCAACGCATCAAGTTTACGCTCCCACGGTAATGACGCGTTGCTGTGTAGATAGGGTTACTATTTCAAAATGGAGGGGTGCCTATCTAGGTTTACCATTTCAAAATGGAGGTATGACTATCTAGGGCTACCATTTCAAAATAGAGGGATGTGCCTGGATAGCGTACCTAAAATGTTAAAACGAATTTTTGATAAATGATGTACTCAGTGACAATTTTTTTACTGATGGGGGCGCCACTTAGCTCCTAGTAGGGCCTTAATTGAATCATATAGTATCGTAACGAGGAGACTAAAAGAAGTATACAAAAGTGGTATGAAACTCAGGTTTGGTCTGACTTGCTTCCGCAGATCCAATTCAATTCAAATTCCATTATGTCTCGCGCGGATCAACGTTTTTCGGTAGACTTTTACTGAGCATCACTAATTTCACTGACCCTTCCGCAATAACAATGATACTAATGAAAGACCCAGACAGAATCAATTACCACAATCTTCTCTCGCCTTGACTGTTTCCTTGGAAGTTTTCATTATCATTTTGTTATTCTGTGTAAATATTTTGATTGCGTGTTTACTTTCATAACACCAGTTTTATTGTGATAAGATGAATGAAGACGGGACGTAGAGAGTATCTTAAATGTAATCAGCTGTTTATTTTATCTTTATGATTTATTTGTAAAAGTTTTTTAAATCATGGAATACGATGCATGTACCAGCCAGCAATAAAAAAAACCGGCCAAGAGCATGTCGGGCCATGCTCAGTATTATAGGGTTCATTAAGTAGGTCTAATTACAAACGAATCAAATCGAATATTAATCATTGCTATTTTAGTTTTTACAAACAGCGCCATCTAGCGCTAAATTTAAGAAGCTAAATTTAAGAAGTGTGTCATATCAACATAACACAAAGATTTTTGTGATTTTTTTAAATAGAAAGTAACTAAAGGAGCATTATTTGCTAAGATCATTTTTCTCTAAGGTCATCTTAAGTATTTTTCAGTTTTCTCACTATAACTAAAAAATTTATAATCACATTATACTCGAAATAATTTCAAAAGAGAGTTTTTATAAAGGTCTATCAATGTGGAAGACTATAAGTTTCTACGTTGCATAGTTAAGAACACATTGCAAGCCACTTTGGCGAACCGTATTTCGCAGATGGTACTATTTTTTTTTACAAAACTAATATTGAAATATCTAAATAATAAGTAATACCATTTGTAATCATCTGTAATCATTGAGAAAGAGAGTTTAAAATCATATGATTTTCCACAGGTCCTTGACCTAACGATCTTTGCCTAGAAAAATGATCCTACATTCAAAATTAATAAAATTAAAATAAATAATAAATAATAAATATCTTCGGGATATTTTTACACAGCACCATCTAGTCCCAAACTAAGCAGAGCTTGTGATATGGGTACTAGACAATGGATATAATACTTATATACTTTTTTTTTTTTGTAAATACATACTTATAATACATAAGAAACACCCAGACCAACACAAACACTTATGCTCATCACACTATTATTTGTGTTCTGTGGGAATCGAACCCACGACCTCGTGATCAGCAGTCCGATACTCGAACCACTAGACCACAGAGGTCGTTAAAATAAATTCTTGTGGCTAAACTATCAACTGGATTTAACATAACATAACATCACGCCTGTATTTCCCCGAAGGGGTAGGCAGAGGTGTAATAGTACACCTACATTTCGCCAGTTATGTTATAGTCCCATGTAATAGGGGGCGAGCCTATTGCCATTGACCGGGCACAAATCCAGACTCCGGGCTGCTACTGAGAATTGCCTAATAAAACAACCCAATAACACTTTGCCCGACCCGGGAATTGAACCCAGGATCTCACGCTCAGCAGTCGCGCTTGCAACCACTAGACCAACGAATAGATTTTTTCATCTCCACGTTCACGGTCTTAATTTAATAATGGCAAATATTTGAAGTGGTTAATCTACTCATGATAACGAACAAAATTTACTACAGGAGCAACCCTGAAATCGCAAAAAAAAAAACTGATGTTCAGTACATTTTGTCAATTTGTGTGAACACAAAGGCAACAGCTGTTTTTTTCATGATTTCAGGGTTGCTCCCATAGTAATAAGCCCATAATAATTGTCCCATAATAATTGTCCCATAGTAATTGCCATCATTAAAGTAAGATCTTATATTTGTTGTCCTGCAAGCGAGCAGAATCGAAATGAAAATGCTCTTTTTAACTAACTTCAAAAATAGGAGGAGGTTATGTATTCAGCGGGTTTTTAGGGTTCCGTAGTCCTACAAGGAACCCTTATAGTTTCGTCATGTCCGTCCGTCTGTCCGTCTGTCCTAATCCTTTACAGCTTAATAACTTCTACAGTTATAAATATAAGTAAATGAAATTTTGTAAAAAAATAGTATAGATAAAGATCTCAATTTTAAAAGAATACAAAAATCATGATTACGTATTTTAGGGGTGGCGCCCACATATGTGAAATGGGGATGAATTTTTTTTTCCGCTGCACCCCCTCGTGTGGGGTATCATTGAATAGGTCTACTAAAATGAAGGTAATGTTTCATACATCACTTTTTCATCAGATGTACCATCTGCGAAATATAGCCTGCCATAGTGGCTTGCAATGTGTCCCCCCCCCTGCCATTTCTAAACTATGCAACGTAGAAACTTATAATCTTCCACATTGATACAGCTTTGTAAAAACTCTCTTTTAAAATTATTTTGAGCATATTGTGATTATAAATTTTTGAGTTATAGAGAGAAAACTGAAAAATACTTAAAACGTCCTAGTTCAAAGATCATTGACAGTCACAGAGTATCGTCAAGTGCCGTCTATTACATTTGGCACTGTATAGCGCCATCTAGCGGCTACTGACATCACTCTCTGAGTCGCCAATGCTGCCGTCTATTGCAAAAACTAAAATAGCCGTGATTAATATTCGATTTGATTTGTTTGTAACACCTACTTAAGGAACCCTATAATACTGAGCATGGCCTGACATGCTCTTGGCCGGTTTTTTTTTTATGTACCTATGGCGTTTTTTACGAGCTGGTTAAAAATAATTGCCAGGTTTCTGAGCCCTGCAAATAGGTATATGGTGAATTCTTTAAAAGAATTGTGTCGGCAACAAAACGAGGTAGTGATAAAAAGCTTATCATTTCGTAATAACTTTGTTTATAAGTTACGTCAAAGTCAAAGATATTTTTGTATCTAGTTTGTTTGATTGTTACGATTGGTTGATAATAAATTACTGTAAAGTTGCGTTATTAATTTACATTGTGATAGTAGAACGGATCGTTAATGCTCCAGTGATATTATAAAAAAATAAAAAAATCCTACGTTGTTCGTTTTTGCTTCTTGCATACTTTACTTGCATACTTTGACGACTTCTGTGGTCTGGTGGTTCGAGTGTCGGACTGCTGATCACGAGGTCGTGGGTTTGATTCCCACATAACACAAATATTTGTGTGATGAACATAAGTGTTTGTGTTGTTCTGGGTGTTTCTTATGTATTATAAGTATGTATTTACAAAAGAAAAGTATATAAGTATTATATCCATTGTCTAATACCCATATTACAAGCTCTGCTTACTTTGGAACTAGATGGTGCTGTGTAAAAAAAATCCCAAAAATATAATTATATATATTTACTTTTTCTCCGTTTTTTACTCCTAGTTAAACAAGAAATCCTCATCAATTCTTCCGCCTATTGCCCATCGGGGCCAAGTTTATCATTCTGTTAAGTAATTGGTCACCAGCAGTGAAAGAAACAAGAATACCACAGGGGGTCAATTATGTATTGCCTGCTCCACATCCGTAGCCAGGAACCCGCGATAATGATATACATTGCGTTTCTAATCAATTTTTTTAATGGTTATACTAAAGGGTTATACCTATGTATGGATTGGCAATTCGGGGTTTAAAACCCGATACACCCAGAAAATTGATAGTATACTGGATTTTTTCTGGGTTTTTATTGGGATTTAACCCAAGCACCAGGTTTGAACCGGTGGATTGCCCATCTATAGTTCTACCACAGTTTAACCAGCAAAACTGAGGTTGTATGTGAGCTCAGAGCGGGCATAGCGGGCAAGCTGATTTTTATATCACGGTAACCCAAACTTCATAATGGTCCATCGTTCTTACCTGTGTTGGGAGCATGCGCTGACAAACTTTCCGCTTTATAAAAATAACGAAGGTCTGGGGTTCACGGGCTCTTAGACTATTGCTGTTGTTTAAAAATAATATACTTACGATGAATGACGACTTGAGTCGCACACTCGCACCATAAGGTTCCTTTTTTACCGTTTTGGCACTGAACCCTAAAAATAGAGGCTGGCAAGGTATACAGGGATATAAATAGTAAAGATACATACGTTCAGGTCAAGTGTGGTCTGTAAACATTGTTATAATAATTTGCTGGAAAAGTTACTTGGTGCTGCTGGTTTGTTAACTGAACCTTGAGCACCAATATTTGACGGTGAAAAAAATGGCTGGAATGAGGCATAATTATTTTTAGGGATTCGTACCCAAAGGAATATAGCAAAAAAAAAATGAAATTCTCAGTAGCAGCCCGGAGTCTGGATTTGTGCCCGGTCAATAGGCAATAGCCCCCTATTACTTGGGACTATAACATAACTGACGAAATGTGGGTGTACTATTACACCTCTGCCTACCCCTTCGGGGAAATACAGGCGTGATGTTATGTTGTACCCAAAGGGTGCCAACGGAGATCCAAATATTCTAGATTTGGATATATTGGAGATGCAAATAATTAATCCTACTCCTACTATACAGTAAATGGTAAAACATAGAAGCGTCAAATTTTGTTTGATTGTGGTGCATATTATACTATCCTAATAAAGAAAACTCTGTTTGTTAAACTAGGTCTGTCGCCGGGAAAGAACATGTTTAAGCCATCGATCCGGAAGTACCCGCAGCTGCACGATCAGACCTACTATGACCGGATGATTAATACGTCACATAACATTGACAAGTCGCTTGAATCTTTTTTCGTGCTGCCAAGTAAGTCAATACAGAAAAATACATATATTTTTTTTAGCTCCATAAAAAAACTGATTTCAAAAACGAGTACGGGTGCGAGGTTTCGCAGGTCAGGTGGCTTAGTGAGCCAGACCTGTCATCATCATCATCAGCCCAATACTGTTCCACTGCTGGGTACAGGCCTCTTCTCAGAATGCGAAGGTTAAGGCCTTTGTCCACTACGCTGCTCTACTGCGGGTAAGCGGACTACACATATCATCGAGGACTGTATGGAGCAGTGTCAGGTGTGCAGGTTTCCTCATGTTTTCATTTACCGTTTAAGCTAGTGAAAATCTAATTTTGAACCACACATTAACTCGAAAAGTCAATGGTGAAGGCCAGGTTTGAATTCAGACCCTCCTGCATGGAAAGCAAGTGTTAAACCGCTAGGCTATCATAGCCTAGACTTGTCAGAACCATCAAATTGACTTCCATAGTGTTTGTTCCAATGTTCATGATCCAATGCTCTTTCCCTAGAAACTGATGACATTGCCTGGAGGATCCTATACGACATCAAGGAGTATGACCCTCTTTTGGACTCGTCAGATATGACTGAGGTGGAATGGATCAAAATCGCTAAAGATATCGAGGTGTGTATTTTCAGTCTGATGTTTGTATGACATTACGCTCGTAGATAAGATGGATTACTAGAAAGGGATTTTTTCATTTTTTATTCATAAGTTCATAGTAGAAATGGTCTATGTAAAAGACGAGCCTATTGGTATAGTATCGGGCCAGGGGGTGATTCTCGCGTCGTAGACATTATCTCGAACTCGACATAATGTCGAAACAAGATGGCGAATGTCGATTGAAAATTAATCTCAGAATGTCACGTTAGAGATAATAATATGTCTACGCCTAGCGCTCTAAATATAAAGAGTGGTTCATAGCAGTTGACATTAGCGGCGACATTTTTCGTAGAGATTTAAAATCGGAGATTATCTCGAATTAGACATAATGTATAAAAAAATGACTTGTAACAATTGTTATAAATAAATACAATATCTCTATAACGTGAGAATTAGGGCCCTCGTCCCAAAAATCCCAAAGTCGAAACTGCTACAGTATATTTCATAACTTTTTTTAAAACACTCGTCCCGTTTCAGAAAATGAAGATTTTTCGACCGCTTCCAGAAGGCCATTACTCTCGTGATTAAAAACGTTAAAAATATAGTTCCAAGCTAATCTTAATTTCCTTACAGTTAATGTTCTTCTTTAACTTGCGGTTTATTTGTAACACTCAGCTTATTAATGTCACCAATAAATGGCAATCAGAAACATCTACTAATGATAAATAAATAATAATAATAATAAATATTTTTGGGACATTTTACACATCACCATCTAGTCCCAAACTAAGCAAAGCTTGTGCTATGGGTACTAGACAATAGATATAATACTTACATACTTTTTTTTTTGTAAATACATACTAAAAATACATTAGAAACAACCAGACCAACACAAACACTCATGTTCATCACACAAATATTTGTGTCCTGTGGGAATCGAACCCACGACCTCGTGATCAGCAGTCCGACACTCGAACCACTAGACCACAGAGGTCGTCAAAGGCAATGTCTACTGTCAGGAGATTGAGATTTAAAGCATTGAGATTAGTTTTGAACATTTTTAACTACGAGAGAGCATTCCTAAACCTTAAGACAGTTTTAAAGTAATCATTCTTGTTGTAGAGTTACTACGCGCAGTACGATGGTTTCGTGATCCTCCACGGCACGGACACGCTCTGCTATACGGCGTCTGCTCTCTCCTTCATGTTCGAAAACCTTGGCAAGGCTGTAGTGCTCACAGGGTCACAGGTAGGTTAGCGCTTATTAACTTAAGAGGATATAATGGTTAGTGGTTACTAATACAACATGTAACAAAAACCCTGTTGTTCCTGTGAGTTACGTTATCACAATCAGAATCGATATTCATACGTAAAAACACAAGTCATTTGGAATAAACTCTTCAATAAAAATAATCAAGTTAAATATTAAATCATTATTAAAAGTGTTTATCACTTTCAATTTACAATTAATAATGATATAATATTTAATTTGATTATTTTTATTGAAGAGTTTTTCCAAATGAGTTGTGTCCTTCGTATGAATATCGATTCTGATAACGTACCTCACAGGAACAACAGGGTTTTTGTTACATATTGTATACCTATGAGCAGTTATCATATCTTGGGAACAGTATGCTCTGGAGGTTTTCTCGCGTTTGACGATATTCGATTAATCGTACCATTCATCGCACAACTTGCTACTCGGTCAACGATCGTTCCCACGGAATACTATTCATTTCCTCTATGATCGTTCCCATATCGCATGCGATGATCGTGTTTAAACGTTTGTTTATCTGATCTCTGGTCAATTTCATACAAATATGAACCGTAGTCTATCTTTATTGTGTCTGTTTTATGTGCTTCTATCTATCTATCTTTATTCTGTAGGTATCAATCGAAACGAAGGTTCGTTTGACGTTTGTCAAACGCGAGTAAACCTCCTGTTACTAGGTGTTTATCCCTAATTTACGATTGAGAACCTTGGCAAGGCTGTAGTGCTCAAAGCATCACTGACCTACAGTGCTAAAATTTTAAGAAGGAGCTACAAAGTTTTCTGTAGATCTACTGCAGTTCAGACTTGCTCTGCTACACGGCTTCCGCTCTCTCCTTTATGTTTGAGAACCTCGGCAAGATTGTAGTGCTCAGATGATCACAGGTAGGTCAGTGCTAGCTAAGAACTAAAGAAGAAAAAAGTTAGCTGTAGGTCTACGAGCAGAATGACGGTTTTGTAACAGATACTCTCTACAACACAGATTCTGCTCTCTTCATGTTCAAAAACCTCAGCAAGGCTATAGTGCTCGCAGGGTCACAGGTAGATCAGTGCTAAAACGTTTGCTGTAGACCTATGAGCAGAATGACTTGTTCGGAACAGACTGCTACATGGTGACTGCTCTATTTTTTACATGTTCGAGACAAACATAGATATTCTCCAAAGGTTCCAATCTAAAATGCTAAGGATTATAACTATAGACTTTGCCCGCGGCTTCGCCCGCGTACTGAAGTAAAATATAACCTATAGCTTTTACCCGCGGCTTCACTCGCGTTAAATTCTGTTAACCCACGTGATGGATCCTGTTAATAATTAGGTGTTTTCCTGTAACTATTACAACTCCACTCTACTCCACTCCACTTCAACTCCACCTCCACATCCACCTCCACCTCCACCTCCACCTCTACTCCACTCCACTCCACTCCACTCCACTCCACTCCACTCCACTCCACTCCACCTCCACACCACTCCACCCCACTCCACCCCACTCCACCCCACTCCACTCCACACCACAGGATGCACCACAGAACAAGAAAGTCAAAGATGAAATCACACAGAGAGTAAGCGCTTATAAGAAAAGGATTGCGATGTAACCTAATAAACTTGCATCAAGCCTGATGAAAATTAAAACTTTCACAAGGCTCAAAAGATTGGCTTCACAAGACTTACAATGACATTATAATTTGATGTGGATGTGTCAATGGGCGCATACCAAGCATGTCTCAAAACCTAACCTCAAAACTCAATAATTGTACAAAAGATGCTGAATGTCAGATGAGACAGATTGCATTAGAAACAATAAAAAAAAAAATAAAAAAAAACATGTTCGAGAACGTCGGAAAGGCGAAATAAATCAATGAGACACAAGTGAAAAAAAAAACAAATAAGTATCATAACATAACATAACATAAAATAAAATATCTTGGACATTTATGCAATAACATGCTGGATTCGATTCATAATGTCTCATTAATGGACCCCAATTCACTCTAAATATAATCAGTCAGATGAAGTATTGTAAATAAATCAATCGATATTGAATATAATTTTGTTGTTAATGAATCATGTCATGATGCATCAAATGGCAAGCGGCAACTATGCTTATTAAATAAAATAAAATAAATATTTTTGGGACATTTTTTACACAGCACCATCTAGTCCCAATCTAAGCAGAGCTTGTGCTATGGGTACTAGGCAATGGATATAATACTTATATACTTATTTTTGGTAAATACATACTTATAATATATAAGAAACACCCAGACAAACACAAACACTTATGTTCATCACACAAATATTTGTGTCCTGTGGGAATCGAACCCACGACCTCGTGATCAGCAGTCCGACCCTCGAACCACTAGACCATAGACGTCGTTGTCGTCGTCGCTTATTATGCGTCATCATGATTATAAGGTTTAAAACATTTTTCTAACAATGCTGTCCACAACAGATTCCAATCTTCGAGCCTCGGAGTGATGGTGTGGACAACTTTGTATCATCCCTCATCATCGCCGGCGGGTTCAACATTCCAGAAGTCACTGTCTTCTTCTATGGCAAGCTGTTTCGTGGTAATCGGTATGTTTTTTGTACAATCCTTCTTCGTCGACTATTTCAGACCTTTCGCCAGGGCCCGTGACAATCCCGAAATCGTATAGTGGATATCGTAAAAGTTCAAATTCATTTATTAACTGTGACTACAGAGAGGCCCACATGTTAGTAAAAAACTTAACAACTATGGGTTAATACAACGATCTCTATGTATAGATAACGCGGTCCAAACACTCACTCTGTTCAACTGAACTGTACTGCAGGCCGTACATATGCCGTACACCTTGTTTAGTGTGGTTTCGAGATCCAGAAAGCGCAGAGCGGAGCTTGACTTACTCAAAATAATGTTGTCGATCCTCTGTTGCTGCGTGAAAGTATTTTTTTTCGAATGTACTTCATCGCAGGCTGTACCTACCTAGGTACTGTCTAATAAAGCAATTGGTATACAGGGTAGAGAGATATAAATGAAGTTTTCTCAGAAATTATGGATGTTTCCGAATGAAATATCATTTTAGTATTGGACAAAGTTAAACTGTATTTATACAAAACCCTAATCAAACCATTCTGTAATAACTTCCTGAGAAATCTTCATCTATTTCTGGCGACCCTGTATACTAATTGCTTTGTTAGACTGTACTAACATAACATAACCAGCCCAGTACTGTCCCACTGCACTGCTGGGCACGGGCCTCTTCTCAGTATCTGTCGTATCAGCCCACCACGCTGGCCTAGTGCGGGTTGGCGGACTACACACACCATTGAGATCTGTATGGAGCACTCTCAGGTGTGCAGGTTTCCTCACGATGTTTTCCTTCACCGTTAAAGCAAGTGATAATCGAATATAAATCCGCACATAAATTTGAAAAGTCAGAGGTGCGGGCCGGGATCGAACTCATACCCTCCTGCATGGCAGGCAAGCGTTCAACCGCTAGGCTATCACTGCTACAGACTGTACTAACTTGCTGCTAAACCAGACTAGTGTGGCGGAGAGTCCCGTTAGGGTCTCCATCCACCAGAAAAGTTTCCCGAAGAACAAATCAAAAACACTTTCGCATTTGTAGTTTAAGTAGGATTATTGATGACCAATGAGAGCCAACCCTTAACTAGTAATTAATTAAACCAACGGATACATTAAGCTGTGTGTGTGTGATGCACTCCATGCACTAATTAATCCTAGCCTTTACTAGTTTGTCTAACTGCTACCATTTCTTATAGAACTCGAAAGATCTCTGTGAACAGTCTCTTCGCCTTCGACTCTCCGAACGCGGTACCTATTGTGAAGGTGGGCCTCGATATGGTGGTCAACAAGACAGCCATCTTTAAGCCCAGCGTCATTGAGAAGTTCCACGTCCACGCTGAGATGTCAAATAACGTTGGCTTGTTGAGAATGTTCCCCAGTATCAGCACGGAAGCTGTCACTTCAGCTTGTCAACCACCCATTCAAGGTATGAACAGGGATGGAGCTTCTTTTTTTGTAATAATTTCTTAGGTTTTCGCGATCACTACACATTATAATAAAACAAAGTATAACCGGAATTAATCGCGTACATACATACATACATATTATCACGCCTGTTTCCCATTGGGGTAGGCAGAGTCTATGGATTTCCACCTGCTACGATCCTGACACACCTCTTTCGCTTCATCTACGTCCATTAACCTCGTCATGCATGCTCGTCGGTTTAGAGAACTCTTAACCTGGCATTTTTTGAGAACATCCGCGATTTGATCGCGATACGTTCGCCGAGGTCGTCCCCTTCCAACTCTTCCATCCACTCTCGCTTCGTATACTTGTTTCGTCAATCTCCTCTCGTCCATCCTCTCTATATGTCCAAACCATCTTAACATACCTTTCTCAATCGCGTACATTATTTAAATTGGTTTTCCTGACATTTCGAAAGCTTTGCAGCGTTCGTGGTCGCAGGAAGACTAAGATGACAAGCGTCTTTACAGATATGTATAGCTATTATTACTTTTATTTATAGCTTTCGAAACGTCAGGAAAACCAATTAATTAATCCGGTTAAACTTTGTTTCTTTTTTTAAATCAAAATCTTTATTAAAGGAACTTGGTACGCATGGTTACGTACCATGCTATATATTTCCAGTATAAGCTAACCTCTCATTGTACAAAAATCCTACACGATGCGAGGTCAGCTTGTACAGTCAACTGCATGACAGTGGTAACACTTCAATTCGAAAACCGCCCTTAATGCTTACGAAATAAGGATGCTGCTAATGTCAAAGTGTTACCACCGACGTGCGGTTGACCGTACTAGTAGTAGTAGAGCTCCTTGTGAAGAAGCTCGTCCGGGGAAGTACTACCACCGTACCTACTTCTCCGCCAAATAGTGATGCTTGCATTGCTGTGTTCCGGTGCGAAGGGTACAGGTGCCGTGTGGGGTGCATTAAAAGAGCCTCCACGAGTGACGCTATTTAATTGATTGTCCGGCGCACCCTGGGCAGTCAGCCCCGCTACCAACCTGCTGACTGGCTAATCTTTTCCCCACATCATGAGCTGTTATCATTATATAGCTCATGTCGACTTGATAGAAGAAGGTGCCGATGAAATTACAATCACATGAGACTTTCCATCTTCATGTCTCAGTTTGGCGAACTGACTTGCGGTATCATTTAGGCAACAGCCTGGGTGGTATTGAAGCTGTTATGGGCAAAGGTAACCGTTTAACATCAGGTGGGCCTTTAGCTCGTTTCGCCAATTTCACCGGCACCCGCACCCTTTAGACCGAAACACAGCAATGCAAGCATCACTATTTGGCGGAGAAGTAGGTACGGTGGTAGTACTTCCCCGGACGAGGTCTTTCACAAAGGAGCTCTACTACTACAAAATTAACAAGCGAATGATGATATGATGGATTTTTTTATTACACCATCTTCTTCCTACAGGTCTGGTTATGGAGACCTACGGTGCGGGCAACATTCCAGCAAATAGGCCCGAACTCCTGGAGGTGATTTCAAGTGCCGTGAAGAGAGGAGTCATCATCGTCAATATCACACAGTGCAATACTGGATCTGTTGCTGCTCTGTATAAGACTGGTCAGGTAAGGTCGGGAGAAACGTTGGATGATTTTCATCAAATATTGTATGTTATAAAACACTGATCATCAAATAAATTGGATTGGACATAGAAATTTTACCAGGGGCGTACCACCCTAACGTTTGTTCTACGACTTTGGCCAAAACTAAACAGGTTACCTAGGCAAAAAAATTATGTTTATTTCAAGTGTGTAAAATTTGCGTATACTATATATCGTGTATCAGGAATGCGTGAGCTCGTTCAGGGAGTGTAGAACTACTTTTAGTGTGGGACCGACCCTGAGATCACGAAAAAAATATCAGCTGCTCCCTACTAAATCATCGATATCGCTCGACAAATGTATGGATCAGTTGGTTTTTTTTTTGTAGAAGTTGATCGATAGGATTCCCTGAATGAGCTCTTAAAATACAACCACTCATTTCTGATATATATTATAGCATATTACGTCGCAAGCTCGAGCCCTTTTGCAATAGCCGCGCAGCCCCGTCGCCGACGCGACCCCTTAGCCGTCTAGAATAAGCAAACTACAGAGTATTTTCATATTAAAAAAAAATCGAATTTTGAAAAGTCGTAGAACAAAATATGTTATTCAGGGTCATAATACAAAGTTATTGCTAAGAGGTTTCGGGTATTTTTTAAATTACCCTGTATATGAGTATGGCGGGAATAGCAAACAATGATACCCCACTGACCTACACACTGGAGTAATTAATGGGTGCTACTCTTATTGCGGTTGGTAGAGTTGGGGACTCGAGGCGTCTATTAAGCGATTCTGGGGAGGATAGCAGTACGTGGTGGTCGCGTGCTGCTGTGAGGGAAACAGTATTGTTTCCCGGGACGTGCCAAAGGCGTAGCACTAGAGGGCACCGGCGCGGTCCATTGGAGTTCCCGGAGCTCCTCTATTTTGTGCTGAGGGTGGCCACCGTGTGGTTTTAGTCGGTAAGAGTCCGACATATCCCTCCGCCTTCCCCAGACGGAGGATATCCATGAGGATTTCCACCCGAAAACAAAAAAAAAAGGTACCTACTGGCAGTTAATTCTGGGTGCATTGTTGATCTAAATTTGATTTTGACTACGATGATTGTCTTGTCTAAGAACTCCAAAGAATGTAGTAAAAACTACTCGATAAAACTTGAAAAAAAACGAACAAGGAAATATCTTGCTCTTTCTTGGTAGTAGAGCCTATTAAGTCTACTACGTAACTAAATTGTTTTATTTAGTCACATGTCACACCATGTATCGGTAATTTCCTGTTAAAACCATGACCTTACCGACTTTACTGACCGTCGCGTCGATAACCCCTAATAAAAGAATTGAGATAAGCCCAGTTGAGGAGTATACATAATTATATTCCATGATTGAGGTGCCACTGCCAATGCCAACATACAGCATACAGGGTATCAATCACAAAACTGACATGATTGTTGCTCCAAACGTACTTGAAAATTATAGGTATCTTAGCTGGTATGATACAGTTTCATAAAGAGGATGTTCAAAACACTCCTTAAAAGTGACCTTTTTAGGGTTCCGTATACGAAGAGTGCCAAACGGGACCCTATTACTCTCGCTACGCTATCCGTCCGTCCGTCTGTCTGTCACAGGGCTGTATCTTTTGAACGGTAATAGGTAACCGGTTGAAATTTTCTCAGAATATGTGTTGCTATGAAGTGTATCACGACAAATACAAAAAACAAAAAAAAGTCTAAAACCAAAGGGCGTCCCCATACAAGAAACCTCAAAAAACATGCATTTTTTTCAACGTTTTTGTTCCTGCTCTATCTTCAAAACGGTAATATATACCAGCGTCAAACTTGGTCAGATTATAGTGCATATTATGTAGTTAAGCAACAAATACTAAAAGTAAGACAAACACAGACATATGTGGTGGTACCTGCGTAAGAAAGACATGCAAAAATTCATATTTCGCGCACTGTGCGTTGATGTGTTTTGATAAACTGTCGTAAATTAAACCAGTTTTTATGGGGTATCAGGTCGTTGAGAGGTACGGAACCCTTACTGCGTGAGTCCAACTCGCACTTGGCCGGTTTTTTAAATATTTGTCTAAACCACATGAAAATTACATCAATCGTTCAGATGTAATATAGATACAAAAACATATTAGTTACTGTATAATCTTGTATCTCTAATACCATTTGGGTAGTAGATAGCGGAAATTATTTTATCATCATAATATTACTATCGCCATAATGTCTGTAGTGACAGCAGTCGCGACACGACAGCGCTTCGAGTTAAAATCTTAGGTCAGGCCATCGTATAATAAGATGTTTCACCAGGTATTCTCTTCCCGCGATGACAGCACGATGCCTCCAAGCTACGTCACGATCAGTGTTGCCGTTGAATGATGTCTTCAATACATTTAAGGAGATTTTTGTTCATAAAGAATAATTTATAGCCTATTAAGTTAACTAGCCTAACTATTTGTTATCTCGTGTTATTCATCTAATTAGTTATTAAAGGTCACTATAAAATTACATATAGTTGATATGTACAATTAAATGAAAAAATGCATTTTGCTCGGGTAATTTATTTTCACAAAGTGGCAGCACATCAAATTGACAAGTGTCGCGCTAAAAGCCCGCTATTGGCTCCACGGCTGATGACGTAGTACGGAGGCAATCACGTGACCTAGCTGTCACGGGAAGAGAGTACCTGGTGAAACATCTTTTTATAGCTTGGGTCAGGCAATGTAATAAATAACTGGGTTTTTATGAGCTGATACTCAAATCACGTCTGATGAAAATTAAATGTGTTAGGTTCATTAACTTTTACATTAGAATTTAACACTTATCAAGATTCAATATCCTACATGTAGCCCCGGTTTTTTAAGTAGTATAAAATGGTGAAATGAGCTAAAGGCTCACCTGATAGAAAGCGGTTACCTTTGCCCATAACAACTGCAATACCACCTAGACCGTTGTCGTAACATTGTCTAAATGGTACCGCAAGTCGCGTTCGCCAAACTGAGACATGAAAATGGAAACTCTCATGTTATTGCAATCTTAGCGGCACCCGTATCCTTCACACCGGAATACAGCAATGCAAGCATTATGTTGGTAGCAGCAGTGATAGCCTAGTGGTTGAACGCTTGCCTTCTATGCAGGTGGGTGCGAGTTCGATCCCGGTCCGCACCTCTGACTTTTCGGATTCATGTGCGGATCAGAATTTGATTATCACTTGCTTTAACGGTGAAGGAAAACATCGTGAGGAAACCTGCACAGCAGAGAGTGCTCCATACAGTTCTCGATGGTGTGTGCAGTCCACCAACCCGCACTAGGCCAGCGCGGAGGACTAAGGCCTTAACCTTCTCATACTGAGAAGAGGCCCGTGCCCAGCAGTGGGACAGTAATGGGCTGATTATAAGCATTATGGTAGCATTCTGATGTCGGCGATTGCAACCGGCGACTAAACAGTGGATCAGGTGACCCAGTCGCGGTCGCTTATCGCAGTCGCCGGTTTCGGTCGCGGTCGCGGTCGCCGACATCGAAATGCTATACCTTACTATTGCATTACTGGATAGTTGAACATAAAAGTTCGTAATATAAACTGTGGGAAGAATGGCTGTGAGCCACAGCCTGTGGTTTGGATCGGAGCTACTGGTCGCCAGGCGAAAGGCGACTAGGGTCGTGGCCGCCAATCATCGTCGTCGGTTGCCGGTCACTGATATCGAATTGCTACTTTTACGTTTATGTTGCGTCACATACAGCTGTTTCATACCTTATGTTACACGTACAAGTCGAGTGATTGCCATGTAATAAAGTATTGTACGGTCTTATCGACTGGTCGTAAATGCATCGCTGTGATCATCAAGTTGTCGTGATAATAGTGTTCCACGTGTATACTTAGGAAGGTACTTCAAATAGATTAGCCTTTGTTAAGTTATAGTAAAAAAAAAATGTTTACGGCCGAAAATAAATAAATATTTTTGGGACATATTACACGGCACCATCTAGTCCCAAACTAAGCATAGCTTGTGCTATGGGTACTAGACAATGGATATAATAATTAAATACTTTTTTTTTGTAAATACATTCTTATAATAAATAAGAAACACCCAGACAAACACAAAAACCTATGTTCATCACACAAATATTTGTGTCCTGTGGGAATCGAACCCACGAACTCGTGATCAGCAGTCCAACACTCGAACCACTAGACCAAAGACGTCGTCATTATGAAAAAAAATCATTATTTTGGCCGAAAATGGCCGAAAACCGAAAACGAAATTCGGACTCTAATCAGCTGTTCCCCATATTTTGCCATTGTATTGAATGTGTTCCCATAAATCGACATGTTGAGTACCTACATTCACCCCTTTTTCCCCTTTTGTCATGGGCATGCCCGGCAGCAACTTCATGTTTCATCAACTCATCATCATCATCAACTCAGCCTATCGCAGTCCACTGCTGGATTAGGCCTCTCCCACGTTGCGCCACAACACTCGCGGTTACTAATGTCTAATTTTAGTAATTTTTAGGGTTCCGTACCCGAAGTGTGTCAAACGGGACCCTATTACTCTCGCTACGATGTCCGTCCGTCCGTCCTTCCGTCCGTCCTTCCGTCCGTCCTTCCGTCCGTCCGTCCGTCTATCTGTAACAGGGCTGTATCTCTGTATTGGTAATAGATAACCAGTTGAAATTTTCACAGAATATGTGTTACTATGGTGCCTATCACGACAAATACTAAAAACAAAAAAGTCTAAAACCAAAGGGGGTCCCCATACAAGAAACCTCGAAAAACATGCATTTTTTTCAACGTTTTTGTTCCTGCTCTATCTTCAAAACGGTAGTACATACATACCAGCGTCGAACTTGGTCTGATTATAGTGCATACTATGTAGTTTAGCAGCAAATACTAAAAGCAGGGCCGACATAGACATATGTGATGGTACCTATGTAAGAAAGAGATTCAAAAATCCAAATTTCGTGTACGATCGTTGATGTTTTTTTATAAACTCTCGTAAATTAAATCAGTTTCTATGGGGTATCAGTTCGATAGGTGGTACGGAACCCTTACTGCGTGAGTCTGACTCACACTTGGCAGGTTTTTTATTTTATATTGTTGTTGTGCTGTGACTGTCCTATGCCAAATAAAAGTATATTTTCTTTTTTTTCTTTCCAGCTAATAATGTTACATTACGTGTTACATTCTTTGTAACATTATTACGGGTTTCCATGATTTCTTCTGTACAGATAATTGCGAAGGCGGGTGTAGTGTCAGGGTATGACATGACTCCAGAGGCTGCTCTCACCAAGCTGTCGTACGTTCTGACCAAGACTGAGCTGGATTCCAAACAGAAAATTGACGTAAGTAGACGGCTGAAGTGGCCCAGAGTGGCTGAATGCTTGGTTACGGTATACGGTCCATCGCTATGCTTCATGTAGGGGAAGGGAAAATAGTTTAAATGTTGGAAATATGAATGAAAGAAAGAAATAATAAATATTTTAGTCTCCTTACAGGCGAGAGAAAAAAATAACACGTTAACAATAAATGGAAAAATGGAAAAATAAAATGAACTTTAAAAAATGTAAAAAACCGACTTCAAAAAGAATTAAATAATTTGTGTGAAACAGATAAGGAAGTAAGTGCCTTTGATTCGCTTTGATTTAAGAAAAAATTGGCACCGACTTCCTAAACTGTTTCACACAAATTATTTCATTCTTTTTGAAGTCGGTTTTTACTGTTTTTAAAGTTTATTTTAGTTTTCCATTTTTAGTGGCATTAACAATAGAAAGAAAAGCGATTGCTGCAATCCTTGATGATTTGCCGTCATTCATTGAAGAGTTCCCTTCTTTATCTCCGAAGATCAGTTGGCTGTACTTATAGTGGAGTAATAGCAATATAACTGTAAATAAACTGTACCTACTTATTCACAGATGATGGGCCTAAACATCAGAGGAGAACTGACCAACTTAGCCTCCATGTCGATTCAAGTAAGTTTGTCATTTATTTATATATTCAGATAAGTTTCGATATAACTGTTTTACTTAAGATATGATTTACAGCGTGACTCTGTAATGGCGGCACATACCTACATACTATTATTATTATTATTATATTTTTTATAGATTTGAATCTCTCCCATTTCTGAAGAACTACGCCAAAGTTGCGGGCTTTTGGCCAAACAACCTTGGCGGTATACTGTTTAGTCTATTGACAGAAACTTTCTGACGATTCTGCATGTGTTCAGGGCCCCGAGTCTGCTAATTGACAAACGCTTCAGTTGGGTGTCGGTAGAGTGTCGGTGGAATAGTTTTAGCCATTTGGTATTCTACTAGTTATTTTGAGACCAATGGCTTTCCAATGACTTTCCACTGAACTGCCATTGACTACAATTCAACTGCCATTGGACTATTTGCTATTCTGCTGTTATTTGACGTTTCCCACAATCGTCTTACGATGATTTTTTTGCCATCATATTTTTTTTAATAATTTTTTTTTGGTGATTTTAGCTTTGGTCCCATAATAAATGTTTTTCATACATCGAATGTGTACAATGACCCCTTAAAGGGTCATTGTACATATTCTTTTTTTTTTTGCGATTTCAGCATTGGTCCCTTAGTAAAAGTTGTTCATACAAATGAGTACAATGACCCCTAAAGCCATTTTCAAGAACACGTTTTATGTCTATAGTATTGCCGGGTAGTACCTACGCTAAACACGTAAACGTAAAAGTTGTTCGTACGGATGAGTATAATGACCCCTTAAGAGGTTTCATTAACACGTCGTATGTCGATAGCATTACCGCGTTGCACGCTCAAAACGTAAACGTAAAAGTTGTGCATACGGATGAGTATAATGACCCCTTAAGAGATTTTCAATAACACGTTGTATGTCGATAGTATTGCCTCGTAGTACGCTCAAAACGTAAACGTTAAAGTACCAAAAGTTGCTCATACGGATGAGTATAATGACCCCTTAAGAGGTTTTCAATAACACGTCTTATGTCGATAGTATTACCGCGTAGTAAGCTAAAAACGTAAACGTAAAAGTTGTTCATACGGATGAGTACAATGACCCCTTAAGAAGTTTTCAATAACACGTGTGTCGATGTATAACCGCGTAGCGTAGTACGCCATCGATATACGTGTTATTGAAAACCTCTTAAGGGGTCATTGTACTCATCCATGTGAACAACTTTTACTATGGGACCAACCCTAAAATCGCCAAAAAAATATCAGCTCTTCCCTACATTTGTGTTCACATAAATCGACAAAATGTAGGAAACAGCTGATTTGTTTACGTTTGATGTGTTTTAATTATTTTATAGACATGAAAATTTTGTAGGTAATATCAACAAAATCCTTATTTTAAATATTCCATTGATAATAACTTAAAAAAAGTTTGATAAAAAACAATACAACTACTAATGGTAGATTTAAATGGGCAACATCGATTTGAAAATAATTGATATCCCATTACCATTCTATTGCCATTCCGACGAGATTTAAGTTTTAGCAGAATACCCATTTTGTCACAGTTGTTTATGAGTGTCAGTAGGGTGTCGGTGGAATGGCGATGGTTGGTTTTTTAGTGTAATTAGCAGACTTGGGGCCCAGTATGACTGCTTTCTGTAGGAGTGTAAATGTGAGTGGATGAATATTTAAAGTTTGAAGGCTCGTATGAAGAGTTTTGGGAATGACACCGGTGCTGGATATTATGATGGGGATGGTCTTGACAGTGTGAACTCTCCATTGAGTTTTTAATTCAATTGTCAAGTCTGCGTATTTTGAGAGTTTATTAGTGTGTGTGGATGTTAGATTGTGTGTATTGGGGATTGCTATATCTATCAGATATACAATTTTATTTTGTTTGTCGTACAAGGTGATGTCAGGTCGGTTATGGTGTATAGTCTTGTCTGTAAGAATAGTTCTGTCCCAGTACATTTTGAAGTCAGGTGAGTCTAGTATGATTTGGGGTGTGTATTTATAATATGCTGTTTTTTCTGTAATTAATTTGTGTTTATGTGCGAGTGTCTGGTGTATGATTGCTGCTACCTGGTCGTGTCTGTGTTTATAATCTGTTTGTGTGGTAGAAGAACATGCACCTGTGATGTGTTGGATTGTTTCTGGTTGCTTATGACAGTGACGGCAGTGGTCACTCCTTAGACTGCTATCACGGATGATGTACTTTCTGTAGTTTTTGGTGTCTATAACCTGGTCTTGAATTGCCAGCATGAATCCCTCTGTTTCTGGGAACAGCTCGCCTCGCTTGAGCCATGCGTTTGTCGCAATCTTGTCAACATTAGGGTTGGCCAAGTCTAGGCGATGACGTCCATGAAGTGATTTCTGGGTCCATGTATAAATTTTTTGTTGGTTGGTGTTTATTTCCACGTGTTTGGTGTGATCAGCAAGACACAGCGGTGTGAATTTGTCTGCTTGAGATATGGCTTTGTGTAGTGTTGAATGATGAGAGTGATTGTGGAAGAACGTTCTGAGTAACGTTATTTGTTTGTTATGTAGGTTTGTTATGTCAATGAGTCCTCTACCGCCCTCTCTCTTAGGTAAAGTCAATCTCTGTATGCAAGACCTTGGGTGATGTTTCCTGTGCGTGGTCATTGTGGTATTTATTAATTTTTGTAAGTTCTTTAGGTCTGTTTGTGTCGAGCGTATGATTCCAAATGAGAGAAGTGAGTATGGGGATAGCAAAAGTGTTAATGGCTTTGGTAGTGTTTCGTGCGTTAAGGTGAGTGTGTAGTATTTTGTGTAGTCTATTTTTAAACTTTTGTTGCAGTATCATTTTTGTGTCTTTGTGGTGAATTTGCAGAGACTGGTAGTATCCTAGGTACTTATATCCTTCCACGGGGTCCACGGCGTCGATAACATCATTATTTGCTAATTCATATGAGGCAGATTCTACTATTCCTTTGTTAACAGATTGGATTTTACATTTGTCTATACCAAATTCCATGCAAATATCGTTTGAAAATATCTGAGTAGTGTCGGCAAGTGTGTGAATTTCGACCTTTTTTTATATTCTTAACCGGCTTGCTGTTAAGCGATGGTGCGGTCGACGATGGTACACGCTTGCCCAGCAAAACCTATCTGGGCCTTGCGCCAGGGCGGTTGCCTCCCCGGCGCCGCCTTCTCCGAGTGGGATCGGCCCTCTCCCGATCTCGCTCTGCGGCCTCCTTCTGAAGCATAACGGTCTCACAGAAGGAAGCCGTGGCAACGCATTGGTCATGGCAATAGAAATTACATATACAAAGGCGAGCTTACTGTGTGAAATCTTATTAATTTTATTCTGTACTTTGTCAATAAAGAGACTAGACCACACGCATGACAAAGGGAATCCTAGTGTGAAGTCTAGGGCTTCAATCAATTATTGTATTTTTTTGGCTAAATAATAGTACATTACTGTCGAGGCCTGAAATGAAGCAATTTACGGCCGAGTAATATTGGAAGTACGAGGCGAAGCCGAGTACTTCCCAAGTGAATTTGAAAGGAAGAGGCTCAAACCGAGTCCTTTTTAACTAAACGAGGCAGTTAATTGCTATTTCGACCGAGACTTGTTTAGTACCTACTTTTCTCTCATTTGCGAGGAAACACAACACAAATTAATTCAACAGTATCTCATTTTCATTCACGCCAATTCGCCCGCGCGTGGTTCTTGTTCTATTTTCAAAGTTTTGATAAAAAAAAATGCGCATTCAGCCTGTATGATGATAAATATTTTGTACCTAAAAACACCTAATTTATGTAAGTGTCTACTTAAAAACCTCGGTAGCATAATTTAAGAAATAAAAACTTTTTAACTAAAAATAAAACCGACTTCAAAAACCTTAACTAAAAAGTAAAAAATAATCCTTGTATGTATTTCAAAATCTTAACATAAACCAAAATTTTTAAGGTGGCGCGTGACTGTCCCTTTGCGTAATGTAAATACTGTCGAGCGCTTATCTATAGTAAAAAAAAAACAGTTTATGCGAACATACATGAAAAACACGCGCCGCCTTCAAAATTTTGGTTTATGTTAAGATTTTGAAATACATACAAGGATTATTTTTTACTTTTTAGTTAAGGTTTTTGAAGTCGGTTTTATTTTTAGTTAAAAAGTTTTTATTTCTTAAATAAATAATAGGTTCGAATCCTGCTCGTGAGCGATTTTTTCATTCCACAATTTATATCTTTAGAATTCGCTTCGCATGCGTAAAATGCGTTAAAATAATAAAATAATTTTTGAAGTCGGTTTTATTTTTTGTTAAAAAGTTTTTATTTCATACTTTTTAGTTGATAATTCACAGAAAAACGAAACTATTAGTAGATCATCTAGGTAAGCGAAGCTTAATTAAACTGATTTATTAAAGCTGGTTAAAAAACTACTCGACCTAAGTTAATAAAATTTATATGGGACCACCGCGCGGACTTCCTCTACCAAATAAAAAAACAACCACGCAAATCGGCCCAGAAATCTCGGAGTAATCGGTGTACCCGCCGAATACATAACCTCCTCCTTTTTTTGAAGTCGGTTAAAAAATAAAAACTGTCCAGCAATTTCTATTATTGTCCTGTTGGATATTACCGGCCTGTTATTTCGTTGCGTACGGAAAAGAGCAGATTGTTGTATTCTTTTTTTGAATAATGAACCAATTTCCGAGCAAGTGGGAGAAAAGTTATTTTTGTAACCTTTTGCCCGCGGCTTCGCTCCCGTGGTTTTTTTTATCTCGCAGGAACAATGATCATATTTGATCGGAGTGCAGGAACCGTGCATTTTCCAGGATAAAAAGTAAAAGTATATACTGGACGTCAATCTATTTCTCCGTTAATATGTGAAAGAGGAACAAACCAACAAACACACTTTAACAATGGAACAGCCTACTTTCGCGTTTATATATTAGTGGATTTCATCATTTGTGTTCACGGTAGCTTAGTGGCTAAAGCACAGCAGTAGCAGCAAGCAGTACTGAGCCAGGAGTCACAGGTTCGAATCCTGCTAATGAACAATTTTTCTTTCCACAATTTACCTATATTTTTATTCGTGTGGGAATCTCACTCTACTATGAGTTTATGAAAAGATATAATAGGTATCAATGATTTACTTATAAAAAACCATTGATAGGTATCTATTTATCTCCTATATCACTATTCGACAATTTCATTAAAATGGAGAATAATTCTTTATGGTTCAAATTCCAAAATTGGGGTATTTGCAGAAAGACTGCAAAATTTCTGCCAGATCGTAGTCTGAATGCGGTTTTTGTGCAAGTTGACTGACTGCTTAGTCTTCAGTCGTTTGAACTGCATGCCAACTACAAGCGGACTGCACAATCGTCGACAGTTCCGTTGCATTTGTGTCAACTGCATAAAAGTCGCTTACAAACTGTGAGTTTCAGCTAACTTCCAGTACAAATGCAGGCCGACTGCAAATACCAATAATAATTTGTTGTTATTCTAAAGGTGAGTATAAATTAGAGCATTTTAATGTAATGTATCGTTCTTACGAATGGTACACTCAACCAAACGGAATCATGACCCACCATAAGCTTAATTTTCTACAAACATTCTAATACAATTAGGTCGAGTTTCGCTCAAAGATATTTCCCTGGCAACAAACTTGTTATCAATTTTATTGCAGTGACAATTAGTTTCTGTTAATTTGATTGATATTCTTCTGGAATTGAAAGAGTTCGCATAGGTTTTTGAAAAAAAAAATGTTTACTTGTTTTTTATAGGTAAACTATGCGGAAAGACAGTTAATTCGAAATTCAAAACATAATTCTAGCTTTATCAAAAACGTAACTTTTTATCCAATTATTAATCTATTGCCTTTAATAACAAAGCTCAAAATTGCATAGACCTCTGACCCGTATTAACGTAGTTTCCTTAATATTCAAAATGTCCTAAGTGCAGGACGATGCTAATAAGAAGGAAATTTTACTGTTTTGACAATTTCATACGAATTATCGGCTGAGTGGGTCATGATTCCGATTTGTTGACTGTACATTATAAGGAAAAGTTCGAAAATATAGCATTTTCTCGAGCATTTCCTTGTAATGTATCGTTCATGCGAATGCTCGACGCCGACGCTGTGTTTGACGAAATGCTCGCGGCGAGTGAGCATTTACTTGTAACATTCCTCTCTATTTTGCTTGTGTCTTTGATCGATGCAATGTTACACAAATTCGCTCGTTGGTTTGTAAACTCAAGTTGCAAAAAAGGGTCGAGCGTAATGCTCTATGTTCGGTTCGTGAAACTACTATGAACGGTAAAACAGAAGAGTGGCTCGATTTTCTGTTACAAGTAAATGCTGTAGTGTGTACTCACCTCAAGGTTTAATTTTATTTATTTGTTCATTTATGTACACACAACACATTTTACAATAGGAGGAACTGGCTTCGGACATACAGGTCACCCTAGTTTAGAAGCCAGGGCTGCACTAATTTGTAAAAACTAAACAATAAAAGTTCATTTATTTATTTGAAAGCATATGACACAGACACTTGAGCACAAAAGTAGGTAGGTACTGTTTATTGTTGTAACTGAATGACTTTTAAGTGCCTACGTCTTTGAGTGTAGTTTGAAGTGCAGCTAAATTGGACTTCAGACTCATAACAAGGAGACATTATTATTGACTGTCGGGATAATTATCACTAAAAGCTACTAAAATTGTAGGACCAAACCCTCAAAGAAGCGCTGGGCATCAGCCTGAACATCCAGTCGCCACAGAAGTTGTCAGAAGTCGCAGAGAACGTGTTCTCTTCGCTGCTGCTGTACGGCATCAAGGAAGGAGACGAGGGGGTCGTCAAAAAGATGCTAGGTACCTTGAATTATTTGTTTTTTCCTCTTTTAATAGTTTGTTCCTGTTTGTTCGATATTGCCGTTACAGTATACAATAATATCTTCCAGAATACCAGCGTCAGGCTTAATACTGAGTCTGAGTGAGTAATACCTACCTAACACCCATTTGACACAACTCTGTGGGGTTCCTAATGTTTCGCAAATTATTTTTCACAAAATGTCACTTCACAAACAACGTTTCACAAACATTGCAGCTCCTCCACGAGCTTCTGGCTCCACGAATTTAAATAACACTAGGGGTAGGACAGAGTCTGACCAGTCGGGGTGAGCTGAGTTAGTTCCACCAGCGCATCTGTCAGTGTATAACGTTCATATCAGCATGAGTGGTTATTCGCGACTAACCTAAGATAAGCCGGATTTTTTCAATGATCCTAAAATAGCTCAGATGATAACGAAAATCTTTCATAGATTCCAATTATCCGGTCCTTTGCAATCGTCCTAGGATTTTCGCAAATATCCGATTTTTTCGATTATCCTACTACCACAGACCAGTAAGCTTCAAGACGCCGCATGAACAAAGTTTTGCATGAGAACGTAGTCGTAAAATGTTGGCGGAGACCGGGGGGCGGACGACGCGTTATGATTGGTCGGCTCAAAAGTTCGGTAGTACGATTCCGTATGATTAGTGCTACTTGCTGACGGACTGACGTCCTGATTGGCGGCGGGGCGTATGATATGCAGTGCTACTGCATATGCGGTGTGACCGGGGGTGTTCGGCTAATCGGCGTCTAGAGGCTTACTGATCTGTGCCTACTACACATACATCAACCCGAACGTACAAAATGAAGCGAATTTCTTTGTAACCTATTAATTTATAAGTGCTTCCTAACGTAATTATAAATTAAGTTATAAATTAAATGTTGTATGTAATTGGAAATAAAGTAAATAAAGTAAGTAAGTAAGTAAATATAAATATATTTCAGTGATAAATTTCTATGTATGTAAGTATTTGTAACTGTGATGTTTATAAAGCATAAGTATTGTATGAATATTACACGAACAAGGTAGTACCTAAGTATCTAGTTTAAATCTATAATTTTATTTGTCTATCGACCAATGATATTTAAAAGTAATACCAATATCATTGGGTAAAATCCTATTCGTTGTTGAGACATAATTCCAAAATAAAAGCAAAGATGGATGTCATCCCTCTGCCATGATGAAACATATAACATATAATAACTTTGTAGCAGCCAAGTGGCGTCCCCATCAGTAAAAATATTATTACTCGCGGAATAGGTATATCATTTATCGAAAGTTCGATTTTAACGATGAAGTACAAACTATTAACTCTGTAAATTATAGTTCGCTGTAGTTATAGATAGAAAAAGTGCGAAATATATATATAATATATACAACTACAGCGAACTATATTTTACAGAGTTAATAGTATCGCATTAAACTACAGTAGGTACCTGTATTTCAATTATTAAAAACGAATTTTCGATGAATGATGTATTCAGCGAGTAGTATTTTTTTTACTGATGGGGGCGCCACTTGGCTGCTTACATTCCCCTTAATACTGTTCAGAACTGAGTTTTTTTTAATGTGTTGGCCTTAATAAAATAATATTATTTAAATTAAACAAAATGATCTTAATAAAAAGATTAAACAAGAGAGAAGACGATTTGTGTCCTACGAGTTTTGGGAGAAAACTCCTGATTTTCTTTATTGTGATATCAAGGTCTTATTTGTTTCAATTGAGGCTCTATTTATATTGTTTTTGGACTGCGTTTAGACAATTAACTATTTAATAAGATAAGGAGTGTATTTTTATATCTTTTAAGTTGTAAGCCTCGTCGACGCAATTAATGTTTCGATTGTGATAATACCTATTGTAAAATTTGAAATGAAAGCATATTATATTGGTGTCGATTCTCTTGTACACGAACTAAACTTATTTTAAGGTGAATGCTACAGGGTAGCCCGCGAAATTCAAAATTTCTAAAGTTTTTTGCAGATTGTAGCTCTATTTCGCGTTGTATATCGGTCGAAATATGATTCGCGGTAGTCATAACAATATATCTACTGAATAATTCTCATAAAAAATATTAAGCTAACTCTATAACCTGTACAAGCTCGATTACATTAATTTACGATCAAATTATCGATTATCGAGCTCCTAGAGCTTATAAAGCTAGGTATATATTGTGTATAAGTATAATTCAGTAGATATATTGTTATTACTACCGCCAATCGTATTTTGATTGATATACAACTCAAAACAGAGCTACAATTAGCAAAAATCGCAAGAAATTTTGAATTTCGCGGGCTACCCTGTAGCATTCACCTTAAACTAATCTCTTTTACCAAAAGTAGATACAGGAAAGGGATGGAGTGTTACATTTCTTTGTATTTTAGTGGGCACGTTCCGAGATCACGACTAAACTTGTATGACAGTTCTAAAATTGTTGCCTTCCCTTTCTTGTATCTACTATTAGTAAAAGAGAGCGATAGTTTAAATTAAGTTTAGTTCGTGAACAAGAGAATCGTCACCTATTTTCTTTATAAAACGTTACTTTTTACTAACGCAATTTGAGAAACTAGTTTCTTCAGGGTCATGAGAAAAATCGATTCGGATAGTATTTTCTTTTACAGCTACTGTAAGTTCCACAGACCTGTAAGGTCCACAGACCTGTAAGTTCCACAGACCTGTAAGTTCCACAGACCTGTAAGTTCCACAGACCTGTTAGTTCCACAGACCTGTAAGTTCCACAGACCTGTAAGTTCCACAGACCTGTAAGTTCCACAGACCTGTAAGTTCCACAGACCTGTAAGTTCCACAGACCTGTAAGTTCCACAGACCTGTAAGTTCCACAGACCTGTAAGTTCCACAGACCTGTAAGTTCCACAGACCTGTAAGTTCCACAGACCTGTAAGTACCTAAGTCGGTAGCGGAGAAAGTGAAAAATGTCGTAAGTACAGGGACTATCTGGTGCACGGAAACTAATCGAGCCAAACTTCCTGGACCACAAAGACCTATTCACGATCCGCTGATGTACTGAATTGAACTATAATAACCAAATTGAATTTCAAAATTTTGGTTTGGGTTGAAATGTAACATGGTATAAAAACTGTCCCAATCGATTCTTCTCGTGATTCTGAACAAACTCGTTTCTCAAATTGCATAAAAAAATTAACATTGTGTAATATTTCTGTTTTTACACGACTGCCCAAAAAAAAGGAGTATTGACATTTATTGCAGTCGACCCATAATCATAATTACCTATAAACAAAATTGTCCCCCGACTGCAATAAATTTCCTGAAACTTGCAGACTTGGTTGTCTTACCTATGCTGAAAAAAAAGTATTAACTTGATAGTTACTGAAAAATATTAACTTGAAAGTTATTAATTGCTTCAACTGTACAATGCTTACAGATGTAGTCAGCTATCTTCTTTCTTTCTTTGAATTGATGATGCATTCTCCTCGCCAAGTGCAGGATTTCTCCAGTATCTTGTACCCACCTTAAACTAACACAACTTATTTTCGACTATTTAGTTCGTTTGTAATTAGGTAGGTAAGTACTTGGTTTTTTTGGCAGTCGTGTTTTTTATTAATTATTTAATTATTAAAAACACATTTAAATGACGCTTCATAACGATTTGATCCGAAACGAGGTGATCCAACAGAGAACTAAAGTTGTCGACATAGCCCACAGGATAAGTAAGCTGAAGTGGCAGTGGGCCGGCCATATTAACCGAAGAACCGATGACCGTTGGGGTAGACGTGTTCTAGAGTGGAAATCGCGAATCAAAACAAATCGTAGGGCGCCCTCTGGCTAGGTGGAGTGACGATCTACGCAAGGTGGCTGGTGGAAACTGGATGAGAGTGGCCGAAGATAGAAGTCGGTGGCGTGCTATTGGATAGCCCTATGTCCAGCAGTGGACTGCGATAGGCTGTTGATGGTGCTTCATTATAAGAGACTGTTCAGTGAAATGTTAATTAAGGATGGATTTAATAAAACATAAGTATAAAATTATGTAGGTACTGTATTAAAACGTCGTACCTATTTTAATAACTGCCAAAAACCTAAATTTAGCATTGGCATGTATTATTTATGTAACTGTAATAGCTAGATAGTTAGATGTGTTAAAAAATTTAAGAAATGTGCCTAGTTATACCTAATAAAAAAATGGATGAAATTATTATCACATGAGACTTTCCATCTTCATATCTCAGTTTGGCGAACCGACTTGCGATCATTTGCAGTACCATTTATTATGGCAACAGCCTAGGTGGTATTGCAGTTGTTATGGGGCTTATGGGCAAAGGTAACCGCTTAACATCAAGTGGACCTAAAGGCCAAAGCTAAAGCTCATTTCGCCATCCTATAATATAAAACAAAAAATAAATATTGTTTCCGTTAATTTATTAACATAGTCGATGTTTTATTTATTACATATAAGAAAATAAATGTAAAATATTTCATAAATAAAATTTCCACCGTTAATAAACTGTTTTATATTTGTCATGTTTGTCATTGTTCCTATAAAGTTTGAAAAAAATCCTCACACAAACATAGGTAGCTTCTATGTAGCTACATACAGAATATTGAACTTGTGTGTGGGATTTCAGTTCGCAGAAATAATGAAAATGAATCCATAACACAAGTGCAATTTCTATTGTAAACAATGATTCAATCACTCGCACACACTTATACATACATGTATTAGGTATTTTCTCAATTGAACGCAACACTGCAACTCCGGGTATTTCCCGAATAAGACGCAATGCATTTCATAGTTCACTTTTGGTCTAGGGATGGGACATTACGTTTCTTCTTTCAAAATAATTAATCGACTAAACATGTCTCGATTTTAGCATGTAATTTAAAGCAATTGATTGTTGTATTGATTGATATGATTTATTGTTTTACTCTACTATCATCTATGTCTCAGGTATTTAATTAGTATACGCACTTACCTAGTTTGCATTTCAAACTTCACAAGCGATGAAAAGTTTTCCGTAATGGTGTTTTGTTCTAAGTATAGACTTAATATTTTTTAGGAATAAGTAATATTCCTATAAAATGGAAACAGTTTTGAAGAGGGCAGAGCAGCTGCACTTATACATAAACCCCCTATTAGTATTAGTAATTACTTATAAACGTTGTATTTGTTACTTTTAATTTTAAACTGTTTTGTTACTTTAATTCGATTTATTTATTTATTTGAACGAAATAAATTCACACCTTAAAGATAAAGATCGTTTATTTGTCAAATATGCGTTTACATACTAATTAAAGTATGCAAGATATAAAATAAATTGAAGCACCTACATGTTGTTGTTGTTGTTGTTGTTGTACCTTAAAACGGTTACCTATAAGAAAGTCTGAAGGTTTGGAATTGGGTGTTAGGGTTCAGTAAGAGTTTCAATAACAGGCATTTGCTGCCTTTAACAGACATTTTAAGTCTTACACATGCATATGGCTGGCATTGATCTGAGACAGGCATTTTTGATTTAGGTCAGTTTTCTTTTTATAAAAGAAAAAAGAAAGAAAAATGGTTTAATGTCTCAGTTAACGACGCGCAACATTTAAACAACAGCGATAAACACAAGCAGGTAACTAACAGGGGGGTTACAAATAAAGTAAAACAAAAAAAAACACATAGGTAATAGTACATTATGATACAAGTGAGCTATCGGCTCGGGCTGCAATCCAGCCTCGAGTATAATAGTCAATGCTCACGCATGTCATACGACGTTTTTCAACACACTTGCGAGGAAAAAAACATAAATTACAAATTTTAGACAAATATTGAATTTGTGAAAAATGATAAAAATGGCGCGCGGATCGCGCGGTGACATACAGCTATGCGCGCGCAGGTGGTCGAAGGAAACCGCCATACAGCCTAATATAAAAATATTATAAATTTATTTTTTTATTTATAACACAAATTAATATTAATTTGTTGACAAAAATTAGTAATTTGATGAAATGAAATGTTTATATAGCATATTTTAATTAATACAGTTGATTTATTACCAATTTTTTTTAATTTAGTTCAGGCATTAAAACTCTTTGCTGCGATTTAAAAATAAACTGTAAAGTAAAAAGCACTAGTGCAATAATATAATGAAAAAAGCACGCATGCGTTATAAGCCACATTATGAACCTAAAAGCGATGCAATAAGAGCCACTTTACCAGCAAGTGTGTTGAAAAATATAAAAAAAGGACAGTCGACATAAAATATAAGAAAACTATAGTAATAATAATGTTTATAATAATATCGTTTGAAAAATATCACTCCTAGTTGTTATTGTTGAATTGCAGTTTTAATTTTAATTAAGGATAACCATTTTTTTTTATTACTGCGTTTTACCGGGTTTTACCTGAGACAGGCTTTTCTAAAAAATCTGGCTTTTTAGGCACCTTATACAGGCATCCCTCCATTTTGAAATGGTAACACTAGTTGGGGTACAACTTGATTGTAGGTTTTGTATTTTATGGTGTACAATAAAGCATATATAAATAAATAAGTAGGTATAGTAGGGTGTAACTACTTGGACAGGGTTGAAATTGGTTAAGTATTATTTTGATAGATTTTATCTTTTTTATTTCAGATATGGGTGCCGATGTTAATGCTGAGGATTTGGAAGGGAAGACGCCACTCCACGAGGCGATTTTGCTTGGAGACGTGAATATCGTCGAAAGTTTACTTAAGAACGGCGCCAATGTTCACTTCAGGACCAGGTATTATTTAAATTATTGTGATAGCGATGGTGTATTTATTTTTGTTGCTATGTTACGCCTTTTAGATGTAATGTATTAGAAAAAATCTTAAATGAGTTAAAACACAAGTTTGTAACTTATAAATAATCCTACTACCTACTTATATAATCTACATAACATAAAATGCTTAAAAACATTTTTATTGGCTATGAAAGCCATTGATACTTTGAATTTCGCACTTTTGAATTTTTTTAAAGTATTTACTTCTTTTAATTATTTACGTTCGTAAGCTCTATGTTACGCTCATAATAATATCATTCAATACTTATTAAAGTTCGTTTTGAAATTTTTAGGTCATTGAGGTAACTAAAATATTATTAACTAAGCATGACAAAGTCTTACATAATTTGCAAACGTTATTTAATTTAACAATAAAATTCACAATCAAATGTATGGCAAGAGCACCATTCCTTTAATAATTAATTTACCCTTCTACTTAAAGCAATTTTGCACAAATATTTATTTAGCTAACAAAATAAATACAGGATGAAAATATTAATTGTTAAAAAACGATGCATTTGCACACAATGTCATTTTGATCTTCGATTATTCTCATTTTGATATCAGTTTCGACCACTCACGTGATTGATGACTAAGTGATTCAAATACAAGTTGTATTTATTTAAAATAGGCTAATAACAGGCACTTATGAAACGTTAGGCTCTAGTTGCATGTTTCTAAATGGTGGGTCCCAAGGAGAACAACCGGCAAGAAACTCCTTGAATGATCACACACTTAAAGTTTTCATCCTGTATCCTCCAAGCATAAGCAATTGTGTATTGTTCATATATGTAAATGCACCATCACAGGGGAAAACCTGGCATTTAAACTTTAAACTCTATTTCTGTACGCTTATTGACTAAATTGAAAACCAGGAATGGCGAATGTCCTCTCATCACGGCAGTATTACGTGAAGACCCACACATCATCAACGTACTTCAAAAATGCGGGGCTCATCTGGCCAAAGCCGACCTGTATCCAGTCTCGGATATCATGACCACGGCCATCAAGACTGGTTCAATCGGCAAACTGGAGTCGCTGAAGCTGGCTGGCGCTAAGTTTGATATCTTGGATGAGCTTAATCAGACTCCTTTGCATAAGGTAATAATAATATAGGATACACGATTCACATATTTTAATTGTTCTTTAACACATTTTTACAAGTTTGTTTGAGTGTTGCTGAGACAAAAATATCATGACTACCGTTTTTCCAAATTTTATTGAGGTAGTCTTCCAATGGGCTGAATATTGTATGCGGAGCGAATGCTATCTAACCTCCAAAATCGATTACAAGGGAATAAAGGCAAGTGATTACATATCAATGCATTTACCTCCACAGGAAAAGGGAAATTTACACAAATACCACACTTTGCTAACTGATTGGTGATTGCGGTTTGTTGTTAATTAATTTTGACGATATTAAGGTTCTGTACCTAAAGGGTGCCAATGGTACCCTATTACTACGCCTACTCTGTCTGTCCATACGGCCATCCCCATCTATCTGTCTCAGGGTTGTAAATTTTTTACTGTAATAGGTAGCCAATTTAATTTTTACAAAATATGTATGACTTTGGCCTCTCAACTTTGCCTATTGTTTCTAAGGTTTTTGTTCCTGCTATTATGAAACTTAGTCCGGGTGCTGATTCCGAGTTTTACACTTAGGCTTGTATTCAGAGATGAATCTAAGCGTGAACTCATGCATCCAAGTCTTCCAACTGTCAAAATGCAGACTGTTTGACAGTTGGAAGCATGAATTCACGTTTAGATTCGTCTGTGAATGTAAGGCTAACGCATACTCAATTGTATGCGTTGACTTTCATTTATAAATCAGTAGTTCCACCTTGATTCCACCAGGGGTGCTACTCATTTTTGAATGAAAGTCGACGCAATAAATCACGAATGCGTAAGTTTCACACTTGCACTAGGCACTCTGATTGTGGTTTTCCTTTAATCGAATTTTATATATTGTATACTTGGTTGATCTTGAAATTGATTTCATTTCCATTTTCTAGTACCCATAGTACAAGCTCTACTTAGTTTGGGACTAGATGGTGCTCTGTAAAATGTCCCAAATATTTATTTACTTACAATAACATTTGCCAACAACTCCCAGTAAACAAAATTTTTGAATGACAACAATTTAAAAATTAGTTTTGTAAGCGAAAATAAACTTGTTGTTTTATGGTGTGCAAATGACATCCATCTTTACAATCAAAAGCAAAATGTTTTTTTTTTTTTAAATTAGTTATGCAATTACATATTCGACTACGCAATGTTACGAATGTTGTACGCGTTGGATTAGTAAGTGCGCAGCCCATCACTAGAGCTTGCGTTACTACTGGATACTTTGACCCTATGTCGTATCGAACGTATAAAGTTATAAACTACATCCAACAGTAGATTTATATATCACATCAATGACTACATCAAGGTCTTATCATTCAAGCCTGAGTGGGACATGCGTCATTGGAATTTCCATTTCTAACTGGGATATGAGGAAAAACAATATTATTAATAGTTACTGCTAAAATATTATAAATGAGAATATTAGATTTGTTAGTGTATGTAAGTAGATTATTATAGTTTATTAGCTGATAAACTTTCGATGTAGGTAGGTACCTACCTACGTTCTATAGTATGCACCTACAAGGTGTTATAAAAAGGTGAAATAATAGTTAAATATGTAGCTTGCGGGTTAAATTACACATAATGAATATGAAAAATTGATTATATCATTCGCATAGACTTATATATTACTAGCGATCATTCGCCTTTGTACGTGTAAAGCCGTGCCCGTGGTTCCTGTGACCAAAATCTAACAAAACATGGAAACATGTTGCTTAGGCCAATCAAATATCGCCAAATAGCTAGGCGCGTGGCCTTTTTGTTAGAAAAATATGTTAGATGTTAGAAATAACAAAAATATGGTCGCAGGAGACGTGGCTTAATTTCTACTTAAAATGTATTGTGGTATTACGGAACCCTTAAAGAACATTATTTGCAATACCTACTCCTTCTTACCTCTGGAGTTCTTTGGAGACAGTAAAAAATTGTGTCAGCGCCTAGTAATATACAGGGTGTCAGGGAAACGCTTCCGAAAACGAAGATAGGTTATGGTGCTGGTGATTACTGATACGAAACCACGAAAAAAAATGCGATTCCTTTTTAGATTTTTTCATATTTTTTAGCATTTTTCATAATGTATGAGTTTTATTTAACTGCCCAAAGCTGGTTATGTATGAAAAATGCAAAAATATATATATGAAAAAATTTTAAAATAGAATTGCATTTTTTTTCGTGGTTTCGTATCAGTAATCACCAGCAGCTATCTTCGTTTTTGGAAGCGTTCCCCTTACACCCAGTATAAGTCTATGGTCAGCGCGTATTTAAACCAAGCATGGCCTTATAAAAGGGGTGTGGTGCCGTCCGTCGAGACATTCGACTTTCCGATTTTACGGGCGTCCTGTGGTTGGCGGGTCTTGCAGGACATGCCAGGACGTTGAGAGCTAGCATAGATTGAGAGCGTCCGGCAGCCGCTTGATGGCCGATGCATCGAATGCTACAACTTACACGATCCGATATGAGCTCGGTGGCAGTCATATCGGTCGTCAAATTGGATCTTGAATGCCTTTAGTCGCCTTCTATAACTCTATAGCACAAGAAGATGCAGCCTATGCCGTCAACCGTTCATCCGTCAACCATATTAAAATAAATTTAATTGTTCTTTTTTTCAGGCTGTGCTGTGTAACCGGCCTGAAGCTGTAGAATTCCTGATAAAACAGGGAGCTAATAAGGAGTCCAAGGATATTCTGGGTCACACGCCAGAGGACTACGCCAGGAAGCTGAACAGAGATTTCCTGATCTCTATTTTCAACTAGCTTTTTGACACCAGCATTTTATTGTGGATCATTCTCGTTAGATCCATAGTCCAGATCCATTATGGACCCACTGAGAATTATTTTTCTCATTAGAACCAATTTTTGAAGAAGTGGACCTATTGAGAACTTTCTTTTTCGTTAGATTTATTGTGTAGATCCATGATGGTTCTATTGAGAATGATTTTTCTCATTAGAACAATTTTTTTAAGAAGTGGATCTACTGAGAACTTTCTTTCTCTATAAATCCATTTCTTTGATTGTTAACTTCTTTAAAAATGACGAGAACGATCCTTTATTTTGGATTTGGATATAATGAAAGATTGGCGATACAGTTGCGTGATCAGTAATTGTCTACCGTGGCTATGGACGTAGCCAGGAGAGCGGTTTTAGGGGGTTCAACTCCCCCTACCCCGAAATGAAGCTAATTCTTTGATCTAAAAATAATGTGAGTGTATTACCTTTTAAATATTATTTTAAAATTATTAAAAGTAGGACCACAGAAATATAAATAATAAGGTAATAGAAGTAGCAAAGATGCGTGAACTTGTACCCAAGTGCAGGTGTAGGACACCAGTGAGCGAACCATTTGCTTTATCATCAGCGCTGTTTTGGACGCGGAGTCACTAAATTGTACTTTGCAGCATATTTAACAGCGATTTTATTTAGGATATTGGAGAAATGACAGTTCTTCAAAAACGATAGTTGTGCAACTGTAGCGCTACTAAATGTTAATGTCAAAAAGGTAAAGTGTGTAAACGGGAACGCGGCAAAGAACCAAGTTGTGCTCATGGTATAATAAGATGTTTTACCAGGTACTCTCTTCCCGTGACAGCTAGGTCACGTGATTGCCTCCGTACTACGTCATCGTGTGGAGCCAATAGCAGGCTGTTATCGTGACACTTGTCAGTTTGATGTGTTGCCACTTTGTGTAAATTACCTGAGCAAAATGCATTTTTTCATTTACTTACTTCTATAAAGAATCAGTTTTGAACTAGTGATTTTATACAGTTTCCTTTAATTACTAATTAGTTTATTAACATGAGATAACAAATAGTTAGGCTGGTTAGGAAATTATTTTATATTTATTATGAACAAAAATCTCCTTAAAGATATCAATAAATGGCAACACTGATCGTGACGTAGCTTGGAGTGGCTTGGAGGCATCGCGCTGTCATCGCGGGAAGAGAATACCTAGTGAAACATCTTATTATACCACGGTTGTGCTATTGTCGCAGCGCTGCTTCGTTTTTTTTATTTAGCTTCGAGACTGAACCTACTGATCCTAACACTTGGCATTATTGCAATAACAACTTTTGCTTTTGTAACATATAAGAAAACGTTGTTGCCAAAGCAATATTTGCGTTGTAAGCTCTTCCATTAGAAGCAACTTCTGGAAAATTATAACTCTATAAAGGAGTACGGTCATTAGCGTAACAGATGTTGTTACTTTTAGGAGATAAGATGAAAAGTCATCGCTTCAGAGCTCTAGCATGAGCTTTTGCGATATCGTGTAGTTATCGACTATTGTATACTTAGGACTGTTTACTTTCAAATATGCACACATGGCGCTGGTAAAATTACCATGTAAAATTTGTAGCAAAAACTAATGCTAGGCATCTAGCTTTGCATCACGAATTCTCGACTGCAAGATTGCAGCCTGCATTTATTAGATATATTGAAGTATATCCTTGGTGACATACCTGCCTAACTATGCGATCCAAATAAGAACAGGAATGTCAATGACCTCGGCCTGTCAACTGTCCCTTGAAAAATACGATTTGCAAGGAATGTTATTTAAAATAATAATTAAATTAATAAATAAAATTATAACATTATTTATCTAGTTTTACAAAATCTGTCTGACAATGATTTCAAAGGGTAGTAATATATAAGTCTATGCTGGCTGCAAATTGGCTGTTAAAAGTTAAATATGTTATAAGTACCAGTTTGATGTAGATACGTCACAATATTATTTTGGTCTGAGGTCACAATATGGCGGAAAATCATTCTTATTCTTATTTGAACCGGATAGTAGGTACATCTACATAGAATCTCGTGTCTTTTTTGAGACCAAGTTTTTTTTAGCAAGGACACTTTTTCGGTACATATAGCCGATTGAAAATTGGGCTACAATCGCGATGCAGTAGCATTGCATGCAACATTGATGGATTTAATTTTTATAAAAAAAAATACCTTTGTTTACTTTTGTCTTGTCTTTTGTATTCTGTGTTGTATTTTAGTATTAGTATTATTATGTAATCAACATGTATACACACTTGTATACTATTAATTTGTTATTCGTATACACTATAATATACTTGGAATAAATAACTGTGGAAGGATTTTTTTTTTTCTGTAATTTTCTGCTGATAAATAGGTCAACAAAAAAAAACTAGTTAAGGTGAATGTAACAGCCAAGTGGCGCCCCCATTAGTAAAAAAAAAGATTACTCGCTGAATACATCATTTATCGAAAATCCTTTTTTAACAATTGAAGTACAGGTATTGTAGTTTAATTAGAAACTATCACAACACAACAACACATGACATCACGCCTGTATTTCCCCGAAGGGGTAGGCAGAGGTGTAATAGTACACCCACATTTCGCCAGTTATGTTATACAAACTATCAACTCTGTAAATTATAGTTCGCTGTAGTTTTAGATAATAAAAGTGCGAAAAACGGCCAATTTTGGTACTTTTTCTATCAACTTTTATCTTTTTTTTTTTTTTTGGTCTCCATAAACGAATCCAACCCTGGATTTCTCATAAGAAACGAAGGTCGGTATTACAGAACGTTCCTTGAGCGTTGATCACTGTTTAAAACTAGTTTTGGGTTGGGATTTAATTTAAGAACATTCCTCAAGCGTAGATTCATTGATCACAGTTCAGCTGAGTTTAGCTTTATTTTATATTGTCACCTGTTGCGGTATTTGAGCAGAGATTTGATCTATAATCACTATGTGGTCTCTCTCTATTTCCTATTTCAGGTTAAATTCGTGTGCTATGTTGTTGAATTGAAGTTTAACATTACCGTTTTGTAATATGACCGATGCTCAAGTAACGATTCTAACATTAAGTAGTGATCAGTTGATTGAAGATCAAACTGTACTTAAAGGAACGTTCTGTAATACGGACCTTAGCATTATGGTGATGATGCTCTCCTTGTCGTGTCTGTCAACGGAGAACCTTGTTGGTTCAGGACAATGACCTCTTATTATGGAGCATTTACACATGAGCCGTTCCACCAAGCCAAGCCATTAGGCCAGTAGAACTAACTAGTGGAATGGCTTAATAAGAAATAATGAATTCACACAAGGCCATTACACAAGCCAATCCAATGAGACAAGTGGTGGGGGAAGGCAGTGGCGCCGAAAAATTATAAATCGTTCTAATTTAATGGATTGTCTATGGCCAGAAGATTGTCTCTATCTACACAACGCCAATACATAAATAAATACTTTTGGGACATTTTACACAGCACCATCTAGTCCCAAACTAAGCAGAGCTTGTGCTATGGGTACTAGACAATGGATATAATACTTAAATACTTTTTTTTTTGTAAATACATACTTATAATACATAAGCAACACCCAGACCAACACAAACACTTATGTTCATCACACAAATATTTGTGTCCTGTGGGAATCGAACCCACGACCTCGTTATCAGCAGTCCGACACTCGAACCACTAGACCACAGAGATCATTTCACCAGGTAGTCTCTTCCCGTGACAGCTAGGTCACGTGATTGCCTCCGTACTACGTCATCGGCCGTGGAGCCAATAGGGGGCTGTCAGCATGACACTTGTCAGTTTGATGTGCTGCCACTTTGTGAAAATAAATTAAACCCGAGCAAAATGCATTTTTTTCATTTATTTTCTATAAAGAATCGCTTTTGAACTAGTAATTTTATACAGTTTCCTTTAGTAACTAGATGAATAACACGAGATAACAAATGGTTAGGCTAGTTAGGAATGATCACCTCGCACGTCCGGAACCACTGACCTCTATTTAACAAGTACGCTGGACTTTTTTTTTTTTTTTTTTTCGAATTGACTACTCGCAGGAAGCACTAGAGTGCTCTTTCTGCTTAACCGGGCTCCGCCCCCAAGCCCGGTTAAGCAGAAAGAGCACTCTAGTGCTTCCTGCGAGTAGTCAATTCGAAAAAAAAAAAAAAAAGTCCAGCGTACTTGTTAAATAGAGGTCAGTGGTTCCGGACGTGCGAGGTGACTAGCAAAACTAAATTTTGTTTTAAAGGTCCTGTTGAAAGGCATACAGTGCAATAGCACAGTGCAGTTAACATTGTAGGTACACAGATCAGTAAGCCTCAAGACGCCGCCGCATAAACAAGTTTTGCATTAGAACACAGTCGTAAAATGTTGACGGGGGAAAGGGGGCGGATGGCGCGTTATGATTGGTCGGCACAAAAGTTCTGTGGTATGATTGGTGCGCTCACTGACGGAGCGCCGTCCCAATTGGTAGTGTATGATATGCAGTGCTTTTGCATATACTTGGTGACCGGGGGTATCCGACTAAATGGCGTCTAGAGGCTTCTTGGTCTGTGGCATTTTAAGACGTTAGCAGTCCTCCTGTGATAGTATCTATATGAGATATAACGGTGACATAAGTAAACGGTGTAAACGTAACTCGATTATAAAATCGAGTTACGTTTGAGAATTCGTCTGATAGTGATCTAGTCTTCAAAACCCTGGCGCATTGGTCATGATAGCCAGGTTCCTCATCAACATCGGTACGTGGTGCTCCTGGAAGGGGCAGGGCCCATAGCTGCTGCAGCTGCGGCCGAGCCTCCCGGAGATCATCGCGTCTTCCACTGCTGAGGAGTTCACCATTAATGACAGCAGTTTGTTGCTGGAAAGTTGGAAAGGATTTTTTAATAATGTTTTTGTTGAAATCTAACTTCCATTGCAGCTCTCTCCGTGTACCTACTTATAACATTTATTTCAATCGGACACTGGGTATTTAATAAAACAGGCTGTACCTTATTGTAATAGTTACTTCGAATTTAATTGGATTTAAGTGGAGTTCGCTACCACGTATTGACCTGAAGGCCAATTCTCGTAATTAGGAACGTTCAAAATACAGGTAGTTCCAAATTAATTTCTATGGTGTAAATCTCAATCTTCTGACAGTAGATGTTTCTGATTGCCGTGGCGAAAATAATGACCTAAGGGTCGGTCTTTCAATAGCCAGTTAACTTTTAACCAGAGACATGACATTTACATTTATTTATTTATTTAAAGGCTTTTAACTGAGGAATAAGTTTGACATTTTGACAGTTGTAGTATAGAAAATCTGTCAAGACGTCATATTTATTCCTCAGTTAAATGATATCAGACTATTGAAATACCGGCCCTAAGTGTCACAAATAAACGGCAAACGGGAATATCTACTGTTAAGAAATTGAGATTTAAAGCCTTAAGATTAGTTTGGAATTATATTTTGAACGTTTTTAATTACGACAATTGGCCTTCTGATGTCGATGCAAAATTAAACGTCTAACCCCCAGTTTCTAGAAGGCTGATCAACGCAAGATCATGGTATGATAAGATGTTTCACCAGGCATTCTCTTCCCGCAAAGACAGCGCGATGCCTCCAAGCTACGTCACGATCAGTGCTGCCATTGATTGATATCTTCAATATACTTAAGGAGATTTTTGTTCATAATGAATATAAAATAAATTCCTTACTAGCCTAACTATTTGTTAACTCGTGTTATTCATCTAATTAGTTAATAAAGGAACCTATATTAAATTACTAGTTAAAAAGTGATTCTTTATAGAAAAAAGTAAATGAAAAAATGCATTTTGCTCGGGTAATTTATTTTCACAAAGTGGCAGCACATCAAACTGACAAGTGTCACGGGGCGGGAAAATTCGGAAAGATCGTGTTGTGGATTTTGTATTATTTTCCTAAATTTGTGTTTCTTCGAGTGTTAATGTGTAATAATGGTGGATTATTAAATATTAAGTGCTCGTTAACGTGTACAAGTGTGGATAAATGGTACAAAGTTGAAAAACATGACTTTCGTATTATCTCATCATCCCCTCATAAACCTAGTAAAGTTTCCATCACTTTACTAGGATATAAGTACAATGTTAATATGTTCAATGATTTCGACTGAAGGACATGTATCCATGGTCATGAATAAATTAAAAAAAAAAAAAAACAAGTGTCACGCTCACAGCTCGCTATTGGCTCTACGGTCGATGACGTACTACGGAGGCAATCACGTGACCTAGCTGTCACGGGAAGAGACTACCTGGTGCTTAGATTATAAACCTCACCTGGTGTTATTATACCATGCGCAAGATTAACTAATCAGCTGTCAAATCTCAGGTCAAGCGATGTGATTGGTTGTTAACATTTTTGCCGGCCAATAACAGAAGCTGCCATTAGATTTGACAACAGATGAAATTGATCAGCCTTCCAGAAACTGGGGGATAGGGTCACATAAAGAGTGTTTGTTCAAGTAGTTAATTCGTGCCTATAATTCATAGATTGGACGATATACTAAACCATTGACATTACCAACCAAAACCAACCATTAAACATTTGTCCATCATAAGTTTGTCTGGAAGAAATTGCCTCTTGAGCGACAAGACCGCCCAGTCAAGTACCTATCTTGCTTATTTTTCGTGTATGATAAAGAGTATTTTTATTGATTTTATACAAAATGTAACCAAAACCCTGTTGTTCCTGTAAGCTACGTTATCAGAATCGATATTCATACGTAAGGACACAACTCATTTGGAAAATCTTTTCAATAAAAATAATAAATTTAAATATTAAATCATTATTAAAAGTGATTATAACACTTTCAATTTACAATAAAATTAATAATGATTTAACATTAAATGAAATAATTTTTAGTAATATAATGAGTGAGTGAGTGAGTTTTGAGTGATATAATCACTTTCAATTCACAATGAATAGATAGATAGAAATATAGAATATAATTTATGTACCTACCTACACCATGAAAATAGTAGTAAACAGGAACAACGTATAAATTATGGGTAGGTACCTACATGATACAAATGAGTTGCGTCCTTAGCTCACAGGAAACAGGGTTTTTGGTTTTTGTTACAAATTGTATAACGTCATTTAAGTATATCGTCCAATCTATGGATGCTTACTTCACAATTTGATTAAGTATCACTCTAGAATTTTCAAGCTTCTGCTGAGCTGCCCAGCAAGCGACCCTGAGAGGACACCCTCGAAATCCGTGGCCACCTGACAGCATCTGATGAGCGAAGTCTAGTACAGCATCAGCCCCGAATTCTGCGTCATCTAGAACTGAGGGAATGTTCATATTATGTTCGTATTTACGCAAGTGCGTAGCCCAGCTACAGGCATCCATTCCATGTCTAAATCATGTGAAATAGGCATTAGATACGAATGTACTGATTCCTAATATATATTAATAAAAACCTATTAAACTCTTAGAGCCGAGTAATCCAACCTCAGCTAAAATTAAAACTGGTAAGAAATTACCGCTCTTTGTTTTAAAACTAGTCGGTTTGGCTTCCATTTTCGAGAAGCTATCATTAAAATGTCAGTTGTATAAAGGGTGAAGAAAAAATCACAAACTTTCGGGTTACAAAATAAATTATCAGTGTCAATAGTTATGAATAACTCTAAATAGCACGGAGCAAACTAATTTAACAGTACCGTGAGTATTTATTACTGAAAAAATATTTTTTCTTAAATACCTAATATTTTTTGTCTAGTGCCCCCGTAGGCTTGAGACAAATTGTCGGCCAATATACCATGGGCAAACCCAACTACGGTGATATACTCGTAATGTTGAGTGATAGGTTGTGTGAAAGCGGGTCTACCGGTGGGCGCGATCCCGTATGTCGTACTCATTAGGACCCTAACTAAACTATCAGGCGATTAAAAATTACTCCGCCCCTAAGGCGACACTCTGATCTTAAACTTTGTTTTTCTGATTTTGTCCAATTAAGGGTAGTATTATAATGGTTTACTTAAATGCCAAGAGCTAAAGGGCAAATGTCATCTTCCTTAATATAGTGATTCTATTAAACGTTACCTCCTACAATCAATGACTTAGGCTATTGTATCACATTTTTGTATTCAAATAATGTCAATTATCGCTTTTGTGGTTTGCTAAATTTACGCTTTGTGTACCGTTACAAAAACGTTTCGCATAAAAAAATTAAGTGCACCTTTATCTCAATTGAAGATTAGTGTTTAGTGTACCTACGTTGAATTCAAGAAATGAAGTGAGTATTCTGACACAAAACTGTTGAACTCGACAGATCATGGAGCAAATGTACCTGGTTGAGATATTCATAGACAAAGTGACCATATTCACAACTGATGACGACGAGAGCAGCGCTAATAAGAATCTTATCATCAAAATAAACTTTGGCCCTAAAGTGCAATTCATCATCAAAGAGGGCCAACTGGCTGTGAACGATGACAAGAAAGACGACATAATAGAAACCGACGAGAATGGCCGCAGACAATGGACGAGAACCATAAGAGTTGGTAAATCTTATCTCTTCCCTTCATACCCTGATACCGTACTTATGATATTGAGCAAGTTTCCACTTGAAATAGAAGTATGGAACGATGATGAAAATGAACCTGATAATGCAATATTCGTTGGTGTTGGCAATATGCATTGGGATACACATTTTTTCCACATGTTAAAGGAGACTTCAGATGCTTGCAAGATACATGAACCGTTGTCGATTAAAACCAAGACTACTCTCATGGCTGAATGTTGCTGTAGACAAGCTGGTGAGGTAAATTTTATCCTACGATTGACCGCTTTAGGAGACAGTATCATTACAGAATTCCAACAGCTACTTAAAGATCCTGATTCATTTGTGTTCAGAACAAACAAAGCGCCAAGTATGTTTCAATGTAAGAGAATCGAAGGCGACGACCCTAACTTTTGTATGGTGGGCAGTCTTTATGAGACTACCACGTTAGAAGATCCGGATATAGTGGATATGGCGCAGAAGAAGATCGAAATATGCACAGAACTGCAGAGTTGTGGCATCGCAGGCAAAAGTGGGCAGTACGTATGTGAGCATCCTGGTGAAAGTACTACTGCTCCAAGGAAGAAATACACTATAGATAAGATCAGAATGGGTGACATTACGGGTCCATGTGGTAATACAAACTGTGCATTAGCGCATAAAGTGAGAACGTATATACGAAATCTGGATAGCTACAAAGGAAAAGCGAAAGAAGCTGGCATTACAGAAACTAAACCGCACCAGTCCAGAAAGATATGCGGAACGTGCATCTGTAAGGATGATCGTTGGCACAGAGACGAATGCCCTGAGTTGATGGGGCTGAGAGATACCAAGGTCAAGGTGAGGTGCGTGGGCTGCCAAGGAATGGCAAAGGCTGGTACCACTTGTCAAGAAAGGAAAGATAAACTGTACGGCACAGGGACAACACCTAAAGAGAGTGAAACGCAAGTCACTTATGTTTTCAGTGTTACAAAATTTCCAGATTACACACATGGTATGTTTGGACATGATACCATTGTTGAAGATTGTTACTGTACCAAATGTAATAGTAGAGTTAATATCAGTAAAAAGGATTCTTCTAACCTAAATATGAGCCAAAACCAAGGGTGTGGTTGTCACAGGCCATGTGAAAGCAAATCTGTCTCCAAACCCCTGGAAAGCAAGGTTACGATGCTCAGTATTGGAACCAATAATCCTTTGGTATACAACTTGGATACTAGTACCACAAAGTCGTATAACACAGGAAACTGTAACCCAATGGGGACCAGCATTGGAACAAATAACCCAATGACATACAATGTAGGAACCAGTGCGGGCTACAACAACAACACAGACACCAGACGTAAAATACAAGTTTATAATTGCATGGAGATTCTAGATGAAAAAGACTGCAGATGCTCTCCAACAAAACCGTCTCCACCTTGCAGAACATTCGACTGTGATTGTTTGGCGGAAACGGAAAACATAGCTATGAGGAAAGCACATCGGCCATACTGTCCGTCCTACAAACATAAGAATAACTGTCCAGTTACGATGATGCACGAGGAGGAAGAACAGAAGAAGTTGGAGGACGAGGAAGACGAGACAGCGCCTCTACCGTACGGCTTACCACCAATCCAACTGGGTCCATGTCCTATCATGGGCAGACCATGCACAGTGCCAGACGGTTTTGCTAGGATGTACAAGAACGCACAATTGCCCACACAACCTTACAGCTACAGTGACGAAGGCAAAGTATGCTGTTCTAAGGAATACGAAAGAATAAAGAAAGCGATAAGAGACTACATGAAAAATGAAAAAGACAATGATTTCCGTTGCGTAAATAGGTTCAACGTAGACACGGAGAGGCGCTGTTGTGACAAAGAGCAGGTCTTGATGTCCCTCATGGGGAAGGGATGCTGTGGTTCACATAAAATGGCAATTCAAGAAAAGTTTGCACAAGAAAAGAAACAAGAAAAGGAAAAGAATCAATGATCTCATTGATGTTTTATTTTGTAACCTGATAACATCTTTTGTACAACTGAAAATAGCTGTTTTATTCTCAATGCATAGGTTTCCTGTTAACACCCAAAAATTTACACTTTAGGGGTTAGGGTTTGGGGTAGGGTGGCTTTTCTTCTAGGAATTGACTATCCTGACTCTTCTTGTTGGTTCTTAATATAGAGGCCAATCTTCGTCAGAGTAAAGCTGGTGCATATAAGGCTAAATGTAACATTAAGGTTGACTATCATCATCAACTCAGCCTATCGCAGTCCACTGCTGGACATAGGCCTTTGCGCCACAACACTCGGTCCTCTGCCATAGGTTGACTATGATTTCATGTAAGTAGCCAAGTGGCGCCCCCATCAGTAAAAAAAAATATTACTCGCTGAATACCTACATCATTTTGATCGAAAATCCTTTTTTAACGATTGAAGTACAGGTACTGTAGTTTAATTAGAAACTATATACTCTGCAAATTATAGTTCGCTGTAGTTGTAGATACAAAAAGTGGCACAAGTGGCAGTTTAAAGCCATTTGCCTACTACATTCCCCTTAACCAATTTTTTCATAATAATTATTGTTTAGACATTAGCCTGCATTACCTGAAGCAGAATGGGAGAAGAAGAGGAAAATGACAAAAAGAAAAAAAAGAAGAACTCTTCAAAATATAACTACACTTTTGGCGATCTTTATCCAGGTGGGCAATGAGTATAAAATTATAATTGTTGTATAAAAAAATCAAAAGACCAACAAAATGCTCGTGGCTGGACAAGCTGCTTAGATTGACCTACCCCACAGAAATCTAAATAATAAGGTAATAGAAATTTACTGCCTTTTACTATCGGAACGCGTCGCCGGTTTTCCACTACCAACACATAAATACGCAATCACGCCCACCATGTAGGTACTATCATTTAATGAAAAATAAATTAAGCCTAAAAATATCCGCTGTTACATATGCTGCAAAATACTATTTTAGTGACTTTGCGCACCTGCACGCGGCGACAAGTTTAAACGCCTTAACCACTTCTATTACCTTATTATTTAGATTTCTATGACCTACCCCCACCTTATAAAGGTAGGCATAGGATACTCCTATTGATATGTCGAGCTAATATAAATATTTTATTCCTTTATGCATTTAGGTATAAAAAAGCCGCGATAGCCTAACGGTTGAACGCTTGCCTTCCATGCAGGAGGGTCTGAGTTCGAACCCAGTTCACACCAGTTACTTTTCGAATTCATGTGTGGATTAGAAATTGATTATCACTTGCTTTAACGGTGAAGGAAAACATCGTGAGGAAACCTGTACACCTGAGAGTGCTCCATACAGTTCTCGATGGTGTGTGTAGTTCGCCAACCCGCACTAGGCCAGCGTGGTGGACTAAGGCCTTAACCTTCTCATTCTGAGAAGAGGCCCGTGCCCAGCAGTGGCACAATAATGGGCTGCTTATTGTATGCTTATGTTATGTTTTTGTATTTATGATACTTTTCTATAGTTTGATATACATGTTATCCTAGTAATATTATATATGAAAGTTCGTGAAGATATTTGGGTGTTTGTAACTCAATCACGCTGTAAGTGCTGAGCTGAACATATACCTACGCTACTTTTTAACCTAGGAAGATGAACAGTTCCCGAGGGATGCGCGATTAATGACATTCACGCGGGCCAAGCCGCGGGCGTAAGCTAGTGATAATACAAAATGAACTAATGGTCATTTACGCAGGAGTACAAATTGGTCACAAAAATTGCCTCTACTTCAAACCCGGGTTGCCTGTGCCACCTAGCCAGGGCTGGCTGTGGAACGCATCAGATGTGCCTGGCATGAAGGTACCTCAACATGTTTTGTTACTATTATTATAATAATTACGTAATAAATATAGGTATTCTTGTTATTATATTCGTAATATACCTCATAACTGAGCCTCGTATAAATCGTGCAGAATCGAGCAAAGAAAAACATTTACGGGGACTTTTTTCCAAATTCAATATAACTGAGTAATGAAAAAAATACCGGCCAAGTGCAAGTTAGACTCACGCAGTAAGGGTTCCGTACCATCCATCGACCTGGTACCCCTTAGAAACCACTAAGGTAATATGTACAACGTACTAGAGTAGACATTACGAACAAAAAATATCGCGCAACTTGCTGGCCGCGGAGCACGCGCGGCGAGCGTGGCTAAGTGAGTGAGAGTGCAGGAGCTCTAAAACGTGCTACAAACATTTTGTTCGAGGTGCCTTCTCTAGTACGTAGTACATGTTACCTCAGTCATAGAAACTGATTTAATTTACGATTTACAACGCATTGCGTTGATGTCTTTTGACAAAAGTCAAAAGACAACGTGCTTGTTGAAAATATGAATTTTTGCATCTCTCTCTTACGCAGGTACCACCACATATGTCTATGCCCTACTTCTATTATTTTTTGCTAAACTACATAGTATGCACTATAATCAGACCAAGTTCGAGGCTGGTATGTATTACCGTTTTGAAGATATTGGAGCAGGAACAAAAACGTTGAAAAAAATAAGTTTTTCATGGTTTCTTGTATGGGGACCCCCTATGGTTTTAAACTTATTTTTTATTTTTTGTATTTCTCGCAGTAGGGGTCATAACAACACATATTCTGAGAAAATTTCAATTGGCTACCTATTACCGTTCAAAAGATACAGCCCTGTAAAAGACAGACGGACGAAGGGACAGCGTAGTGAGAGTAATAGAGTCTCGTTCGACACACTTTGGGTACGGAACCCTAAAAAAGATGTTACACCTATGTCATGATTGTGATGAAATCCCTTTAAATTAAATGATGGCGTTGCAGTATCGTCGGGGCTGGTCACCAGGAGTCATTGGCAAAAGTGTTGCACAAAAGATGACATTTAAATTTGCGCGGGGTGGACCTGATAAAGACAAGAATAAAAAGAAGAAGAAGAAAGGGCACAGGCCAGGCGCTGATGTTGGTGGTGGTGACTCCGAGCCAGACGAACCTCTGGAGCCTAAACCCGCTCTCAAGGTCCAGAGAAAAGGAGACGTTTTCACTATACAGGTAAAAAAACATAAAATGGTTACCAGAATATATAGCTCTCGAATGCTTGACAATTTATAGAACTTATTTTAATAATTAAAACTGATATTTTCTCCTCGAAATGCTCAATTGAAATAAAGCTCTATCAATGTTTTCTATTTTCAGGTAAATCCATTAAAAGATTTGACAGATATATTACCGAACGAAGATCCTTATGTAGACTGCGATCCTATGATCTTCAAAATTATCAAGAAACGAAGTCCAGAAGAACAAGCAAAGGTCGAAGCGCGAAAGATGGTAAAATTAAAAAAGCAGCGAGATGCCGAGATTCGGAAGGCGCTAGCAGAGGCTGTGGAGGACATATGCAAGTGTGCTTACATGGATGTTTACTGCAATGACCTGGCTGCAATAGACAGGGTTATTGACAGCTGTCCAGCCTTCAAAGACCCCGAGTGCATCTGCCACGAAGAATCTTTGAGTTCTTTGTCAAGTAACGCAACTTGGGATATTGAATACACTCCTCCTTTTGGGTGCTTTGACTTGTCACCGAGGAAACGGAAGACTTACATTCATGTGGAGACACAGTACATACCAGCAGATGCAGGGATTGTGGAGCCTCCACCGAAGCCAAAATGCAAGAGATCTTGTGCCTCTATCAGACCAAAGAAGAGAGTCTCTAAGAAGAGCTGCTGTGGTCCTTGTGCATGCTAATTTCGGTTGTATTTATTTGTGGTTTTAGTTTGGATGAAATTATAAGCTTTCATACAACTGATCATGTTTTTAATCTTATCAAATTTCGAGCAAGTTAGATTATCAGTTTTTATTAAATCATTATCATCAGCCCGTTAGGTAGGTACTGTCCCATTGCTGGGCACGGGCCTCTTCTCAGAATGAGAATGTTAAGGCCTTAGTCCACCACGCTGGCCTAGTGCGGGTTGGCGGACTACACGCATCATCGAGAACTGTATGGAGCGCTCTCAGGTGTGCAGGTTTCCTCACGATGTTGTCCTTCACCGTTATAGTAGCAAGTTTTAGTAGTAGTAGAGCTTCTTTGTGAAAGAGCTCGTCCGGGGAAGTACTACTACCATGCCTACTTCTCCGCCAAATAGTGATGCTTGCATTGCTGTGTTTCGGTCTGAAGGGTACGGGTGCCGGTGAAATTACAATCACATGAGACTTTCCACCTTCATGTCTCAGTTTGGCGAACCGACTAGCGGTACACACGGCTACACATTAAGCTGTACATTTCCAGTATAAGCTGAACTCGCATTGTACGGAAAGCCTATACAATGCGAGGTCAGCGTATACTGGAAATGTAAGAAAGAAAGAAAGAAAGAAAAATGGTTTATTTACTACAGCCACACAACACACAAAATAACAATAATATAGAGTTTTAATCAATATAGACTCCTAAAAGTATAATTGTGTGCCCCGCGGCTGCACCAAATAGGCTCAGTTCAGCAAAAATGCCAGACAACTAGTGTCTGGCGCTGGTTTTCAACTGGACCTTGTTTGAAAGCGTCACGGACGAAAATCAGTTTTACAGTGAGTAAACTAAACATAGATAAAAATAATAAGAAAGTTTTTCGCAATAATAATATAATATAAAATATAAAAATCGTGATATATATATATATATACACGTGTTAAAATAGTAATATTAAATAAATGGGAAATAAGTGGAACGGACGTCATCAATTAATAAATACATATACCTACATGTCACAGGTTCGTTTGCACGCATTTACCCACAAATCTAACAATGCGCTGCGGGCAGCCGAGCGCGACGGACATTTTACCGGCAGTTGTTATATTGAAACTAATAATCAACCAAACCTTACTAGAAAAAAGTGAAGTACGAAAAATAATAGATGGAGATTTCCGAAGTTGATAAAAGGTAATTTTCATTTTGTAGTAAAAATATTAACATTTGCAGAGCATTGTTGGGGATTCTTGATTAAGCACCAATAACCTGTTTTTTTAGTTGTGCTTCAACATCGAGATGCCAAATTACAAACACAGACGTTTGTCTGCCAGGCTTTTACTGGAGGGAGAGAAAAAAAATGCTACGATCCCGACACCGTGCGCCGCAGTCGCAAGCAGGCCAGCCACATTGGGTAAGTAGAAACACAACGAGAATGAGCAGAGCACGACAAGTTGGAAAAAGAATATATTGTGTTTGTTTTGTTTCTAGGTCTCCGAACTGCGGTGGCACGCACTTGTCGCGGATGATGCAACAGCACCCCCAGAGTTACGGACACGATAAGCAGCAAAAGGAAACCACCGAGCATGTGCAATACCTACAACCTGCATATAGTTATGTACCTATCCATTTATAATAATTATCATATAATAGAAACATTAACATTAATCATGTCTAGTTTCCGTTGCGCATCTATCAGATACTGCCGTAAGCGTCTTCTAAAAGTTTCGATCGTCTTAATTGCTCTAATAGGTGGTGGCAGGTTATTCCACACTTTGGATGCCGCATACCGAAAGGTGCCTCTAAAAGCCGCTGTACGGTGGAGCTGAATTGAGAGTGGCTGTGAGCACTGTCTTCTCTCGCATTCTCGTCTACTACCCACCCAACTCAGCTTGTTGTACAGGTAATCCGGCTTTTGGTATTTAACCACACCGAACAGGAGGCAAGCCAAGTGTAGTTTGCGTCTCGATTTCATTTTTAGTGTATAGTGCTTGTTAAGAAAAGGTGTTACGTGGCATCTGGAAGGAATTCTGTAACAAAATCGTGCACAAGCGTTCTGAACCCTTTGAATGAGCCGATCTGTACGAGCTAAAAGGCGTGGGCCGCACACCGTGTCTGCGTAGTTCAACCTAGACAAAACTAGGGTTTCGACTAGTTGCTCCCTTAATGTTTCTGATAAATAAGGCCTCATCTTATACAAAACCTTTAGGCGGTAAAAACAGTTTCTTACCGATTCGGCAACATGTTTCTCAAAACGGAGATCGTTGTCCATAATAAGACCGAGATTCCGCGCTTCACAGACTCGCTCAATTGGCTCGCCCATCAACTCCAAATCAAAAGTTGCGGGTAGTTTAGCTAGCTGCTGCCTCGTGCCAAATACCATATATTTGGTTTTTATCGGGTTTAGTGACAGACAGTTCTCCTCGGACCAGATGGTGATTCTATGAAGGTCAGCGTTTAGATCTTTAATGGCACTATCGTATTCATCTGGTTTAAAAGAGATATATAGTTGGACATCGTCAGCGTATATGTGGTATTTGCATCTCTGGAGGCATTTGACTATATCCGCACAGTACAAAATAAACAGAATTGGACCTAAAATAGAGCCTTGTGGGACGCCTCTCTCTATAGAAGTAAGAGCCGATCTAAGAGCCGTGCCGTCACCTAAACGTAAATCCACTAGTTGTTTCCTATTACTGAGATAGCTACGAAACCATTGCGTTGCGCCGTGGTCAAAACCATAATAATTAAGCTTCGATAGTAATAGCGGGATATTTATTGCATCAAATGCACGGGAAAAATCTAATAAAACCAGTAATGAGCACATTCCTTTATCTTGGGCTGTTAACATATTATCAGTAACATCCAGCAAAGCAGTAGAGGTACTGCGCTGTTTTCTGAAACCAGATTGTAAATCAGGTAATACGTTATTTTGTTCCAAAAAAAACGTTAGTTGGTTACTGATGACTTTCTCCAATACTTTTGACAGACATGGCAAGATACTTATAGGGCGTAGGTCTTTTACTTCTGTTGGATTTGAATTTTTAGGTAACGGCCTAACGGAGGCAATTTTCCATTGTTCGGGGAACGTTGACGTCACTATAGAGCGGTTTATTATATCCGCTATAGAACTTAGTGTGTACGGCAGAGTCATATTAAGCATATCAAGAGTAATGTTGTCGTAGCCTTCAGCCATAGACCAGTAAGCCTCTAGACGCCGCTTAGCTGGACACCCCCGGTCACAACGCATATGCTCTACCACTGCATATCATACGTCACTCCGCCAATCGGAACGTCACTCAGTCAGCGAGCGGCACCAATCATAAGGAATCATACCACCGAACTTTTGAGCCGGCCAATCATAACGCGCCGTCCGCCCCCCTGACCCCACCAACGTTTTACGACTGCGTTTGAATACAAAACTTTGTTTATGCGGAGTCTTGAAGCTTACTGGTCTGTGCCTTCAGCATTACTTTTAAGGTTGGAAATAATGCGCAAGATATCGTTATGTTCTACTGGAGTGATTGTGAAAGTTGCTTCACTATGTCTGTGATATTCATAGTAAGTCATATTTGACAAGCTTGCCATAAGGTTACCAGGGACTATCAAAAAAGTATTATTAATTAGATCTGGATCAGAAAAGTGCGACGGAAGGTCTTGTCTAGGTTTAAAGGGTGATAAGGTGGATTTGAGATTTTTCCATAGTAATTTTGGGTTTTTAATTTGATTATTTATATTATGCTTGAAATACGCAACTTTTTCGTTGTACAATGATCTTACTACCAAGGATTTTAACTCTTTGTAGTATTCCTTTTTAGAGTCCAATTTAGTTTTCCTAAAACTACTTAATGCATCGTCTCGTAAGCGCATCATGAGCTTGATCGTGTCCGTAATCCAAGGATACGACTTTTCCTTTATGGTACATGTCTTGATCGGTGCGTGAACATCAAACAGGGCAAGAATGCGGGAGTTAAAAACATGCACCATGTCAGTTACACTGTCTAGATTTGAAATGTTTTCAAGGCATAGAAGCAATAAGTCCATATTAAAACTATCCATGCATACACTTTTAAGTTGCCTAAATTCTACAACGTATGGCTTAAACTTGTCACGTTTTACGTGGAATTCTGCAGATATAATAGAATGACCATTAATTGAACCAGAAGATTCTACCGTTGCATATCTTGCTCTCAGGTCAGTACACAGGAGATCGATAAGAGTTTCACTGGTGTCTGTAAAGTGAGTGGGTGACGTGACTAATTGTGTGAGACTTTGGCATTTTAAAAACTCGTTGAATTTTTTAGTTTTCGCGTCGTTTGTGTCAGTCATGTTCACGTTAAAATCGCCAAGCAATATATAATGATCACAATTTCCCAATGAAGTAAGAGTTTCCGTTAAGGCATCCAGGAGAAGGTCAAGGTTAAGCCATTGAGGCCGATACGCTGTGCCTATGGCAATTTTTTTGCCATTCATTGACAACGTTAACCACATTTGGTCGACCGATTCGAACCTGGGATCAACAGCACACGTCCAAGTACGCACGCTCAGTCCCCGCCGTAGATAAAAGCCAACGCCCCCACCACGACCCCTGCGCACACGCGCTGACCGCGGTGTGTGGCGGAGACGATAGCCTGGCACCACCGGGGCGCGCCCCTCCTCCCCCGGTCGCAACCATGTTTCGTTGATAGCCAAAACATCAAAACAATGCCTGTCGAGTGCACCAATTAAGTTATCATGACCTGTACCCAATGATCCTGGATTAAAGAGACCAACTTTAAGAAATTTTCCGCCTTTAGTCATTATAATTTTCTAAAATTATTCCGTCATTTAGAAAAAACAGTATGATCAGTGCACATGCATTCATTGTAAGTTCTATTATTAGTATTGGTTCAAATGTAATTAAGTAAGTAGCGTGTAGAATAAAATGGAAGTGGGTAATATCGTTAATTAACGTGTAAAAAGGTTTTAATGTGTGGTTTATAGATAATACTTTTGTATGAAATAGATGTAGATAAATATATATATTGTTATAAAACTGGTTTACGTACAAATCACTGTGCGCCGCGAGACAAACGCCTACCAACAAAAAAAGGCGTAGAAAATCGCTAAACAAACACATTATTACATCCTTTATAATACCAAATATACTAGCTAAACTGATTATACATATAAGTACGGCCTTAACTAAAAAACAGTAATAAAGTAGAAACAAAACAAAACAGAAAAACACTCTAAGTACTACTACTGTTGCCACCGATACCTGGTACCAGACCGAAAATGCGCTGTATGTCATCTTCAGAGCGGATAAGACATGCGGAGTCCCCTGGTTTGTTTCGTGCGAGAATACGGCCTCGTTTTGACCATATAAATTGCCAACCGAGGTTACTGCCGGTCTCACGGGCGCTCCGAAATAACTCCCGATTTTGCTTCGTAAGGCGCTCGTTCAAATAGAAGCGTGTCACAGGGCCGGGCATGTCGAGGTCAGCGGTAGTCATGCCGCGGCGCACTCGTGCAGCGTCCAGCATCTCATCTCGTAGGTCGCGTCGCGCGAGGCGCACGACAAGGAAGCGCGGGCGGGTCTCCACCGGCGCCGTCGCCTGCGTTACGTTAATGCGTCTACCTCCGACACGTTCGGCGCTCACTATATCGCGCGCTTTAATTTTAACACCTATCTTTGACGCAACCAACATAGCTGTGTGGATAGGGTTTTCACCGCTGGTCTCAGGTATGTTCGAGATCTGGACATCATTGGCGAGCAGGTCCTGATCTCGATCATTAATGTCGCTCCGCAATTGCGCAATTAACTCGTCCACCTCTGATGACACTTGGGGCTGAACCAGTTTGTTCTCCAACCTTTCCACTCTCTCCTCCAAATTATTCATCCGATCATTTGTAACGCCTAGAGAGGACCTCAGCTCGGACAGATCATCCCGGAGCAGCTGGAATTCATTACGCACTGTTGTCATCAAGTCCTCTTTAAATATTCTTAATTCTGCCCTGAGGACGTCTTAAGTTCAGCTCGGCTGTGCTATTCATAGGGCTGGTGGCTTTTAGGTCAATGAGGCTTTCCTCTACTTCACCTGGTGCACGCCCCCTTACCGGTGTCTCAGCCTGATTGTCCCTTCTTAGGTTCTTTTTGCACTCAGGACAGTGCCAGGGGGTCGTTAATGGGCCAGTTATTTGTATTCCCACGCACGCTCGGTGATAACAGGACCCACATTTGCCGCAACTAGCGGCCTCTGACGACGTTGCCGAGAGAAATTTGCCACAACCACCGCACTTAGCCATGGTAAAATCTAGCTTACTTGCTTGCTTTAGTGCAATCGATCAATATCCAAGCGGTACAGCAATCAGAGAACAGATGGCGCTATTTTTAGAAACGTGTTTATGGCAGTTTCAGGGTGTGTATGGTACGGATAGACACCATAGGTTGACACATCAACTCAGCGTAAAGGTGCACATACACTGAAGTTAGGTCACTGTATATATTCAGTTCAATAATGAAATCAGATTTTTTCTCCTTTGGTATCGGGTACTTTAATACTTTTTGGAAAACAACGATTTACGTTTTTAGAGTTTTTAGTATTTAACACAGCACATAAACACAGAAAAATAATGTTACTTGCAAGTTGCACTTATAAATGTATTTTAATAATAAAATTAAGCGAATGTAACTGATGTATTTTTATTTATACTCGTGAAGTACACAGAGAGCTTATGGCTGGTTGACATCCGTGACGTCAGTCCCGTATGTACAGCTTGATGTGTAGCCGTGTGTACCATTTAGGTAACAGCCTAGGTGGTATTGCAGTTGTTATGGCCAAAGGTAACCACTTAACATCAGGTGGGCCTTTAGCTCGTTTCGCCATCCTATACCATAAAAAAAAAGTGAGAATCAAATTTTGATCCCAAAAACTTATTATAGGTTTATGTTTGATCCACACATTAATCCAAAAAGTCTGTGTTTTATTAAATGAATAAGTATAATAAAATAATAAAACGGGTGGCGTCGCGGGACTGCCGACTGAAGCGAAGCTTCTACGTATTTGCAAACGCGGCCAGAACGCACACGCGAGTTAACGGTGACTTTTTTCTCGATTCGAGTAGATTTTTTTATTTGCCCTTGTACACGGTCTATGCATTCGCGTGTATTCTTGTTTGTAAGGAATATAAAAAAGTGATTTACTGGTAGATGGCGATTCTTAACACGGAAAGTAGGTGGGTCAAAAATTATAAGGCTTCCTCTCATTGTCCATGGTCTGAAAATCTCAATCCGTGTTCTATATGAAAGCGGGAATATACATGCCTGTAAAATAAGCAGTAACTTGCATCAGTAGAATGTGTAGCTAAATTAATGAGACAAAAAAAAATTCAGAAGAAAACAGATTTGGGTGAAACTGGCATGCCCGTAGCTGCCGCGTACGTTTACAGTGCCGGTTTTGTAACTCCCCGAAACCCCTCCCCCATATCGCATGCCAGTAAATCAAATGTTGTGCATTATACTTGTTTGCCAGGGATAGGCAGGCCATTTAACACAGCAAACACATAAAAGTAGCTGGCACGTGCAAGGAACTGGTATGCAAGCATGCTAGTTACAGGCATGTGTATCAGTACCGTTAGATTAATGGATAATGGAAGAATGGTAACTTACTTTTCGCGTACCTCGCGTACCGTTTGTTGGAGTCCTGCGCGTAGTGTTTGAGGATGAAGGGTATCACAAGAGTGGTGCCGAGGACCACCACCCCGCCTAGCGCCAACGATGCTGGGTTGATGTTTATTGTTGGGAAATCCTGGCCAACGGTCACGAGTTACATTAGAATTTGACGTCTGTGGTCTAGTGGTTCGAGGGTCGGACTGCTGATCACGAGGTCGTGGGTTCGATTCCCACAGGACACAAATATTTGTGTGATAAACATAAGTGTTTAGTTGGTCTGGGTGTTTCTTATGTATTATAAGTATGTATTTACAACAACAAAAATGAGTATATATGTATTATATCCATTGTCTGGTACACATAGCACAAGCTCTGCTTAGTTTGGGACTAGATGGTGCTGTGTAAAAATGTCCCAAAGATGTTTATTTGTTTATTTATAATTATGATAAGTATTGTAGTGGAAAAAAGTAGAATGTTATTGAAATTGAGAAACGCACTAATTAATATGAAATTAGGTATTTAAACGTGAAATAACTGAAAGACATTGGGAGAGTTACTTGAGTTATTGAGTGTTGTATTGTGTGTCTTGTTGTTATTTGAGTTATTAGTTTTTTTGTTTGGTGAAATTCGCGGGAATCCGATAACCTAATGTTAAAAATGCATTATTAGATTTGAAAATGTATACCTAGTGTTGTGTTAGATTGCCCTACAATGTTTGCATGCCTATTTCAGGCGGAATATTATGAACCAATACAATTTTTTTTTTACCATCTATGTATCAATATTCACGCAAATAAAGAATTGAATTGAATCCGCTGGATGCGGAAAGTGCAAGAGGGTCGTTGTGGCGATTCTTGGGGGAGGCCTATGTCCAGCAGTGGAAGTCTTTCGGATGAAATGATGATGATGATTAGGATTCATATTTGGGTCTAGAATAGGATTCAAAAATGGATTGCGTCACCATCACCAAGTCATCCATCGTTCATCGTTCATAACTATTATTTTAAATAAATTAAAACTTAATTACCAACCAATAGTCCGTATGCTGAATTTGCAGTTTTCTTTACCGGTATGCTCAGGAAAGGGATCGAAAAATCCAAGTCTATCTGGAATAACAGAATAAAAATTAAACTTTACAGAAACGGAGAACCATTTTCTTTAAACCTAAGTACTTGTTGCTTATGCTCAAAAAAGTTCGGCAAAGTTTTCTGGTAAAGCTCTAGTGAAATCTAGTCTACGTGAGAGAAAGTCTAATTCCAGTTTTCTTTTCAATATTTAAAAGAAAACTGGAATTGGACTTTGGAAGCAACAAGGTACTTACGCTTAAAGAAAATGGTTCTCCGTCTCTGTGAAGTTTAATTTTTAAAAGATAAAGATATTTTATTTTGCAAATATGGGTACATGGTACATAACATGGTGGTAAACATAATAAACAAAGTTCAGCCATATTAACTTTAATAATTAAAAATAATTGTCAAAATCTACAATCAAAATTGAAGTTGTGCCGTGACGTGAGCGTCTTCAGGGGTTGGTTAAGGCTCATGGCTTCAAAATCATTGGTCGCAACAATTATTAACACAATGAATGCTGCGTCACATTTCTGATGTCGAAAACCTCATGCGATATATTTTATTTATTCCTTATAAAGAATTTAAATCGGAGTTAAATGGTTGGCATAACTTTTAAACTTAGTATCTATCTTCTTATTCTATTTACGAAACGACAAAAACATCTCACCCTAATATCTTCATCGATCGTATTAAAAGAGAACAACTTTCCCCGTCTCCCTTCTTCCCTCTTCTTCCTCACAGTTTCACTTTTCACCGAATACATCACAAAATATAAAATTAAGAACACTTTAAACATTTTGATATTTCAAAATCACATTTTTAATTAAGCCAATAAGCTGTAATTCTCGTGCCAAACCCCGCGACTGTTTGCTACCATTTTTATGCTGTGTTCATTTAAAATGGTGAAAGAAATCAATGAGCATGACAACGAAAAGTTTCCGTGTATTGTTAAACAAAATAAAATGTCGCATTACAAGTTAGAGCCATGCGAAATTAGTGTAGGTGTGCATAGAGCAAGTACGTTTAGACGAGACCTTTCATATTATTTAGAACTAATAAGTTAACTCTTACGTATTTGATCTGTGGAGTTTTGTTTGTTTAACAATAATTCTTTCCTTTCAATGTCATCATCCTCCTGCCCTTATCCCAATTTATTACAAAACAAACAAAATGGCGGATATTGCTCGAGCGTAGTGTAGTTAAATTTTGGTTAAGCGGTGGCGCATTTGAGCTTAAGGCTATAAATATAATTGATTAGCATATATGATGAGCAATCGCCTAAGGAATGGGTAGGTAAGGATAAATGACCACCATCTCATCAGCACAGCGTTTTAATATCCTATCTCGCAAATGTCACAAATCGAGAACAATTATGCACTTATTTTATTACTCGCGGGAGCCGGCTCAAATTACGCACGAGATTTAATAGGAAAATAAGTGTTGTTTCTTCTGTTTTTTCAATTTATTCCAACCTATCTTTGACATGTAAACAAACTCCGCCTCCTTCACGAATTTCGCGATTAAAGATTCTCGCGTTCTTGAGTTCAGTCATCATGGCGCTGATCAAGGGCTGGAAGCTAGCGCTGCTCTGTCTGATATCATTCCCTGTTGTCACCATGGGGCTGGTGGGACTTGCTGGGCTAGTAAGATTGCGGAAAGAATCTTAAGACCGCTACGCAGTAGTATAATAAATTATATTATTATGCTTAACCGATAGAAAAAAATCGAATCGATAGCGTTTTGAAATACTATGAAATCTTCAGGATATAAACTGGGGTTTTTATCATGTTTTAGCGGGAAAAAAAGAGCCGAACTGAGCTTCAAAAACACTGATCTTCAATTTTATTCTGTCTTTTCTAAATATTGTTGCGTCTATATTCAAAGAATTTGTAACATTTTCACGGCTATGATTTACATGATGTCTTTGTTAAGATTAGTCTTACACCCTAGCATTAGGCGCTTAATGTTGTTTTCTTAATATTACAAACGTAGTTATAACGGTGTTGCACTTTCACGGGTTTCACTGTACAAATGTTTTTTTTAAGGTGGCCACTGACGATGCTTCCAACAATTCTATGCTTTCAACCATGCGAATGGCGTGGCCGTATTCCAAAATCTGTCCGTGAATGTTGAAAACGTATGTTATTTTTAGAACAAGGCAAGCTTTTTTGGATGTCGTCATTAAAACGATGTCCGAATGGTTACATCGTCAGTGCCCACCTTTAACATAACATCACGCCTGTATTTCCCCGAAGGGGTAGGCAGAGGTGTATAGTATACCCACATTTCGCCAGTTATGTTATAGTCCCATGTAATAGGGGGCGAGCCTATTGCCACTAACCGGGCACAAATCCATACTCCGGGCTGCTACTGAGAATTTCCTAATGAAAAAACTCAATAACATTTTGCCCGACCCGGGAATGGAACCCAGGACCTCACGCTCTGCAGTCGTGCTTGCGACCACTAGACCAACGAGGCAAACCCTAAATATCTTAAAACCTTAATACCTTTAAATATTAGCAAAAACACTAGATTTATCATGTCTGGCATGAAAGATTTTTATTTTGCACGCAAGACTAACGTTTAAAAATGGGCAGTGTAGGTACAGCATTTAGAATTTAGATGAAAGAAAGTGATTTTTATTTTTAAGAAACATGGTTTTTACAAAGATGTCAGTGGTTTTTGGAAGGTACATCATGTCTTACCGTATGATGATCCTCCGAGCCTATTCCCAACTATGTTGGGGTCATCTTCCAGTCTAATAACCAGATGTGGCTGGACATCAGTATTTTACACGGAGCGACTGCTATCAGACCCCCGCAACCCAGTTACTGGATAATACCGACATTCGGAGGTTAGACCAGTTGTCAGATTTTCGGGCTTCTGATTACCCGTATAACGACTGCCATAGATATTCGTATGATAACCGGGACCGGAGCTTAATGTGCTCTCCAAGGCACGGTTGGGTCTCTATGTGCAATGAAATGGTCACCCATCCACGGACTGACCGCGGCAAGTGTAGCTTAACTTCCAAGATCATACAATCCAGAAGACAGTGTTCTCAACAGGTTTTTATCCAACGGCACAGGTCGGCCGGCGGCTTTTAAGACGCTGACAACAGCCAAATACCCCAAATAGGCTTCTTTTAAAAACATTTTTAGCTGTATCTATTCAGTTTGTGGCAGTGAAAAAAATATATGTTAATCTTGATCGTATTTTCTGAAACTGTATTGTGCCCAAAACACGTTTTCTTGAAGTTTTCTCGATAGAAAAGAATTGTAAACTAACCTCTTAAAACATGCTTTAAAGCAAATAATCGCTATTATTTATAAAATATTATAAATAAAATTAAGAAAACATTTGAGAAAGACAATAATCTAAACATTTGTTGTTTCTGTTTTTCAAATAAGCTTTTAGTTTTTTATTTAAAAAAAAATCGTTAATTTTCATTCAAGTTGAGCGGCGTATCCGACGTCCCTCGGCTCGTTGCATCTCTTTCAGTTCTGTACGAAACGACAGTGACCGCAGAGGTCTGATTTTTTAGGTGTTGTCAGCCTCTTAAGGGCAGTTTTCGCTATGCAGCCACAAAATGTTGGAACAATATTCCCCCCCTATTAAAAGGTCTATAAGTTGCTCAGCATTTAAGTCCAAACTAAAAGTATTTCTACTCGATCATCAAAAAGAATTTGAGGATGTTCGTGCTAACTTATCCGCCATATAATAAGAGCCATTATTAATTATTATTACTTAATATGCATTTTGTTGTGTCATTGTTATTAATATTTTATAGTGTTACTCGCCTACAGTTTGTATTTGTTTTATATATATTAGACAGGCAGTATACTTTCATAATTATATGCTTATTTTTATGTACGTATATAGGTATATATTTTTAACCTTCATTATAATTGTAACTGCACTGTCTTCATTTTGTTTCGAGCGTATGGCACTCGTGGCATAAGAATAGACAATAATACTAGTATATTATTATCTATTTTATGCTCGTGGGTCGCAGCTGAAAATCAGCGTAGGGTAGTCAGTACCTGTACTGCTACAACATTATGCTGAGCTGGTGGCCCTTTGGCAATTACATATGTTTTATTTTTTATGTTTGTGCCAATAAACACATTTTCTTTCTTTCTTTCTTTCAATCCGCGCGGTTGCTAATTAGCCACGAGCCCCTCCATAATTGAATGATATCGAACAACTATTACTACAGGAACAACCTTGACATCGCGGAAAAATAAAACAGCCCTTCCATGCATTTCGGTCGAGTTATTCCTATGGTTCGGTTATGGCTATGTCCAAATGTATGACCCTCAAACTATGCCTCTCTTCTTATCTTGTTCTCTGTGCCCCAATACTGCAGGTCTTATTGGGGCACAGAGAACAGGATAAGGATAAGAGCTTGAGCGCCCGCTGTGCTGCCAGTGATAATGCTGTAGAAGTGGCAACATTTAAGGCTTACAAGTCTACCAGGTACCACTGATACGATGCAATATTGTCATAGTTGACTTCAGCTGGATTAAGTACATTTTTTTTTCATTCATTTATTTATTTATGTACACACAACACTTTTTATTATAGAAAACATAAAGAACAAACACTTGAGCACAAAGGTACTGCTTATCTCTAAAATAAATTTCTTCCAGCAGACCTGCGACAGGAAAGAAGGAGTATACATCCGTATTTATGAAATAAAGATGTTTGAAACACATGTAACTACCTATTACGATATTATGTTAATCGATAACCATTAGTTAATAAAATATAATTGTATTTTCTCTATAAGTGATTATTGTAATCTTTGCAATGTAATCTTAATCTAATCTTTCCGTATGTTGCAATTAAACATAATGCTGTACCCGGCAGCAAGGTGATCTTGAATGCTCGCTGGTTTGATCCAAACAATGCTTACTCTTCACGCTCTGAATGAAACATATTGTGGAAATGATTTCTTTTGCGTCTTTATAGTTAGTTTTACAACGTAAAAACGTCATCTACAAACCAAAAAAAGTGGTGGTAAGTCAAATAAACTGCGTACAGAAGGTCTAATGAAGATACGTGGGACACTCAGAAAGTTTTGCGAAAATAAAAAAAATTGTTCTATACGTACATATATTTTTATCAAATCTTTTCAAAGTACTTTCCACCAGCCTCTATACAAAGATTCATGCGCCTAAACCAGTTTTCAAAACACTTTTTCCAGTCCGCCGCAGACACCTCGTTTACAGCCTGCTCGAACGCAGCCAGCGCATCTTCCGGCGACGAAAATTGTATCCCTTTGAGCAGATTTTTTATTTTTGGGAATAAAAAGAAGTCACACGGTGCTAGATCAGGGCTGTAAGGAGGGTGACCCAGGAGTTTGACTGGCGTGCTGTCCAGGAAGTCCCTCGTTTTGAGTGCGGTGTGCGCAGGTGCATTGTCGTGGTGGAGCAGTAGCCCGCGGAGCCCTGTGTTTGGTCGCTTGTTGCTTATAACAGAGAAAACTTCTGGCAAACATTTGGTAGTATACCATTCGGCATTAATGCTTCTTTGATCCCGTAAGGGAATTGATACCAAGTGGCCAGTCAAATTAAAAAAGCTAGCGATCAAAATCTTACCCCCGCTTCTAGATCGCTTCACTTTGGTAGGCGTTGGCTCATTTTGAAACACCCAAACAGTCGACTGGCGCTTGGTTTCTGGGTCGTATTGATAAATCCAGGACTCATCACCTGTAACGATGTCGTAAACACGCCGAGACGAGCCTGCTTCAAATTTGTTAAGCATATCACGGCACCATTCCACCCGGGCCTGCTTCTGAGCATCGGTGAGGTTGTGCGGCACCCAGCGTGATACTATCCTCCTCACGCGAAGATGGCTGTGTAGAATCTCGTGAACGCTTCCCGATCCAATCTTCAATATGTGTTGAATCTCCTGATATGTAATTCGCCTATTGTCTTGGATTAAATTTTTCACTGCTAGCACGTTTTCTTCGGTAACAGCCGTCAAAGGGCGACCGCTTCTTTCGTCATCCCCCAAAGTTGGTCGACCGCGCTTGAATTCGTTATACCAACGATACACGGTTGCCTTGGAAGGGCCTTCATCCATGAATGCCATTTGAAGTCTATCGTACGATTCATCCGGTTTCAGGCGACACTTGAAATCGTATAAAATCATAGCTCTAAAATGTTCCCGGCGCAGATCCATATTTCAGTGAGACACAATACTTTGAATTAACTCGCAAAAAATGTGGAGGGAAATTTTGAAATTGGAACTTACTTATTTTTACTTATAAATAATCATATTTTCGAAAAACATTATAACTGGCCAGTCTCCCATATATAAAAACTTTTTTTCGCAATACTTTCTGAGGGGCCTGGTATAAGTTATTCTTGAGGAGTAAATCAAATGTAAAGAAGACTTTGATAAATTATTGATACGGGGCTCAGATTAATAATACGGGGCTATTGATATTTATTTATTTAATGCACAACTGGGTACACACGGCTACACATCAAGCTGCACATTTCCAGTAAAAGTTGACCTCGCATTGTATAGGCTTTCCGATCAATGCGAGATTAGCTTATACTGGAATTGTAAGTTTGATGTGTAGCCGTGCGTACAAAGGCCATAATCCATATCCTGATATGCCTTAATCGAAACGAAAAAAACCGAGGAATGCCTGGCAAGTAGCTCTTGAAAATTGGTTCTGATGAGAAGAATAGAACCGTCATGGATCTCATGGATAATTTATTTTTTATTTTTTTTATTTTTTATTACATTAGGTCTAACAAGAAAGAAAGTTCTCAAAAGATCTACTTTTTCAAAATTGGTTCTAATTACAAAATTGGATCTGGACTATGGATCTAACGAGATAGATCCTATTTGTATGGCCACAGTAGGTACCGGGTCTGGTCGTTTGCTTAACAAGATATTTTATGTTTATAAACGCACCTAATATGACTGCGATGTAGGCAAAATCCCTATGTGGATAAACTGTAAAAGAAACAAAAAAAATAAGGCGTCATTTTCCTTTCAGTTAAAACTGTTAGGTCCGTACCTTTAATCACCTGATCGCTTCTTAAGCACAGAATCGTTACTTGAGCATCAGTCTAATTCCAATATAGTAATAATGAACTTCAATTAAACAACATCAAAAATATAGCATGAAAATAGCAATCTACGCTTAAGCACTGTCTCGACAACACTTGCGCGATTACAGTTCAAATTTCAACTCGAGCATGAATCTTCAACTGAGTAGGTAGTAGGTAGGTAACATTTTATAACAATGTCCAGCAGTGGACGTCTTTCGGCTGAAATGATAATGATGATAAAAGCTCAACACAAAATAACCATAAGTTTTGTCAACTAATATGGGTTCTGTGGTTTTGGTCTGTAAAATAAAGTAGGTAGTCACAATTTTACAACAGAAGGGGCGCCTTTTTTGGCGAAGCAGCTGGCGTCCGAACCACGTATTTTTCGGCTGGTCCATCTATCCCTACCAAGGTATCCCCACTGGTAGGGATGTTTGGTAAATCATTCCATCTTTCCCTACCAATACGGATAAGTGGAATCTGAAGTTCCATCTATCCTTACTAATGTATCCACTGGTCCCTACCAGATAGATGGAATGATTTTCCAAATATCCCATACCAGTAGGGATAGGCGGAATTGTTTTGTCCAATCACCTCCCCCGGCCAATTGAATTGAATTGATGGAATTTCATTCCACTCATCCCTACCAGTAGGTTTAGGGATAGGAAGCAGTTTTTTTTTGGGAAAACAAGATCCAGGCCCATGGATGTTACAGTATTTAACAGAATACCTACCTACCTGTAAGTGGGGCGGGGGGGATTGAGAGTATTTCTTTGCCACTTCTTAGGACATCTCGAGGGGATCGTGGCTAGATAATAACCGCGTGGTTTGCAAGATCTACGAGGTTAAGCTGCACTAGCCACGGTCAGTTATTCGATGGGTGACCGTTTCATTGTACATCGAGACCCCTCCATGCCTCGGCGAGCACGTTAAGCTGTCGGTCCCGTTTGCCATATGTCTATGGCAGTTGTTATGGGTAGTCAGCAGCCCGAAAGTACCTACTAACTTAGCGGCATCTGATTCTTCTTCCATCGTCTCGACATTATTATGTATAGGTACTAATAGCTCATGCCGTGGGAAAAAGATTAGCGAATCAGCAGGTCGGTAGCGTGGCTGTCTGCCTGTGCTGGACAATCAATTTGATAAGACTGGCCTGATATTATACCGACCGAAAGATAAAAGCTAGGATTTTTTTTTATTGGAATTGTTACTACGTTAGTCACGGGGCCGGGAACTCCTCCTCTTTACATTCCGGTATACTAACTTATAACCTCTTTGTTGGTTTTGGATACGCGGAAGCCGTTGATTTAACTTCCTCACAGATAATATAATACTATACTAGTAAATTCCTGAAGAAACAAAGCTTGACCAGCACCTACTTAGAAACGAGGAAACACACAAAATATGTAAGTCAGTAGGGAATTAGCTAGTTAGCTTCCTACTCCGATAGCATCAGTCTAAAAGCGTGACGTCTGCCGTTAAAGTATTATGCAATGGAGACCACATGTGACAATGGTGTTTCCCCATGTCATTGTGTCGAGGCACGCTACGGAACGCCCTGTATATAGACCTATGCGGAATTGGAAGACGGCAGTTATTTCCAAGAGGCTGTTAAGATGGGTCCTAAGGTGGTTCCTTGTGTGGTGCTTGCAGCTTGCCTTGTGGTGGCAGGAGCGGAATACAGGAATGATGGGTAAGATGCCTGGATTATTTGTTCATGTTTTGTTTTCAGGGATGGTACAATATCCAGGAAATGGGTTTTCTGAACACTTCGGTGTTTCGGAGATGTTTCCTGAACACTGAGCAAAGTGAAAAGATTCAGCTGGGAAGTAGATCCTAGCGGACTGGACTAAGTAGGAAACAGATTTCAATGTTTCGAAGTACGATCGCGGACTTCTGTGGATTTTAGGCACCTAATTAGGACTACAATTATCTGACTTTGCAAGCCCAAGATCACCCTGGAGGATGTTGCATTTACTTAGGTAGGTACTAACATTAACTTGAAAAAACAACTTCTTAAACAATATGTCATTTAGAAGTCCTATTTAAGCTGAGGACTTTGGCATTATATGCCGAGATACACGTTTTTTACCTAGTTTGGCTGCAGATGCTTTCATGTTGTATTGACTTATGACTTGTTTTTCTTACGGCCAAAATTAATATCCTATCTACACACGATTTGCCCTAATAAAGATAGAAATTAGAGATACCTAATTTGTCTGTCAAATTTCTATCTTAGGTATTTCTATCCTAGATAGGATACTAATTTTGTCTGTTAGTAGTCTTAAGCAAAATGTTTATAACGGAAATATTTTTTGGAGTTAATACATATTCTTATTATTTTTATAAATAAAGTCAGATGATATAACCATATCGTAACCTGTCTCAGTTTTGATTTCAGAGGCTTTATGCCAAGTTTTCAGCGGACTGAGGACCAGCTCGCCGAGCCTTCCGCTAGGGTGGAGAAGAATCGAGATGAGAGAGACAACCAGGCTGACAGGACGCAACGATTTGGTATATCCACTTACGGCAGCACTGGGGTAAGCAATCATTAATATTTAGCAGATAGGTTACAGAAAATAACGATGTAAATTGTGGAAAGCAAAATTCGATCATGTGCAGGTTTTGACTCCTGGTTCGGTACATCAGTCCTTTATCCGCTAAGGTACCGTGAACTCTGCTCATGGCATCGAAGTTAACCTCGGCTCCACATGCGTTAAAATAATAAATAACAGCAAATAACCTCACTGAAAAAGTTAAATTGGCCTGTTAGAGCGACTGACAGCGTCTTAGCAGGTGGAGGCTCTAAAAACCAGGTACTTAGGTAGGTACTTTTAGACAAGACCAGCGTCTTTCACAGCTTTCCTTTGCAGCAGTCTAGCATAAGGAAGCCTGGCGTTGTTCAGCAGTTTTTTATTTGAATTATGCATATTCATATTAAAATCCTTTCCATGGTTTTCTATTTAAAGCCTAAACAAACAACAAACACGTAAGAAAAAGGCCGTATTTCGATTCAAATTTACAATTATTTTGATAACGACATCGCTTTCACGCATCACAGTGGTTTGGTGCTCGTTAGTAAGGTATGACATTTTCTACGCCTTCGCGTACGACGCGCAGACGACGGAGAAATGCTCGTTTATCCGAGCAGCCAAGCGAAGATAGATGACGTCGAATAAACATTGTTTCCCATTCCACGGCCGTAGCCAGAGGCCCTGGAGCACCAGGATGCAAAAGATGAAGATATTTATCTACTTGTAAAGGTACAACAGAAATCTAGGTACTGACCAAATAGATATTGTCCTTTATGTCTTCCAGGGTGGCGGTTACGGCAGCACTGCTCCAGGACTGTATGGGCCCGTGAAGATAGATCTTGGAGGAGTGCTTTTAGGATCGATACTCGGCTTCGGAGCGGTCATCATCCTGCCTAAGATTATTAACGCCTTGTCGTATAGTTACGGAGGGGGATACGGACGAAGTAAGTTTGGAATATTCTCTACATTTAATTTACGCAAGGTAATCCAATCATGTTGCGCGTGGCGAAGACGATGCGTATATTGTATTGTGATTTTTTAGGAACCCTCGTCTGACTGTCTCGTCTGTTCTTAGCAGATTTTCCCAGAAAAAAAAACTTATACGCTGGATACTGCATCCACCTGACAGGATTCGCACCTAATCAAGTGTTCATTGTTCAATCAATAACTATTCTTAGTTATGAAGACTCGGGCCGGAAGGGGCGCGAAGCGCTTAGCACAGACATGACGAACTGATGCGAACAAAACCGAGCTCCTCCGAGTATAAACCAGCGCTCACGCACACATATGCACCTGAAAGATATTCGTTTTTGGCAATGCTTACCGGACGATGCCGCGACATGTGTTCTGAGTGCGGTGAGCACGGTTTGACGTACATGTTACAGCGCTGGCTTATACATGGTTTTGTTGGCTCACTATGATTGTTCGCAGGACTTCGTCTACATTTTTTACTATGTCTGTGGCTTCGCATTATTTTATTGCAGATAAAAGAATGCCTAGCGTCGCGTTGTGTGATTAATTCAAACGTATGACCAATGTCCATGTATGAGAGCGTTGGTCTAGAGTTCTAGACAGAGCATGCGGCTGCGCACGCGTTGTCGCAGGGAAAGGTGCGGGGTGTGATTTTGCACGCACCGCCACGCCACGTGTCTTCATAACCGACATTACATAATAGCCATGATTGTTTGCGCGTGTGACGCGGGAGGCCACGTCACGTACCTACATAACTGAGCCCTTATAGAATAGTCTTGATTTTCCTTTGAAAACCAATCTTATTCTTTTTCCAGGTCTGGAAACTGACTTCAGCCAAGTATCGGACATGTTCAGCAAGATCGATGAGATGCTGAGCCGGTACAACGTGGACTCCACCGCTTGTATGCAGAGGCTCGCCTGCTCGTACGTGCAGCTGGCCAACGAGAACGTGGTTAGCGGGAATGCAACTGACTTGGATGCGTTGCTGTCTTCGTTGTCGAAGTGAGTGAATTTGCCAAAATGTATGCGCACTGGTTCAGAATTACACAGCGACTTAAGATTACAAAAACTATAAAAAAAAGAGCTACACAGCGACTATGATTACAAAAACTAGAAATAAAAAAACATCATTTAGAAATAATCCAAAAAATATGAAAAAAAAAAAAGAAATTTATATATATAATATGTTCCAAAAATATTTTTTTTTTTTTTTAAATTTATTATACAGGGTTATTTGTAAAACACCGTTAACCTCTCAGGATTATGTTACTAACATCATAATCAACAACTATTGTTCTATGACTTTTAAAAATTCATCATATTTTAGTTCATCAGATTTTCATACAAAAATAAAAATATTTAAATTGAACGCTCTAACTGTTACGAATTCCATGCGAAGCAAAAGAAAGCGAAATACATAAATAAATAAATAATAATTAAATAGCGAGGGGAGCGGAGTTAGGGCGGCGGGGGCGCTTGAACTTGACCTATTTACGGGCGGCCCTCAGACGGTCGGTCGCTTTGATGCGCTTGCGTCGCGGCAGACGTAAGTAGGTACAGCAAAATACAGAGTTGAAATGTGTTAGATAGGACAACAAAATCTTGAAGGTTTGTTTTTGGTAAATGTATTATGTTTTGTAAAAAGTCATAGAACAAAAGTTGTTGTTTATGATGTTAGTAACATAACACAGGTTAACGGTGTTTTACAAATAACCCTGTATATTAATACAGCACTCGATCCAGTCGGACTAAGGCCGGCCTCTGTATGTTAGTGTCATGTTCTTCCATCGTCCCCAGCAATACCCTGGTTCGTCGCATGCTGGACGGCACGGCAGTCTTCGAGGCGGTATCAGCGGGCCGGTCTTCGGACTCGGACTGCCACTCTCTCTACCACAAGTGCAAGCTCGATAAGAAGACGGTTGTGAAGATGCTCACTCAACTCGTGCCTTCGTAAATTGATACCTCATTGTTAGTGAATAAAAATGTATGCTTTTTGTACGTGAATCGTTCTTTTTTTTTACAAATATTTTTTTATAGAATTTCTAGGACTATTGCGTCCATCCACGCGGATGACATTTTCAAGACGCGGTGACCGTAGGGACAAGCTCATTGGATGCACCTTACTGCACGAGTGCTGCGGCAAGACTGAGCAAACCACCAACGTGTGGACGCATCGCCAACGTTGGCGCATAATTCCTTTGATAAAACCGACACGCGACGGCTAACTGCCAATACTCTCCCCAACGTTCGGGCCAACTCCATTTTCCCGATCCACACGTTGGCGAATAGCGTTGGCGCCAACGTTCGGGCCAACGTGTGGAGCCGGGGTAATACCCAAACCTAGGTATTGGTACGGTTCCCATGATTCCCATCCCAAATTCCCAATAACGGGTATTAAAATTTGTAACTATTTATTTGAATAACTATGGTATTCATTGGTGATACCGAGCACCGAGTTCGCTTTGGGCATTGGAATGTTTTGTCGGAATTAAAAATAACTGTTTCATAGTACCTATTAGGTACACTTAATAGGCCAATACACCAATACCCATTTGGTACAATATTGAGACACATATCACACTTTCTTATTGTATTTTTATTTGTAGGTATGTCCTGTGCCTTTTTTTTGTACTAAATAAACGTTTTATCTATCTATCTATCTAATACTCAAGTAGCACGTTGCGCATTGGTATTAGGTATTAAAATTAATTTACGTTCGTTTTATTTAATTATTTGAAATATTACCTCAATGGGTCTAACACTATCAAGAATTTTCTTACACAAATAATTTGGAATTAACAAGGGAAATGGTATAAATAAAAACCCCGTATACAAATTTAACAATTTTATTAAAGTCAACACCAAAACCTATCTACATCTCTGATATGCTGGGCAATGCAATCCTCGAACTATCCTTACCGCACCATTGACATATTGTATTCCCTGACATTATTCGTGTACTTCTAATTATTAACATAATTTTTATTACCTAAGACTTTCTCGGGGTGAAAAGGGATGCAGGGGCGAATAGGGATAAAAGTGGCCTAGGTTTTTAACATTGAATTAAGATAGTTTGTTGCCCACAAATACTCTTCAAAAATGTTCTGCTATAATTTGGCAACAAAAGATCTTATTACAATTTTAAAATTAGTGTTGCATAGAAATCGACTATCGATCTATCAACAGTCCCCCCCTTGAATCAGTCTCACTATCGAAAGTATCGATTGTTCGAAATCATGCGATACTATCGTGCTATCGTTTAGATAGTATTGATGTATAAGATTATTAAAGAAATGGTTAAGTAGGTACACCCTAACAGTGGTGTGTGTACCAATACAGAAGCTAGAAAAATAAACTTTCTAAAAAGATAAATTTAATGTAAAAATTACGTCAATTAATATCGATAGTATTGTAACAATAGTTTGATACTATCAATAGTGTATCATAGCATTGTTGGATAGGTACCTTCCAATCGATACTATCGATAGTATGATTTTACGATACTATCGATAGACAATCGATACTCTATCGATTGTTAGGCAACACTAGTTAAAATCCTTGCCCACTTTTGTCCCTATTCACCCCTGCATTTCACCCCGTTTAAAGAAAGGTACAACGTGTAATTCAAATTACTGAAAATGATTTCAATTCAGTATGAACAATTTTACTATGAGACCAATCCGGAAATCGCGAATAAACTGCTGTTGTATACATTTCGTCAAGTTATGCGAACATAAATGTGTGGAGCAGTAGATTTCTTTCACGATTTCAGTGTTGGTCCCATAGTAAAAGTTGTCATAATGATGAGTACAATGACCCCTTAAGAGGTTTTCAGTTATGTCAATTACACGTTGCATAAAACCACAGACGAATAAGTCTAAAGACGTCGCATATACAAAGTTTTGAATGAGAACACATTCGTCGGCGCCTTATAATTGGTCAGCTCAAAATTTTGGTGGTATGATTTGTGCAAAGGGCAATGGAGAGGGCTATGCTCGGAGTGTCCCTGCGTGATCGAATCAGAAATGAGGAGATTCGCAGGAGAACGAAAGTAACCGACATAGCCCGAAGAATTGCCAAACTTAAGTGGCAGTGGGCGGAGCACATTGCTCGCAGAACGGATGGCCGATGGGCCAGTAAAGTTCTGGAGTGGCGACCGTGTACTGGAAGGCGCAGCGTGGGTAGGCCCCCCACAAGATGGACCGAAGACCTGGTGAAGGTCGCGGGAATCCGCTGGATGCGGAAGGCACAGGACCGGTCGTTGTGGCGATGCTTGGGGGAGGCCTATGTCCAGCAGTGGACGTCTTTCGGCTGAAATGATGATGATGATGATTGGTGCCGCTCGCTGACGGAGTAAAGTAATGATTGGCGGCGGGGCGGCTTGGTGAGCGGGGGTGTCGGGCTGATTGGCGTCTTTAGACTTAATGGTCTGTGTATAAAACTTATGCTTTTTGAGCATTTATTTTATCTTGATCACTGTTTTGATGATCGCTGAGAATGGGGGAACTGAGAAACTAATGGCACCACAGTTGATGGTTTCAAGTAATTTAATTGGTTGAAATGTGTTTGAGATTATTGCTAGTGACATTTCGACTTATTCTGATTGGTTGTCATCGGTACCAACGGTGGTGCTGCCATCTGTTTTCGTTTTTCGTTCGCCTCCCCATTCGGAACTTACAGATTTGCTTGTTTTATCGACCGATAACTATAATTTCTCGGCTAACTGTTCGCCGATAATCTTTCAGAGAATTTGTCTGTACGCGTTTTCGTTTCTGTCAACTTAACAAACAAATCTGTAAGTACCTGAGTTAGGCCGTATGATAGACCAATATTATTTGATTTGTACCTAGAAATACCTTAAGATTTGGCGATGTTATTGCTTGGTATATAAAATTTGTATAAAACTGTTTGTGACGTCACATAGCTGAGTGAAGGCCTTGTTACATCTTTACAAAAGATTGCGCGGATTAGTGACAGTAGCTTAAAAAGTAGCAGTAACCACCAAAACAAAAGTTAAGTCAGGTGCACACAGGAGTATTCAATACACATTGCGTGAAGCCGTCAGGCTGTGCGTCCACAAGCTTTTCCCTTATGTTATACTAAGCCTTATCTGGTAATTTTTAATGCACAGTATCCCATTTATTCTCCATTTTAGGCTTTGAAATTCTTCTTCGACTCTCTAGAGCAGAGGTTCTTAACCTTTATGTGGTCCAAAAAATAAAAAATTATACATTGTGGTTTTTTTGAGGCCATTGGCGACCATTTGCGCAAACATTTATGTTGTCACGGACCACCAATTGTTTGCTGGTGAAGTTAAGTTTTAATTAACTATAATTACTCAAACAATTAAATATACTACAAGCGATGTAAGACTGAACATCATAATAATGTTATAGCACCTTAAAAAGATAAAAAACCACGATAAAAAAACAACCAATTTTTATTAAGTAATTTAAGAAATAACACGAATTAGACATCAGGAAAACCAAACAAGCCTTGGTCCAGTAGCGCGAGCGAAGCGAGCTAGATATTTTATTAGGGTATTCGAAAACATGACACCATTATTTTTAGATGCAATTTAAAGGGTAGAATATTTAATTCAAAAGTTAGTTTTAAGGTTAAAAAATATGTTGTTTCTATAATTAAATTAATTATTGTTTAATATTGATTAAACTCGAGCCCTGATTCTAATGAACTCGCGGGCACAATAAATACAATTTTCAATTAAATAATTATTTATTTATTATTATTATAATAGGTAGGTACACACGGCTACACATCAAGCTGTACAAAACCAGTAAAGGCTGACCTCGCGTTGTAAGGAAAACCTATACAATGCGAGGTCAGCTTATACTGGAAATGTACAGCTTGATGTGTAGCCGTGTGTACGTTGATGATGGATGGTTTCGCGACCACTTGTAAAGCCTTTGCGGACCACCGGTTAAGAACCACTGCTCCTGAGACTTTAATTTTGTCATTTTGTATTACAACTGGCAATGTCTACTACTTAAAAACTTTTAAACTAAGCCAAAAAACACCATTAGCATCCTCCTTATCCATTCTAAGTAAGGATCCTGTGCATCAAAAATTTACCAAGAAAAAGCCGATTCAACTATTGTGTACAAACTCTTATAATAAAGCTAATTTTCACCAACGTTGGTCATTATAATTCGTAAGTGGTAATTTTATTGCATTACAACATTATGTCATTTACTTTAGGTTAAAAAATATGTCGGCAATGGAGGATGAAATGGCAACTCTTGGGAAATTGCAACTTTTTTCGGAATACGGGTTTAAAAAGGTAACTATTTTTCGCTTAGCGTTTTTTTGAGTTACAGAAAACAATGTTTTTACGGTTGCTTATTGTTTTTGAGTAACAGAAAACACAATTATTATAAGTACCGTTTATTAAGGATGCCAAAAAAACAAAAACCCACTTTACAATTATCGCTGTCTAAAAAAACGGAATTACTTTTTTTACGCATTTATACGTATGCGAAGCGAATTCTAACGATTTTAATTGTGGAAAGAAAAAATCGCTCACGAGCAGGATTCGAACCTGCGACTACTGGCTCAGTACGCCAGTGCTTTAGCCACTAAGCTACCGTGAACACTGCTCGTGGTATCTAATTTAACTTCTACTTGGTAACGTCTTTGGGTGACGTCAGCGATATCATATTAAGGCTTGATTTCACCAACGATAATTGTCTGATTAAACGACCGTTTACCCACAATTCCAGTACATTTATCGAGTAATCGACCGTTTAATCGGAGAATTAACGTTGATGAACACCGGCCTAAGAAACATTGTTTCTTAACCGACTCGACTAACTTTGGAGTTAATTCAAAGTCGTATAGATATGCCTACCCTTACGTAAATTGAATTAAAATTAATAAAATTAGGTTCTGGCAGATGATTAGTGGCGACCTCATTTTGTATAGTACTCTTTTTTGAAAACTGTACAATCGTATACTGTTTTACTATTTTTGATTTTCGCAAGAGTTGCCACGCCACTAACTCGTTAAATGCGATTTTCCATTTTCAATCTTATAATAAATATTTTGTATAACTGGAATAATAAAATAAAAATGCACGATCAAATTAGACATACAGGTAGGTAATAAGTGGTAACTAATTGTAAACGCTTATCGAGACATTTGTAGACATAGAGTAAAATATATAGAAGAAGAGTGTCCTTCAAAAAGGTCGACCTTTTAAAAGAACATCTCCACTATTTTTATTGCCGCTCGGAAAATAATACAGCTTGGAAAAGAGCCTTCGAAGCAAAGAGTAAAATATATAGAAGAAGAATGGTAGTGTCCCTTAAAAAGGTCGACCTTTTAAAATAACATCCGCTATTTTTGTTGCGTCGGAAAATAATACAGCTGTGAAAAGAGCCTTCGAAGCATTTTTACCGTATATCATAGACAAAAAAGCTGATAAACATGTAGTTTACTGATCAGTCTACAAATATCTATGTGCATTGTTCAGTATTGGAAAGTCATCGATTTGTTAATAAATGCAAAGCTTGTACGTCCGTACGTTGTTCGGTGCCACTCTATAAAGTATCAAATATATACATTTTTCATTAGTTAACATTATATCTTTGACATCATTCAGTGATGTGTGAATGGCGGGAAAATATATATTTTTCGTTTGTTTAAAAAATAATAATAAAAAAACAAATTCATTGGCGCTGTTGCTTAATAAGTTGCATTGAACCTTTAAAGAAATAATTAAAAATAAAAATGCATTTTTAAATGATATTAAGTTAATATAGAAATGTTTGTATAATTATTTTGGATTATTGTGACCTAAAGTATACACAGACAGATATTTCGATGATGGAAGTTATATAAGACTTATTGAGAGTTTTCACTAAGTGCTAGTGATAGCGGAAAGGCCCCTAAGCGCGTTCATTTATCGGTAATTCACATTCAATCTGATACATACAGGCATTATCACGCCTGTTTGGCAAAGGAATTCCACCAGTTACGATCCTGATACACCTCTTTCGCTTCCTCTAACGTTCATTAACCTAGCCATGCATACTCGTCAGTTTAGACAGCTCTAAGCCTGGCCTTTTTTTAGAACGCCGCGACTTGGCTGCATTTTTTTAATCTAATAACTTCGCATTACCCTTCACCAGAGATAATCGACCTGTGGTTCACAACATTTTAGGCCAGAAACATAACAGTGGCGTGGCAAGTATTATGCAAAAGGCCCTTAAAAAGGTCGAAAACTCCTTCCGAAAAATCTCAAACCGATGTAAACTACCGATAAACACCCGCGTACACTTACAGAAATATTCACAACAGCGCGTGAAAATAATAAGTTTACAACTAAGACTTATGAGTAGAATGTACAAGTAGTTCGCAACACTCGATAGAACATTGCTTCTCGCTATAGCTACGCGTACGATCGAGGAAACAAGGTTACGCAACAAAAACGTTTTGGGAAGGAGGAAAAGAATAACAAAGAAACCAGCATATACTCATTTCCTCAAAGATACATAATCATATTGTCTTGGAGAATACCTATGCGATATTTTTACCCAACGCTCCCCAGTTCTAAAGCCCTACATTTTTTTGTAAGCAACCTGTGAATCGCATTTACTTTTAAAGTTTCTAAAAAATTACTATTTCTAAATTGCATTTTTCATAAGTGATCCGATTACGGAGCAGTGACTAGTTTGTTACAGTACGCGTAATATAACTGTGCCGCTGTTAAGGCCCAGAACGCCGCGGAATGAGAGTGAGCGCGATGCAAAATACGAGACTAGCCGGGAAGGAGTAGTGCGGCATGAAGTTGACGCCACTCCGAATGAAAATGCAAATATATAAGCGAAAAAAAAAAAACTCATAAAATATGTGTATTTTCGATAAAATGGATCAGTAAAATTATTTCAAAATAGTAAAACAATATTTAGGTAAAATATCATACCAAAATACCAATAAATGTAGAATATATTTAGGAAACTGTTTGAAAATAAACAGTTTCCGAGGTATGTTTGGATTTTTTTATGATCGAGCCAAATAAGTACATTCATGTTTTGGACTCAATAATATTGTCGCGTCTATCCTTGAGTAACATGTATTTTAATTTCAGTACCAAAGAATGCGTAGTGTTTGAGCGGGATTCGCATTAGTTGGTTGACTTACGGAATTCGGTCCCTTAAGTGAGAAACAAGTGGCTGCGTAGTAGTCAATTTTACAACGAAATCAGTAGCGCGCATACTCGGTAATGGCGGCAAAACTCTTATAGGTTGTTCATGTGAATGGCAAGAAGGCGGGGGACTGCATGTTCTCGCAGTCTCAGTCTTTCGTTAATGTTAAAAGCGTCCTTATGTCCTGCTCACGCTTATTACGCGACTGTACCCGCGTAGTCCTTCGCAAAGCCTGGTTTCAGAGCGGCACAGTTACATTACACGTCCTGTATCCGATTTCAATTTGAGCTAAGACGCATTTCGTTGATCGCTTCTGTGGTGAAGATTACACTAAGAATCTAGAGATAATCAAATACAGGCAGTAATAGCCCCTTGAGATATGCCTTCGGACCCCAGCTCCCCGATTCAGAACCAACGATCATTGTCGACAAATTCAGTTTGATATCTCTTTTTCTCTCGTTGCGTGAATCATCAGACAAAACGAGATAACAAACCGAACCGGTCGAACACTGGGTATCGTTTGGTTCTTTCTGAATAGTGGACCATTGGAAGCCGACCCCAATATAATTGAGAAAAGGCAAGGAGGATGATGATATCGTGTGATTTGGTTTGTTATCTCTTTTGTCTAAGATTCACGTGACGAGAGGAAAAGAAACAACAAACCAAATCGGGGAGCAGATTGGAAAATACTACATTAGACCATCGAGTTTGTTGATTTGACGAAGTATAAGGCAACTCGGGATGTTAGTCACAACATCTAATACTCGTTTGAACAATTCAAGAGACACGTATGTTCAGCAGTGGACTGCAATAGGCTAAATCATCGAGCCTAAAACCCTATAGAGATAAATTACGAGCTGTCCAATTACGAAACTGTTCTACTGATTTGCCCAGATAAATAGGAATTATGCCAATGGGAGAACGTTTGGGCGCACTCGTATTGGCTCACGCACTGCCACGCCCGCGTGTTGCATTGCCAGAGCCAATAGGAAGGCGTTATGTTAAGTCAAAAATTGGCGGAATTTATTTCAAAAAACAAATCAGATGCGATTACGTCTTTATAGGTTTAATTAATACTCGATGTGCTAAATTAATATACAGATGTTCGACTGAATGGAATTAGGTTTTTTATTAATTAATTCTTAAGAGAATAGTTTTTTTTCTGACGACCCATGTTTCTTAGGAAAAGCTTTTCCATTGGTAGAATCCAATTTTAAAATACGTCAAGAGTATTTGATTTCATCCAGTATATGCATTTGAGTTTTCAATACTAAAACAGGATCGTTTACATTGAAATGATCCTTCATTATTTTAACTCGTAACAGTTTTCCATTCTAAAAGGCTGATCGACGCAAAAATTAACTAATTAGCTATACATTTTATTGCAGCTCCTGTGATTTGTTGTTAGTATTTTGATAAGCCAATCACATCGAACATGATTCGACATCTTTTTAACATTGTTCCAATACGGGCAAACTCATATAAATGGTAACAAAACCATAATAAGCGGAACTAGCGAAGCTCTGCTTATACGGGTTTGGGACCTTCTATATGCACTTGACTGTACTAAAGGTACAGTTTGGGGGGTCTACTCGCAAAATCGACGACATAATCGAAACAACACGATAGTGCTCTGAATACACGCTGAAATTTGGGTCCAACCCTAAAATCGCGAAAAAAAAATCTGGTGGTCCCTACATTTTATTGATTTAAGTGAACACAAATGTAGGGACCAACTGATTTTTGTTTAGCGATTTCAAGGTTGGTCCCATAGTAAAAGTTGTTCATAATTATGAGTACAATGACCCCTTTTCGGGATTTAAGCGACTCAAATTTCCGCATGTACATATATCGATCGTTCCCTACTCTAAAGGTGTAGGTACACAGCGGGTGGGACGGAACTGAGGCGGAGCGTCGACCGAACGTGGAGGGGGCGTACATGTCAAACTGCAGATAGATCGCGTGCGGGTCTGAACGGCGGCGGAATGACAGCGCCAGAAGAAAACGTTCCACTCTCTGTGTGACTACTACTATGCGTTCCCATACAACATGTAACAAAAACCCTGTTGTTCCTGTGAGCTACGTTATCAGAATCGATATTCATACGTAAGGACACAACTCATTTGGAAAAACTCTTCAATAAAAATAATAAAATTAAATATTAAATCATTATTAATTGTGAATTGAAAGTGATTATATCACTCAAAACTCACTCACTCAGTGATTATATCAATAAAAATAATTGAATTCAATGTTAAATCATTATTAATTGTAAATTGAAAGTGTTATAATCACTTTTAATAATGATTTAATATTATTATTTATATTGAAGAGTTTTTCCAAATGAGTTGTGTCCTTACGTATGAATATCGATTCTGTTAACGCTACGCAACGCCAGCTATCGGTCCGCTCCGCCCGGCATTATTTCCGCCCGGCGGAGCGGCCGCGGATCGGTGACGTCATCAAAACGCCCGGCAGGACGGTGCTGTGTGCACTGTCTAATGCAGTTCAGTACATTACAACACGACGAAACCCGCCGACGATACGCTTCAGATCCGTTCCGCTCGCTGTGGGTTTGCAGCTTAATAAACGTTCGGATTCTTTGTCGTTAATCGAATTCACAGACAAATATTATGAATTTTTACGACGTCATAGTTAATGTTCTGAGTAATTAAACAAAAGAAATACTGTCAATGACATTTACAGCTTAAAGTAGGGTTACGAACGAAAATTGACGATTACTATCGTTCGTTGCTTCGTTTAAACAATAGTTAAATCAACATAACTTAAGGGTAGGTTACGACACGATAAATATCACGATGTATCGATTATGGTTTTTGCAAATAGACCCCCTGAGCGTGGCGGTTATACGTTTGTGGTAAGACCTTTGTTCCGACATTTCCGTCTAACCTTGCTGGGGAGGTGGAAGAGCGAGCGTGTTCGTTTGCGAGTTGACGAGCTTCTGACAAGCGAGACCGAGGTCTTCGATCATTGGCAGAGCATATTGAAGAACGAGTTCGCGTACGCCATCGGTTTTACGTCGGGATGTGGCTGAAAAAAAAAACATTATAAACTATAGTATAGTCAACATCATAGATGTTTTTAAACTTTCGCGAATTTCACTCATATTGAACTATTATTACGGGACTTGTCGCGCACAATTAAATCAAAATATAACAAACATTTTGACTAACCTCGACGTTTCGGTCAAGTTGCATTGGCCGTGGTCACGAGCAGACTGAAGTATGTGGGTGTCATCGTCTTGAGCGGCGGGTGTTTTCTCGAACTACCCGCGGTTGGTTTTTTGTAACGTCGCTGTCCGTAACAAGATATGCTGAATCACGACACACAATGCTGACAGTTTCGGCGGACATACATGTAGACATACCACGACGCGAACACTTCTCGATTACCGGATTCCACGAGGAGGACAACTTATATCCATCTTCCCGATTGAAATTTTTATATTTCTTTATCTCAATCGCTTCTCGTACAATTCTGGGATAGTAATGACGATCAGTGGAGAGGATTTTCGGGTCGTGTAGCTCAATCCAATGGTTTGGTCCTGAATCGAGCAAATGTTCGGCTATGGCAGATTTGTCCACTTGACGGCGCCTTACCGCTGTGATGTGCTCCTTCACTCTCTCCGCGATAGTACGCTTTGTCTGTCCAATGTAGGAGCTACCACAGCTGCAGCTGTTTTTTATACTTTGGTTTAGTTGTGCGCGTCAAGTCCCGTAAACATAGTTCAATATGAGTCAACATCATGTCAGTTTTTTTTATCTTAACGGCGTCTTTATTTCGTAAGCAGTAAGGGCGGCTTTCGTAATTCAAGTGTTTCCACCTCAGAGCAACAGAATACTAGAGAGGACAAACCACCGCACAAAGGCTGACCGTTGCGTTGTATGCGCAGCGGGCATACACTGAATAATCATAAAAAAATCTAGAGATCTGCGAATATATCTCGAGGAAAAAATTGAGTTGGTATCACTTTGTACCAAAACATCTCTCATTATACCCAAAAAATCTCTCAGGAATAACGCTGAGAGATTTTCTGGTACAAAGTGACACCAAATAATTTTTTTCCTAGAGGTTTTCGCATTCGCATATCTCTATAAAATTCATTTTGTCACTTAACCGAATTTTAGTTAGCAGAAGGCAGCGCGGGTGGAACTGCGAGCATAGGCTAGTGTTATTATAAAAATGTAACTTACCACAGCTTCATAAGTAGTGAAGTTTGGTTTCAAGTCTTTACCATTCATTGTGATGAAAGCACCTAGGTTACCCATTGTATCACTGTAAAATAAAAATATAAGAAATTAATACATACCTACGTAAAAACACTACCAACAATTTTATTACAGGTTCTTGCTCAGACTAATAAAAAATGGCGGACAGAATCTCGCTAAGAAAAGATTGAAGCACTTCCATTTTTCCTAAACCAATTATAATTTCGACAGAATTTTAACACACTATATATTATATAGTTATTTTATTTACACCTCTGCCTACCCCTTCGGGGAAATACAGGCATGATGTTATGTTATGTTGTTTTATTTGTGACACTACGACAATGGCTACGGTCACACGAGATTTGTTGTGTAATCGCGGGTTTTTGTCTTACTATGAGTGCTTCACTTTTTGCTTAGCGAGATACCGTCCGCCTTTTTTATTCGTCCAAGGGTTCTTGTATGTTCAAAAAACACTTGTTTTCATCACACAAATATTTCCTGTGGGAATCGAACCCACGACCTCGTGATCAGCAGTCCGACCCTCGAACCACTAGACCACAGACGTCGTCGTGATGTATTTTTTTTAAAAATAATGATGCAATGTCCGAGCAAGTGGGAGAAAATTATTATTATTACATACCAGTAGTTAGGCGCCGAAAACACCGTAATGCACTTCCCATCATGGGCGACTTCGTAGCCATCGTTCTTGACCTCATGACTGCGGATGACGTAATCTAAGCCATTGCGTTGTAAGAACGTGTTGGTGACGTCGGGCCCGAACTGGCACCCCACTCCTCGCTTGGAGGGGGCGCGACCCATCATCGGCTGAGGGTCTGACCAGAGAAGCTCGCACATTATGCCTGAAAAGGGAAAGTTATGGTTTAGTTGTGAATTCTGTATGAACAGGTATTAGCTTTTTTAATGGAATCTCAATGTTTTGGTGAGCATAATCTTTTATTCATAACTTTCATAGGCTGGGCTTTAATGGAACTTTAGCATTGTCGTTTATATGGGACCTGTTTAGTTCCAAAATACGCACACGTGGCGCTGGTAAAATTCCCATATACATTTTTTCGATAGCTACACGATATCGCAAAAACTCATGCTACCTAAAATATCAAATAATGGAGTGATCTCCCGTCGACGTTTGTGTAGAAGTGACGGGCTAGTTAAACCTTAAGCACACCTCGGACATTCAATACAATATAAATGCTAGCACCACCTTCATACACAAGATTACGTCTGTATACGAACGCACACACAAGTGTAGGTTAAGGGTGCTCGTCGCTCGTAATGCCAAGCGCTTTTCAGTAGTTCTCAGAGATGGCGTGCTGGTATAGCGACTGGCGATTGACATCCATTGCAATCTTGCAGTCCAATTGCCTTAAAAGATAATCGGGGTGCATTAAAAGAGCTTCCACGAGTGACGATATTTAATTGATCGTCCGGCGCACCCTGGGCAGTCAGCCCCGCTACCAACCTGCTGACTGGCTAATCTTTTCCCCACGGCATGAGCTGTTATCATTATGTAGCTCATGTCGACACGATAGAAGAGTCCAATTGCCGGCAAACGTGGGCGAGTGCGGGGTGCGGGTGAGGAATCTTAAATAGGCGGGGGGCGGTGAGTGGCCGTTCTGTACGTTAGTAATATTAGATATTCTGTGCCTTAAGTTTCTTAACTTACCGTCTTCAGGTGGCTGCTTATTTCTATCCACTTTCCTAATATCATCGAGCGTGACGTCATCCTTCGAGAACAGTCCACCGTGCATCACCATCACCCGGTTATTGATGCAGTGGGCCAGGGGCAACCAGTTATACACCTCGGTGAATAGGTCGGCCATTTGTGAAGTGTATTTAGATGACACCTCCCCTCGGAAACCGTACATGCGATTCATGTCTAAGGTTTCGTGGTTTCCTGGAATATTTCAAAAGTAAGATGGAGTATTATTTGTATGATAAAATGTTATTATGAGCGAACATAGGTTATATTTACGAATGTTTTTGGCATTTTTATAGTATGGGATGGCGTGGCGATACGAGCTAAAGGCCCACCTGATGTTAAATGGTTACCTTTGCCCATAACAACTGCAATACCACCTAGGCTGTAATCTAAATGGTACCGCAAGTCGTGTTTGCTAAACTGAGCCATGAAGATCGAGTCTCATGTCATTGTAACTTCATCGGCACCTGTACCCTTCGCAGCGGAACCACAACATACATACATAAATATTATCACGCCTGTTTCCCATTGGGGTAGGCAGAGACTATGGATTTCCACCCGCTACGATCCTGACACCTCTTTCGCTTCATCTACGTTCATTAACCTCGTCATGCATGCTCGTCGGTTTAGAGTACTCTTAACCTGGCATTTTTTGAGAACATTCGCGATTTGATTGCGTTACGTTCGCCGAGGTCGTCCCCCGCCAACTCTTCTACACTCGCTTGTATACTTGTTACGACAATCTCATCTCGTCCATCCTCTGTATATGTCTAAACCATGTTAACATACCTTTCTCAATCTTTGTCACTACATCTTCTTTCACTCCACAACACTCCCTTATCACGTTATTCCTTACTTTATCTCTCAAAGATACACCACACGTACTTCTCAAAGCTCTCATTTCTACTGCATTTATTTTGCTTTCATGTTTCTTCTGCCATACCCAACTTTCACTACCATTCATAAGTGTAGGCACTAACACTCCCCCATGAACAGCCAGCCGTGCCTTTTGCGACGGTGGTAATGAAGATCAAATGATGACATGTTGTCATGTACTTCAAAATTATGTATTGAATGTGGCGTGAAGAGATACAAGTCTGTCTTTTGATGAATATCACTTCAAATTTTATTTTCATACAAGATGTCCGTAAGTTACTACAAAGAAGAAATATTAATGTTATTTTTAATAATATCATCATCCTCCTGCCCTTATCCCAATCTATTTGAGGTCGGCGCAGCATGTCTTTTTCAAGTTTAATAACCTCCTCCTTTTTTTGAAGTCGGTTAAGAAAGTATAAATTAAGATAGTCAAATAGAACTCACCTCGAGACATATAGAAATGGTCCGGAAACAATAACTTAAAACTGAACAGTGTGAAAATACATTCCACACTGAACGACCCTCGATCAACGAAGTCTCCATTGAATAGGTAAGGGTTGTCTTCTGAAGGCAGGCCGTTGAGTTTGAAGATGTTCATGAGGTCATAGTACTGGCCGTGGATGTCTCCGCAGACTGTGAACTTGCGGTCATCTGCCACTTTGATGTCGACTAGAGATGGCTGCTTTTGCAGGTAGGCTTTTACGTCAATAAGTATCTGTTGGTGATTAATTTATTAATACAGTTGGCACCTCAATTTATCTGGTGAACGCAACACATCATTTTCATCATTTCAGCCGAAAGACGTCCACTGCTGGACATAGGCCTCCCCCAAACATATTTTGGGGGGATATGCCATAATCGCCACGCTTCGCAGGTGGGTTGGCGAACGCAGTAGGTTGGCTAAATTCTCAGAGAACGCTGCTGCCCATGCTCTGGAGAATCCCTTAGTCGCCTTTTACGACACTCATGAGAAGAGATAAATAATCCCCCTTAATTGGGGGAGGCCTATGTCCAGTAGTGGACGTCTTTCGGCTGAAATGATGATGAGAAGAGATAAGGGTGGTGCAATTCTTTACGTCGGGAACCACATATAATGTAACGTTAATCATTGTAAAGTTATGATATCTGTCTAATATTGTATAAGATATTGTATATTGTACTAATATTGCATATTGTATAGTATTATGGCATTTTTGCTGAACTGAGCCTATTTGGTGCAGCCGCGGGGCACACAATTATACTTTTAGGAATCTATGATGATTAAAATTGTATATCATTGTTATTGTGTGCCTCTGGCTGTAGTAAATTAACCATTTTTCTTTCTTTCTTTCTCTATTAAAAATGTATTGGTTAATACAGAGTGGCTTATCCAGGCCTTAGTGCTAAGACGTTTAAAGAATACATATATTATTAATAAATCACTTTACCTTGTAAGCATATTTCTTATGTAATTTCTTCTGTTGTTTGTAGAACTCCATCAACTCAGTGACAAAATTGAGGGTAACCTTTCCATCGTCTTCAAGTGCTGGACCCACGTATTCATCTTCGATGGCTATCAACAAAATAATTATGTTTAGACCTTTGACTATGGAACTATTGGACTTTACATAAACGAAAAAAACCCGTGTCGATTTTTGAAATGTCCGAGACATATTATGGCCGCCTAGTAGTCTTGTTCTTTCATCATCATCATTACAGCCGAAAGACGTCCACTAATGGACATGTCTTGTTCTTTACAAAAATATAATTGTAGTACTTATCGATAGAGTTGTTTCAGATAAATTGTGATGATTCCTGGATTAAAATGGATAATAAACGTTTTAATTCGTAGATTTTGTGGTTTTATTAACCACAACAACTCAAGACAAAAAATGGCGGATTTTCAAATAATCGCCACGCTCAGTAATTCATTTAAGAAATGTCACGGAAAACTGACGTATGAAAGTAGTGTCGTATCTTTCCTTCACATATGATTGTACGTATGTTAAAGAGAGAAGACTATAAATATCTTATCTGTAAAATTGCATAGACAATAATGTCGCTTCCATAGATTCCATTTTCAAAGGTTTAGACTCATGAAAATCTAACAAGTCTGATTTGACACCTGTCAAATACTCTGTGTAGCAAAGCTGTTAAGGGCCCCACAGACTAACAGTCCGCCGTCAGATATTAGCCTGTCAGTTATTTATTTATTTCCACATCCTTACAACTATCATTACAAGTTACAACTGTCACACTAGGCTATGTAGACCTTGGCCAGCAGGCCGCCCAATCAGACTTCAGGCAAACTGATAGTCTGTGGGGCCCTTTAGATGGTAATGCCCATGCCCATCATTATCCTTTTTACTGCCAACGCCATCTGTCCGTACGTCCGCCCGTCTGTCTATCACAGAGCTGTATATTTTTAACCGTAATAAGAAGCCAGTTGGAATTTTCAAAGAATATATGAGTAACTTATGACTTATGACCCATCGCCCATACACCCCACGCCTCATAACAGGCGACCGATGTCTGTCAACAGATTTATAAAATTTCACTAATGTAGCCTGTTACTATTCGCCACTTGAAAATTTCAAATCAAATTCGAGCTCTTATTTGAGCCGTCAAAACTGCCTCGTTAGTGATTAGGCAATAGCCGCCTTGGTAGAGCCAATCGGATTGCAGTACCCCGCCTCAGCTAGTTTACAGAATTTATTGTACGCATTATATTCAACATTAGGCGTCTATTGGGCTGTCTGATCGAGGCAATGGCCTCTATGGCAAGAATATAAATACTCCAAGAAACCCATAAAAGATGTATCTTTTCAATGTTTATTGTTATTGCTCTATCTCAAAAATAGCAATACAAACAAACATTAAACTAGGTCTGATTGTAGTGCATGGCTGTATAGTCAAACAAGAAATAATAAAAAGATGGTAAGTACGCATAAGTTGTGGTACGGAACTCTTAATGCGCGAGTCCGACCGCACTTAGGCCAATTTTTTTTAACCTTTGCCCCTCACCAAAAATATCACTGTTATGCCGGCTGTACATTCTCGCCGAGGAATACCCGAGACAGGCCGACCGCGAGTGTTGATGAAAGTGCTCGTCTCGCTTCGGAATGTCTTTGGTCGCTAAGATCCTCGCTCGCTCTCCGTCCCGTGTCGGTTTCATTCGCCCGAATCAAGGGTTTCGCGGGGGGCTGCAATACTTGCGAGTGCGTCACTGTACATTCTCGAATCTCCATACCATGTTCTCTAAGTGGGTATATATTATAATAACTGATAGCATATAGAACGAGATATGCTTGCGAGCTATGCTTGGAGTTTCTTTGAAGGATAAAATCCGTAACGAGATTATCCGGAGAAGAACCGGAGTGACCGACATAGCTTGTAGGATCAGTAAGCTGAAGTGGCAATGGGCTGGCCATGTCTGGAGCAGAAGAGTCCTTGAGTGGATACCGCGAAACGGCAAACGCAGCGTTGGGCGCCCCCCCGCTAGGTGGACCGACAAGGCAGAGGTCCGAGTGTTGTGGCGCAACTTGGGAGAGGCCTATGTCTAGCAGTGGACTGCGATAGGCTGAGTTGATATAGAGCGATAGCAGCAGCAAGTTCAATGTCTTAATCTATCTGCTCGGAGTTTACAACTGCAACTGAACTAGACGAAAATCTACATAATCTAGGTCGGACAAAGCTCTCTCGCTCGTTCAAGACTTTCGAGCGAGCGCTGGCGAGAGCATTCGGTCGAGCGAGAGTGTATAGCTGCCATAACATTGCATTTACAGATAATGTTCATCGTTACCGAGCTAATTTTACTCGATCTATTCATGAAAAACAACAATATTGAATTATTTTAAGTATTTTCCTGCTAAGACTGTAGTGTAAAAATCTAATCATAAAAATATGAATGATATAATCAAACAATAACAGGATAACAGATTTGTGTCATACATTAGACAAAATATAATAAAAACAGCAGCAGACAACTTTTTTGTTGATTTAATAATTCGGTCAAAGATATCTATTAGTCATACTAATATTATACTACGGTGTAATTTAAGAGTTGTTTATAGCAATATATGGCAGCGGTTTAGAATTTGATTATCATTTGTTTTAACGGTGAAGGAAAACATCGTGGGGAAACCTGCACACCTGAGAGTGCATACAGTTCTCAATGGTGTGTGTAGTCCGCCAACCTACACTAGGCCAGCGTGGTGGACTAAGGCCTTAACCTTCTCATACTGAGAGGAGCTCGTGGCTATGTAGCAACCGCGCGTGTTGTAGGATCTGCGAGGTTAAGCAACACGTTCGTGGATGGTTGACCATTTCGTTGCACATCGAGACCCCTTCGTGTCTCGGAGAGTACGTTAAGCTGTCGGTCCCGGTTGCCATATGAACAACTATGGCAGTCGTTACGGGTAGTCAGAAGCCCGAACGTCTGACAACTGGTCTAACCTCCGAATTACTAGTATTACCCAGTAACTGGGTTGCGGGGGTCTGATGGCAGTCGCTCCGTGTAAAATACTGATGTTCAGCCGCATCTGGTTTGACTGGAAGACGACCCTAACAAAGTTAGGAAAAAGGCGAGGAGGATGATTTAGATTACTGAGAAGAGGCCTGTGCCCAGCAGTAGGACAATAATCATTTATATGTGAAACCAAGGTAAATGTACAAAGTTCTTAGATTCAATGTCCACTATTTTCTACCACATATATGGTGTACAAATTTTATAGTAAGTAATAGAATATTTTAAGTTTAATAACAATGTCAAACAAATATATTTTCATGCTAATATGCAATGCATATGTAATGGGCTGATTATGTTATACAACAGTAGACATTGATATAATATTATTATACATACGTGGGACACTCAGAAAGTTTTGCGAAACTAAAAAAAATTGTTCTATACGTACATATATTTTTATCAAATCTTTTCAAAGTACTTTCCACCAGCCTCTATACAAAGATTCATGCGCCTAAACCAGTTTTCAAAACACTTTTTCCAGTCCGCCGCAGACACCTCGTTTACAGCCTGCTCGAACGCAGCCAGCGCATCTTCCGGCGACGAAAATTGTATCCCTTTGAGCTGATTTTTTATTTTTGGGAATAAAAAGAAGTCACACGGTGCTAGATCAGGGCTGTAAGGAGGGTGACCCAGGAGTTTGACTGGCGTGCTGTCCAGGAAGTCCCTCGTTTTGAGTGCGGTGTGCGCAGGTGCATTGTCGTGGTGGAGCAGTAGCCCGCGGAGCCCTGTGTTTGGTCGCTTGTTGCTTATAACAGAGAAAACTTCTGGCAAACATTTGGTAGTATACCATTCGGCATTAATGCTTCTTTGATCCCGTAAGGGAATTGATACCAAGTGGCCAGTCAAATTAAAAAAGCTAGCGATCAAAATCTTACCCCCGCTTCTAGATCGCTTCACTTTGGTAGGCGTTGGCTCATTTTTAAACACCCAAACAGTCGACTGGCGCTTGGTTTCTGGGTCGTATTGATAAATCCAGGACTCATCACCTGTAACGATGTCGTAAACACGCCGAGACGAGCCTGCTTCAAATTTGTTAAGCATATCACGGCACCATTCCACCCGGGCCTGCTTCTGAGCATCGGTGAGGTTGTGCGGCACCCAGCGTGATACTATCCTCCTCACGCGAAGATGGCTGTGTAGAATCTCGTGAACGCTTCCCGATCCAATCTTCAATATGTGTTGAATCTCCTGATATGTAATTCGCCTATTGTCTTGGATTAAATTTTTCACTGCTAGCACGTTTTCTTCGGTAACAGCCGTCAAAGGGCGACCGCTTCTTTCGTCATCCCCCAAAGTTGGTCGACCGCGCTTGAATTCGTTATACCAACGATACACGGTTGCCTTGGAAGGGCCTTCATCCATGAATGCCATTTGAAGTCTATCGTACGATTCATCCGGTTTCAGGCGACACTTGAAATCGTATAAAATCATAGCTCTAAAATGTTCCCGGCGCAGATCCATATTTCAGTGAGACACAATACTTTGAATTAACTCGCAAAAAATGTGGAGGGAAATTTTGAAATTGGAACTTACTTATTTTTACTTATAAATAATCATATTTTCGAAAAACATTATAACTGGCCAGTCTCCCATATATAAAAACTTTTTTTCGCAATACTTTCTGAGGGGCCTGGTATATTATCGATTGATTGGGCTGAGTTGATTAAATAAATCACATGCATATTTGAACGACTTTATTTAGTTTTTGTTTTGTCAATTTGTATAACAAGTGCCATAAATAACTTGTGCAGAGGGCAGTTCAAGAATAGACAATTTAAATTAAAACCAATTTAAATAATATACTCAATGTAATCCGGTTAAACTTGTTTTATTATAGACAATTTGATTAAATTGCATTTGAATTGCTTATTAAACACGTCATATAAAATAATAAATTGTAAATAACATAAAAATACTGTTTTGTATTGTCATTGATCTTAATTTAAGGTTCATCAATATACTTGCATTTTAAATAAATCAAATATGCTTCAATTATAAGCCCTAGTTGTTACTAACACCTAACATTATTAACACCTGAAAATGGCTGAATTTAAACATAGTTTTCTCTAAACCAGTGTTTTTCAAACTGTGGGTTGAGACCCCCTGGGGGGTCGCTAACAATACGGGGGGGGGGGGTCGCCATCACTTAGAAATTGAAAATGTTATAGTTCTTAATATCGCAATTTTTTTAATAAGTACACAAAACGAACGATCACTTGATTCTGTTCATTACGTGTACTTGATATTTTTTTATTTGTGTCGTTATTCATGCAAATAATATGTTTATAAAAAATCCTAACTGCCGCTGCCGTCGCTACCGCAAAGGGCGAGGGGGTCGCGGACATTTGTTTTTACTAAAGGGGGTCGCGCTACGGAAAAGATTGAAAAACACTGCTATAAACTAAACAGATTATACTTAAAGAAAACCATTGACTTTAGTAAGTGACAAGCTACAGTATGGAACACAGACCAGTAAGCCTTAAGACGCCGCATAAACAAAGTTTTGCGTGAGAACACAGTCGTAAAATGTTGGCTGGGAACGGGGGCCGGACGGCGCGTTATGATTGGTCGGCTCAAAAGTTCGGTAGTTTGATTGGTGCCGCTCGCTGACGGATTGACGAACCGATTGGCGGCGGGGCGTATGATATCCAGTGCTACTGCATATGCTTGGTGACCGGGGGTATCCGGCTTATCGATGACTAGAAGCTGGTCTGTGGTATGGCATGAGGCAAAAACACAGATAAACTATGCTGGGGTTGGTTTCCAGTTTAACCAGATGAGACAGAATTTTACACATAACAAATGCCATCTGACCCACACAACAGTTACTGGGAAATACTGACATACAAACATACAGTAGTACCCTTTTTGTATAGCCCACTGCCATATACCTGCGCAGATGACATAATTTAAATACGCGGGAAATAGACAACATCATCGCTGCGCGCCAAAACTCTCAGCTGCTGCCGGTAGAGTACGGAAGCGTGTGAGCGAAATACAAAAATATGTAACAGCAATCAATTTTAAAACATTGGGGCATTGCATAAGGTTGATTATATTTTTTTAATGTATCGGGTGTTTTCGTCGATCGTCTTTTCGTGTCTGCGCCAACGAAGATTGACGGTGCGCCTTATATTTTGTGTCGTACTGTACCATATTTAGACTTTATAATTAAATAGGGCACAAAAAACAATGTAACAAAGATCTAATTCTTTGAAGTAAATCAATATGAGAGGCTAGACATATATAACATGTTTATCTGTATTCGTGCCATATTTAAGGAGGTGACTATACCTCTGATACTGAACACGAATCAATAAAATGTATTTAATTTTAATTAAATACCTATTTGTTAACAAACAAACAACCGTGTGTCGACACAAATAGGATGCGTGCGAAACCACTAAAACAATTTGCAGGTATTTCCACCCTTTGACAATGCCGCCGATGACTTATTTTCAGAGTTGTTCGAGATTTATCCCCAAACCCTCGCTATGTTTCTAAGTGAAAATTTGGGTATTAAGTAATCGTTGAATTTTTTAAGTATTTTTAGATGTCTAAGCACATTATTTTTCATTTGTTCTAGAAATATGGCATGGTTACAGATCAAAATCTTGCATATATGTATACAAATAACATGCATAAGATTATTACTAATCTCAATGACATGTCAAGTGTCAATCTATAGAATCTCAGTATTGTATACTAAATAATATAACTGTTGATAATACTAATGTGTGCAAGTTTTAATTAATCTACAAAATATCTTATTGTTGAACATGCGCTTATACTAGATGCTGCTGGCAAACTGTTTTTTTCCCCAAAATAGTAACTCATGTCCACAATTATACTAGAGATAGAAATTTGACATAAGCTCCATACAACAGGGCCAGAATATGAAAGGGCCCCTGGGCCATGCAAATATCCAGGCCCAATAAAAAAAAACACCAGACTACTGGTCTTTTTAGCTCATCTTTCTTTGTTCTTGATTATTGATGACCTACTGCAAGTCGGTTTGCCAAACTGAGACATGAAGATGGAAAGTCTCATGTGATTGTAATTTCACCGGCACCCGTACCCTTCAGACCGAAACACAGCAATGCAAGCATCACTATTTGGCGGAGAAGTAGGCACGGTGGTAGTACTTCCCCGGACGAGCTTGTTCACAAAGGAGCTCTACTACTACCGTGGGCCCATAGGCACTTGCCTAATTTGCCTTTAGGTTCATCCGGCTCTGCATACAACTTATGTCGAACTATCTCTAGTAGAGCCAATCTTGGATTAATAGAATATTAATTTTGGCCATAAGATATAGAACCAACAAGTATGAGCTGGCATAAAATTTCATTAAAAAAACAGTGACATACATGAGTCAACCTTTTTAGCGGAAATCAATAGTTATAAACTCACTAGGCCAACATGGTGGACTAAGGCTTTATCCTTCTCATTCTGAGAAGAGAGCCGTGCCCAGCAGTGGGACAGTAATGGGTTGGTATTGTTGTGTTATTGTATCTGTGTATTTCCAGTACAGTAAAGGGCTGATGATGATGTTATAAATGATTTTAAAAATGAAATAAAAAAGTATGACAAGATTGACTTACTCATGGCATCTAAGTTGATAGAATCAGCTATGTTGACTTCTGCTTTATCAACGGATATTGCCTTCTCAAAGGCAATTTTCTTAACTATCTTATTGCATTCAGTAAACTTCATTTTTGCATCTTGGTCACTTGGCCTAACTTTGGTTACCTGTTAAAAATAATTGAATATGATACTATTAAAGGATATTTCAACATAATTAGCTTGGAAAAGAGATAAACTAAAGATAATAATAATTTAAAACAAAACATAAATGATGCATTATGTTGTGTAACTTGTGTAGGTACCAAAATTAAGAAAAAAACCACTCTAACTGTAGTCTAGTATGTGTGGATTTAAACCTGTAGTTTGTAATATACAATGTGTTATTGAAATAACTGAAAACCTCTTAAGGAGTCATTGTACTCATCAGTATGAACAACTTTTACTATGGGAGCACACCTGAAATCGCGAAAAAAATATTAGATGAATCCTACTTTTTTCGATTTATATGACACAAATGTAAGGAACATCAGATTTTTTTGTCACGATTTCAGGGTTGGTCCCATAGTAAAAGTTGTTCTTACTAATGAGTACAACCCTTTAAGAGGTTTTCAGTTATTTCAATAACATGTTGTAGATAAACGTTAGTCTGTTGTTTAAAACAATGTATGAAGCAGTTTTGTTAATATAATTTTTGCTGTGTATCTAGAAATCAATCTGCCATCTACACCATAGAGTGTGGTGGACTTAGGCTTAAATCCAACTGATTCTGAGGCTATCCACTACAATCAGACCAAGTTTGATGCTTGTATGTATTACCGTTTTTAAGATAGAGCAGGGACGAAACATTGGAAAAGTTATGACTTTTCGAGGTTTATTATTATGAGATTATTTGTCAAAATAGAGGCCACAATAACAAATATTATGTGACAAATTTAACTGGATACCTATTCCAATTAAAAAGAGACAGACGGTTTAGGCATATAGTAATAGTGTTCCGTTGGCACCCTTTGGTTACAGAACCATAAGTGTTGCTTTAATGAATACTTTTGAAGATATATGTGTGTGTGTTTAATATATCATCAGTCCAGGATATTACCGGAACATCTTTAAATTACCACTTATGGAGATTGTATCCAATCTATCCACAATTTACCCAACTAGAGATAGAAATTAGATATATTTTGTATGGAGCTTATGTCAAATTCCCATCGCTAGTAGGGCAAATTATGGATAGGTTGGATATTAATGTTGGCCATTAGAAATATTGTTTGACGTGATACCGAATGCCATTGTAAGTCTAACAAGCAATTTTTTCGAGATGTTCTAGTAATGACTCGGACCAACAATGTATGACTAAATATATGTATATGACTAAAGAGGTGTATGGAAGAAAAATACATGCTGCACCGACCCCAAATAAATTGGGATAAGGGCAGGAGGATGATGATAATGAATCAATATTGATATACTTACATATTCAAAATCCTTAAGCGCTAGTTTGTACTTTCCTAAAGACATGTAAGCTGCTGCCCGTCTGTAATAGGCCTTCGTATAGGACCTGTCCAGTTCTATCGCCTTAGAAGCGTCGGTCAGGCCATAACCGAAGTTTTCCAGCCTCATGTTAGCTATACTCCTATTCGCGTAGAACACCGCATTCTTCGGGTTCTTTTCTATCGCCTTTGAGTATAACTCAATCGCATTATTGTAACTCTGCTCTGAAATTTGAGGTTATGTCATTCTGATTAAGTTCTATTCCTGTCACGATCAATATGTAATAAATCTCACTTTATGCATCATATTTTTAGGGGCTATCAAGAGGTTGTGTTTTTGTGATCAAAATGGGGAAAACTTACTTTTAAAATATTCATTAGCTTCGTTTTTCAATTTTTCCGCTGCCTCTAGGTCCTCCTGGGAAATGGGTCCGGTAATCTCTTCGTTACTAGCCATTGTTCAGCGTTACAATATTGATATACTTAAAGCGTTAAATAGTGAAATAATGGCTTAATCATAAGAAATGTGATTTTCTCACATACATTTACATGTTATCCGCAATTCATGAAAAATTAATTGACAGTCAAATGAATGAATCCTTGAATGAATTTGATTTGTCATGTGAATGAACGGATATTGTAATCCACAGATGTACTAGAGATGTTGTAATCTAAAGTTCGGATACACGAGGTTTTTAACCTGAGACACACATATTCAAAAATCATTCATGAAAACTATTAAAATATAAATATTGCTTTAAAAGCACAAATTATGAATGCTTTTATATGATAAATATGATAACATAAATAAAACACTTTTTTAATTCAATGATCGTCCAGAGCATAGACAAAACTAAATGCCAAAGGCTTGTCTATCTCTATGATTTTTATTTTACCGCTAAATTTAAATTTAGAAAAAATAATATTTTCATCCAAATAAAATTAGAACAAATGAAAAACGTAAATGATGTTACTTCGTGTTTGTTGTAGTGGTGATCCTAAATTAATTTAAGGTGGTAACTACATACCTGTTAATTGAAGCTATATCCATCCGAGAAAATTAATAAGAGAAGGGAGTGGATTAGTGGATTATCCAGTAAAACTGAAGCCACGGGTAAGTTTTATGCACAGACATAGTAAAAAATATAGACGAAGTGCTGCGAAAAATCATAATGAAGTCAACAAAATCATGCTCCTCCGTGTAAAAACCAGCGCTCAGGCACACACATGCACATCAAACCATGCTTACCAGTGCACATGTCGCGGCATCGTCCAGTAAGCAATGATATTATATAAAAATATCACAGAAAGCATCACCAAAAACAAATATCTTTCAGGTGCATGTGTGTGCGTGAGCGCTGATTTGTACAGAAGGAGGACGGTTTTGTTGGCTTCACTATGATTGTTCGCAGCACTTCGTCTATGTTATTTACTGTCTGTGTTTACGGTACTTATTTGTTTATAGTTTTATAGTACTTATTTACCTTAGATTAAAAGATAGTTACTAAATCTTAGTAAACTTCAGTTATCTTGTTTAGGATGCGCCCGTAAATACCTAGGTAATAGTTTTGGGAATGAAAACATTAACTTACAATATATTAAATGAATTAGAATAAAAGTCGTCCATCCATAGGCTGTATTTACAGAACGGAATTCAAGCTTTGATCTACTAGAGAAGACATTTCGAACAAAATGTTTGTAGCACGTTTTAGAGCTCCTGCACTCTCACTCGCTTAGCCACAAGGCCAGCAAGTTGCGCGATATTTTTTGATCGTAATGTCTACTCTAGGACGTAGTACATATTACCCAGAGACATGACATTTACCGCCGATAGAAGATATTACCTCAGTGCTTTGATCACTGTTTAAAACTAGGTACCTAGTTTTGTGTTGAGCAGTGAGCTTTAATTTCAGAATATTCCTCAATCATGGATTACTCATGGCATGGAAGCCTCGTTGGTCTAGTGGTCGCAAGCGCGACTGCTGAGCGTGGGGTCCTGGGTTCGATTCCCGGGTCGGTCAAAGTGTTATTGGGTTTTTTCATTAGGAAATTCTCAGTAGCAGCCCGGAGTCTGGATTAATGGCAATAGGCTCGCCCCGTATTACATGAGACTATAACATAATTGGCGAAATGGGTGTACTATACACGTATGCCTACCCCTTCGGGGAAATACAGGCGTGATGTTATGTTTGTTTGTTTTATAGATTCATTGATCACAGTTCAGCTGAGATCTGTAGGTCAATTCACGTAACTAAACGTATTGATCATAACAACGCTTTTCGTATTCTCTTATCTTCGGACGCTGTCAGATACGTCGGCGCGTCATTTGAAATTAGGGAACGTACCTACCCATACTATGTGACCATTTTTTTTTTTTTTTTAACCCCCCCCCCCCCGCTCTTGGTGACCACCTGTAGTATATGCCAAGACCCCCCCCCCCTTCCCCTCTAGTTTACATGTAGAACTATTCATAAATATGGTTTTAAAGAATTTTTTGCGAAGAGAAAATTTAAAAAAAAAATCGCTCATATTCGTCTTTGTTGCGTCAGTGTTGCCACCTGTGAGTTTAAACCATAAAGGTATTAAATACTGTATAGAAATGTCTTTGGTTTGAACCCTCCCCGTGACCAAGCGTCGTATTTCGAAGACCTGAAGAAGAAGCAATATGCCTATGCTCCTTTTGTATCCAATAGAAGTTATTGATAACTAAATAAAGTCAGTAAATTCAAATAATAAAAATTGTTGAAGCAAAATGGACGATTAGTCGAGGGGCTTGTGGCGTAGTAACAACCGTGCGGATTGGACGATCTGCGAGGTTAAGCTGCGCTTGCCGCGGTCAATCTGGGGATGGGAAACCGTTTAGTTACATATCGAGACCCCTCCGTGTCTCGGAGAGCACGTAATCTGTCGGTCCTGCTTGTCATACGAATATATGTGGCAGTTTTTATTGGTAGTCGGAAGCCTAAAAGTCTGACAACTGGTCTATCTTCCGAATAGCAGTGTTACCCAGTAAATGGGTTGTGGATAGGTCTGAGGGCAGTCGCTCTGTGTAAAATGCTGATGTTCAGCAGCATCTGGTTATACTGGAAATCGACCCCAATTTAATTGAGAAAAGGCTCGGAGCATGATGAATGGACGATTAGTCGTAATAAAAAAAAATAAAAATATAAAAAATACAACCTACCGAATACATAACCTCTTTTTTTGAAGTCGGTTAAAAATCAAACAAAACAGTTTTATTATTATTGTACATATTTTTTTTATTAATAAATAGGAATAATTTACTTAAATACACAACTTGTAAAAAAAGTTCAAATGATTTTCCTTAAAAATAGCACCCACAAAATCTAGAATTATCATAAATTGACATAAATTATTTACCATACCAATTGTATTACAGCACAAACAAGTATCACAATAATACTGCTCTTAAAAAAGTAAGCTGAACTGGGTTCTGGACACTGTCCTTCGTGTGAGATTGTTTTGAAGTATGGAAAGTGGAGCTCATCTCTTTGTCGAATTATTTCGTTGATGACTTCTGCACCATCATCCGACATTGTTCTCTGACGACTCAGCTGCCAGGCTCCAACTGCATACAAAAAAGCACGGTTTTATTTCGGCTCACAGCGATTATGGATCGGATATATTCGATGAGGTTTAGCATTTTTATGGGAGAGATTCAAGGCACTCACTATATGATCCGTTTTCTAGATAGATATTTAGTTTCATGCAATAAGCCTCGCCAGTTCTTTAAGAATAATGTTAAAGAACTGGCGAGGCTTACGTATAAACTACATTAGAGAATCTTATCTACCAAAAGGCTCTATGTAGGAGAATTACGCTAAACGACGGAAATAATACAGCTATAAATTCAAAGGCTTCAAAGCCTTTCTAAAAATGACTTTAAGAGATTATATGGAACACGTACCTTGTCTATGGAAATCATCGATATTGACGCAACTGTATACCAGCGCGTAGTTATTGTAGTCAGTCGCTAAAACGTGCAATATAGTCTCCTGTGTTTCTGTAATAATAAAATAAGCCTATGAACTTAAGTACCTATACGGCGTATACCTAGATACTTTTTCTTTTAATAAAAGGGAATGTAGCTGGTGTAAACATAATAAGCCCATTATTGTCCCAATGCTGGGTACGGGCCTCTTCTCAGAATAGGAAGCCGTATTATTCGAACACTCCGGCCTACAAATCTTATCCACAGATTGGCAGATACACTTTATGGAGCATTCTGCGATGTGCAGGTTTCCTAAGTATGTTTACCATCATCGATGAAACAAGTGATAATCAAATTCAGATCTGCATGAATTAGAAAAGTCTTGAAGTATGGGCTGGGTATAGACTCAGACTCTGCTGTACCGAAGGCAAGCGTTTATCCTCAAGGACTGCCTCGTTGGTCTAGTGGTCGCAAGCGCGACTGTTACGCGTGGGGTCCTGGGTGAGATTCCTGGGTTGGGCAGTGTTATTGAGTTTTTTATTAGGAAAATTCTTAGTAGCAGCCCGGAGTCTGTATTTGTGTCCGTTTAGTGGCAATAGGCTCGCATCATTGCTATAGGTAATATATTTTTGATAGGAAGCTAATATTTTTCTTTTTTATTAGAATCTATTATTGATGTTAAACTTACCACCTGAACCACCGCTCGGCAGAACTAAAGACAATCTTCCAGAACCGTCGGTTGAATTGTGCCGCCCTGAGCCCTGTGTGGTCGCAAATACGCCATCAACGGCTTCGTACATAAGGACATCTATGTTACCTGATTCTCCATCGAGAATCAATCTAGTACCGACGCAGGTACTTTCAACTGCGTCGTATCTTTCGATCTGGTACCAGGTTCCTTGGAACTGTAAATGGGAAAACGGATATGAAAATATTTGTTGGTAGCACTTAATTTTTATTTGAGAATTTGGGATAACCTTAGAAAAATGTCCAAGAGTGACGGTAATATTAGAACTGGGACACTGACTACAGGTACATTGTACAGCCAGCCCCACTAACTATTAACTTACATTAGCCACCTCGAAGCTCGTAACTACAGAAATTGTGTTGTCGCACTGTCCAGGCAATATGACTTTATTTCCTGTCTGTGTAGGGTAGTGGAAGCAAGCACTGTCACTTTGATTGACAAGCTGGTAGAAATCAGAGCGTAGGACTCTGTTCTCTTCTATTACAGGAGCCATCAGGTCTTGTTGTGCCTGTGTTAGGGAACGAACCCTGCTATGTTTTGCGCTCCATACTGAAATAATTTATCAATGTTAGCTACTGTTACCAATTTCTTTTGAAAGTGATTATAATAATATTATGTTATAATATCTATAGGATATGAAACTTACCACGCCTGTATTCAGCATTGACGTTCACACAAGAATATAAGAGTGCATAATTATCGTAGTCAGTTGCGATGACCCAAATGTCTGAAAAAAAACATGTATATAAAAACAAAATCTAGATGTCGGTTTGGATAATGAGGTTATATTTAAGTCTCCTTCTGTATTTTTCGGTACTGTAATCAGCATCGATCGATCAAATACAAATTCAAAGTTTTTATTTCCAATAATAATTTACTGCACTTTCAAAACGTTAACTTTGCATTTCGTTGTAAATTACGAACCTAGTTGCATGATTCTAAAAAGTTAGTCATATGGAGAAGAGCCGGCAATAAATTCCACTCTTTAATCTTTTCAAATAATAAATGGTACAATATTTTTGTTACGTATTTTAGCAAGATTTGTGTGAGAACCATGTACCCTAGGTAAAATTAAAATTATAAATAATGTAAAACACAGATTGCTGACGTCACTCAAAAAGCCGCCAAGCTTAAGTGGGACTGGGCCGGACACGTTTGCCGAATGTCGGTCAATTTTTGGGCTAAAATTTGTACCGAGTGGATCCCGAAAAACGTGCAACGGCATCGCGGCAGACCCAGGCGAAGATGGCGGGACGAGCTGGACTCGTATAGAAGAGACTGGTTCACAATTTCACTTGACCGGAAAGAGTGGAATAAGGAAAGGGAGGCCTTTGCCCTGCAGTGGGACAATATAGGCTGAAAATAATAATAATAATAAATAATGTCCTCCCGGCCAAATTTCGGTCACAGCAGCCAATCTCAACAGTGGAGACTAGCCATCCGCGCGGGACATATTATAGTGCACAAGTGCGTGCGCAAACACAGGTGCACTCTCTATACCCAATGAGGGAATAATCCAATGGGATCGCAATCTGACACGAACGGAGAGAGATCAGGCCTACCTAACTTTTTTTCTTTTCTTTTTTTTTATCCGTGGGGAAATCCTCAAGAACGCACTCCGCCCGGGGTAGACGGAGCCAGTGTCGGACTCTTACCGATTAAAACCACCACGGTGTTCCTTCAACTACCTTAGCCGGGGACGTGGGAACCCCTGAGTATTCAGACAACACCCCCGACAGGTCCTGGTCCACCACAAGCAGGCGAGCCCCTTCTCCCCGTGCGGCCTAACGACAGGCGCACCCTCCTCTGTGGCGCACACGGAACACTGCACGTGTCCTCACCTCACGGGCCTTTACCAGCTACGCCAGCTGCGCCAACTACGCCAGCTACGCTAGCTGCTGGTCGGGCAGCAGACTACCCCGAGTCTGCTGCTCGCAGGCCCATCCTCCTGTAATTTTTTATAGAGGTGTTCTTCCTCGCGGTCCGGGTGGTGAAACCAAGACCCTCGGTCCCAAGAGGCGCGAGAACACTACTTGTCCCCCCGCTGCCTGCCCAGTGGCAGGGTGAGTGCACACCGGGCCCACCCCTGCTCCTCCACAGTGCCCTCTGCTTTCTCAGAGGGACACGCGGAGCAATTGCTCCGCGTGCGCGGCACGGGAAGTTTCTCATCGGCCCACATCGGGCCCCTCCCGTGCCGGAATATTCGTCACAGGCAATAAGGTCCCCCGGTCCAAAAGAGACTTATTGCCCGTGCCCAGGGTGCACCGGCCCAACAACTGCCGTTCCTTCTAGACGTGTCCAGAAAGACAAGCAGCTGTCGGACACACGTGGAGGTTTTCTGGCCAGCACCCCAGGCCTACCTACCTAGGAGTCTGGTTAACAAGGTTAACGAATAAGACAAATATGTAAAGTTAATACTATAAAAGTTGTTACCTTCAGCAAGGTTATTGCCCATCACTCTCCTTAGTCTGCCATTATTCGAGACTGTTACAGTTCCGCTAAGAGTTTCAGCAGTGACGTTAAAGATACTCGTGTCGACGACTTGGATTGTGGTGCCTGAACCATCGTAACGAGAGCTTATGCAGTCTCCAGCATCACCATCTACCGGGTATCTCTCGATTTCATGCCACCAGCCAACAAACTGAAAATAAAAGAATCAAATAGTCATCTTAAGTCAAGAAGAAGAGGTCTAATAACAAATTAATTTAAAGAATTGCGTGCTCGACTTACTCTCTCAGCATTAAATGGTGTCACTCCAGTGATGTCTTCGCATTGTCCTCTGAAAAGTGGTGCCTGATTGAGGTTCAGTGTAGGTATGTAGAAGCAAGATTCATCACTCTGACTTGTGGACTGGTAATAATTTGGATTGAGACCTTGAGTCTCTCTGATGACGGCGTCCATGACAGTGTTTGCCTGATTATTTATGGTAGTGCTTCTGCTCAGTTTCCAACTGCCAACTGCAGAAAAAAATTAAAAACACATTGGGATTTTTCTGGTATTAATAAAAAAATAACATGAAATAATCGGCCCTATAAAATCAGCATCGGATTCTTCTCAAAATGAGGAGGGTTCAGGCCATAGAAATTTAAATAATAAGGAAATTGAAGTGGTAAAGGCGCGTGAACTTGTCGCCGCGTGCAGGTGCCTCGTAGGACACCAGTGCGCAAACCGTTTGTTTGATCGTCGGTGCTGTTTTGAACGCGGAATCACTAAAATTGTATTTTACAGCATTATGTAAAAGCGGATCTTTTTTGTTTATTGTATTTTTCATTGAACGCTAGAATGGGCAGCAGCGTTCTCTGAGTATTAACCAACCAATTGCGATCGCCAACCCGCCTGCCAAGCCTGCCCTTTTGGGGGAGGCCTATGTCCATCTGTGGACGTGTTTTGGCTGAAATGATGATGATGATGATGAAGATGAACGCTAGAAACATGATGGGCAAAATTGCGTACCTATTTATATGGTAAAGACAGTAGATAACATTTATATTACGTTATTATTTAGATTTCTATGGTTTAGGCCTTAACTCACCACGCTGACCTACTAGTAGGTGTACTACACTAGGAGTGGGTCGTTGTCGATTTTACGGTAAACGGAACGCAGCCGTTTTCAAGATGACTAAAACAAGTCTTCGAAACGGTCCTCGTTTGCAACTAGTTTGAAGACTGTCTGAAAATGATACTTTATGTTCATAACAATAATGATCATTTTTCTTTGCTCTGATCTGATCGTCGCGGACGAAGACTGGTTTTCTAAGACAATGCATGTTCGGCTGTATTTTCAGATGCATTAAGTATAAATTCGCATGACACATTCGACGACTGGTTTGTGCGACGACCACTGTTTTATGAACGAAACGAAGAGTTATTAGACTTATCTTTGAAGTTATACTTTATGTCCATAATAGTAAAGATCATTTTTCTTTGCTCTGATCGTCGCGGACGAAGACTGGTTTTGTGAGACATTGCATGTTCGGCTGTATTTTCAGAGGCATTAAGTATAAATTCGCATCAAATATTCGAAGACTAGATTTTGGAACGACGACTGTTTTAATCAGAATATGAAAACGGTTCCTTCGTCGTAGATCAGAAAACGGTCGTTAAAAACGGTCCGTCTTTAGAACGCTCACTCCTATACTACACACACCATCGACAACTTTATGGAGTACTGTCAGGCGTATAGGTTTTCTCACAATGTTAAAACTGTGATACATTTCGATAGTAATAGTGACATTCTGATACATAAATTCGAAAAACCAGAGACGAAGGCCGTTTTTGAACTCACTCTCCTCACACCTCTCACTAGTGTTCAGCTAGATTTCACTGCTTTAATAAAAAATATAGTTATATTTGAAATTACCTTGTCTATTTCCATTTTGCAAGTTAACGCAACTGTATACAAGAGCGTAACTGACGTAGTCAGTTGCGAGTACGTAGTAATTGGATACTCTGGTTTCTGTAATAAATTAAAGGTTTTGGTTTAATAATATTATAAACTAGTTATAATGTCTTACAATGTTTGGTGGTACTGATAAATACAACTACTATACTGTATGTTTGGTAGCAATTTTAATTATATCATCTTTAATACTACAGTATACAAGTACAAGTATGATTATGATTTGATTTATTGTCATACTCGCTTTTTACTCTCAAACATAACATGTTATTGTCAGTAATATTAGATAACTTACCACCACCTAGGACGAAAGTGACGTTCAATAAGCCTGAACCATCATTGGATGCACTTTGAGCTTGGCCTGTTATAGAAGCCAAAGTTTCACCAATGACTTGACTGTTTACAACAGAGATGAGACCGCCACCGAGATCGCCGTAGACTGCACGGTTACACTGGCCGCTTTGTGCTGTCTGTGGGTATCTAGCGATTTCAAACCATCTCTCAAGATACTGGGAATAGAAAAAATATATTTTAAAAAGATTTCTATAACAAAAAAAATGAATAAGGATTTTTATTTATTTATTTTTATGGTATTGGATGGCGAAACGAGCTAAAGGCCCACCTGATTTTAAGTGGTTACCTTTGCCCATAAAACTGCAATACCACCTAGGCTGTTACTTAAATGGTACCGCAAGTCGGTTCGCCAAACTGAGACATGAAGCTGGAAAGTCTCATGTGATTGTAATTTCACCGGCACCCGTACCCTTCAGACCTAAACACAGCAATGCAAGCATCACTATTTGGCGGAGAAGTAGGCACGGAAAACATTCGAAACGAAACTAATAATGATAATGAGATATCAAATGTTACAAAATCAGTTATAAAACTATAATGCTATTCATTGATACTAAAAGAAATTACCAAACGACTATTTAACAAAAATCATACCTAAATAAGAATATAAAAAGAAGACAAAGACAAAGACAAAGACATTTATTGCTCAAACTGTGTACATAAATGTAGGTATTTATCAAAGTTTGGTATCAACAGCCTACCCAATCGGGTGTAGCAATAGTAGGTACAAACTATGAAGTCTGACACTACAATAACTTATTTAAATATTTTATCTACACTCGTATCGTAAAATTCGAATTATGAATTCGAAAGTAATGTCATAATGACATACTTTACGCACATGCACCTGTTATGAATTTAAAAAGTTTCATTACGATACAGTTTGCTGAACAAAACAATGCGGTAATTTAATAAAAAAAAAATCCATAACCGCACACTTCAGCCTAACTAAGGAGTTTTTAATGCCACTTCGACCTAACCAAGGAGTTTTCAAACCTTTTTTTTAGCAGTCGTACAGTTTGGCACCAATGAGTACACAAAATTCAGGGTGGCGCCACTTGTCATACATTGAAATTTTTTATCCTTTAAAATCGCGATTTTGGCAGAACTTTTGATTGTCTTATTGCTTTTAATTATATTTAAGTGTTTACAGGCATATTTTTTGTACGATAAAACAGAGATTGACGGAATCCTGACAAGGATAGAAAATTAGTTCCGATTATAATGTTTTCGCCAGACTATATTTTATCATCTGTGTAGGCGCGCACCAGCGCGCGTGCGCGGCCGCGCGCCACGGCCTACTGGATTTGGACATCGTTACTTGTAAATTTATTGTTATTTTTTACGTTATTATTATGGTTTTGTGTGTCGAAAGTTTTATTCTGGGCAAAAATATCTGACTACAGCAGTGATACTGAACTGAGGAGAATATGACCTCGCCTGAATTTCTGGATGCAGCAACGTAAATGACGAACAATCTTTTACCAGAGAAATCAAGAAAAACAACGACAATGTTACCAAGATTTTGACTTTGGTATTTTATTTAAAATTGTATGAGTGTAGATAAAATAGTGTATGAAACTGACATAATTAGGTATTAAAACACTCGTGTGATACTATTAAAAACCTCGCCTACGGCTCGGTTTTTAAACTCACACTCGTGTTTTAATAACCCCTATTATGCAACAGTTTCATAAACTACTATAACTTAATACTATCAGTTTATACCAAAATATTCATTTATAGTATAAAATACTTTTTGAATTAACCATTTTTTTAAAGCTCTCTTAAATGACTTACTATCTAGTTTTTTTATGTCTACAAGTAAATGGTTAAATACTCGTATAGCTGTGATATATGTACTTTTGTAATAGATTATATTATTTATATTTGGCAAATTTAAATCATATTTATATTGACTACGTACATTTGGTTTAGAGTTACACGTTTGATTAAAGAAATGAATATTATTTTTGACAAATAAACACAGCTCCAATATGTAAATACCAGCTAAGGTGAGGAAACCCTTTTCTTGAAAAACAGATCTCAGCGATTCGATGTTTTGCATGTTATAAATAATACGAAGACATTTTTTTTGAAGAATAAATGTAGACTGTATCATGCAAGAATTGCCCCAGTATATGACTCCGTAAGTTAAAAGAGGGTACACATAGCCAAAATATGCAGATTTTGCTGTACATTCTGACGTTGTTTCAACAAGTATCGATAGAGCGTAACAGTAGCTTGAATTTTTTTTATTAATGTTTTCTATATGACCTTTCCAGTTTAAGTGCTGATCTATTGTAACGCCGAGAAAGTTAATTTGATCAACCTCTTCGATATTTGTGCTAGATTCGTATATATTTAGTGGTAAAGGATTATTTTTATAATTTCTGAATTGCATAAGCTTTGTTTTTGAAAGATTTACTTTTAGATTAATAGATTTTAGCCAGCTAGATACCGTTTTTAAAGTGTCATTTATCTCAGTTCTGTATTCAGCTGAATTTAAATTATCGTTAGATATAAAAATTGTTGCGTCATCAGCGTACATAACGCATAAATGATTAATTATGTCGGGAAGGTTATTCACGTAAATTAAAAACAACAGTGGGCCCAGTATGCTTCCTTGTGGAACACCTAATAATAGCTTTTGAAAATTTGATTGAATATAAACTATCGTTTTTGTGGTTTTATTATAAGTTTCAATGACTGTGGCTTGCACCCTATCTTTCAGGTAAGATTCAATTAGTGTTTGGCCTACACCTCTAATACCGATGTTGTCCAATTGATTCATAAGTATGTCATATTGCACACAGTCGAACGCTTTCGACATATCAAGAAATAGAGCAGTACATCTCTTTTTTTTGTTCATGTTTGCCCATATGTCTTGAAAGAGTTTAAAAATTGCCAGTGATGTGGTTTTTTTCTTTTGGAATCCAAATTGATTAGTATTTAAAATATTAAAATTATCCAGAAATTGAGTTACTCTATTATGGATAACCTTCTCGAAAATTTTGGAAAAGCTTGGTAGTAGGGCTATAGGCCTATAATTGTTTATATCATGTTTAGTCCCTTTTTTGAACAATGGTTTAATTATGGCTATTTTTAGGTTATGTGGGAATACACCAGTTTCCAGCATAAGATTTATAATATGAACAAGAGCATCTACAGTATAAGTTATAGTAACTTTTACAACATTTACTGGTATGTTATCAAACCCACAACTTGATTTACTTTTTAGATTTTTTACGATATTTATTATTTCACATCTATCAACGGGAAAAAGAAAAATAGAATTAGGGTTTTTTTCTGTCATTAACTTGTGTTGTTTCTCTTTAGACGAATTATAGTTTTGTGTGATATATAAGTTGTTGAACGTATTTACTATGTCTATGGGTGAACTTATCATGTTATCATTGTGAATAATATATTCAATAGTAGGTTTTAATGAGTTTGTGGCTTGTGTTTGTTCCTTTATTAATGCCCATGTAGCTTTTGTTGTGTTATTACTATTAGTGATGTATTTTATATTCGACAGCTTTTTTGAATCCTTTATAACACGTTTCATAATTGTGGAATATTTTTTGTATATATTACCATTTTTATTATTTGATTTCTTAGTCTGTAGGTACAAAATCCTTTTGTTCTTACTTGATGTAACTATACCTTTAGTTTTCCATGTTTTTGGTTTTTTATGGCTTATTTTTATTTTCTTAATAGGAAAACACAAATTGAAAATTAAGGTAAACAATTCTATAAATATGTTGTAAGCTGAGTTTGCATTAGTTTCCTGGTAAACTTCATGAAATTTAATTTTGGATATATATTTTAAAAAGATTTCTTTATTTTCTTTTATATTCCTTCTAGTTACGAACCAAAATTCCTCTTTGAAACTTAAACTACAGGGTACTCTGATAAGTTGAGCAGTGTGATCGGAAATCCCTAGATCTAGAATCTCTGTTTTACATTTTTTGTGGTTAGTAATTATATTGTCGATACACGTAGCCGAATGTGCAGTTATCCTTGTGGGTTCGTTTAATAATAATTTTAAATTGAAATTTTTTAATGTACTTAAGAATTGTGTGCTTTTTGTGGATACAGAAAGGATATTTATGTTGAAATCACCCAAGATAAAACATTTTTTACCCATACTCCTTAAACGAATAGTTAATTTATGTAGAAGTATTTCGAGTTTATCCATAAATAATTTAAAGTTACCTTCTGGTGTTCTATAAATGCATAAAATATACCAGTTTGTGTCTGGAATAAAAATACCGCAACATTCAAAATGTAATTCTACTGATAATTCGGCTATCCAGTCTAGTTTATTAAAGCAAATGGAGTTTTTTACATAAATACAGATTCCACCTCTTCGTTTATTTTTTCTAGAAAAATAATTAGCTGCCTTGTACCCAGGCAATTGCAATACTTCCGCGTTTTTTTCTTTGAAAAAGGTTTCACTTACACAAAAAACATCAATATTCCTATCATGCAACAGAATTTCTATTTCACTTAATTTAGATCTCATACCTTGAACATTGAGATGTAGTATGTTAAACAAATTATTCAGTTCGAAAAAAACAAGCTTCTGTTTGAATGGAAACACTTAACTTATTTGACGTTAAACCTTGTTCTGTTTGTGTACTAGTTGAGATAAAGTTTACAATTTTTGTTTCCATCGAGTTTACTTTAGCCGTTTTATATTGTTGGTATTTATGTCTATAATACAGGTGTAGAATACTTCTTAATATGTATTTTGAGATAACATAGTTGTAAGATCTTAAAGAAACTACGTAGTCCAAACATACAAAAGTGCTATGCGAGAATTAAGAGCATATATAATGATATAACTCATTTAATTTGGATTCGCTTAAGAACCTATTCTGTTTAATATTACAAACTAGAACATTTGTGTGCGATAACTTATTTATATAGTAATATAGGACTGATTGAGTTTGCAAAGGATTTTTATCATTGTTTCCGCACATTATTAGTACATAATCGAATTTATCAAAGTCTTTACACATATCTAAACAAGAATCTAATAGCTTATCACTTGTAGCTCCGGGTTTGCTAATACACAACACAAAATATGAAGGTCCAGCAATATTTTGAAGTATATTCCTCAGATTTGAACTGTGATGATCCGTGAATATAATAATTCTTTTAAATTTTTCAGAAATCTTGTTTTGTGGTGGTGATGTTTCTTTTATGAAATGCGGTTCGATTAAACAACAATTTTTCTGACTTGAGGTACTTTTACTAGTTGCATGTATGTTTGTTTGCGCCTGGGATTCAAATGTAGAACAATTGTTTAAGAATTTTTGATTTTGATATTCTGATGCGTCTTCGCAATTTATATTTTCGTGGAGACTGTTTTTCAGGATTCTATTATCTTGAATAAGACTTTCAGGCGAAATAAACTCAGTTTGAAATAATTTCCTACGGGTTATAAGCGACTTATTTGAACTCGGAGTATTATTAGTACACACCATTTTTAATTTGTCGATTTTAGCTTGTTGGTTTGTGATAACTTTCTGTAGTGAAAAATTTTCAGAGTTTAAGCTATCAACCTCACATTGCGTTCTCTCTAGCTCCAATTTTATTTTCATCAACTCGGTCTTTAACTCGTCAACTTCGTTGTTTAACAGTGCTCTCGATAAATCTGGTAAGCTACGTCCCGAGGGTGAATCGTTTATTGCCGAGGATGTATTTACTGTGTCTTCGTAGCAACTGTTATTGCGAGAGGATTCATACTCATCGATCCTTCTCCGTCGTTGAGTAATATTTCTATCAAATGAATCCATGTTTATTGAGTATTCGTAGGTGAAGTTTGTTAGTTACTTAAAGAATTTAGTTAAGTGAGTTTATAATAAACGTATTGAGTGTTGATTGATACATTATTTGATTTACAAGAGACCTATCGTATCCTCTACAACTTTATTAAATAACATTGAACTGAACTTACTGCAGGCGCGTTAAAGTTAGCAATGGCGTTAATGGATGTATTGCAAGGTCCCGACAATTCAATAGTTGCTGGGAGTTGGTCGAACACTGGATAGTAGAAGCATGCGAAGTTGTCCTGTGCTGTGTACCGGTAGTAAGGCTCGAAGAGATCAATGTTACCGGTAACAAGTTGGTTGATTACATTGTTAGCTGCATCGGATAGACCTTCACGGGATCTGCTGAATTTCCAGCTGTAGACTGTGAAAAAGAAGGTGTCATTGGTGAATAATTTTTGTAACATGACGATATACTAAAAATATCTACATGAAATATAATATTAGTTATAGTGTTTACCTTGCTTGAAAGTGGCATTGAGATTCCTGCAGCTGTAGGCTAGAGCATAGCTACTATAGTCGGTGGCCAAAATGTAGACGTTGTTGAAAGGAACTGTAAAACAGATGATATATGAGACATTTAGAATGATAAAATTATTTATTGGACACATCGACCATACAATACAACACAATAGACGCCTAATGTTCAAAAACAGTATAAGATGGACTCTCATAAATTAAATCAGTTGTTAAATCTAATAGATTTACTGATAAAATTTAATTCTATTCTTATTCTTATTCTTTATTGTACACACAGATATACATTTATATTACAGTAGGAAAGTTTATGTACATCGGCGAGCTTAACTCAGAACTGAGTTTTCTAACAGCAAACCTTAGAGCGATAGAGAGATGTTCTATCTTTCTGGAACCTCGGAATTCTGCCTGTTTTTTATGTCAGCATCGTATTGTGCAATTAAACATGAATTTTGGTCAAATTTGTATTCACTAAGGTGGAAGTGTTTACGGAATACAGATCTGGTCATTACTGGCCAAACGTTAGTGGACGTGCATTTATATAAAATCTATTTGCTAGTATTCCTTTGAAATTTAAAATAAACTTGTTTATTTATTTATTTATAGTTAATTAATTTAGAATTGCTAGGAGTAATAACTTTACTGTAAGTGGTTGTAGGACTTGTGGGTAGTTTTATTTACACTTACCCCCATTTACGTTAATACTGATGACTCCTCTGCCACCGGTTGCCACACTGCCTTGTGTAGTCGTGTTCAGTAGAGCCTCGTTGATCACACTTGTTTGAACGACGTTAAGCGTGTTACTTCCAGCCAGGGTATATTGAGTGGACGTACATTCGCCATTTTGGAGCGTTGATGGGAATCGAGCCACTTCGTGCCAGGTTCCTTCGAACTGGAAATGGGTTTATTAGTGATTATGAATGGACATATAATATATAAGTCTATCTTACTGTGAACAATGCGACGTTATCAGAAGTGTTGATTCATAGCATTAACCTTTAAAGCCGGTTAAATAAGATACAATAGAAAATTTATTATTTTGACTTCCGGAAGTCTTTAGGGCATTTTATGGATTAACCTGAACATCATACTAAGCAGATCATGATGACTGATTTTCCCTAGTTGCTTTAGTGAATTTAGAAATGGCCGGTGTATGTGTTATTAATGTTAGATCTTTAACTTGGTGGGTACTTTATTACATTATTTAAACGTATTTAAGCATGTGGAACGAAATCTAAAGATATAAAATTGTTGGTAGAAAAATTCGCTCGCGAGCTGGATTTGAAACTGGTTCAGCACGTGCACCAGTGATTTAGCCGCTATGCTAACGCGAACTCTGTTTGGAGTCTAGATAACTGTTTGCAAGGAAGAAAGTATAGTAAAGAACTCCTAAAAAGTTCATCGATTCTCGTGCAACAGATTTAAACCACAGAGGCATTAATAAACTGCCCTTGAGACTGCCCTGAATCCATTTTATTTTTTATAATACGCAAGGGTACGTGAATTGTTTTGACAAATATTTTATTAATTAAAGCTTTTTTGTGTAAAAAATATTTGAATTCCTAACAAAACAGTAATTTCATAGGTGACGATTTGATGTAAGGGTAGTATGCCACTGGTCAAATTTATTTGTCCAATCGAATTTCTTTGATTATCAGTGCTAAAATACATAAAACATTTAATGAATTTATCAAATATCTTTGAGCAGAGTCACATCGGACAAAGAAATTTCACGAGTGGCATACCACCCCAATCGTTATGTAGGATGAGTTAACACATAAGGTGAAATATATCAACAATCGATAGAACAAAAATGTATTATGTTGCTGGTAAGAAAAAAGGTGAAATACTGACTTGGTTGGCATTGAAGTTGGTGACGGCTTGCACATCGGCGTCAGAAACACATTGACCATTTAATACGACGTCTCCGCCATTGTTGTCAGGGTAATAGAAGCAGGCTTCCTCCGTGTGTCTTCTCGGTACATAGTACTGTGCGTCCAGCACTGGCACAGACTGTATAACGTTGTTGATGGCGGTTAAACCGGCTGGTGGTAGGAACGTATCTCTTCCCAACTTCCAACTGTACACTGTAAACAAGAAAATATGTGTTGTAATCGCCGCCGAGAACCCGCTTCTGGTACCTAGATACGCAGTCGATTTAGCTTAATACGCAGATTCGGCACCGTTTACCCAAACTACTTATAATAATATTTTTTAAATACATCTCTAGAGACTAGTGCTGCACCCACATCTACTTGTACGGATAGTAATATTATCATGTAAAGGAAAGTCAAGTTTATTGGTCTTTCCGATCTTCGTTCATTTTTAAAAAGTGTTGAGGAGTGTTGTGTTGTGTTTGTACCTACATATATGATGACAGAATAATGTTGGCAAAATTTAACGTACCTGCTCTGTAGAATTCATCGATATTTCGGCAAGAATAAACGAATGAATACGTAGAATAATCCGTGGCCAGGACCCAATATTTTGTTGAAACTGAAACGGAAAATAATTTGTTGGAATTTTTTCTTCATAAGATTTAAACTGTAGAAAAAACTGACGAAAAAGTTATCTTTAAAATAAAAGTAAGAAATAGAAAAGGGTATTAGAAACCTACTATCACCGCTACTGAGATTGAAGGTAACATTTAATTTTGCAGATGCATCGTTAGTGTAGGAAACAGCAGTTCCGGTCGTAGTTTGCAGAACTTGATTCACTACTTGAGTATTCTGCACGCTTATTGAGTTATCGGCGTTCACAGTGTACCTAGCTGTGTTGCAAGTACCACTTTGGAAGACCGTCGGGTAAGATTCTATGTCATACCATGTGCCAGCGTACTGAAAAACGAGGTAAAAAAATTGGCGAAATAAGCAAAGAAAGGCAATATACAACGATTAATCTAGTACATATTTCGTTTACTTAAAATAGCAAAAAAAAACTATTACAATAACATACCAAATTAGCATTGAAATTGGGCAAAGCTAGGATGCTTTCATCGCACTGTCCAGGGAAAACAACATTGGTAGCGCTGTTAGGTTCCGGGAAGTAGAAACAACCAGCATCAGTGCGGTTTACTGGCGTGTAGTAACGGGCGTCTAGGACGTTGACGCTGTTGACGATCTGATTGATTGCGGTCGTTGAACTCGCTAACAGGGTGTTGGCTCTGCTCATCTTCCAGCTCCAAACTAAAATGTTATTCATAAGTGTTAGATACAATAATAGATTCTTTTAACACTATTTTAATATGCACGAAAGATGACATACCTCTTCTCTGCTCGCTGTTTAAGTTAACACAAGTGTAAATAAGCGCGTAATTATCATAGTCGGTGTCCAAGATCCAGTAGTCTACGGGACCTGCACCTGAAATGATAACTACCGTCATTAGAATCAAAAATCGAATACCTACAACAAGTGTTTTAAGAGCTCAACTTGACCAATTTTATTTTAAGATGCAAACATTGCTGAAGTAGAGCTCATTGTGAAAGAGCTCGTCCTGGGAAGTACTACCACCGCTGCACCGTACCTATTTCTGCCATCAAACAATAATGCGCGACGAGACTATTATATAGAAGCTTCGCTTCAAAAAACAGGCATGAATTTGGAAACCTTTAGTAATTTATTAACATAACATCACGCCTGTATTTCCCCGAAGGGGTAGGCAGAGGTGTAATAAATAGTACACCCACATTTAATAATTTATTAATTATATTGTTATCATATTATTTATTTATTTATTTAGCAATTATTGTACTTAACAAAATAAAAACGGCTTGCCTTGGGGGACCCCCACCACAAACGAAGCTTCTACGCCACAGAATACATTATAATGTTGTTGTACGCATTTGCAATTGCGGATAGGACGTGCGCGCGCAGAGCTTGTGTGTGTGTTCGAGACAGTGTAGTGTAGCCACACGCTAATGGAGGGTAAGTTCACGGTAATGTTTTTTCTCGGTTTATTCCCCAGCGGCCGTGGGCGTAACGACGCTACAGAAGCTTTGTTTAAAAAAAGGAAATGAAATACTTACTGTTGGGGAATGTGACGACCAGTTTGCCACTTCCATCACTGGAGGCAATGGCTGAGCCCGTGATGCTGCTTAGTGCTTGATCTACAACTTTAGTGTTGAGTACAGTCACTGAACCGTCACCAGCTCCCGAATATGTAGCAGCATTGCAAGTTCCTTCTTGAAAATCGGAGTAGTAGGATTCAATTAATCGCCAGGTTCCCAAGTACTGAAGTAAAACAGAAAACATACAATGTAATTATCCATAAAGATGATTAGTACTTTAAAAATTTCAAGAGTTTTGATAGGCATAGTATGTAATGTATGCTCTTTTGAAATTTTGTGAATTTGGTTGCAAGGTGACAAAACGTAGATCCTATGGAGAAGAGCCTGCAAGACACTCCATGGATACTCAAGAAAATAGTATCGTCAAATAAGTCTACGAGTACATACCCGACCAGAGTTGAAGTTTTGTATGACGGGAATGTTTGGATCGCATTGACCTGGGAAGACGACGGGTTCGGTGGGACCCAATTCAGGCAAGTGGAAGCAAGCGCTATCTGTCTGCTGGATATTCTCGTAGTACTCGTTGCCCAGTACATTAACGTTGGCAATGACATTGTTGATGGCCGTGTTAGCAGCAGTCGATAATTGTTTATTTCTGCTCAGCTTCCAACTCCAGACTATAACAGGAATTTTTTGATATACAGTCGAAATGAATTCTAATACAATCTAAAGATTTTAGCTTCAACAAAATCTAGTCTACTTTTATTTAAAACGACATTTTGTATGAGATTGCGTGAAAATATCGTAGTGTTTGGATTGGCCTGCTTCGAACAAAAACAGACGAAATTTATAAATTTTTATGTTGATCAATTATTATTATTTTAGGCAGTAAGTAAAATGTATGGTTAGAAACATTTTGCAGAATTTAAAAGTAAATAATTGAGGTTATATCTTACCTCCTCTGAAATCACTGTTGATATTGATGCAACTGTAAGCCAATGCGTAGTCGACGTAGTCCGTGCTCAAAACCCAGTAGGGTATTTGAATAACTGTGAAATTTAGAATGTGGTCAAATTCCAAATTAGTATTTTCAAAACACTCAAAAGGGTAATTATATAGAAATTAAAACTTACACCCTTCGTCAGAATTAATGTTGATAGTCAATCTTCCACTTCCATCATTGGTGGCAAATAGAACGTGCCCGGTCGTCGTTGATAGAGCCTGGTCGAGTACATTGAACGAATCTAGGTGGATGCTGTTTGTTCCATTCACTCTGAATTGATGACTGATGCACTGTCCAGGTTGTTCAATTTTAGGATATGCTGCAATCTCGTGCCACGTACCTTCGAACTGGAAAAGAGTATACATCCGCTAAGCAAAATGTACATACTTGAAAATATTGTTCCATAATGTTTTTGGAAAAAGTTCCTTATGGAGGCTTGCGGTAGGTGTGATTGGGGAGGAAATGTAGCATCACGTCACGTCAAAATTTGTGTTATACCCATAGAGTATATTGAATATACGGACATACAGTTGTCAGCTGACCTCACCTTTAAGTGCCATCTGGTGGGTAGCGTGATAGTTACAGCTAACTATTAAATTAAACATACAAAATGACTTGTTTTACTGGGATCGAACCTGGGCTCTATGGCATCGCAGTCCTACGCACGATGTTTCCTGCCATTTAGGCTTGTATTATAGTTGCTGAATTTTGTATTATAATGAACCGTGAAAAAAATATGAATTTTAAGGATAGCTTCGTTTTTGACGGGGTCCCCTGACTACACACGTTTTGTTTTTTGCTTCAGCTTACCTGACCCATGTTGAAGTTTTGTACAGTCTGAATGTTTGTATCACATTGCCCTGGGAACATTACAGGCTTGTCGAGCACTGGCTCTGGGTAGTAGAAGCAACCTTCAATGCTATGATTACGATTAATAAAGTATCTTTGATCCAGTATATTATAATTGTTCATAACATTGGTGATGGCCGTTGTTGCAGCTGGTGTTAATGCCTTTGTTCTGCTGAGTTTCCAACTGGCGACTGAAAATAAGTATATTGATGTTATAAAAACGACTATAGTAAAAAAAAACTTGGATCATATTTATATAGTGAAGAACTTACCGGACATGTACTCGTCATCGATGTTCGCACAAGAATACACAAAAGCATACGAATCGTAGTCAGTAGCTAGGACCCAGTAATTTGTGGTTACTGTAACATTACAAACAGAATAGTTCAAAATCTGAATATTAAAAGTAAAGCCACGACCACACTCTTTTAAAAATTCAGTTTCTAATGCTCACCCTCGAAACCCAAAACATTGAAGGTAACATTTAATTTCGCACTGCCGTCAGTAAATGCTACAGTAGCGAATCCATCGATTGTGCCCAGTGTCTGTTCAACAACGTGGGTGTTGAAAACAGTGACAGTAGTGCTGTTGAATGGCTCGTAGTACGCGTTCGGACAAGTACCATCTTGGAAGGGTACGGGATATGATTCAATGTCGTGCCATAAGCCCAGATACTGAAACAAATATTGGGTACAATTTAGCTAACATTATACTTATTTCTGATTAAATAGGTGGCAAAGAAAAAAAAGGCCACGAGATCCGTGGGTAATATCATTCTAATCTAAGTTCAGTAATAATTCTTCTTTGTATTTTTTCATACTGACAAGTAACTTATAAGTAATCTGTGATACTGATTCTACAATGCGTGGAAGAGTACATGCATGCTTTGTTGTTTTGTATTTAAACTTACCCTTCCGACATCAAAGTTGTTGACCACAGGAATACTCTCGTCACATTGACCACGGAACCTGACGGTGGTGTTTCTGTCAGCCACAGGATAATAGAAACAATCAGCTTCAGTGTGGTCAACGGAGTAGTAGTAAGGTTGGTGCAAGACATCGATCCTGTTTATGATTTGATTGATGCTGCTGTTTGCGGCTTCGCTTAGGGTACTATCACGACTGAATTTCCAGCTAATAACTAAAGAAATATGTTTTATGATGAAGGCAGTTTGGTACATGGATTTTCTATTCTTAAATTCAAAACAGTATTATTATACATATTTGTAAATATAGTAAAGTTAGGATTAATATTATAATGTGTCGAGTATGTTATGCTTAGGTTAGGTACTTATATATATTTTAAAGATAAGGATTTTACCAGCTCTCCGATTGTTGGTCATGTTAAGACAACTGTATACAAGTGCATACGAATCATAATCTGTGTCGAGTACGTAGTAGTCATAGAATTGGTATTCTGTAAAAAACAATAGAAGTAGTTTATTTTCTGGTTCTTCAGGAGTGAATTCACATTGAAATTAAAAACTAACCAACGTCACGTTTATTGTTTTCAGTAATTGATTCAATAAGCATAGATAAACAAAGAAAATTGTACGGATAATATTCAACTTACGACTGGGGAAAGCGAATAGGAGTTTTCCACTTCCATCGTTGCTGGTGATAGTAGCAGATCCATAAATAGATTCTAGACTTTGATTCACAACCTGTGAGTTGGTGACGCCGAGAGTGTTGCTGTTTTCCACGTTGTATCGAGCTACATTACATGTGCCAGTTTGGGATCGGGCTGCGTAACTCTCAATAAGACGCCAACGTCCAGCATACTGCAAAAGGATTTTGTAAGGAACTTTAAAATAATAATCCAACTTATGTACTTTACCCAAAATCATATGCAAATAAATAAAGAAAGAAATTGTCATAGAAATGTATGATGTAAAAAATAATGTAAGTAATATGAGTATTTTATTAAAACATATTACATATTATCACGCCTGTTTCCCATTGGGTTAGGCAGGTAGGGTAGGTAGTAAAACATATTATTGAATATTTTAAAAAGGTATTTAAAATTGTGGGAAGAAAAATTCACCTAAAACGATAAGTTTGGAGCAAAATTTTTCTTTCCTCAATTTATATTTATAACTTTAAATTTCCACCCCGCTTGGATTAATGCGTTAAAATATTAGAATAATGAGAGTATTGATTTTGAACCCCATCCGATGTGTTACAATTAAATGCCAGGCAAAGCTTGTTGTAACCACTTTGTTTTGTATATTTTTTTATTTCTTTTTTCAATCTTACCCTTGCAATGTCAAAATTGGGTATTCCTGTAATGGTATAGTCGCATTGTCCAGGCAGATGGATTGGATCACCGGGTGCAAGGTCAGGTAAGTAGAAGCAGGCTTGATCTGATCGGTCAATGAGCTCGAAGTACACATTGTCCAGTACATTGATGTTGTTTATGGCATTGTTTATAGCTGTGCTGGATGCCGTGTACAGATGTTGTGTTCTGCTAAGCTTCCAACTCCAAACTGAAATGAAAATTGTAAATTTATACAATCAATTATGAATAGAATAGAATAGAATGTATTTATTTGCAAGGAATAGGTACATTTTAGTTGGTACGTTCATTCATAGTCCGCTTATTCCGCTATATGCTTTATATCATAGCATGCAAATGTTTATAATTATATTTTTTCTGAATTTATATAATATTATTGCAATTATTTATTTACACTTGTTTATTTTTAGTCAAACTTTGATAAGAAATATTCGTTTAATGAATAAAAACTGTAATGGAGCAGACACGCGTGCAAAAATCTTTTAAATTTAGTAAGAGGCAATGGTTTAATGTATCGGGTAACTTATTATATATTTTTATACTCATCGAATAGCTGCTCTTTTTATATAGTTCCGTTTTTGGCAAGTGGTCGTAAACGAGGCAATCTCTATTCCTCGTGTTCCTCGGAAATATATCCTTTGCCTTTTTGAACAAATTTGTGTGTTGTTTAACAAAACAGGATACTTCATAAATATAAAGGCAAGGTAATGGAAGTATCCTTAAAGATTTAAAAATCGGTTTGCATGGCCCAAGGGGGCCGATTCCGCTAATTGCGCGAATGCACTTTTTCTGAACAATAAAGGCTCTGTTAAAATTAGTGCTACGACCCCATAGTATAATCCCGTATCGCAAAACGAAACTTACGTAGCCGTGGTATGCCATTAGAGCCGTTTCCTGTGTTGCCGTTTTCTTCAAGCGTTTTAAAACGAAAACGAATTTGTTTACCTTTTTGCACACTTTGTCAATTTGATTTTTCCAGCTTAGTTTTCTATCCACTATTACACCTAAAAATGTTACCTGTTCCGGTCTGTCCAAATTGTATCCATTATAAGTTATGTTTATGTCACTTCCATAATTAAAATTCATAAAATTATGGTGTATACTTAGCACGTGCTAAGCTACTGATTGAATGTAACTATTGATTTCAATATTGATAACTACTGTTTAGTACCTACGAATATTGTAACTCCATGCGCCTCTAGATTTGAATTGAAAATGATTGTTTTCGGCTACCTTCGTAAGCGACCGAATATTATATATCCAATCGACCTAACCAGTCAGTGCATACATATATCATTAATCTGTGGTCAGTACCGATGATGCTTAATCTGTGCGATGATGCATGTTCTGATGTTGTCTGATAAATGACGTTGTCGATCACTATTTATTCCAAACAAAGGTGGTTTTTAAAATTAAAAATAGAAATGAAGTAGCAACTAACCTCCTCGGTAATCGTTATTAATGTTGACACAGCTGTAAGCTAGTGCGTAGTTGTAGTAGTCCGTACTCAGAACCCAATAAGGGATTTGAATATCACCGTTGGGACCTGGGATGGTAATAATCAACCTTCCACTACCATCAGTAGAGCTAAATCTGACGTTGCCACTAGTTTCATTAAGAGTTGTGTCGGATACGCTCGAAGACAGCAAGTCGAGGGTGTTGACACCATTAGTTGTAAATACGTGTTTGATGCACTGTCCAGATTGTTCAGCCTTAGGATATGCTTGGATTTCATACCAAGTGTCTTGGAACTGTGAACAATAATAATGAATTTTGTTTAGCAACCAGTGTTTTTTACACCAGAAAAGATTACTCATAAAAATTGTCTGCGTGTTTCAATTCATCTTACCCGTTCCATGTCGAAGTTAGGTACAGCTGCAATACTATTATCACACTGGCCAGGGAACACAACTGGTACACCAGCCTCAGGATCAGGGAAGTAGAAACAGCCTTCGGGGGTTTGATTACGGGGTAAGTAATATCTTTGGTCCAAAACAGGAATGGTATTCATCACATTGGTAATAGCTGCTGCAGCTACAGGTGTCAACGCTTTCGTTCTACTTAGTTTCCAGCTCGTAACTATGGGATTATAATATGCCTGATAAATCACTATTTTTTTACCAAAAATAAATATGAATAACGTATTTGAATTCAATATGACGTACCTCGCACATACTCATCGTCAATTGGTGTGCAAGAGTATACTAAAGAGTATGAATTGTAGTCAGTGGCTAGTACCCAGTAGTTGGTCGAAACTGAAAAAAGAAACTCTTTAGATTTATAATAAAAAAAAACATTAAAAGCGTTGCCAAGCGTGGCGATTATGGCATATCCCCCCCTAAATTGGGGGAGGCCTATTTCCAGTAGTGGACGTCTTTCGGCTGTAATGATGATATTTTCTATTCCTATTCTTTAATTCAAATCTAAATTCAGATTTAGATCCTTACCACTAACTCCTCCGACATTGAAGGTCACGTTGAGCTTCGCACTTCCATCTGTACTTTCTACCAGTGACGCACTGCCTCTTATAGAAAAGAGAGTCTGATCGATGACTTGAGTATTATACACATCAACGTCGTTGCCGGGACTGTAGTAGGCATTATTACATGTACCGGATTGGAAGTTTTCTGGATATGACTCAATATCGTGCCATAAGCCCAAGTACTGTAAAAAGTAGATTAATTCATGTCTATGTCGACATTTTAAGTAAATTAAAAACGGAATTTAATCTTTTAATATGTGTACTTACCCTTCCAGCGTCGAAGTTACTAACAACGGGAATGCTTTCGTTACATGTGCCACGGAATCTGACGTTAGAAGTAGGGTCCGGTTGAGGATAGTAGAAACAACCAACTTCAGTGCGGTTCACGGTGTAGTAGAAACGGTTGTTCAATACCTCAATGTTGTTAATAATTTGATTCATGTTGTTGTTTGCTGCTTGGCTTAGAGTGTTTTGACGGCTCATTTTCCAGCTGTAAACTAGTTTAAAATCAAATAATTTAAATCAGTAAATTAAGTTTTTACAAAATTAACCTAAAATACAACCAAAACTCTCATGATGAGTAAAGCTAAAATATTGAATGTGATTTTAATTTCTCAAAAAAGCATAATATGCTTGACAGCTAATGTAAAAGAAAGTGTAATCGTGTTTTTTTTTATAACCTATTTTATGACTGGAAATTTGTAAATAAATAATTAACAAAACATAGGTAATAATATCGGATCAAACCCGGTGTTGGTAGCTTACTAAATTATACTTTGATGATGAGTAATACTGCGAATGAATATTTACCTCTTCTCTCATTGTTGTTCACGTTAACACAACCGTATCCAAGTGCATATGAATCATAATCAGTATCAAGAATGGTATATTCGAAGGATTCGTCTCCTGGAAAAAAGTTACTCATCAGAATTCAATGGCTTGAGCTTAAGTGAGGAACTGGTCTGAATTGTTTTTGGTTATCAAAATAAAGAGATACAAGTAGAGATTGGAGAATTAACTACGATTAAAATACAATCAGTATTACTGATTTGCATAATAAACTTACTGCTGGGGAAATAGAAAAGGAGCTTTCCGGTTCCATCTTGAGTCATAACACTCGCAGTTCCAGAAATAGTTGCCAGTTCTTGTGCCACAACCTGTGAGTTGATGACGTTGAGAATGTTACCGGCTGCCTGGGTGTATTGAGCTACATTGCACGTCCCCACTTGGAAGTCGGATGCATAGCTCTCGACCAAACGCCAAGTTCCAGCGTACTGTAAATTGATTCATTGTTTAGTTTTCAATCAGGAAAACGCTTTATTTAAAGGCGCTTGGCTATTATTGGATGAAGTAATATTTCTGTTCTGTTCACATTGTTAATATTCTATTCGTTAAAATACTTCTTACCCTTGCAAGGTTGAAGTTGGCTACACCGGTGATACTAGTGTCACACTGTCCAGGTATAATGATTGGATCACCGGAAGAAAGGTTTGGCAAATAAAAGCAAGCTCTATCTGACTGGTCAATGCTTTCGTAGTACACGTTGTCCAATACAACATTGGATGCAATAACGCTGTTAATAGTTGTGTTAGCTGCAGCAGACAGCTGTTTTGATCTGCTGAGTTTCCAACTCCAAACTGGGGCAGAGAAAATTAAATGTGTTATTTTGTGACTGATAAATTGTTACTTACTATTTATTTATTATATTCTTTATTGTACATTACACCAAACGAAAACAAAGACAAGGGTATTAAATAGTAAAATATGGTTACCTCCTCTAAAATCTTGATTGATGTTGCTGCAAGCGTATGCCAACGCGTAATTAGTGTAATCCGTGCTCAGGACCCAGAATGGTATATTTATCGCTGAAATTATAATGAAAGTATAATTAATTATAATATGTAGCCATTGTATCAGGATCATTATTGCAGGACTTTTCTGTAACAGTTTTTTGGATTTACATGCCCACATTTTGAGTCACTACTAGCTCCCTTCACATATCACGGGAGTGATAAAATGCAATGTTTTATTCATGAACATTATAATATAGCCATTTGTTTATTTGTAATTTTGTAGTTATTTGAGCTTTGATTTATGAACAGACGAGAAAAAACCTAGCTCTGTGGTCTCTAGTGCTTGGAGGAGAAATCCAAACTTTAAAACCCGGAAGCATTAGGTGAGTTTTCTCCGTGCACTTACAAATGTGCATGACGTTAATTGAATGAAATATGAACATACGTGAGCCATCAGTATCGCTTATGGTAATAGTGAGTCTTCCGCTGTTATCGTTATTATTGGTGGGTCTTAAAACTCCGTTGTTTGTACTGAGGAATTGGTCATCGACTGAAGAAGACACCAGGCTGAGTTGTGAGGCACTGACAAATGTGTATTGGTGGTTGATGCAGTGCCCGGTCTGCTGTGCTTTCGGGTATGCTTCGATTTCGTGCCAGGTGCCTACGAACTGGAATAAAATAATATAAGGTTCATTCAGTTTCATGTACAACACCTACTTCTGCACCTACTTCATCCAATAAGAAAACAAAGTGAATATTACGATTACGGTTTTTGTAACAGTTTGGATCTTCTGAAGGTAAAGCAAGGTATTTCTTGTTATTGTATGGTTTTCGATGGATCCTTATTGCTAATAAGCATTTGTGAGAGTCTTACCCGTGCAACGTCGAAGTTTTGAACTACGGCGACGTTCTCATCACATTGTCCAGGGAACACAACGGGAACGCCAGGTTGGGCCTCGGGGATGTAGAAACATGCTTCAACTGATTGGAGCATGGGCTCGAAATAGCGCTGATCAAGTACTAATACGGTAGCCATCACGTTGTTAATTGCGGTTGCTGCAGCCGCTGTCAGCTGCTTTGTTCTGCTTAGTTTCCAACTGCCCACTGCAGAAATTCAGATAAATCGTAATCATAATCATAACTAAATTCTTGACCAAGTTTTTGCTAAGACTTTTACTTTTGAAATATTTTAGTACCTTGTATTTCATCGGAATTCAGGTTGAAACATGTGTATACAAGGGCGTAATTATCGTAGTCAGTGTCCAATACCCAGTAATCAGTCTCAGTAGTTTCTGAAAAAAAGAATACAATACAAAAATGTAGGTATTTTCTTTCGATGACACCTTGAAAAGAAAATTCTTAAAATATGAAACTTACGATCTGTTCCAGCTATGGGGAAAGAAACAACAAGTTCAGCTGATCCGTCAGTAGACACAGGGACTGCCACTCCGTTGATAGTGAATAACCTCTGATTGATGACTTGAGTGTTAAGCACATCGACCCTGCCGCCGACTAAGTCATAGTACGCATTGCTGCATGTGCTTCCACCTTGGAATGGTGCCGGATACAGTTCAGTGTTGTGCCATAAGCCCATATACTGGAAACATAAATTTTGTACTATTTTAAACACCGTGTGTATTCCGCCCACAGAAGAGTTGGTTCCTTTTCTCTGTGATTCCGCCAACCCGCAGCACGCCAGAATGAGAGACTAAGGCTTGAACCCTTCTTAATTTGAGAAAAGAAACGTTCGAGTAGGACTTATGAGACAATAATGCGAGTTATCTATACATATATAAATACTTGTTCTGATTGTCTGACTGACTGATTCATTAATGCAGCGCCTAAGCCGCTGGGGCTAGAAACATGGAATTTTGACAGTAGATACCTTTTATAACGTAGGTAGGATTTTTTAAACTCTAGCCCTAAGGGGTAAAATAGGGGTTGAAAGTTTGGATAAAAATCCATCAGTTTTGAAGTCAAATGTACAAAAAACGGTATTTGGCTTTTTGGTTTAAAATAAAATAATATTGAAATTATATAGTGGAAAGAACTTACTCTGGCAGCGTCAAAATTGCGCATAGCCTGGATGTTAACTGATTCACACTGTCCTCTAAATCTAACTGGCTCATTAGCCACTGGTTCAGGGAAGTAGAAGCAGCCTGCATCGGTTTGATTGGTCAGTGCATAATACATGTAGTTCAGATCTATGTAAGAGTTTACTGCTTGATCGACCATTGCTTGGGAGTTGGATGGCAATTGACGTGTTCGGCTGAGAATCCAACTGAAAACTAAAGAAAATCCAAGATATAATTTCCGTTATCCGTAAATTTATTTTATCACAATGTTTGAAAATAAAGTTTTTATCAAAGTTTGAAAATCTACCTTGTTTTTGGGTAGCAGAGATATTCACACAAGTATAGGAAATTGCGTAGCTGTCATAGTCACTGGCAAGAATCCACAGCTCCTGCGCTTGCGGACCTAAAAAAGTTGAAAAGTAACATGTTTTAGTACTCATATAGTTTCTTCAATTATATACAAATATAATTTACATACCTAGGTAATACATTTTTCCATGAAAAAATTACAAATTGGACCGTATACTACGTTGAATGTGTTATTTTAACAAAGGATGGGCAGCTGTGCCCGAGGTAGGCTAAATCTGAATCACACCTGTTACTTGGTCGCAGTACCCTTCCCTGATTAGTGAGCATTTAAAACAACAAAACAAAAAGCTGGGCTACTAGTACCTATACAATTTTTAACATTATGTGGGGGGGGGGGGTGCGTATGTAACTAGTGTGTGTAATTAGAAAACTAACACTTAGTAAAGAATGTCATGTTCGATATTAGTTGTATTTTCAGTAGGTATCTAGTGGACTTATTTTGTCTAGAAGATAATACTCGATAAGGATATAATTATGTACTCTAGAATTATATTGAGAGAGATTAATAATTTAATTATTTATTTAAACACGTAAAAAATCATTGATAATAATATGTGGAGTACCTATAGTGCAAAGAAGAAATGCTGCACCGGTACAGTTATGTCGAAAATACTTTCATCAATGAAAAAAAATACTATTAGGTTTTACTCCTTTTATTTTAAGACGGAAAAAAATAGTAAGAAAACGATAGTAATAATTATAATAGTACAACATTTTCTGCTCCGTTACGATCATCATCATCATCATCATTTCAGCCGAAAGACGTCCACTGTTGGACATAGGCCTCCCCCAAGCATCGCCACATCGACCGGTCCTGTGCCTTCCGCATCCAGCGGATTCCCGCGACCTTCACCAGGTCGTCGGTCCACCTTGTGGGGGGCCTACCCACGCTGCGCCTTCCAGTACGCGGTCGCCACTCTAGAACTTTACTGCCCCATCGGCCATCCGTTCTGCGAGCAATGTGCCCCGCCCACTGCCACTTAAGTTTGGCAATTCTTCGGGCTATGTCGGTTACTTTCGTTCTCCTGCGAATCTCCTCATTTCTGATTCGATCACGCAGGGACACTCCGAGCATAGCCTTCTCCATTGCCCTTTGAGTGACTTTGAGCCTTCTTATCAGGCCCATTGTGAGCGACCACGTTTCAGTACCGTAAGTAATTAGTGGCAACACACACTGGTCAAAGACTTTCGTCTTGAGACACTGCGGTATTTTGGACGAGAAGATATTGCGTAGCTTCCCGAACGCTGCCCAACCGAGTCGGATTCGACGATTGACCTCTTTCTCGAAGTTGGACTTACCTAGCTGGACAGTTTGTCCTAGGTATACATAATCGTCAACAACTTCGAGTGTAGATTCTCCGATGCTTACGGGAATGGGTGCTATATGGGAATTCGACATAACCTTTGTCTTGTCCATATTCATTTTAAGACCCACTCTATCAGAAGCTCTATTGAGGTCATCGAGCATTGTACCGAGGTCCTCCATGGTCTCAGCCATGACTACTATGTCGTCGGCAAACCGAAGGCGAGTGATGTACTCGCCGTTTATGTTAATGCCTAGCCCATTCCAGTCCAGAACCTTGAAGACATCCTCCAATGCAGCAGTGAACAGTTTCGGAGAGATCACATCTCCCTGTCTCACACCTCGCTGCAGAAGGATAGGTTTCGAGGCTTGGTCCTGTAATCGGACTGACATAGTGGCGTTTTCATACAAAGACTTTAACACTTCGATGTACCGATAGTCAATCTGGCACCGTTGAAGAGACTGTAGTACCGCCTGAAGTCTCGATCGAATCGAAGGCTTTCTCGTAGTCCACAAACGCTAAACAAAGAGGCAAGTTATACTCTTCGGTCTTCTGTATAACCTGCCGCAGCGTATGTATGTGGTCTACGGTGCTAAAGCCTTTTCGGAAACCGGCTTGTTCGGGAGGCTGGAAGTCGTCAAACCTGCGCGAAAGACGGTTCGTAATGACTCTCGAAAACAGCTTGTAGACATGGCTCAGAAGTGAGATGGGCCTATAATTCTTCAGTAGAGCATTATCGCCCTTTTTGAAGAAGAGAACCACCACACCTCTGCTCCATGCCTGTGGCGTTCTTCCCTCGAGAATGACGGAATCAAACAGCTTCTGAAGGGCCTTAAGGATCGGTTTTCCACCCGCCTTCAGGAGTTCGGCCGTAATTCCGTCATCACCCGGTGCCTTGTTGTTTTTGAGCTGTTTGAGAGCCATCCTAATCTCGTACAGGCTGACGTCCGGGATATCTTCGGTATAGTGTCGGGTCAATCGAGCTCTTGGGTCGTGAGCCCGATTTACAGCGGGTGTCCGGGTGGACGTGTATAACTGTCCATAGAACTTCTCGACCTCCTTCAATAGCTCTGGCTTGGAGGATACGACTCTGCCATCGTCGGTTCTCAGTTTTGCAAGCTGGCTCTGCCCAATAGACAGGTCTCTTGCGAAGACTTTGGAGCCCTTGTTCTTCTCTATCGCGTCTTTAATACGTTCCGTATTAAATTGGCGTAGGTCACTTTTCAAGGACTTTGAGATCTGTCTATTGAGCTGCCGGTACTTAGTCGCATCATCTGAGGACTGCAGAATCATCTCGCGTCTTTCCGCCATAAGCTCGAGAGTGTGGTCAGAGAGCTTTTTGTTTCTATTTGTACGACGGGTCCTAAAGATCCTAGACCCGACCGTATGGACAGTTTCCACAAACTCATCGTTGTAATCGTCCACTGAGCTCCCTAGGCATTCGAAACAATTCTGAAGTTCGAGCTGAAAGCTCTCGGGGTTTTGGATTAGGATCGGTACTGGACGGAGCGTAGACTTCATCAGTCGAGATCTTTCCAGCTTGATGTTCAGATTCAATGTGCCTCATACCAAACGGTGATCGCTTCCGGTTTTGACCGCGTTGATCACAGAGACATCATTGAATATTTGCTTCTTCGTCGACATAATGAAGTCAATCTCATTTTTTGTTACACCATCAGGGCCCAACCAGGTCCACTTCCTATGCTCACGCTTTCTGAAGAAAGAGTTCATCATATAGAGTCCCTCCTTTTCCATAAAGCCGGCCAGTAGATGATCCCGGTGGTTCCGATATCCATATCCAAATTGCCCCACTCGCAGCTCATCATCGTAGCGATTGCCCAGTTTCGCGTTGAAGTCTCCCATGACAACAGTGAAGTGAGTTTTAGAGCCATGCATGGCTCTCGAGATATCCTCATACATGGTCTCCACCTCATCGTCGGGGTGATTCGAGGTCGGTGCGTATACCTGTATAACCTTCAACGAATACCTTTCGGTTATTCTGAGTATAAGGTACGCCACCCTGGTCGAAACACTCTCGATCTTCACTATGTTGTTCACAAGAGACTTGTGGACGATAAACCCGACACCGCCCTGGGAAAGTTGATCGCCCTCCCGGAAATAGAGCAAGTTACCGGATTTGAGGATTATCGTGTCCTCCCCCTCTCTTCGGACTTCAGATAACCCTACGATATCCCATCGTAACTTGCTCAATTCTTCCTCGAGTTCGACAAGCTTCTCGTCGGTCCGCAGTGTACGTGTGTTGTATGCTACCAGGTCCAGTCTTTTTTTGCTATGGTAGCCGGATCTCTGCCGGGGATTCTTAGCACCCCCTGCCCCGCCGTTACCTAGGCCGCTACCGTAACCAGGGCTAGCGGGGCCGCCGAGGACTAGGGGCCGATTTTTAATTGTACTTTGCATGAGGGGATATGCCATAATCGCCACGCTTGGCAGGCGGGTTGGCGATCGCAGTTGGTTGGTTAAATACTCGGAGGACGCTGCTGCCCATCCTCTGGTGAATCCCTTAGTCGCCTTTTACGACACCCATGAGAAGATATAGGGTGGTGAAATTCTTTGCGTCCGGCACCACACGGACGTTACGATAAAGAACGATAATATTTTTTGTGAATGATAGATTAGAGTATTTAGAGGTAATTTCATTGCGTAATAGTAATAAAGAGTAAACAAGGTGAGACTAATATAACACGTATAATATTTTATGTCTGTTTATATACTTTAGATATCGAATCTTGGAAAAAAAGTATTTTTACTGCTTATGGAACGGGAAATAGTAAAAAAACCGACGGACGGACGGACGGACGGACGGACAGCGTAGCGAGAGTAATAGGGTCCCGTTTGGCACCCTTCGGGTACGGAACCCTAAAAACCACCACCAAAAGTGATTTTCACCGCCACAAAACAACATTTAAAAAAATATGAATATTTACCAGCTCCTGGAATATTCAAAACCACAGATAATTTCGCGCTGTTATCAGTACTGCTGATTGTCGCATATCCATCGATCGTGAACAGAGTCCCGTCGATAACTTGGCTGTTGAGGACATCCACTCTGTTATTGCCTGCAGAGTACTCTGCTCTTGCGCAGTTGCCGTTGGAATTGGGAGTCTCATAGCTTGCTACTTGGTGCCATCGTCCTAAAAACTGAATTTAACAGAGAGGTTAGATAAAACGATTGGATTTTTTATTTGTTATAGTGTGTTGGCTGACTTATCTTGATCTTTGGCATTTGTTAGCTTGGTGTGGAAGGTTTTAGCAGTTTAAAAAAAGCCAATGAACATTTATTATTTTGTTAGTCTAACAAAAAGTCAGTCGTACCACTGATACGAAAAAGAAGGAGTGGAAAACTTATCGTAAACAAATACAAATGCGAAGATGGATTTTTAAACAAGGTCCGTATAACAGAACGAAACCCAAGCTTCGATCACTGTTTAAAACTAGTTTTTCAAGCTTCAATTTTAGAATATCCCTCAAGGATTGATTCATTGATCAGAGTTCAGCTTTATACAAAAATGTTACTAACTCAGGTTTTTGAGCAACAATTTGATCTGTAATCACGCAAGTGTGGTCGATACAGCCCTTGAGAGCACACATATTTCATTGATATTTCAGATTGTGTGTGTATGTTCTTTTGTTATGTTGTTGAATTGAAGTTGATAATTACTGTATTTGAATAAGACCTTAAGAAGGCTTAAATGGTGATCATGTGATTAAATATCAAATTGTACTTGTGGAACGTTCTATAATACTGACTTTAGTGTCATTAAATGAAGAAAGTTTCTGTTCAAAATAAGCTCTTTCTATACTTACTCTTTCTACGTTAAAGTTCTGAATAACACTAAGATTTGGATCACATTGTCCAGGTAAAATAATAGGTTAGCCGGGTGCGATGATAGGTAGAATATAGCAGCTTTCATCACTGTGGTTTATTGTTCGGAGAGTGTTTAAGTCGATGCCGAATGTATTCATAATCGTTGTTCCTATTAGTGCCAAGGTCATTTCAGTGATGTTTGCACGTTGTCTTGCGAGTACCCATAAGTGTACTGTAAATAATATACAGGGTGTCAGGGAAACGCTTCCGAAAACGTAGACAGGTGATAGTGCTGGTGATTACTGATACGAAACCAAGAAAAAAATGCGATTCTTTTTATAGATTTTTTCATATTTTTTTTGCATTTTTCATTATGTGTGAGTTTTATTTAACTGTCCAAAGCTGGTTATGTATGAAAAAGGCAAAAAAATATTATGAAAAAATCTAAAAAAAAATATCGCATTTTTTTTTCGTTGTTTCGTATCAGTAATCACCAGCATCTATCTTCGTTTTCGGAAGCGTTCCCCTTACACCCAGTATAGGTCAACATTTATTAAAAAACAATCATACTAGTTAAATTTTCAAGTAATTTACTAGTTTTTAATATTGTAGTAACAATCTAACTACTTACATTATTGTAGGTATGTCACGGGATATGAATAGTATCTTGGCTTTAATGTCGGGAACTCATGAAAAAGGATTTATAGGGTATATCCCGTGACAAACAATACTATAAGTGCTAATGACCATGTTAGTTTAAAAACTCATAAAATCTAACTAGTTTGGTAATGCTTTTAAAATCCTTGAAATAGAAATTTGGCTTGACTGCCTGACCTAATAATATAACTTAAAGTGTAGCTTACTTCTTCTTCGAGTTGTCGAAATGTTTTTACAAGAGAATGTGATAGCATATGTCGTATAATCTGACGCTCGCACCCAGAAGTCAATGGCTAAAAAACAAAATTGCTTAAATTACATACTTATTTCATTTGGTTAGATTTCTTATGTTAGAAAAGTGAGTCCCAGAATTGTCCCCTAAGGGGGGGGGGGGGGATATGCCATAATCGCCACGCTTAGCAGGCGGCAGTTTGTTGATTAAATACTCAGAAAACGCTGCTGACCATTCTCTGGTGAAATGTGAATCCCTTCGTCGCCTTTTACGACACCAATGAGAAGAGATTGTTTTTGATTCAAGTATACCTAATTATGAATTAATTACTTAACTCGAGATTTTTTTTTTTTTTTTCTCGAATACCTAATGTGGGAGTAACTAATCCCTACGTGACAGGGATCCTAGTGAAGGGTTTAGTGTTCTAACCTTGTAAGCACCTTTTTTGTTATTGCTATAACTGTACCACAAGAACTGATTTTATGTGAATAAATATTTTTTTTATTAAATTATAAATTAAATTATGAATAGTCGATTCTAGTTACACGGTTCCAAATGGCACTCTGGCCTTAGTCCTTGACGATAGCGGGGTTTTCGCCGAGGAGGTCGGGCACACTTTCAATTTTGGCAATTATTATGGCACCTTGAAAGTGGCTGTAGAATTAGTTTTTTTTTATATTAGGTAAATCAAATTGCTATAAGTTCTGCTGTTATTAAAGTTTATATTTTTGTGGTAGGTTTAAAGAAATATTTTATACACAAACATGGACGAATAAAAAAAAGCGGACGAAAACTATATATTAATATTGATAATTTCGACAGTATTTTAACAAACCAGATATTGTTATTTTATTTGTGAAACTACGACAAAAACTTCCGTCACACGAGATTTGTCGTGTAATCGCGCCTGTTAGACTTACTCGTACCAGTCTAAAGAACTCTAGCTCTGCTCTTTCCTAGTGTGTGCGTGCCAGCCAGCACACACAGCAGCAGCAGTGTGTACTTTCGAGCGAGCCGACTTATTATTTAGCGAGAGTTTGATTTTATGTTTTTTATTTAGCGGGTGCTTCACTTACTGTTTAGCGAGATTATTGTTTTTTGAAAACATTGTAAGGTTTAGTAGTTATTGTCATAAGATAGCTTCTAACGGTTCGTGATTTTACGGACGATACGACGCGATGCACAGCCAACGACCGCGGACAGCCACGCACCGCAAGGAGGCTCTTCCCACAGCGTGCGTTGCGAGCTCATGCGTTCTAATCCAAAAATCACGCATCGTGGGAAGCCTCCTTTATAGGTACATGTACATGTTATGATACTTACGATTCTGGAAAGACGAGATGGCGAGACTAAGTCTAGCTGAGTTATCGACTTGAGAGAGAGTGCCCGTTGCTTGTTCAGCGAAGTTGGCGTTGACTGAAGAATGTTGCACGTTCAGTACGTTGTTATTGCTCGTGAATTCAATTATAGAGCAGTCGCCATTTTGGTTAGGGTTGTCTGACCGCGCGTACTCGTGCCAGGTACCTAGGAACTGTAAGAAAAAATTGTCGTAAATCCCTGATTTTATCATTTTGACGAGCCACAGTTTAACGCTCGTCTTTTCCCATGTGATTTTGCTGAACAAGTAGTGTTTACGGTTTGAAAAATATACAGTTATATAAAACTAGTTTTTCTTTATTTATTTAGAATGTGAATTTTTAGATTACATAACGTTTATCAGAAATGAGTGATCATATTTTAAGAGTTCATTTTAGAAAAAAAAATACTACGGGATCAACCCTGAAATTTTGAAGGAGCTCGTCCAACGAAGTACTTGCATTGCTGTGTTTCGGCGTGAAGGGTACGGGCATGTGTGTAATAAATCTATTACATTATGGTATGGGTGCCGGTGAAATTACAATCACATGAGACTTTTCATCTTCATGTCTCAGGTTGGCGAACCAACTTGCGGTACCATGTAGGCTGTTGCCTGGGTGGTATTTAGGTGGGCCTTTAGCTCGTCTCGCCATACTATACTGTAAAAAAATCATTCGCGGTTTCTGTGTTGACCCATACTGCCGTGTCAGGCCTATCTCTTGTATCTCACGAAACATAGTTTTGAGATATCACCGTTTAAAGTTTTTTACAGATAATTTCGATTATCTTAAATGTTTCAAAACTTTCGGGAAATATTTTTACATAATTGGTTGTAATAAAGCCTGAGGAAAACCGGGCAATTTATAGATTTTTGAAAACTTTGAAATTTTCAGAGTTATTAGCTATAACAGAGATAGGTGTTACAAGCTCTCTATACATTGGTTGTTACGCGGTGCTCTGTATCTTAAGATAGGTGACTTAGCCGCAACAAGTGTAATATGGAATGTTTTGCTAAACACAGGTATCTTTAACTAAAGTTTGTCTGACTGATTGTTTAGTATTAAATTAAATTAGTTTTAAAGGAATAGAAAAAATAGTACTCATCTAAACAAATGAATGACTGAATGAATGAATGACTTATGACTTATCTAGTAAAAACTCAAATTTTCAAATGCATTAAAATATCCTTTTTAATGAGTCAAACCTGCTGACTGGCTAATCTTTTCCTCACGACATGAGCTATTATCATTATGTAGCTCATGTCGACACGATAGAAGAAGAAGAAGAAGAAGAATGAGTCAAAAAGTAAAACGAAATCTCAGACTTCTTCTAACCAAGATTCGATAACTTATAAAACAAATAAACTTAATTAACTTCATAACTAACATAAAAATTGGAATGAGAACTTGGTATCATCAAAATTATTTTAGATAAAAAAAAAAACTAAATCCTAGATATGTAAGATCTTATCTAAATCTGCATTTAAGTCTGCTTTCTTTCTTACACTTACACTCCTTTGCCTTACTTCCCGGGGTACTTCTTTTTTAACTAAGTCCAACACACTTTTGCAATACACACGCAAATCTTTGAATTATTTTTCATCGTATGATTTCTTGACGACTATGTAAGTTGAGCATCTTCAAAATTCAACTATTACGAATAACTATTAAGATACGTGGATTGAAAAGTTCGCGATCTTATATAAAAATAATAATGCAATTGAAATGCTTTTAATCTCATTATAATCTTCAACCCTTCAGATGATTTTACGCTAAATTTCTTTGTTGTATTACTTTTGCTTCCAGACTTGGAAGGATTTAATCAGAGCCAGGTGATAAATTTCTTGCATTCGAAAAAAATATATCTCAACAATGCACCGTCAGTACGTGTCCGTTTTAAATTTTATCCAAAATAGCACAAAACTACATAGTGACGGAATAAGGAGAATCTATTGCATCCGATGCTTTAGTTAAAAATCGGTTAGCTGAATTAAATCCCAGTAGACAGAGCGTTGAATATGTCCTCTACTGTAAATAGCCTTCAACTTCCACTATAGCACAAAACACCGAAAAGATATTGAATCTGATGGTAGGAAATCAATAATGAAATATTAAAGAGATAGCTAGGTAATAGATGTTTTTAAAAAGCGATAAGGAAGCAATATTTGCTATAAATTCTGATTTCCCAGGGTATCTAAGTGAAAGATACCGATGCCCTTTTGAGTCGAACAAAAACACAACCGGCTAAGCACTTCAAATTTTTATTTCATTCGATGCCGATATATTAGAAATTTTACGCAAATTAGTTGTTATAAATGAAACTAGGGTCTAGCTAAGACAACAGAACAGTAAGACCAAAAAATACGTAAAAGAAAAGTATAGACCAGAACTACTAGCCTCGAAGTTACATGAGGTGATTATTTTGAAAATAAGGTAATGGTGGCAGTTTTTTGGGTCTAAGTCGACTGCTGATTAAAGGGTATCGTCATAAACTGCATTTATAACTGCACTTTTTTGTACAAATTTTGTAGTTATTGAATAAACGTCAAACAGTAAAAATTACCAACAAAGTCACTAAAAACTGTTTAGTTTTATCTAAGCACAATTCGCGCATTCTGAAATTATCTGAAACTCTGAAACCATGACTGAAATCCATAATTTAAGGTGCCATTTGGCTTTTCATTGCCTTTTTAGGACCTATTTACTATAATTTCCTGTATGATAAAATAATAATTGATTAACACACATTTTCATAAAATAACCAGTTGAAACCCAACCACAGACAGTGCGTATTTTGAAAGCTTATGGAAATTATTTTCAAGTACGTACACTTATCAAAAACCCGGTAAATGAGATACATCAAGCTGATATACTAACCAACAAAAATAGGTTTGTGAACATTACTCCTGCATATTCGACGGCGATTTTTTTAATCCACCTATTGTTTTCAGAAAGGTAGTTATTTTTCTTCAGCTGGTCCATAAATACTGTCATGTTGCCGTGGGCTATTACTTTTAGAATCATGTTTGTTAATGAAGCTCTCATAATATCCACATCATCATCAGTTAATACGCGCACTACAGTCACGAATAAATACTGTATCTAGTAGTTAGCAGAGTTAGGATTTGCTCGATGCACTTGCAACTTATCACGCGTAACTGATGTAACTTAAGATACATTATTTTACCATAACTAACAATGGCAAAATCATAGTTTCAAGAGTTAGGTGATAGGCAATTGTGACTAATTGGTAATAGTTAATTAAAATATTATTTTACTGGGTGATAGGATCATGTGATCATGAAAAAATACGATTTCGACCTGTTACGCGTAACTCATGTATCTTAAGATAACAGACCTGCGAGTGACACGGCAGCATAGTAAAAGTTGTTCGATAGCATTCCCTGATTGAGCTCTTTCTGAACGTTGTATTTTCATCACGTAGTGTAATTAATTTGTAAAGTTATGTCTAACAAGAATCTCACAAAAATTGTCGAGCATATTTTCATGAATCTTTCACCATTTTAAAAACAATTTAAGTAACAACAATATTTTTCAAAGAATAATTGGTACCTATGGTATTGTAAAATATTCTGTCCTAACAATTTTTCTTTAGCAAAAGCTTGAATCCATAGAATTATTAATCTAAGCTTGGATCCTCCTCATTCCGAGGAGAGGCCCGTGTACAGGTGTAACACAGTAATGGGCTGGTTATCATCATCCTCCTCGCCTTTTTCCTAATAATGTTGAGGTCGGCTTTCAGTCTAACAAGCTGCGGCTGAACATCAGTATTTTACACGGGGCGTCTGCCATCAGACTCCCGCAACCCATTTACTGGGTAATACCGACATTCGGAGGTTAGACCAGTAGTCAGACTTTCAGGCTTCTGACTACCTGTAACGACTGCCATCGATATTCGTATGACAACCGGGACCGACAGCTAATGCAATAATGCAGCACATGTTAGCAGTCATAGACTGGTTATGTTGTGTTAAAATACTGTTAATTTCTCTTCTCCAGATTTGTAATTATCAGCATGTAATAATTCCGTTATGTTAATTTTAAATATAACAATATTATAATCTATGAATAGTTATCGTAAATTATGATTTATCATTTCAATGTCATCGTAATCATCTAAATATTTCGTATTATCTTTTACCTAAAAATATGTTATGATTAAATTAAATACTTATAGGCCTAACAACACACTACGTGAGTTTTTAACGTAGTGTGTTGTTTAGCCTATATTTCATTCAACTTCCAGTGTGATGTTGGAAGTCAGAAAATTTTGTTGTCCTTGATAACAAGCTTTTCTTCTAGAAATCCAGATAAAAGTTGCGAGTGCAAGAGTAAACCACACCGTAAGTTTATATCATTACGTTGAATTGCCAAATAAAAGCCGGCCAAGTGTGAGTCGGACTCATGCAGTAAGGGTTCCGTAACACCCATCGACCTGATACCCCTTAGAAACTGATTTAATTTACGAGGGTTTATCAAAAGACAACAACGAGTGTACGCGAAATTTGAATTTGTGCATCTCTTTCTTACGTGGGTACCACCACGAATGTCTATCTTTACCCTGTTTTTAGTATTTGTTGCTAAACCAAACAGTATGCACTATAATCAGACCAAGTTTGACGCTGGTATGTATTACCGTTTTGAAGATAGAGCAGGAACAAAAACGTTGAAAAAAATGCATGTTTTTCGAGGTTTCTTGTATGGGGACCCCCGGTTTTATACTTTTTTTATTTTTAGTATTTGCCGTGATAGGCACCATAGTAGCACATATTCTGTGAAAATTTGAAATGGTTATCTATTACCGTTACAAAGATACAGCCCTGTGACAGACAGACGGAGGGACGGACAGCGTTGCGAGAGTAATAGGGTCCCGTTAGCACCATTTGGGTACGGAACCCTAAAAATGACTTCGAAATAATAATTACGGCCTTGTCCCAAGTTTTTCACATTTGGTTAACAATATGTAGGTTACCTATAAAATTAATAGTCCATAAAAATATACTCTGGAACTATAATCTATTAAGTTCTGAAGTAAGTTATTAGACTATTTAATAACATGGAATATCATAATCATATTCATTTATTTACAGGAATATTATTAAGCAAACAAATATAATGAATACAGCAGCTATAGAATTTGATGATAAAGAAATTTTCAAACTTAGTTCTTCAGAGCCAAGTTGAATCAAGTGGGTAATTCTACAGACTAAACGTGATTAAAAGCTATGATAGCCTAGCGGCTAAGCGCTTGCCTTCCAAGGTCTGAGTTCGAACCCGGCCCGTACCACTGACTTTTCGAATTCATGTGTGGATCAAAAATTGATTATCACTTGCATTAAGGGTGAAGGAAAACATCGTGAGGAAACCTGCAAACCTGCAACCTAGAGCTCCATACAGTGCCCGCGGCTGTTTGTCCGCGTGGATGTCATTTATCGCACATCCCTGGGAAACTGTTATCTTCCCGGGATAAAAGTAGCCTATATCGTCAGTTGTAATATGAACGCCAAAAGCGACATTAAAGGACAGGCAAAAAACTAAATTACAATTCACAAAAAGAGTTGTAACTTTTTGTGTACAATATATCCTATTGCAATGCTGTTGAGAGCATTTTCTCAAAATGTTGACATCTGCCCTAGCCAAGTTACAATCTACAATCGTCAACGCTAATAGAAAACAAACAAAATGTATGGGAATGACATATCTCAACGAAAAAGTCATTCGTTGAGATATGTCATTCCCAAACATTTTGATGGTTTTCGAAGCGTTGACGATTGTAGATTGTCAACTTGGCTAGGGGGGCTGGTATCTGAACGAAATCATAATTATGAAGCCTTCTATTACAATTTCGAAGATGACCTGGTGGTTACATTAATAAAAAAAAACCGTGTTACATTAAAATTTAAAAAAAACTTAATATCTAGGTATAACTTAACTCACAGTATATACGTGGGACACTCAGAAAGTTTTGCGAAACTAAAAAAAATTGTTCTATACGTACATATATTTTTATCAAATCTTTTCAAAGTACTTTCCACCAGCCTCTATACAAAGATTCATGCGCCTAAACCAGTTTTCAAAACACTTTTTCCAGTCCGCCGCAGACACCTCGTTTACAGCCTGCTCGAACGCAGCCAGCGCATCTTCCGGCGACGAAAATTGTATCCCTTTGAGCTGATTTTTTATTTTTGGGAATAAAAAGAAGTCACACGGTGCTAGATCAGGGCTGTAAGGAGGGTGACCCAGGAGTTTGACTGGCGTGCTGTCCAGGAAGTCCCTCGTTTTGAGTGCGGTGTGCGCAGGTGCATTGTCGTGGTGGAGCAGTAGCCCGCGGAGCCCTGTGTTTGGTCGCTTGTTGCTTATAACAGAGAAAACTTCTGGCAAAAATTTGGTAGTATACCATTCGGCATTAATGCTTCTTTGATCCCGTAAGGGAATTGATACCAAGTGGCCAGTCAAATTAAAAAAGCTAGCGATCAAAATCTTACCCCCGCTTCTAGATCGCTTCACTTTGGTAGGCGTTGGCTCATTTTGAAACACCCAAACAGTCGACTGGCGCTTGGTTTCTGGGTCGTATTGATAAATCCAGGACTCATCACCTGTAACGATGTCGTAAACACGCCGAGACGAGCCTGCTTCAAATTTGTTAAGCATATCACGGCACCATTCCACCCGGGCCTGCTTCTGAGCATCGGTGAGGTTGTGCGGCACCCAGCGTGATACTATCCTCCTCACGCGAAGATGGCTGTGTAGAATCTCGTGAACGCTTCCCGATCCAATCTTCAATATGTGTTGAATCTCCTGATATGTAATTCGCCTATTGTCTTGGATTAAATTTTTCACTGCTAGCACGTTTTCTTCGGTAACAGCCGTCAAAGGGCGACCGCTTCTTTCGTCATCCCCCAAAGTTGGTCGACCGCGCTTGAATTCGTTATACCAACGATACACGGTTGCCTTGGAAGGGCCTTCATCCATGAATGCCATTTGAAGTCTATCGTACGATTCATCCGGTTTCAGGCGACACTTGAAATCGTATAAAATCATAGCTCTAAAATGTTCCCGGCGCAGATCCATATTTCAGTGAGACACAATACTTTGAATTAACTCGCAAAAAATGTGGAGGGAAATTTTGAAATTGGAACTTACTTATTTTTACTTATAAATAATCATATTTTCGAAAAACATTATAACTGGCCAGTCTCCCATATATAAAAACTTTTTTTCGCAATACTTTCTGAGGGGCCTGGTACAACCTTGTTTAACTTATATCGCGAAAAATGACTCTTAAATTATTAATTTTGTTTCACGTTGGGTCAGTACATTAAAAAGTAATCTCGACCACATCTTGACAAAGCTGTCAAGATTGCGGTGAAGAGCTGATCTATATGTCATAAAAAAAAAGTAATACCAAGTCTGTTGTTACATTAACCATTATAATTCTAACATTCATATATATATTTCTATCTGTGAAGATTCGTAAAAGGCACAGGAGTACCTATTTTCATCATTACATATATTTTGTTTGACTGTAAATCTACCTAACTTTAAATAAATAAATGAATAAAATATACAATAAATCTCAAAAACCGATTGAAATTTAAAAGAAAACTAAATTTGTTAACGTAACTGCCTTTTTCAAGATATCGAGATTTTAAAGACACGATACAGCGAATTTGCAGTCGAACTGGGCCCCAAGTCTGCTAATTACACTAAAAAACCAACCATCGCCATTCCACCGACACCCTACTGACACTCATAAACAACTGTGACAAAATGGGTAGTCTGCTAAAACTTAAATCTCGACGGAATGGCAATAGAATGGTAATGTCAAATCGATGTTGCCAATTAAAATCTACCATTAGTTGTATTGTTTTTTATCAACCTTTTTTTTAGTTTTTATCAATGAAATATTTAAATTAAGGATTTTATTGATATTACCTACCTCTTAAGGGGTCATTATACTCATCCGTATGAACAACTTTTACATTTACGTTTTTAGCGTACTAAGCGGCAATACTATCGACATACGTGTTATTGAAAACCTCTTAAGGGGTCATTATACTCATCTGTATGAACAACTTTTACGTTTACGTTTTTACCGTACTACGCGGCAATACTATCGACATACGTGTTATTGAAAACCTCTTAAGGGGTCATTATACTCATCTGTTTGAACAACTTTTACTATGGGACCAAGCCTGAAATCACAAAAAACGCAAACGTAAAATTTGTTTATAAGAATGAGTACAATGACCCTTTAAGAGGTTTTCAATAACACGTCGTATCTCGATAGTATTACCGCGTAGTAAGCTATTGATATACGTGTTATTGAAAACCTCTTAAGGGGTCATTGTACTCATCCAAATAATCATCATCATCATCATCAGAATAATAGTTATTTAGAGACCAATGGCTATCCAATGACTTTCCACTGAACTACAATAAAATTAAAAACCATAAAATCAAAATCAAAATTAATATCAAAATAATTTATTTGTGAAACATAGGTAAAAGTTAAAAACTTTGTGGAAAATTAAAATATTAAGTCACACTATATTTAACCTTGAAAGGCATACAAATTACATAGTATAGAACACAGCATACATAGCATTTTCATTTTTATTCCATTCGTTTCTACCATTCAACTGCCATTGGACTATTTGCTATTCTGTAAACCAATAGTGTATCAATGTCTTCTCGATAGCTTAAGTTTCGGTAGTCTACTCGTTATTTGACGTTTCTAACAATCGTCTCTCAATGACTTTTTGCCATCGAACTACAACTGAGAGGTCATTTTGCAAACATACCTTTTTTGCAGTTATTGTTATAACAATTGAACTTTTTTTTTGTAAAATAAAGTTGAATTGTGTATTGTAGTAATTTATTTCGACGATAATATTCAATTTTAGACTATAAATGCGACCTTGAGAATCAGTTACACAATCGATGGGCATGTACTATTGACTATTGACATATTATAGCAATACTATCGTTAGTGTCTATATAGTATTTGACACTAATAGTGCTATGAATAGTATTGCATAAAAAGCTATCAATACGGTCGATAGCAACGATCGCTTCGATAGTATCTAAAGCTAACCTTGAGAATCAGTTACTCTATCGATAGTATCGATAGCATGGCACCTGCCAATATTATCGACATATATATTATCGTCAGTATAAACAACTTTTACTATGAACACAACCCTGAAATCGCGAAAAAAAACAGCTTATCCCTACATTTTCCTGATTTCGCGGCCCTACATTTGTGTTCACATAAATCGACGAAATGTAGAGAACAGCAGTTTTTTTTACGTTTGAAATGTTTCAATTATTTTTCAACACACTTACTCGTTAAGTGGCTCTTATTGCACCACTTTTAGGTTCATAATGTAGCTTATAATAACGCCCGCGTGGTTTTTACTTTATATTATCGCACTAGTGCTTTTTAGTTTTTACTTTAGGTACTTACAGTTTATTTTTTAATTTTATAAAAGCAGCAAAATATTTTGATGTCTACACAAATTTTAAAAAAATTGTGAACAAATCAACTATTTAATTTGTGTTAAACATTTAATTTCATTAAATTATTTATGTTTGTCAACAAATTAACATTAATTTGTGTTATAAATAATAAATTATATTTTTAATATTAGGTTGTTTGGCGGTTTCCTTCTACCAACTGCGCGCGCATACCTATACATCACCGTGCGATTACAGTGATCCGCTCGCCATTATTCACAAATTCAATATTTGCCTAAAATACGTTCATATGTTTTTTCCTCGCAAGTGTGTTGAAAAACGTCGTATGACACGCGTGAGCATTATAATAAATAATAATAAATAGCCAACTTAGCTTAAGTTACTTGAAGCGAAGTTCGCTACGTCGCCGCGTCGTTTACGTAACTATTGGAACATGAAGCAACTACGTGAATCCTTAATTGATAAAAACCAACCATCGCCATTCCACCGACATCCTACTGACACTCCTATACAACTGTGACAAAATGGGTATTCTGCTAAAACTTAAATGTCAATCTCGTCGGAATGGCAATAGAATGGTAATGGGATATCAATTGTTTTCAAATCGATGTTGCCCATTTAAATCTACCATTAGTAGTTGTATTGTTTTTTATCAAACTTTTTTTAAGTTATTATCAATGAAATATTTAAATTAAGGATTTTATTGATATTACCTACAAAATTTTCATGTCTATAAAATAATTAAAACACATCAAACGTAAAAAAACAGCTGTTTCCTACATTTTGTCGATTTATGTGAACACAAATGTAGGGAAGAGCTGATATTTTTTTGGCGATTTTAGGGTTGGTCCCATAGTAATAGTTGTTCACACGGATGAGTACAATGACCCCTTAAGAGGTTTTCAATAATACGTATATCGATAGCGTACTACGCTACGCGGTTATACATCGACACACGTGTTATTGAAAACTTCTTAAGGGGTCATTGTACTCATCCGTATGAAAAACATTTACGTTTACGTTTTTAGGGTACTACGCGGCAATACTATCCACATAAGACGTGTTATTGAAAACCTCTTAAGGGGTCATTATACTCATCCGTAAGAGCAACTTTTGGTACTTTTACGTTTACGTTTTTAGCGTACTACGAGGCAATACTATCGACGTACAACGTGTTATTGAAAATCTCTTAAGGGGTCATTATACTCATCCGTATGCACAACTTTTACGTTTACGTTTTGAGCGTGCAACGCGGTAATGCTATCGACATATGACCCGTTAATGAAACCTCTTAAGGGGTCATTATACTCATCCGTCATTGTACTCATCTGTATGATCAACTTTTACTAAGGGACCAATCCTGAAATCGCAAAAAAAACGAATATGTACAATGACCCTTTAAGGAGTCATTGTACACATTCGATGTATGAAAAACATTTATTAGGGACCAAAGTTGAAATCACCAAAAAAAATTTATTAAAAAAAATATGATGGCAAAAAAATCATCGTAAGACGATTGTGGGAAACGTCAAATAACAGCAGAATAGCAAATAGTCCAATGGCAGTTGAATTGTAGTCAATGGCAGTTCAGTGGAAAGTCATTGGAAAGCCATTGGTCTCAAAATAACTAGTAGAATACCAAATGGCTAAAACTATTCCACCGACACTCTACCGACACCCAACTGAAGCGTTTGTCAATTAGCAGACTCGGGGCCCTGTATATACTCAATTTCGTCATTTTGCCGGTTAAAGTAATTCATATTACAACTGACGATATGTTAATCAGGGTTATGTTCTATCTGTATGTCAAATTTTATCCAAAAGAGGTCACTGGGTAACCTACACAAGTTTTAAGTGTAAGTAGGTACAAATAAATCTACATAGGTTACGTTTATTAACAAAAGCTTTACTTCCTGTATGTTGAAATTTTCAACTACTTGTACATTGGGGTCACACTGTCCTAGCTGCACGTATTGTCCCACACACACACTCAATAGTCCAAGAAGACTAAAAACTAATATAATTAATTTCGCCATCATGATATCATAGTTGTGTCCCAACACAACACAATTGCCAAACTAATCAAATAAACGGATATCTGTTAATTTTCATAAAATCTTATCAATATAATTTTTATCTTTTCTTTAATCGCGAAAATCGAATAGTTTAATGTAATATATTAATATGAGCTAGTTGTAAAATGACATTGTGAGTGATTACTGCGTGCATCGAAACGATTTTAATTAATAAAAATTGTACGGTAGATTAAATTTTTTTTTTTTTGAAATATCTGTAAAGACGCTTGTCATAGTCTTCCTGCGACCACGAACGCTGCAAAGCTTTCAAAACGTCAGGAAAACCAATTTAAATAATATACACGATTTAATCCGGTTAAACTTTGTTTTATTATAACTAGTTGTAAAAAGTTTGAGTCTACGATTTTTACACAATTTCCAATAAAAAAAAAATGCCACAGTTTGCTCGATAGAAAATCTGAAACAATTTTTTCATGCGTATTTTTTTTTTGTATTTTTCACGTTGCAGCTAGCAAATTAACGATTGTAAGTGCATTTTTGTGTAAAGATTACTTATAATGTGACGATAACGTAACTAAACAATTTATTGAACACATTGTCGGAAATACACAGATACAATAACACAACAATACCAGCCCATTACTGTCCCACTGCTGGGCACGGGCCTCTTCTCAGTACGAGAAGGCTTAGGCCTTAGTCCACCACGCTGGCCTAGTGCGGGTTGGCGGACTACACACACCATCGAGAACTGTATGGGGCACACACACACACAGATAACAATACACAGATGCTCAACGATTTATGGATTATATGCTTGTATGTAACCGAACAGAATTTTAATACTTTGATGTTGTAAAAATGCTATAAATGTTTTCGGTTTTTATCTTTCAACACTAAGTGCGTACTTATTTATTTAACGGGTTTTCCCATCTTTTTCCCATTAGTTACTACTACAACTCTTTCTATTAAATGAAGTCCATCCGCACAAATAGTGGCGCCCTTTAAAAAGTACTGTAAGGCACGTGCGACTGTACACCAAAGTTAGCCATCTCGAAAATAAACGATTTCGTCACCGACTTACATTAGCAAGAAATATTGTCATTTCATATAGGTTTTAATGAATTTTATTATTCACAAGCTTATGCCCACGGCTTCGCCCGCGTGGATGTTGTTTATCACGCATCCCTCGGGAACTGTTCATCTTCCCGGGATAAAAAGTGGTAAATGCTCGTGAACTTGTCGCCGCGTGCAGGTGTCTCGTAGGACACCAGTGCGTGAACTGTTTGCTTGATCATCAGTGCTATTTTGGACGCGGAGTCACTAAAATTATTAACAATGGTTTTTTTTTTGGCTTAATTCATTTTGCATTGTATGCTAGAAATATGGTGGGTGTACAAGCTGGTGTAGGTACCAAGTTATTCAGCAACCAATGAAACCTCTTGAGATTTCTATCCTGTCTCAAATAAAATTTTTGAGTATGACCTATCTATTTGGTTCTTTTCAATTTTTTGACGCTCTTAAAGCAAAATGCCTGCTTCTTTTTTATCCAGTACTAGCGGCCCGTCCCGGCTTCGCACGGGGGAACATGAAAATATAGCCTATGTTACTCAGGGTGAATGTAGCTTTCTAATGGTAAATTTTGTTTTGAAATCGGCACTGTAGTTTTTGAGTTTATTCATTACAAACATACACACAAAAATAAAAATCTTTCCTCTTTATAATAGTAGTGTAGATAAGATATTGACCTAAACATAAGGTAAGTAAATAAAAATAATGTTTAAAGAATATTGGATGATTAGTCGTAAGAATAAAATCAAACAAATCAATTTTATTATTGTACATATTTTTTTATTAAAAAATAGGAATAATTTACTTAAATACATAACTTGTAAAAAAAGTTTACATGATTTTCCTTAAAAATTGCACTTATCAAATCTAGAACTAGTCTTAATCATTAATGTAAATTATTTACCATACTAATTGTATTACAGCACAAACAAGTATCACAATAATACTGCTCTTAAAAAAGTAAGCTGAACTGGGTTCTGGACACTGTCCTTCGTGTGAGATTGTTTTGAAGTATGGAAGGTGGAGCTCATCTCTTTGTCGAATTATTTCGTTGATGACTTCTGCACCATCGTCCGACATTGTTCTCTGACGACTCAGCTGCCAGGCTCCAACTGCATACAAAAAAGGACCGTTTTATTTCGGCTCACAGCGATTATGGATCGGATATATTCGATGAGGTTTAGCATTTTTTTGGGAGAGATTCAAGGCACTCACTATATGATCCGTTTTCTAGATAGATATTTAGTTTCATGCAATACTTATTCTTAAAGAACTGGCGAGGCTTACGTATACACTACGTAAATATATCATTAGATAATCTTATTTGCCAAAAGGCTCTCTGTAGGTGAATTACGCTAAACGACGGAAATAATACAGCTATCAACTCAAAGGGAATAGAACTTAATATTAAGCCCTTCTAAAAATGACTAAGAGATTATATGGAACACGTACCTTGTCTATGGAAATCATCGATATTGACGCAACTGTATACCAGCGCGTAGTTATTGTAGTCAGTCGCTAAAATATGCAATATAGTCTCCTGTGTTTCTGTAACAATAAAATGAGCCCATAAACTTAAGTATATACGGCTTACCTAGATACTTTTTGGAAGGTAGCTGGTGTAAACATAATAAGCCCATTATTGTCCCAATGCTGGGTACGGGCCTCTTCTCAGAATAGGAAGGGGTCTTATTCAAACACCCTGGCCTACTGTGGATTGGCAGATACACTTTATGGAGCATTCAGAAATCTGCAGGTTTCCTCAGGATGTTTACCATCATCGATGAAACAAGTGATAATCAAATTCAGATCTGCATGAATTAGAAAAGTCTTGAGGTGTGGGCTGGATTTAAACTCAGACTCTGCTGTATCGAAGGCAAGCGTTTATCCTCAAGGATTGCCTCGTTGGTCTAGTGGTCGCAAGCGCGACTGGGTGAGATTCCCGGGTTGGGCAGTGTTATTGAGTTTTTTATCAGGAAAATTCTTAGTAGCAGCCCGGAGTCTGTATTTGTGTCCGTTTAGTGGCCATAGGCTCGCCTCCTACTACATGCGACGTATAACATAACTGGCGAAATGTGGGTGTAATGTACACTTCTGCCTACCCCATTGGGGAATACAGTCATGATACTATGTGTGTGTTAACCGCTATAATTGCTATAGGTAATATATTTTAGCTAGGAAGCTAATAATGTTAAACTTACCACCTGAACCATCGCTCGGCAGAACTAAAGACAATCTTCCGGAACTGTCAGTTGAATTGAGCCGCCCTGAGCCCTGTGTGGTTGCAAATACGCCATCAACGGCTTCGTACATAAGGACATCAATGTTACCTGATTCTCCATCGAGAATCAATCTAGTACCGACGCAGGTACTTTCAACTGCGTCGTATCTTTCGATCTGGTACCAGGTTCCTTGGAACTGTAAATGGGAAAACGAAGATGAGAATATTTCTGTAGGTAACACTTAAATACTTTTGAGATGTCGGAATGGGGTGCCTTAGAAAAACGTCCACGAGTGACGGTAATGTTACAACTGGGACACTGATTGTAGGTACATTGTACAGCCAGCCCCCACTTACTAATAGTAAATAATATGATAACGTCATGTAAACTATTTTCGTATAGCTCATTCCGAAGTGAAGAAGATAGAATAGGTATTAAAAAAAAGAAAAACTTACATTAGCCACCTCGAAGCTCGTAATTACAGGAATTGTGTTGTCGCACTGTCCAGGCAATATGACTTTATTTCCTGTCTGTGTAGGGTAGTGGAAGCAAGCACTGTCACTTTGATTGACGAGCTGGTAGAAATCAGAGCGTAGGACTCTGTTCTCTTCTATTACAGGAGCCATCAGGTCTTGTTGTGCCTGTGTTAGGGAACGAACCCTGCTATGTTTTGCGCTCCATACTGAAATAATTTATCAATGTTAGCTACTGTTAGCAATTTCTTTTGAAAGTGATTATAATAATATTATGTTATATCTATAGGAGATGAAACTTACCACGCCTGTATTCAGCATTTACGTTCACACAAGAGTATAAGAGTGCATAATTATCGTAGTCAGTTGCGACGACCCAAATGTCTGAAAAAAAATACATGTAAATAAAAACAAAATCTAGATGACGGATAATTATATAGAAACCTTAATGAGAGTTCTTCTGTATTTTTCGGTACTGTAATCGGCATCGATCGATCAAATACAAATTCAATTTTTTTTATTTCCAATAATCATTGACTGCATTTTCAAAACGTTAATTTTGCATTTTGTTGTAAATTACGAACCGAGTTGCATGGTTCTAAAAAGTTAGTCCTATGGAGAAGAGCCGGCAATAAACTCCATGGATACACTCTTTAATCTTTGCAAATAATGAATGGTACAATGTTTTTATTACGTATTTTAGCAAGATTTGTGTGAGAACCATGTACCCTACGTAAAAAAGAAAATTATAAATAATGTCCTCCCAGCCAAATTTCGGTCACGGCGGCCTATCTCAACAGAGGCGACTAGCCATCCGCGCGGGACATATTATAGTGCACTAGTGCGTGCGCAAACACAGGTGCACACTCTATTCCCTCATTCTCATAATCCGATGGGACGGCAATCTGACACGAACGGAGAGAGATCAGGCCTACCTACCTAGGAGTCGGGGTAGTACCTAGGTTAACGAGTAAGACAAATATGTCAAGTTAATACTATAAAAGTTGTTACCTTCAGCGAGGTTATTGCCCATCACTCTCCTTAGTCTGCCATTATTCGAGACTGTTACAGTTCCGCTAAGAGTTTCAGCAGTGACGTTAAAGATACTCGTGTCGACGACTTGGATCGTGGTGCCTGAACCATCGTAACGAGAGCTTATGCAATCTCCAGCATCACCATCTACCGGGTATCTCTCGATTTCATGCCACCAGCCAACAAACTGAAAATAAAAGAATCAAATAGTCATCTTAAATCAAGAAGAAGAGATCTAATAACAAATTAATTTAAAGAATTGCGTGCTCGACTTACTCTCTCAGCATTAAATGGTGTCACTCCAGTGATGTCTTCGCATTGTCCTCTGAAAAGTGGTGCCTGATTGAGGTTCAGTGTAGGTATGTAGAAGCAAGATTCATCACTCTGACTTGTGGACTGGTAATAATTTGGATTGAGACCTTGAGTCTCTCTGATGACGGCGTCCATGACAGTGTTTGCCTGATTATTTATGGTAGTGCTTCTGCTCAGTTTCCAACTGCCAACTGCAGAAAAAAAATAAAAACACATTGTGATTTTTCTGGTATTAATAAAAAATAACGTGAAATATTCGGCCCAATAGTCAGCATGGGCTTCTTCTCAAAATGAGGAGGGTTCAGGCCATAGAAATTTAAATAATAAGGAAATTGAAGTGGTAAAGGCGCGTGTACTTGTCGCCGCGTGCAGGTGCCTCGTAGGACACCAGTGCGCAAACCGTTTGTTTGATCGTCGCTGCTGTTTTGAACGCGGAATCACTAAAATTGTATTTTACAGCATATAGAAAAGAGGATCTTTTTAGGGTTCCGTAGTCCTACAAGGAACCCTAATAGTTTCGTCATGTCCGTCCGTCTGTCCGTCTGTCCTAATCCTTCACAGCTTAATACCTTCTACAGTTATAAACATAAGTAAATGAAATTTTGTTAAAAAATGGTTTAGATATAGATCTCAATTTTAAAAGAATAAAAAATCTTGATAACGTATTTTAGGGGTGGCGCCCATACATGTGAATTGGGGAGGAATTTTTTTTTCGCTGCACCCCCTCTTTTGGGGTATCATTGAATAGGTCTACTAAAATGAAGGTAATGTTTCATACATCACTTTTTTTTCAAGTGTACCATCTGCGAAATATAGCCCACCAAAGTGGCTTACAATGTTTCCCCCCCCTGCCATTTCCAAACTATGCAACGTAGAAACTTGTAATCTTCCACGTTGATAGACTTTTATAAAAACTATCTTTTAAAATTATTTCGAGTATAATGTGATCATAAATTTTCGAGTTATAGTGAGAAAACTGAAAAATACTTAAGACGTCCTAGTTCATAGGTCATTGACCTTAGATAAAAATCATCTTAGTAAATAATGCTCCTTTAGTTACTTTCAATTAAAAAAAATCACAAAAATAAACTTTTTGTTATATTGATAACACAAAGTAACAGCGCCACCTAGCGTGTGTGTGTCATATCAATATATGAAACACTTCTTAAATTTAGCGCTAGGTGGCGCTGTTTGCAAAAACTAAAATAGCAATGATTAATATTCGATTTGATTCGTTTGTAATTAGACCAGTAGGTCCTAGGGTTATAGGGTTCCTTAAGTATAAGGAACCCTATAATACTGAGCATGGCCCGACATGCTCTTGACCGGTTTTGATTTGTTTGATGTATTTTGCATTGAACGATAGAAAGGGCAGCAGCGTTCTCTGAGTATTAACCAACGAATTGCGATTGCCAACCCGCCTGCCAAGCGTGGCGATTAAGGCATATCCTCCCCTTTTTGGGGGAGGCCTATGTCTAGCAGTGGACGTGTTTTGGCTGAAATGATGATGGTGATGATGATGAACGCTAGAAACATGGTGGGCATAATTGCGTACCTATTTATATGGTAAAGACAGTAGATAACATTTATATTACGTTATTATTTAGATTTCTATGGTTTAGGCCTTAACTCACCACGCTGACCTACTAGTAGGTGTACTACACACACCATCGACAACTTTATGGAGTACTGTCAGGCGTATAGGTTTTCTCACAATGTTAAAACCATAGTGTTACCAAAGTCTTTGGTTAAAACAGTGATACATTTCGATAGTGATAGTGACACATTCTGATACATAAATTCGAAAAATCAGAGACGAAGGCCGTTTTTGAACTCACTCTCCTCACACCTCTCACTAGTGTTCAGCTAGATTTCACTGCTTTAATAAAAAATATAGTTATATTTGAAATTACCTTGTCTATTTCCATTTTGCAAGTTAACGCAACTGTATACAAGAGCGTAACTGACGTAGTCAGTTGCGAGTACGTAGTAATTGGATACTCTGGTTTCTGTAATAAATTGAAGGTTTTGGTTTAATAATATTATAAACTAGTTATAATGTCTTACAATGTTTGGTGGTACTGATAAATACAACTAATATACTGTATGTTTGGTAGCAAATTTAATACTACACTATACAAGTACAAGTATTTTAACATTTAATTATGATTTGATTTATTGTCGTACTCGCTTTTTACTATCAAACATAACATGTTATTGTCAGTAATATTAGATAACTTACCACCACCTACGACGAAAGTGACGTTCAATAAGCCTGAACCATCATTGGATGCACTTTGAGCTTGGCCTGTTATAGAAGCCAAAGTTTCACCAATGACTTGACTGTTTACAACAGAGACGAGACCGCCACCGAGATCGCCGTATACAGCACGGTTACACTGGCCACTTTGTGCTGTCTGTGGGTATCTAGCGATTTCAAACCATCTCTCAAGATACTGGGAATAGAAAAAATATATTTTAAAAAAGATTTCTAGAACAAAGAAAATGAATAAGAAGGAAAACATTCGAAACGAAACTAATAATAATAATGAGATATCAAATGTTACAAAATCAGTTATAAAACTATAATGCTATTCATTGATATTAAAAGAAATTACCAAACGACTATTCAACAAAAATCATACCTAAATAAGAACATAAAAAGAAGTTTGTTAGTTACTTAAAGAATTTAGTTAAGTGAGTTTATAATAAACGTATTGAGTGTTGATTGATGATATATCGTACAACTTTATTAAATAACATTGAACTGAACTTACTGCAGGCGCGTTAAAGTTAGCAATAGCGTTAATGGATGTATTGCAAGGTCCCGGCAATTCAATAGTTGCTGGGAGTTGGTCGAACACTGGATAGTAGAAGCATGCGAAGTTGTCCTGTGCTGTGTACCGGTAGTAAGGCTCGAAGAGATCGATGTTACCGGTAACAAGTTGGTTGATTACATTGTTAGCTGCATCGGATAGACCTTCACGGGATCTGCTCAATTTCCAGCTGTAGACTGTGAAAAAGAAGGTGTAATTGGTGAATAATTTTTGTAACATGACGATATACTAAACATGTCTACAAGAAATATAATATTAGGTATAGTGTTTACCTTGCTTGAAAGTGGCATTGAGATTCCTGCAGCTGTAGGCTAGCGCATAGCTACTATAGTCGGTGGCCAAAATGTAGACGTTGTTGAAAGGAACTGTAAAACAGATGATATATGACACATTTAGAATGATCAAATTATTTATTGGACACATCGACCATACAATACAACACAATAGACGCCTAATGTTCAAAAACAGTATAAGATGGACTCCCATAAATTAAATCAGTTGTTAAATCTAATTAAGGGTAGGTCATTATAGATTTACCGATAAAATGTAATTCTATCTTTCTGGAACTTCGGAATTCTGCCTGTTTTTTATGTCAGCATCGTATTGTGCAATTAAACATGAATTTTGGTCAATTTTGTATTCACTAAGGTGGAAGTGTTTACGGAATACAGATCTGGTCATTACTGGCCAAACGTTAGTGGACGTGCATTTATATAAAATCTATTTGCTAGTATTCCTTTGAAATTTAAAATAAACTTGTTTATTTTTTTATAGTTAATTAATTTAGAATTGCTAGGAGTAATAACTTTACTGTAAGTGGTTGTAGGACTTGTGGGTAGTTTTATTTACACTTACCCCCATTTACGTTAATACTGATGACTCCTCTGCCACCGGTTGCCACACTGCCTTGGGTAGTCGTGTTCAGTAGAGCCTCGTTGATCACACTTGTTTGAACGACGTTAAGCGTGTTACTTCCAGCCAGGGTATATTGAGTGGACGTACATTCGCCATTTTGGAGCGTTGACGGGAATCGAGCCACTTCGTGCCAGGTTCCTTCGAACTGGAAATGGGTTTATTATTGATAATGAATGGACATATAATATATATTTGTACTGTGAACAATGCGACGTTATCAGAAGTGTTGATTTATAGTAGCATTAACCTTTGAAGCCGGTTAAATAAGACACAATAGAAAATTTATTATTTTGACTTTCGGAAGTCTTTAGGGCAGCTAAACTCAACCTGCGGCCCGCTGGGCCTTTGTTGTTGGCCCATCTGAAGTTAAAAATTTCTGAAGAAACAGTGAATATTTCAGAGTTGGCTTCCGTTTTAAATTGTAATTACTCAGAGTTGTTTGATGAGTTCATTTTAAAAACGATACCAATCTAGAAGTTCTGTTTAAAGAAAAAAGGGAAAAAAGATAACAAACTCATCTGGATGATTTTATAAGGATATCATGTAGCGACAAGCCAGATCTTGATAAAGTTTTGAAAAAGTAAGTTAAGTTTTAATTAAGACCTAAATAATTTTTGCTTGCGGCCCTCGACACCATACTGAAACGTGTTTGTGGCCCCTATAAAAAAAAGGTTGAGTATGGCTGCTTTAGGGCATTTTATGGATTAAGCTGAACATCATACTAAGCCGATCATGATGACTGATTTTCCCTAGTTGCTTTAGTGAATTTAGAAATGGCTGGTGTATGTGTTATTAATGTTATATCTTTAACTTGGTGTGTACTTTATTACATTATTTAAACGTATTTAAGCATGTGGAACGAAATCTAAAGATATAAAATTGTTGGTAGAAAAATTCGCTCACGAGCAGGATTTGAAACTGGTTCAGCACGTACACCAGTGATTTAGCCGCTATGTATGCTACCGCGAACTCTGTTTGGAGTCTAGGTAACTGTTTGCAAGGAAGAAAGTATAGTGAACAACTCCTAAAAAGTTCATCGATTCTGGTGCAACAGATTTAAACAGCAGAGGCATTAATAAACTGCCCTTGAGACTGCCCTGAATCTATTTTATTTTTTATAATACGCAAGGGTACGTGAACTGTTTTGACACATATTTTATTTATTAAAGCTTTTTTGTGTAAAAAATATTTGAATTCCTAACAAAACAGTAATTTCAGTGACGATTTGATGTAAGGGTAGTATGCCACTGGTCAAATTTCTTTGTCCAATCGAATTTCTTTGATTATCAGTGCTAAAATACATAAAACATTTAATGAATTTATCAAATATCTTTGAGCAGAGTCACATCGGACAAAGAAATTTCACGAGTGGCATACCACCCCAATCGTTATGTAGGATGAGTTAACACATAAAGTGAAATATAACAACAATCGATAGAACAAAAATCTATTATGTTGCTGGTAAGAAAAAAGGTGAAATACTGACTTGGTTGGCATTGAAGTTGGTGACGGCTTGCACATCGGCGTCAGAAGCACATTGACCATTTAATACGACGTCTCCGCCATTGTTGTCAGGGTAATAGAAGCAGGCTTCCTCCGTGTGTCTTCTCGGTACATAGTACTGTGCGTCCAGCACTGGCACGGACTGTATAACGTTGTTGATGGCGGTTAAACCGGCTGGTGGTAGGAACGTATCTCTTCCCAACTTCCAACTGTACACTGTAAACAAGAAAATATGTGTTTAATTCGCCGCCGAGAACCCGCTTCTGGTAGCTAGTCGATTTAGCTTAATACGCAGATTCGGCACCGTTTACTCAACTCAAACTACTTATAATAATATTTTTTAAATACATCTCTAGAGACTAGTGCTGCACCCACATCTACTTGTAGGGATAGTAATATTGTCATGTAAAGGAAAGTCATGTTTATTGGTCTTTCCGATCTTCGTTCATTTTAAGAAAGTGTTGAGGAGTGTTGTGTTGTGTTGGTACCTACATATATGATAACAGAATAATGTTGGCAAAATTTTACGTACCTGCTCTGTAGAATTCATCGATATTTCGGCAAGAATAAACGAATGAATACGTAGAATAATCCGTGGCCAGGACCCAATATTTTGTTGAAACTGAAACGGAAAATATTTTTATGGAATTTTTTCTTCATAACATTTAAACTGTAGAAAAAACTAACGAAAAAGTTATCTTTAAAATAAAAGTAAGAAATAGAAAAGGGTATTAGAAACTTACCATCACCGCTACTGAGATTGAAGGTAACATTTAATTTTGCAGATGCATCGTTAGTGTAGGAAACAGCAGTTCCGGTCGTAGTTTGCAGAACTTGATTCACTACTTGAGTATTCTGCACGCTTATTGAGTTATCGGTGTTCACAGTGTACCTAGCTGTGTTGCAAGTACCACTTTGGAAGACCGTCGGGTAAGATTCTATGTCATACCATGTGCCAGCGTACTGAAAAAAGAGTTAAACAAATTAGTGAAATAAGCAAAGAAATGTTAGATACATAGATTAAGCTGGTACACATTGAGTTTATTTACATAGCATAAGAAAACTATTACAATAACATACCAAATTAGCATTGAAATTGGGCAAAGCGGGGATGCTTTCGTCGCACTGTCCAGGGAAAACAACATTGGTAGCGCTGTTAGGTTCCGGGAAGTAGAAACAGCCAGCATCAGTGCGGTTTACTGGCGTGTAGTAACGGGCGTCTAGGACGTTGACGCTGTTGACGATCTGATTGATTGCGGTCGTTGAACTCGCTGACAGAGTGTTGACTCTGCTCATCTTCCAGCTCCAAACTAAAATGTTATTCATAAGTGTTAGATACAATAATGGATTCTTTTAACACTATTTTAATATGCACGAAAGATGACATACCTCTTCTCTGCTCGCTGTTTAAGTTAACACAAGTGTAAATAAGCGCGTAATTATCATAGTCGGTGTCCAAGATCCAGTAGTCTACGGGACCTGCACCTGAAAACAAACAAGAATTAAATGTACGTAATGATAACTACCGTCATTAGAATCAAAAATCGAATAACTACAACAAGTGTTTTAAGAGCTCAACTTGACCAATTTTATTTTAAGATGCAAATATTGCTGAAGTAGAGCTCATTGTGAAAGAGCTCGACCTGGGAAGTACTACCACCGCTGCACCGTACCTATTTCTGCCATCAAACAATAATGCGCGACGAGACTATTATATAAAAGCTTCGCTTCAAAAAACAGGCATGAATTTGGAAACCTTTAGTAATTTATTAACATAACATCACGCCTGTATTTCCCCGAAGGGGTAGGCAGAGGTGTAATAAATAGTACACCCACATTTAATAATTTATTAATTATATTGTTATCATATTATTTATTTATTTATTTAGCAATTATTGTACTTAACAAAATAAAAACGGCTTGCCTTGGGGGACCCCCACCACAAACGAAACTTCTACGCCACAGAATACATTATAATGTTGTTGTACGCATTTGCAATTGCGGATAGAACGTGCGCGCGCAGAGCTTGTGTGTGTGTTCGAGACAGTGTAGTGTAGCCACACGCTAATGGAGGGTAAGTTCACGGTAATGTTTTTTCTCGGTTTATTCCCCAGCGGCCGTGGGCGTAACGACGCTACAGAAGCTTTGTTTAAAAAAAGGAAATGAAATACTTACTGTTGGGGAATGTGACGACCAGTTTGCCACTTCCATCACTGGAGGCAATGGCTGAGCCCGTGATGCTGCTTAGTGCTTGATCTACAACTTTAGTGTTGAGTACAGTCACTGAACCGTCACCAGCTCCCGAATATGTAGCAGCATTGCAAGTTCCTTCTTGAAAATCGGAGTAGTAGGATTCAATTAATCGCCAGGTTCCCAAGTACTGAAGTAAAACAGAAAACATACAATGTAATTATCCATAAAGATGATTAGTACTTTAAAAATTTCAAGAGTTTTGATAGGCATAGTATGTATGCTCTTTTGAAATTTTGAGAATTTGGTTGCAAGGTGACAAAACGTAGATCCTATGGAGAAGAGCCAGCAAGAAACTCCATGGATACTCAAGAAAATAGTATCGTCAAATAAGTCTACGAGTACATACCCGACTAGAGTTGAAGTTTTGTATGACGGGAATGTTCGGATCGCATTGACCTGGGAAGACGACGGGTTCGGTGGGACCCAATTCAGGCAAGTGGAAGCAAGCGCTATCTGTCTGCTGGATATTCTCGTAGTACTCGTTGCCCAGTACATTAACGTTGGCAATGACATTGTTGATGGCCGTGTTAGCAGCAGTCGATAATTGTTTATTTCTGCTCAGCTTCCAACTCCAGACTATAACAGGAATTTTTTGATAAACGGTCGAAATGAATTGTAATACAATCTGTAGATTTAAGCTTCAACAAAATCTAGTCTGCTTTTATTTAAAATGACATTTTATATGAGATTGCGTAAAAATATCGCAGTGTTTGAATTGGCCTGCTTCGAACAAAAACAGACGAAATTTAGAATTTTTTAGGTTGATCAATTATTATTATTTTAGGCTTTATGTAAAATGTATGGTTAGAAACATTTTGCAGAATTTAAAAGTAGGTAATTGAAGTTGTATCTTACCTCCTCTGAAATCACTGTTGATATTGACGCAACTGTAAGCCAATGCGTAGTCGACGTAGTCCGTGCTCAAAACCCAGTAGGGTATTTGAATAACTGTAAAATTTAGGATGCAGTCAAATTCTGAATAAGTATGATTAAAACACTCAAAAGGGTAATTATATTCAAATTAAAACTTACGCCCTTCGTCAGAATCAATGTTGATAGTCAACCTTCCACTTCCATCATTGGTGGCAAATTGAACGTGACCGGTCGTCGTTGATAGAGCCTGGTCGAGTACATTGAACGAATCTAGGTGGATGCTGTTTGTTCCATTCACTCTGAATTGATGACTGATGCACTGTCCAGGTTGTTCAATTTTAGGATATGCTGCAATCTCGTGCCACGTACCTTCAAACTGGAAAAGAGTGTACACCCGTTAAGCAAAATGTACATACTACAAAAAATTGTTCCATAATGTTTTTGGAACAAAGTTCCCTAAGGAAGCTTGCGGTAGGTGTAGCTAACTATTAAATAAAACATACAAACTGACTTGTTTTACTGGGGTTCGAACCTATGCCCTATGGTATCTCAGTCCGACGCACGATGTTTCCTGCCATTTGGGATTGTATTATAGTTGCGAAAAAATATAATGAAATGGGCAAAAAAATATGAATTTTAAGGATAACTTCGTTCCTGACGGGTGTCGCCTGACTACACACGTTTTGTTTTTTGCTTCAGCTTACCTGACCCATGTTGAAGTTTTGTACAGTCTGAATGTTTGTATCACATTGTCCTGGGAACACTACAGGCTTGCCGAGCACTGGTTCTGGGTAGTAGAAGCAACCTTCACTGCTATGATCACGATTAATAAAGTATCTTTGATCCAATATATTATAATTGTTCATAACATTGGTGATGGCCGTTGTTGCAGCTGTTGTTAATGCCTTTGTTCTGCTGAGTTTCCAACTGGCGACTGAAAATAAGTGGATTGATGTTATAAAAACTGCTACAGTAAAAAGCAAAAAAATATTTGATCATATTTACAGTGAAGAACTTACCGGACATGTACTCGTCATCGATGTTCGCACAAGAATACACAAAAGCGTACGAATCGTAGTCAGTAGCTAGGACCCAGTAATTTGTAGTAACTATAAAATTAAAAACAGAATAGTTTTAAATCTGAATATTGAAAGTAAAGCAGAAGACGCAGAAGACTTATAATGCCCTGCGTGTCCAATACAATAATGCGTTCCGGTTGTTGATGGGGTTGCCATGCTTTTGTAGCGCATCAGGTATGTTCGCAGACGCAAAAGTAGATGGCTTTACAGCGATACATCGCAAGAGAATAGCGTCCCTGATGCGCCACTTGCGGGGCAGCCCCAACAGCTTCCTGCAACTCATTGCTGGAAGAATGGACACTGACTGCTTCTTTATGGAGTGCTGGACAAAAATTCATGTGGTCCGTTACTGAACCAGTGTTTCCATTAGTATAGGACATATTGTATTTTTACTGTATGACATTTATTTATATTTTTTTGTTGCATGACATAATTATTGTATATTTAATTTATTATTGTATGGATTATTATATATTTGCATGACATTATAATTATTATTGTGTTAACTAATGTAGATATGGATGGTTTATAATTTATTGTAATTTATCTGAAATAAATTAATTGAATTGAATTGAAAGCCAATCTACACTATTTTAAAAATACAGTTTCAAATGCTCACCCTCGAAACCCAAAACATTGAAGGTAACGTTTAATTTCGCACTGCCGTCAGTAAATGCTACAGTAGCGAATCCATCGATAGTGCCCAGTGTCTGCTCAACAATGTGAGTGTTGAAAACAGTGACAGTAGTGCTGTTGAACGGCTCATAGTACGCGTTTGGACATGTACCATCTTGGAAGGGTACGGGATAAGATTCAATGTCGTGCCATAAGCCCAGATACTGAAACAAATATTAGGTACAATATAACCAACATTATATTTCTGATTAAATAGGTGGCAAAGAAAAAAAAGGCCACTAGATCGGTGAATAATATTACTCTGATGCGAGTTCATACTGAGTGATTCTAAAATCTGGGTGATAGCATGCATTTTTTGTATTTCAAACATACCCTTCCGACGTCAAAGTTGTTGACCACAGGAATACTCTCGTCACATTGACCACGGAACCTGACGGTAGTGTTTCTGTCAGCCACAGGATAATAGAAACAACCAGCTTCAGTGCGATCAACGGAGTAGTAGTAAGGTTGGTGCAAAACGTCGATCCTGTTTATGATTTGATTGATGTTGTTGTTTGCGGCTTCGCTTAGGGTATTATCACGACTGAATTTCCAGCTAGTAACTAAAGAAATATGTTTTATGAAATACCTATTTCGTACAAGACAAAATTCCAGGGCAGGCAGTTTCATCATTTCAGCCTTAAGACGTCCACTGCTGGACATAGGCCTCCCCCAAGCAAATGTTGGGGGGATATGCCATAATCGCCACGCTTAGCAGGCAGGTTGGCGATCGCAGTTGGTTGGTTAAATACTCAGAGAATGCTGCTGCCCATCCTCTGGTGAATCCCTTAGTCGCCTTTTACGACACCCATGAGAAGAGATAAGGGTGGTGCAATTCTTTGCGTCCGGCACCACACGGACACGGCAGGCAGTTTGTTACACGTATTTTTCATCATTAAATTCAAAACAATATATTTGTTAACATAGTATAGTTACAATTGATATGATGATGGTGTTTAGTATGGAGTTATGGACTATTAATATATTTAAAAGATAAAGATTTTACCACTTCTCCGGTTGTTGGTCATGTTAACACAACCGTATCCAAGAGCATACGAATCATAATCTGTGTCGAGTACGTAGTAGTTATAGACTTGGTTTCCTGTAAAAAAACAGAAGTAGTTTATTTTCTCGTTCTTCAGGAGTGAATTCACATTGAAGGTAAAAAGTAACGAGCATCACGGAAAATTAGGCATATCGAATTCCACTTACTATTAGGGAAAGCAAATTGGAGTACTCCACTTCCATCGTTGCTGATGATAGTAGCAGATCCAGAAATAGATGCTAGACCTTGATTCACAACCTGTGAGTTGGTGACGCCGAGAGCGGTGCTGTTTTCCACGTTGTATCGAGCTACATTACATGTGCCAGTTTGGAATCGGGATCCGTAACTCTCAATAAGACGCCAACGTCCAGCATACTGCAAAATAAATTATCACAAAAAATTTGATACAGACATGATGTAAAAAATAATGTAAGTAATATGAGTATTTTAAACCATATATTTGAACGTTTTGCAAAGGTATTTAAAATTGTGGGAAGAAAAACTTTACCTAAAACGATAAGATAGGAGCAGGATTCTTCTTTCCTCAATTTACATTCATATCTTTGGATTTCACCCCGCTTGCGATTAATGCGTTAAAATATTAGAATAATGGTAGTATTGTAATAAATTTATTTGAACCCTGTCCGACATATTAAAATTAAATGCCAGGCAAGCTTGATGTAATCACTTTGTTTTAGATGTTTTTTTTTTTAATTCAATCTTACCCTTGCAATGTCGAAATTGGGTATTCCTGTAATGGTATAGTCGCACTGTCCAGGCAGAACGACTGAATCACCGGGTGCAAGGTCAGGTAAGTGGAAGCAGGCTTGATCTGATTGGTCAATGGGATCGAAGTACACATTATCCAATACATTGATGTTGTTTATGGCATTGTTTATAGCTGTGCTGGATGCCGTGGATAGCTGTTGTGTTCTGCTAAGCTTCCAACTCCAAACTGAAATGAAAATAGAAAATTTGTAAAATCAATTATCTTGATCTTTGTAGAATCTCGCTAAGAAAAGATTGAAGCCCTTAGTTTTTTCCTAAAACCACCATAATTTCGACAGAACTTAAACACACCAGCCCCTCTAACCAAGTTGACAATCTACTATCGTCAACGCTAATAGAAAACAAACAAAATGTATGGGAATGACATATCTCAACGAAAAAGTCATTCGTTGAGATATGTCATTTGATTGTTTTCTAAGCGTTGACGATTGTAGATTGTCAACTTGGCTAGGGGGGCAAATATATATTGTTATTTTATTTGGGAGACTACGACAATGACTACCGTCACACGAGATTTGCTGAGTAATCGCGGCTTTTTGTCTTACTATGGGTGTGAATTTGTGCGTGCCAGCCCGTACTTTTAAGCAAACCGTCTTTATATGGGTGCTTTAATTTTTGTTTAGGAAGATTCCATGTGCCTTTTTTATTTGTCCAAGTTATGGTGTATACTTAGCACCTGGTAAACTTTTGATTGAATATTACTATTGATTTCAATATTGCTAACCACGTTTTAGTATCTACGAGTATTGTAAATTGAAACTCTGTGCATCTAGATTGTGACGACCTAACCAGTCAGTGCCCGATGATGCATGTTGTGATGTTGTCTAGTGGCATTGTCGATCACTGTTTATTCCAAAGGTTTCTTTCAAAATAACAAAAAGAAATGAACTAGCAACTAACCTCCTCTGTAATCGTTATTAATGTTGACGCAGCTGTAAGCTAATGCGTAGTTGTTGTAGTCCGTACTCAGAACCCAATATGGGATTTGAATATCGCCGTTGGGACCTGGGATGGTAATAATCAACCTTCCGCTACCATCAGTAGAGCTAAATCTAACGTTCCCACTAGTTTCATTAAGAGTTCTGTCGAATACGCTCGACGACAGCAAGCCGAGGGTGTTGACACCATTAGTTGTAAATACGTGATTGATGCACTGTCCAGATTGTTCAGCCTTAGGATATGCTTGGATTTCGTGCCAAGTGCCTTGGAACTGTGAACAACAATAATGACTATTAGTTTAGCAACCAGTATTTTTTACACCAGAGAAGATTACTTATAAAAATAGTTTGCGTGTTTCAGTTCATAATACCTGTGTCATGTCGAAGTTAGGTACAGCGGCAATATTATTATCACACTGGCCAGGGAACACAACTGGTGCACCAGCCTCGGGCTCAGGGAAGTAAAAACAGCCTTCAGGGGTTTGATTACGGGGTAAGTAATATCTTTGGTCCAAAACAGGAATGGTATTCATCACATTGGTAATAGCTGCTGCAGCTACAGGTGTCAACGCTTTCGTTCTACTTAGTTTCCAGCTCGTAACTGTGGAGTTGCAATATGCCTGATTAATCACTCGTGTACCAAAAATAAATGTGTTGAACGGATTTCAATTCAATATGACGTACCTTGCACATACTCATCATCAATTGGTGTGCAAGAATATACTAAAGAGTATGAAGTATAGTCAGTGGCTAGTACCCAGTAGTTGGTCGATACTAAAAAAAAACCATAAAAATATGTTAGATTTATAAAATGATATATTTTAAATTTTTTAATTTAAATCTTTCTGATTTATATCTTTACCATCAACTCCTCCAACATTGAAAGTCACGTTGAGTTTCGCACTTCCATCTGTACTTTCTACCAGTGACGCACTACCTCTTATAGAAAAGAGAGTCTGATCGATGACTTGAGTGTTATACACATCGACGTCGTTGCCGGGGCTGTAGTAGGCATTGTTACATGTACCAACTTGGAATTGTCCTGGATATGACTCGATATCGTGCCATAAGCCCAAGTACTGTAAAAAAACGATAATTGATATTAAAGCCTTTTTCAACATTTATAGTAAACTCAATGCGGAATTAAATTAATATGTGCGCATACCCTTTCAGCATCGAAGTTGGTAACAACGGGAATGTTTTCGTTACATGTACCCCGGAACCTGACGCTAGAAGTAGGGTCCGGTTGAGGGTAGTAGAAACAACCAACTTCAGTGCGGTTTACGGTGTAGTAGAAACGGTTATTCAAGACATCAATGTTGTTAATTATTTGATTCATGTTGTTGATTGCGGCTTGGCTCAGAGTATTTTCACGACTCATTTTCCAGCTGTAAACTCTTCTTCGGTCGTTGTCTAAATTGACACAACCATAGCCAAGTGCATATGAATCATAATCAGTGTCGAGAATGGTATATTCGAAGTATTCATCTCCTAAAAAAAAAGTGGGATGTAAGTGGTATAAATCAACGTGCAGTTAGTGTCATTTCTAAAGTACCTGTAATCTGGTCTATTTACAAAAGATTAGTTTGAGCTTTATATGTGTTAAACTTACTGCTAGGGAAATAGAAACGGAGCTTTCCGGTTCCATCTTGAGTCATAACAGTTGCCGTTCCAGAAATAGTTGCCAGTTCTTGTGCAACAACCTGTGCGTTGATGACGCTGATGGTGGTAGCCGACTCCAGATTGTAACGAGCTACATTACATGTGCCCACTTGGAAGTCCGATCCGTAGCTCTCAATTAGGCGCCAACGTCCAACGTACTGAAAATAGATTTTTATGATTGAGTTTTAATATTTATATTATTTCTTAAGAGGCCAAATTCTAAGCTGTTATTCATTTTCCAGATAAAATAGACGAATAGTTTGGATCAACTTGCTGCTGGAATTAAATCTATACATGTTGAAATTTTAATGGTTTCTTTCCCGAAAAAGGGTCATTGTACTCATGATTATGAACAACTTTTACTTTGGGACCAACCCTGAAATCGTGAAAAAATAATCTAATGGTCCCATGATGATTGATGATTTGATTTCATGGTTGGTCCCATAATAAAAGTTTTTCATAATGATGAGTACAATGACTGCTTTTCGGGAAAGAAACGATTAAAATTTCAGCATGTAGTAATTACAATTTTAGAACCAGTGCTCGATATAAAGAAAAGAAAGAAAAAAATGTTTACTGTTCTAGTTAATAGCGTGCAACATTTAAATAACTAAAAAATTCAAAACAGGTAGACGTATACAAAGAAAATAAAATAAAACACATGAAATATAAGGTAATTAAGTACCTAAAATGACTTAATAAGAAAATCCTCCGTTAAATCTTAAGATATTACATATTGATATATTATTATTTATTGATATCGACTTTTGTGCTTTATTATTACTTTGTGGCCATGATGTCAAAACTGACGGGTGTTGCCCCCAACTTGTCTTTCCTTAAACTATTTTCGCTTGAGCTGTCTATTATAGCCTTGCTACCAACCTGCTGACTGGGCTAATCGTTTCCCATGGCATGGCATGGCAGCTATTATCAGTATGTAGCTCATATCGATACAAAAGAAGAAGACTACAGTTTTTTTAAATAAAATGTAATACACTTACTCTTTGAAGGTTGAAGTTGGGCATTCCTGTAATGGTGGTGCTGCATTGTCCTGGAAGAACGACTGCTTCACCAGGGGCAAGGTCAGGTAAGTAGAAGCAGGCTTGGTCTGATTGGTCAACGGGCTCGAAGTACATGTTGTTCAGTACATTGATGTTCTCTATGGCGTTGTTTATAGCAGTGCTAGATGCCGCGGACAGTTGTTTTGTTCTGCTTAGTTTCCAACTCCAAACTGAAATTTAAATCGTAAATAAATAAAATAATATTATAAGGGCTTTTTCTATTTTCATATAATTACAAATTGAAACTAAGCAGCCACTTACCTCCTCTGTAATCGTTATCGATATTGACGCAGCTGTAAGCTAGCGCGTAATTTTCGTAGTCAGTGCTCAAAACCCAATACGGGATTTGAATGTTGCCGTTAGGACCTTGGATTGTAATAACCAACCTTCCGCTACCATCAGTGGATGTAAATGTGACTCTCCCGCTAGTTAAACCAAGTGCTTGGTCAAAGATACTGGACGATTGCAAGTCGAGGGTGTTGGCAACATTGGCGGGTGTGAACACATGGTTGATGCACTGTCCAGGTTGGTCATCCTTGGGATACGTTTGGATTTCATGCCAAGTGCCTTGGAACTGTAAGTAACAGCAATTTTTCTCGTTTAGAAAGTCGTCTTATTGTACATTATCGAAAATTATTCGTCATATTTAGTTTATTCATCTTACCTGTGCCATGTTAAAGTTAGGTACAGCCGCAATACTATTGTCACACTGGCCAGGGAACACAACTTGAACACCGGACTGGGGCTGAGGGAAATAGAAACAGCCTTCGGGGGTTTGATTCCGGGGTAAGTAATATCTCTGGTCCAAAACAGGAATAGTATTCATCACATTGGTAATAGCTGCTGCAGCTACAGGTGTCAACGCTTTCGTTCTACTTAGTTTCCAGCTCGTAACTGTGGGATTGTAATATGCCTGATAAATCACAATTTTTTACCAAAAATAAATATGAATAACGTATTTGAATTCAATATGACGTACCTCGCACATACTCATCGTCAATTGGTGTGCAAGAATATACTAAAGAGTATGAATTGTAGTCAGTGGCTAGTACCCAGTAGTTGGTCGAAACTGAAAAAAAAAACTCTTTAGATTTATAATAAAAAAAATCATTAAAAGCGTTCACAGATTAGGTACTAATCTGTGAAAGCGTTGGATCATATTTTCTATTCCTATTCTTTAATTCAAATCTAAATTCAGATTTAGATCCTTACCATTAACTCCTCCGACATTGAAGGTCACGTTGAGCTTCGCACTTCCATCTGTACTTTCTACCAGTGACGCACTGCCTCTTATAGAAAAGAGAGTTTGATCGATGACTTGAGTGTTATACACATCGACGTCGTTGCCGGGGCTGTAGTAGGCATTGTTACATGTACCGGATTGGAAGTTTTCTGGATATGACTCGATATCGTGCCATAAGCCCAAGTACTGTAAAAAGTAGATTAATTAATGTCTATGTCGACATTTTAAGTAAATTAAAAACGGAATTTAATCTTTTAATACCAGGCCCGTCAGAAAGTATTGCGAAAAAAAGTTTTTATATATGGGAGACTGGCCAGTTATAATGTTTTTCGAAAATATGATTATTTATAAGTAAAAATAAGTAAGTTCCAATTTCAAAATTTCCCTCCACATTTTTTGCGAGTTAATTCAAAGTATTGTGTCTCACTGAAATATGGATCTGCGCCGGGAACATTTTAGAGCTATGATTTTATACGATTTCAAGTGTCGCCTGAAACCGGATGAATCGTACGATAGACTTCAAATGGCATTCATGGATGAAGGCCCTTCCAAGGCAACCGTGTATCGTTGGTATAACGAATTCAAGCGCGGTCGACCAAGTTTGGGGGATGACGAAAGAAGCGGTCGCCCTTTGACGGCTGTTACCGAAGAAAACGTGCTAGCAGTGAAAAATTTAATCCAAGACAATAGGCGAATTACATATCAGGAGATTCAACACATATTGAAGATTGGATCGGGAAGCGTTCACGAGATTCTACACAGCCATCTTCGCGTGAGGAGGATAGTATCACGCTGGGTGCCGCACAACCTCACCGATGCTCAGAAGCAGGCCCGGGTGGAATGGTGCCGTGATATGCTTAACAAATTTGAAGCAGGCTCGTCTCGGCATGTTTACGACATCGTTACAGGTGATGAGTCCTGGATTTATCAATATGACCCAGAAACCAAGCGCCAGTCGACTGTTTGGGTGTTTCAAAATGAGCCAACGCCTACCAAAGTGAAGCGATCTAGAAGCGGGGGTAAGATTTTGATCGCTAGCTTTTTTAATTTGACTGGCCACTTGGTATCAATTCCCTTACGGGATCAAAGAAGCATTAATGCCGAATGGTATACTACCAAATGTTTGCCAGAAGTTTTCTCTGTTATAAGCAACAAGCGACCAAACACAGGGCTCCGCGGGCTACTGCTCCACCACGACAATGCACCTGCGCACACCGCACTCAAAACGAGGGACTTCCTGGACAGCACGCCAGTCAAACTCCTGGGTCACCCTCCTTACAGCCCTGATCTAGCACCGTGTGACTTCTTTTTATTCCCAAAAATAAAAAATCAGCTCAAAGGGATACAATTTTCGTCGCCGGAAGATGCGCTGGCTGCGTTCGAGCAGGCTGTAAACGAGGTGTCTGCGGCGGACTGGAAAAAGTGTTTTGAAAACTGGTTTAGGCGCATGAATCTTTGTATAGAGGCTGGTGGAAAGTACTTTGAAAAGATTTGATAAAAATATATGTACGTATAGAACAATTTTTTTTAGTTTCGCAAAACTTTCTGAGTGTCCCACGTATGTGTACTTACCCTTTCAGCGTCGAAGTTAGTCACAACGGGAATGTTTTCGTTACATGTGCCACGGAATCTGACGTTAGAAGTAGGGTCCGGTTGAGGATAGTAGAAACAACCAACTTCAGTGCGGTTCACGGTGTAGTAGAAACGGTTGTTCAATACCTCAATGTTGTTAATAATTTGATTCATGTTGTTGTTTGCTGCTTGGCTTAGAGTGTTTTGACGGCTCATTTTCCAGCTGTAAACTAGTTTAAAATCAAATAAGTTAAATTTGTCAATTAAGTTTTTACAAAATTAACCTAAAATACAACCAAAACTCTCATTATGAGTTAAACTAAAATATTGAATGTGATTTTAATTTCTCAAAAAAGCATAATATGCTTGACAGCTGATGTAAAAGAAATTTGTAAAGTGTAATGTTTTTTTTGAATAACTTATTTTATCACTGGAAATTTGTAAATAAATAATTAACAAAACATAGGTAATAATATCGGATAAAACCCGGTGTTGGTAGCTTACTATATTATACTTTGATAATGAGCAATACTGCGAATGAATATTTACCTCTCCTCTCATTGTTGTTCACGTTAACACAACCGTATCCAAGTGCATATGAATCATAATCAGTGTCAAGAATGGTATATTCGAAGGATTCGTCTCCTGGAAAAAAGTTACTCATCAGAATTCAATGGCTTGAGCTTAAGTGAGGAACTGGTCTGAATTGTTTTTGGTTATCAAAATAAAGAGATACAAGTAGAGATTGGAGAATTAACGACGATTAAAATACAATCAGTATTACTGATTTGCATAATAAACTTACTGCTGGGGAAATAGAAAAGGAGCTTTCCGGTTCCATCTTGAGTCATAACACTCGCAGTTCCAGAAATAGTTGCCAGTTCTTGTGCCACAACCTGTGAGTTGATGACGTTGAGAATATTACCGGCTGCCTGGGTGTATTGAGCTACATTGCACGTCCCCACTTGGAAGTCGGATGCATAGCTCTCGACCAAACGCCAAGTTCCAGCGTACTGTAAATTGATTCATTGTTTAGTTTTCAATCAGGAAAACGCTTTATTTAAAGGCGCTTGGCTATTATTGGATGAAGTAATATTTCTGTTCTGTTCACATTGTTAATATTCTATTTGTTAAAATACTTCTTACCCTTGCAAGGTTGAAGTTGGCTACACCGGTGATACTAGTGTCACACTGTCCAGGTATAATGATTGGGTCACCGGGAGAAAGGTTTGGCAAATAAAAGCAAGCTCTATCTGACTGGTCAATGCTTTCGTAGTACACGTTGTCCAATACAACATTAGATGCAATAACACTGTTAATAGTTGTGTTAGCTGCAGCAGACAGCTGTTTTGATCTGCTGAGTTTCCAACTCCAAACTGGGGCAGAGAAAATTAAATGTGTTATTCTGTGACTGATAAATTGTTACTTACTATTTATTTATTATATTATTTATTGTACATTACACCAAACGAAAACAAAGACAATAGTATTCAATAGTAAAATATGGTTACCTCCTCTAAAATCTTGATTGATGTTGCTGCAAGCGTATGCCAACGCGTAATTAGTGTAATCCGTGCTCAGGACCCAGAATGGTATATTTATCGCTGAAATTATAATGAAAGTATAATTAATTATAATATGTAGCCATTGTATCAGGATCATTATTGCAGGACTTTTCTGTAACAGTTTTTTGGATTTATATGCCCACATTTTGAGTCACTACTAGCTCCCTTCGCATATCAGTGGACTGTTAAAATGCAATGTTTTATTCATGAACATTATAAGATAGCCATTTGATAATTTATGAATTTGCAGTAATTTGCGCTTTGAACAGACGAGAAAAACCTAGCTCTGTGGTCTCTAGTGCTTGGGGCAGAAATCCAAAACTTGAATCCCGGAAACACTAGGTGAGTTTTCTCCGTGCACTTATAAATATCAATGACAGTTGGGCTAGTCCACAAATTCAAAGTCACTCAGCGAGCTATGGAGCGAGCTATGCTTGGAGTTTCTTTGAAGGATAAAATCCATAACGAGATTATCTGGAGAAGAATCGGAGTGACCGACATAGCTTGTAGGATCAGTAAGCTGAAGTGGCAGGTGGGCTGGTTATATTTGTCGAAGGAATGATGGCCGCTGGAGCAGACGAGTTCTTGAGTGGAGACCACGAATCAGCAAACGCAGCGTAGGGTGCCGTGCCGGGTGGACCGATAACCTGAAGAAGGTGACTGGGGGGGAGTGGATGCAGAAGGCAGAGGACCGAGTATTGTGGCGCAACTTAAGAGAGGCCTATGTCCAGCAGTGGACTGCGATAGCCTGAGTTGGTGATGATGATGACTTATAAATTTGCATGACGTTAATTGAATGAAATGCGAACATACGTGTGCCATCAGTATCGCTTATGGTAATAGTGAGTCTTCCGCTGTTATCGTTATTATTGGTGGGTCTTAAAACTCCGTTGGTTATATTGAGGAATTGGTCATCGACTGAAGAAGACACCAGGCTGAGTTGTGAGGCACTGACGAATGTGTATTGGTGGTTGATGCACTGCCCGGTCTGCTCTGCTTTCGGGTATGCTTCAATTTCGTGCCAAGTTCCTACGAACTGAAATAAAAATAAATATATTATTGATGGAGTTGCAGGTACTACACCTACTACTTCTGTATCTACTTTTTCCAATAAGAAATGTAGCGAATATTATGATTAAGGTTTTTGTAACCACTTGGAGCTTCTGAAGGTAAAGCAAGATATTTCTTGTTATTGTATTGATTTCGATGGATCCATTTATGGGTGTAATAACATATTCGGTGAACGTTGGTATGTGATACTGCCCTATCTAATCGTTTGAGTTCCCAAGTGTGACTGTTGATATAATAATTCTGTAAGTTTGAAGTTTGATGATCCGAATTATGATTAGGATGTTTGAATCGAAGTTATTTTTCCTGGGTATTCTTTTGGTCAAGCTGCTATGGACACTACATAGTTAAACTTCAAAAGAAGATATCAGTTAAGCTTAGGTATACGTCTCGAAATAACACGAACAATTTAAAAAATATATACATTCACAAATAAACATTTAAAATTACTTTTCATCATCAACTCAGCCTATCGGAGCCCACTGCTGACATAGGCCTCTCCCAGCTTGCGCCACAACACTCGGTCCTATTTTAAAAATTACCATTTGCGAGTTTCTTACCCTTGCAAAGTCGAAGTTTTGAACAACAGCGACGTTCTCGTCACATTGTCCAGGGAACACAACGGGAACGCCAGGTTGGGCCTCGGGGATGTAGAAACATGCTTCAACTGTTTGGAGCATGGGCTCGTAGTAGCGCTGATCAAGCACTGATACTGTAGCCATCACGTTGTTAATTGCGGTTGCTGCAGCCGCTGTCAGCTGTTTTGTTCTGCTTAGTTTCCAGCTGCCAACTGCAAAAATTCAGATAAAATTAGTACGTTGAATTAGTAGTACCGACACAACACATGATTTAGATATTACATCATAACTAAATTCTGGACGAAGTTTTTGCTAAGTCCATTAGGAAGTTTACTTTTACTTCTGAAACATTTTTAGTACCTTGCATTTCATCGGCATTCACGTTGAAACATGTGTATACAAGGGCGTAGCTATTGTAGTCAGTGTCCAAAACCCAGTAATCAGTCTCGGTAGTTTCTGAAAAAAAAATATTTAATTAGTATTTGTTTTTGGAGACATCGAGAAATTTCATAATTACATATGAAACTTACGATCTGTTCCAGCTATGGGGAAAGAAACAACAAGTTCAGCTGATCCGTCAGTAGACACAGGGACTGCCACTCCATTGATAGTGAATAACCTCTGATTGATGACTTGAGTGTTAAGCACATCGACCCTGCCGCCGACTAAGTCATAGTACGCATTGCTGCAGGTGCTTCCACCTTGGAATGGTGCCGGATACAGTTCAGTGTTGTGCCATAAGCCCATATACTGGAAACATAAATTTTTTTAATCATAATACTTTAAACGCAGTGTGTTTTTCGCTAATCAGCGTTGTGGACTGATAATAATAATTATTTCAGACCACATTTGCTCCCGAACTGAGGAAAACGTGATGTTAGTAACCTAAATTCAATGTTGACGACCATAAAACTGGCTATAGTTCGCAAAGCCCAATCCAGTGTCACATTGGATAATCCCATTTGTCGCAAAATACGACCGATCGAGGCACACCGTTTCCGGATGATGGCATAAAACCATCAATCTTCGCCTCAGCGAACATCCCGGAAGCGCTACAAAACCACGGTAGCCCCGCCAGCATCCTGGACGCATTTTTAAACGGCACACGCAGGGCGCTGTATATTATCTTTTGCGAATACCTAATCCACAGACTGCACATGTGAAATGACTGGCAGCAAGCTCTAAGTACCACGGCAGTTTTACCTGCTTATCTGCGGATCAGCATATTACATCAGACATCCAGTGACCTACGTTTTCTCTAAATGTCCAGAATATCATTAAGGTCATCGGTCGGATTAAGGCCTGGACCCTTCTCAATCTGAGAAAAGACCCAAGCAGTGGGACAGTAATTATGAGACAATTATGCGAATTATGTATTAATAAATACAATAAAATAAAATAATTTTGAAATGGTGTAGGTAGAGGTAAGAACTTACTCTGGCAGCGTCGAAATTGCGCATAGCCTGGACGTTTACTGATTCACATTGTCCTCTAAATTTTACTGGCTCATTAACCACTGGTTCAGGAAAGTAGAAGCAGCCTGCATCGGTTTGATTGGTCAGTGCATAATACATGTAGTTCAGATCTATGTAGGAGTTTACTGCTTGATCGACCAATGCTTGGGAGTTGGATGGCAATTGGCGTGTCCGGCTGAGAATCCAACTGAAAACTGAAGAAAATCCAAGATTAAACTTCCGTTATCCATAGATTTACTTTTGTTATGCTGTTTGTATGTGAAAACCAACCTTGTTTTTGGGTAGCAGAGATATTCACACAAGTATACGAAATTGCGTAGCTGTCATAGTCACTGGCAAGAATCCACAGCTCCTGCGCTTGCGGACCTAAAAAAGATGAAGAATTAACATGTTATAGTACTCATAGTTTCTTCAATTATATACAAATACTAGCAGTGCTCTTGCGGCTGTGCCCGCGTAAAAAGTTTTAACATGCCCCGTATAATGTTACTCGTCGTAGTATTGAGAAAAGAAAATTACGTATTCTTTATTATTATCTAATTTAATAGTAGATTAGTAGCCAAGGGCTGTAAGGCATCAATTGCAGCCCGAGATATTTAGGCGCACGAGCGCAGCGAGGGCGCCTATAGTTCGAGGGTGCAATTGATACTTACACCCGAGCTAACTACTCTGCTTTACATCTCGATTGTGAGGTAAGTAGAAAAAAACCGGCATTACAAGAATAAAACATTTTATTAGTTAAAATTTATAGTGAAATGAGAACAATTTTCAAATTTTCGGGACAGGTGTTTTTTAATTATAACAAAAGAAAAATAAACTGTTTTAAATTTGAAAATGCGAGTCAATAAAGTTGAACCGAAAGTGTACGGTAGCCGAATGACACCTAATTGTCCAATAGACGACGAGCATCGACTGTCGACCAATCGCGTAAATGCAATTTTCGGCGTTGGCACCCCGCGCTTTTTTCATCTTTTAAAAAAAAAAAATTTTCAAGAACGAAGTTGAGCTTCGCCGTTTGATATTTAAAATTGATGACTATTATACTCATACGAAGACAAGGCTGAATAGCGAAGCGACCTCTTTTGTCATTGGGCTGAATGCATGATGTCTATTGCCAGTATGATGGTTAGATGTTCGCGAACTTTTTGAAAGAGTGAAGAGTTTTTTTTAAAATTACTTACCGCCCTAGGGCTTTTCTAGCTACATTATTACCCTAGAGCGCTAATTGGTTACCTACAAGCCTCATTTGGGGGTAATAAGGACCTACTTACCGAATATGAGAGATGTAAAGAGTATTTTTGTCAAGTGTGACCACAGGAAGATTTTTCAAATATATATTAACACCCTCTTTTACCCCCGTTATATTCTATGTCCCCGTTGGGTATAACTTTCGAAAAATACAAAAACACGTAATTCAAGATTATTTATACCGAGTTTTGATTCAATCCAGCCACGCAGTAATTAATGTTCTCCCATACAAAACGCATCCTCTTTTAAGAGAAATTTTGGAAAAATATAGGATAAAAATGTCATTATATATTTTAAAGATTATTTTTCCCAAGTTTAGAGTAAATCGATGCAGGAGAAAAGTACCAATACCCATTTTGTACCCATGTTAGCAAATAAATAAAATTGAATTGAATTGAATTGAAAAGATTTTTCATGCAAACTCTAACACCCAATTTCAGCCCCTTGGAGTTAAAATTTCCAAAAATCCTTTTTTAATGGGTGTTTACGTTGCAAAAAAAGCTACTATATAAATATCAAGTTTCTAAATTGAGTAGTTTCGGGTCTGGGTTGATGAATCAGTCAGTCAGGACATCTCTCTTTATAGGTAAAATATACATATATATAATAATATACGAGGGGTGTTCTAAAAGTAATAAGAATGGCCTAGATAGAAATGAGTAATCGAAAAGACAATTTTATTGCGCAAAGTTGTTATCATTATGGTCAATATACTTGATCCATCATTCTTCTAAAGCATTATTCCATGCCTAAATTTGTTTTAGTTTTATTTCTTAATAAGTCTTCTATTGTGCATAAATATGACCGCGTAATCATATTAAAAAATTTCGCCCCTCAAATGTTGTTTCTGTAAAAAATAGGTAGAAATAACGAGGAGACTATGCTGGCGAATGTGGTAGATGTTCAAGCACTTTGAACCCAGATTCATTGATTGCGGCCCTCGTAATTGCAGACTTGTGAGGCAGCGCTAATACGGGTCAAAGAGACAACCATGACCAAACAATCATGCAACTTTTTTCCTTGTAATAAATTACAAACTGGACCGTATACTACATTGAATGTGTTATTATTTTATGCATTTTAACTAAGTACGGGCAGATGTGACTGAGCATCACACTTGTTACTTCGTCACAGTGCCGTTCCCTGATTAGTGAGCATTTATAACAACATAACAAAAAGCTGGGCCACTTAGTACCCATACATTTTTAAACATTATGTGAGGGTAGGATATTAATCGTTTGTAACTAAAGTGAATAATTTTTTTTTTTTTTTTTTTCTAATTTATCTGCAATCAGTCCTAGGACTATAAGCAAATATTTTCATGTAGAACTTCTTGATTCAGAGTGGTTTCTCCAGCGAGAACACCCTCTATATATATATTTTAGGCCATAGGTATGTCCTAGTTGCCCAGGTCCTTTTCAGCCGCCTTTTGTGATCCGGCTTAGTAAGCGCTTTTGCCAAGGGATTTGGATGGCTCTCTAGCCAAATAATATCTAAAGTGAATAATTAGAAAACTAACATATTGTAAAGAATGTCAGATTCGATATTAATGTGCTATTTTCAGTAGATAATCTAGTGGACTTAATTTTTCTAGAAGATGAGAACTTGATAATATAATTACGTATTCTAGAAGTACTTAAATAAATAAATAACATTGTTGACAACATGTGGAGTATAGGGCTAATAAGAAATAACGCTGCAGCGATACAGTTCTATCGAAAATACTTTAACAAAAAAAAAAATTAATCCTCTTATTTTAAGACGGAAACAATCAGCTAGATTATAATAATTATAATCGTACAACATTTTCTGGTCCGTTCTGATTAAGAACGATAATATTTTTTGTGAATGATAGATTAGAGGACTTAGAGGTAATTTTATTGCATAAAGGTAATAAAGAGTAAAAATAAGGTGAAGCTTATATGCAACACGTATAATATTTTATGACCTATAGATATCGAATCTTGGATAAAATTTGTATTTTACAGCTTAAGGAACGGAAAATAGTATAAAAAGTAATTATCACTGCCACAAAACCTAACGTAAAAAAATAAAGAATAATTAATGTTTACCAGCTCCTGGAATATTCAAAATCACAGATAATTTCGCGCTGTTATCAGTACTGCTGACTGTCGCATATCCATCGATCGTGAACAGAGTCCCGTCGATAACTTGGCTGTTGAGGACATCAACTCTGTTGTTGCCTGTAGAGTATTCTGCTCTTGCGCAGTTGCCGTTGGAATTGGGAGTCTCATAGCTTGCTACTTGGTGCCATCGTCCTAAAAACTGAATTTAACAGAGAGGTTAGATAAAATGATTGGTTTATTTTTATTTGATATGGTCAGTAGGTACCTACACCCTAAACCAACGAATCTGTGAACTTGTTCTTTGGACTTTGCTAAAGTGTTCATTGGTCTTACAGAAAACTTATTGTAAACAAATATTTTGTCAAATTAACAAATGCGAATCAATCGTTGGCTTGTTATGTAAGGCCCGTATAACAAAACGATACTCAAACTTTGATCACTGTTTAAAGCTATTTTTGAGTTAAGCTTTAACTTTAGAATACTCCTCAAGCATAGATTGATTTTTATGATGGATTTGAGCAGAGATTTGATCTGTAATCACGCAAGTATGCTGGATACAACGCTTGAGCACTCTTTAGATTTCCTTGCTATTTCAGTTAATATTCTTGTGTTATGTTGTTAAATTGAAGTATATAATTACCGTAGTGGAGACCGATGCTCAAGTATCGATTCAATGCTTAAGTGATTAGAGAAACTTTACTTGAGGAACGTTCTGTAATACGGCATTACTCCTCAAGCATAGATTTGAATTTGATTTTTGTTTTTTTTTTATTTGGATTTGAGCAGATATTTGATCTGTATCACGCAAGTATGGTCGAGACAGTGCTTGAGCACACCTTAGATTTCCTTGCAATTTCAGAAAATATTCTTATGTTATGTTGTTGAATTGGAGTATACAGGGTGTCAGGGAAACGCTTCCGAAAACGAAGACAGGTATAGATTTTTTCATATTTTTTTGGATTTTTCATTATATATGAGTTTTATTTAATTGCCCAAAGCTGGTTATGTATGAAAAATGCAAAAAAATATATACGATAAAATCTAAAAAAAGAATCGCATTTTATTTCGTGGTTTCGTATCAGTAATCACCAGCACCTATCTTCGTTTTCGGCAGCGTTCCCCTTACACCCAGTATAATTACCGTAGTGGAGACCGATGCTTAAGTATCGATTCTATGCTTAAGTGATTAGAGAAACTGTACTTGAGGAACTTTCTGTAATACGGACTTAAAAAGCTCTTTCTATACTTACTCTCTCTACGTTAAAGTTCTGAACAACGCTAAGATTCGGATCACATTGTCCAGGTAAAATAATAGGTTGGCCGGGTTCGATGATAGGTAGAACATAGCAGCTTGCATCACTATGGTTTATTGTGCGCAGGGTGTTAAAGTCGATTCCGAATGAATTCATAATCGTTGTTCTTATTAATGCCAAGGTCATCTCGGTGATGTTCGCTCGTTGTCTTGCGAGTACCCATAAGTGTACTGTAAATAATAGGTCAGAATTAATTAAAGAAAAATCAAATAAGTTAGATTTTCAAGTAGTTAAACAGTACAGTATTTTGAGTATTATAGAAAAATATATCTAGTTTGGGAATGCTTAAAGAAAAGTTTCACACATAGTAATTTTATTATATTTTTATTCGATAAGAAAATAAAATCAATGATATATAGTATGTAACAACAACCCTGTTGTTACTGTGAGCTATGTTATCAGAATCCATATTCATACGTAAGGTCACAACTCATTTGGAAAAACCACGGGAAAAACTTTACAGTAAAAATAATCAAATTAAATATTAAATCATTATTAATTGTAAATTGAAAGTAATATAATCACTTTTAATAATGATTTAATTTGAAAAGTTTTCCAAATGAGGTGTGTCCTTACGTATGAGATAACGTAGCTCACAAGAACAACAGGGTTTTTGTTATATACTGTAGAAAATTCCGTCAAACAATATTGTAAATTTTGCGTAACTACCAGACTTATTTTTATAGCTGAATGTATAACTTACTTCTTCTTTGAGTTGTCGAAATGTTTTCACAAGAGAATGTGATAGCAAACGTCGTATAATCTGACGCTCGCACCCAGAAGTCAATGGCTGAAAAAAAAATTTGCATGAATTACATATTCATGGTGATAGGCCTCTAATTCAATTCAAATCACTTTTTATTTAAATTGACCTATTAGGTTGATTACAGGCGCTTATAAATAGTCGATTCTAGTTACACGATTCCAATTGGCTCTCAGGCCTTAGTCACAATAGAAAATAGTAGTAATAGTACTCGACGAGAGTGGGGTTTTCGTCAAGGAAGCCAAAGCTTTCAGTTTTAGCAATAGCTGCAGGAGTAAAATCGAAAAACTTGATGCTCAATCCAACTATTAGCATCACTGTTATTTATATTTTTGTGGTCCATATGATTTCAAGAGATATTTACACATTTTTTTATTTTAAAAGCTTTGCAAGGATCGGTAGGCGGTAAGGTATTACCTAAGGCCGTGTTCAGACGACGGAAATTTTGTCCATTGGACAAAAATACTGTGCTTGCCCGCCCCTGACCAGACCGCCGTACATGATCTCTCTGTACATGATCCGGCGGACACCTTGACCGCCAGAATTTTGTCCATCGTGAGAACGCATTCATACTATTCCATACGTTCTATCGCTATGGACAGCCCTGTCATGTCGTGACGTGACTGTAGTCTGAACGCGGCCTTAAGGTAGCTTCAAACGGTGCGTGATTTTACGGACGATACGACGCGACGCACAGCCGACGATCACGGACAGCTGCTAAGCACCGCAACGAGGCTCTTGGCGCAGCGTGCGGTGTGAACTCATACGTTCTAATCCAAAAAATCACGCACCGTGGGAAGCCACCTTTATAGGTAGCTACATGTTATGATACTTACGATTCTGGAAAGACGAGATGGCGAGACTAAGTCTAGCCGAGTTATCGACTTGAGAGATAGTGCCCGTTGCTTGTTCAGCGAAGTTGGCGTTGACTGAAGAATGTTGCACGTTCAGTACATTGTTATTGCTCGTGAATTCAAATGTTGCGCAGTCGCCATTTTGGTTAGGGTTGTCTGACCGCGCGTACTCGTGCCATGTACCTAGGAACTGTAAGAAAATAAATCTTAAATCTCAGATTTTTTATTGTGACGAGCCGTAGTTTAACGCTCGTCTTTTCCCAATAAGGCGACGATATACGACTTTTAATAATTAATAATATTACTGAACGAGTAGTGTTTACATTACTGATTGAAAAATATAGACTGACGAGCAATATAAAAAATACACGTTCAATATTCCTAAAAAGTATTAAGCTAAGCTAACTACTAGCTTGTACAAGTAAGCGTAGTAGCTTGTTATTAAGCTTGCTAGTGTAGCTGAGTACACATTATAATAAAACAACGTTTAACCGGATTAAAAATGAATTTCAATAATATACGCGATTTAATCCGGTTAAACTTTGTTTTATTATAATGTGTAGCTTTTTACTTCAAGAAGCTATCTTGCGTGGTTTCGGAAATATTTCATGATAAGTTATTAGGCTTTTTTATATTGCTCGTCAGTGTATAACCTCCAATATTTACATGATATAAACATACATGTCAATTTGTAAACTTATGTCTAAGAAGAATCGAACAATAACTCTATCGATCCATTCACGCTCTGACACTCGCCCCGAGAGGTCGTGCTGCTCCTGCTCCGTCCTCTCGTGACGAATTAAGTGCTCGAATATTTTTCGCTACGGCTCACCGTAGCGCCCTCCGCAGTCGCCCCGCCGACTGCAGCCCGATAAGCACATTCGCTGTCTTTTTCAAGACAGCGGGCGCGCTTTTGTCTCTGTCTGAGGAAGTCAGTCAAAACGTTGTGTCCCTTCAGGAAAAACCCACTTATTTACTGTGGTTCTCGGTGGATACCTAACGGTGATAACAAACCGAGGGGCGTTGACCCGACACGCCAGCTGCGCTCCTTAAGGGCAAAGCAAAATTGGAAGAAGCTAGGACCAGAAGGCCTTGGGGGATCTCCTAGTCTTCCCTAGCTTACCCCCGTTTCGTCCTATCTAGCATTCTCTAGGGGTTTACACCCATTGCACACTAGAGACTTAGGGACCTGTTTGCACATTAAGACTGGCAAACAGGAGTGCAAGCTTAGGGCTCACCAGTAGGCACACAACCTCCCCGTCTATACCCGACGGGGAGGGTTTGAACACACTCCCGGGAACACCCACCCGAGGAGCAAACCCCCATGTTAGTACGCCACTAATTTTCTCCCCCTCTCATTGTTGCTAGGCTTGGCTTAGTCATCATCTATATGATGGTGTCTGATGCCGAGTTCCTCAGCATCTTAAAAAACGTCCTCTTCAAGGACCCTATCTTTATCGCCAACCATGGCGACTTGTTTGGCAGCGCTTTTGCCGCCAAACAACCTGACGTCCCCGACTCTCCAGAGTCGCCCGATACCCCCCCACCCCTAAGGAGGAATAGGCGCCCCGCCCGTTCCGACAGTGATGAGGAGAGGCCGAGGTCTCCGCGTGGTCCGCCTAGGCGTTCAGCCAGCCTGGACCATAAGGACCGTACCCCCTCACCTCTCCCCACCCCAGCCCCCACTCAATACCCTGATCGCTCCCCAATCCCATCAGACCAAGAGATGTCTTCGGACAGTGAGGACAACTCAGACAAGGCCGGTGCCTTTACCACGGTAGTGGGCAAAGGTAAAAAACGCGGCCGAAAAACAAACAAGGCCGAGGCTCTCGCCTCAAAATCTTTAAAACTCTCCGAGGCAAACTCTGCCCCGGCCCCTACCCCCCGTCCCGCCTCTCACTCCTCCTCGCAGGATAACAGGCCCCCCTCCCCTCAGGAACATACCTCACCTTCCCAGAAGAAGGTGCCCATCCCGCCTCCCTTATTCATCCAGGATAAGGCATATTGGACCAGGATATCCGACTGGTGCAATCAAAATAAGATTAATTTCACTAGTGCCCGCCCCACACAGCAGGGCATTAAAGTAGTTGTCCCCACCCCCACTGATTACCGCAACCTTACCAGGTTGCTACGCGAGCGTGGTGTGTCTTTTCACACCTACGCACTCCCAGAGGACCGACTCCTTAGAGTTGTGATCCGAGGGATTCCGGCCGAAGTCAGCTGCACGGAAGTGCACGCCGACCTCGATCGTCAAGGGATCCCGGTTGCAATAACCCACCGTATGTTCCGTGGTAAGCACGGTGAACCCTACAACATGGTCCTTGTCATTTGTCACCCTGGCGAAAACGCCAAAAACATCTACAATATAAAGACCGTATGCAAATTATCAGGCATCACGGTCGAACGCCCCCACAAGTCAAACCAGCCTGGTCAATGCCACCGTTGCCAGCTGTATGGTCACTCCCAGCGTAACTGCTACGCAAAGCCCAGGTGCGTTAAGTGCCTAGGCGATCACGGGACTACCGAGTGCGAGCGTCCCAAGGAGAGGGACCAGTGCACGGAGCCCCCTAGCTGTGTCCTTTGCGGCAAAGCCGGGCATCCAGCAAACTATCGCGGATGCCCCAAAGCCCCCAAAATGCGCAACGCCAAAACGGCAAAACGCGCCTCCGACCGCGTTGCGAGGGAAGCCCCCTCCTACGCACCCCCCTTCCATTACCAACCACCAAACCCTAGAGGCCCACTCGGGCCCTCCCCTAATTTCCACGGCCCACTCGGGCCCAACCCCTGGTTTAAGGGTAATCAAAAGCCCCAATACCCACCTCTTCCGACCTCTCGTCTCGCGCCCCCGGCCTCAGAGCCCCCCGCGCTGATGAACTTACCCATCCCCGCACCTTCTCTCAGGCCCAAAACTGCACCAGCAGCTAAAGCCCCCCCCCCCATGAGAACCCCCCCTCAGGTAAACTACCCCGGCCTTCTGCCGAGAGAATACCTCGAACCCCAGTCAGGGGAAACCCGTATTGACGCCTACTCTAGACTTTGGGCCTTTACCCAAGGCATCCACGAGCAGCGCCTTCAGGTACTTACCAAGTACCAAGACATCTATAGAATACTTAATTCCAATTATAATGTATAATACGGCCCCACCCAAAAGATTCAAACCCCGTTCCCTAAATTTAGGCTTCTTTAATGCCCGAGGCATTAGTGGTCAACGCGATGACGTAGCTGTCTTCTTGCGTGAGCACCAACTTGACATATTACTCGTTCAAGAGTCCTTTCTCAAGCCCCACTGTCGTAATCCCAACATAGCCAATTATAGGCTGATTAGAAACGACAGAACGTACACCGCACTAGGCGGAACGCTAATCTATTACCGCAATTCTTTATATTGCATCCCCATTGACCCCCCAGAGCTAGCATGCCTGGAGGCTTCAATCTGTCGCCTAGGCATGACAGGGCACCAGCCCATCACCATAGTCTCGGCTTATAGGTCCGCAAACAAACCCGCGAGTCTGCTCGAAGACGACCTCAAATCCCTACTCGATCTTAGTAATTCTGTAATTATTGCAGGCGACTTAAACGCCAAACACCGCTCATGGAGCTGTGTCTCCAATAACGCCGCTGGCACTCAATTAGGAGCACTTAGCGACAAACTTTCCTTCGACGTCATCGCCCCGATGCGTCCCACTCACTATCCTGACACAGTAGGGCATCGGCCCGACATCCTAGATATAGCCCTCTTAAAGCGCGTAAACCTCGGTATTCGCTCTATTGAGGTAATCCAAGAACTAGACTCAGATCATCGCCCTGTGATCATTCAACTGGGTCCCCGGGGTGGTCCCTCGGATCCCGGTATTCCGCCCGTAACTAAAACAATAACCGATTGGAAGAGATTAGAGGACCGCCTCAAATCTACCTCATCCCCCCAATTAGATTATTGAATCTCTATCTTTATCTGTAAAGAGATGTGTAGCTCAGGTACGGGAGGATCATTGGGACAAGGAAGTCAGCGCAATCCAACCGTCTCATGTAGCCTTCTGGGCCCTTCAACGCAGACTTAAATGCGAGACCACGGCAACTATGCCTCCCCTAAATCGACCCAATCAAAGGCCGGCCTTTGACGACGACGAAAAAGCCGAATGCTTAGCCGACAGTTTGGAGTCTCAATGCACTCTCAGTACGCTTCCCGTAAGCCAAACCCACCTTGATAAGGTTAATTCAGAAGTAGAGCGTAGGTCAGCCCTCCCCCCCCCCCCCAATAGATGACCCTGATGACCCGCTCCCACCGATCACCCCTGACGAAGTTCTCTCTATAATCAAGGATCTTAAGCCCAAAAAAGCCCCCGGCGCAGACGGCATCACCAATAAGGTGTTGAAACGTTTCCCTGCCACCCTAATCGCTCTAATGACCGTCATCTTCAATGCGGCATTTAAAAACAACATCTTTCCCCAGGCTTGGAAACAGGCTACGGTAATCGGTATTTCCAAACCGGGCAAACCAAAAGCCGAGCCGAGTAGTTACCGGCCGATTAGTCTCCTCAATGTCTTCGGTAAAATCTACGAGAAGCTTATTTATAAGCGACTCAAAGATTTCGCCGACTCAAATAAACTCCTTCCAGACGAGCAGTTTGGCTTTCGTACAAAGCACTGCTGCGTTAATCAACTGCACCGCATTGTAGAACACATCAGTGCAGGCTTCGTACGCGGTCAAATGACCGGTACTCTCTTTTTCGACGTAGCAAAGGCTTTCGATAAAGTGTGGCACAACGGCTTATTATATAAGCTGTACACTATGAATGTGCCACATCGTCTCGTGCTCATCATCCGAGACTACTTATCGAATCGTACCTTTTGCTATCGCATAGAAGGGGCTCTCTCCTCCCCCCATCCCATTCACGCCGGTGTGCCTCAAGGCTCCGTGCTCTCCCCCCTACTGTTCACGCTGTACACCAGCGATATTCCAAAATGCGGTGCAGCCCGTATGGCCCTTTTCGCCGACGACACGGCAATCTATTACTCCGGCATGACCCATGTCGCTATTTCTCGTACCCTCCAATCCGCGGCCAACACCCTAGGTGAATGGTTCCGGAAATGGAGAATCGAAGTAAATCCCGAAAAAAGTGCAGCGGTCCTCTTCGATAAGAGACCCCTGTCACAGTACCGTAAAGAACTGAGCGTACCAGTCTCAATGTTCGGGAAACAGATCCCATGGCAACGAGAAGCCAAATATCTCGGAGTGATCCTTGACCGTAGACTGACTTTCCGTCCGCATATCCGCAGGGTGAAAAACCGTGCCGCCCTCGTCCTCGCACGTCTCCACCCCCTTCTCAATGCGCACAGTAAGCTGCCCACTCATCTCAAAGTAAGGATATTCACCACCTGTATCCGCCCCATACTCACCTATGCTAGCGTTGTGTTCGCACACGTTAAGCCGGTGAGAATTCACATGCTCCAAACCATCCAAAACCGTTTCATGCGAAGGGCCGTAGACGCCCCCTGGTACGTACGCAACGTCGACCTCCACCTAGACCTCAAACTGCCGACCATCAAGCAGTTTTTCAAGCGTGCCTCTAAACGCTATTTCGATTCCGCTCCCAAGCACCCCAACCCCTTGGTCGTGGCGGCCACCGTCTACCAGCCATCTGCTATTAGCAAAATCCGACGTCCCAGACACACACTCATTGAACCCGATGACGATACTACACTCCTCCAGGAGTCAAATAAAAGTACAAGCACACTCCGACGCCGTCGTCCAAAATATCGTCCCCGCCGGCGAGGACCGACGCGACACACACACAGAATCCGAGAGTCCGACTCTCGAGAAACAGAAACACATGCCGACGCAGCACCGGCTGCTGGGGGGACCGGTGGCGGGGTCCCCCTGCTGCACCCTGAGTCGAGGTCCGAGCTCCCCCCTGGGGACGCCCTCACGGTGTAAGCAACCGGAGATAATCTCGTCACGCGAGACCGGCCCTATGCTCTAGAGTAGTTCCTAGGAGCAGGCTATTGCGTAGCCACTGGTTAGGTTTTCTAGGTAGGTCTTAGCCTCGCCGGCGAGGCTTGCCGCTTCACGGCGTTTTAACACGTCACCCGATAGGAACCGAAAGTCCGCTACTTTCGAGGAAACCAATTCGATGCAGCAACGGCTGCTAGGGGGACATAGGAACGGCGGGGTCCCCCTGCAATGCCCCAGCGAGGTTCGAGCCCCCCCCTCGGGGGGCGCCCGCTTGCGCGCGGTATTGATACCGCGCGTATTTAGTTTATAAGTTAGGGAAAAAACTTTCGGCGAATGGAGTCCCACATGGGACTCTCCGCCAACTAAGCCCGGTTAAGCAGAAATGGGACTTCGGTCCCAACTGCGAGAGCCCATTCGAAAAAAAAAAAAAAAAAAAACTATCGAGCATATTTTTTATGAATCCTTCACCATTTTAAAGACAATTAAATTAACTATCATCTCTTAATATATTATTATTTTCAAAGAATAACAACATAACATAACATCACGCCTGTATTTCCCCGAACGGGCAGGCAGAGGTGTAATAAATAGTACACCCACATTTCGCCAGTTATGTTATAGACCCATGTAATAGGGGGCGATCCTATTGCCACTGACCGGGCACAAATCCAGACTCCAGGCTGCTACTGAGAATTTCCTAATGAAAAAACCCAATAACACTTTGCCCGATCCGGGAATCAAACCCAGGACCCCACGCTCAGTAGTCGTGCTTGCAACCACTAGACCAATGAGGCAGTCAGTTTTTCATAGAATGGTATGGTAAATTATTCTGCCCTTTTTTCTTCATCAAAATACTTTTATAGCCTAAATCTTTCTTATTCTAAGAAGATGCCCGTACCCAGGTGTAATTAAGATAGTAATGGGCTGGTTGTATTGTGTTATAATACTGTTAATTTCACCTCTCCACATTTGGACATTCATTATTGCTATCGGCATAAATTAATTCTGAATAATAACTCCGTTATGTTAATTTTAAACATATCAATATTATAATCTATGAATAGTTATCGTAAATTATGATTTATCATTTCAATATGTCATCGTAATCATCTAAATATTTCGTATTATACCTATTTTACATAAAAATGTGTTATGATTTAATAAAAAACCGGCCAAGTGGGAGTCGAACTCACGTGCCGTGGGTTCCGTACCTTCTTTGCCGGACCGCATGACTAAGTTTGTCTGTGAGGGATTTTTGATTATTTCTAAGGAAATCGTGCTTGAGAGATAAGAGTGGTGGGGAAATGTTTTTTTGAAAATAATACTAATTAGGAATGAAATTATTTTAGTAGGTATTTGTCACTTACAATAGGGTTCAACTGCTTCAACAAATTCATGTATATGAAATGTACATTTAAATGAAAAAGTCATTCGTTGAGATGTCATTCCCATATATTTTGATTGTTTCTATAGCGTTGACGATTGTTGATTGTCATCTGTTTTCACCCGAAATCAAAGCTTTTCATAATCTTTTGTTTTTGGGGTCAATAGCTTGGCTTGGATAGATTATATTTTTTCAAAAAATGTTTTTGGTATTCTAATAAAAAACTACTTTTCCTCGGTATTAATTACAACGCAAAAATGAACGTCATTAAAATTTTAGGTGCCTGTAACTACGAATATATTGTGAAATATAAAAGAGTAAAACCTGTCAGCATAGATTTTCATGGTGTAGATTACATAACTGCCGTCCGATAACTAAAAGGCCGTTAAGTGACAATTTTGTCAAATTAGAGTTACATATATACAACTAAAGAGAGCAAAATTTGCTCTTTTTCGTAGTATATATAACAAAATTTAACAAAATTGTCACTTAACGGCCTTTTAGTAATATATTTTTTTTTTTTTTTTATAGTATAGGATGGCGAAACGAGCTAAAGGCCCACCTGATGTTAAGCGGTTACCTTTGCCCATGACAACTTCAATACCACCTAGGCTGTTGCCTAAATGGTACCGCAAGTCGGTTCGCCAAACTGAGAGATGAAGATGGAAAGTCTCATGTGATTGTAATTTCACCGGCACCCGCACCCTTCAGGCCGAAACACAGCAATGCAAGCATCACTATTTGGCGGAGAAGTAGGCACGGTGGTAGTACTACCCCGGACGAGCTCTTTCACAAAGGAGCTCTACTACTTAAACGGACGGCAGATAATTAAACATGAAAATTGGATGAAATTTAGGGGTGGGAAACCGTTGGAGCTTTTTGTATGGACAAGATGGTCCAATCACACATCACAAACCTTGACAAAGCTATCTAGATTGCAGTCAAGAGCAGACCTATATCTCATAAAAAAAGGTGGTAACTATACTCTATAGTCTTAAATCAACAAATTCTACAGACAGACTGAGACAGATATACAATATACGGTAATTTGAGAAACTAAGGCCCGTATTACAGAAGCTTACTCAAGTACAGTTTAAACTCCAATCACCTGATTACTACTTAAGGATAGAATCGTTACTTGAGTTTCGGTCTTATTCCAGAACGGTAATTATAAACTTTAATTCAACAATATAACACACGAATTTGACCTGGAATTGAATAGAAAAAAACACACAAAGGTTGTTCAGGAATTCAGGAAGTAATGCTGACTAGTTTATGATTTTTTTACTTCTAAACGCCACTCGTTTACCTCAGCTAAAATCATGTATGGGGATCTGCCATTGTTCTTTGCATGCCGTAAGGTTGAATATGGTGATACTAAATGTAATTTTTATTTTTAACATCAAATGTAATTTTACCCATATTTCGCAAATAAATTGATTTGATTTGATTTGAAATCTCTACTCAAGTGTAGTCTGGACCACACTAGAGTGATTACAGATCAAATCTCAGCTGAAATTCCGAAATAGGTGACAGTATAAAATAAAACTAATCTCAGCTGAACTGTGATCAATAAATCTCTGCTTGAGGAACGTTCTAAAATCAAAGCTCAACTCAAAACTAGTTTTAAACAGAGATCAATGCTTGAGTATCGTCCTGTAATACGGGCCTAAGTTAGCAACGTCGGCTCCGATATCTAATTCCTTAATATACGATTAGTCAATGACGTGAAACACATACATCCACAATCTAAAATACCTGGAAATTTCAAAAAGTCCACAGTGATAGACCGTTTAGGAGTGTCAAGGCCGGGCTTATCTAACACAAGAATTAATCACTTTTATTTAGCCGTCAAAGCAACACAATCACAGATAGGTGACACCAATTGATATGCCAAATTATTATAGCTACTACAAAAATTTGCAATTGGGTTCTAGAAAATACTAATGAGTATTTTGTATGACGTAAAGTTTCATCAAAAAATTATCATCAAAGTATACATTATTTTGTGTAAAAATATAAGTTATGGAGAGAAAATATATTAATACCTATGATAAAAATATAATAAATAAATTTATATTTTATTATAATTAAATATTTAATTGGATTAATTGTGGATTCTGTGTGTATTTTGTCAAGGTTTTTGGAGAAGACAATGCTTTTTTTATGTTAGATTGTTAGAGTTAGATAGTTTGCTCGCTGGGAAAAAAGGAAAATGCAATTAAGCTAAATAATAAGTTAAGTCAGTCCAGATTAACATTGAGATGGAATGCTTGAACTACTTGAGAAAGGATTTTTTTTTTCGGTTTTGTTTCCGCGAAGAGGAAAAAAAAACATAAAACAAAAAAATGTCTCGATGGAAAAAGCAACAATAAGCTATAATGCAATGCAAAAGTTAAAAAGTAAAGTATAAGAGCAATAAAGTCTGTCTTGGAAAAAAATATGTCCGATTGTGGATTCCTAGAAGTTAAATACACGAAGCTATAATTGCCGAAGTGATCTAGGTAAACAAGTCTTCTTATCTTTAATAGTAAGAAAACATCTTTACATCATTTTCTAAAAATAAGAGCTAATTTCAAAGCTTCCTACCAGATTTGGAACCTTAGGAGTAAAGGTTAACTAGCTATAATTAGAAGTGTTTAAAACCTGGACCAGAGTTTAAATCTAAGTATAGGCCCTATAAATTAAAAAAATACAATAAACTTCATAACTATGCACTAACAAAAACACAAATGCTCCACTTAATAAACTTTTTCCCATTGCAGCGTATCAATCGTATCATCAAAATAATAATGAATAAGAAAATTAAAATGTTAAGTATAGCTTAAAGTATATAGGAAATATAAATATATGGCAATAGGCACTGCATGTATGTACACTCGGGGAAATGTCTTCGAGTCACTATGTCACTAACATAAATTCTAAAAAAGTTAGAGCCAAAATCGCCGATGCAACGTCACCGATTTTGGCGGTGCGACGTCGTCGTACCTACCGCTTTTAAGTGTGTAACGGGGACCAAAGTTTTGTGGAAAAGTAGTTGATTATTTCGTCAATATTTTGTATACGCTTAAAATTAATAACACTTTTGGTAAACGTTGCTGAGAGGATGCGAAAACAAACAAAAAACGTTCGTCCGCTTCAAACAAAATAGTTAAAATTTCAAGCTATTGTATTGATTAATAAAATTCTGGCCAAAGTCAATGTTGCGTTTACGCAATATATTAAGTTATTATTTGTTTAACAATTTATGCACATAGAAAATCAAAGAAAAGAATATTTAGATAAATACAATATTATATATAATTCAAGATAAATTTTAAATAATTTTGACAAAAAACATCAATACAAAAAGTTTGTGAAAACAAGATCTGCAAACACACCACGTGGGTCAGTGGCATTTAAGATATAACATAGAACAAATAATAGTTGGTTATAATAAGATCTTCTTTACTCAATTTTATTTTACACACGTTTTCCAAACATAGGTTAGTGACTTGATAACTTACACAGGTTTTAAGTGTAAGTACAAATAAATCTACTTAAGTTATGTTAATTAACAAAAGCTCTTACTTCCTGTATGTTGAAATTTTCAACTAATTGTACATTGGGGTCACACTGTCCTAGCTGCACGTATTGTCCCACACACGCACTCAATAGTCCAAGAAGACTAAAAACTAATATAATTAATTTCGCCATCATGAGATCATAGTTATGTCCCGACACAACACAATTGCCAAACTAATCAAATAAATGAATATCTGTTAATTTATATGAAATCTTATCAACATAATTTTTATCTTTTCTTTAATCGCGAAAATCGTATTGTTTAATGAATTAATATGAGCTAGTTGTAAACAGATTGTTACGAATTAAGAACATGAGTCAATACGATTTTTATCCAATTTTCAATGTGCGAAACAATGCCACCGTTTGCTGGATAGAAAATCTGAAACGTCTGTTTAAAAATTGCGTGTATTATTTAGGTTTCTTTTGTATTTCTCACTTTCACTTTACAATTAGCAAGTTAATGATTAGAAGTGCATTTTCGTGTAAAGATTACTTATAATGTGACGATAACGTAACTAAACAATTTATGAACACAGTGCCGGTCGACATCATAAGATCTTTTAAAATGCAGATGCTCAACGATTTATGGAATATACGCTTGTATGTAACCGAACAGAATTATAATACTTATGATGTTCTGAAAATGTTATGAATGTCTACAGTTTTTATCTTTCAACATCTAGTGCCTACTTATTTATTTACCGGGTTTCCCCATGTTTTATCCAATAGTTACTACTACAACTCTTTGTATTAAAGTCCATCCGCTGAAATAGTGGCACCTTTTCAAAACATCACAATAAGTCGCCTCGAAAACAAACTATGTCGTCACCAATGCACATTTATTTTAATTTTTATTTGGCATTACTTATCACATTTAATTATTGACATATCGTTATGAATTAAAGTAATATATTTATTTAGACACACACATATATTATAAGTTTTACTTTTATTTGTAACCAAAATAAATTCACAAACGATGTTACCCAAATGTATAGTTTACTCAACGTCCATCACGTCACGGAATACCAGCGTTAGGTTAAATAACCTGGCTTTATGCTGAGCTGGCCACCCATTTGCCACAACGCTGAGACACACAAAATGCATGATCTGTCACTGAACAAATTGACAGCTGTATAATGTAAAAAAAACAAAAAGGTTTTCTCTTTGTTTTCTTCCTTCTGCCTTTCTACCTATTAGTTTTCTAAAGTCAATTTTGTGTGTAACTATGTATGATGTTTTTTAATAATGTGTCTCTGTCAGTGGTGTCAAATAAATGTTTTTTCTTTCATTCTTCTTCCACATCAGAAAATAATGTTGTCATTTAATATAATTTTGTTATAAGCACGGCTGCATCGACCATGTACCCCATATACACCTCATAACAGGCGACCAATGTCTTTAAATACATCAGTGTATTAGGACTGATGTAGGTTGCCACTATTCGCCACTTGAAAACTTCAAATCAGTTTCAACCACATAAGTGAGCCGTAAAAACTTTCGCGTTATTGATTAGCCAATAGCCGCCTTGGTAGAGCCAATCGGATTGCAGTATCCCGCCTCAGCTAGTTGACAGAATTTATTGTATGCATTGTATTCAACATTAGGCGTCTATTGGGCTGTATGGTCGATGCACGGATGGTAATTCTGTATGCTACTTGGATATACCGCCACTATTTCAGTGGATGGACTATATTTCCGATACGTATCACGTAATATACAATCATTGATATGTTTAACAACTTGAGTCGTCTTAAGAGCTTAGTTGCATGATCGACTTTGGTGAGTGGCAAACGGACCATGACCAAAATGGTACCATTGGTGCCTTCTATCCGACTAAACAAAGGAGGAGCTTCTTATCTCTTTTCATGTGTTATTACCTCAGAACACCGTCATAAACCGATTTGGATAATTCTTTTTTATTTAAAAGGATATACTTCCAGATTGGTCCAATTTTTTTGATGCATGTGGAATTGAACTCCTCAAATATTATTGGCTATATGCTATAATTATGTATTACCGATAATCCCTTATCTCTTCTCATGGGTGTCGTAAAAGGTGACAAAAGGATTCACCAGAGGATGGGCAGCAGCGTTCTCTGAGTATTTAACCAACCAACTGCGATCGCCAACCCGCCTGCCAAGCGTGGCGATTATGGCACATCCCCCCTTAATTGGGGGAGGCCTACGTCCAGCAGTGGATGTCTTTCGGCTGAAATTGTGATGATGATGATTAGCGATTATGGTATTTTCATTAACAAGTCAAGCATTTGCTTTTCAGAAAGTATAATTTGGTGAAGATCTGATAAAGATCTTCGGAGATAAAGAAGGGAACTCTTCAATGGATGACAGATTGACTGCAAAGAGCCTCCACGAGTGAAGATATTTAATTGATCTTCCAGCGCACCCTGGGCAGTCAGCCCCGCTACCAACCTGCTGACTGGCTAATCTTTTCCCCACGGCATGAGCCGGAATTATGTAAGTAGCTTATGTTGACACAATAGAAGAAGAACCGGGATTGCAGCAATCGCTTGTCTTTCAATTTTTAATACCAATCAAAATATTATAAAAATATAATATACTTAAAAAAAAAGTAAAAACTGACTTCAAAAATAATAAAACAATTTGTGTTTTATCTGAAAAGCGTAGGTACAGTAAAAAGTCTTTAAATTAGTCATGTTCTAAACACGGAATTATACGTTATCTCATATTGAAGCATGAAGTGCCATAGTCTGTTCAAAAATTATCTATACCTGTCAAATGTTAAGTTGTTATGACTATCTGAGACAATTTTATTTGATCCAATATACTGGGTGTAAGGGGAACGCTTCCGAAAACGAAGATAGGTGCTGGTGATTATTGATATGAAACCACGAAAAAAAAAATGCGATAATTTTTTTAGATTTTTTCATATATATTTTTTTTTGCATTTTTCATACGTAACCAGCTTTGGGCAGTTAAATAAAACTCATACATGCTAAAAAAAATATGAAAAAATCTATAAAAAGAATCGCATTTTTTTTCGTGGTTTCGTATCAGTAATCACCAGCACTATCACCTGTCTTCGTTTTCGGAAGCGTTTCCCTGACACCCTTTATTATCAGTAGATCTCCTCAGGAGAAACTCTCGATAGCCATTATAGCCAAAAAACTACGGCAACCGGTGACACTGACTGCCAAATAATATCATCCCAATTCATTCAGTCGTTTCAGTCTGATTTGAAGGACAAACATCAAACCTTCGTTTTTTTTTATAACACAAGTTTTTATATACAGTACCGAGGTAAGGTATTTCATGCCGCAAAAATGTTCTATCAATCGACCTTCCGATATTATCTTAACGAATCTTATCTCAACGGGCGTTAGTAAGGAATTTTGTAGAATATTAATCATTATTTCAAACACGTATTTATTTGTACATTATCACATAATTTTTTTATTATCAGTTAAAAGCTTCTGGAAATTAGGCGCGATATTAATTATGGTACACACGGCTACACATCAAGCTGTACAAAACCAGTAAAGGCTGACCTCGCGTTGTAAGGAAAACCTATACAATGCGAGGTCAGCTTATACTGGTAAAATATAGCTTGATGTGTAGCCGTGTGTACATAGCCTACACTCGCTTTTTTTTATTTGTTCAGTAGTATACATAACAAAAACATTCTAAAGATGTAGGTCATAAACTCATTAGAGTTTTACCGTACATCAGTATCATCGACTATACAAACAGGAAAGCAAAATATAACAAGGTACAATTAAATAACTACAATAAATAAATAAATAACATTTTTACTCAGCACCATCTAGCCCCAAACTAAGCGTAGCTTGTACTATGGGTACTAGACAATGGATATAATACTTAAATACTTTTTTTTTGTAAATACATACATATAATATATAAGGAACACCCAGACCAACACAAACACTTATGTTCATCACACAAATATTTGTGTCCTGTGGGAATCGAACCTACGACCTCGTGCTCAGCAGTCCAACCACTAGACCACAGACGTCGTCCACGATGAGGGTAGATACCAAATAATGATTAACTACATTATGAAGGAGCGAAAACCGGTGACTTTTTTTTTGTCGTGGGAATTCCTCATGGAAGGACTCCGCCCGGGGTAGGCGGAACCAGTGTCGGACTCTTACCGCTTAAAGCATCACGGTGTTCCTTCAACGACCTTAGCCGGGGGCGTGGGGACCCGTGAGTATTCACACAACACCCCCGACAGGTCCCGGCGAGCCCCTTCTCCCCTTGCGGCCTAACGTTGACCTCACCCTCCTAGGCGGCGGAACACTGCACGCCACCTCACCTGACGGGCCTTTCCCAGCTACGCCAGCTGCGCCAGCTACGCCAACTATGCTAGCTACACCAGCATGCGCGGGCCGTTTTTCAAACAAAGTGGTGATGGGTAGTATTTGTGTTGATACAGTGGTTGTTCCTACAAAGGTAGTAAATTCTTTTAAGAATGTATTATACTTATATTAATAATGTTATTAATTGTATTGAATGGTTATTCGTATAATAATACCAATAACCGAAACCGAATTCGGTTTAGCACAGAAATACGTTATCGCACATGACAAAGGACAACCAAACAAATATCCATACTTTCGCATTTGTAGATAATAATGAGTACGATTAGTTCAGCAGGTACCCAAGCTGAAAGACCTTCGCTTGCTAATTAATGTCAATTAGATAATATTATATTTATTAGGACGCACAATTTAATATAGATACAAAAATAATTGTTGATGATATGAAGCTTGGGATGACACCATATAGTAGAGTAAAGCTCTTTGTTGAAGAGCTCGTCCAGGAAAGTATTATCACCCCGGCGTACCTATTTCTGCCACCAAACATATTCAGTGGGTTCCCCAAAGAGAGATGAGCTAGGTACACTTTTCTAAGAGCCTCAATAACTTAAACATCGTACTTTGTATGTCCCTGAACCACTACTAAGGCTAAAATCGTTAGAAAGCGCAGCGTGGGTAGGCCCCCCACAAGGTGGACCGACGACCTAGTGAAGGTCGCGGGAATCCGCTGGATGCGGAAAGCGCACCGGTCGTTGTGGCGATGCGTGGGAGAGGCCTATATCCAGCAGTGGACGTCTTTCGGCTGAAATGATGATGATGATTCCTTTAAAATTGAATAAATTCGTTCATTCTATACGATAGAAGTTTTCTTCCCATATGTATTAAATATTTCATCTTTATAATATTACCATAGCAGCAGCGTATCTGGTATAATGTAGACACATTGAGTACGGATTTCTGTGAACTACATCATTTGCGGTGTGGAAAAAAGGCGAATCTAATTCGTCACCTTGACGTGACATACTATGTACGGTATTTCAGTTGTTTAGACCCTTAGAAAAGCGTACCTTACTCATCTCTCGCTGGGGGACGTACTGAATACGGGAAGCCATATACGCGTCTCGGTGTGAAGGGTACGCGAGTGCCGGTAAAATTACAATCAATGACTCCATCATGTTTCAGTGTGGCGTACCCGATTTGCAACATCATTTAGCAGCTAGCTAAATTATTGCAGTTGTTATGGGCAAAAGTTGCCGTTTAACATCAGGTTTTGCTCGTTTTGCCGTCTGATATCATAAAAAATATTTTCATCTCACTAGCTCGGAAAGGCTTTTTTATTTTTCGAAATCTCTTTGCAGCCTTGTATAACAAATAACTATTATTTTCATTAAGATATAACGCACATGGTCATTGTGGGTATGGCTCGCCTGCCAGTGGCGAGCCGGGACCTGCCAAGGTCGGTAAAGGAACACCGTGGTGGTTTTTAGTCGGTAAGACACTGGCTCCGCCTTCCCCGGACGGAGTGCGTCCATGAGGATTTTCCACACAGAAAAAAAAAAAAAAAGGGTGAGGCCTATGTCCAGCAGTAGACGTCTTTCGGCTGAAATGATGATGATGATGATGTACACATTCAGACAAAACTATTATTGTAAGTCGGAACACAATACAAACTCAATTAATGTATTTGATTGTATTAATTATGTTTCATATCATAATTCTTCCCTGTTAAGGGCAATGTAGCAGACAAGTGGCGCCCCCATCAGTAAAAAAAATATTACTCGTTAAATACATTATTTATCGAAAATCCGTTTTTGACAATTGAAGTACAGGTACTGTAGTTTAATTAGAAACTATCAACTCTGTAAATTATAGTTTGCTGTAGTTGTAGATAGAAAAAGTGCGAAAAACCAAATCAGCTCAATGGTACCAAATTTTTGTATTGTCATCCGAATTATTAATAATTAATTAATTAATAGCTGTTTTCGAGAGTCTTTACGAACCGTCTTTTGCGCAGGTTTGACGACTTCCAGCCTCCCGAACAAGCCAGTTTCCGAAAAGGCTAGCACCATAGGCCACATACATACGCTGCGGCAGGTTATACAGAAGACCGAAGAGTATAACTTGCCTCTTTGTTTAGCGTTTGTGGACTATGAGAAAGCCTTCGATTCGATCGAGACCTGGGCTGTACTACAGTCTCTTCTACGGTGCTAGATTGACTATCGGTACATCGAAGTGTTAAAGTCTTTGTATGAAAACGTAACTATGTCAGTCCGATTACAGGACCAAGCGTCGAAAACTATCCTTCTGCAGCGAGGTGTGAGACAGGGAGATGTGATCTCTCCGAAACTATTCACTGCTGCATTGGAGGATGTCTTCAAGGTTCTGGACTGAAAGGGGCTAGGCATTAACAAAAACGGCGAGTACATCACTCACCTTCGGTTTGCCGACGACATAGTAGTCATAGCTGAGACCATGGAGGACCTCGGTACAGTGCTCGATGACCTCAGTAGAGCTTCTGGTAGAGTGGGTCTTAAAATGAATATGGACAAGACAAAGGTTATGTCGAATTCCCATATAGCACCCATTTCCGTAAACATTGGAGAATCTACACTCGAAGTTGTTGACGATTATGTATACCTAGGACAAACTGTCCAGCTAGGTAAGTCCAACTTCGAGAAAGAGGTCAATCGTCGAATCCGACTCGGTTGGGCAGCGTTCGGGAAGCTACGCAATATCTTCTCGTCCAAAATACCGCAGTGTCTCAAGACGAAAGTCTTTGACCAGTGTGTGTTGCCAGTAATTACTTACGGTACTGAAACTTGTCGCTCACAATGGGCCCGATAAGAAGGCTCAAAGTCACTCAAAGGGCAATGGAGAGGGCTATGCTCGGAGTGTCCCTGCGTGATCGAATCAGAAATGAGGAGATTCACAGGAGAACGAAAGTAACCGACATAGCCCGAAGAATTGCCAAATTTAAGTGGCAGTGGGCGGGGCACATTGCTCGCAAAACGGATGGCCGATGGGGCAGTAAAGTTCTGGAAGGCGCAGCGTGGGTAGGCCCCCCACAAGGTGGACCGACTACTGGTGAAGGTCACGGGAATCCGCTGGATGCGGAAGGCACAGGACCGGTCGTTGTGGCGATGCTTGGGGGAGGCCTATGTCCAGCAGTGGACGTCTTTCGGCTGAAATGATGATGATGAATTAATTAATTAATAATACTTGCAGACTTTTAAATCGATACGACAATTATTAGAAGTAGGTTAAAATCGACTTCCAAGATTTGTTTACATAGTTAATTAATCAGTAACAAGTGTAGCTAATATAAGCGTGTTAAAAATAAATAACTAAATCTCTACAGGATATCGATTTCTTATTTTTCCTTCTGTAAATAAAAGGCAGTCGTATGTCATAGCATAATGCTAGCTTTATCTACAGACATAGTGCTTTATCATGGAGAAATTTTAATAGTCATCGTTTTTACAGGTAAACATATAATCGCTCTGTTGATTTGATATCTATAGTTAGAAAAGGCAATGAATTTCGTTACAGTATCGACATTTTTTTATCTTTCAGATAAGTCTGTGGTATCAAGTTTGGAGTGTATTAGTTATTTGTATCCCTACAGTATATTTTGTTCATATTCGTTCGATAAATAATGATAGTAAGGTGATATGCTCCAGTTCGCCTCACATTATTACACCATAAATCGTGACTAAAATCCATATTTGGGGGAAGTACCTGCAGGTGTGACACGTAAAAAATATGTTTTGGTACATTTTGTACATAAGTAAAACTATTTATAATCAGATTTTGGGTCTTTCAGCGAGTTTTAACAATGAAACATGGAAAACCTAGTATAGTATAGTATAGTATAATATAGTATAGTATAGTATAGTATAGTATAGTATAGTATAATATAGTATAGTATAGTATAGTATAGTATAGTATAGTATAGTATAGTATAGTATAGTATAGTATAGTATAGTATAGTATAGTATAGTATAGTATAGTATAGTATAGTATAGTATAACGGGCTGGTTTCCGCAACTCCACGTCCAAGCGTGTATTTTGCGTACGGGTGGGAACTTACTCGATCCACCCTAACTCCTCGAAAAAGGCCAGCAACGCCTTGGTGTTGCTGGTGATCTCTCTGAGGGTACCTGGGTTACAGAAGTACTTGGCCCTGTATGTGGCGAGCTCAGGGCAGTCTAGAAGCACATGGGCTGCTGTCTCGTCCTCCACCATGCAGGCTCTGCACAGTGGGCTGTCCGTAACACCTATGACAAAAAGATGTTTGTTAAAGGACCCGTGGCCAGTTATAGCAGCTGTGACTATACGCAGCTGTTGTTTTGACAATCGGAGGGCCTCTTTCGTGAACCGGCCGTCGATTGTGGGAAGTGCCTCCTTGGCCTGCCTGCACTCACCATGGTCTTTCCATGGAAAACCTAATGCAGTAATGGTTGAAATTCGAACGTAATTTTATTTTTTTATGATTAAACTATGGCGAAAAAAAAAAAAAAATTGATAACACTAAAGCTCGTCAACAGCTACTAAACAAAAAAAAAAAGAAGATCGATTGACAAACAAATGAGAAAATGGTACTGAACCGTATTTTCGTTGCCTATTTATAAGTTATGGTCTATCTGTCTGCCAAATGCCATACAAATCCGTTCAACCATTTCAGCGTGATTGAAAGACAAACAAACAAACAAACATACTTTCACATTTATAATGTATCTAGGAGGAAAGATCGTCTTTACACACAAAACTAGGTATAGAACTAATTTTCTCATTTGTTGCTTCATCGTATACGTTTAGAGTAGGTAGTGCCGTGAAGTAACCCAATGGCATTGAACTTGAGTGAGATAATACTAGCAAACCAAACATTGAGCTGTTGCCGACCAATAGTCAGGTTTACTGCGAGAGACTTTTTGAAGTTAAGTGTTAATTTGAACAGTAAATATTATGTAAGTGTGTACATAAAAGGATGATCTTTATAACTCCATCGGCATAGCAACAAGTCTTTTTCTGAATTAGGCAGCTTTCTCAAAACCAGCGCTGCTAAGAATTTAGCTACAGTGGCAGCATATGCTGAGAGGGTAACCCTTTTTGGCCTTGTGCAGATTTTATACTATAATAATCTGTCATGTTGTACTCGTTTCGCCATCCTTCTATATTTTTTATTATTATTATCTTTTAATATTTTTGACGACGTCTGTGGTCTAGTGGTTCGAAGGTCGGACTGCTGATCACGAGGTCGTGGGTTCGATTCCCACAGGGCTCGAATATTTATGTGATGAACATAAGTGTTTGTGTTGGTCTGGGTGTTTCTTATGTATTATACTCATGTATTTACAAAATGAAAGGATATAAGTATTATATCAATTTTCCAGTACCCATAGCACAAGCTCTGCTTAGTTTGGGAGATGGTGCTGTGTAAAAATGTCCCAAAATATTTATTTATTTTTTATAAATATTAGTTTTCTTTAACTGTCATAATATATTAACATAACATCACGCCTGTATTTCGCCGACGGGGTAGGCAGAGGTGTAATAGTACACCCACATTTCGCCAGTTATGTTATAGTCCCATGTAATAGGGGGCGAGCCTATTGCCATTGACCGGGCACAAATCCAGACTCCGGGCTGCTACTGAGAATTTCCTAATGAAAAAACCCAATAAAACTTTGCCCAACCCGGGAATCGAACCCACTGTTCACTGTTATAGCAAGTGATAATCTAATTCTTCATCATTCATCATTTCAGCCGAAAGACGTCCACTACTGGACATAGGCCTCCCCCAATTAAGGGGGGGATATGCCATAATCGCCACGCTTGGCAGGCGGGTTGGCGATCGCAGTTGGTTGGTTAAATACTCAGAGAACGCTGCTGCCCATCCTCTGGTGAATCCCTTAGTCGCCTTTTACGACACCCATGAGAAGAGATAAGGGTGGTGCTATTCTTTAAGTCCGGCACCACACGGACTAATCTCTCACGCATCATGCACCACGCATGCATCACGCAGCATCTAAACACGCATCTAATTCTTATCTGCACTGAAAGGGGTCGGGTTCGAACTCAGACACATGGAAGGGAAGCTTTCAACCACCAGGCTATCACTGCTGTGAGGAAACCTGTACACCTGAGAGTGCTCCATAAAGTTCTTGATTGTGTGTGTAGTCAGCCAACCCGCAGTAGGGTCAGTAGGGTAGCGTGGTGGATTAAGGCCTCTCATTTTGAGAAGAGGCCTGTGCCCAGCAGTGGGACAGTAATGGGCTGGTTATGTTCTACGTGTTATTGAAATAACTGAAAACCTCTTAAGGGGTCATTCTACTCATGACCTCTTGGTTTTCAATTATTTCAATAACACGTTGTATATTATTAGTTTTTTTTGCAAATAATACACAATCTGTGCATGTCATAATTTTTTTAACAAAAAATTGAACCGTCGAAAACTGAAACTGAAAAACGAAAAATAAAATGAAGCTTTTTAGTCTTAATAACTGTTCTCCTGACTAAACTAATGCAAATAAATAATTATGAGTCGGCGCCAAACAAATAGCAAAAAGAAACAAATAAATGGGACCAACTTTGAGATATACCCTATCCATTAAAAAAAGAACCATCAAAATCGGACTACTCTGTAAAAAGTTATGCGCGGTCATACATAAAAAAATAAAATATGCGTCGAATTGAGAACCTCCTCCTTTTTTTTCGTCGGTTAAAAATATATGTTTTTCTTTCTTTCTTGAAATTATTTCAGCATACGTTTTTGGAACAAAGTTCCTTATGGGCGAAGTGCGATTGTTCAATTTTAGGTTAAGCTGCAATCTGATGCCACGTACCTTCGAACTGGAAAAGAGAGTACATCCGTTAACCAAAATATACAGTCAGAAATCTTTCCAGTGAACCACCACTAAGGCTAAAATCGCTTGCATTCAATGTTCGATGGCAGCGGTAGGTACGTGTAATGTAGGAGGATTCGTTCATGGGATTTTGTTAACAAAATGTACCACCGTAAAGTATCGTGCGTGACCGTATATACTAGAAAAGATTGTTCAAAAATGTTTTTGGAATGAAGTTCCTTCTGGGGGCTTGCGGTAGGTGTGATTCGGGAGAAAATGTAGCGTCGCGTCACGCTAAGATTGGCGTTATACACATAGAAAGTACATTGAATATACGGACATAGAGTTGTCAGCTGACCTCACCTTTTAGCCCCATCTGGTGGGTATCGTCAAAGTTACAGTTAACTATTAGATAAAACACACAAAAAGACATGTTTGACTGGGCTTCCATCTTGGGCCCTGTGGTATCCCAATCCGACGCATAATATTTCCTGCCATCTATGCTTTTATTATAGTTGCGAAATTAGCATTATAATCAACTCAGCCTATCGCAGTGCACTGCTGGACATAGGCTTCTCCGAAATTGCGCTACAACACTCAGTCCTCTGCCTTCCACATCCTTTAGCATTATAATGAACAGATTATAATAAAACAAAGTTTTCTTCGATTTGATAAACCACAAGTTCTGGCGAAGGAAAACCGATATGTACCTAGAATGCTCCGTGAGGATATTGAAATTAAAAAAACATCTTATAATAGAGAAGATGGTTGGCAGCTACCACCTGTTTGGAACCCAGTCCTAAAAATAACCAAGTCCCAAACAGCACGCAACACTGTAAAAGATAAAGATATTGTGAGTGATTACTGCGTGCATCGAAACGATTTTAATTAATAATATTGTACGGTAGATTAAAATATTTTTTTAGAAATATCTGTAAAGACGATTTTCATTTTCATCGATCTTAGTCTACCTGCGACCACGAAATGCTGCAAAGCTTTCGAAACGTCAGGAAAACCAATTTAAATAATATACGCGATTTAATCCGGTTAAACTTTGTTTTATTATAATGTGTAGTGATTGCGAAAACCTAAGAAGTTATTATAATGAACAGATCAAAATAATATGAAATTTAAGAATAACTTCGTTGCTGACGGGGGAACGCACATGTTTTTTTAATGTTAATAGAAATAAGCATGCCTACTGAATCAAATTCATCTTGTCACAACATCATACATCACAATATAAAAGACACTTATAGTAACCTACAAACAATTCATAAAAACATACCTAATCCTGTTACACAACGAAGCGGATCTCTAAAACTGTCGAGAACCGTCGCGGGGTGCTGTGACTCGCCCGACAATTGGACGGCAACAAGCAACACTGTGGCAATCCACACGACTTGTGTATTATACGGATGATTGCTGAGAGACCAGAGTCTGCAGTTGTGGGGAGACTTATCAGGCTGCATGTGACCTGATGATTGTAATGTGGATTATTTTATACTTTCTGTGACTAACATAGTTGTAGGTTAATAATTGTTACTAACAAAATTATGAACATCAATTAGTCTGAATGAAATTTATTTTATTTTATTTTTTATTATTACGTATGGAAATCCTGATGTATACCCTGCATCTGCGTCGACGAAGGGTCGTGTTGGCTATATCCATGGAGTTCTTCTACCATTGGTGGAGGCGCGGGCTATATCCCGCATTCTGCTCGATCCACATGACTGCCATTTGGAGAAAATCGCGTTTAATTCGAAACAAAATCAGTCAAATGTTTTACGTTTTATGGTAAAATTACTAAAAATGGTTTTAAAAAAAACAACATTTATGATGGAATTTATAGATTTTTGTTGAAACTTAATTGTAAAATACACTTTGAGCGATTAATAGAAGCGCTGCATCATTATTCATTACTTTTTTTTCCAGTTTTTGTAGGTTGGCACTGTGTTGTTTACTACCGTCCAATTGGTCTCGTCGCCAAATTGTATCATCACTCTCTTCCTTTAAACTTTCCACGATGACCAGAGCACATGAGTCGTAACGTGATGCCTATTAGACGCCATTTTTACGAAAATTATGTACTTCTTTTGTTGTGATGGAAATTGTGAATAGTGGCGTTTTGGGAGTCGGGCACAACCCGGTTTTGGTAACTGTGCAGCTGTCGTTGTCTAAATTTGTATGGGTTTTGAGGTTTTAACTTTAATTTGACGTATTTCTATGGACATTTTGATAATGACAGCTGCACAGTTAGAAAAATAAATTATGTCAATCCTTCGAATCAAAATAAAATAAAAGACATGTAACTTACCAAAATTATTTAAAAATTGTTAGATGCCAATAATTACCATTTTTAATCAATAATTCATCATTTCAGCCGAAAGACGTCCACTACTGGACATAGGCCTCCCCCAATTAAGGGGGGGATATGCCATAATCGCCACGCTTGGCAGGCGGGTTGGCGATCGCAGTTGGTTGGTTAAATACTCAGAGAACGCTGCTGCCCATCCTCTGGTGAAACCCTTGGTCGCCTTTTACGACACCCATGAGAAGAGATGAGGGTGGTGCTATTCTTTAAGTCCGGCACCACACGGACTCAATAATTAATGTTTATCAAATGTTTGATAGTTTGAACCCAGACCGCACGCATGATTTAAAATTCATGTGCGAAACAGAATTTGATTATCACTTACCTTAACGATGAAGGAAATTATCGTGAGGAAACCTGCACACCTGAGAGTGCTCCATACTGTTCTCGATGGTGTGTGTAGTCCGCCAACCCGGCAAGGCCGCACTAGGCCAGCTTGGTAGTTTTTTTCGAATGGACTATCTCGCAGTCGGTACCTAGGTACTCTAGCTGCTTAACCAGACTAGTGAGGCGGAAAGTCTTCTTTCCATCCGCCAGAAAAGTTTACGTTTCAATTTCAATTTCAATGTTTTTTATTTCAAATAAACCTAATTATGTATTATAAGTATGTATTTACAAAAAAAAAAATATATAAGTATTATATCCATTGTCTAGTACCCATATCACAAGCTCTGCTTAGTTTGGGACTAGATGGTGCTGTGTAAAAATGTCCCGAAGGTATTTTTTTTTTTTTTTTTTTTAAATTACAGGCACTTTTGATAGGTCAGGCTCTAGTTGCACGGTTCCAAATTGTGGGTCCTATGGAGAAGAACCGGCAAGAAACTCCATGGATAAACTCTTTTTAAAATAGGTTATTGTTTATTACATCAAATTTATTCAAATAATGTGAGTATAATGTAGGTTAATGTCAGAAATAAACAAGAGTTTAAAAGTGAGTATATTGCCTTTAGAAATAAACGTAAAAAGAGTTGCCATAGTATGTAGAAGCCGACCTGTCCCGACAGACGGCACCCGTTCACGAGCATGACGCGAGCATCAGCCATCGCTTAACTCAACCATATTGAAAGGAACTTAACGACCCGACACTAACGCCATCATCAGCATGACATATAAGTGAACATGACAGACTCATACTGCTAGACAACAAATAGGCAGGAATATATAGAATTACTGTAAAAACATTAATGGCCACATGATACTTACATTTTACAATTTAATCACCTATTAAAACATTGTAAGCAGTTCATACACGTTGCAGTTCTATGACAGAAAAGAATGCAATATTAGAAAAAAAGTGTAAATAAATTGTATAATTCCGAAACAGTAAAGTTATTAAAGTGTAAATAAACAATGTCCCTAACGAAACTGAAATCGCGATTGCAATACCGCATGAGGGCGTCCCCCAGGGAAGGGCTCGGACCTCGGCTTAGGGTATTGCTGGGGGACCCCTACTCTGGTCCCCCTGGCAGCCGTTGCTGCATCGAGAAGAGTTTTCTCGAAAGTGACGGACTTTTGGTGTATCGGGTGGGCGTGATGAAAGTAAAACACTTTTCGCACAATATATCAGAGTTCTTTGTTTTGGTTTAATTATAGCGAAACAATACATGCCAGTACCGAGTGGAGATTATGAAGGGCAGTTAAGACAATGTCACTAGCTTAAAAAAACAATTTCTTTTTATACAAATACGTTTACAATTTTGTAAACATGGCGCGTGGTGGTTTAAGGTCCGCCCTTTCTTATAATGTGACATTAATGGGCTGATTATTCTTGATAGCAATGATTGAATTAGATGTTCTGCATCATTGAGGGTGCTGATTGTCCCTGTTCCCTGAAAATTGATTTATTTATAAAGCCTAGCAATGTCGGACCATATTATTAGTAACTCAGAATGCGATACCGATAACTAATTTTATCGCAGCCACAATAATAACGCTATCGTTACTGGAATATAAATCTCATCAAGGAAAAGAAACGTTTAATAACATCACTAAAATAAACATGTGAATTAAGCAAATTCTCAGAACGCTAATTAAATTCTTCGTACAGTGCGAGACATGTACATCTTGCAACTGTTGCAAATGAGAATCTTATGTACATAGAAATTGCGTAATATTTACAGTTCAACCTAAATTAATTCAAGCATTAAATGATTGTATGGTTGGTATTACTAGTACAATACAATTCAATACAAATACTCTTTATTGTACACAAAAGAAAATAGCAACATATATATATGACTTATATAGAAGACATTTACAATGGGGGGTCTTATCGCTCAAGGCGATTTCTTCCAGACAACCTTAAGACGGCCAAAATGGGCAAGTAAAGAGAGGGGTAGCACGCAGTGTGACAAAATAATAGAATACATATTCAATATATTATTATGTACTCGAATTTATAAAATAGTACAACCCATCAACTTCACATGTTGGCTAATATAATTGTGTAATTTTTCGAGGAGATTGGCGCTGATAACCGAAATACAGGCTTTGCCTAGTTCGGTTACAGATGCAGATTCATTTGTTTGCAAAATATATTACCAAACTGTTATTTGTAATATAGTACTAAGTTTTTGGAATAAATAAAAATAAATAAATAATAAATATTTTTGGGACATTTTACACATCACCATCTAGTCCCAAACTAAGCAGAGCTTGTGGTATGGGTACTAGACAATGGATATCATCATCATCATCATCATCATTTCAGCCGAAAGACGTCCATTGCTGGACATAGGCCTCCCCGAAGCATCGCCACAACGACCAGATAGATAGACAATGGATATAATACTTATATACTTTTTATAAGTATCACACAAATATTTGGGTAGTGGGGCGTTTCACACCACGCTTGGTTCGCACCGCGGTGTGAATCGCCCAAGTACTCTTTTTGAATGGGCTGTTTCGGACCGCGGTGTGAATCGACCAAGACCTTTTTTATAATGGGCTGATTCGGACCGCGGTGTGAAACACCCCAGTACTCTTTTACCATTGGCCGTTTCGGACCACTATCAAAAGTTAAAACAATCTAATGTATTTCTGGTTTTTGTACAGACGAGCAAAAAATGGTTACTAAAAATATTAAACTGTTCTAATGAAATACTTTAAAAGATTATAGATTATAATACAAAACTAAACTTCTTGAAACAGTTAATGTTATTATGTATAGGTATAATTTTTTTTATTTTTTTTATTGTGTACCAACTTATTTATATTATGTTTTGCTTCATATTCTTGTCTGAATTCATATTTATATTACTATTAATTAGTGGAAATTTTAATTTACTCACATATCAGTAATAATTAAAAATCACTATTTGTGTACTTGATCATATAATTTATACTTATAACTAATTGTTAAAAATCAGAGGTTGCGTGTATATAACACATTATTACTTTTAACTAGTAATTATTCGTTACCAATTAAGAAAAATATACCTTATATCTAGCTAATTATTTTGATGATCACAGGTTAAATAAACAGTTACATTTTTTGCTGTTTTGTAATTAAAAATCACAGATAAATGACATATGTTAAACAGTATTATTTAATAATCAGTGTACAATAAAAATTACATAAATCAACAAAAATTAAAAAATTTGTACTTTCAAACTCTACATTTTATGCCTATTATTATATTGTTAGGAATCGTTGGAATAAAATGGCAACACTGCGCTATGACACCCCACCAAAGTCAGCCATATTGATAGTCGGCCGTTGGAGCGGGTAGCGCAAGCGCACACTTTACTACGTGTTGTTGAACAAGACGGATCGTATAACCCGACATGACTTGTCCTTTTATTTTGTAATATTATCGATGTTATGTAATAATTTACTAATATTTGACCTAAAAAAACTGCTCTCATGGTTAGTTTTGAGAGTCTTGTTGACAATTATTGAACACACACCCAACCCCTGATAAGCTGACATTAGTTTTAACTGTAAAACTATGGTCACTTCTATCCAATTCAATTCCATAAACGTGCCTGTTGCTACTAATATTATTATTAATTATATTATTTATTATAATTATTAGTCTGCTACTTAAGTATTGTGTGCCATTTTGTATCTGCTTTATTATAATTATCAGTAAAAATAAGAAATAATTTACACATAATATGTTATTTCGATTTGTATTATTCAATATCAACATAATAAATATAATATAATATATTATATATATTTTTATTATCTTATTATTAACTAATTACATAAATAAATATTTTTGTAATTTTATTGGGGAAACATCACTACATTTATAAAGTATTAAATTTAGATATATAATAATCCAAAACAGTTTCAACTAATTAATAGTAATATAAATGTGATTATGTAGAAAAACAATAATATGTAAACTTATTCTTAGTTTATACTAAAACTCTTAAGAGGTTATACACACCATTATGAACAACTTTTACAAAGGGATCAACCATGAAATCGCTAAAAAAATCAGCTAATCCTAACATTTTGTCAATTTGTGTGAACATAAATGTAGGAATCTGCTAATAATTTTTTCGCGAATTCAGGGTAGGTCCATAGTAAAAGTAATTCATAATGATGAGGACAATGACCCTTAAGAGGTTTAGTATAATCTTTTGAATTACATGATATGTATTTTATTAGAACAGATTAATATGTTTCACTAACCGTTTTTCTACCCGTCTGTACAATAAACATTCGAAACATACTAGATTTTTAAAAATTCTGATAGTGGTACGAAACGGCCAATGGTAAAAGAGTACTGGGGTGTTTGACACCGCGGTCCGAATCAGCCCATTATAAAAAAGGTCTTGGGCGATTCACACCGCGGTCCGAAACAGCCCATTCAAAAAGAGTACTTGGGCGATTCACACCGCGGTGCGAACCAAGCGTGGTGTGAAACGCCCCACTACCCAAATATTTGTGTCCTGTGGGAATCGAACCCACGACCTCGTGATAAGCAGTCCGACACTCGAACCACTAGACCACAGAGGTCGTCAATAATAATTAAATACAAATTGAATTTAAAAATTTATATATTACATAACATAAATATAAGATACAATAAACATAATAAATACAATATAATATGTCTAAATATTACATAATGTACCTGCCGGAAATTACAGTGATGCTATATAGTGATCTTTTACCAATTCGTAAACGTTTTCTTTTTCAACATAATTATGCCTCCTGAATATTAATATTTGTTAGATCTTGTATGGTCAAAGTCGAATCAGAAAAGTACTTTTCAAGCAAAATATAAATAACTTTTCTTAATTTTTTCTTGACTGCTTCTTGATTCCGCCCCTAAGGCGACCCTCTAACCTGTTGCTTGCTGGTGCATAGAATTTGACAACTAATTAAAAAATCGACATCTACATTTATGTCGCTACGTTCACATTTACGTCCAAGTTTACTTTGTCAAAGCGGACTTGATCGTGTCAAAACGGCTTTATCAAAAGTACTTTTGTCAAGACTAATTTATCAAAATGGACTCTGATGATGTCAAAGTGGACTCTGATAATGTCAAAGTGGACTCTGATTATGTCAACGTGGCTTTAATGATCTTATCCTATCCTACTAATATTATTAATGTGGATTTTTGTGAAGATACTCGGATATTTAGATGTTCGGATGTTTGTTACTCAATTACGCTGAAACGGCTGAACAGATTTGAATGAAATTTGTTACACAAGTAGAACATAACCCCGTTTAATATGTAAGCTGTTTTTAATTAACTTTTATTCAATTATACGCGGGCGAAGCCGGGAGCAAAGTCTAGTGATAAATAAATAAATAAAATGGTAGATGTTTTGGAGCTACAATACCGACAAGTATGTACCAATCATAAAAATCGTGTAATTCTTAATCGGAATGTTTCATTAGACATTATGATAAAAAAGTATGACGTATTAGATAAAACTTAATCCCAATCACCTACAAACACAGTGTGATTTCATCTTCATTAAACATACGGATTTGAAAGTATTGATAAGATACGAGTGTAGTTCGTATGATTTACACGAAATCCGGGTGATTTCACTTGTTGTTTGTGCCCACAAAATGCACCTTTGTGTAGTCACTACAATGGTGCATGCACCGTGCAATTGGTCTTGCCATTATGGTCACTTTATGCTCTATTTATCATGAACATCACAATTGGTTATGGATGATCTGTGGCGCTTTGTAGTAAGTGATTCTTGTGGGAAGCCTCGCGATGCTTCAATGCCCTACACTTTAAGTATAAGAGTACTTAAAATCCTTGATCGGAGATATAAACTTTCCACCTTAGATAAAGCAAGGAAAGAAGGTTTTTTCAATATTAAAATTCGCAAGGGATGTAATGGAGTTTTACTCATAAGAAATTGCGGGGGAAAACAGCATTAGATACATTATCATCATCATCATCGTCATCATTTTATCCGAAAGACGTCCACTGCCGAACATAGGCTTCTCCCAAAAAGGGGGGATATGCCATGAACGCCACTCTTGGAAGGCGGGTAGGAGATAACAGTTGATTTAATAAATATTCAGAGAACGCTGCTGCCCATCCTCTGGTGAACCCCTTAGTTGCCTCTTACGATACCCACAAGAAGAGATGGATTTATAAGATACCAATTATTAATTCTTTGAAACCTTCCTACTTCTGGCCTAACCACAGAAATAGATAGATAGAATGGTTGTAATCACAATTTTACTTGCGATTCATGCATGGCAACTTTCGAACAAACTACGCCTCCCATATTGACGTCATAAAATTTTAAAAATTAACTTTAATCAAATGTACTTTACAGTTTTTGCTTCTGCAGTTAGAAACAGCACAATAAAGCATTTTTGCGGGTTTTTGTTACAGTATTTACAGAATCAAGTCATAAGGCGTACTGAGAAATGCTTTGAAATGCCCTGCACTGGTGCAGTGTTGGCACGCGCGCCCTGCCCAATTTTCCATTCTATCTATCTTTCTCTGTGGGCCTGACCAAAGAGAAAATGTAGGTTATAATTTTATTCAAAAACCTAAGTACGCTGGTGGTTAAACCAATTGAACGGTCGACCGCAGATCAGTGGTAACAGTTAGACATTGAAAGCGTCTTTATTTCGAAAGCAATAACGGTAGGATGGTTTTTTATTCGTGTGTTATCACTGTCATGCAGTTGACTGTACGAGGCACAGAAATAGATAGATAGATTGGAAAAGTGGGCGGGGGCGCGTGCCATCACTCGCACCATAGTGCAGGGCATTTCAAAACCTTTCTCAGTACGCTTTGACTTGTTTCTGTAAATACTGTAACAAAAACCCGCAAAAATGCCTCATTGCGCTGTTTCTAACAACAGAAACAAAAGCTGTAAAGTAAATTCGATTAAAGTTAGTTTTTGAAAATTAATGACGTCAACATGGGAGGCGTGGTTTGTCCGAAAGTTGCCACGCATGTATCGCAAGTGAAATTGTTATTACAACCATTCTATCTTTCTCTTTCTGTGGTACGAGGATTATGATTAAGCCACAAAGCACAACGAATGAACATGCAAAATGATTCACACTGGCATCCATGTCATACGATCTCTTCAAGAGTTCTCAAGATTTCTTAAGTCTGCTTAAATTTCTGTATTGATAGCAATTGATGATACAAAGGTTGATAGAAATATGATAAGATTTCGATAATAATAGCTATGAGGTTTATGGATGCAGATGTTAATTATTTCAAGCTACTTCAAAATATGAGTTCCAAACGCAATCGGATTTTTTGCTTCTAAAAATGGTGTTACAAAATAAGAACAATGAAAATTCAAGTATTGTAGAAGTAAAGACAAATAAAAACCGGCCAAGAGCGAGTCGGGCTCGCGCTATCCGTGTTCCGTACCAGAATTTCTATAGGGTCTGAAAGAAAGAAATAAATAAATGTTTATTTCACGAAACACGGTACATAATAATGAATGAAAAAATATCAAGTTTGACGGTTTTATACGACGTTACTTTTTGTTTACGCAATTTGAGATACGAGTTTATCCAGAATCACCAGGAGAATCGATTGGGATAATTTTTATACCATGTTACATTTTAACAAAAATAAAATTGTAAATCAATTTGGTTATTATAGTTAAATTTAGTACATCAGCTGATCATGAATAGCTCATTAAAGTCCAGGAAGTTCGTCTCAATTAGTTTCCGTGCATCAGGTAGTCCCTGCATGCCATAGGGCACGCCGTACAAGCGGCGGTAAGGCCCGTCATGGAGGAGTGGCTGGAGAGGAGCCATGGTGCCCTCACCTACCGGCTGACGCAGATACTCTCGGGGCACGGTTGCTTCGGGAAGTATCTGTTTCGCATAGGCCGGGAGCCGACGCCCGAGTGTCATCACTGCGGGAGCTGCCCAGAGGACACGGCGCAGCACACACTGGAGGAGTGCCCAGCTTGGGCCGCACAGCGCCGTGACCTCATCACTACAGTAGGCGGCAGCGATCTCTCGCTTCCGGCCGTGGTTCTGTTTATGGTCAGAAGCGAGAGCGCTTGGGAAGGCGTCGTCTCCTTCTGCGAGGAGGTGATGCTCGCTAAGGAGGCGGCGGAGAGGGTTCGAGAGGCGATAACCTCTCTTCCCATCCGCAGGAGGCGACCTGGGCGTCGTAGGAGGGCATATGCTGACCTCCAGCCACCCTAGGTGTGGGCCTGCGGGTGGCGGACTCGGGGTGGCCCGCCACCCGAGTCCGATCAGTCAAGGCCCGTGACGGTGGCGCGTTGTGTTCCGCGCGCGCCAGTCCAGAGGAGGGTGCGGCTGATGCAGTTGCCGCACGGGGGGAAGGGGCTCGCCTACTAGTGGCGAGCCGGGACCTGCCGGGGATGGTTGGGCGATTACAGGAGTTTTCCCACGCACCCGGCCAAGGGTCATTAGAGGAACACCGTGGTGGTTTTTAGTCGGTAAGAGTCCGACACTGGCTCCGCCTTCCCCGGGCGGAGTGCGTCCAAGAGGATTTTCCCCACGAAAAAAAAAAAAAAAAAAGTCCCTGCGTGACATTCTTTACTTTTTCCGCTACCAACTGGGGGACTTACAGTGACTGTAAATGCATGTAATATTGTTATTTAGAAAAAAAAACATCCCAATCAATTTTCCTCGTGATTTTGAACAAACTAGTTTCTCGAATTGCGTACATAAAAAGTAAATTTGTATATTAAATCTAGATCTATGCATATACAGCAACGTTCTTATTAGAATTAGTAAGCTGTGCAAAGTTTGGTATGTATATCCAGGTATATTGTTATCGCGATCTTACAGTTTTAAAAACGGAAAAAAAAACAATCACGATCGGAAAAGCCAAACCAAAACGCAAAGCACTCAGTCTTTTCTAGAAGCTTGATCGCTTCATCCTCTTCATTCGTAGTTCTGTCAATTAAATAATCCTGAGATACGAATTGTGTCTGTCCATGACCTCTGTGACTTTGGGTATATAAGGATGCGTTTGTACCTACAGCCGCCAGTGTATCTCTGACTACCGTCCAAGCACGAGAGGCGTATACGACTTAATTTTTAAACCAAGTAATTTATTATTATCCAAAATGTTTAGATTTTTGATTCTCGCGATCGTTGCGGCAGCGATGGCTGACTCCCATGAAGGAGCCTGCCCAGAGGTCAAGCCGGTTGCAAATGTCAACTTAACAGCTGTAAGTATTTTTGATTTATTTTCGTTTATTTACATACACTATAAATTTTATTACAGTTTAAATATTTCCCTAAATAAAAAACTTAATAACAATAGTACAGCGTGCGGCATCGGGAACAGTGGGTTAATTGTGTAATGCACTCACAATGACAATAGAAGCTTTCATTTTGAAATTACAACTATATTCATTTATCAACTCAGCCTATCGCAGTCCACTGCTGGACATAGGCCTCTCCCAAGTTGTGCCACAACACTCGGTCCTCTGATTCATTATTTGTTTTATTGCGTGGTGCATATTATAGTTGCTGATTAGACCAATTGTCAAAGAATATGAAGTAGAAAACATTGAAATCAACATGATTCCCATCGCGAATTAGTCAACTACAGGGTTTCAGGGAGAAAAAAAAGAAAGTAAATTAAAGTATTTAACACATTGACTGCCCAGGCATCATACATAGTAGGTAAATAATCATCTATAATTCCAAATGGAGTCATTAGACTAGGAATGTGTTAGATTGTATCTAAAAGATGAACATCAAACAAAACTGTTTTCTTTAAGAATAAATATTTTAGATGTTTTTGTTAAACATAGATGGGTGCGTTTTGAAATCTGTTATCAATACAATTGACAACTTGTTTTTAACTGAATATGTTTACGTAAGTTATCTTATCCATAAACTCTTGTTATGTATTGGTATTTCTTTATATTTTTGTCATAGGATACGAAAAAAATTGCATGATAAATGATAAGATCCGATGAATTCGCTCTAGCTCTCTTTCTTCCGCTTCTAGCCTTTTCCTAAATGTAATGGGATCCAATGCGTGAGAGCATTTTAGGTAAGCTAACGCCTGTGAAAAAAATAAAAAAGAATATAATAATTAAATAAATAAAAGTGACTTTAGCGTGACAGATTTCCGCAGGCGTGAATTCTTATGGAAAATGGATTTTCTCAGCCCCTTGGGCCGACATCAGCACGTATTATAAATGAATAAATACGACATATTCTGTTAGATTCTGATCTATAGTCTCTAGGACTGGCAAAATCCGATTCTAATGACTTGGATTTTGCCAGAGTATAGACCTGCGGAATTTTCTCTACTTTGTCCTGCATCGTCGATTCAATTGCTTTCTAGTATATCTCATCAGCCAAATGCCTTGACTTGATCTGTGAACGACGTCATCATCATCATCATTTCAGCCGAAAGACGTCTGCTGCTGGACATAGGCCTCTCTCAATTAAGGGAGGATATGCCATAATCGCCACGCTTGGCAGGCGGTTTGGCGATCGCAGTTGGTTGGTTAAATACTCAGAGAACGCTGCTGCCCATCGTCTGGTGAATCCCTTAGTCGCCATTTACGACACCCATGAGAAGAGTTAAGGGTGGTGCAATTTTCAATTATTCATTCATCCCCTCATCGGCGGTTAAACGCTTAGCTTCCATGCAGGAAGATCTGGAACCCGGCCCGCAACTCTGCTTTTTGAATTCTTGTGCAGATCAGAATTTGATTATCACTTTCTATAACGGTGACGGATTATCTTGAGGAAACCGGCACACCTGAGAGTGCTTCATATAGTTCTCGATGTTGTATTTAGTCCGCCAACCCGCTCTTAGCCAGCGTGGTGGACTAAGGCTAAGGCCTTCTCATTCTAAGAAAAGGCTCATGCCCAGTACTGTAGTAGGGCAGTAAAGGGCTGATGATGACTTAAGCTTAAATTATGTTACTAATGGGAGTGACTGAACCCTAAGTTAGTAAATAATAATAATAATTTAATTCTTTATTCGGACAACCAGATCTATAATTATGTAATTATATTGTAAGTTAGAACTTAAAACTATATTGTTATTTAATAACTATGAGTGACTTAGTCCTCTGGATCAGATTCCACAACAGAGGGCTCTCAAACCTATGACTTATCATATGCAGGATGTTGTTACTGCTCCCACGGACTCTGTTTAGCAGTTAAGCTGCCTTTTTACGCCAGATAGCATCAAAACTATCTGTGCGTGTCTCAGCAAACGTATTTGACGCACTGCAGAAGCGTGTGTTTTGATGATTATTGTCAACTCTTTGTCATAAATGTATAACTATATAAGCATAAGGTTTTAGACTGATAAAAAGAACATCTGCGTTGTGTTACTAAAGCAATTTCAATGCACTTCAGCGGTTCATTTATCTTTCTTATCAGTAAAAGCTTATTCATGTATTACCAAAATAGGGTAATACATGTGCTTAAAAAATGTATGTAATGTGCACAGGATGACTGCTTGAATGAGGAAATTATTGAAAGAGTATGTTCAGTACTTGATTCTCGTTCAAAACACCTAATTTATGTAAGTGTGTACTTAAAAACCTCGCTAACATAATTTAAAAAATAAAAACTATCCAGCTATTTCTATTATTGTCGTGTTGGATATTGCTGGCGTGTTATTTCGATGCGTACGGAAAAGAGCCGATTGATGTATTCTTTTTTTTAAAGTAATAAACCAATTTCCGAGCAAGTGGGAGAAAAATACTTAATACAACGTATCTGGACTTTAAAAGAGACTATGATCCTTCAGTTTGTTTCGGTATTTCTTCACAGACCTCTGTGACTACCTAGTCATATAGGCAATTTCGATGCCATCTCGTTTAAAAATATAACCGACTTGTAAAAGTGATTTTAACATCCAATTTTCAATTTCTAAATGTTATTTTGCAGTACAGATTCACCAAGTCGTTTTTGGTAAAGTACTCGCCCATCACAATAACTTACTGTGTTGATATTGTTGTCATTTAAAATTAACAATACTTCCTGTTTCTATCTGAATTAAGTTAGGTGCCTTTGTTACGTTTCCTGTTTCCACATAACGTCACAATTTATAAAACGTACTGTATTTTTTAAGATAACTGGTGGAAAATGTTCCTTCTAAGTAAACTTAAAAGTAATTTACGCAAAAAAGCTCCCGGAGTAAAATTAACTAGGGAAATACTTTTGAAAACGTTCCTTCTTTTTTTCCCCAGTAAATTTTGTTTTAGAGAATTTTGGATGCTAATTTGTTTCGCCTGAAAGTAGCTAGGTACCTAAGGTGGTTAACAGAAAAGAGAAATGGGGTAGGTCCTGTTTTAGGGCTACAGTAAATTAGTTAGCTAAAACCGTGTTTATTAAGGATGCATAAAACCAAAAGTAAACAAACTATACTCCATTTATTTTATTTTAATTTTTTTTTGCTGAAATGACTGCATTTTTAACCGACGAAAAATAAGGAGGAGGTTCTCAATTCGACTCGTATCTCTTTTATTTTTATTTTTTATGACCACGCATAACTTTTTACAGAGTAGTCCGATTTTGATGATTCTTTTTTTAATGGGTAGGGTATATCTCGAAGTTGGTTCAATTTAAATTTCAAAATCAAAATCCACCCCTAAGGGTAGGAAAACAGGGGATGAGTGCTTGTTCACCCACTGAATTCTTACCTGTTAATCGATGCTGTTGAAACTTGGCACACATAAATGTAGTTCTAGACACTTCAACATAATGGAGACCTGGAGTTAGATTTTAGCCACAACAAAATTAACAAAAAATTGAACCGACGAAAACAGTAACTGAAAAGCGAAAAATAAAATGAAACTTTTTAGTCTTAATTACTTTTCTCCGAACTAAACTAATGTAAATAACTAATTATGAGTCGGCGCCAAACAAACAATCAACGAAGATTATTAAATTACTTTAAATAAATAATAAAAACAACATAACATCAAATACAACGTGCAATTTTCAACGATAAACAATACAAAAATGCGTTCCGCGCTCGACCACTTGCAACTTGCACGCACTTTGCTTGTTTGTTTGGCGCCGACTCATAATTAGTTATTTACATTAGTTTAGTTAGGAAAAGACTAACCTTCGTTTTTTTATGCTTTTCAGTTTCTGTTTTCGACGGTTAATTTTTTTGTTCAAAAGTTTATGGTATTTAAGTTTATATGTAAATTGTAAATGGATTATATTTATTTACACTTATCGTACAATAACGAAGCTAAGTATATCGAAATACCTATAGAGAAATAATGTTATTATTCTAATGTATAAATGGAGTATAGTTTACAATAATTTCTTGGAGATATCACTTTCACGAAACGTAAAACTGATAATAATTGTAAATAAACTACAGATGCACGTTCTTGTACCTACAAAATCAAAACCAAAAAACGTTCTTCAACAATTTAAAAATAGTCCTAAAGTGAATATATATAGGTTCATCCTAATATCCCTTACCTACCACCTTGATACTCTGGAATAGTGTTGTAATACATTTAGCTAAGTATCATAAATTTTATCTGAGAGCAAAACTATGCACGCGACTATGCACTGCGATATTGCACTGTTTTGTTGGCGCCGGTTTTTGAGCGGTGATCGTGCATCCATAGTGTATTTGATCGAAGGTAATAATGGTATAGGATGGCGAAACGAGCTAAAGGCCCACCTGATGTTAAGTGGTTACCTTTGCCCATAATAACTGCAATACCACCTAGGCTGTTACCTAAATGGTACCGCAAGTCGGTTCGCCAAACTGAGACATGAAGGTGGAGTCTCATGTGATTGTAATTTCACCGGCACCCGTACCCTTCAGACCGAAACACAGCAATGCAAGCATCACTATTTGGCGGAGAAGTAGGCAGGGTGGTAGTACTTCCCCGGACGAGCTCTTTCACAAAGGAGCTCTACTACTACTAAAACTACTACCTTACTACTACTACTACTACTTACTACTACTACCTTACATTGGATCCTATTGTAAGTTTGTATAAAAATTGAAATACAGCAAACAGTAGTACCGTTAGCAATCAACAAAAGGACGACATTTGAGACTCAGGGCCGAATCAAATTCCGTTAAGCAAAAAGGACCTTTTAAATCAGCAGAGGGTGAACGCGTACAATTCAAGATCAAGGCCTTCGCAAATTGACCTGAAGCGATTAAACTGTTAAACCTTGATGATTCACACACAAATAAAACTAATTTACCGATAAACGGTGATCAATTACGTGGTTACGGTGCGTCCGTGTAGATCACGGAATTGAAAATTGAATGCGTCGGCGTCGTGTTGACTGACGAAGTCGAACGAACCGTGAAGGACGGATGCAGTGAAATGAAGTCTGCTTGTTTAGTATTATGTCATTGTTTATATTGTAGAACTTCATTGTTTAAATAATAGATCTTAGTTAATTCATTACCTGTGACTAAGGCCCGTATTACAGAAGGTTCCTCAAGTAGAGTTTGAACTTCAATCACCTGATCACTACTTAAGGACATAATCATTACTTAAGTATCGGTCTTATTCCAATACGGTAATTATTGGATTTCATGATTGTTGAAAGACCGGACTGTCCCATTCAAAGACACTGGGTGGAGGTCGCTATAGGCACATGTAAATAATGTATTGTTTAATATAAGTACTAACAACACTATAATAGCAAATAAGCACAATTTGTTACTAACTCATTACTAACAACTTATGGGCTGATGCCTGAAATAAAGCAATTTTATTTTTTTAATTTAATTTAATTGGAAATTATAAACTTTAATTCAACAACATAACACACGAATTTGACTTGAAATAGAATATAAATCTCTACTTAAGCGTAGTCTGTACTACACTAGAGTGATTACAGATTAAAACTCTGCTCAAATACCGAAACAGGTGACAGTATAAATTAAAGCTAAACTCAGCTGGACTATGATCAATAAATCTCTGCTTGAGGAACGTTCTAAAATCATAGCTCAACTTAACACTGGTTTAAACAGAGATCAACGCTTGAGTATCGTTCTGTAATACGGGCCTAAGTGCGCGTAAATTTTGAATCTACAGCTTTCGTGGTTCAATTTCCCAAAAAATTCCAAAGGTGATTAATTAATCAATCATAACAACATTTGACTCATGACAATGACGCAATGTTCGTCTGTTTAAATATGTTTGAGTAATACAAATCCATCAGTGTTTGAGTATTGCAGATCCTTCACAAGGTGGACCGTCAACCTGGTGATGGTCGCGGGTATCCGCTGGATGCGAAAAGCGCAGGACCGGTCGTTATGGCGATGCTTGGGGGAGGCGTATATCCAGCAGTGGACATCTTTCGGCTGAAATGATGATGATGATGAATACTTATGTACTTTAAATATTCCTTTCAGTTAAACCTAAGGTATATTTTTACTGTGACAAAAATCAGTCGACTGTTTTCGTAATAGTTTTTCCTCATCAATTGTGAACGCGTTTAGACAAGGGTATCTACCCAAAATTGGAACCATGGTTTTAGAATTAACAAATAAATATTACCTGCCAATATCAACCCTGCTGTGACCCGTCGTGCCGAAAGCTAATACGCAGCATGTAGGTATACGCCAAGCGTTTCTTTAAGGGCAGAATGAGTTTTCAAGTTGTTCTATAAACTTTTTTTTCTTTTCAGTACCAAGGCGTCTGGTATGAAATATCAAAAATCCCAATCGCTTCCCAAGGCAAGGGCCAGTGCGCTCAGGCTGAATACACCCTGAACGGTGACGAGGTCAAGGTCAAGAACTCCCATGTCATCGAAGGGGAGAAAAAGTACATCGAGGGCACTGCCAAGTTCGCTGCTGATGCCAACCATGCCGCCAAGTTTGTCGTTTCCTTCAAGTTTGGAGGTAAGTCTTACACCCATATTCTACGCCCGCCCGGCTAAGCAGTTAGGGCACCTATTTTGAAATAGACCGGACAGTCAAGCACCGAATTAACACAGGATGGTTGAAATGGCGGCAGGTCACGGGAACTACATGTTACTCCCGAATTCCTCTTAAACTAAAGGGGAAAATCTATAAGACCATGATAAGACCTGCTGTCCTGTATGGATCGGAATGTTGGGCTATGAAAGGAATTAATGAAAGGCAAGTGCATGCAGCTGAGATGAGAATGTTAAGAGGAATGTGTGGTGTAACGAGAATGGATAGGATAAGGAATGAATATGTAAGAGGGAGTCTGAAAGTAGCGCCAGTGACAGAGAAGTTAAGTAGCAATAGACTGTCATGGTATGGACATGTGATGAGGAGGAATGAGGAGCATTTTACGAGGAAAGTTTTAAGTATGAATGTTGATGGCTATAAGAAAAGAGGGAGACCGAAGAAAATATGGATGGATTGTGTGAAGGATGATATGAATAGAAAGAAACTGAACACTGAGATGACGGCTGATAGAGATGTATGGAAGAAAAAAACATGCTGCGCCGACCCCAAATAAATTGGGATAAGGGCAGGAGGATGATGATTGTCAACACTGCCCGAGTGACGGTTGGGCGCTGTTGAATGATTTCCTTTATTTGCTAACTTGCATTATTAACTTAAAATGTATTGAACAATATAGCTCTTCCATTAAACACTTTGGTATATAACAGAGTTACACTTTCCATACGTAGAATTAGAAATGTCAACAATGCCCAATCGAAGTTAGGCAAAGTTCGCAAATAAATATAATCATTCAGTATCCATCGTCACTCGGACATTGTTGACAATTGCCGTTATAAATCAGCCAGAGCCCTCAAATAATTCATATTTTCGGACTTTGCTCAGAGGGCCTGTGCAATGGTCGACAATGCCCGGGCAGTGCTGAATCAGTGACATGTACATTACAATTATAATTTTGTATGTACCTACTTGCAACCGGAAATACTTTAGTAATTTATTATCTAATACTATTGCAGATTATATATATTCAATTACATACAAAATTTGGATTACCGCAACGATGCACGGTATTTCCTCTTGATAAGTAATTAAAACATTGATATAATAGGGTCACCTTCAGATTTCCAAGCAGAGAGAAGCTGAATATCATGGCGCCTGTTTATAAACCACTAGCTACTGCCCGCAGCTTCGCTCGCGTGTAAGTCTACAACATGTTGTTGAAAACATCCACTGTAATGACCCGTGCTTTGAATTTTGCGGGCAACTTCATCAATCATCAACTCAGCCTATCGCAGTCCACTGCTGGACATAGGCCTCTCCCAAGTTGCGCCACAACACTCGGTCTTCTGGCTTTGGCATCCAGTCCCATCCCTGCCACGTTCTTTAGGCCGTCGGTCCACCTGGCAGGGGGGCGCCCTACGCTGCGTTTGCCGAGTCTCCAACTCTCCATTCAAGGACTCGTGTGCCCCAACTGCCATCGATTCGACAGACATGGCCAGCCAACTGCCACTTCAGCTTACTGATCCTACAAGCTATGTCGGTCACTCCGGTTTTTCTCCGGATAATGTCGTTACGGATTTTATCCTTCAATGAAACCAATCAATCAATCAATCAAAATGTTTATTTGTGTAAAACTGTGTGAAACTTCAAGCATAGTTCGCTCCATAGCTCGCTGAGCGACTTTCAACTTGTGGACTAGCCCAACTGTCAGTGTCCACGTCTCAGCACCGTAACTTCTTCTCGGCAACTTCGAATCACCTCAAAATGTTTTTAAATAAATAAATAAATATCTTTGGGACATTTTTACACAGCACCATCTAGTCCCAAACTAAGCAGAGCTTGTGGTATGGGTTTTAAGATTTTTTCATGTCGTATTGATGAAACAACGAGAAATTTTGAATTAGCTTAGTTTCAACTAGTCAAATAGGAAAAGTGTAACAAGTTCTTCGCTGGAAATGTTAATTTCATTGCCTTTATTTTTTCAACAGATTTCGTCTCCGAGTCTCCCCTGTTGGTCCTCGCTACTGACTACAACAGCTACTCCATTGCCTACAACTGCAAGTACAATGAGAAGACCAAGACCCACAATGGTACGTATTATACAGGTTGACTCGTTGAACGAGGGATTTATTGAAGGAAGATATTCAGTAATTGATTCTTGTTCCAAATATGTGTAAAAAACCGTTTAAATAACATCATGTTCCAAATTCAATCGAAGCAACCTACCGCCATCTAGTATCGGTGTGAGGAAATTGTGTAATGCAAGCATTGTAAGGCGAGAGGTTGCGTTATGGTTTTTCGCACTTTTTCTTCGTAATTGATTAGCCCATATAAAATAAAATTAACCAACCGCTGTTCAATAATTTTTGTCGAGCGACATCGATGATCTAGGGAACAGCTCTTTTTTAGGCAATTTCTGTTTTGCTGATAACAATTTTAGTGCGTTTTTATCATCATCATTCTTGGAGCCTTTTCCCAATTATGTTGGGGTCGGCTTCCAGTCTAACCAGATGCGCCTGTATATCAGTATTTCTCACTGAGTGACTGCCATCAGATCCCTTCATCCCAGTTAACACCAATATCCTAAGATTGCAGATGCAAAATAAAGAAACTTCCGTTGCTTTCCGTTTCTTCTTACCGCTTCTTACTCATGTGGTTAGGCCAACTGTCAGACTTTCAATCTTCTGACTGCGCACAACGACTGCCATAGATATTCGTATGGTAACCGGGACAGACAGTTTTTTGGCACATTTTATCCTACTAAAAAGGACTTGCTACGTCCACTGAGTTAATATGTACTACGTACTAGAGAAGACACCTCAAATCAAATGTTTGTAACACGTTTTAGATCTCCTGCACTGTTACTAACTTAGCCACGCGCGTGTACCCGCGCCGCCCGTCCCCCGCGGCCAGAAAGTTGCGCAATATTTTTTCTTCGTAATGTCTACTCTAGTACCACAGCGTAATGAAACTGGAAAGAGCAGAGCTTGAGTTCCTTACTTTCCTTAGACTGTGCTAGTACGTAGTACATATTACCTCAATGACTATGGCCTCACTTGTTATTGCGCTATTGCATATAATCAATCAATCAAGTCAATACTAGTTAGTTAAAAACCGCGTGAATGATACTGAACTTCAATCTTCAGGCATTATTGATTTAAATACCTATTTGCCTCCTTGTGTCAGGCAAAGAGACGAGAAGAGAAGTAGAAGAGACAGAGTAGAGAGAGATAACTAAGGCCGTAAACCTATTAGACGACTGCATTGCTGACATAAAACCTACAATACTCATACTCATAACAAACTCAGCAATCAAATATTTTGTGCGAAACAAAACGCAACTCATATCTTTGTGTTATCTAGTCGTTCTATCAAACTTATCGCGGACATGACAAAAGTAAAGTTCTTATTATTATCAGATTTACAAATTACTAACCTTTGCCTGTGGCTTTGCTGGCATATAATTTAGTATACCACAGAAACACCCTATCGCGTATCCCCCAAGAGCTGAGTATGATTCCAAGAAAAAAAAAAACGAGTGTGCTTTAGACCACACGACTGAAGTAAAACTTCAATAACTTATATCTCCCTCAATACTATTTCAATGAGAACAAAGGAATGGCGGCGCGGCGCGCGTCTGCTCTGCTGGCGCTGTGTCGTGCCGGACATAGCGCGCGCCTCTTTCCCTGCGTCCCGCATTACCCCCTCCGTTCGCCTCACTTTTCGTAACGCATTCACCAGCTTACCCCCAAGTCAAGCGTGCCTAAAGAAACTTTACTTCAAAAATATCTTATGTGTTACTCCAGGATATATTTTACTCATGTACCAAGTTTTATATCCAAATCCTATCAGCCGTTTTAGCGTGGTTTAAGAAAAAACAAACAATCATACATGTTTTCATATTTATAATATTAGTAGGATAAGGCACGTTGACGTACATGCTGAATTTAGGCCGATAATATAATTTATCTAGCACGTATAAATTGCAATTCTAGATTAAATTCTTTAGACTCATACAGTCAACCGCACGCCAGTGTAAACACTTGAATGACTAAAACCGACCTTACTGTTTACGAAATGAAGACGCTTTGTCAAGGTCAAACTGTTACTACTGACGTGCTGTCGACTGTATGTCGGTACTATGATTCATTTTGCGAAAGCCTGAAGTGAAAAGATATTAACATAAATGAATCATAGAATACAAGATTTGTCTGATGGAGCTATGGTTTGTTATCCGAGCGTGATTGTACCTACTCATTATTATGAACAACCTTTGCTTATAGGACGAACTCTGAAATCGCGAAAGAAAAACTTTTCCATATATTTTGATCAATACTGCTTGACTAAATATTCCCTCTTCAGGTTGGTATAGTTGCCGGCACGAGTCGTGAGCACAGATTCTACTGCTGAAGTGGTCGAATTTCTGTTCACAGTATAACAGACTAGAAACGGGCCCTTGCATTGGCTTAATAATATGATAATGCATAATTGAATATACGTAGAAAACGGAATACTAGAATACGGTGACGACAGAGACTACCAAGCAGGTACAATTAGACGACCTCTGTGGTCTAGTGGTTCGAGTGTCGGACTGCTGATCACGAGGTCGTGGGTTCGATTCCCACAGGACACAAATATTTGTGTGATGAACATGAGTGTTTGTGTTGGTCTGGTTGTTTCTTATGTATTATAAGAATATATTTACAAAAAAAAAAAGTATATAAGTATTATATCCATTGTCTAGTACCCATACCACAAGCTCTGCTTAGTTTGGGACTAGATGGTGCTGTGTAAAAATGTCCCGAAGATATTTATTTATTTTACAATTTGTGCTCACGTCTCGTGCCGGGAACTATACCCCTTTTACCGCCTAACCTTGTGTATTTGCGAGCAATTCACAAACGATTTGCGTACACACTAATGCATGTTTTCAGCTTGCATGCGAACAAGCAGGAGCTAGTATGGACTTGCCCATTTGGTTGGTTAGGCCGCGTTCAGGTAGAAAGAAGGCAACCAGCGCCGGTCCACCGGCGCTTATCGGCACCGATATGCGTACTCGGCGTATGCAGTTTCTGTACTACGGGTCAAACATGCGCCTATATGTAATAGCCCACAAGCTCCGATCGGCACCGATACGTGTTTTTCGGCAGTAGTCAGCCCAGAGTATAAATAACTGAATTCCCTGGCATTATGAAACGACATTAGCGCCGATAAGAAAGCAATAAGATTAGTAGTCGACATTTGCAGTATCCGTACTTACGGGCCGAGCATGCGCCTATAAGTGCCGGCAAGCTCCAATAGTCTCCGAAGCACGTTGGTCGTCTAGTATAATAGTGACATCGGCACCGATAAGCGCCGGTTGGTGGATCGGCGCCGGGAGCTGTCTTTCTATCTGAACGCGGCCTTATTCGTAGAATGCACTATTAGCACGTGTATGCAACCGGTGCACAAGTGTATCGCAGATTTAAGAGATTTTGATAATTATAGTGTCCGTTGAAACGGATGTGACGGAAATACCTATCAGCTTTGGGACACAAAACCCAAAAAAAAAAAACATTTGTACCTAAAAATGAAAATAACAGTACTTTTTTTTTTTACTTTTTTTTTGCAATCTATTTTCTTTGCTTCCCAAAATAGAGCACAGCAGCAGTGAGGCCCTGTGTTATGGGATAAGAAAACGAATAAAAAATACAATCCAATCAAATTCAATTCAAAATTCAAATTCAATGCTCCAGAATTATGATATAGAAAATTAAATAAAGTAAATCTTTATTTCGAATAGCAACAGATCCATAGTTCGTTATAATAGTAAAAATAACTTTTCTAATAGCCTAATGCTATTGGTTGTCTTGATGTCAAACTGATTTTAAAAACTTCTACGGGCTCTAAACTCTCCAAATCATACAAATTAAAAGGACTTTATGGGACATTTTTCCTTGCAAATCGGCAAAGAAAATGTAACATATTAGTAGAACATTTAAAACAAACGTGTATTTCTCTAAAACTACATAAAATCGTGGAATATACATGGGGTCATTTCGATTGGGGCACGACATGAGAAGTCTAGATTCTTCCTTTAGACGTCATTTTATCGGCCACGCTAATAACTGTGTTACTGCTTTCAAAGAACAATAACCTACTCTCTTATTTTTTGTAATACATAGTTGCAAAACGTTTATTATAGATTATCGTCACCGGGCGGCGCCGGCCGGCGTTTCTTGATAAGAATTGCACACAATGTTAATATCAGTCTGTTTACGATGTCACGTATAGTGTGGGAATATAGCGTTACTATTATAAGCTTAGCTTATACGCAAATTGGGAAACAATTTGTTGATGATAAGAGCCGGTAACATATCCGCTGGTATAGATGAGCCTTATAGCCCACATTAAGGTTATGTAAGTAAAGTTTCCCATAAAAACCCTTGGAAAGTGAAATGGTGGTCACTGAAATGAAAATTAAATAAAATGTAATTATTAATATTAAAATTTAACACATAACGGTGATATGATACACTTCTATGAGAAACGTTCAATGCTCTGCTATAATTTTTTACACGTTAAAATTGCACAATAAGGTATAATCTAGCATTTAACGTAAGCGTTCGAGATATTGTCGTGTCGTATTACGAAATCAAGCGTGATTAAGTGAGTGTTGCGCCATTGTGCCACGCTTGTGGTAGCCGTTTGGCACTTCCATCATGTTTTCTATTCCGTGGCCCAGACAGAGCTCTTAAAATATCACCACGCATTTCTGATACAAGCTCAGCTACTAAGTAACGTCCTTTGATGAGCACTTGATTATTCATAGACAGATACTATCAACGACGAAGACGCGACTGCTGAGCGTGAGGTCCTGGGTTCGATTCCCGGGTCGGGCAAAGTGTTATTGGTTGGTTTTTCATTAGGAAATTCTCAATAGCAGCCCGGAGTCTGGATTTGTGCCCGGTTAATGGCAATAGGCTCGCACCCTATTAATGGGACTTACAACATAACTGGCAAAATGTGGGTGTACTATACACCTCTGCCTACCCCTTCGAGGAAATACAGGCGTGATGTTATGTTATGTTAGATACTATCAACGATAAGTTTGATGATCATGACTCATTGAGAAATATTGCTTTACGGCCAAAATTAATATCCGATCTATCCACGATTTGCCCTACTGGCGATAGAAATTTGACATAAGCTCCATACAAAATATGTCAAATATCTATCTCTAGTAGGGTAAATCGTCGATAGATTGGATATTAATTTTGGCCGTTAGTCATCACTGCATTTGTGATCACTGATTTTTGTTATTGACATATTTGTGATAATTTTACTACAAATATAAATCCTTGGAAATTTTGCTTTAAAAGGAGGAGGTTCTCAAATCGATGCGTATTTTTTGTACCTACCCTAAAATGCTAGATAAAGGTATTAGTTATTAGTTACTTTTATTTTAGCCTGTATTATCCCACTACTGGGCAAAGGCTCCTCATTCCTTCTTAAATTCATTTCGGTTATTTTGTGAGAGTGTGGTCCAATCATTTCTGTAGGCGTCAGCTCGTCTCGCAACCTTCGTCTAGTTCTTCATCATCATCATCATCATCATTTCAGCCGAAAGACGTCCACTGCTGGACATAGGCCTCCCCCAAGCATCGCCACAACGACCGGTCCTACGCCTTCCGCATCCAGCGGATTCCCGCGACCTTCACCAGGTCGTCGGTCCACGTAATGTCTAAAAATCAATTAAAATTCAGTCAAAGTGTACTTAACATAACCAGCCCATTGTTGCCCCAATGCTGGGCATGGCCTTGGCCTAGTGCGGGTTGGTGGACAACTCAAAATCGAGAATTATATGGAGCACTCTAAGGTGTGCAGGTTTCCTCACGACGTTTTCCTTCACCGTTACAGCAAATAATCAAATTTTGATCCACACCACACATGAACACAAAAAGAGAGAGAGAAGAGAGAGAGCGGGCCAGATTCGAAGTCAGATCAGGCTAGCGTTTAACCGCAAGAGTGAAAGTATGACATAACATAACATAACCAGTCCATTACTATCCCACTGCTGGGCACGGGCCTCTTCTCAGTACGAGAAGGCTAAGGCCTTAGGCCACCACGCTGGCCTAATGCTGGTTGGCAGTGAAAGTATGTTGGGTCAAAATTCTTCAATTTCAGACACCAAATCACGGCTTTTATGTAATACGTTAAATTGCCAGTAACTCTCTACATATTACTGTTAGCTGTTGATAAAAATTGCACGAAATATACTATCGATCGGTTTACGATGTCACGTATTGGTGAAGTATCGCTATAATCCTACTTATTAGGTAACCAATAGGTATCATATTTATAACGTGGATAAGCCTACTATAAACATTAAATTCTTTTTTATTTCGTATACAACAATGTTGTAAAGTTATATTTAAACACCTTTTCACACTCTTACCATAATTATTTTTGTTTGTCTAAGATTGTTCTAGGTAAATAAGGCTATAACAATGTATTAATTTTCAATATATTATTATGTACTTCAATTTATAAAATAGTACAACCCATCAACTTCACATGTTGGCTAATATAATTGTGTAATTTTTCGAGGAGATTGGCGCTGATAACCGAAATACAGGCTTTGCCTAGTTCGGTTACAGATGCAGATTCATTTGTTTGCAAAATATATTACCAAACTATTATTTGTAATATAGTACTAAGTTTTTTGGAACAAATAAATAAATAAAAGTGGAATCGAAATAGAAAAGTGGAATAGAAGCCAAGAGGAAACAAAGTAATGTTTTTTTTTTATCCGAAAATAACAGCTTTTATATATCCACTATAGCGTTTGCTGGCAGCGGACTGTAAAGGAATACCTTGGGCGAAAGCGATAGCTGCCGCCTGGCGGCAAGTCTTATCAAGTCTTATCTTATCGTCTTTTGCTACGAGATATAGCCATCTATCAATCTTATTTATATGATATGTTGTTCAGGAATAAGGGCTACCATTTAAACGCGCAATGCAACCAAAATTTCAAATAAATAAAAAAACCACTTAAATATATATAAAAATTAAGCCTAAGTATATATTTTCCGCATATAAACATAAAATAAGTAATTAAAACAAAATTAACGAAATAAAACTTTCAGATGTGAATATTAAAAATTAAATGTTTTGGGGATCTAAATTAAAAATGATAGTGTCACGGATTGGGATTGAAAAAAAAAAAACGTTGAAAGTTATTCGATATGAGTCGTCGAAAATGATAAAGAAGTATGTCACCGTTCCCTCAATATTTTTGTTCTTTTTGTTATTGTTTTGTGTTCAATCAATCAAAATGTTTACAATGTTTATGTTTTTTTGTTGCATACATTTTTATTATTATTGCCTAATTGATTGTTGTAAAGAGATTTCTTTCTTCTTTTTATTTTACCTTCAGATTGGTAGTCGTCTCCTCCATACTAAGTCTTCAATTCCTTACCTGTCTATTATATTGTATTATAACGTTGCCCCTCCCCACTTCTACTACATATTTTTAAGCTAGTTGTGTCACTTAGTTTAAATTACCAGAGATGATGTGACGTATATTGCTCTGGCCACACTGACACTTACAGATGATCTATATAGACCACTTAGAGTAGACATTACGAACAAAAAAAATCGCGCAACTTGCTGGCCGCGGAGCACCTGCGGTTCGAGTGTGGCTAAGCGAGTGAGAGTGCAGGAGCTCTAAAACATGCTACAAACATTTTGTTCGAGGTGCCTTCTCTAGTACGTATTACATATTACCTCAGTGAGATAGACGCCAGGCGCAGGCGGTGTCACAAGCTCACAAGTATTATTTTTTTGTTTTATATGTGTTTGCCCGTTCCAAACACCACATTGTAACGCATCTGGGACCTAGTCAAGCATTGGCGTTACAAAATAATACCTATCATAAATAATTGATATTATAACCAAAAATAGCATACTTTCAGGCTAAACATATTAGGAACTACCCTAAGCCCGCGGCTTCCCCCGTGTATATGTCAGTTTATCCCTCGGGAACTGTTTATTTTCGTGAGATAAAAAGTAATCTGTATGATAATCTGGGTTATGGTCTGTGTTCCAAATTTCATCCAAATCCGTTCAGCCGTTTCAGCGTGACTGAAAGTCAAACCGACAAGCATATTATTATTATAATATATTTTATTTATAATAAACGCTGAAAATAAATCCGTTTTGGAAACGAAAAACAAAGACTTCTATATCGATTATTGAATAGATTGTTAGTGTCAGTTTGAATAAATAACAATTTTTTTCCTGCAGGATGGTAAAATCAGGAATTTTACCATATAACTCGAAGAAAATTTCACTTTTTTGAGTTTAATTGTAACAACTTTGATTGTTTTATAGGTATTAAAATTTATTTGTATTACTAAAATTATACGTGAAATTTCTTCGTATTAAATGGTAATAATTAAAATTTTCGTGAAAAAATATTGTAATTAAAAGCAACATTACCACTCGATTCGGTTATCAATATACCTAGAATCTTTGTTTTTCGTTTCCAAGGCGACAACAATTTCAGCGTGTATAAGTAAAAGTATGACTTTGATACCGAGCATGACAAACCACTTCGACAATCACCTACATCACGCGAAGATTAGTAACCACGCTCGTACGATTGATAAGCGCTAATCCTACTGAAGGCGTAGTAAAATACAGACATAGTAAAAAATATAGACGAAGTGCTGCGAACAATCATAGTGAAGCAACGACCATACAGCCCAATAAACGCCTAATGTTGATTAAAATACGTACAATAATTTCTGCAACTAGCTGAGGCGGTACTGCAATCCGATTGGCCTTACCAAGGCGGCTGTTGGCTAATCACTAACGAAGCAGTTTTGACGGCTCATGCATATATGAGCCGTCGTGTTTCGACCACTTATGGTCGATTTCAAGTGGCGAATAGTGGCTACCTACATTAGTGATATTTCATAGATGTATTGCAGACATCGGTCGCATGTTATGAGGTGTCTACCTCATAATGAGCTGTATGGTCGTCGTAGTGAAACCAACAAAACTGTGCTCCTTCGTGTACAAACCAGCGCTCACGCACACACCATGCACCGAAGGATATTTCTTTCGCGATGCTTACTAGGGCGCCCCCCTGCCAGGTTGACCGACGACCTAAAGAACGTGGCTGGGGGGGACTGGATGCGGAAGGCAGAGAACCGAGCGTTGTGGCGCAACTTGGGAGAGGCCTATGTCCAGCAGTGGACTGCAATAGGCTGAGTTGATTGATTGATTGATGCTTTCTGGACGATGCCGCAACATGTGTACTGAGAGCCGTGAGCACGGTTTGAGGTGCATGTGTTTCCGTGAGCGCTGGTTTGTACTAGGGATGTTACGGAACTTTGACTCGGAACTTTTCCGATTAGTTTTACACCTCTGACTTCGGCTTCCGATCCGTAACGAAGATCGAGCGCTGGAAGCGACCGCGGCCAGAACGCTTACGTAGAAGATTTGACTTGTCGCCCGGGGAATCCCTTCACGCTCGCGTTTCCCGTTCAGTCAGTGATGCCACCACAGTGGTTTTACTACTAGAACAGCTGGTTCTATACTAGTGATTTCTTACACTAGATCTGTCTTCTACTCCGCCTCTGACTCCGGTTCCGAATACGACTCCGACTTCGGTAAATCGGATTTAAAGCCTCCAGCTCCAATTTCGGTTCCGGTATACCCACCTCAGTAACATCCGTAGTTTGTACACGGCGAAGCACGGTTTTATTGGCTTCACTATGATGGTTCGCAACACTTCATCTATATTTTTTATTATGTCTGTGTAACAGAATCATAGTTTTGGTTTACGGATGTTAAAATAAAGATAGTTGTGAATTTTTCAAGGTATTATCTGCTAAGAATGTTAAAATTTTGGATAAGGCTAAAGAGCTAGGGCGATTTAGGTTGTAGTCTGTATATTCCGTACGGCTTTTTGACAACGAAAAGTGCACAATTAAGGGGCAGTACGCGATCTAGACAAAAAATAAAAATACCGCAGTGTCTCAAGACGAAAGTCTTTGACCAGTGTGTGTTGCCAGTAATTACTTACGGTACTGAAACGTGGTCGCTCACAATGAGCCTCATAAGAAGGCTCAAAGTCACTCAAAGGGCAATGGAGAGGGCTATGCTCGGAGTGTCCCTGCGTGATCGAATCAGAAATGAGGAGATTCGCAGGAGAACGAAAGTAACCGACATAGCCCGAAGAATTGCCAAACTTAAGTGGCAGTGGGCGGGGCACATTGCTCGCAGAACGGATGGCCGATGGGGCAGTAAAGTTCTGGAGTGGCGACCGCGTACTGGAAGGCGCAGCGTGGGTAGGCCCCCCCACAAGATGGACCGACGACCTGGTGAAGGTCGCGGGAATCCGCTGGATGCGGAAGGCGCAGGACCGGTCGTTGTGGCGATGCTTGGGGGAGGCCTTTGTCCAGCAGTGGACGTCTTTCGGCTGAAATGATGATGATGATGATGATGACGCGATCTAGTAATTGTAAAGCAAACAGGTACCAACAACCAACACCTGCCGCTACCAACACATAAATACGCAATTACGCCCAACATGTTTCTGGCATTAAATCCAAAATAAATTAAGCCTAAAAAGAAATCCGTCGTTAGATATGCTGCAAAATACAATTGTAGTGACTCTGAAAGAAAGAAAGAAATTTTTTTATTTGGCACAACTGAGACACATACAAAAGAAAGGATATAAGGATACAAGAAATAGATTTAGAGAAGAACAAATCGAGAAAAAAGTCATTGACAGTCATGCGCCATGAGTTTCTCAAAATTGTGACAAATGGGTGTCCAGCTCAGCATATTGCCAGGTTATTAAACCTGACGCTGGTATTCTGCTGGATCCCTGTTGTGACGTAGGATGTCGAGCAAACTACACAATTTGTAAAAATAGTTTGTGAGTGTGTGTGTATTAAGAGTGTGATTATGAATAGAAATATATACCTCTCTCTCTCTGAGACCTCCAAAACCGACTCGACTAACTTTACAGTTAAATCAAAGTCAAAGTTAGTAAGGGTAGGCATATCTATACGACTTTGATTTAACTGTAAAGTTAGTCGAGTCGGTTAAGGAACAATGTTTCTTAATAAGATATCGCTGACGTCACCCAAAGAAGTATAGTGGAGTATAATTTCGATACCACGAGCAGTGTTCACGGTAGCTTAGTGGCTAAAGCACTGGCGTACTGAGCCAGGAGTCGCAGGTTCGAATCCTGCTCGTGAGCGATTTTTTCTTTCCACAATCTATATCTTTAGAATTCGCTTCGCATGCGTAAAATAAGCTAAGCGACCCCGGGGAGAACAGCAGCACGTTGTGGTCATGTGCTGCTTTGGGTGGAGATCACTGTTTTTCCGGGACATTCCAATTGCATAGCACTGGACCAGCGCGGTTCATAGGAGTTACCGGAGATCCTCTATATTGTGCTGAGGTTAGCCATCGTGTGGTTTTAGTCGATAGGAGTCCGCGACATACCCCTCTGTCTTCCCCAGATGACACGTCTTATCTTGAGGACTTCCACTTAATATAAAAGGATAATAATACATATTACACACTAAGCTACTACTGATATTATGACACATCGCTGCAATCGCACAAAATATTTATTTTATTGAATGATTGAACATTTATATCGTATCACAACAAGGAAAGTATGACACGGAAGTAGATAAATAGCCTTTGCATGTATAATTTTATGACAGTATACGGATATTTTGAAAAGAATTTTAGCGTCAGACGAAAATATGGGCGTGTCTATCTCCCAATGATACGGTAAAACGTTGGGAGTGGTACCATTAAATTAGTTTTTATGATTGATTGGGTTATAATGAACTGTGAAATATTGGAAATATGAAATTTTACGAGACTTTCATTTTATTTTCATACTAAGAAATACTGCATTCATAGTTCATGGGTGTTTAAAAAATCTCTTGCTTGTATACCAGGAATCAAACTAACACAATCGCGAAAAAATAACCTTCCTGTATTTTATGGCTTTTGTTGACAGATATTGGTGGGGTTAATAAAGATTACTAAACTCTGTAACAAATATGGCTTCTTAAATTAAAAACATAAAGCTAATAAAATAAGATGTTCTTCGAGTTTCGCTACCTTGGTGTAATTTTAGTGAAATGTACCCATAGAAATCTAAATAATAAGGTGATAGAAATGTTCTCTGCTGTCTTTTAATACCGAAACGAGTGTCACCGGTTTGTCGCTACCAAAACATAAATACGCAATTACGCCCACCATGTTTCTAGCATTCAATGCACAATAGTGCCTAAGTGTTATTGTTTTCGTCTGACATCATCTATGTCAACCAAATATTTCGCATGCTGATAACCAGTTAAATAGATGAGACTATATAACGCAAATTACCAACTACCATTATGTACTATATTTTTGACGAAATAAATGAATCAGTATCTGAAAAAATTAAGCCTAAAAAAATCCGCTGATAGATATACTGCAAAATACAAATTTTGTGTCTCTGTGTCCAAAACAGCACTCATGATCATGCAAACAGTTCGCGTAATAATGTCCTGCGAGACACCTGTACGCGGCGACAAGTTCACGCGCCCTTAAACTTCTATTACCTTATTATTTAGATTTCTATGAATGTACCTAAGTTTATGTACACAATTCTTTCCAAATCATGTAACAAATAGTTGCACCATTTATTATTTGAAAAGAGTATATCCATGGAGTTTCTTGCCGGCTCTTCTCCATAGGACCTACTTTTTGGAACCGTGCAATTAGATTCATAATTAACGTTTTTAAAGTGCATGTAAAAATACTATTGACTTTGACTATGTTAGGATGATATGCCGTTCGTCATTTTCTTTGTCCATTGTGACTTTGATCTAAGTAATTGGATGATTTTCATCAAATGTTGTATGTATTTAACATTGATCATAAAAGAAATTCGATTGGACAAAGAAATTGGACAAAGGAATTTGCCCAGTTGCATACCATCCTAAGATTTGTTGGTTTTCCTTCTATCTGTGACATAATTTTTCTTGGAGATTTTTTTTCTCATTATTGACCTTAAACTGGAAGCATCATAAAAAAACAGATTTTTTTTTTGTTTATGCTGTTATGCTGCTTCGAATCCCGGTTTAGGTAGAATAGATAGTTTTAAAAAAATTTGTTGAATGCTGTTTTACTTTCCTTCGAACTGCTAGCCTTCATTATGTAAAGAACCAAAATAAAACAACCAACCAACAAACATTGAATTTAACAACAGAATCCTCCAGAGATGTGTCAATAATCTAGGAATGTAACATTTGCATGAAATTTAAAGAACTATGTTTCATTGCAGAGCAAGCCTGGGTTCTGTCAAGGACCAAGAAACTTGAGGGAGAAGCTAAGACCTTCGTCGAAAACTTCTTGAAAGAAAACTCCAAAATCATTGACTCCAGCAAGCTGGTCAAAACTGACTTCTCGGAAGAGGCCTGCAAGTTCACCAGCTCAAGTGTGATGACCGAACAAACTGCCAAGCCCTAAAAACCAAAAGAATAAGCTAGACACCTAAAAAGGTTTTCGTGATATCCACCAGACCTTACTGTTGACACCAGTTCTCATGGGTATAATATTGTATTTTGAACTCTATTTTGTATGCAGAAGATCGTAATATGTATTGTAGTTTCATAATATGTATTGTATGTTTAAGTGAGAGATTTTATTAGAATTGGTGTCGATTGCAAGGCTTCTTTTATTTAAATGTTTTTTCTTGGCAACAACTGGACAATTTAAACTTAGCATTTTTGACAAAACGACGTAATTCTCTCGAATAGGTATATGTTTAAGCATTATGGAAATAATTATCAAATTGGTCTACAATATGACGTACCGTAGTCTCAGATTTTACAGTATTATTTAAAACGAGTGTAATATTTTAAGTTGATTTCTCTTTTCTAACTCATCTTTATAACTATGTATATATAGAGAAAATCCTATCTGGTATATTTTAGTACTTTTTAAAATTAGGTTATAAAATTGGTTTTATTTTATTTGTGTAAAAATATCAAGATAAATATTATATTATATAGTTATTGACTTGATTGAATGTATGGAAAAACAATATTTTCAATACAATTTGACGAAACAACAAAATGTAATATTCTTTAGAATGATCCATTTCATTATAATTACCGTAACACATCTAATTCTGTTATTATTTCATAATCCTCATTATAAATACTGATTGTAATCGGTGGAGCGCTTGTGATAAAGATAGTTTGACACTGATGTGTTTAGTGTTTAAGACTATTTATTGGATAATAAAGTTTTCTAAGTATATAATCTTTTTGTATTTTACTCATTTGGTATGATAAAATGGACCAAAAACCGTTTAGCCCAAGCATTAACGAAAATAAAAATATTTGTCAGCGCCTCAGTGGCCATATAAACTTCACTAGCGTTTAAGCAAACTTGTGAAGTAAACCAAACATAATACAACAATGTGGCAAAAGTATCATCATCATCAAAAGACATCCACTGCTGGACATAGGCCTCCCCGAAGTATCGCCACAATGACCAGTCCTGCGCTTCCCGCATCTAGCGGATTCCCACGACCACAGAAATACATAGAGTAGAATGGTTGTAATCACAATTTTACTTGCGATTCATGCGTAGCAACTTTCGAACAAACTACGCCTTACATTTTGCTGTCATTAATTTTTAAAAATTAACTTTAATTAGGCAACAAGGCATTTTTGCGGGTTTTTGTTACAGTATTTACAGAAACAAGTCATAAGGCGTACTGAGAAAGGCTTTGAAATGCCCTGCACTATGATGCAGAGTGTTGGTACGCGCGCCCTGCCCACTTTTCCATTCTATCTATTTCTGTCCGGGCCTACCCACGCTGCGCTTTCCAGGACGCGGTCGCTACTCCAGAATTTTTCGGCCCCTTCGGCCATCCGTTCTGCGATCAATGTGCCCCACCCACTGCCACTTAAGTTTGGCAATTCTTCGAGCTATGTCGGTTACTTTCGTTCTCCTGCGAATCTCCTAATTTCTGATGCGATTGCGCAGAGACGCCGAGCATAGTCCTCTCCACGGAATAAAGTAAACCAGTGGAAGTACCCTTACGATTTCTTAGTACAGAAAAAGTGTCGCCAAAATTACACATTGACAATTGAAATAGGTAGTAGTAGTCCTCTTTGCATACGGACTTTTTCAGCAAAAAGTCCGTATGCAAAGAGGACTTACTCCTTGAAAAGCATTGATATTGAGCATAAGACTTCTATGCTCTGTAAATGTACTTTACATACAAATATTACCAGTTTTTACCCGCAGCTTCGTTCTCCTAATATGTCGATAGAAGTATTCTGTGTTTATCCAAGCCATGGAAACACACAATTCATGATGTAGGCTATATCCAACATAACATTTATGAAGGCTGTTTGATCAAATTTGTAAGCCGTTTCAGCGTGATTGAAGGCAGAACAAATAAACAAACACATATTAGGTCATCAACTCAGCCTATCGCAGTCCACTGCTGGACTTAGGCCTCTACCAAGTTGCGCCATATTAGGTTGCTGGTTATCAATAGCGTTGTGTTCATTACTACTTTTTGTTAATCATGGCGCCAACGGTGAATCAGTTTTTGAGAATTTAAATTTATCTGTTTGCTTCAGATATCTGACAAAGTACTGTCATGTCTATAAATACATTTTGTTCAGGAAAAAAAATCGAACTATTGTTTATTGTTAATATTATAACAGCTTATCACATAGTTTGAGCTAATCAGTTGAAAAATAATAATCAAACAGGTCGGAGATGGCATAGCACGAGGATTATAATAATTTAAGTACCTACTCCAATGTACAAAGGGCAGATGTCTCTGACGGGGGTATCCACGACGATTTCCACCCGAAATAAAAAAGGTACAAAGGGCACAGACTAACTAAATAGACCTAATAAATTAATCGGCACCTAATAGGTTTGCTCGCTCCATCGTCGACTACATCCTGACAAAGCTGTCTAGACTGTGGTCAAGAGCAGATCTATAAATCATTTAAAAAAAAAAAAAAAACAATATTAAGGGCGAAAATTTTTGGAGTCCTTACAACAGAACTGCGACTTTTCCAGTCTTTACAACAGAACTGCGATATATGAATATAATTATATGTCGTCGTATTGCAAAAGAATAGAACTGGCAGCACTTATTTTATTGGTGCGGTGAGGGAAGTCATTTTATTATTAACCTTCAAGAAAAAATATATATTCCAAACAACTTTAATTTAATCACAGTCTAATAGATCAGAAGACCCATTTCCGCCGATTTTCACCAAAAATTTCTGGTAAAGAAGTCCGTTTCAAATTTTTTTGTGTATGCGCAGCTCGCATCGGAGAAATCTTTGAAGACAAAGGACTGCCTGTGTTCAGCCAAGTGCGGGTATTTGGACAGCGCGGTTTCGACCTTCTTGAGTAATTCACCTTGGAGCCTTTCCTTGCTACGAGTCAGCACCCATGTGTATACTGAAAATGTCAAAGTCATCAATTTATTGAATGAAATTATTGGCTCATTCTTTAATTACAGAAAAGGCTGCTTCATGAACCACTGTCACTAAGGTCCGTATTACAGAAAGTTCCTCAAGTACAGTTTGATCTTCAATCAACTCATTACTACATCGTTACTTGAGTATCAGTCTTATTCCAATACGGTAATAATTATAAACTTCATTTCAACAACATAGCACACGAATATAACCAGAAATAGGAAATAAATCTCTACTCAAACGTGGTCTCGACTGCACTGGAGTGATTACAAATCAAATCTCTGCTCAAATACCAAAACAGGTGACAGTATAAAATAAAGCTAAACTCAGCTGAACTGTGATCAATGAATCTATGCTTGAGGAATGTTCTAAACTTAAATCCCAACTCAAAAATAGTTTTAAACAGTAGTAAACGCTTGAGGAACGTTCTGTGAGGGCCTAAGTTCATTGTAGGTCCTGGTGAAAAGACTGCAATGTTCACCACGTTTTATTGCTGGCACAAGAGACGATCTTTATGCCCCGCTGCCATTAATAACGCTCTCGAAGCGGCGACATTTTATTCAAAGAATATTTAAATTCTGTTGATGATGATGCTTGTGGCTTCGCTAGTGTTTTTTTTCACACTTACTTAACCACCCCTCTTCACCCCTTAATGCTTGATTTCACCAACGATAATCCTCTGGTTAATCGACCGTTTACCCTTAATCCCAGTACATTTTTCGAGTAATCGGCTGTTTAATCAGAGAATAAATAAATATTTAATATTTTCAGGACATTTTTACACAGCACCATCTAGTCCCAAACTAAACAGAGCTTGTGCTATGGGTGCTAGACAATGGATATAATATTTAAAAAATTTTTTTTTATGTAAATACATACTTATAATACATAAGAAACACCCAGACCAACACAAACGCTCATGTTCATCACACAAATATTTGTGTCCTGTCGGAATCTAACCCACGACCGCGTGATCAGCAGTCCGACACTCGAACCACTAGACCACAGACGCCGTCGTAATTAACGAATATGAACACCGGCCTTGGAGATTTATTGCGTTCAATAAAATAAATAAAATAGGATTTCTCCACGTAAAAAAGTTAACTTTGACTTACAACCCTAACGCCTTTAAAGCTGGAGTGAAACGGCACCATATCTTCATCAGGGCTGCTCACTCCTCCGTCGACCACATATTGACAAAGCTATCTAGATTGCGGTCAAGAGCAGATCTATATCTCATAAAAAAGGGGCATCTAAAGACTACATCTTTCCTCAAATATTAAAATAATACATACTGTAATGTTTCCTGATCTTCTCCTTGAGCCATTTGCAGAAGTAAGCGATGGCGTAACCTTCGTAGTCAGTAGACAGGATCAAGAATGGGTACTGCAGCACTTTATCTGAAAATAAATGTTTTGTAACATTAATGGATCCAGGGTGAGGGGGCTTTGTTTCCACCTTTCGACTTACATAATATTATGACCACTAAAAGGATGGACAGACTCGGGCGGTCAGAAGGTTTGATCAGGCGTAGGGCACCCTCCAGCCTGGTGGACCGACCTGAAGATCGTAGCTGGCGGGGACTGGATGTGGAAGGAAGGTGGATGACTGAATGTTGTAGCACAACTTGGGAGGAGGTTTATGTCCAGCACTGGACTGCAATAGTCTGAGTTGAAAAGGACGGACATGGTATGTTCTTCTTTTTAAAACTATTCCTTAGGGACCACAGGCCGTGGGTTCATTCGTATTTGTGCTTATTTGTTATATCACCATCACTAAAATACCTAACTACTGAACAAAATAACAAGAGGAACATTTTAAATCTTAGCTGGCCTGGCTGGAGAGAGAGAGATTTCGGCCATGTTTAACACAACATAGAATACCTCTGTAGAAGACATTATATTCTTAAGACTCTTCTGTGCTGTAAATCACATACAGAAAAAAGTATTTAGAAACATGTAATCAATACCCACCACCCGCTTGATGGCTCATGATAAACTGGGCATAATTTCCAGCATCGAAAGTAGGGTCTACCCTAGCTTGGTACACTTTCTGGGTCCTGTTGCCTTGATCAATATCCACATAGGTCTCTTTGAATACATAGCCCAGGTTATCTTCTTGGAACTCTAGAGTAGAACAGTCGTAGATTTCTCGCCCATCGCTGGAGTAGCTAGCTACGTTGTACCATAGACCTGAAAACTGTAAGGAGGATTTGTTAGTAAAAATTACAAGACAAGAATGATGCAGATGCAATTGCAAAAGTGAAAACATTTAAAACAGATAACGAAAACTGATGATACTGACAAAATGTAACTCCAACCTTTTACGAATAATTTGTTTGATTAACTAGATTCAATTATATATTGTGACTAAGATTTTATAATTATTAATTTGACATTCTTTATGGTAATAAGTATAATGTGTGTATTTTGTAGTGTTTTTTTCTGTAAGTTTTTACAATTACATGTTTGAATGTTATTTCAATTTTAAATAAATTTATTTATAAATATGTAATATAGACATAATAGTAGTTTAATAATAATTCATAATGTTCAAATTAATAAGAGTTATGTTAATAATGCATAGTTAAGTAGCATAGTTTATAATTTGTACGCTGTAAAGGCAAAACATGACTGATATTTAGAATGAATTTTACCATCTTGCATGCCCTGTGTGTGTATAGTCATGTTTTGAACAAATAAATGATCTTGTATCTGTTATCTAGTTACTTTTTTATAGTATAGGATGGCGAAAGGAGCTAAAAGCCCATCTGATGATAAGCGGTTACCTTTGACCATAACAACTCCGATACCACCTAAACTGTTGCCTAATAGTCGCTTTCGCAAATTGAGACATAAAGACAGAAAGTTTCATGTGAAATAACCACTGAATACTGAGATACTGAATGGAACAATTATGATACAGAGAAAAATGTTAGACAAAAAAATTTACAGCGGGAATCTCTGAGAATGACAAAATAATTTTTACTCTGAAAAATAATATCACTAAACAACCCAAAATTTTAGTGATTCATGATTTTTCATAGTAAAAATGGTCATAAAGAAGAATTTGTAGAGATTATTTAGAATAGAATAGAAAAGAAAATTTTTTTATTGTTTGTCACAGGTAATTGAAAATATAGATGTTAAAACATAAAACAGTTTCACTGTAACATATCCATAAGATGTACAATATTCAGGGTGGTAAAGAAAAAAATTGAGGTTTACGACACAGTGACTTAAGATTACAAAAACTATAAATAAATAAAAAAACATCGTTTAGAAATAATTTCATAAAATTTTCATAAAAAAATGTCTTCCTAATGTATATATATAATATTCATGTAATATTAAAGATAAAGATATATTTATTTGTTATAACATATGTAAAAATATTCGGAGTAAAAATGGTTTTAGGTATAGAAGAATTTAAGTGGGTATTGAGATTTTTACACAAATTGTAGGCTGCGGATAGTACTGTAACTGTTTAGGGTTACGGTTAATAACACTGCTACTGATCAAAAATAGTCTTCAGTATTCTAAACAGTTAGTCAAAATACATTAATTCAATGTTTTTACAACTATCGAAAATGTTAACAATACCATAGATAATATTATTGATTAGTAAGTAATAGATACAGTAGTTCAAAGCCATTATCGGATACTAGTTTATTTTATATTTTAAGAAAAACATACCGATAAATAATATGTAAAATAAAGTACCTATTCTTTATCTATGTATCTATACATTCAAATCTGATGATAGATCAATAGATAAATAATAATATAATCAAGACCGAAATACCGCCGACTGTATACCAGAAACTTTATTTATCTGATTTTCATTACATTCAATTCACGAAAATAATAAAAAGTTAAAACGAAACCGTCGCTTATTAGGTCAGGGAATTAATTGGGCAATCTATGGATGTGATCAATAACGAATTTAAATAACTCAAGGAATGTAAATACTTAGCCGACAAAGCAGCGCACAATTTAAAGAGAATTAACAGAACGAAAATAATAAGACTTTGGAATGAAAGAAAATAATGCAGTCTATTATAAAACCCGCCCTAGTCAAGACTATAGAGCACACTGAATCACTAAGATACAGATAAAGATATTTTTTTTTGTTGTATCATGTGTAAAATTACAGTACATGTATACATTATAAAGACCTACATTTTATGCCATGGAAGGCGTACAAATATTATAATGTAATTATATTCTGTCAATATGTAATTATAAAATTATAGAAATGGAATTAAATTATGCATGTCAAAAACTTATAACGACATGAATACTGGAGAGGTTGAGCAAGCTTGATATAAACGCTTATATTATTATGCACGATGTTGGATCTTGATGATACTACATTGTTTAGCAAACAACATTGGTGACCCATCTTAACCAAAAAACTAACCCAAAACTCACCCTAGTGTAATCCAAATTCTCCTGCAACTTAACATCTGGACAAACACCTGGCAAAATGTACTCTTCTCCAAAAACTCCTAGCAGACACAAGGATACTACAAAAAGTAACATTTCCGAACAACTGGACCGTCCAAGTCTAAGATAAGGAATGAGCCGTCCCGTCCCACGCGGTAATTATCCAATAGTCTGGTCTGACCCTCTGTGTAAAGACGTTTTTTACTGAAATAGATGTAAATTGACCACGTTTCTAGTCGTTAATGTGGACTTCCTTCGTCCGATTTATGGCCAAGAGCTGTTCACGTAAGTTTTTGCGTTCTAGCACGGGATGTGGTAATGTGTGGCTGTTGTCCTTAATTGGATAGACATCTAGGTAAGCGTGTTAAATGCGTCACCTCCTGGAGTCAGGTGCAACTGTGAGACGAACAAAGAATTCAGATAAACTACATAAATGTATAGTAAAAGCCCCAGTTACCGACAGTGTCCCATTGTTCGACAAGAAAACAACCAACTTCACAACATAAGAGCAAAATTATAATTTGGTATACGGTTAAACATTATCTAATAAACATTGAACTGTAACATAAGTACGTAAAAATCAGGGATGTTATGGAGCTCCGTAACCGTAACCTAAACTATCGGATATCCGAAATAAAAATATATCCGTAACCGTAACCGTATCCGTTTCACAAGTTTCGGATAGTTTCGTATAAGGGCTGAGTCTAAATAAAACGACATGTTATGACAGGTTTTTGGTTCACCGCTCGTGCGCCACGTGAATCTTGCAGTTTGTTTGTTATTTCTAGTCATAACATAACCACTTTCATAACCTATAAATAAAACCAAATTATGATATACTATTTGTGTTTATATTTTACTTCAATCTAATATCAGTAACCGAAACTATCCGAAACTAACGGATAATCCGTAATAATTACATATCCGTAACCGTATCCGAAACTGGCGAAATGTGGGTGTACTATACACCTCTGCCTACCCCTTCGGGGAAATACAGGCGTGATGTTATGTTATGTTGTATCCGAAACCGATATAATTTTATTCCTATATCCATATCCGTATCCAGATCCGAAATATCATATCCATAACATCTCTAGTAAAAATGATCAAGAAACCAATGTATTTAAAAAAATACTTGTGATCGCCCCTTAAAGTGTCGATAGTTGGGAATTATACGTTAATTACGTTTCAGTTATTTGGCAGCAGTATGAAACGGAAACTTTTTAAAATACTTGAATGAAGAAAAAAGCGTGAACTTAAATTATTTACCACTAACCCAAAGTGAACACCAACTAAACCTACTCAACTATCAACTTGATCCGCTAAATTTATGGTCACTTTTTCGGGTCAACTGGGTAACTAAGAACAATAGGTGCCTATTATTCCAGCAGTAGTCTGCGAACAGAAGGGGGCAGAGATTACTCAATCCATTTTATCACAGACCCAAAATGTATATCAATGGCTTGTAATATGAGAGTTCACCACTTAATTTAAACTTTGGCGAAATTTTGCGAATCGCTGGCCTGAAGCGTTAAAAATCAGCTTCCAATAATGTGTCGCTACAGCAGTGTCTAGAGTGCTCAATTCGGGGTACACTTTTTTTACATGGGGAAATCCTCATGGACTCACTCGGCGGAATCATTGTCGGGCTCTTACTGACTAAAACCACCATGGTTTTCTTCCAACTACATTTGGCTGGGGGCGTGGGATTGGTTCTGCATTCTTATAACACCCCTGATAGCTCTCTACTATCAGGGGTGTCGCAGATTGCGGGTTGCGAGGTGGTCCAATCCTATATTTACCTTGGAGCTTTAGTCTCGAGCAATGGCGGCTGCGTTGATCAAGTAAAACGACGCATGGCGATAACTAGGTCAGCAATGGATAGCTGAAAAAAATATGAAGGAATCGAAACATCACCAAAGCCACTAAGACCCGGCTCGTACAAACACTAATATTCCCCATATTTCTATACGCGGCTGAGACGTGGACGCTGCGGGAAATTGAGACGAAGAAGATAGATGCTCTGGAGATGTGGTGCTGGAGGAAAATGCTTGGGATATCGTAGACTGAGCATCGAACAAATGTCTCCAAACTCCAAGAACTCGGCATCAAGCAGCGTCTATCAAATTTGGTGCGATACCGCATTCTCAATTTTTTCGGCCATGTATCGAGGCGTAGTCACGATTCTATAGAGCGACTTGTCGTACAGGGCAGAATAGAGGGCTCAAGAGTGCGTGGAAGGCCTCCCATGCGATGGACTGAGTTAATTAAGTCTGCCGTGGGCCGGCCATTACATGAATGCATCAGACTAACCGAAAGCAGGGAAAGGTGGCGAGGCATCGTAAGGCAAGCTACAGCAGCCCACGGCAATGGTACATGATGGCCACGACCGCTCTGTCAAGAGCGAAACGACGAAGAAGAAGCTCTCTACTAGTAGGCAAGGCACTTCTCTCCATGCAGCCTAACGTCAGCCGTTTCCTCCTCCGCCCCTAGGCCACTCCTAGAGTGGCTGGAGATCAGCCACAGCTCAGCTGATCAGCTGGTGTTCCTGTTTACTACTATTTTCAAGGTGTACAATAAAGTATATTCTATCTATCTTCTATCTATCAGCGTACACCCTCCTGCGCCACCCGGTCCGTCTCCTACGGGATGAAAGAGAGGTGGTTGCCCCTCGCATCCTCTTCGCCGCCTCCTTTGGATTGAGAGGTACCTTGTCAGTTAACCCAAAAAGGTTCTTGATATACCCAATTCTCCCACCCTGGTTTAGCCATAATATTTTTTTTTTTGTGGCTCTCCGATCAAATATACTATAGATGCACGGTATTGTACAAAATCAAACCCAAAAAACGTCTCCGCGATAAAATGTACTAGTAATTATGTTTTCGACAACGAAAAGAACGACACTACATCCTTTGTTTTCACATTTGGTTAGAGTATAGTTTTATATTTTTGATTCTACACATTTTAGCATCATGCATGACACGTCTCACAGCTAGCGCGGTCGTGAAGCGACTGAGAGCGAAACTGTGCACGCGACTGATTATTGCACAGATTTGATGGGGTAGTTTTTCGAGCGGTGATTCTGCATCTATGATATATTTGATGACGTCTGTGGTCTAGTGGTTCGATTGTCGGACTGCTGATCACGAGGTCGTGGGTTCGATTCCCACAGGACACAAATATTTATGTGATGAACTTAAGTCTTTGTAACCCAGCTACCACCTGTTTGGAACCCAGTCCTAAAAATAATCAAGTCCCAAACAGCACGCAACACTGTAAAAGATAATGATATTGTGAGTGATTACTGCGTGCACCGAAACAATTTTAATTAATAATATTGTACGGTAGATTAAAATATTTTTTTAGAAATATTTGTAAAGACGCTTGTCATCTTAGTCTACCTGCGACCACGAAATGCTGCAAAGCTTTCGAAACGTCAGGAATACCAATTTAAATAATATACGTGATTTAATCCAGTTAAATTTCGTTTTATTATTAAGTGTTTGTGTTAGTCTGGGTGTTTCTTAAGTATATAATACTTAAGAAACACCAATAAATGTATTTACAAAAAAAAATACAAGCATAGACATACAATTGCTATGTATACAAGTATGATATCCATTGTCTAGTACCCATAGTATAAGCTTTGCTTAGTTCGGGACTAGAGATGGTGATGGTAGAATGTCCCAAAAATATTAAATATTGTTAAATATTTGATCGTTCTTTTGGCTGTAGTATTTTTTTGCAGCTTTATGTACACCACCTTACAATAATAGGGTCAAACCCACATTAACACTTCTAATTTAACAGATTAGAGGTTCGCAGAACAGGGAGTTCATAAACACAACAATTGTTTGTAGTATTACCAAGAAGTGTTTGTTAGATCTAGCTCTACGAAATCTGCAATTGAACTTGAGGAAAAATTAAATTTAGGTGCAGATGAAATTGCTATTAGTTGTGTTTCAGGCACTTCGTTTTTATCTCGATATACACTAACTGAGGCCTACGGCTTCGCTTCGTGGGATATCGATGAACAGTATCCTATGAGTTAATTCATGCCATGGTCTTCTTCTTCTTCTTCTATTGTGTCGACATGAGCTATTCAATGATAATAGCTCGTCGTCGGAAAAAAAATCTAGTCAGCTGATTGGTATCAGGGCTGACAGCCCAGGGTGCACCGGACGATCGATGCCATGGCTTATCTGTGTGACAAATTTCATCTTTTTCCGTTCAGTCGTTTTAGCACGATTGAAAGACCTATAATTAATTATTTATTAACAAACTTCCTTACTTTTGCATTTACAATATTAGTACTATAGACTTTAGACCAATTTGTTTATTTTGTTTCCTCTCCCTGATGGCTTAAACATAATCATTCTATCTGTTAGTTTGTTGATGATGATGTACATTTATGGAGCACCATGAAAATTATAAGGATTATAGAAAAAAGGTTTTTTTTAAAGAACCACGAAATCTTCAAGAATTGCTTATTTTCAGCCTTCTACATGACAGACATACAGTATTCCATGTATTATTACTAAGTACCAAATACCACATTAATTTAAAATTATCTCTTAATTGTTCCGAGATATTGTTGTTATGAGCATGAAATAAAACACCGTTTGAACTTAGTGATAACCCGATAGTTTAATAACACAAAACAATATTATTTAAATCATTACTATTCTATATTTCTTCGCAAACACTGGGCGTGAAAAAAGCAACAATGTTAAAAATATTATTATTATTGTTTCTTATTAGCGTTTGTGGTGTGTATGGGTACTTTACTTTGCCGGGGAAATGCCCTGAAAATGTCCAGCTGCAAGGGGAATTTCGATTAGCTGAAGTGAGTATTTTTATTTAGAAATATATGATGACTACATTCCGAAAGGCGGACGGAATATCGCTAAAGAAAAAGTGAAGCACTCATAGTAAGCCGGATCACTAAAATATACGGGCTGGCACGCACACATTCACATCCATAGTAAGACAAAAACCCGCGATTACGCGACAAATCTCATGTGACGGTAGTCAGTGTCGTAGTGTCAGAAATAAAATAACAATGTATATGTGGTGTGTTGATGTTGAGGGGCTCGTAGCGAAGCAACGACTGCGCGGATTGTATGATCTGCAAGGTTAAGCTGCACTTGCCGCGGTCAGTCTGTGGATGGGTGACCGTTTCGATACACATCGAGACCCCTCCGTGCCTCGGAGAGCACGTTAAACTGTCGGTCCCGGTTGTCATACGAATATCTATGGCAGTCGTTAGGGGTAGTCAGAAGCCTGAAAGTCTGACAACTGGTCTAACCTCCGAATGTCAGTATTACCCAGTAACTGGGTTGCGGGGGTCTGATGGCAGTCGCTCCGTGTAAAATGCTGATGTTCAGCCGCATCTGGCTAGACTGGAAGCCGACCCCAATATAATTGGGAAAAGGCTCGGAGGATGATGATGTGGTGTGTTAAAATTCCCTCGAAATTATAGTGGGTTTAGGAAAAAAAAACAAAGTGTTTCAATCTTTTCTTAACAAAATTTTGTCCGCCAATTCCGTCCGTTACGTTCCGTGTGATGCCGGACGTAAAGAATTGCACCACCCTATCTCTCTCGTGGGTGTCGTAAAAGGTGACTAAGCAGCGTTCTCTAGAGTATTTACTCAACCAACTGCGATTGCCAACCCGCCCGCCAAGCGTGGCGATTATGGCTCCCCTTTGGTGAGGTATGTACAGCAGTGGACGTCTTTCAGTTGAAATGATGATGATGATTATTTTTTATTTTCCAACAGTTCTTTAACAAATGGTACCAAGCCTACCACTACTCGAGCGATGGGCAACAACAGAACAACTGTTCTATCATAGAGTTAATGACCAGGCCTTCAGGCATCTACCTGAATCAGTCCAGGGTCGACCGGGGCCTGTTCCACCGGTACAGTGTCGCTAGGCTTGAGATACCACCTATGATTGAAGAGGGTGCTAAACTTGATGTGACATTCACGTTCAATGATGCGCCCAGGAGATGTAAGTACTGCATGTCTCTTTTTTATTAGTAAAAATTGTTGCATACATATAAAGAATTTCTGATGGTGACAGTTTTAAATATTAATTTCTCCCACTTGCTCGAAAATTGATTCATTATTCAAAAAAAAGAATACATCAATCTGTTCTTTTCCGTACGCAACGAAATAACAGGCCAGCAATATCCAACACTACAATAATATAAATTGCTGGCATTTTACATTTTTTAAATTATGCTACCGAGGTTTTTAAGTACAAACTTATATAAATTAGGTGTTTTTAGGTACAAATATTTATCATTATAATGGCTGAATGCGTATTTTTTTTTAAACTTTAAAATTCGAACAAGAATCGCGCGCGGTCTAATTGGCGCGAATGAAAATTAGATACTGTTGAATTAATTTGTGTATTGTTTCCTCGCAAATGAGTAAAAGTACTGTACAAGTCTCAGCCGAAATAGCAATTAACGGCCTCGTTTAGTTAAAAAGGACTGGGCTAGCGCTTTTTAAAATCACTTCGGAAGTAATCGACTTCAGCTCGTACATCCAATATTACTCGGCCGTCAATTACTTCATTTCAGGCCTCGACATTAATGCACTATTCTAGGGTCTTGAAACTTAAGAGGGGCTCGTGGCTAAATAATAACTGCGTCAATAGCAAGATCTGCGAGGTTAAGGTGCGCCAGCCGCAGTCAGTCCTTAGATGGGTGACCGTTCGTTGCACATAAAAACCCCTCCGTGCCTAGGAGAGCACGTTAAGCTGTCGGTCCCGGTTGCTATACGAATATCCGCAATCGTTACGGGTAGTTAGCAGCCTGAAAGTCTGACAACTGGTCTAACCTTCATCATCATCATCATCATCATTTTAGCCCAAAAACGTCCACTGCGTGACAAAGGCCTCCCCCAAAGGGTGCCAATGCAATAATCACCACGCTTGGAAAGCGGGTTGGCGATCGTAGTTGGTTGTTTAACTACTCAGAGAACGCTGCTACCTATCCTCTGGTGAATCCCTTAATCGCCTTTTACGACACCCAATGAGAAGAGGTGGTGCAATTCTTTAAGTCCGGCACTACACGAAACAAACAGGTCTAACCTCCGAATGTCGATGGTTGTTCAGCCGCATCAAAAACAACTTATAAAACCTGATTTCACCATTTTTTATGGAATGTTACGTCTAAATTATATTATACCAGACCTAATAAACAAACTACCACCAAAAGTATAAAATGACAACACGAAACAACTTAAAATCTAAACTTAAAAAACACCTTTTAGAGGAATTAAAACCTAATAATGACTTACAATTTTATAGTATTAAGAAACAAAAAACATGCTGTATTTTTGTAAGCCATTTGCTATTTATTTATATATGCTTTATTGTACACCATAAAAGACATTACATTGAATATGTATTTAAACTATTGTACAAATGGCGGCCTTATCGCGTTCAGCGATTTCTTCCAGGCAACCTTAGGATGGACAAGAATGAACTGGACAGAAAATGGGGTTGTCAGATGTGCAATTGCGATACATAATTTAGTAATAAAATAAAATACTATACTACTACTATAAAATAACAACAAAAATATATTCTATAAATCCTAATACATAAATACTATATGCATATATACATATAAATAATAAGCAACGGTAAAGTAATTAAAAACGACCACATACAGGAGAAGAAACATGTTCATAGCGACAAATTATGCTCCTTCACAAGCCTCTTAAACACTGGCAGCGATTGCGCTCTTCTAATAGGCACTGGCAATGCATTCCACAAACGAGCAGCCTGAACCGTAAAGGATTTGTCAAAAAATGTTGTGGAATGCATTGGCATTTTCAGCCTTAAATTATTTGATGACCTAAGGAATAGCGTGTGAGTGTTGCAGAGGAATTCCAAACGTTTCTTCAGGTAAAGGGGAGTAGAAGGAGAGAAAAGCACGTTATAGAGAAGATAAAGAATATGAGCATTCCGACGAAGGCGAATAGGTAACCACTTGAGCTTAACGCGGAAATCAGAAACATGGTCATATTTGCGCAAACCAAATATGAACCTAATGCAGAAATTTTGAAGCCGCTCAAGTTTATTAAGTTGGTCTTCTGTAAGATCGAGATAGCTGACATCAGCATAATCAAGGATGGGAAGAAGGAGAGATTGTGCAAGCGCAGTCTTGGTGGTAGTCGGTAAGAAATTGCGGAGTCTTTTTAAAGACCCAGCAGATGCAAAGACCTTGCGACTAACTTCCTGTAGTTGGGCAGTCCAGGAAAAGTTCCGGTCGACGAAAATCCCCAAGTTTTTGACTTTTTCGCTGTATGGGAGCAAAATATTGTCAAAGGAAACTTGAGGAAGAGTCGTCCAATCGATTCGAGAAATCATCCTGGAGCTGCCAACCACAATAGCCTGCGTCTTCGTAGGATTGACTGTGAGTCCGTACCGCTTGCTCCAGTCACATATAACGGCTAGGTCTTTATTAACAGTGTGAACAGCTTCAGACAGATTACCAAGAGGTGCTCGTGAGTAAATTTGTAAGTCATCTGCATAAAGATGGTAGGAAGAAAGTAGTTCATTGGAGATAGAATTTATAAAAACTGCGAAAAGTAAAGGGGATAAAACGCCACCCTGTGGAACACCGGCAAAGGTATTGCTCCAAGAAGACGAAGTCTTCTCAATGCAAACACGTTGCCGACGACCGAACAGGTAACTATGAAACCAGTCTAACGCCGATGGAGATATGTTTAGAGAACATAGTATGCCAAGCAAAACATCGAAATCAACGGTATTAAAAGCATTGCTAAAATCTAATAACACTAGAACCGTTAGATTTCCGATTTCCATGTTTGACCTGATATCATCCGTAATATTGACAAGGGCTGTGGTAGTACTGTGACCGGAACGAAAACCAGATTGGAAAGGATTAAGGAGATTATTTTTGGAAAGGAAAGTGCTCAGTTGATTATAGATCAGCCGTTCGAGGACTTTGGATAAGAATGGCAAAATGGATATAGGACGATATTCAGAAAAGGAACTAGGATTGGGTTTTTTTGGTAATGGGATTATTTGGGCATCCTTCCACGCAGAAGGAAATATACCATTATTTATGGAAAAGTTAAGGAGGTGACAAATAGCGGGAAGGATTGTGTCAAGTACTGGGAGAATCATATTACGGCTGACACAGTCACTTCCAACAGCGTTGGAAGTAATCGATAAAATGCTCTTTCTAACATCACATGCGGAGAAAAGACTAAAAGTAAATGGAGAATAACTGGGAGCGGGTAGACATGAAAGATAACTCAGTGTATTATTTTTTGTTGTCCTATCAAAATTAGACGAAGCAGTGAAATGATTATTAAGTGAATTAATGTCTAAATCTTTTGGAATTGTATCCTGACGGGATTTCCCGACCCCCATCGATCTTAAAAATTTCCAGACTTTTGCTGGGTCTCCGTTTTGAACAGAGCTGTGGACATGTTGGCGCTGTGCATTCCTACACACCTTACTGCAGTGATTACGGATTGATACATATTTTTCCTTGTTGGTATCTGTAGACCGCCATTTATATTTCGATTTTGCCGTCGCTTTCTTATGAATTAACATTTTTATTTCATCATTGAGCCACGGCGCTGGCAAATGTCGTACTTTAACCGCTTGAACAGGAGCGTGTCGGTCATACAGTGCAACAAGGTTCTCGGTAAAAAGTTGTACCTGTTCATCAACTGAAACGGAAGCAAAGAGACGAGACCAGTCTATATTGCTAGCATCCTCACAAAGTTTGTCAATGTCCATACCACCAAAATTGCGCTGCATAAGGATTTTAGGCTTAGCCTTGGGTGGGCGAATTTTGTAAGAAATATAAAGAAGATCATGATAGGAAAAGGCGTCAGCTGAGCACTGCTATTGAGAAGTAATATAAATTGAAGAATAGAAATTGTGGGTATTTGAGAATTTTTGCATGGGGCAAGCGAGCTCGATGCGTCGTGTTCACCCACCCACATCTTGTTGTAATGAATGTCGACGGACCAAGCTGGGTACAGAAAAACCTAAACTGGTTTATGTTCTACACTGTATCTGCCAAATAAATGTATTTTTATTTTATTATTTTTAACGCATTTACGCATGCGAAGCGAAATCTAAAGATTTAAATTGTGGAAAGAAAAAATTTTTTTTTCTTTCCACAATTTGAAAGTATTTTTTTTTGTGGGAATAAATAAATAAATAAATCTAATTAACTGGAAGCTGACCACAACTTGAAAAGACTCGGAGAGTGAAGAAGTGATTCTTGAAACTTATAAACCTACTTTATTTGCAGTGATGAACAGAAGGTATCCCTTCCATGTGCTGGCTACCAACTACAACTATTACGCGACTGTCTACACTTGCGAATACAGTCCTCTCATCAACAAGCATTATAGTAAGTAGATGTTCATGGTTTTTTTTTATAGTATAGGATGGCGAAACGAGCCACTTGATGTTAAGCGGTTACCTTTACCCATAACAACTGCAATACCACCTAGGCTGTCGCCTTAATGGTACCGCAACTCAGTTCGCCAAACTGAGACATGTAGATGGAAAGTCTCATGTGATTGTAATTTCAGCGGCACCCGTACCCTTCAGACCAAAACACAGCAATGCAAGCATCACTGTTTGGCGGAGAAGTAGGTACGGTGGTAGTACTGCCCCGGACGAGCTCTATCACAAAGGAGCTCTACTACTACTAAAATCGTTATAACATTACCATAGTATAATTATTATAAATTTGAAAAAAATAAGTAAAAACCAACTTCAAAAAGAATAAAACAACTTGTTTGAAATAGTTTAGGAAGTAGGTGCCGTTGATTCGGTTTGATATTAGAAATAATTGCCACCGACTTCCTAAACTGTTTCAAACTAATTAGGCATTTCATTATTTTTGAAATTATAATAAAACAAAGTTTAACCGGATTAAGTCGCGTATATTATTTAAATTGGTATTCCTGACGTTTCGAAAGCTTTGCAGCATTTCGTGGTCGCAGGTGGACTAAGATGACAAGCGTCTTTACAGATATTTCTAAAAAAATATTCTAATCTACCGTACAATATTATTAATTAAAATCGTTTCGATGCACGCAGTAATCACTTACAATATCATTATCTTTTACAGTGTTGTGTGCTGTTTGGTACTTGATTGTTTTTAGGACTAGGTTCCAAACAGGTGGTAGCTGCCAACCATCTTCTCTATTAAAATTAGGATGTTTTCTTAATTTCAATAGCCTCACGGAGCATTCAAGGTACATATCAGTTTTCCTTCGCCAGAACTTGTGGTTTGTCAAATCGAAGAAAAAGGTTGGGTTTGTCTAAGGCATTTTTTTATTTTATTTTTATTTTGGGGTAAAAAACAGTAGTACAATATTAATACTAAAATTAGTTTTAAAACAGTTACTTATTAACATCATTATCTTAAATTATAAAACAGTTACTTACTACTATACTAACTTAATATCATTATCCACAGACTTTGTGGAGTGTCTGTTCTTGACGTCAGCTATTTGTTCTTTAATTCTAGTGGCTGTACTACGCTTTGTTTGCCCTATGTATGATAACCCACAATCACAATCAATCTTGTAGACCCCTGCATCTTGTAAGGGAATGTGACACTTCACCGGTCTGAGGAGTTGGCTGATCTTTCTTTGGGGCTTGAAATAGGTTTTGATAGAAGCACGCTTCAAGATATGACCAATTCTGTCGGTGACCCCTTTTTGAAATTGTTTTTTTTTCAATAATACATGGACAAGCGATACAAAAACACATGCTGCGCCGACCCCAAATAAATTGGGATAAGGGCAGGAGGATGGTGACATGGACAAGCGATTGCTGCAATCACGAGTGATTTGCTGTTATACATTGAAGAGTCCCCTTAATTGTCTTCGAAGATCATTAGATCTTCAAAATGGGGTCATTGTGGGAGAAAATTCTCTCAATTTATTTTTTGAAATCGGAACATATTAAAAAAAAATAAAAAAAATAACTGAAAACCTCTTAATGGGTAATGACGCACACGAGGACAATGGTCCTCATCAGTATGAACAACTTTTACCGAACTAATAGGTAATCTGTGCTTTTACTATAGGACCAACCCTGAAATTGCGAAAAAAAATCAGCTATGCACTACATTTTGTCGATTTATGTGAACACAAATGTAGGATCAGCTGGTTTTTTTTCACGATTTCAGGGTTGGTCCCATTGTAAAAGTTGTTTAAATATAAATTTACTTACTTAAGGGACTTACGGGGTGGGGGGGGGGGGGTATTGTACTCATAAGAGTACAACCATCCCTTAAAGCAGTCATGTCAAAAATACGACCCGCGGGCCGCATGCGGCCCTTGGATCATAATGATGTGGCTCGCGACCAGAATCCAGGATGTCAAGATGTTTACCGATATAGATATAAGCAATTCAGTACGAGTTTAGTTATTTTAACACACTAAATTTTGCAAATGGCCTTTTAAAAAATCCAGTCTGACACCACTGCCTTAAGGTGCTATTAAGGCTATGTGGCGCTTCCATCAGTAAATAAAAAAATTAATTAACAAAAACAAAAAACCCGACTGATTTTTTTAGTTTTGTTATGTTTTATTTATCATACTATAATGTTTTTTTTTTTTAAAGTCAAATTCATTTTTAACGTTGAATATTTTGTTGTTTTTTAGCATTTTTCATTCCAAATTACATTTAAACATATAAGTTGTACATATTTTTGTAAAGCATTTATAAAACCCTTTATTTTGATACCCCACTCGATAGTTTTTGACGGAAAAAAAAATTTTTTGAAGAGGTAATATGGCGCCAAAAAGCGGCCATTTTAATTTTTTAAATTTTGATGTACCCAGTGTCACTCTCAGAATTAAGAGGAATCTAACGACACCTCTTAATCTCAAATCCATCAAGCCGTTTAGGCCACAGAGCGTGCCAAAGAAATATACATACATACATACATACATACACTCGAAAAACATAACCCTCCTTCTAGCGCAGTCGGGTAAATAAATATTACTCGCTGTGTACATCATCTATCGAAAATTAGTTTTTAATAATTGAAGTACAGGTACTGTAGTTCTATCAGAAACTATATCGGTGGTAGATGTCAAATCTGTGCAAGAGATTATCATCTAATTGTGGACTACAGTAGAGTATACAAAACTTCAGACAGCTCTTGTGACAGATAAAAATGTTGCCATATAAAGAATCTGAATAAATTGCTCGCTGGCCAGACTCTAGTTTACGGGTTCGTGTTCCGTTTCTAACTTAAAACTAATTTCTTTCCAGTTTACGTATGGATCCTATCAAGAAATGAAATTTTAAACGACGTATCGAAAGAGCTGGCCATCAAACCACTGTCAGGAATCGGAGTGGATCCCAAGAAGTTGGTCAAAGATGACCGCACCAAGTGTTCTCCGAAGTACTTTGAAGACCGGCAGGCTGAACCTATGACATTTAGGTACCCTGTGCCTATCCGTTAATTTATTAAATTGGATTTCATTACAATAACTAAGTCCTATTTATTTTGTCTTTTAGAAACTTTCTTATTCATATCCCACTTTTATGCTCATACAGCATGAGCTATTATCATTATATAGCTCATAAGGACACGATAGAAGAAGGTTGATAATAGGTATTATAAAATATTCCGTGTGGTGCCGGACGTAAAGAATTGCACCAACCTATCTCTTCTCATGGGTGTCGTAAAAGGCGACTAAAGGATTCACCAGAGGATGGGCGGCAGCGTTCTCCAAGTATACATGCTGAAATTTTAATCGCTTTTTTCACGAAAAGGGGTCATTGTGCTCATCATTATCAACAACTTTTACTAAGGGACAAACCCAGAAATCGCGAAAAAATAAATCTGTTGGTCCCTACATTTGTGTTCACTTAAATCGATAATCGGGTTGGTCTCATAGTAAAAGTTATTCATACTGATGAGTACAATGACCCCTTTTCGGGAAAGAAGCTATTACAATTTCAGCATGTATAACCAACCAACTGCGATCGCCAACCCGCCTGCCAAGCGTGGCGATTGTGGCATATCGCCACGCTTTTGTACACAGTTGTGCATAAGCAATTAAATAAATAGATATCCCCCCAACATGCTTGGGGAAGGCCTGTGTCCAGCAGTGGACGTCTTTCGGCTGAAACGATGATGATGATCATAAAATATGGAATCACAATATTTAGTGCTGATTCCGCCAAACTAGTTAGTCAAGCATGCATGCAGTATGCAGCACCGCCCCACATGCATAAAGTGCGACTAATATAAGTACAACGTGCTATTGAAATAACTGAAAACCTCTTAAGGGGTCGTTATATTCATCGGTGTGAACAACTTTTACTAAACCTGAAATCGAGAAAAAACCGCTTATCCCTATTTTTTGTCGATTTGTATTATGAACAGAAATGTAGGGATCAGCTGATTATTTTTTCGTTTTAGGGGTTAATTATTTTCCACAAAAAATATATATTTATAAATATATACATGCTGAAATTTGAATCGCTTAATTCCCGAAAAGGGGTCATTGTAGTCATCATTATGAACAACTTTTCTTATGGGACCAACCCTGAAATCGCGGAAAAAAAAATCAGTTGGTCCTTACATTTGTGTTCACTAAAATCGATAAAATGTAGGGACCACCAAATTTCAGCATGTATACGACGTGGATATGAAAATACGACAATAAATGAAAACAAGGTTATTACTAGTCTATAAAAGCATTTTATAAACATATGAATAAGTTGTTTATCGAAAAAAATTAAAACGAAATTTTTGAAAAAAATATAATTAAAGTATCGAAATAATAAGTAACACAATTTGTAATCATCTGTAATAATTGAGAAAGAGATTTTAAAATCATATGGATTCGCAAAGGTCTTTGACATAACGAGCTATGCCAGAAAAATGGTCCTACAAACAAAATTAATAAAATTAAAATAATTTCCTGTGGCTAAACTGTTAACTGAGATACCACTCCACTTTGTATATATTTCAATAACACATTGTATGAAGCAGAATGCAAACCGAACCGATACTCGACACGTGTTTCTCCCTCTTCGATTATAATTATACAGGATATTTTTTTAAGGAGTGCGGATAAATTAAACAGTGATTCAGTGTATTCTTATTGCTGCCACATTACTATAATTCAGTTTAACAAAAAGACTTGCCTTTGTAAGGTCCGCCGCCCATGCCCACAGTCGCATTGGTCATCACGTGCCACGTTCGAGTGGCAGCGATACACTGCCTATTGTCTATCGGCCAAAATTAATATGCAATCTATCCACGATTTACCCTACTGGAGATAGAAATTTGACATATTTTGTATGAAGCTTATGTCAAATTACTATCTCTAGTAGGGCAAATCGTGGATAGATTGGATATTAATTTTGGCCGTATGTGCACGTCAGGGGCGCCGCCTAGCGGCCGCTACTAAAATTGAGCGATAGTTTAAATAAATTTAGTTCGTGAAAATCGAAACCATTATTACATAATTTCTAATTGTAAGCTACAATTGCACAGTAATGAAACATAAAGTACACTTGGACCTAGTAACTGATAAGCAATCTCAAAATAAAATCGACATTTTTTTATTTTAATTAGATTGCAATATTGATAGATAAGTGATAGAGTTATCACGTGATGAATTACTAAACAAATCATTAGAAATCTAGAAACCATGCAATTTATTAATTTGATTAAAATTTTGTCTTCAAATAAAATTACGCTTAATTTTAATCACACAACAATCCTAGTTACAAAATAATTTAAATTACAATAAAATACATCATTACAGCCGAAAGACGTCCACTACTGGACATAGGCCTCCCCCAATTAAGGGGGGGATATGCCATAATCGCCACGCTTGGCAGGCGGGTTGGCGATCGCAGTTGGTTGGTTAAATACTCAAAGAACGCTGCTGCCCATCCTCTGGTGAATCCCTTAGTCGCCTTTTACGACACCCATGAGAAGAGATAAGGGTGGTGCTATTCTTTAAGTCCGGCACCACACGGACCCAATAAAATACAAATACTCTTTATTTTTTTACACAAAAAAAATCCCTCCTACAATGATATTACTTTTAAATTATCATTGTCCTCCTACCTTAGACCAAAATAATAAAATAGACGGAGCGCGTAGAACTAGTGAATGAAACCAGAAAAAGGAATACAAATGGCAAAGGAGTACTTACTATTCTATTAGTAACATAACATAACATAACATCACGCCTGTATTTCCCCGAAGGGGCAGGCAGAGGTATATAGTACACCCACATTTCGCCAGTTATGTTATCAGTTCCAAGTAATAGGGGGCGAGCCTATTGCCACTAACCGGACACAAATTCAGAATCCAAGCTGCTACTGAGAATTTCCTAATGAAAAAACCCAATAACACTTTGCTCGACCCGGTAATCGAACCCAGGACCCCACGCTCAGCAGTCGCGCTTGTGACCACATTCTCTTTCGTCAACGTCGAACTTGTTTGTCATTTCCTTAATCTGGCTTCATTCGCTAGTTCTATGGGCTTCGTCTGTCTTATTATTTTGGTCTGAGCTTCCTACAAATAAAATACCTGAATATAGTGACTCTTATTACCAGTGATACAGATACGTAAGTCGATTGGTATGCATACCTGTATAACTGAACAATAAATGAATAAATGTCAAAAATAAATGTCAATTATACCAATAATTTTGATTGAAATATAAACATCGGAAACTCAATCAAGATGATATACATAGTAAATATCCCATAACAAGTAACAATACCCCACCTTTTTTTTTTTTTTTTGCCTTGGGGAAATCCTCATAGATGCACACAGCAGAGCCAGTGTCGGACTCTTACCGACTAAAACCACCACGGTGTTCCTTCAACTACCTTAGCCGGGGGCGTGGGACCCCGTGACTATTCACACAACCACCCCCGACAGGTCCCGGCCTGCCACAAGCAGGCGAGCCCCTTCTACCTGTGCGGCCTAACGTCCGGCGCACCCTCCTCAGTGACACACACGGAACACTGCACGCCACCTCACCTCATGGGCCTTTACCAGCTGCGCAAACTACGCCGGCTATGCCAGCTGCGCCGGCTGTGCCAGCTACACCAGCTGCTGGTCGGGCAGCAGACTACCCCGAGTCTGCTGCTCGCAGGCCCCATCCTCCCGTAATTTTCTATAGAGGTTTTCTTCCTCGCGGTCCGGGCGAGGACACAGTGGAGGAGTAGGGGCGGGCCGGGTGTGCACTCACCCTGCTACTGGGCAGGCAGCGGGGGGACTATCCTTACCTGCCCCTGTCGATCTCGTAACCCCAGGAGTGCCCGCTCAGTAGTGTTCTCGCGCCTCTTGGGACCGAAGGTCTTGCCTTCACCGCCCGGAACAATATCTCACCCTATCTCTTCTCGTTGGTGTCGTAAAAGGCGACTAAGGGATTCACCAGATGATTGGCAGCAGCGTTCTCCCAATCAACTGCGATCGCCAACCCGCCTGCATATTTGTTGTATGTCAGTCCGATTACAGGACCAAGTCTCGAAACCTATCCTTCTGCAGCGAGGTATGTGACAGGGAGTTGTGATCTCTCTCAGCGTAGGTAGGCCCCCCACAAGGTGGACCGATGACCTGGTGAAGGTCACGGGAATCCGCTGGATGCGCGAAGCGCAGGACCGGTCGTTGTTGCGATGCTTGTGGGAGGCATACGTCCAGCAGTGAACGTCTTTCGGCTGAAATGATGATAATGATGATGAAGTAACAATATTAGTGTAACAAGTGTTACCATGTCAATGTCACCGTTGCATGAATGTAAATTTAATTACAAAAAGTATTAAACTATGAAATAATAATAATAATAAACATTTTTTATAACCCAATGTTTATTTTTGCTCATCTTCATTAAAGGTAATTGCTTGTACATGAGCGGTCCAGTGGAATCTGCAGCTCACATCTCGTTGGTCCACCTTCTCCAAATATGCCACGCTAGAAGAAGGGATGGCATTCAGTTCGTGGTATGCTTGCCTCAAAATGTCATCAGGCAGGTTGGGTCTTCGTGACAATATCCAGGCTGAAACTGATTTCAAGACATGATAAAATTGCAGTTATGATATTTTTATGAAAAGAGTTTTATAAACAGGGTCTTAGGCACTAAACGCAGATTGTCCGAAGGTCTAACTAGGTAAAAACCTACTGACTGCTATTGGGCAGCAAGATAAATCTTATTTTTGCTTATAAACGCACGATAAATCCTACAGCATTACCTTGAATAAAAAACCACTCGACTGCCTCTTTGGTGTAATGGTCGCAAGCGCGGCTATTAAACTTGGGGTCTTGGGTTTGAATTCCGTGTCGGGAAACGTGTTATTGAGTTTTTTTTATAAATAAATTATCTGTAGCAGCCCGGAGTCTGGATTTGTGCACGGTTAATGGCAACTGACAAATCCCCAATAGGGGAGAGGGGCCCGTTATAAGTCTCATGCAATAGCATGAACCTTATAACGGCGAAATTATGGTGTACTATACACCTCTATATACCCCTTCATAGAAATATAGGCGTAATGCTATGTTATGTATGCAAAACACCACCCCTGCCCCTGACGTTACGGGAAGCCTGATTCCACAAATTAAAGTTATCAGTTCCAGTAATTGGACCACGAGAGGTTTATACCCCGCGGGAAGGTGCTCACTAGCCTGGATGTACCTAATAAGTGGGTGGTGGAAGTATTTTCAGCCACAGTTTACGACGGGCCTCAGCCAGGCATTGTCAGGACCTCTGCTGATAAAAAAACTATGCCGACTTTTTAGACTTTGCGTTGTTTGGACAGTTAATTAGGACAGTAATGAGCTGATTATGTTGTGGCCGATCCTTATGAAAATGATGAAGTTGATACTTACTGTATTTGAGCCCCAACGCTTCGTTATTTTTACAGCCATACACGACTGCATAGTTTGCGTAATCAGTTGATATCACCGTCAGCGGGATACCGATTGGATCTGGAAAACAGTTACATTTCATAATTAATAATAATATAATAATGATAGATCGATTAGAGCGCCGCATAATGTTTATTGATATCGCCGTTCCGCATGACAGGAGTCTCGTGAAAGCTGAGACAGATAAGCAAATGAGATATTTGGACTGAGAACACGAGTTTGTCGACATGTGGGACGTGGATTCAGCAATCATTGTGCCGGTAGTCGTAACGGCCTATGGTCTCATAGCTAAGAGCCTCGAACAACATCTTAAGGGGCTCTCGTTAGGAGGCTGGGTCTAGGGCCAGATTCAGAAGGCAGTTCTACTCGACACGGCACGTATTGTGAGGAAGTTCCTGTCTCTGGAGTCCTAACAACTGGTAGCTTGGACCCTGCTGCCGATACCAATGGAACGCAATTTTTTATATGTAATTTAGAAAGAAAGAAAGAAATTAAAACAATATTATGAGTCATGAAATGAATAAAGGATAATATAATTAATAAGAGAAAATATCAAACAACCAGTCTATGCCCGCGGCTCCACCTACGTTTAACACAGAGAGACGTTACCGCGCATCCCTCGAGAATTATCTTCCCACGATAAAAAGTTCCACAGTAACACAGAAACCATTTAAAGGTAAAAGTTAAATGCAATGTACATCTCCAAGTCTTACAATACATATTTATTAGCATCCGCAAGTATTAATTCTGTGCTATGACAATCTTGATACTTAAAGTTGTATGTATACAACTTTAATACTTTGTGGATGCCATTAAATAGCTTTTCTGAGACTTGGAGATGTATTGGCTTTTACTTTAATTTATAATTTATTTATTCACATAAAATCAGTTCTTGTGTTGTGCTCTACTTTTACATTTAAACGGTTTTGTGTTACTTGGGTAGCATATAATTTAATCCGGATTATGGTCTGTCTGTGTGCAAAATTTCATCAAAATCCTTTCAACCATTTCAGCTTCATTGAAGAACAAACAAATCAACTTAATATTATTATGTTGTTATGCGAAAGTAAGGAATTTTTGTTTGTTTATATTATAAGCAAACAAAAATTCCTTACTTTCGCATTTGTTTCAGTAGTTTAATTAATTATTCCTACGTCATCATGCTTAAATGATAAATAATGATTAAAAGGTACTGATAAGAGGTAATAATTCATCCATGGACATCAAAAAGGACATTACTGATTTCCAGATTTCTGATTATTTGGACTTTTTTTTGATAAAAATGATAATGTTAATCTATTTTTGTCTCGCTCGTGTTTGAAAAATTTCCTTTAGAGTCAGTTTCCAGAAACAATGATAAGATTATAACGAATCTCACTACGACTCACTACAATATTTATACACTATGGTAAGTCCGGGGGATTTGGCCATAATTTTTTAGAAGCCGGTAAATTCTAAATATAAAGACAATCATCATCATTTCAGCCGAAAGACGTCCACTGCTGGACATAGGCCTCCCCCAAAGGGGGGTGATAATAATAATAGGGGGTCATAATCGTCACGCTTGGCAGGCGGGTTGGCGATCGCAGTTGGTTGAATATATAATATCACAGTTGCTTGTTTGTATATGAAGATCAATTAAACTATAATGTAAGTTTGAACAAGTAACTTTTCAGGGCTCATGTAAGAAAGTTATTTATTAAGGTCGCAGATACTGAAATCGGAAAGGAGGACTGTATTACAGGAAATTTTTAAAGGAGTGCGGATTATTTACATGGTGGTTCAGTATCTATTCCTTATCGCAACCACATAATTAAATTCACTTTAAAACAAAATGAAAATTTACCTTTCAAGGCAATTTTTTAATTTCCGTCGAGCAGGCCCAGATGGAGATGGCGGGATGAGCTTGTCTCCTTCCAAAAAGACTGGATTCTTTTAACAACAGACAGGGAGAAGTGGAAGGAGAGTAGGGAGGCCTTTATCTTTTTTAATAAGATATCGCTGACGTCATCCAAAGACGTACCAAAAGTGGAGGTTAATTTTGATACCACGAGCAGTGTTCACAGTAGCTTACGGCTCACGGTGGCTAAAGCACTGGCGTACTGAGCCAGGAGTCGCAGGTTCGAACCCTGCTCGTGAGCGATTTTTTCCTTCCACAATTTAAATCGATAAATAAAGAAGGTTTACCTTTACCACTCACCAATATTACTTTCCGGTATAACAAACACAGCGTCATCTCCCGGCACATACGTAGTATTCAAATGCAGTACGTATTGTATCCCTTCCCTCACGTATACATGCTCGATCTCGACCCGTCTCCCGCAGTACTGGATGCGCTTGTACGCACAGTCGCCCAAATACTCGTACCAGATCGGAAAGCGCTCGATTTCATACCATTGGCCTAGGAACTGGAATGGAAGCGTGATTTTCACATTATAACATAAACAGCGGGACTCGAGAGGGGCTACCCTTTAGGTGCGATTAGTCCAATTTACGGTTAGTACAATGGTAAAAAAACTTTTTAACAAAAAATAAAACCGACTCCAAAAACCTTAACTAAAAAGTAAAAAAATTATAATTGTATGTATTTTAAAATCTTAACATAAACCAAAATTTTGAAGGCGGCGCGTGATTTACCCTTTGCGTCATGTAAATATAATGTACAATCGAGCGCATATCTATAGTAAAAAAAAGTTTATGCGCCGCCTTCAAAATCTTGGTTTATGTTAAGATTTTAAAATACATACAACTATTATTTTTTTACTTTTTAGTTAAGGTTTTTGGAGTCGGTTTTATTTTTTGTTAAAAAGTTTTTATTTCTTACTTTTTAGTTGATAATTGCGAGGGTTGATTCATAAATATTTATATAACCAATATGAGTTTTTTTTTTTATTAACCTTTGTTATCCCACTGCTGGGCAAAGTCTCGCTCATGTTCTTCCAAACGTCCAATCACAATCGTGAAAAAAAAACACGCATATCAGCCAAGAATTCTCAGAAAAACGAACCAATGAGCTGATCATCTAGATACGCGAAGTTAAAATAAACTGATTTATTGAAGCTGGTTAAAAAACTGCTCAACCTAAGTCAATAAAATTTATATGGGACCACCGCGCGGGCTTCCTCTACCAAATAAAAAACAACCACGTAAATCGGCCCACAAATCTCGGAGTAATCAGTGTAGATACATGAAAAAAAAAAAAAACCTGCCGCATACATAACCTCCTCCTTTTTTTGAAGTCGTTTAAAAAAGACGTCCAAATCGTGGTTGGTCCAATTTGCTGTTAGTCCAATTCATGGTTGGTCCAATTCATGGTGGGTCCAATTCATGGTTGGTCTAATTTGCGGTTAGTCCTTTTCGCGGTTAGTCCAATTCTCGGTTGGTCCAATTCACGGTTGGTCCAAATTTATTTTTCCAAAATGTAATGAATTAAGACATTTATTATATTATCGGAAGTGTATGTAATCCGGCATTATTTAGAATTCCAATGAAATTCAGAAGCCCGAAAGTCAGACAACAGGACTATCCTTAGGATGTTGGTATCACCCAGTAACTGGGTCACGGGTAAGTGACGTTCAGCCGCATCTGTTAGACTGGAAGCCAACCCCAATATAATTGGGAAAAAGGTGCGGGGAATAAGGACATAAACAGCAAGGCGGAGACACGGTAGACTACGCAGGAGATAGCGAGACGAGTTCAATGTCTACCTATACATCTGTTATGAGGTGGCATAGACCCACGATACATGGAAAGAATGGAGGGAGGCCTTTGCCCAGTAGTGGGACAGTACACTAATTTAAAAAAAAACTAAAACTGATATTATAAAGATTAGTTTAAAGTTTAATATATACCTACCTAGTTTATTAACAGGAGTTTAATTTTTATCAAATTTTAAATATAACTTTATACACATCTTAATAGCTATCTACTTATATAAATTTATGTACAGTAGTTATAAATATGAACAAAATACAGATTTAAAATATAACACTAAAAAGGTGGTTAGGCGTCGAACTCCTCTACATTACTGTCATCCGGAAGCGTGCCCAGGAGTTAAAGTTTCGTACGATGAAGGAAAGCATTTTGAGGAAACCTGGACTTAATTAGTCTGGAATCGCTAACACGCAATAAGCAATAAGCAAGTGTGGTGATTATTACTCGGTCCTTTCCTGTATGATAGCATCTCTCAGCCTGGGGGTCGCGTTTGGGTAAAAGGGGAGTTGTAATCTGCTCAAATGTATGGCAAGTGTAAATATTCTTTGTCGCGTTAGTAAAAATAATGTAAAACTTTAATAACGATTAGAATATTATAATGAGGGGGTCGCGAGGCATTTACTTTTTTTTTTTTGTTATCTAGGCGGTTGTAACTTTCAAATTGTTGAGAAACGATGCTGCATGAGAGAAGAGGGTAGTGCCAGACAGTGGTACAATTGAAGGCAGGTATAATTATAGTTCAATGTTAGATGCAAATGATATGTGAAAAAAGCATCACAGGCACAAGGTTGCACAAAAAACTATTTACAACGACAATGAGGATACCAAAAATGGCTCAATTTTAGCAGGAGTCACTTCAATTAATTATTTTTATATAGAGAATAACCTACTGCCTTATAGCAATTTTATGATATCTTAACCATTATTGGGGATTAGATGCGGAAGGCAGAGGATCGAGTGTTGTGGCGCAACTTGGGAGAGGCTTATGTCCAGCAGTGGACTGTGATAGGCTGAGTTGATGATAATAATTATGATTTTGGCAATTTTATGATATCTTAACCATTATTTTGCTTCCATTCAAGGACATCATTTCAGCCGAAAGACGTCCACTACTGGACATAGGCCTCCCCCAATTAAGGGGGGGATATGCCATAATCGCCACGCTTGGCAGGCGGGTTGGCGATCGCAGTTGTTTGGTTAAATACTCAGAGAACGCTGCTGCCCATCCTCTGGTGAATCCCTTAGTCGCCTTTTACGACACCCATGAGAAGAGATAAGGGTGGTGCTATTCTTTAAGTCCGGCACCACACGGATTCAAGGACATATTCGATACAATAACATAAGTTCCTCACCTCTTCCAAATCAAAATATCGCATAGTTTTCACATCGGCACATGTCCCAAACTGCAGCACTTGACCCCCGCATAGCACCCCACACAACACCACAAGAAAATGAATTAAAAACAAATGCCGGTACATATTTACTGAGTTTGGTTCGAGACTAGTTTCATGAACTGTGCTGAATGCGTCAGATAAGATTATCTCCTATCTTTATCTCGAAGGGCCGATTGATAACGGAGATGTCGATTGATCCGTTATCTCAGTTAATGACTTGATTTTCTCCGACGTCGGCTGTTTGTTTTATTATTTCGGTTGGCTAAAAGTGGCCCAATAATATGCTTATGACTAAAAAAATGATCAAAAATTATAGAAGGAAGGGTTTCTAAAAGTGATTATTGATGCACCAGATATTCATAATCAAATCTGCCATTTAATTTTACGTGACAACCACCGCCGTAGTAAAAGGAAAGTACAAAAACTTTATTTTTGAACAGAAAGACACACTAACACCACAGTCTAAGGAACTCTAGCTCTGCTCTGTAGTTTTAATTACGCTGTGCTAACACCATCTTCATCGCCTTTTTCCAACCATATTGGGGTCGGCTTCCAGTCTACCAGATGCGGCAGAACATCAGTGTTTTACACGAAGCGACTGTCATCAGACCCCTGCAACCCAGTTACTGGGTAATACCGACATTCGGAGGTTAGACCAGTTGTCAAACTTTCGGTCTTCTGACTACCCGTATCGACTGCCATAGTATGCGTATGGCAACCGCGTGCTCCCCATTCACGGACTGACCGCGGCAAGTGTAGCTTAACCTCGCAGATTATACAATCCGCGCGGTTGCTACTTAGCCACTCGTGGCTAAGGGGATTGCCTCTCAGAAAAACACTAACTAGAACAAAAAATAAAACGATGATAGCTGCAAAAGTATAAACTGCAGCGCAGTTTTCAACGCCCTTATCTAGATACAAAAAGGCAGGAAAGAAAAATTATTAGCAGTCCCTTCATGATGAACTGTTTCTCGTTCCAATCGTACCTTGTAAACTATGGATTAAAACGCAGATTTTGATCTACCTATTCGCGGATGAATGTAAGATTCGAAATGATATCGAAATGTTTTGTAAGAAGAATTAATGAATATATTTCAAAAATTCTAAATATAATTTGTACTATAATTAGATTAGAGGATTTTTTTTGTTTTTGTTTTGCCGTGGGGAAATCCTCATGGACGCTCTCCGCCCGGGGTAGGCGGAGCCAGTGTCGGACTCTTACCGACTAAAACCACCACGTTGTTCCTTCAACTACCTTAGCCGGGGGCGTGGGAACCCGTGAGTATTCACACAACCACCCCTGACAGGTCCTGGCCCGCCACAAGCAGGCGAGCCCCTTCTCCCCGTGCAGCCTAACGTCGGCCGCACCCTCCTAGGTGGCGCACATGGAACACTGCACGCCACCTCACCTCATGGGCCTTTACCAGCTGCGCCAACTACGCCGGCTGTGCCAGCTACGCCAGCTGCTGGTCGGGCAGCAGACTACCCAGAGTCTGCTGCTCGCAGGCCTACCTCCCGTAATTTTTTATAGAGGTTTTCTTCCTCGCGGTCCGGGCGGTGAAGCCAAGACCCTCGGTCCCAAGAGGCGCGAGAACACTACTCAGCGGGCACTCCTGGGGTTACGAGATCGACGGGGGCAGGGAAAGACAGTCCCCCCGCTGCCTGCCCAGTGGCAGGGTGAGTGCACACCGGGCCCGCCCCTGCTCCTCCACTGTGCCCTCTGCTGATATCAGAGGGACACGTGGAGCAACTCCCTACTGGCCCAGAACGGGCCCCTCCCGCGCCAGAATTTTCGCCACAGGCAATAAAATCCCCCGAAGGTTAATCCCTCGGCAGGATTTTATTGCCCGTGCCCAGGATGCACCGGCCAAACAACTGCCGATCCCTCCAGACGTGTCCAGAAGGACAAGCAGCCGTCAGGCACACGTGGAGGTTTTCTGGCCAGCACCCCATAATTAGAGGAATTGGCTCCGGTGATTCTATTTAAATATTACCGCTACTAAAAGATACGGATTATTTGGCCAGTCAAATTGTACCTGATTTGTGGTTGACTCACTAAATGGAATCAAATGAATAAACGGTTTACATTTGTAGCTCAATATTTCAATTAACTCTGATTTGTTTGCTAATAAAACTAATATGGGTATCAAACGCAGAAATAAATTATCTTATACTTACACTGAAAGTGTATAGAAGTCACCTGTACCTGTCACCTGCAGTAACAATATGCTGAGCTGGACACCCATTTGTCACAATTTTGAGACACACATGGCGCATGATTGTCAATGACTTTTTCCTAGATTTTTTCTTTACTAAATCTATTTCTTGTTCATGTATATCCTTTATTTTGTATGTGTTTCAGTTGTGTCAAATAAATATTTTTCTTTCTTTCTTTATACAGTATTTACGCTGTTAATGCATTATATGCACTACCCACTGCAGTTCAATTCTTGTTTACATCAAACAAAGTGAAAGTATTAATAAATAAAAATCCACATAAACTACCTGCAGAACAACAACCAACAAAACCGCTATCCAACTATCTTCTGCAACTTGCTGCAGACATAATGAACCACCGTAGAACTATCATATGAATCCGCACTTACGTATCTTTCACCAAATTAAAACAGATTACCCAACGTAGCACGCGCCGAGCTAGTTTCTACTATTATTTAAATAATAAATAAATAAATATTGATGGGACATTTTTACACAGCACCATCTAGTCCCAAACTAAGCAGAGCTTGTGGTATGGATACTAGACAATGGATAGAATACATATATACTTTTTTTTTTGGATATATTTACTTATAATACATAAGAAACACCCAGACCAACACAGACACTTATGTTCATCACACAAATATTTGTGTCCTGTGGGAATCGAACCCACGACCTCGTGATCAGCAGTCCGACCCTCGAACCACTAGACCACAGACGTCGTCATTTATTCTATAGTTTTACCTAAACTAGAACCAACTATGGCAAAAAAGGTCGTGGGAATCCGCTGGATGTGGAAGGCACAGGACCGGTCGTTGTGGCAATGCTTGGGGGAGATCTATGTCCAGCAGTGGACGTCTTTCGGCTGATATGATGATGGCAAAAATCGATAACTTTTGAAGGAACACAATAATTCTATAACAAAATACCCTCACGTATTAAAACTGTATGCTTATTTAATACATTCGAAACTGAGCTAGCACTGTATGTAATTTCAGACAACTCTTTTGTAAAATCATAAATGCATTGGATGGGTACACCACAAATTTTATTTTTATTTTCAATATTTTTATATACACGATTAGATATCTAATCATGTACTGAATCTGCCCCCCTAGCCAAGTAGACAATCTGGAATCGTCAACGCTATATAAAACAATCAAAATGTATGGGAATGACATATCTCAGCGAAAAAGTCATTCGTTGAGATAATAACATGTCATTCTCATACATTTTGATTGTTTTCTATTAGCGTTGACGATTGTAGATTGTCAACTTGGCTAGGGGGGCTAAAGTCGCAGGTTCGAATCCTGCTCGTGAGCGAATAATGCTTTTGATTTCTAATATTTTTTTAAGAAAATTGTGTACCTAGGTAAGAATACTGTAAAGATTTATATTATTCCTACATAAAATCACATTTTTTTCCCAGGAATCTATATTTATATACGATCATCATCAGCATAACAAGATGTACCAGAGTACTTGTTATAACTTAACCAATACGCTTTGTAGAGAATAATCGAGAAACAATCTAAATGTAGACAAATGCACAACAAACGAAGACCTTTAAAGATTTTTTTAATACTTTTATAGCACGTGCCAACAAAAACTGATCTATTGAAATAGGAGGAAGTGAGCTTCCTATTTTACTTATAATAATAGACGCTATTACAAACAAATTGTTAACTTTTTTAGATCACAAATTAACAATGCATTAAGTTGTCCGGATATTTTAGAAATAAAACGGATAATACTGCGTTTATTTGAAAATAAAAATCGGGTTCCGTACCCAAAGGTTGCCAACGGGACGCAATTACTAAGCCTACACCACCTGCCCTGCCGTCCATTCCATCTGTGTCCGTCAGTATATCTGTTCAGAGCTGTGTCTTTATAACCGATATGTAGCCATTTGAAATGTTCAAAGTATATGTGTTATAATGGCAAATAATAAAAGTTATAAAGGTCTAAGCCCAGAGCACGTAATGCGCGAGTTTGACTCGCACTTAACCGGCTTTTGCATCATACCCTATCGCAGTTTGCAACTGGTCATGAACCCCAACTAGCAAAAAGTAGCTTTATAACTGTCTCGAGACTTACATAATCTAATAATAGCATGTAGTAAGTGTATAATAGGATAAAATACTCTTATAGATTGCTATTATGATAATATAATTTTCTTGTCTTGTCTTTCTTGTCTTGTAACCTGCACATGTAAGCATTTATAAGATTGAGTTACAAGAATAAACATTTTTATAATGGCTTATAACTTGCTATTATAAGTAAATCAGTTCTTGACAATGCTTCTATAGGAGTTTTATAAGTCTTTAATTCTTATAAGGTGTTCCTTACAGGATTAGTTTGCTTGTTGGGACGTATCCCACAGAGGAGAAAATGCCCAATTTCACCACGCTTAAAGCATCTGCCTGTCAGTTGTCTATTGACATCTATTTATTGCACCAATTAGCCAGAGTATATTTAGCCTTCTATCTCCATTTCTCTACCTTTCTCTCCGAGGCTTACTCGATGCCGGTATTACAAACACGTTTAGTAAGGTTGTCGTTTCCTAAACACGGTTATGACTACGTGTTTCGTAGACATTGTTGGATTTTTACGGTTTCCCTTAAAACTCTTTAGAAAAACTAATATTTGCAACGTGATAAGGTGGGTAACACCTACCTATAAATTACCTCCATCAAGATCAGGAGTGGAAGATGGATTGATCCATCTTCCACTCCGAATCATCTTGAATTATCGAAACGTCGAGGTTAGTCAAAATGTTTGTTATATTTTGATTTTATTGTGCGCGACAAGTCCCGTAAATATAGTTCAATATGAGTGAAATTCGCGAAAGTTTAAAACTATGAAGTTTCAATATTTATTTATTTATTTATTTCTTTATGCACAACAGGGTACAAAGGCGGTCTTAACGCCATAGGCGTTCTCTACCAGACAACCTTAGGGTAATGCAGAGACAAAGTATAGGGTAATGGATAATGGGTAATGTATGTGTCATGGATTTTCGCAAAGTTACGCCTGATTCCACTTTCTAAAGATTTTTTTATCTAAGCTTCAACTTTAGCCTTAATATTATGGATAAATAATTAACAAAATTATTTATTTAGACAATAAATCAAAGCCCTAAATCACACCTTGATGAAAACCCTCGAGTTAATACAACAAATCAGCCGGAACTGTAAACAGAAGCCAACAAAAACTATTCTGTTTATAAGATGTAACTTTTTGCGTCAGGTTTCAGTTGTAAGCCAGCATTGGCAGGCTATGTTTGTCACAATGTTGGTTCAATGTATTGTGTTGGCTGTTCTGGCTTTGAATGTGAATGGTGCTATGATGAATATGAGCTGTCCTGTTGTGACTCCGAGGGAATTGGACTGGAAAGCGGTAAGTTTAGTGGATTTTTCTTCTTTAAATAGTGTTTTGTTTGACCTATTTCCGGGTTCCATTGTGCTAGATAGTTCTATTCATGTTTTTACCAATAGTAAATTTTTTAATTTTAGCAAGTTTTTATTAACTCGCTTTCAGTCATGTCTGTCTGTTCTGTACAAATTTTGCAATCGATTTTAAAGCTACTTCCCGATGACCTAGAGACTTGAAATTTTAAACATAGCTTAGGATTAGGACAATGCAATATTAACTCGCTTTCTTTTTAAAAACGTGTTTAAAAATATATTTTTTATTTCATTTTTATGGTTCCGAAGTCCTACAAGGAACCCTTATAGTTTCGTCATGTCCGTCCGTCTGTCCGTCTGTCCGTCTGTCCTAATCCTTTACAGCTTAATAACTTCTACAGTTATAAACATAAGTAAATGAAATTGTGTTAAAAAATATTCTACATATAGATTTCAATTTTAAAAGAATAAAAAAATCGATTTTACGTATTTTAGGGGTGGCGTCCATACATGTGAAATGGGGATGAAATTTTTTTTTTCGCTGCTCCCCCTCGTGTTGGATATCATTGAATAGGTCTACTAAAATGAAGGTAATGTTTCATACACCACTTTTTTATCAGGTGTACCATCTGCGAAATATAGCCCGCCAAATTGGCTTGCAATGTGTCCCCCCCCTGCCATTTCTAAACTATGCAACGTAGAAAGTTATAATCTTCCACATTGATAGACCTTTGTGAAAACTCTCTTTTAAAATTATTTTGAGTATAATGTGATTATAATTTTTTGAGTTATAGAGAGAAAACTGGAAAATACTTAAAACATCCTAGTTCAAAGGTCATTGATCTTAGAGAAAAATTAAGAAAGCAAATAATGCTCCTATAGCTACTTTCTATTTGAAAAAATCACAAAAAGTAACTTTGACATGACACACTTCTTAAATTTGGCTTCTTGAATTTATCGCTAGATGGCGCTACTAACAACACGCTCTGAGTCGCGAATGCTGCCGATCATTGCAAAAACTAAAATAGCCATGATTAATATTCGATTTGATTCGTTTGTAATTACACCTACAGGAACCCTATAATACTGAGCATGGCCCGACATGCTCTTGGCCGGTTTTTTCTATTTGTTGTGGTGGTGCTAAATGTTAATACAGAGAAAGTGGTTTCCCGTTATTTGAATACAGATCAAAATAGTAACAAGTTAACCTCTGTTAAAAAGTAGTGACAAAGCAGAACAACCAAAACGACTTTGCAAATATTAAAACCTATTTCCGAAAAAAGATGCTTGTATTACTGTATTTCGGGTGCCGGTGAAATTACGATCACATGAGACTTTTCATCTTCATGTCTCAGTTTGGCGAATTGAATTGCGGTACCATTAGGCAACAGCCTAGGTTGTATTGCAATTGTTATGGGAAAACTAACCGCTTAGTACCAGGTGGGCCTGTAGCTCGTTTCGCCACCTTATACTAGTCTTAGTTAAGTGAAAGTGATTTGCAGTGCCATTTAGACAACAGCCAATGTAGTATTGCAGTTGTTATGGGCAAAGGTAACCGCTTAACATTAGGTGGGCCTTTAGATTTTTTCACCATCCTATGGCATATAAAAAAATGCGAATTGTGAATTACATAAATTGATTCCAGTTTTTCATATTAGCGGAATACCAGCTTCAGCAGAGCCTCATTTGTATCCCATCTACACATATGATACCGGACTCATGTAATACTTTGTTAATATAATTGGGGATTATTTTTACATGTACTATGCCAATTATGTAACCCCCACTCACTCACCTTCACGGTGACCTTAAAGTAGATAGAAATGAAAGAATACATATTTAAAGAAAAAAATTGTGTAAAGAAAAAATCACTCACGAGCAGGATTCTAATCTGCGACTCCTGGTTCGGTACACCAGTACTTTATCCGCTAAGCTATCGTTAAGTCTGCTCGTGGTATTGAATTTAACTTCCACTTTGTATCCGTCTTTAGGTGCTACTAACTACGACCGTGTTTCATATAATTGCTATAATACACATTTTTTAAACATCTCTCATGTAATATTAATGTATTTCAGTCGCAAAAAAGCACCCTTGTACGGTCGACCGCATGTCAGTGGTAACAGTTTCACTTTGACAACACTTTTATTTCGTAAACAGTAAGGGTGGTTTTCGAATTCAAGTGTTACCACTGTCACACATCGGACACTCAATACAATATAAATGCTAGCACCACCTACATACACAAGAATACGTCTGCATACGGGCGCACACTCACGTGTATGTTAGAGAAGCTCGCCACTCGTAGTGCCGACTGGATTCCAAGCGCTTCTCAGTAGTTCTCAGAGATGGCGTGCTTGTATAGCTACTGGCGATTGACATCCATTGCAATCTTGCAGTCCAATTGCCGTGAAACTGTGGGTGCATGCGGGGTGCGGGTGAGGAATCTTAAATTAGCGGGGGGCGGTGAGTGGCCGTTCTGTACGTTAGTACTGTTAGATATTCTGTGCTACTGTCATGCAGTCAACTGTACAACGACCTTAATTAAGGTGGTAATTGCGAAAGATTATTCTCACTGAAACAAATCTTGTCCTCAAAAAATCTTTTGTACTCCACAGCTCGACGGCATTTGGTACCTAGCAGCAGTGGCAACAGAAGACATGGCGGTGCAAGGCGACTGTGCAACAGTGTTGTTTGACCATCAAAACACAACAGACGTGTCCATCAGCTGGATCACCAACAACACTGTGTCGTACTACAACGGATCAGTTGCTCTCATACCGGATCCAAACAGCAACAGCACTGGCGATCTGTTGCTGGTTACTTATGATGGTAGGTTACTTTTGGTGGTACAAAGAAAGTTTAACAAAATTAAATATAGCTTTCGATAACAAAGTTCTAAATTGATAAAAGTATGAATGACCAAATAGTTTGAACCACGGATATGCAATCACCATTGATACCTCAGACTCAGACCAAAATAATCAGATAGTCAGAGCGCGTAGAACTAGCGAACGATGCCAGAAAAAAGTAAAAACCGACTTCAAAAAGATCCTATTTTTTTTTAAGTCTGTTATAAAAAAATTAAAAGTGGCCTCCTTTGAGTACAGTCAACTCATGACAGTGGTAACACTTGAATTAGAAAACCGCCCTTCCTGCTTACGAAATAAAGGCGCTGTCAATGTCAAACTTTTACCACTGACGTGCGGTCGACCGTACCCACCGTACCTACTATTCCGCCCACAGTATTCGTGAGCCGCAATCTAGCCCAGTGTTCCGCAATGCGCACTGCATTGTGGTTGGCGGTCATTAGCTATTCAAAATCAAATAGATACTCAAACTAAAAAATAAGATTGACGCTCCCGACCGCGGCTCGCGAACACTGTGGACGGAATAGTAGGTACTCCTTTGCCATTTTATATTTCTTTTTTTTGCTTCATTCGCCCGTTTCACGCGCTCCGTCTATTTTATTCTTTTGGTCCGAGATTGATGCTAACAGACGACCGTACGTCAATGGTAATAATTTGACCTTGACCGCGTCTTTATTTCGTAAGCAGTAAGGGCAGTTTTCGTTATCCAAGTAATACTACTGGTGTGGTTGACTAAACCTATCGGCGAGTAAACGCAAATACCTTAATTTCGATTACTTGTCAGCACTGCAAATGTTTGTAAACCTCGGACGAATAAAAAAGGCAGACAGAATTTCGCTAAACAATAAGTGAAACATCTATAGTATCGGCTCGCTTAAAAGTACGGCCGGAACGCACACATTCACATCCATAATATGCCAAAAAGCCGCGATTACGCAAAAAATCTAGTGTGACCTTAGGTTTTAGACCTAAGTGTGACGGTAGACATTGGTGTAGTGTCACAAATAAAATAACAGTATAAATCTGGTGTGTTAAAATGCTTTCAAAATTATAGTGGGTTTAGGAAAAAAATCTTCAGTCTTTGTTTAGCGAGATTCCGTCCGCATTTTTTATTCATCCAAAAAAAAAGTGTTTAGTTGTAAACATTGTCTTTTCTATAAAAACTTCCAGACGCAAGTGTCTTTCAAACCACAACATTGACTTATTCACGCCTAGTCACTAATTCCCACAACTTACTACTAACTGAATTAACGGCTAAAGAATTAGCATCAATGGTTTATCACGTGTACACACATCAGTATTTTAACGTACAGTCAAGCGCACGTCGATGCCAACAAAACCAGTATAAGCTTGGCCTGTCTTATATGAAACTTATATACTTAGTCTTGGACGAATAAAAAAGGCGGACAGAATCTCGCTAAACAATAAGTGAAGCACCCATAGTAAGACAGCTCGCTTAAAATTAGGGACTGGCACGCACACATTCACACCCATAGTAAGACAAAAAGCCGCGACTACGCAACAAATCTCGAGTGACGGAAGTATTTTTTTTTTTTTTATAGTATAGGATGGTGAAACGAGCTAAAGTTTCACCTGATCTTAAGCGGTTACCTTTGGCCATAACAACTGCAATACCACCTAGGCTATTGCCGAAATGGTACCGCAACTCGGTTCGCCAAACTGAGACATGAAGATGGAAAGTCTCATGTGATTGTAATTTCACCGGCACCCGTACCCTTCAGACCGAAATACAGCAATGCAAGCATCACTATTTGGCGGAGAAGTAAGTACGGTGGTAGTACTTCCCCGGACGAGCTCGTTCACAAAGGAGCTCTACTACAAGAAAAAAAATTAAAAGAAAATTCATTGTCGTAGTAAATAAGCCGCTGCGCCGCCGCCGCTCTGCCGGTTTGCGCTGACCCTTAGGATGATATAACGTCTCTTTGCGAAATTCCAAATACTAAGTGATAAGTAGGATTAAGACTAATTAATTGGATAACAATAAGGTATTAAACTGGATTAACTGGGTTACGAGTCAGATTCTGCTTCATTTTTCTATAGATCCTTGCCAATTTCGGCTAAGACGTCAGGATTGCAAAATAAAATTCTTCGTTAATTTAAAAAAGTAGTATATTATTTACTAGTGTATTTTACTTGCCATTTTAGAGGAATTCTGTGAAAATTTCAACTAGACCTAAGGTTAAAACAATAAAGCTTTGAGACAGAGAGACCGACAGACGGACGGACGGACAGATAGAGTAGGCATAGAAATAGGACCCCGTCGAAACCTTTTGGGTACGGAACCCTAACTAGCAGTAAAGTATCAAAAAGGCCGTTTGGCAAAGCGTTTTTTCAATAATTTAATCATTTATTACTTTGGTCCCTTGCAACTTCTAAGTTTAATTTTACAGTAGGAGCAAAAGTTATGGTTCTCTATTGGCTATAGCCGCTGCGGCTTACAAAAGAGGCATTCATGGACGATACGCGATATATATGAGTTTTCATAATAATTTATTCGGCCGCTAAATATGACAGATATGGATTTTTATCCTAACTTTGCCGCCCGCTGCATGTACGTGACCAGACGGCATTTAAGATTTATCTTGAAGAAGGTTGTCAAAATAATGTTTGAATTTCCAAGCATTTTTGAGAAATACATTATTGTTCTTTTACAGATGAAAAGACTGAAACATACTCGTTTCTGGACGTGAACTATGAGCACTACGCAGTTGTCTTCGCCTGTTATAACAATGAAGATGGAAACAGCAGTACTTGTAAGTATAGAAATATATTTATTTTAAAGATAAAATATACAAAGAAAACAAAAAAACTGGTCACAAAACCCGCAAAACGGAACCCTTATGGATTCGTCATGTCTGTCTGTCTATCTGTCCATCCGTATGTCACAGCCACTTTTTTCCGAAACTATAAGAACTATACTGTTGAAACTTGGTAAGTAGATGTATTCTCTGAACCGCATTAAGATTTTCACACAAAAATGGAAAAAAAAAACGATAAATTTTGGGGGTTCCCCATACTTAGAACTGAAACTCAAATATATTTTTTCGTGGAGAAATTTTTTGCCTTAGCCACTCGAGTGACCGTGGGTACTGGTAGTACCCAAACGTGTTTTGCCTCAAAGTGGCCTTGGGTACTAGTAGTACCCAAGCGAAGTGACTGTGGAGTACCTCATGAATATGCCTTATATTTTTCTAACAAAGAGTTATTTCTTTATGGCAATATTACGATCTAGTTCCTAATGAATAATCCAACATTTTAAGGTACGGCAATACTACAACCATTCACTCATTAGCCTTTGGAAACATCATTACGAAATTATTACTGCGGAAAAGGGTCTGTGGTATAGGATGATTCACAAGGAGTTATCTCAGATTCCGTGGTTTGATGTTGCCAATCTCCCCAGAGAACTGCTTGTTTTAGCGTTGGGGATAAGATCTGGGCACATTCCATCCAATAGTTTTTTACATTTAGTTGGTGATAATCATTCTCCTTTTTGTGTCACATGCTCTAATAAAGTCGAGGATATATATCACCTCTTGGTCGAGTGCGATGCATACGCCGATATTAGGGATTTATTATATAGTTGTATTGGTACATATTTTTATAATGGTGGAATTAACATCATTTTACGCCAACCTTTATCTAAAAATGCAGTGGCTGTATAGAGATTCATAAAAGAAGTTTTTTAAGCAGGTCCGAGGATATATGTTGATATTGATTGTACATAGTATAGTTTTGTATATTTTTTATATAATGTAACAATAATATGAGGTACCTATGAGGCTGGCATAGTCACCGCGGTGTACTAAAGCCTCAACAAAAAAAAGAATAAAAAATTTCATCAACCCCATACGTGTGGCGTATCTATGGATAGGTCTTCAAAAATGATATTGAGGTTTCTAATATAATTTTTTTCTAAGCTGAATAGTTAGTTTGAATTTCTACCGTTAAGTTTTGTTTGTGCCATTGCACCGTGACATGACCGATATGGAGTTCAAGACCGCGTTACAAAAATCAGTGACTGTTTTTGTCACGAAAACTACGTACAACACCGTCTCAGCACCGTCTACAATGTATTTCCGTGACGTGACATAACGCGTGACATAATCAGATTACACGCATGGATTGCAAGCTGTGTTTGTTTTACTGTCACGTATAAAATACACGTGTTTTTACTTATTTTATTTTTCAAGGTTGCTGTTCTCGACGTGCGTACATCTTTGTTGTATAGACATAGCAAGAAATCGCTGTTAAGCTATGATCTTGATGAAAAAATATAGACAATAGACAGCCCTGCAATTTTAGGAAAGATACCAGTAAATATAAACTTCCTACTAATCCTACTTCCTACTAATCCTACTTCCTACTAATATTATAAACGGTAAATGTTTGTAAGGATCTTTTGATGAACGAATGTTTATTATTCTTTCACGCAAAAACTACTATATGTATTTTAATTAAATTTGGCTTAAAGATCAATATAACCCAGATTAATGTATAGACTACTTTTTATCCCGGGAAGATGAAGAGTTCCTGAGGGATGCGTGATAAACGACATCCATGCGGGTGAAGCCATGGGCATAAGCTAGTTATAAATAAAACATAAACCAAACGGTAGGAGTAAGGTGTCACGCAAAAATGTAAGAATCCCAGAGATAGTCAGACGCTTCTTGTAAAATACTGATGTTCAGCCGCATCAGCAGGCTGATTCAGAAACACACGATAACTCAGTTGTTTCTTTCTCTCTCGTTACGTGAGTCGTAGACAAAACGAGATAACAAATCGAATCGTTCGACAACTAGGTACTTATCGAAAATGTTTTGAATCGGGGAGCTGGTTATACTGGAACCCGACCCCAATATCAAGGTGGATGATGATGATGATGAGAGATAGCAGTTAAAAATAATTTCACAAGGAATAAACTTATAACTATGTGTATGATTTCGATTATGAAGCGATTTTTTTTAAAGAATAATTTACATACAGACGTCATCACCATCACAACGCATTGATACAAATTCCAATACTTAATCCTGTTAAATAAAGATAAACAATATTTAAAACGGAGAAACCACCGGGCAAAACCTATGAGAATACAGGCAAAAATTAAAAATTTAGATTACATTAAGTTTTTGCGGCACAACCGGTAGTGACTGTAATTTACCGGTCAGCTGGAGGCTGTGCGGTCATACGGAAACTTGACCGATTGGAATACCTTTCAATTACTTGCTGATTTGTGAAAACGGTTGATACGGTTCCGTAGACAGTAAAACTATTCACTGAGTTGTTTTCAAGTGTAAATGGCTTGGTATTAGTCTGCTGTTTTTGCTTTAAATTATGTTTGATTCAGGAATCCTACTAATATAATAAAGGTAGAGCTTCTGAACTTAACGAAGTACCGAGTACTATTGAACGTAACGCACAAACGTAACGTAAAGAAAGAAAGAAAAATAATTTATTTAACTCAACTGAGACACATACAAAAGAAAGGATATACATGAACAAGAAATAGATTTATAGACGAAGAAGTAATACATGAGTAACAAAGCGAGGAAAAAATTGTAAAGTACAGCAGTATTTGACAGTCATGCGCCATGTGTGTCCCAAAATTGTGACAAATGGATGTCCAGCTCAGCATATTTCCTGGTTATTAAACTTGACGCTGGTATTCTGCTGGATCCCTGTTGTGACGTAAGATGTCGGGCAAACTACACACAAACGCAGAAGTCAGAAGTCGCACCATTTAAATAATTTAAGCGTGATGGATTGTTTGGTGCCCGCAAAAGCACTGCGTAACGTCTAAATCAGCTAGCGTTCATACGCACCAAGGAACCCCTGCATTAAATGCGAAAGTATGAATGCTTTTTTGTTTGTTTGTTTGTCCTTCAATCACACTGAAACGGCTAAACGGAATTAGATGAAATTTTGCACAAATAAAGACCATAACCTGGATTAACATATATACTACTTTTTATCCCGGAAAGACAAACAGTTCCCGAGACATATGCGGTAACGTCTTTCTGTGATAAACGAATTACACGTGGGCAAAGCCGCGAGCATAGGCTAGTTGGTAAAGATTTTCTTTAGTCCAATCATGTTTTTGTTAGGTAGCTTTGGTCTATATTTCTGGAACACATTCATAACGGCACAGTCACTGCACAGTGCGTTCTTTTCAAGGCCATGGGAAAATTTTATGGATAATCTCAGCGATAGGAACCCTCTGCCAAATTGAAAAACTCACTCGCAATCACTTGCTTTTGTTGATTTCAATGTTCATTGCTTCATACGGTTTTTTCTGACAGTCGGCAATTTTTAGCTACTTAAGGTTTATTTAGCTGTAAGTCTTCCATGCTTTTTTTACGAGCCTTATTCTTCCCATTGCAGGACAAAGGCTTGCCTTTCTTTTCTTTTTTCTCCTTTCTTCCACTTTTCACGGTGGAAATTTGTGGCTAATCCTTTTGGTAGGAGTTCAGCTCATCCCTTCAACTCTTTCTGGGCCTATAGCGTTTTCATTTTCAGCTGTCTAGGATACACTCTGTTGTGAGTTTCACCCATAGCCCCTCCAGCATGCGGCAGATGTGGCCAGCCTAGTTCCATTTTCAGTTTTATTTTATGCTTTAAATAAATAAAATGAAAGATATTGCCATTGCGAGTGCATAACATAATTACTCTACCTGCTTCGTAATTTTAGTATAATTGTAGATTACTTGCTACCCACGGAGGAGAGAATGTAATTGCTACCAGATCACTGAGGTAATATGTACTACGTACTAGAGACGACATCACAAACAAAAAATATCCCGCAATTTGCTCACCGCGGGGCAAGCGCGGGGCAAACGAACTCAAGTTCTGTGAAAACATAAACACGCCCATCCATGCGCGCAGATGCGCATGTCTGTTTATTCTGCCCACTTGAAACCTGCGTGTACATAGGGATCACCACACCACAGCACAAATTATTAAGACGCTGACAACAGCTAAATACCTCAAATAGGCTTCTTTTAAAAACATTTTTAGCCGTATCTATTCAGTTTGCGGCAGTGAAAAAAATATTTGTTAATCTTGATCGTATTTTCTGAAACTGTATTGTGCCCAAAACACGTTTTCTTGAAGTATTCTCGATAGAAAAGAATTGTAAACTAATATGTACTCTTAAAACATGCTTTAAAGCAAACAATTTTCTAAATATTATAAATAAAATTAAGAAAACATTTGTGAAAGACATCTAAACATTTGTTGTTTCTGTTTTTCAAATAAGATTATAGTTTTTTATTTAAACAAAAATTGTTAATTTTCATTCAAGTTGAGTGGCGTATCTGACGTCCCTCGGCTCGTTGCCTCTCTTTCAGTTCTGAACGAAACGACAGTGACCGCAGGGGTCTGATTTTTTAGGTGTTGTCAGCCTCTTAAACGACAATACTACTACTACTATTACTATTTAAACTACAACACAATATTTTAATTACCTTTTTATCTAACATAAGTTTGGTCAGTTTCTGCTGTTTAATATGGTAATACCAACACTTTGATCATGTGATTTTTCATCGTAAATGATTTTAGATTTTATTCATAATTCATAATTTCATAAGCTTTCATGCTGTTTACAAGGTCATGTTACTAACAGATAGTTGGTGTATTTTTCATATAAATTTTATTTGAATATGTATTTTACTGAGCACAGCCAGTCATAGGGTTGGACTGATGATGAACTGGTCAAAGACAAAGGTCATGACCAATTGCGTAGAACATAGGGTCGAGGTCGATGGGCAGGAAATACACTATGTCAATGAGTACATCTACCTGGGCCAGCTAGTCTCCTTCGAAAACAGGCAAGACAAGGAAATCGACCGTCGCATCGAAAACGCCTGGAAGAGCTACTGGTCCATGAAGACGCTCATGAAGGGTGACCTTCCTTTATCACTAAAGCGCAAACTTATCGACATGTGTATCCTGCCTATTCTAACTTATGGTGCTCAGACTTGGTCCTTGACTGAAGCTCAGAAGTCCAAACTTAAGATTTGCCAAAGGGCTATGGAGCGTAGTATATTAAAAATAAGACTCAGTGATCGGATTCGTAACACCACGATACGCTCCAAGACCGGTATTGCCGATGTAGGCAACAAGTCTGCCAGATTAAAGTGGGAATGGGCGGGCCATATCAGCAGAATGCATCCAGAAAGGTGGGCAAGCATCGCTACACATTGGGTGCCTCAGGAAGGAATTCGTCGCCGGGGTAGGCCGAGGAAACGCTGGCGGGATGATCTGGACATGTTTCTGAAGAATTGGACTGAAGAAGCTACTGATAGGGAAGTTTGGAAGAATATGGGGGAGACCTTTGCCCAGCAGTGGGACAGTACAGGTTGACACAACAACAACACAACATGTATTTTACAGCGAATGGACGAATGCGCGAATAAACTTCTGGTGCCATAACTCCTAAACTGAAGCTTTTAGACGTATCGTGTTAGTACTCAAATTAAAGGCGTCAATGAGTTTTAGCCAAATATATAGTTCTAACTTCTGATGGCCATATCTCCTAAATTATAGCTCTTAGACCCATCATGTTGGTACTCAAATGAAATGGCTCGACGAAATCTAGACAAATATATGGTCAAAACTTCTGATGACCATATCTCCTAAACTATAGCTCCTAGACCCATCGTAGTGGTACTCAAATGAAAGGGTTCAACATGATGATGATGGGACTAACAGCTTTAGTTTAGGAAATATAGCCATCTGAAGTCTGGACCATATATTTGTCTAGAGCTCATCGAGCCCTTTCATTTGAGTACCAACATGATGGGTCTAAGACCTATGGTTTAGGAGATATGGTCATCCGAAGTTTTGACCATTTATTAGTCTAGAGCTCATCGAACTCTTTCATTTGAGTACCAACGCGATGGTTCTAAGAGCTATAGTTTAGAAAATTTGGCCATCAGAATTTTTGACCATATACCTATCGAGCCCCATCATTATCAGAATTTTTGACCAACTCTGCATGCGCGCTACAGCTATGCACATGCACGTTCTATCCGCATCGCGCCACGAACTTCTTTATTTATATTTCTTTTCTTTCTTTTTTAAAACACGCTAGTTGTTTAGTATAATCATTAGCTTTTAAATACAAAAAGTTTCATCAAAATCGGTCTAGTAGTTTTAGCTGGATGCTCGAACAAACAAACACATTTACAGTTTTATAATAGTTAAGATAAGAAGACGATTCATCATCATCATAATTTCAGCCGAAAAACGTCCACTGCTGGACATAGGCCTTCCCCAAGCATCGCCACAGCGACCGGTCCTGCACTTTCCGCAACCAGCGTAAGAAGATTAGTCATGGGAATATTGTTCATGATTATTTAACAGATTATAACTAATCAATCATCAGTCAGCACGCCATGATTGAATTAATCAATCATCAATCATTAATCATGAATTCATGATTAACGGATGCAATCTGAGTCATCAATCATTCATCGTCATCATCATTATCATCATCATCATCATTTCGGCCGGAAGACGTCCACTGCTGGACATAGGCCTCCCCCAAGCATCGCCACAATCCATCAATCATTAATCAAACTAAATTTTGCCCAACACTGCCATTAGGTATTATATATTACAACTCGATAGTGTCACGTCTGCGCTTAGACTATCACCGAAACATGGCCGCCACCGCTATGACGCATCAACACAATTCACAATTGATAAAATAAAATAAAATTACGTTTGTTTATAGATGATATTTAGAACTTATTGATGAAAAGTCACTTCTTGTCTTTTACCTAGGTTTCTCGAGTTGTTAGAACAGTATCTCAATGCACATGAAGGCATATTTACGTAATAAAACTTAGCACTTGGTCAAGTCACGTTGCGGCAAGAGGCCTGGCACAGACTAAGTGAGTTAGAGTGCAGAAACTCTAAGGCGTGTTACAAAAAATTTCTTTGAGGCGTCGTCTCTAGTACGTAGTACATATTACCTCAATGTACCAGATATACACTTTTGATAGTTCTACTTTTTGTGGATCTTAGTACCCTTGCGTTTGATCGCCATTTCACCTGATACTAAGCGGTGGTGCGTTCAACGATGGTACATGCTTACCCAGCAGAAACCACGTATGATAATGCTGTTATCTAATCGCTTTTTGCGTAAGGGGTGAATATCTACCAGAAAACGATAGCGCATCGCCGTGCGTCTGGTTGTCCGATGATGTAAATGGCTTGGGGGAATTAGATCGTGCAATTCCAACGAAATGCATCCTATAATAAACCAATAGGCTAGCAACTGTGCGCCGATGCTCGAGGCCTTATAATTTGCCGTCGACCAATTACTGTAATGATTTGTCTTAAGAGGCTGACAACAGCCAAATACCCCAAATAGGCTTCTTTTAAAATCATTTTTAGCTGTATCTATTCAGTTTGTGGCAGTGAAAAAAATATATGTTAATCTTGATCGTATATTTTGAAACTGTATTGTGCCCAAAACACGTTTTCTTGAAGTTTTCTCGATAGAAAAGAATTGTAAACTAACCTCTTAAAACATGCTTTAAAGCAAACAATTTTCTAAATATTATAAATAAAATTAAGAAAACATTTGTGAAAGACAATAATCTAAACATTTGTTGTTTCTGTTTTTAAAATAAGCTTTTAGTTTTTTATTAAAAAAAAATATTGTTAATTTTCATTCAAGTTGAGCGGCGTATTCGACGTCCCTCGGCTCGTTGCCTCTCTTTCAGTTCTGTACGAAACGACAGTGACCGCAGAGGTCTGATTTTTTAGGTGTTGTCAGCCTCTTAGGCGTCTTCAGCTAAGTAAAATATCAAAGAACCAAAACATCTGTTGGCGGTGCTGTATTTCTGCAAGAGGCGCCAAAACAGATCTTTGCAGTGGCTTAGTGGCGTTCAGTGGGGTAATTGTGTAATGTGTGGTGTAATGCATTGAAATTAGCTTTCATTTTGAAATGATAACAATATTCATTGCGTGGTAGTTGCCGATAAGATGAATTGTCAAAAAACAAACGAAGCAATGAACATTGAAATCCTATTGATTGCGATCGCGAATGAGTTACGCAATTCGGCAGCAGTGGGGCAATTGTGTAATGCATTCACTTTGATATTAGCTTTCATTTTGAAATTAAAGCAATATTCATTGCGTGGTACGTAGTTGACGAAAACACGGATTGTCAAAACACACGGAGCAATGAACATTGAAATCAAGATGATTGTGATCGCGAGTGAGTTACGCAATTCGGCAGCTGGTCCCGGTACCTGTTTTCTCAAAATAATATTATTAAAACCAAAAGTTGAAAAAGATATTCTTAATAATGAATTTGTTGATCTTCTTTTAAATAATTTGTCAAAAAATCCACGGAACTCTTCATTGACGTGTGCCTGACATCCAATCAAATGTTTTTTGCACATCCTAATTACACTAGACTTCGAAACTCTTTATCCAAATAATTACTTTTATTTGGACGACTGATTATTCTAATTAAATATGTCTACCACCGCAACAGACTTTGATTAGATTCCGACATTCGCCGCTTAATGTTATAGATGATCTAAATAGATTTTTTTGATGATTTGACACAGATTATCACGAAATTTAGTACCTATCTTATCAATAAATTAATCTTTTTTTTTTCTTTTTTTCTTGTTTTGTGTCGTGAATCAATATTGCACCTGCCTTGTCATCTCTGTATCACCATTAGGTTGACTGCGAGAGAATGCCTAAGGCATTAAGTCCGCCTATGAACACATGTTGCATGAAGTTATAATAAATAAATAAACTTTAAAGACAGCGGCTGCATTCATGATTATGCTAATGTTTGTAAAAGCATAATCAGCCCATTTAAATTACTGTCCCACTGCTGGGCACTGGCTTTTTATAAGAGTTATAATGGTTTAGGCCTTATTCCACCATATTAATTTACTGTGAGTTGGTCACAGAAAAAAGAAGCCAAGAAGGTTTTATTTTTTTCTGTGGGGTTGGTGGACTATACACATCGAAATCGTTTTCAGCAAAGCTATCTTTTAAAGCATGGACTTACTTCCGATAATTTGATTCATTTGAAACCAAAAAACTAATGTTTTCTGAGAGCTTAAAAAAGGTTATAGAAGGAAAAGCAGTCTTAGAAGAAGAAAAAAAAATATAAATAAATATTTTTGGGACATTTTTACACAGCACCACCTAGTCTCAAACTAAGCAGAGCTTGTACAGTCTAACAAAGCAATTGGTATACAGGGTAGGGATATATAAATGAAGTTTCCTCAGAAGATTATGGACGTTTTCAAGTGAAATATCATTTTAATAACGGACAAAGTTAAACCGTATTTATACAAAACCCAAATCAAACCATTCTATAATAACTTCCTGAGAAATCTTCATCTGTATCTGGTGACCCTGTATACTAATTGCTTTGTTAGACTGTACTATGGGTACTAACTAGACAATGGATACAATACTTAAATGCTTTTTTTGTTGTAAATTCATACTTATAATACATAAGAAACACCCAGACCAACACAAATACTTATGTTCATCACACAAATATTTGTGTCCTGTGGGAATCGAACCCATGACCTCATAATCAGTAGTTTGACACTCGAATCACCAGACCACAGACGTCAAATCGTTGACTTATGGTAAACCTTTGCAAACTCTTTACCAATTGCCAATTCGTGCATGTGCCTACGCAATATGCTGAGCGATGGCCGTTAGTGCGGGTCATTAACTCAGCCTATCGCAATCCACTGCTGGACATAGGCCTCTCCCAAGTTGCGCCACAACACTCGGTCCGCTGCCTTCCGCATCCAGTCCCCCCAACCACGTTCTTCAGGTCGTCGGTCCACCTGGCGTGGAGGCACCCAACGCTGCGTTTGCCGATTCGCGGTCTCAACTCAAGGTCTCGTCTGCTCCAGCGGTTATCGGTCCGTCGACAGACATGGCCAGCCCACTGCCACTTCAACTTACAGATCCTACAAGCTATGTCGGTCACTCCGGTTCTTCTTCGGATAATCTCGTTACGGATTTCATCCTTCAAAGAAACTCCAAGCATTGCTCGCTTGCATAGCTATGGATAGCTCGCTGAGCGACTTTGAATTTGTGGACTAGCCCAACGAGCCCGACTGTCAGTGTCCACGTCTCAGCACCCTAAGTCATGACAGGCAGGCCGCACTGGTTGAAGACCTTTGTCTTCAAACTTTGCGGTATAAGCGACAAGAAGACTCGAAGAAGATTGCCAAATGCTGCCCAGCCCAAAAGGATAGCGCATATACATATTCCCAATCATAAAATTATTATATTTTTACCTGTTATAGATCACTAGTGTTAATTTTTTATGCTTTTCTGTGTCACCCCCTTGGCGCAAATAAATATTATACTTTCTTTCTTCAATTCCATACAAATTTAATTGAAAACTCCATTTCTCTTTCCCAGATGAAGTATGGAAGCTGACACGGACACCTCACCTCAAGGACACCGACGCTGCCAAACTCGACCAGGCAATCACCAACTACAGTCTTCAAGACACGCAGTTCTTTACCTTCAACAACACAGAAGACACATGCAGGGTCAACAGTGGGCATCAGCTCGATACATCTACGCTGATTATGACGTCAGCAGCGGCTATTGCACTGTTTAGACGATTTTACTGATGATTTTTACTGTGGATGTGTCGACGACGGTTAAATGTGATCCTCTGAGGCTTGGTTTCACCATAAGGCAAATATAGCAGCCAAGTGGCGCCCCCATTAGTAAAAAATATAACTCGTTGAATACATAATTTTTAGGGTTCCGTAGTCCTACAAGGAACCCTTATAGTTTCGTCATGTCCGTCCGTCTGTCCGTCTGTCCGTCTGTCCTAATCCTTTACAGCTTAATAACTTCTACAGTTATAAACATAAGTAAATGAATTTTTATTAAAAAATGGTTAAGATATAGATCTCAATTTTAAAAGAATAAAAAAATCTTGATAACGTATTTTAGGGGTGGCGCCCATACAAGTGAAATGGGGATGAAAAAAATGTTTTCACTGCTCCCCCTCGTGTGAGGTATCATTCAATAGGTCTACTAAAATGAAGGTAATGCTTTATACACAACTTTTTTATCAAGTATACCATCTGCGAAATACAGCCCGCCAAAGTAGCTTGCAATGTGTCCCCCCCCCCTGCCATTTCTAAGCTATGAAACGTAGAAACTTATAATCTTCCACATTGATAGACCTTTATAAAAACTCTCTTTTAAAATTATTTCGAGTATAATGTGGTTATAAATTTTTGAGTTATAGTGAGAAAACTGCAAAATACTTAAGACGTCCTAGTTCATAGGTCATTGACCTTAGAGAAAAATGATCATAGCAAATAATGCTCCTTTAGTTACTACCTATTTAAAAAAATCACAAAAAGTAACTTGTGTGTTACATTGATTTAACATACTTTTAAAATTTAACTTCTTAAATTCAGCGCTAGGTGGCGCTGTTTGCAAAAACTAAAATAGCAATGATTAATATTAGATTTGATTCGTTTGTAATTAGGAACCCTATAATACTGAGCATGGCCCGACATGCTCTTGGCCGGTTTTTTATTGAAAATTCGTTTTTAACCATTGAAGTACAGGTACTGTAGTAGTAGATAGAAAAAGTGCGAAAAACGGCCACTTCTGGCACTTTATCTATCTACAACTACAGCTAACTATAATTTACAGAGTTAGTAGTTTCTGATTAATCTAAAATACCTGTACTTCAATTGTTAAAAACGAAATTTCGATCAATGATGTATTCAGCGAGTAATTATCTTTTTACTGATGGGGGCGCCACTTGGCTGCTACATGCGCCTTAAACGAACGTTTACCACAATTACAATAAAATTTTCGAGCACCTAATCGGCAGTTTAATCAGAGAATTAACGTTGAAGAATATTATATAATATTAAGGGAATAAGTAAGAAACACATTGGATGGGCTGGAGTTCTATGGAATTTTTGGCATTGTCCTTTACTTATTTATGAAACCGTGTACCTAAGCCCCAAAACCAAGTTATTACAAATGTATTAGTTTGCACTTTGCAACCCTCAAGAAAATCCAGAATTTCGCGAACTACTGTGACGTTTAAAAATTGATACAAGCGTCATAATTGCGTGATTTTACGTATTTAAATGCTTTTTTTCTGCAGGCTTGGATCGATTTGAGGTTTTTGATGTCAAATTATAGTTCGTAAAATATAGCGTGAGTCATCTGACAGATCGTCGCCTCAGTGCTTGAATGTTCAATCGACCATCGAACAAATTTTACCGGAGACGTTTTTAGGGTTCCGTAGTCCTACAAGGAACCCTTATAGTTTCGTCATGTCCGTCCGTCTGTCCGTCTGTCCGTCTGTCCGTCTGTCCGTCTGTCCGTCTGTCCTAATCCTTTACAGCTTAATAACTTCTACAGTTATAAACATAAGTAAATGAAATTTTGTCAAAAAATGGATTAGATATAGATCTCAATTTTAAAAGAATAAAAAAATCTTGATAACTTATTTTAGGGGTGCCGCCCATACATGTGAAATGGGGATGGAAATTTTTTTTTCGCTGCACCCCCTCGTGTGGGGTATCATTGAATAGGTCTACTAAAATGAAGGTAATGTTTCATACATCACTTTTTTATCAGATATACCATCTACGAAATACAGTTCGCCAAAGTGGCTTGCAATGTGTCCCCCCCCTCTGCCATTTCTAAGCTATGAAACGTAGAAACATATAATCTTCTACATTGATAGACCTTTATAAAAACTTTCTTTTAAAATTATTTCAAGTATAATGTGATTATAAATTTTTGAGTTATAGTGAGAAAACTGAAAAATACTTAAGACGTCCTAGTTCATAGGTCATTGACCTTAGAGAAAAATGATCTTACCAAATAATGCTCCTTTAGTTACTATCTATTTAAAAAAATCACAAAAAGAAACTTTGTGTTATATTGATATGACAAACTTCTTAAATTTAGAGCTAGGTGGCGCTGTTTGCAAAAAATAAAATAGCAATGATTAATATTCGATTTGATTCGTTTGTAATTAGACCTACTTAAGGAACCCTATAATACTGAGCATGGCCCGACATGCTCTTGGCCAGTTTTTTAGTTTATTATTGATTTAAGAGAAATATTTTTTAAACTTTTAAGATTTAAGAATAATGTAATATATGCTATACATCATTCTTAAATCATCAAAGTTTTTAAAATATTTCTCTTAAATCAATAATAAACTAAAAAAACGTCTCCGGTAAAATTCGTTCAATGGTCGATTGGACATTCAAGCACTGAAGCGACGAAATGTCAAATACGTACAAATTACGTATTTGACATCTGTCACAGGACGCAAGTTATATTTTATTATTTTATGTATACACGGCGCCACGTTTCTCGAGGTCCAAACGAAAACCATTGTACCAAGCCAAGGACACCAAGGGCTATCGAAAATATCCCCATGTATGTTCCGCGAAAATCGCCAGTTTTTGTAATCACAATTTCCTTATTTGTGTCATAGTGCCTACAAAAATTTATATTGCGCCCAAACGAATAACACAGGACGTGCAATTTTTGCATGAATACAAACAACTAATAGGGCTTTAAGCAATAAAATAAAGGTCAAAACTGAGAATTCTTTAATTTACCTTAAAACAAGCAAAAAACGTGCATATTTTGATGACATTACGATCTTAACTTCTAGGAGGCCTAACTCGAAATTTTCACTGATTGAAGTTTTTCCGCGATTTCAGTGTTGCACCGTGGTTGCACTTTAGTAAACGTTGCTTGTTATGATGAGTTGAATAACCACATAAAATATTTGCTATTATTAAATTAAGACCTTAAATACCGTCCGTCAAAGCATTGCAAAAACTAATCGATATTTGTGAGGTTTATGCGAACAAGCACGGCCTTAAATATAATGTAAAAAAGAGCCAAACAATGTGTTTCAGATATGATAACAGCCCGTTACATGTACCTAGTATATTTCTGTGTAATGCAAAATTTGAATCTGTAAAATGTTTCACTTACTTGGGTCACAAACTGACAGAAAAATTAAAAGATGATGAGGACCTTGAGAGACAAAGGCGTTCACTAGCTGCCAAAAGCAACATGCTTGCAAGAAGATTTGCGAAATGTACCGACCAAGTTAAAATCACCCTGTTTAACGCATACTGCCGGAACCTTTACACCTGTGCCCTATGGTACAACTACACGCAGCGTGCTTACAACACGTTGCGTGTACAGTATAACAATGCATTCAGATGCATACTCGGCCTGCCGTGGCGGTGTAGTGCGTCCGGCATGTTTGCCGAAAACAGGGTAGATGACTTTTACTCAGTCATGAGAAAAGCACGAGCCTCCTTTATGAGCCGCATACACAAATCTGACAATGGAATATTAAATGCCATATACGAAGTTAACCACTTCTTCGTATATGACAATTAATGTTCCAGCTATAATTTAAATTTAAATTTTATTTTAATTTTGTGTTTGTATTATTTTATTTTATATGGGTATAATTGCCTGAAATAAATGATTATTTAATTTAATTTAATTTAAATACTTATTCCCTTATTGCATATCGTCGTTACTGTTTAATGTTCCTATTGTGATGTTTAATTAAAAAGTTGTCAACTTAAGTACTTAACTGGAGAAAACGTCGAGGTATTAATTTATTTTAAGTATAAGAATAAAACTGCCTCGTTGGTCTAGTGGTTGCAAGCGCGACAGCTGAGCATGGGGTCCTGGGTTCGATTCCTGGGTCGGGCAGTGTTATTGGGTTTTTTCATTAGGAAATTCTCAGTAGCAGCCCGGAGTCTGGATTTGTGCCTGGTCAATGGCAATAGGCCCGCCCCCTATTACATGGGACTATAACATAACTGGCGAAATGTGGGTGTACTATTACACCTCTGCCTGCCCCTTCGGGGAAATACAGGCGTGATGTTATGTTTTATGTTATAAGAATAAAACTATTTTGTTTGAAATGACTATGTCTTTTAATTCTTATTCATCATAAGTATTAAGCGCAAAATCCGTATTGACCTTATTGAAATCATCAATTTGCCTATCAAACGTCGTAATTTGCCTTTTAGATAATTCTCCAAAATTTGGTCTTTCGGTACCTAACTATACCTACGTGTTTTGAATCTGAACCTCAGATAACAGATATAGTGCCATCTCTCGTAATTTAGTATCACTAAAATGGAGACTGGTAATGTAATGTGGAGTAGAAGTAATGTAGGTATCAAAGTAGCGAAGACGGTTGAGAGGTAACTGGTTGAATAAATTCGTTCAGGAATATTTTCATAGATGGCGCTGTAGCTGACGATTATGAAGTATCAGTCTTTTTAAAAACAATTAGAAAATTATTTTATTTTATGTGGTACAGTCCTGTTATACCAGTATATTTGCTTAATTGATAATAATATACCTACTCAAGATTTTGTTTAATATGGAATACATAAGGCACGGATAATAATAGTAGGTACATTACTGTCGCGGCCGGCAACAGGAGCATTGATGGTCCAACGTAAAAATGTGGGCCGAGGCGAAGACGAGGCATACATACGTGAGTCCATCAATGCCTGGTTGCGGCCAAGGCCAAGGCTTTTATAGTACTTTTCTCAAATAATGAGTGGAAATTCAAACTAAGTAGTACCTATGTAAATTCTAGAATCAATGACGAACAACAACAATTTTTCTTTTTTTACTTTAGACAGCTCTATTTGTAACCCAGTTCGAAATTTGAATAAAATCTTTGATAAGTAACCTCCTTGGTTGCTATTTTTCGGAGTAAAAAGTTCGTTCCATTTTTAAATTACACGACAGATATTAGTTTTCATAGTAATTTATTTGGCTGCTAAACAGGACAGATATGGATTTTCATACTAATATTGCCGGCCGCTGCTCGCGTGTATTGAAGAAGGTTGTCAAAATAATGTTCGAAATTCCAAGTATGTTTGAGAAAATTAATTTTTCTCCCACTTGCTCGGAAATTGGTTCATTATTCAAAAAAAAGAATACAACAATCGGCTCTTTTCCGTACGCAACGAAATAACAGGCCGGTAATATCCAACAGGACAATAATAGAAATTGCTGGACACTTTTTAGTTTTTAAATTATGCTACCGAGGTTTTTAAGTACACACTTACATAAATTAGGTGTTTTTAGGTACAAAATATTTATCATTGGTGCCGATTCTCTTGTCACAAAATTCTCTAAACTAGACTAAAAATCACCTAAATTTAGTTTAGTCCTGTCAAACGAAGTTTTATATTCTGAAATTCACTTTAAAACTAATTTTTGGTTTGACAGGACCAAAATTAGTTTAGTTATTCAACTTAGTAAAAATTGACATTTTGCTATTCTGTAATTGACGTTTTTCACCTAATATTAGAAATGTCAACCTAAATCTGACTATTTTTAGAAGGCATCAAAATACATGTCGACTATAATTAGTTATCAACAACTAAAATTGCAAAGCTTATTTTATTCATTTTTATAGTTTTTAGGTAGTTTAAAATAAATAATGGCTGCCTACTATGTGGTTGCAGCTGTTGTAGATTCAGCAGAAAGGTAAATTGTTCATAGAAATATACAATGAAATTTATAATTTCGATAAGAAGAGGTACCTATATAATAAAGGACAAGAAGTACATAAATCCATACCATGGGAAAAAAAAATCTATGTTTGACATTCAATTCTATCATTTTATGCTAATATGTGTCCCAAAAAAGCCTGAATTCACAAATTTTCCCTCTTTTGGGGAGAAAGTCTCCAAGTTTGTAATCAGTGTTGCCAGGTCCGATTTTCAAAATCCGGGAGGCTTATTATGAAAAAAGCGGGAGATGTATTGAGGAACAATGGAAAAAATCGGGAGATTATGTTTTTCAACAAAAATCAAGTTTTTGAAGTAATCCCGGTATTACATTTTGCTAACATTCCAGCTATAATATTAAAATCAAAGCAGTTTGATATTTTACTGCACTGTGTAACAAGTGACGGAAATATTCAGGGCAGCAACTTATCCGTCCGTTTCATTTTATGGAGTTTTTTTGCCAGGTTTTGATCTTATTCCTATTATTAGCTTTATACCAAAGAGAATATAATAATACAGGGATTGTAAAAAATCGGCAGATCTTTGTTGAAAATCGGGAGACCTGGCAACAATGTTTGTAATCCTGCGTGGTACTTTTTGGCTTAATATTCTAATTTATTCAACTTTTTTGAGAAATTTCGTGTCCTGGGTGCTAGAACTTTTTAACCACGTCTAAAAAGGGAAATTCCAGCTTTTTAAATTAAAGAAATAGTTTATTATTGTGATTGCATCCTTGCGTTTTTGGCAAATAGCTCTGTTTCTCGTTGTTTAAGATATACAATATGATACGCTGCGATGGTAACAATATATCTCCTTTGATAGGTACTCTTGGGCCCGTATTACAGAAGGTTCCACAAGTACAGTTTAAACTCCAATCACCTGATCACTACTTAAGGATAGATCGTTACATGAGTATCGGTCTTATTCTAGAACGGTAATTATTATAAACTTTAATTCAACAACATAACACACGAATTTGACCTGAATTAAAATAGAAATCTCTACTCAAGCGTAGTCTAGACCACACTAGAGTGATTGATTACAGATCAAATCTCTGTTCAAATACCGAAACAGGTGACAGTATAAAATAAAGCTGAACTCAGCTGAACTGTGATCAATAAATCTCTGCTTGAGGAACGTTCTAAAATCAAAGCTCAACTCAAAACTAGTTTTAAACAGTGATCAACGCTTGAGTATCGTTCTGTAATACGGGCCGTAGAAAATAATAACCTAGCTCTTTAATCTGATCACATTATTCCAATTTATATATTTTATTGAAAATATAAAACAAAAATGTACTTTATTTCGTGTCATGATTTTTTCTTCTTAATTTTAATGATAAACTAATAATTCCAAATATAATTATTATTTAATTTCCTTGTTTTTGTGAACTTTCGGTCATTCCATTCACTCTTTAATAATTTTTTTTAGATGTACTGGTAACACCGCTAATTCAACTTAGATGCGTCAAACTCAATTATTAGAGCTGTCAACAAGTTTTCTAAAATAAGAAAAAGATAAACACAGAATAAGTTTTATGATTTTCTAAACTAAAATTTGTAAATTTTAGTTATAGTTAGGTTTAGGTGGGTGTACAAGAGAATCGGCACCATTATACAGGCTGAATGCACATTTTTTTGTCAAAACTTTGAAATTAGAACAAGAACCGCGCGTGGGCGAATTGGTGTGAATGAAAATGAGATACTGGTGCCGATTCTCTTGTCACAAAATTCTCTAAACTAGACTAAAAATCACCTAAATTTAGTTTAGTCCTGTCAAACGAAGTTTTCTATTCTGAAATTCACTTTAAAACTAATTTTTGGTTTGACAGGACCAAAATTAGTTTAGTTATTCAACTTAGTAAAAATTGACATTTTGCTATTCTGTAATTGACGTTTTTCACCTAATATTAGAAATGTCAACCTAAATCCGACTATTTTTAGAAGGCATTAAAATACATGTCGACTATAATTAGTTATCAACAACTAAAATTGCAAAGCTTATTTTATTCATTTTTATAGTTTTTAGGTAGTTTAAAATAAATAATGGATGCCTACTATGTGGTTGCAGCTGTTGTAGATTCAGCAGAAAGGTAAATTGTTCATAGAAACATACAATGAAATTTATAATTTCGATAAGAAGAGGTACCTATATAATAAAGGATAAGAAGTCATTGACTTGTACCTATGGACCAGTAATACCTACGAAATAAGCGTGGTATACCTACAATATCCGGGCCACCGCACCGTTATGGTGGCCATAGCTAGGGAAGTAAATAATCAAAACTAAAAAGTATCGATATCGATGCTCGTGTTTCGTACCAGAGATGTGTGCTGATTAAAATCATTTTCAAATAGTAATAAATAATGCAATTATATCAAATACTAAGTTCGGCTGTCCCTAGGACATAAAAAATCAAGCTTCTAGGTCAAGGCAATCATACGGCTATGTCACATTTTGATACTCGCAAACTCACATAAAAAACCTATAGGGTACTTCGCATTGACCTAGAATCATGAAATTTGGCCAATATATCGAAATATCTTTTTTTTTTCAATAATAATCGATAGATCGAAAATCTGATATTTAAAAAATATCAACAGCCCTAGTTTGTTTACTTGACAGCTCATGTATTATGGGCCACATTGCGGGGTAAGCGGGGTTGCCACGCGGCGTAGGTATTTTGACATCCCGTAAAGATGTTGCCAAACAGAGAATATACAAATAGCATGCGATCTCTTTCACCAAACGACATAACACGTTTGTTAACAAGAGACAAAGAATAGTTTCATAATTCAATAACGATTTAATAGATATTTGTATAAACTAGGTGGATATAGAAGAATGTGCCACTTCCATAGGTTTCTTAATTCAATGTTATATTCTAATTTATTCAACTTTTTTCAGAAATTTCGTGTCCTGGGTGCTAGAACTTTTTAACCACGTCTTTAAAAAGGGAAATTCCAGCTTTTTAAATTAAAGAAATAGTTTATTATTGTGATCTGAACTGTGATCAATAAATCTCTGCTTGAGGAACGATCTAAAATCAAAGCTCAACTCAAAACTAGTTTTAAACTGTGATCAACGCTTGAGTATCGTTCTGTAATACGGGCCGTAGGTAATAATAACCTGATCACATTATTCCAATTTATATATTTTATTGAAAATATAAAACAAAAATGTACTTTATTTCGTGACATGATTTTTTCTTCATAATTTTAATGATAAACTAATAATTACAAATATAATTATTATTTAATTTCCTTGTTTTTGTGAACTTTCGGTCATTTCCATTCACTCTTTAATAAATTTTTTAAGATGTACTGGTAACACCGCCAATTCAACTTAGATGCGGGGTTGGCGGGAAAATTCGTAAAGATCATGTTGTGGATTTTTTATTATTTTCCAAAATTTGTGTTTCTTCGAGTGTTAATGTGTAGTAATGGTGGATTATTAAATGTTAAGTGCTCGTTAACGTGTACAAGTGTGGATAAATGGTACAAAGTTGAAAATCATGACTTTCGTATTATCTCATCATCCCCTCAGAAACCTAGTAAAGTTTCCATCACTTTACTAGGATACAAGTATAATATGTTCAATGATTACGACTGAAGGACATGTATCCATGGTCATGAATAAATTAAAAAAAAAAAAAAAAAACTTAGATGCGTCAAACTCAATTATTAGAGCTGTCAACAAGTTTTGTAAAATAAGAAAAAGATAAACACAGAATAAGTTTTATGATTTTCTAAACTAAAATTTGTAAATTTTAGTTATAGTTAGGTTTAGGTGGGTGTACAAGAGAATCGGCACCACTGTTGAATTAATTTGTGTTGTGTTTCCTCGCAAATGAGAGAAAAGTACTATACAAGTCTCGGCCAAAATAGCAATTAACGGTCTAGTTTAGTTAAAATGGACTCGGCTTGCACCTCGTCCTTTTAAAACCACTTGGGAAGTACAGACTCGGCTTCGCCTCGTACTTCCAATATTACTCGGTCGTAAATTGCTTAATTTCAGGCCTCGACAGTAATGTACTATTATTTTATGTGGTACAGGTCCGGTTATACCAGTATATTTTCTTAATTGATAATAATATACCTACTTATGATTTTGTTTACGGAATACATATGGCACAGATAATGTAATACTAGCATGGCAAGCTAAAATTTGTTATGAGAAATTATTTCTGTAATAATAATCATCATGTCACAATATACTCGACTCAATGGACGGATAGATGACTCCTGTAACACAAGATACTCCATTTAAAATCCTTATGGACGCACTCCGCCCGGGGAAGGCGGAGCCAGTGTCGGACTTTTACCGACTAAAACCACACCGATGTTCCTCTTCCAACCATTGGCCGGCGTGGGAAACTTGTATTCGCCCGACCATCCCAGGCAGGTCCCGGCTCGCCACTAGCAGGCGAGCTCCTTTTCCCCGTGCGGCACCAACATCGGCCGCACCCTCCTCTTTACTGGCACGCGCGGAACACGACGCGCCACCGTCATGGGCCTTGACTGATCGGGCGGCGGGCTACACGGGAGTCATTGACCAAATCTTTTTGCACCTGTAAATACTACGCTGTAATTGTTGCACGACCTCTGAGGTCTAGTGGTTCGAGTGTCGGACTGCTGATAACGAGGTCGTAGGTTCGATTCCCACAAATATTTGTGTGATGAACATAAGTGTTTGTGTTGGTCTGGGTGTTGCTTATGTATTATAAGTATGTATTTACAAAAATTCCTTAGGAAGGAAGGAAAAAAAATCCAATCCAATTTGAGGATGGTCAGCAGCATTCTCTGAGTATTTAACCAACCAACTGCGTTCGCCAACCCGCCTGCCAAGCGTGGCGATTATGGCATATCCCCCACTTAATTGGGGAGGCCTATGTCCAGTAGTGGACGTCTTTCGGCTGTAATGATGATGATGATTTCCAAAAAAAAAGTATATAAGTATTATATCCATTGTCTAGTACCCATAACACAAGCTCTGCATAGTTTGGGACTAGATGGTTCGGTGTAAAAATGTCTCAAAGATATTTATTTTTTATACTTTGTAGGTACGGTCGACCGCAGGTCAGTGCGTCATACGTCATACTTTGACATTGACAGCATCCTTATTTTGTAAGCAGTAAGGGCGGTTTTCGAATTGAAGTGTTACCACTGTCATGCAGTCGATTGTACATTACTTTGGAAAATAATAAATTATGATTAAATAAAATAAATAAAATAAATATCTTTGGTACATTTTTTTACACAGCACCATCTAGTCCCAAACTAAGCAGAGCTTGTGCTATGGGTACTAGACAATGGATATAATACTTATATACTTTTTTTTTTGTAAATACATACTTATAACACATAAACAACACCCAGACCAACACAAACACTTATGTTCATCACACAAATATTTGTGTCCTGTGGGAATCGAACCCACGACCTCGATATCAGCAGTCCGACACTCGAACCACTAGACCACAGAGGTCGTCAATTATATACTAACTCTTTTAACCTAAGAATCACAAGGCTTATTATTCTTCGCAGAATTCTCATACCATGTAGTACGCATGCAAGTAACCCAGAACAAATCTAAAACTCATTTTTCTGAACCCAATATTCAGATTAAAAACTCCACATCAACATAATCTAAGTAAATTCTCGCTCCAAACAGTTCTGGTTCAACTTTATTACTCTCAAAGTTTAGGAGTTAGAGCCTCATTGACTTTTATAGCAGTTTTTACACAACCGCCGAAGCGATAGGTTAGGGAGCTTGCAGATACGATTCCGTTTTGTCGATATTATGTAAATTTCATATCTTTAAACTCGTTGGGGGTGAATGCTGGCGTAATCGTAATAGAACCAGTAGGTAGCTCATGGAACTCGTGATATTGTAAGTAGGTAAGATTTGTTGGTCTTTTTGTTTATAAATTAGATTATGTAGTTAAGAGGTAATGTGTGGTGGTTAAAGCAATTATTTTTTTTTCTATTTTTTTTTTTTTTTGCCTCGTTGGTCTAGTGGCTGCAAGCGCAACTGCTGAGCGTGGGGTCCTGGGTTCGATTCCCGGGTCGGGCAAAGTGTTATTGGGTTTTTTCATTAGGAAATTCTCAGTAGCAGCCCGGAGTCTAGATTCGTGCCCGGTCAATGGCAATAGGCTCGCCCCCTATTACATGGGACTATAACATAACTGGCGAAATGTGGGTGTACTATTACACCTCTGCCTACCCCTTCGGGGAAATACAGGCGTGACGTTATGTTATGTTATGTTAAAGCTATTTTTTAACCGACGAAAAAAAGGAGGTTCTCAATTCGACGCGTATATATATTTTTATTTTTTGTATGTATTACCACGCATAACTTTTTACAGAGTAGTCCGATTTTGATGATGCTTTGGAAATTGGTCCTATTTAAATTTAAAAATCAAAATTCACCCAAGGGTAGGAAACAGGGGATGACTGCTTGTTCACCCACTGTTTTACCTGTTAACCGATTCTGTTGAATCTTGGCACACGTAAATGTAGTTCTAGACACTACAACATAATGGAGACCTGGAGTTAGATTTTAGTCACAAAAAAAATAAAAAAACGTTTTAACAAAAATTTGAACCGTTGAAAACAGACGTTTTAACGACTACTTCCAAAAAAGCTTGACCTGTTCTAAAAATAACATTACTTTTTCAACATTCACGTTTTCAACATTCACGGACAGATTTTGGAATGCGGCGACGCCATTAGGAGTTTGGATGCATCTTCAGTGGCACCCTTTAGAGTTCTTGCGTGTCAAATTCACTCAGAAATCCACATTTTCATACTGTCGTCTAGTCTTACTGGTCCATTTACTATACAAGAGGTGACAAAATCGATTTATTTAGTGAAGTGTGTGTGCTTGATTTTTCTAATAAGAGGCAAGTGTATCAATCATAAATATAAATATAAATATCTTCGGGACATTTTTACACAGCACCATCTAGTCCCAAACTAAGCAGAGCTTGTGATATGGGTACAAGACAATGGATATAATACTTATATAATTATTTTTTTTTTTTTTTGTAAATACATACTTATAACAAACACCCAGCCCAACACAAACACTTATGTTCATCACACAAATATTTGTGTCCCGTGGGAATCGAACCCACGACCTCGTTATCAGCAGTCCGACACTCGAACCACTAGACCACAGAAGTCGTCGATATATATATATAATCATAATGCTGTAGATTCATAATCTTTATTTTACACACATATATACATTTATATTACAGTACTTATGTTACAGTAGTAAATTCTCCTGTTCACCAACTTAACTTTTTAATTTAAACTATTCATGTCTGCTTTTAATGTGAAGTTAGAGATAGGAAGAACTTTACTTCATATTCTTTATCGACACGTTCCGAGATCACGACAAAACTTATATGTAAACGTATGGAAATTTTAATTCCGACTAATTTGGTTGCCATCCCTTTCTTGTATCTACTAATTAGTTAAGAGAGTCACAGATTTGACATCTACCGCTATTTATTACTCTCTTCAGAGACTTGACATTCAAAACTATTGTTTGAAATCAGTTTAGTTTGTGAACAAAATCAACACCAATATCTTTTTCTATGAATTTTAAACAATGTTCCTCAAAACTTTGTTTTGCAACGGCTCCCTGAAGCTAAGTTCAGTTTTCTTTCAGTATTCTTTATTTCAGGAACATAGAATATCAGCGAGTAAGCTTAGCTAAGCTTTCAAGCATGTAAGTATGCACACACCTTTACGAATTGGCAACAAAGTAAAATTTGCAGTTTGTAAAACACAAATTTATGTATTCACATCCTTATCACAATGTGTTAAGGTACATTCCAGGAGATAGTTTCGTTTTCCAGCTGTATTGTATTGTGTTTTGGAGTTGATTACCGTAATTTTAGTAAGACGGTGAAGCTTTAGGAATTTGGTACTCTTTCTCCATTGGACTGGTACCTTTAGTGGCGGATAAGTTAAGTGGGTGTCAGATTTGTATCTTCTTGTGTGATTACGTAGTAATGGCTTTCTTATCCTTAAAGTTGGAGGGAGATATTTCTTCTATTCATAAAATATGAATGGTATATTTTGAAAATGGCTGATCGATGAAAGAACAAAAGGTTTGAGGCAAATTAAAAGGAATAATGTTTTTACAAATAATAGAGTTTATTATCAGGATGCAACTTACAATCATACTTATATTATAAATGCGAAGTATATGTAGATGTTTGATTGTCTTTCAGTCATGCTGAGATTCTTATTCTTACTCTTTATTGTACACCAGAAAAGTACAGTATTAACTTACAAATAGGCACAGGACCGGTCGTTGTGGCGATGTTTGGGGGAGGCCTATGTCCAGCAGTGGACGTCTTTCGGCTGAAATGATGATGATGATGAACTTACAAATAGAAATTACATGTACAAAGGCGAGCTTAACTCAAAAATCAGTTTTCTACCAGCAAACCTTTGAGCGATAGAGTGAGTGTAGAAAAGAGGCTGAGGGTAAACTTAGTGCACAACTGTTTAGGTCTAGGTCTATATAAATTACTTAATAATCAAACTTACATAAAACCTACCTACCACCTGCTACCTATTTGAGATGGCTCAGATATGGATTTTGGCGATAGATAGACGATAACCCAGATTAAAATAATTATAAGATACTAAGCTACTTTTACCACCCTCTCTCTTCTCATGGGTGTCATAAAAGGCGACTAAGGGATTCAACAGAGGATGGGCAGCAGCGTTCTCTGAGTATTTAAACGACCAACTGCGATCGCCAACCCGCCTGCCAAGCGTGGGAGGCCTTTGTTCAGCAGTGGACGTCTTTCGGCTGAAATGATGATGATGATGAAGCTACTTTTTATGCCGGGAAGATAAGCAGTTCCTGAGGGATGCGCGATAAAAGTGCGATAGCAACGCGATAAACCGAATTACACACAGGCAAATCCGCGGGCATAGGCTAGTAATATTATTGTAATTCTGGACACTTGCATCCCTATTCAGTAGGCAGCAATTGCAGTGTAGTTGCAGTTAAGTTGCGATCGAAACAATGCTTTTCGTATTTTCTTATCTACGGCGATCACTGTCAGAAACTAACTGCAGCGTCATTACAACTTGATCGGCGCGACATGAAATTACATGAATTAGGGCCCAGCTCCCCGATTCAGAACATATTTGCTAAGCAGTTGTCAACCGATTCGTGTAGTTCCAAGCGTTTCTCAGTAGTACTCAGAGATGGCGTGCTTATGCAACGTGTTGATCTGTATTCATGGCATATTTAAGGAGGTGACTAAACCACTGATACTGAACACGAATCAATAAAAATATCAATACCAATTTTTTTTTGTTTGTTTAAATACCTATTTGTAAATAAACAAATTCCCTCCGTGTATCGCGCGCGACACAAAAACGATGGGTGCGAAGCCACCAAAACAATTTGCTGAACCGTATTTCCACCCTTTGACAATGCCACCGATGACTTATTTTCAGAGTCGTTCGGGATTTATGCTCAAACCCTTGAAAATTAGGGTATTAAATTATCGTGGAATTTTTCAAGTACCTATTTTTAGATGACAAAGCACATTATATTATTATTATTACAATATTTTTTTTTTTTTTTTATTATTATTATTATTTATTATTATTTGCTCTAGAATTATGGCACGGTTACAGATCAAAGACTTGTACAGTGACTGGCGATTGAAATCCATAGCAATCTTGTAGTCCAATTGCTGGAGAACAGCGGGTGGGTGCGGGGCGGGGGCGAGACGTCTTAAATTGGCGGGGGGCGGTGAGTGGCCGTTTTGTACCTACGTTAGTAGTAGGTATGTATTCTGTGATAAAATTGTCCAACCTGAAACCAATTTTCAAATTTTTTTCAACAGTCAAGGAAAGAATTAAGTCGGCTATATTATTTAACAAAAGTAATCATAGCATGTAGCTTTGAACGTATTTTATCGAAAGTGACGTCACATCTAGTACCACTTTAATTCCCGAAACTCCATACATTTAAATTAAAAACTTGCCAGTGCAGTGTCCGAAATTCATAATGAACAATGCCATTTGCCAACGTCTGGTGGCATGCAAACAAATAAATATTCAGTGTTTAGTGCGGTGTGAATTGGCAGGATGTCATGCTACATTTGCATTGTTGACATGATAACATGTAGATATTATTAATGTTATGCCAAAATTGTAATGCTTGTTTTTGTATGATAATATGCAATATGTATACTTTATACGTTTCGTATGTCAGGTAAATAAAAATAATAGTTCATTACTGTCAAGGCCTGAAATGAAGCAATTGACGGTCGAGTAATATTAGAAGTTCCCGTTCTTCCCAAGTTATTTTAAAACGAGGCTTAGCTTTAACTAAACGAGGCTGTTAATTGCTATTTCGGCCGAGACTTGTTTAATGTTTAGTACTTTTCTCTCAGTTGCGAGGAAACAATACACAAATTACTTCAACAGTACCTAATTTTAATTCATGCCAATACGTCCGCGCGCGCTTCTTGTTCTATTTTCAAATTTATGAAAAAAAAAAACGCATTCAGCCTTTATAATGACAAATGTTTTGTACCTAAAAACACCTAATTTATGTAAGTGTACATTAAACCTCGGTAGCATAATTTAAAAATAAAAACTGTCCAGCAATTCCTATTAATGTCGTGTTTATATTACTGGCCTGTTATTTCGCTGAGTACGGAAAAGGGCCGATTGCTGTATTCTTTTCTTTGAATAATGAACCAATTTCTGAGCAAGTGGGAGAAAACATTATTATTATAATATGTTAATAATGTACCATAATCAGCCCATTAATGTCCTGTTTCTGGGCACAGGCTTCTCATCAAAATAAGAAGAGGGGATGAAGGAAAGGAGACTAAGTCCTGCTGAGTCACAGTCTACGCTGGCCTACTACTGCTTGACGGACTACACATACTATTGAGAACTGTAGCGAGTACTCTCAGGTGAGCAGGTTTCCTCAAGATCAACCTTAAGCATTACCGGACGCAAGTAATAATCAGATAAAGATATCTAATCCAGGAATAGGATCGGGTGTCGGGAGTGAGAGCACTTTGAAAGAGGTCGTCTCCTTGCAGGAGGATCACCTCCGAGCATCAGCTCGGGAAGGAGGCGGCAGAGAGAGTACAAGAGGCGACGACCTCTCTCTCCACTAGTATCCTGCCACCAAACCAGTCAAGGTCCGTAAAGGTGGCGCGTTGTGTTCCGCAAGCACCAGTGAGAAGGAGGCTGCTGCCGAGGTTGAGACCACATGGGGTGAAGGGGTCAGCTACAAGTGGTGAACCGGGACCACAGAATATATACTAACGACAAGAAGCGACACTTAAGCATGTGTGCTCGTAAAATTGCTCGCAGCTATGTGAGCAGGTCGGGGCGAGCGCGGGGGCCGTGCACGGTGCGCGGCGTGTGGAACGGGCAGTCTCTCGGCTGCCTCAGCCAAGGCCTATTGCATTCACGCGCTCGCTCATGGTCACCGGCGACTGAGCTCACACGTACACGGAGTGTCACTGCTGTGCTGGGACTGTCTGGGGTGGTTTGAGAATAGCAACGACCATGCAGCCCAATAGACGCCTAATATATACCAGGCCCCTCAGAAAGTATTGCGAAAAAAAGTTTTTATATATGGGAGACTGGCCAGTTATAATGTTTTTCGAAAATATGATTATTTATAAGTAAAAATAAGTAAGTTCCAATTTCAAAATTTCCCTCCACATTTTTTGCGAGTTAATTCAAGCTTGCTTGGTCCTGTAATCGGACTGACATAGTGGCGTTTTCATACAAAGAACCGATAGTCAATCTGGCACCGTTGAAGAGACTGTAGTACAGCCCAAGTCTCGATCGAATCGAAGGCTTTCTCGTAGTCCACAAACGCTAAACAAAGAGGCAAGTTATACTCTTCGGTCTTCTGTATAACCTGCCGCAGCGTATGTATTATTGTGTAGTATGTATTGTAAACATAATAGCTATCAATACATATACCAGGCCCCTCAGAAAGTATTGCGAAAAAAAGTTTTTATATATGGGAGACTGGCCAGTTATAATGTTTTTCGAAATTATGATTATTTATAAGTAAAAATAAGTAAGTTCCAATTTCAAAATTTCCCTCCACATTTTTTGCGAGTTAATTCAAAGTATTGTGTCTCACTGAAATATGGATCTGCGCCGGGAACATTTTAGAGCTATGATTTTATACGATTTCAAGTGTCGCCTGAAACCGGATGAATCGTACGATATACTTCAAATGGCATTCATGGATGAAGGCCCTTCCAAGGCAACCGTGTATCGTTGGTATAACGAATTCAAGCGCGGTCGACCAACTTTGGGGGATGACGAAAGAAGCGGTCGCCCTTTGACGGCTGTTACCGAAGAAAACGTGCTAGCAGTGAAAAATTTAATCCAAGACAATAGGCGAATTACATATCAGGAGATTCAACACATATTGAAGATTGGATCGGGAAGCGTTCACGAGATTCTACACAGCCATCTTCGCGTGAGGAGGATAGTATCACGCTGGGTGCCGCACAACCTCACCGATGCTCAGAAGCAGGCCCGGGTGGAATGGTGCCGTGATATGCTTAACAAATTTGAAGCAGGCTCGTCTCGGCGTGTTTACGACATCGTTACAGGTGATGAGTCCTGGATTTATCAATACGACCCAGAAACCAAGCGCCAGTCGACTGTTTGGGTGTTTCAAAATGAGCCAACGCCTACCAAAGTGAAGCGATCTAGAAGCGGGGGTAAGATTTTGATCGCTAGCTTTTTTAATTTGACTGGCCACTTGGTATCAATTCCCTTACGGGATCAAAGAAGCATTAATGCCGAATGGTATACTACCAAATGTTTGCCAGAAGTTTTCTCTGTTATAAGCAACAAGCGACCAAACACAGGGCTCCGCGGGCTACTGCTCCACCACGACAATGCACCTGCGCACACCGCACTCAAAACGAGGGACTTCCTGGACAGCACGCCAGTCAAACTCCTGGGTCACCCTCTTTACAGCCCTGATCTAGCACCGTGTGACTTCTTTTTATTCCCAAAAATAAAAAATCAGCTCAAAGGGATACAATTTTCGTCGCCGGAAGATGCGCTGGCTGCGTTCGAGCAGGCTGTAAACGAGGTGTCTGCGGCGGACTGGAAAAAGTGTTTTGAAAACTGGTTTAGGCGCATGAATCTTTGTATAGAGGCTGGTGGAAAGTACTTTGAAAAGATTTGATAAAAATATATGTACGTATAGAACAATTTTTTTTAGTTTCGCAAAACTTTCCGAGTGTCCCACGTATTGAATATAATGCGTACAATAAATTCTGCCATTAGCTTAGCAATCCGATTGGCCCTACTAAGGCAGCTATTGGCTAAATAACTAACGCGGCAATTTTGACGGCTCATGTATGTGGTCGAAACTGATTTGAAGATTTCAAGTGGCGAATAGTTACGACCTACATTGGTGAAATTTCATAGATGTGTTGCAGACATCGGTCGCCTGTCTATGGGGTGTATAGTCACTGGATAATAGAAATGCTAGCTATTTTAATTAATTTTACTTATAATTCTAACTTAATCACTACTTATATTAGTATATTTGGATTAGTATTTTGCCTGATGATCGCTATGAATCTCAGTTGAACCTTTGCGTATGTTACCTTCCCCCTGATTTGCCGCTCAATGATCTAAAGGCTTTTTATACCAACACTCAAAAAACACTTCTAGATCTCCATGATAGTCACATCAATCTAATTGTGGGAGATTTTAATGTTCCAGGGGTACTGTGGACTCCCACGTATTCGAGCAGTAAATTGACATCATCTCAAGTATCCGTTGACACTAAGTCCACTCTCTTGCTGGACTTATTGGCATTTTGTAACTTATCACAATTTAATAATTTTTCTAACAAAAACAATAGGTTTCTAGATTTGGTCTTATGCACATCTGATAATACTCGCGTTACATCGGTGGATGAACCGCTGCTTCGGATTGAAGGGCATCACCCATGTATTGGCATTCATATTAAAGGTAATATTCCATCAAAACAAATGAAGCCTAATAATACAAAGAGGCTTAATTTCCGTAAGTGTGATTATTGCCTGGTAAGGGCTGCCATCAGGAAGGTTGACTGGACTACCCTTTCACTATCCAGTGACATTGACCTGGCGGTCGAGTGGTTCTATGATGTCCTTAATGGCATAATTAGCAAATATACTCCACTGAACAAAGGTAATGGGTCTGAACATCCCCTTTGGTACTCGCCAGCTCTGAAAAAATGTCTTAAGGAGAAAAAAAAGTACCACAGTCGTTACAAGAAATATAAAAACCCACGCGATTATGATACCTTTTCAATGTTGCGAAATAGATGCAAGTTACTTACAAAACAATGTTATCGGTCCTTTGTAGCATCCACAGAGGATGCCTTGTCTGACAATATTAAATCTTTTTGGAGATTTGTTAATAGTAAAAAAAGCTCACATGGGTTACCTCAAACTATGAAATTGGGTGAAGTGGTCTCTTCTGACAGTCAGATGATTAGCGAATTGTTTTCAGATTTCTTTAGCTCAGTATTTGAGGATTCATCTGTGACTTCTAATAGCGGTGCGGAGTGCGCCAGTATTGAATGTAACTCTACTTTATCAACGGTTTATATCGAACGAGAGGATATATTACGTGCATTAAAACAATTGGATCGCAACAAAGGCGCTGGGCCGGACGGAATACCCTCTCTATTTCTAATCCAGTGTGCTGATGAGTTGTCCTTTCCACTTTATTACTTATTTAATCGATCCCTGCTTCTAGGAACATTTCCGAAGGTATGGAAAAACGCTCATGTTGTACCGATTTACAAGGTTGGCGACAGGTCTGACTGTACTAATTACAGACCAATAAGCATACTATCCTGTATGGCAAAACTTTTTGAAGCTTCTTTGTATCAGCATATTTACACTCATGTTAAACCCTACCTGTCTGAGTGCCAACATGGTTTTGTACGAGGCAAATCTACACTTACAAACTTACTTGAATACAAGAATTTTCTTTGCTCTGCTTTTGCGAAGGGAGGTCAGGTAGACTCTGTCTATACAGACTTCCGGAAGGCGTTCGATAAAGTAAACCATGACTTGCTCCTCCTAAAACTTTCTGCTTACGGTATACATGGGTCCTTATTCCGCTGGATCCAGTCGTACTTGAGGAATAGAACTCAACTTGTCTCCGTAAGAGGGTACTTATCCGTACCTATATTCACCACGTCAGGTATACCACAGGGATCGCATTTGGGACCATTGCTCTTCTTGATTTTCATCGATGACCTCGTGAAGGAGTTAAAATGTCCCTGTCTGTTGTATGCTGATGACTTAAAAGTATTTACGTCCATAAAAACTACCTCTGATTGCGAATCCCTCCAACGCGATCTTCACGCTATTTCGAATTGGTGTCGTCTTAATCGCATGTACTTAAACATAAATAAATGCTTTGTTATAACTTTCACAAAGAAACGTATTAAGACCACCTATAACTATAACCTCGAGGGTCATCCACTTGAACGTAAATGCGTGGCCAGGGATCTCGGCGTGTTATTTGATGACCAACTATCCTTCCGTGATCATTATATTGAAATTACAAAGAGAGCATTAAAACTCCTCGGTTTTGTGGCTAGGTCTACCAAGGGCTTTAAAAAACCTCAAAGCTTTGTATTATTATATAACAGCCTAGTAAGAAGTGTATTAGAGTATTGTTCAATAATATGGTCACCTTGCTATGCAGTGCACTCTGACAGGATCGAGAGCATTCAAAGAAAGTGTGTTAAATGGATTTCGTATAGACATGGCCTTTCTAGAACGCTTCAGTCTTATTCGGAACGTCTTACTAAGTTTAAATTGTTACCCCTGCATGTGCGCCGTAGGCAGCAGGATTTAATAAATCTACATAAGGTTCTACATTCGACACTTGATTCTTCCACTTTGCTTTCTCTCATTAATCTTAATACCAGACATAACACTCGAAAGCCGAATACATTTTCACTCCAGATGTTCAAAAATAACACCTCCTATTACAATCCTATCATTAGAATGTGTCGACTTTATAACGAAGTATCGCGTGATAATAATAAGATTGATATCTTCGATTCCCGTGCCGCGGTCTTCAGAAAAAATGTTGCTGCCCTATTTGTCTAACTGGCAGCAGCATCTCTGTTACTAACTAAAGTTGCTTAAGTTTTGCTGCGTGATTGCTGTCTGATACATTTTCTGAATGTATCGGAAAGTAGTCATGCTCATTTTTGTTTTTTAAAGTTTGTTCCTTAACACTCATAATCAATTATTTGCATTGAAATTCTGTATATTTTTATATTGAAGTTCTGTAGTCTGTTTGTTGAACTTGATACATTTCATTTTTTTTTGCCTTAATAATAGCGTTGTATATCATGCTGTGCGATTACGTTAGGGTATCAATCTGTACAACACCTATTATTTTATGACCACCTATACCATGTGATTGTTACTTGTTGTAATTGCCTTATGAAATAAATAAATAAATAAATAAATAAATATCAACCTATCAACGTGTATCAGAAATGCGTGGTCATATTTGAAGAGCTCATTCAGTGGATGCTATCGAACAACTTTCACTATGGGACCGACCCTGACATAAAACAGCTGATCCTTACATTTTGTCGAGCGACATCGATGATTTAGTAGGTAACAGCTGATATTTTTTTCGCAATTTCAGGGTTGGTCCCATAGTAGCGATGCCCTGAATGAGCTCTTAAAGTATGACCACGCATTTCTGATACAAGTTGTATACTACTATTTACTTTTTTAGAGTATTCAAACCATGCCATGCATGCCTCTGGCCAGTGATCAATCAACAATCAATCAACTCAGCCTATCGCAGTCCACTGCTGGACATATGCCTCTCCCAAGTTGCGCCACAACGCTCAGTTGGCCAGTGATAGTTAGATGAATACCATGGTGGTTTTAATAATTTATGATAGGAAAGAGTCCGGTACTGGTTCCGGCTTCCCTGGGCAGAGCATCCATGAGGAACACCCCACGTAAAAAGGTGCAAGCCGGTTTAAAAATAAGGTCTTCTTGCATGGAAGGCTAGTGCTGAACCGCGAGGCAACCAATGTTGCATGAATGACAACAATGTATAGATATTTTACTAAAACTTTTACCTGTATTTTTCGTAAGTGGATTTGGTCGCAGTCGTAAACTTCGTCCAAATCAGGGCACATTTATGAGTATATTGTACATTGTATCTTTCAAATAAACGTCGCTGCATTTTTCAATACAAGTCTCTGTACAAACGTGTCCCGTACATGTTAATGTATTGTGACTTTTGCGCCGGGTGTGGAGAAATCTACTGCGCTTGGAAAAATAATCAGATGCACGATTTTGCTCTAGATAATTGGATAGTAACTTAATATTATCGAGCTTGTATCGGTCGTTGTGGCCAATGTAAGCCAATGTCTGTACCTTAGCCTTTGCCTCATGGTTGTCGTAAAAGGCGACTAAGGGATTCACCAGAGGATGGGCAGCAGCGTTCTCTGAGTATTTACCAACCAACTGCGATCGCCAACCCGCCTGCAAAGCGTGGCGATTATGGCATATAATAATATTTGCTTGGGGGAGGCCTATCTCTAGCTGTGGACGTCTTTAGGCTGAAATGATGATGATCGTTATGGCAGGTAAGTATCTGGTATTTCATAAAAAAAATACTACGTAAACCCACAAGGTCACGCGTCCCAAGACTGTTGATCCAAACATCTTATTATACCATGATTGATCCCATGATCAGCTGGCTTGAATGAAATGATGCGTTAAGAAAATGTTTTTAAGCTATTGCATAGCTTCTATCGCGGGCCTTGAGCGTGGAGACCGAATCCAGAAATTCCGTAACGAAAATAACCTAACACCCCCCACTCCGACCGGCACAGCGGTGATACTTTTTAGTTTTGCCATCTATCGATGAATAGCAGAACTTTTAATGACTTTTTGAAATATCACGCTTGTCTCTTTAGTTCTGCAAATCGCCTCTAGGTGGCATTGGTTGTATCGGCGTTACTGCGCATGCGTAATCCCCCTCTTCGCCCCGCAATTTGGTGACTCATGCCTGCTTAGAGTTTCGGCGTTAGGGCACCTCCTCTTTGTATTTACATAATAAATGCTATGCAATAGCTTTACCACGGCAGTCTCCGAATGCCACAGGTTTTTTTTTTTTTTTTTTTTTTGTTTTGTTTTAATACCATTGATCATCGAAACCCATCACGTCTGTGAAGTTCCGCCAACAAATATGATTTAACCTTATATACCTAACATAACATACAACCTTCTTCAATGTAACTTTATCTCCCAGCATCAGCAGTATAAAAGAGTCCGTTATCTACAAATCATAATAAAAGAGCAAGGAACCCATAACTCGGGCATCGATTACGATGAGCATGTTCCGGGGTCCAAATCGTCCCCGAGGGACCTCCTATCGGCTGAACGTGCTGTGTTGCTGAAATTAAATTCGCCAATCGATAACCCTGATGTAGTATGTAGGTAGCTAGTCATAATTTTTCTTCGTGGAGGTATTTGGACTGGATTGGAAGTAGTTATATTGTGTCAGTGTATGGAGTATTTCAATATTGACTACAAACTTTAATCTCTATATTTTATCTCTCATAATATATTTATGGTACAACTCATAAAACTATGTTTTATTATTTGGTTTCCATGAAAGAAAAAAACTCCATAATTTTGTGAATTATATAATTATGCGCCCACAAGGTGGACCGACGAACTGGTGAAGGTCGCGGGAATCCGCTGGATGCGGAAAGTGCAGAATCGTGCGTTGTGGCATTTTTTGGGGAGGCCTATGACCAGCAGTGGACGTCTTTTGGCTGGAATGATGAATGATGATGAAGATATAAGATAAGATGGCTGTCGTCAAAGTAAAAATTACCTAACTCATTAGTGAGAGAAGGTTTTAAATAATAAACATGCTGAAATTTGAATCGCTTTTTTCCCAAAAAAGTGTAATTGTACTCATAATAATGAACAATTTTTACTATGGGACCAACCCTGAAATTGCGAAAAAACATCAGTTGGTCCCACATTTGAATAGAATAGAATAGTATTTATTTGCATCAAACATGGTACAATAAGGTGTTAGAAAACATTATATTGAACTAATACATGTTCCACCAGGTACTGGCATAGTTTTTTTTTAATAATGCATGTTAAATAAATAAATAAATATTTAACAATAGTATTATATTATCTGTGACAATACTTTTAAATTACAATGGAGTTAATTATAGTTTTTTTCTTTTAATTTTTTTTAGTTTTTTTTGTGTTCACTTAAATCGATAAAATGAAGGGACCACCTGTTTTTTTTTGGTCCCATAGTAAAAGTTGTTCATAATGATGAGTACAATTACCCCTTTTCGGGAAATAAGCGATTCATATTTCAACATGTATATTAAATGAAATTATTAAATGATTCTAAAAATAAAGAGTAGTATCTAGTTCGGCAAACGCAGCGTAGGGCACCCCCCGCCAGGTGGACCGACGACCTGAAGAACGTGGCTGGGGGGGACTGGATGCGGAAGGCAGAGGACCGAGTGTTGTGGCGCAACGTGGGAGAGGCCTATGTCCAGCAGTGGATTACGATAGGCTGAGTTGATGATCTAGTTTTTACGTTACGTTGATAAATTAACTTTAAAAAAACCCTCAGGTGGAGGCACTGAGGTAATATGTACTACGTACTAGAGGAGACACCTCGAACAAAATGTTTGTAGCACGTTTTAGAGCTCCTGCACTCTCACTCGCTTAGCCACGCTCGCGCCGCGCGTGCTCCGCGGCCAGCAAGTTGTGCTAAATTTTTTGTTCCTGATGTCTGCTCCAGTACGTAGTACATATTACCTCAATGGATGGAGGTTCTCAAAGTAAAAGCAATTTTTTTGTACGTAAGTAACCACAACTCACCGATAAAATCATTCCCTTTGAAAAACTAAATAACGTAATTTCCTCCCTCAAATGAGTGAGGCCGATAATTCTATTATTCTGACTCATTGTCGAGATTTTTCTTTGTCTCAAAAGAAAAATGGCGACCATTGTGACGTAATGGTGGCCTGGCGAGGCCAAAAAAGGCATTTAAGCTATTGTACTACAGAAATCTTTAGGCGACATCATTTCAAGTTATTTAGGGCGTATTCCTAGATTATATTTTGTTGTATCGTTGGAAAAGAATATTCCTTTGGTCTCATTTTTAAAGTCAAGTATTCTTTGAACTTAGCTCGAGAAATTTGTTTATTAAAAATATCTTTCTTGTATGTTGTAAATAGCTACACTTAAATTTTTTGTGAGGAATGAAGAGAAATAAGTAGGTGTAGTGTGTGACGCGCCTTCCCCCTATATATTCTGTAATGAGCATTATTATAACTACATTCGTGAGATATACGTCTTTGATTCAACACGTAAAGCCACACCTTTACAATTTTAATGTATATAAGATGGCGATACGAGCTAAAGGCCTACATAATGTTAAGCGGTTACCTTTTTCTATATCAACGGAAAAAGCTGTTGCATAAATGGATATCAAAGAAAGAAAAGAAAGTTTTTTTTTTTATTTCAGCTTCGGTACAGGCGAGAGAAAAAAAAAACTAAAAATAACATATTAACAATAAACTTAAAATTGACATGCTGCCTGTATAAGACTAAAAAAGGCCCCCATCTCAGCATATGCTACAACACCGAAATGTTGCAGCGCTGGTTTTCGGATATGCAAGTTGCGTTCATCAAACTGAGACCTGAAGATAGAAAGTCTCATGCGATTGTAATTTCACCGGCACCCGTACATTTCACATCAGAACCCAGTAATGCAAGCATCACTGTTTGACGGCAGAAATAGGTACGGTGGAACAACACAATACTAGAGAGAGATACTCATAGAGATAGTCAATACTCAGAGCAATAGAATACTAGAGAGAAGACAAGCCGCTGCGCAAAGGCTTACCGTTGTATGCATGTTTTAGTAGTAGTAGACCTCCTTTGTGAAAGAGCTCGTCCGGGGAAGTACTACCACCGTACCTATTTCTCCGCCAAATAGTGATGCTTGCATTGCTGTGTTTCGGTCTAAAGGTTACGGGTACCAGTGAAATTACAATCACATGAGACTTTCCACCTTCATGTCTCAGTTTGGCGAATCGACTTGCGGTGCCATTAAGGCAATAGCCTAGGTGGTATTGCTGTTTTTATGGGCAAAGGTAACCGCTTAACATCAGGTGGGGCTTTAGCTCGTTTCGCCATCCTATACTACAAAAAAAAGTACACTGCCGCTTATTCACCGTCACATGTACCCGAGTGACTATGCGCACTAGTTAGAGAGAAAACTGCCTTTTGTTTCCAAAATGGCGTAAGGATACAAGTGTGCGTGTTTTATAATAAAAGTAAGGAATAATGTGATAAGGGAGCGTTGTGAAGTGAAAGAAGATGTAGTGACAAAGATTGAGAAAGGTATGTTAAGATGGTTTGGACATATAGAGAGGATGGACGAGAGGAGATTGACGATACGAAGCGAGTGTGAATAGAAGAGTTGGAAGGGGACGGCCTCGGCGAACGTATCGCGATCAAATCGCGGACGTTCTCAAAAAATGCCAGGTTAAGAGTACTCTAAACCGACGAGCATGCATGACGAGGTTAATGGACGTAGATGAAGCGAAAGAGGTGTGTCAGGATCGTAGCAGGTGGAAATACATAGTCTCTGCCTACCCCAATGGGAAACAGGCGTGTTAATATGTATGTATGTATCTATGTTATTAATGCGTTTCTTGTGTTGTGTGTGTAAGTTAACCCTCTGCGACTGACGTGGTAGTCTGTCAGACACCGTCAAACAAATTCGGTGTTGCCAAATCGCAATATCATGTGATATGGTTCTGTCTTGCTCAGTACCTTCCTAAAATGGTTCTCCACAGCGCATAGTAAAGAGCAAGTGGCCTCGTGATCTACACGTCTCGTGCTACAAGCTGCTGGTGTCCGTCAGACGTAAGTACAGCAATAACATCTGATTCTGTTAGACGTCACCTCACAAAGACCATCTGTACCTCCATAGTGTCTCTCAGTCATAACCACAGTAAAAAATGAATACTGCCTTAGTATCTCTTGGACATATCCTAAGTTTATCAAAAACTTTTTTTCGTCTACCTTCAAATTGATTAGTTTTTCTTTTTAGATGTCGAATCCAGGAAACATGGATCCTAAAATGTTTGATCTATTTATTATTAATGCAGTCGAAAGACACGTCGCTGGCCCATGGCAATATTTTACAGGATATTGGATCTAGCTGGTGTAAATGCTTGTCTTGTTTCAAGGTTGTCCAGGTGCCAAATTGCAAAGAGAGAACTTCTTGCTATTTTTAGCAAGAGATTTAGTTTTTCCTAGTTTGAAACAGCCCGTTTATAACGAAAGACTGCCTAGAGAGCCTCAATTGATCATCAAAAGAGTTTTAGGTAAAGATTCTCCCCCCCACCCCTCTTTCCTATACCTCCTCCTCAACCAGGATCACCAGGAAGAAGATTATGCAGGAGACTGAAAAGGCGGATAAGATTCGCCTGCTGTGCTTGTAAGAAAGCTATTTTCCTGCAGTGTTCAGCCCAAATTTGCGAAGACTGTAAGTACTAACTTGAAAAATTAAGGTCAACTTTAAGACTGATTTGTGTCTAAACCTATCATACGATTTTGTTGTTTTTTTTTACTAAGTATTCTCATTATTATGTTTAAAATTAACATTAGTATAGTTTTTAAATTTTATTTTTGTGAAAGTTTTTTTGTAATAATAAGTAAGGTAAATTACCAAATGTGTAAGATTTTGATCTCAGTAAATGTGATTCTGTAACTAATAACATATTGTTTTTTTATAAAACCTATTTATATAATTTGATAGTATATGAACCATTTAAAGATATGAATAATGCTTATGTATAATTAAACTTCTAAACCTACGATATTTACGCCATTTTAAATGACGTCTGATAGACTCCACCTCAGTCGAAAGTTAACAATAAAGTCACCTCAGTTGCAGAGGGTTAAGCTTGCGACAATCGGATTCCGTGCAAACTAGGCGGCTTGCCCGATCTTCTTATATTCCATTATCTGTGGTAGTAAAATTTCTCCGGACGAGCTCACAAGGAGCTCTACTACTTCTTCCTTGAAGTTACTTCACAATTATTATTGTAAGATTTGACTGAACGGAATTTGTTACTGTCGTGCAAGTAAATTGAATCGCAATCAGTCACTTACATTCGATCGTGTGCGCAATTCGAGGCCTACGTTTTGACCATCGATCAAACTGTTATTAGGCCAAAATCAATCTAAGGTCCTACGCACGAAAACAAGTCGCAGTGCCCTTACGATTACCTAGTACGGGAAAAAGTGTTGCCAAAATCACACATTGACAATTGAAATAGTACATTAACATACACAAAAAACAATAATTTGATTAGGTCTATAAAATTCAAATCGGGCCTAGCAATTATGTAATGTTTTTTTTTTTAAATTAAATCTTATTACAATTTGTTACATCATCATCATCATCATTTCAGCCGAAAGACGTCCACTGCTGGACATAGGCCTCCCCCAAACATCGCCACAACGACCGGTCCTGTGCCTTCCACATCCAGAGGATTCCCGCGACCTTCACCAGGTCGTCGGTCCACCTTGTGGGGGGCCTACCCACGCTGCGCCTTCCAGTACGCGGTCGCCACTCCAGAACTTTACTGCCCCATCGGCCATCCGTTCTGCGAGCAATGTGCCCCGCCCACTGCCACTTAAGTTTGGCAATTCTTCGGGCTATGTCGGTTACTTTCGTTTTCCTGCAATTTGTTACAATTAAAATTGTTTTACTGAAATTTATCATAATGGTGATGTAATAAGATAAGATAATCATTTATTTGCCAAAAATAACTGTATTTTTACATTTCCTTAAGAGGTACATTACAGGTATAAGTAGTAGGTATTACATAAGGAAACAATTAACTTGTGGATTCCACACTAAGACAAGCCTGTCTCGTGGAATCCTACGATACTATTCACAGTTTAACAAAGTGCATCTACATACATCTCTATAAGAATCATTTTTTAGTTCTGCTATCATTTTTATACCTTTTAATTACACAATAAGGTATAATATAGTATTTCACGTAAGCATTCGGGACGTCATAGCGTCGCAGCGAGAAACTAAGCGTGATAAAGTTAATGTTGTGCCTCGTGCATCAGCACTTAATTGTGCCACGCGTGCGGTAGTCCTATGACATTTCCCCTTGTTTTTTTAATTCCGTGGTCCTACGACCTATTTGGCGGGCATTGCTTGTACTATTACATACATACATACATACATATTATCACGCCTGTTTCCCATTGGGGTAGGCAGAGACTATGGCTTTCCACCTGCTACGATCCTGACACACCTCTTTCGCTTCATCTACGTCCATTAACCTCGTCATGCATGCTCGTCGGTTTAGAGAACTCTTAACCTGGCATTTTTGAGAACATCCGCGATTTGATCGCGATACGTTCGTCGAGGTCGTCCCCTTCCAACTCTTCCATCAACACTCGCTTCGTATACTTGTTTCGTCAATCTGTTCTCGTCCATCCTCTCTATATGTCCAAACCATCTTAACATACCTTTCTCAATCTTTGTCACTACATCTTCTTTCACTCCACAAAGCTCCCTTATCACGTTATTCCTTACTTTATCTCTCAAAGTTACATCACACATACTTCTTAAAGTTCTCATTTCTACTGCATTTATTCTGCTTTCATGTTTTTTCTGCCATACCCAACTTTCACTACCATACATAAGTGTAGGCACTAACACTTGTACTATTATTGTAGACTATTACTATTGACTGCTCCGGTGGTCTAGCGGTAAGGTGTTCAACCGCAGATCGTGAGGTCCTGGGTTCGATTCCCGGGTCGGGTAAAGTGTCATTGGGATTTTACTGTCACGAAAATTTATCAGTAACAGCCTGGAGTCAGGAAGTTTTCAATAAAGGGTTTTATTGCATAGAACCATATTTGTACGATAAAGTTAACAAAAGGTTGAATATCCTATCCTCGACCAAGTTTTCTTGTAAAAAACAAGTGATGATTTTTTTTTTTTTTTTTTTTGTGGATCTGCAATCAGTTCTCTAGTACTATAAGCGGAAGTTTTGTGGGCTGCTTGTCTTTGTGAGCGTATCCTCCAGTGAGGGCAACTACTCTCATAAGTATCACCATTCATGGCGTTAAGATGTCCTTTCTTTTGAGCCGTCGACATTCATTACAACAAGATGTGGGTGAACACGACGCATCGCTCTCACTCGCCCCATGCAAAAATTCTTAAATACCCTCAACTAATTTATATTACTTCTCAATAGCAAATTGCTTACAAAAATACTTTTTTTTTTCTTAATGCTATAAAATTATAAGTCATATTATAAATTATAAGGTTTTAATTCCTCTAAAAGGTGTTTTTTATGTTTAGATTTTATGTTGTTTCGTGTTGTCATTTTTTTATTTTTGGTTGTAGTTTGTGTATTAGGTCTGGTATAATATAATTTAGATGTAACTTTCCATAAAAAATGGTGAAATCAGGTTTTATAAGTTGTGTGTGTGTACTGCGGAGTGTCATGTTAGGCTTTGTGTTATATTTTCGTAATTTTTCGTCAAAGAAATTTTGTGTTAGTAATGTGTGTTTTACTTTTTCGTGTATAGGAATAAGTTTACAATAGTGGAACAGATCACTGTAATTATTTTCAAAGACAAATAAACTAATTATTTATACATGCTATTTCTTAACACTAACACGGACACATACCCCCTTATCATCCCCACCACCCATACACATACTCCATACACACCCTCATCCCACACACACACCACACACGCACACACTCCAGCACACACACACTCCAGCACACACATAAAATTAATGTTCATTTTCTTTATTATTATTGTATTTTAACCAATGTCATTTACGTGTCGAAAGAGACTGGATCCTGCAACACAGGGTAAACTAGTGTGGGATCCAGTGTCACATTTATAACGTGTATTTATTTTCAAGAAAACATGGTGTTTTTTTGAAAATAAATAAATACTTAAAATACTTAAATACAAATCAAGATTTATCAAAATCGGTTCAGAGGTTTAGTCGAGAAATGGTCATAAACAGAGAGTTGCTTTGGCATTTGTTTTGTTATTGTGCGTATTAGCAAAATATGGCATACTATTGTCCTGAAAATATTCTATTCAAAGTGAACTTGCTTCTATTCTGTTCTATTATTAGATTATACGTTATTTTGGCACTAAGTACCTAATATATAAACGCCACACACCCGTTCCTATGTAATTTGCTATTTCCTGCAGACAATATGTTAACTTAGGTGCTAGTGTTCAAGCTTCACTAACATTCCAGATCTGGGAACAATGGAATATACTGAAACCTATTAGATTATATCCTTAGTATATATAGACATCAACACCGACCTAAATGCTCAAAATAACAGACTGTGTAAATGGCTCGTGGCTAAGTAACATCACGTAGATTGAAATCTGCGAGATTAAGCTAAGTTAACCGGGGTTTTTCCGTAGATGGGTGTTTACGATGGCCGTTTCATTTCATATCGAGACCCTTGCGTTCCTCGAAGAGCACGTTGAGTTGTCGGTCCTGGTTGTTATACAAATATCTGTGACAGTCGTTACAGGTTACAGGACTAGGAGCCGTAAAGTCTGACAACTGATCACAGATATAGTAAAAAATATAGCCGAAGTGCTGCGAGCAATCATAGTGAATCCAACAAAACCTTGTTCCTACGTGTATAAACCAGTGCTCACGCATGCATATATATATAGTCCTCCTTACCGATTTCGGTAACGGCGACCCCAACAAATTATTTCCTAGCATGAGCCCTTATATGGCTCGCTAGACCGAACTTGGTTTTAAATACCCTATCGCAAGAAAAGCAATATAGTTGTCCCGCAGAATTATATGTATATGTATAGGAGGGCTTAGGTCTCTCTTTGCGTATTTGGCGTTTTTGGTCAAGTTTTTCAAGTCGTTGTTTTTCGAATTTCTGTATCTTTTTATAGATAGTAGAACGCCAAGATGACCTTTGTGAAGCGAGCTCCTCCCAACATTTAGGATCAATAGAGCAAGCGTTCAGATGCCTTTTGAACACATCCTTGTAACGCAAATGCTGACCGCCGTGCTTCCGTTTACCCTCTGCCATCTCCGAATAGAAGACAACTTTGGGATAGCGGTGATCTTCCATGAGAAGGATGTGCCCACACCACCTTAGTTGACACATGCATACACATGGACATCAAACCGTGCTCACCGCTCTCAGTACACAATGTCGTGGCATCGTCCAGTACCTAAGCATTGCCAAAAACAAATGTCTTTCATATCTTCGTCTATATTTTTACTATGATTGTGCAACTGGTATAATCTTAGAATATTGGTATTACCCAGATCTCGACTTCATCACGCAGATCCAGCAGTTTTAAAACTACGAATCGCGGTCTGTCTTTTGAGCTGAAATTTTGGTTATCCCGCCAGATTAGTAAGGCAGGTTGCATTGTGGCAGCTACAGCTGTAGGTTCTTGCCTCGCTGCGTGGCTATTTAAATCTATACTTAAAGGCACGAACAAACTAAAAGCGTTTTAGAAGCAGCGTTGAGTCATGAGTAGCGCGGCACACGTCACATTAAAAGGCAGGCAGTTTTAATACGTTTTGACGGCGGGCTTCAGTGTGATGTGTTGTGTCGGTTGTAAAACAGTACACCTGTCCCTTAACCAGTTTGACGTCTCACTGACACGCTACCCTGCCCTGCTGCGGTTTACGAGCAAGTACAGTAAGCGCATAATTTATTTATTTATTTATTTGCCTTCATGTACAAGGTATATGCATGCATTACATTTTCATGGCACAATTAAATACTATTAGTACATGAACCCTGCAAGGGCACTGCAAATTTAAGTAGGTAGGTATACTAATGAGTCTAAAAATAGGTTTGTTATTAATTCATTATACATAATTATAACAATTATTATTATTATTATAATTATTAATTACTTAGCCGAAATGAAGTTGTCACAAAACCGTCGCAGTAATCATTTTATGAGTATCAGTTGGAGTCAGGAGACGGGGACACATGCGCAGTAACGAACTTCACTCCAGCTAAGTTATTTTGCGCGTACTTTGTATGATGGCCATAGTGATACAACTCAACTACTCCGCTCCTGCCCTGCGCATCTCTCGCACCACGGGCAGAAACGGCGCAGTTCGCCAGCGGGTCCGCGCTAATATTTGGTGTGTCATATTTCATATCGTTCCTTGAATTACAACTTGCGCTTTCAACCCGCGCTGCTACTGGTTTGTACAGGCCTTTATTACTGGCGCATCACGCAACTCAATTTTCAGTGTTATCCCCCCTATCAGATAAAATAGGACGAGTATTACACCAGTTATTACAGCTACTCCGAGTCCACAATCATACTTCCCTTTGAGTTGAACCGTCAAACGTAACACAAAGTTAATGAAATCAGGTAAGGGCGTTGCACCTAATCCAACTTTTGTTTTTGTTTTTTCATTGCCGTTCATCGGCATGTACAGCTCTGAGCACAAACACTAGGTGCATTGAAAAAGGATTAAATCGATCCAATTTTGCCCGATACTCTGTTTGGCGTGAATTTTTAACGTTACATGCTGGAATTTGGACGCATTAAAGGCTGCTGTTTATCAAAGATTTTTCTTTTATTGTTAACTAGTAGCACAGAATATCTAATAGTACTAACGTACAGAACAGCTACTCACCACCCCCGCAAATTTAAGATACCACGCACGCGCCCAGCACGCACCCGCAAATTGACGGCAATTCGACTGCAAGATTGCAATGGATGTCAATTGCCAGTCGCTATACAAGCACGCCTTCTCTGAGAACTACTGAGAAGCGCTTGGAACCCAGTCGACACTACGAGTGGCGAGCATCCCTTTTTTTTTTCCCTTGGAGAAATCCTCTTGGACGCACTCCGCCCGGGGTAGGCGGAGCCAGTGTCGCACTCTTAACGACTAAAACCACCACGGTGTTCCTTTAACTACCTTAGCCGGGGGCGTGGTAACCCGTGAGTATTCACACAACCACCCCCGACAGGTCCCGGCTCGCCACAAGAGCCCCCCGTGGGGCCTAACGACGGTCACACCCACCTCTGTGGCGTACACGGAACACTGCACGCCACCTCACCTCACAGACATTTACCAGCTACGCCAGCTGTACCAAATACGCCAGCTACGGTAGCTGCAGGTCGGGCAGCAGACTACCCCGAGTCTGCTGCTCGCAGGCCCATCCTCCTGTAATTTTTATAGAGGTGTTCTTCCTCACGGTCCGGGCGTAAAGCCAAGACCCTCGGTCCCAAGAGGCGCGAAAACACTACTCAGCAGCCACTCCTGGGATTACGAGACCGACGGGGGCAGGGAAGGACAGTCCCCCCCGCTGCCTGCCCAGCGGCAGGGTGAGTGCACACCGGGCCCGCCCCTGCTCCTCCACTGTGCCCTCTGCTTTCTCAGAGGGACACGTGGAGCAACTTCCCATTGGCCCACATCGGGCCCCTCCCATGCCAGAATATTCGCCTCAGGAAATAAGGTCCCCCGGTCCAAAGGAGACTTATTGCCCGTGCCCAGGGTGCACAGGCCCAACAACTGCCGATCCCTCCAAAAAGACAAGCAGCCGTCAGACACGTGGAGGTTTTCTAGCCAGCACCCCGTGGCGAGCATTCCTTACCTACACGTGTGTGTGCATTCGTATACAGACGTAATCTTGTGTATGTAGGCAAAATGGTTTTTAATTTGTTGTTTGTGTATTGATTATTATTAATACCATTTGATACCATTTGATTATTATTTTATTATTATTATTAAGAGGTCAATCGTCGAATCCGACTCGGTTGGGCAGCGTTCGGGAAGCTACGCAATATCTTCTCGTCCAAAATACCGCAGTGTCTCAAGACGAAAGTCTTTGACCAGTGTGTGTTGCCAGTAATTACTTACGGTACTGAAACGTGGTCGCTCACAATGGGCCTGATAAGAAGGCTCAAAGTCACTCAAAGGGCAATGGAGAGGGCTATGCTCGGAGTGTCCCTGCGTGATCGAATCAGAAATGAGGAGATTCGCAGGAGAACGAAAGTAACCGACATAGCCCGAAGAATTGCCAAACTTAAGTGGCAGTGGGCGGGGCACATTGCTCGCAGAACGGATGGCCGATGGGGCAGTAAAGTTCTGGAGTGGCGACCGCGTACTGGAAGGCGCAGCGTGGGTAGGCCCCCCACAAGGTGGACCGACGACCTGGTGAAGGTCGCGGGAATCCGCTGGATGCGGAAGGCACAGGACCGGTCGTTATGGCGATGTTTGGGGGAGGCCTATGTCCAGCAGTGGACGTCTTTCGGCTGAAATGATGATGATGAATACCAGTGAAAATGCATTGCTTTCTGATACGGTATAGATGTATCCTTGAAGTTATACCTAATAACTGTTTACTAGCGTTACTGAATAACGTGACACACTTTCAATTTGTGGCCCTAAGTTATCAAATAGTCACTTTTCAAGATGGTTTTTAATTTGTTGTTTGTGTATTGATTATTAATGTCAGTGAAAATTCATTATTGCCTTCTGATACGGTATAGATATATCCTTGAAGTTATAACTAATAACTGGTTACTAGCGTTACTGAATAACTTGTCACACTTTCGATTTGTGGCTTGATGGTATCAAATATGGGAACACCCCAATACTACGAATTATTTTATTCCAAAACATGATGAATAGAATACGATATGCACAGGTTGCATAGAAAAACAAAGCTGAATGAAGCCACAGCCGTTATTTTCCACATACTACTCCATTCTTTGTCCATGCAAACGCGTCACTGATTCCATATTGATTCCGCGCACGCTTTCAAACGAAGTGCACCGAACCAGTGGCTACACAGAAACTATGGAAAAATAAAAGCAGACATTTTTATTTCCTGAAAATTCTTTTGTTTGAAGAACTCGTTTTTTTGGGGCGCAATGTGAACAAGTCCGGATTGAAACGGAATTCGACATCTGAAATTGATGATGGATTTTTTTTGAGTAGTTTATTAGTGTGTGATGTTATCTTAGAATATTTAAATTTTATGTTTAGCATTTTTTCATTTACTACCCTCGCTGCGCCTTCCAGTACGCTTCCTTCAAGGTGGACCGACGACCTGGTGAAGGTCGCGGGAATCCGTTGGATGCGGAAGGCGCAGGACCGGTCGTTGTGGAGATGCTTGGGGGAGGCCTATGTCCAGCAGTGGACGTCTTTCGGCTGAAATGATGATGATGATGATACTATAATTCAGCTTCCGACAATGACGACGGACGTACTGCTATTACCCATCACAGTAGCCATGTATTTGCCCAGATGGTGCTGAGCAAAATATCCCAGAGATTAATTTATTTATTTATCTCACCAGCGAGAAATTTTAATAAACTTACGAATGTAAGAATGTATGAAAGGAATGTTCCAGTTTCCAGTACCTACTACTTAACATAACAACATAACATTACGCCTGTATTTCCCCGTAGGGATATGCAGAGGTGTAATAGTACACCCACATTTCGCCAGTTATGTTATAGTCCCATGTAATAGGCGGCGAATCTATTGCCATTGACCTACCTACTACTTATTCTATTTATATTTAAAGTGTGTGTGTGTGTGTGTTATAATGGTTTATCCCCCCCCCCCCGATATACCGAAAGTCCGCCACTTTCGAGAAAACTATTCCCGATAAAGCAACGGCTGCCAGGGGGACATAGCGGCGGGCCCCCCCCAGTAAGCCGAGGCCCGAGCCCTCCCTTGGGGGACGCCCTTATGCGGTTTTGCAACCGCAATTTTAGTTTATAAGTTAGGTTTAGAGAATTTTTTCGGCGGATGGAGTCCCTCACGGGATTCTCCGCCACCCGCCCGGTTAAGCAGTTAGGGTATCCATTTTGGGAACCAATTCTGCAAGAGTCAATTCAAAAAAAAAAAAACCTGTATCATTATTTCGTTTTAAATATACACAGAAGTTTAATATCACAAAAATCCTTCACTCTATCACCAAAATAAGCGTAAAGCAACTCAACTCGCTTCTCAATTCAGTATCAAACACTTCTCAGACTTTTGATATCACCCGACATACTGTACTATACTTCCAATACACAGGTTTTTCATGGCTGCATGGGAGCAAGATAGCGTTGCCAAACTATCGATAGTTTCTCTATCGATAGTTGACCTTGAGAATCAGTTACACTATCCATTGGCCTATCGATAGTATAGATAGCGTGGTACATACGTGCCAATATTATCGACATATAGCAATAGTCCTGCGCCTTCCGCATCCAGCGGATTCCCGCAACCTTCACCAGGTCTTCGGTCCACTTTGTGGGGGACCGGACGTTGTGTCTTTTGGCTGAAATGATGATGATGAAAGCAATAATATCGATAGTATTGGATGCTTATAGCTCTGTACCTGTATTTGTTCTGTGTTCTTGAATTTTTTGGTAATTTTGTGCGTCACTTTTGAAGCAAATAAATATTTTTTCTTTCTTTATAGTACTATCAACAGTATTGCATAAAAAAATATCGATACAATCGATAGTATTGCATAAAAACTATCGATACTATCGATAATAACAAGTAGATAATAGTATCGATAGTTTTTATGCTATACAATCGATAGTACAGTTACTATTGGTGTCCAATAATATCGATAATTTTATTATAATAATATGTCAATAGTATTAGCGCGTAGTACGCTATCGATACTATTGTTTTTTCATGGATTATCGATAGGCTATCGATAAACTATCGATAGTCGACTATCGATCGGCAACACTAGAGCAAGTTATTAAAAGTTGTATTCCCTACGCGTCGCTCCGAGCCGGGGTAGTGACAAGTTTCCCGTGAAAAACCGGGTAAGCCCGGTAAATCTAGTTTACCGCGTAAACTTGCTTTATAAAGCGGGTACAGCGATAACTGTTTATAAAAGTTAGTCTCGATCGGGCAATTTTGTTTTTTTTCTGGGATATGGAGTTTATGCGGCGTCACGTATGGTAAATTAAGAGATTGCGAGATTGAGAGAGCGAAAAAATATCAGCTGGTCCCTACATTTTATCAATTTAAGTAAACACAAGTTCAGTAGTAGTAGAGCTCCTTTGTGAAAGAGCTTGTCCGGGGAAGTACTACCACCGTGCCTACTTCTCCGCCAAATAGTGATGCTTGCATCGCTGTGTTTCGGTCTGAAGGGTACGGGTGCCGGTGGAATTACAATCACATGAGACTTTCCATCTTCATGTCTCAGTTTGGCGAACCGACTTGCGGTACCATTTAGGCAACAGCCTAGGTGGTATTGCAGTTGTTATGGGCAAAGGTAACCGCTTAACATCAGGTGGGCCTTTAGCTCGTTTCGCCATCCTATACTATATAAAATAAAATAAAACTCAAATGTAGGGACCAGCTGTTGTTTTTTAGCTGTTACGTGGTTGGTCCCATAGTTAAAGTTGTTCATAATGACGACCGATGACACAACGACACACGACGACCACTAACGATACACGTGGTTTGTAAGACGACCACTTTTCAGGAAAAAAGCATGTATAGTATACGCTTTGACAGACTTCAAAATAACCAACAAAAAAAAAAACAACCCTGTTTCCTCATCATCATCATTTCAGCCGAAATACTTCCACTGCTGGACATAGGCCTCCCCCAGTTAAAGTGGGGATAAGCCATAATCGCCACGCTTGGCAGGTGGGTTAGCGATCGCAGTTGGTTGGTTATTCAATTACCCTGTATATTTTCTATCACCGAAACATCTTGGTGCTTCTTTCAGTGTAAGCAACGACCATACAGCCAAATAGACGCCTAATCTTGAATATAATGCTTACAATAAATTCTGCCACTAGCTGAGGCTGCAATCCGATTGGCCCTACCAAGGCGGCTATTGACTAATCACTAACGCGGCAGTTTTGATGGCTCATGTAAGTGGTTAAAACTGATTTGAAGATTTCAAGTGGCGAATAGTGGCGACCTACATTAGTGAAATTTCATAGATGTGTTGCAGACATCGGTCGCCTGTTATGAGGCGTCTATGGGGTATATGGTCGATGAGTGTAAGATACGAAAGTACCGACCGACCGTCCTAGTTCATAGGTCATTGACCTTAGAGAAAACGTCCTAGTAGGACGTCTTAAATATTTTTCAGTTTTCTCACTATAACTCAAAAAGTACCTATTGTAAAATGTAACAAAAAAAAAAACTTCACATTTATCCCAGCCTGTGAGTCTTAAAAAGTCAAAAAGAAAAACCAACATAGGGAGACTCCAGGCGACGTTCGTATATGCTGGTAATGGTTCACTAGCGATTCAATTTCGACGACGTCTGTGGTCTAGTGGTTCGAGTGTCGGACTGCTGATCACGAGGTCGTGGGTTCGATTCCCACAGAACACAAATATTTGTGTGATGAACATAAGTATTTGTGTTGGTCTGGGTATTTCTTATCTATTATAAGTATGTATTTACAAAAAAAAAGTATATAAGTATAATATCCATTGTCTAATACCCATATTGCAAGCTCTGCTTAGTTTGGGACTAGATGGTGCTGTGTGTAAAAATGTCCCGAAAATATTTAAATATTTATATTTTAATTTCAGACTCAATACGATTTCAGAACTAGTTTCATATTTCTATTACACGCTTAATTCTAGATCTCAATAGTTTTACGTACGTTAAGTGTTTAAAATGGTTAAAATTGTTATGATTATAATTAAAATAAAATATATTCGATGTATGTACTTTATGATAAACCAGATTTTTCCCGCGGCTTCGCCCGCGTGTAATTAAGTTTATCACAGAAAGATTTATATCGCGTCCCTCAGGAATTGTTTGTTTTCCCAAAAGTATATTTCTATTTCCTATATATTAACCCGGGTTGTTTTTTATCTGTGTGCCAAATTCCATCCAAATCCAATTTTCTTTTTCAGTGTGATTGAGTTACAAACATCCGAACATCTTCAAATCAAAATGGACTAATTCGACCTTTTTAAAAAACATCCACCCTTCACATATTTGTCTACGAATGTTTTCCTCTAAAAAACGTTTTCAGTTTTCCACAACACCCTTGCGTCGCTGCACTTGAGATCGCTCATGCACCCAGCATGTGTACGAAACACGAGGCAATATCCGGTGATAGCTATTCTAGCAAACAATTAAAAGTAGTTATAGTTAGTTAGCTGCTGTCATCTGCAGCCGTCTTTGAGCTTCTTAGCTTTTATATGGCGTAGGTTTTACTTTGACAAAAATGGGACGTGATGGGTTTAAGTATTTTTTTGTGTATGTATAGATAGATAGATGGATAGAATATTCTTTATTGTACACCAATAACATTATTAAACTTAGGACGAACATGTAAAATAAGGGTACATTGGCGGTCTTATCGCTAACAGCGATATCTTCCAGACAACCTTTGGATGGACAAGGAAGACGTGAAAAATAGATGGGGGCAGTATGTGGTGCACTTTCATAAAATTTACTAATATTTAATATAATGAATAAATAAATATTTACCTACCATAGAAAATATTACATGTATAAATATATAAAATATATCCATAAATATATACCAAATATATACAATATATACAGATGTAACAACAAATAATATTCTTTAATAAATAACAAAATAAAATACGTGTGTAATATACCAGTGTTACAACATCTCACTAAAATAACAGTTTATACAGAGAGGTAATGTTCCTTTAAAAGTTGTGTATAGCTATTTAGATTGTGTTCAATTATTGGTGTTTGATTGAATGACTTTGTGTTTCCACATGCGCAAACGCATGAAACAATTATATGTAGGTTATATATCTTCAGGGCTCTGTTGCGGCTCGCTCAGTATTGTAGTGCTTCAGGTATGTTTGTGGATGCTCATGTGGATTATTTCAATGCCATCGTACGCAAGAAAATTGCTTCTGTTGTGCAGAGGATGCGGGGGAGTAGCCACGGAATCTTGAAAATGATAGCGGGAAGGATGGACACAGCCGTCCTCAGTCGTTTCATCGATTTGCACGTGAGAGGCGCGAATGAATGACTCGACATTATTAATGTTTGTTATATTTTTTTACTAACATAGTTGTTTAAGTTTTCATTGTTACTAACACAATTATTATGGAACGTAGTTTTCTGAAAATAATAGTATATTACTGTCGAGGCCTGAAATGAAGCAATTTATGGCGGAGTATTAGTGGAAGTACGAGGCGAAGCGAAGTGATTTTAAAATAAACGAGGCCGTTAATTGCTATCTCGGCCGAGACTTGTATAGTACTTTTCTCTCATTTGCGAGGAAACAATACACAAATTAATTCAACAGTATCTAATTTTCATTCGCACCAATTCGTCCACGCGCGGTTCTTGTTCTATTTTCAAAGTTTGGAAAAAAAAAAAGCACTTTCAGCCTTTATAATGCCTAAAACACCTAATTTATGTAAGTATGTGTGTACTTAAAAACCTCGGTAGCATAATTTAAAAAATAAAAACTGTCCAGCAATTTATATTATTGTCGTGTTCGATATTACCGGCCTGTTATTTCGTTCCGTACGGAAAGAGCCGATTGTTGTATTCCTTTTTTTATTAATAATGAACCAATTTCCGAGCAAGTGGGAGAAAAATATTTTATTCATTTATATATATTTTTTCGGTATGGGAATCGTAGAAATAGAACCCACAGCCCATAGCGTAGCAGCCAATTGCCAACCCAAAGCACCAAACGTGCCGTTGGAGGAATTGTATTTGCTTACAAACACAATAACAAAAACAACCGTTAACTAAAGACCTTGGTGGTTTTTTTAACATAGGGGAAAAAACTAGTCACGTGGCGGTTAGCAATCTCCGCCGCTCATGAACTTTCGCAACACTAAGTAAGCGTTAAGTACTGTACCTAAGTAAGTAGTAAGTGGTAAGTACTGTAACTAAGTAAGTAACTATTTGGGTAGACCTAAGTTTCTTTATAACATAGGGGAAAAAACTAGTCATCTGACGGTAAGTAATCTCCACCGCCCATGGACATCCGCAACTCCAAGTGTTAAATACTGTACCTAAGTAAGTAGTAATACTGTAACCAAGTAATTAATTACTTAACTAAACTAACTTAACTTGGGGCTTCTGATGCCAATGCATTCTACAAAATTTTATGATAAATCTTTTACTGTTCAGGCTGTGCGTCTGTGGAATGAGTTACCTGTGTCTATACGGCGAGCTCAGTCACTGTTTTCATTTAAAAAATTAGTTAAAGAATACTACCTTTCCAAATAAATTGTAATTTATTAAGACATTGCCTATGTATCCAATCTCTATTCTAAATTGTAAGATTATTTATATATATATTATATATATTTATGATACCTATATGTGTAATATATTTTGTGCTATTTATTTATTTTAGTTTAGTTGTACGCCACGGACTGCCCCCATTATCTAGATCTTACGTCTTCTTTGTCCATCCAAAGGTTGTCTGGAAGATATCGCTTTTAGCGATAAGACCGCCCATGTACCCATAATTTGTACGTTGTTCCTGTTTACTACTATTTTCATGGTGTACAATAAAGTATATTCTATCTATCTATCTATCTATTAATAAGGTTAAAAGAAGAAAAGTTAACAATAACTAAATAGAACTGCCTGTATCATTAATTTATACATACGAATATTTTGACATGTATCCAACAAACAAACAAACAAACAAACAACAAACAGCCGCCAAACAGTGATGCTTGCATTACTTTGTTTCGGTGTGATGGGTACGGGTGCCGTTGAAATTACAATCACATGAGACTTTTCATCTTTATGTCCTAGGACAGTCTTTGTCGAACCGACTTGCAGTACTATTTAGGCAATAGCCTAGGTGGTATTGTAGTTGTGGCGCGAGCGGCTAGAAGAGCCGCAGTATGCGCACAAGCGTGTGGTCGCAGCTGTCCTGCCGTGCTTTGAAGCCTGGCTGGAGAGGAGTGAGCGTGTCACCTACCGGCTTACTCAGGTATTCACCGGGCACGGTTGCTTCGGTGAGTACCTGAATAGGATCGGACGTGAAGCCACGGCAAATTGCCATCATTGTGGGAACGACCAGGACACCGCACAGCACACGCTAGAGGAGTGCCCTGCGTGGAGCTCCGAACGGCGGGACCTGGTTGGGCAGATCGGGCAAAATCGTTATCTGCCAGCAGTAGTGTCGGCTATGCTGGCAGAGCCGACACGTTTTATTTACGTTTCGGCAAGGGCTGTGCAAACACGTACGTGGACTTTCCATTGGACAATTTACTGTTTAGCACCCCTGAACTTACCCACGTACGATACCCTCGTATCGCCGATGTATGGGTCACTTTGCTTTTTTTATTTCAGGAAAAAAATCGTCCGGAATTTACATTCCGTCCCAAAAGTTTGGATTGTATGTAAAAGTTGTGATGTGAAAATTTGTGTTGATTTTCTGTTTTTGTGTGCTTTTGTTTGAATACAAAGAGTATTGGTTTTAGATACCGATATTTTTCCGTTTTTGTTTTTTGTTTGGGGGTAGACCAATTTTGACAATAGCTAACGGATGCGGACGGGCGTTGACATACGATTGAAAGGACGCAGTTTGTTATTTCCATAGAGTTATTATACTGACGTAAATGTCTTTGGTTATTTCTGTCAAATTCTGTGGCTGGCTATGAAGCGTCCTGGCATCGTCGGAATTATTTGCATATATTTTTATGATAACTATAATTTATATCTAATGTGTTCGTGTATTACTTGTTCTTTATATTTTAAACTTGTATAACCCAGCCGGTACCTTTGATGGCTATGAATAATTGGTAGTTAGTCATATAGCAGGATTCGAACCGCCGTCTCCTGGCAGCCAGAAGTCGCAGGTTCGAATCCTGCTCGTGAGCGATTTTTTCTTTCCACAATTTAAATAGTTGGATTTCGCATCCCATGCGTAAATGCGTTAAAAATAATAAAATAATTGGTAGATCTACTACTTATATGTACGGTCGACCGCACGTCGGTGGTAACACTTTGACATTAGCAGCATCTTTATTTCGTAAGCAGTAAGGGTGGTTTTCGAATTGACGTGTTACCACTGTCATGCAGGCGACTGTACCAGACCTCTCTTTACGTGCCTATATTTTCCATCGTAAGGTTGTCTGGAAGAAATCGTCTGGAGCGATAAGACCTAAGTAAATAATGTATGTTGCTTGTTTTGTGTACATTAAAAAGTATTAATGTATTGAATTGTAGGCAATGATATTTAAAAGTACAGATATGTTACTTGCACTCGTAACTGAAGACCCGAAAACGTCCTAATTAGGATGTTTTTCTATTAATCTGCGTCAAGTAAGGCGCTGAACGTGACAGGTGACAAAAAAAACTAAAATGCCGTCGTGTGTGTACATAAAGTGTTCCAATTATGACGCGAAAGTAACTGGAACTAACCAACTTACTCACATTATACTAGTTTATGTGTATTGTGCTGCCGCTTCGTATAGAATTTTTTTTTCGCTTGTTTTATTAAGGTACATCTATACTTTTAAATATCATTGATTGCAGGTACTAGATTAAAATACAAGAACTGAATTTAAAATGAATTCATCTAAAGTTCCTACCAGTCAATTCCAATTTAGAATTAATTTTCGAACACAACACATTCTGTACATAACGAGGGTGTGAACTGTCAACTGTCAAGTGAACCAATAAAGTGCCATCCACGTGCGTCCCGAGTGCGTTCGGGATAGGCATCGGCTGACGAGGGCGCGGGACGAACGTGCCCGATCGTGATTCGAATTTTGAATTCACTTGAAGACTGATTTCATTCGGGCACACATCCAATTTGTGATGCACTTACCTTCTCGCTTTATGTCTGTCTGTGTGTAATAACGTAATGTGTTTTGCGTGTATGTTTTACCACCATTGGACTCGCGTTTTATTTTATTTGTTGTAGATTCAATGATATTTAAATGTATAGATATGCCATACCCTAACAAAACAAACGAAAAAATGTTCCGTACGCAGCGGCAGCGCAATATACTTAAACTATTACAAAGTAAGTAAGTTGGTTACTACAAGTTACTTTCGCGTCATAATTGGAACATTTTCTGTACACACACGAGTGTAGTTTAGTTTTTTTTTGTCACCGGTCACGCGTGGCACCTTAGTTGACGCGGAATAATTTACGACGTTTTCGAGTCTTCATATTGCGAGCGCAAGTAAAATATCTGCACTTTTAAATATCATTGAGTAGGTTCCTCTCATTGATCGATTTTAGAATAACCATAACCTAAAGCGTTACCTTTTTATCTAATTAATCCACAGTAATAAAGAGCAAATATTTTTAAGTCATTGCTCAGATAAAGTACTTGTACTCTGGAATTTTCGAGGAGCTCGTGGCGAAGTAAAAACTGCGTGGATTGCACGATCTGCGAGGTTAAGCTGCGCTTGCCGTGGTCCCTCCGTGCCTTGAAGAGCACGTTAAGCTGTCGGTCCCAGTTGTCATACGAATAACTGTGACAGTCATAATTTCTGGGGGTTTTGCGATCACTACACATACCAACCAACCAATTAAATAATATACGCAATGTAATACGGGTAAACTTGTTTTATTATAACTGTAAGGTCGGCGACGCATCGGCGACTACCTTGGTGTTGCGGATGTCCATGGGCGGCGGAGATTGCTTACCATCAGGTGACCCGCTTGCTCGTTTGCACCCAACTGTGACAGTCGTTACGGGTAGTCAGAAGCCTGAACGTCTGTTAACTGTTCTATCTTCCGAATGTCAGTATTATCCAGTAAATCGATTGTGGGGGTCTGATGGCAGTCGCTTCGTGTCAAATGCTGATGTTTAGTCGCATCTAGTAAGACTGGAAGTTGCTTTTCCCAATTAAATTGAATTGGGAAAAGGCAACGACCATACAGCCCATAGACGCCTCATAACAGGCGACCGATGTCTGAAACACATCTATGAAATTTCACTAATATAGTTCGCCACTATTCGACACTTGAAATCTTCAAATCAGTTTCGACCACTTACATGAGCCGTCAAAACTGCCGCGTTAGTGATTAGCCAATAGCCGCCTTGGTAGGACCAATCGGATTGCAGTATTTGCAGTAGCCTTAGCTAGTGGCAGAATTTATTGTACGCATTATATTCAACATTAGGCGTTTATTGGGCTGTATGTTCGTTGTACAAGGCAACGGTGATTTAAAAAGCTGTTCTACTTATACCACAGATAGAGAACTACCTACTTATAAATTAGAAATTCACAATTATTATTATTATTCACAACGTATGTGGTCTAGTGGTTCGAGTGTCGGACTGCTGATCACGGTCGTGGGTTCGATTCCCACACGACACAAATATTTGTGTGATGAGCATAAGTGTTTGTGTTGGTCTGGGTGTTTCTTATGTATTATAAGTATGTATTCACAAAAAAAAAAGTATATATGTATTATACCCATATTACAAGCTCTGCTTAGTTTGGGACTAGATGGTGCCGTGTAAAATGTACCAAATATTTATTTATTATTTTAAATTCACACAGTTAAGTAGGAAACACTTGGAATTGCCAGTTACTACTCACCACTCGGTTGATCAACGCGTAAAACACAAACGGGTACAATTAAGTTTAAAACCATCCTCATTAACATAATCAGATAATGCTCCGTTCTGATAGGTATGTACTACGTAAAGTATGGATATTGGTGTGCTGTATGCATGTTTTTATTCAGAAGTTTTATTACTAAAACCATATAACAAATTGCTAAAACTAACTTCGCCTAGTCTTGTCGTCGCCTTTACCGCAAAGTTTGAAGACAAAGGTCTTCAACCAGTGCGTCTTGCCTGTTATGACTTACGGTGCTGAGACGTGGACACTGACAGTTGGGCTAGTCCACAAATTCACAGTCGCTCTATGGAGCGAGTTATACTTGGAGTTTCTTTAAAGGATAAAATCCGTAACGAGATTATCCGGAGAAGAACCGGAATAACCGACATAGCTTGTAAGATCAGTAAGCTGAAGTGGCAGTGGGCTGGTCATGTCTGTCGAAGGACCGATGGTTGCTGGAGCAGACGAGTCGAGAGAGTCCTTGAGTGGAGACCGCGAATCGGAAAACGCAGCGTAGAGCGCCCGCCAGGTGGACCGATGATCTGAAGAAGGTGGCAGGGGGGACTGGATGTGGAAGGCAGAAGACCGAGTGTTGTAGGGCAGTTAGGGAAAGGCCTATGTCCAGCAGTGGACTGCGATAGGCTAAGTTGATTGATTAGATAAATATTTTTTTGGGACATTATGCACAGCACCATCTAGTCCCAAACTATGCAGAGTTTGTACTGTGGGGTAGATGGATATAATACTTATACAACGTTTTATTGAAATAATTGAAAACCTCTTAAGGCGTTATTGTACCCGTCAGTATGAACAACTTTTTCTAATAGACCAACCGTATAATCGCGGAAAAAACAGCTGTTCCCTACATTTTGTCAATTTATTTGAACACAAATGTAAGAAAGAAAGAAGGAAGAAAAACTTTTATTTGGCACAATACAGTGTACAGTGTGTAGCACAACATTAATAAAATATAAGTGAAACATGAAGTTGCTGCCGGGCATGCCCATTTTTTTTTATTTTTTTATTATAGGTTAGCCAAACGAGCTAAAGGCCCACCTGATGTTAAGCGGTTACCTTTGCCCATAACAACTGCAATACCACCTAGGCTGTTACCTAAATGGTACCGCAAGTCGGTTCGGGCTGACGTCACAACAACATATTACCATATTCCACCCAAAGTTTCCGAGTGAAACTTCTGCCAAAGCTCCCAATACCAGCCAGGTCCCAGCATAATCAGATTATCAGTTCGCAGATGACGCCCAACGATTCCGATTTGCATGCGTAATGCAACTAAGTGCGCTTTCAGTCTCCGACATTTTGTACTTATTATCAGGGATTCGATTCCGTTAGGTGTGGATGGGGAGTTTCATTTGCCTTTCCATGCATATTTTAAAAGTGGAGATGGACTTTTTTGGGATACCTATAGCTTATATACCTTCTACTCGTACTACTATTACTCGTTTTTTTAATGGTTCATTGGTCCGATTTCCGCGGTTATCAAATTAAAAATGTTTTTGTGTTTTCTTCTAAACGGACTCGCTCCCATAGCACAGACTTTGTGATCATAGTATGGAACTGAACACCGGCCTAATGTTGGTGTACGTAATTATAGTTGAGGCCAGTATAGGCAGACTCTTTTGAGGAATAGGTACAGGTAAAATGAATTGTGTTAACTGTGAGTTGATTAGTAATAATAATAAGTTTATAAATTATATTTTAATAAGATGTTAATAAAATATTATACAAACAATAAAACTCAGTACCTATAATATTAATACAAAGATTTAAAGGATTTAAAGGAAAATTATATTTTAATAAGTTATTTAAGCTATCTATTGAAGAGCGGAGTCTCCTAATACAGGCATTATTTGCTTAAAAGGAGGCTCCAATCACCAACTAATGTTACCTATATTGTGTTGATGAAATAAACCTTTTTTTGTATTGTATTTTATTTTTAAAAGATTAATGGTGATTTAAATTATAACACTGAATGACTTTCGACTAATTAAATTGATAAATATCCGCTATGAGATCAGCTGTAACGGCCGCATTCGACGTTTAAATATTTAAAATTAATGCTCACACTGACATTGACATGATTCAATTTGACATTTCACGGTAAGGTTCGGATACGTGGCTGTTAAATTGAATTTATGTTTTTGAAATTAATAACAATTAAAACCTTTATAGGTGATTTATTGGAAAGTACAGGTTTGTTCACTTGTTATAATTAATTATATCATGCTTTTCGTTCGAGAAGTGATTTAAATTATAACTGTGAGTGATCTCCTAAATGCATGCAGACTAAGTAATTTTTTTTTTTTTTACATTTATGATAAAAAAAAAATTTTTTTTTTTTTAATTTAAACTTCATGCAACATGTGTACATAGGCGGACTTAATGCCTTAGGCATTCTCTCCCAGTCAACCTTAGGGTGATACAGAGATGACAAGGCAGGTGCAATATTGATTCACGACACAAAACATTAAATTATATTTTTCAAAAACATTGCACAACAAGCCAATTTGGACATGAAATTAAAGTTAAAACTATATTAAAAAACCGCTAGTAGACACAAGAACACAAAACATTCGGATACATTCACACACAAAACTACAACACAAAGTTGCCAGCACATAAAACATAAAAGTCCAACAAAACCCGTAATAATAAAATCAGTGTAACAGACCGTTTAAAAAGATAATTTAAAAAAATGCAATTCATTCCATCCCCGGTTTCATCCCCCATCCTTGAAGGGTCATTACGCCACGAACGTGTGGATAATGTCTTCCACTGAGCTCTGAGTGCTTTAAAACGATCGTTCAACAAAATGGTAACAGCAGTTAAATTTCGTTCCAGTTTTTACTGCGGGTATCTTAAGCGTGTGACGCTGGCTTAATGATCGGTCTGTTTATAGAGCGTGACTGTACATGGGCATAATATTATGTGATTATGTCACATGAGACGTTAAAATGATCAAGAGAGTGTCTGTAAAAGTGAGTTAAAGGTTTCATGGACCCTATATCTACTTTCCTGTCATATAATGATTTTGGTCTAATAATTTGTGGGATTTAAAGAATATTTACGATCGAAAATCAAGAGTAATATTCGCGAGCTCGCAATGTTTGCCGGTGTCTTCTACTGTGGTAGTATATATTCTATGACATTGATTATACATTTATTAGTGTTTGTTTCTTTATATAAGGTCTTACATGAGGCATATAAAATCAAACCCAGCAATCTCCACTTTTCCTAATTGTTGGAGAAATAGAAAAAAGTGATAACGATCGTTTAGAGAAAGTTTTTATTGCGGTTTCTATTTATTTATGTAAAGTAGCTCTAGTTAAAGCAATACAATATAATCACTTTCAATAAGGATTTCATATTTAATTTGATTATGTTTACTGAAGAGTTTTTTTAAATGAGTGTGTCCTTACGTATGCAAATCGATTTTGATAACGTAGCTCACAGGAATAACGTAGCTCACAGGAATAACGTAGCTCACAGGAATAACGTAGCTCACAGAAACAACAAGGTTGTTGTTACATACTGTAGATACAAAATATAACATAGTAAATGCACACCCTGAAAGTAGTTTGTTAAGAATCACGAGGAAAATCGATTGGTATGGTTGCTATACCATGTCACACTTTACCATTAAAATTCATTTTGGATACTAAAAGTAAATAAGTAAATCAGCGGATACCGAGTAGATCCTTAAGGTCCAAAAGGACCTCAATAATCGTATATTTTTTTAAGTATATTTAGATGACGCACATTATTTATCATTTGCTCTAGAAATATGGCACGGTTACAGATCAACACCTTGTATGTATGTCAGTTTTTTTTTTTTTTCTTAGTATGGGATGGCAAAACGAGCTAAAGGCCCACCTGATATTAAGCGGTTACCTTTGCCCATAACAACTGCAATACCACCTAGGCTGTTGCCTAAATGGTACCGCGAGTTGGTTCGCCAAACTGAGACTTGAAGATGGAAAGTCTCATGTGATTGTAATTAGGTAGATAACAGACATGTCGGTATGACGTCCCATATAAGAGACTTGTCTTTTATTTATTTTTTTGTATTAGGAAAATTCACAATCAATCAAAGATATTTATTTAGCTTGGTGAAAATAAGTAATTCTGTGCCATTTACAAATCTTCACAGGTAGATTACATAGGTAGTATAATAATCAAAAGTGTAGTAAGTACTTTGAGCGTACAAGTTACAGAGTGTGCATTAATAGATGTCAGGTAGTACCAGTAGTAGTATCAATGAAGTTATTAGCTATAAGTTTTATAACTAAAAAGACAAGTGCTTGAGCAAAATAGGTCTATCTCTAATGGTAATTGGTTAAAATACCTGTTGGAGCAGGCGTGTAAATAGTCGTACTCCAGTGGCGGGGATGAGCACTTATACGACCAACACGAGGATGCGTGTCAGTCCAATTTCGTCTATTCTATCTAGCCTATGTGAAAGAATTTGAGGGGTCATCCAACAACAAAGCCAACTGGCAAATCTGTAATTCGCTTACCGGATTGCTTCTGGCTGCAGCTTGAGATCTTCAGCAGGTTCCGTTGATTCCTTCTTCGTGGTGGCCACCAGTATTCGATCACAATGCACTGACGTATCTAGGCTAGATTTGTATTTGTGTATATGCGGGAATATTGCGCTCCAGAGTGGAGATGGTTCACAATAGTAGTAAACCAAGGATTTCGACGCAGCAGTAATTTGCGTACGCGGCGGTGTGCGCGATCAGTTAGCGACTATAGAAAATGCCTGCGAGCAGTGTTGCCAAAACGTCACCCCCAAGTTGACCCATAGACTAGCTAGATGGCGCTGGTGGGACGTTCGCTACACCATACTCCCCGCCTTGAAAGGTCCAGAGCTTTCGAAAAGAAAATAATTATGAAGTTAAATGAAACTCAATTAAGGACCTGTTGGGGTAGAGATGCTCTAAGCGGTGAAGTTAAATAAATACAGCGGTCTGAAAATATCAGAGAACTAATAGTAGCTTGAAACAATTTATCAGGAAATTAATAGCACTCTGAATTTGTATTCCAGATAGTTAAATGCGGTTTGATTATGACATAAATATAAATATAAGTTAAACTAATATGAGATTATTAACTAGTAATAATCTATAAATTATTTTATTGTGTTGGCAAAGGATACAGCTTAGTGACAGGACGTTTAAATGTGCCTGACGCGGTTCTGACTGAAGCCACTCGAACTATGCCATCCGATCCAGGGAACACCTCTGTTATAATGCCTAATGGCCAAGTTAAAGGTGGTACGTTATCCTGACCCAAGAGAACGACAGTACCGACAGTGGCGTGCAGTGACCTACTTTATTTGAATTTAATTGTGGTCTAAGTTATTGATTTTTGTATGTAGAAAGATTAATTTAGCATTAATAGGTCTATTAAAAGATAAATAATCATTATACTTTGAAAAAAAGATAATAACTTACACCACTATTGAATTTGAATGAGGAAGGCACTGGGTACTGCCTAATTGCCTATATGGAATGCACGCCACTGTACCGATCTCTATAGGGCGATCGGGTGTGCACCACTTCTGACGAACTTGCAACGTGTGCAAGTACTCAATTCGCCACTTTTTCCAGTATGATAATACAAGCTGGTCTAAAAGTTTCTTGCGATTCGTTAAATTCCTGCTGTCTTCTGTCAGTTCAGAAGACGGCAAGTATGTGAGCGGACTGGACATTAAAAAATGCGCCGGCGTGAGCACGTCCGGATGTGGATCCAATGATGGAACTATAGTGGAATCCGAGAAAGCGAAAACACCTGCAATAGGTACGCGAGCGGAAAGCTTATCTTTGACCACGCAGACAAGCTTCGACAGAAGCAAAGCTACGACAATCTCTAATCGAGCTAGTGTTGTTATTTTAGCGGGAGAAACTTTAGATTTTGCACATAAAAGCCGGACGGTGATATTACCTTCAGGGTCGGTGATGTGTAAATAAATACAGCAACCATAACCACTGAAGCTGGCGTCGCAAAAGGCTACAATATTCACTACAAATTCTCTGAAAACGCCAATATGTCTCGGAATATTCAGAGAAGCGAGCGCGGGAAAATCACGTGCAAAGGCGGGAAAATCACGTGCAAAGGCGGAAAAGCGACTGATGATGGATTCCGGAGGAACTTCATGCCAGTCTATTTTAGCTAGCCAAAGTTCCTTGATAAGGATTTTAGCGTACAACACGACGGGAGCCACAAGGCCAAGTACGTCGAACAAGCGGGCAACTAGCGATAGAATCGTACGCTTCGTGCATTTAGTATCTACCGTACCGTTGTCAAAGAAAAGTAATCTTCTGCGGGTTCCCTGGTCAAAACCAAGGATTTTAAAATTAATATTACTAGCCATGGCAGAATAAACTACTGGTAAGCGGTAAGACTCGGGGAGAGTCTCCAAAAAAGCGGATGAATTACTGCCCCATTTGATAAGATCAAAGGAACCTACTTTAAATAATTCAATTAATTCTTGCGATAATTTTATTGCGACCTGTTCATCGGGAACAGAATAGACATAATTGTCCATATAAAATTGAGTTTCTACCAATTTAGAAGCCTCAGCAAAGCGGTCACTATGCTCACACGCAAGTTCACGTAATGTAGCTAAGTAAGGACTAGGCTTTAGTCCGAAAGGAACGCGGTTAAAATTAAAATTGCGTATTGGTTCATTTTTATTAAAACGAAACAAAATTCTTAAGTATTTGCGGTGGTGCTCATTTACACCGATACGTAAAAACATCTGTTTAATATCTGCGGTCATAGCTATAGGAAACGTACGAAAATCAAGCAATAGTAAAAACAAGTCAGCCTGTAAATTATGTCCGACATGCAAAAAGTCATTAAGTGACAACCCTGAGTGAGTCTTGGCACTAGCGTCTAAAACTACCCGAATGGAGTCCTTGTCCGGTCTAATAACGGCTTGATGCGGTATATAGTAGCCCTCTTCTGTCAATTCAGAATCGGGTACCTCTGATAAATACCCCTGAGTTATATAATCAGCGATAGTTTTATTATAATTTTCGCGTAGGGCTGGCACGTGCGCGAATTTGCGCTCGAGCGCAAGCAGTTGACGATGAGCCACTCCGCGAGAATTGCCCAACTCAGAGGGATTTCGCGAGAAAGGTAAATTGACAAAATATCTACTGTCTTTAAATAAAACTGTTGAATTAAAATTATTTTCGTAAGATAATTCGTCCGGAATAATAAAACGTTGAGATGGAATTTCTTCCAACTCGGAATATTTCTGCAAACTTGAATCCATGTCAATGTTAGTAAGCGCGATGAATGAAGAAGTAGAAGGAGTCGCGTCATAACAATGACTTGCGATATCTCCCATAAGTACGTAACCGAAGCTAGTCGATATGGCGGGCGGTGCGCGATTACCTGAATCGACCCTATCTCCCAAATAAATATATGGAAATAGTTGAACACCGAGAACAACGTCGATTTCTCCCGGTATATTCCAAGTTAAATCGGCAAGCGGTAAATTATTTAAATATGACATGTCGTCGTTTACTTTAATAAAATTAGCGGGTAGTTTATCCGTAATGCAATCCACAACCAACGCGTGAATATAATATTTATTATTAGGATTAATGCGAGATTCTATTGTTAAGTTTATACAACCGTGTACAGGTCGTGAGGTCATACCAACACCCTGCAATGACGAATTACGTAATTTAATTACGGGTATGTTCAAACGTTTACAACAATCCATTGTAATCAAATTATTTTGAGACCCGTTGTCTATCAAACATCTGACAACGAGCTTATCTCGGTTATTGCAATGCGCATAAATTTGTGCGGTTGATAACAGTATTGTTGTCATATTCGTTGAGCGAGCGCCAGCACTAAGCGAAACAGAGCGAGTAGCATCCTGCGGCAACATAGGTGCAGCCGCGGTTTGAACCGGCGGCGGCGACTGCTCACACGGTGAATCATTTTTCTCATTAGAAAAATGCAACAAAGAATGATGTTGTTTTTGACAAATTTTACAAACGTTACGTGATTTGCATTTAGATAACGAGTGGGATAAACTTAAACAATTTACACAGCCGCGTTTCGATTTAATAAACTCGAAACGAGCTTGCGGTGAATCCATATTTTTAAACTGTAAACAATTAAACAGCTGATGCACGTTGTTATCGCATAGCGGGCAGCGTGTTACGGAAACCGGTTCATTATTTGACACAAACGTCTTAGAAGTACGAGTGTCTTGTGTGTTACGACTATTCGCTATACTAGGCTTTGCGCGCGGCTCGGCCTGAAAATTATTATTATGCGATCTCTCGAGTACCTTAACATAACCCTGAATGAATGAGATAAATTCCTTGTACGAAGGTAATTCTTTCCCACTAACACTATTCTCAAATTGCTGTAGTGTTTGGGAATCAAGTTTCCGCAAACCACAATGCAACATGACAAAATCTAATAGGTCGGGAATGTCTAATAGTTTTAATGCAGCGACAGACGCGGAATATTTTTCTATATAACTATTTAAACTACTGGCAGTACCGGGGCAACATTTAATGTCCAGAATGTTATTCAGATAATGAACACCTAAACTACGTTTATCTTGGTACTTTTTGACAAGACTATCCCAAATTATATTATAGGTATCCCCTGAGGGAACAATACTTGCGGTTAATATTAAAGCATCATCAGTTAATTTTGTAATTAAATACTGCACACGCTGCGCATCCGTCAGATTGGTATTCAAATGCACATTACTACGAAATATTTCGTAAAATATTGGCCAATTTTCAGTTTTTCCGTCGAATGAGGGTAACTGGATTGGTGGCAATTTAACAATACCTTTTTTCTGATCCGATGTGAATGTTTTGCTATTTGCAAGTATGAGGTTACGCTTATATTTTATACTCGAATATAAATCCTCAATTGAATTTAAACACGAGTAGTCTGGAGGAGTGCTATCAATTTTGAACTGTAACTCGTTAATCTGATCAACAATTATTTCAAACTTACTATACAATTCCGTAATAGACTCAGATTGCGCTAAGAATGACTCATTAGAGTGTGAATCGTAATTAGAAATATTTTTCGAAGAATTATACAAGCGATTAATTCTTTCGAAAATAGCTTCTTTTTTAGCAGTAAGCTGAATTAGTTCTATTTCAAGCTTATTGGGAGCCATTTTAATGGATTGAAAAATAAAAATTAACGAAATGTATTAAAAAATATGTAGGGTAGGAGATGGCGGTTACCTTACCAATACCTACGTAAGTATGTAACGGCGCCAAAGTATTAAAGCGGGATGAATATTTTTAGAAAATATGAAGCTGAAACCTATCCTAGGCTCGTAAGGACCAAATGTTGAAGCAGGCGTGTAAATAGTCGTACTCCAGTGGCGGGGATGAGAACTTATACGACCAACACGAGGATGCGTGTCAGTCCAATTTCGTCTATTCTATCTAGCCTATGTGAAAAAATTTGAGGGGTCATCCAACAACAAAGCCAACTGGCAAATCTGTAATTCGCTTACCGGATTGCTTCTGGCTGCAGCTTGAGATCTTCAGCAGGTTCCGTTGATTCCTTCTTCGTGGTGGCCACCAGTATTCGATCACAATGCACTGACGTATCTAGGCTAGATTTGTATTTGTGTATATGCGGGAATATTGCGCTCCAGAGTGGAGATGGTTCACAATAGTAGTAAACCAAGGATTTCGACGCAGCAGTAATTTGCGTACGCGGCGGTGTGCGCGATCAGTTAGCGACTATAGAAAATGCCTGCGAGCAGTGTTGCCAAAACGTCACCCCCAAGTTGACCCATAGACTAGCTAGATGGCGCTGGTGGGACGTTCGCTACATAAGCTCGCGAAACCAACTAAAATCTCTTCATCTATTGATAGATAAGGTCCTACATTATTAATTCGAAATATTTGAAATGGTAAATCTACTCATCATTATGAACAACGTTTACTATGGGACCAACCATAAAATCGTAAAAAAAAAAACTGGTGGTCCCTAAATTTTATCGATTCAAGTGAACACAAAATAAATGTAGTTGGTTGGTCCCAACGTAAATGTTGTTTGTTATAATGCGTAGATAATAATGTGAGGCATATAAAATCAAACCCGGCAATCTCCATCGGCAGTCGAAATTAAGGTATGAATGCAGGATTTTTAATCTTTAAATAACACTTATATACAAAAACCGGCCAAGAGCATGTCGGGCCATGCTCAGTATTATAGGGTTCCTTAAGTAGGTGTAATTACAAACGAATCAAATCGAATATTAATCATGGCTATTTTAGTTTTTGCAATAATCGGCAGCATTCGCGACTCAGAGCGTGTTGTTAGTAGCGCCATCTAGGGTTAAATTCAAGAAGCCAAATTTAAGACGTTTGTCATTTCAAAGTTACTTTTTGTGATTTTTTCAAATAGAAAGTAGCTAAAGGAGCATTATTTGCTATAATCATTTTTCTCTAAGGTCAATGACCTTTGAACTAGGACGTTTTAAGTATTTTTCAGTTTTCTCTCTATAACTCAAAAAATTATAATCACATTATACTCGAAATAATTTTAAAAGAGAGTTTTCACAAAGGTCTATCAATGTGGAAGATTATAAGTTTCTACATTGCATAGTTTAGAAATGGCAGGGGGGCGGACACATTGCAAGCCACTTTGGCGGGCTATATTTCGCAGATGGTACACCTGATAAAAAAGTGGTGTATCAAACATTACCTTCATTTTAGTAGACCTATTCAATGATATCCCACACGAGGGGGAGCAGCGAAAAAAATTTTTTTTTCTCCATTTCACATGTATGGACGCCACCCCTAAAATACGGAAAAACGATTCTTTTATTCTTTTAAAATTGAGATCTATATGTAGACAATTTTTAACAAAATTTCATTTACTTATGTTTATAACTGTAGAAGTTATTAAGCTGTAAAGGATTAGGACAGACGGACAGACGGACAGACGGACAGACGGACAGACGGACAGACGGACAGACGGACGGACATGACGAAACTATAAGAGTTCCTTGTAGGACTTCGGAACCCTAAAAAACCGAATTATTCCAAAGCTGGTTATTTCCCATATAAATAAGCTCCCAAAGTTAAGGGTTTAAACCAAACACGGCAATCTCCAGTGTCATTTATTTCAAAGTCGGCAATATCCACGACAGCCAATCACAACACTGCATGAGGACGCCATTGTTGTGACTTTAGTATGGCAGCGTGTGCGATCTTGTCGTTCGTTGTGTTCGAGTATTAGCCATATTTTTATTGTTTTTTACCAATAAGCTGTAAGATCTTAAAAGAATATCATATTATGTACCATACAGGTTCTCCTTGTACTAGAAAACACACAAGAAAACGTAAAGTAGAGCCAGATAAGTAGATGAAAAATGTGGATAAGAGAACCGGGTAGGTACGCAAAGATTACAACATTTTGATACTTGTATATTTTTTAGGGTTCCGAAGTCCTACAAGGAACCCTTATAGTTTCGTCATGTCCGTCCGTCTGTCCGTCTGTCCGTCTGTCCGTCTGTCCGTCTATCCGTCTGTCCGTCTGTCCGTCTGTCCGTCTGTCCTAATCCTTTACAGCTTAATAACTTCTACAGTTATAAACATAAGTAAATGAAATTTTGTAAAAAAATTGTTTGCATATAGATCTCAATTTTAAAAGAATAAAAAAATTGTTTTTACGTTCTTTAGGGGTGGCACCCATACATGTGAAATGGGGAAAAAAAAAATTTTTTCGCTGCACCCCCTCGTGTGGGGTATCATTAAATAGGTCTACTAAAATAAAGGTAATGTTTCATACACCACTTTTTTATCAGGTGTACTAACTGCGAAATATAGCCCGCCAAAGTGGCTTGCAATGTGTCCCCCCCCCTGCCATTTCTAAACTATGCAACGTAGAAACTTACAATCTTCCACATTGATAGACCTTTCTGAAAACTCTCTTTTAAAATTATTTCAAGTATAATGTGATTATATTTTTTTGAGTTATAGACAGAAAACTGAAAAATACTTAAAACGTCCTAGTTCAAAGGTCATTGACCTTAGAGAAAAATAATCATAGCAAATAATGCTCCTTTAGCTACTTTCTATTTGAAAAAATCACAAAAAGTAACTTTGTGTTATGTTGACGACACACTTCTTAAATTTGGCGCCATCTAGCGGCGTCGTACAACACTCTCTGGGTCGCCAATGCTGGCGTCAAGTGCCGTGTATTACATTTGGCACTGTATAGCGCCATCTAGCGGCAACTGACATCACTCTCTGAGTCGCCAATGCTGCCGTCTATTGCAAAAACTAAAATAGCCGTGATTAATATTCGATTTGATTTGTTTGTAACACCTACTTAAGGAACCCTATAATACTGAGCATGGCCCGACATGCTCTTGGCCGGTTTTTTTATTAATTTATAATGATTATTAGCGAGGATTGAAGCATTAACAATCTTAAGAATTACTTATTAATAACTATTAAATATAGTTTATCCTGATGTTTTACTTGCACTGTTTCTTATTTCAGTTATTCTCCTCTAGCCTGACCTACTAGACTCGATACATTAGAGTAGTCATAATAAAGGCTCTTATCAGTGCTGAACATCATTGTGGATGATCTTTGGTGAAAAAATTAACTTTTTAAAGACAAACACTTGTGTCATTGCTAAAGTGTCTAGTTAAAACAAATAGCAATAAAATAAATGACGACAAAAGTTGCTAACCACACATAATGGTTACGAATAGCAACAAAAGTGAAGGTACTAGTTTTTCATAAAAATGTGTTTCTCCAAACACCAAAGATACAGAAGATACATTAAATGATAAAATTATTCGTGAATCCTTGGAAAACGATCACAGCTTCAGAATTTAGAAATTTCAGACTGTCCATTTTAATAGTAATTTTAAAAAGTTTAAAAAATTTATTCAATAAAAAAAAAAAAAACAAATACAGTGTAATGTTATATTAAAATAATAATTAAATTGATTTCCACCTTCATTTATTTTTTATTTTTTATTTTTTATTTTTCAACCTAAAGTATCAACAATGTTCGAGTCGCAGTTCAGTGACGGTTCATCATAACAAAAACGGCATTCTCCAGGGGTGATCAAATCAAAAACGGCAATATCCTTGTAGACATAACAAAGTCGGCTATCTCCAAACTTATTTTCTCTATAACTTCAGTTGTTTTTAATAACTGACTACTCGATTATATCACTTTCAATTTACAATTAATAATGATTTAATATTTAATTTGATTATTTTTATTGAAGAGTTTTTTTCCAAATGAGTGGTTTCCTTATGTATGAATATCGATTCTGATAACTTAGCTCACAGGAACAACAGGGTTTTTGTTACATGTTGTATAGATAGGCAGGAAAACCTTAGCGTTATCCTGCCATAAGAGAAAATAGCTTTTACATAAAACCATACGATATTCTCTTATACTTAACAGAACCGAAAGGAGGAACATCTAAAAACAGTAATAATTAACCGTCTCCAGCCACTTAATGACACGGCCAAGTACAAAACTTCACTTTCAGAACTTGTAGGCGTTAAAATAACACTCCACCTAATGGGCCTTTTTAATAGGGTTGCCATACCGAAAAATAAATAAAGATCTTTTATTCTAGAGACATAAATTGTGAATAGAAAAATTCTTCTAGAATCTTTCTTTTAGATTTCGCTTGTCGGCGTTCAAATAATAGAATAATCTTTTGTTCTTTGTACGATGAACATTGTTAGATTTGTTAAGACTTACTTAAAGTAAAGATGTGATGATTAAGGATGGAGTACGCTGCTTAGAAGATGTTTTTTGGTAGATAATAACAATTTAACAACACAAAAAGATGCTTTATTGCAAGTAAGAAAGGCTAGGAAAAATAATGACCAAAACTCACATTACTGCTCTAACTCCACACTAAAACCACGAGTGATCGACATGAAAATAAAATATGCAAATAACCAAGGTGTAGAGTGAGGCAGCCCTGCCTTAGGGACGAACCTCCGGAGGGGCGCAAACAAAATAACGTTAATGCATATTCAAATCTGTACTTGCCTTTTTATTAGACATACAGGGAAATGTTAAAGGTTACGGGTTTTTAGTTAGGGAGGCCCTTTTAACTCAGATTTTAGCTAGGGGCGCCCGCACCCTCCATGTGTAATATTTTAGATGCTGAGATAAAATTTGACTGGTAAATTGAGTTTACTAGAGGATGTAGGTTACTCTGATGGTTTTTGTAGATAGAGTAGTGATTTATGAACAACTATAGGTGCGGCACGCTATGATGGCGTTTTTGACGTTTGCCTGCTCATGAAGATCCGTAAATATTGACAGCTACGTATGAAGGAACAATTGCCGTACTTTACTGCCAATAGTGATGCACTGCTACAGCAACATAATTTTTCGAATTTAGAATCTATTATCAAATTCAAATTCTATTTATTTCTACTGTTTTGTTATGTATGTCACAGATTTTTTTATTAAATAGCGATTTAACAAAATGGCTAGACGTTATGTTTATTGAATAATTTGATAAATTATTTACTTTGTGTAGATATTATTCATAATAGCTAGTTGGAGTTGGACAAAGTTATAAACCTGGTCCCAATCGCTAATAATTTGAAAAATTCAAAATGTATGTAAATGGAAAATGTCAAAAACGCCATCATATCGTGCCGCGGGTATATAGCAGGACGCATGGTATGTCTATAAAAAGTCTGCGATCTGAAAAAAAAACGGGGCTACATACTGTAGGTAATGACAAAGATTCGAAGATGTAGGATCGCATGTCATATACTGTTTTCACACAAATATTGGCAAAATATGTAACAAACAAATATAATACCATTTTTTTTAAGAGTACCTATTACATCCATGGAGTTTTTTGCCTACTTCTCCGCCAAATAGTGATGCTTGCATTGCTGTGTTTCGGTCTGAAGGGTACGGGTGCCGGTGAAATTACAATCACATGAGACTTTCCATCTTCATGTCTCAGTTTGGCGAACCGACTTGCGGTACCATTTAGGCAACAGCCTAGGTGGTATTGAAGTTGTCATGGGCATAGGTAACCGCTTAACATCAGGTGGGCCTTTAGCACGATTCGCCATCCTATACTATAAAAAAAAAATAGATGAAGATTTCCCAGGAAATTATAATAGAAATTAGAAATATAATTATTAAAATTATATTTAACTCGAAAACATCCATAATCTTCTGAGAAAACTTTATTTATATCAGGCGACCCTGGATACTAATTGCTTTGTTAGACTGTACTTCAGACCAAAAGAATAAGATAGACGGAGCGCGTAGAAATAGTGAATGAAGCCAGAAAAAGGAATAAATTAGAAATGGCAAAGGAGTACCTGCTATTCTGCCACAGGGGGTCTACTCGCGTTCGACGATATTCGATTAATCGTATCGTTCATCGCACAATTTGCTACTCCGGTCAACCATCGTTCCCATATCGTATGCGATGATCGTGTTTTGACGTTTGTTTCTCTGTTCTCTGATCAATTTCATACGACAATGAACAATAGTCTATCTTTATTGTGTATATACGCGAGCAGGCGGGTCGATTTCACATAAAATTGGGTACCACGAATGATTTTACACTAATGAGATCATGACACAAATCTAAATCACGCTAATGGCATGCATATTTTTATTGGTTTACAAAGTAAGTTTAGCCTTATTCATATTGATGAAGATTACTGTTAAGAAATTGTAATTTTTTTTTTATCAATTGTTGTTTCAATGTCAAAGGTTTTAATATTGATCATAAGAAGACTCCGTCCGTGTAGTGCCGGACTTAAAGAATAGCACCACCCTTATCTCTTCTCATGGGTGTCGTAAAAGGCGACTAAGGGATTCACCAGAGGATGGGCAGCAGCGTTCTCTGAGTATTTAACCAACCAACTGCGATCGCCAACCCGCCTGCCAAGCGTGGCGATTATGGCATATCCCCCCCCCCCCTTAATTGGGGGAGGCCTATGTCCAGTAGTGGACGTCTTTCGGCTGTAATGATAAGAAGACTTAATTTACATTTTTAAACCAATAAAAATATTCACATTATTAGTGTGATTTGGATATCATTAGTGTCACAATCTCATTAGAGTAACTTCATTCGAAGGCTGCGAAATCGACCCCCCTCAGTATTCGCGAGTCGCAATCTGGGCCGTACGTCTAATCCTCAAACTAAATAAAACAGTAAGATTGACGCTCCCGACCGCGGCTCGTGAACACTGTGGCCGGAATAGTAGGTACTCCTATGCCATTTTGTATTCCCTTTTCTGGCTTCAGTCGCTAGTTCTACGCGCTCCGTCTAATAGTACCAACTTTTTGGAACCGTGAAACTAGGTTCTTAACGTTTTGAAAGTGCGTGTAAATGTTTATTCGAAATAAAAACTTTTGAACTTGAACTATCAATATATTATATCTTCTCGTCCAAAATACCGCAGTGTCTCAAGACGAAAGTCATTGACCAGTGTGTGTTGCCAGTAATTACTTACGGTACTGAAACGTGGTCTTTTTTTTTTTTTTTTTTTTTTTTTTTCGAATGGGCTCTCGCAGGTGGGACCGAAGTCCCATTTCTGCTTAACCGGACTTAGTTGGCGGAGAGTCCCATGTGGGACTCCATTCGCCGAAGGTTTTTTCCCTACATACTTACAAACTAGATGCGCGCGGCATCAATACCGCGCGTAAACGGGCGGGCGCCCCCCAAGGGGGGGGCTCGAACCTCGCTGGGGCATTGCAGGGGGACCCCGCAGTTCCTATGTCCCCCTAGCAGCCGTTGCTGCATCGAATTGGTTTCCTCGAAAGTAGCGGACTTTCGGTCCCTATCGGGTGACGTGCTAAACGCCGTGAAGCGGCAAGCCTCGCCGGCGAGGCTAAGACCTACCTAGAAAACCTAACCAGTGGCTACGCAATAGCCTGCTCCTAGGAACTACTCTAGAGCATAGGGCCGGTCTCGCGTGACGAGATTATCTCCGGTTGCTTACACCGTGAGGGCGTCCCCAGGGGGGAGCTCGGACCTCGACTCAGGGTGCAGCAGGGGGACCCCGCCACTGATCCCCCCAGCAGCCGGTGCTGCGTCGGCATGTGTTTCTGTTTCTCGAGAGTTGGACTCTCGGATTCTGTGTGTGTGTCGCGTCGGTCCTCGCCGGCGGGGACGATATTTTGGACGACGGCGTCGGAGTGTGCTTGTACTTTTATCTGACTCCTGGAGGAGTGTGATATCGTCATCGGGCTCAATGAGTGTGTGTCTGGGACGTCGGATTTTGCTGATAGCGGATGGCTGGTAGACGGTGGCCGCCACGACCAAGGGGTTGGGGTGCTTGGGAGCGGAATCGAAATAGCGTTTTGAGACACGCTTGAAAAACTGCTTGATGGTCGGCAGTTTGAGGTCTAGGTGGAGGTCGACGTTGCGTACGTACCAGGGGGCGTCTACAGCCCTACGCATGAAACGGTTTTGGATGGTTTGGAGCATGTGAATTCTCACCGGCTTAACGTGTGCGAACACAACGCTAGCATAGGCGAGTATGGGGCGGATACAGGTGGTGAATATCCTTACTTTGAGATGAGTGGGCAGCTTACTGTGCGCATTGAGAAGGGGGTGGAGACGTGCGAGGACGAGGGCGGCACGGTTTTTCACCCTGCGGATATGCGGACGGAAAGTCAGTCTACGGTCAAGGATCACTCCGAGATATTTGGCTTCTCGTTGCCATGGGATCTGTTTCCCGAACATTGAGACTGGTACGCTCAGTTCTTTACGGTACTGTGACAGGGGTCTCTTATCGAAGAGGACCGCTGCACTTTTTTCGGGATTTACTTCGATTCTCCATTTCCGGAACCATTCACCTAGGGTGTTGGCCGCGGATTGGAGGGTACGAGAAATAGCGACATGGGTCATGCCGGAGTAATAGATTGCCGTGTCGTCGGCGAAAAGGGCCATACGGGCTGCACCGCATTTTGGAATATCGCTGGTGTACAGCGTGAACAGTAGGGGGGAGAGCACGGAGCCTTGAGGCACACCGGCGTGAATGGGATGGGGGGAGGAGAGAGCCCCTTCTATGCGATAGCAAAAGGTACGATTCGACAAGTAGTCTCGGATGATGAGCACGAGACGATGTGGCACATTCATAGTGTACAGCTTATATAATAAGCCGTTGTGCCACACTTTATCGAAAGCCTTTGCTACGTCGAAAAAGAGAGTGCCGGTCATTTGACCGCGTACGAAGCCTGCGCTGATGTGTTCTACAATGCGGTGCAGTTGATTAACGCAGCAGTGCTTTGTACGAAAGCCAAACTGCTCGTCGGGAAGGAGTTTATTTGAGTCGGCGAAATCTTTGAGTCGCTTATAAATAAGCTTCTCGTAGATTTTACCGAAGACATTGAGGAGACTAATCGGCCGGTAACTACTCGGCTCGGCTTTTGGTTTGCCCGGTTTGGAAATACCGATTACCGTAGCCTGTTTCCAAGCCTGGGGAAAGATGTTGTTTTTAAATGCCGCATTGAAGATGACGGTCATTAGAGCGATTAGGGTGGCAGGGAAACGTTTCAGCACCTTATTGGTGATGCCGTCTGCGCCGGGGGCTTTTTTGGGCTTAAGATCCTTGACTATAGAGAGAACTTCGTCAGGGGTGATCGGTGGGAGCGGGTCATCAGGGTCATCTATTGGGGGGGGGGGGGAGGGCTGATCTACGCTTTACTTCTGAATTAACCTTATCAAGGTGGGTTTGGCTTACGGGAAGCGTACTGAGAGTGCATTGAGACTCCAAACTGTCGGCTAAGCATTCGGCTTTTTCGTCGTCGTCAAAGGCCGGCCTTTGATTGGGTCGATTTAGGGGGGGCATAGTTGCCGTGGTCTCGCATTTAAGTCTGCGTTGAAGGGCCCAGAAGGCTACATGAGACGGTTGGATTGCGCTGACTTCCTTGTCCCAATGATCCTCCCGTACCTGAGCTACACGTCTCTTTACAGTATTCTGTAAGGAGCGCATATGGGCGCGATTGGCTTCATTGGGAAAAGCGTCATAGGCACGGATGGCCGCGTTCCTCTCGGTCCTCAACTCATTTACATCGTCCGGCAGTTTCAGACGCTGGTCATCCAGCATCGGAACCTGCCGTGAGCATTCGCCCACTACGGACTGCACATGGTTGGTGAGCGAGGTGATCGCGGCCACCGTGTCCGCGACTGTCTCAATGGAGTCAGGGATTGAATCTAATTGGGGGGATGAGGTAGATTTGAGGCGGTCCTCTAATCTCCTCCAATCGGTTATCGTTTTTGTTATGGGTGGAATACCGGGATCCGAGGGACCACCTCGGGGACCCAGTTGAATGATCACAGGGCGATGATCTGAGTCTAATTCTTGGATTACCTCGATAGAGCGAATACCGAGGTTTACGCGCTTTAAGAGGGCTATATCTAGGATGTCGGGCCGGTGCCCTACTGTGTCAGGATAGTGAGTGGGACGCATCGGGGCGATGACGTCGAAGGAAAGTTTGTCGCTAAGTGCTCCTAATTGAGTGCCAGCGGCGTTATTGGAGACACAGCTCCATGAGCGGTGTTTAGCGTTTAAGTCGCCTGCAATAATTACAGAATTACTAAGATCGAGTAGGGATTTGAGGTCGTCCTCGAGCAGACTCGCGGGTTTGTTTGCGGACCTATAGGCCGAGACTATGGTGATGGGCTGGTGCCCTGTCATGCCTAGGCGACAGATTGAAGCCTCCAGGCATGCTAGCTCTGGGGGATCAATGGGGATGCAATACAATGAATTTCGGTAATAGATGAGCGTTCCGCCTAGTGCGGTGTGTGCTCTGTCGTTTCTTATCAGCCTATAGTTGGCTATATTGGGATTACGACAATGGGGTTTGAGGAAAGACTCTTGAATGAGTAAAATATCGATTTGGTGCTCACGCAAGAAGACGGCTACGTCGTCGCGTTGACCACTAATGCCTCGGGCATTAAAAAAGCCTAAAATTAGGGAACGGGGTTTGAATCTTTTGGGTGGGGCCGTATTATACATTATAATTGGAATTAAGTATTCTATAGATGTCTTGGTACTTGGTAAGTACCTGAAGGCGCTGCTCATGGATGCCTTGGGTAAAGGCCCAAAGTCTAGAGTAGGCGTCAATGCGGGATTCCCCTGATTGGGGTTCGAGGTATTCTCTCGGCAGAAGGCCGGGGGAGTTTACCGGAGGGAGGGTTCTCATGGGGGGGGGGGCTTTAGCTGCTGGTGCAGTTTTGGGCCTGAGAGAAGGTGCGGGGATGGGTATGTTCATCAGCGCAGGGGGCTCTGAGGCCGGGGGCGTGAGACGAGAGGGCGGAAGAGGTGGGAAATGGGGCTTTTGGTTACCCTTAAACCAGGGGTTGGGCCCGAGTGGGCCGCGGAAATTAGGGGAGGGCCCGAGTGGGCCTCTAGGGTTTGGTGGTTGGTACTGGTAGGGGGCTGCGTAGGAGGGGGCTTCCCTCGCAACGCGGTCGGAGGCGCGTTTCGCCGATTTGGCGTTGCGCATTTTGGGGGCTTTGGGGCATCCGCGATAATTCGCTGGGTGCCCGGCTTGGCCACAAAGGACACAGCTAGGGGGCTCAGTGCACTGGTCCCTCTCCTTGGGACGCTCGCACTCGCTTGTCCCATGATCGCCTAGGCACTTTACGCACCTGGGCTTAGCGTAACAGTTACGCTGGGAGTGACCATACAACTAGCAACGGTGGCATTGACCAGGCTGGTTGGACTTGTGGGGGCGCTCGATCGTAATGCCTGATAGGTGGCATACGGTCTTTATATTATAGATTGCCTTTGCGTTTTCGCTGGGGTGGCAGATGGCGAGGACCATGTTAAAGGGGTCACCGTGTTTGCCACGGAACATTCGGTGGGTCTCTTTAATAGGGATGCCTTGAGTTTTGAGGTCGTCAAACACTTCTTCGCATTTGACTTCCGTAGGGACTCCTCGGATTACGACTCTGAGGAGTCGGTCCTCCGGGAGGGCGTAGGTGTGGAAGGACACCTTACGTTCGCGTAGCAGCCTGGTAAGGTTGCGGTAATCGGTGGGGGTGGGGACAATTACTTTAATACCCTGCTGTGTGGGGCGGGCACTGGTGAAATTTATTTTGGACTGGTTGCACCAGTCAGAAATTCTCGTCCAGTAAGCCTTATCCTGGATGAATAAGGGAGGCGGGATGGGTACCTTCGTCTGGGAAGACGAGGTATGGACATGAGGGGAGGAGGGCCTGTTATCCTGCGAGGAGGAGTGAGAGGCGGGACGGGGGGTAGGGGCCGGGGCAGTGTTAGCCTCGGAGAGCTTTAAGGACTTAGGGGCGAGAGCCTCGGCCTTATTGGTTTTTCGGCCGCGTTTTTTACCTTTACCCACTACTGTGGTAAAGGCATCGGCCTCGTCGGAATTGACCTCACTGTCCGAAGACATCTCTTGGTCTGAAGGGATCGGGGAGATCTCGGGGTTTTGAGTGGGGGCTGGGGTGGGGAGAGGTGAGGGGGTACGTTCCTTGAGGTCCAGGCTGGCTGAACGCCTAGATGGACCGCATGGAGACCTCGGTCTCTCCTCATCGCTTTCGGGACGGGCGCGTGCGCGGGCGCGGGCTTCGAGGGCGCGGGCTTCGAGGGCGAGGCGCCTAGCCCTTTTTAAGGAATTTATCCTTATGGGTGGGGGGGAATCGGGCGACTTTTGAGAGTCGGGGACATTAGGTGGTGTTTGCTGCTTGGCGGCAAAAGCGCTGCCAAACAAGTCGCCATGATTGGCGATAAAGACGGGGTCCTTGAAGAGGACGTTTTTTAAGATGCTGAGGAACTCGGCATCAGACACCATCGTATAGATGATGACTAAGCCAAGCCTAGCAAAATGAGAGGGGGAGAGAAATTAGTGGCGTACTAATCATGGGGGTTTGCTCCTCGGGTGGGTGATCCCGGGAGTGTGTTCAAACCCTCCCCGTCGGGTATAGACGGGGAGGTTGTGTGCCTACTGGTGAGCCCTAAGCTTGCTCTCCTGTTTGCCAGTCTCAATGTGCAAACAGGTCCCTAAGTCTCTAGTGTGCAATGGGTGTTAACCCCTAGAGAATGCTAGATAGGACGAAACGGGGTTAAAGCTAGGGAAGACTAGGAGATCCCCCAAGGCCTTCTGGTCCTAGCTCCTTCCAATTTTTGCTTTGCCCTGAAGGAGCGCAGCTGGCGTGTCGGGTCAACGCCCCTCAGTTCGTTAGCACCGTTAGGTATCCACTGAGGACCACAGTAAATAAGTGGATTTATTCCTGAAGGGACACTACGTTTTGACGAAACACTCTCTTAGAAGAAAACAAAGCGCGCCCGCTGTCTTGATAAAGACAGCGAATGTGCTTATCGGGCTGCAGTCGGCGGGGCGACTGCGGAGGGCGCTACGGTGAGCCGTAGCGAAAAATATTCGAGCACGTAATTCGGCACGACAGGACGGAGCAGCAGCACGACCTCTCGGGGCGAGTGTCAGAGCGGGAATGCGAAACGTGGTCGCTCACAATGGGCCTTATAAGAAGGCTCAAAGTCACTCAAAGGGCAATGGAGAGGGCTATGCTCGGAGTGTCCCTGCGTGATCGAATCAGAAATGAGGAGATTCGCAGGAGAACGAAAGTAACCGACATAGCCCGAAGAATTTCCAAACTTAAGTGCAGTGGGCGGGCCACATTGCTCGCAGAACGGATGGCCGATGGGGCAGTAAAGTTCTGGAGTGGCGACCGCGTACTGGAAGGCGCAGCGTGGGTAGGCCCCCCACAAGGTGGACCAACGACCTGGTGAAGGTCGCGGGAATCCGCTGGATGCGGATAATTCAAATTCTAAATAGACCAAAAAATAGATATAGATTCTAATAATAGTGTTATGAAACACCACAAAAATCATCCCCACTAATGCCAAAACTTTAGGCAACAATGTTCTCTGTTAACGGTTATAAAGTATTAAGCCGTCCAGGGGGAGGGTATTAGCACATTTTATAAAGCATTTTACCTCTAGTCTCATTTCCAATGCAAATTCATCGAGGTTACGGCTAGTTTTCAGCGGGTTTCGGCCCTGGACACCGCGGATAGTGGAGTATCCAGATACCGAAATTAGTGGTTTAATTTGTAGTCTGTTTTGCCTGTAGGTGTACTGAAATATTGATGGATGGCGAGCGAACGAATGGCAGAAAAGTGTAATAAAAAGTGAGCGATGGATTGGCATATTTATAAAACATCATACGTCAGCAAGCATGTCGTTTTAATTTTTGAACCAAATTCAAAATAGAGGTTTTATTTTTAATTCTTTATTTAAGGAGCTTGTTTGCTTATGCGAACATTTCACTCAGTAATGTCACAATCAAAATAATAAGTAAACAAAAACTTAAAGTAAATCATTATACAAATTTTCCATTAAAGGCATAAACTGGGATTGAAACATATCACCTATGTTTCAATCCATATTTATCAGATCTGTAATTTTATCACCACGTGGATTAGAGATAATGCTGTTGCAGGCTCCAATGTCATTGTTCATAAGGCCAAACAATAGTCTTTTATGTGCCTCATTCCAGGCACAGTTTTTAATTCCACTGATATTTTACAAAAATACTGTCAATTCTTCTTTTATTAAACAAAATTCCTTTAATAATTTGTTGACCATAATCCTAAAAACGAGTCATTACACTCATCATTATAAAAAAATACTATAGGATCAACCCAGTAATCGTGAAAAAATATCTGCTGTTCACACTTTCTGTTCTGCTGTTCTGTGAAAACATTTGTAAAGATAAAGATAAAGATCATTTATTTGTCAAACATGCGTTTATATACAAATTAAAGCATGCAAGATATAAAATAAATTGAAGCACCTACATGTTTTGCCTATCAAGGCGTACAAATTTAAGTATTTTAACAAAATAATTTAAATTAAATAATGAAATGTCTATAAATTTCAAAAAAATCAATAATTTAATAATTCAAAATAAAAAACAAATAATAATAAAATGGAAATTTATGTCAGAATAAAAATTTATTAAATAATATTCTAGAAGTAGGTATGTATGTCGTAATGTGATAGTGTCAGTTAGGAAGTCACTTATACAATAATAACACTTGCCTGTTAATAAATTTCGCATCTTCTTTTTACCCGACTGCGCCAGAAGGAGGGTTATGTTTTTCGAGTGTATGTATGTATGTATGTATGTATGTATGTATGTATGTATATTTCTTTGGCACGCTCTGTAGCCTAAACGGCTTGATGGATTTGAGATTGAGAGGTGTCGTTAGATTCGTCTTAATTCTGAGAGTGACACTGGGTATATCAAAATTTAAAAAAATAAAATGGCCGCTTTTTGGCGCCATTTTACCTCCTCAAAAAAAATTTTTTTCCTTCAAAAACTATCGAGTGGGGTATCAAAATAAAGGGATTTATAAATGCTTTACAAAAATATATACAACTTATATGTTTAAATGTAATTTGGAATGAAAAATGCTACAAAAAAACAACAAAATATTCAACGTTAAAAATGAATTTGACTTTTCAAAAAACATTAATAGTATGATAAATAAAACATGACAAAACTAAAAAAATTAAAATAAAAAAATTAATTAATAAAAACAAAAAACCCGACTGCATGTAAAAATAACAGAAAAGATATAAACAAGACTTATCAACACGCAGGCGGAGGCTACCTATGAACTATTATGTAATTCATGACCAAAAACATACGTAGCCTCCGACTACGTGTTGATAAGTCTTGTTTATATCTTTTCTGTTATTTTTACATGCAGTCGGGTTTTTGTTTTTGTTAATTATTAAACAGATTGTTACTTAATTGTTTGTAAGCTTGTGGTATATTATTAAAAATAATGGGGCCCATACAAAAGACGCTCTTTCTCATGAGAGTAGTTTTTGAAGCATGCAAACAAAGTTGACTATTGTCACGTCTGTTACGGATTACAATGTCCGCTAGCCGTGGGAACAGTTTGGGATTTGTTTTAACAAACGCAGCAAATTCAAGAATATAGAGTGACGGTAAAGTTAGTACTTTATAATTTTTAAAGAAAGGCATGCAGCTATCCGTCGATTTTAAATTAAACATAGCCCGAATACATCTTTTTTGAGTTTTAAAAGCTATATCTTTATCTGTGGAATTACCCCAGAATATTATTCCGTAGCGCAGTACTGAGGCTACTAATCCATGATACGCAGTTAACAACGCATCTGAATTGAGCTCAGGAGCAAGTTTATATAATGCGTATGCGCAAGAGCTCATCCTTCCACTAAGGTACTCAATGTGCGCCTTCCAGTTTAATTTCGCGTCTATCATGATACCAAGGAATTTTGTGAAGTTAACTTTCTTAAGTGCTGTATCATTGTATAGAACTTTAATGACACTTACAGCCTTGGCCCGTTGGCTAAAATGCATTATAATTGTCTTGTCTAGGTTAATTCTTAAATTATTATTATTTAGCCATGATATTATTGATGTCAAGGATTGATTAATATCATATTCGTACGTATCTTTATTTTTACATGCTACTGTAAATGTGCTATCGTCAGCAAAGAGAGTCATGGGGTGGTCAATGGCTCTAGGGAGGTCATTTATATATAAGATAAATAAAAGAGGCCCGAGAACGCTTCCCTGTGGGACACCGTATAAGTGGGTACCGTATTTTTGTGTTCACATAAATCGACAAAAAATTATGAAAAAGCAGTTTTTTTCGCGATTTCAGCGTTGTTTCATAGTAACAGTTATTCACAATGATGACCCCATAGGAGGTTTTCAGTTAGTTCAGTAACACGTGGTAGAAATACCAGGCCCCTCAGAAAGTATTGCGAAAAAAAGTTTTTATATATGGGAGACTGGCCAGTTATAATGTTTTTCGAAAATATGATTATTTATAAGTAAAAATAAGTAAGTTCCAATTTCAAAATTTCCCTCCACATTTTTTGCGAGTTAATTCAAAGTATTGTGTCTCACTGAAATATGGATCTGCGCCGGGAACATTTTAGAGCTATGATTTTATACGATTTCAAGTGTCGCCTGAAACCGGATGAATCGTACGATAGACTTCAAATGGCATTCATGGAAGATAGCCCTTCCAAGGCAACCGTGTATCGTTGGTATAACGAATTCAAGCGCGGTCGACCAACTTTGGGGGATGACGAAAGAAGCGGTCGCCCTTTGACGGCTGTTACCGAAGAAAACGTGCTAGCAGTGAAAAATTTAATCCAAGACAATAGGCGAATTACATATCAGGAGATTCAACACATATTGAAGATTGGATCGGGAAGCGTTCACGAGATTCTACACAGCCATCTTCGCGTGAGGAGGATAGTATCACGCTGGGTGCCGCACAACCTCACCGATGCTCAGAAGCAGGCCCGGGTGGAATGGTGCCGTGATATGCTTAACAAATTTGAAGCAGGCTCGTCTCGGCGTGTTTACGACATCGTTACCGGTGATGAGTCCTGGATTTATCAATACGACCCAGAAACCAAGCGCCAGTCGACTGTTTGGGTGTTTCAAAATGAGCCAACGCCTACCAAAGTGAAGCGATCTAGAAGCGGGGGTAAGATTTTGATCGCTAGCTTTTTTAATTTGACTGGCCACTTGGTATCAATTCCCTTACGGGATCAAAGAAGCATTAATGCCGAATGGTATACTACCAAATGTTTGCCAGAAGTTTTCTCTGTTATAAGCAACAAGCGACCAAACACAGGGCTCCGCGGGCTACTGCTCCACCACGACAATGCACCTGCGCACATCGCACTCAAAACGAGGGACTTCCTGGACAGCACGCCAGTCAAACTCCTGGGTCACCCTCCTTACAGCCCTGATCTAGCACCGTGTGACTTCTTTTTATTCCCAAAAATAAAAAATCAGCTCAAAGGGATACAATTTTCGTCGCCGGAAGATGCGCTGGCTGCGTTCGAGCAGGCTGTAAACGAGGTGTCTGCGGCGGACTGGAAAAAGTGTTTTGAAAACTGGTTTAGGCGCATGAATCTTTGTATAGAGGCTGGTGGAAAGTACTTTGAAAAGATTTGATAAAAATATATGTACGTATAGAACAATTTTTTTTAGTTTCGCAAAACTTTCTGAGTGTCCCACGTATATTTAGGATATATCATAATTAATGCCAAGGCATTTCATGAGATAAAAAAGTTCTTTAATATGACCGAAAAAAAATCAGCTGTTCCCTATTTTGTGTTAACATAAATCGACAAAATGTAGGGATCAGCTGATTTTTTTCCGTAATTTTAGAGTTGGTCCCATAGTAAAAGTTGTTCATACTGATGAGTACAATGATCCCTTAAGAGGTTTTCAGTTATTTCAATAACACATTGTATATTCTAAGCAATTATGACATAAATGCATGATTTGATTTCGACCACAATATTATACCATACATACATCTCAAAATCAGGCCAAGTGAACCATTTCTAAGATTACTTTAACCTAACCACAATTTTTCCTATAATACGAAACAGGATACATGAAATTTCCTTCAGTAAGGCGATATCGCGATGTATAGGCCCCAAAGCCATAACAGATAGGTATACAATATCCGTACTTTCACTACTGGGACCCGCCCTTACTTGACATAGATAAGTGAAGAGTAGATGCGACGGATTATTTTGTAAGAAGAATTGGGAAATAAAAAAAACGAGTTAACTTTAGAATACACGTCTGAAGTAAAACTTCACTAACTTATATCTCCCTCAATACTATTTCAATGAGAATAAAGAAATGGCGGCGCGGCGCGCGTGTGCTCTGCTGTGTCTTGGCCGGCCGTGGCGCACGCCTCGTTCCCCGCGTCCCGCACTACCCCCTCCGTTCACCTCACTTTTCGTAACGCATTCACCAGCTTACTCCCAAGTCATGCGTGCCTAAAGAAGTTTTACTTAAAAATATTGATGATACGTGATACATTATAAATTGATGCAAAAACCGATAAAGGAGATTGATGAAGTAAATGATGTTGGAAGGATATTGTCATTTTGTCTTATTTTTGAAACAAAACGCTGTTTGGAACGCAAACGTTACGAACCAAATGGCTACTATTTAATCTTTGCGGGGATCATGTTCTTTAAACGATGAGCTCGTATTTCTTTAACTATGCGGTCTTTAAGTCTAGATTCCTTGATATATAAGCCTTTTATTAGGACTGCTAAAGTCATCAATATAGTGTTTTTAGAGTTCCGTACCCAAAGGGGGCTAACGGGACCCTATTACACTCGCTACGCTGTCCGTCTGTCCGTCCGTCCGTCCGTCTGTTTGTCACAGGGCTGTATCTTTGTAACGGTAATAGATAACTAGTTGAAATTTTTACAGAATATGTGTTACTATGTTGACCTGGTGAAGGTCGCGGGAATCCGCTGGATGCGGAAGGCACAGGACCGGTCGTTGTGGCGATGCTTGGGGGAGGCCTATGTCCAGCAGTGGGCGTCTTTCGGCTGAAATGATGATGATGATGATGATGTGTTACTATAGTGTCCATCACAACAAATACTATGTATTAAAAAAAGTCTAAAATCAAAGGGGGTCACCATACAAGTAACCTCGAAAAACATGATTTTTTTTCAACGTTTTTGTTCCTACTCTATCTTCAGAATGGTAATACATAGCAGCGTCAAACTTGGTCTGATTATAGTGCATACTATGTAGTTTAGCAAAAAATACTAAAAACATGGCAAACGTAGACATATATGGTGGTACCTACGGAAGAAGGAGATACAAAATAGATAGAAATAGATAAAAAATCACTTTTCGCGTACGTTCGTTGATGTCTTTTGATAAACTCTTGTAAATTAAATCAGTTTCTATGGGGTATCAGGATCAGGTCGATGGGTGTAACAGAACCCTTACTGCTTGAGTCCGACTCACACTTGGCCGGTTTTTTATTTTTTTTGATAATAATAATAAAGATTGAGGTTAAGGTCTTTAAATATGACAACACGTTATATGTGAGAGGTTTTTCATGTATGTTTCACAGAAAGCATGATAAATAAAAAAAACCCGACTGCGTGTAAAAATAACAGAAAAGATATAAACAAGACTTATCAACACGCAGTCGGAGGCTACGTATGTTTTTGGTTATGAATTACATAATAGTTCATAGGTAGCCTCCGCCTGCGTGTTTATAAGTCTTGTTTATATCTTTTCTGTTATTTTTACACGCAGTCGGGTTTTTTGTTTTTGTTAATTAATTTTTTTATTTTAATTTTTTTAGTTTTGTCATGTTTTATTTATCATACTATTAATGTTTTTTTTGAAAAGTCAAATTCATTTTTAACTTTGAATATTTTGTTGTTTTTAGCATTTTTCATTCTAAATTACATTTAAACATATAAGTTGTGTATATTTTTGAAAAGCATTTATAAAACCCTTTATTTTGATACCCCACTCGATAGTCTTTGACGGAAAAAAAAAATTTTTGAAGAGGTAATATGGCGCCAAAAAGCGGCCATTTTAATTTTTAAAATTTTGATGTACCCAGTGTCACTCTCAGAATTAAGACGAATCTAACGACACCCCTCAATCTCAAATCCATCAAGCCGTTTAGGCCACAGAGCGTGCCAAAGAAATATACATACATACATACATACACTCGAAAACATAACCCTCCTTCTGGCGCAGTCGGGTAAAAATAAAATAATAATATCCTCCTGGCCGAATTTCAGCCAGGGCGGTCAATTTCAACGGAGATTAGCCATCTGCGCGAGACATTATACTGCAAAAGTGTGTGCGCAAACACAGGTGCACTCTCTATTCTGTCAATGAGACGGTAATAATCCGTAAGACCGGAGAGAGATCAGGCCTAGGACCGATGGCTTTACATGCTCTCCGAGGCACGGGGGTATAATACCGCCATGTTCCTGACTCTGGGCTGCTACTAAAGACGGAAAAATCCTAATTATACTTTTTGACTAACTCGGGAATCGAACCCAGGGCCCCACGGTTAGCAGTCGCGCTTGTGACCACTAGACCAACGAGGTAGTCACACACAGCGGGAATCATGATAATGCAATTCATTCATTTATTCAATAACAATCTTAAATTGTGTCTGAATTTTTACATAAAGAAAAAGATTCCTAATTTATATTATTATGTAAGATCACAAATTAACTAAACATAAAATTATATAAAATCCAGAATAATGTTAAAAATAGTTTTTCACAATAAAATTAAATACCTACTTACTTATGTCAAACTAATAATTATACTATTTTAATTTCAACGTTTCTGCTTTTGTCAACTTATAATGGTAGAGGAGGTTTACTCTTTAATAGCTGATGCTCGCGTCATGCTCGTGAACGGGTGTCATGTGTCGGGACAGGTCAGCTCCATATACCACATACTATGGCAACTATTTTTAGGTTTATTTCTAAAGGCAATATTCTCACTTTTAAACTCTTGTTTATTTCTGACATTATACCTACATTATACTCACATTACGTGGGACACTCAGAAAGTTTTGCGAAACTAAAAAAAATTGTTCTATACGTACATATATTTTTATCAAATCTTTTCAAAGTACTTTCCACCAGCCTCTATACAAAGATTCATGCGCCTAAACCAGTTTTCAAAACACTTTTTCCAGTCCGCCGCAGACACCTCGTTTACAGCCTGCTCGAACGCAGCCAGCGCATCTTCCGGCGACGAAAATTGTATCCCTTTGAGCTGATTTTTTATTTTTGGGAATAAAAAGAAGTCACACGGTGCTAGATCAGGGCTGTAAGGAGGGTGACCCAGGAGTTTGACTGGCGTGCTGTCCAGGAAGTCCCTCGTTTTGAGTGCGGTGTGCGCAGGTGCATTGTCGTGGTGGAGCAGTAGCCCGCGGAGCCCTGTGTTTGGTCGCTTGTTGCTTATAACAGAGAAAACTTCTGGCAAACATTTGGTAGTATACCATTCGGCATTAATGCTTCTTTGATCCCGTAAGGGAATTGATACCAAGTGGCCAGTCAAATTAAAAAAGCTAGCGATCAAAATCTTACCCCCGCTTCTAGATCGCTTCACTTTGGTAGGCGTTGGCTCATTTTGAAACACCCAAACAGTCGACTGGCGCTTGGTTTCTGGGTCGTATTGATAAATCCAGGACTCATCACCTGTAACGATGTCGTAAACACGCCGAGACGAGCCTGCTTCAAATTTGTTAAGCATATCACGGCACCATTCCACCCGGGCCTGCTTCTGAGCATCGGTGAGGTTGTGCGGCACCCAGCGTGATACTATCCTCCTCACGCGAAGATGGCTGTGTAGAATCTCGTGAACGCTTCCCGATCCAATCTTCAATATGTGTTGAATCTCCTGATATGTAATTCGCCTATTGTCTTGGATTAAATTTTTCACTGCTAGCACGTTTTCTTCGGTAACAGCCGTCAAAGGGCGACCGCTTCTTTCGTCATCCCCCAAAGTTGGTCGACCGCGCTTGAATTCGTTATACCAACGATACACGGTTGCCTTGGAAGGGCCTTCATCCATGAATGCCATTTGAAGTCTATCGTACGATTCATCCGGTTTCAGGCGACACTTGAAATCGTATAAAATCATAGCTCTAAAATGTTCCCGGCGCAGATCCATATTTCAGTGAGACACAATACTTTGAATTAACTCGCAAAAAATGTGGAGGGAAATTTTGAAATTGGAACTTACTTATTTTTACTTATAAATAATCATATTTTCGAAAAACATTATAACTGGCCAGTCTCCCATATATAAAAACTTTTTTTCGCAATACTTTCTGAGGGGCCTGGTATTTGAATGAATTTGATGTAATAAACAATAACCTATTTTAAAAAGAGTATATCCATGGAGTATCTTGCCGGTTCTTCTCCATAGGACCCACTCTTTGGAACCGTGCCTGACGTTTCAAACGTGCCTATAATTATGTTTATTTGAAATAAAAACATTTGAAGTTGAATGAATAATAATAATAATAAAAACGTTTATTTCTCACCACAAACCAATTTCTCACACAAAAAATACAAAGCAAAGATACACAATTAATATAGCTGAGACCAGTTTCTGGTTGTGGATCGCTGGTGCCTGTGGTAGGTAGAAACACCTGTAATACAAGTTACCAGGTCCCCACAGCTCTGAAGATTCAACTTTGATTAGCTAATGCTACATTTTAAAATATTATGCAAAAATACAGAGGATCTAAAAAATAGTGAATTTAAGGAAACAAAAAAAATTGCTCATGAATGTCATGAGTGTAAAAAACAAAAACAATATCAAATAAAATTAACATAGTTGTATGTAATTTGTATAAAAGTGTGTTTGTGTATGTGAGTGTGGGGGTGAGTGTATGTGTGGGTGTGTATATGTGAGTAACTGTTTAGACTATAGGTATGAGTCGTTAGTGATTACACTGGAACAATCATGAGGGCTTCCGTTTCAGTGTAAATAAAGTGAATAAAAAACATAAGTAACTAAAAATCTTCAAGCAGCTAACTAACCCATCTACTTCCAAACTACTCTATGCCCTTTCCACAAGGGACGTCCCCATACACTTTTGAGGAGAAGGGAACTTGAAATACAACCAGCGTTTATCTGTTATGACCCGTGCAATCTGTACGGCGGTTGTTACTGTAATCTATGGCTATTGCACTGGGATGGCCACCTTTATTCGTATTAAGTGCAAACGAGAAAAATACAGAAGGTCTAGTAAGACAGAAGGGAAGCGAATCTATCATCGTCTTCAACCACAGCACAGTTCTTACAACTGCGGACTAAATTGTTACTAAATTCAGTTATTAAAGACCTTTTGTGGTGCATTAAGTTATTTTGGTACCCATGGAAATAGTAGAATTAATAATAAACAATATATTTTATACTAGCCTGATAAGACGGCTTAAAGTCACTCAAAGGGCAACGGAGTGGGCTATGCTCGGAGTGTCCCTGCGTGATCGAATCAGAAATGAGGAGATTCGCAGGAGACCGAAAGTAAGCGACATAACCCGAATAATTGCCAAACTTAAGTGGCAGTGGGCGGGGCACATAGCTCGCAGAACGGATGGCCGATGGGGCAGGAAAGTTCAGGAGTGGCGACCGCGTACTGGAAGACGCAGCGTGGGTAGGCTCCCCACAAGGTGGACCAATGACCCGGTGAAGATCGCAGGAATCCGCTGGATGCGGAAAGCGAAGTACCGGTCGTTGTGGCGATGCTTGGAGGAGGCATATGTCCAGTAGTGGAAGTCTTTCGGCTGAAATGATGATGATGATGATAATTTTTACAATCAGAAGGCCAATTCACCTTATTAAAGATGTTTGAAATTTAGTTCCAATCTAATATCAAGCTATTTTCTTTAAATACTAGCTGATGCCCGCGCCCGTGGTTTCGCTCTCGTGTTTTCTTCATACAAACTTTCAACCCCTATTTAACCCCCGGGTATGAATTTTCAAAAATCCTTTCTTAGTGCTCACCTACGTCATCTAAAAAACTCCTGTGCAATTTTTTTTTTTTTTTGTGTTATCTGTCAGTCAGTTTTAAGAATTTTATTAAGTAAAGTAGTAAGGCCAAGAAGTAAGGCCATGCTGGTACCCTTGCAAGACAAAAAAAATGTGGGAAAAAGATCAGCCAGTCAGCAGGTTGGTGGCGGGGCTTATTGCCCAGGGTGCATCGGACGATCAATTAAATTTTAATATCGTCACTCATGGAGGCTCTCTTAATGCACCCAAAAAAACTCCTAAAAAGCTAAAAACAAAGAACAATGGCAAAATCATATGTAAGAAAAATTTCAGCGTTTAAGAATGTCTTCAGTAATCTAAGTAAAATAAATAAATAAAAAATAAATAAATATCTTTGGGAAATTTCACACAGCACCATCTAGTCCCAAACTAAGCAGAGCTTGTGCTATGGGTACTAGACAATGGATATGATACTTATATGCTTTTTTTTTTTGTAAATACATACTAATAATACATAAGCAACACCCAGACGAACACAAACACAAATTTTCTACGATCTTTCAGCAAATTAACTTTTGTTGTAAAAGTCTATTAGAAAAATAAATATTTCTAAGCAATAACTCGGTTCCGTTTGAATGTGGTGTTTGAATAAAATAAATAATGCTATTTGTTGTCTATGCATGATGCCATTAATGTTTTTTTTTCTTTTACGGTACTATGGGCGTATGACCTTTTAGCCAAGACAAAAAAATACTTTTTGGTTGTGAAAAGCAACAAAATATCAAGCGCGAATACGGGAGCGAACCTATCAACTATAAATAAAAAAACATTTGTATCTAACCAGGGAATTACTACTTAAGTTAGTAGAGTGGAACAGTAAACATGCAACATGCCTGAAAAAGGTGACTAAGTTTGTAAAAACTATGTTTATAACCTAACACCAATATGTTAATGGACAAATATATGGACCAATATATTATGTGAGGGATGTTGTTATGTGGATGGATATGTATGTTATGGTTAATGGACGTTAGATGAAGCGAAAGAGGTGTGTCAGGATCGTAGCAGGTGGAAATCCATAGTCTCTGCCTATCCCAATGGGAAACAGGCGTGATAATATGTATGTACCAATATATTGTACTGTACCACTAATTTGTATGTACCAATATGTTGCACTGTACCACTTAGTTGGCAAAATAAATCTTGGAATCAATAAAGTTGAAAAAAAAAAAATAGAGCTGGTATTGAAAATCTTTGTTAGAAGCGGCAACGTGGTATTCAAATAGATTATACCTATACGTTAAATGTAAGATAAGGTACCATAACATTTTATTATAAGGAGCATGTCGATATATTTTCGTGAGCTTACTATCACAAATTGCATTCAGTTAAACTTCTGCACGTCTCCATTTTGTGTCAAGGCTGTATCATTTTACTGCTGACGTTGATTTTTATTTGGGTAAGGACGTAAGTAATTGCTTCTTCTTTCCGTACTCTTTGTTTTTGTGGAGAACTCTCTAAAAACCTAATCAGGGTCTATGGTTTTACGAGAGTGTTAAACTTCGAGTGCCGATGGAAGATGCATTATTATCATTAAATAAATAAATAAATATTTTGGGACATTTATTATCATTCGAGGTTAATATTGTAGTCTGTTTTTTTATTACCGAGAAAAATATTTTTTTATTATTCATTTTGATCGATGTTAAAATCTCCATGAATCGCTTACTCATCTACAACCATCGTTGCTAATGTTTTGAACTAAAATACAACATACAATATTACATATAATATTATTTAAAACGGAACAAGCGTAGCACGAAACAAACAGTCTGTTATTTTCATAAAAAGGAGTGCCATAAATGTTCCATAATTATGAATGCAATTTAAATCAATAAAAAATGTGTTTACTAAACAATACCTTTTGCAATTTATCTAATGATATTCGTAGTCATATAGTGTATATTATTCTTTGAACTGCGTTGTGACCGTAAGCCATTGGCGATTTGATGAGGGATATTTTGCCTGGAGTAGATTTCTGTTCATGAGGAACCTCCATAGAGGAACAGCTTTTGCAACGGAACGAACAAAGATCAGACGGGGCAGGTTGTACTTACCGGCCGGCGACCGCCGCTCGTTCGACGCCCACGCTGGTGAAGTCCACAATCACGCACAGACACTGAATTTATATTGTTTTTTTATTTTTTCCGTTTAAAAGTATATATATGTATAGTTTATATATTAATTTTCACAAGTTGTACCGGTTAACAGATTTATTATGGGCGCAATTTGTAATGGCGGCCGCTAGCTTCTCTTGTTCAAACGCGGTGTATTTCCATATTAGTATAATATAATCTATGGTGGTGTATACGCCGTGCGCTACGAATTAGCTTAGCTTCTTAAATCGTTGGCCGTGCGCGGTGTCGCGGTGCCCTCTTGCGGATTCACTCGGCGGTAAGTTTTGGCGGGGATTTTGAATGGAACATTGAATTTGGTGGGAACATGGACAAGGAGTCAAGGATTGTTGCAAGCGTGAACATTCTTCATAGATCCAAAATAAAAAGGCAGTTTTCTAAAAAAAAAAAAAAACTACATAGGTAAAAGCAGCATACCTGCTTTTTTTAAAGGTCAGAAATGCATTGACGTTTCCTCATGATTTCCATGAGCAGTGGTGATCGCTTAGCATCAGGTGACCCGCTTAATCGTTTGCCCCTGTTTGCCTAATTTTACAACGTGTTATTTCAATAGCCCAAAACCTCAGACATCCCAACTAATTATTGTAATAAATTGATATTGACAAGTAAGCATTTATTTTCATAATAGTACATTATGATACAAGTGAGCTAAGTTGACTATTATACTCGAGGCTGAATTGCAGCCCGAGCCGAAGGCGAGGGCGTAATGGAGCCGAGAGTATAATAGTCAATGCTCACGCGTGTCATACGACGTTTTTCAACACACTTGCGAGGAAAAAAACATTAATTACACATTTTAGAAAAATATTGAATTTGTGAAAAATGATAAAAATGGCGCGCGGATCGCGCTGTGACATACAGCTATGCGCGCGCAGGTGGTCGAAGGAAACCGCCATACAGCCTAATGTAAAAATATTATAAATTGTTTTTTTTATTTATAACACAAATTAATATTAATTTGTTGACAAAAATTAATTATTTGATGAAATGAAATGTTTATATAGCATATTTTAATTAATGCAGTTGATTTATTCCCAAAAATGTTTAAATTAGTTCAGGCATAAAAACTCTTTGCTGCGATTTAAAAATAAACTTCAACACACTTGCTCGTAAAGTGACTCTTATTGCATCGCTTTTAGGTTTATAATGTGACTTATAACGCACGCGTGCTTTTTTCATTATATTATCGCACTAGTGCTTTTTAGTTTACAGTTTATTTTTAAATCGTAGCCAAGACATTTAATAGTAGTTTATGAAACTGTTGCATAATAGGGGTTATTAAAACACGAGTGTGAGTTTAAAAACCGAGCCGTAGGCGAGGTTTTTAATAGTATCACACGAGTGTTTTAATACCTAATTATGTCAGTTTCATACATTATTTTATCTACACTCATACAATTTTAAATAAAATACCAAAGTCAAAATCTTAGTAACATTGTCGTTGTTTTTCTTGATTTCTCTGGTAAAAGATTGTTCGTCATTTACGTTGCTGCATCCAGAAATTCAGGCGGGGTCATATTCTCCTCAGTTCAGTATCACTGCTGTAGTCAGATATTTTTGCCCAGAATAAAACTTTCGACATACAAAACCATAATAATAACGTAAACAATAACAATAAATTTACAAGTAACGATGACCAAATCCAGTAGGCCAGGTGCGCGGCCGCGAACGCGCGCTTGTGCGCGCCTACACAGATAATAAAATATAGTCTGGCGACAACATTATAATCGGAACTAATTTTCTATCCTTGTCAGGATTCCGTCAATCTCTGTTTTATCATACAAAAAATATGCCTGTAAACACTTAATTAAAAGCAATATGACAATCAAAAGTTCTGCCAAAAACGCGATTTTAAACGATAAAAATTTTCAATGTATGACAAGTGGCGCCACCCTGAATTTTGTGTACTCATTGGTGCCAAACTGTACGACTGCTAAAAAAAAGGTTTGAAAACTCCTTGGTTAGGTCGAAGTGGCATTAAAAACTCCTTAGTTAGGCTGAAGTGTGCGGTTATGGAAAAAAAATTAAATTACCGCATTGTTTTGTTCAGCAAACTGTATCGTAATGAAACTTTTTAAATTCATAACAGGTGCATGTGCGTAAAGTATGTGATTATGACATTACTTTCGAGTTCATAATTCGAATTTTACGATACGAGTGTAGATAATAGTAGTTTATGAAACTGTTGCATAATAGGGGTTATTAAAACACGAGTGTGAGTTTAAAAACCGAGCCGTAGGCGAGGTTTTTAATAGTATCACACGAGTGTTTTAATACCTAATTATGTCAGTTCCATACACTATTTTATCTACACTCATACAATTTTAAATAAAATACCAAAGTCAAAATCTTAGTAACATTGTCGTTGTTTTTCTTGATTTCTCTGGTAAAAGATTGTTCGTCATTTACGTTGCTGCATCCAGAAATTCAGGCGGGATCATATTCTCCTCAGTTCAGTATCACTGCTGTAGTCAGATATTTTTGCCCAGAATAAAACTTTCGACATACAAAACCATAATAATAACGTAAACAATAACAATAAATTTACAAGTAACGATGTCCAAATCCAGTAGGCCAGGCGCACGGCCGCGCACGCGCGCTGGTGCGCGCCTACACAGATAATAAAATATAGTCTGGCGACAACATTATAATCGGAACTAATTTTCTATCCTTGTCAGGATTCCGTCAATCTCTGTTTTATCATTCAAAAAATATGCCTGTAAACACTTAAATATAATTAAAAGCAATATGACAGTCAAGTTCTGCCAAAAACGCGATTTTAAACGATAAAAATTTTCAATGTATGACAAGTGGCGCCACCCTGAATTTTGTGTACTCATTGGTGCCAAACTGTACGACTGCTAAAAAAAAGGTTTGAAAACTCCTTGGTTAGGTCGAAGTGGCATTAAAAACTCCTTAGTTAGGCTGAAGTGTGCGGTTATGGAAAAAAAATTAAATTACCGCATTGTTTTGTTCAGCAAACTGTATCGTAATAAAACTTTTTAAATTCATTACAGGTGCGTGTGCGTAAAGTATGTCATTATGACATTACTTTCGAGTTCATAATTCGAATTTTACGATACGAGTGTAGATAATAGTAGTTTATGAAACTGTTGCATAATAGGGGTTATTAAAACACGAGTGTGAGTTTAAAAACCGAGCCGTAGGCGAGGTTTTTAATAGTATCACACGAGTGTTTTAATACCTAATTATGTCAGTTTCATACACTATTTTATCTACACTCATACAATTTTAAATAAAATACCAAAGTCAAAATCTTGGTAACATTGTCGTTGTTTTTCTTGATTTCTCTGGTAAAACATTGTTCGTAATTTACGTTGCTGCATCCAGAAATTCAGGCGGGGTCATATTCTCCTCAGTTCAGTATCACTGCTGTAGTCAGATATTTTTGCCCAGAATAAAACTTTCGACATACAAAACCATAATAATAACGTAAACAATAACAATAAATTTACAAGTTAGGGTGACCAAATCCAGTAGGCCGTGGCGCGCGGCCGCGCACGCGCGCTGGTGCGCGCCTTCACAGATAATAAAATATGGTCTGGCGAAAACATTATAATCGGAACTAATTTTCTATCCTTGTCAGGATTCCGTCAATCTCTGTTTTATCATACAAAAAATATGCCTGTAAACACTTAATTAAAAGCAATATGACAATCAAAAGTTCTGCCAAAAACGCGATTTTAAACGATAAAAATTTTCAATGTATGACAAGTGGCGCCACCCTGAATTTTGTGTATTCATTGGTGCCAAACTGTACGACTGCTAAAAAAAAGTTTGAAAACTCCTTGGTTAGGTCGAAGTGGCATTAAAAACTTCTTAGTTGGGCTGAAGTGTGCGGTTATGGAAAAAAAATTAAATTACCGCATTGTTTTGTTCAGCAAACTGTATCGTAATGAAACTTTTTAAATTCATTACAGGTGCATGTGCGTAAAGTATGTCATTATGACATTACTTTCGAGTTCATAATTCAAATTTTACGATACGAGTGTAGATAAAAATTATTACATGACATTGACATTTATTACATGACATAATTGATTGTTTTGTAAAAAAATTGCATGGCGAAAGCTATAATATGGCGATGATTTATATTATTATAAAATTTATGACATATTTAAATAAAATTGAATTGAATTGAATTGAAAAGAGTTTTTATGCCTGAACTGAATAAAACATTTTTGGGAATAAATCAACTGTATTAATTAAAATATGACATAATAAACATTTAATTTCATCAAATTATTTATTTTTGTCAACAAATTAACATAAATTTGTGTTATAAATAAAAAAATCTGTTTATTATATTTATTAATTTAGGCTGTTTGGCGATTTCCTTCGACCACCTGCTAGCCCATAGCTGTCACTGCGATTACAGTAATGTAATCCGCGCGCCATTTTTCACAAATTCAATATTTGTCTAAAATATGTATTTGTATGTTGTTTTCCTCGCAAGTGTGTTGAAAAATGTCGTATGACACGTGAGCATTGACTATAAATACTCACGGCTCCATTACGCCCTCGCCTTCGGCTCGGGCTGCAATCCGGCCTCGAGTATAATAGTCAACATAACTCACTTGTATCATAATGTACTATTAGAACTTACGGATAATTTTTGTTGTCACACTCATTATCGACTCGCCCCGCTCGCCCCGATTGTAACCACGCGGCTATTTCCAAAGAACTTGTAAAAGTTGTCTTGGTGTCAAATTGATTTTAAATACTTCTATGGACTCTCCAAATCATATAAAAAAACAAGTACTTATTCGGACATTTTTCCTTGCAAATCGGCAAAGCAAATGCACCTACTTAGTTGAACTTCTATGGGAGTACATTTAGAAAAACTTGAATATATCGAAAACTATTAAAGATCGCAGAACATACATGGGGTCATTTCGGATGGGGTACCTACGACGTAATAAGTCCAGATTTTTCCTTTGAACGCTATAAAAAAAGTATCTATTATAGATCCACGATAAAAAAACACATTTCTAACACAGTTACTAATAGGGGTTCACGTGTCTTTCATTCCCGACATGGAATTAGAGCCACACTTAAAATAAGCAATTGTGCCCCCCCCCCTTGTTTTGCATAATTATTCTTTTTTTAAATTAGTGCGTATTAAGAGGACGCTCCGAAAAAATAGTTCCCACGCTAGCTCCTCCCTTACACCCCACCACCCGCTAGCTACACTTGTCACTCACCGCTAATATTGAAATATAAAGTCAAGACAGAGAACAGGGAAACCATGGAATTGCCTACTAATATTTATGTTTTTTTTCACACCACATTAAAATTAGAATTTCATTACAATTTGTTTATAGTATACAATTAAAACTTGAACGGAACATCAGAAGGCCATTTCTCGTAATTAAAAACGTTCAAAATATAGTTCCAAACTAATCTCAATCTCCTGACAGTAGATGTTTCTGATTGCCGTTTGTTGGTGACATTAATGAACTAGGTGTTCAAATTACTCAGTGCGCCTATATACAAATTTAAATGAATAATTATACAAAAAAAAAAAAAAAACTCACCTGACCATTTTTGTCCTTTTTCCAGAAATGTTCTTTTCTTGTCAATTGCTTCATCAATACTACCCATTTTAAAAGGAGCTAGAGCACATTTTACTTCTACAACCATATCGTCAATGATACCTTCAGGCGTGGCTCCTAAAAAGGGATATTTTTCGTCTATGTAGAGGCCATATTCCATAATTTCAATATTTTGTAATTGTGATAATTGCTCTAGTGCCACTGCTTCATATTGTCTTCCGTACTGTATGGAGGAGACATGGGCAATTGGTGTGCTGTAAAGTATGTTTCTTATTATATTTCTACAGCTTTGAGTCCTTCTACGTTTTATTACTTTACCAAAATTTGATACGGTCAATAAGTTGCGTCTAAGCTCAAACCACTCACTGCACTGAATTCGTAAAACTGTATGTTGACTAATACGGTTACGTTCTTATTCAGTCTTACGCAAATTATCTATAAAAGTTTCCTTTGACAGTTTGAAAGTTTCTGGATCGATATCTGGCTGCTCTGCATTTTGATTCTTTGGCAGCGTAATTCGTTTGATATGAACGGCGGCACCAACACCCATCTACTATGACTTCAATCATCGGGATGCCATCTTTACTGACGCGACCTTCTTTCAAAGCGACTTCTCTTTCTGTCTCACCAGCCCTCTTCATTTCACCCCAAGCTGTTTTCTCCCATTCTTCTGCAATTTCGTCTTGCATTTTTTTTTTGTTTATTTCGTTTAAGCCGACTGCAGATGTAAATTATTTTAATTGAGCATATCCACCGCCACTTGCCATAATTCCAGCTACGGCTTCTTTATTTATGTCCCAATCTCAAATCAATCAATATTCAATATTAAATTCTTTGTTGCAGATTAAACAATTTAAATTTAATCGCAAATAGAGTCCGTTTTGACGTTCAGAAACCACTTCAACAGAACTCAACCCACAGTTAAAAAGGGCGTCGTGATCGGCGATAGCTTACAAATTATCGAAAAACGTTGTGTGTTCACCATCCGTCTCCCACTTAGTATTTTGCTTTCCTAAAACGAAGGCGTAGATGTTAGTATAATCACAAGAAATATTATTAAAGTTAGTATCCCTCTTGGATACTTTGAAACAGAGTTGCAAAAAACAGGAAATTTTATGTTGAATGGGATATTGCGTTCGCCTTGGTTAGACATTGACAGATTGTTTTTTAAAAAATTATCTCATCGTACGCAAAAGTACGATAATTATGACGTTTGAAAATCATTTCGTAGAAATACTACAAATTATATACGCTAGACCCTTTCTTTCCCGTCCCGGCTTGGCACAATTCAAGTAGGTGAGCCCCTTATCCCCGTGCGGCCTAACGTTGGCCGCATCGACAAGGACCAGCGGCCGTCAGGGATACGAGGACGTTTTCTGGCCCAGCACCCCACACGCTATACCCTAGATACATACATACATACTGGGTGTCAGGGAAACGCTTCCGAAAACGAAGATAGGTAATAGTGCTGGTGATACGAAACCACAAAAAGAAGCGATTCTTTTTTTAGATTTTTTCTCTTTTTTTTTGCATTTTTCATACATAACCAACCAGCTTTGGGCAGTTAAATAAAACTGATTTGCAAAAAAAACCTCATTTATTTACTTCTTTTTTTTAAGTTCGCAATGTAATTAAACAACTATATATGTATAATACTTGCATCTTAATAAGGAAAATAATCGATAAACCCATCCATACTAACTTGTCTTTTGTAAAAATATCACAAATTAGTAAACGAAGTCTTCGACAACCTAGCTTACTTGTACTGCCAAAGGTAAGAACAAACTTCGCAAAAAAAAGTATTACCTATGAAGGAGCAAAGCTATAAAATAAATTGCCATCTAATATAAAAAAAATGAGCTCATTTAGTGGTTTTAAGTCTCAACTGTCTCAATATATAATAGAACATTTTTCACCTTCCTGTTGAGGCTATGAAACTATTGACTGAGTGTTCGGCGACCATTACAATAAGTTTACTAAAATGTTAAAACTATTTTCATGTAAGTGGCATATTTTCTTCTTGAAAATAAATTTCTTTAAACCGAATTCAAATAAAATATCAGTTGGCGCTAGGGGTGAACGACATCCGCTCGCATACGCAGTCCGTGTCGTAGCGAACGTAGGTATGTTAGGTACGCGCGGCATTGATCCCGAGTTTTGTACGCTTTACATTTCGGGTTTGCAAAATACCAAATCACTAAAACAATGAGTATAAGGCTAATGGTTATTGGTATTCGATTGTGTTTAGCAGCCTAGTATAATAATAGCCTTTCAGTTTCGGGAGTGTTTCCCTGACACCCAGTACGTATTATCAAGCCGGTTTCCCATTGGGGTAGGCTGCCATCTCTTTTGTTTCATTTACGTTTATTAACCTCGTCATACATATACCTATTATTAATAAAAATACTTGTTTTTTACGGACAACATGATCCAAATATACAAACATGATGTTTATGTTGTATTGGTCGTAGGCCTGCAAAAAGTTTGTTACTTTGAAATCACTGGAAAAGCCCAGCACTGTGTACCGTACTAGGCCACTGTGATGAGATGACCTTTTTGACTTACTCATACGATAATTTTTCACATAATAACTCATAATTTAATTTTAGAACGTCAGTATGATGTCCCTGATGTAACGCTAATGAAAATTAGTTGAATTAAATGTTCCATAATTGCTGTTTTATTTGTTAATATAATACTTTGTTTAAAACATGTTTTAAACACATTGGCAAAAAAACATTGTTTTTTCCCTCGTGTTTTAAATCAGTTGGTGGTTATATTAATCAGATTCAATGGTGTTTAAAACATATGTTTTTTTCGTAACAACTCTGCTTTGAAAAGAAATATAATTATAAACATACCAAGTTAGTCGTATCCTGTAACAACTCCATTTTATTATACCTCTCAACAGTTTCAGGAAGAATATTTTCTTTGATCCCATCGTTTCTTGTATTTCCATTTGCCTTAAAATTAAATGTTTTATAACTAATGATGTGCATACCTACATCTCCAAAAAACTCAATCTATTTTATTTTAAAACGATTGTAGCCTAAAAAGTAAGTACCTAATATACAAGCTTCTAGTACTGGTGATGATTGGACGCTAAGAGTGGGGGGGCCTCGAAGAGTCTACTAAGCGACCCTGGGGTGGACAGCAGTACGTGGTGGTCACGTGCTACTGTGGGGGAAACAATATTGTTTTCCCGGGACGTGCCAAAGGCATAGCACTTGAGGGGCTCCGGCGCGGTCCAATAGAATTCCCGGAGCTCCTCGATTTTATGCAGAGGATGGCCACCGTGTGGTTTTAGTCGGTAAGAGGCCGACATACCCCTCCGCCGTCCCCACACGGAGGGAAACCATGAGTCTTTCAACAGAAAAAAAAGGTCTCCACCTTGATCAATTATATTATCAGTGTGATTAGCGCCAAAATTCAATGCTGGCAATCTAAAAAAAGTTAATTAATCATTTTTACATAGCATGGGTACGATGACAGTAGGACAAAACGATGCCTTATGAATAAGGGTAAAAGAGACTCCACTACAAAACATGTATTTGACACCTGATACCGTACCCATGCTATGTGAACAAGTTTATAGGTAGAGATTTTATTCTATTTTCAATAAATATGTTACGAGTTATGGCCATTTTCAATAAAAACACAATCGGTTGATTTGCTTACTCAATAAGAGTTTTGACATAACTTATTCAATCCTATCACAAGTTATGTCAAAATCCTTATTGAGTAAGCAAATCAACCGATTGTGTTTTTACTTTTTGTTTAGCGAGATTCCGTCCGCCTTTTTTATTCATCCAAGGTTTTACATAAGTAAACAAATAGTAAAGCACCCATGACATGACAATGACCAAAATGGCAGAGGCTATGGTGCCTTTTCTTTGTCTTGCAGACATTCAAGAATCGTGTGTAGGTAAACATACTTGTAATACATAAGAAACACGCAGACCAACACAAACATGTTCAACAAATAAATACTTGTGTCTTGTGGGAATCGAACCCACGACCTCGTGACCAGCAGTCGCACACTCGAACCACTAGACCACAGACGTAGTCAAAGTAGTAGTTATAGTTTTATTTCAAGTTTGGCCCTCTCCTAACCTATTCCATAAATTCACGCTGTATAAACCGCTAATACAATATTTCGTGTGTTATACCTACTCAAGTTGTACAATTTTACACTATACATACCCACTTTTCTTTACGTAATAATACTTGAACTAGAAGTAAATTTTTAAATTAATTAGTTCAACTGGCGACTCCGGTAGTATCTCTGTTCCGAACAAGTAAATTGCTTCCTATAAAGAAAACGTTTATATTTTAGTTTTATTAAAGCTAAAATAATAATAATACATTTTTAGAAATAAAATAGATAATAATGCACTTACCTTTTAGATTGTCTAGCGATCATACTTGCTTCTTTATAACGTTTAGCTATTTTTCTTTTTGAAACATATTTTCTATTAATTTTATTACCCATGACACTAGTAAAAGACGTCAACGTCTGTCAGAATGATTTTTAAATATTTTATGCTTGTTTTATGGCTATAAAGTCTTTTTTGTTTACGGTATTAAATATTTTCGTAAATTCGTGACAATTCACGCATAGACGCGACAGACACAGACCCTTCCTCTATAGCGCAATGCGCGGCACTGAAGGTGAGCATTGCGATTTGCTCTCGTAAATTTTATGTTAGCTGCAATAGAGCTCACTTTCAAATAAATCATTCTCGCGCGTTTTACCGCGGAAGTAAAGGCCGTAAGTCTCAAAACAATTTTCGTTTATTACATAAATAATAATTAATCAATAGAAATTTCCTTAAAGCTGTATTTAATATACTTTATTATCTGCCTATCTCCATAAATTTTATATACCTAACTTAAATAATAACGGAGAAATATTCGGAAAATCTCTAAAAACGCATGATTTTGAAAAATTAAAAGCATCGAAAAAAAAACAACGAATCATGTAACTGGGATAGTCAAACGGTAGATAAAGGTTCAAAATAACATATGTTTAAATTTGAAATTCATCAGGCATGTGTACGACTCGGCATATGTTTCCGAAAAGTCACCTCATTTTGGGAGCCTAGTCTTATGGAAAACCGAGGGGGAGGGGTTGAGAAAAATGACGTAATTAGGCAGACATCTTGATTTCGTGCATTTGTGCGTTCCTATCTCGGTAATGGCAGTTTTTTTTGGAAACAGCTGCCATTTTGAGAGGCTTAGAGGGATGTTAATCTTCAGTGTTACGAATCTGTTTGGATTTTGTAGGGTAATCTTTATCTTATTGTATTATTCAAAGGAATAAGGGTGACTTTTCGGTATATAAGCCCTTAATACTATCTGGTGAAAGAATCCTTCATTGTTTTTTCAGATTTGTCATTCTTGTTTACATTTTTATTCCATCACATAAATCATGAGATGGGAATTTTTAAGCCTTTTCTAACTTTTGTTGATGTTTAAAGACGACCATATATAGATACTGGACATTTTTAAAGGGTTACGTATAATGATAATTGAAAAAGAAACGAATATGAAAATCAAACTAGTCATTACTTAACAAACACAGCACACTTTTTAAAACCAACTTATAGAAATAGAAAAATATGTATTCATGTGACCAGGACTCAAAAGCTTAGTGATAATTAAAAAACTAGCCAAGTGCGAGTCGGACTCGCGCAGTAAGGGTTCCATACCACCCATCGATCTGATACCCTGAAAATATTTTGAAATACATACAAGTATTATTTTTAACCGACGAAAAAAAGGAGGAGGTTCTCCATTCGACGCGTATATATATTTTTTTTTTTTTTTTTTTTTTTATGTATGACCACGCGTAACTTTTTACAGAGTAGCGCAATTTTGATGATTCTTTTTTTAATGGATAGGGTATAATCTCGAAGTTGGTCCCATTTAAATTTCAAAATCAAAATCCACCCCTAAGGGTGGGAAAACAGGGGATGAGTGCTTGTTCACCCACTGAATTCTTACCTGTTAACCGATTCTGTTGAAACTTGGCACACAAATATAGTTCTAGATACTACGACATAATGGAGACCTGGAGATAGATTAAACACAAAAAAAATTTAAATTAAACTTTTTAACAAAAAATTGAACCGACGAAAACAGAAACTGAAAAGCGAAATATAACTAATTATGAGTCGGCGCCAAACAAACAATCAACGAAGATCATTAAATTACTTTAAATAAATAATAAAAACAACGTAACATCAAATTTTCTCCGCTCGGCCACTTGCAACTTGCATGCACGTTGCTTGTTAAAAGTTTGTTCGGCGCCGACTCATAATTAGTTATTTTTCGCTTTTCAGTTTCTGTTTTCGTCGGTTCAATTTTTTGTTAAAAAGTTTTATTTACTTTTTAGTTAAGGTTTTTGAAGTCAGTTTGTTTTTGTTAAAAAGTTTTGTTTTTTAATTCGGTTAAAAATATCAGTATCGCTTACGATTATCATAATTATTCAAAATTGCATACATACATATTATCACGCCGTGATAATATGGTCATACTACTACTATTTCAGAGACTATGGATTTCCACCTGCTACGATCTTGACTCACCTCTTTCGCTTCTGAAAAAGGCAAGAAATAAGGTCCTTGAAGTGAAAGACGATCTGAACGCTACGGAGTTGTATTAGAGAAGAATTGACGTATACACATATTGACAGATGAAAGTTGTGCATAGATAAAATAAAATTTAATGCTTCCAACAGCTTCATCTACGTTCATTAAACTCGCCATGCATGCTCGTCGGCTTAGAGTGCTCTTAACAGACCAGGTTTTTAAGAACGTCCGCGATTTAGTTGCAGTGTGTTCGCCTAACTCATCCCCCTCCGAATCTTCAATCCACTTCAAAATTGTACTTTCTTTATATTATTATCAGCTTAGAATAATTACGCTTAGAACCGCAGTTATCATACGCGGAGTGAAGCAATTTCTAGTCAGCTTACGCGCGCTTATGTGTGTGTCGGCGAACAATTCACGTACCGCTTGTAACTTTGAGCGGAACTTTGAATGAAACTATCACTCTTATGTTTTAATTTTTTTATAATATAGGATGGCGAAACGAGCTAAAGGCCCACCTGATATTAAGCGGTTACCTATGCCCATAACAACTGCATACCACCTAGGCTGTTGCCTAAATGGTACCGCAAGCCGGTTCGCCAAACTGAGACATGGAGATGAGAAGTCTCATGTGATTGTAATTTCACCGGTACCCGTACCCTTCAGACCGAAACACAGCAATGCAAGCATCACTATTTGGCGGAGAAGTAGGTACGGCGGTAGTACTTTCCCGGACGAGCTCCTTCGCAAAGGAGCTCTACTATTACTCTAAGATTACCACTTTCGTAAAACATTTTGCAACACAAAATTATCACACCAAATACTCTAAACCGTCATATTTGCTTATTCCGCTACAATCAAACATTATCTAACTATCAGATAATCAGCTGCCACGCTGCCATTCCCCGACGGCTGCGACTGAACAACTGTACGGTATCAGAATATAATTTGCGCTGTCATGGTTCACGTTGCAATGAACATCCATTTGAATAATTCTCTAGCGCTTATGTGAGATATTGGGGTTTAGAGCTGTGTCATAGTTGACGATAAGCGACAGATAAAATATACATATAACCTGCTAATATTATAAATGCCAAAGTATGGATATTTGTTTGTTTGTTTGTCCTTCAATCACGCTAAAATGGCTGAATGGATTTGACACGTAGATATAATTTGCCCGGATTAACACACAGGCTACTTTTTATCTCGGAAAGATAAACAGTTTCGGAGGGTTGCGCGATAACATCTTTCTATGAGAAGCTGAATTATACGCGGACGAAGTCGTGCACAAAAACTAGTTTTCTGTATTTAATATAGTTAAATAACGTACGTTTTGAGGTTATATGGCTAGCTCAACTAGAAGGAGTCAACAAAATATTTTGTAAGAGGAACGAAGTAATTCTTTAGTCGTCCTTTAGACACATATTATATTATGATTTATTTAGGCTATTATCACGTACTGATTGATGTGTGTCTTGTACGTGGTTTTTTTGGGACTATGTGGTGTGTTTTACCGTAATAAATGTGGATATAAACTCAATATTTAAATATATTATTTAAATAAAATGAATGTGTATCATGAACATACAATTTTGTATATTAAAATTCACAATTGAATTATTAGATCACTGTCACTGTTTATCAAATCATTATCAAAGCTTGTACACACGGCTACACATCAAGCTGTAATTTCCAGTATAAGCTGACCTCCCATTGTATAGGTTTTCTTTGAAACGCGAGGTCAGCTTATACTGGAAATTACAGCTTGATGTGTAGCCGTGTGTACAATCTTTTTGTGTCATTTAAATGGGGAAGGACCCGATTTCTGACATACAGGCTAGATTATAGCTTAGTTTAGAAATAAAAGCATTCAACATTTTATGTAGGTATTTATTTTTATATAATAACTATCGTGAGTTAAATTCATAATGATTAATATAAACGGTTTCACTCACGTTATATCATCGGGTGTGCCCGACCGGTTTCGAGCTCGAACGGAGCCCTTAATCATGAGCTGGTTACGCGGCGGCGTCGCGCACCAAACTGTGGATGTCATGTCCCGTTGAGCCTGGAGTATGACACGGTCAGCAGTGTGTGTACCGGTGATAATCCACCTGAAGACTCGGACACGACGAGCGACGAAGATGCACGACCACCACCGAAACCAGGCGCTCCGTCACCGTCGTCGCGAGCGCAGCGCTACGCGGCGCGCTGTGGCCTCTAAATCCACAGTTTGGTGCGCGATGCCGCCGCGTAACCAGCTCATGATTAAGGGCTCCGTTCGAGCTTGAAACCGGTCGGGCACACCCGATGATATAACGTGAGTTAAACCGTTTATATTAATCATTAGGTATTTATTTGATGTCAAATAAATAAAATAAATACTGTAGAAAGACGAGGTATCATGTTCGTCCACCACAAAGGGAGGACCAGACTGGGTCTGCGTCTGGCGAGCTACTGCCCAAATTCAGATTAATTTATTTGTTATAAACATAGGTTACAATTATACCAAAAAAATATAGCAGTTTCACTATGTTTCGCCTTGGTTGGCATACAAACGCTTGATGTTGGGCGCTTGTAATTATGCTAACTGCGTGTCACACTTTGCTTGCGTGATTCAGGATTTGTGACGACATCTACTGCGCTAGTGTTAGTTCCCATGAAGCGCGATAGATGTCGCTACAATATCAACAAAAATATATTAAGGTCAACTTTGTATCGCTTAGCTTTCGGTACACAACAGCAGTATGAAGTCTCGCTCTGCAAGTTTATGACATAAACAAGTAACATCTGCATTGTCTTATTGAGTTTAGAACTCAATATTGAGTCTCAATAGTAAATACGTATCTACAAATCATATTTCAACTTGTTCGGATGTATGTGCGTCGGTCGGCATGGATCAGGATTGATAAAAATATGGGTACGTTTATTTTGAATTGGGTATAGGCAGAGTTGCATACTAGGATCAGTTGTATTCACTTGACTTATCTTGTAGTATGTGTTTTGTTATGTGTTGTGTTGTAGTTTTTGTTCATAGAAGTTTTACTAATCCTAGCTAAAAGCAATTTTTACACCAAAAAAAATCTCGCTCTCTGAATAAATAAACTTTGAACTGTGTTGTAGCTCAAATTTGCTCGCAACGTTTTCTTGTTTGCCAGTTTGCTTGATTAGGAAAATGAAGCTCCTATTATTTTTCGGAATTTAAAATAGATCTATAAAAGGTTCTGCCAATCCAAGTTGACAATCTACAATCGTCAACGCTAATAGAAAACAATCAAAATCTATGAAGTATTTATGCATACATTTTGATTGTTTTCTATAGCGTTGACGATTGTAGATTGTCAACTTGGCTAAGGGGGCTGCTCTTCTTGATTTCCAAAAAAACTACGGAAAAGTATATTTTTATGAGTATTTGAGACTCACGTCGTTTATTAGCTGTTTATCGTTAGATCGTTAGCGTCAATCAGCGCAAAAATATCGGGCTGAAAAGTGACTGACTGTTCAGACTGTTCAAAATAATCTAAAAAACTAAGAAAAGTCAACCTGATGTGATTGGCACAAGGGATGTTTCAGAATGCACACTACACGTCAACTGTCATTCTAACAAGAATTGTATCTAATTTCTTATCAGATTGTTCGCCCAAATATTTTTGACACCGACTGTACATGGGATTCCTAATAATCGCTTCAACTAATAGTTAAAGGTGATTTAATGTAGTTAATACAGCAGCGCAGCGTGGGTGGCCCCCTTGTAGGGGGCCTCCACAAGGCCGACCGACGACCGCGAAGGTCGCGGAAATCCGCTGGATGCGGAAGGCGCAGGCCCGGAAGTTGTGGCGATGCTTGGAGGAGGCCTATGTTCAGCAGTGGACGTCTTTCGGCTGAAATGATGATGATGATGATGAATACATGTCGAAGAAAAATGTCGTCATTGCATTAATTTACTTCTTTCGCCCAATATAACTTGCAAAATATGAAGTTAAAATATTTAGTGTTAATTCCGCCAAAAAACTCGGTCCACCCACAAATATAGGAACATGCAGAAGGTGCGATTAATGTTTTATGCAACATGCAAACCAAACCGATACTTGACACGTGTTTCGCATTCAAAAGCTTGATGATCTAGTTTTTTGGCGGAATTAACACTATATAAGATGATGTTCTGTAAGCCTGCCATATTTCTAGAGAAAATGATGAATAATGTGCTTAGTCATCTGAAAATACTAGAAATTTTTACGATTATTCAATTCCCAAATTTTCACGTAGATACATAGAGAGGGTTTGAGATAAAATCCCGAATGACTCTGAAATTAGGTCATTGGTGGTATTGCCAAAGGGTGGAAATACCTTCAAATTTTTTGGTAGTTCCGCACGCATCTTTTTAGCGTTCCGTACCCAAAGGGTGCCGACGGGACCCTATTACTCTCGCTACGCTGTCCGCCCGTCCGTCCGTCAATCTGTCACAGGGCTGTCGACGACCCGATCCCACCGATCACCCCCGATGAGGTCCTCTCTATAGTCAAGGATCTTAAACCGAAAAAAGCCCCAGGTTTAGACGGCATTACCAATAAGGTAATCAAACGGTTCCCTGCCGCCCTCATCGTCCTAATGACCGCCATCTTTAACGCGGCATTAAGTAACAACATCTTTCCCCAGGCCTGGAAACAAGCCGCGGTAATTGGAATTCCCAAACCGGGCAAGCCAAAAGCAGAGCCGAATAGTTATCGGCCAATTAGCCTACTAAATGTCTTCGGCAAAATCTATGAAAAGCTTATTTACAAGCGACTAAAAGATTTTGTCGACTCTAATAAACTACTACCCGACGAGCAGTTCGGCTTTCGCACGAAACACTGTTGCGTCAACCAGCTGCACCGACTCGTAGAACACATCAGTGCAGGCTTCGTGCGTGGTCGTATGACCGGAACGCTATTTTTCGACGTGGCAAAGGCCTTTGACAAAGTGTGGCATAACGGCTTATTATATAAGCTGTACTCCAAAAAAGTGCCAGACCGTCTCGTGCTCATCATACGAGACTTCTTGTCAAACCGTTCCTTTCGCTATCGTATTGAGGGAGCTCTCTCCTCCCCTCACCCCATTCTTGCCGGCGTGCCGCAAGGCTCCGTGCTCTCCCCCCTCCTGTTCTCACTGTACACCAGCGACATCCCCAAGTGCGGCAAGGCTCGACTAGCCCTCTTTGCCGACGACACGGCAGTCTACTACACCGGGTCCTCTCATAGCATCATTTCTCGTACCCTCCAGTCCGCGGCCAACACCCTCGGAGAATGGTTTCGGAAATGGAGAATCGAAGTTAATCCAGAAAAAAGTACAGCCGTTCTATTTGACAAGAGACGTCTGACCCATTACCGCTCTCAAAATCATATACCTGTCTCTATGTTTGGCAAAAAGATCCCCTGGCAACCGGAAGCCAAGTACCTGGGAGTAATCCTTGACCGTAGATTGACCTTCAGATCTCACATTCGCAGGGTACGTAATCGTGCCAAATTCGTCCTCGGACGTTTGCATTCCATGTTAAATGCGCGCAGCAAGCTAGCCATTAACCTCAAAATACGAATTTACACTTCTTGTGTCCGACCCATTTTCTCCTATGCTAGCGTTGTGTTCGCACACGTCAAGCCAGGAAGAATTCATCCCCTTCAAGCCATCCAAAACCGATTTATGCGAAAGGCCGTGGGCGCCCCCTGGTATCTCCGTAACGCCCAACTCCATGTTGACCTAAAACTGCCGACCGTCAGGCAGTACTTCAAGCGTGCTTCCAAACGCTATTTCGACACCGCCCCTAATCATCCTAATCCTTTGGTTGCGGCGGCCACTGATTATAAACCACTCTCCATTAGCAAAACTCGCAGACCAAGACACGTGCTCATCGAATCCGATGACGACATCACCCTCCTTCAGGAGTCAAACAAAATTACTAGCACCATCAGACGCCGTCGTCCTAAATTTCGTCCCCACCGGAGGGGACCGACGCGACACCCACACAGATGCCGAGAATCCGACTCTCGAGAAACCCAACACGATGCAGCAGCGGCTGCTGGGGGGACCAGTGGCGGGGAATCCCCAGCTGCACCGTGAGCCGAGGTCGAGCTCCCCACCTGGGGACGCCCTCACGGTGTCGCAACCGGAGACAATCTCGTTACGCGAGACCGGTTATGCTCTCGCTCGCTTCCATTCCTACTCTAAACCGCGCTATGAGCAGTTTTGATCGCCGACCAGTCAGGACTAGGTAGGTCTTAGCCCTCGCCGGCGAGGCTTGCCGCTTAACGGTGATTCGCGAAACGCGTCTCCCCCCCGTTATACCGAAAGTCCGTCGCTTTCGAGAAAACTTTTTCCGATGCAGCACCGGCTGCCGGGGGACGTAGCGGCGGTGTCCCCCAGCAATGCCCTAAGCCGAGGTCCGAGCCCTTCCCTGGGGGACGCCCTTATGCGGCATTGCAACCGCGAAATTAGTATGTAAGTTAGTAGTAGTTAGTAAAATATTTCGGCGGATGGAGTCCCTAACGGGACTCTCCGCCCCCAAAGCCCGGTTAAGCAGAAAGAGCACTATAGTGCTTCCTGTGAGTAATCAATTCGAAAAAAAAAAAAATTTTGGTATTGATTTTTTTATTGTTTCGTATTCATTCAGTATCATTGGTATAGATGATATGGCACGAATAAAGATCAACATGTTCTATATTTTAACTTCATATTTTGTATGACATGGATTTCCGCAAAGTAACGCCTGATTCCATCATTTATCAATATGACTTGACAAATAATCTCTCTATAAAAGCACAGATTTTCGCAAAGGCCTTTTGGACTACAATATCTTAGAGTCAATTACGACAGCTGACCTTTACTGTTCGTGATGGTAGTAGCTGCCAAAGTTGCTGTGGGCGTTAGGTCAGGCTAGGTCATTAGGCCAGCTGAAAGCTTTTAGCCGCTCAAAACTGACTGGAACACGAATTGCTGATGAAGTTTATTAATCTGCTTTTAAGAGAATTTTAGATCGTGTTGATTTTTGAGCTCAAAATAGCAGTAAATGTTTAAGTAAGTAGCTGAATGCTGAAGCTATATTAATTTATTATGTTTGCGCTAGTCGGTCATTCTTTCATACAAATCCTATGTGAGTGTGGTGATAACTCCACTGTTTGACGCACAGAAATAGAGTAGAATAGTTGATATGTACTTGCGATTCATGCGTGGCAACTTTCGAACAAACTACGCCTTACATATTGAGGTAATTAATTTTTAAAATTAACTTTAATCAAATGTACTTTACAGCTTTTGTTTCTGCAGTTAGAAACAGCACAATAAGGCATTTTTGCGGGTTTTTGTTACAGTATTTACAGAAACAAGTCATAAGGCGTACTGAGAAAGGCTTTGAAATGCCCTGCATTATGGTGCAGGGTGTTGGCATGTGCACCCTGCCCACTTTTCTATTCTATCTATTTTTGTGGTTTGACGTTATACGTTCAAAAATAAGAAATAAGTAGATTTTTCGGATTTATCTCATCGGCGTCGTTATCTAAGCCTATATGAAAAGAGAACAGTACAAAATCAATATTTACTTGAAAGTTACAAGTGTCGAAACAAGAGTATTTTATATTTAACACTAATTTTATAGCAATTTTGGGCGTAAATAAATGACTTATCATCATCATCATCATTTCAGCCAAAAGACATCCACTGCTGGACATAGGCCTCCCCCAAAAAATTTGGGGGGATATGCCATAATCGCTTGGCAGGCGGGTTGGCGATCGCAATTGGTTGGTACGCATGAGAAGAGATAGGGTGGTGCAATTATTTACGTCCGTCACCACAAATGACTAATAAATGACTTATGGAGTATAGAAATTCCAATATAAATACGGTACAGGTATAGTAGATTTATTAAAAATTTCAAATAATTTTATTTTGAATTAATTTTATTTGAACATTCAGCAGCTTTTCTCAAATAATAACCATATATGGCCAGGTCAATAGAATTTCACGCGCTAGTTTTCATTATAATTCTATCAAAACCGTACGGGACTGTGTATGAGTGATTTGAAAAACATACATACATACACACACACCCCTTCACACATACACACTCTCACACATGAGGCTTCTGGCTTTACTACTATTATTAGCTGAATTATTATTTATTCTTTAATCTAAGCTGTAGCCTGTAACGTAGTTTTACTTACTCCATTTACTCAACTGCACTTTCTTGTAACCACCTCACCAAAAATATTTATTTATAAATATTTTTTAAAGCCAAATAATAATATATTTTTTTGTCTTTGACCAGTGTGTGTTGCCAGTAATTACTTACGGTACTGAAACGTGGTCGCTCACAATGGGCCTGATAAGAAGGCTCAAAGTCACTCAACGGGCAATGGAGAGGGCTATGCTCGGAGTGTCCCTGCGTGATCGAATCAGAAATGAGGAGATTCGCAGGAGAACGAAAGTAACCGACATAGCCCGAAGAATTGCCAAACTTAAGTGGCAGTGGGCGGGGCACATTGCTCGCAGAACGGATGGCCGATGGGGCAGTAAATTTCTGGAGTGGCGACCGCGTACTGGAAGGCGCGGCGTGGGTAGGCCCCCCACAAGGTGGACCAACGACCTGGTGTAGGTCGCGGGAATCCGCTGGATGCGGAAGGCACAGGACCGGTCGTTGTGGCGATGCTTGGGGGAGGCCTATGTTCAGCAGTGGACGTCTTTCGGCTGAAATGATGATGATGTGATGATTTTTTAAAGCAGCTGGTTCAGCCCGGATTTGAACCCAATTGTTTTTGCAAAAAATATCAACCTATATTATTGCACCAATTATTGAGGTTGTTGATGAGGAACTAATCTTGCAAAGAATACTATGCGGCAAATCAAAATAAATGGGATTTTGTTAATATGTACTTGTCCAATTTTATTTGTGTGCATAGGTGCCGAATAATCAATTCAGTTGAGTGAAAAAGAGATGAGTTTAAAAGTTTATTGAAATGCATAGCACGGTCGGCCGCACGTCGGTGGTAACATTTTGACATTAGCAGCATCTTTATTTCGTAAGCAGTAAGGGCGGTTTTCAAATAGAAGTGTTACCACTGTCATGCAGTCGACTGTACATCAGATAGCTATCCAGGAGCAGTTTTTTGACATAAACAATTATTTGATAATGTATTAGCAATCCATGTTTGCAGGTTGATACGATGCATGTAAAAAAAACTACGAATAACATTTTGGAATCTGAATCAATAAAGAATACTCATTCATTTGAGGTGAAACCATGCGAATACCGTGTATGGATAAATGAACAATTCCTTTGGTTTTGTTAACTTTCGCCCGCGGCTTGCTTCGAATTTCGAAAACTACATTCTATTGTCCAACCAACAAAAAATGAACTTTGCTCTGCATTTGACTACCTGGAGGTAGAGGATAGAATAGAATAGAATGGAATAGAATATAACATAAAACCGTTTAACAAAAAATTTTACCGACGAAAACAGAAACTGAAAAGCGAAAAATAACTAATTATGAGTCGGCGCCAAACATACTTTTAACATGCAAAGTGCGTGCAAGTGGCCGAGCGGATAACGTATTTTTGGAAAGTTATTGTTTATCGTTGAAAATTTCACGTTGTATTTGATGTTAAGTTGTTTTTGTTATTTATTTAAAGTAATTTAGTAATTTTTTTGGAGCGGACTGAAGTAGTGCGTGACCTTTGGGTACGCCTTAACACTGAGCTGACATTTCGGGAACACATAACAAATGTTTGTAAGAAGTCGTACAGAAGTTTAGGTTTCATACTTCGTCGCGCAGTGGGTTTCACAAGCATAAAAGCTATAACAGCACTGTATAATGCTCTCGTGAGAAGTCAACTTGAATTCAATGCGGTTATATGGGCTCCACATGAAGATAAGTACAGTCTCATGTTGGAGCGCATACAAAATAAATTCACAAGATATTTGTATTTAAAACTTTATGGAGTATATCCTTTTTATCCACTGATGTACCCAACCTTGTTTGTCCTAGGCATGGTTGGGTACAATAAGTTGAAAACAAGGAGGGACTTGGCTCTTGTCACGTATATGTTTAGTTTGCTAAGGGGCCAGACGTGTAACCCGGGTGTATTGAAGGAGGTGTGCCTATATGTGCCGGACAATTACGTGGGGCGGCGGCGGAAGCCGCAATTATTCGCAGTACCGCGCGGACGAACTAACTTGCTCGGCAAAGCGCCTATGACGCGCGCCTTGTCTACACTTAATGATGTAGCTGAGAGAATAGATTTATTTTCCTGCACTCTGAATGAATTCACAAAAATTACATTGTACGTGTTATGTTATGCATAATTAAGGACCACACTACCGCATTGGGAGTGTCCTGTAATGGTAGTGGTGATTGGGATAAATAAATAATAATAAATAAATTTAATGATCTTCGTTGACTGTTTGTTTGGCGACTGTTTGTTTGGCGCCGACTCATAATTAGTTATTTTTCGCTTTTCAGTTTCTGTTTTCGTCGGTTCAATTTTTTGTTAAAAAGTTTTATTTTAAATTTTTTTGTGGCTAAAATCTAACTCCAGGGCCCTAATTCACGTAATTTCATGACGCGCCGATCGAGTTGCAGTGACGCTGCAGTTCGTTTTTGACTGTGATCGCCGTAGTAAGAGAATACGAAAAGCATTGTTTTGATCGAAACTTAACTGCAACTGCGCTGCAACTGCACTTCTTTAGTTACGTGAATTGGCTTTCAGGTCTCCATTATGTTGAAGTGTCTAGAACTACATTTATGTGTGCCAAGTTTCAACAGAATCGGTTAACAGGTAAGAATTCAGTGGTTGAACAAGCACTCATCCCCTGTTTTCCTACCTTGGATTTTGATTTTGAAATTTAAATGGGACCAACTTCGAGATATACCCTATCCACTAAAAAAATAATCATCAAAATCGGACCACTCTGTAAAAAGTTACGCGTGGTCATAAATAAAAAAAAAAAAAAAAAAACTGATACGCGTCGAATTGAGAACCTCCTCCTTTTTTTTCGTCGGTTAAAAATATGCTTTATTGGTAAATTAATGGTACAGTGGCGGTCTTATCGCTAATAGCGATATCTTCTAGACAACCTCTGGATTAACAAAGAAGACTTGAAAGATAATAATTTCTTAGGTTTTCGCGATCACTACACATAATAATAAAACAAAGTTTAACCGGATTAAATCGCGTACATTATTTAAATTGGTTTTCCTGACGTTTCGAAAGCTTTGCAGCGTTTGTGGTCGCAGGAAGACTAAGATGACAAGAGTATTTACAGATATTTCTAGAAAAATATGTTAATCTACCGTACAATTTTTTATTATTAATTAAAATCGTTTCGATGCACGCTGTAGATGCCGGACGTAAAGAATTGCACCACCCTTTTATCTTCTCATGGGTGTCGTAAAAGGCGACTAAGCGATTCACCAGAGGATGGGCAACAGCGTTCTCTGAGTATTTAATCAACTAACTACGATCGCCAACCCGCCTTTCAAGCGTGGCAATTATGGCATATTCCCCCCAACATGAGCTTCGTCATGAATGTCGTCACAACCGTCGTTTCAATAGTGTTGCCATACTAAAAATACAAATAAACATGCATATTAATTCTGCCATTGTGTCAGTGTTGCTACAGTTTGTAATTATATTAATTTCTTCGTAAAACAATTGTTTTTTAAACTAAATTAAAGCAATCATAACATATGTATAGGTAGGTACATCTTTATGCAGCTGATTGTAAGTGTTGATAGAAGTGAATACAGATTTCTACCAAGGTACCTTAATTTTTTTTTTTTTTTAGTATAGGATGGCGAAACGAGCTAAAGGTCCACCTGATGTTAAGCAGTTACCTTTGCCCATAACAACTTCAATACCACCTAGGCTCTTGTCTAAATGGTACCACAAGTCGGTTCGCCAAACTGAGACATGAAGATGGAAACTCTCATGTGATTGTAATTCATAATATTATAACATGCCTGCATCTAAGTTATGCAGAATACGTTAGCATCGTATCGAATACCTTCTGTTATATCGACTAATCGAGTTACAGGCTATCTGTGCACTCGAGTGTCCTGCTTTGAATTATGTCTCTCTGTGTTAGCTTGAATCTCGGTGGAGTGAGACAGTCCTCTTGGAATGTTCAATGTTCATACATGACAGGAGAAATCTAAGTCAGAATTGATGTACCTTTGTTTGATAATTCAGTTTTTTTCCTTTTCAAAAATGGCGTTTGCAAGTACAAGGTTATTTTTAGTACCTAAACACCTGAAAAAAGTTTTTTTCAGAATCACATGAAATTACAATCACATGAGACTTTCCATCTTCATGTCTTCAATTCAATTCAATTAAAAACTTTATTGCTGAACAAAGTAGGTACATAAATATACATTGCAAGATGTTGAGTGAATGTGCTGTTGAGTCATCCTACTCAACAGCACCATCAAGACCAAGAGGAGCGGGGCAAGTGGCGCGTCATCAGCTCCACCGCCACCCGCGCGCCCACTCATACCGTCAGTCAGCTGTTGCACCCGACGAGGCACGGCCGCGCTCGCGCATATATTAACTTATTTTCCTTGTTTTTACCGATCGACCGTTATGTACATGTTTTAATTCGTATTCAGTATTACAGTCATTTTATACAGTCCGCTATATTTTCATTTCTCTTCCACAACGAGCTACCGTCGCGTTCAGTGCAGTTCACTATGTTCTACCAATTAAGGCATGCAAAATTATATTATAGTAGACAAATTATAATGCTTATGGATGAATATAATATTATTATTATTGTAGGTATGTCAAAAATTATATCAACTCTTATAATAATTATAGAAACAAATCGGACCTCGAAAGCATTCACCTCAATGTCAAAAAAATTACAATATCATAATAGTATCATATATTTCTATCAGACAGGTACTCATTTAACGTGTAATATGTCTTATTTATTAATAGATTTATCAATTGTTTCTTAAATATATTTCTATCGATGCTGTCTAATATTGATTTTGGTAATTTATTATATATCTGCGGTGCCATTCCTAGGAAACTCTTATTCAATATTGCTTTTTTGTGTTGTCTACTGCATATTTTATTTTTGTGTCGTGTGCTATTAAGAGTATCATATAGGTGAAAGTTGTTTTTAACAAATAGAGCTACCTCGTATATGTATAGGCAGGGTACTGTTAAAATACGAAGACTCATAAAGAGCGGTTTGCAGCTCTCGGTGCTTCGAATACCGCATATTGCTCTTACACATCTTTTTTGAGCTCTAAAGACCGTCTCCATATTTGTGGAGTTACCCCAGTATATGACGCCGTAACGTAAAGTAGACGTGACATAAGCATGATACGCTGTAACTAAAGCTTTTTGATTTACCGCCTTTGACAGTTTGTGTAAAGCATATGAGTACTGAATCAGGCGTTTACACACACTGTCAGTGTGTGTTTTCCAAGACATGTCTCTATCCAATTGAAGTCCTAAAAATTTTGTCGACGTAGTTTCTGAAATTATTTTGTCTCCGTATCGTACGTTAGGTTTTTTATGATTAGTATTTTGCTCAAATGTCATTATTTTGGTTTTGTCAATGTTTATTTTTAAATTGTTCAAGCTCATCCATTCTATTAATGCTTGGAGACAATTGTTTATCTCCCTTTCGAATGTCATAGTCAAAGTATCATTATTGGCGCTAAAAACCACCGTACTATCATCGGCAAACAAAACCATTGGATGATGTGTTACTCTGGGCATATCATTTATGTATATAATAAAAAGTAAAGATCCTACAATGCTTCCTTGTGGTACGCCATAATGATTAATTCTCTGACTAGAAACATGTGTACGCTCGGTTTTTGAAGTCATACATACCTTATCTATCTGTGTGACTTGTTTTCTATTTGATAAGTATGATTTCAGAAGGCTTAAAGCATTACCCCTAACTCCATATCTTTCCAGCTTATTTAAAAGTATGGTACGATCTACAAAATCAAATGCCTTGCTCATGTCCATGAACAAGGCAGCTACAGGACTTCTACTATCAATACTTGTGAGAATTTTGTCATAGTTTGTAAATTGCCATATTAATGTTCTTTTTCCTCCTGAAACCGTATTGTTCATCAGCAAAGACATTGTTCTGACTGTTCAGCTTCAGGACCAAAAGACGAAGCCAATCCAACTGCGCAGAGGGGTGAGACAAGGGGATGTAATATCCCTGAAATTGTTCACTAACGCGTTGGAGGACGTCTTCAAGACGCTGGACTGGACTGGACAGGGTATCAACGTTAACGGCGAGAACATCTCACATCTCCGTTTTGCCGATGACATCGTTGTAATGGCTGAGTCGCTGGAACAACTGGGCGAAATGCTGCACAGCTTAAACGGAGCCTCTCGACGTGTCGGTCTCGGCATGAATCTGGACAAGACTAAAGTCATGTTCAATATGCATGTCATGCCGAGGCCAATATTCGTCGAAGGGTCGGCACTCGAAGTTGTAACGGAATACGTCTACCTAGGGCAGGCAATTCAGCTTGGTAGACACAACTTCGAGAAAGAAGCCAACAGAAGGATCCGTCTGGGCTGGGCAGCATTTGGCAAACTTCGCCGAGTCTTCTCGTCGCCTATACCGCAAAGTTTGAAGACAAAGGTCTTCAACCAGTGCGTCCTGCCAGTCATGACTTACGGTGCCGAGACGTGGACACTGACAGTTGGGCTAGTCCACAAATTTAAAGTCGCTCAGCGAGCTATGGAGCGAGCTATGCTTGGAGTTTCTTTGAAGGATAAAATCCGTAACGAGATTATCCGGAGAAGAACCGGAGTGACCGACATAGCTTGTAGGATCAGTAAGCTGAAGTGGCAGTGGGCTGGCCATGTCTGTCGAAGGACCGATGGCCGTTGGAGCAGACGAGTCCTTGAGTGGAGACCGCGTATCGGCAAACGCAGCGTAGGGCGCCCCCCTGCCAGGTGGACCGACGACCTAAAGAACGTGGCTGGGGGGGACTGGATGCGGAAGGCAGAGGACCGAGCGTTGTGGCGCAATTTGGGAGAGGCCTATGTCCAGCAGTGGACTGCGATAGGCTGAGTTGACTTGAAAGACATTGTTTCGTTCGAAAAATGAATATAAATTATTATAGATAACTTTTTCTATTATTTTGGAGAATATAGGTAGTAAGGCAATAGGGCGATAATAAAATTGACTGGATCCTGTTTGTTACCTCTTTTATGAAGTGGTTTAATAACAGCCAATTTTAGCCTCTCTGGAAACACACCCAATTCTAAGCACAAATTAATAATATGACTCAGTACTGGCGCGATAATAATTGATGCAGATTTAATTACACACGTAGTGATATCGTCATACCCAGAGCTGTTTGTATTATTTAATGAGTTGATTAATTTTAAAATGTCATGAGGAATTGTGGGGATTAAAAATACTGAGTCACAATGCATGTCAAATTTTAAATTATTCATTATATTATTATTGTTAGATGCAGAATCGATTTCGTTAATAAAGTAGTCATTAAAAGTTTGGGCAATACCTTTTGGGTCAGTTATAACTTTACCATTTATTGTAATTCTTTGTATTCCTTCCACTGGCTTATTATTTTTGCTTTCATTTATTATTTGCCATGTAGCTTTACTTTTATTAGATGCATTATTGATATAGTTATTATTTTGGGATTTTTTTGTCATACGAATTATAGTTTTTAGCCGTTTTGAGTAAGTTTTAAACAATGTTTTACTATTTGGGTTGGGGTCTTTTCGAAATTGCCATAACATTTGGCGTTTGCGTTTACAGCATAATTTTATTCCTTTACTTATCCATTTTGGCTTTTTTTCTGCATATCGTTTTAGTTTCTTAATTGTAAAGTTTCGTCTTAGTTTGGCGAACCGACGTGCGGTACTATTCAGGCAACAGCCTAGGTGATATTGAATGATATTGCAAGTCACGTTCGCCAAACTGAGAAATGAAGATGGAATGTCTCATGTGATTGTAATTTCACCGGCACCCGTACTTTTCGCACTGCAACACAGCAATGCAAGCATCACTGTTTGGTGGTAGTATTCCCCGGACGAGCTCTTTCATAAGGAAGGAGTTATAATTCTGAAAGCGATTATTTTTTCATACCCTACTCAATAATGTTTTATCCACTAAAAGTAGAACAAAACAAAACCGGTTCCCTACAAAAGCTAGTTACAACAAACAACCACAAAGGGGGTATTCTTAAAGCAATTTCCTAACCGATACCGGTTAGCGCGTTCCAGTATAATCTATTTTTAAGCCATAACTACGTGGTCAAAAGGAAACGTTCACCCCGTACACCCCCAGCACTCGGGGGTACTCCAACCCGGGGTATTCCGAGTACCATCCACTTCAAAAGAAATCTCTCAAAGGGCGAAACTGAAAATAATAAAAATTTCTTGGCAAAAAAGATACTTGGTCCGTTTTACAGACGCTAAGTTAGTTATTAAGTTATTAAAGTAGAACTTTTTTAAGACTGTTGCTTATTATTGTGTACAGGGATTATTTTTGGTCCTTTTACGGCCAAAATTAATATCCAATCCATTCACGATTTGCCGTACTAGAGATAGGAATTTGACATAAGCTCCATACAAAATATGACAAATTTCTATCTCTAGTAGGGTAAATCCTGGATAGATTGGATATTAATTTTGGCCGTAAGTAGGGTTGTTTTAATTTAGATAAAAAGTCTGTTTAGTAAAACCTTGCTCTCTTGGCGTGGAAACTAGTAATGTCCAACATTTTTTTATATATTATAGAGTGGCGAAACCAGTATAAAAATATATTTGTGCGAAACGAACAACAACTGCAATACCACCTAGACTGTTGCCTAATAGTTCATTACTGCCACGGCCGGCAACAGAGGCATATATGGACGAACGTGCAAATGTGGGCCGAGGCAAAGCCTAGGCACTCATACGTGAGCCTATCAATGCCTGGTCGCGGCCAAGGCTTGTTTAGTACTTTTATCAAATAATGCGTGGAAATATGTAAATTCTAGAATCAATGACGAACTACAAATATTTTTCACGCGTAAATATGTTAATTTGTTTCTTTTTTACTTTAAAAACAGCTCTATTTGCAAGCCAGTTCGAAATTTAAATAAAATCTTTGGTTAGTAACCTCCTTGGTTGCTATTTTTCGAATTAAAAAGGTCGTTCCATTTTTAAATAACACGACAGATATATGAGTTTACACTCAGTTATACAAAGTCTTTGGTTTTCATAGTAATTTATTTTGTCGCTAAACAGGACAGATATGGATTTTCATACTAAAATTGCCGGCCTGCTCCTCGCATGTATTTGACCAGTACAGCATTTTCGATTTATCTTGAACAAGGTTATCGAAATAATGTTCGAATTTCCAAGCATGTTTGAGAAAACGGTATTGCAAGTCGCGTTCGCCAAACTAAGACATAAACATGGAAAGTCTTATGTTACTGTTATTTCACCAGCACCCATACTCTTCGCACTGAAAGAAAGCAATGCACGCATTACTGTTGGGCCATAGAGATGTGGTACGGTGATAGTACTTCCCCGGATGAGCTCTTTCACAAAGGAGCTCTACTACTGCTCCATTAAGATAGCATTGTATTTATAATTGGAACTTAAATTTGCTGCTCCAAAATTCACTTAACCCACTGGGGTTAGGTTAGTTAATTTTTGCGTTGATCAGCCTTCCATAAACTGTTATGGAAGGCTGATCAACGCAAAAATTAAGTAATCGACTGTCAAATCTCAGGTCAAGCGATGTGATTGGTTGTTAACATTTTCGCCGGCCAATCACAGAAGCTGACATTACATTTGACAATAGATTAAATTGATCAGCCTTCCAGAAACTGGGGGTAAATCTTACGATTTCAGTCTGGTATTAAAATTAGTTGTATTCATGTTATCTTCAAGCACTTTAGTAGAAAAAACAACGAGTGTGCTTTAGACAACACGACTGAAGTAAAACTTAACTAAAAAAAAAGACGTGTGGCACTCGGAGACTGCCGCGGTAAAGCTATTGCATAGCATTTTTTATGTAAATACAAAGAGGAGGTGCCATAGCGCCGAAACTCTAAGCAGGCATGAGTCACCAGATTGCGGGGCGAAGAGGGGGATTACGCATGCGCAGTAACGCCGATCCAACCAATGCCACCTAGAGGCGATTTGCAGAACTAAAGAGACAAGCGTGATATTTCAAAAAGTCATTAAAAGTTCTGCTATTCATCGATAGATGGCAAAACTAAAAAGTATCACCGCTGTGCCGGTCGGAGTGGGGGGTGTTAGGTTATTTTCGATACGGTAGATAGATAGATAGATAGAATATACTTTATTGTACACCATGAAAATAGTAGTAAACAGGAACAACGTACAAATTATGGGTACATGGGCGGTCTTATCGCTAAAAGCGATATCTTCCAGACAACCTTTGGATGGACAAAGAAGACGTAAGATCTAGATAATGGGGGCAGTCCGTGGCGTACTACTAAACTAAAATAAATAAATAGCACAAAATATATTACACATATAGGTATCATAAATATATATAATATATATATAAATAATCTTACAATTTAGAATAGAGATTGGATACATAGGCAATGTCTTAATAAATTACAATTTATTTGGAAAGGCAGTATTCTTTAACTAATTTTTTAAATGAAAACAGTGACTGAGCTCGCCGTATAGACACAGGTAACTCATTCCACAGACGCACAGCCTGAACAGTAAAAGATTTATCATAAAATTTTGTAGAATGCATTGGCATCAACGGTATTTCTGGATTCGGTCTCCACGCTCAAGGCCCGCGATAGAAGCTATGCAATAGCTTAAGCGCAGTAACGCCGATACAACCAATGCCACCTAGAGGCGATTTGCAGAACTAAAGAGACAAGCGTGATATTTCAAAAAGTCATTAAAAGTTCTGCTATTCATCGATAGATGGCAAAACTAAAAAGTATCATCGCTGTGCCGGTCGGAGTGGGGGGTGTTAGGTTATTTTAGTTACGGAATTTCTGGATTCGGTCTCCACGCTCAAGGCCCGCGATAGAAGTTATGCAATAGCTTAAAAAAATGTGTGCTAGAACCTCACTCTCTTGCCCCTACAGTAATATACGAAACGTAACTCTCTCTCGTTTTGTCTTCACTAACTTATATCTCCCTCTCAAACTTTTCGTAACACGATCACTTTTCGTAACGCATTCACCAGATTACTCCCCAATTCAAGCGTGCGTGTAGAAGTTTTACTTCAAAAATCATTGGCAGTCATGGGAGTACCCAGACCGAGCCGACGGAAGTGGAAACTAAAAACTTTCCGTACTAGATGCGCTGTTTAGAAGAACAACATGGTTATACGAGTTATGGTTCCGGAACCACACTGTCATCTGTCATTAGTTCACTTGACAGTTGTCTCGCGAACGGTTGCGTCAACTAAATTTGGAACATGCTGCCTATATGAGATCGCGTGTCTATTTATTGATGTCGTTGTCACGTTAGCATGTTGCGTGTGGTTAGTTTAGTAAGTTGTCTGCAGAATAACGGCATTCCGGACAAACTCCCGTGGTTTTTGGTTTGCTTTTGTCCTAATAATGTATGTTTAAATAAAAATAAAGGAAAAAAAAAACAAAAAACTAAAAACAAAAAAAAATCCTCTTTGGTCGCATGTCGATGACGTAGGATGACGAGAACTCATAAGTTTTGCCCCTAAAAAAATAGCTCAACGCGGCTAAAGAACTTTTCACTTCTAAAGCAGATCATCAACATCATCATCATTATTTCAGCCAAAATACGTCCACTGCTGGACATAAGCCTCCTCCAAAAAGGAGGAATATGCCATAATCGCCACGCTTGGCAGGCAGGTTGGCTATCGCAGTTGGTTGGTTAAATACTCGGAGAACGCTGCTGCCCATCCTCTGGTGAATCCCTTAGTCGCCTTTTACGACACCCATGAGAAGATATAGGGTGGTGCAATTCTTAACGTTCGGTACCACACGGAAAAGTAGATCATTAAGCCTTTATCATCATCATTTCAGCTGAAAGACGTCCACTGCTGGATTCAGGCATCGCCACAACGACCGGTCCTGCGCATCCCGCATCTAGCGGATTCCCGCGTCCTTCACCAGGTCGCCGGTTCACCTTGTGGATTATGTCTTTATTTCATTAATACCTAAATTGCTTTGATACCGGTACAATAGAACAAAGCCGATATGTTCAAAAAAGGCAAAAGGAATGAAAATAATTACCCACCCATTACGTTATTATCATCTATAGATAAAATTGCCGAAAAGTTCGATTGCAACCAAATAGTTAATTTTTATGAAAAAAAATCCATTATTAGCGAGTCCCAATACGGATTCCAGCCTAAAAAAAGCACAACCTCACTTCTTTCAAAATTTTCGGATTATGTTAATACTGCGCTTAATGATAAAAAGCATGTCCTTGCTCTCTTTATCGATTTTTCTCGAGCTTTCGATACCCTCGACCACAGCAAATTGTTAAAAAAGCTAGAAGACTCGGGTCTAAGGGGCCCTATTTATGGTTGGTGTGTGGACTACTTAAAAAATAGAAAATATCGGGTCCAAATCGATCAAAGCCTAAGTGACACAGTTTCTGTAACCTATGGAACAGCACAGGGATCTGTATGCGGTCCTTTACATTTTTTGGCGTACGTCAATGAAATGGACACAATATTTCAAAACAGCAAATCATACCAGTTTGCTGATGACACGTGCCTCCTTATTGACGGCAAAGACTTAAATGAAATTAGCGTACTCCTACAAAATGATTTTGATAGGCTTAATATGTGGTGTCACGATATGGGACTTGTACTCAATTCTGGAAAGACAAAATTTATGCACATAAAGTCAGCTTACTTAAAGTGCAACACCCGAGAACCTATATTGGTGGCCCACACCCACAGTTGTCTACATAAAAACCCATTGATGTGTGATTCTAAGTTTCCAATTATTGAACAGGTCGATACACATACGTGGGACACTCAGAAAGTTTTGCGAAACTAAAAAAAATTGTCCTATACGTACATATATTTTTATCAAATCTTTTCAAAGTACTTTCCACCAGCCTCTATACAAAGATTCATGCGCCTAAACCAGTTTTCAAAACACTTTTTCCAGTCCGCCGCAGACACCTCGTTTACAGCCTGCTCGAACGCAGCCAGCGCATCTTCCGGCGACGAAAATTGTATCTCTTTGAGCTGATTTTTTATTTTTGGGAATAAAAAGAAGTCACACGGTGCTAGATCAGGGCTGTAAGGAGGGTGACCCAGGAGTTTGACTGGCGTGCTGTCCAGGAAGTCCCTCGTTTTGAGTGCGGTGTGCGCAGGTGCATTGTCGTGGTGGAGCAGTAGCCCGCCGAGCCCTGTGTTTGGTCGCTTGTTGCTTATAACAGAGAAAACTTCTGGCAAACATTTGGTAGTATACCATTCGGCATTAATGCTTCTTTGATCCCGTAAGGGAATTGATACCAAGTGGCCAGTCAAATTAAAAAAGCTAGCGATCAAAATCTTACCCCCGCTTCTAGATCGCTTCACTTTGGTAGGCGTTGGCTCATTTTGAAACACCCAAACAGTCGACTGGCGCTTGGTTTCTGGGTCGTATTGATAAATCCAGGACTCATCACCTGTAACGATGTCGTAAACACGCCGAGACGAGCCTGCTTCAAATTTGTTAAGCATATCACGGCACCATTCCACCCGGGCCTGCTTCTGAGCATCGGTGAGGTTGTGCGGCACCCAGCGTGATACTATCCTCCTCACGCGAAGATGGCTGTGTAGAATCTCGTGAACGCTTCCCGATCCAATCTTCAATATGTGTTGAATCTCCTGATATGTAATTCGCCTATTGTCTTGGATTAAATTTTTCACTGCTAGCACGTTTTCTTCGGTAACAGCCGTCAAAGGGCGACCGCTTCTTTCGTCATCCCCCAAAGTTGGTCGACCGCGCTTGAATTCGTTATACCAACGATACACGGTTGCCTTGGAAGGGCCTTCATCCATGAATGCCATTTGAAGTCTATCGTACGATTCATCCGGTTTCAGGCGACACTTGAAATCGTATAAAATCATAGCTCTAAAATGTTCCCGGCGCAGATCCATATTTCAGTGAGACACAATACTTTGAATTAACTCGCAAAAAATGTGGAGGGAAATTTTGAAATTGGAACTTACTTATTTTTACTTATAAATAATCATATTTTCGAAAAACATTATAACTGGCCAGTCTCCCATATATAAAAACTTTTTTTCGCAATACTTTCTGAGGGGCCTGGTATGTACTTGGGACTATTAATTGATAATAAGTTTAACTGGGGCCCACATATTTCGCGAGTATGCGACAAATTACGTGCTATCTTAGCAAAATTTTACATTATTAAAAATAGATTGCCTTATAAAACTAGACTCCTATTGTATAATGCATTTTTTGATTCAGTTGTAGCTTACGGACTATCCAGCTATGGTCGGACTTATAAAACCTACCTGGACTCAATATATAGATTACAGCTCAGGATACTAAAGTTAATCGTTTTGCCGAAAATTAAGTCTAGTTTTGTGGATGAGTCTGAGTTTTTTAAGTATTGTCAAACCCTTCCTATACATGACAAGGTGAAATTTAGCCTCTTAAAAGAGCAATTTTTCAATAAAGAACTACAGCATGAAATAAATCATCCTGTGTTTACACGTCAAGTCAACAAACTTGTGACCATACCGGCAAAGAACTGCTACGGCGAACGGGCGAGCGCTCATCTGATTCCACGACTCATTAATTCTTTACCTACCGCCATACGTAATAATATTACTGATAAAAACATAAAAAATAAGTTAAAAATATATTTCCTCACCGAATTATAATTCATGCGTGGCGTTAGAACACTGTCGAATCGTCATTTATGTTTTTATGCTGTAATAAACACCTTAATTATTACATTCATATTGTTTGTTAAGATTGTTAATAAAAGTAACACGTTTATACTTACATAAATAAATGTGCTGATACGAGGATGAATTGTAAGTGCCACACTCAAACCCAGGAGGTTTAAGTGGTACTTTTGTACTAATTTTAATTATGTATCTTATTGATAATTTAATAAAAAAAAATAAAAAAAACTTACTTTAAATTTCCTTTTCTCTTAAACACAAAAGGAATCCTTACTTTAGGTTCGAAAAGAGAACTTAATAAGTCCTTTGGTACCTAGCCATTTAGCTTATAAGCGACCCTTAAAATCTGCCAAGGAAAGAAAACGCTTATTTGTATGGCATAGTAGGTATACATTTCTGGCAAACCCTGTAATTGGCAAAGTTGGCAACATGGAGCGACAGTGGATATTAATATAGTACCAATAAACCATGTTTGAGATAGTTTGTACTAGTTTAAAGTAGATCAAATACTAACAGTTAGTATAGCTTTGAGCTAGAGTTGGCGAACAATGTTACCTACCATGGTAGCGGATTAGGGTTATGAATTTTGTGGTATGAAGTTCTATATACAACCTTATCCTTGGTTTATACTAAATCATTATGAATAATTTTAACTATATACTTCACTATGGACCAATCCTGTAATAGCGGTAAACAAATTAGCTGTTCCCTGTATTTTGTCGATTTATGTGAACATAAGTGATCAGCTGATTTTTTTTCGCGATTTCAGGGTTGATCCCATAGTAAAAGATATTCATAATGATGAGTACAATGAATGACCCCTTAAGAGGTGTAGGTATAAACAGAACTTAGAATAAGTTTGTATAGGTACACCACAATTTTTTAATTACCAGATAAACTTACATACATACATATTATCGCGCCTGTTTCCCATTGGGGTAGGCAGAAACTATGGATTTCCACCGGCTACGATCCTGACATCCTCTTTCGCTTCATCTACGTCCATTAACCTCGTCATGCTAGCTCGTCGGTTTCGTTGGTTTGGCTCTTAACCTGGTTTTGTACAACTTTTTCTATATTTCATAAATATAAAATACTTATTTTCATAATTCGTGCGAGCTATGGAGCGAGCTATGCTTTTGGATTTTATCTTTCAAAGAAACTCCATCTTTGAAAGATAAAATCCGTAACGAGATTATCCGGAGAAGAACCGGAGTGACCGACATAGCTTGTAGGATCAGTAAGCTGAAGTGGCAGTGGGCTGGCCATGTCTGTCGAAGGACCGATGGCCGTTGGAGCAGACGAGTCCTTGAGTGGAGACCGCGTGTCGGCAAACGCATCGTAGGGCGCCCCCCTGCCAGGTGGACCGACGACCTAAAGAACGTGGCTGGGGGGGACTGGATGCGGAAGGCAGAGGACCGAGCGTTGTGGCGCAACTTGGGAGAGGCCTATGTCCAGCAGTGGACTGCGATAGACTGAGTTGATTGATTGATTGTGCGAGCTATGCTTGGAGTTTCTTTGAAGGATAAAATCCGTAACGAGATTATCCGGAGAAGAACCGGAGTGAACGACATAGCTTGTAGGATCAGTAAGCTGAAGTGGCAGTGGGCTGGCCATGTCTGTCGAAGGACCGATGGCCGCTGGAGCAGTCGGACGAGTCCTTGAGTGGACCGCAAATCAGCAAACGCAGCGTAGGGTGCCAATCTGCTAGGTGGACCGACGACCTGAAGAACGTGGCTGGGGGGGACTGGATGCGGAAGGCAGAGGACCGAGTATTGATGCAAAAATTGGGAGAGGCCTATGTCCAGCAGTCGATTGCGATAGGCTGAGCTGATGATAAAATATTGTTGACTACCACTTCCCAATTTTGAAGCTACAACCGGTTCTACAATCCAAAAGTATGCTTATTTAACCATCAAATGATTTTAATCCGTTATTCGGACTAATTTTCCTTTTCACAATACAATTTCTTATTGTTCTTCAATGTATTACACCACTCAGTCAAACGAATAACATACAAAATAACGCAAAACTTCTTAAAAAAGATGAGCCATAGACAGCTGCCAATTCTGATCGACGCGAGCTTCCCACGAGATACGAAAAGAATAGAAAACACCTTCAAAAACTAATTGGGGCAGAGACACATTTTTTTTTTCAGTTTTCTGGTCCTTTGGGATTCTGATAGTGACTGTGTTGTTTTTAGATACCGGCTTTCTGTTATACGGAATGAAATCAAATACATGCGACAAAGAACATTTCTAATAATAAATAGCCCGAGTCTGTAACAAAGATAATTGTGTCGATTCTCTTGTTTTCGAACAAAACTTATTTTAAACTATCGCTCTCTTTTACTAATAGTAGATACAAGAAAGGGATGGCAAAAATTTTATAACTGTCAAATTAGTTTACGTGTTTCATTCTTTGTATTTTAATGGGAATGTTCAAGTTCTAAACTTGTATGTAAATCTAAATTCCAACTAATTTGACAGTTCTAAAATTATTGCCATCCCTTTCATGTATCTACTATTTGTAAAAGAGAGCGATAGTTGAAAATAAGTTTAGTTCGTAAACAAGAGAATCGACACCAATGTTTGTGTTGTGTTTTAGATATCGGCTTTCTGTTATACGGAATGAAATCAAATACATGCGACAAAGGACATTGCTAGGAATGGCCTGAGTCTGCTACAAAGATAATTTCTGTGTTGTATTTTGGATATCAGCTTTCTGTTATACAGAATGAAATCAAATACATGCGACAAAGGACATTGCTAGGAATGGCCTGAGTCTGCTACAAAGATAATTTCTGTGTTGTGTTTTAGATATCGGCTTTCTTTATACGGAATGAAATCAAACACATTCGACAAAGGACATTGCTAGGAATGGCCTGAGTCTGCTACAAAGATAATTTCTGTGTTGTGTTTTAGATATCGGCTTTCTTTTATTCGGAATGAAATCAAATACACGCGACAAAGGACATTGCTCGGAATAGCTTGAGTCTGCTACAATGATAATTTCTGTGTTGTGTTTTAGATATCGGCTTTTTGTTATACGGAATGAAATCAAATACACGCGACAAAGGACATTGCCAGGAATAGCCTGAGTCTGCTACAAAGATAATTTCTGTGTTGTGTTTTGACTATCGGCTTCCTTTTATACGGAATGAAATCAAATACACGCGACAAAGAACATTGCTAGGAATAGCCTGAGTCTATTACAAAGATAGTTTATGTGTTGTGTTTTAGCTATGGGCTTTCTTTTATACGGAACACTAACTATTCCTCATCGGACGACCAGACGCACAGCAATGCACCACCCGTATATGGCTGATATTCCACCCTTACGCACGAAGCCTTGCCGGTTGCCGGCAAGGGCGTCTGTATTTCGCAATAGGTATAATATTCTGAGCTTCGAGCATGAGTTTTTGCTTTATCGTGTAGTAATCGTCAAATTTCATATAGGAATTTTACCAGCGCCACCACAGAAATAGATAGAATGGCCAAGTGGGCAGGACGCGCGTGGCAACCATGCACCAAAGTGCAGGATATTTCATAGCCTTTCTCAGCAAGCCTTATGACTTATTTCTATAAATACTGTAACAAAATCCCGCAAAAATGCCTTATTGTGCTGTTTCTAACTGCAGAAACAAAAGCTATAAAGTACATTTGATTAAATTTTTTTTTTTTTAATAATGACGTCATAATGTAAGGCGTAGTTTGTTCGGAAAGTTGCCACGCATGAAGCACAAGTAAAATTGTGATTACAACCATTCTATATATTTCTGTAAGCGCCATGCCGTGCGCGTATTTGGAACTAAGCAATCCCATTCTAGGATTTAAAAAAACTTCTTCTAAAATATGTGGATCGTCAGGCGAAACAAAAAAATTACAGAAACCTTGTTGGCAATAGCTTTTGTATGGAAAAAAAAATCGTCTAATAATCCAGTGTTGATCAGGAAAAGTTATTCAGTTTCATTGGTAGAATCCATTCGCATGTATTTGATTTCACCCTGTATAGGAAGAGTCAGTAGTCGTTATCTTTTATGCTTATAAAGACAGATGTCCTGACTGACTGATTCATCAACGCAGAGCCGAAACTACTCAAGCTAGAAACATGAAATTGAGACAGTAGGTTCCTCTTGTAACGTAAACACCCATTAAGAAAGGATTTTTGGAAATTCTAACCCTTAGGTTATTGGGGTTAGGAGTTTGTATGAAAAATCTTTCTTCCTGGATCGATTCACTCAATATTTGTGAAAATTTTTCTCTAAACTAAATAATGAAACACTTAACTTTTTTTTTTCGAAAATAGCTCCTATAAGAGGGTGCAATATAGATAAATTTTGTATGGGAAAATATTATTGCGTGGCTAGACTTGGTCGAAACTCGGTATAAAAAATCTTTTTCTACCGAGAAAAAATTTCTTTCTTCTCAACGGGGAAAAAGAGGTGTTAGGGTTTCTATGAAAAATCTTTCTGGGACACAAATTACAAAATAAGCAATAATAAAGATACTTATTTTTCTTTTTCCAAAACTACGTCAAGAAACTCCGGAAACATTATACGGGGAATGTTAAATCTTTTTACGCAGAAAAAGCCGCAACAGCACTGCTAGTTGTAAAATATAGATTCTAAAATATAAGCAAGGGACTTGATATTAATGCCTTGAAGATTACGGAAACATTATACGGGGAATGTTAAATCTTTTTACGCAGAAAAAGCCGCAACAGCACTGCTAGTTGTAAAATATAGATTCTAAAATATAAGCAAGGGACTTGATCTTAATGCCTTGAAGATTATTCTAAGTTATCGTTAGGTTTGATGGGTGAGCATTCCTTACACATGCACAGACTCTTTTATGCCTTAGAGAGCATATATATATAACTAAGCAGAGCTTGTACTATGGGTACTAGACAGTGGATAAAATACTTATAAATAAGAAGTTGGTCCCGCGGACTGTATATTTTAAAATATTGTCATCCCCCAGTAATTGACTGTCACAGTGGTTCCATAGAAATAACAAATAATAAAAGCATTCCATGTTATATTTAGTCATTAAGATACAAAAGACTGAATACCTAAAGATACTAAAGCAGTGTTATAAACGAATCTACAAACATTTGCGAGTTCTCAACAAACATTTTTGTTGCAAATTTTCGGAGTGTTTGCAAGTGAAGTTTACGTGTAGCCCAGTTAAGCCTGCCCCATATAGGTGCAGCCCATAAATAAAACACGTGCAGGTTATTTTCAGCGGCGATCCTGTAAATCATAGCCTGACACGGTGCGATGCGTTCGAGCCTCGGATCGTGAAAATGGTAGATAAGTCTTTATTGTAGATTGGTTATAATGTTCCTGTGATGACAAATAGGAATTAAATCCAATTATTAAAACAATGCAGTCTATTGCAGATTATAGCTGCCAGCAGGTGTAAATTTATTAGCTGTGGTATGTGGTCCTTTTAAGGGGTCAATGTACTCACCATAACGAACCACTTTTACTATGGGACCAAGCCTGAAATCGCAAAAAAGCAGCTGTTCCCGACAAAGACATCGATGACTTTTTTTTAGAGTGTGATCAGATACTGTAATATAATATATCTATGAAAAAAACGGCCACGTGCGAGTCGGACTCGCGCACTAAGTGTTCTGTTCCACCCATCGACCTGATACCCTGTAGAAACTGATTTAATTTATGAGAGTTCACCAAAGGTGCAGCATTGCAGGTTGATGTCTTTCATATTTGCATCTCTTTCTTACGCAGGTACCACCACATGTGTCTGTGTTTGCTTTATTTTGGTACTAGCTGTGCCCGCGACTCCGTCCGCGTGGATGTCGGAAAATAACATCGTGAAAATAACAATAACATTGTGTTCATATTTATGAAGGGTGTTTCGTTACACATCGAGACCCCTCCGTGCCTCGGAGAGCACGTTAAGCTGTCGGTCCCGGTTGTCATACGAATATCTATGGTAGTCGTTACGGGTAGTCAGAAGCCTGAAAGTCTGACAACTGGTCTAACCTCCGAATGTCGGTATTACCCAGTAACTGGGTTGCGGGGGTCTGATGGCAGTCGCTCCGTGTAAAATACTGATGTTCAGCCGCATCTGGCTAGACTGGAAGCCGACCCCAATATCATTGGGAAAAAGGCTCGGAGGATGACTGGGTGTAAGGGGAACGCTTCCGAAAACGAAGATAGGTGCTGGTGATTACTGATACGAAACAACGAAAAAATAATGCATGAAAAAATGCATTTTTTTTGAATTTTACATACATAACCAGGCAGTTAAATAAAACTCATACATAATGAAAAAGCAAAAAAAAATGAAAAAATCTAAAAAAAGAATCGCATTTTTTTTTCGTGCTTTCTATCACCTGTCTTCATTTTCGGAAGCGTTTCCCTGACACCCTGTATTAACCGTGTTATATATTTATGCTGTGCTGTATACGGTCTATGCAAGCCAAATTAGATATTTTTCTTTCCTTTATTATATTACGTTAGTATGGTCGACCGCACGTCGGTGGTAACACTTTGATATTAGCAGCATCTTTATTTCGTGAGCAGTAAGCCCCGGTGAAGGAAAACATCGTGAGGAAACCTGCACACCTGAGAGTGCTCCATACAGTTCTCAATGGTGTGTGTAGTCCACCAACCCGCACTAGGCCAGCGTGTTGGACTAAGGCCTTAGCCTTCTCGTACTGAGAAGAGGCCCGTGCCCAGCAGTGGGACAGTAATTGGCTGGTTATGTGTGTTATGTAAGGGCGGTTCTCGAATTGAAGTGATACCACTGCCAAGCAGTCGACTGTACGCAAACACAGCATAATTGGTACGATATCTATTATGATCATTTCGGGCATATTATCGACTATAATAATTTCCTCGATATTTTTCCTTATTTCTATGTTCTTAGGTGAAAACTATCCACTGTAGTGTACTACTGTGTTTCTAATGCCTTTTGATTTATTGGCTTCATAGCTATGCGTGTACCGTGGTCCTGTACTGCCTTCTAATTATGCATGCTCTACAGCTATGTTTGTTTGTTTGAATAATTTATTATTCATGCGATATTGCTTATAAGGTATCCTGATAGATGGTAGATAGATAACAGCGTGAAAGGAAGATAGGAAGATGTAATAATCCAAGAAAATTACTGAAAGAAAGAAAAATCTTCGGTACAGACGGTAAACGAACAATTTTAATCGTTTTGCCATCAATTGAATGGCACGGTCTACCGCACGTCGGTGGTAACACTTTGACATTAGCTGCATCTTTATTTCATAAGCAGTAAGGGCGGTTTTTGAACTGAAGTGTTACCACTGTCATGCAGTCGACTGTACAAGACGGAAACTGAGTCACAGATTAAGAAATAGTTACGGGCGTGACAAAATAATCAAATCCCTTACAAATCGGTTATAGCACTACAAAAAAGTACCTACAAAAATTTACGCAAGCCTTTGAAGAGCCCTTAAATTTCACTGAATTATTGAGTGAATTCATTTACTATTATTTTATTTTAATTATATATTAATTAATTATATTTTATTTCTCTGACATTATTTTAATTAAATACATAAAATATTATTATTAAAAGTTTATTGACTGATGCCATGTACTAATTCCATTCCATTTAAATTGTTGTTATTGTACGCTTAGGGAGGGGACATAGCTGATCGAGTGAAGTGCTGTCGGGAAAATAGTATTGTTTTTCCGGGACATGCCCAAGGCGCATCACTAGAGGGACACATGCGTGGTCTACTGGAGTTTCCAGAGCTCCTTAATTTAGTGCTGAGGATGACCACTATGTTGTTTAGTCAGTAGAAGTCTCACATACCCGGCCGCCTTCCCTAAAAGGAGCTCATTCATGATACATTTTTTTGTAAGGTTACTGTAAGTTTAGTGTAGTGACACTCAGTTGGGCTTTCATTTTGTCACGTGACCCGCAAAACATAGTCTATGTGGCACACACCCGTACTGAGCACTCGCAATCAGTCGATTGACGTCATTCAAATTTTCAAATTCAAATTCATATAATCATCAAGTATAGAATTTTTAAACTAGATTCGTATGTGCAGATGCAATATGGGAATTCAGTACCTACTACAAAATAAATTTGTATAAAAACAAATTCTCGATAACTGATGTATTCAGCGAGTAATATTTTTTTTACTGTTGGGGGCGCCTTTGGCTGCTACATTCCCCTTAAGTTGGTATTAAGTTAAAACACGAAGAAACATCACTTACATGATAGGTAAATTATAATTTTACAAATGTTTCTCGACCTTCACAAATTTTTATAAATGTAATTTTATAATGTACTCATTCTTTCATCAATTTCGATACTATCAGTAGTAACATAACAGTTAAGACCATTTTATTTTATTTTAAGAATATTTATTATTAATGTCTATTGCTCATCAAATTACAGACGTTATAAGTAGGCAATATCAACAACATCAATCGTTAGTCTACCAATCCGCAGTCTGCATTGCGAAGTTAGGCCTGAATCCTTATCATACTGAGAAAAAACGATGCAACGACTGCGCGGATTGTACGATCTGCAAGGTTAAGCTGCACTTGCCGCGGTCAGTCTGTGGATGGGTGACCGTTTCGTTACACATCGAGACCCCTCCGTGCCTCGGAGAGCACGTTAAGCTGTCGGTCCCGGTTGTCATACGAATATCTATGGCAGTCGTTACGGGTAGTAGAAGCCTGAAAGTCTGACAACTGGTCTAACCTCCGAATGTCAGTATTACCCAGTAATTGGGTTGCGGGGGTCTGATGGCAGTCGCTCCGTGTAAAATACTGATGTTCAGCCGCATCTGGCTAGACTGGAAGCCGACCCCAATATAATTGGGAAAAGGCTCGGAGGATGATGACTGAGAAAAAAGAAAGAAAATAAAAAACATTCATTTGACACAACTGGCCGACGCACATTGTTAAAAAAAGATCATACAAAATTGAAAACGAATAGGCAGAAGGAAGAAAACAGAGAGGGGGATAAAAGTTCACAATTTTTTTTTTTGATGTTTTACAGATGCAGTGAGTTCAGTGACAAATCATGTGAAGAGGCACATGCCCAGTAGTGGGAGAGTGGGCTGATAATGTTATTATGTGTTAACAACGTCCTCAAATCATAGAATCATGCCAGGGACTTCGAATTCGTTAGAAGAAATGTTACCCAATAACAGACTAGAAAAAGAGGTCCAAAGAATAGTTCGTCCGTTCAATTATATGTTTGCTGTATTTGCATCTTCAAAATATACAATACGAGATAATTACATCATTCCAAGTAAAAAGAAGTATCATGTATTGGCGTGCTTTACTGTATTATTTGCCAATGTGATGTTTTTCTATCGCATAATAAGGAAAACATTCAGTTTTAATGTGGAAACATATGAAAGTAATACATTTTCAAACATTTTCGTGTTTTCTACAATCTTCTATTGTGTGGGTTTTACAATGTTCCCAATTCTAAACATTGTGCATAGTCAAAGGAACATCTCACTTGTTTTGACGATACAAAATATTAATAACAGCTTCGATTTTCGTAAAATCATCCGAAGTTCTATAGTTTGGAATTGGATCTTCATTTCCCTTGTATTGGGAAGTTATGCTGTTATGTCTATTCTTTTTAATATATTACGATATAAAGACTTTAGTATTATTGACTATATCGGTGATTTTATGACAAATTTATTTTACATAAATTTAGTTTTTGCTGCTCGTATTATAATATTGCTAAAAGAATATCTCGAAGAATGGATCAAAACCGTTATGATGATAAATATTGAACAAGAAAATGATGAATATTGTATCAAATTATTCGAGGTGTATCAAAATATTTTAGGTGCTTACGAACTGTATAAAACAATTTTCCAAGTACTGGTAAGTAATTTGAGATGTATTAATTATTAAGATTGTGCTAGCGACGACTCGAATTTGTTGATGGGTGCAGCAAAAATGCATGCATAACCTAAAATAAAATAAAATAAATCATAAAATCGAAATAGATAGACTCAGAGCAGAGACGCTAAGTCATACACACACTCGCACGGTTTTGATTGATTTATAAAGAAAAATTCTTGTCAAATCTGTGAGGTGTAATTATGCTTTTGTTTTTTTTTTTAATTTACTGCATGTATTCAAAATAAAATTATTTGACCTTTTCAGTAAATAAACTGCGTAGTTTAGTTAGTACAGTAACTATTTAGCAATTTTAACGCTCCATATGTATTTGCGCGCAAGGCTAATGAGACATAGAGATTTTTTATTTTCTAGTGGCCACCGACCTCCTTTCATCTACTTTAAGCATTTTTTCTCTTCAACAGATATTATACCATTCTCTAGACACTTTTTTTCATACTTTGGGACATGTGGAGATACTATTTATAATGTTGAAAACGCCAGGCGGGTTACAGAGTCAAGTAAGTGTAGTATATAGGTATTGATTATACTTTTACTATTTCTTATTCTATTCTACAAAATATGTAGTTACAATATTTAGAGTCGATGAACGACACAAAATACGATTCAAGCCAGAAACAAATTATCGAACGTGACTTACAGTCGCAACCGACCGCTGAGACTGATGCTGTATCCGGTCAATAACTTACACCTATGTGTGCAAACTATCAGCAATAAGTCACGGACGTGACCTTGTGTCGATTCCGCCAAATTAATTCGTCAACTAAACACATAAAACTTTTTAACAAAAAATTGAACCGACGAAAACAGAAACTGAAAAGCGAAAAATAACTAATTATGAGTCGGCGCCAAACGAACTTTTAACAAGCAAAGTGCGTGTAAGTTGCAAGTGGCCGAGCGGAGAACGCATTTTTGGAAAGTTATTGTTTATCGTTGAAAATTTCACGTTGTATTTGATGTGACGTTGTTTTTATTATTTATTTAAAGTAATTTAATGATCTTCGTTGATTGGTTGTTTGGCGCCGACTCATAATTAGTTATTTTTCGCTTTTCAGTTTCTGTTTTCGTCGGTTCAATTTTTTGTTAAAAAGTTTTATTTTTCATTTTTTTGTGGTTAAAATCTAACTCCAGTTCTCCATTATGTCGTAGTGTCTAGAACTATATTTATGTGTGTCAAGTTTCAACAGAATCGGTTAACAGGTAAGAATTCAGTGGGTCAACAAACACTCATCCCCTGTTTTACTACCCTTAGGGGTGGGTTTTGATTTTGAAATTTAAATGGGACCAACTTCGAGATATACCCTATCCATTAAAAAAAGAATCATCAAAATCGGACCACTCTGTAAAAAGTTATGCGTGGTCATACATTAAAAAAAAAAAAAAAAAAAAAAAAAAAAAAAAAAAAATATATACGCGTCGAATTGAGAACCTCCTCCTTTTTTTCGTCGGTTAAAAATACGATTAAAGCCAGAAACAAATTATCCAACGTGACTTATAGTCGCGACCGACGGCGGAGACTGATGTTGTATCAGATCAATAACTTTACACCTATGTGTGCAAACTATCAGCAATAAGTTGCAGACGTGACCATAAGCGCTCGGACGTCCAATATCTGCCTCGCCGGATGTTTGTTTAAGTCGCCTAGCGTCTGACACTATGTGCAGATTATTAAAGGATGATTTACACCGTTGCGGGACCGAGGCAGATGCGAGCCGTGCCCAGAACGAGTCTCAGCCGAGTCACATCATGAACTTTTGTATAAAGCAGACGGAAAGGAGTTTATGTTACACCGAGCGGCATCAGACTCCCGTGCCACTCGGTCCTGTCATGATATTTTCTTATTATTATTCTTACACAAGAAACATACAGTATAAAATTTTACAAAGAAATTACATGTACAAAGGCGAGCTTAACTCAATAGTGATTCGGCCTGAACTTGTCCTGGGACGGGTCGCGCCCGCCTCAATCCCGTCACGAAGTAGCATAAATCATCATCTTTAGTCGTGACTATCAGTCACGATTTTAGGTCGCGTCCGATAGTTTGTTGCTAGCTTAACACTAAATATTGCAGCTCCATATTTTTACGTCATAAATTTCCGCAAGTAACACCATTCCATTCATCTATTTAAGTTATTTCTCAGATTACTGCATCGGCAAATCTCATGGATTTTTAATTCACTTAAATGTTTAATTATTATTAGTGGTTCAGATGACTGCCGTCTTACATATTAATCCCTGTTATGATATTTTTTATTATTTTGGTTGTAACTACATACATAGTAAAAAATATAGACTAAGTGCTGCGAACAACCATAGTGAAGCCAACAAAAACCGTGCTCCTTCATGTACAACCCGTGCTCACGTACACACCATGCACCTGAAAGATATTTGTTTTCGCGATGCTTACTGGAAGATGCCGCGGCATGTGAACTGAGAGGGGTGAGCACGGTTTAAGGTGCATGTGTGTGCGTGAGCACTGGTCGTACAGGAAGGAGCACGGTTTTTGTTGGCTTCACTATGGTTGTTCGCAGTACTTAGTCTATATTTTTTATATCTGTGGTTGTAACCCGTTAAATGCGACAGTTCCAGACTATTCGATACTATCAGTAGTAACATAACAGTTAAGACCATTTTATTTTATTTTAAGAATATTTATTATTAATGTCTATTGCTCATCAAATTACAGACGTTATAAGTAGGCAATATCAACAACATCAATCGTTAGTCTACCAATCCGCAGTCTGCATTGCGAAGTTAGGCCTGAATCCTTATCATACTGAGAAAAAACGATGCAACGACTGCGCGGATTGTACGATCTGCAAGGTTAAGCTGCACTTGCCGCGGTCAGTCTGTGGATGGGTGACCGTTTCGTTACACATCGAGACCCCTCCGTGCCTCGGAGAGCACGTTAAGCTGTCGGTCCCGGTTGTCATACGAATATCTATGGCAGTCGTTACGGGTAGTAGAAGCCTGAAAGTCTGACAACTGGTCTAACCTCCGAATGTCAGTATTACCCAGTAATTGGGTTGCGGGGGTCTGATGGCAGTCGCTCCGTGTAAAATACTGATGTTCAGCCGCATCTGGCTAGACTGGAAGCCGACCCCAATATAATTGGGAAAAGGCTCGGAGGATGATGACTGAGAAAAAAGAAAGAAAATAAAAAACATTCATTTGACACAACTGGCCGACGCACATTGTTAAAAAAAGATCATACAAAATTGAAAACGAATAGGCAGAAGGAAGAAAACAGAGAGGGGGATAAAAGTTCACAATTTTTTTTTTTGATGTTTTACAGATGCAGTGAGTTCAGTGACAAATCATGTGAAGAGGCACATGCCCAGTAGTGGGAGAGTGGGCTGATAATGTTATTATGTGTTAACAACGTCCTCAAATCATAGAATCATGCCAGGGACTTCGAATTCGTTAGAAGAAATGTTACCCAATAACAGACTAGAAAAAGAGGTCCAAAGAATAGTTCGTCCGTTCAATTATATGTTTGCTGTATTTGCATCTTCAAAATATACAATACGAGATAATTACATCATTCCAAGTAAAAAGAAGTATCATGTATTGGCGTGCTTTACTGTATTATTTGCCAATGTGATGTTTTTCTATCGCATAATAAGGAAAACATTCAGTTTTAATGTGGAAACATATGAAAGTAATACATTTTCAAACATTTTCGTGTTTTCTACAATCTTCTATTGTGTGGGTTTTACAATGTTCCCAATTCTAAACATTGTGCATAGTCAAAGGAACATCTCACTTGTTTTGACGATACAAAATATTAATAACAGCTTCGATTTTCGTAAAATCATCCGAAGTTCTATAGTTTGGAATTGGATCTTCATTTCCCTTGTATTGGGAAGTTATGCTGTTATGTCTATTCTTTTTAATATATTACGATATAAAGACTTTAGTATTATTGACTATATCGGTGATTTTATGACAAATTTATTTTACATAAATTTAGTTTTTGCTGCTCGTATTATAATATTGCTAAAAGAATATCTCGAAGAATGGATCAAAACCGTTATGATGATAAATATTGAACAAGAAAATGATGAATATTGTATCAAATTATTCGAGGTGTATCAAAATATTTTAGGTGCTTACGAACTGTATAAAACAATTTTCCAAGTACTGGTAAGTAATTTGAGATGTATTAATTATTAAGATTGTGCTAGCGACGACTCGAATTTGTTGATGGGTGCAGCAAAAATGCATGCATAACCTAAAATAAAATAAAATAAATCATAAAATCGAAATAGATAGACTCAGAGCAGAGACGCTAAGTCATACACACACTCGCACGGTTTTGATTGATTTATAAAGAAAAATTCTTGTCAAATCTGTGAGGTGTAATTATGCTTTTGTTTTTTTTTTTAATTTACTGCATGTATTCAAAATAAAATTATTTGACCTTTTCAGTAAATAAACTGCGTAGTTTAGTTAGTACAGTAACTATTTAGCAATTTTAACGCTCCATATGTATTTGCGCGCAAGGCTAATGAGACATAGAGATTTTTTATTTTCTAGTGGCCACCGACCTCCTTTCATCTACTTTAAGCATTTTTTCTCTTCAACAGATATTATACCATTCTCTAGACACTTTTTTTCATACTTTGGGACATGTGGAGATACTATTTATAATGTTGAAAACGCCAGGCGGGTTACAGAGTCAAGTAAGTGTAGTATATAGGTATTGATTATACTTTTACTATTTCTTATTCTATTCTACAAAATATGTAGTTACAATATTTAGAGTCGATGAACGACACAAAATACGATTCAAGCCAGAAACAAATTATCGAACGTGACTTACAGTCGCAACCGACCGCTGAGACTGATGCTGTATCCGGTCAATAACTTACACCTATGTGTGCAAACTATCAGCAATAAGTCACGGACGTGACCTTGTGTCGATTCCGCCAAATTAATTCGTCAACTAAACACATAAAACTTTTTAACAAAAAATTGAACCGACGAAAACAGAAACTGAAAAGCGAAAAATAACTAATTATGAGTCGGCGCCAAACGAACTTTTAACAAGCAAAGTGCGTGTAAGTTGCAAGTGGCCGAGCGGAGAACGCATTTTTGGAAAGTTATTGTTTATCGTTGAAAATTTCACGTTGTATTTGATGTGACGTTGTTTTTATTATTTATTTAAAGTAATTTAATGATCTTCGTTGATTGGTTGTTTGGCGCCGACTCATAATTAGTTATTTTTCGCTTTTCAGTTTCTGTTTTCGTCGGTTCAATTTTTTGTTAAAAAGTTTTATTTTTCATTTTTTTGTGGTTAAAATCTAACTCCAGTTCTCCATTATGTCGTAGTGTCTAGAACTATATTTATGTGTGTCAAGTTTCAACAGAATCGGTTAACAGGTAAGAATTCAGTGGGTCAACAAACACTCATCCCCTGTTTTACTACCCTTAGGGGTGGGTTTTGATTTTGAAATTTAAATGGGACCAACTTCGAGATATACCCTATCCATTAAAAAAAGAATCATCAAAATCGGACCACTCTGTAAAAAGTTATGCGTGGTCATACATAAAAAAAAAAAAAAAAAAAAAAAAAAAAAAAAAAAATATATACGCGTCGAATTGAGAACCTCCTCCTTTTTTTCGTCGGTTAAAAATACGATTAAAGCCAGAAACAAATTATCCAACGTGACTTATAGTCGCGACCGACGGCGGAGACTGATGTTGTATCAGATCAATAACTTTACACCTATGTGTGCAAACTATCAGCAATAAGTTGCAGACGTGACCATAAGCGCTCGGACGTCCAATATCTGCCTCGCCGGATGTTTGTTTAAGTCGCCTAGCGTCTGACACTATGTGCAGATTATTAAAGGATGATTTACACCGTTGCGGGACCGAGGCAGATGCGAGCCGTGCCCAGAACGAGTCTCAGCCGAGTCACATCATGAACTTTTGTATAAAGCAGACGGAAAGGAGTTTATGTTACACCGAGCGGCATCAGACTCCCGTGCCACTCGGTCCTGTCATGATATTTTCTTATTATTATTCTTACACAAGAAACATACAGTATAAAATTTTACAAAGAAATTACATGTACAAAGGCGAGCTTAACTCAATAGTGATTCGGCCTGAACTTGTCCTGGGACGGGTCGCGCCCGCCTCAATCCCGTCACGAAGTAGCATAAATCATCATCTTTAGTCGTGACTATCAGTCACGATTTTAGGTCGCGTCCGATAGTTTGTTGCTAGCTTAACACTAAATATTGCAGCTCCATATTTTTACGTCATAAATTTCCGCAAGTAACACCATTCCATTCATCTATTTAAGTTATTTCTCAGATTACTGCATCGGCAAATCTCATGGATTTTTAATTCACTTAAATGTTTAATTATTATTAGTGGTTCAGATGACTGCCGTCTTACATATTAATCCCTGTTATGATATTTTTTATTATTTTGGTTGTAACTACATACATAGTAAAAAATATAGACTAAGTGCTGCGAACAACCATAGTGAAGCCAACAAAAACCGTGCTCCTTCATGTACAACCCGTGCTCACGTACACACCATGCACCTGAAAGATATTTGTTTTCGCGATGCTTACTGGAAGATGCCGCGGCATGTGAACTGAGAGGGGTGAGCACGGTTTAAGGTGCATGTGTGTGCGTGAGCACTGGTCGTACAGGAAGGAGCACGGTTTTTGTTGGCTTCACTATGGTTGTTCGCAGTACTTAGTCTATATTTTTTATATCTGTGGTTGTAACCCGTTAAATGCGACAGTTCCAGACATTATTAAAATTCTATTGTGTCTTTCGCGTCCGTAGGAGTTCAAGGTATAATAAAAATGTTTGTTTAAAAGCTTGCTGGAATTGTTTGATGTTGAAATTACTATCTCACCGGCTTCACAGAAAGTATTGTGTAAAGTAAAGTATGAATTATTAACAATTATTATTATTAATTAATTAATTAATATTTTCTTTAAAATATTCCCTGCAGACTCTCTTCGACTCCTGGCTATTCGGTCTTATAGCATTCGGGTGGATAACAAGGGATATCATAATAATAACAGTACAATGTGTACAATGCGAGAAGTTCTACATAGCTATTGAGGAAGCTGAGACGGCGTGTATCCAGCTTATGAAGAACGGTAACTGTCCAAGTAAGTATATTAGTATATTTAGTAGAGTTTCTTGCCGGTTCTTCTCCAAAAAACCCACAATTTGGACCTGTGCAACTGGAACCTGAATGTTGTATTCGGGATGAAATAAGAACACAATAATTAGGTATTTAGGTAAACATAGTGCACTTGGTGGAGGAATGGAGTCAACGTCCGCTCCGCACGAGAAATGAAACATTAGTGAACTGCCTAGTGAGGAGCGGCATGCCATCCCCACCAGTTGCCGTGCATATAATTATTTAGAGTCAATACAACAACCATTAATAGTATTCACATTACAGATAATCAAGTACATACAATCATTATTGATATTTCATATTAGTATTATTAAGCCCAACATCACAATGACGTTTAAAAGTGCCTGCAATTAGGCTCAGTTGAAATAAAAAACTTTTAAATTTTAAGAAAATATGAGGAGCTGGCGAACAAGGTCGAGCTTAGACCCTCCTGCATGGCAGGCAAGCGTTCGACCGCTAGGCTATAACATAGCAGTGGTTACGTACCTATAAAAATATCGGCCAGAAGGAAAAAAAATAAAAATCTGGATGAAATATTTACTCCGATTTTAACTTAAACTTCTGACATTGTTATCTGTTTCGTTGACTTGACTTAATGTACTTTTTAATAATTCTTTGTTTATATTTTAATAATCTAAATATTTGACATTCCTTGAACGATTAAATTTATTGTTTTATCTTGTACGTCTGCAATTGAAGTAAAATGTTTGTACGCCGGAAACGGCAGAATATTATGCACATATTATACTTATAACACCGATTATTGTACGACATTATTTTCTTACAGAGAGTCAAAAACATCTTTGCAAGAGTGTCCTACAGGCAAACCGATCCTTCAGTAAGATGACCGCGTGTGGCATGTTCAATGTAGATGCTACGCAGCCAGTAATCTTAATGGGACTTCTCACCAATTACGTTATTGTGTTGTTGCAGTTCGCTTTTCTGTAAAATGTATGTTTGTATAAACTACACACAGCTTACAGATGCTATCTGAAGCTTTATTTTGAGAAAAAAATTTTTTTTTCAAAGGATAAATAAATAAAATAAATATTTCCGGGCGTTTTTTTACACAGCACCATCTAGTTCCAAACCAAGCAAAGCTTGTACTATGGGTACTAGACAATGGGTATAATACTTATATACTTTTTTTTGTAAATAAATACTTATAATAAATTAGAAACACCCAGACCAACAGAAACACTTATGTTCATCACATAAATAATGAACTTTTGATCAGCAGTCCGACACTCGAACCACTAGACCACAGACGTCATTCTACTAGATACTTATTCACGGTTTTCTTATTAGGCGGCTCATACACCTACAATTTAATTGTGCAATATTTACAGTTGCGCAATTATATTGACCGTTAAGGGGTGAGATTGAAATACGAATGAAGATCGGGAAGATACAGTAATAATTGTGCAATACTAACATTGGACAATTATATTGAAGGTGTATGGGCCGCCTTAGAACTACGTGTACTAGCGTAGTGCGCCCCAAAGCTTGGTGAACTGTCGACTTGAAAAATGCAGCTGGAATAGATTTGAATTGGAAGGTGGAGGATTGAGTGTCGTGGAGCAACGTAGGAGAGGCATAAGTCCAGCAATGGACTGCGATAGGCTGAGTTTATTGAATGATCAGAACTACATGAGTATGCAATTTACATGTCAGGAACTAGCTCAAAAATGACTTGTAAGATTTGTCGCAGACAGATCACGAAGCCAGTTGCATAAAAGCTTCTAAAAATGATCATTGATTTTTTAAATGAAGCTTCTATTTCGTCATGCCCGTTCGGCTGGGCTCGAAAGTGAGACCTAGCGCAGACGACCGGTCAGGGGCTCTACTCCCGACTGGTTCGATTTAAAATAAAATAAATAAATATCTACGGGACATTTTTTACACAGTACCATCTAGTCCCAAACTAAGTAGAGCTTGTGATATGGGTACTAGTCAATGGATATAATACTTATATACTTTTTTTTTGTAAAGACATACTTATAATACATAAGAAACACACAGACCAACACAAACACTTATGTTCATCACACAAATATTTATGTCCTGTGGGAATCGAACCCACGACCTTCATTTGGTTCAGAACTCGAACCAGTCTGGAGTAAGGCCGCTGATTCGTTCTCGACTCGGGTTTATTAGTAACACGAATGATTTTACACTAATGAGATCGTGACATAAATGATATCCAAGTTATGTCTTCTTAAGATCAATACAACTAAATCCGTTGACATCAAAACAACACTTACTTTTAACTATTTGTTAACAGTAGGTATACAAACCTTCTCAATATAAATAAGGTTAAACAGAACTTGTTAACCAATAAAAATATGCATATACTAATTATTATTTATTTTATTATTTTTAACGCATTTACGCATAACATAACATAACCAGCCCATTACTGTCCCACTGCTGGGCACGGGCCTCTTCTCAGTACGAGAAGGCTAAGGCCTTGGTTGGCTAAGCGAAAATCTAACGATTTAAATTGTGGAAATAAAAAATCGCTCACGAGCAGGATTCGAACCTGCGACTCCTGGCTCAGTACGCCAGTGGTTTAGCTAATAGTACTAACATACAGAACGGCCACTCACTGCCCCTCGCCAATTCAAGATTCCTCGCCCGCGCCCCGTACCCGCCCGCCGTTTGCCGGCAATTGGACTGCAATGGGTATCAATCGCTAATCGCTATACAAGCACGCCATCTAGCATCCCTAACCTACACGTGTGTCTGTTGCGTTCGTGTACAGACGTAATCTTATTAATGTAGGTCGTGATAGCATTTATACTTGGACGACAAAAAAAAGGCGGACGGAATCTCGCTAAACAAGTATCAGTATCCATAGTAAGACGGCTCGCCTTAAAGTACGGGCTGGCACGCACACATGCACACCTATAGTTAGACAAAAAGCTGCGATTACGTAACAAATCTCGTATCATTGTCGTAGTGTCATAAATAAAATAACAATATATATCTGGTGTGTTAAAATTATGTCAAAATTATAGTAGGTTTAGGCCAAAACGAAGTGCTTCAATCTTTTCATAGCGAGATTGCGTCCGCCATTTTTATTCATCCGAGCATTTACATTTTATTGAGTGTCTAAGGTGTGGTAAAAGTTAAGCTATGCCTGTGTTGAACATGCGCTCCAAATAAATGATTTATGTATTTATGATAGGTACACGTCACGTTGTATATAAATGAGTTTAAATGTAATTTGTCATCAATTTTGATAAGATCAGTACGTATAAGTTGAAGCAATTTAATTTTGTTTTAACAGTATTTTCGAAATTATAGTGGGTTTAGGCAAAAACGAAGTGCTTCAATCTTTTCTTAGCGAAATTGCATCCGCCATTTTTATTCGTCGAGCATTTATATTGTATTGAGTGTCCAAAGTGTGGTAAAAGTTAAACTATACCTATTTGCTGACTGCCTCGTTGGTCTAGTGGTTGCAAGCGCGACTGCTGAGCGTGGGGTCCTGGGTTCGATTCCCGGGTCGGGCAAAGTGTTATTGGGTTTTTTCATTAGGAAATTCTCAGTAGCAGCCCGGAGTCTGGATTTGTGCCCGGTCAATGGTAATAGGCTCGCCCCCTATTAAATGGGACTATAACATAACTGGCGAAATGTGGGTGTATTATTACACCTCTGCCTACCCCTTCGGGGAAATACAGGCGTGATGTTATGTTATGTTATTTGCTGAATATGCACTCCAAATAAATGATTGATGTATTTATGTTAGGTACATGTCACGTTGTATATAATTGAGTTTAAATGTAATTTGTCATCAATTTTGATAAGATCAGTACGTGTATATGTATAAGTTGAAGCAATTTAATTTTCTTTTAACAGTATTTTTTTTATAGTGTTCATCGAAATACGGACTATAAGTTGACAGTATTATCAATGCTCCCAAATTATAGAGTCATGCGAAGAACCATGAATACTCCAGTAGATATTTTATTCAATACTAGAATAGAAAAAGAGGTCCAAATAATAGTTCGTCCTTTCAACTATGTGTTTGCTATTTTCGCATCTTCAAAATATAAAATACGAGATAATTGTATCACCCCAAGTGGAAAGAAGTATTACATATTTTCGATCTGTGCTGTATTACTTGTGGATGTGCTGCTTTTCTATCGCATAATGACTAATACAGTCAGTTTTAATGTGGAAAATTTATATGAAAGTACTATTGTCTTAAGCATTACCAACTTTTCTACTATCTTCTATTGTTTCGGTTTCACAATGCTGCCTATTCTTAACATTGTGCATAGTCAAAGCAACATCTCACTTGTTTTGAAGATACAAAATATTCATAACAGTTTCGATTTTCGTAAAATTCTCCAAAGTTCAGTTATTTGGAATTGGATATATATTTCACTTGTATTGGGCAGTTATGTTGTTTTCTCAATTTTGTTTAGCATTGCATTTCATCACATTGATTTTATAGACTGCATCCGTGATTTTATAACAAATGCATTTAATGTTAATGTAGTTTTTGCTGCTTGGGTTATAATATTGCTAAAAAAATATCTCGAAGATTGGATCAAAACCATTCTGATGATAAATAATGAACAAGAAAATTATGAATACTGTATCAAATTATTTGAGGTTTATCAAAATATTTTGGATGCTTACGATCTGTACAAAACGGTTTTCCAAGTATTGGTGAGTTTCTTGACATCTATTATTAAAACAAAGAATCAGACACAGTGAATTTCTTCTTGTTTCACCGCCACCTGCCGACGGCTTAGCGCTTGTTGATGACTTAATTTAATGTTTTATAATTGTGTGACCTCCTTTCTTGTACTTTAAGGGTGAACCACAGACAGCGTGGGCTTCAGACGCGCGCGGCCCGTGCTCCACCCGACGTGGGCCCGATTCGCATCCGCAATGTGTGTGATGGTGGTGTCATCCATATAAAATATACCCGCCACGGGCCCGTCCCGACTCGCGCCCGTCCCGCACCCGCGCTGTGTGTGGTTTGCGTTTAAGTTATTTTTTCTCTTTAACAGATATTATACCACACACTAGACACTTTCATTCATGTTTTGGGTTATTTGGAGGTGATATTAATAATGTTCAAAACACCAGGCGGGTTACAGTATCATGTAAGTACAGAATCTCTTGAATATGTTTTTGCAGTCTCCTATTCTATTTTAGTTATTTTTGAGATTACTGTATTGGCAGATTATGGTAGAGAAATTCGCGCTGAGCAAGCCTATCTCATATTTATTTTGTCCATTCTCTGTAACATTTAATGAATAGTTCTAATAACTGCCGTTTTCCGTCTTTAATAATCCCTGTTATGATATTCTTATGGTACAATCGACTCAACTTCAGTGGTAACTTTTTAATTAAATAACCACCCTTACTGCTTACGAAATAAAGACGCTGTCAACTGTATACCTATGACGTGTCATTGACTGTACCTACTAATAAACATTGTATTGTTATAATAAAACAAGTTTAACCGGATTACATCGCGTATATTATTTGGTATTTTTATTGTATGTTTGTGTAGTGATTGAGGGGATCGTGGCGAAGTAGCAACCACGCGGATTGAACGATCTACGAGGTTAAGCAGCACTTGCCACGGTCAGTCGGTGGATGGGTGACCATTTCGTTACACATCGAGATCCCTGCGTGCCTCGGAGAGCATGTTAAGCTGTAGGTCCCGGTTGTCATACGAATATCTATGGCAGTCGTTACGGATAGTCAGAAGCCTGAAAGTCTGACAACTGGTCTAACAGGGGCAGACCCCTGGCAGTCGCTTTGTGTAAAATACTGATGTTCAGCCGCATCTGGTTAGACTGGAAGTCGACCCCAACATAGTTGGAAAAGGCTCGGAGGATGAGGATGATGTAGATATGTGTAGTGATTGCGAAAACCTAAGAAATTATTATTGAAAAGCTTGCTGGAATTGTTTACTGCTAAAATTGATATCTCATCCCAGAAAAGTGAAATAATTATTCTAATTAATATTTTATAAATTAATACTTGCAGTCTTTCATAGCCGGTCTTGCAGCGTTCGGATGGTGTGTAAGGAATATCATAATGATAACTGTACAATGTGTACAATGCGAGAAGTTCTATATAGCTATTGAGGAAGCTGAGACGGCGTGTATACAGCTTATGAAGAATAGTAACTGTCCAGGTAAGATAATTATTTTCCCAGACCTGGAACAACCATCTGTAGGCCATACAAATATTATTTTCTCCCACTTGCTTGGAAATTGCTTGTTGATTAAAAATAATAATACGCACATAACAAGCAATTTGGATGAAGATCAATCGTCTCTTTTCCGTACGCATCAAAATAACACGCCAGCAATTTTCAACACGACATAACAGAAATTGCTGGACAGATTTTTTTTTTATTATCTAGCGAAGTTTTTTGAGTACACACTTATATTAGGTACACGCTATTTGTTATTTTAAGCTCTAAGTCCTTACCTCTTCTTGCTGATAATGGATGATTTGACATCAGAAATCCAGGAAGAGGCACCCTGGTGCACGCTGTTTGCCGACGACATTGTCCTTGTTGGTGAAGATGGACTTGAAGTCCGGAGTAGATTGGCAAAATGGCAACAAAATCTGGAGAACGTGTTCTGCGATTTCGGCGGTCTTTCCGGTTTTGTTGCTATTGCGCTAGATGGCGTGCCCTTGCTAGTCTGCTTCGACTTTCAATACCTCGGTTCACTTGTGCAAAGCGATGGCGAAATAGACCGGACAGTCAAGCACTGAATTAACACAGGATGGTTGAAATGGCGGCAGGTCACGGGAACTACATGTGACTCCCGAATTCCTCTTAAACTGAAGGGGAAAATCTATAAGACCATGATAAGACCTGCTGTCCTGTATGGATCGGAATGTTGGGCTACGAAAGGAATTAATGAAAGGCAAGTGCATGCAGCTGAGATGAGAATGTTAAGAGGAATGTGTGGTGTAACGAGAATGGATAGGATAAGGAATGAATATGTAAGAGGGAGTCTAAAATTAGCGCCAGTGACAGAGAAGTTAGTAGCAACAGACTATCATGGTATGGACATGTGATGAGGAGGAATGAGGAGTATGTTACGAGGAAAGTTTTAAGTATGAATGTTGATGGCTATAAGAAAAGAGGGAGACCGAAGAAAATATGGATGGATTGTGTGAAAGATGATATGAATAGAAAGAAAGTAAGTAAACACGGAGATGACGGCTGATAGAGATGTATGGAAGAAAAAAACATGTTGCGCCGACCCCAAATAAATTGGGATAAGGGCAGGAGGATGTTGCTATTTATTATTTTAAAAGCTGAAAGAAAATTCTTCTTTCAAAAGTTTGATAATAGAACCAATAACCGCACGTGGACGAATTAGCGCGAATAAAAATTAGATACCGTTGCATTAATTTGTATTGTTTCCTCACAAATTAGAGAAAAGTACTAGATTTACAATGCTCGGCGGGAATAGAAATTTACGGCCTCGTATGATAAAAAAATACTCATTTGGGGACTCGTCCTTTTTAAATTACTTCGGGAGTATTCGGCTTCGCCTCGTCCTTTCAATATTACTCGGCCGTCAATTGTTTTATTTCAGGCCTCGACAGTAATATACTAGTATTGTTGTTTTGAGAGATTTTGGTCCAATTTTGACCACAATTGGTACTAGTAATTGTTATACGACATTATTTTCTTACAGAGAGCCTAAAACATCTTTGCAAGAGTGTCCTACAGGCAAACCGATCCTTCAGTAAGATGACCGCGTGTGGCATGTTCAATATAGATGCTACGCAGCCAGTAATTTTAATGGGGCTTATCACCAATTACGTTATTGTATTGTTGCAGTTCGCTTTTCTTTAAAATTAATGGTTAGATGAATTAAATACAGTTTACTGATTTTACGTGGTGTTTTATTTTGAGAACAAAACATTTTATTGATGATAAATATATTTTTCAAGACAAACTTTTCTAAGATACGGATATAGTACAGTATCAAAATCAGTCCAAACACCGTCAATCTACTGTTATCCATTAAGGAAGTGTGTAAGTGTGAGGAAAAAAAATATCCTCTGAACCTCTTCCGAAGAGGTTCTCAATTCGATTGTATTTTTTTATTTAAATATTTGTTACCTCGGAACTGCGTCAGTTATTTGAAAGGATATAGTTCCAGATTGGTCCCATTTTGATCAAAATCCAGTTCTGATAAAAGGATCCATGTGGAATTGAAGGAACTCAGACAGGAAGGCATACATATGGCGATTTTGGTATTTTCATCAACAAATCAAGCATTTGCGTTCAGAAAGTATCATTTGGTAAAAATCTGATTAAGATCTTCGGAGATAAAGTAGGGAACTGCTCGATGGATGACAGAAAATTATCAGGGATTGCAGCAATCGCTTGTCTTTCTATTGTTAATGCCACTCAAAATGGAAAAATAGAATAAACTTGACTTAACTTTAAAGTAAAAACCGACTTGAAAAGGAATAAAATAATTTGTTTGAAACAGTTTAGGAAGTCGGTGCCAATTTTTCCTTAAATAAAACCTAATCAAAGGCACCTACTCCCTGAACTGTTTCAAACAAATTAATTTATTCCTTTTGAAGTCAGTTTTCACTTTTTACAAGCTTTTATTTAAAGTTTATTTTATATTGTGATCTAGTTTATACAACTTGTATCAGAATTGCGTGGTCAAATTTAAAGAGCTCATTCAGGGAATGCTATCGAACAGCTTTTGCTCCCTAAATGAGCTCTTAAAATATGACTTCGCATTTCTATACACGTTGATGTATTTGGTTCCGAACTGAAACGATTTAAAAATACGTGGGACACTCAGAAAGTTTTGCGAAACTAAAAAAAATTGTTCTATACGTACATATATTTTTATCAAATCTTTTCAAAGTACTTTCCACCAGCCTCTATACAAAGATTCATGCGCCTAAACCAGTTTTCAAAACACTTTTTCCAGTCCGCCGCAGACACCTCGTTTACAGCCTGCTCGAACGCAGCCAGCGCATCTTCCGGCGACGAAAATTGTATCCCTTTGAGCTGATTTTTTATTTTTGGGAATAAAAAGAAGTCACACGGTGCTAGATCAGGGCTGTAAGGAGGGTGACCCAGGAGTTTGACTGGCGTGCTGTCCAGGAAGTCCCTCGTTTTGAGTGCGGTGTGCGCAGGTGCATTGTCGTGGTGGAGCAGTAGCCCGCGGAGCCCTGTGTTTGGTTGCTTGTTGCTTATAACAGAGAAAACTTCTGGCAAACATTTGGTAGTATACCATTCGGCATTAATGCTTCTTTGATCCCGTAAGGGAATTGATACCAAGTGGCCAGTCAAATTAAAAAAGCTAGCGATCAAAATCTTACCCCCGCTTCTAGATCGCTTCACTTTGGTAGGCGTTGGCTCATTTTGAAACACCCAAACAGTCGACTGGCGCTTGGTTTCTGGGTCGTATTGATAAATCCAGGACTCATCACCTGTAACGATGTCGTAAACACGCCGAGACGAGCCTGCTTCAAATTTGTTAAGCATATCACGGCACCATTCCACCCGGGCCTGCTTCTGAGCATCGGTGAGGTTGTGCGGCACCCAGCGTGATACTATCCTCCTCACGCGAAGATGGCTGTGTAGAATCTCGTGAACGCTTCCCGATCCAATCTTCAATATGTGTTGAATCTCCTGATATGTAATTCGCCTATTGTCTTGGATTAAATTTTTCACTGCTAGCACGTTTTCTTCGGTAACAGCCGTCAAAGGGCGACCGCTTCTTTCGTCATCCCCCAAAGTTGGTCGACCGCGCTTGAATTCGTTATACCAACGATACACGGTTGCCTTGGAAGGGCCTTCATCCATGAATGCCATTTGAAGTCTATCATACGATTCATACGGTTTCAGGCGACACTTGAAATCGTATAAAATCATAGCTCTAAAATGTTCCCGGCGCAGATCCATATTTCAGTGAGACACAATACTTTGAATTAACTCGCAAAAAATGTGGAGGGAAATTTTGAAATTGGAACTTACTTATTTTTACTTATAAATAATCATATTTTCGAAAAACATTATAACTGGCCAGTCTCCCATATATAAAAACTTTTTTTCGCAATACTTTCTGAGGGGCCTGGTACATTTTGCTGGGGTAACGTAACCGCAGCAAAATCTGTTTTTCACGAATATTTCCGAAAGTAAAAGACGCACAAATTTTGTTTTTTGCTCACAATTACTTCTCACGACAGTAATTGCCTATCATACTCTCATCCTTCTAAAGCACAACATTTTGCTGGGGTAACGCACTCGAATTTGTGTGCCAAATTTCAGTCAATTCTGTTAATGAGAATTTACTTGCAAGATTTTTCTCAAACATACTAACCCACTATAACGCACTTCAAGTGAAGCTGAATAAAAACTTATTATTAAAGAATATTCAAAAAATACAAATTGTGGTTAGAATAATTCGCTCATGAGCAGGATTCCTTTTCACAATTTATATCTTTAGATTTAGCTCCGCATGCGTAAATAAGTTAAAATTATAAAATAATTAAAGAATACCTATTCCAAAAAGCTTAAATATGACTGAATTATTAATATTGTATGATTATTTAATCGGATGTGAATTTATTTAATGATTATTTTTATTTATTGACATGTAAATAGGCTTTACGAAATAAATGAATATGAATATGGTACGACTGCTTCGTTGGTCTAGTGGTTGCAAGCGCGACTGCTGAGCGTGGGTCCTGGGTTCGATTCCCGGGTCGGGCAAAGTGTTATTGGGTTTTTTCATTAGGAAATTCTCAGTAGCAGCCCGGAGTCTGGATTTGTGCCCGGTCAATGGCAATAGGCTCGCCTCCTATTACATGGGACTATAACATAACTGGTTAAATGTGGGTGTACTATTACACCTCTGCCTACCCCTTCGGGGAAATACAGGCGGGATGTTATGTTATGTTATGAATATGGTACTGTCATAAGAATTACACGAACTGTGTTTGCAATTCAGATGATGATAACTGGCTCAAAATTGACTTGCAAGATGTGTAATAAACCGACAGATGACTGTTGATCTGTCGGTTGTCGGTCGGTTGTCTATACAAGGGGTGAATCCTCCGGCCAGCTGTGCTATTCTGGATACAGACTTGGATGCAGCGCTGCCACAGCGTCTAAACCTCGGTTTGGTATTCACTAAATTACTAAGAGCTACACTAGTGCTCAAGGTTTCGACGGCGGACAAATTGACACTTCTTCATACATTTTGGAGTTCCATTAACAATAACAAAAAATTGAACCGACGAAAACAGAAACTGAAAAGCGAAAAATAACTAATTATGAGTCGGCGCCAAACGAACTTTTAACAAGCATAGTGCGTGTAAGTTGGAAGTGGCCGAGAGGAGAACGCATTTTTGGAAAGTTATTGTTTATCGTTGAAAATCTCACGTTGTATTTGATGTGACGTTGTTTTTATTATTTATTTAAAGTAATTTAAGATCTTCGTTGATTGGTTGTTTGGCGCCGACTCATAATTAGTTATTTTTCGCTTTTCAGTTTCTGTTTTCGTCGGTTCAATTTTTTGTTAAAAAGTTTTATTTTTCATTTTTTTGTAGTTAAACTCTAAATCCAGGTCTCCATTATGTCGTAGTGTCTAGAACTATATTTATGTATGTCAAGTTTCAACAGAATCGGTTAACAGGTAAGAATTCAGTGGGTGAACAAACACTCATCCCCTGTTTTACTACCCTTAGGGGTGGATTTTGATTTTGAAATTTAAATGGGACCAACTTCAAGATATACCCTATCCAATAAAAAAAGAATCATCAAAATCGGACCACTCTGTAAAAAGTTATGCGTGGTCATACATAAAAAAAAAAAAAAAAAAAAAAAAAAAAAAAAAAAAAAAAAAAAAAAATATACGCGTCGAATTGAGAACCTCCTCCTTTTTTTCGTCGGTTAAAAAAACAGTATCGAGGGCACTCACAGCCTTAAACAGCCTCGCCCACAGTCACGCTTCTATCTGTCAAATCTAATATCTTTTGCGCTGAATCTTAAGTAGTTTAGTAAAAAAAAACATTGCTACAGTTATTTTACTCCAATTGAAAGTGTAGACGATTCGTAGAATGCGGAAATCGCAGGACCGGTCATTGTGGCGATGCTTGGGTTAGGCCTTTGTCCAGCAGTGGAAGTCTTTCGGCTGAAATGATGATGATGAAAGTGCAAAGAAACGAACGTGCTGGCTGAGTCTTATATTGCATGGCGGGCCACGGCCCTACACGAGGCGGTTTACTTCAGGCGTTTGTATTTATGCTCACTGCGTGTTACACCTTGCGCCAATCAGGATTCGGTAAAGGCCACAGAGTACTTTTTAATATACTGAAAGCATCCCATTCATATCGCTGATGTCTAGTACGTCCAGTTAGTATAATAATGTCTATGAGTACGTCAGTAGTAGTATGTATGTAGAGCGATAGATGTCGCTACAAAGCTTTTAAAAACTACGATCATAGTTTTGACAAATGCAATCCAAAATGTTCGTTGCATAATTTTTAAGTAAGTAGTTTTATTTAAACTATTCCGATTTCTATTTTGTCATCCTGTAATAATGTTATAAGAAAATAACACATACGCTTTTCCTTAAAATTTGTTAAGATCAGTAATTTAATAGCAATTGAGTTCTGCCTTACAAAGGCTTTCGATAAAATTAATTTGTTTACTTCTACACTAACGATGGAAATTATAACAATATTCCGAAACTACTTTATTAATATTTAATATATATTTTATTATATACTACAAAAAGATGAAACTATCATTGGTTCATAGAAGATGTTGTCTTCCAAGAACAGAGTGAAGCCACGAGCAAAAGCTATTTCAATAATAATTCTATTAAAATTTCTAAATAAATATCTAGAAATACGCCTTTAAGTTAAGTAAGGAAATGACAACCTGTATTGTCATTCACAACCACAATCTTTAGTGTAATTTGACATTTAATAGTCTAAGATCTGATGTAACATCGACCTTCCCTCATCTATTAATTTTATTGAATGAGAAGAAAAGTCAAAAGTTTTGTTTTGTCTTGAAATTACCTAATTTGTTAACATAAATCGTTCCAATTGGTAAAAAGCAAGAAACAGTTAAGAGATTTCTGGTCAATTTGTATGAAAAGTGTACCCTCATCTGTTAATAAAATTAAAAATTCCACTGCCTTTGTTTTGTCTCATAACATTAATTTTCAGGATTTGTTTCTTAAGAATAGCTAAGATATTATAAATTAGTGCAATAATATGAGGTGCCTTTTGACACCAAAAGAACATGGGTTCGAATCTCGGCTGAGTCAGCGATTTATTGGGAGATCTAAAAATGCAGTTTTTTTATTTCCAGAATCGGGTTTGCATTTAATGACTTTTTTCTATGTCTAACATTTTCTGATTTGCCCACCCCAGCCCTATTTTCAAAACTCGTCCTGCATACTTTGTTGATGTGTGTCAAAATATACGTACCTCTATTATCCAATATTATGGGTTTTGTGTTTCTGACATAAATAATAATATATTTTTGTGTCATAAAATACAGGATATTAATTCAGGAGTAAAATTTGCGTTGTGGTCCCGTATCTGTTCCTTATCGCAACCACATTATATAAAATCACTTTAAAACAAAATTGAAACTCGACTTTTTATGGGAGACAGAAAAGTTTACAGCACACAGACAATTTTTGTTGTTGTTTTAAAGTGAATTTCAATACTGTGGTATAAGGAACAGATACGTAAGGAACCAATATACAAGGATTCCACACTCTTTAAAATATGATCCTGTATCTAACAAAGTTTCTCTTTTACTACCTTTACTTCCATGTAGTAAGTACACTACAGTAACATACACATAAAGACTGGTAATTTTTTATTGAATCTAAAACATGATAATTTTATTTCACCATGTTATTTTAATTAAATACTAACAGTTTAAATAAAAAAAAAAACAATAAGCAAGCCATGTATGAACGATGGCTTATTCTGTGCATTATATTTTATTAAAAATACCTGTCATTCAATTAACAGATGAGGGAAGGCCGATGTTAATCCAGATCTTGTACTAAAAACTTCACGCTACCTTGAAGAGCTCTGAATTAATTATCAGTAGAGACTTAAGTGTTAAACATATTTATATAAGGCCCTACTGTAAATATTAATATGTAAAATAACTATTTAAACAAACAATTTCAATATTTCTTAATGAATTGCTTATAACAGAACTACAACAATACTGATGAATATTACTTATCTTACTTGCGATCTAGCTACTGAAGTTATAACAATGCTGCAAAATAATGAAATCTTACCAACGATTACGAATAATCCAGTAGAAGTGTTACTCAATAATAGACTAGAAAAAGACGTCCAGAGAATAGTTCGTCCTTTCAACTTCTTGCTAACCATATTCCTATCTTCAAAATATAAAATACGAGATAATTTTGTTACTCCAAGTGGAAGGAAGTTTCACGTTTTTACGTTCTTCTGTGTTATATTCTTGAATGCGTTGTGTATCTATCGTACTTTCGTCCCGACAAGACTTACCAATGATCTAATCGCTTCCTTTATTGGTCGGTTGTCTTTCTTCTACCATTGTTTTAGTTTCACGTTGCTATTTATTCTCAACACTGTGCATAGTCAAAGTAACATTTCACTTATTATCAGGATCCAAATTATTCACAAAAGCTTCGCTTTCGGTAAAAAAATCTATGGAATCATTATTTGGAATTGGATCTCAGTTTTGATTGTCCCTAGTATTTTTATTTTTTTGGCTATTCTTCTACGTATATGTTATAATAACGACTTTGATTTTATTGTCCTTTCCTGTGAGTCCATGTTTATCACATTCAGTATTAATTTAGTTTATGCCATCCGTGTAATAATATTGTTAAGAAAATATCTCGATGAATGGATTAAAAATGTATTGAAGATGAATGATGAACAGGCAACTGATGAATACTGTATCAAATTGTTTGAAGTGTATCAAAATATTTTGGAAGCATACAAACTGTATAAAACAGTTTTCCAAGCATTTGTAAGTTGGTTATTTCTTAGTATCAAAATAATAATTATAGAACAAAAGAATATTTCAATATATTGATCATACACATATTTTAAATAAATAAATACAAAGTGGCCATTTATTATCTCATTTCAGTGTTTTACTTACATGATATCCATTTTTTTCTTTTTACAGATATTGTATCAAACTGCTGACATATTTTTTCGTACTTTATATTATGTGAAGTTGCTTATAACTTTGTTGAAAATGCCAGAGTTACGAGGCGAAGTAAGTATAAATTGTTTTTACTTTCGGTCGTTCTTTCGACTTTTTTGCTTGGAAAATCCTCATGGATGCACTCCGCCCGGGGAAGGCGAAGGCAGTATTGGACTCTTGCTGACTAAAACCACCACGATGCTCCTCTAACTACCTACATCTAGGTTCGCAGCGTTACTAGACGTACGATAATTTCGCTCATATATTATCGTACACAAAAGTAGGTAAGATAATTTTGATATCTGATCATTGCTCTAATTCGTATTCGTATGAAAAAAAAAGATTATCACATTGGCTCAGTACTCGTTACAGGTAGTCGTAAGTCTGACAACTGGTCTAACCTCCTGTGGTCTGATGGCAGTCGCTCCGTGTAAAATCCTGATGTTCAGCCGCATCTGGTTAGACTGGAATCCGACTCCAACATAGTTGGAAAAAGACGCGAAGGATGATGATTGGCTCAGTACTGTGCACGATAATAATTTTACACCTAATTCGATAATTTTAGGGAATTAGTACGATATCCCACTTGTACTCATTTGGCAATCCTGCGGGTGCGTGAGTTATTTTGAATTCGTCAACCATCGGTCCCGGCTCGCCAGTAGTAGGCTTGCCACTTCTCGGTGGGGCGCACGGAAAACTGCGCGCCAACGTCACGGACCTTGACTGTTTGGGCGGCGGACTAACCCGAGTCTGCCACCAGCAAGCCTTATCCTCCCGTAATTTTTATACAGGTTTTCTTTCTTGGTGTCTTGACGATGAAACCAAGACCCTTAGTTCCAATAAGAGCCACGAGAACCACAAAACTCCTACTTAGGTTGCGACATCGACGGGAGCAGGGAAGTACACAGTCCCCGCTGCCTGCCCAGTAGCAGAGTGAGTGCACACCGGGCCCAACCCTGCTACTCCTCTGTGCCCTCTGCTTACATCAGAAGAACACGCTACCAATGTACCGTGAATGTATGAATGTTCGGCGCGGATAATAGGGTCTCCCTAAAAAGTGTTGTTGCCCGTGCACAGGGTGTGATGACCCAGCAATCTGCTGTACCTACCAGACGTATTGAGAAGGACCAGTAGCCATTGGGCGGGCACAAAAAGTTTTTTGGCCCAGCACCCCTCGTTCCTTAGTCTGATGGAAATCTAAATAACAAAATAATAGAATTGGTAAAGGCGTGTGAACTTATTGCCGCATGCAGGTGTCTCGTAAGACACCAGTGAGTGAACCGTTCCAATACTTCCTCCCACCAAATTCTAAAACAAAGCTTGTACAAACCTTGATAATCCCATTTGTTGACTATGGCGATGTATGCTACTTTGACCTGAATGCAGTTCTACTCAACCAACTTGAACGCCTTCTTAATAACTGCATTCGATTCGATTTTAATCTTCGTAAATATGACCATGTGTCTGAGTATCGTTAACTTCTAAAATGGTTGCCTATCCGCCAACGTAGGCACATGAGGGCATTAACTACTCTATTCTCTTTACTCTTCCCTCCCAATTCTACTTCTTACTTTACTTCTCACTTTGAGTATCTATGTACAAATTGCACCTCACCGCTCTGACTTCGTTCACTCTGCATTCTTCGTGCAATCTATCCTATTATAGAATGCGCTTCCTCCTAAAATCAGGATGGCTAACATTCGGCACGCCTATAAAATTAAGTTAAGGAAATATTTCCATGAAAACAATTTAGCAGATTCAGCTCTATATTTATAATTTATAGTTATATATGTATGTATGATATAAATTATATTTTTTACTATATTAACGTATGTATTTATTTATTTTTATATTATGTTAATTATAAGTCGGTAGTTCTAACATTATTTTACTACTTTATTGGTGCATCTACCTTATTTTTGTCTCTGTATTACCTTTTAGACAACCTTAGTCTGGTAGACAACGCCCGCCTTCGGACCCAGTTGTGCATGAAGAATTAATTAAATAAATAAATCGTTTGCTTAGTCATTGTTTGTTGTTCATTGTTTGTTTGTTTGTTTTGTTAGTTTGTTTTGGACGCGGAGTCACAAAAATTGCATTTTGCAGCATATTTATCAGTGGTTTTTTGGATCGGTATTTTGCATTAAATGCTGGTGATATGGTAGGCGTAATTGTTTATTTATGTGTTGGTAGCAGTAAACCTATTACCATAATGTAATAAATCCTTATTATTACACATATACTATTGTCACTATTTCCGAAATTATTATGAATTTGTTACGTATTTTTGATAACTAATTCGTTCTTCTTCTTCTTCGTGTCGACATGAGCTACATAATGATAATAGCTCATGCCGTGGGGAAAATATTAGCCAGTCAGCAGGTTGATAGCGGGGCTGACTGCCCAGGGTGCGCCGGACGATCAATTAAATATCGTCACTCGTGGAGGCTCTTTTAATGCACCCCAATACAATGTACTAATTCGTTAAAAGTAGTTCTGTTGGTTCAGTTTATGATATTGCTGATGTTTTATTTTGTTAGTAAATCAGATAGCTGTTAAATTCATATTATTAGTTTACGATGATTATTGTCATATTATTTGATAATTAGTTTAAAAGCAAACTTATTAGATTTGGATCGTTTTAGTATTTTGTAAACACATGGCGTAGTTTCGCGCGGTATTTCATCGCAAAGGCGCAAGCGCGACGTCCCGAGTTTATGAAAACAGTTGTTACACTGGGAGGGGGTACAGTTAGCTTTGGGTTCTTGACGTAGTATAAGTAAAAAAGTTATTGATTTCATGATATCATTACCTTATTATTTAGATTTCTATACTTAGTTCTTATTTTTCAGATTCATTTCACAGGCTCTGTTCAAAACTTTTAAACTTATCTATTCCTATAGTGTATTAATTGTATAAATTTAATAGTACATAGCTGTCGAGGCCTGAAATGAAGCAATTGACGGCCGAGTAATATTGAGTAAATGATTTTAAAAGGACGAGGCGAGTCCGAGTCCTTTTTAACTAAACGAGGCTGTTAATTGCTATTTCGGCCGAGACTAAACTTGTATAGGTACTATACTTTTCTCTCATTTGCGAGGAAACAATACATAAATTAATTCAACCGTATGTGATAGTAATTTACATTCGCGCCAATTCGTCTACGCGCGGTTCTTGTCCTATTTTCAAAGTTTAAAATTCGCTTAAAATGCTTCGCTTAAAAAATAAGTTTAAAACGCATTCAGCCTTTATAATGATAAATATTTTGTACCTAAAAACACTTAATTTATGTAAGTGTGTACTTAAAAACGTCCGTACTTAGCATAATTTAAAAAATAAAAACTGTCCAGCTATTTCTATTATTGTCGTGGTGGATATTACTGGCGTGTTATTTCGTTGCGTACAGAAAAGAGCCAATGATGTATTTTTTTTAATAATGAAGTAATTTCCGAGCAAGTGGGAGAAAAAATATTAATTTTGGGTCAAAATAACAACAATGCTACTCAAGTTTCAGAAAACCTTTGAGGTGCAAAATGTATATAAGTAGTATTAATTTGTTGTTAAATGTTGCCTTTCAGATAACCTTGCTGTCCGCGAGTGTCGATTTTCTGACATTTTTGTGGACATTAAAGGATTTAATTATAATAATTATGCACAGCTATCAATGCGAGAAGTTCTATAAAACTATCGAGGAAGCTGAGACAGCGTGCTTACAGCGCATGACGTGCAGGCACTGTCCAAGTAAGAAATAAAGTTTCACATGAAATAGAATATACAGCTTGACTGTTTGAACGAAGAACTTATTGAAGGAGGATGTTTAGTAATTGATTCTCATTCTTATTCTTTATTGTACACACATATATACATTTATATTACAGTAGGAAAGTTTATGTACATTAGCGAGCTTAACTCAGAACTGAGTTTTCTAACAGCAAACCTCAGAGCGATAGAGAGATGTTGAATTTAGAGGACAGAAACAAGTGTACAACATAAATTAAACCTACTTTATTTACATGTATGTACTGTAGTACTAACTAATGATAACATAAATAATTTTTTATATATTTAAAAATGTATTTTTTTTTTGTAAATTTAACATTTATCAATGTAAATTTTAAGTTAGTAATGTGAAATACTTATTCCCATAGGTATTAGAGAAAGCTAACCCATCTCTTATCTTCTAGCTAAAAGTGTGAATAATACAGCACTTTTATTCGAAATGGTTGCGTCGCTGATCTTGCTTTTGACTGCCACCTCACCTATGTTAAGCGATCGTGCGGTTGACGAAGCCGATAGTACACACGGCTACACGTCAAGCTGTAAATATCCAGTATAAGCTGACCTCGCATTGTATAGGGTTTCCGTACAATGCGAGATCAGTTTATACTGGAAATGAACAGCTTGATGTGTAGCCTTGCGTACACGCTAGTCCAGTAACACCTATAGTCCCTCGACTTGAGATCATCAACCTGATATTTTGGCCAAACCGAGTCATCGAATCGGGCAAGTCATGTGATTGATCGAGTTGATTCGTATACACGAATCGTGGCGATGTCGCACCGCCTGATATTTTTTTCTCACTTGAACTCTTAGTTTGCAGCTATTTGCTGCCTCACTCTCTCGCTTACCGCCACTTGCCCGAAAGAGCGAGTCACCGAGCCGTGCGAATCAACTCGGTTTTGAAGAAACACAATTTGAATTAACGAGTTCAAAGGATAACTCGAGTTATTCGAGTTAAATTATTCGAATCGCCCATCGCTAGGGTAACCATATTTTAAGATGAGAGCAGTACGCCATATACTTCACTCAAAGAAGGTGGCTTGGGAAAAATTTTGATCTTTCGGCAAGCCATCTTTCAGAATCCAGAACACAGAGTCATTATCTATTAAATTTATGTTTCAAATGTTAATGTAAATTTTTTTTTACAGAGAGCCAGAAACATCTTTGCGAGAGCGTGTTGCAGGAGAATAAGACGTTCAGTAAGATGACCGCGTGCGGCCAGTTCTATATAGACGCCACGCTACCAATGCGTTACGTGGCACTTCTCACTAATTACATAATAGTATTGTTACAGTTTGCTTATCTTTAAAAAAAAAACTAATATTAATACAGCTATGATTCAATGTTTGCTGGTTGTTTTTTTTTAAATTTAATTAAGATAATCTTTATTCAGGCGAATTACACCCATTTAAAATGAAACAAACAAGGTAATTGTAAATAAATGTCACATTCAAAAGGAATAATAATAAAGTTACAAATTAATAATTAAAACAATGCCAACTAATTCCAAATCCATTTCCAATTCGGGATTTGTGTCCGGATATTGGCAATAGGTTCACCACCTATTACTTGAGACTTCTAACATATTAGAAGACATTATACCATTAAATTATTATTCGTTAAATGGAAGTCAATAATGACTATTCTTTCATGCATTTCCGGACTTTCTATAATATTTTATTGTGTTGGTTTTACAATGCTTCTAATTCTAAACATTGTACATAGTCAAAGCAACATCTCACTTGTTTTGAAGATACAAAGTATTCATACCAGCTTCGATTTTCGTAAATTTCTCCGAAGTTCTATTATTTGGGATTGGACCTCTATTTCACTTTTATTTGGAAGTTCTGCTGCTATGACCATTATTTTTAATGTATTACATAGTGACTTTAATTTTATAGACTTTATCGCTGATTTAATTACAAATGCATTGAATATTAATTAAATTTTTGCTACTCGTATTATAATATTGTTAAAAAAATATCTCGATGAATGGATCAAAACCATTCTGATGATAAATAATGAACAAAAAGATGATGAATATTGTATCAAATTGTTTGAGGTATATCAAAATATTTTGGGTGCTTATGAATTGTATAAAACAATTTTTCAAGTGTTGCTGAGTTACTTGATATTTATTATTGAAACAAGGAATTAAATTCATCAAAAAACTTCTAATGTGACACAATAGATTTTCTATTGTGTCGCGGTTGCCGACGGCTTTACGCCCGTTGAAGAGTTAATTTATAATTTTAAAATCGTGTGACCTCCTTTCTTATACTTTTTTTGTTTAACAGATATTACACCACATACTAGATACTTTCTTTCATGTTTTGGGTTATTTGGAGGTGATATTAATAATGTCAAAAACACCAGGCAGGTTACAGTTTGAAGTAAGTGTAATACTTATTGGTTATACTTTTGTTATTTTTGGTTATTGTATTGGCAGATCATAGAAGTTTTTAAACTTTCGCGAAATTCACTCATATTGAACTAAGTTTACGGGACTTCCTTCACCGCTAAAGCAAAGTAATAATAATTTTTTTATTCACATATCACGAAACACCTCTTTCATTATGGTACGAAGCTCTATGTTGAAATAGAACTGATTTATACTTATCAGGGACCAAGGGATATAGTAAATAATAGTCACATTAAGACTCTTAAACACAAGAGCACTATAATTTTACAAGTCACTTTAACCATCACCAGATTATTACACAAGATTACTAAATTACTATAGTACATTATGATAGAAGTGAGCTAAGTTGACTATTATATATAATAATATAATAGTCAATGCTCACGCGTGTCATACGACGTTTTTCAACACACTTGCGAGGAAAAAAACATAAATTACACATATTGAACTATGTTTACGGGACTTGTCGCGCACAATTAAATCATATAACAAACATTTTGACTAACCTCGACGTTTCGGTCAAGTTGCATTGGCCGTGGTCACGAGCAGACTGCTCGTGATCACGGCCAATGCAAAATTGTGCGCGACAAGTCCCGTAAACTTAGTTCAATATGGCATATGGGTGCATTAAAAGAGCCTCCACGAGTGACGCTATTTAATTGATCGTCCGGCGCATCCTGGGCAGTCAGCCCCGCTACCAACCTGCTGACTGGCTAATATTTTCCCCACGGCATGAGCTATTATCATTATGTAGCTCATGTCGACACGATAGAAGAAGAATATGGCAGATCATGGTAGAGTAATTCACGCTGAGCAAGCCTATCTCATGTTAATTTTTTCCTTTCTATTATTAATCTGAGCTTTCTGTGTAATATTTAATTAATGGTTTTGACGAATGCCGTCTTCCATCTTTAATCCCTTTTGTGATATTTTAGTATATATTAATAAACATGTTTTTTAAAGATTGCCGAAATTGTTTACCGTTGAAATTAATATCTCATCACAGAAAACTCTGCGCGAAGAAGAGTGTGAAGTATTTATTAGTTCATTGATATTTTATAAAATAATTCGTGCAGCTTGTCTTACGGCCAAAATTAATATCCAATCTATCTACGATTTACCCTACTAGAGATAGAAATTTGACATATTTCGTATGGAGCATATGTCAAATTCCTATCTCTAGTAGGGAAAATCGTGGATAGATTGGATGTTAATTTTGGCCGTTAGTCGGCCTCATAGCATTCGGATGGTTTGCAAGGGATATCATAATTATAATTATACAATGTGTACAATGCGAGAAGTTCTACATAGCTATTGAGGAAGCTGAGACGGCGTGTATACAGCTTATGAAGAACGGTAACTGTCCAGGTAATGAAATATTTTTTCCAAACCTTTAACAACTATGTATCTGTAGGCCACACAAATATTATAATAAAACAAAGTTTAACCGGATTAAATCGCGTATATTATTTAAATTGGTTTCCCTGACGTTTCGAAAGCTTTGCAGCATATAGGTGACGTCAAGAACAGACGCTCCACAAAGTCTGCAGTGTGTGAACATGCCCTACACTAACCCAACCATTTTCTTCGATTTGATAAACTACAAGTTCTGGCGAAGGAAAACCGATATGTACCTAGAATGCTCCGTGAGGCTATTGAAATTAAAAAACATCCTAATTTTAATAGAGAAGATGGTTGGCAGCTACCACCTGTTTGGAACCCAGTCCTAAAAATAATCAAGTCCCAAACAGCACGCAACACTGTAAAAGATAATGATATTGTGAGTGATTACTGCGTGCATCGAAACGATTTTAATTAATAATATTGTACGGTAGATTAAAATAATTTTTTAGAAATATTTGTAAAGACGCTTGTCATCTTAGTCTACCTGCGACCACGAAATGCTGCAAAGCTTTCGAAACGTCAGGGAAACCAATTTAAATAATATACGCGATTTAATCCGGTTAAACTTTGTTTTATTATAATGTGTAGTGATCGCGAAAACCTAAGAAGTTATCACACAAATATTGTTTCGGTGTACAAATTAAATTGAACCGCCAGCAGTCATTGCACTAAACGTGCAGTAAATGCCCAGTCATTCCACTGTACAGTAAACGCCCACTCATTGCACTAAACGTGCCGTAAAAGCCCATTTGCCCAGTCATTGCACAAAACGTGCAGTAAACGCTCAGTTATTGCACTAAACATGCAATGAACGCCAAGTAATAATTTCTTAGGTTTTCGCGATCACTACACATTATAATAAAGCAAAGTTTAACCGGATTAAATCTCGTATATTATTTAAATTGGTTTTCCTGACGTTTCGAAAGTTTTGCAGCATTTCGTGGTCGCAGGTAGACTAACGACCAAAATGAATATTCAATCTATCCACGATTTGCCCTACTAGAGATAGGAATTTGACATAAGCTCCATACAAAATATGTCAAATTTCTATCTCTGATAGGCTAGGATATGATTATAGGATAGGATTGCAGCATTTCGTGTTCGCAGGTAGACTAAGATGAGAAGCGTCTTTACAGATATTTGTAAAAAAAATAATTAATCTACCGTACAATATTATTAATTAAAATCGTTTCGATGGACGCAGTAATCACTCACAATATCATTATCTTTTACAGTGTTGCGTGCTGTTTGGGACTTGATGACGCTTGCATCTTAGTCTACCTGCGACCACGAAATGCTGCAAAGCTTTCGAAACGTCAGAAAAACCAATTTAAATAATATTATACGCGATTAAATCCTGTTAAACTTTTTTTTTCCGACTGCCTCGTTGGTCTAGTGGTTGCAAGCGCGACTGCTGAGCGTGGGGTCCTGGGTTCGATTGACGGGTCGGGCAAAGTGTAATTGGGTTTTTTCATTAGGTAATTCTCAGTAGCAGCTCGGAGTCTGGTGAAATGTGGGTGTACTATTACACCTCTGCCTACCCCTTCGGGGAAATACAGGCGTGATGTTATTTTATGTTATGTGTAAACTTTATTTTATTATAATGAACGCCAAGTAGTTACACCAAACGTGTAGTAAATGCCTAGTCAATGCACAAACGTGCTGTAATCGCCGAGTCATTACACTAAACGTGCAGTAAACGCCCAGTCATTACACTAAACGTGCAGTAAATGCCCAGTCATTACACTAAACGTGCAGTAAACGCCCAGTCATTGCACTAAACGTGCCTGCAAATGCACTCATAACACAAGAGACGTCTTAGTGCATCGCAACTTTATTAAGAAAGAAAGTAGTTTTGTCGCGAGTGATTTTCGATCCCGGTTGCCGTACATCTACAGCAGTGGTTACATATTGTGTTCATATTTTTTTTTTATTCTACAGCCTCGAACAAAACGTATTTCACGCATTCGTGCGTCCGTGTCGCTAATTTATTATAATTAATATGACATTATTTTCTTACAGAGAGTCAAAAGCATCTTTGCAAGAGTGTCCTCCAGGCAAATCGATCTTTCAATAAGATGACTGCGTGTGGCATGTTCAATGTAGATGCTACGCAGCCGGTACTTTTTTTGGGACTTCTCGCCAATTACGTTATTGTATTGTTGCAGTTCGCTTTTCTGTAAAATTAATGTTTAGATGGATCACATACAGCTTACTGTCTTCACTTGACGTTTTATTGTGAGAGAATAAAATTAAAAAATATGTAACCTCTCATTACCTGTAGTTTTTAATGTTTCTTACTCTTATAGCCACTCTGTCTGACTTTGATTATTGGTCTTGAAGTCTTGCGGTCTTGCAAGTTCATAAGACTGGGCAACACTGGGTACAATCGCTACAAAACTAAACAATGTCATGCAATCTTGCTTATTCGTAGGACCAAGATCAAGACTTTGGCAACACTAGGTACAATGGGTATAAAACTAATCAATGGTCTTGCAGTTTTGTATATTCGCAAGACCGAAATCAAGACTTTGGCAACACTAGGTACAATGGGTACAAAACTAAACAATGTCATGCAATCTTGCTTATTCGTAGGACCAAGATCAAGACTTTGGCAACACTAGGTACAATGGGTACAAAACTAAACAATGTCATGCAATCTTGCTTATTCGTAGGACCAAGATCAAGACTTTGGCAACACTAGGTACAATGGGTATAAAACTAATCGATGGTCTTGCAATCTTGCATATTCGCTGGACCAAGATCAAGACTGCGTAACACTAGATACAATGGGTATAAAACTAATCAATGGTCTTGCAGTCTTGCATATTCGCAAGACCAAAATCAAGACTTTGGGTAACACTAGGTACAATGGGTATAAAACTAATCAGTGGTCTTGCAATCTTGCATATTCGCTGGACCAAGATCAAGACTGCGTAACACTAGATACAATGGGTATAAAACTAATCAATGGTCTTGCAGTCTTGTATATTCGCAAGACCAAAATCAAGACTTTGGGTAACACTAGGTACAATGGGTATAAAACTAATCAATGGTCTTGCAGTCTTGCTCGCAGGACCAAGATCAAGACTTTGGGTAACACTTTAAGTGACTCTGAGGAGGACAGCATTACGTGGTGGTCGCGTGCTGCTGTTGGAGAAACGATATTGCAAAGACGTAGCACTAGCACTGGCGCGGTTCATCGGAGTTCCCGGAACATTCTATTTTGTGCTGAGGATGGCCAACATGTGGTATTCGTCGGTAGGAGTATGACATAGGTATCCCTCCACCGTCCCCAGACAGAGGGTATCTATGAGGATTTCCACACGAAAACAAGCAAAAAAACGGCCAGGGTGGTGGACTAAGGCCTGAATCCTTCTCATTCTATGAAGAGGCCCGTGCCCAGCATTAGGACAATAATGGACTGACTATACATAATCAGCCCATTATTTCCTCTCCCAGGAATTCATGCAATCCTGAAGGATTACATAACATAAACGTAACATTTGTCAAAAAAATAAATCCTTCAATGACTTTCTAGACTTTGATGGATTTATTGTTGCATCATTTTTTTACAACTAAGTGTCTTGTACCACCTAGATATATTCTACGTAAATAAATAATTAATTACTTTCTTTAAAAGTAATTTTACTGAAAGTATTCTGGATGATATTGATTTTTATCATGTCGTAATAATGTAATTTGAAGAAACAAATGCTTTTTGTCTATCAACTTTGATAAGATCAGTCATTTGAAAGCAGCATTTGAGTTCAATTGTATTGTATCTTTATACTGAAAGTCATAATAATGTCCAAAAACTAATTATTATTATTGCACTATTATTCATAATGCATAGAGTACAAAAAACGGAAACCATTTTCGTAATTTTTATAATCAGAATTTCAAGTAGGTGAAGCCACGGGCAAAAGCTATTTTAATATTATTACACGGTTTTTCTCTAACACGACCTAATCTGAGACCCCTGATATGTCAGGTTTTATTAAATTAAGACGAGTACACTGTCATACTCACATAAATGTCATGATGGCGCGAGCTAAGCGATGGCTGATGCTCGCGTCATATGCACGTAAATGGGTGGCAACTTTTAAAAGTTCATTACTAAAGGCAATATTCTCACTTTTAATTATTTTTATTTTTTTCGACATTAGCCTACATTATACTCACATTATTTCAATGAATTTGATGTAATTAACAATTATCTATTTAAAAACATTACCCTTCTTTCGAGCTCCACCGCAGTCGGGTAAAAAAGAGTATATGCATGGAGTTTCCATCCGGTTCTCTTCCATAGGACCCACAATTTGGAACCGTGCAACTAGTCTGACGCTTCAAAAGTCCCTGTAATTAGGTTTAATTTAAATAAAAAAAACATTTGAAATACTTCTTGTATGATTTTATTTCCACATTTAGCTCAAATATATTCAGATAATTATTAAAAAACCCCAAACATTGAATTAAAGCTACATTAATCATTAGTTATTTTTTTTACAGAAAAGCAAACGAAAGCAATACAATGATGTAATTAGTGAGAAGCGCCACGTAATGCATTGGCAGCGAAGCGTCTATATAGAACAGGCCACACGCGGTCATCTTACTGAACGTTTGATTCTCTTGTAACACGCTCTTGCAAAGATGTTTCTGGCTCTCTGTAAAGACGGATGACGTTTAATTTCATCATTTCAGCTGGAAGACGTCCACTGCTGAACATAGGCCACCCCCAATTGAGGGGGGATATGCCATAATCGCCACGCTTGGCAGGCGGGTTGGTGATCGCAGTTGGTTGGTTAAATACTCAGAGAACGCTGCTGCCCGTACTCTGGGGAATCACGTTTAATTTATCTGAAACATAAATCGTTTAAAGGATGCTGAAAGATGGCTTGCCGAAATCAATTCAAAACTTTTCTAAAGCAATCTTTTTTGAGAGAGGTAGGTATACAACATGTTATTGAAATAACTGAAAACCTCTTAAGTGGTCATTGTACTCAACAGTATGAATAACTTTTACTATGTGACCATCCCTGAAATTGCCAAAAATAAATCAGCTGTTCCCTACATTTGTCGATTTATGTGAAGAGAACTGTTGTATGTGATTTCAGTGTTGGTCCCATAGTAAAAGTTGTTCATACTGTTGAGTACAATGCCCACTTAAGAGGTTTTCAGTTTTTACAATAACACGTTGTATGGAGCGCCTACTGCTGTCATCTTGGTTTGGTTTAGCCAAATATCAGCTTGAGGCTCTGGTGTGGAAGTCGAGGCGAGTGAACATAGGTTTTTCCTGGGCAAGCATGTACTATCAGCATTGTCGACCACGCGAACACTTGACATCAGGTGAGGTAGCGGTCAAACGCAAGACTATTTAGGTCAAAAAAGAAGTTTAGCGTTTTAACTTCTTAGGTTTTCGCGATCACTACACATTATAATAAAACAAACCAACGAAACAGAACGAAACGAAACAAAACCGAAACGAATGTTATCGAAACGATTTTAATTAATAATATTGTACGGTAGATTAACATATTTTTTTAGAAATATCTGTAAAGACGCTTGTCATCTTAGTCTACCTGCGACCACGAAATGCTGCAAAGCTTTCGAAACGTCAGGGAAACCAATTTATAGTAGTTTATGAAACTGTTGCATAATAGGGGTTATTAAAACACGAGTGTGAGTTTAAAAACCGAGCCGTAGGCGAGGTTTTTAATAGTATCACACGAGTGTTTTAATACCTAATTATGTCAGTTTCATACACTATTTTATCTACACTCATACAATTTTAAATAAAATACCAAAGTCAAAATCTTGAAGTCTTGGTAACATTGTCGTTGTTTTTCTTGATTTCTCTGGTAAAAGATTGTTCGTCATTTACGTTGCTGCATCCAGAAATTCAGGCGGGGTCATATTCTCCTCAGTTCAGTATCACTGCTGTAGTCAAATATTTTTGCCCAGAATAAAACTTTCGACATACAAAACCATAATAATAACGTAAACAATAACAATAAATTTACAAGTAACGATGTCCAAATCCAGTAGGCCAGGCGCGCGGCCGCGCACGCGCGCTGGTGCGCGCCTACACAGATAATAAAATATAGTCTGGCGACAACATTATAATCGGAACTAATTTTCTATCCTTGTCAGAATTCCGTCAATCTCTGTTTTATCATACAAAAAATATGCCTGTAAACACTTAAATATAATTAAAAGCAATATGACAATCAAAAGTTCTGCCAAAAACGCGATTTTAAACGATAAAAATTTTCAATGTATGACAAGTGGCGCCACCCTGAATTTTGTGTACTCATTGGTGCCAAACTGTACGACTGCTAAAAAAAAGGTTTGAAAACTCCTTGGTTAGGTCGAAGTGGCATTAAAAACTCCTTAGTTAGGCTGAAGTGTGCGGTTATGGAAAAAAAATTAAATTACCGCATTGTTTTGTTCAGCAAACTGTATCGTAATGAAACTTTTTAAATTCATAACAGGTGCATGTGCGTAAAGTATGTCATTATGACATTACTTTCGAGTTCATAATTCGAATTTTACGATACGAGTGTAGATAAAATAATATACGCGATTTAATCCGGTAAAACTTTGTTTTATTATAATGTTTAGTGTTTTATTCCATAATTTTAACACACTTCTTAAGTTTTGCTTATAAACAGGTCAAATTATGCATAACTGCTCATTCGAAGAGTCGAAAAGAAATTCCCCTCCACCTCCTGTGTCGCTTATAGTGGCGACGCGCTGACAATTATTGTGAAATTATGAGAAATATTTTTTTTGGCTATGTTTATGGGTGTTTGATGGACTGGTTTTAGCTTCTTTAACGGACTGGTTTTAGCTTCTTTAACCGGAAGACAGCGGTGGATTTTTACTTAACTAATTAAACTCTCGAAAAAATGTCTAGTATAGTGTAACCAGCCCAATACTTTCTCACTGATGGGCATGGCTTTCTTCTCAGAATAAATAAATAATATGAATAAAAAAGTTTTATTTCTCATTCACAAAGGTATGTTACTTAATGAGAAGGATTTAGGCTACATACACCAGCAATAACTTTATGGAGCACTTTCTGGTGTGCAGACTGTTTCTTACTGTTTTTCTCTACACTATCACAGCAAGGTCAAGTCAAGGTCAAACCGTTGCTACTGACGTGTTGAACTGTGTGTTGTCGCTTGAAGGTCAAACATTTTTGTCTGTACGCCTGTAGAACACCGGGAGATTGTGCGCGTGTTGTGATTTAGAGAGTGTGCGCAAGAGCTCCATGAGATTATTCCGCTATCTCCTTTCTTTCTTTGGACTACACGACGCACTGCAGGATATCATCCACGTTTGCTAGAAATCCCTAGAACCAGGACCAAGCGCTTTGAGAACTCGTTCATAATGCACACAGCCAAGTTGTGGAATTCACTGCCGGTGTCTGTATTTCCAGGCCTAGGACGAATAAAAAAGGCGGACGGAATCTCGCTAAAAAAAGACTGAAGCACTTCATTTTTTCCTAAACCCACAATTCCGAAAGCATTTTAACATACCTGATTTAAACTGTTATTTTATTTGTGACACTATAACAATGACTACCGTTACACTAGATTTTTTGCGTAATCCCGGCTTTTTGGCATACTATGGATGTGAATGTTGCGTGCCAGTACTTTTAAGCGAGCCGGCCATACTATGGATGTATGTGTTGTATGATATTATTGTTTAGCGAGATTCCGTCCGCCTTTTTTATTTATCCGAGTTCCAGGCACTTCAACCCTAACGCCTTTAAAGCTGGAGTGAATCGGCACCTAATAGGTTGGCTCTCTCCATCATCGACCATATCTTAACAAAGCTGTCTAGATTGCGGTCAAGAGCAGATCTATATCTCATAAAAAAACATAAGAAATTTCCTTCATGTGAAACCTTTTTACTAACTTGGACATTGCGTCTTCATACGCTTTAAGCACTCCGTCTCAGCTTCCTCAACTGTTTTGTAGAACTTGTCGCAAAGATAGCTATGTGTTATTATTAGAAATAAATCTTTTGTTGTCCACAAAAACGTCAGAAAATTTACAGTCACTGACAGGAAGGTCATCTGGAAAGTAATATTTTAATTTTTGAATGCTAAAAATTTGTACCTCAAGGGTTTCCTGAAAGTTGAGTAGCACTGATGTTAAATTGTCCCTTAATTAATGATTGATGATAAAATAAATACACATCATATGATAAATCGAGTGGCTTTTCATCGTAGCCTTTCCAATTAATCGTAAAAATACGAACTAAGGAAACCGAAACTGAAAACCAAAACCGAAAGTAAAAACAATTTAATACTTACTTCACCTCGTGGGCCTGGCATTTTTAGCAAACTTATAAGCAACCTCATGTAACTTAAAGTACGAACAAATGTGTCAGCTGTTTGATATAATATCTGAAAACAAAGGATCTCATGTAAGTAAAACATTGTACATTCTTATGTAAAAGTCATGTATGATATGTAAAAGTCAAAAAGTACTTGGTGGTTCAGTATGAGTAATAGAGCACAATGAAATTTCCATTAATTGTTCAATACTTTTTTTTCATTTTTTTATCCGACTTAAAATCAGCAGAATATGGACATAATCTGTTCGTATTAACATCAATGAAAGCTCGCGATGGCTGGCTCATACGGCTGCGGGTTTGCATCGGGGGTGGGTCGATTTCACATAAAATTGGGTACCACGAATGATTTTACACTAATGAGATCATGACACAAATGAAATCTAAATCACGCTAATGGCATGCATATTTTTATTGGTTTACAAAGTAAGTTTAGCCTTATTTATATTGATGAAGATAACTGTTAACGAATTGTAAAGTTTTTTCGATGTCAAAGGTTTTAATATTGTTCATAAGAAGACTTAATTTACATTTTTAAACCAATAAAAATATGCACATCATTAGTGCGATTTGGATATCATCTGTGTCACGATCTCATTAGCGTAACTTCATTCGTAGGCTGTGAAATCGACCCGGGTACAACCCCCTCCAGGAAGGCCGCGTGAGCCAGCCGTCACGCGCTTTCATTGATGTTATTACGAACAGATTGTGTCCATATTTTGCTGATTTTGAAGATTTTTGAAGTCGGATGAAAAAAATTTTAAAAAAAAAGTATTGAACAATTAATGGAAATATGTTATATAATTACTCATACCAAACCACCAAAAAAAATTGCGCACTAGTTATTTTTTTTTCCTGTATTGTAAAACATTGAGTTTAGTTAATTAGTGGCCACTTTGTTTATTCATTTATTTATTGTGCTCGAGTTACAATGCCAATTTTTTTTTGACAGAAAGCTTCAAGGGCGCGTACACAATGACTCACTAAATTTTCATTGCAATCGGATGAATGTTATAGAAATGCATACGGGACAAACAAGGACAAAGAGGGAAAAACAAAGAGGGGTGCTGGGCCAGAAAACGTGACTTTTTTGGACATTAATGCCTGTGGTGAATATCCAGGCACAGGAAGGGCCCGTTCCGGGTCAATGGGGCGTTGCCTGCGTGTCCCTCTGAAGTTAGCAGAGTGCACAGTAGAGGAGCAGGTGCGAGGAAGAAAATTTCTATAAAAAAATACGGGAGGATCAGGAAGAAAACCTCTATAAAAATTAGGCATGAGAGGCTTACGAGGCCGCGGCCCACGCCAGTCACATCAGCCCTGCATGCCTCGCCAGCCTCGCATGCCGCACCAGCTACGCCAGCAACACCAGCCACGCCAGCTACGATAGGCAGCGAGTGTGGACTCGCGTAGTCTCAAAAATTACGGCAAGCTCTATCCTGCCGTAATTGACGACCTCTGTGGTCTAGTGGTTCAAGTGTCGGACTGCTGTTAACGAGGTCGTGGGTTCGATTCCCACAGGACACAAATATTTGTGTGATGAACATATTAAGTGTTTGTGTTGGTCTGGGTGTTGCTTATGTATTATAAGTATGTATTTATAACTACAAAAAAAGTATACAAGTATTATATCCATTGTCTAGTACCCATAGCAGAAGCTCTGCTTAGTTTGGGACTAGGTGGTGCTGTGTAAAAATGTCACAAAGATATTTATTTTTTATATAGGTTTTGTTCCTTATCCCTCTGCTAATTTTAGAGGGACACGCGGAGTCACGCCCCATTGGCCCAGATCGTGGCGTGTTAGCTGCGTCATGGCGGGGCCCGTGAGGCGGCGTGCAGCGTTCCGTGGGCGCTGACGGGGAGGTCGCGGCAGATATTAGGCCGCACGGAGAGAAGAGGCTCGCCTGCTTGTGGCGGGCTAGGACCTGTCGGGGGTGGTTGTGCGAATACAGAGGATTCCACTGGCAAAAGGTATTTGAAGGAACAATGTGGTGGTTTTAGTCTACAAGAGTCCGACAATGGCTCCGCCGTTCCCGGGCGGAGTGCGTCCATGAGGATTTAACCATGGCAAAATAAAAAATAATTATATCCGGTTTTATGTAATAAATAAATTTTATATGTGTATCTTCAACTCAGCCTATCTATCTATCGCAGTCCACTGCTAGACATATGCCTCTCCCAAGTTGCGCCACAACACTCGGTCCTCTGCCTTCCGCATCCAGGCACCCTCCAGCCACCTTCTTCAGGTCATCGGTCCATCTGGTGGAGGGGCCTTACGCTCCGTTTGCCAATTTGCCGTCTCCACTCAAGGACTCATCTGACCCAGTGGCCGTCGTCGGTCCTATATGTGTATGATCAACACAAATGTTTCTTTATTTTATTCTCTCATTCTTTATTTATTATTAAGAAATAACCAACTTACGAATACTTGGAAAACTGTTTTATACAGCTTGTATGCTTCCAAAATATTTTGATAAACTTCAAACAATTTGACACAGTATCCATCAGTTCCCTCTTCTACATTCATTTTAAAGACGTTTTTATTCCATTCATCGAGATATTTTGTTAACAATATTATTACACGAATTGCATAAATTAAATTAATATCGAATGCCATAAATATAAACTCGTATAAAAGAGAAAGATATCCAAAGTCGTTATAATAAAATACACGTAGAAGAATAGCCAAAAATATAAAAATACTAGGTACAATTAAAACTGAGATCCAATTCCAAATAATGGTTCCATAGATTTTTCTACCAAAATCGAAGCTTTTATGAATAATTTGGATCCTGATAATAAGTGAGATGTTACTTTGACTATGCACAGTGTTAAGAATTATCAACATCATGAAACTAAGCCAATAGTAGAAGAAATAAAACCCACTAATAATTACATTGTTGTAAAAATTTGACAGAATAAAACTACTATAGGTACTCAACACATTCACGAATAAAACACAGAAAAACGCTAAAACGTGATACTTCCTTTCACTTGGAGTGATATAATTATCTCGTATTTTATATTTTGAAGATAAAAATATGGTCAGCAAGAAGTTGAAAGGACGAACTATTCTTTGGACGTCTTTTTCTAATCTATTATTGAGTAACACTTCCACTGGATTATTCTTTATCATTGGTAAGATTCCATGATTTTGGAGCATTGTTATAACTTGAGTAGCACATCGAAAGTAGATAAATTAAATGATATTGTAATAGTTCTGTTACAAGCAATTTATTAAGAAATGTCACATAATACTGATAATTATATATAAATAATTCAGAGCTGTTGAAGGCAGCGCTAATGTTTTAGTACAAGATACCGTTTAACATGGATCCACCCTCATCTTTTAATTTAATAAGAATTTTTATAGTCAACACACAAAAAAGTCAATAAACTTTTTGAGCCACTTGTGCTATTTGTGTTTTAGAGCGCACTACAGTGTTTATAACTGGCGAAATGTGGGTGTACTAATATACACCTCTGCCTACCCCTTCGGGGAAATACAGGCGTGATGTTATGTTATGTTTTGTTACAGTGTTTCGAACACTATTTTAATTTAACACCCAGTATACTGCGCTCTATAGCCGTTTAGCAGACCTTGAGTTTGGACTTTTGGATGATAGTCAAAGACCAAGTTAAGATGGGGAAAATACAGAATAATATGCCCATGAGCTTACGCTTAAGTACTCTTACAAATGAATGGCACTTTATCAACAACAGGAGTAACGGCTGCCGTCGTCGTGCGTTGGCGGCTGTGATAAATGCGCCAACATGCTGTAGAGACGAGAGACGCCGACGGTTATCGTTGAAACCCCAGTGGCTGCCGTAGATGCGCCAACAGTTATCGTCAATACGCCAACGGTTGTTGTCAACACTCCAGCATTGAACTTCAAGCGTCGTCATTGGTGGCGGTAGACACGAACGCGTCAGCGGTAGTCGCAGCCCTGTCAACGGCAGCTGCAGACACCGCCAGTAAAGCCGGCGACGACCACAGTTACCTGTTAGAGCCCTTAAGGGTGCCACTAATGATGCATCCAACAGTCCGAATGGCGTGGCCGTATTCAAAAATCTGTCCGTGAATGTTGAAAACGTATGTTATTTTTAGGACAAGTCAAGCTTTTTCGGATGTGGTCATTAAAATGGCGTCCGAATGGATGCATAGTCAGTGCACACCTTTTGAGGCAAGAGCAAGTTCCCTTTGAAAATCACGGGCATAAGCTAGTTTTTACCGAAGTTATTACACAAAATAAGCCATAATGCACAGCTTGCTTAATGTATTTTTTTATACAGTACTAGCATTTTCACGTGGAGTCGCCATCGGTTAAGTTATTTTATCACAGAATGACGTTATCACGCATTCTTCAGCAACTGTTTATGTTGCTGAGATAAAAAGTTCCCTATATTATAATAAATAAATAAAAATAAAAAGCCTTTTATTTCTTGTATAACAAGACAATAATTAACATGCAATATTTCAGATAAATAGTTAAATAAGTAGTAATCGTCAATCAATAACTATACATATAAATAGGTAATAATAATCTCATAATTCGTTATTAATGCATAAACTGATTGACGGTTAGCAAAAATTTAAAACTAATTCTGTGTTTATGATTGTTAATCTAACGTAAACAAAATTAATACGTATTTCATTATAATTTAACGATAAAATATAAATTTGCACTATTAAACATTTACATGAATTAATTTATTCTACTATCCATAACAATTATCATTATTTCATAACCAAGCAATATTTAATTAACAATTAAAATAAAATTTCATGCGCAATTGATACATTACTTAACAAGAACCCCCCTAATTGGAGGTGAAGGCCTCCTCCAGAGTTTCACATTGTAAGTAGCTTGCGTAAAATAGATTTGATTCTCTGGAGGGTTGCAGTCTACATCTCCCGCGGGGACCAGCAGTATTGGGTTATGTAGGTTGGTAGGTCCCTATATTACTGCACCGATAAACCGGAAAACTTATTAGTATGAATCGGAAATCAGCAAGTAACTTATTTTTTTCTTCATAACAAGGTCTTGCTGTACCAATTGGTATGATTTTTTATTTAATACACAAATGCGGGTTAAGACCACAAAATGTATTCACACGATTTTTTAAGTACGGTATAGCGTGGGTAGCCTGAACGTGGATATACATAGTTAAAGAAACCTTTGCGCAACGGCAGATGTAACAACTTTTGTAAATGAATAAAAATATCATATCCAATTAATAGATGAGAGAAGGTCGATGTTACATGGGATCTTAGACTATTCACTGTCAAATTACACTAAAAGGTAACCTGTGTTGCCAGTGACAACACAGGTTGTCATAATGCTTATTGAAATAAAAAATTGTCGTATTAGGAGATATTTATTTTTAAATTCTAAAATACTGGCTTCACTCACTTAGGATTCAAAAAACAGCATCTTCTGTAGCAATTAGCCAATGATAATACTTTCTTATCTATATATATATAAAAACCAGCGAAGTGCGAGTCGGACTCGTGCATTAAGGATTCCGTACCACCCATCGACCAGATATCCCATAGAAACTGATTTAATTTACGAGGTTCACCAAAAGACATCAACGCACAGTGCGCGAAATATGTATTTTTGCATCTCTTTCTTAAGCAGGTACCACCACATATGTCTATGTTTGTCCTATTTTTAGTATTTTTTGCTAAACTACATAATATGCCCTATAAACAGACCAAGTTTGACGCTGGTGTGTATTACCGTTTTGAAGATAGAGCAGGAACAAAATCGTTGAAAAAAATGCATGTTTTTGAGGTTTCTTGTGCGGCGATCCCCTTTGGTTTTAGATTATTTTTTATTTTTAGTATCTGTCGTGATATCCCTCATAGGAACACATATTTTGAGAAAATTTCAACCGGCTACCTATTACCGTTCAAAAGATACAGCCCTGTGACAGACAGACGTACGGACGGACGGACGGATGGACAGCGTTCGAACCCTAAAAATGAATTGCTGTTCGTTAGTCTCGCTCAAACTCGAGAACAGCTGGACCGATTTAGATGAAATTTTGTGTATATGTTTCAATGGATTCCAGGATGGTTTAAAAACACAATTGGACCCGGTAGGTGGCGCTGCTGTTGGTATGTCACTGATCTTCTCCTACACGGCAGGGACAATTTTAATTATATTTTTTGTGGACGTTCGAGTCGGTCCCTGCAAGGTTTGAATTCACAAATGGACCCGGTAGGTGGCGCTGCAGTCCAAAGTCACTCCCAGCTACAAATTTTGTAGCTATTGAGTGACATGCCGAGATGATAAAAACAGTTGTCATTCGGCGGTGGAACGCACTTGAAATCGAGCATTCGTAGAAGTTGGACATATTTATAACCTGACATAGCTATCATCTTATTTTAGTAATATAGTAATTTAGTAATCTTGTGTAATAATCTGGTGATGGTTCAAGTGACTCATAAAATTCTAGTGCTCTTGTGTTCAAGAGTTTTAATGTGACTATTATTTACTATATCCCTTGGTCCCTGATAAGTATAAATCAGTTCTGTTTCAACATAGAGCTTAGTACCATAAAGAAAGAGGTGTTTCGTGGTGCGGATCAAAATTTTATTATCACTTTGCTTTAGCGGTGAAGGAAAACATCGTGAGGAAACCTGCACACCTGAGAGTGCTCTCTACAGTTCTCGATGGTGTGTGTAGTCTGCCGACCCATACTAGGCCAGTGTAATGGACTAAGACCTTAACCTTAGACCCATGTCCAGTAGTGGGGCAGTATTAGGCTGATGATGATGATGAACCGGTCAAAAAATATGAAGTTTAAGGATAACTTCGTTCCTGACGGGGATCCCCTAACCGCACACATTTTCTTGTTCTCAAAATTAAACGTCAAGTTAAGCACTAAATTGTATGTAATTCATATAAACATTGATTTTACAGAAAAGCGAACTGCAACAACACAATAACGTAATTGGTGATAAGTCCCATTAAAAGTACTGGTTGCATAGCATCTACGTTGAACATGCCACACGCGGTCATCTTACTGAAGGATCGGTTTGCCTGAAGGACACTCTTGCAAAGATGTTTTTGAATCTCTGTAAGAAAGTAATGTCGTTTAATAATTGTAACAAATTTGCGACACGGATTCACGAGTCGGTCCAACAGGCCCCCGGGGTACCACAAGCCAGGTGGCGACGACCTGAAGAAGTTGACTGGGGGAGACTGTATGAGGAAGGCAGAAGTGTTGTGGCGCAACTTGAGAGAGGCCTATGTCCGGCAGTGGACTGCGATAGGCTGAGTTGAAGATGCAAAAGTGCTTGAAGTGAGTTTTTCAGAGGCTGCGGAATTAAAACGAATTATGGACACAGTTAAAAGTCTGCTTCTAGTCTAACCGGCTCCTAATTTTTTTTTATAAGAAGTTGTCGACTGATTCGGTTCGTTATCTCGTTTCAGCCACGATTCACGTAACGAGTGAAAAAGAGATAAATAACCAAATCGGTCGACAACTGCTAAAGGCCCGTAATAAACCAAAAGCGGATAGTAGCAGCGCAGGGCATGAGCAGCGCGGTAGACGTCACACTAAAAGGCAGACAGTTTTAAAGCATTTTGACGGTGGGCCTGCCATAGAACTGCTTTTACTTTAACATGTCGTATCGGTTGGCAAACAATACAACTGCCTCTTGCCTCCCTGTCCTGCTCCGTTTTTGCTAGTTAGTATGGCGGCCATAGTTATACAATGCAACCGCCCCGCTGCTGCCCGCGCGCCGTGCTGCCTGGTTTGTCCCCGGCGCCGGCAGGTCCAGAGCAGGGCAGGAGTAGCACAGTCCCCAGCAGGCCCGCATCAATATTTGGTTTGTCGTATTTCATATCGTTCCTTGTATTACAATTAATTCATGAATTCATATTTAGAATTCTAGCTAGTCTCAATTTGTTTCATTACAATTTTTTTCTCTCGTGAGAAATGAGTTAATGGGACCAGTCCGCTCTTGTTCACCAGCTCCTCATATTTTCTTACCAGGACAGTTACGGTTCTTCATAAGCTGTATACACGCCGTCTCAGCTTCCTCAATGGCTATGTAGAACTTCTCGCATTGTACACACTGTACAGTTATTATTATGACATCTCTTGCAAACCACCCGAATGCTGTTACACCGAATACCCAGGAGATGAAGACAGACTGCAAGGATTATTATATAAATTAAAAAAATCATAACAAATATACATAAGAAACACCCAGACCAACACAAACACTCATGTCACATCACACAAATATTTGTGTCCTGTGGGAATAATCGAACCCACGACCTCGTGATCAGCAGTCCGACACTCGAACCACAAGAACACAGAGGTCGTCAAAAAAAAATAAAAAATACCGTAACGAGGTTATCCGGAGACGAACTAAAGTGACCAAAATAGCTTGTGGGATTAGTAAACTGAAGTGGCGTGGGCTGGCCCTGTCTATCAAAGGACAGATGGCCGTTGGAGCAGATGAGTCTATGAATGGAGACCGCGAATCAGCAAATGCAGCCTTGGGTGCGTCCCAGCCAGGTGGACTGACGACCTGATGTAAGTAGCTGGAGGAACTGAATGCAGAAGGCACAGTACGGAGTGTTGTGGTGCAACTTGGGAGAGGCCTATCAGAGTACAGCAGTGGATTGCGATAGGCAATGGCGATGAATTGATTGAAGTACTTGACACTCTTCTTCGCACAGAATTTTCTGTGATGAGATAGTTATTTCAACAGAAAATAATTCCAGCCAGCTTTTAAAAAAACATTATGTTTCCTATGTTATTAAATGCTAATCGTATTATTTTTATTCATTAAAACAAAATCCTCATCAATGCAGTAGGCGATTGGTGAATACAAAGCGCATCCCACGCCTTCGAACAAACTCGGTATAGGAACACCGTGGTGGTTTTAGTGGATAAGAGTCCGACATTGGCACCCCCTGGCGGATAGCGTGCATGAAAATTTCCACTTGTAAAAACGGCATACTTAGCGCGAATGATCTTACTATAATTTCCTAATGCAATAAAGTGAAAAATGATTAAATTAGAATAGGAAAGAGCAAAAGTATAATTATTACTATACTCACTTCGCTCTGTAATCCACTTGGTGTTTTCTAGCACCTCCACATAACCCAAAACGTGAAAGAAAGTGTCTAGTGTGTGGTATAATATCTGTTAAAGAGAAAAAATACTAAGGTATCTGAAGGAAGGTCATTCAATGCAAAAATCTATTGTATCTCATTAGCATTTTTTTTTTCTGTAATAAATCTCAAATTACTCACCAACACTTGGAAAATCGTTTTATACAGTTCGTAAGCATCCAAAATATTTTGATACACCTCAAACAATTTGATACAGTATTCATCATTTTCTTGTGTATTATTTATCATCAGAATGGTTTTGATCCATTCTTCGAGATATTCTTTTAGCAATATTATAATACGAGCAGCAAACAGTATATTGATATTAAAAGCATTTGTCATAAAATCACCGATACAGTCTATTAAATTAAAGTCATTATGTAATATATGAAAAAAAATTGATATTACAACATAACTGCCCACTACAATTGAAATAGAGATCCAATTCCAAATGATAGAACTTCGGAGAATTTTACGAAAATCGAAGCTGTTATGAATATTTTGTATCTTCAAAACAAGTGAGATGTTGCTTTGACTATGCACAATGTTTAGAATTGGCACCATTGTAAAACCAACACAAAACAAGATTATAGAAAGCACGAAAATGCTTAAAAGAATTATACTTTCATATGTTTCCACATCAACCCTGACTCATTTCTTACTACGCGATATAGAAACAGCGCATTGGCTAATAATACAGTACCGTAAACTGCCCTAACTTGGCCCACAAGCCCTACTTTGCCTAGTAATTTTTTGAGTAAACTATAATAGTTATGATTTCCATACTTGGGGAGCTTCATAAAGTATGACAACGCTAACATTTGGTTCAGTTATAAAGTGTTAGTGCGTGTAAAAATTTAGTTAATGCCTTAGGCAAAGTAGGGCTTGTGGGCAAAGTTAGGGCAGTTTACGGTAGTGAACGCCAATATATGATGCTTCTTTTCAATTGGAGTGATATAATTGTCTCGTATTATGTATTTTGAAGATGCGAATACAGTAAACACATAGTAGAAAGGACGAAATATTCTTTGGACATCTTTTTCTATCCTATTGTTGACTAAAATGTCCGCGTGAGGATTCATGGTCCTTGACATTATATTATTTATGTACGTTGCTTATAAATACTGCCAACTTATACCGACTGCTGTTTGATCAGTAATAGACAATATTGTATGATTATTGATACAATAAAATGTAATTGCTTTAACTGTATGTATTGATCGTAATCGAAATTGATGACTAAATTGTTAGTATCGATTATCATTTATTATGTATCTTAAGGTCAAGTATCTTGTATAGAATTACTTACTTTTACCCATGGCTTCGCTTCCATGTTTCTTTATCCCGGAGGAACCGAGCATTTTTCCAATATTTTATCTTCTATATGTATATATACATACCATATTCTATGACAAATCCTTCACAGTCCAAGCTGCTCGTTTATGGAATGCGTTACCTGTGCCTATAAGACGTGCTCAGTCGCTAGCTTCTTTTAAAAAACTTGTAAAGGAACATTACCTCTCTGTATAAACTGTTATTTTAGTGAGATGTTGCTACACTGGTATATACACGTATTTTATTTTGTTATTTATTAAAGAATATTATTTGTTGTTACATTTGTATATATTGTATATATTTGGTATATATTAATGGATATATATTAGAATTTATTTTATTTATACATGTAATATTTTCTATGGTAGGTAAATATCTATTTATTTATTATATTAAATATTAGTAAATTTTATGTAAGTGCACCACATACTGCCCCCATCTATTTTTCACGTCTTCCTTGTCCATCCAAAGGTTGTCTGGAAGATATCGCTATTAGCGATAAGACCGCCAATGTACCCTTATTTTACATGTTAGTCCTAAGTTTAATAATGTTATTAGTGTACAATAAAGAATATTCTATCTATCTATCTATCTATATATTATATATACTTGTAGTGTCGGGAGTAATAATAGACGTGTTGGTGGTTATAAGGTCTGTATTATTTATACTAAGGAATACATGGTAGAGGCATGTACTACTACACCACACCTCCACCGCAAAAAGTTTAATTAAAAAAGTTTACATTTTTATCTAAGTATACATTTCATAAATTCATATTAAAACTAAGGATTAAACAATTTCAAGTTAAGTATGTATATCTGTCATGAGTCTGTATTACAAACGTGATAACTTCGTTCCTGACGGGAGCGGGGATCCCCTAACCGCACACGTTTTTTTGTTCTCAAAATAAAACTCCAAATAAAGTCAGTAAACTGTATGTCATTCATATAAACATTGATTTTACAGAAAAGCGAACTGCAACAACACAATAACGTAATTGGTCAGAAGTCCCATTAAAAGTACTGGTTGCATAGCATCTACATTGAACATGCCACACGCGGTCATCTTACTGAAGGATCGGTTTGCCTGTAGGACACTCTTGCATAGATGTTTTTGACTCTCTGTAAGAAAGTAATGTCGTAGGTATAATAAATTACCGACATGGATGCACGAGTGCGTGAAATAGGTTTTTTTGAGGCTGTGGAATTCAAACAAATGACGGATTCGATTATTAAAGGTCGGCTTCTAGTGGTGGTTTAAAAGACGGAGAGGGTGAAAATAGTGACCGCTGGACACTGCCGTGCTAGTTGCACCACGTCACTGCATAAAACGTTGATTTGTTAGCGCGGAGCGGCGCGGCGCCTACAGTTATTGATTAAATCGATTTGAAAAATATTTCAAAAATTAAGGCGCAATTTCATATACATATTTGGAACGAGCATTATTGGAACGAGCATTATTGGAACGAGCATTATTGGAACGAGCATTATTGGATCGAGCATAAATCACCTGAGATTGCGGTTGCTCTATGGGAACGAGAATCAAGTACAGAAAATCCTCCATTAATAACTCCCTCGTTCAACCAGTCAACCTTTATTTTATGTGTGTGTGGCAAAATAAATGATTTTAATGGTTTAAATATTCAGGCGCATCTGCCCCCCATTTCAGAACCACACGATAAGCAGTTGTCGACCGGTTCGGTTTATTATTTCTTTTTCTCTCATTCCGTGAATCATGAGACGAAACGAGATAACAAACCGAACCGGTCGACAACTGGCTATCGTATGGTTTTGAATCGGGAAGCAGATGCGCCTGAATATTTAAACCATTAAAATCATTTATTTTGCCACACACACATAAAATAAAGTTTGACTGGTTGAACGAGGGAGTTATTAATGGAGGATTTTCTGTACTTGATTCTCGTTCCAAATATGTGTAAAAATGACACATTATAATAAAACAAAGTTTAACCGGATTAAATCGCGTATATTATTTAAATTGGTTTCCCTGACGTTTCGAAAGCTTTGCAGCATTTCGTGGTCGCAGGTAGACAAATTAATAACACATTAATTTTCAAACATTTTTCCAATCGCGTTCATCAATAATTGTGGACATTATACCGCGCTTACAAATCAAATTTTGATTAAGTGATGTGATGCACCAAGCACGATAGTGTCCAACGGTCATTATTTTTATCATCTCCGTCTTTAAATCTTTACCAGCCAGCAGAGCCCTAGAAAGTCAGAGCTTGCGCGAGCAACTTTTCTCCTGTACGTGGTTTCGTGATATTAAAAAAAAAAAAAAAAAATCATTATGTGTACGCACATTCTACCATATTCTTGGACATGTCCCTTGTCCACCCAGTCATGCTAAATACACATAGAAAAAATTGTAACAGGGAAAATTACAGAGAACCAAAAATAAAAAAAAACAAAATCAAATGTTTTTTATTTCAAATAAACCTAATTACAGGCACTTTTGAAACAACACACTTTGTAGGTATACTACATAAATGTGTAGCAAAGGGATCCAGCTCAGTATTTGCTGTGCACAGCGCTGATTATGTGACGTATTTATATCCGTATTTTACACTTAGCATGCCATCAAATGGCAGTCATAGCCTATATAGTGGTTGAACGCTCATTTTCCATGTATGAGGATCCGAGTTCAAACCCCAGACTGTAAATTTAATAAATGTATATGTGAGCATAATGTAGTCATTAATGGCATAGTGTGTAGTGAAAGAGCTCGTCTGGGGAAGTACTACCACCGTAGCTACTTTTCCGCCAACTAGTGATGCTTGCATTGCTATGTTTTGTTCTGAAGAACTTTCAATCTTCATGTCTCAGTTTGGCGAACCGACTTGCAGTGGCGAACCGACTTGCAGTACCATTTAGGCAACAGCCTAGTTGGTTTTTAAGTTGTTATGGGCATAGGTAACCGCTTGACATCAGATGGGCCTTTAGCTCATTTCGCCATCCAATATTATAAAAAAAGTGTCAGATCGATGGGTTCCCTCTTAATATGGTTAAGCCTAAACATAATATCATCATTAATTAATTTACTTCAATGAATTTGTCTCACTCATTAACCTACATTGTTCTCACACAATTCTTTCCAAATCATGTAAAAAACCATTGTAGCATTTATTACATGAAAAGATTATTTCCATGGAATTTCTTGCCAGCTCTTCTCCATAGGACTACATTTTGGAACCGTGCAACTAGACCGTACGTTTTAAAAGTACATGTAAATACTTCATCATCTTCATTTCAGCCGGTCGCGGGAATCCGCTGGATGCGGAAAGCGTAGGACCGGTCGTTGCGGCGATGCTTGGGGAAGGCCTATGTCCAGCAATGGACGTCTTTCGGCTGAAATAATGACTATGATGACGGGAGAGGTCCGTGTCCAGCAGTAGGACAAAAAAAACTAATTAATGGGACAAGTCAGCTTTTGTTCGCCAGCTCATCATATTTTCTTACCTGGACAGTTACGGTTCTTCATAAGCTGTATACACGCCGTCTCAGCTTCCTCAATAGCTATGTAGAACTTCTCGCATTGTACATATTGTACAGTTATTATTATGATATCTCTTGCAAAAGATACGAATGTTGCTATGCCGACTAAGACATACTGCAAGGATTATTTTATAAAACATTAATTAAAGCCCTACTAAGAGCTAAGTGGCGCCCCCATCAGTAAAAAAAAATTTACACGTTGAGTCATCATTTATCGAAAAGCCGCCGGTCCTGTTGCGAGTAGTAGCTAATAATTACTCGCTGAGGACACCACTCATTGAAAATTCGTTTTTAAAAATTTAAGCACTGAACTACACTGAACTACAACTAAATTGTACTGTAGTTTATTCAGAAACTATGTATTTACTCTGGAGTTTATAGTACTCTGTAGTTGTAGAAACAAGAAATGTGAAAAACGGCCACTTTTGGCACTTTTTTTATCTACAACTACAGCAAACTATAATTTACAGAATTAATAGTTTCCGATTGAACTACAGTACCTGTACTTCAATAGTTAAAAACGAATTTTCGATGAGTGATGTCCTCAGCGAGTAATTATTAGCTACTACTCGCAACAGGACCGGCGGCGGCGGCTTTTCATGCTCTCCGAGGCACGGGGGTGCCGCACCGCCATCTTCCTGACTTCGGGCTGCTACTGAGAAATTTTCTTGACAGAAAAATCCCCATAACACTTATTACTTAACCCGGGAATCGAACCCAGGAGCAGTCAGCAGTCGCGCTTGCAGCCACTAGACCAACGAGGCAGTCAAATTTATAATATTGGTAGGATAGTTATTGATCGAAGGATAGAAGAAATAAAAAAATAAGATAGGCTTGCTAAGCGCAAGCACGGGTAAGGCCATGGAGGACACGGCACAGCATACACCAGCTGACAGTATGACCTCATCAATGCAATAGGCGGTAGCGATGTTTCGCTTCTGGCTATGGTTCTGTCCATGGTCGGGAGCGAGAACGCTTGGGAAGATGTTGTTTCCTTCTACGCAGAAGTAGTGCTCACACAGGAAGTGGCGGAGAGAGTACAAAAAGCGACGAAATATCTCCCCACCCGCAAAAAATGGACCGGATGCTGCAGAACGCTGACCTTCAGCCAACCTAAGAGTAGATATGTGGGCAGCGGACTCGGAGTACCCCGCTGCCCGACCAGTCAAGGCCCGTGACGGTGGCGGCCAGTGCCTCAAGGCAGCTCGGGGAGAAGGGGCTCACCTAACTAGGGGCAAGCCGAGACCTGTCAGGGGTGTTTGGTGAATACAGAGCGCATCCTACGCCCCCGAACAAAGGACGTTAGAGGAACACCGTGGTGGTTTTAGTGGATAAGAGTCCGATACTGGCACCGGGCGGATAGAGTCCACGAAAATTTCCACTTGTAAAAAAGGCGTACTTAGCGCGAATGATCTTACCATAATCTGCTAATGCAATAAAGTGAAAAATTATTAAATTAGAATAGGAAAGAGCAAAATTATAATCAATACTATACTCACTTCGCTCTTTAACCCGCTTGGTGCTTTCAACAATATTAATAGCACCTCCACATAACCCAAAACGTAGAAAAAAGTGTCTATTGTGTGGTATAATATCTGTTGAAGAGATAAAGGTAGCTGAAGGATGGTCATGCAATGCAAAAATCTATTGTGTCTCATTAGCAGTTTTTTTTTCTGTAACAAATCTCAATTTACTCACCAATACTTGGAAAATCGTTTTATACAGTTCGTAAGCATCCAAAATATTTTGATACACCTCAAACAGTTTGATACAGTATTCATCATTTTCTCGTTCATTATTTATCATCAGAATGGTTTTGATCCATTCTTCGAGAAATTCTTTTAGCAATATTATAATACGAGCAGCAAACAATATATTGATATTAAATGCATTTGTTATAAAATCAGCGATACAGTCTAGAATATTAATGTCATTTTGTAATGTATGAAATAATATAGATAAAAAAGCATAACTGCCGAATAAAAGTGAAATAGAAATCCAATTCCAAATGATAGAACTTCGGAGAATTTTATGAAAATCGAAGCTGTTATGAATATTTTGTATCTTCAAAACAAGTGAGATGTTGCTTTGACCGTGCACAATATTTAGGATAGGAAGCATTGTAAAACCGACACAATAAATGATTATAGTTAGCATGAAAATGCTAAAAAGTATAGTACTTTCATATGTTTCCACATCAACACTGACTCTATTTCTCACTACGCGATATAGAAACAGCGCATTGGCAAATAATACAGTAATGAACGCCAATATACGATACTTCATTTCAATTGGGGTGATATAATTGTCTCGTATTGTGTATTTTGAAGATGCGAATACAGAAAACGCGTAGTTGAAAGGACGAAATATTCTTTGGACATCTTTTTCTATTCTATTATTGAGTAACATGTCTACTGGAGGATTCATGTTCCTTACTGAAAACTTATATCGTCTGCAATTCGATCAGTAATAGGCAATGTTGTATGATTATTGTTAAAAGAAAATTAAATTGCTTTAACTGTATGTTCTGATCGTATCAACATTGATGACCAAATTGTTAGTATCGATTATCATTTATTATGTATGCTAAGGTCAAGTAACTTTTGTAGAATTATAATTTAATAATTTTAGTATACATACTACATAACTGTTGAGGCCTGAAATTAAGCAATTGACGTCCGAGTAATTCCGAAGTGACTTTAAAATGCTATTTCGGTCGAGACTAGTTAAGTACTTTTCTCTCATTTGCGAGGAAACAATACAGAAATTAATTCAACAGAATCTAATTTTCACTCGCGCCGATTTGTTCACGCGTGGTTCTTGTAATATTTCCAAAATTTGAAAAAAAGAATGCGCATTCATCCTTTATAATGTTAAATATTTTCTACCCGAAAATACCTAATTTATATAAGTTTGTACAAAAATCCTATCTAGCATGATTTAAAAAATAAAAACTGTCCAACAATTAATATTATGGTCGTGTTGGATATTGCTGGCGTCTTATTTTAGTCGTGTACTGAAAAGAGCCGATTGATGTATTTTTTAGGGTTCTGTACACAAAGGGTGCCAAACGAGACCCTATTCATCCATCGCTACGCTATCCATCCGTCCGTCCGTTCTTCCGTCTGTCTGTCACAGGGCTGTATCTTTTGAAAAGTAGGTAGCCGGTTGAAATTATCACGACAATGACTGAAAAAAAAAAACTATGACCAAAGGGGGTCCCCATACAAGAAACCTTGAAAAACCTGATTTTATTCAACGTTTTTGTTCATGCTCTATCTTCAAAACGGTAATACATACCAGCGTCAAACTTAGTCTGATTACCGCATACTATGTAGTTTATCAATATATATTAAAAATATAGCAAACATAGACATATGTGGTGGTACCTACGTAAGAAAGAGATACAAAAAATCATATTTCGCACACGGTGCGATGATGTCTTTTGATGAACTCTCGCAAATTAAATCAGTTTCTATGGGGTATCAGAACGATAGGTGGTACGGAACCCTACTGTGTGAGTCCGAGTTGCACTTGACCGGTTTTTTTAAATAATTAACCATTTTCCGAGCAAGTGGGAGAAAAAGTAGATTGCAGGAGGAGCGTTGCAGATGCAGGTTCTATCCGTTTTAGTCGAAAAGGGTCCGACTTTCGCTCCTGCCGTTGTTAATACAGAAATAAATAATAGTAAATAAATAAATACTTTTCGGACATTTTTGCACAACACCATCTAGTCCCAAACTAAGCAGAGCTTGTACTATGGGTACTAGACAATGGATATAATACTTATATACATTTTTTTTGTAAATATATTCTTATAATACATAAGAAACACCCAGACCAACACAAACACTTATGTTCAATCACACAAATATTTGTGTCCTGTGGGAATCGAACCCTCGACCTCGAGATAATATCCGCTGGATGCGGAAAGCGCAGCACCGGTCATTGTGACGATGCTTGGGGGAGGTCTATGTCCAGCAGTGGACGTCTTTCGGCTGAAATGTTGATGATGATGATGATGATGAAATAATTGTTAGTTTAAGACGAAATAAATGAAAATTCTACAATTTTTTTAACTATGGCATGAATAAAACCTATTTTATTCTACACATAAAATTTGAAATAAACACTTCTATTTCTGAAATATACGACGCTAAAAAGTAGCTTAAAACGCAGGTTTCTTGCGATTTTAGAATATGGCTCTTAAATAGTACATTATTGTCGAGGCCTGAAATTAAGCAATTGACGGCCGAGTAACATTGAAAGGACGAGGCGAAGCCGAGTAACCCAAAGTGGTTTTAAAGGGACGAGGCGCCAGCCGCTAACCGAGGCCGTTAATTGCTATTTCGGCCAAGACTTGTACAGTACTTTTCACCTATTTGTGACGAAACACCCACAAATTAATTCAACAGTATCTAATTTTCATTTACGCCAATGCAGCCGCGCGCGGTTCTTGGTGTATTTTAAACTTAAAAAAAGTGCATTCAGCCTTTGAACTAATAAATATTGTGTATACCAATGTTTTAGGTTCTAATTAAAAACTCTAATATAAATAAGTGTGTACTTTAAAAGCCACGCGCCCATAATAAAAAAAAAACTGTCCAGCATTTTCTATTATTGTCGTAATGAAAATTGCTGGCGTATTCTTTCGTTGCGTACGGAAAAGAGCCGATTGATGTTTTTCTTTTTTTCAATAATGAAGCGAATTCCGAGCAAGTGGGATAAATTTCTGTTGTGGCTCGCATAATTTTACGTCCAAGGGAGTTATTTGATCTATTTTTAAGTGACCAACACCATATTTACCTGCACTTACCTGTACTTTCCTTATATTTTATGCCGACTATACTCTTTATATTTTATGTGTTTTTTGTTTAAAAAAAAATTGTACACCCACCTGTCAGTTACCTGTTTGTGTTTCAGTTGCACTTTTATTTAAATGCTGCGCGTCGTTAACTGGGATAATAATTCATGTTTCTTTCTTTTCTTTTCTTTCATATTGGTGCTCATGACAGTATTTTTTCTGTCCAAACTATACCCGCGGCACGCTATGATGGCGTTTTTGACATATTCGAATAGTGTTGTGACACATTTCAAATTATTAGCGATTGGGACCAGGTTTATTACTTTGACCAACTCCAACTAGCTATTATGAATAATATCTACGTAAAGTAAACAATTTATCAAATTATTCAATAAACATAACGTCTAACCATTTTGTTTGATCGCTATTTAATCAAATTTTCTGTGACATACATAAAAAAATAGTAGAAATAAAAATAATTTGAATTTGAATAATAGATTCGAAATTCGAAAAATTATATTGCTGTAGCAATGCATCACTATTGACAATAAAGTACAGTAACTGTTCCTTCATACGTAGCTGTCAATATTTACTGATCTTCACGAAATAAAAATCAAAATCAAATGTTTTTTATTTCAAATAAACCTAATTACAGGCACTTTTGAAACAACACACTTTGTAGGTCTACTACATAAAAGTGTAGCAAAGGGATCCAGCTCAGTATTTGCTGTGCACAGCGCCGATTATGTGACGTATTTATATCCGTATTTTACACTTAGCATGCCATCAAATGGCAGTCATAGCCTATTTAGTGGTTGAACGCTCATCTTCCATGTATGAGGATCCGAGTTCAAACCCCAGACTGTAAATTTAATAAATGTATATGTGAGCATAATGTAGTCATTAATGGCATAGTGTGTAGTGAAAGAGCTCGTCCGGGGAAGTACCTACTACCACCGTAGCTACTTTTCCGCCAACTAGTGATGCTTGCATTGCTATGTTTTGTTCTGAAGAACTTTCAATCTTCATGTCTCAGTTTGGCTCTAGTTGCACGGTTCCAAATTGTGGGTCTTATGGAGAAGAACCGGCAAGAAACTCCATGGATGGACGAGCAGGCAAACGTCAAAAACGCCATCATAGAGTGCCGCACCTATAATAACAACAACTTAATCACTACCTTCTTGGCAAAAATAATACTGTTTTCCAATCACATTACAGTTAATCCTCCTTTGTGTGTAACCTTATACTCTATTTGGAGGGTAGGTGATCCGCAAACTCATTGGTGCGTTACTGTGACAACACATTTGGTCCCTTCCCTTCAGAGATCAAGTTTACATGAATCCCTTCTTAAAAGGTATTTGTGTCGTGCTTGAAACCCGCCCTGATTTCACGGTTAAGGAAATATGATGGATCTTGCTTGTCCTTTTTTGTTGTGCAGTCTTTTTCCACAATTATTTTATTATTTTTAACGCATGCCAATAGTATTTTGTTGTGTATTGTGATGTGTTGTTATGCGTTTCTTATGTATATTTCAATAAGTAAGTACTTACAAATAAAGTACATGTGTATTATATCCATTGTCTAGTACCCATAGTACAAGCTCTGCTTAGTTTGGGACTTAATGGTGCTGTGTAAAATGACCCAAATACCAGGCCCCTCAGAAAGTATTGCGAAAAAAGTTTTTATATATGGGAGACTGGCCAGTTATAATGTTTTTCGAAAATATGATTATTTATAAGTAAAAATAAGTAAGTTCCAATTTCAAAATTTCCCTCCACATTTTTTGCGAGTTAATTCAAAGTATTGTGTCTCACTGAAATATGGATCTGCGCCGGGAACATTTTAGAGCTATGATTTTATACGATTTCAAGTGTCGCCTGAAACCGGATGAATCGTACGATAGACTTCAAATGGCATTCATGGATGAAGGCCCTTCCAAGGCAACCGTGTATCGTTGGTATAACGAATTCAAGCGCGGTCGACCAACTTTGGGGGATGACGAAAGAAGCGGTCGCCCTTTGACGGCTGTTACCGAAGAAAACGTGCTAGCAGTGAAAAATTTAATCCAAGACAATAGGCGAATTACATATCAGGAGATTCAACACATATTGAAGATTGGATCGGGAAGCGTTCACGAGATTCTACACAGCCATCTTCGCGTGAGGAGGATAGTATCACGCTGGGTGCCGCACAACCTCACCGATGCTCAGAAGCAGGCCCGGGTGGAATGGTGCCGTGATATGCTTAACAAATTTGAAGCAGGCTCGTCTCGGCGTGTTTACGACATCGTTACAGGTGATGAGTCCTGGATTTATCAATACGACCCAGATACCAAGCGCCAGTCGACTGTTTGGGTGTTTCAAAATGAGCCAACGCCTACCAAAGTGAAGCGATCTAGAAGCGGGGGTAAGATTTTGATCGCTAGCTTTTTTAATTTGACTGGCCACTTGGTATCAATTCCCTTACGGGATCAAAGAAGCATTAATGCCAAATGGTATACTACCAAATGTTTGCCAGAAGTTTTCTCTGTTATAAGCAACAAGCGACCAAACACAGGGCTCCGCGGGCTACTGCTCCACCACGACAATGCACCTGCGCACACCGCACTCAAAACGAGGGACTTCCTGGACAGCACGCCAGTCAAACTCCTGGGTCACCCTCCTTACAGCCCTGATCTAGCACCGTGTGACTTCTTTTTATTCCCAAAAATAAAAAATCAGCTCAAAGGGATACAATTTTCGTCGCCGGAAGATGCGCTGGCTGCGTTCGAGCAGGCTGTAAACGAGGTGTCTGCGGCGGACTGGAAAAAGTGTTTTGAAAACTGGTTTAGGCGCATGAATCTTTGTATAGAGGCTGGTGGAAAGTACTTTGAAAAGATTTGATAAAAATATATGTACGTATAGAACAATTTTTTTTAGTTTCGCAAAACTTTCTGAGTGTCCCACGTATTTGTTTATTAATTTATTTTATTAAAATTTCTCAATACCTACCAAGATTGCTTACTAAATAACACAAGTATAGTGTAAGGTTTTATTATTTTGAATAAAATTGATACGCTTAAAAGTTCTTGCACTGGCCACACTGACGGCGGAAATAGATAATAATTAAAATATACGGTTTAGATGGATTGCACTGGCAACACTGGTGGCGCGAGTGACGGTAACTCGGCAGAACGGGCACTTTCGGTTGGGCGTTGGCGCCGAGCAGACATAGACGCTTGCGTTAGGTTATCTGGAAATTGTGGTAGTTATATTATAATAAGTTTTGAAAGTATTATGCTGGTTTATTCTGAGATATCCTACAATAGAAAGGCGGACCTTAAAATTGTATACGTAAATGTAATATTTTTACGAATTTTCTTCACTCTGCATGTATAAATAATGACTTAAGTGAATGCCCAAACTAATCTAAATTAAAAACATTGATTTATTATCTAAAAATACCAATTGTGGAAAGAAAAATCGCTCACGAGTAGGATTCAAACTTGCGACTCCTGGCTCAGTACGCCAGTGTTAAGCCACTATGCTACCGTGAACACCGCTTGTGATATCGAATTTAACTTCCACTTACGTCTTACGGTGATGTCAATGGGATGTTGCTGACGTCATCGTAAAACGTAACCGTATTGAATCGTTTTTTTTTGACTATTTATACATGGACGAGAGGTCGTCCAGTGGTCGAAATTCGACCGTATTTCATTAAATTTTTATGATTGTACGGTCGACCGCACGTCGGTGGTAACACTTTGACATTAGCAGCATCTTTATTTCGTAAGCAGTAAGGGCGATTTTCGAATTGAAGTGTTACCACTGTCATGCAGTCGACTGTACTATGCTGAAAAACAAAAAAAAATCTGTTGACAAAGAGAAGAGGCATTTTTATATTTTTATAGTATAGGATAGCGAAACGAGCTAAAGGCCCACCTGATGTTAAGCGGTTACCTTTGCCCATAACTACTGCAATACCACCTAGGCTGTTGCCTGAATGGTACCGCAAGTTGGTTCGCCAAACTGAGACATGAAGATGGAAAGTCTCATGTGATTGTAATTTCACCGGAATCCGTACCCTTCAGACCGAAACACAGCAATGCAAGCATCACTATATGCAACGAAACGGTCACCTATCTACAGACTAACCATGGCTAGCGCAGCTTAACCCTGCAGACCGCCAATTATTATTAATTAGCTTCAGATCCACCAATTAGGTACGTATATTAAAGTGTACTTCATAATCGTCCACAAACCACTTTAAGTGCAAGTATCACTATTTGGCGGAGAAGTTGGTACGGTGGTAGTACTTCCCCGGACGAGCTCTTTTACAAAGGAGCTCTATTACTACTGGAGCTGAACCGTTTTTTTCAATAAAAAAAAATGAGTACTGAAGCGTTTTTTCTTTGCCTATTTATATAAAGATATATTAACTCGGAAATTTTAGTGGACACTCGATAGACCACATTCACCCGCCTATAACCAGTTAAGATCGGTTTACGGCGGTCCATCGTATCAATTATTACCTGAAAACTCTAAAAGTTTAGTTCAAAATAAATTTTATGGGTTTCCCTGTGAAATTCTAATACGACCGACTACGGGTTTTGGGTTCAAAGTTATTCAATTATTAAAGGTCCGAACGACCGAATAAAATTCAAGTCGATATACCAGCTTAGATCTATTGTTTTCGAAAAAAGGCCGTAAACAGTAGAGGGTTACACTTTTGCATTCAAATTATATTCTTATTCGTTTATGTTTAAAGTTAAAATTAGTATGCACAGGTAATATCAAAGGGTTATCAATTTTTTTACTTGAATTTAGTTCTTATTGTGTTAATGATAAAGTTGAAGACACCGTGTACAGGTGTATAGGTTAATAAATTTTTCAAGTTCTTTGTCGAATTTTGATTAAAATATGGCCGTAACGTTTAAATGACTTATTCTTTTTTTAATATTTCCTTATAAAAAAGACTGTCTTTGTGATTCTTTTATAAAGAAACTAAGAATGAATTTTTTTCGTAATTTTTTTTAGAGCAAATTACATTCAAAGCTTTTTTTTTACTTTAGAGCTTTAGGTGACCAGACGCATGTTACTAAGAGAGTGATGAATATGAATATTCATGAATGGAGAGGGAGAGGTAGACTTAAGAAAAGATGCATGGATTGCGTGAAGAACGATATGGGTGAAAAGGGAGTAGGTAAATGATGGGATGACGGCTGATAGACGAAAATGAAAGAAGACATATTGCGACGACCCCAAGCAATTTAGAACCAGGGCAGGAAGATGATGAGAGCTTTAGGTGACCATATCATAACTCTATCACATTCCATCCATTGGCTACAAATTTTGAGGAAAATCAGTGAAAACATTTATAACAGAGTGATTTCTATTTGGACCTACTTCACCACAACGCCAACGGTGAAAAAGTGGGCGAATACGATTATCTTAATAATTTGATATAAAACGCAATGATATTTCAAAGAACAGATATGTTACTTGCGCTCGCAATCTGAAAACTCGAAAACGTCCTGATTAGGACGTTTTTCTATTAATCCGCGTCAAGTAAGGCGCCGAGCTTGACCGGTGACAAAAAACAACTAAAATGCCGTCGTTTATTTACAGAAAGTGTACCAAATATGACGCGAAAATATCTTGAAGTAACCAACTTACTTAGTTTGTACTAATTTATTTGTATTGTGCTGCCGCTGAGTACGGCACATTTTTTTCGTTTGTTTTGTTAGGGTATGACATATCTATACTTTAAAATATCATTGATAAAACGGAAATTAACGAACCTATTTTAAGCCCGACGTTTCGATCGGGTTGCACTGGTCGTGGTCACAAGCAAACTGATGCAGCGATGTTACTCCGATTCCAAGTTCCATGGTAGAAAATTGTTCATCCACCCTCGGCTTTTTACAATATTGCTGTCTTCTTCTATCATACATAATGATACATACATACTCATACCATGGGGAAAAGATTAGCCAGTCACCAGGTTGAAAACGGGGCTGACTGCCTAGGGTGCACCGGACTATCAATTAAATATTGTCACTCTTTTAATGCACCCCCATCGCTGTGAGGCCGGTGCATACTACACTTACTATGTCAGTATATTTTACCGATTGCAAATAGCACGGTTTTAATATTTTTTTCTCCCACTTGTTCGGAAATTGGTTCATTATTCAAAAAAAAGAATACGGCTCTTTTCCGTACGCAACGAAATAACACGCTAGCTATACCCAACACGACATTAATATAAGTTGCTGGACAGTTTTTATTTTTTTAATTATGCTACCGAGGTTTTTAAGTACACACTTACATAGATTAGGTGTTTTTAGGTACATAATATTTATCATTTTAAAGGCTGAATACGCTTTTTTTTTTAAACTTTGAAAGTAGAACAAGAACCGCGCGCGGACGAATTGACATGAATGTAAATTAGATACTGTTGAATTAATTTGTGTATTGTTTCCTCGTAAATTAGAGAAAAGTTCTATACAAGTTTTGCCCGAAATAGCAATTAACGGACTCGTTTAATTAAAAAGGACTCGGCTAGCGTCTCGTCCTTTTAAAATCACTTCGGAAGTACTCGTCTTCGCCTCGGACTTCCTATATTACTCGGCGGTCAATTGCTTAATTTCAGGCTTCGACAGTAATGTACCCGGATTCCACGTCGCAGTTAATGTGTAACCATCTTCCCGATTGAAAGTTTTACGATTATTGAATAGAAATGGCGTTCGGTAGAGAGGACTTGCGGACTATGAAATTCTACCCAGTCCCACCAGGACCTAGTAGTACCAGTTCGAAATTTCGGGCTTAAAATAGGTATGCGTGCGTTATTTCTTACAAATGTATTGTATAATTGACTGAATAAACATATTTTATTTATTATTATTACATTCCCGAGAGGCCAGATTTTGCACAATATTGTTTTCCCGGAACGCCGAACTTGCCAGAGGCATAGCAATATAGGGGCACCGGCGCTTAGTACTATTAGATATTCTGTGCCGGCGCTGTCCAATGGAGTTCCCAGTTTTCTGAGCTCCTTTATTTTGTGTTAAGGGTGACCACCGTGTGGTTTTAGTAGGTAGGAGTCCGAAATATCCCTCTATCTTCCCCAGACGGAGGATATCCATGAGGATTTTCACCCGAAAACAAAAAGAAAGATATTTCTACAGCTGTTTTTCACGATATTCGCAAGAGTCTTTTTACTGGATAGTAGCAAGTAAATGCCACACGCCGTGATGAAAACACTAGTAAAACTTTTCTCTCATCCACCTACCACATATTTTCCAACACAGGAAATTCAATACAAAACTTAGCTCCACATAAAAATATATAACATAACTTTTCCACCTAATTCACTCGGACGCTCAAGGAAATGAAAATGAAGTTTATATATTTATATTATTGAGGACCTCCAACAAAAGATATACACAAAAAATCACAAGTGACAGATACAGAATTCTAATTGGTGTACTCCTTCACTTCAATTGCAGGAGGCCACAGCATGCACAAAATTAATGACTGAGCTAACTTAAAATTAAGGTGAAACGCAAGCCCGTAAAGAATAAAAAAAAAAGGTGAAAATATCTAACTCAACTAAAAACAAAAAAATATATAATATATATCTTCCTGTTTTCAATCGAGTCAGGTACTTTTAACATTATGTATAGGTACTATTCATTAAGTTTATTAAAACCCCACGTGCACCATCAAAGGCTTGACAACACCTGAGTGCAATGCACCCGGGCGAACACTGGGTAAACTGCTAGTGCGATAATGTAATCCGCCATACATTATTCAGGGAACCATAGGAATTAATTCGAAAGCTTTTTATTTCATCTGATGTTGTTGTCGTGGAGAATATTAGGAAATTTTTGAATTGACTGATTTTTTCAATCACTAAAAAATTTAGTTGAACTAATTGAAGAGTTGCGAAAATAAAATCATTCCCGTGATAAAAAGTTGCAGACATGTTAGTTTTTTAGTTCTTAAGTCTGATTCTTTAGTTCAGTTGGAGTGTTTTTGAGTATGAAAATTCACAGAGGCAGTACGGAGTTGAAATTGTAAATACGATTTGCCATTGATATAGTCTACCTTTTATTTATTGGTGAACTTTGGAATGCTTGAAAGACACTTCTTCCTTAAGAGAAGATGGGGCTCTCTCTCTCTTTGAGGATGAGGTGTTTATTAACAGGTATTGATACGTATTTCGTTTGTCATGTCATGGACAAATGATGCGGATCTAAAGGTGGAGGCACACATGGCACACGTGAAATGAGGTTTTTTTTTTTTTTTAAAGCATTACCAAACTAATTGTTACATTTGTCTCATATACAGTTATACACAATTTAGGTTTACTGTAATTATATTTATTTGCTCGTATTAACCCGTGGCCTCACTATCGGGACCCATCCAAAAACCAGCGCTGCAACATTTCGGTGTTGTAGCATATGCTCAGATGGGGGCCTTTTTAGTCTCATACAGGCATGTCAATTTTAAGTTTTTTGTCATTATGTTATTTTTATTTTTTTTCTCTCGCCTGTACCGAGACTGAAATAAATATTTTCTTTCTTTCTTTCTTTATTATTTCGTGATATTGGTAGTTAGCCTGTATTAGCATTATATGCTGAGATAGCACATTTTTGACAATGATCTGTTGCTGTTTTATTTGTGTTTTTAAATATAATTGTAATTGTTGTTGTATTTAATTTTTGCAGGTCAAATTTATTTTATTTTATTTCTGTTGAGGTTGATATTAGTTTGTAACGTTGTTGTGAATAAACAAGCAAAGAACGTAGATAACCATCTAATTCTTAATTAAGAATTATCGTGAGTCCTTTTATTTCTAAGTCAGACGCTATAAATCTGTATTAACAAAATGGATTACTATTAGAGTTAATTCAAGCAAAATAAATTAAAACATTAGGGTAGGTTTTTTTGATTATAATAAAAAGGTAAAACTGTAGACTGAAATAATGGGATAACTGTTCTATGTTAGTATTCTTTTGAAAAAAATAACTAGGTAATTCTAATGATGTTGCTATAAATTATGCTCATACGGTAGAAAAAGAAACAAAAAAAAACGTGCATTCATTCTTTGAAGAACCCCGTGCCTGGTAGTGAACTAAATGTTAATATCATGTTAATTAATTATTAATTATACTTTATTGTACACACATATACACATTATTATTACAGTAGGAAAGCATATGTACATCGGCGAGCTTAAATCAAAAATGAGTTTTCTTACAGCAAAAAGTTTGTTATTTAATAATAATTATTTTGTTTTTACGTGTCTTAACTATTTAAACTGATTACACGAATTTTACATTCCAAGTCTTCATTCTAACGACATCCTCTATCGATAATATAAAATATTCAAACAATCAATGATATTACAACCGACGACCTGGTGAAGGTCGCGGGAATCCGCTGGGTGCGGGAAACGCAGGACCGGTCGTTGTGGCGATGCTTAGTGACTAGATGCAGTTGACGTCTTTCGGCTGAAATGATGATGCACTGAAAAAATATTTAACCAAACTGTAGTTTGAGAAAAAATTTCATCATTTTTTCATCATTACAGCCGAAAGACGTCCACTACTGGACATAGGCCTCCCCCAATTAAGGGGGGGATATGCCATAATCGCCACGCTTGGCAGGCGTGTTGGCGATCGCAGTTGGTTGGTTAAATACTCGGAGAACGCTGCTGCCCATCCTCTGGTGAATCCCTTAGTCGCCTTTTACGACACCCATGAGAAGAGATAAGGGTGGTGCTATTCTTTAAGTCCGGCACCACACTGACCGAGAAAAAATTTGGTAAGGCATTATTAAAGTTAATTTGATTTAACAAAAAGGTTTACCTTTAAGAACAAAAATTTTGGTTACGTGTTTTGTTGTCACTTTTTTTAGTTACAGTAGATGAATGTCTACATTTTACAAGTTTTTTTTTATAGTGATGATGCATAAGAATCAATGATGTTTATAATTAACATTAAATGATAAAACTTTCAAATAAATCTTATCTACATGAAATAAACCCAACATAAAAAATAGAAAAAAACAAAAACATCTAATTTTCTCACTTGCACCGCCACACGCAGCTCCAGTACGTACGCTTTCATAAGGGAGTTTATGCATCTGCATTAACAAAATGGCTGACGGTAACAGCATTACATTCTTTTCTTGGATGTGCCTTTTCGTGTCCGGGACGCTTTGTCCTCGGATATATGTATACAGTACATAAAAAAAAGGGAATATTTTTGTGTAAATAAAAAAGTAGATGTCATGTCAAAAAAGTACAGGATTTGTTGCCGATATTGAGTGTGTGTGTGTTGATATTAGACGATTATTTTATTACCCGACTTCTAAAAGGAGAAGTTTCTTAAGGCCCTACCAAGAGCTAAGTGGCGCCCCCATCAGTAAAAAAATTATTAATCATTTTTTCAAAATCAGTTTTTAACAATTGTAGTACAGGTACTGTAGTTTAATCAGAAACTATTAATTCAGCAAATTATAGTACGCTGTAGTTGTAGATACAAAAAATGCAAAAAAAATCGGCCACTTTTGGCACAATTTCTATCTAAAACTATAGCGAACTATTTACAGAGTTAATAGTTACCGTAAACTGCCCTAACTTGGCCCACAAGCCCTACTTTGCCTAGTTATTTTTTGAGTAAACTAAAATAGCTATGATTTCCGTACTTGGGGAGCTTTAAAAACTATGACAACGCTAACATTTGGTTCAGTTATAAAGTGTCAGTGCGTGAAAAATCAAGTTAATGCCTTAGGCAAAGTAGGGCTTGTGGGCAAAGTTAGGGCATTTTACGGTACTGATTAATCTACAGTAGTTACCTCTACTTTAATTGTTAAAAACGAATTTTCGGTAAATGATGTACATAGCGAGTAATATTTTTTTTACTGATGGGGGCGCCACTAAGCGACTACATACGCCTTAATTGGATGCGTATTAAAATGTGTTTTCTTTTGGTTACAATCATTGAAAAATATACGACTTATCGCATTATTTTGCCTATCCTTATTGGTTCTCTACTCTCCCGAATGTGTCGACATCCTGGATAGGGGTAGACCGTCTTCCATTGCTCCATACACGACATCCGGAAGCTACGCAGTGTTGCATTGAATTTGTACAATTCTAGCACTCTCATGAGCTATGTATGTGGCACAGAGTCGTTGCCTTCTAGACGTTTAATCCTGCATCAGTATATTACAATGTACTCTGTGATTCTGCACTGGTGGTGTGGCTGGTTTTGGTCGTGATACTCTGTCGCCACTTCAGAACTTTACTGCCCCATCGGCCATCCGTTCTGCGAGCAATGTGCAATGTGAATTTGATTGTTATGTGTAAGTCTTCTCCTTCTATCGTGTCGACATGAGCTACATAATGATTATAGCTCATGCCGTGGGGAAAAGATTAGCCAGTCAGCAGGTTGGTAGCAGGGCTGACTGCCCAGGGTGCGCCGAACGATCAAATTATTAAATATCGTCACTCGTGGAGGCTCTTTTAATGTACTCCAAAAAAGTGTGTGTAAAGTGTTTTGTGTAAGTAATTGTTTATTATATATTATGTAATTTGTTATTTTTGCTCTATGTTTTGTATTGTTGTTGTTTTTCTTCTATATCGCATTGGGCTAGCCTGTAATGATAGATATAAGTTGTGAAGTTGTAAAATTAAATATTGGTGGGCTAGAATACATTATTATTTTGTTCTGCAAAGTAAGACTTGCATCCGACATGGTTGTGATAAAATAGTGTCCTAATTCGGACAATATAGCGAGACTGCGACGTAGAATAAAACAGAAACGAAATAAATCCCCCCATTGAACCCCAATAACATATAGGTAGTTCACAAACGTTTCCCAACCACAGAGCAAACTCAGGAAAGCTTTAACGGAACTCGCTGATATCCGGCTTAACTCGAAAATAACCGATTCGTACAGGTTTCTAGCTCTAAATGCGTTCCTAATTCCAATCCAATATGCGTTTCAGGACGCCAAATGAGTTATTGATCTGATTGAGAGTACTGTTTTAATTTTTTTGCATTTAGTTTTACAGTGGTCAACAGAGACAAGATTCGAGGAATCATTGATACAGTGAATCGTGTTGCTTATCCTTTTGACGTAGGTATCAGTATCACAGGGATGGTCAGCTGCATCTGTTATAAAAACATGTTTTTAAGTGTGAGTTGGACTCACACAGTAAGGGTTCTGTAGGTATCACCCATCGACCTAATACCCCATAGAAACTGATTTAATTTACGAGAGTTCATCAAAAGACATCAGCGCACCGTGTGCGAGATATGAATTTTTGCATCTCTTTCTTACCCAGGTACCACCACATAATTCTATCTTTGCCCTATTTTTAATATTTGTTGCTAAACTACATAGTATGCATTATAATAAGACAAAGTTTGACGCTGGTATGTATTACCGTTTTGAATATAGAGCAGGAACAAAAACGTTGAAAAAAATTCATGTTTTTCGAGGTTTCTTGTAAGGGGTTCCTTTGGTATTAGACTATTTTTAGGTATTTGTCGTGATAGCACACATATTCTGAGAAAATTTCAAGGTCATTCAAAAGATACAGCCCTGTGACGGACAGACATAGAGAAATAGAGTCCCGTTTGGCACCCTTTGGGTACGGAACCCATAAATGACGTACCACTGTAACAGAATGACAGATACCGTTACGTTGTAAAAAAGTCCTATGTTCAGTGTTCAGCATGCAGGCCCAGGTGATGAGTCAATCACTATAACTCAAGATTACAAGTTTTTATGAAGCCTTGCGTTTAATCGCTACCTTTTTTTTCCGTGGGGATAAATCCTCATGGACGCATGCCGCCCGGGGAAGGCGGAGCCAGTGTCGGAATCCTACCGACTAAAACCCACCACGGTGTTCCTCTAACGACCCTTGGCCGGGGGCGTGGGAATCTTTTATCCTCCCAACCATCCCTCTTACAAAACAAACAAAAAAACTGATCGTACGCAGCACACATACATAAAGTATTACAAAGTTTAGTTACTTTAAGTTACTTTCGCGTTATAATTGGTACAGTATCTGTACACACACGACGGTATTTTTGTTTTTTTTTGTCACCGGTCACGCTCAGCGCCTTGCTTCATCATCATTACAGGCGAAAGACGTCCTTGCTTGACGCGGACTAATAGCAAAATGTCCCAACTAGGAGGTTTTCGAGTCTTCAGATTGCGCGCGCTAGTAACATAATATCATTGCTGAAACCAAACATTCCCGTCATGGGATTGCCTTTGGGACGTCCAGCTCGGCAACCACGCTTGCGGACATTTACACCAACAATGTACCGGCCATTTTATTGTTTTAACAAATAAAATAAATTTTAACTAAGAATCGCTTTACCGTAGAAATTCTGTAGCCAACACAAATTTCACTTAGCCCGAGTTTGGGGAACTTTTATGGGACTCGGTACGCACATAAAAATAACAATGCCGCTCGTAATAATTTTTAGTATATATTTTGTATTAGCAGGAACGTAATAAAAATACTGAATTCCAGTATTGGAGCCTAGCCCTTATAATAAAATATTTTTATTTATTTAGTTACCGTAACTTGCTGCTTTGTTTTTGATATTGAATGGTCAAAGTATCCGGTCGACTGGAAAAATACCTGTACGTTAGATTTTTTACGCAATACTGTTTAACTTTTTTTCTGGTTTGGCGGGTCTTGCGTTCACGGTGCGTGCACATGGATTGGAGGGTAAAATTGATATATTATTTTTGTGACCACGATTGGCCATTTTGCGCAAACAATTAATTGAGGTAGTGACAGCGTTGCCTTTAAAATAAAATTAACATGAAAAACAAACGTACATTATTAGATGTGTGATAAAAAACAAAGCTTAACAGCGTCATGAAAACACACAACACGAAACATAATATATAGACATAACGTCGCCTCAGTGCTTGAATGTCCAATCGACCATTGAACAAATTTTACCGGAGACGTTTTTTTAGTTTATTATTGATTTAAGAGAAATATTTTTTAAACTTTTAAGATTTAAGAATAATGTAATATATGTTTTACATTATTCCTAAATCATCAAAGTTTTTAAAATGTTTCTCTTAAATCAATAATAAACTAAAAAAACGTCTCCGGTAAAATTTGTTCAATGGTCGATTGGACATTCAAGCACTGAGGCGACGATAAGTTATAACATCAGCGGCAGCAGTGATATCCTAGTGGTTGAATGCATGCCTTTTATGCAAGAGGGTATCCAGCCGGGCCCGCATCTCTGACTTATTGAATTTGTGTGCGAAAACCAGCGCTGTGGCATGGCTCCGTGCACGAGGCACAGCAATATGCTGAGCGGTGGCCGTTTTGCGCGCATGTGACGCATATCTTATCACACTTCTTGGCTCTGTACCTGTATTTGTTCTGTTTCTTGAATTTTTTTGTAATTTTGTGCGTCACTTTTAAAGCAAATAAATAATTTATCTTTCTTTCTTTCTTTTTTTAAATCAGAATTTGATGATATCTTGCTTTAACGGTGAAGGAAAACAACCTGAGAACCCTGCACACTTGAGAGTTCTCCGTAAATTTCTCCATGGTGTGTGTAGTGCCAACGCACACTAGGCCAACACCTGTCGCGGGTGGTTGTGTGAATACTCACAGATTCCCACGCCCCCGGCTAAGGTAGTTGAAGGAACACCGTGGTGGTTTTAGTCGGTAAGAGTCAGACACTGGCTCCGCCTACCCCGGGCGGAGTGCGTCCATGAGGATTTACCCACGGCAAAAAAAAAAAGGCCAACGTGTTAGACTTAAGACCTAAACATTCTCGTATTGAGATTAGATTATGTAGTTCATACAATCACTACACAATTAAAATAAATTACACAAACAAATTAATCACATTAAATAAGACCGGTGAAGTGTCACATTCCCGTACAAGATGCAGTGGTCTACAAAATTTATTGTGATTGTGAGTTATCATACATAGGGCAAACAAAGCGTAGTATATCCACTAGAATTAAAAAACATATAGCTACCTACGTCAAGAACAGACGCTCCACAACGTCTGCAGTGTGTGAACATGCCCTAGACAAACCCAAACATTTCACTCATATTGAACTAAGTTTACAGGACTTGTCGCGCACAATTAAATCAAAATATAACAAACATTTTGACTAACCTCGACGTTTCGGTCAAGTTGCATTGGCCGTGGTCACGAGCAGACTGAAGTATGTGGGTGTCATCGTCTTGAGCGGCGGGTGTTTTCTCGAACTACCCGCGGTTGGTTTTTCGTAACGTCACTGTCCGTAACAATATATGCTGAATCACGACACACAATGCTGACAGTTTCGGCGGACATACATGTAGACAAACGAAACGTCGAGGTTAGTCAAAATGTTTGTTATATTTTGATTTAATTGTGCGCGACAAGTCCCGTAAACTTAGTTTAAACCCAAACATTTTCTTCGATTTGATAAAGCACAAGTCGTGGCGAAAGAAAACCGATATGAATGATAGCTATTGAAATTTAAAAGTATCCTAATACGATCCTACGGTGTATAAACATATTTTTTTGAAATATCTGTAAAGACGCTTGTCATCTTACGGCCAAAATTAATAGGTTTAAAGAATCTTTATTCTCAAAAGGAACATTCAGTTCACTTATATGAGAAGCTTACATTATTATTAATATACTACCTATTCACGATTTTCCCTACTAGATATAGAAATTTGACATAAGCTCAATACATTTTATTAGTATTAGCACAGATAATATAATACTGTATTAGTTAGTCCTCCTGAGACCACAAACGCTGCAAAGCTTTCGAAACGTCAGGAAAAACAAATTTAAATAATATACGCGATGTAATCCAGTTAAACTTGTTTTATTATTATGTACCTTTTTTTTTCTTTTTTTTGTTTACGAGTGGAAATCCTCATGGATACCCTTCGTCTGGGGAAGGCAAAGGGGTATATCGGACTCCTACCGACTAAAACCACACGGTGGCCGACCTCAGCACAAAATAGAGGAGCTCCGGGAACTCCTGTGGACCGCGCCGGTGCCCCTCTGGTGCTATGCCATTTGGCACGTCCCGGGAAAGCAGTACTTTCCACGCCACAGCAGCACGCGACCACCACGTACTACTGTCCTCCACAGGGTCGTGTGATGGGCGCCTTGAGTCCCCCACTCTTAACGCCCACGATCCCCAAGGGTCCCCTGCCAGTACAGGATGACAGGGGATGCGGCGTGTAGCTCTATCTGGGCTGTGCGCCAGGACGGTTGCCTCCCCGGCGCCTCCGTCTCCGAGCGGGATTGGCCCTCTCCCGATCCCGCTCTGCGGCCTCCTTCTGGAGCATGACAGTCTCACAGAAGGAAGCCACGGCCATCCAAGCCGACGGCTCTGCCAGCATAGCCGACACTACTGCTGGCAGAGAAAGATCTTGCCCGATCTGCCCAACCAGGTCCCGCCGCTCGGAGCTCCACGCAGGGCACTCCTCAAGCGTGTGCTGTGCGGTGTCCTGGTCGTTAATTATTATGTACCTAGTTCACTTTGTAATTCAAAACCAAAATCCTATCATACAGTCTTTTAAATCTACAAAAAAACACAGAAAAAAAATTAATGGTGAACTATTTATAATAAAACTCGAAACCATAGTCAAAACACCACCCTCCGTTAGCACAAATATCTTGCCATTTAGAACCCTTTTAACAGCCACAATGGAAAACACCATACATAACATAAAGTGATACATAATATCTCGCCCTTTATTTCTAATGGCACAAAAGATAATCTGGCCACCATTAATTAATTTAAGGGCTATCTAGTTTACAGTCCAGCGGCGTCTTTTGTTCTTGCGGCCTATCGCACTGCAGACAGTTTGGCATAGATTAAAACGTAAATATGCGAAGATAGGACGTTTGATTGTAATTGTGGCAGAGCTCATAATGAAATAATTTATAGCATTGTCTTCAGAATTAAATGTCTATGCAAAAATTTAACCTGGTTGGACTATGAGAACTGGCTCAAAATTTACTTGCAAAATTTGTAGCAGATAGACAAACTTTATTTCTTTCTAAGCCCCCTTGTTACAAAAGCTTAGACCAGGTTTAGACCCTTGTTTAGACCGGGTTAAACGTCAAACTCCATGCATAAAAAGCTGTACAAGCCCCTATTATCAAACCCGGATTTGTAATAAGGTTGATTATGTTTATTAGATTTTTTTGATCGCGTCCTTAGCCAACCGTTTGTCCTATCTACACATCCCTAATCTACAACTTGGCGCCCCCTCTAATATAATAGTCGTGTAGTATAGTATAGACATGACGTATAGGTCACTTTGCTTGAATGACCCTATTATACTAAGTAATCATGTGCGTATTTGTTGTTTGATTAGAAATTATATGTAAAGGGCTGCCATCCTTCCGAGTTTCCTCGGATTTGTTCGAGTTTAGGGTGCGTCTGTGGAAATCCGGGCGGGGTTCTCTAAACTTCTCTAAAAGTGTCCGGTGAAATCCGGACCCTGGCCACGGTTGTAACTTTTCAATGTTTTTTTTAATTTTTAAGTGTGTCCGGGATGAAAAACCTGGTGTTGCCCAAATTTCCGGGGTTTCAGAAGTCTTTGTCCAGCAACGGCAATATAGATCATGACAGCCCCAGTACCTACCGGTACCTGGAACCTAGTCGGCGTAGCATAAGAAAGAAAGAAAGAAAAAATATTTATTTGTAATAAAACAAAGTTTAACCGGATTAAATCGCGTATATTATATTTTATTATATTATATTTTTTTTAGAAATATTTGTAAAGACGCTTGTCATCTTAGTCTACCTGCGACCACGAAATGCTGCAAAGCTTTCGAAACGTCAGGGAAACCAATTTAAATAATATACGCGATTTAATCCGGTTAAACTTTGTTTTATTATAATGTGTAGTGATCGCGAAAACCTAAGAAGTTATTAATATTTATTTGCTTCAAAAGTGACGCACAAAATTACCAAAAAAAAAAAACAAGAACACAGAACAAATACAGATATAGAGCCAAGAAGTGTGGTAAGATATGCGTAAGAAGAGCTTCGGAAGAATATTACATCCCCGGAGTTCCCTCTTATTGTGCTAAAGGAGGCCACTGTGGGGGTTTTTGTGTATAAAAATCCCACACACCCCGGCCCATGTCCCCCATGAGGCCAGCAGCCTTTTGAAGGTTTCCTATTCACACACAAAGCGAAAAACAAGATAAAATATGTACCTAGCGTATTTGATATAAATGTTGTTAAGTTGTAGTTAGTGGGCGTAGAAGAGGAAATATGACAATAATAAGGATTCACTCAGGTAGGCTATTAGCTAAAGGCATCCACGTATCAAGAAATCTTAAAAATAAATTATCACATGCCTATTTAAGCAGAAATTAAAATTATGTCGGGATTTTTTTTTAAACAGTTATATTAAACGTTACCTAATTGTATAGACGGTGAAATTTTGTTGGTTTTGGAATCGAAAAGGGGTCATTGTACTGATCATTATGAACAACTTTTACTATGGAACCAACCCTGAAATCGCGAAAATAAAATCAGCTGATGCTTAAATTTGTGTTCACATAAATCAACAAAAAGTAGGGATCAGCTGTTTTTTTTTCGCTATTTCAGTGTTGGTCCCGTAGTAAAAATTGTTCATAATAATGACTACAATGACCCCTTTTCGTCTCCAAAACAAACGAAAATTCACCGTGTATATAGTTTATTAAACATAAATTAAAATTTTATTGTTTTGGTATAAAAACAGTTAAAATAAGCCTTACCTAATTGTATGAAGCCAGTAAAATCTGATACCGTCTCTTTGAAATCTCGTCTCTCTGAATCCGTCTCTTTAATTCATATTTTGTCAAAATTAAGTGATTGACATAATCAGAGTGATATTATCCCGCAAAAAATAAACGAAATTAAACGAAGAATATCTTCTCAGCATCGAATACTTTGCGGTATTACAAACTCGCCTAAATTATCATTAATTTAACAAAATTTAAATTGCAAACGGAAACTCCAGTATGAAATGGGGGGACGTTTAATTTATTCTAAAAAATCTTTTTTCCGGAAGTTAAAGATGGACGAAAAATTAGTTATCATAAATTTGCGTAAACAGGGATATCCTAAGTATATGAATAAGTTATAAAGAATCTTTAATTCGTTGATTTGAATATTATTATAAATATTTTTGGGTTCATATTATTGATGATCCAATATTAATTTCTAATATTGCCATTAAAACGATTTAAATAAAAAAAAGTTGAAATATTGTAGGTTCAGGTCAAATAGGATGACTTTTAATCTTAAAAAAAAAGACGTGTGGCACACGGAGACTGCCGCGGTAAAGCTATTGCATAGAATTTTTTATCAATACAAAGAGGAGGTGCCCTAACGCCGAAACTCTAAGCAGGCATGAGTCACCAGATTATGGGGCGAAGAGGGTGATTACGCATGCGCAGTAACGCCGATACAACCAATGCCACCTAGAGGCGATTTGCAGAACTAAAGAGACAAGCGTGATATTTCAAAAAGTAATTAAAAGTTCTGCTATTCATCGATAGATGGCAAAACTAAAAAGTATCACCGCTGTGCCGGTCGGAGTGGGGGTGTTAGGTTATTTTCGTTACGAAATTTTTGGATTCGGTCTCCACGCTCATGGCCCGCGATGCTATGCAATAGCTTAAAAACAGGATAATAATAAAATTCTCAAAAGAACCATAATGGATTCACCAATAGATTTAACAAGAATGAATGTTCTCAATAGAACCACTTCTTCAAAATTGATTCTAATGAGAAATAAATTCTCAGTAAAGCCATCATGGATCTGGACATTCTGGACTATGGATCAAACGAGAATAATCGATTTTTAATTAAAATAATTCATCTTGACATAGTATTATGATTTCTTTTTTTACAGTTTTGACATTGTTTGGGATTTTATAAATTTTTAAATATTTTAATTTTTTTATTAATTAACCTGGCCTGCTTAAGACATAATATTTTGACCTTGTATAATAATTTGCACAACATTGTCATGACGTGCGTCTGGTTCGAGTGATCTTTTTTTATTCAGTGATATGATCAAAACGGACATTTAGTCACAAATTGTCAAAACTCATAGCCAGAATCCAAAAATTTGTCACTCACAAGCGAAAGAAGCTATAGCGCGATATGTGGATCACTCAATTCAGACATTTGCCAAAACGGCCACGAGCTCAATCACGGCAAATACTTACTCTGTGGACGAGATTTTCATATCAAAAAATTTATGTATGATCTACTTAATAATCATTATCATCTTTTTGTACAATATTCTTGCAATAAATAATTCTGATCGGTTATCTATGAAAAAAAAACGAAAACTAAGTGAAAATAAAATACATACATCTTGTCTACTGAAATTGACTATAATGTAAAACACACACACACGCTAAAGACGCCACATAAACAATGTTTTGTTTGGGAACACAGTCACAAAATGTTAGACAGGGGCGCGTTATGATTGGTTGGCTCCAAAAGTTCGGTCGTATGATTGGTGCCGCTCGCTGACGGAGTGATGTCCCGATTGGCGGCGGCGGGGCGATTATAATGCAGTGCTATTGCATAAACTTGGTGACCGGAGGTATTCGGCTAAGTGGCATCTTGTGATTTATTGGTCTGTGGTAAAACATCAGACCGATTTTTTTTCATAGATCTATTCTATTGTGGTGATTACACTGTGTTTTTTCAGTAAGTGAAAGAAAAGCTATTATGAGAAATGTGACTAAATAGTAAAAGAAAATAAAGTAAAATTATTTATTTCCACAACAAGACATGCAGTATATAATCTTCTTCTTCTATCGTGTCGGCATGAGCTGCATAATGTTGATAGCTCATGCCGTGGGGAAAAGATTAGCCAGTCAGCAGGTTGGTAGCGGGGCTGACTGCCCAGGGTGCACCGGACGATCAATCACTCTCTCTATCGTTTTAATGCACCCCAATACATAATCATCATCATTCATCATTTCAGCCGAAAGACGTCCACAGCTGGACACAGGCCTCCCCCAAGCATATTTTTGGGGGATATGCCATAATCGTCACGCTTGGCAGGCGGGTTGGCGATCGCAGTTGGTTGGTTAAATACTCAGAGAACGCTGCTGCCCATCCTCTGGTGAATCCCTTAGTCGCCTTTTACGACACCCATGAGAAGATATAGGGTGGTGCAATTCTTTACGTCCGGCACCACATGGAACATATACACACAATACATAATAATAGTATGCGACACAATTCAAGAATTATATCTCCTGAACAATGGAGGCGTAGAAGTGACGTAGCTTGCTAAAACGCCTACGATTTACCGCGATGCGAACAATTCACAGACAAAATAGACTACAGACTGGCGTTAACAACTATGATCTACGGCTATCAATTCAACTATATTTGGGTCGTACAATAATAGTTCTAAATTGCCTGAGAATTTAACTGTGTGATACGATTTCATTGTTATACAAAGTAAGACGTATTCTGTGTAGTGTCTGGTTTTCAGCCAGGATTGGGCCATTCTTCTTATCTCTTTGTTGTAAAAGCGACTAACAGGCAAAATTAATATCCGATCTATCCAGGATTTACCCTACTAGAGATAGAAATTTGACATATTTTGTATGGAGCTTATGTCAAATTCCTATCTCTAGTAGAGTAAATCGTGGATAGATTGGATATTAATTTTGGCCGTAAGAGATGATGTCAAGATGTTAGAATACAACATATTTTGAGGGTCTAAACTTCTGTTTATCCCTAATAAGTCTATGCATCTCTATGCATAGACTTATTAGGGATAGGGGCTACTCAGAGATCGCCGGCATCTATTGATAAAATATTGTATTTATATTCATAAAAATGCATAGAAGAGTTTGCTGGTGGGCCGCACGTATACAACGTGTTATTGAAATAACTGAAAACCTCTTAAGGGGTCATTGTACTCATCAGTATGAACAACTTTCACTATCGGACCAACCCTGAAATCGCAAAAAGAAATCAGTATATTATCCCAATCGTGTGGACTAAGGCCTTAGCCTTCTCGTACTGAGAAGAGGCCCGTGCCCAGCAGTGGGACAGTAATGGGCTGGTTATGTTATATTTTCCCTACATTTTGTTGATTTAAGTGAACACAAATGTAGGGAATAGCAATTTTTTTTCGCCATTTCAGGTTTGATCCCATAGTAAAAGTTGTTCATTCTGATGAGTACAATGACCCCTTAAGAGGTTTTCAGTTATTTTAATAATACGTTGTATTGTCGGAGCGCCGAATGCGGTTCGGTCTCTGCAGGCACCATTGCTAAAAAAGCCAAGTTGTTTGTAGTGTATGTGTTATGGACCAAGTGATTAATCAGGTCACTATTTATAATGCCCGGGAAACATGAATAATGAAAAGTCAAATCAGTGGCTAAATTGGCGGAGGTGAGTGTCACTTCTTGACGTAGTAATAGTTAGTATTATTTCCCCTAAAAACATGAATAAATTAATATCTGTCTGATCATATGAATATAGAGGAAACAGTTGCAGTTGCAGTTGGGCATTTTTTATGTTGTCTTTTTTGACAAAGTTCAATAATTACTCATCGGTTTTAGATTATACTGAATAATGACAAAAAAAAACTGAAACTAACACGTATTTACAAAAGTGCTTAGAACAGACATAACCGCGCTAAGAACTTACTCTTTGCTAGTTCTAACTGCAGTAGACTCGTATTAACTCGCGTTCGCCAGCAGAATGTTAACCTTCCGGGGAACTTGCCTCTTGTTTGCGGGCGATCAACAGTTGTGACATACTGGCTGATGGTTAAAAGAGTATGGTTTTTTAAAACCCAAAATATTAAAAAATATCAAAGACAGTTACGTTTGTTTTTGATTGGACAACATTCGCTGCTTCTTTTTTTAAATATAAGACACAACCACGCTAAAAACTTACTCTTCGCTAGTTCTAACTGCAATAGACTCGTATTAACTCGCGTCCGCAGGCAGAATATTAACCTTCCGGGGAACTTGCCTATTGTTTGGGGACGATCAAGAACAGCTGTGACATACTATCTAACTTCACTCCAGCCAAGTTCAATTGCACATATTGTAACAATCAGTATAATAATATAGCTACACTACCTTAATATATATAATTCTTCTGTACGTGTGTTTGTCACCTAACTCCTAAACGGCTGGACCGATTTGGATGAAATTTCAATGGGTTCCTGGATGGTTTGAAAACACAATTGGACCTGATAGGTGGCGCTTCTGTCGGTATGTCACTGATCTTCCAGTGACATACCATATTTTATTATATGTATAATGTATGTATGTATAGTTATGTATAATATGTATATTTTATTATATGTATAATGTTTATAGGTATTTATCTATTTACATTATATGTAATTATAAGTCCGTAGTACGAAATATATTTTACTACTTTACTGGTGCATCTACCTTATTCTTTGTCTCTTCATTACCCTAAGGTTGTCTGGTAGAGAACGCCTATGGCGTTAAGACCGTCTTTGTACCCTGTTGTGCATAAAGAATTAAATAAATAAATAAATAAATCTTCTCCTAAACGGCGGGGATGATTTTAATTATATGTTTTGTAGATGTTCGAGTGGGTCCCTGCAAGGTTTGAATTCACAAATGGACCCGGTAGGTGGTGCTGCAGTCAATGTGTCACTGATCTTCTCCTAAACGGCAATTTAATGTGGCGCTGCTTTGCCGAGCAGGACGAAGTATGTCGGGTCCGCTAGTTGATTGTATAGATTTATAGTTGAAGACGAGCTTTGAAAGAAAGAAACAAAGAAAAATTATGAATTGTCCCAGTTAACGGCGCGCAACTTTTTAATAACAGTGTAACAGAAACACAAAAATAGGTAATTACAGGTGGGTATACCAAAAAAAAATATAAAAATAAAAACCACATAAAATATTAAGAAAGTACATCATCATCCTTCGAGCCTTTTCCCAATTATATTGGGGTCGGCTTCCAGTCTAGCCAGATGCGGCTGAACATCAGTATTTTACACGGAGCGACTGCCATCAGACCCCCGCAAACCAGTTACAGGGTAATACTGACATTCAGGCTTCTGACTACCCGTAACGACTGCCATAGACAACACTGCGTATGACAACCGAGACCGACAGCTTAACGTGCTCTCCGAGGCACGGAAGGGTCTCGATGTGTAACGAAACGGTCACCCATCCACAGACTGACCGTGGCAAGTGCAGCTTAACCTTGCAGATCGTACAATCCGCGCAGTCGTTGCTTCACTACGAGCCCCTCAAAATATAAAGAAAGTACAATCGACATAAAATATAAGGAAAGTACAGTCGACCGCTTTGCATTGTTTCATCAATTTTAAATAGTAAAAGCAAGGCTTGCCGAACTTCATGTCTGTATGTCCACATCAACAGTCCATCACGTCCTTTGTTAGTGAATTGTTGAAGGGAAAAAACGGCTACAAACTTTTTAATGCGTGAATAGATTTACAAAATGTATCGTCCCTTTACCTAATCAAGGATTTTCGGGATTTTCCTTAACAAAGATTTAGGTGAGGGTATGAAAGCTTGCGTTGGGTTAATTTTGTGATGCTGAGCTATCGTGAAAATAATCTTACTTATATTTTAAATCTGAAAGTTTGTGAAGTTGTTTGGATATTTGTATGACTGTTACTCAATCACGCTGAAACGGCTGAAAGGATTTGTATGAAATCTAGCATACAGATAGACCATAACCCGGGTTTATATATAGGCTCTCTTATCCTTTTCATCATCCTCCGAGCCTTTTCCCAATTATATTGGGGTCGGCTTCCAGTCTAGCCAGATGCGGCTGAACATCAGTATTTTACACGAAGCGACTGCCATCAGACCTCCGCAACCCAGTTACTGGGTAATACTGACATTCGGAGGTTAGACCAGTTGTCAGACTTTCAGGCTTCTGACTACCCGTAACGACTGCCATAGATATTCGTATGACAACCGGGACCGACAGCTTAACGTGCTCTCCGAGGCACGGAGGGGTCTCGATGTGTAACGAAACGGTCACCCATCCACAGACTGACCGCGGCAAGTGCAGCTTAACCTTGCAGATCGTACAATCCGCGCAGTCGTTGCTTCGCTACGAGCCCCTCCATTTATCCTGGGAAAATAAACAGTTCCCGAGGGATGCGTGATTAGTTTTTCTGTGGTAAGCCGAATTATACGCGGGAAAAGCCACGGGCAAAGTCTAGTAAGGTAATAATAAATATTCATTATTCTGCACAGACATAGTAAAAAATATAGACGAAGTGCTGCGAACAATCATAGTGAAGCCTAGAAAAACCATGCTCTGTTGGGTACAACCAGCACTCACGCACACACATGCACCTCAAACCATGCTCAGCCCTCGTCGCGTCGCGGCGTCGTTCAGTTAGCATCGCGAAAGCAAATATTCTTCAAGTGCATGGTGTGTGCGTGAGCGCTGGTTGTTCATGAAGGAGCACGGTTTTTGTTTTCTATGATTGTTCACAGCATTTCGTCTATATTTTATAACCTACTTCAAAAAAGCGGCCAAGTGCGAGTCGGACTCGCCCATGAAGGGTTCTGTTCGGGCGCCGTCGGCTATCATCGGACGGCGGCTCGGCTGGTGACGTCACGGCGTCGAGACAGCGGCGCGAGGGGCGCATTCATGTGCACGGGCGTGGGACCATAGATTATACACTAATAACGTGGGACCAACGCCACTTCGCTACCGAACTTGACGGACGACGCGCGCGCGCACTCAGAGCCAATTCCATTATTTGTACTTGTCGTAATTATTATAACAGTATTACAGTCCGCTGCTTTTAATTTCATAGGCCTTTAGTTAGGTCCCTTACAGGTTCCGTAGTAGCAAGTAACATACTATAAAAGTTCTTGTAGTTCGTTGTAACTTTGATCGATGTTTTAATAATAAATACTGGTAAATTGCGGTTTACGATTTATGACGTATAAAAAAAAACTACTTACTAGATCTCGTTCAAACCAATTTTCAGTGGAAGTTTACATAGTAATGTTCTCTTGTTTAAGAAGTTACAGGGGGGGGACACATTTTATCACTGTGGAAGTATCCACACAAATTATTTTATTCTTTTCAAAGTCGGTTTTTATTTTTTTTAAAGTTCATTTTATTTACTGTCTGTGTTATTCTGCTATAATTTTGAACGCAGGAAAAAGCTAGTTTTTCCTTCAGAATAAAGCTCTTGTCTCTAATTTTGTATAATTATGCTGTCTACATTTTGAGTCTTGTCTACATCTATTGCAGACGAGTGAGTTATATTACAACGACGTGCATATATAACATTCATTTTGTGTCTTTGAGACAGAAAATAAATCTATAACGTAGTTATGCTAGAATAAATACACAGACCCCTACATTTTGTTGATTTAAGTGAACACAAATGTAGGGAATAGCAATTTTTTTTCGCCATTTCAGGTTTGATCCCATAGTAAAAGTTGTTCATTCTGATGAGTACAATGACCCCTTAAGAGGTTTTCATTTATTTTAATAACACGTTGTATTTTCGGAGCGCTGAATGCGGTTCGGTCTCTGCAGGCACCATTGGTAATAAAGCCAAGTTGTTTGTAGTGTATGTGTTATGGACCAAGTGATTAATCAGGTCACTATTTATAATGCCCGGGAAACATGAATAATGAACAGTCAAATCAGTGGCTAAATTGGCGGAGGTGTGTCACTTCTTGACGTAGTAATAGTTAGTATTATTTCCCCTAAAAACATGAATAAATTAATATCTGACTGATCATATGAATATAGAGGAAACAGTAAAGTGTGGGCATTTTTAATGTTGTCTTTTTTGACAAAGTTCAATAATTACTCATCGGTTCTAGATTATACTGAATAATGGCAAAAAAAAAAACTATGAAACTAACACGTATTTACAAAAGTGCTTATAACAGACATAACCGCGCTAAGAACTTACTCCTTGCTAGTTCTAACCGCAGTAGACTTGTATTAACTCACGTCCGCCGGCAGAATGTTAACCTTCCGGGGAACTTGCCTCTTGTTTGCGGGCGATCAACAGTTGTGACATACTGGCTGATGTTTAAAAGAGCCCTTATCTGTAAGTATAATAATAATAATAATTTATTCATTTATTCCTCTCACAATGGATTATATACACATTTATTATAGGTATGGTTTCTTAAACTCAAAAAATTTAAAAGTTTTTCTCAATATAAGACGCAACCATGCTAAGAACTTACTATTTGGCAGTCACTGGCAGTAGTAACCGCAATACTCGTATTAACTCGCGTATGCCAGCAGAATGGTAAATTTCCGGAACTTGCCTCTTGTTTAGGGGCGATCATAAACAATTGTGACTTACTGGCTGATTGTTAAAAGAGCATTTATAGATAAGTTTGGCTATAAATCCCAAAACATGGAAAAATATCAAAGAAAGTTACGTTCTTTGTTGAATGGACAACAGTCGTTACTGTTTTTCTCAATATAAGACACAACCAAGCTAAGAATTTACGCTTTAGCAGTAGTAATCATAGTACACTACCTAATGCTTTAATATAGGACTGTCAGAGCGCTCAACAATCGCTTTTAGAATGCTGTTGCTTGCATTGCTGTGTTCCGGTGTGAAGGATACGGGTGTCGGTGAAATTTCAATCACATGAGACTTTCCACGTTCATGTTTCAGTTTGGCAACGCGATTAGCAATGCCATTTAGGCAATAGCCTAGGTGATATTTAAATCTCGTATTAAATCGCGTCCGCTGACAGAGTGGTGTACAGAAAAACCTAAACTGGTTTATGTACTACACTGTATCTGCCAACTGTATGTATTTTTTTTTGTGGTAATAAATAAATAATAAATAATGCTAACCTTCCGGGGAACTGTCCTCTTGTTTGCGGGCGATCAACAGTTGTGACATATTGGCTGATGGTTAAAAGAGCACTTATCTGTAAGTATGGTTTTTTTAAACCCAAAATATTCAAAAAATATTAAAGACAGTTACGGTTGTTGTTGATTGGACAACATTCGCTGCTGCTTTTTTAGGGTTCCATAGTCCTACAAGGAACCCTTATAGTTTCGTCATGTCCGTCCATATGTCCGTATGTCCGTCTGTCCGTCTGTCCGTCTGTTCTAATCCTTTACAGCTTAATAACTTCTACAGTTATAAACATAAGTAACATTTGGCGCTGCTGTCGGTATGTCACTGTTCTTTTCTTAAACGGCACGGACAATTTTAGTTATATTTATTGTATATATTCGAGTGGTTCCCTGCAAGGTTTGAATTCATAAATGGACCCAGTACGTGGCGCTGCAGTCGGTGTGTTACTGATCTTCTCCTAAACGGCAATTTAATGTGGCGCTGCTTTGCCGGGCATTCGTTGATTATATAGATTTATAGTTCAAGACGAACTTGCATTGCATTGTTTTATCAATTTTAAATAGGAAAAGCAAGGCTTGCCAAACTCCACGTCCGTATGTCCACATCAACAGTCCATCACGTCCTTTGTTAGTGAATTGTTGAAGGGAAAAAACGGCTACAAACTTTTTAATGCGTGAATAGATTTACAAAATGTATCGTCCCTTTACCTAATCAAGGATTTTCGGGATTTTTCTTAACAAAGTTTTAGGTGAGGGTATGAAAGCTTGCGTTGGGTTAATTTTGTGATGCTGAGCTATCGTGAAAATAATCTTACTTATATTTTAAATCTGAAAGTTTGTGAAGTTGTTTGGATATTTGTATGACTGTTACTCAATCACGCTGAAACGGCTGAAAGGATTTGGATGATATCTAGCATACAGATAGACCATAACCCGGGTTTATATATAGGCTCTCTTATCCTTTTCATCATCCTCCGAGCCTTTTCCCAATTATATTGGGGTCGGCTTCCAGTCTAGCCAGATGCGGCTGAACATCAGTATTTTACACGAAGCGACTGCCATCAGACCTCCGCAACCCAGTTACTGGGTAATACTGACATTCGGAGGTTAGACCAGTTGTCAGACTTTCAGACTTCTGACTACCCGTAACGACTGCCATAGATATTCGTATGACAACCGGGACCGACAGCTTAACGTGCTCTCCGAGGCACGGAGGGGTCTCGATGTGTAACGAAACGGTCACCCATCCACAGACTGACCGCGGCAAGTGCAGCTTAACCTTGCAGATCGTACAATCCGCGCAGTCGTTGCTTCGCTACGAGCCCCTCCATTTATCCTGGGAAAATAAACAGTTCCCGAGGGATGCGTGATTAGTTTTTCTGTGGTAAGCCGAATTATACGCGGGAAAAGCCACGGGCAAAGTCTAGTAAGGTAATAATAAATATTCATTATTCTGCACAGACATAGTAAAAAATATAGACGAAGTGCTGCGAACAATCATAGTGAAGCCTAGAAAAACCATGCTCTGTTGGGTACAACCAGCACTCACGCACACACATGCACCTCAAACCATGCTCAGCCCTCGTCGCGTCGCGGCGTCGTTCAGTTAGCATCGCGAAAGCAAATATTCTTCAAGTGCATGGTGTGTGCGTGAGCGCTGGTTGTTCATGAAGGAGCACGGTTTTTGTTTTCTATGATTGTTCACAGCATTTCGTCTATATTTTATAACCTACTTCAAAAAAGCGGCCAAGTGCGAGTCGGACTCGCCCATGAAGGGTTCTGTTCGGGCGCCGTCGGCTATCATCGGACGGCGGCTCGGCTGGTGACGTCACGGCGTCGAGACAGCGGCGCGAGGGGCGCATTCATGTGCACGGGCGTGGGACCATAGATTATACACTAATAACGTGGGACCAACGCCACTTCGCTACCGAACTTGACGGACGACGCGCGCGCGCACTCAGAGCCAATTCCATTATTTGTACTTGTCGTAATTATTATAACAGTATTACAGTCCGCTGCTTTTAATTTCATAGGCCTTTAGTTAGGTCCCTTACAGGTTCCGTAGTAGCAAGTAACATACTATAAAAGTTCTTGTAGTTCGTTGTAACTTTGATCGATGTTTTAATAATAAATACTGGTAAATTGCGGTTTACGATTTATGACGTATAAAAAAAAACTACTTACTAGATCTCGTTCAAACCAATTTTCAGTGGAAGTTTACATAGTAATGTTCTCTTGTTTAAGAAGTTACAGGGGGGGGACACATTTTATCACTGTGGAAGTATCCACACAAATTATTTTATTCTTTTCAAAGTCGGTTTTTATTTTTTTTAAAGTTCATTTTATTTACTGTCTGTGTTATTCTGCTATAATTTTGAACGCAGGAAAAAGCTAGTTTTTCCTTCAGAATAAAGCTCTTGTCTCTAATTTTGTATAATTATGCTGTCTACATTTTGAGTCTTGTCTACATCTATTGCAGACGAGTGAGTTATATTACAACGACGTGCATATATAACATTCATTTTGTGTCTTTGAGACAGAAAATAAATCTATAACGTAGTTATGCTAGAATAAATACACAGACCCCTACATTTTGTTGATTTAAGTGAACACAAATGTAGGGAATAGCAATTTTTTTTCGCCATTTCAGGTTTGATCCCATAGTAAAAGTTGTTCATTCTGATGAGTACAATGACCCCTTAAGAGGTTTTCATTTATTTTAATAACACGTTGTATTTTCGGAGCGCTGAATGCGGTTCGGTCTCTGCAGGCACCATTGGTAATAAAGCCAAGTTGTTTGTAGTGTATGTGTTATGGACCAAGTGATTAATCAGGTCACTATTTATAATGCCCGGGAAACATGAATAATGAACAGTCAAATCAGTGGCTAAATTGGCGGAGGTGTGTCACTTCTTGACGTAGTAATAGTTAGTATTATTTCCCCTAAAAACATGAATAAATTAATATCTGACTGATCATATGAATATAGAGGAAACAGTAAAGTGTGGGCATTTTTAATGTTGTCTTTTTTGACAAAGTTCAATAATTACTCATCGGTTCTAGATTATACTGAATAATGGCAAAAAAAAAAACTATGAAACTAACACGTATTTACAAAAGTGCTTATAACAGACATAACCGCGCTAAGAACTTACTCCTTGCTAGTTCTAACCGCAGTAGACTTGTATTAACTCACGTCCGCCGGCAGAATGTTAACCTTCCGGGGAACTTGCCTCTTGTTTGCGGGCGATCAACAGTTGTGACATACTGGCTGATGTTTAGCAGAGCACTTATCTGTAAGTATAATAATAATAATAATTTATTCATTTATTCCTCTCACAATGGATTATATACACATTTATGGTTACAGGTATGGTTTCTTAAACTCAAAAAATTTAAAAGTTTTTCTCAATATAAGACGCAACCATGCTAAGAACTTACTATTTGGCAGTCACTGGCAGTAGTAACCGCAATACTCGTATTAACTCGCGTATGCCAGCAGAATGGTAAATTTCCGGAACTTGCCTCTTGTTTAGGGGCGATCATAAACAATTGTGACTTACTGGCTGATTGTTAAAAGAGCATTTATAGATAAGTTTGGCTATAAATCCCAAAACATGGAAAAATATCAAAGAAAGTTACGTTCTTTGTTGAATGGACAACAGTCGTTACTGTTTTTCTCAATATAAGACACAACCAAGCTAAGAATTTACGCTTTAGCAGTAGTAATCATAGTACACTACCTAATGCTTTAATATAGGACTGTCAGAGCGCTCAACAATCGCTTTTAGAATGCTGTTGCTTGCATTGCTGTGTTCCGGTGTGAAGGATACGGGTGTCGGTGAAATTTCAATCACATGAGACTTTCCACGTTCATGTTTCAGTTTGGCAACGCGATTAGCAATGCCATTTAGGCAATAGCCTAGGTGATATTTAAATCTCGTATTAAATCGCGTCCGCTGACAGAGTGGTGTACAGAAAAACCTAAACTGGTTTATGTACTACACTGTATCTGCCAACTGTATGTATTTTTTTTTGTGGTAATAAATAAATAATAAATAATGCTAACCTTCCGGGGAACTGTCCTCTTGTTTGCGGGCGATCAACAGTTGTGACATATTGGCTGATGGTTAAAAGAGCACTTATCTGTAAGTATGGTTTTTTTAAACCCAAAATATTCAAAAAATATTAAAGACAGTTACGGTTGTTGTTGATTGGACAACATTCGCTGCTGCTTTTTTAGGGTTCCATAGTCCTACAAGGAACCCTTATAGTTTCGTCATGTCCGTCCATATGTCCGTATGTCCGTCTGTCCGTCTGTCCGTCTGTTCTAATCCTTTACAGCTTAATAACTTCTACAGTTATAAACATAAGTAACATTTGGCGCTGCTGTCGGTATGTCACTGTTCTTTTCTTAAACGGCACGGACAATTTTAGTTATATTTATTGTATATATTCGAGTGGTTCCCTGCAAGGTTTGAATTCATAAATGGACCCAGTACGTGGCGCTGCAGTCGGTGTGTTACTGATCTTCTCCTAAACGGCAATTTAATGTGGCGCTGCTTTGCCGGGCATTCGTTGATTATATAGATTTATAGTTCAAGACGAACTTGCATTGCATTGTTTTATCAATTTTAAATAGGAAAAGCAAGGCTTGCCAAACTCCACGTCCGTATGTCCACATCAACAGTCCATCACGTCCTTTGTTAGTGAATTGTTGAAGGGAAAAAACGGCTACAAACTTTTTAATGCGTGAATAGATTTACAAAATGTATCGTCCCTTTACCTAATCAAGGATTTTCGGGATTTTTCTTAACAAAGTTTTAGGTGAGGGTATGAAAGCTTGCGTTGGGTTAATTTTGTGATGCTGAGCTATCGTGAAAATAATCTTACTTATATTTTAAATCTGAAAGTTTGTGAAGTTGTTTGGATATTTGTATGACTGTTACTCAATCACGCTGAAACGGCTGAAAGGATTTGGATGATATCTAGCATACAGATAGACCATAACCCGGGTTTATATATAGGCTCTCTTATCCTTTTATCCTGGGAAAATAAACAGTTCCCGAGGGATGCGTGATTAGTCTTTCTGTGATAAGCCAAATTATACGCGGGAAAAGCCACGGGCAAAGGCTAGTAAGGGAAATAATAAATATTAATTATTCTGCACAGACATAGTGAAAAATATAGACGAAGTGCTACGAAAAATCATAGTGAAGCCTAGAAAAACCATGCTCCGTCGGGTACAACCAGCGCTCACGCACACACATGCACCTCAAACCATGCTCACCCCTCGTCGCGTCGCGGCGTCGTTCAGTTAGCATCGCGAAAGCAAATATTCTTCAAGTGCATGGTGTGTGCGTGAGCGCTGGTTGTTCATGAAGGAGCACGGTTTTTGTTTTCTATGATTGTTCACAGCATTTCGTCTATATTTTATAACCTACTTCAAAAAAGCGGCCAAGTGCGAGTCGGACTCGCCCATGAAGGGTTCTGTTCGGGCGCCGTCGGCTATCATCGGACGGCGGCTCGGCTGGTGACGTCACGGCGACGAGACAGCGGCGCGGGGGGCGCATTCATGTGCACGGGCGTGGGACCATAGATTATGTGAAGCAGTCTCGTTTCCATATGTACTAGTAGTAGGCACTAATTTGCTTACGATGCACACTTTTTAAAGATGAAAAATTGGATTACAATTTTATAATCTGAAATGAAACCAAACGCAACCTGACGCGCTCTGTGGAGCTGTCACCCAGAACTGTCATTGTACTTTTTTGTGCGCGATGCGCATGCACGTTATTTTCTAAATACTAACATAATAGTGTTTAAGTGTACTTATTAGGTGTAAATATTATATATAATCACATACTCGTAGTGATATGTGATAGGAAAATCAAAATCGATACAAAACACAGTATTAAAGAACTGAGAGAAGAGACCGGCGCGGCGGCGTCGGCGTCAGGGATGCTTGGGAGTGAGTGATAACAATTTCAATCATTATAAACATGATTACCTGTGTAGTGGTAGTGAATACGTTAATACGTAACAAAATAATACTGTGCGCTTATGTCTTAAGCTCAGCTAGTAGCGATTAATCAAGAAATTGGTAAATTCATCAAGCAAGTTCGAACTTGTTGGTAAAATAAGTAGCAGTTATTTGAGTGATTCTCGTGACTTTATTTGAGTGAGTGAGACAATACAGATTAACTATGCGCCCTTGAGCTCTCACGAGAGGTTAGCCGTGGCTGTGATACATCCTACATGTTCTCTTTACTCCGAGAGCTTCCACGAGAGGACAGCCAAAGGAGTGAATAGAGATTCACTATGCGCCCTTGAGCTATCACGAGAGGTTAGCCGTGGCCATGATACATACATTTTCCCTTTACTCCAAGAGCTTCCACGAGAGGTCAGCCAAAGGAGAGAATAGAGATTCACTATGCGCCCTTGAGCTATCACGAGAGGTTAGCCGTGGCCATGATACATACATTTCCACTATACACCAAGAGCTTACACGAGAGGTCAGCCAAAGGAGATAATAGAGATTCACTATGCGCCCTTGAGCTATCACGAGAGGTTAGCCGTGGCGATGATACATACATGTTCCCATTACTCCAAGAGCTTTCACGGGAGGTCAGCCAATGGAGAGAATAGATTCCATGCATCCTTGAGCTTTCACGAGAGGTTAGCCATGGCCATAACATGTGCATGTTCCCCATGTTCCTTGAACAGGATGTTAATAGGAGGGGCGGAAAAGACTGCTTTATGGGTCCTCGAGCTTTCATGAAATGTCAGCTGCAGCCTTCATAACATTTATATTCTCAGCACAGCGGGAGCTCCAGCAAAAGTTCAACTTTGTTCATATGTCACAGTCTAAGAGCAGTGATACCTACACATTAATTTGTAATAAAATCAAGCCTAACTCAGGCCGTTTTCCTCAGGTGAGTAAGACACAAATGATAGTCTGTTGTAATAAGTTAATGAATATTACTTTACAGCAAAACACCTTTTACATGTAGAGGATTTCACTTTACATAAGTGTAGTGTTGAACATGGCCAATGACATACAAACATAACATCACGCCTGTATTTCCCCGAAGGGGTAGGCAGAGGTGTATAGTACACCCACATTTCGCTAGTTATGTTGTAGTCCCATGTAATAGGGGGCGAGCCTATTGGCCAATGAGCCAGTCTATATTCATGAAACATCTGAACATCTATCACTTTCAGTGGAAGACATATCTGAATTAGTTCACTTGAGGTTGAGGCAATACCTGAAGATACTAATAAGATCTTAGATAACAATAGCATATTGTTATATACAAATGGAGAAATCTTTCATGAGACATTCTTTATTTAAATGGAAGAAATATTACAAACAAATCCAATTGGCCGCTACGGGCCACCTATGTTACAGGTACAAACCAGATGATTAGAATATCTTCCCAATTAGTATGTATTGTATTATTACTAATCCTAAATATGATAGGATATTAATAATATATTCCTGTTCTAAACTTAGAAACATGTTGACCTGTGGAACACTAGTTCATTATCTAGTGTTTCCGTCCATCTAAAGTGGATGGAATCATAAAGGACATCAAGTAAATGCAGGTATTCATACCTACTTATTGTGCATTTTATACTGAAAGATATTGTGTACTACACCACTGAAAGCTAAGGATAACTTATAGTGTCTTAAAGATCTAAGAAAAGATAAAATATCAGTTTCATGAATCTAGAAATACATGAAAAGCTATTCAACTACCTAATGATTGTATTACTGGATTTAATTATTATTATTTTTGCATCCAACTTTAGTAGGTACCTAGCAAATTATAATGTGAGATTCTCTTGATAACAGGCAGTAGAGAATCCAGTCTTTCACATTTCACATAAAAGAAGAACCAATGAACACAGCTTGGTGGTTTTTTCACCAATCGAGTCAATTTGTTGGTTGTTTTAGTTCAGCGGTTATCACTAGATGGTGTTGCTTCAATCACGGAGGGTTCCTGAATCGCGTGGAAATGCAATAATCCTTAGTTGTTTGTTTTAGTTCAACGTTTACCACTACCTACATAGTGTTGCTTCAATTATGGAAGGTTCCTGAATCACGGGAAAAACACAACTATTACACAAAATTTTGTTGTATTATACAGAAAATTTACAGATGGTACTGTTAAATTAAACTACCTACCTACCCATGCTAAATAATTCGCTGCAGGTGTTATGCGAAATTTATGACAAATTTGGAAAAGCTAATAAAATTATTCCTAATCATAGAGTAATAAGACACAGAGTGATAGTTTCATCCAAATTTCCGCTCAAAGTTGAAGCACAAAAACAATCGATAAGTGCTCGCAAGCGGCACGTCAAATGTTCACCGACACGCACATGGGCGTGCTTAAGCTGTACGGAATGGAGCCATTTGTGCCTGCCCATGCATCAAATTGTGCGCATGGACATGGTTTCTGTATATAGCTGTTCTAAGTTCCTAATGATAAGTAATACATTGTAGGTAATAGGTAGATCATATGTTTTGATATCCTGAAATACATAGGTGCCTCCCCTTTAAAATAGGATGAGACATTCTTTCCTCCATTTGGCCTTCTAAGTAGGATCAAAAAAGGTGGGGGGGGGGGGCATTGTTGGGGTATTTTGGTGGCCGGTAAACCATGGATGGTACCATGGTTTTTTAATACACGATAGTACACGAATAAGTTTGATAGAACTAGTTATGACTCCACAAATTGGTTTTATCCCCCATCAGGACTCAACTTCCCTTGTACAAGACCTTTACTTAAGCAGCAATGGTTGCATGCTAGCTTACTTATCAAACTGAACTAAGGTGCTGTTATAAAAATGCTGCCTGCTCAGATCCATAATCGGAGTCAGTGTGTACCTATAATAATAATAATAGGACCAGAAATATTTAATTTTATCTTTAAAAATGGCCGATCTGAATCAATATTTAATTATTTACTAAAGATATTTTAGTTAGAGGATCAATCCTTAATAATATTGATGATGTTTTTTGGATAGATTTCCATCAATGCGACCTCAACTTTACATATTAAGTTACATTTTCATCGCTCAAAATTATTATATTATACAAATTAGGGAGCAGCAAAATTGTTTGCTTTCGTTATGCTCTCTAATTATAATCCTTAGTATAAACTGTAGAATGCGGTTAACGCAATACCTACATTATAAGATTATAACACAAAATAAAAATAAAAATCTTCCTTGAAGTAGGTACACCATTATGATATACTAAATAGTTGACACCACTAGGCACCTACTATTACTAGGTTGTAAAAGTGACTGCTCATTAGGGATGTGCAGAATAATTGTGTATAAAAAATCGAAATCGGTAAAATAAATCTTCCTTTGAAGATTTTAATTAACAAGTGGCTCAGTTGAATGAGATAGAGTAGGAAATTATTTATTGGATGAATTATTTAAACCAATTATTTTGTTTACACAATTGGGTCAAATAATGATACTCCTCAGTTAAAGGTGTTTTACAGTAAAAACGAATACTTAATTTAACTGTGATATTTTTGCAGTCAGAATTCTTATAGAAACCAAGAAGGAAATGGACTTCTTGACTTTTGTTTTACTCAATCAATACAAAAATCCTTATACCTACATAATATAAGCACCTATTTGAGGCAAATAATGTTATATAATAATAATGTCATCATCATCATCATCATCATCATCATTTCTGCCGAAAGACATCCACTACTGGACATAGGCCTAATAATAATGTAATGATAAGTAAATCAATAATAAAAATCCACATTGTCTATACATATGTGTACCTACCTAATCTCATGATCTTATTCTATTCTTTTGAATCTTCGATCAATTTGAATAGCAAGATTTCATAGTTTGAATACAGACAGAGATAGCTAAAATAAAAGATATCTGTACGAATCATAGCCATACATCTCTACAGACCTGCATGCCTCAACAAATCTACTTTTCCTTTAATTGTTTATTGTGTTTAAGGTAATTGTTATTAAACACACATACACAAGGACTTTACTTGACTTGTGAACTTATGATTTTGCTTTATATAAAGATAGCTACATCTACTTTTATTACCCAAGTAACTAAGTATAGAAAATAAGACCGACATTGTTACCATCGTATCATGTTGTATGTGATTATTCTGATTTCCTTTTTGATACCAATTGCGTGATTGGTTAGTTTAGATTAGGTATCTAATCTAAACTAATACTACACAACTTTCTTCTTTAAACATCTACTAGTACATATGGAAACGAGACTGCTTCACATAATTACATAGATCGGACTAACTTACCAAGTGACGTCCGATCCTCGATTATGTGAAGCAGTCTCGTTTCCATCCAATTCCCGACCCGACCCAGTGTATCCTAGATTCAATATCCCTTATGAAAGTTGTGTCTACCTGTGTGACTTTGAAGTAAATGACAGTTCTGGGTGACAGCTCCACAGAGCGCGTCAGGTTGCGTTTGGTTTCATTTCAGATTATAAAATTGTAATCCAATTTTTCATCTTTAAAAAGTGTGCATCGTAAGCAAATTAGTGCCTACTACTAGTACATATGGAAACGAGACTGCTTCACATAATCGAGGATCGGACGTCACTTGGTAAGTTAGTCCGATCTATGTAATTATACACTAATAACGTGGGACCAACGCCACTTCGCTACCGAACTTGACGGACGACGCGCGCGCGCACTCAGAGCCAATTCCATTATTTGTACTTGTCGTAATTATTATAACAGTATTACAGTCCGCTGCTTTTAATTTCATAGGCCTTTAGTTAGGTCCCTTACAGGTTCCGTAGTAGCAAGTAACATAATATAAAAGTTCTTGTAGTTCGTTGTAACTTTGATCGATGTTTTAATAATAAATACTGGTAAATTGCGGTTTACGATTTATGACGTATAAAAAAAAACTACTTACTAGATCTCGTTCAAACCAATTTTCAGTGGAAGTTTACATAGTAATGTTCTCTTGTTTAAGAAGTTACAGGGGGGGGGCACATTTTATCACTGTGGAAGTATCCACACAAATTATTTTATTCTTTTCAAAGTAGGTTTCTACTTTTTTTAAAGTTCATTTTATTTACTGTCTGTGTTATTCTGCTATAATTTTGAACGCAGGAAAAAGCTAGTTTTTCCTTCAGAATAAAGCTCTTGTCTCTAATTTTGTATAATTATGCCGTCTACATTTTGAGCCTTGTCTACATCTATTGCAGACGAGTGAGTTATATTACAACGACGTGCATATATAACATTCATTTTGTGTCCTTGAGACAGAAAAGGAATCTATAACGTAGTTATGCTAGAATAAATACACAGACATAGTAAAAAATATAGACAAAGTGCTGCGAACAATCATAGTGAAGCCAATAAAACCGTGCTCCTCCGTGTACAAACCAGCGCTCACGCACACACATGCACTTTAAACCGTGCTCACCCCTCTCAGTTCACATGTCGCGGCATCGTTAAGTAAGCATCGCGAAAACAAATATCATTCACGTGCATGACGTGTATGTGAGCACTGGTTGTATATGAAGGAGCAAGGTTTTTGTTGGCTTCACTATGGTTGTTCGCAGCACTTAGTCTATATTTTTTACTATGTCTGTGAATAAATATAAGAAAATGAAAATATTTAGTACGAAAAAATATTATCTCTATTTGGAGTAGATCTAGTAACAACGAACACAAAAATAGGCACACCATACGCGTAACAATTCCGGGATAAAATTCCAGAATGACTTTGAAAATCTACCGCAAATGGAGACAGCTACTAAGGCTAGGGTGACAAAAATATCGTGTAATAGCGTTCGTGGCCGCGAGGTAGTGATGAGCAATTCTGTTTTTTTTTTTCAGAAATCACAATAGTCACAGTCTTAAAAATTTTCAATCGATTTAACAATTGAATGCTCTCCGACGATACAATCGAGATATTTACTGATTGTTTGGAGTCAACAGATTCGAATTTGCTCAATCGCCGTCGATTGTCCTCGGCGCCCAATGACTAATTGATTGTTCCAATTGTCTGAGTTCCGATTCTCTCTAACGTGCGTGAATCGGCGATTGAATGCTAATTCGCAATGCATCGACTAAAAGAGAAAACCGTCAACATACATCGAGATGTTTAAACAATTGCAAAAATTTACTTTAACATCTCGCCATAGCGCATCACTATCATGAGGTACATTCAAGACGGTCACGTAAAGGCGTTATGAAGGTGGCTTGGGGCGAGAGGAACATTGCATGAGTTACTCAACGTTCCGCGATATGGATGTGTTTGGAGTAGTGTGAATATCTTGTATTGTTTGAGTTAGGTAGTCTCGTAGTGAACTTGAAAAATGTTTTACTTGAATAATATTATGAAAGAAAAGAAACTTAAATACAAATTAAGCACTTGTTTGACTACCTAACGCTGTATTATTGAAACACTCATTGAAAACAAAACATAAAAAAACTTCAAAACACTATTAATAATTTACAAATACTTAACATGTGCATAAAAGTCATATTAAAAGCAATCGTAATAAGTGTTACACAAAAAAAACTATACTATTCAATTATATTTACTTCGTGAGTTTGACGGAGAAATTGGTGACCATACATAAAATAAATTAATAGTTTAAAAAACACTAGAAAAACACGCTTTTATAAATGCACGTAAAAACAAAAAATCTGATCGTGTTCAAAGTCCATTACGTGGCCTTTCTCACAAGTACAAACACGACTATGATCGATATTCCACCATGGAATGCCGGTGCCTATCTTCCGGCTTCATCATCAGACCTTGAAACCTAATCGTGGTCAAAGTCCATTACAAGACTTTTCTAAGAAATCCAAAACAGCTATGATACGATTTTTCATCATGAAGTTCCAGTTCATATCTTCCGGCTTCATCATCAGATCAGTTCGACAGTACCATATTATTGTATTGTCATCAGAACTTCATACATTTTCAATACGCTACGACCCTTGAAAGATGGTGAAATTAGTTATCTTAGATTCCATTACATAGTTAGTTACATACAGGTCGACCTAATAAAAGCGTGTTAAAAATACTTACAGTCGAACAAAGAACCTCCTCCTTTTTTGAAGGATCAAAGACAAACCACTGCATTTTATCGTTGTTATAATGAAAAGTGTTATTAGTGCCTTATATCCTGCCCCTTATGTAGCGTACAAAATAACAAAATAATAAAAAAGCTGTAAAAATTAAAAGTCATAAATCCCAGAATCACAAACTAAATCAAATAGACCATTCCAATTAATCAGTAAATATTATGTATCAGTCATGTTAGAAATTGGTTATCGTCCATAAAATATAATTGAACATTATAAATTATTGTCAGAAAGGAATCCTAATAAAAACCCTAACTCTTACTCATGGTCACCCTACAACAAAGATTCGTTCTGTGAATTACTTGATGTGAGCTGAGTACGTCACGGCCACAGTACATCTATCTGTTTCCCCGTATATTAGATACATTCACAATATGAAACTAGGCCAGATAAAACAACAGAAATTCTGTTTCATATTTATCTAATCAATATAAATTTTGGTTTTCCTTTCTTTTTATGCAACAACTAATTTTAATTTCATGTTTTATTTGATGGGATTTATAAGAAATATCTAGGTATTTATGTTTGATAGCAAACAGATAAGATGAATATCCAGGATATTAACTGAGAACAAACGTTTTGAAAAATGTAGTTATTATGTTAGCCCTTCATTCACAGTATGCGCAAGTTTCCCCGTCTCCCGCCTCTAACTGACACCCTTAAAATGATTACTGTAACGGTTTTGTGACAACTTTACTCCGGCCAAGTTAAATTGCGTATACTATAGGTATAAGTATTAACAAAAATATTACTACTCCACTCTAGGCAGCATGGATTTTTAACCTTGCCCAACAAGTATATACACGGCAAGCAAGCATATTATACAAGCATATAATTATACGGAAATACATTGTTTTAATTCGTTTATCGTTTATTTCCAAATGAGTAATTTTTTACAAACTCAGATGAATATTATTACATTCGCAGCAACTCCAGAGGTCTACGCTCAAGGTTTGCCAGCAAGCAATGAAGCGCAGTATCCTGGGAGCCAAGGTCACAGATCGAATCCGGAACACAATACAGCACTTAAGAACTTAGATTGCCAACGTCACCCAAAAAGCTACCAAGTTTAAATGAGACTGGACCGGACACGTTTGCCGAATGTTGGACTACTTTTGGAATAAAATTTGTACTGAATGGGTTCCGAAAATCGTCCAATGGCATCGCGGCAGACCTAGGTAAAGGTGGCGTGATGAGCTTGATACGTATAAGGAAAAACTGGTCCACACGGTAAAACAAAAAGGGAGGCAGTTGCCATGCAGTAGGAAAAAATAGGCTGACCATAATAATAATTTTTAGCTTAAGAAGAAAAATCTAACCATGATAGACTGAGAAGCAACTGCATCAAGCCGCTCTCCAAACTTTGGTTTGCCATTTTATCTGTACCTAGCTCACGCGACCGATAATTTTATTTTAGTATGAATATTACTTTAATAACCCACATATTAATTAGCATTATAATTTTATGCATCGAAATAGGTGCTAATGTAACAAACATAAATCTTATTAATATGTTGTGCTTATTACTGTACGAAATTAGCCGTAAAACGATTATGGTGTTTATACTAAGGAGGTAAAGTGTCGGGTTCTTCATATCACAAAGCCACCATGGACAGGTAAACAAGATGGCGCCTAAAACAACATCATATGAAATAGAGTGGCCATAAAATTTGGAGATATAACTACATATTATCACATATTTATCTGACGGTATATCATATTATAATATTTTAAATAATTAAAATCGTTTCGGTGCACGCAGTAATCATTCATAATGTCATTATATTTTACAGTGTAGCGTGCTGTTTGGGATTTGATTATTTTTAGAACTGGGTTCCAAACAGGTGGTAGCTGCCAACTATCCTCTTTATTAAAATTAGGATATTTTTAGGGTTCCGTACTCGAAGGGTGCCAAACGGGACCCTATTACTCTCGCTACGCTGTTCGTCCGTCCGTCCGTCCGTCCGTACGTCCGTCTGTCTGTCACAGGGCTGTATCTTTTGAACGGTAATAGGTAACCGGTCGAAATTTTCTCAGAAATTGTGTTGCTATGAGGTGTATCACGACAAATACTAAAAAAAAAGTCTAAAACCAAAGGGGGTTCCCATACAAGAAACCTCAAAAGAACATGCATTTTTTTCAACGTTTTTGTTCCTGCTCTATCTTCAAAACGGTAACATATACCAGCGTCAAACTTGGTCAGATTATAGTGCATATTATGTAGATTAGCAACAAATACTAAAAATAAGACAAACATAGACATATGTGGTGGTAACTGCGTAAGAAAGACATGCAAAAATACATATTTCGCGCACTGTACGTTGATGTCTTTTGATAAACTCTCGTAAATTAAATCAGTTTCTGTGGGGTATCAGGTCGAGAGGTACGGAACCCTTACTGCGCGAGTCCGACTCGCACTTGGCCTGTTTTATTTGGTATATCATATTATTATTTATAATTCGCTATAATATAATCTTCTATAGGGAATATTGCAAGAAGATCTGATACCCCTAAACTAGACCTAGGCCTGTATTTGTATTATACAACCTTATTCTTTGTTTATACTAAACCTCTGGAGATGGAGAGGTCATTGTATTCATACTCACCGCGAGCATTCACGTGTTTTTTTTTTTTTAAATGTAATAATTCACAGGTGGACCGACGATCTAAAGAACGAGGCTGGGGGGGACTGGATGCGGAAGGCAGAGGACCGAGCGTTGTGGCGCAACTTGGGAGAGGCCTATGTCCAGCAGTGGACTGCGATAGGCTGAGTTGATTGATGATTGAATTCACAATTCGATGTTGAGTATTATATTACAATAGTACGCTAGCTCAACGTACTGACCAAGGAGCATTCGGTTTTGTAACCACTCGACATTAAACATCGCAGTTTGTAACTGCGAACATTGGTGCGTGTAACATTGATTCATTTGTTTTTGCATTTGTTACAATTATCGCACCAAATTGCTCGGCTTTACATTATATTTCAATTAATTCTTTGACATTGTGACAACTTATTTGTTTACTGTTATATTTTTTAGTATTCACTATTTTTTTTATTTTTTTTTCTTTCGGCTGTAATGACTATTTTGACATTGATCGCTGTAAATGTGAACAGAATGTAGATATCGTAGATATAGAGTATCGGATCGTTGGGTTCCCTCCTATTGTGGTCGAGCCTAAATTTAAAATCATTATTAATAATTAACTTAAAGCGCTTCACAAGTGGCTCGTGACCAAAAGCTACATAGATACAGAAAATTTTCTAAAGATTCCTACATGACACTGACCACACTTTCTCATTCACATAAAGTTACTACACTCACATACTCCACACCACACTTACACCATACACACCACACTTACACCATACACACCATACTTACACCATACACACCACACTCACTAAATACACATGTTCTCCAAATAAATACAAAGGCCTAATTCTTAAAGAGCTGCTTCATTCGTTTTAAATTTAACTTTAGGAATTATGTCTAGAAATTTTAGTTTAGTTCAGTTTGTTTAGTTTTTAATTTAATCAACCTAGTGGTTTACATAATTTTACTGCATGTACTACAGTTAATCTGTGAATAGCGCTGTGGGCTGCAATATTGTTTACACTGAATATGTATAGTTATTAGTTTATATATTGTAGCTGTTTGCTGTTCCATCTGAATAAATAAATAAAATAAAATAAAACACATAAATAACTGAACATATTATGCTCAGCCACCCTCACATCCGTATGAAACCCTTTTTTTTTTTTGAATTTTCCTCAAATTTGCTTTACCTATTGTCAATTAGAAATTAAGAATAGCTTTGCTCACAATTTATTCACATTTGCTGGAACTTTTTTTATATTGTGTCATTCATCACTTACTTACGTTTTATTGTATTTTTTTTTTCTTGAATACCTAATGGGAGTAACTAATCCCTATGTGACAGGGAATCCTAGTGTAGGGATTAGTATTCTAACACTATAAGCACCTTTTTAGGGTTCCGAAGTCCTACAAGGAACCCTTATAGTTTTGTCATGTCCGTCCGTCTGTCCGTCTGTCCGTCTGTCCTAATCCTTTACAGCTTAATAACTTCTACAGTTATAAACATAAGTGAATGAAATTTTGTTAAAAAATAGTCTACATATAGATCTCAATTTTAAAGGAATAAAAAAATCGTTTTTACGTATTTTAGGGGTGGCGTCCATACATGTGAAATGGGGATGGAATTATTTTTTTCGCTGCAACCCCTCGTGTGGGATATCATTGAATAGGTCTACTAAAATGAAGGTAATGTTTGATACACCACTTTTTTATCAAGTGTACCATCTGCGAAATATAGCCCGCCAAAGTGGCTTGCAATGTGTCCCCCCCCCCTGCCATTTCTAAACTATGAAACGTAGAAAGTTATAATCTTCCACATTGATAGACCTTTGTAAAAACTCTCTTTTAAAATTATTTCGAGTATAATGTGATAATAATTTTTTGAGTTATAGAGAGAAAACTGAAAAATACTTAAAACGTCCTAGTACAAAGGTCATTGGTCTTAGAGAAAAATGATTATAGCAAATAATGCTCCTTTAGCTACTTTCTATTTGAAAAAATCACAAAAAGTAAGTTCAGCATACACACTCTTCTTAAATTTGGCTTCTTAAATTTGGCTTCTTGAATTTATCGCTAGATGGCGCTACTAACAACGCGCTCTGAGTAGCGATTGCTGCCGATTATTGCAAAAACTAAAATAGCCATGATTAATATTCGGTTTGATTCGTTTGTAATTACACCTACTTATGGAACCCTATAATACTGAGCATGGCCCGACATGCTCTTGGCCGGTTTTATTTGTTATTGCTATTACTGTACAACAACACGGACAGATTTAGATTATTAGATTTTTCAACATTCACGGACAGATTTTGGAATGCGGCCACGCCATTCACACTGTTGTTTTTTTTATTAGATATGGATCTGATCTTGACCGCAATCTAGACATCTTTGTCAAGATGTGGTCGACGATGGAGCCAGCAAACCTATTAGGTGTCGATTCACTCCAGCTTTAAAGGCGTTAGGGTTGTAATGTAAGTGCCCGGACATACAGATGCCGGCAGTGAATTCCACAACTTGGATGTGCGCATTATGAAACAGTTCTCAAAGCGCTTGGTCCTGATAGTAGGGATTTCTACCAAATGTGGATGATAGCCTGCAGTACGCCGTGTAGTCCGATGAAAGAAAGGTCATGGCGGAATAAGCTTATGGAGCTCTTGCACGCACTTTCCAAAGTACAGCATGTAGACCACCGACAAACAAGCAACTGTGCGTCTATGGGCTAAGCTGTGTAGCTTAGATTTTACTAGCAGTTCATCACCAATTAGCCTCTCAGCTCTGCGTTAAATTCATCGTCAGTAGCACCCTCTACATTACACGCGAATGCCCGTGGTGAGTACTCACTTTAACATAAGATAAGTACCTATTGTTATGATATCACCCACAATCATTGACCTATAAACTCACAATATTGGAAGTCTCTCAATAATCTGACATCTAAAAATAGTTTCCTTCACATAATAGCTCAAGTGAAGCCCATTGATCCAATCAAAACGAATACCGGTGGGCTTAACCGCTATATAACGAAGGAAAAGCTTAATAAACCGCCAAATTGGACCCCCACTCCTTACGGAGTAACAGGTGAAGTATGACCCATAAAATTATATTAGTGATATAAATGGTGGGGCCAGGCGACGGAGACTCGGTGGATTTTGGGAAAAATATGGTGTGCTGACGGAGAGAAGGCGACTAAAAGATATTAATGAGGTAAACGTAGATGTGTGAGTGAATTACTTTCTTTCTAATTCTATTCAACTTTTTTAACTGTACGAGCAAGTCTAAAAATAATATTTTAATACTCAACGATGCATGTACAACGTGTTATTGAATCAACTCAAAACCTGAAACTAGATTGTTCAGAATCGAGAGTAGAATTCATTACACTAGTTTTTAACATAGGTAAATTTTACCAAAAAATTTTTTTCATACCATGCCGAGTCTAAAAGTTTCATACGACGACGTGGCGCTGAGTGCAAAGGCGAGCGAGGCCCAGTAAAAAAGTATGATGGAAACTTTTGGGTAACATTTGTTTCCTAAAAATATTAAAACTTAACTTAATTTTAAGAGGTTATTCACCTCCCAACACAGTAGCGTCGAGAGCGTCGCACGTTCGTGAATGAATCTAGCGCTATGAATCGATTAGAGTAACCATGATACTAAAAATTACAAATATCTTCTACAATAATAAACGAAAATTAATAGTTCCTTTCCATATCTCTTTTCATTTATTTTTGACGACGTCTGTGGTCTGGTGGTTCGAGTGTTAGACTGCTGATCACGAGGTCGTTGGTTTGATTCCCACAAGACACAAATATTTGTGTGATGAGCATAAGTGTTTGTGTTGGTCTGGGTGTTTCTTATGTATATAAGTATTATATCCATTGTCTAGTACCCATAGTACAAGTTCTGCATAGTCCCACTAGATGGTGCTGTGTAAAAAATGACCAAAAATTTATTATTATTCTTATTATATCAATTTATTATAATAAAACCAGTTGGGGTGTCTGAGGTTTTGATTTATTCCAATAGCCGGGTCCACACTGGACGATCACTATAATACAAGCCTAGATGGCAGGAAACAGGAAACATCATGCGTCGGCTGAGATACCACAGGGCCCAGGTTTGATCCCCAATAAAACATGTTTTTTTGTATGTTTTATTTAATAGTAAGCTGTAACTTTGACGTTACTCACCAGATGGCGCTTAAAGGTGAGGTCAGCAAACAACTCTGTGTCCATATATTCAATGTACTCTATGGGTATAGCGTGACGTGACGCTACATTTTCTTCCGTATCACAACTACTGCAAGCCCCATAAGGAACTTCGTTTCAAAAACTAAAGAAAATAAATTCCAGGATGCTGTTGGATGGAATTTCAACCAGACGTAGATCTTTCACACCTCTTATGACACTCAATATTACAAGACACTCCTTTTACAACAAAAATCTTACTTAATTCAAACAGTGTGGTTACCGTCCATGTAACTGACGTCACGTGTCATGCTCTTTAGTGGTAGTAAATCGTAGTTTAGGGAGACTGCGCGTCATAATTTCAGCACTATAAAGTGTACCTTCAATTATTTAATATATTTTCTAGTTTACGTTAATGGATCGTCTGTTATGGCAGAACATTTTATGAGTTATGAGCGATGATATTTTAAAAAGTACAGATATGTTGTTGCGCGCGCAATCTGAAGACTTGAAAACGTCCTAATTGGGAAGTTTTGCTACTAATCTCTGTCAAGCAAGGCGCCGAGCGTGACGTGTGCCAAAAAAATTTACAAAAATGCCGTCATGTGTGTACAGAGAGTGTACTAATTATGACGCGAAAGTAACTTAAAGTAACTATCTTACTTACTTTGCACTTTTATGTGCATTGTGCTGCCGCTGCGTACGGAACATATTTTTCTTTGGTTTTGTTAGGTTACGACATATCTATACTTTTAAATATTATTGGTTATGAGTAAAGTATGTGTTGATATAAATTTTATATGAATTGATCGAAAAGATAATCTGGAGCAGTTTTTTTTTTTACTAGCCTGTGCCCGCGACTTCACTCGCGTAGATGTGTGATCCCTCGGAAATTGTTCATCTTCCTGGGATAAAAAGTAGCTTATATGTTATTCCGGGTTATATTCTATCGGTATGCCAAATTTAATTGAAATCCATACAGTAGTTTTGCGTGAAAGAGTAACAAACATACATCCATACATCCTCACAAACTTTCACGTTTATAATATTATTAGGAAGTAGGATATTCTCAGTTAGTTAGTTAGTTAGGTTAGAAGAAGTTAGGCTAGCTTTTTACTAAAGCAGTGGTGATAGCTTAGCAGCAGTTGAACGCTTGCTTTCAATGCAGGAGGGTCTGAGTTCAAACCCGGCCTGCACCTCCGACTTTTTGGATTCATTTTTGTATCGAAATTTGGCTATATCACTCCAATCAATTACACATTACAATTCAGCTTGCGCAGTCTACTGCTAGATATTTTTCAGTCACAGGAACTTATTACCTCTTTGCTGGAGAGTCGTCCCTCATCATACTTGCTATAATCTAAAACATTTATTTACGTACCAAGTATGATACTTATTATAAATATCAAACTTAAACATTCATTTGCAAACCAAAATGATACTTGCTATCAATCTCAAACCAAAACATTTATTTACATACCAAGTATGATACTTGCTATCAATCTCAAACTCAAACATTTATGTGCATACCAAATATGAAACTTGCTATCCATCTCAAACATTTATTTCCATAGTAAGTATGATACTTGTTATCACTCTTAAACATTTATTTGCATAGGAAGTATGATACGTGCTATAAATCTCAAACATTTATTTCCATAGTAAGTAGATACTTGCTATCACTCTCAAACATTTATTTGCATAGGAAGTATGACACTTGATAAAAATCTCAAACTAAAATATTTATTTGCATACCAAGTATGTCTGATACTTGGTATCAATCTCAAACATTTATTTGCATATAAAGTATGATATTTGTTATGAATATCAATCTCAAACATTTGTTTGCATACCAAGTGAAAAGTTATTAAATATACAGTAGTATTTTTACTGAGCGGCCTTCTACAGGCGTAAATAAATAAATAAATGTTACAAAACAAAAAATCCCAACACTAAAATGTACTCGAAGCAATCCTTTCGCAAAAACTTCATATAAGGTTTTATACGCAGTGTATCCGTGAAAAAACTCATTCCGAGTTAATCCTCCATATAAAGAAACTTTTCCGTCCGTGCGCTGAGGCCAACGGTAAAACTAAAATGTACTGTGTTAAACTTTTTCGTCTAAATTATTTATTATGCTTCGCAGTCGCGTTTTGCGCGCTAAATTTTCATAGCCTTTGTTTTATGTACCCCGTATTGTTTCCCTCTAAAAATTTTTTCATTCGGTTATTTTTTAACTCGATAAAAATTAACGGTATTCCCATGTTTCGATGGATTGGATGGATGATGTAATATTTCCTATGGTAGGTAAATATTTATTTATTTATTATATTAAATATTAGTAAACTTTATGAAAGTGCACCACATACTGCCCCCATCTATTTTTCACGTCTTCCTTGTCCATCCAAAGGTTGTCTGGAAGATATCGCTATTAGCGATAAGACCGCCAATGTACCCTTATTTTACATGTTAGTCCTAAGTTTAATAATGTTATTGGTGTACAATAAAGAATATTCTATCTATCTATCTATCTATAAATCTAATTTTAGTTTCACAGGTTTGTTTTCCAGTATAATTGTTTTGCAGACTAAAATAGTGAAGTGAATCTTTTAGTGTTCTAGGGGTCTACTCGTTTGACGATATTCGATTCACGATTCGTCGCACAATTTGCTACTTCGGTCAACTATCGATCCGTCATCGCATGCAATTATCGTGTTTTAAAGATAGGATAAGATTTTGTAAAACATGAGTGAACAATTCAATTGTACATTGTGTTAAATTTGTATAAGGACCTACACGTTTTGCCAATTATGGGGTACAAAAATTATACTTGAAAGCATAATAAAAATAATAAAGAAAGCACTGGAACATAAAAGAAAAATTATTGGAAACTATGTTATAAGTACAAAAATAATTCTTACATGTAACAAAATATATATACTTTTTCTATGTTCTAAACATAATCTGAGAAATGTCGTAACAGTTTGCCTTTATTTATTATTTAGTATACTATTTTTTTTTTTGATCTCCGTTCAATTTCGTACGACTATGAACCGTAGTCTATCTTAATTGTGCCTTTTTATGTGCCTATCTTTATTATGTAAGTATCAGTCAGAACGAAAGTTCGTACTTCGTTTGTCATTCGTTAAACATGAGTAGACCCCCTGCAAAGAAGTTGGGGAAATGCTTCCAGAATTAGCTTGCTATTTGATTATTTTGTGGATGTGCTTTTATCTCGAGACTGTATTTGTGGATTGGATTGAATCCGAACTTCAACAGTTAAAAATATGGTCAGATTTTTACTCGCTTCTTGATTCTATTTCCTTTATTATGATGTTACCAAAATGAAATTTGTGTGATTTCTCAGATTGCTGAAAGAGTGTTTATCATCATCAACATCATTTCAACAACAAAAATGTCCACTGCTGGACATAGGCCTCCCCCAAGAATCGCCATAACATTTTGGTGACGGAGTTTAAATAGCTTTTTTAAAATAGATAAAGATAATTTATTTGTAAAACATAACAATAATATAACACAACAACAACAACATATAAACAACAAACAACAAACATAACATAACAAACAACATAACCCAACATAACATATAATAACATATAGCAATTTTTTCAAGTCTATATTCTGTGGATTTTTTAAATTCAATTCAATTCAAAGTTCTTTAAAGTTCTTTTTTATTCGGACATCAAGATTTTTTTTTGTATTAATATTTTAAAAAAATCTAATGTATATATTCAAAGTATTCTGTCTTTGTTATGTTGTATTCCGTGTATAAAATCCTTACACCATTCTCTCAGCTTTTTTCAATGATGTAATGATGTCGGGGACTGTACTGATATCCTATGGTTATACTAATTGTTAGAATATTTTCGGGCTTCTGACTACCCGTAACAACTGTCATATACTGGCCGTCAGGGAAACGCTCCTGAAACTGAAAGGCTATTATTATACTACCTAAACCCAATCAAATGCCAATAACCATTAGCCTTATACTCATTGTTTTAGTGATTTGGTATTTTGCAAACCCGCAATGTAAAGCGTACAATACTCGGGATCATGCCGCGCGTACCTAATCTACTTACGCTCGCTACGACACGGACTACGTATGCGAGTGGATGTCGTTCACCCCTAGCGCCAGCTGATTTTGTATTTGTATTACATTGCAAACTTTAATAAATCAAGTAAATAAATGGTTTTTTTTTTGCAAATCAGTTTTATTTAACCGCCCAAAGCTGGTTATGTATGAAAAATGCAAAATAATCGATTTTTTTTTTGTGGTTTCGTATTATTAATCACCAGCCCTATCACTTATCTTCGTTTTCAGAAGCGTTTCCCTGACACCCAGTATATTCGTATGACAACCGGGACCGACAGCTTAACGTGCTCTCCGAGGCACGGAGGGGTCTCGATGTGCAACGAAAAGGTCACCCATCCACGGACTGACCGCGACTAGTGTAGCTTAAACTCGCACTTCTTTCAATGTAGGCGGTTAATGCTTTACTTTAGCGGTAAAGCCCTGCAAAAAAATCTTAATAAATATAAGGAATTATAATAATAATCTCGTAAAGCAACTAAAAACTAATTTCATCGCTGACAATTCTGCCTGCAGATGAGTTTCACAAACAAAACTAAACACAGATAAGCTTTATAAAAAGCCACGGTAATCTCAAAAGGGAGAAACGAACAAACAATACCATTGTGGCGGGCGAGTATAACGCACGCAGAGAATGTAGCAAATGGATAAATAAGCCGTGGACAAATTATAACAACTATGTAGGGTTGGCCCGTTGGGTTACATACGTCTTACATTGTGCTGAACGTAGGGACTCATGTAGACTGCTACTGAATCTAAATGAATAAGAGTGAGAAAATGTTATGATATTTTTTATAATTCATAATCTTTATTTTCTCTTCACAAAGGTTCACAATGATAGATTTGATTGACAATATGTAATTATTAATTATATACACTAGTATTAAATTACGATCCTTTGTGAGAGACTGGAGTCCATACTAGGATACCCTGTGTGACGGATCCCCAGGCCCTCACCCCGAATAATATAATAACCCCAAATATAGTATTAGTAAATTGATGATGGGGTTGATTATAGCTATTATCACTAGCTTATACCTACGACTTCGCTCACGTGGTTTAATCTCAAAGGAACTGAAGTTTTCAGGTTAATAGTAGCCTATGTCACTTTTCGACCCAGAAAATATTTTCATCGAAAAAATACGTTGATCCGTTGCTCTGTTGCTGCGCGAAAGAAGGACAAACCAACACACACACTTCGAATTTATAAAATTAGTAGGATTACCGATTTCCACGATAGTCACGTTTAAAGATAAGCCAATTTAATTATATTCTTGAATTAAATGTTTGACATGAGACATAAAATATTTTTTTAACAGAAATTTAATGTCTTGTAGATGATACAAAATAAAAAGCATACGTAAAAAATGCACAGCACTTAAGCACGTTAGATAATTTTTAGCATTTATCGATATCTACTTATTTCTAAAGAAATACTCGGCCCTATTTCGGTCTTTTATTGAAATCGGAGACATCTAGAATAGTATTTTGGTAAGATGTAGGCTGCTAGCGGCACGGCCGTCTGTGGTGCCTATTTGAATTTAATAATAACCGATAGATGTCGCTTAGTGCAATATTAATCGATAAACTAATACTAGTACTGACCGACTCTTCCGAATTCCGAATATGATCTGTTTATTTTAAACTATCTGCAAGCGAGGTTATTAATGTAACTTTTTTCATCGAAAAAGATAAGTGCCAGATAAGCGGATAAGCTATAAATAAAAGCGACTTTTTAAAATAAGTTTAACTAATAAGTGCGCTTGTTGTTTTAAGCCGTTAAGCACATCGATACTTATAAGTATTCCGTTTACTTACTCCTCCATGTCACACGTCACAAGTGCAATATCACAGATTCGGGGTTTACTGGTTCTGAATAATTCAGACGACCTAAGTGGTGTCTGTATGTCAGGCATACACATGCAGGATTTGCAAAAACAGATAAATTATTGATGGGTTTACAGTGAATGTCTGGTTGGTAACAAAAAAAGGTTTGAGTGCGCTTTAACTATTGAAATATTTGGTAAAACTGTTGTCTTCTCACTTTATACCCTGGTACCTTCAGGTACATATGCAGTGATAGTCTAGTAGTTGAACGTCTGCCATCCATGCAGGAGGGTGTGAGTTCAAACCCGGATCTATCTTTCGGATTCATGTGCGGAACAGAATTTGATTATCACTTGCTTTAACGGTGAAGGAAAACATCGTGAGGAAACCTGCACAACAGAGAGTGCTCCATACATTTCTCAATGTTATGTGTAGTCCGCCAATCCATACTGGACTAGTGTGGTGGACTAAGGCCTTAATCTTCTCGTACTGGGAAGAGGCCCGTGCCCAGCAGTGGAACATTAATGGGCTGATTATATACGTATGTATACATAACTGGCGAAATGTGGGTGTACTATACACCTCTGCCTGACCCTTTGGGGAAATACAGGCGTGATGTTATGTTATGTTATGTTATGTATACATTCGGGATCATTGAACAGAATTAACCTCTCAACCTTCTCTTTTTGTTTCACTTTCTCCATGGACACAAACTTTGATGAACAGGTAGGTACTTATGAAAGGTATGCGCTCGGTAAAATTGACGATGACGCAGGATTTTTATTTATACGATAAAACTTGTAAATCCTTTCAAGCAAATAAACACTCTTATTCTGAGTCAATTTTATTATCTTCGATGATTTATCTTTTAAAGTTTAGCTTAGTTTAGTTCAGCTATTATGCTTATACCGAATTCTAATTATAATCAAAGGAAAATAACGCAGTTGTTGTTCGACAAACTAATTTAGGTTTAAGTGTAAACAAGCGTCAGTAAAGCCGTATAAACAAACAGTCTGAAACTGAATTCTCTCTGACTCGCACAAACAGAGAAGTTTCTTATTTTGTTCCCGGTTCTTGAAACTTGCCGTGTTACGTTTCATTAGTGGATATTTTTCCCGCTTTTGTTTTGTTTTTTATTTTCATTTAATTTGTATGGTGTCGATGTTGATAATGATGGGATAGTATTTCAAGAGGCTAATTTTACATATCATTTTATGAAATAAATGAGGGTAGTTGCTTCAATGAATCAATCGAGCTAACGTTATGGAAGCACTGGGGGCCTAGTACGAGTTTGACACTTACGAATACTTTCAAAGTAGTAGTTCCTCCTCGTATCCGCCAGGGGCGCTACTGATTTATGAATGAAAGTCGACGAAAACGATGAAAGTATTCGTAAGTGGGAAACTTGTACTAGGCCCACTGCTATTCGACGGAGTGGGTTCAGTTCGTTGCGAGTAGCCGTAGAGGTCGGGCGTCTTATATTATTGTTGACGCAGTTTACTCATTTTGCTAAGAAACGCCATAGAGGTCGCAGCATATCAGCTAGTCCATTATCTTGGGAGTATTATTGTACTTATTGTAGTGACTCTGACTAACACCATCACAAATTAAATGCAATTTTAGTGGTAGATATTCTATGTTAGTTCCGTTTACTAATAGTACGCCTACCTGATTGGCATAATTGATTATAATTGTAACACTTTACTTAATTCTATCATAACAAGTGTTTTTAGTCTAACATACACATATGTTATGTTATGTTTCCCCCCCTTAATTGGGGGAGGCCTTTGTCCAGTAGTGGACGTCTTTCGGCTGTAATGTAATGATACACATACCAGGCCCCTCAGAAAGTATTGCGAAAAAAAGTTTTTATATATGGGAGACTGGCCAGTTATAATGTTTTTCGAAAATATGATTATTTATAAGTAAAAATAAGTAAGTTCCAATTTCAAAATTTCCCTCCACATTTTTTGCGAGTTAATTCAAAGTATTGTGTCTCACTGAAATATGGATCTGCGCCGGGAACATTTTAGAGCTATGATTTTATACGATTTCAAGTGTCGCCTGAAACCGGATGAATCGTACGATAGACTTCAAATGGCATTCATGGATGAAGGCCCTTCCAAGGCAACCGTGTATCGTTGGTATAACGAATTCAAGCGCGGTCGACCAACTTTGGGGGATGACGAAAGAAGCGGTCGCCCTTTGACGGCTGTTACCGAAGAAAACGTGCTAGCAGTGAAAAATTTAATCCAAGACAATAGGCGAATTACATATCAGGAGATTCAACACATATTGAAGATTGGATCGGGAAGCGTTCACGAGATTCTACACAGCCATCTTCGCGTGAGGAGGATAGTATCACGCTGGGTGCCGCACAACCTCACCGATGCTCAGAAGCAGGCCTGGGTGGAATGGTGCCGTGATATGCTTAACAAATTTGAAGCAGGCTCGTCTCGGCGTGTTTACGACATCGTTACAGGTGATGAGTCCTGGATTTATCAATACGACCCAGAAACCAAGCGCCAGTCGACTGTTTGGGTGTTTCAAAATGAGCCAACGCCTACCAAAGTGAAGCGATCTAGAAGCGGGGGTAAGATTTTGATCGCTAGCTTTTTTAATTTGACTGGCCACTTGGTATCAATTCCCTTACGGGATCAAAGAAGCATTAATGCCGAATGGTATACTACCAAATGTTTGCCAGAAGTTTTCTCTGTTATAAGCAACAAGCGACCAAACACAGGGCTCCGCGGGCTACTGCTCCACCACGACAATGCACCTGCGCACACCGCACTCAAAACGAGGGACTTCCTGGACAGCACGCCAGTCAAACTCCTGGGTCACCCTCCTTACAGCCCTGATCTAGCACCGTGTGACTTCTTTTTATTCCCAAAAATAAAAAATCAGCTCAAAGGGATACAATTTTCGTCGCCGGAAGATGCGCTGGCTGCGTTCGAGCAGGCTGTAAACGAGGTGTCTGCGGCGGACTGGAAAAAGTGTTTTGAAAACTGGTTTAGGCGCATGAATCTTTGTATAGAGGCTGGTGGAAAGTACTTTGAAAAGATTTGATAAAAATATATGTACAGTCAACAAATCGGAATCATGACCCACTCAGCTGATAATTCGTTTCAAATCGTCAAAACAGTAAGGTTTTCTTCTATGCTGCACTTAGGACATTTTGAATATTACAGAAACTGCATTAAAACGGGTCAGAGGTCTGTGCCGTTTTGAGCTTTGTTATCAATGCAATAGATTTATAATTGGATTGGAAATTATGTTTTTTATTAACCAGGAATTATGTTTTGAATTTCGAATTAGCTGTCGTATCACGTGTTTTTCCTACAAACAACTATATTTTTTAAGAAACCTATACAAACTTTTTCGATTACAGACCATTAATAAAATTAAAATAAAAATTACAAATATAATGTCAAGTATGAAAAGGTGTCAAACAATACTCTTAATATGTGGAACCTCGGACGAAAAAAAAAGGCAGACGGAATCTCGCTATTCAATAAGTGAAGCATCCATAGCAAGCCGGATCGCTTAAAAGTATAGTATGCCAAAAAGCCGTGATTACGCAAAAAATCTAGTGTGACGGTAGTCATTGTTGTAGAGTCATAAATAAAATAACGGTATAAATCTGGTGTGTTAAAATGCTTTCGAAATTATAGTGGGTTCAGGAAAAAATTAAGTGCTTCAGTCTTTGTTTAGCTAGATTCCGTCCGCCTTTTTTATTCGTCCGAGTGTGGTAAATTCATTTAATTTATAATATCCTCTGTACCATATTTCACGCAATAAATGATAAATAAATAAATAACAATATTTGGAGTTAAACATTAATAATAAAATTAGAAAAATAATTTTATTGGTAAACTAGCTGTAACTGTCAATAGCTAACAAAATTGATAACAAGTCAGTTGCCAGGGAAATATCTGTTTAAGCGAAATTCAACCTAATTGTATTAGAATGTCTGTAGGATATTAAGCTTATCGTGGGTCATGATTCCGATTTGTTGACTGTACGTATAGAACATTTTTTTTTAGTTTCGCAAAACTTTCTGAGTGTCCCACGTATGTATAACAACACGCCTGTATTCCCATAAAGGGTAGGCAGAAGTTTACAGTACCCCCACATTTTGCCAGTTATGTTATTAATCCCATAAAATAGGAGGTCAGCCTATTGCTATTAACCGGACACAAATCCACTCCGAGCTGCTACCTAGGATTTCCTAATGAAAAAACTCAATAACTTTGCCCGACCTGGGAATCGAATAGCCACGCATATGCAAATAATATTGTCTGATTTGATTTGAAAATAAAAAACTCAATTTCCCACCAATAACATTGTAAATAATCATCCAAATTGATTGATAAACACTGAAGCCAATGGGCCATTACTGGCCCGATAATACAAATAGCCACTGTCGATATCGCGTTATGGAGGCTTTCTTTATCTTGCTAGGGTCCCTGTAGGGTTGGCAATAGGTTTTTATTAAGAAAATCTTGAAAAGACAATGATGTTTAATTTTAGAGTTGTTTTTGTTCGAAGCAAGTGATAGTATCTAATTTCTAAACGGAATAAACAGATTGGCGCAAATGATGCTAGGTATCGAATTTCCTTCATTTCTGAGAGGTAGCAAAATTTAAATCAGGGTATCGCCTTCTGTAGCGTTATAATTGTTTTGTAACTACTTATTGTTTTCTACTTAAAATCAAGACAAGCGTCAGCCTCAGTAGTGATTATAAATATATTCCAGCTTATTACAAAATCGGATGCTTGACTGGTTTAAAGAAGAGTTATCTCTTCTCGTGGGTGTCGTAAAGGGCGACTAAGGGATTTACCAGAGGATGGGCAGCAGCGTTCTCTGAGTATTTAACCAACCAACTCCGATCGCCAACCCGCCTGCCATGCGTGGCGATTAAGGCATATCCCCCCAACATATGCTTGGGGGAGGCCCTTTCCCTTCCCTACCCTTCTTTGGGTCTAAAACTTGTCTAAACTTTTGTAATAAGGGGGATTAGGTTTACCGGGACGACCTGGTGAAGGGGCGGGTATCCGCTGGATGCGGAAAGCGCAGGACCGGTCGTTGTGGCGATGCTTGAGGGAGGCCTATGTTTAGCAGTGTACGACTTTAGGCTGAAATGATGATGATGATGACGAGGTTTACCGGTGTCTCGAATTCGGTCATAATATTAGGTCACAAAAAAAAATTAAAAAATTTGGGACATTTTTACACAGCTCTATCTAGTCCCAAACTAAGTAGAGCTTGTATTACGGGTACTAGACAATTGATAAAAACTTATAAACTTTTTTTTTAAATACATACTTATAATACATAAGTAACACCCAGACCAACACAAACACTTATGTTCATCACACAAATATTTGTGTCCTGTGGGAATCGAACCCGTGATCAGCAGTCCGACACTCGAACCAAAGTCGTGTCAAACTAAAAAAAAAAAAAAAAATTTTATTAGTCTGACTATGATTTAAGAATAAAAAAATTGTTCTATAAGCAACACGATCGCATTTAAGGAACATTTTACACATCCTTACTAAATTCAGTTTTTTTATACAATTACCTGAAAAAAGAAAAACATAAAACAAAACTAACAGATTGACAACCCTATTTCCGTGACGTATAGGGGTGTAAAGCCAATATTAGGTATTAAATAGCAGCATTAGGAATTGACGCCAATGAATAGTGGTTCAGAAGAGAAATGGCTTCTTCAGGGTAAGTACTTTTTTAAGGAATCGTTTTTTTTTTCTTTAAGCGAATGAGAATTGGTGGGATTGTCTGGACCGATTAGGTTGGATTGATGTCATTGTGAAATGCGTCTGGAAGTAGGTCAGTATGCTACATACACGGTAGTTAATATATTAAGGGGCTCGTGGCTAAGTAGCCATGACAGCGATCATAGTAACACATATTCGCCTGATCTCTCTCCGGTCGTGTCGGATTGCTGTTCCATCGGATTATGGAGTGAGGGAACAGAGAGTGCACCTGTGTTTGCGCACACACTTGTACACTATAATATGTCCCGCGCAGATGGCTAGTCTCCATTGAGATTACCCGCCGTGACCGAAATTCGGCCGGGAGGACATTATCATTATTAGTTAATATATTGAAGGATTCGTTGTATCTTGGACAGCGTAGCAAGAGTAATAGGATCCCGTTTGGCTCCCTTTGGGTACGGAACCCTAAAAAACGGTAAAATTTAAAAAAACCATACCAATCAATTCACCTAGTGATTCTAAACAAACGAGTTCCTAATTTCAGGACTTGGTTTATTCTGTAACACGTTGTATATCAAACAATCTGTCATAGATAGATAGATAAACGTTTTATCTATTTATCTTCAACTCAGCCAATCGCAGTCCACTGCTGGACATAGGCCTCTCCCAAGTTGTGCCACAACATAAGGTCCTCTGCCTTCCGCATCCAGTCCCCCCCAGCCACGTTCTTCAGGTCGTCGGTCCACCTGGCGGGGGGGGCGCCCTACGCTGCTTTTGCCGATTTGCGGTCTCCACTCAAGGACTCGTTTGCTCCAGCGGCTATCAGTCCTTCGACAGACATGGCCAGCCCACTGCCACTTCAGCTTACCAATCCTACAAGCTATGTCGGTCACTCCGGTTCTTCTCCGGATAATCTCGTAACGGATTTATCCCTCAGAGAAACTCCAAGCATAGCTCGCTGAGCGACTTTGAATTTGTGGATTAGCCCAACTGTCAGTTTCCACGTCCACGTCTCGGCACCGTAAGTCATGACAGGCAGGACCGCAGGACGCACTGGTTGAAGACTTTTGTCTTCAAACTTTGCGGTGTAGGCGACGAGAAGACTCGGCGAAGTTTGCCAAATACTGCCCAGCCCTAACGGATCCCTCTACTATAGACCATTAGTTTATTTATTTAGTATGCGAGATCCTTCCAGTAGATTGCTGAAGTTTAGGTTACAATTGGAGGAATAAAATTTCACCATAGAATATCTAAAAGGCCAATCGAATTCGGCAGCAGATGCGCTGTCACGGATTATAATCACGTCTGATGATTTAAAAACTATGAATGAGCAAGTAATGAACGTGATGACTAGGGCACAACTACGTAGAATTAAAATATGTAACGATAAAGAGAGCAATAATAGCTTAGCAGCGGATAATGATGACAGCCACTTGAGGCCTGACCTTGACCAACTAAGGGTTGTAGACATAATTAAAAAGCCCAAAAATATTATAGAACTTTCATTAATAAATGATAAGGATTTAAAAAAAATATTAAGGAAAGGCTTGTTAGTCAAAAATTATAAATATTTTACATATGTGCCAAGTAAGTCTAATATTTACTTAAATGCAATATCTCGATCATCAATTACGCGAGACGAGTTGGTGAGAGATTTGTCATTTTTGTGTAAACAATTTGCAATAAATGAAATATGCATACTCCGAAATTAAAATAATAAGAAAATTATAAGTCAACTCGTGAAAGAAATAAATAACTACGAGAAGTGGTCCGGCCCATGTTTATGTATAGTAAACAATGTACAAAGAATAAATAATTTAGATAATAGACGAGTCATATTAAACGACTTTCACTTACTGCCTACGAGTGGCCATGCAGGCGCTAGGCGAATGTCAAATAATATAAAAAAATATTATTTTTGGCCGAGTATGGAAAAGGATGTAATTGAGTATGTTTCTAAATGTGACCAGTGTAAAAAGCAGAAGTATTCGACAGGAATAAGGCAGCCAATGAAAATTACAACTACGGCAAATTCAGCATTCGAGAAGGTTTACCTAGACATAGTAGGACCACTTCCAAGAGATTTAAATAGCTACAGCTACGTTCTTACATTACAGTGCGAGTTAACAAAATTCACCGAAGCGTACCCACTACACAACAAAGATACGGTAAGTGTAGCTCGTGCTTTCGTTGATAACTTTATTTTAAGATTTGGCATACCACGTGAAATAGCAACCGACCGTGGTTCAGAGTTCATTTCCAGTACAATGAAAGAGATATGCCAACTTTTAAAAATCAATCAACTTTCATCTACAGCGTATCATCACGAGAGCATTGGAGCATTGGAGAACACACACAAAACTATGGGTGCGTATTTAAGAATAAACTGCCAAAATCAGACGGGAGCGTGGAGTAGTTGGTTACCGTATTGGTGTTTTGCATATAACAACACAGTTCATACAGAAACCAACTATATGCCACATGAATTAGTGTTCGGTAAGCGATGTTTATTGCCAGCTAACTTTAATAGCGGTAACGTAGATCCGCTATACGCTCATGACAACTACGCATTAGAGTTAAAATACAGACTTCAAGTAGCTCAAAAGGATGCTCGCGATAATTTAATACAAAGTAAAATTAAGAGGAAAAATTATTATGACACTGATATAAACCCGGTATATTATAAGAAAGGTGACTTGTTAAGGAATCCGTCAGAAAATAAAATGGATCCAATCTTTTTAGGACCATATCTAGTGATGGACGATTTGGATTGTAATGTTAAAATCTTAAAAAATGGAAAGGAAGATATTGTTCATAAAAATCGCACTAAATTTTATAAAAGTGCCTAGTTTATAAGTTTGTATTACGTTTACGTGTAAATTTTCAGTACAAATACACAAGATTAAAAATTATGATAAACATGTACCTAGGTACTTAGTAATATTGTTACCAATACACGAGTAAAGTTTATAAATATAGATATATTTTTCATTTTATTATTTAATTAAAATGAAAAATATATCTATATTTATAAACTTTACTCGTGTATTGGTAACAATATTACTAAGTACCTAGGTACATGTTTATCATAATTTTTAATCTTGTGTATTTGTACTGAAAATTTTACATGCTATATTAATGTAAATTTCAATAATAAAATTATAAACATGTATCACTGAATATAGTCTAGATTCTACGCAGATAAAAAAAAAAATATACTTACATATAGTTTTTTTTTTTTTTCTCCAAATGAAGAGGTGTGGTGTAGTAGTTGTAAGCTATATTTAATCTGTATTATTAAGACAATATATTCAGTCTATCAGCAGCTAACACGCGTTTCACTTGTCTCCCAAATACACCACCTTACAGTCGGCTTCTTTCTCGAAGTTTCTATCTATCTATCTATCTGCCATTAATTCAAACCTACAAGTACTTGATGCTCAATACCCACACATCAGTGAACGCAAGACAACGGCCTCTTCACACAGGGTCCCACGAAATCGAAAGTGATTATCAAGTAGAACAAACTTAATCAATCTAAGTTGGTAACGAGACGGCGCTAACAAAGGACTCTGATACGTATTTACTTTAGATAAAGATATTATTTCAATCTCCACGAGATTAGGTACAGGGTGGTTATGAAATTGTGGATTTATTTTCTGTTGGGGAAATTAAGAAGGAAAAAATATTTATGTCTATTTATATAATTTTAAATTTATGTCTTTAAAAAAAAAGTATTTTTTTTCATTTTGGTATGACTAGTAAAATCAAGAAGTGGTCACGAAACAAAAGTGTTATTATTATAATAATATCATGGTATTTGAGGAATAATAAAAGAGCGTCTACGAATGACGATATTAATTGATCATCTGGCGCACCTTGGGCAGTCAGACCCGCTATCAACCTGTTGACTGGCTAATCTTTTCCCTACGGCATGAGCTATTATTATTATGTAGCCCATGTCGACAGGCCAGAAGATTATAATTTCGTTTTTTATTTTTTTATAGTATAGGATGGCGAAACGAGCTAAAGGTCCGCCTGATGTTAAGTGGTTACCTTTGCCCATAACAACTGCAATACCACCTAGGCTGTTGCCTAAATGGTAACGCAAGTTCGGTTCGCCAAACTGAGACATGAAGATGGAAAGTCTCATGTGATTGTAATTCGTCAACTACGCTTTCGGTCACCTCAAAAAAATTAATTACTTGTCAATAAATTCCCAGTTATTTAAAATCCCGTATAACCAAATAAAGCACATCCTATATACGGTAATCTTTTCCAATCATTCGTTTCTTCGTTTCTGTTCTGTTACCAAATTGAAAATGGCACAACTTTAATGGAAAACGACTTTATTTACATTGTCATCTTTGTAAAAAAAAAAGCTCTTAAAACAAAGCTTTTGTATGGATAAGTTATCTTTGTGTCAGATCCCATGTGTGCCTGGTTATTCAAAAATTATCGGCTCTAGACCACTATAATTTTTCCCGTTTACATATTATGTGTACCAAATTTCAGTATCTAACTTCTTTTTAGGGTTCCGTACCCGAAGGGTGACAAACGGGACCCTATTACTCTCGCTACGCTGTCCGTCCGTCCGTCCGTCTGTCTGTCACAGAGCTGTATCTTTTGAACGGTAATAGGTAACCGGTTGAAATTTTCTCGGAAATTGTGTTACTATGAGGTGTATCACGACAAATATTAAAAACAAAAAAAATCTAAAACCAAAGGGGGTCCCCATACAAGAAACCTCAAAAAACATGCATTTTTTTCAATGTTTTTGTTCCTGCTCTATCTTCAAAACGGTAATATATACCAGCGTCAAACTTGGTCAGATTATAGTGCATATTATGTAGTTTAGCAACAAATACTAAAAATAAGACAAACATTAGACATATGTGGTAGTACCTACGTAAGAAAGATATGCAAAAATTCATATTTCGTGCACTGGTGTTGATATTTTTTGATAAACTCTCGTAAATTAAATCAGGTTTTATGGGGTATCAGGTCGTTGAGAGGTACGGAACCCTTACTGCGAGAGTCCGACTCGCACTTGGCCGGTTTTTTATAGTATAGGATGGCGAAACGTGCTGAAGGCCCACCTGGTGTTAAGCGATTACCTTTGCTCATAACAACTGCAATACCACCTAGGCTGTTGCCTAAATGGTAACGCAAGTCAGTTCGCCAAACTGAGACATTAGGATGGAAAGTCTCATGTGATTGTATTTTCACCGGCACTTCGGCCCTTCAGATTTTCGGCACTGCAATGCAAACATCACTGTTTGGCGGCAGAATTGGTACGGTGTAAGTAGTAGTTAGTACGGACGAGTTCCCTCAGAAGGAGCTCTACTACTACTTTATCTACTAAGACTGATTCAAAAGTTACATGCAAGATTTTGGGACAAATCTTACTAATCTAAATAAAACATCCTAAGAAGCGAAGTTAAATTAAAAGGTAAAAAACACGAATAGAAAGAAAGAAACATTTATTTGACACAAAGCACATAGATACACAGACACAATTCAACAGGAACACAATTAAAGATACAAAAACGGGTCATAGATGCTGTGTGTCTAGCGCCTGTGCCAAATAGGTCCAGTTCAGCATAAATGCCAGGCAACTAGTGCCTGACGCTGGATTTCAACTGAACCTTCATTCGTAAACGTGACGGATGTAATTAATAGAAAGAAAGAAAAAATATTTATTTATCTTCAAATGTGACTCACAAAATTACCAAAAAAATTCAAGAATACAGAACAAATACAGAATAAAAATTATAGTAATTGTATTTTTTATGTGAAAATAATAATAATTAAATACATTTAAAACTGTAACTTAAGTGTATGTATGAATACTAATCAGTATTAATTCTAATCGATACATTTACGTAAACCGAGTCAGTTTCCTATTCACCCAACCGTAAATTCAACCCAAAGGATGAATTAAAAACCAAACAAGCCACATGGTAAAATCTGACACAATTGAACATTCTTTCTGTTTCGCTTACAAGGGATGAGTATCGCAATTAATTTGCGGGTGAAATTGCACGTACGTGACCGGAATATCTACGGGAACGCTTTAAAACAATCGTTGAAACACTTTCTCGTAATTTGGTATTCCAATAATATTTTTTTACATTATGTTAAAGTAAATGGATCGGGCTCTAGGTGCAATTACATAGGAAGTGGGTGCGGTGCGATCATCCAAAAGTGGCGGCATTTAAGTACGTTCAGTGCACTATGCTCAGTTTAGTGAAGTTTGAGTGACTTTGAAAAATCAGTAAGAAAATGAAAAAAAAAAAATTTTTTTTTCGAAAATTTTACACAGCACTATCTAGTCCCAAACTATGAGCTTGTACTATGGGTACTATACAATGGATATACTTACATGCTTTTTTTGTAAACACATATACCTCATATATAAGAAACACCCAGACCAACATAAACACTTATGTTCATCACAAATATATATGTCCTATGTTACAGTAACATAACATAACATCACGCCTGTAAATACAGGCGTGATGTTTAAGCAGAGGTGTATAGTACACCCACATTTCACCAGTTATGTTATAGTCCCATGTAATAGGGGGCGAGCCTATTGCCATTGACCGGGCACAAATCCAGACTCCGGGCTGCTACTGATAATTTCCTAATGAAAAAACCCAATAACACTTTGCCCGACCCGGGAATTGAACTCAGGACCCCACGCTCAGCAGTCGCGCTTGCAACCACTAGACCAACGACGCTTGTAACGTTGTTACAGTAACACTATCGATTTGGTAAGGCCCGTCGTGGAGGAGTGGCTGGAGAGGAGCCATGGTGCCCTCACCTACCGGCTGACGCAGATACTCTCGGGGCATGGTTGCTTCGGTAAGTATCTGTGTCGCATAGGCCGGGAGCCGACGCCCGAGTGTCATCACTGCGGGAGCTGCCTAGAGGAGACGGCGCAGCACACATTGGCGGAGTGCCCAGCTTGGGCCGCGCAGCGCCGTGATCTCATCATTGCAGTAGGCGGCAGCGATCTCTCACTTCCGGCCGTGGTTCTATCTATGGTCGGGAGCGGAGCGAGAGCGCTTGGGAAGGCATCGTCTCCTTCTGCGAGGAGGTGATGCTCGCTAAGGAGGCGGCGGAGAGGGTTCGAGAGGCGATGACCTCTCTTCCCATCCGCAGGAGACGACCTGGGCGTCATAGGAGGGCGTACACCGACCTCCAGCCACCCTAGGTGTGGGCCTGCGGGCGGCGGACTCGGGGTGGCTCGCCGCCCGACCAGTCAAGGCCCGTGACGGTGGCGCATAGTGTTCCGCACGCGCCAGTCAATAGGAGGGTGCGGCCGTTGTGGTTGCCGCACGGGAAGAAGGGGCTCGCCTGCCAGTAGCTAGCAAGCCGGGACCTGCCGGGGATGGTTGGGCGAATACGGGAGTATTTCCCACGGCCCCGGACAAGGGTCGTTAGAGTAACACCAGTGGTTGTTTTTAGTCGGTAAGAGTCCGACACTGGCTCCGCCTTCCCCGGGCGGAGTGCATCCATGAGGATTTTCCCCACGGAAAAAAAATAACACTATCGATTGGCCTTTTTTAGGGTTCCGTACTCGAAGGGTGCCAAACGGGACCCTATTAGGTACTCTCGCTACGATATCCGTCCGTCCGTCCGTCTGTCTGTCACAGGGCTGTATCTTTTAAACGGTAATAGGTAACCGGTTGAAAATATGTGTTGCCATGAGGAGTATCACGATAAATACTAAAAACAAAAACAAAGCTTAAACCAAAGGTGGTCCCCATACAAGAAACCTCAAAACACATGCATTTTTTTCAACGTTTTTGTTCCTGCTCTATCTTCAAAACGGTAATACATACCAGCGTCAAACTTGGTCAGATTATAGTACATATTATGTAGTTTAGCAACAAATACTAAAAATAAGAAAAACATAGACATATGTGGGTTTTTACTGGTGGGGGCGCCACTTGGTTATTACATTCCCCTTAAACAAAGGTAGCTAGGAGTGCCAATTAGAATAAATGTAGCAGCCCAAACCGAACACAGCTACCGACATTAAAAACAATGGGCTTGAACATTAGTAACGATGCTGTTACACCGATGTGTTACTAATCAACGGTTACAAAAACCGGTCGAATAAGAGCCCCTCTCGCGCAGTAATGGTTCCGTACCATCACAACATAGCGGATAAACTTTTTTTTATTTTTCACATGACTTACGACTTGACCTTACTTACGAAGCAATTCAATTCAGTTCAATTCAATATTCTTTATTTGCGGAATATAGGTATACATGGTGTTACAATGGTTACGATTATAATAAAGATCGCCATATTCAGGCTCATGCCATGCTAAATTTATTAATAAATAACATTGTCTAAAATAAGATTACTATTGAGTGCATAAAAAAATTAAATAAATTATTTTCAAATTATTGAATAAAAATGTCGTTATGTCACAATTTAATAAGTACATTAAAAAAACTGCCCAAGTGTGAGTAAGACTCACGCAGTAGGGGTTCCGTACCACCTATCGACCTGATACTCCATAGAAATTGATTTAATTTACGAGAGTTCATCAAAACACATCAACGCACCGTGCGTGAAATATGTTTTTTTACAACTCTTTCTTACGCAGGTACCACCAGATATACCTATCTATGTTTGCCCTATTTTTAGTATTTTTTGCTAAACTACATCAATCAACTCAGCCTATCGCTGTCCACTGCTGGACATAGGCCTCTCCCAAGTTGCAGCATAACGCTCGATCTGCCTTCCGCATCCAGTCCCCCCCAGCCACGTTCTTTAGGTCGTCGGTCCACCTGGCAGGGGGGCGCCCTACGTTGCGTTTGCCGATTCACGGTCTCCACTCAAGGACTCGTCTGCTCCAACGGCCATCGGTCCTTCGACAGACATGGCCAGCCCACTGCCACTTCAGCTTACTGATCCTACAAGCTATGTCGGTCACTCCGGTTCTTCTCCAGATAATCTCGTTACGGATTTTATCCTTCAAAGAAATTCCAAGCATAGCTCGCTCCATAGCTCGCTGAGCGACTTTGAATTTGTGGACTAGCCCAACTGTCAGTGTCCACGTCTCGGCACCGTAAGTCATGACTGGCAGGACGCACTGGTGAAACTACATAGTATGCACTTTATTCAGACCAAGGTTGAGCCTGGTATGTATTACCGCTTTGAAGATAGAGCAGGAACAAAAACATTGAAAAAAAAAAGTTTTTCGAGGTATCTTGTATGGGGACCCCCTTTGGTTTTAGACTTTATTTTATTTTTAGCCGTCCCGCTTGGCACCCTTTGTGTACGGAACCTTAAAAAATCATGAATACAAGTCAGCCAGTCAAAATACTAGATATACATCTTTTTTGTCTTCAAGAAATTCCTTTACCGAGTAATTAATATACTTTTTCTAAAAGTAATTTCTTAAGTTTGTTTTTGAATACATTTCTACTAGAGATTTCAAGCAAAGAGTTTGATAAATGATTATACACTCTAGGAATCATGCAAAATACACTGCTGTTTTATAGTCCAGTTTTAGTAGACATGAAGCTTATTTGGAAAAAGGAGGGCGATGATTTTAGCATTTGCCATGACAGAGATTATAGTAACACATATTCGCCTGATCTCTCTCCGGTCGTGTCAAATTGCCGTCCCATCGGATTATGAGAGTGATAGAATAGAGAGTGCACCTGTGTTTGCGCACACACTTGTGCATTATAATATGTCCTGCGCTGATGGCTAGTATCCGTTGAGATTGGCCGCCGTGACCGAAATTCGGCCGGGAGGTCATTATTGTGCATTATAATATGTCCTGCGCTGATGGCTAGTATCCGTTGAGATTGGCCGCCGTGACCGAAATTCGGCGGGAGTACATCATCATCATCATCATTTCAGCCGAAAAACGTCCACTACTGGACATAGGCCTCCCCCAAAAGGAGGGATATGCCATAATCGCCACGCTTGGCAGGCGGGTAGGCGATCGCAGTTGGTTGGTTAATAAATACTCAGAGAACGCTGCTGCCCACCCTCTGGTGAATCCCTTAGTCGCCTTTTACGACACCCATGAGAAGATATAGGGTGGTGCAATTCTTTGCGTCCGGCACCACACGGACGAGGAGTACATTATTAAGTCATAATTTACTGATTTATGTTATTAATGTTGTTGTGGGTATTCTATAAAGTTTTACCAAATACTTGAGGCGTAATAACTGCACAAACAGATTTTCGGATTTAAAATGTTAAGTAAGGATCATAGAGCACAAAGTTGACTACTTAAATAGCTACATTTAGCTTTTGCAAAGTACTTAGCCAGTATTTAAACAGAATAACGTTTCTGTATAGAAATATGAGGCTTCATTAGTTTAATGGCTTAGCTTTAACTTGAGGTATCTTTTAGGATTTCGTACAGATTTTACATTATTTCGTACTTCTTTGAGCACGTTTTGTGAGCTGAATAAAGTAAATTTTGTTGAAGTATTTATTTAGGTTGGTAGTTTGTTACACCTTTTCCAAAAATATATGTGTTAAATTTTGGAAAGTGGTGACGTTAATTAATATAATTGAGTATGTACACATACATCATGACTGGGTGATCGAGGGACATATTCAAGAATATGGTAGAATGTGTGTATGTACACAAAATGAAAAAAAAAGTGAAATAAAAACCGTCCAAGTGTGAGTTGGACTCGCGCAGTAAGGGTTCCGTACCACCCATCGACCTGATACCCCATAGAAACTGATTTAATTTACGAGACTTCATCAAAAGACATCAACGCACCTAGCGCGAGAATTGAATTTTTGCATCTCTTTCTTACGCAGATACCACCACATATGTCTATGTTTACCCTATTTTTAGTATTTGTTGCTAAACTACATAGTATGCAATATAATCAGACAAAGTTTGATGCTGGTAAATATTACCGTTTTGAAGAGAGAGGAGGAACAAAAACTTTGAAAAAAATGCATGTTTATCGAGGTTTCTTGTATGGTAAAATGGTAAAGTCTAAAACCAAAGGTTTGCTTTTAGACTTTTTTATTTTTAGTATCTGTCGTGATAGACACCATAGTAACACATATTCTGTGAAATAATCAACTGGTTATCTTTTACCGTTACAAAGATACAGCGCTGTGACAGAAAGACGGACAAACGGTCGGACGGACGGACAGCATAGCGAAAGTAATAGGGTCCCGTTTGGCACCCTTTGGGAACGGAACCCTAAAAAAAGGAAAAAATATTCCACGATAAATGACGCTTACAGGAATAAAATGCTCGCGTGAGCTCTGACGGTTTAGGGGTGGCTAGTACAAACGGTGAAGACACTGATGGACACTGCCGTGAAAGGTGCGTCACCTTACTGCATGAAACTTTGATTTGTTCGGATCGGCGGTTGATGATTTTGTGACTGCATTAACGCCATATCGCGTTTTGGCGACATGCTGCGTTCGATCGCGATATCGAAATCTTGCGTTTTAGTGACTACGTCGATGCTGCATCACGTTTTGATGACTCACTGCGTTACGTTGCGTTGTTAAAATTTCGGAGTGTAACGTTCAGTTGCTGCAACGAGCGTCAAATACATACATTACATTACATTATTATTATTTATACATTACATACATAGGTATCATACATTGATAAAATGATTCAAGAAATGTACCTAATTAATATTTTTTTATGTGCACCTACCGCATGTCGTCTTGTTGTGGCAATAAATCATTTTTCTTTCTTTCTTTCAAATAAGCGTCTTGATCACCAACACTGTTGTTTGTATGTGTGCAGTTTGAAGCGTTTAGACGCGGCACAGAGCTTCCGAAAACCTACTAAATCGTTGATCGCCGATGCTATAAGCAGTAAGTCTGCTTTAGCACTTAACACAATAAATTATTCATGTGTATGTTTGTAGATTTTTTTAAATGCATATTACAATAAAAGGACATATCAAAATTGTTGAACTTTACTTAATTACCTAAACATTTCAAGTACAGTATCATTATTAATTTCATTCATTAATTACGTAGCAATATTTCACATTCTAAAAAACCGGCCAAGAGCATGTCGGGCCATGCTCAGTATTATAGGGTTCCTTAAGTAGGTGTAATTACAAACGAACCAAATCGAATATTAATCATGGCTTTGAGTTTTTTGCAATAATCGGCAGCATTCGCGACTCGGAGCGTGTTGTTAGTAGCGCCATCTAGCGATAAATTCAAGAAGCCAAATTTAAGAAATGTGTAATGTCAAAGTTACTTTTTGTGAATTTTTCAAATATAAAGTAGCTAAAGGAGCATTACTTGCTGTGATCATTTTTCTCTAAGGTCAATGACCTTGAACTAGGACGTTTTAAGTATTTTTCAGTTTTCTCTCTATAACTCAAAAAATTAAACTAATCACATTATACTCAAAATAATTTTAAAAGAGAGTTTTTATAAAGGTCTATCAATATGGAAGATTATAACTTTCTACGTTGCATAGTTTAGAAATGGCTGGGGGGGGACACGTTGCAAGCCACTTTGGCGGGCTATATTTCGCAGATGGTACACCTGATAAAAAAGTGGTGTATGAAACATTACCTTCATTTTAGTAGACCTATTCAATGATACCCCACAAGAGGGGATGCAGCGAAAAAAATTTTTCATCCCCATTTCACATGTATGGACGCCACCCCTAAAATACGTAAAAACGATTTTTTTATTCTTTCAAAATTGAGATCTATATGTAGACTATTATTTCACAAAATTTCATTTACTTATGTTTATAACTGTAGAAGTTATTAAGCTGTAAAGGATTAGGACAGACGGACAGACGGACAGACGGACGGACATGAGGAAACTATAAGGGTATTGTAGGAGTTCAGAACCCTAAAAAGACAAAAAAAAACAAATAATTTGTGACGGTCTTTGACATATGTTACTTCACGGTGTAATACCAATCCAAAGTTTACCCAAGACACAGGAAAACACATCGGGCGTAACACAGGCAGTAATTACACAAAACGATAGTTGTAACGAGGCGTCACGGCACAGGGTGAATGCTAAGCATTGCTAGGCAGCCATCACACGTGGGGCAGGTCAAACGTTGAGTTCACTGTCATCAATGACGAAACTTTACATACTTTTCTAAACTTTCAATCACACTTCGTAGCACATGATAAAGTTCCGTGCGGGTATTCAATGCTAAAGAAAGAAGCCGAAGAAAGAATCCAGTTGGGCTGGGTAACATTCAGCAAATTTCTCCGAGTCTTCTCGTCGCCAATACCGCAAAATTTGAAATTATTCTAAATACCTATACACCCCTTGTGTTGAAGTTTTAATGAAAAATCTTCCTGGTGTCACACTTGACACAAATAATCTTCAAAGTAAATACATATTTTTATTTTTTTGTTCGCAGTTAGTTGAATAAATACTCAAAGAACGCTGCTGCCCATCCTCTGGTGAATCTCTTAGTCGCCTTTTACGATACCCATGTGAAGATATAGGGTGGTGTAATTATTGACGTTCGGCACTACACAGATCAGATGGGTCAGTAAAGGCAACTAACTCGAGGCTGGTTACTTATAGCTACAGGAAAACGATCTTAAGAAAATTTCCATATTTTTAAGAATGTTTTGAAGAGGTATGAAATAGAAAAATAGATAAACCAGGTAAGAGCATAGAAAAAAGCCATCTCACAAATAAATAATACGATTCCTGCGTTTATGCGTTTTTTGAAATTTCTCATAGGCCTCAGTTGGCCTAAAATTGTATTTTGATCATTTCAGAACATTGCATCCTCTAATAACACTTTTTGCCTGACACGGGAAGCGAACCCAGGACCCCACGTTTAGCAGTCGCGCTTGCAAACACTAGACCAGCGAAGCAGTCTTTATATACAGTATGTAACAAAAACCCTGTTGTTTCTTTACTAAAAATTATCAAATTAAATATTATATCATTTATTAAAAGTGATTATATCACTTTCGATTTACAATTAATAATGAGTTAATATTAAATTTAATTACTTTTATTGATATAATCAATGAATAAGTGAGCTTTGAGTGATATAATCAATATCAATTTAATTTCAGTTTAATTTGATTATTTTCATTGAAGAGTTTTTTCCAAATGAGTTGTTTCCTTATGTATGAATATCAATTCTGACAACGTAGCTCACAAGAACAACAGGGTTTTTGTTACATTATGTATAAATCATGTATGGAAATATAAACACTGTTTAAATATTTGTGGTGACACTGCAGGACGTTTATAGAATACATTTTTAAATTTTGCCTCACATCTCTTTAAATCATTAAATGAAAACCGGCCAAGTGTGAGTCAGACTCACGCAGTAAGGGTTCCGTACCACCCATCGACCTGATACCCCATATCATCATCATCATCATCATTTCAGCCGAAAGACGTCCACTGCTGGACATAGGCCTCCCCCAAACATCGCCACAACGACCGGTCCTGTGCCTTCCGCATCCAGCGGATTCCCGCGACCTTCACCAGGTCGTCGGTCCACCTTGTGGGGGGCCTACCCACGCTGCGCCTTCCAGTACGCGGTCGCCACTCCAGAACTTTACTGCCCCATCGGCCATCCGTTCTGCGAGCAATGTGCCCCGCCCACTGCCACTTAAGTTTGGCAATTCTTCGGGCTATGTCGGTTACTTTCGTTCTCCTGCGAATCTCCTCATTTCTGATTCGATCACGCAGGGACACTCCGAGCATAGCCCTCTCCATTGCCCTTTGAGTGACTTTAAGCCTTCTTATCAGGCCCATTGTGAGCGACCACGTTTCAGTACCGTAAGTAATTACCCCATATAAACTGATTTAATTTACGAGTTTATCAAAAGACATCAACGAACGTACGCGAAATGTGAATTTTTGCATCTTTTTCTTACGTAGGTACCACCAAATATGTCTATGTTTGCCCTACTTTTAGTATTTGTTGCTCAACTACATAGTATGCACTATAATCAGACCAAGTTTGAGGCTGGTATGTATCACCGTTTTGAAGATAGAGCAGGAACAAAAACGGTGAAAAAAATTCATGTTTTTCGAGGTTTCTTGTATGGTAAAATGGCAAAGTCTAATACCAAAGGTTTGCTTTTAGACTTTTTTATTTTTAGTATCTGTCGTGATAGACACCATAGTAACACATATTCTGTGAAATATTCAACTGGTTATCTTTTACCGTTACAAAGATACAGCGCTGTGACAGACAGACGGACAAACGGTCGGACGGACGGACAGCATAGCGAAAGTAAGGGGGTCCCCCTATGATTTTAGACTTTTTTTTGTTTTTTGTATTTGCCGTGATACACCTCATAGCAACACATATTCTGAGAAAATTTCATCCGGTCACCTATTACCATTCAAAAGATACAGCCCTGTGATAGACAGACGGACGGACGGACGGACGGACTGACAGCGTAGCGAGAGTAATAGGGTCACGTTTGGCACCCTTCGGGTTCGGAACCCTAAAAAGGCTTAAAATTAGAGCGAGACGGCTTCGAAACGTGAGAGGCCTCTTAAAAATAATGCATTAACAAAAAAAAAATCATCACACACAGGTAACGCATTTGTTGCACCAGTCGTGTTGCGTTTGTCGCATTTGTCGCCGCGATAAACTTGTGCCGCAGTTAATTAAGCCCCGTCACAGTCTTCAGGCACTTAAGCCAGAATGAGCAAAAGGCGTACCTCCGACTGACAACTAGACATGGGCCAATTAGATTGCGGGTAGTTAGAAATTAGTGGGTTTAATCTCTACTTTGGTATGTACGATGTTTTGTTTTAAAGTAAGGTAGGTTATAAAATATTTAGCTTACCGCGGCCATCCGGTCTCGTTACAAATTCACTTTTTGAATTTTTGACGAGTTTTTTTGCAGCCCAAAAAGCGCTGATAAAAGCGGACTAAACATAGGAACAGCTAGTGTTGGACTGAGGAAATAGGACGATAGCAATGATATTTAAAAGTACAGATATGTTACTGCGCTCGCAATTTGAAGACTCGAGGACGTTTTTCTATTAATCCACGTTAGTAAGGCGCCGAGCGTGACAGGTGACAACAAAATAACGAAAATGCCGTCGTGTGTGTATAGAAAGTGTTCCAATTATGACGCGAAAGTAACTTGACGTAAACAACTTACTTACTTTGTACTACACTCAAGAGCAAGGAATGCGGGTCTCAAACAAAACCTTTAATATCACAGAAACTAAGAATGATAGCTTATTCAAATAAAAAGTATTTTGTAGACTATTTATTAAAAACAATAGATTTATTGTTTTATAGACCTATTAATTATAAAAAAAAAAAATTGAATAAGCTGTCATTCTTAGTTTCCCGAATATTAAGGTTTATTTTGGTGAACCGGATTCATTGCTCTCGAGTTTGGTTTAAGTGTATTATGCAGCCGCTGCATACGGAATATTTTTTTCATTTGTTTTGTGATGTTAGGTTAGTATGAAATATCTATACTTTTAAATATCATTGGACGGTATATTTTTAACTATCATTATCAGCCATTAAACATCTACTAGAAAGTAAATGTTTGCAGGAAAACAGTGCAATATTAGAGTAATAAAACAGTGATAATTTTATGCAAAGTTTCGCTTAAAGTTGAAGCACAAAAACAATCTACGTGTATCCTCCGAAAGCGGCACGTAAATTGTTCGCCGACACGCATACAGGCGTTCGAAAATACGTATGTAATAATGATATCGTGATTTTTCTACATGTATGTCCGCCAAAACTGTCAGCATTTTGTGACGTACTCGTGATTCAGCATATTGTGTTATGGACAGTTATAATTAAACGTTACGAAAAACCAACCGCGGGTAGGTCAAGAAAACACACGCCACTCAAGACGATGACACCCGCATACTTCAGTCTGCTCGTGACCACCGCCAATGCAACGTCGAGATTAGTCAAAATAGTTGTGTTTTATATGTGCATGAAAAGTAAATAAATAAATAAATATTTGTCCCAAATTAAGCAGAGCTTGTGCTATGGGTACTAGACAATGGATATAATACTTCTTTTTTTTTGTAAATACGTACTTATAATACATAAGAAACACCCAGACCAACACAAACACTTATGTTCATCACACAAATTTTCGTGTCCTGTGGGAATCGAACCCACGACCTCGTGATCAGCAGGCCTACCCTCGAACCACTAGACCACAAACGTCAACATAGTACAATATACGCACTTAGCCTTAAAGGCTAACTTGAAATTGATTTAAGTACCCCGCGTGAGACTACTGTGTTTCTAAGCCTAGTTATTCTATGAGTGCAATAATCGGCACACTTGACAAAGCACTGGTGATCTTAGTACGAGTTTTTTTTAAGTCACAATGCCGAATCTCTTGACAAAGATCTTAATTCTTTGCTATAGGGAGTATAGTGTGAAGAATTAAAGGCAAAAACAGGAAAAATATACTTATTCAAGACGCTATTCCATCACACACTCTAATCGTTTCGTATAAAATCAGAATTTCAGCATAATATCTTGAAAAACCCAAAGTAGACAGGCGGAAGGCCGGGAAAAGGTTTAAATGAAGAAAAATGGACGTCCACCATAGTGTTTTTTCACAAAAGTAAAATGTATTTTCATAGAGGGCGTGCGTGTTTTACGTTAAATTGTGATTCTATTAGGCATAAATACGGTCACATAATAAAGTCTATTTTCCGTACGCAAATGCTTAAATCCGGGATGCGTTTACACCGATACGATTAGATGAAATGAATTTTTAATGTTTGCATGAAATAAACAAGTCTAAATTAAAATAAATTAATAGTTTAAAAAACACTAGACAAAGCCAATTTTATAAATGCACGTAAAAACAAAAAATGTTCATATCTTCCGGCTCCATCATCAGATCAGTTCGACAATATATAATAGGTTTGTTATAACCTTGAAACCTGAACGTGTTCAAAGTCCATTACGTGGCCTTTCTCACAAGTGCAAACACGATTATGATACGATATTCTATCATGGAATGCCAGTGCCTATCTTCCGGCTTCATCATCAGACCTTGAAACCTAATCGTGGTCAAAGTTCATTACAAGACTTTTCTAAGAAATCCAAAACAGCTATGATACGATTTTCTATCATGAAGTTGCAGTTCATATCTTCCGGCTCCATCATCAGATCAGTTTGATAGCACCATATTATTGTATTGTCATCAGAACTACATACAGCTGCCAATTTTCATTATGCTATGACCCTTGGAAGATGGTTAAATTAGTTACCTTAGATTCCATTACATACTTACATACATGTCGACCTAATAAAAGCGTAGAAGTTTTTAAACTTTCGCGAATTTCACTCATATTGAACTAAGTTTACGGGACTTGTCGCGCACAATTGTGCAACAACGACAACGAAATTAAACAATTACAATTTAATTAAATCAAAATATAACAAACACGTCACGACGTTGTCTGCTCGTGACCACGGCCAATGCAACTTGACCGAAACGTCGAGGTTAGTCAAAATGTTTTTTATATTTTGATTTAATTGTGCGCGACAAGTCCCGTAAACTTAGTTCTAATGAAAGCGTGTTAAAAACCCCTGACATAACCCATTCCCTCATTCATTCTTTCATTTTCTTTACACATTCATACATGAATTCGCCACAACTGATAATAAACTCGGTTTTTCCATACTTGTCTTATTTAGTAAACAATCTTGGCATGTCTTTTTAATGTTGATTTGTAAATAACTACTGATAAAATATAATAATTAGCTTTGCACATGTAATTAGTTAAAACTTTTAATAGTAAATTAATGACGAATTTCATCAAAAACACATGCCAAGATTGTTTGCTAAATAAGACAATTGCCCTTTTAAAATGAGGTTTCCAAATAATTTGACCATTCCTCAAATGAAGACAGAGATATACAGGCGCAGTTGTTATATAATGTGTATTAAAATATACAATAAGCTTCCAGCCCAGATTAGAGAGTTACCAATGACACGCTTCAAGCGAATTCTGCGTAAATTGCTCATTGAAAAAGCCTTTTACTCGGTTAATGAATATTTGGAAGATAAACATTTAATATAGTAATATAATTTTACTGGGAACACTAACATTTGCATGTTATTATGTTATGACAAAATATGCTGAACTACCTACTAAATATATTTTTAACACCTACTGTAACCATATTTAAAAGCAAATACATATTTGAATTTAATTGGAAAAAAACAGTGTACCAAGATTTCAAAATTCAATTGAATTTTTTTTGGGTCTAAAATAATCTCGATGGACCTCACAGGTCTTTACATAATAGGATTTACAGGTGATTTTCTGGCTAATTTTCAACCACTTTATATCTCAAACCTTTTTTCATCCAGGGTTGTTAGATCGAGTTTCAGAATTTTCCCTATATTCATATATTGTTTCCCCAAATTGATACGTTTTGCAACATTTTTCCCCTTATTTTTTTTCAAATAGTAAATTTTACAAATTGAAAAATATAAGACTATTGTTATTCCAAAAATACTATTGTTATTTAATAAAGAACATTTTATAGTGTATCGTGGATGATATTTAAAACTTTCGACACTTCGTCTGTATTCAAACCCTCAATTAATTTCCCACAGACATTCTAAATATTTTCTGTATTTTTCTTTCCTCCAATATTTCCCCAAAATTTTCCCTGAATTTCATTCCCCAAGATTTCCCCAAGAACGACTTTTTTCCAGAAAATTGCGAAATAAACCCCCAATCTACGAACCGTGTTTTCAGCATACAAAATTACAATACGGTGTGACCTCTTCCCTCTTAAATACGGGTCAGGCATCGATCAAACGCTGTATACATATATGTAGTTCCGACCTTTATTATGGGCTTTCATTTAAGTCCACTTAGTCCCCATTTTGGGTCTCGTCAATGCAATTATGTATGTTGTTGGTTAAGTAAATATATAGGTTGTATTTGTAAGTGTGTTGTGCTAATACTGAATTTTATATGCATTTCTTGTTGAATTTTTTAATTAATTCAAGTATTTTTTTGTCATAATCAACATCATCCTCATTTCAGCTGAAAGACGTCCACTGCTGGCAAAACGACGAAGAAGAAGACCTATATCTAGTATAGTATAGTATAACGGGCTGGTTTCCGCAACTCCACGTTCAAGCGTGTATTTTGCGTACGGGTGGGAACATACTCGATCCACCCTAACTCCTCGAAAAAGGCCAGCAACGCGTTGGTGTTGCTGGTGATCTCTCTGAGGGTACCTGGGTTACCGAAGTACTTGACCCTGTATGTGGCGACATCAGGGCAGTCTAGAAGCACATGGGCTGCTGTCTCGTCTTCCACCATGCAGGCTCTGCACAGTGGGCTGTCCGTGACACCTATTACAAAAAGATGTTTGTTAAACGACCGACCTAATCTAAAACTTGATGGACATTTCGGACAAATCGCGGATGTTCTCAAAAAATGCCAGGTTAAGAGTACTCTAAACCGACGAGTATGCATGACGAGGTTAATGGACGTAGATGAAGCGAAAGAGGTGTGTCAGGATCGTAGCAGGTGGGAATCCATAGTCTCTGCCTACCCCAATGTGAAACAGGCGTGATAATATGTATGTATGTATGATGGACATTTCAGAACATTCTCAGTTTATCATTCATAGCAGCGCCAGCAATACGACATAATCAAGGGCCTTACTCCCGACTAGATGCGGATGCGATGAGTGCTGTATCAATCGAATTTGAATTCAATTTAGTTTCAAATCATACATCATTTTACTAGGAATTGACATTAGCTCGACTTGGTTTAGAGCTCAAACCAGTCGGGAGTAAGGCCCCAGCCTATCTACGTCATTTTCCCTCTGCGGGGCACGGGTCTCTTCTCAGAAAAAGAAGGTTGAGGCCTTCATCCACCACGCTAGGGTAGTGTGAGTTCACTAACTGCACATCATCGTTGCGACTTTAAGACCTAGTCTTATGTGTCACTTTTGGCAAAATCAGTTTTTTACACCAGTCGATTCTAGATTTTAAAGCTCTATCGAATGCAAAAACTCTCATGTGTATATGAATTTTCGAAATTAAGAAATATATTTCCCATATTTCTTGTTGTAACTAACTTGTTGTTAGTTGGTTTCATTTTATTTTTTTACTAATCGATTTTCTCGTAAAAGTGATTTTTAAACAAATCGCAACAACGATATACCACCAAGAACTATTTAGAGCACGCTCAGGTGTGCAGGTTTACTCACGATGTTTTCCTTCACCATAAAAGTAAATGACAATCAAATTCTGATCCTTTCGATGATGATGATGATGAATTCGAAAAATCATCAGAGGTGCGGCTGGGTTCGAATTCAGACCGTCCTGCATGGAAGGCAAACGTTTAATCGCTAGGCTGTCAGTACTTGTCCGAGATGAGTTACTGCATCTGACACGGCTATCGGCGTCCTTTGCAATGGAGAGAGCGGACGCTGTATTAATTTATCTAAGCGAGGTTATTTGGTGTGCAGGATTTCGAAGCTTTAATAGAATTTTTCTGTACTAACTGAAACACAAAGCTGAGTTGAGCTGTTTGTTTCTTGAAAATAATTTTACTATTATAAATAAAGTTCAGCTTCTTAACTCGAAATACAGTCCCAACCGAAAAGCATGAAACTTGTAAAAAAAATTTCTGGACAATCCGCCACTATTTCCTAACCACAGCAAGTCCTGTAAGCCAGAATCTACGATGGCGACCAAACAGAAAAAAACTCCAAAACAGTGAAGCTTGGTGCGTCCCGAAGAAATTATTTAACAATCTTGAAGCCCGCAATGAAATGAATCAGAAAAAAATTATAACAGGAGGAGTAGGAAGAAAAGATGTTTTCTCCTGCCATCTTATCAAGCGGTAAATAGAATAGAGTAAAAAGCCATACGCGCAATGTTTGCAAATGGGATAAGCTAAATACCACGGATTAAAAACTAGTTATTTAATCAAAACGGAACTGTCACAGACCATATGTTCTTTATTAAATATCTTTAATACTGTCTTTAGATGTCAGAACTGCGTGCAATTTAATTTAGACGTGACCACACCTAGGACACTCAATACAATATAAATGCTAGCACCACCTCCATACACAAAATTACGACTGTATACGAACGCACACACACGTGTAGGTTAGAGAAGCTCGCCGATCGTCATGCCGACTGGATTTCAACTAGCTTTTCAGTATTATTCAGAGATGGCGTGCTTGTATAGCGACTGGCGATTGACGTCCACTGCAATCTTGCAGTCCTTTTTACGTCAAACTGCAGGTGCGTGCGAGGTGCGGGCGAAGGGGGGCGGTGAGTGTACAGAAGTACATGGTACTTTTAGGTATTTTGTGCCATGGCAGTAGATTAAGTATCTTCTATTCTAAACACTTAATCGTGTACAAACGATGTTAAAAAACATTGCTAAAATTCCTTTCTTATCACGCCAAACATTCGCACACATATCTCCAAAAAATATACGAACGTACAACATATTACTTCTGGGCATGCGTATCGAAAAAACAAACTCCTGACATTTTTATCGTGGCAACACCTCACGTACACCTTACTGAGAGAGTATATACAAAACTAAATTTAAGATATCGACTGCGTTTAAATAATTGATGGAACTGCGTAAGGGAGGTGGTATATCAAGGAAGAGGCAGCGGTTTTGGTGATAAAGTGGAGCTAGTAAAGTCTTAGGTGTGATCCTAGGTTGACTGTAAGTTATCCTATGTGGACTGGATTTATTGACTGATTCGGATATTAAAAGTAAAGTTAATACACATTTTGGGAAAGATAATGATAAAAAGTCAAGAAAAAGACATGATATTCTTTAGTGGAATGAGCACATCTACATTCATTCTACAAGTTCATAATTAATTATGGTGCAAATATTTTATGTTAAATTATTGAATGAGCGATTGGTTTTCCGACAAGTAGGACCACAGGACGGCCACGTAGATTAATTTAAATACACTCGAGAGCAATGAATCCAGCTCACCAACATATATCTTATAGTCTTTGAGGCTAAGGATTAATTATAGCTTGTTCAAATAAAATGTTGATGATAAATAAATCTATAAAATAATAAATAGTGTATAAAATATTTTTATCTGAATAAGCTATGATTCTCAGTTTCCGAAATATTAAGGTTTTTGTTGGTGACCCGGATTCATTGCTCCCGAGTGTATTTGTTTGGCTTACAGGAAGTTGCTGTATGTCTGAGAGTTTGTGCTGTGAGATTTGTGTAGGAAACTGTAAAAGCATCAACAATAATTTCTTAGGTTTTCGCGATCACTACACATTATAATAAAACAAGTTTAACCGGATTATATCGCGTATATTATTTAGATTAGTTTCCTGACGTTTCGAAAGATTTGCAGCGTTCTTCGTTTTTCCAGTTCTGAAAATAATCAAGTCCCAAACATCACGCAACACTGTAAAAGACAATGACGTTGTGAGTGATGACTGCGTGCATCGAAACGATTTTAATTAATAAAAATTGTACGGTAGATTAAATTTTTTTTTTAGAAATATCTGTAAAGACGCTTGTTTTCTTAGTCTTCCTGCGACCACGAACGCTGCAAAGCTTTCGAAACGTCAGGAAACCAATCTAAATAATATACGCGATATAATCCGGTTAAACTTGTTTTATTTTAAAGCATCAACAATACCAGCGAAATTCTTGTGTGGAAGAAACCGAGGAAATAATTATTATGTTCCTCCAATACTATGAAAGGATCCTTCGACCACGCTGGGTCTTTTTGCCTGGTGAGCCGCAGCCATGGGGCTTATGTCAGGCGTTTGTTTTTATACAAACTTCATGTCAAATCTTGATAGCACAATTCTGGGTTAGTGATGTAATTCCCTACGTCAGCGGCAGTTCGCATGCAGCACGATAGATGGCGGTACGCAAGTATCGGGCAGTAAATAATAATAAGCATAAGCTCGCTTTCTCTTAGCTACTGCGTCGCAGCCTAAATATTTATTTCCCAAACGTACGTGTCTGTACTTATTTCTTTATATTTATGTTGTTCAGACTATTTAATATTGGTTTTGTAACTTAAACATCTTTAAATTTTCTGTTTATTATTGAAATAGCGTATAACTCACGGTTTTACCTTTATGAAATTCGATTTGTCACGGAAATACCTTATCGCGCATCTCCCGGGAACTTTTTTCTTCCCGGGATAAAAGAATGCCTATATACATCGATATACCAGGCCCCTCAGAAAGTATTGCGAAAAAAAGTTTTTATATATGGGAGACTGGCCAGTTATAATGTTTTTCGAAAATATGATTATTTATAAGTAAAAATAAGTAAGTTCCAATTTCAAAATTTCCCTCCACATTTTTTGCGAGTTAATTCAAAGTATTGTGTCTCACTGAAATATGGATCTGCGCCGGGAACATTTTAGAGCTATGATTTTATACGATTTCAAGTGTCGCCTGAAACCGGATGAATCGTACGATAGACTTCAAATGGCATTCATGGATGAAGGCCCTTCCAAGGCAACCGTGTATCGTTGGTATAACGAATTCAAGCGCGGTCGACCAACTTTGGGGGATGACGAAAGAAGCGGTCGCCCTTTGACGGCTGTTACCGAAGAAAACGTGCTAGCAGTGAAAAATTTAATCCAAGACAATAGGCGAATTACATATCAGGAGATTCAACACATATTGAAGATTGGATCGGGAAGCGTTCACGAGATTCTACACAGCCATCTTCGCGTGAGGAGGATAGTATCACGCTGGGTGCCGCACAACCTCACCGATGCTCAGAAGCAGGCCCGGGTGGAATGGTGCCGTGATATGCTTAACAAATTTGAAGCAGGCTCGTCTCGGCGTGTTTACGACATCGTTACAGGTGATGAGTCCTGGATTTATCAATACGACCCAGAAACCAAGCGCCAGTCGACTGTTTGGGTGTTTCAAAATGAGCCAACGCCTACCAAAGTGAAGCGATCTAGAAGCGGGGGTAAGATTTTGATCGCTAGCTTTTTTAATTTGACTGGCCACTTGGTATCAATTCCCTTACGGGATCAAAGAAGCATTAATGCCGAATGGTATACTACCAAATGTTTGCCAGAAGTTTTCTCTGTTATAAGCAACAAGCGACCAAACACAGGGCTCCGCGGGATACTGCTCCACCACGACAATGCACCTGCGCACACCGCACTCAAAACGAGGGACTTCCTGGACAGCACGCCAGTCAAACTCCTGGGTCACCCTCCTTACAGCCCTGATCTAGCACCGTGTGACTTCTTTTTATTCCCAAAAATAAAAAATCAGCTCAAAGGGATACAATTTTCGTCGCCGGAAGATGCGCTGGCTGCGTTCGAGCAGGCTGTAAACGAGGTGTCTGCGGCGGACTGGAAAAAGTGTTTTGAAAACTGGTTTAGGCGCATGAATCTTTGTATAGAGGCTGGTGGAAAGTACTTTGAAAAGATTTGATAAAAATATATGTACGTATAGAACAATTTTTTTTAGTTTCGCAAAACTTTCTGAGTGTCCCACGTATATATGAACTACGTACTAGATGTGCTGTTCAAATTTTATCAAAGGTTGTGTCAACTGAATTTGGAACATGCTGCTTATATGAGATCGCGTGTCTATATTTTGACGTCGTTGCCTATATATTAATCCGGGTCTAAAAATAGTCTATCATATATACTTTCGCATTTATAATATCAGCGAGATAGTAGGAAGCAGGATAGGAATCAAGGCCTGTGCTGTTGATTATATAATGTAATCATTTAGAAGTAATGAAAACTTTTTCCCCACCCGTGCTGCACTAATCTAAACGTGTAAGTACAATTATATCACTTTGTCAATATCGGAAAAAGTTTTCATGACTTCTAAATCATTATCCCATATTTCACACGATGTGATTCGTGTGAAATATAATTATGATAAATATTTAGCAGTCATTTACTTCAGCAAGCATCCCAAAAATGGAAATTGAAGCAGTTGAAATTTAACCACTGCACACTGTACGTATATGGCTTACCTGATTCTTACTGCGGTCACAGAACGGTTTATAGTACAATATTACGGTACCTTATTACCAAAGAATACAATAAAGTTTAACAAAATAAAGATAGCAAAACACATCATTTGAATAACGAACGCATAATGAATTAAAGAAATAACCACTTCAACAGTCAATTGTTTATATTAAATAACCGTTTTAAATTATCCAAATTGTCGTATTCAAAATAATGATTTGGGTACGAGGACCCTTTACGGAAGTGGAGGGTGAAAAATGGACAAGCCAAAAAGACCCTGAGCGTGTCCATTTTTATGAATAAATCAAACAAATTGCTTGACAATCGCTGAATCAAATTATCCTGAAATATAATAATACTAGCCTATGCCCGCGACTTCACCCGCGTGGATGTCGTTGATCACGCATCCCTCGGGAACTGTTCATCTTCCCGGGAAAAAAAAGTAGCTTATGTATATTTTCGAGTTATGTTCTATCTGTATGCTAAATTTCATTAATTTACATACAGTAGTTTTTGCATGAAAGAGTAACAAGCATCCATACATCCATACATCGCCACAAACTTTCACGTTTATAATTATTATTTTGAAGATTTAAATTGTGAAAAGAAAAAATCGCTCACGAGCAGGATTCGAACCTGCGACTCCTGGCTCAGTACGCCAGTGCTTTAGCCACTAAGGTATCGTGAACACTGCTCGTGGTATCGAAATTATCCTTCACTATGGTACATCTTTGGGTGACGTCAGCGATATCTTATTTAGAAACAGCGTTTCTTAACCGACTCGACTAACTTTGCAGTTAATTCAAAGTCGTATAGATATACCTACCCTAACTAATTATTTTATTATTTTGGCTAAAACACGTACGCTTCGCATGCGTAAATGCGTTAAAAATAATAAAATTATTATTTTGAAGTAGGATGAAGGATGGATTTTTGGAATATGATTATGGGGTCATATATATTCTCATTCTTTGTCACAGATTTTGGTGCTGTGTAAAAATAATAGCCCTGAAAAAAAAAGTCGATGAGCCATTAAATAACAGTTAATTGCATAGAAAATAGTGAAGTCAACTCTAATCATATTTATGTTTCTTCACTACAAAATAGAGTGTGTAACAGAAATCATTTTATTATTATAAACAATTCGCATGAAAACTTAATACAATCTACCTCGTTTGTACAAAGTTTATACGATTTGTCGTAAATTAATAACTAACTAGGGTTGCCTGAAGCGCCCTAAATTAGCCTTGAAGAGGGCTGGCCTTTGTAGCCAAATGGTCTGCCTAAATTATATTATTTTTGCCTAAGCCCCGTATTTTGTTAAGATAAAGAGTGTTATTATACCTAATAGGATTATTATTATACTTTCAGCTTGATTTAGGTGAATAAAAAACAAGAGGAAAATAAATTTTACTTTACTTTTATAGAGCTACTTAATCAGCTTATTACTGCTCCATTGCTGGGCACAATTCTCTTGTCAGAATGAGAAGGTTTTAGACCTTAGTTCACCATGCTGACCTACTGCAGGTTGGCGAACTACACACAATATGGTCGTGAGGAAACGAAGTAGGGTGGTTTTTTTTTGGCTTCACTTTGATTGTTCGCAGTACTTCGTCTAAATCTGGTGACGTCTGTAGTCTAATGGTTCAAGGGTTGGACTGCTTATCACGAGGTCGTGGGTTCGATTCCCACTGGACACGAATATTTGTGTGATGAACATTAGTGTTTGTGTTGGTTTGGGTGTTAATTATGTATTATAAGTATGTATTACAAAAAAAAAGCATATAATTATTATATCCATTGTCATCATCCTCCGAGCCTTTTCCCAATTATATTGGGGTCGGCTTCCAGTCTAGCCAGATGCGGCTGAAGATCAGTATTTTACACGGAGCGACTGCCATCAGACCCCCGCAACCCAGTTACTGGGTTATACTGACATTCGGAAGTTAGACCAGTTGTCAGATTTTCAGGCTTCTGACTACCCGTAACGACTGCCATTGATATTCGTATGGCAACCGGGACCGACAGCTTAACGTGCTCTCCGAGGCACAGAGGGGTCTCGATGTGTAACGAAACGGTCACCCATCCACAGACTGACCGCGGCAAGTGCAGCTTAACCTTGCAGATCGTACAATCCGCGCAGTCGTTGCTTCGCTACGAGCCCCTCATTATATTATATTATATCCATTGTCTAGTACCTATATCACAAGCTTTGCTTAGTTTGGGAAATGTCCCAAATATATTTATTTATTTATTATTTACAAAGGGATTCACCAGAGAATGGGCAGTAGCGTTCTCTGCGTATTTAACCAACCAACTGCGATCGCCAACCCGCCTGCCAAGCGTGGCGATTATGGCATATCCCTCCTTAATTGGGGGAGGCCTATGTCCAGCAGTGGACGTCTTTCGGCTGAAATGATGATGATGATGATGATAGTCTATGATTCAATATTATAGACTCCTTTTCACACAAGAAATTCCAAAAAATTGGCATCGACTGACAACTTGACGACAGTGTAGGTTGTTTGACATAACGAAAAAAGCAAAACATGACATCAAAATAGCACAGATAGCTGGTAGCTTAGCTTCTTAAATCGTTGGATAGCTGTGATTATATGTGTCAAAATAGTAAATATTTAAAAAATCTAAAATTATATTTAGTACTGTCCGTGTTTATAAATGTATTGCAATACATTGGCTTCATTGAGTTGTATATGGAGAGCATCAACTTTAATTTGTACAGAAAAAGGCCGAGTCACTAAGGATCTTTAGCAATGTCCTTTAAACAGTTCCCGAGGTATAAAGTTTTCCTGTAATTAACTGAATAATACGCAGGAAATGTCGCGGGCATTGACTAATCCTTTCCCATCCTATTAATATTATAAACGTGAAAGTTTGTGATGATGTATGTATGTTTGTTACTCTTTCACACAAAAACTACTGTATGGATTTTAATTAAATTTGGCACACAGGTAGATAGATAGATAGATAGAATATACTTTATTGTACACCATGAAAATAGTAGTAAACAGTGTAAGGTCCTAGTATATTAAAGATGTTGTATTGTCTACTTTGGTTTTATAAAGTATTATAATAGTCTATCAATCTGTTAGGATAGTTAGTAACTAGCTATACATATAGGAACGCGACCTGCGAGTCGCGCATAGGCGCTTGATGCTTCAGTGCAATAAACAGCTTGATTACCGAAGGCCGTGTCTTATCTAACAGTGGCGACGAGTTAAAGTTACCTACGCACAGGAAAAAATAAGGGAAGATGAATAATTTTATCGGATCTGTTCCTGCTTTTGAGCTCGGCCAGGACTGGAACATTTTCAAAGAAAGGCTTTCTCAATGGTTAACAGCAAATACGTTGTTAATAAAAGCAGAAGGACAAGATGTTCAACGAAAGGCGGTACTTCTAAGTGCACTCAACAATGATGCGTATAAGTTGGTACGCGAGTTAATTGCGCCAAAATCAGTGGAGGAAATATCTTACAGCGAATTAACTGCAGAATTGGATAAGCATTTCGTGCCAAAGAAGTCAGTGTTAGCTGAAAGATACAAATTTCATTCGGCGGCGCAGGACGCAGGCGAGGATTTGACTCAATGGGCTGCCCGCGTGCGGCGATTGGCAGTAGACTGCAGTTTCGGATCGGCTATGGATGAAATGTTGCGTGATCGGTTTATCATTGGGATGCTTCCGGGACCGGAACGGGACAAATTGTTCATGGACGAGAAAGCATCGACAACATTGTCCAAGGCGTTAGAAATTGCTGTGGCTATAAATAGTGCAAAACGGGCAGCGCGACTGTCAACTACGGCAGCAGCATCGGAGGTTTCCAGCTCGGAGGTGTTCAAGATAGCGGCAGCGCCGTCAAAATCGTCAACAAAATGTAGTGTGTGCGGTTATAATAATCATACAGCGGACAAGTGTCGTTTTTCTACGTATAAGTGTAAACAATGCGGAATAAAAGGTCATTTAAAAAAAATGTGTTCCAATAAAAGTGGTCGAATTAATTGCCTACAATCATCGAATGACGAAAATGATGACGACGGTAAGAATATTCTCATTTGCAATATACGTAGTTTCCGCGGCGAGCCTATGATGCTGTCTGTCGATGTAAACGGCCAAATGTTAAGATTCGAAGTAGACAGTGGGTCTTGTGCTACTGCCATTCCACTGAATACTTACAATAAATATTTTAATAACGTGTCCTTAGAAAGTCCTAAGTCAGTGTTAAAAGCATACTCCGGTGAGCAATTGGTTGTAGTAGGAGTAATGAAGGTTCCGATTACGTATGGGGGTGAACGAAAAATTATTGACATTTACATTATAAAAGGGCCCGGGCCGGCTTTGTTAGGTAGAAATTTTTTAACTTTATATAATTTACAGTTATCCAAGGTGAATCATTGTGTCGAGTTGAGAGAATTTGATTACTATCTAAACAAATATCCTGCACTGTTTTCTGATACATTAGGGAGTTTTAACAAATACAAAATAAAACTCACTTTAAAACCAGACACTAAACCATGTTTTTTTCGGCCTAGAACAGTACCTTTTTCATTAAAAAGTAAGGTGGAGAAGGAGTTAAATAGATTAGTTGAAACTGGCGTATTAATTCCTGTGGAACATTCTGAGTTTGCTACCCCTATAGTTCCAGTACTAAAAAAAGACGGTGAGATTCGGTTATGTGCAGATTTTTCAGTCTCATTAAATAAATGTTTACACATTGAGAAATACCCCTTACCAAGAACGGAAGAACTTTTTTCTATATTACATGGGGGTATACAATTCTCGCAATTAGATTAAAGTAGTGCTTATTTACAACTTTTGTTAGATGAGGAGTCACTAATTCTCACTACAATAAATACACACAAGGGCTTATTTAAGTTTACTCGTTTAGTGTTTGGACTAGCCAATGCACCAGCTATTTTTCAAAAAACTATGGAGAATTTGCTGCATGGCATTGAGGGGGTTCTGTGTCTGTTGGATGACGTCCTTGTGACAGGAAATTCTAAAATTGTTCATACGGAGCGGTTACAACAAGTTTTCCACCGTTTACAGGAAGCAGGGTTGGTGCTTAATAAAAATAAATGTAAGTTGTTTCAAGATTCGGTGACTTACTTAGGATTTGTCATTGATAAAAAGGGCATTCACACATCCCCTGACAAAGTTACAGCAATGACTAACACCACGGCCCCTAGTAATGTGCAGGAATTAAAATCATTTTTAGGTTTTGTTAATTATTATAGGATGTTTATTCCAAACGCATCCTCAATACTTAGTCCTTTAAATAATTTACTTAAAAGAGATGTTGACTGGTCTTGGTCAGAGATTCATAAAGCTGCTTTCAATCAAATTAAGAAGGAACTAACATCGGCTCGAACGCTAGCACATTTTGATCCTTCTTACAAGTTGGTTTTGACAGTTGATGCATCCCCTACAGGGTTAGGTGCAGTTTTAGCACAATTAGAAGGGAATGACTTAGAACGTCCTATAGCTTATGCTTCGAGGTCCCTCAGCAGTGCTGAAAAAAATTATAGCCAAATCCAAAGGGAGGCAACGGCTATAGTTTTTGGCATTCGGCGATTTCATCAATATTTATACGGAGTTGCTAATCCGTTTATATTGCGCACGGACCATAAACCGCTAATGTTTATATTTCATCCAAACAAAGGCATACCAGAAGTGTCCGCAAACCGGTTACAGCGGTACGCCTTATTTTTATCTAGCTATAATTATGAGATACAGTACATTCCAAGCGCTAGTAATTGTGCCGACTACTTTAGTCGAGCAGGCACCACAGGAGCGTGCGACAGTGTTCGTCCGATTACGGATAACAGCGCCGATCGGCCAGTCTCGATAGTTAGTGTCGTCACGGATGACTCACTTGTTTACAAGTCTGACGACAAGGCGTCGTATATAAATTTTGTAGCGGATGGGCATTTACCTGTATCGTTAAATGAAGTTCGCTTAGAGACAAGCAATGATAGCATTTTACAGAAGGTTTTACAATATGTACAATACGGGTGGCCTAAAATAAAAATAAATGACGATGACTTATTACCTTTCTACAAATGTCGTTTTGATTTAACAAGGGAAGGTGGTTGTTTAATTAGAGGTCACAAATTAATTATTCCGAAGTCGTTGCGGTACAAAATTTTAGACGAATTACATAGACCACATTTAGGCATCTTGAAAACTAAGTGTGAAGCGAGATCTAAATTCTGGTGGCCTTATATAGATAAGGATATAGAAAACAAGATAAGTAACTGTAGTGTATGTTTAAGTTTAAGGCCTACGCCCCCACGGGCTCCGTTGACACCTTGGCCTTTTCCAGAACGTCCCTGGCATCGAGTTCATTTAGATTTTTTTGGCCCATGGCAAGGTGAAATGTACCTTATCATTATCGATGCATTTTCTAAATGGGTCGAATGTTTTTCACTTAATAGTGATTATTCGACAGCCTCAGTAATAACAAAATTACAAGAAACAATGGCTAGATTTGGAATAATGCATACGCTAGTCACCGATAATGGAACCTCGTTCACTAGTAAAAATTTCAAGGATTTTTGTTGTCTTAATGGTATAAATCACGTCACTTCGCCAACCTATTCGCCATCTAGTAATGGACAAGCAGAGATATACGTAAAAATTGTGAAAAAGTTTCTAAAGAGGTTAGTGACACAAGGGACCCCTAAAAATAAAATTAAGGCACACCTTTCAGAATTTTTATTCCGTTATAGGAACTCGAAACATACGACGACAGACAGCTCACCGGCCGAATTAATGCTCGGACGTAAATTGCGTTGCAGGTTTGATCTATTAGATATCTCGGCGGCCGCGGCGGTGCCCGCGCTCGAGACTTCGTCGTCCTCATTATCGTCACAAGATTTACAAACAATAGTGCGCGAGAAGCAATCGATACAGGCTAAATATTTTAAAGGCAATAGAAACATAGACTTTGAAATAAATGATACAGTATTGGTAAAAGGGAGTAACAATAACAAATGGATACGGGCTACAGTAAAAAACAAAATTGGTAAAAGTGTGTATGAAATTTTTATACCAGAGAGAAATATTACAATAAAAAAACACAAAAACCAATTGTATAAATTAAAAACGCTCGAGGCACAACAGGGCAATGATATTGATTGGGCCCTCTTGGACTCCGGGGCAGAGACAGAACAAAATTTGCCACAAAATGTTGACGACGGTCATTTATCATATCAGCAGAGCCAAGACTCTTCGGAGGAAAAGGAAGAGTGGAGCGAGACAAGCCAGGAACTCCAAGAAGTAAGCAGAGAGTCAGTAGCTGAGTCAGTAGCTGATCCGGTAGCTCCTAGGCCTGATCTCCGAACGGATACGGTAGCTCGCCCAAAATTAAGGAACATTCCTCGTAGCGATTATCGGAAATTCTTGTAGTTATGTAACTGTTTAGTTTAGAATATATGGTGGAGGGATGTTAGGATAGTTAGTAACTAGCTATACATATAGGAACGCGACCTGCGAGTCGCGCATAGGCGCTTGATGCTTCAGTGCAATAAACAGCTTGATTACCGAAGGCCGTGTCTTATCTAACACAATCTATCTACATTAGAAAGTTAAGCACTGACTAATTAATTTGTTTGTTATATTTTTGATGGTTGATTAATTAATTATTTTAATTATATCTTGTTAGCCGAATTTATTAGTAATTAAATAGTTTGTCAATGTATTTCAGTAGATAAATTGACTTGTTACTAGCTACTGATTTGATTGAGGCCTCCCCACTTAAATGGTGGGATGGTTTGACACATGACGACATCTTCCACATTTAATGGCGGGGATGCCTCGAGCAGGCAGTCGCGCTGGATCACTGTATGAAGTAACAAGTGTTATTATAACATGTGTATTAAAAGAATAAAAGTTAGTAATTGTGAAAACGTTACTTGTTTAATTTCCTGACCCAATAACAGGAACAACGTACAAATTATGGGTACAACTAGAACACAACTAGAACTTTTAACTTTTTTTTCTTTTTCTTTTTTTTTGGTAGAACTTTTATTATTGTTTAAATTTTCTACTGACATTATTTTTAAGCTATTGCATAGCTTCTATCGCGGGCCTTGAGCGTGGAGACCGAATCCAGAAATTCCGTAACGAAAATAATCTAACACCCCCCCACTCCGACCGGCACAGCGGTGATACTTTTTAGTTTTGCCATCTATCGATGAATAGCAGAACTTTTAATGACTTTTTGAAATATCACGCTTGTCTCTTTAGTTCTGCAAATCGCCTCTAGGTGGTATTGGTTGTATCGGCGTTACTGCGCTTAAGCTATTGCATAGCTTCAATCGCGGGCCTTGAGCGTGGAGACCGAATCCAGAAATTCCGTAACGAAAATAACCTAACACCCCCCACTCCGACCGACACAGCGGTGATACTTTTTAGTTTTGCCATCTATCGATGAATAGCAGAACTTTTAATAACTTTTTGAAATATCACGCTTGTCTCTTTAGTTCTGCAAATCGCCTCTAGGTGGCATTGGTTGTATCGGCGTTACTGCGCATGCGTAATCCCCCTCTTCGCCCCGCAATCTGGTGACTCATGCCTGCTTAGAGTTTCGGCGTTAGGGCACCTCCTCTTTGTACTAACATAAAAAATGCTATGCAATAGCTTTACCGCGGCAGTCTCCGAGTGCCACACGTCTTTTTTTTTAAATTTTATTACATTGTCATTATATTCGATTTTCATACCATTTTATACTTATTGTGTCCTTCTGCAATAGTTAATTGATTTTGTATAATGTAGAACAAGAAGAATTGCATATTTTAATAAGTGTCAATATAAACTAGAATCAAAAGTATTTGTACGCCTCCAGTAGCAAAACATTGTAGCTGCTATACCTACTATTTAAACACCTTACATGCATGTGCTTTGACATTGTATTGTATACTAATGTTTTAAACAAATTAATTTTTCATTCATTCATTCAAAATAAACCGGATTAACATATAGGCTACTTTTTATCCCGGGAAGACGAACAGTTCCCGAGGGATGCGCGACAAACCACATTTACGCGGGCGAAGTCGAGGGCATTGGCTAGAATAAAACTGACCCTTGTAACAATTATACAAAAACAAACATATTCACTTAATAGGGGTAATAATACTATTAAAAAGCCTATTTAAATGATAAGTCTTAAAAGATAACACTAATGGCAACATTAGCCGCAATTTTACGTAATACCCACACTGTTATATTAGATTAATAGTTATAAGTGCTCTTTAAGTGGGTATGCTATTATCCCTTTACATAATGTAATAGTGGTATATGTTTTTTGGAATAAGTACTTACTGTTTTTAGGGTTCCGTACCCAAGGGGGCCAACGGGAACTTATTACTCTGCCTACGCTGTCCGTCCGTCCGTCTGTTCGTGTCACGGGCTTGTATTTTTTAAACCGTATACGGTACCTATAGGTAGCCAGTTAAAATCACAAGATGTGTATATAAGTCCTTTATCATAGCAAATACTAAAAATAGAAAAGTTTATACCCAAAGCTGTCCCCACAAGAAAACTCGAAAAAAATAAACGTCTTTTCACCGTTATTGGTACCTGCTCTATCCTAAAAACAGATAAAAGTTGTCCCAATACGACCGCCAATTTCGAATTTAGCGCCATTTTTTTAGTAGGTCAGACAGCGATAAAAGAAAAAAAAGAAAGAATGAAAACCTTTTAGTATAATACCACAGAATACCTAATAGTACTAACGTACAGAACGGCCACTCACCACCCCCGCCAATTTAAGATTCCTCAGCTGCTGCACCCCGCACCCACCCGCGGTTTGCCAGCAATTGGACTCAAGATTGCAATAGATGTCAATCGCCAGTCACAATGTACTCTGTGCGCCAGTCGTTATACAAGGACACGCCATCTCTGAGATACCACCGCACCTACTTCTCGGCCAAATAGTTTTTTTTTTACTATAAAGTATACACGACTGATACTTTATTTTATACAGGATGGACATGAAAATACGACATTAAATAAAACCACGTACAGAGTATAACGTCCTCTGTTCGTATACAAAAAATTAATCAAATCTAGTTAATAGCTTAGCCACAGGAAATTATTTTAAATTCATTAATTTTGAATGTAAAACCATTTTTTCTAGGCAAAGATCATTAGGTCAAAGACTTGTGGGAGTCAATATTTTTTTTTTTTCATATAAACGCTCTTTCTCAATGATTACAGATGATTACAAATGGTGTTACTCATTATTTAGATGATTTTATATTTATTTTGTTAAAAAAATAGTTTTTTTTAATTTTCGATAAACAACTTATTTATGTGTTTAAAATGCTTCTGTAGACTAGTGATAACCGTGTTTTCATTTATTGTTGTATTGTCATATCCAAGCTGTATATATATATACATATATATATACAGCGTTATATTACAATCTAGCCTTGAGGCTAATGAGTAATTTAATTATATCACAAATTGCTATGTAAACTATAATCTAAGAATGCGTCCAATAACTTTTCTTAGGTTCTATTAAGGGGAAGACACTTTGTTTGTGTGTTCTTTATAAGCAGCACTTATCACTACATTTTATCTGTCAATATTCACTAATCACTACACTAATTCATATGGTTTTGTCCGCTTTAGTCTTCGAACTGTTCCCGTGTTATCGAGGAGCTGGATTGCCTCGACATTCACGTGGTGGTGAAGTATAAATTCAGGAGCTTCTGCGTATTTTTTTATAATTGTGTCTACTTACAACGTCCACATTGAGGTCCCGATGAAGATCGATGTTTCTCATGTACTAGGGTGCTCCACCAAATAGTGTTGCTTGCATTGCCGTGTTTCGGTCTGAAGAGTATGGGTGCCGGTGAAATTACAATCACATGAGATTTTCCTTCTTCGTGTCTCGGTTTGGCGAACCGACTTGCGGTACCATTTAGGCAACTGCCTAGGTGGTATTGAAGTTGTTATGGGCAAAGGTAACTGCTTAACATCAGGTGGGCCTTTAGCTCGTTTTGCCATCCTATACTATGAAAAAAAAATGAAATGAAAATATGCACCACAATTTTTCTTTGGGGTTTTTTTTAAAGGAAAGGTGTATGTCAATAACCAATAACAAAAATAAATTCTTGTACTAAAACGCTATTGATGAAATTGAGCCGTGCCGGCTCATGCCAAAACGTCATAGAAAATTTCGCCAAAAGGACCAACGAGTTTCATCAGTCAAGAGGCGGCCATTTATCAGATCTCGTATTCCATACATAACCTTCTTGTCTACACTCTTTATTAAAACAAAAACATCAGAAATTTTAAATAAACATATTCAAATTTCAAAATAGGCGGTCTCAATGTAATTTTCACTACTCCTATGCTTTGTGCGTTTCGGGCTCCAGTATCTTTTTCATGCATGTCCTATACGTCTTTCTATTTCTTTTGTAGTTACCCCCCGAAACAGGATAAAACTACAAAATAAAGTTAGCTTTATTTTGTAGTTTTTGTTTTGTAGTTTTTGTAGTCTCAGCTGAACTGTGGTCAATGAATCTATGCTTGAGGAATGTTCTAAAATTAAAGCTCAACTCAAAACTAGTTATGAACAGTGATCAAAGCTTGAGGAACGTTCTATATACGGGCCTTAGTGACGTAGTTCGAGTCTGACTCGCACTTTGCCTGTTTTATAATGTTTCTTCCCTTGATGTTCTAGGAATAGTATTTGGTTAACTAGTATTATTAAGCTGTTAATGGATACCGCACCTAATGTTATTTTTAAAATTATATCGAAAATGTTAGGTCCATTACAGCTGTTTCAATTATATACAAGTACAAATGGTTATTAGGTGAAATAAAATACGATTCACTGTTACACTGAATATTATTTGCAAATGTATGAAATTGAATTGTAAAAATCCATTTTTTTATTATAATTAATCAGAGTCAGTATAATTTGATATGTAATGTAAGGAAAAATACTTGGTATAATAATTAATTTGGAATTGACCTAATTAGTAAAAATAACCCGAAAAAATTTGTCATCAATAAATAAATTCAATTAATTTGAGAGGTGTAAATATTCTGTTTTCTAAACAAAACTTTTAGATACAAAGTTGATTGGGGTAATCTACTACTATTATAAAATTGTTAAATGTCAGTTGTCTGTTTGTTTGTTTGTTTGTTTGTTCCAGCATCACTATAAAACTACTAGACCGATTTTGTTGAAAGGGTTTGTGACTGAAAACTTATGATTTGACTTAAAAACTGGTATGTATTTTACCTCGCTACGATGACGGGAACCGGTGATTTTTAATTATATTTTTCTACAACATTTTGCATACATCAAGGTGAATAAGGCGCTCATATCCAGCTGTCATTCACACGCATGCGCTCTGGCGCGCGCCTCGATAGAGAAAATACGGCTGCTAAAGAAATTGCATTAAAAACTTTTTGGTCGGGCCGAATTTTATAGAGTAGAAAAAAAAAATCCTGTCGTATATGGGTGGTGCCATCTTTGAAATGCAGTCTTTTGAGTCAACCGAAAATCAGAATCTTTCGACTTACAGACAAGATAGATAGATAGATAGATAGAATATACTTTATTGTACACCATGAAAATAGTAGTAAACAGGAACAACGTACAAATTATGGGTACATGGGCGGTCTTATCGCTAAAAGCGATATCTTCCATACAACCTTTGACAAGGACCGGAAGCTACCTCTTAATTGCGATTTCTCTAATTTTTTGTATGAAAAGCAATAAAATTTAGAAGTACCTAAACGTTGTTATATTGTATCCATCTTAATATACGAATAAGCATAAAGTTATCTTGGTGTAACTAAAAAAATACTATTTTCAGTCTACAATTTTTAATTACCTTCTTCTTTCTTAATCTTATCTTAACTATTATAAAATTGTAAACGTCTGTTTGTTTGTTTGTTTGTTCCAGCATCAGGCTAAAACTACTGGACCGATTTTTATGATTTCTTTTTTGTTTGAAAGCTGATGATCTGACTTAAAAACTGGTATGGGTTTTGAGAAAGAAAGAAAGAAAGAAAAAAAGAAAAAAAATTCGGGGGTGCGTACTCACCCGACAGATCGAAGCTTCTATGCATTTGCACGAGCGGATAGTAATGTACGATGGAGTGGAGTGGAGTGGAGTGGACAGGGGATGGGACTGGGGATGGGACTGCGGACGGGACAGGGGACGGGACTGGGGACGGGACAGTGGACGGGACAGGGGACGGGAAATGGGACGGGACATGGGACAGGACAGTGGGACGGCACATGGGACTGGACATAGGATGGGACATGGGACATGGGACGGGACGATAGTGATTTAGTGATATAGTGAGACAGTGGGACAGTGGGCCGTGGTACAGTGGGATAGTGGGACAGTGGGAAAGTAGGACAGTGGCAGCGGGACGGTGGGACGGTGGGATGTGGGGCAGTGGGGCAGTGGGGTAGTGGGGCAGCGGGGCAGCGGGGCAGTGGGCCAGTGGGATAGTGGGGCAATGGGGTAGCGGGGCAGTGGGGCAGTGGGGTTGTGGGGCAGTGGGACAGCGAGGCAGCGGGACAGTGGGGCAGCGGGGCTGTGGGGCAGCGGGGCTGCGAGGAAGTGGGGCAGCGGGGCCGTGGGATACCGGGGCAGCGGGGAAGTGGGGCATTGGGATAGTGGGGCAGCGGGGCAGTGGGTCAGTGGGGCAGCGGGGGTGGGGCAGCGGGGCAGCGAGGCAATGGGGCAGCGGGGCAGCGTGCCAGCGGAGCAGCGGGGCAGTGAGGTACCGGGGCAGCGGGGCATTGGGATAGTGGGTCAGCGGGGCAGTGGGGTAGTGGGGCAGCGGGGCGGCAGCGGGGGCGGGCCAGCGAGGCAGTGGGGCAATGGGGCAGTGGGATAGAGGGGCAGCGGGTCATTGGGGTAGCGGGGCATTGGGGCAGCGGGGCAGCGGGGCAGTGATGAAGCGGGGCAGTGGGGCAGCGGGGCAGTGGGGTAGCGGGGCAGCGGGGCAATAGGTGAGTGGGGCAGCGGGGCAGGCAGTGGGATAGTGGGGCAGTGGGTTAGCGGGGCTGTGGGGCAGCGGAGCAGTGGGTTACCGGGGCAGTGGGGCTGTGGTATAGTGGGGCAGCGGGGCAGCGGGGTAGTTGGGCAGCGGAGCAGTGGGGCAGCCGGACAGAGTGGCAGCGGGGAAGCGGGGCTGTGGGGCAGCGGGGCAGGCTGTGGGGCAGTGGGACAGTGGGGTAGCGGGGCAGTGGGATATTGGGGCAGCGGGGCAGTGGGGTAGCGGGGCAGCGGGTCAGTGGGGGGCAGCGGGGCAGGCTGTTGGGCAGTGGGATAGTGGGGCAGCGGAGCAGTGGGGCAGTGGGGTAGCGAGGCGGTGGGGCAGTGGGGTAGCGGGGCAGTGGGGCAGCGGGGCAGCTTGTCAGCGGGGCAGTGGGGCAGCGGGGCAGCTGGGCAGCGTGGAAGTGGGGCAGCGGGGCTGTGGGGCAGTGGGGCAGCGGGGCAGTGGGGCAGTGGGATAGTGGGGCAGCGGGGCAGTGGTGCAGCGGGGCAGTGGGGTTGCGGGGCATTGGGGCAGTGGGGCAGCGGGGCAGTGGGGCAGCGGGACAGCGGGACAGTGGGACAGTGGTCTGGACTGGAATGGACTGGGCTGACGTGGGTTAGCAGAATTTAACGCGAGCGGAGCCGCGGGTAAAAGCTAGTAATAAAATAAAATTGTACACACTCTTGTATGTCATGCTACGTCGTAGGCTCGTAGCTCGTAGAAGTCGTAGACCGTAGCACGGTCGTAGCTTGAAGCATTTCGAGAAATTCGAGTCAGTTTTGTTATGGAACTAGAGACAATGGGTAGATTATATCATCATCATCATCATTTTAGCCGAAAGACATTCACTGCTGGACATAGGCCTCCCCCAAGCATCGCCACAACGACCGGTCCTGCGCTTTCCGCATCCAGCGGATTCCCACGACCTTCACCAGGTCGTCGGTCCACCTGACGGGGGGCCTACTCACGCTGCGCTCCAGTACGCGGTCACCACTCCAACACTTTACTGCATTCATGTTGAAATAGATTACAACAATATTTATTCTTATTCTTATTCTTTATTATACACCAGAAAAATACAGTATTAACTTACAAATAGAAATTACATGTACAAAGGCGAGCTTAACTCTAAACAAGTTAAGATATTTCCACAATTAAAGTAAAATAATTTATTTTACATATTCGAAATAAAAATCGAATTCTTTACATCCTCCTTGAATAAGTGCCTCGTTTCAGAGTCAAAGTCAAAAGTTTTCATTTCGATTAAGCACACACTTTTTTTTCACATGCACTTTCAAAACGTTATTACGAATCTAGTTACACGGTTCCAAAAAGTTGGTCCTATGGAGAAGAGCCGGCAAGAAACTCCATGTGTTTAATTAACTAGTCACCCTGTATACAAAGAGTCATCATCTTCCTGCCCTGGTCCCAAATTACTTGGGGTTGGCGCAATACGTCTACTTCTTCCATTTTTGTCTATCAGCCGTCATCTCATAATTTACTCCCTTTTCATCCATATCGTTCTTCACGCAATCCATCCATCTTTTCTTTGGTCTCCCTCTCCATCCATGAACAGTCATATTCATCACTCTCTTACTAACTTGCATTTCATACCTCCTCATCACATGTCCATACCAACCCAAACGATTTCCATACTACTTTTCTATTTTTGGCGCCACTTTCAAACTTCCTCTGATGTATTAATTTCTTACTTTATCCATTCTTGTCACTCCACACATCCATCTCAACATTCTCAGCTCTACTACATGCAATCTTCTTTCATCCATCTTCTTTCTGTATGCAATGAATCTGGTATCAAAACTAGTGATGTGCTGGATCGTTCAAAATGTATATCCGCGGATACGGATACGGATAATTAGTGTCAAAATCTACGGATACGGCTACGGACCACAACTTTAGTAATATTTGGTACTTTGTCGGCGGCGGTGCGCAAAACACGTCGCGGTACTAATAGTACCGCGACGTGTTTTGACGTGCTCTGTGCGTGTTTTGGTTTATTGTTCCACAAGATAGTATAGTTTACAGTTTGTTTTTTTTGAGATATTATAAGTTAAATAAATAATAAATAAATAAATATCTTTTGGACATTTTTACACAGCACCATCTAGTCCCAAAATAAGCAGAGCTTGTACTATGGGTACTAGACAATGGATATAATACTTATATACTTTTTTTTTTTTTGTAAATACATACTTATAATACATAAGAAACACCCAGACCAACACAAACACTTATGTTCATCACACAAATAAAAATAATAATATGTGATTTTAAGAAATAAAAAGTAATTTGGTTTGAAGTTAGTAGTATTTCATTGCTAACTTTCTTTACAATTTCATATAGGTACGTAATGAAATTTATTAATAAAAATATATTTTTTTGGTCATTTTAAAAAGATCCGTTTAAAATCCGCCAAAGATACAGATCTAAATTTTACCTCGGATATCCGTAGATACGGATACGGATATCCGCCACATCACTAATCAAAACCCACTAAATTCAAAGTACAAAACATCGCTATAATAAAATTATTAATTATTCACCCGGAAAAAATGCCCAAAAAGAAAACAAAAGTACTTATAACCGCTTACAGGAGCTTATTCTAACCACGTAGGTACAGTCCCGGCGACAAATCTAAATGGGCATAAGCTTAGAATTAAAATTCCGTGTGCGCAGCACTTACCTATTGTCTACACAAAATATCCTTTAATTATGTTGGCTGTTCTGCTCTTTTGTTTGGGGTCCAATTTTGGAGATGTAGCGGAAAATCTAATGTATTTTTGCTTTAAAAAAAATGTATGTTTTGATGGCTGTTATTTTTGGATTCTTATCCAATAATTTTTATTTGAATAATTGTGTTAATTTTTATCTTAGAATTCGATCGGTTTTCATGCATCAAATTGATGTCTATATTTCTTAATTGATTCTTCTGTCACAGGTCTGCTGGTAGAAATTTCTTTGAAATAAGCGGTACCTTTGTACTAAATACTTTAATTCTGTATCCTTTCATTTTTTTATTTTTTTTATTTTTATAGTATAGGATGGCGAAACGAGCTAAAGGCCCACCTGATGTTAAGCGGTTACCTTTGCCCATAACAACTTCAATACCACCTAGGCTGTTTCATGTTTTGCTTTTTACATAAAATTTAAAGCATAGTACGCATGTTTCTATATTCATCTGTAACTAGTGCGACTTAATATTTTAGATTGTTTCTGAGCATAAGCGTTACCAATATGCAAGATAGTGGAGGATGAGCAAACTATTTTGTAAAAAGCCCAGCGAAGGGACTAGTATTCGAAGTTGAAATTATTCTATATCGGCTGGAAGCGTAAAAACAAATGTAATAAATCGCCTATAACTTGACCCAAAACGAGTGTGTAAACGTTAAACACGTCCGTTTAAGTACACAGGACAATACTGGCGCTGTATTTCTCGGATGTTCAAACAAAATGTATGGCAGGCGACACGTACGGAATTTTAATTGCTGCAAATTGCCACTGCGAGTGACGGCGACAGTTTTAGCATTAATAACGGCCAAAACTGACCCAGTTCCCCAGACTGGGCATGAGAAATTAATTATTTGTGTAACACTTTTGTTGACGATTGTACTTTTTGGTTGCGCTGTTGTTTTTGATTTTGTATTGTGTTGAATGATGAAGTAAATTTTTATTTAGCTTCTTATTTTTTATTTCTGTTTCAGATGGCGAAACGAGCTAAAGGCCAGCTGATGTTAAGGGATAACTTATATCCAACAACTGCAATACTACCTAGGTTGTAGCCTAAATGGTATCGCAAAACGCGTTCGCAAAACTAAGGCATGAAGTTAGTTGCGAATGAACGTTTCGTTGAGATATGTCTGTCCCATACATTTTGATTGTTTTATTTAGCGTTGACGATTGTAGATTGTCAACTTGGCTAGGGGGGCTGTACTGTAGGATAGCGTAGCAATACTAATTACTTCGCGCCGTAACTAACTTCATGCATTAGTTAGGGTTCGTCCGAGCACTCTTATCAAAGTGAGCGTTTCTGTGCAATGACACCCCGTTTTATAATATCGGTATCTGTCTAAAGCAATCGATCATACAGCTAATGATCTAAATCATATTATCATACAATGTGGTTAATCAAAATAATTCTAACAATAATCATCGTAAAGTAATAAAGTGTTTTAACATTTACATCAAAATAAAACATCAACAATGTTGTGAAAGGAACTAACAGTAATACAATAACAATGAAAACTTTTAATACAATAATTTGTCAAATCTTATTCTTAAGTATTTAATTACTCGGCGAACGTATCGCAATCAAATCGCGGACGTTCTCAAAATCTGCCAGTGGGACAATTGTGTAATGCATTCACTTTGACATTAGGTTTCATTTTGAAATTAAAGCAACATTCATTGCGTGGTACCTAGTTGCCTTTTACACGTATTGTCAAAACACACTGCGCAATGAAAATTGAAATCCAGATGATTGCGATCCCAAGTGAGTTACGCAATTCCGCAGCAGGTTAAGAGGACTCTTAACCGACAAGCATGCATGACGAGGTTAATGAACGTAGATGAAGCGAAAGAGGTGTGTCAGGATCGTAGCAGGTGGAAATACATAGTCTCTGCCTACCCCAATGGGAAACAGGCGTGATAATATGTACCCATATGTATGTAAGTACTTAGTAAATCATCCTACTTCTTACTAATATTATAAACGTGAAAATTTGTGAGAATGTATGGATGTATGGATGTTTGTTACTCTTTTACGCAAAAACTACTGTATGGATTTTAATGAAATCTGGCATACAGATAGAACATAACCCGTATTAGCAAATAGGCTACTTTTTATCCCGGGAAGATGAACAGTTCCTGAGAGATGCATGATAAACGACACTAACACTGGCGATGTCGAGGGCATAGGCTAGTTTTAAAATAAATGGACAATTACTGATAGTAATATAAAAAAAAACTAAGTAAGTATAAAAAAATAAACAATACCCTCCACAACATATATTTTACTATAAAAATCTTTAGTATTAGACCACAGAAAATATTACCAAAGAATATTTTTTTCATCTAAACTTTTAGACACAGTTCTGAAACTTTCATTTCAATAAGAAATATAACATGTTCTCACAATTTCAATAAATGATGTTCTCAATTTATTTGCAAAGTTCAAACATTACTTTTTATGAGACCCGTCGATTTTTATTACATTTTTATTATAATATGGAATGGTTTTCTTAGCACTTTAGATAAATAAATATTACACTCTCAAGGGATTTTGGCAAAACGATTCGCTAAAAGCAAATTATTTATTGAAAAAGTTTTTACTATTATTGAAAGGTTTATCTTACTAATATTATAAATGTGAAAGTTTGCTGTTGTGAATGTATTTTACTCAATCATGATGAAACTGCTGAACAAATATAGATGAATTTTGGTTTAAAAATAGATCTTCTCTTTTTCTTCTTCTTTGTCCTCGCCTTTTCTCGTTACTCGGGGTCGGCTTTCCTAATCATGCGGCGCCATCTCTCCCGCTGGTAGGCATCATCCTTCCTAAGGCCTAGCTTCTCCATATCCCTATGGATATTTGTCATCCAGGTGGTTTGAGGTCTTCCTCTCCCTCTTTTCTTTGTAGCCATGGAGCCATTACAAATAGATCGTAGCCCGGATTATCATATAGACTATTTTTTATCCCAGTAAATAAACAGTTTCTAAGGGTATGCGCGATAAGTCTTTATGTGCTCAGTCGAAATTATGCGCGGGCGCAGCCGCGGGACAATTCTAGTGTAAAACATGCAATTGTTTTTATTGATAAGTATTGTATAGAAATCAATACGTTTAGCTGACGAGTAAAAGATAAAACATGGAATAAAGGTATTTCAAAACAGTTGCTTTTGATGCATATAGACTATTTGAAGTTCTTTAACCGATAAAAACCTATCATAGTAAACCATATTATAATACATTTTAGGGCTCTTTTTCTAGTCCAGCCGACTTTACAGCGTTATTTTTTGCAATAAGTATGGACTATTTACATATGCAGATGGCCACTCAGCGTGGCTTTATAAAGAATAGGCCTACATAAAAAAAAGGCTTTTTACAGGTTTAATAAATGCTTTTCCTACAGTACATACATATATAATACCATGCCTGTATTCCCCGAAGGGGTAAGCAGAGGTGTATAATACACCCACATTTCGCCAAATATGTTACCAGTCCCATGTAATAGGGGGCGACCGTATTGCCATTGACCGGGCACAAATCCAGACTCCGAGCTGCTACTGAGAATTTCCTAATGAAAAAACCCAATAACACTTTGCCCGACCCAGGAATCGAACCCTAGACCCCACGCTCAGCAGTTGCGCTTGCGACCAGTAGATCAACGAGGCAGTCTAAACTCCAAATAAACTAAGAAAAGCTACACCCACATGAGGTACATGTATTATGTTACAAAATACACATTTCAGTGTTAGTTCACACAAACATACAGCACTAAAACCGGTTTGAGCCGGTAACAAACCGCTTATAACCGGTGTAATTGAGCTTATCTCCAGATAAGAGGTATTAACGTTCAGACAAGATCTACAGACATGGAGCCAAAGTGTTTACTGGAAGCGACTAAATATTGCATACTTCTATCTATGACTAATTTTACCCACGTCTTTACCCCCTTGGTTCTTTACTTTAACATTATTTTAGGAAATGTGGTTTTGTACGGTTGGCGCAATTTTTTTTTATTCGACGAAAAAAAGGAGGAGGTTCTCAATTCGACGCGTATCTTTTTAGGGTTCCGTACTCGAAGGGTGCCAAACGGGACCCTATTACTCTCGCTACGCTGTCCGTCCGTCCGTCCGTCCGTCCGTCCGTCCGTCCGTCTCTCTGTCACAGGGCTGTATCTTTTGAACGGTAATAGGGAACCGGTTGAAATTTTCTCAGAATATGTGTTGCTATGAGGTGTATCACGACAAATACTAAAAACAAAAAAAAGTTTAAAACCAAAGGGGGTCCCCATACAAGAAACCTCAAAAGTCATGCATTTTTTTCAACGTTTTTGTTCGTGCTCTATCTTCAAAACGGTAATATATACCAGCGTCAAACTTGGTCAGATTATAGTGCATATTATGTAGTTTAGCAACAAATACTAAAAATAAGACAAACATAGACATATGTGGTGGTACCTGCGTAAGAAAGACATCCAAAAATTCATATTTCGCGCACTGAGCGTTGATGTCTTTTGATAAACTCTCGTAAATTAAATCAGTTTTTATGGGGTATCAGGTCGTTGAGAGGTACGGAACCCTTACTGCGCGAGTCCGACTCGCAATTGGCCGATTTTTTTTATGTATGACCACCCATAACTTTTTACAGAGTAGTCCGATTTTGATGATTATTTTTTTGATAGATAGGGTATATTTTGTAGTTGGTCCCATTTAAATTTCAAAATCAAAATCCACCCCTAAGGGCAGGAAAACAGGGGGGATTAGTGCTTGTAAACCCACTGAATTCTTACCTGTTAATCGATTCTGTTGAAACTTGGCACACATAAATGTAGTTCTAGACACTACAACATAATGGAGACCTGGAGTTAGATTTAAGCCACAAAAAATTAAAGAACAATTTTTTAACAAAAAATTGAACTGACGACAACAGAAACTGAAAAGCGAAAAATAAAATGAAGCTTTTAGTCTTTTCCTAACTAAACTAATGTAAATAACTAATTATGTGTCGGCGCCCATATTCGGAACAAAGTTTCATTTATGGCACGCATCTGTGGTCTAGGACGATCTCTGTGGTCTAGTGGTTCGGGTGTCGGACTGCTGTTAACGAGGTCGTGGGTTCGATTCCGACAGGACACAAATATTTGTGTGATGAACGTAAGTGTTTGTGTTGGTCTGGGTGTTGCTTATGTATTATGAGTATGTATTTACAAAAAAAAAGTATATAAGTATTTTATCCATTGTCTAGTACCCATAGCACAAGCTCTGTTTAGTTTGGGACTAGATGGTGCTGTGTAAAAAATGTCCCAAAAGATAAAAGATATATAATTAATTTCGGATTACACTCTCTTCCAGCATCCAATGTCAATGTATCAAAGTTAATGTAAGTTGTGGGTTTGATTAAACCTTCGGTACATGCCTTCAGTAGCTCTGTTTGGAAACGCTTTCGCCAAAGGAGGAAATCCCCCCAGCTTCCTCTTAGCTATTTTTATTTAAGCAACAAATAAACTCGGTGGTTTTATGTGTACACGTTTTGCGAAATCTGTAGGATTAGAAGATTGTTCATATTGTTACGAGCTGAGGGTTCGTATATGGATAGAAAGCCGATTATATGCGTAGAGAACACTTTATTACAGAACAATTACACTGAATCGCTTATTAACACACAAAGTTACTAGTTAAATCGCTCCGAATATCGCTTCGATGCTATCGCTTGTATCGCTTGATCCAAACTGAACTCCAACTGAACTCCAACTGAACTCTACTGGCGCTGAGCTGCGCCGTTTATATAGGCCGCGAGTCGTGGTACTAGAAAGTCCTCGAACGTCATCTATCCTTGTCATAAGATAACTCTTTCTCACTTGCACATTCTCGAAATAGAAAGTTCTTGAACCTCGTCGAACCTCATCTATACTCTATCTCACTCACTCACTTCTAGAATGGAATGTTCTCGAAGCTTGTCGAATCTCGTCTATCCTTGTCTTATATTAGCTCTATCCTGCTCACTCTCTTCCAGAAGGTTCTTCGTCTATCCTTGTCTTATATTTAGCTCTATCTTGCTCACTCTCTTCCAGAAGGTTCTTCGGCTATCCTTGTCTAAGATTTAGATCTATCTCGCTCATTCTTCAACAATTTTACATGTGGGTGTCAAATGGCCGAAAACGCCTGAAAACTGGTTTTCAGAAAATGTCGGTATCAGATTTGTTGGCTCTTGAAACGGCCTGAAAACATGTTTCAGGTGCCTTAACTTACTCAAAATTTCGATTCTTTGGTATGTGATAGAGCCTCCTCTGATACGGACTGAAAATGCATTTCAGCCTGATGAAAACGTCTCTAAGTCCAGGAAAATCGAGGTTGAAGTATTTCAGTCCACTCTGCTTAATCCTCCGTCGTAACAATATTATGTTTGTTTTTTTGTGGGAATGAAAGAGAGAGAACGCTGCATGCTGCCCATCTTCCGGTGAATCACTAACGGCCAAAATTAATATCCAATCTATCCACGATTTACCCTACTAGAGAAATTTGACATATTTTGTACGGAGCTTATATCAAATTCCTATCTCTAGTAGGGCAAATCGTGGATAGATTGGATATTAATTTTGGCCGTTAGTCGCCTTTTACGACACCCATGAGAAGAGATAAGGATAGGTCGTGCTATTATTTATGTTCAGCACCACACGGTTTCTTTTTATTTATTTTTTTATTCGTTTATTCTAAGGCCCGTATTACAGAACGAAACTCAAGCTTTGATCCATCCACGAATAATAAAGTAGGACGGAATCTTGCTAAATAATAAGTGAAGCACCCATAGTAAGTTGGCTCGCTTGAACGTACGAGCACTGCACACGTTCAGGGTCATCATCATCCTCCTGCCCTTATCCCAATTTATTTGGGGTCGGAGCAGCATGTTTTTTTCTTCCATACATCTCTATCAGCCGTCATCTCTGTGTTTACTTTCTTTCTATTCATATCATCTTTCACACAATCCATCCATATTTTCTTCGGTCTCCCTCTTTTCTTATAGCCATCAACATTCATACTTAAAACTTTCCTCGTAACATGCTCCCCATTCCTCCTCATCACATGTCCATACCATGATAGTCTGTTGCTACTTAACTTCTCTGTCACTGGCGCTACTTTCAGACTCCCTCTTACATATTCATTCCTTATCCTATCCATTCTCGTTACACCACACATTCCTCTTAACATTCTCATCTCAGCTGCATGCACTTGCCTTTCATTAATTCCTTTCGTAGCCCAACATTCCGATCCATACAGGACAGCAGGTCTTATCATGGTCTTATAGATTTTCCCCTTCAGTTTAAGAGGAATTCGAGAGTCACATGTAGTTCCCGTGACCTGCCGCCATTTCAACCATCCTGTGTTAATTCGGTGCTTGACTGTCCGGTCAATTTCGCCATCGCTTTGCACAAGTGAACCGAGGTACCGAAAGTCGGAGCAGACTGGCAAGGGCACGCCATCTAGCGCAATAGCAACAAAACCGGAAAGACCGCCGAAATCGCAGAACATGTATTCCGTTTTAGTTCTGCTGATTTTCAAGCCAACGTTCTCCAGATTTTGTTGCCATTTTGCCAATCTACTCTGGACCTCAAGTCCATCTTCACCAACAAGGACAATGTCGTCAGCAAACAGCACACGTTCAGAGTCAAAAATAAAATATAAATATCTGATTTATATCTTGTGTGTTAAAATGCTGTAGAAATTACAGTGGTTTAAAGAATAAAATTAGTGCTTTAATTTTTCTTAGCGAGATTCCGAACGTTTTTTTTATTCTTCAATGCTTTGATCACTGGTCAAAACCACTTTTGGAATTTTCGAATATTCCTGAAGCATAATTGAAATTGTGTGATCTAATTCCCCCAAGCTCTTTACATCATCGGCCTACCAGACGCACGGCGATGCACCACCCTTCATGGTAGACATACTTTGACCACTGTTAAAAATCATGCGTTCTGAATTGACTCCTCATTTATTCCGGTTATAATCCGCGTTCACTCCTTAATCTTTTAAAGTCTAATAATCTTTATTTCTATTGAGTCCAGATTTTGTGTAGGTACAGCACCAACTATCGGGCCCACATTTTGTGATTTTCTTTTTTGGCACTAAACCAACATACGACTTACCTACATTGTGAATATGAGTTATTTTGGTAAATTAATATAGAATTTGTTAATAACTTATCTACAACGACACTTATTAGGTCCAGATTTTATAATTTTCTCTTCTGTCACATAAATAAAATATTGTGAATATGAGTCATTATGGTCCATACAAGTATTATTTGTAAATAACTTAACTAAAACGCCATCTATTGGATCTTATCATGGTTATGTTAATATAATGACTTAATTCAGTAAAGTCCTTCAGAAGTTCCACAATCACTAACAGACGCACACAAGGATAAGCAGGTATTTTCTATAGATAGGCGTTGCAATAAAACCGGTCACGTATATAATAATGACACTCATAATTTTCTATCGACGTGTTATTGCAATACGTGCGTTGCACATTTAATTGATAAATAATAATAATAATATGTGGTTTTATCTCGTAATGGCTCCTGAAGGCCGATAATAATGGCTGATATTGGAAACAATGCTACATAATTGACACACATTATTTATAACATTAATCGTAATTGCTCCATCGAAATAAGTGAATTCTATCATTGATAAATTATTTTTCTGCTATTTTCCTTAAGATATAATAAGAAGTATGGCCAATATGGCGTAATGGAAGGCGCAGCGTGGGTAGGCCCCCCACAAGGTGGACTGATGACCTGGTGAAGGACGCAGGTATCCGCTGGATGCGGAAAGCGCAGGACCGGTCGTTGTGGCGATGCTTTGGGGAGGCCTATGTCCAGCAGTTGACGTCTTTTGGCTGAAATGATGATGATGATGATGATAATGGATAATATATAAATAAACATATATATAAACATATATATACAGATATATCATCAATAGATATAGGTGTATTATTATTAGCTGAAGTCTTTTATGGTTATGTAGCACCCAAGTGGCGCCCCCATCAGTAAAAAAAAAAAAACCGGCCAAGAGCATGTCGGGCCTTGCTCAGTATTATAGGGTTCCTTAAGTAGGTCTAATTACAAACGAATCTAATCGTATATTAATCATTGCTTTTTTAGTTTTTGCAAACAGTGCCACCTAGCGCTAAATTTTAGAAGCTAAATTGAAGAAGTGTGTCATATCAATATAGCACAAAGTTACTTTTTGTGATTTTTTTAAATAGAAAGTAAATAAAGGAGCATTATTTGCCACGACTATTTATCTCTAACTTCAATGAACTTTGAACTAGGACGTCTTAAGTATTTTGCAGTTTTCTCACTATAACTCAAAAAATTATTATCACATTATACTCGAAATAATTTTAAAAGAGAGTTTTTATAAAGGTCTATCAATGTGGAAGATAATAACTTTCTACGTTGCATAGTTTAGAAATGGCAGGGGGGGGGACACATTGCAAGCCACTTTGGCGGGCTGTATTTCGCAGATAGTATACCTAATAAAAAAAGTTGTGTATGAAACATTACCTTCATTTTAGTAGACCTATACAATGATATCCCACAAGAGGGGGTACAGTGAAAAAAAAAATTCATCCCCATTTCACATGTATGGGCGCCACCCCTAAAATACGTAATCAAGATTTTTTTTATTGTTTCAAAATTGAGACCTATATCTACACCACTTTTGGACAAAAATTCATTTACTTATGTTTATAACTGTGGAAGTTATTAAGCTGTAAAGGATTAGGACAGACGGACAGACGGACGGACATGATGAAACTATAAGGGTTCCTTGTAGGACTACGGAACCCTACAAATTATTACTCGGTGAATACATCATTTATCGAAAATTAGTTTTTAACTATTAAGTACAGGTCTTCTTCTTCTTCTTCGAGTCGACGGTACAAAAATTTACTGATAGTGGCACAGTTGACAGCACAGCACACACACGCTGCTGGCCCAGAAATTTGCCACGTCTTGTGCGTTATCTGTGGCATCGATAAGGTCACTCAATGTGCAAGTGCTTGGACACAAGGAGCAGCATAGCAAGTGTGACATTGATTGAGGATCAATGCCACACATGCAGGCTGTAGCTGTTTGGTCTATATAGCCCCACTTGCTCATGTTAAGCCTGCATCTGCCTACCTGGGTCCGCAATCTGTTTAAGTACAGGTATTGCAGTTTAATCAGAAACTATTACATAACATAATCAGCCCATTACTGCCCCACTGCTGGGCACGGGCTTCTTCTCAGTATGAGAAGGTTAAAGGCCTTAGTCCACCACGCTGGCCTAGTGCGGGTTGGTGGACTACACACACCATCGAGAACTGCAGGGCTATTGCGTAACTCATTTGACAGTTTAATTTTGATGTAAAATTGACGACGATGTTGATAACATCGCAATCAAACATTATTTACTTAATCGTATGGCATCTTTATAGGCTATTTAAACATCAAACATTGGAATTGTGTAACGACATAGAGAGACTTAATTATGAAAAAAATGACGTCAGGAGGGAAATCCTTTGCGATATAAATGACGTCATTTATGTTAGATCACGTTTCGCTATGCAAGTAAGCTGCTGCAAGTATGCGTTTTAAGCTTTATCATTAATTCAATTTCATGATGAATCCCTCCGACATCGTAATCAATAGTTTTGTAGTTAAGCAAAAAAAAAATTTCTTTCGGACCTTTTTACTCAGCAGCATCTAGTCCCCAAACTAAGCAGAGCTTGTGCTATGGGTACTAGACAATGGATATAATACTTATATACTTTTTTTTTTTGTAAATACATACTTATAATACATAAGCAACACCCAGACCAACACAAACACTTATGTTCATCACACAAATATTTGTGTCCTATGGGAATCGAACCCACGACCTCGTTATCAGCAGTCCGACACTCGAACCACTAGACAACAGAGGTCGTCAAAAAAAAAAAAAAAACCGGATTCAAACGTCAAAATTGACAATTTCCCTGCTGTATGGAGCACTCTCTGATGGATTATCACTTGCTTTAACGGTGAAGGAAAACATCGTGAGGAAACCTGCACAACAGAAACTATTAACTCTGTAAATTATAATTCGTATCGCTTTGTTCGCTTGTAACCCAAACAACAAAATTAAATTAACATCAAAAGCATAGTGAACAAAATATTATGCGAATGCAAACTAATATGTGAAGAAAGAAGTTTAATCTCATGGAGTGTGATTGAAAAGTATAAACTAATAAAATCGGAGGCGGTACATTAAGTGAATTTGCACATAAATCCTGCACGTCACTGCTGTTCCAGCTTCTGTTCGCGTGAAGCTACGAATATTTTGGATGTGCCATATGTTTATCGAATTTTATTAATATCGATTTGAATAGTAGTCCTATTGCATATGAAACGAAAAACAAAACACAATCAGCCCACGTTTTGACGACGTCTGTGCTCCAGTGGTGCAAGTGTCGGACTGCTGATCACGAAGTCGTAGGTTCGATTCCCACAGGACACAAATATTTATGTGATGAACATAAGTGTTTGTGTTGGTCTGGGTCTTTCGTATGTATTATAAGTATGTATTTACAAAAAAAAAAGTATCTAAGTATTATATCCATTGTCTAGTACCCACAGTACAAGCTCTGCTTAGTTTGGGACTGGATGGTGTTGTGTAAAAATGTACCAAAAATATTTATTTATTTATTTTGATTTAATGATATTGAATAATAATGATGATAATTGTTTTATTTAAGATAGTCATAACATAACATAACATCACGCCTGTATTTCCCCGAAGGGGTAGGCAGAGGTGTAATAGTACACCCACATTTCGCCAGTTATGTTATAGTCCCATGTAATAGGGGGCGAGGCTATTGCCATTGACCGGGCACAAATCCAGACTCCGGGCTGCTACTGAGAATTTCCTAATGAAAAAACCCAATAACACTTTGCCTGACCCGGGAATCGAACCCAGGACCCCATGCTCAGCAGTCGCGCTTGCGACCACTAGACCAACGAGGCAGTTAAATATCATTGGTTTCACTAATAAAAATTTGGGAATTTTGGAAGTAGCTCGTCAGCTATTTTTTTTCAGTGCAGTCGTGTATGTTGGAGACTAAGCAAAATGGATTAGATCCAATCAGAAAGTGACGTAAAGCTAATTAAGGTGAATGCTACAGGGTAGCCCGCGAAATTCATAATTGTTGACGTTTTTGCAAATTGTAGCTTTATTTTGTGTTTTATATCGGTGAAATATGATTGGCGGAAATAATAACAATATATCTACTGAATAATACTCATAAAAAATATTAACCTAACTCTATAATCTGTACAAGCTTGAAAATCGATAATTTGATCGTAAATTAATATTATCGAGCTTGTACAGCTTATAGAGCTAGTTTAATATTTTTTATGAGTATTATTCAGTAGATATATTGTTATTATTTCCGCCAATCATATTTTAACCGTATATCGGTTAAAATAAAGCTACAATTTGCAAAAACCGCCAAACATTTTGAATTTCGCGGGCTACCCTGTAGTATTCACCTTAAAAGAAAAAAGTCTCCATTCAATATCCGGTGCTTTCATAACTCCACGGAACCCAGTTACGGGTTAACTCCGAATAAAAGTTAGCGGAAACCTTAGCGTTCATAAGTCAGCGTCGGTATTGGAACTTGAGACTTATGCTGTTTTGCTCCTGCTAATATATTCACGGGGAGCGATTTAGTGCTTATCCCTATACTATTTTGGTTGTTAAGGAAAAATTCAGGCTGTAAATCATGTAACATGCTTATTATTATCATGCGTAGTGTGTGGCTCGCCTTACCTCGTATAGTATAAGTATTTAGCCTAAGTTTAGCATAAGGTTATTTAGTAAAGGATAGATATTGTACTTGACAACACGTCTTTCATTGATACCATAAGCCCCACATTGCATGGCGACCCTGCCAGTGCTGCCACGTTGGCAGCGCTGCGTATGTTGGTTCCAAAAATTTTATAATCATTTGTGCCTGGAACAAGTGGGGCAACAAGGAGAAACAAAATTATTATTGGTGCGAAATTGAGTGGTGCCGGGAGTAGTTCGTGCCCGATGTGTTTCCGGCTGGGAGACGAAGGTGACCAGGGAGCAGCGTCGAGGAGTCTCCGCTACCCTGAGGCCTCACCATTAAGCCGTGCCTTGCATGTTCAGACTGGTGATGTGTTTGTTTTTTTGGTGATTGTGTGGTGAAAAGTTTACGCTGAGACGTTATTAATTAAGATAGTTCATAGGTGCTAAATAAGTAAGATATATTAATGATTAGATTTGTAACGCCTGTTGACAATAACTAGAATTTTATTTTAACATAAATTCTCTTAATTTAGTTTGTCGCGAAAGGTATCGGTAAACAACATATCAAATTGCAGTGAGTGACACCTAGTAACACGTACTTGTGTAAGGATGATGTCACCTCTGTTATTTGATGTTGCGAAATGACTCGAACTGCAATATCTGACTCGACAAATTAAACAATGCACCAATTTTGTAAGGAATTATTTTGCCTTTGAATGATAATGGGATTGAATTGAATGATTAGATCATGAGTTATTTTGTTGAAAAGGAATTATAATATAATTCAGATGGATGGATTTGGAATGGAATTAAAAATGTTTTGGTTGTATGATAGTTTAGTTAGTGGTAGTTGGGAATAATTTGGTAAGTAAGGTTTTGGATACGTAGTTGGACTGATCATCCAAACGCGATTTGGGATTTTATGTACCAAAGTATTCGATTTGGATATGTAGTGTTTCATAGTTATGATTTTGGAAGTGAAAAGGTACAAATATTATAAGATAGGTACACAAAGGTACTACATAGGGTTCAGTTCCTTCGTTCGATCATGGTGTAAACGAGATTTCTCTGTGAGAACAGTTGGAGACCAAGGAAGTCTTAAATCGTGACCCTAATGATATATTATTATGATAATTATGTTTGTTTTATAATACCAGGTACCGAGAGTCCTGAATATAAAAAGAGTACCTAATAATAAATAATTATGCCCGATTGGGTTTCGTAAAAGTGTACCTACGGAAAAATCGAGATAAAGATTGTGATTATGGTAGAATCAGAGCTAAGAATTGAATGATTTTGTTTATAGTATAAAAGGAAAAAGAAAGAAAATATGAGAAATTAAATGAAATGTGGTTTGTTATAAAATAGGTAGGTAAATAATTTTCAATGTTAGTTAGGTACTTGTTATAATTTCAGAATAATAAAAAGGATTTTGTGTATGTAGGTTATTGTCAACAGTGCACTCTTTTATTAATAATTATCCTATTAGCTATTATTTTGTAAACATCATTTGTTTACATTTTTTAGGGTTAAAAAAAAATTGTTAATGTTCATAAGATATTTTTTTAATTTTTTATAAAAAAAATATATTTTTTTAATTATTTTTTTCTTTTAAAAAACGGGGGAGGTGTAGTGTGTGGCTCGCCTTACCTCGTATAGTATAAGTATTTAGCCTAAGTTTAGCATAAGGTTATTTAGTAAAGGATAGATATTGTACTTGACAACACGTCTTTCATTGATACCATAAGCCCCACATTGCATCATGTAACATGCTTATTACAGGGTGTAATTTTAGTTGTTATGATTGTTTTAAAGTATTTATTTATTAAATTTATGCACACACAGAGAAATAATAATAAAGTACATAGAAATCAATAGTACAAAGGCACTGCTTAGTATAGAAACAATTTCAATAGATCGGCATTCGGCTGATATCAATCCATGCTTTTAAATGCAAAAGTAACAAATAAATTAAATATTGAGTTTTTATCACAGACATTAGAAAATATAGACGAAGTGCTGCGAACAATCATAGTGAAGCCAAAATAACCGTGATCCTCCGTGTAGGTATTTGTTTTTGGGGATACTTATTGGACGATGCTGCAACATGATTGTGGGCGTGAGCGTTGGTTTGTACACGGAAGACATAGAAATAAGATAGTAGAAGTATTATCTGCTGTCTTTTACTACGGGAACGCATGTCGTCGGTTTTCCACCACAATCACGCCCACCTTGTTTCTAGCATTCAATGCCAAATAAGTTAAGCCAAAAAAAACCGCTGTTAACTATGCTGAAGTTTTGTGAATCTGCGTCCAAACAGCACTGATGATCAAGCAATTGGTTCGCGCACTGGTGTCTTTGCCACCTCTATTACCTTTAATAGGATTTCTATGACGAATGAGCATGGTTTTGTTGGCTTCACTGTGATTTTTCGCAGCACTTCGTCTATATTTTTTGTATGTCTGTGGTGTTTATTGAATTAATTCATCATACTTTGAATTGTAATTGTCATTGTACTTTTTGTTATTGTTATGTTATGTTACTTAGAATTGTAAAAGTATATTTTTTTACAAAAAAAACCTGTGGAACGAGGTATTATGCAGGGATGTTATGGAGCTCCGTAACCGTAACCGAAACTATTGGATATCCGAAATAAAAATCTATCCGTAACCGTAAACGAATCCGATATAAAAGTTTGAAATAATTTTGATAGGAGAGGAGTCTAAATGAGACATGTTATGACATGTTTTAGTTTTTGCCCGGCTGAGCTGACACATAATCCGCGCGCGTCCCTTGCATTGTTTGGTATTCTATTGCTTTTTTCTTTTATTTTTACAATTTCTTAAAAATCTAATATCCATAACCGAAACTATCCGAAACTAACGGATAATCGGAAATAATTCCATATCTGAAACCGGTATAATATTATTCCTATATCCGTATCCGTATCCAGATCCGATATTTCATATCCATAACATCCCTGGTATTATGTTCCTCTAACACAGAGGGAGGATCTGACCAGACTGTGCCTTATTGGCTGGTGGGCCGCGGCGCAACGGTTGTTAGGTGTTCGTACATAAACTAACTGCGCGTCAAGTTTTGATAGTGCAATACAGGATTTGTGACATCATTTATTACGTCAGTGGTAGTTCGCATGTACCGCGATAGACATCGATACAAACCCAATTAATCTAGAAAAAAAAAACCATGCTAAAATTTGAGTCACTTAATTCCCGAAAAGGGGTCATTGTACTCATCAGTATAAACAACTTTTACTATGGGACCAACACTGAAATCGCGAAAAAAAAATCAGTTGGTCGCTACATTTGTGTTCACTTAAATCAATAAAATGTAGGGACCACCTAATTTTTTTTTCGCGATTTCAGGGTTGGTACCATAGTAAAAGTTGTTCATAATGATGAGTACAATGACTACTTTTTGGGAAATAAGCGATTCAAATTTCAGCGTGTATATATCTAGTTATAAAAAACAGGTTGATTGGAAACGGAGTTACTTTCAAGAGTACAGATTTGGTATTAAATTGCAACTTAAATCTGTTTTATACCTTAATTGTATACCTTCTAAAGAACGTCACGTAACGTAACGAAAAGTCTAAAACCAAAGGAGGTCCCCATACAAGAAACCTCGAAACACACAACACACACATTTTTTTCGACGTTTTTGTTCCTGCTGTATTTTCAAAACAGCACATATCATATGGTACCTACATACTACTACTACTCCGCTGGCACAGCGACCCAAAATGTGTCTTGGCCTCCGAAACGAGAGAACGCCACTTGCCGTGATCTTTGGCAGTATTTTGCCAATCACTGGCTCTGATCTCCAGAAGATCGCCTTCCACCGCATCGCTCCAGCGATATCTAGGGCGACCGACCGGGCGTCGCCCTTTTGGTCGACCCAGATAGGCTCTCTTCGCATCTCGATCTTCTCCCATTCTCTCCACGTGACCAAGCCAACGGAGTCTGTGAGCTTTTGCCTCTCCTATCACATTTGCTTCAGCCACGAGCTCTTCTATCTCATCGTTCTTCCTGATCCGCCAGGTATCACCCGGTCTCTGCACAGGGCCCAAGATCTTACGTATGATCTACATACCAGCTTCAAACTTGGTTTGATTATAGTGCATACTATGTAGTTTAACAAATAATAAAAATAGGCCAAACATAGACATATGTGATAACTTCTTAGGTTTTCGCGATCACTACACATTATAATAAAACAAAGTTTAACCGGATTAAATCGCGTAGAAATTAGACATATGTGGTGCGTAAGAAAGAGGTGCAAAAATTCATTTTTCGCTCACGGTGCGTTGATGTCTTTTGATGAACTCTCGTAAATTAAATCAGTTTCTATGTGGTATTAGCATAGAATATAATATTAACGACGTATTAGGTCGATGGGTGGTACAGAACTCTTACTGTGTGAGTCCAACTTGCACTTAGTCGGTTTTTTGTTGACATTTTGTGTATATTTTTTTGCTTTTCTGAATATAGTAGGTATCACAGTAAACCATTATTGACGTCATCAGTTTGTGGTGATGGAGAATGTGTATATTTTTTTTTTTTTTTACTTTCCCTAATCTAGCAGGGCCAGTGTTTGTCATGCCATAATCATACACATGAGCAGCAACTTTATCCCCTTAAAGTTACTTACTAATAAAGGGTAGACCTTACACAGAAATACTAACCATAAATTCAACCAGTCCTTGTGAGTACAAACGACTACAAAAAACAAAAAAAAAAATCTAATGAAAGCAACAAAATGAATTTCGTTCGAATGGAGCCTTATCGGGAGGTCGCACGCCGGCCGCGGATCGAAATGAAAATATAACATAACTAAAGTCAACAAAGCACAAAATTAGTTTTTATCCGAAAATAGTAAGAAAAAACCGGTGGCCGTAAATGCGGGTAGAATAGGATAGGACTTGCGTTGATGTTGTGAAATTCGACCAAGTAATTTTTCGCATATTTTTTTGGATTTAATCTATTTATTAATTCTCGTTCTTGTCCATAGACGCCTATTGTTGAATATAGATAGACAGATAAAGTAAACTTTATTGTTTGCACACCACAAAAATAAAACATAAACATATCGTGGAAGTTTTAAGTTCGCTGCCACTCGGTGCTGGAATCTTAACTATTATAAAATTGTAAACGTCTGTTTGTTTGATTGTTTGTTTGTTTGTTTGTTCCAGCATCACGCTAAAACTACTGGACCGATTTTGATCAATTTTTTTTTGTTTGAAAGCTGATGATTTGACTTAAAAACTGGTATGGGTTTTGAGAGAGAAAGAAGGAAAGAAAAAAAGATAAAAATAAATTCGTGGGGTGCGTTCTCACCCGACAGATACGAAGCTTCTACGCATTTGCACGAGCGGATAGTAATGTACGATGGAGTAGTAATGGACATGGGACGGACAGGACATGGGACGGACGGGACTTGGGACGGACGGGTCATGGGACGGACGGGACATGGGATGGATGGGACATGGGTCGGGACGGGACATGGTATGGGACGGGACTTAGGATGGGACATGACATGGGACGGGACGAGATATGGGACAGGATGGGACGGGACATGGGACGAGACAGTACATGGGACGGGACGGGGCATAGGACGGGAAGGGACATGGGACGGGACGGGTCATGGGATGGGACGGGACGGGACATGGTTTGGGACGGGACATGGGACGGGATGGGACATTGGACTAGACTGGACTGGACTAGACTGGACTTGTACGGACGTGTACGGATTGCACGGACGTGTACTGACGTGTACGGACGTGTTGTAAGGACGTGTACGGACGTGTACGCACTTGTATGGACTTGTACGGGCGTGTACGGACTTGTACGGACGTGTACGGACTTGTACGGAAGTGTACGGACTTGAACAGACATGTACGGACGTGTACAGACTTGTACGGGTGTGTACGGACGTTTACGGACTTGTACGGACGTGTACGACAGATGTGGACGGACTTGTACGGACGTGTACGGACTTGTACGGACGTGTACAGACTTGTACGGTCGTATACGGACTTGTACGGACGTGTACGGTCTTGTACGGACGTGTACTGACGTATACGGACTTGTACGGACGTGTACGTTGGACGCGTACAGACTTGTATGGACTTGTACGTGCGTGTACGGACTTGTACGGACGTTTACGGACTTGTACGGACGTGTACGAAAGTTGTGTTCGGAGGTGTACGGACGTGTTGTACGGACGTGTACGGACGTGTACGCACTTGTATGGACTTGTACGGGCGTGTACGGACGTTTACGGACTTGTACTGACGTGTACGAAAGACGTGTACGGACTTGTACGGACGTGTACGGACTTGTATGGACGTGTACGGACTTGTACGGACGTGTACGATGGACGCGTACAGACTTATACGGTCTTGTACGGACGTGTACGGACGTATACGGACTTGTACGGACGTGTACGTTGGACGCGTACGGACTTGTACGGACGTTTACGGACTTGTACGGACGTGTACGAAAGTTGTGTACGGACTTGAACAGACATGTACGGACGTGTAAAGACCTGTACGGACTTGTATGGACTTGTACGGACGTGTACGATGGACGCGTACAGACTTATACAGACTTGTACGGACGTGTACGGACGTATACGGACTTGTACGGACGTGTACGTTGGACGCGTACAGACTTGTATGGACTTGTACGGACGTGTACGGACTTGTACGGACGTGTACGGACTTATACGGTCGTGTACGACGGTCGTGTACGGACTTGTATGGACTTGTACGGGTGTGTACGGACGTTTACGGACTTGTACGGACGTGTACGGACTTGTACGGACGTGTACAGACTTGTACGGACGTGTACGGACTTGTACGGACGTGTACGGTCTTGTACGGACGTGTACTGACGTATACGGACTTGTACGGACGTGTACGTTGGACGCGTACAGACTTGTATGGACTTGTACGTGCGTGTACGGACTTGTACGGACGTTTACGGACTTGTACGGACGTGTACGAAAGTTGTGTTCGGAGGTGTACGGACGTGTTGTACGGACGTGTACGGACGTGTACGCACTTGTATGGACTTGTACGGGCGTGTACGGACGTTTACGGACTTGTACGGACGTGTACGGACTTGTACGGACGTGTACAGACTTGTACGGACGTGTACGGACTTGTACGGACGTGTACGGTCTTGTACGGACGTGTACTGACGTATACGGACTTGTACGGACGTGTACGGACGTATACGGACTTGTACGGACGTGTACGTTGGACGCGTACGGACTTGTACGGACGTTTACGGACTTGTACGGACGTGTACGAAAGTTGTGTACGGACTTGAACAGACATGTACGGACGTGTAAAGACCTGTACGGACTTGTATGGACTTGTACGGACGTGTACGATGGACGCGTACAGACTTATACGGACTTGTACGGACGTGTACGGACGTATACGGACTTGTACGGACGTGTACGTTGGACGCGTACAGACTTGTATGGACTTGTACGGACGTGTACGGACTTGTACGGACGTGTACGGACTTATACGGTCGTGTACGACGGTCGTGTACGGACTTGTATGGACTTGTACGGGCGTGTACGGACGTTTACGGACTTGTACGGACGTGTACGGACTTGTACGGAAGTGTACCTACTTGAACAGACATGTACGGACGTGTACAGACTTGTACGGGTGTGTACGGACGCTTACGGACTTGTACGGACGTGTACGACAGACGTGGACGGACTTGTACGGACGTGTACGGACTTGTACAGACGTGTACGACGGACGTTTACGGACGTGTACGGACTTGTACAGACGTGTACGACGGACGTTTACGGACGTGTACGGACTTGTACGGACGTGTACGGACGTGTATGGACCTGTACGGACGTGTATGGACCTGTACGGACGTGTACGGACGTGTATGGACCTGTACGGACGTGTATGGACCTGTACGGACGTGTACGGACTTGTACGGACTTGTACGGACTTGTACTGAAGTGTACGGACTTGTACGGACTTGTATGGACGTGTACGACGGACGCGTACAGACTTGTACGGTCTTGTATGAACTCGACTGAACTGGACTGAACTTTTTGTAATTTTTTTTTTAGCGAAATCCTCATGGACGAACTCCGCCTGGGGTAGGCGGAGCCACTGTCGGACTCTTAACGACTAAAACCACCACGGTGTTCCATCAACTACCTTAGCTGGGGGCGTGGGAACCCATGAGTATACACAAAACCACCCCTGACAGGACCCGGCCCGCCACAAGCAGGCGAGCCCCTTCTACCCGTGCGGCCTAACGTCGGCCGCACCCTCCGCGGTGGAGCACACGGAACACTGCACGCCACCTCACCTCACAAGCCTTTACCAGCTACGCCAGCTGTGCCAACTACGCCAGCTTTGTCAGCTGTGTCAGCTACGCCAGCTGCGCCAGCCGTGTCAGCTACGCAACTGTGTCAGCTACGCCAGCTGTGCCAGCTACGTCAACTGCTGGTCGGGCAGCAGACTACCCCGAGTCTACTGCTCGCAGCCCCACCGCCCGTAATTTTTTATAGAGGTTTTCTTCCTCGCGGTCCGGGCAGTGAAGCCAATACCCTCGTTCCCAAGAGGCGCAAGAACACTTCTCAGCGGGCACTCCTGGTGTTACGAGATCGATGGGGGCAGGGAAGGATAGTACCCCCGCTGCCTGCCCAGTAGCAGGGTGAATGCACACCGGGCTCGCCCCTGTTCCTCCACCGTACCCTTTGTTGGGATCAGATGGACACGTGGAGCAACTCCCCACTGGCCCAAAAGTCCCAGAACAGGCCCCTGCCGTGCCAGAATATTCGCCACAGGCAATAAGATCCCCCGAAGGTTAATCCCTCGAAAGGATTCTATTGCCCGTACCTAAGGATGCACCGGCCAAACAACTGCCGTTCCCTCCAGACGTGACCAGAAGGACAAGCAGCCGTCAGGCACACGTGGAGTTTTTCCGGCCAGCACCCCAACTGGACTTAACTTGACTGAACTTGACTTAACTTGACTGAACTTGATTGAACTGGAATGAACTGAACTGGACTTGACGGGACTTGACTGAACTTGACTGGACTTGACTGGACTAGACTGAACATGACTAATCTTGACTGAACTTGACTGAATTGGACTGAACTGGACTGAACTGGACTGAACTGAACTGGACTGAACTGAACTGAACTGGACTGAACTGAACTGAACTGGACTGAACTGAATTGAACTAGAGTAAACTGAACTGGACTGAACTTCTGATGGCCATAATTCAATTTATCCTACAGGATATAATTTTTTCATGAAGTGCATACCAGTTTTCAAGTCTAAACACAAAAAAAAAACAAAATTGGTCCCGCAGTTTTTGCGTGATGCTCGAATAAAAAAACAAACAGACATTTACAGTTTTGTAATAGTTACAGGAAAACAGCTAATTATTAACAGGATCCGACACGTGGGTTAACAGAATATAACGCGAGCGGAGCCGCGGGTAAAAGCTAGTATTATATAAAATTGAAAAAGATGTTAAAATTGTATGTAAAGACGCTTGTCATCTTAGTCTTCCTGGAACCACAAACGCTGCAAAGCTTTCGAAACGTCAGGAAACCAATCTAAATAATATACGCGGTATAATCCGGTTAACCTTGTTTTATTATATTACTTACATAATATTCGGTAGATACCTAATAAGAAATTATTATTGTCCACAGCACTACACTTCTTTGCAAATCATGTAACAAACAAATGTACCATTATTATATAAATAAATTAATATTTTGTGCCATTTTACTCAGCACCATCTAGTCCCAAACTAAGCAGAGCTTGTAATATGGGTACTAGACAATGGATATAATACTTATATATTTTTTGATGTAAATACTTATAACACATAACTTACTTATATTACTTGAAAAGGTTATATCCATGAAGTTTTTTTGCCGATTCTTCTCCATAGGACCAATTTTTTGGAACCGTGCAACTAGATTCTAGTGTTGTGGCGCAACTTGGGAGAGGCCTATGTCCAGCAGTGGACTGCGATAGGCTGAGTTTATGATGATGAACTAGATTCTTCACGTTTTGAAAGTGCATGCAAAAAAAGGGATAACTTCGTTTTCGTCGGGGGTCCCCTGACCACACAAGTTTTTTTATTTTTATTTTTGGGTTTATTATCCCTGCATTAACTAGAGTTGCTTTACGAGAATCCTTCGTCTCATCTCAATTTGACGACGACATCAGAACATATTGGAAGACTTATAGTTTTAACAGTTTCTACAGATTTTATATTTAACGCTTAAAAGTTTCACTGTAAGATGAAACCAAACTTAGCTTCAAGAGTATTGCTTTTCCTTCCTTCTCTTGTATTTATGGTAAGTAATTTTTCTAATGCAGTGGCTTGTTAACTAAAGCAGACCTATAGTAGACTCTTCTAGTGAAAGTGAACGGGCACTTGGGTCATTGAAAAACCTATAGTGTAATCTTAAAGTCACAGCTCATTAGAGACATCCGGCACCCGACCAGCACCAACTCGTCTTTCGGCGTCTACTCGTTGTCGACAGGTGGTTCACGAGTAGACACCGCGTTTTCACCAGTGAACGTCGCGTGGTCAACGAGTGAACGTCGTGTGGTTACGAGTGCACATTACGTGGTCCACGAATTTCCGAGTAGTTTCGTTATATCAAATTTTACAATACAATACAATTTTTTGTCGCATTGTCCTCTCGTGAATCACAGGCAGCGCGTGGTCCACTCGGGACTCGTGCATTGGCAATGCGCAGCAACGCAAGGAAAGCATGCGAGCAGCGAGTTGTCACCGAGTGGTCCACTCGCCGTCCGCGCGATATTGTTAATGACGGATTGGAAGGGACCTTACTAGCAGACAGGCTTTAGAGTATCACTACTAATAATATTAATTTTAAACATCGTAGTGAAAAGCCTTATAAAAAAATAATACCATTACCCTTTAAAGGCTTTTTAAATTCTGACCTTATATTATTCTTCATTTGAATTTCAACCTCCAATTGTTACAGAAACTGGTAAAAATAAATGGTTCGGATCAATTATTCAATTGGAAATTCTTGTTTTCCAAAAGAATGGCCTAATTGGAAGGTAGTTATTTTTAAAAGCAAAAACGATATCAATTATTGGTTGTTACTTGAAACTCTAATTGGTTATCGCCACGACCTGCTACTAAAAATCGAATGAATTCTGATGAATCTTTACAAGAAGAATAATTTCCAGCCTGCAATTTGGTATTAACAGATAGACTGATGAACTTAGATTGCCTTTAATATTGCACAATCTATGGACTATTGTTGTCTGAAAATAAAATATTGTTAGTATGTATTATTTTGAATCCGGATTTGTATTTTAAATTAAATTTCTTTTTTATTAAAATTGGTTCCACAGGTTTAGAGTTTATCGATTATAAACAAACAAACAAAACTTTCCTTTAATTATTATTATTATCATACTAATATTATAAACGTGAAAGTTTGGGAAGATATATGAATGATTTTTACTCTTTCACGCAAAAACTACAGTATGGACTTTAATTAAATTTGGCGTACAGATAGAAAATAACCAGGATGAATATATAGGCTACTTTTTATACCGGGAAGATGAACAGTTCCCGAGGGATGCGCGATAAACGACATTCACACAGGTGAAGCCGCAGGCACAGGCTAGTATTATTATATGAGTATTAGTATATTTATTAGCTATTGGGCTATGACAGATCTAATGAAGGGTGATCTACCTCTATCCCTTAAAAGAAGACTCATGGACGTATGCATTCTTCCCATCCTCACATATGGATCCCAAACATGGTCTTTGACAAGTCAACTGAGGTCCACGCTTGAGGTTTGCCAAAGAACGATGGAACGGAGTGTTCTGGGCATAAAACTTGTAGACCGGATAAGAAACACAACGATCCGTTCCATAACAAAAATAGCCGACGTCACCCATAAGGCTGCCACTCTATAGTGGAACTGGGCTGGACATATCTGCCGCATGTCAGACGAACACTGGGCCAAACAAACAACTCAATGGGTCTCTTTACATGGCAGACGTCAACGCGGCAGGCCCAGACGGAGATGGCGGGATGAGCTGGACTCCTTCCAAAAGGACTGGACGCTTGTAGCAATAGACAGGGAGAAGTGGAAGGAGAGTAGGGAGGCCTTTGCCCTGCAGTGGGACACTTCAGGCTTATAATAATAATAATATTAGTATTAGTATAGATATCTTGCAGCATAATTCTTTCGGTTGAAAAACAATGTTTATGATAACAATTTATTAGGTTTTCGCTATCACTACACATTATAATAAAACAAGTTTTACCGGATTACATCGCGTATATTATTTTTGTTTTCCTGACGTTACGAAAGCTTTGCAGCGTTCGTGGTCACAGGAAGACTAAGATATGACTAGCATCTTTACAGATATTTCTAAAATATATGTTTAATCTACCGTACAATATTTTTTAATTAAAATCGTTTCGATGCACGCAGTAATCACTCACAATGTCATTGTCTTTTACAGTGTTGCGTGCTGTTTGGGACTTGATTATTTTTAGAACTGAGTTCCAAACAGGTGGTAGCTGCCGAAAAATATACGCGATGTAATCCGATTCATCATTTCAGCCGAAAGACTTCCACTGCTGGACAAAGGCCTCCCCCAGAGGGGGGGGGGATATGCCATAATCGCCACGCTTGGCAGTTGGGTTGGCGATCGCAGTTGGTTGTTTAAATACTCAGAGGACGCTGCTGCCCATCCTCTGGTGAATCCCTTAGTCGCCTTTTACGACACCCATGAGAAGAAAGAGGGTGGTGCAATTCTTTACGTCTGGCACCACACGGACGACTAAACTTGTTTTATTATAATGTTTATGATGCATAAGCGCATTTTATGTAGAAAATTAATAAGAAGATCACATGCGACCCGTCTGAATGTACCAGCAAAGTCAGTCTGTAATCACCCTTAGGATAAGCAATAGTCACAAACACATACAACAAACATCGATAGAAATACTCAATTCAACCCTGTCGTCTGGCGCGTCTAATTTCAGTCAACCCTCACAATTAGCATCGATGCCTATTGGACCCGCTTTGGTAATGGGAGCCGAGAATGTGTACTCATAAACTCAACCCCTGCGTGCCATCAGTGAGTGGTGGCGTGATAAGGGTTAAGAAAGATCAATAATATTAGCTTACGAGTATTTTGTTGGCTGGATAAAATTATTTGTACAGTCGACGGGACGTCAGTATGGTAATAATTTGACTTTGACAGCGTTTTTGTTTCTTACGTAATTCTAGTATTACCACTGAAGTGCGGTAAATTGTACATGATATAGATTGTGTATTAGTTACTTGAATAATATTGAGGCTACTTCGCTGATAGCTGTATAGAATCAAAATTTGTTCAGCCCAGATTTGATCTCGGACCCTCCTGCAAGGAAGGCAAGCGTTCAATCCATAAAATCTGAAGTAAAGAGATATGTTGTTGAACCAGCCAGCCAAAACCGATGTCACCTAGTCACATAGTGACAAATTAACACATTGACATCATAATCTTGTCAAGACATGCACACAAAAAACGTCAACGCGTGATTAGTTACAAATACAAAAGTAACACTGTATTCCTTTACGCGTACACAAGTCCATGTATCAATTAATTGACAGTTCGCGTTAGCAACATGCAACCGTACCACGAAGCTATAGTGTTAATGAGAGTACCTATCGGTAAAAATACTTATACATTGCACCATTAGATCAGTATTTATTTATTATGCTTTATTGTACACCATAAAAAAACATTACATTGAATATGCATTTAAAATATTGTACAAATGGCGGCCTTATTGCGATCAGCGATTTCTTCCAGGCAACCTTAGGATGGACAAGAATGAACTGGACAGAAAATGGGTTTGTCAGATGTGCAAATTCGATACATAATTTAATAATAAAATAAAATACTATACTACTACTATAAAATAACAACAAAAACATATTCTATAAATCCTTATACATAAATACTATATGCATATATACATATAAATAATAAGCAACGTAAAGTAATCAAAAATTACCACATACAGGAGAAGAAACATGTTTATAGCGACAAATAATGCTCCTTCACAAGCCTCCCAAACACTGGCAGCGATTGCGCTCTTCTAATAGTGACTGGCAATGCATTCCACAAACGAGCAGCCTGAACCGTAAAGGATTTGTCAAAAAATGTTGTGGAATGCATTGGCATTTTCAGTCTTAAATTATTTGATGACCTAAAGAATAGCGTGTGAGTGTTGCAGAGGAATTCCAAACATTTCTTCAGGTAAAGGGGAGTAGAAGGAGAGAAAAGCACGTTATAAAGAAGATAAAGAATGTGTACAACTTTGTACTTCATCGTGTTTTAAATACCACGAAATAACGTTTTACTGATTTTTCTAGGAAAAACTTTTTTTTTTTAAACATACGTGTGAAAGGAGATGCCATCTTTCAAGTAATTTAACGATAATGATAATGATAATTTTATTTAACCAAAATTTAGCAATTTTCACAACGTACACTGGGGTTCATTGTGTCGTGGGGACCAGTATCTTCCAAAATGATTTGACAATTTAACACACATACTATAGTTACATTAATACATGCTATAGGTGCTATACATACATAACATGCTATACATCGTTGTGGCGATGCTTGGGGGAGGCTTATGTCCAGCAGTGGACGTCTTTCGGCTGAAATGATGGTGATGATGATGATGCTATAGTTAGGTATGTAGTTCACATTATATCTTGTATTTTTACTAAAAACCACCGAACAACGCGGCATTTTGTGAAAAATCGCCGTCGCAAGTTGACTTTCGATTAAAGAAAGAAACTAGCATCAAGTTTCTGAGGTCAGATGCAGGTGTACGTGCCACGCCCCCTTACCATAATCTCCTTATTTGGGATATCTATGGTTCAACCACTAAGCTATCAGTGCTTTTCTACTATTGCGTAGTAAATAATAAATTTAGATAAAGGTAGTAAGGTGATGATGATGATTGAGCGTCTGATTGACCGCTAAAAAAACAATTAGATTTTTACACATATCAGTAAAACAGAATGGTTTTAATTTAACTTTACACACAAAACTCAATCACCATATCCAATACATCGGTATCAATTGAGGCTAAGTAATTGGTATTGCGGTCAATAACCATAACAGATAAAGCATTTACAAGATAAGGTAATATCTAGTATTGTGCCTTTCTGTATACAGAGTCTATAATAGATGCATCCCAGCTGAAATATAATCAAATCGTATTGATACGCACGCCTTTTACGCTGATTTGAAGGTAATCATAAAAATGAATTTATATATCTCTTTGTATTTTTTTCGAAGGAAAATAGGGGTTTGTAGTAATTGAAATGGGTCTTCATATTAGGGATTTCGCCACAACGACCGGCCCTGCCCTTTTCGCATCCAGCGGATTCCCGCGACCTTCACCAGGTCGTCGGTCCACCTTGTGGGAGGCCTATGCCCAGCAATGGACGTCTTTCGGCTGAAATGATGAATGATGATTAGGGATTTTCAATGAGGTGAAATATACATAGATAGGTAGATAGAATATACTTTATTGTATACCATGAAAATAGTAGTAAACAGGAACAACGAAAAGTTATGGGTACATGAGTGGTCTTAACGCTAAATATTCTGGTTTTGTTAGTACAAATTCCTTCATCTTCTTATTTATTATTATATCTTCAGGATAAATGAGGCGACACACGTTCACTGCGCAAATTAAACCTCGTACTATGTTCGCATTCACTGCGCAGGCGAAAAAGCCTATATCCCCATGCTACCTTTTTGTTAATTAAATTTCATTATGAGCGGTCTAGAGGTTATTCGTACACATACAGAAAACATACAGAAAGAATTACTTTCGCATTTATTATATTATTTATTGATTGTTATTTTTGATTATTATGCACTCCTGAAAGTTACTTAATGCATAAATAGATACCTATGCTGACTTAGGTGCGAGGGACCCGAGCCAGGAGGCTTTACTGGCTTGTGGGGCCAGTAAATACAATGGGGAGAAGATAGTGGACTGTAACAATGTAGATGCTGGCTATAGGTTTAGGTTAGGTGGGGCTTGTAGGTATGGGAAGACACATTTGGTCTCTTGTCTGGCTCCCAAACACCACAGCGTGAATGCCGTGAACACCGAGGGAAGCAGTGGATTGGTACGCTACTAACCACACACACACACAACAAATATTAAGACTTCGGGCTATGTCAGCGAGAATGTTAGTGAAGCGGGTTAGTTATTCAACCATAGCTCATTTTGCGGTTTCATTCCCGGGGTTGTCCTTGGGGGTTATTAGTGGGAGAGCTGTCAGCGGAGACAACGGACAGGTCCATTTGCGGGGCGAGGCGGAGCGAAGGAGCGCGTGGATTCGCTTGGTGACGGCTGAGCGGATACTGAGCGGGCGGCGCGGTGTATCCAAATTTGGCGGCGGACGCAACACGGCGTTAGGTTTTCGCGAGAAACCACACTGTGTGATGGCTTCTTTTAGTTCTTGTGTTGGCAACCATGTCGTAAGACCAATCAGCGTTGAGTGGGAAAGGGCAGGGAGAAGAAAAAAAGGCTGTGATTGGAAGGATAGGAGATAAAAGGTATGGAAGGGAGAAACCAGCAAGTCTACCGAGCTTATTAACTATATTGCGATAGTGATGAGGGTTGCCAACCACCGAAATCGAAATAAGGCCTAACCATATGCTTTTGAAGTTCGTTTGAGTTTTGCATAACGTCCCGACATTTTCTGGCCCTGATAATAGCAACCTTTTACGCACTAAACATGAATTAGAAGTTACTTTTTACTGCATGGCGGAAATAATGGCGTGCATATCGCGCAAAATTTTCCAACACAAAAGCGCCGCCCACCTGATTAAAAGGCAAAAGCAATCCACTTATGCCTAATAACATCTTCCTATTTGGATCTTTACAACAAACCGAAAGGGTTATGTTGGTTGAATGTTCGTATATATTTTTATAGGTGCCCCATAAAAAAATATTGTGGCTTTTGCAAGCCTGCTTCGTTGTTTGCAAGCCGGGTTTTTGTAGCTGAGTGATGTTGGATATTAACTTCGATTCCAGTTAATGTAATTGTGAAGCTGGTTCGTTATTGATGGGAAAGCATTAGCTTGGAATACGGCACATTTTTCGGTATCTAAATGGTCGTTTTTGTGGAATTTTTGCGTGTGAAGTGAGATTATTTAATCAAATAATGGTACTAAGGTTTAATTTTATTAAGGCGCTACTAAGATTTAAGTGGCGCCCCCATCAGTAAATAGTTATTACTCGCTAAGTACATCATTTATAGAAAATAAGTTTTAACAATTGGAGTACAGGTACTGTAGTTTAATCAGAAACTATTAACTCTGTAAAATATAGTTCGCTGTAGTTGTAGATAGAAAAAGTGCTAAAATTGGCCGTTTTCGCAGTTTTTCTATCTATAACTATACACCACAAATTAATTTTATAAAACTGTAATAAATTATTCACTAATTTGTGTGAAACAACTTAGTGGGAGAAGACACTGACTTTTGTAACACAGGTTTGTACCTAGTTTAGAAGTCGGGGACTGTACAGGTAAGTAATGTGTAAAACATTTTTTGAAAAACTAATATTATAAAACTTTTTAACAAAAAATTGAACCGACGAAAACAGAAACTGAAAAGCGAAAAATAACTAATTATGAGTCGGCGCCAAACGAACTTTTAACGAGCAAAGTGCGTGCAAGTTGCAAGTGGCCGAGCGGAGAACGCATTTTTGGAAAGTAATTGTTTATCGTTGAAAATTTCACGTTGTATTTGATGTGACGTTGTTTTTATTATTTATTTAAAGTAATTTAATGATCTTCGTTGATTAGTTGTTTGGCGCCGACTCATAATTAGTTATTTTTCGCTTTTCAGTTTCTGTTTTCGTCGGTTCAATTTTTTGTTAACAAGTTTTATTTTTAATATTTTTGTGGTTAAAATCTAACTTCAGGTCTCCATTATGTCGTAGTGTCTAGAACTATATTTATGTGTGTCAAGTTTCAACAGAATCAGTTAACAGGTAAGAATTCAGTGGGTGAACAAACGCTCATCCCCTGTTTTACTACCCTTAGGGGTGGATTTTGATATTGAAATTTAAATGGGACCAACTCGAGATATACCCTATCATATAAAAAAAGAATCATCAAAATCGGACTACTCTGTAAAAAGTTATGCGTGGTCATACATAAAAAAAAAAATGAAAAAAAATAAGCGTCGAATTGAGAACCTCCTCCTTTTTTTCGTCGGTTAAAAATACTTTTCCATGTGGCGTTGCGATTGGAAACCCTATATTTTATGCAATATTGCTTATCACAAAACTATAAAAGCAAGCAAAAGTATATACCCTTTCAACCCAAAACCAAAATCATTTGAAACCCAAACTAATACAGAACTCACTATGAAATTACATAGGAAAATATGAGCTATTAAGTACAGGCCCAACTTAAAATAACAACGGTTGGATTTAATAAGGCAAGCCGGTGGCGCCATCTGGTGGGGGTTACGCTAAATTCATAAAACGGTAAAGGGTGGCTACTCATTTATAATATTAAGGTTTTGATGTAAGTTTTGTTGCGTAAGTGCTTATAAGGATTAGTAAGTACAACCTATTTCTTTGTAATTTTGGACGTTTAAATATTTTATTTTATTTTTGATTTGGTACTCGTAGGACAAAAAGTGTTCAGAGTCAGAATTTATCCCCGTATATTTAGAAATAAACAAGGTTCAAGTGATTCACCTTGATTGGCATACAAATTTAAAAAAAAACCAGCCAAGTATGTCGGACTCACGCAGTAAGGGTTCCGTACCACCCATCGACCTCATACCCCATAGAAACTGATTTAATTTACGAGAGTTTATCAAAAGACATCAACGAACATACGCGAAATGTGAATTTTTACATCTCTTTCTTATGAAGGTACCACCACATATGTCTACGTTTGCCATGTTTTTAGTATTTTTTGCTAAACAACATAGTATTCACTATAATCAGACCAAGTTTGACGCTGGTATGTATTACCGTTTTGAAGATAGAGCAGGAACAAAAACGTTAAAAAAATAACATGTTTTTCGAGGTTTCTTGTATGGGGGTTGGTTTTAGACTTTTTTTATTTTTAGTATTTGTCGTGATGGACACTATAGTAATACATATTCTGTGAACATTTCAACTAGTTATCTATTATCGTTACAAATATTCAACCCTGTGACAGACAGACGGAAGAACGGACGGACGGACGGACAGCGTAGCGAGAGTAATAGGGTCCCGTTAGCACCCTTTGAGTACGGAACCGTAAAAAAAAATAGTAGTAGATCCATTACTTACTACTCCGCTGGCGCAGTGACCCAAAATGTGTCTTGGCCTCCGAAACGTGAGACCGCCACTTGCCACGATCTTTGGCAGTATTTCGCCAATCATTGGCTCTGATCTCCAGAAGACCGCTTACCACTGTATCACTCCAGCGATATTTAGGGCGACCGCCACAACAACCGGTCCTGAGGTTTCCGCATCCAGCAGATTCCCGTGACCTTCACCAGGTCGTTGGTCCACCTTCTGGGGGGCCTACCAACGCTGCGCCTTCCAGTACGCGGTCGCCACTACAGAACTTTACTGCCACATCGGCCATTCGTTCTGCGAGCAATGTGTCCCGTCCACTGCCACTTAAGTTTGACAATTATTCGAGCTATGTCGGTTACTTTCGTTCTCTTGCGAATCTCCTCATTTCTGATTCGATCACGCAAGGACACTCCGAGCATAGCCCTCTCCATTGCCCTTTGAGTGACTTTGAGCCTTCTTATCATCGTTCTAGGCCGGTATCACCCACAGCAGTAGGTACCTAGGTAGGCCTATACCCAGCAGCGTATAGAAAACAGGTTGAAAAAAATGTATTCATTTGACAAACGAACAGATAATTAGAAACGTATGCATTGACAAGCGATTTTTTTCAAAAATCCAACTCAATTTTATTTCAACATGCATTCGTACATTTTTGACATGAAACTGTTTTCAACGCAAAAACGTTAAAGTTGCAGAAAATTATGAAATCAACTGTTTTCAAACCTGTTAAAAATTATCAGCTTTTTCAACCTGTTACTTGTCGGAAAAAATGGTTACATTACATTGACACGAAAACCGTCAATCACCCATCGCTAGTCTCAACAACAGAGTTGAATGCTAATGTTGTATTGGTGTGATTGCTAAGATAGCCTTTACCTTTTTAAACTATAAACAAAACCGGTAGGTATTTAATCAAAATCAATCGTCTGTAGCCTTTCAATTTCCTCACAATATTTTTAACATCAAAGAAGTACGCAATGTTTAAAATTATGAATTCCTCCAATCTCGGCTTAATATCGCAAGCAAAGCGAATCGAATGAAGAATGAATGAATGAACGAGTGAACACGAAGGAACGGAGCGTTGTAGAAACAATCGCTCGATGTGAGAGGAAATCGAATTTCCTCCAAGAAATTGACGAGTATAGCTCGCTCAATGACATCGCTGCCATTTTGTTCCTTTAGAACTTCCATTTCCTTATGATTTATTAGATGATTCTGAATCATGCTGTGTTTACTTCAAACTGAAGGATATCACCAAAAATATTGACCCCTGCGTAGAATAAAAACATAGGTATCTGCAATTCATAGTCATAAAACAACGACGCATCTGCAGTTCAGCTTAATTGGAGATACGTCATTCTTCTACGACGCTGAATTGCAGATATGTCTTTGATCTAGGCATGGGTCGATCTTAAAGATGCTTTTTCGATGAAGCTCTACCAAAAACATGCCATACTATAACACTGTACCTTTGTTTGGGATATCTTACGTCTGCGGAAGGTGGAGGGATATGTCGGGCTCCTACCGACTAAAACCACATGGTGGCCATCCTCAGCATAAAATACCTTTTGGACCTCCAGTGAACCGCGTCAGTGCCCCTCTAGTTCTACGCTTTTAGTACGTCCCGGGATAACAACAATATTTCCCCAACAGCAGCATACAACCACCATGTATTGTGCTGTTACACTCGAAAGGGTCCCTTAATGGACGCCTCAAGACCCACTCTTGGCGCCCACCATCACAAAGCTCCCCCGCTATTATGTGGCGGCGTGTTTAGGATAAGGTGTTTCGCTCTGTATAGGCTTTGGCTTTGCGGCTTTGGCTTTGTGTCTGTCGAAGAAAGGACCGATGGCCATTTGAGCAGATGAGTCCTTGAAAGGAGACCGCGAATCGGCCAACGCAGCATAGGGCGTCCCCTAGCCAGGAGAACTAACGACCGGATGAAGGTGGCTAGGGGGACTGGATGCAGAAGACAGAGGACCGAGTGTTGTGGTGCAACTTGGGAGAGGCATATGTCCAGCAGTGGACTGCGATAAGCTGAGTTGATGAGGCTTTGTGCCGCCGGCGGCGCCTGGGATGGTTGCCTCTTCGGTGTCTTAGTCTCCGAGTGGAATCGGCACTCTTTCGCTCACAATATTGAGCCTACTATGGCTTGTCATATATAAAGCAGTTCAGGAGCGATACAAGTGTGGTTCTGTTTACGTGGCGATCGTGATGTGTTTCTTCAAAGGTGTGACGTCACTCAAGCTAGGACATACCATTCTAGCTATCTCAGGCCCATTCCACGCGAAGATGCCCATTATTCAGGAAATTTGCTACGAAGACGTGAACCATTTTAACCGAGAATCTTAACCTCGACCGAATTATTATCTAGTATGCCTATCAAGCAAAAAAACTTAAGACGTTGCACTTGAGCACGTGCCAACACAATAGCACTTTTTAACATGGCCTAATTCAAAGAATAGTTCAGCCAATGTTAAGATTTTTTCAACATCATTATTGAAGGCTCTTTGCAACCAAATAAGTACCTAATAGCTATTGCACACATATCAACGTCGTAAATGAGGCACCATGAGACGACCTATCCCGCAGGAAACAGACCAGGCATCATATAACGCCGACCTCCAGCTAACCTAGGCCTGCAGTCAGGCGACTGAGGGTAGCCCGCCGCCTGACCAGTCAAGGACCGTGACAGTGGCATGTAACGTAGTGGTTATATTGTCTGTGCAGTGGCAAGTCATGTTCCACGCGCCAATATATATAAGGATGCAGCCAACACTAGTCCACATGGGGAGAAAGGTCTCGCCTACTAATAGCAAGCTGGAACTTGTTGGGGTTGGAAGGAGAATGCAGAGCTAATCCCATGCCCCCGGCCAAAGGTAGTTGATGGAACACCGTGGTGTCGGTAAAAGTCTGACACTGGCTCCACCTTTCCAAGGCGGAGTGCGTCCATGAGGATTTTCCCAAGAAAAAAAAGACATGCCAATGCCAAGAAACAGAATGCAATGGAAGTAAGTCACGCTGATTGTTATTGATGAACTGAAAATTGAATAAAAACCACTGTTTAAACAAGATTTTTTCTCGACAGTATCAAAATGCCAGTGCTTGCATTACATGCTAAACCACTATAGGTAAAGCAACGGCATATCAATGGTAAAAAAACCAGTATAAGTTAAACTTGTCTTGTATGAGACTTACATACTAGGCCAGTTCCGCTAAATAATGGATTTAAAGATAAAAATTATGGAAAGAACAAATCGCACACGAGCAGGATTCGAACCTGTGACTCCTGGCTTAGTACGCCAGTGTTTTAGCAACTAAGCTACCGTGAAAACTGCTCCTGGTATCGAATTTAACATCCACTTACGTCTTTTGGTGACGTCAGCAGCATCCCATTGAGAAAAAGACCATAGACCGTTAGATTTTGCTTTGCATGCGTTACAAATAATAATGGATTTGTCACCATTGATATAAGATTGAACATACCACTTTCTATATTTAAAAATAGTTTACGATTTAATCAGTTTCCTTCGCCGCGAACTCCAAAGCCTTTTCCGCCAAACTATTCTAACACACACATATTTGACCTCCAACCGAGGGTAAGTAGAGAGCAAACAAACTCGAAACTGCCTGTTGAAGAGGCGAAGATCGATCCGCTTGTTTTCGAGAACAGTTCTTCAACGAAAATGTTACATTTTATGTGAAATGGCCTGAGAGCTTCCTAGTTGTGTCAATGTTTGCGAATGTTCGCAAAAGCGTTTCCGTGTCTTTTTTTAGCTTTTAACTGGTGACCTAGTGATGATTTGTTTGTTGAATTTTATTTTTGTTTTGGTGGTAAACAGAATGAGGCGGTGCAAACTAAAAGGTTTCTGAGTACTCAATAGATTTTTATAGAAGACCCGCCCGTAGGTTAGTAGAGGTTAGTACATATCTATCACGGGTAAAAATATCTTTCTAATGCACAGACATAGACGAAGAGCTGCGAACAACCTAATAATGTCCTCCCGGCCGAATTTCGGTCACGGCGGCCAATCTCAATGGAGACTAGCCATCTGCGCGGGACATATTATAGTGCACAAGTGTATGCGCAAACACAGGTGCACTCTCTATTCCCTCACTCTCATAATCCGATGGGACGGCAATTCGACACGACCGGAGAGAGATCAGACGCAGGACCGACGACTTTACGTGCTCTCCAAGGCACGAAGGGGTCTCGATGTGTAAAGAAACGGTCACCCATCCACAGACTGACCGCGGCTAGTGCAGCTTAACCTTGCAGATCGTACAATCCACACGCTTGCCACTTAGTCACGAGCCAACAACAACCAACAACACGAACAACCTACAATAGTACCTAACTGTTTTTCCAAACCCGGACATTTAAAATACTCATCAAAATATTACATTAGAACACAGACATAGTAAAAAATATAGACGAAGTGCTGCGAACAATCATACTGAAGCCAAAAAAAGCTATGCTGCCTTGTGTACAACCAGCGCTCACGCACACACTATGTATCTGAAGGATATTTGCTTTCACGATGCTTACTGGATGATGCCACGATATCTGTACTGAGAGGGGTGAGCACAGTTTGATGTGCATGTGTGTGCGTGAGCGCTGGTTGTACATGAAGTACCAGCTTTTTTTTGCTTCACTATGATTGTTCGCATCACTTCGTCTATATTTTTTACTATGTCTGTGTTCTAATTTAATATTTTGATGAGTATTTTAAATGTCCAGATCTGGAAAAACAATTATGTACCATTGTTGGTTAAAACATCGTGAGGAAACCTGCACGAATGAGAGTGCTCCATACAGTTCTCGATGGTGAGTGTAGTCCGCCAACCTGCACTAGACCAGCGTGATGGACTTAAGGCCTTAACTTTCTCACTCTGAGAAGAAGACCCGTGCCCAGCAGTGGGACCGTAATGAGCTGGTTATACAAGCTAATTGCGAGGGTTGATTCATGGGCATATCCAACTTTTGGCCAGCTGAATGTATGGAAAGCGGGAAGGATTCAAGGATGGCAGTGCTGGCAGAATTAAGATGGTTTTGTTAGCGGTTGACTGTACATGCCAATCACGCGCCGCCTTCAAAATGTTGGATTATGAAAAAAAAAAAAAAACTTTTAAGTTAAGGTTTTTGAAGTAGATTTTCGTTTTTTTTAATGGTTTTTCACACATAGGTATTGACCGAATCGGCAAACGCAGCGTAGGGGCGCCTCCTAGCCAGGTGGACCAATGACCTGATTAAAGTAGCTCGGGGGGACTGGATGCGGAAGGCAGAGAACCGAGTGTTGTGGCGCAACTTAAGAGAGGCCTATGTACAGCAGTGGACTGCGATAGTCTGAGTTTATGATGAAATGGAACGGAAATATGGTAGAAACCTATAAATAAAAGAAAGAAAGGAAGAAATAAATAATTTATTTGGCACAAACTAGGTACAAAAAATTGATTTACTTATAATTGTGTGCCCCACGGCTGTGCCAAATAGGTCCAGCTCGGCATAATTATGTCAGGTCACTAGTACCTCACGCTGGTTTTCAACTGAACCTACATGAGTAGTGACTGAGATGGATCCAAATCAGTTCCATGAATACATAATTGTACACAGTGCTAACCTTCCAAACATTTCAAGTGCCTAACAAAAATACCCTTCTGAATTTAAGACTTGCCAAAGCACATAAATATACTTACGAATATAAATGTACCTAATGCTATTTACACAATTTGCTCCTAATGAGAATTTGCTATATTCAAACCATAAAGGTATTATACTGTATAGAAATGTCTTTGATTCAAACACAACATTTAAATTCTAATGCTACAGTAGCAATGCTCTAAAAACGACAATTGCAGACAATACAATTTTACTAATGGCTGCCTGTAGAAAATCAGCATCCTTATTATGAAACATATACAGGGTTATTTGTAAAACACCGTTAACCTCTCAGAACTATGTTACTAACATCATAAACAACAACCTTTGTTCTATGACTTTTTACAAAACATAATACTTTTGCCAAAAACATACCTTCAAGATTTTGTTGTCATATCTAACACATTTCAACTCTGTATTTTGCTGTACCTACCTACGTCTGCCGCGACGCAAGCGCATCAAAGCGACCGACCGACTGAGGGCCGCCCGTAAATAGGTCATGTTCAAGCGCCCCCGCCGCCCTAACCCCGCTCCCCTCGCTATTCAAATAACGCGCTTTCTTTTGCTTCGCATGGACTTCGTAACATTTAGAGCGTTCATTTTAAATATTTTTGTATAAAAATCTGACGAACTAAAATATGATGAATATTTAAAAGTCATAGAACAAAAGTTGTTGATTATGATATTAGTAACATAGTCCTGAGAGGTTAATGGTGTTTTACAAATAACCCTGTATACTCGCAACCACTGTAGGTTTGATGTTGACAGTTCATCTATAACAGTGTTCTTAACAAAGTTTGTTTTGACAGTCTTCTCGAATACTTCATAATAACTCGCAATTAATTAGGTAGTACTGTGTACTTATACAATTTTGATGAAAATTAGGTACTTACTAAATAAATGTTAAAACAATAGGATCAACATAACTCGAAAGTCACTTTCCTGATCACTGTTAATTTGAGCATAATGTAGCCATTAATAGGAAAGTTTCTGATCGATAGTTTTCCCTCCTGTTATAGTCGAGCCTATACATTAATTAATAATAATATTAACATTAATACCTATCATTATTAATTATTATACTTCAGTGAATTTGTCTTACTGATAACCTACATTGTTCTTACTCAATTCTTTCCAAATCATTGTACCATTTATTATTTGAAAAGGGTTATCCATAGAGTTCCGTGCTGGCTCTTCTCCATAAGACCAACTTTTTGGAATCGAGCAACTAGTTTCACGTTATTCGAAACAAAAACTTTTGAATTTGAATTTGACTTCTGAAGTCCAGACATTTTAGAGACTTAAGACAAATCATAATTTTTGAAAATTTTAGTATACATTATAATAAAACTAAATTTAACCGGATTTAATCGCGTATATTATTTAAATTGGTTTTCCTGACGTTTCGAAAGCTTTGCAGCATTTCGTGGTCGCAGTTAGACTAATATGACAAGCGTCTTTACAGATAAATCAAACAAAAAAAAAAAATACAATTTAAATATTATACGCGATTTAATCCGGTTAAACTTTGTTTTATTATAATGTGTAGTGATCGCGAAAACCTAAGAAATTATTTTAGAATACAGTTAAAATCTCTGAGTAACACTGAAAAATATATAGCTGAAAACTGAAATCCATTACGATATCACTGTTAATGTTACGTAATAGGGATGCTGGCTCCCCTAATTACGCGCCGAAGGCAAGATGCATGCATTTAAATCGGCTGCATTTGCCCCCGTCTATCAGGCATAGGTACCATTGGGGGGCAGCAGTTAACTCTGTCAGGAAATAATGTAATGAGATAGGACTGGTAGGGGATGATTTTGTGCCTATTTCCGCCGAGTACTTGGTAATCAAATTAAATATTATTTGTTTTAATAGACAAAGACAAATACGTTTATTGCTCAAAATGATTATGTAGGTAGGTATTTAACAAAGTTTGGTATCTACAGACTACCCAATCGGGTGTAGCAATAGTAGGTACAAACAAGGAAGTCTGACAATACAATAACATAATTAAATAGTAAACTTATTACAATCAGTTTATACCAAAATATTCATTCATAGTTAATAATACTTTTTGAATTAACCACTTTTTTAACTCTCGCTTAAATGACTTACTGTCTAGTTTTTTTTTATATCTACAGTCAATGTAAGCATTAATATGAACAACTTTTACTATGAGACCAACACTGATGTCGCAAAAAAAATATCAGCTGATACACACATTTCATTCGATTCGATCATGTGAACAAAAATGTATTGTAATGATTTTTTTTATGTATTGTAATGTTATTAACACGTATTTCTTTTAGTTTTGCATAATCTTCACAACGTAAACGATAAAAACTGTGTGCCAAAAGTCTGATACACTTTAGCCAATATTTTTTTACTTAAAATATGTTTTACAAAATATCAAGAAAGCACGAAGGTAATTCGAATTTGACGGAGATAAATGTATTAACACAGATTTTTTTTTATGTTTGCTACATATTTAGACAGATATATGTACGGTTGGCAATGAAATAGATTTCCAATACAGGATAAATTTTGCACAGTAGTTCAGTATATGTTCCTTATCGCAACCACATTATTAAAATTCACTTCAAAACAATAATAAATCGACTCTGTATGGAAGACTCGGAAAATTTTGTAGTGCACGCAAATTGAAATGGGAAATATTGATTTCGTTTTAAAGTGAATTTTAGTAATGTACACTCGGGAGCAATTAATCCGGGTCACAAAAAAAAACCTTAATATCACTGAATATTCTTAGATTATTCTTATGATAGATTATTCAAATATTCCGTGTGTGCCACCTAGGAGGGTGCGGCCAACGTAGGCCGCACGGGGAGAAGGGGCTCGCCTGCGTGTGGCGGGCCAGGACCTGTCGGTGGTGGTTGTGTGAATACTCACGGGATCCCACGCCCCCGGCTAAGGTAGTTGAAGGAACACCGTGGTGGTTTTTGTCGGTAAGAGTCCGACTTTGGCTCCGCCTACCCCGGGCGGAGTGCGTCCGTAAGGATTTCCTGGTGAGAGGAGAAAAAGTATGTCTATTGAAACTGTAAGTATGTTCCTATTAAATTTATTAAAAAACAAAGCGTGATAACAATTATTGTTGTTTTTGTCCTTTTTGTAAGACCTTTTATAAGTTACCGTTTTTTCGTTTTCATTACCACAACCCGGATTCATTGATCCCAAGTGTAGTTGCGATAAGGAACAGATGCTGAACCAGCAAATAAACCGCACTCGTTTAAAAATTATCTTGTATCTTTTAGTATTTAATATACTACCTAATTAATACGTGACCATGATAATTATGTTTAGTTTTAATTTGCTTCTCAATTTATTTTTGTGCTTATGATTACCTATATCTTGCTCTGACTATGAAGAATCTTCTTGGTGACACCACCATCATCTTGATGATGTATGTAGTCCACGTACCCGCAGTAGGCCAGCACGATGGACTAAAGCCAGAGCCACATGAGTAAATACCGTATATTTACTAATGGTTCTGAACCCATCTCATTCTAAATAGAGGCCTGTGCCTAGCAGAGAGGCATTGACACTTCTTGCTGAAAGGCTGGCTTTCAACGCCCGGCGGCATATTTACTAATGTTTAGGCGCAAACGCCTAGTCGATTTTTCATAGCAAATCACACTGCATGTTAATAAATACCGTATATTTACTCATGTTCCTGAACCCTTCTCATTCTAAAAAGAGGCCTGTGCCTAGTAGAGAGATATTATAATGGGTTGCTTATCCTGATTATAAGTAATCCATGGATTATATTTTAAGCCACCTTGATTGTTAAAATCGCCTGTCTAGGTGCTCCCATACCGGTTCAGCGGTGTTGACAAACTTTTTTTTTTATATCTAATGCTTGCGTTTGACAGCCACCTCACCTGATGTGAAGCGATGGTGCGGTCGACGATGATACAAGCTTGCCCAGCAAAAACCTATTCACCCGAGTCTTGAAGGCCACCAGATTATATTTAACGGGAAACACTAACGCTGGCAAAGAATTCCACTCTATAGCGGTACGTACTGTACGTATGATAAAGCTATTAGCAAATCGGTTCGTGCGTAAGAGTGGAATGCTTACCATATAAAAGTGGCGCATCGACGTACGTTTGGTTGCCGATGACGACAAGGGCTTGGGGGAATTAGATCGTGCAATTCTAATGTACAATAGCTAAAATGCATCCAATAAAAGACCGACAGGCTAGCAACTCTGCGCCAATGCACGAGACTTTGTAGTTTGACATCGACCAGCATATCGTTGCCAATAAGCCTCTTGGCCCGCCAAGAGCCACAAGCTGATATTTGGCCAATCCATCCCAAAGATGTGAGCAGTACTCCATACACGACTGAACTTGTGCCTGGTATAGAACATACATACATACATACATACATATTATCACGCCTGTTTCCCATTGGGGTAGGCAGAGACTATGGATTTCCACCTGCTACGATCCTGACACACCTCTTTCGCTTCATCTACGTCCATTAATCTCGTCATGCATGCTCGTCGGTTTAGAGAACTCTTAACCTGGCATTTTTTGAGAACATCCGCGATTTGATCGCGATATGTTCGCCGAGGTCGTCCCCTTCCAACTCTTCCATCCACACTCGCTTCGTAGACTTGTTTCGTCAATCTCCTCTCGTCCATCCTCTCTATATGTCCAAACCATCTTAACATACCTTTCTCAATCTTTGTCACTACATCTTCTTTCACTCCACAACGCTCCCTTATCATGTTATTCCTTACTTTATCTCTCAAAGTTACACCACACATACTTCTCAAAGCTCTCATTTCTACTGCATTTATTCTGCTTTCATGTTTCTTCTGCCATACCCAACTTTCACTACCATACATACATGGTATAGAACGTTTGTCATCATTTAGAAACATCTGGTGTAGGACTGACTGTGACTGTGGTGTCTCTGTTGAAGGACCGATGGCCGCTGGAGCAGACGAGTCCTTGAGTGGAGACCACGAATCGGCAAACGCAGTGTAGGGTGCCCCCCTGCCAGGTGGACCGACGACCTAAAGAACGTGGCTGGGGGGGACTGGATGCGGAAGGCAGAGGACCGAGCGTTGTGGCGCAACTTGGGAGAGACCTATGTCCAGCAGTGGACTGCGATAGGCTGAGTTGATTGATTTTGATTGGTGTAGGACTGTTTGCTTTTTGCTACAAAACTGGTGCCATCTGTCGGGACAGGTCAGCTCCTACATATTTACTATGGCAACTCTATTTAGGGTTATTTCTAAAGGCAATATTTTCACTTTTAATCTTGTTTATTTCTGACATTAACCTACATTTTACTCACATTACTTGAATGAATTTGAAGTTTTAAACAATTACCTATTTTAAAAAGAATTATCCATGGAGTTTCTTGCCGATTCTTCTCCATAGGACCAACAATTTGGAACTGTGTAACTAGAGACTGAGGTTTCAAAATTAAATTTCAAGTACCTGTAATTAAGTAAGTAACTTAACTCTAAATTAGGTTTATTTGACATAAAAATACATTTGAATTGAAACAAAACAAGCTATTTGAAACTTATTCAACTATTAACACCGGTGTGGTGTGGTGTGATAGGGTGGATGGTGTGTATGTTGTGGTATGGTCTGGTGTGGGTGGTGTGGTGTGACCATCTCCTTATTACCTACTAGGAACAACAGAAACACTTTGGTATTCTTTCAGATCAAAGCGTGTGGCCCATAGGTACAAATATTATTCTTAAGCAAAAAAACTAGTTCTTATTTACAAAAAAAATACTCGCCCCGACTACACCCCAAATTATGACATCGTGTTTCCGTTGGCCAAATAAAATTCAACACATTTTAATTTTTCATACAAAAGTAGACATTTTTCGTTGACGCTACTCCAGGGATGGTGCAACAGCCAAAACCACGCGTAGGTAAATACAAAACTCAAATATTTATAGAACTTACGCCTAAGCTCCGTATTTGTGTAGGGAAAAGGAAAATTCAGATAGCAACCTTATGTCAGAATATGGAATATTTGTAAGGTACTGGCTGCTACAAAGTTTGTATGGAAGAGTTCAATCTTATGAATAAAGTAATACTTTAGGGTTGAGCTGACAGTATTGACACGTACCTACTATGTGAAAAGTAGCTTCTGACAATGTTATGTTTTGGTATATTGTTAACTTTCGTGAATTGTCTTCCTTAATTCCAATGTATGTACGTTTTGTTCACTATTATAGAAAAAATCAATCATTAAATAAATAACTATTTATCAAAACATAAAACATGAATAATTTTAATCTAATAAGAAAATAAGTGCAACACCCACTTAAAGTTATTGCTCTAACTTTTCCATCAGGCGTTCCAATTCAAGACATTAAATTAATGTTAAAAAGTACTTCATGTCACTTAATTAGCTTGGAATAAGTTAAATTACGTTTATAAATCCTGCCCGATTATTTAATACGGATTAACAGGCCCCAGCACATTACAGGATGACCCATTAGGCTGTTACGGTGTGCAAAATTGCTGTCCATTTGGTTACCGCAATGTTGCAGCTAAATCGCCAAAAGACTTAATTTGGTTATGGTTAGGCAAACTGTAATTGTTAGGCTGTGTGTAACTCTTAATTTTGCGCATTGAATTTTTAAGTTTCAATGCGGGTGTTGTAAATTCTGTGTAAATGCGCAATTGCATTTTAAATATGGAAGTGGACCCCGGTAGGTATGCTTGATGATAAGAAGATTTATCAAGAAGTATATCGGTAGAATAGGTGGATTTAGTCTTTAATAATATAATTGAAAGAAAGAAAGAAAGAAAAATGATTTATTGCCACAACAATACGACATGCGGTTGGTGAACATAAAAAATAACTGCATTTGGTACCTACATTTTAGGTATTACAGTGATACATATTTGTAATATTGTAAGAAATAAACTTTGCATGTCGCAGCTAATAGGATGTTTGACAATTTTTTGAAATGTACGTAAAACGATGGCGAAACATCCAATTAAAGCATTCATTAACAAATAATTACTAAAATATGCTTTAAAAATTAAATAATCAAGATTTTTATTTCTCGTTTTAAATTTCGCACCAAAAAGCTAAGATACGTGACATTATCGTCAATCGCTGTTCGCTGTACTTGTTCCAGTCAGTGTTGCCAGTCTAAATTCCCTTAAAAGTACGACATGCTTATATAATTATAATTAAAATATTATTATAAAAAAAAAAACTTTTTATTTTTACGATCATGGCAACATTTAGCTCGCCCTGTGTCGTACAAGATTCTGACGTCACTTTAAATGGCGACCAAGTCTCAAGACGTTTTGCATTACGTATAGCCAGCAGGCTTGACTGCGCGTGTGTAAATCGCTGCTGCAAGCTTTCAACCTCGGTGCTGAGCTTGTAGCAGGGATTTGCATACCAGTGCGGTTTAGGTTAAGTGCATAGGATAGGAATACTAACATAGTTATTAAGTAATATTGTTACTAACACAGTGAGTCATTGTTACTTAATCAATAAATAAATAATAATAATAATAATTACGTGATCAACAGATTAAAAAAACGAATTTTCAAACAGGAAAATAAAATTTGCCGTGTGGTATCCGGCAAATAAAAGGAATAGACCACCCCCCCTCTACCCATGGGTGTCGTAAAAGGCGACTAAGGGTTGAAATCAGGAGGATGGGCAGCAGCGTCCTTCTGTGCACTAACATCGTGCAACATCACCCACTGCGGTCACCAACCCGCCTGCCCAGCGTGGTGACTATGGGCATACATCCCAATGAACGCACAACCAAAAAAACGGCCCCCAGTTCCCGGTGGTCCCTCTATTCCCGACTACGGTAGCGGTCGCGGTAACGGTGGGACGGGGGGTGCGAAGAATCCCCGGGTTACGGCAGGCTACCAAAACCGACGACTATATCTGGCAGCGTATAATGGACAAACGTTGAGACTGGACCATCACCTCGCCGAGCTTGAAGTAGAGTTAAGTCATATAAAATGGCATATACTGGGGTTATCCGAAGTCCGTAGAGAGGGGGAGGACACGATAACCCTGGAGTCAGGACACTTACTCTACTTCCACGAAGGTGATCAGCTCTCCCAAGGTGGTGTTGGTTTTCTTGTCAATAAGGCCCTCGTGAACAACGTTGTGGAAATCGGTAGTGTGTCGACACGGGTAGCGTACCTTGTACTAAAGCTAAATGATAGGTACAAGCTGAAAATAGTGCAGGTATATGCGCCGACCTCGACACACTCTGACGATATAGCCGAAGCGATGTACGAAGACATAGCTAAGGCTATGAATAGTACCGCTAAGGCTCACTACAACGTTGTTATGGGGGACTTCAACGCTAAAGTGGGAGTACAAGAACGCGGCGAATCGAAAATCGGACCTTACGGTTTGGGGCGCAGAAACCACAGGGGCCAAATGTTGGTCAACTTCTTGGAGTCCCAGGGGCTCTTCTTAATGAACTCCTTCTTTAAGAAGAAGCCCCAAAGAAGATGGACCTGGAAAAGCCCCGATAAGGTGACAAGGAACGAGATAGACTTTATCATGACGGATAAGAAGCACATATTTAGAGATGTCTCTGTGATCAATAGGTTCAACACCGGAAGCGATCACCGACTTATCCGAGGCACTCTAAATATCAATTTTAGAGCTGAAAGAACGCGCATGATTAAGTCTACTCTCCGACCTTCGCCGCTCCAAACCAGTTTGGGCTCCGAAAGGTTCCAAGCGGAACTTCAAAATCGATTCGACTCGCTGGAAACCACTGGCAATATTGAAGAGAAAACCAACACCATAGTCAAAACATTGCAGGAACTGTCTCGAAAATTCTTTCCGCCGCAGCGTGGAAGCAAGATGCCCAAGCTTTCGACTGAGACTCTCGATCTGATGAGGAAAAGACGGGAAATGTCAGCCGCGCATTCGTTTTCATCAGATAATAGGTCCTTAAACCTACAGATTAGGAAGCTGATGCGACGTGACCTCCGCCGCTCCAACACCCGCGCCGTTGAGGCTGCGATTGAGCAAAATAGGGGGTCGAAAGTTTTTGCTCAGCAGCTAGGGAGGACCCATCTGATGAAACTGAAAGCCGCGGATGGCAAAATTGTCACCTCTAAGATCGAGATGCTTGATGAGGTCGAAAACTTCTATGGGCATTTGTATTCCACGAAAACGGCGAGACCAGCGGTTCCTAGCAATGACGACAAAAGAGCCCAGCTCACGCGCCATTACACCGAGGATCTTCCGGACGTTGACCAGGGCGAGATTAGGGCGGCCCTCGAGCAGCTTAAGAACAACAAAGCTCCGGGCGATGACGGAATTACTACTGAACTCCTAAAAGCAGGCGGGGCTCCGGTCCTGAAGGAGCTACAGAGTCTGTTTAATTCCGTCATCCAACAAGGCTCTACACCGGAGGCATGGAGCGGGAGTGCGGTGGTACTGTTCTTCAAAAAAGGGGATAAAACCCTTCTGAAGAACTACAGACCCATCTCACTCCTGAGTCATGTGTACAAGCTGTTCTCGAGGGTCATCACGAATCGTCTCGCCGGAAGACTCGACGAATTCCAGCCACCAGAGCAAGCTGGGTTTCGAAAAGGCTACAGCACCGTAGACCACATCCATACTGTTCGGCAGATCATACAGAAGACTGAAGAGTACAATCAGCCGCTGTGTATGGCATTCGTGGACTACGAGAAGGCCTTCGACTCTATCGAAACTTGGGCAGTTCTGGATGCTCTTCAGCGATGTCACATTGATGAGCGGTATATAGAGATGCTGAGATGCCTATACAACGCTGCTACCATGACTGTTCAGCTCCAGGACCAAAAGACGAAGCCAATCCAACTGCGCAGAGGGGTGAGACAAGGGGATGTAATATCCCCGAAATTGTTCACTAACGCGTTGGAGGATGTCTTCAAGACGCTGGACTGGACTGGACAGGGTATCAACGTTAACGGCGAGAACATCTCACATCTCCGTTTTGCCGATGACATCGTTGTAATGGCTGAGTCGCTGGAACAACTGGGCGAAATGCTGCACAGCTTAAACGGAGCCTCTCGACGTGTCGGTCTCGGCATGAATCTGGACAAGACTAAAGTCATGTTCAATATGCATGTCATGCCGAGGCCAATATTCGTCGAAGGGTCGGCACTCGAAGTTGTAACGGAATACGTCTACCTAGGGCAGGTAATTCAGCTTGGTAGACACAACTTCGAGAAAGAAGCCAACAGAAGGATCCGTCTGGGCTGGGCAGCATTTGGCAAACTTCGCCGAGTCTTCTCGTCGCCTATACCGCAAAGTTTGAAGACAAAGGTCTTCAACCAGTGCGTCCTGCCAGTCATGACTTACGGTGCCGAGACGTGGACACTGACAGTTGGGCTAGTTCACAAATTTAAAGTCGCTCAGCGAGCTATGGAGCGAGCTATGCTTGGAGTTTCTTTGAAGGATAAAATCCGTAACGAGATTATCCGGAGAAGAACCGGAGTGACTGACATAGCTTGTAGGATCAGTAAGCTGAAGTGGCAGTGGGCTGGCCATGTCTGTCGAAGGACCGATGGCCGTTGGAGCAGACGAGTCCTTGAGTGGAGACCGCGAATCGGCAAACGCAGCGTAGGGCGCCCCCCTGCCAGGTGGACCGACGACCTGAAGAACGTGGCTGGGGGGGACTGGATGCGGAAGGCAGAGGACCGAGCGTTGTGGCGCAACTTGGGAGAGGCCTATGTCCAGCAGTGGACTGCGATAGGCTGAGTTGATTGAAAATAAAATATTTAGAATACATTTAAATTAACAAAACTTGGTAAAACTTGATCTTCAACCTAGAATCTATGTTGTATTGTGTTCAATTTTCATAATTTTTGGCGATACCAGTCAAACACCCTATTGCTAATTGGTATGTCTTGAAAAATATCGCAGTTTATGGCGTTTTCTGTGGTCTTAATTACTTGGGTTCTTTAGGTATCCTTCGTATTGAATATTTATTGATTATTCATATAACGAAAATGCAATCATATTGAATAATTAGTAAGTAGGAAGCATTTAATTTTAATTATCACATAAAATATTAATCTCCATTGTGAATTATTAATAAAGAATGAATTAATCCGGTTAAACTTGTTTCATTAGAATACATATATACATAACCAGCCCATTACTGTCCCACTGCTGGGCACAGGCCTCTTCTCAGTACGAGAAGGCTAAGGCCTTAGTCCACCACGCTGGCCTAGTGCGGGTTGGCGGATTACACACACCATTGAGAACTGTATGGAGCACTCTCAGGTGCACCTGGTATCCTCACGATGTTTTTCCTTCACCGTTAAAGCAAGTGATAACCGAATATAAATAGCCCGTGATAGCCTAGTGGTTGAACGCTTGCCTTCCATGCAGGTGGGTGTGAGTTCGATCCCGACCCGCACCTCAGACTTTTCGGATTCATGTGCGGATTGATATTTATTATAATGAGTTTAAATAACTTAAAATTGACGCGACGACATCTTAAAAGTTAATAACATACGTGGTCTCGTTTTTGATGTGGTTATGGCATAAAAAGAAATAAGCATTTTCATGGTATTAGCTTATTGTAAGAGATATACATATAATATACATACATACATATACAATATACATATTACAGATATAATAAAGAATATAATATCTATGTATCGTAGCCAGGCACACACACACACTATAATACGTTCGCATTGATCCTCAATCGTATTCAGGTACCTTCATTCAAAAAAAAAAAAAAAAAAAAATCGTAAATGAAAATAACAAGCTATTGTTTATTTGTTAAGAATATTTAACTATTGTATGAATTTGTAGATTAGATAGCTATATTTGCACGCTTCGTATTTAAACGACGACCTATGTGTAATTTTAAGAATAATGTAAGCTTCTCATATAAGTGAACTGAATGTTCTTTTTGAGAATAAAGATTCTTTAAACCTAACCTAAATAGTATTTTCTTTTCATATAAAGTTTAGATGATCAAGCTGTGGTTGATTCTATTAAATAGAAGAAAAACTCCACATTAATAAAATAGTAGTAGTAGTAGTATTAATAATAAGAAAAAAGATTTCCTTTCAAGCAAAACGTCTAGGAAAATTTAAAAAATAAAAATTTAAAAAGCAGCATTTCATAACTTTAAAAGGAAACATCTTATTCATTTAATCTTGATTTAACCCGGCGAAATCTTAAAACTTGTAAACACACAAACGAGAGCCAGCGTCTAAGATACAAAATGTAGACGGTACAAAAACCATTCACTAATAAGACACTGTTGTAGTCGAGTCTTAATGAAGGGCTAATTAAAACTTAGTTAGACTAATTTGCAGACAAAATTGGACTGCAGACAAGGACATTGCTAAAGTGCCATAGTGCCTCAGCCGTTGGAAGTTACGAATAAAAGATGATGGTCACCATATAAAATTCGATGAGGGCAATGTGTTGCAATCTATTTTAATAAACTGACAGTACACCACCGATGTTTATTTATCATTACAATATTAACAATTTTGAGGTTATATTTTGCTAAAAAAACTTATGTCGAACAAGTAGTTGCTTAGCAACTAAACAGTTTTACTCTTCTATTCTTGTAGATGTAAAGTTGCTAAAAAGAGGTTGGTTATCATTGGCTATGTTTAACAGTGATCCTAACGTAATACATTGTTATAAAACCATAGAGTACCTACTTAAATTACAAGGGATAGACAAAAACAAAATTGTACTGTCCGCATTCATTAACTCAGCGTATCGCAGTCCACTGCTGGACATAGGCCTTTCCCACTGTCAGCTAATGCTGTCACATACATCATCATCATTATCATTACATCACCATCATTCATCGTATTATTATAATAGTAAGTAATGAAAAAATAATCGCCGGTAATTGTCGTAGGATATTTTTAACACGCCGTTTTTATTGTAACTAACTATGTAATGGAATCTAAGGTAACTAATTTAACCATCTTCCAAGGGTCGTAGCGTAATGAAAATTGGCAGCTGTATGTAGTTCTGATGACAATACAATAATATGGTACTGTCGAACTGATCTGATAATGGAGCCGGTAAATATGAACTGGAACTTCATGATGGAAAATCACATCATAGCTGTTTTGGATTCCTTAGAAACGTCTTGTAATGAACTTTGACCACGATTAGGTTTCAAGGTCTGAAGATGAAGCCGGAAGATAGACACTGGCATTCCATGATGGAATATCGTATCATAGTGGTGTTTGCACTTGTGAGAAAGGCCACGTAATGGACTTTGAACACGATCAGGTTTCAAGGTTATAACAAACCTATTATATATTGAATAGTGTAAATATTGACATAGGTGCCTGTATAAAATGTTTATAAAAGCGTGTTTTTTTTGTGTTTTTTAAACTATTAATTATTTATCTTTTTAAAGGCTATTCCCAGCAATTTCCTTTGTTTTGGTGAGAAGATATTGCGTAGCTTAGCGGAGTAGGAAGAAAATTTGGTTCCTCTGTCCTCCGTATCATGCGGTCAGATTTTGTCGGCTAGTGCTCAAAACCAGGCTTCATCGCAAAACTTGCGACCGCCCGCTACATGTTTTCGCCAACCTGCCCACTTACCAGCGAGCTTCATCCTGTCACAGTCAACGTGCAATACATTAAGTATGCTTACTTAACTATTCCTACCATAGCCTGATAGGCCCGATTTTTCAAATTAATTTCAGATTGTAGTGACACCAATAATTTTGTCATCAGAAATGAGGAGATTCGCAGGAGAACGAAGGCAACGGACATAGCCCGTGGGCACATTGCTCGCAGAATGGATGGCCGATGGGGCTGTAAAGTTCTGGAGTGGCGACCGCGTACTGGAAGGCGCAGTGTGGGTAGGCCCCCCAAGGTGGACCGACGACCTGGTGAAGGTCGCGGGAATCCGCTGGAAGCGGAAGGCGCAGGACCGGTCGTTGTGGCGATGCTTGGGGGATGCCTATGTCTAGCAGTGGACGTCTTTTGGCTGAAATGATGATGATGAGATAATCTTGACAGATTATTAGTTTGTGGCAAGTGTAAACTAAATAATACGTTTTGGAAAGATTAGTATTTTAAGAGAGTTATTTTATTACTGGAATAAATACTATACCTACCTATAACTTTTTCGAAACATACTGATTATTTTATTAACAACTAGCTGTGCCCGCGACTCCGTCCGCGTGGATGTCGGAAAATAACATCACGTCATATTTATGAACACAATGTCTTATATTATACATAAGTGCCTACACAGACGATTAAACTATTCACCTACCATTCTATATTTTGTTATTACAACCAACCAGCCAAGGTAATGGAATTAGCCCTAAACTCTTCTCATTCTGAAAAGACGCTCGTGCCCAGCAGTCGGACATTAATTGGGCTGATTATGTTATGTAATTCTATAACACTAACCGCATCCAGTTCTTTAACCCTTCTCATTGTAAGAAGAGGCCCGTGCTCATCAGTGGGAGAGTAATGGGCTGATAATGTTATGTTATTTCCTTAACTCTTCTCATTCCGAGAAGAGGCCCATGTCCACCAGCAGTGGGCCGGTAATGGGCTGACTATGTTATGCTATTCAATATTTTCTATAATACTAACGACGTGTAGTTGTATTTTTAGGAACTTGTAAACAACTAGCAATCATGACCTCTACTTTGTACGCAACTTAATACAATAGAGGGGTCAAGCTGTATGCTGGATCTACTCAACCGATTAAGATGAGTCATACCCTATCTTTTTAGTTAGACCTATAAAAATGCAAAGTTTCATTAAGATCCGTTCAGCTGTTTTCACGTGATGAGGTAACAAACAGACAGACAGACAGACAGACAGACAGACAGACATAAATTCCAAAAACGATTGATTCGTGTTCAATTGCTTATTTATAGTCTCCCTAGCCGGTTTTCGCGAAAAAAAACTCAATGTACAGACTTTTCGGCCTTTACAATTTTATTATAGTACTAGCTTTTACCCGCGGCTCCGCTCGCGTTAAATTCTGCTAACCCACGTCAGTCCAGTCCAGTCCAGTCCAGTCCACTGTCCCACTGTCCCGCTGGCCCGCTGTCCCGCTGCCCCGCTGCCCCGCTGCCCCGCTGCCTCGCTGCCCCGCTGCCCCGCTGCCCCACTGCCCCACAGCCCCACTGCCCCGCTGCACCACTAAACCACTGCCCCACTGCCCCGCTGCCCCAATGCACCGCTGCCCCACTATCCCACTGCCCCACTGCCCCGCTGCCCCACTAACCCACTGCCCCACTGCCCGAACGCCCCGCTGCCCCACTGCCCCAATACCCCGCTGCCCCACGGTCCCACAGCCCCACTGCCCCTCTACCCACTGCCCCGCTGCCCCGGTACCTCACTGCCCCACTGCCCCGGTACCCCACTGCCCCGCTGCCTAACTGCCCCGCTGCCCCACTGCCCCGCTGCCCCGCTGCCCCACTATCCCATTGCCCCACTGCCCCGCCGCCCCACTTCCTCGCTACCCCACTGCCCCGCTGCCCAACTTTCCAACTGCCCCGCCAGCCCGCTACCCCACTGCCCCGCAATCCCACTGCGCCGCTGCCCCGGTACCCCTCTGCCCCACTGCCCCGCTGCCCCGTTGCCCCACTACCCCACTGCCCCACTATCTCACTGCCCCACTGCCCGGCTGCCGCACTGTCCCGCTGCCCAGATGCCCCGCTGCCCCACTGCCCCGCTGCCCCGCTACCCCACTGCCCCACTGCCCCACTAACCCACTGCCCCACTTCCTGCCCCGCTGCCCCCCACTGCCCCGCTGCCCCGCTGTCCCACTGCCCCACTGTCCCACTGCCCCACTGTCCCACTGCCCCACTGTCCCACCGTCCCTTTGTCCCACTGTCCTACTGTCCCACTTTCCCACTGTTTCACTATATCACTATCGTCCCATGTCCCATGTCCCATATCCTGTCCCACTGTCTCACTATCTCACTATATCACTATCGTCCCGTCCCATGTCCCATGTCCTGTCCCATGTCCCATCCTATGTCCATTCCCATGTGCCGTCCCACTGTCCTGTACCATGTCCCGTCTCATGTCCCGTCCGATTTCCCGTCCCATGTTCCGTCCCCTGTCCCGTCCCCTGTCCAGTCCCCAGTCCCGTCCCCTGTCCTGTCCCCAGTCCCATCCCCAGTCCCATCCCCAGTCCCATCCCCTGTCCACTCCACTCCACTCCATCGTACATTACTATCCGCTCGTGCAAATGCATAGAAGCTTCGATCTGTCGGGCGAGTACGCAACCCACGATTTTTTTTTTTCTTTTTTTCTTTCTTTCTTTCTTTCTCAAAACCCATACCAGTTTTTAAGTCAGATCATCAGCTTTCAAACAACAAAAAAAAACATCAAAATCAGTCCAGTAGTTTTAGCGTGATGCTGGAACAAACAAACAAACAAACAGACAACTGACATTTAACAATTTTATAATAGTAGTAGATAGTAGATATAGATATAGATAATATAGTAGATATAGATATAGATAATAACTTTGTTCAGCTACATGTGTAAAAAATTATAATGACGGCAAAATGCTCCCCACGCGACCTTTCACGTTTCACGGAAAGGCGCGACTACTCTAGGGTTAAGTACCTTGTTCATAATGTCATCATAATCGCATAAATAAATTACCTCAGAAACCGCGGGCACTAGAGATTTCCTAACTCGAGTAAGCGATTACATAAGGGAATATAATAAGATTTTGAAGAAATAGGCTTAGCGTTTTCTCACTAAGCTAATCTCCAAAGCTTTGTTTTATAAAAACTTCACACGTTCCGAGAAAGCGAAAAACTATTTCCATGTAAAAGCGATATCTAAGGTCTTTCAGAATAATTAAACAGATGTTTCATGTAATAACAGTTGCTGTTCATTTTGTTCCTTCATAAAATTCTGGACACGCTCTCTCATAACGACGTTGAGTTCGACTCAAGTTGCAAGCGACTGGATCTTATAGACTCCTTGCTAAGAATAGCTGCCACCATTTCATCATCCTTTTCACCTCTTTCCAACTATGCTGGGGTCGGATTCCAGTCTAACCAGATGAGGCTAAACTTCAGTATTTTAAACGGAGCGACTGCCATCAGACCCCCGAAACCCAGTTACTGGGTAATACTGACATTCGGAGGTTGTAACAGTTGTCAGACTTTCAAGCTTTTGACTACCCGTAACGACTGCCACACATATTCGTATGACAACCGGGACCGACAGCTTAACGTGCTGTCCGAGCTGCCACCATGTATAAAATTAAAAGGTATGTGAAAACGAATGTGTCAAATACGTAACACTTCAGTTGTGCGCTACCGATGATCTTGCGGAGGAACAAGGCATTATGTTCCTCAAACTCAAAGGGAGGATCCTCTGACTAGGCAAGATCTTATTTTGTTGCAGGCCGTGGTGCGACAGTTGATTTCTGGTGCTTTGTATCTAAGCTAACTGCGCGTCACATCTTGCTTGCCCGATTCAGGATTAGGTGACGTCATCCCATTCATATCGCCGATCTCGAGTAAGACGGTTGTAGTTCGCATATAGCGATAGATGTGGCCTTAACCTAAATGCTATCCACATAGAACTAAGAATTAAGCAAAGCTAAGGAGACCTTAGAACTGGATGCGGAAGGCAGAGGACCAAGTGTTATGGTTCAACTTTGGAGAGGCCTGTCTAGCAGTACACTGCAATAGGCTGAGTTGATGACGATGAAGGAGACATTTCAAGGGAGCCTAGAGATAAAAAAATCACGTGACTTTCCCTGTTAAATAACAAACTAAGCTGCGTGTGTGCTGTTTTTAGTGGAGTTATTTACAAATCGTGACAGAATCTTGATTGATAAATCATTGTAACCAGCCTATCGCAGTCCACTGGTGAACATATGCCTCTCCAATAGCACGCCACAGTCCTTGATGCTCGGCTTCTCTCATACAGATACTACCAGCCACCTTGCGAAGATCGTTATTCTATCGAGCCTTAGGGGGTCCCATGCTAAAGTTAAAGATCATTTATTTGTCAAACATGCGTTTGCATGCTAATTAAAGCACGCAAGATATAAAATAAATTGAAGCACCTACATGTTTTGCCTATCAAGGCGTACAAAATTAAGTATTTTAACAAAATAACACGTTATGCTACGTTTGCTTATTTACTGTATCCACTTAAGAACGTGTCTAGTTCAACGATCATAGGTTCTTCGGCTAATATGGCCAGTCAATTGCCATTTCAGCTTGCTTATGAGTCATAATAAGCGTTATAAGTTATGACGCTTCCTACGGACTATTTCGACAACGACGGCATTGGTTCTCTATAGAATTAAATCATTTCAGACCCAATCCATCAGAGAAATCTCTGAGCATAGCCCTTTCGATAGTCCGCTGAGCAACTTTAAATCTTGACTAACGAATACCTTATCATTGGTCGGCGCTCACCAACGGTATTGCACGGCAAAGGATTTTTGTAAGCTGAAATAATTTTGAATCTTATTTTAATAACCTTAGCACCCACATATCGTTGACATCGTCACAAGGAGGCTTGATCATGCGGCGGCTAGTCTAATTGTGTAAATAAAAATTAAATGTTAGCGTTATTCAAAATCATTTCATCTTACAAAAATCCTTTTCCATGCCCGTGCCGTTGATGAGCGCCGATTCTATCTCATTCAATCATACATACTATAACCCGCTTCAGCCAACACTCTGTACCACACCCCTAAAACTTCGTATCCGGAATCCAGCAATTTGCACCTCCATATCGTTAGTGATTTGGACACTAATCGCCAACTGATGGCCATTGGCCATAAGGCCATCGATCCTCGTTATTTATTCATGCCAAATCAGGAGCGTAATGATGTTTGCAGAGGATTCTGGTTTGTTGCTGGTTTTGTGTAGGTAGACGGTGCTTAGCGATTGAATTAGATTTAACGATGATCGTTTCATGAGTTTTGTGGTGCTAGTTGTATCGTCTCTGTGCATGCAGAAAGTTATTATACCCACGGCACGCTATGATGGCATTTTTGACATTTTCCAATAGTGTTGTGACACATTTCAAATTATTAGCGAATAGGAATTGGGACTAGTGGGGCAATTGTGTAATGCATTCACTTTGACATTAGGTTTCATTTTGAAATTAAAGCAATATTCATTGCGTGGTACGTAGTTGGCCGATACCAAGGATTGTCGAAACACAGAGCAATGAACGTTGACATCCAGATTATTGCCATCGCGATCGAGTTACGCAATTCGGCAGCTGGTTTATTACTTTGACCAACACCAACTAGCTATTATGAATAATATCTACATAAAGTAAATAATTTATCAAATTATTTAATGAACATAACGTCTAGCCATTTTGTTTAATCGCTATCTAATCAAATTTTCTGTGACATACTTAAAAAAAACCGGCCAAGTGCGAGTCGGACTCGCGCATTAAGGGTTCCGTACTTCTCAACGACCTGATACCCCATAAAAACTGATTTAATTTACGAGAGTTTATCAAAAGACATCAACGAACAGTGCGCGAAATATGAATTTTTGCATGTTTTTCTTACGCAGGTGCCACCACATATGTCTATGTTTGTCTTATTTTTAGTATTTGTTGCTAAACTACATGATATGCACTATAATCTGACCAAGTTTGACGCAGGTATATATTACCGTTTTGAAGATAGAGTAGGAACAAAAACGTTGAAAAAAATGCATGTTTTTTGAGGTTTCTTGTATGGGGACCCCCTTTGGTTTTAGACTTTTTTTTGTTTTTAGTATTTGTCGTGATACACCTCATAGCAACACATATTCTGAGAAAATTTCAACCGGTTACCTATTACCGTTCAAAAACGCCATCATAGCGTGCCACACCTATAGTTGTCGGGATCAGAAATATGCCTTATGTCGCACCTTGAAAACAAAAGCGACAATGGTGCATGTACAGTTGAACAATGCAATTAGTAGGTATCTATCATTGGCCATAAACGAACAAAACCGATACTATACGAAAATATTGTATTTTTTTGGAAAATTACCCTTAGAGTTTTGATGTAATGTTTGGTGTTACAAAAACTTAAATGCACAATAAAAAAACTTTCTTATGAATTTGAGGTCGGTTGTCCATTCAATTTCAAGATAAAATTCAAATACACCTTTAAAGATCGAAACCATGTGAATTGCACTTTTAGATCTGAACAATTTTTTGTTTTTATTTACAGAGCTGTTGATAATCGTCATACTTTTTCCTCTTGAATAGAATAGTACATTACTGTCGAGGCCTGAAATGAAGCAATTTACGGCCGAGTAATATCGGATCGAATCAGAAATGAGGAGATTCGCAGGAGAACGAAAGTAACCGACATAGCCCGAAGAATTGCCAAACTAAAGTGGCAGTGGGCCAGGCACATTGCTCGCAGAACGGATGGCCGATGGGGCAGTAAAGTTCTGGAGTGGCGACCGCGTACTGGAAGGCGCAGCGTGGGTAGGCCCCCCACAAGGTGGACCGACGACCTGGTGAAGGTCGCGGGTATCCGCTGGATGCGGAAGGCACAGGACCGGTCGTTGTGGCAATGCTTAGGGGAGGCCTATGTCCAGCAGAGGACGTCTTTAGGATGATGATGATGAATATCGGATGAATGAGGCGAAGCCGAGTAGGTACTTCCCAAGTGATTTTAAAAGGACGAGGCACTAGCCGCATCTTTTTAACTAAAGGCCGAGATTTGTATAGTACTTTTCTCTCATTTGCGAGGAAACAATACACAAATTAATTCAACAGTATCTAATTTTTATTCGCGCCAATACGACCGCGCGCGGTTCTTGTTCTATTTTCAAAGTTTTGAATTAAAAATGCGCATTCAGCCTTTACAAATATTTTATACCTAAAAACACCTAATTTATGTAAGTTTGTGCTTAAAAACCTCGGTAGCATAATTGAAAAAATAAAAAGTGTCCAGCAATTTATATTATTGTATTACTGGCCTGTTATTTCGTTGCGTACGGAAAAGAGCCGATTGATGTTTTTTTTTTTTTGAATAATGATTCAAACTGTAATTATTTCATTCCAATCATTAGCTTATTTTTGTTTGCTAAGTGAGTCTCAAATAAACAAGAGAAGCCCCTGGCAGGGCTTTCACATTTTATTTTGTTTTAGAAAAACAATTTTATAAGGTTGTTGTTGTTATCCTGGAAAATTAAATAAACCAATTTATGGAAAAACATAAGTCTCAACGAGTTACTTTTTAAAGATAAAAAAATGCCTACACTTGTTTTTTTAAACAAAGAGAAAAGTTGTGAAGATTCTTTTTGTTGGTTAGTTTTTTAAAGTAAAATAAAGAAGCCTCAGTTTCAAGCTTTATTTTATTTCTTAAAGGCTTTATTGTTGTTTGTATTCATGAAAAAATTGTACATCCTGCGTTAGTAGTTTGGGCGCAAAATCAATTTTTGTACGCGCTGTGAGACAAACACGGAAATTGCGGTTTTCTCTAAAACTGGCGATTTTCGCGGAACTTACATGGGGGTATTTTCGATAGCCCTTGGTACTCTTTATCGATGGTTTTCATTTGGACCACGAGAAACGTGACCACCGTGTATACAACGTGGAGATGACAATACGACAATAACTGAAAACACGGTTATTACTAGCCTATAGAAGCATTTTAATAGTACATTATGATACAAGTGAGCTAAGTTGACTATTATACTCGAGGCTGGATTGCAGCCCGAGCCGAAGGCGAGGGCGTAATGAAGCCGAGAGTATGATAGTCAATGCCCACGCGTGTCATACGACGTTTTTCAACACACTTGCGAGGAAATAAACACACACATTTTAGATGAATATTGAATTTGTGAAAAATGGCACACGGATTATTATAATCGCACCACAGACTACTTAGAGATACTCGGTGACATACAGACCATACAGCTATGCGCGCGCAGGTGGTCGAAGGAAACCGCCATACAGCCTAATATTAAAAATATAATAAATTGTTTTTTTTATTTATAACACAAATAAATGTTAATTTGTCGACAAAAAGAAATAATTTGATGAATTGAAATGTTTATTTATCATATTTTAATTAATACAGTTGATTTATTCACAAAAATGTTGAATTTTGTTAAGGCATAAAAACTCTTTGCTGCGTTTTAAAAATAAACTGTACAGTAAAAAGCACTAGTGCAATAATATAATTTAAAAACCGGCCAAAAGCATGTCGGGCCATGCTCAGTATTATAGGGTAGGTGTTACAAACAAATTAAATCGAATATTAATCATGGCTATTTTAGTTTTTGCAATAGACGGCAGCATTGGCGACTCAGATAGTGTTGTTAGTAGCCGCCGCAAGATGGCGCTATAAAGTGCCAAATGCAATAGACGGCAGCATTGGCAACTCAGAGAGTGTTGCTACTAGCCGCTAGATGGCGTTGTACAGCGTCAAATTTAAGAAGTTTGTCATTTCAATATAACACAAAGTTACTTTTTGTAATTTTTTAAATAGAAAGTAGCTAAAGGAGCATTATTTGCTAAGATCATTTTTCTCTATGGTCAATGACCTTTGAACTAGGACGTTTTAAGTATTTTTCAGTTTTCTCTCTATAACTCAAAAATTTATTATCAAATTATACTCAAAATAATTTTAAAAGAGAGTTTTTATAAAGGTCTATCAATGTGGAAGATTATAAGTTTCTACGTTGCATAATTTAGAAATGGCTGGGGGGCGGACACATTGCAATCCACTTTGGCGGGCTATATTTCGCAGATGGTACACCTGATAAAAAAGTTATGTATGAAACATTACCTTCATTTTAGTAGACGTATTCAATGATACCCCACACGACGGAGTGCAGCGAAAAAAAAATTTTCATCCCCGTTTCACATGTATGGGCGCCACCCCTAAAATACGTAATCACGATTTTTTTAAACATTTAAAATTGAGATCTATATCTAGACTATTTTTTTAACAAAATTTCATTTACTTATGTATTAACTGTAGAAGTTATTAAGCTGTAAAGCATTAGGACAGACGGACAGACGGACAGACGGACGGACATGACGAAACTATAAGGGTTCCTTGTAGGACTACGGATTCCTAAAAAGCACGCGTGCGTAATAAGCTACATTATGAACCTAAAAACGGTGCAATAAGAGCCACTTTGCGAGCAAGTGTGTTGAAAATACTTAAATAAGTTGTTTATCTAATCTTTAACAAAAAAATACCCATAGGAGTTTACAGAAAACACAACTTTTAACAACACTTATTGACCAATGTGAACGGCCCATTGCATTTCAACCCTCAGGAAACAAGGAAGTCAAAATATAAACAGGATTGACTTATTAATGGCTGTCGGGGAAACAGAATAAGTAATTGTTATTCAAACACAAATCCTTTAAAAGCTTCTTACTTTAATACTCATCGTCGATAAACATTTTAAGTCTGAACAAATAAACAAAATTTTTGCTTTAATTAGTTTAGGGTTTAGTTACACCGAAGTGTAACGTTCCTGTTTTGTGGATATGAGGAGAAAGTGTATTATTATTTTGGAAAAAGAGGTAAGGTCTATGCAAGTCCCTTATGTCACTGCGACCTAAAAGATCTATTGTAACGCCTCTAATAGTAGACTACAGAAAGTTTAAAACAGTAAAATGATTTTTCATTTCTCATACTCGGAAAGTAGTGTTTTGTTAGATCTGAGTAGCGGCTGGAAGACGCTGCTTCCCGCTCTAGAGAGGTAAAGACTCATAGCAATTGCATCGCTCCAAAGGGCGGGAATGAATTTAAAAAATAGAACAAAATTTGGTTAGGTAGTCGGCTACGATTTTATTACATAACTAGCTTTTACCCGCGGCTCCGCTCGCGTTAAATTCTGCTAACCCACGTCAGGTCCAGTCCAGTCCAGTCCAGTCCCGTCCAGTCCAGTCCAGTCCAGTCCAGTCCAGTCCAGTCCAGTCCAGTCCAGTCCAGTCCAGTCCAGTCCAGTCCAGTCCAGTCCAGTCCAGTCCAGTCCAGTCCAGTCCAGTCCAGTCCAGTCCAGTCCAGTCCAGTCCAGTCCAGTCCAGTCCAGTCCAGTCCAGTCCAGTCCAGTCCAGTCCAGTCCAGTCCAGTCCAGTCCAGTCCAGTCCATTCCAGTCCAGTCCAGTCCAGTCCAGTCCAGTCCAGTCCAGTCCAGTCCAGTCCACTGTCCCACTGTCCCACTGTCCCACTGTCCCACTGTCCCACTGTCCCACTGTCCCACTGTCCCACTGTCCCACTGTACCACTGTCCCACTGTCCCACTGTACCACTGTCCCACTGTCCTACTTTGCCACTGTCCCACTGTGCCACAGTCTCACTGTCCTACTGCCCCACTGTCTCACTGTCTCACTGTCTCACTATCTCACTATCGTCCCGTCCCATGTCCTATGTCCTGTCCCACTGTCTCAATGTCTCACTATCTCACTATATCACTGACGTCCCGTCCCATGACCCATGTCCTGTCTCACCATCTCACTATATCACTATCGTAACGTCCCATGTCTCATGTCCTGTCCCATGTCCCATCCTATGTCCCGTCCCATGTCCCATCCAATGTCCCATCCTATGTCTTGTCCCATGTCCCGTCCCACTTTCCCGTCCCATGTCCGTCTCATGTCCCGACCCATTTCCCGTCCCATGTTCCGTCCCCTGTCCCGTCCTCTGTCCCGTCCCCTGTCCCGTCCCCTGTCCCGTCCCCTGTCCCGTCCCCTGTCCCGTCCCCAGTCCCGTCCCCAGTCCACTCCACTCCACTCCACTCAATCGTACATTACTATCCGCTCGTGCATATGCGTAGATTCTTCGTATCTGTAAAGTGAGGACGCGAATTAATTTTAATCTTTTTTTCTTTCTTTCTTTCTTTCTCAAAACCCATATCAGTTTTTAAGGCTGACCATCAGCTTTCATACAAAAAAAATTTGGTCAAAATCGGTCCAGTAGTTTTTGCGTGATGCTGTAACAAAAAAACAACAAACAGACATCTACAAATTTATAATAGTTAAGATTAAGAAAAATATAGATTAAATAAAATAAAAATAAAAATGCTGTGGTCTTGAGAGTAGATATAATATAAACCAAAGACATTTGTATGACTGACGTCAGTATAGTAACTTTATGATATAAACAGCCAGTGTGAATTAAAAAAATACCTGACGGACGGCCCGTGGCGGTGACGCGGTATGTTCCATATTTAAAATTTAAAAAAGACTGTAATGTACGGTAATGGATCTGTGCTGTATAATTATGCGGGATACTAACTCTGAAAGCTGTACCGAAATTCAAAATATCGGTTTTATAGACTACTATTTGATTGAAAACGAGTTCAAGCGATTCTAAAATGTTGACCCCAGATTTGGATATAGACGAGGCAAATACAGTAATCGAAAATATTTTGCCAGAATTTTCAAAGGAACGATACTTAAATACGTATTTTATGGAGCGGCGAACAGACAAAAACATAGGTACGTACCTTTTTGAAAAACTACTATTTTTTACTTTCCTTATATTCGAAATGAAATGTATAGTGTTTAACACGGGAGAAAATCATCAATTCCTACCCGGACTATAGCCGTCTAAATTACAATAATTAAATAATTAATTATTAATTATTATTATTAATTAATTATTAATTACACTTTTTAGGGCATACTGCCAGTCTATGTACACGTGCGCACTGTGGGTCCGCTATACACAGAGCTCGTACAATGCTCTGCGTGTCCAATATAACAACGCATTCAGGATAATGTTGGGGCTACCGCGCTACTGCAGTGCGTCGGGCATGTTCGCGGAAGCACGTGTGCCAGATTTTTACGCACTTATGCGAACGCGAATAGCGTCCTTGATGCGGCGGGTGCGCGCTAGCTCCAACAGCCTTGTTGCGCTTGTGGCAGGTAAAATGAACAGCCCTATAATGTGGCATGGCATTGGATGACGACTCACCGAGCGTCATCTGACTATGTACAGTAGTAGTAAATATAATATTATATGTTTTGTGTATGTTAAGAGTAAAATGTTTGTGTTATGTGTGAGTGTATGGTATATATATTTTTCTAGTGTATTTTTAAATATGTGTATGGTAGTTTATGTGTAATTTGTATTATGATCTGTTGTGTTTTCTATGTTAGTGTGTTTTATGTAATAATTCTATGGGCTATTTTTTGTCTGAAAATAAAGATTATATCTATATCTATCTATCTATCTAAATACGTCGTATGGGAATTGATTCCTTTCGACCCTTATATAACAATCTATTATTCTTGTACCTAATTACGGGAAGCTTACTCAGAAAGTATGGACAAGTGTTGCGTAAAAATAGATGATTACTATCTATTAAACAAGACGTTGATCTGTATTCGTGCCATATTTAAGGATGTGGCGTGGGCGTGTACCTTTAACGTTTTGACGACTACGTTTTGACGACTACAAGTTGGACTGTTAACCCTTAATCTATATGCACTATGCATATTAACAGCCAATTAGCCCCAATTCCCTAAGACAAAAATCCCTTTACTAAAAACAGTTAAACAAATAGATCGATCGTAGTTTGAAAATGCACTTTCTCAATTTTCCACTAATTAACAATTTATTGGTTTCTACTAACTGCAATCCTACTAGAAACTATGATTCTGTAAGTTTTATTGACCTTTCTTAACTCTAACATGGTTTTTTATACAAAACAAGTTTCAATAAAATAACTTATAGAAAACAACTGAATTAGACAATGTGGCATATCAAACCTTTATAAAATAGGGAATAACAACAAATAAAACATAATAAAAGCCTATCATATTCGAAAACATAAGAAACCTCATCTAAACAACCTAATCTCTGTATTTAATTATCGATTTATTACCAAATCCTTAATAACTTTCTTACTTCTCATTAAATTCTTACAGGATTTTAAACCTAGCTTAATCTAGCATGCTAAGTTCAATATTTAATGTCTAGAAGAGGATTACAACATGTTCATTTTAAAAGTATAAATACAACATCAAAAATATTCTACGCGCGACATTCGTAAAAGCCGACGCGCTGATTTGTCGACGCGCGGCTGGCGGTCGTCGTATTGTGATATTGCTCTGCTTGGGGCTCAGGAGTTACTCTGTCGCCGACAAGGAGGTTACCATACCACTGATACTGAACAGGAATCAATAAAAAAATCAACTGCGAAGAATTATATTTTTGTTTTAAATACCTATTTGTAAACAAACAAATTCCCCGTGTGTCGCGCGCGAAACTAAAACTATGCGGACAGAACCACCAAAAATAGGCATTTTTTTCCGCCTTTTTATAATGCTGCCGGTGACATATTCCCAGAGTCGTTCGGGATTTATCTCAAACTCTCGCTAATGTTTCTAAGTGAAAACTTGGTTATTAAATAACCGTAGAATTGGTTAAGTAATTTAAGATGATCGATCTACACATTTTATATCATTTGCTCTATAAATATAGCACGGTTACAGCTCGCACGGATAAAAAATGGCGGACGCAATCTCGCTAAGAAAAGATTGAAGCACTTCTTTTTTTCCTAAACCCACTATGAATTCCAACATAATTTTAACACACCAGATATATATTGTTATTTTATTTGTTATACTACGACAATGACTACCGTCACACGAGATTTGTTGCGTAATCGCGTCTTTTGTCTAACTATGGGTGTGAATGTGCTCGTGCCAGCCGTACTTTTAAGCGAGCCGTCTTACTATGGATGGTTCACTTTTTGTTTAGCGAGATTTCGTCCGCCTTTTTTATTCGTTCAAGGTTTACAGACCAACAGCTTGTACAGTAGGGCTATCTCTTCCTAAACATAAGATAGACGAAGCGCGTAGAACTAGTAACTGAAGCCAGAAAAAGGAATACTAAATGGTACTCTAGTAGGTACTCCTTTCATTTCAGCCGTAAGACGTCCACTGCTGGACATAGGCCTCCCCCAAGCATATATTGGGGGGATATGCCATAATCGCCACGCTTGGCAAGCGGGTTGGCGATCGCAGTTGGTTGGTTAAATACCCAGAGAACGGTGCTGCCCATCCTCTGGTGAATCCCTTAGTCGCATTTTACGACACCCATAAGAAGATATAGGGTGGTGCAATTCTTTACGTCCGGCACCACACGGAACTGTAGGTACTCCTTTGCCATTTAGTATTCCTTTTTATAGCTTCAGTCACTAGTTCTACGCACTCCGTCTGTCTCAAGCCGTGTGTCTGCTTCACGGTGACAAACCAGCCTCCCCACCAAGGTGACCTTGGTGGGAGGTTGGTCGCTGACAGCCATCGTCTAACAAAATTTGGTGACAAACTACTGTCTACATGGTTAGCAACCAGCAAGGTCACCTTGGTGGGGAGGCTGGTTTGTCACCGTGAAGCAGACGCTTTATTCTTTTGGTTGTGTCATGTTTTCAATCGTCATCGTAAACTTGCGCGGGTCCGCCTTCAACCAGCGCTGCTACTGATATGCTTTTTGATCTGTATGAACTTTTAAAGTTTCTACGTCGAACCAAAGTTCTTAATAAAACATGATAGCCCAATCAAAAACGGTGAAACTTTAAATTGCTCAAACTTCAGGTACACTCTTACTATTTTAGTGGCTACATAGTGCTCTCGTAATAGTGTTGTAACAAGTTTTCATGTTCGAATACGAGAATATTTGCATGCTTACATATATGTATGTAAATAAAGCGTAGGTAGTGTAAATTGTCTTCTTATAACTTCTTATGTTTAATGAAGTCCACCCAGGGCCGGATTAACCATTAGGCAGAGTAGGCAACTAACAAGGGGCGCATCACCTAGGGGCCCCGCGCACGCATCTTAGTAATTAAAAATGTTTCATGCAGTGAAAATTTAATTGGAAAATTTGTATCCTCAATGACAATAATATAATAAATCATTTCTTTTCAGATTTGCATCCATTTTGTTAGTAAACATTGCCCTTACAACCTAATGTTAGTAAATTACAAATTGTGAATTGAGATTAATTAAAATACGTAGCTTACTATGCCACTGGGGCGTGTAAGCGTAACCAATGCTGCGGTATTGGGGCGTCCCACCTATCCTTTTCAAGATGTTTTTGGGGCTGTCGCGCACCCTGCGCAGAACAGAAGCGCAGCGTTTGCGTATGATTGCAAAAAAGTCATCAGTACGCGCGTCCGCAAACATCTGTTATGCGCTGCAGTACCTCGGCAGCCCCACCAGCACCCTGAATGCATTATTATATTGAACGCGCAGAGCATTGTATGCCTTCTGCGTGTAACTAACCCACAGATACAGAAACAACAGGTATTATTGCTTTTTTCGACGCATGCTGTCAGTTGATGAAATATTACATACTCAGGTACAGAACAGACCCATCTAGTATCGTGTAGTAGAACTAATAATATGGATGCGTTACGTAGCGTTTTATATGATAAGCAAAAGTAGCAAAAGTTTTGAAATGCTTAATCTGTAATTGCGATTTGTGAGTTTTGCAATCGTGATCCCTTCATCAACTTGAAAAGAGCCGATGATCTTCAAACAGTTGAAAAGGGGCCCCGACAAAAGCATTGCCTGAGGGCCTAGATATGGTTAAACCGGCCCTGGGTCCACCAGCCAGCGCGGCTTCTTTTTCTATCGTGTCGACATGAGCTACATAAAGATAATAGCTCATGCCGTGGGGAAAAGATTAGCCAGTCAGCAGGTTGGTAGCGGGGCTGACTGCCCAGGGTGCGCCGGACGATCAATTAAATATCTTCACTCGTGGAGGCACCCCACTTTTAGCGCAGCTGTCTGCCTGGGATGCACAAGTGGTTAAATGTTTGTTATACAAGTTGCACGACCAGAGATATTATGTTATATTTTTATGTGATAATCCTAATAAACTAAAATTTGGCAATTTTTGAGACTGAAAATACTCTTTTGTTCAGTATAGGCTTTCTACTACTTTCTGTGATGTCACGACCAACGGCGTATTTTTGATGGTTTTTAGGGTTCCGTAGTCCTACAAGGAACCCTTATAGTTTCGTCATGTCCGTCCGTCTGTCCGTCTGTCCTAATCCTTTACAGCTTAATAACTTCTACAGTTATAAACATAAGTAAATGAAATTTTGTTAAAAAATAGTCTAGATATAGATCTCAATTTTAAAAGAAGAAAAAAATCTTGATTACGTATTTTAGGGGTGGCGCCCATACATGTGAAATGGGGATAAAAAAATGTTTTTCGCTGCACCCCCTCGTGTAAAATGAAGGTAATGTTTCATACATAATTTTTTTATCAGGTGTACCAACTGCGAAATATAGCCCGCCAAAGTGGCTTGCAATGTGTCCCCCCACCTGCCATTTCTAAACTATGCAACGTAAAAACTTATATTCTTCCACATTGATAGATCTTTGTAAAAACTCTCTTTTAAAATTATTTCGAGTATAATGTGATTATAAATTTTCGAGTTATAGAGAGAAAACTGAAAAATACTTAAGACGTCCTAGTTCAAAGGTCATTGACCTTAGAGAAAAATTATCGTAGCAAATAGTGCTCCTTTAGTTACTTTCTATTTGAAAAAATCACAAAAAGTAACTTTGTGTTATGTTGACATGGTGTGTCATGTTAAATTTGGCTTCTTGAATTTATCGCTAGATGGCGCTACTAACAACACGCTCTGAGTCGCGAATGCTGCCGATTATTGCAAAAACTAAAATAGCCATGATTAATATTCGATTTGATTCGTTTGTAATTCACCTACTTAAGGAACCCTATAATACTGAGCATGGCCCGACATGCTCTTGGCCGGTTTTTTTATAAGAGGCTTTGCCATAAGCGGTTAATTTTACCAAGTTGGAGCTGACAAACTGCCTTAAGCCACGGAAATTTGCGAAGATTACTATGGAACTACGTGAGATTTTTCTAGTGTCAAGGCAAAAAAAATACAAATAAATTTTTGGTATTTTTATAAAATATTTGGTATCATTTTCAGATGTCAACTTCATCCCAGTGTTCGCGGAATTTCTAAATAAACAGCTTTATCAAACCTTGAACAAATATAAGCCAAATAACTTGACATTAACTTAATTTGAGATTGAAAATCTTTTGTGGCATCGAAAAGTATCAACAATAAAATTAGATATTTAAAAAAAAAAAAATATCATTGCGTCATTCAAATAAAATCATAGATAATATCTAAATGTTTCCATTCAATGACGCAAAAACTAATTAAGAAATTATCACTTTTAACAGTTTTAACTTAAGGCAAGCAAAAAACCACGGGGGAAAGCTAGTCAAGAAATATGAATCTAATAATTACTTTAATGATAGCGTGAAAAGTAAAGTATTAAAATGACATAACTCGTCATTTTTGTGGTTAAGTACGTAAAATTACGACGTCAATTTCCTAATTGCTTTTGAAGCCCACTTATATTTTATAGCTGTAAGTATTTCATATAAATAAAAAAACCGGCCAAGTGTGAGTCGGACTCACGCAGTAAGGGTTCCATACCACCCATCGACCTGACACCCTATAGAAACTGATTTAATTTACGAGAGTTTATCAAAAGACATCAACGCACGTACGCGAAATGTGAATTTTTACATCTCTTTCTTACGTAGGTAGCACCACATATGACAAAGTTTGCCATGTTTTTAGTATTTGTTGCTAAACTGCTACAATTACTACACAAACTTATTAATATTAATAAGTTTGACGCTGGTATGTATTACCGTTTTGAAGATAGAGCAGGAACAAAAACGTTGAAAAAAATGCATGTTTTTTGAGGTTTCGTGTATGGGGACCCCCTTTGGTTTAAGACTTTTTTTGGTTTTTAGTATTTGTCGTGATACCCCTCATAGCAACACATATTCTGAGAATTTTCAACTGGTTTCCTATTACCGTTCAAAAAATACAGCCCTGTGACAGACAGACGGACGGAAGGACGGACAGTGTAACGAGAGTTATGTTGATAGGTTCCCCTTTGGCACCCTTTGGATACGGAACCCTAAAAAGGCCTAATATAATGACAATAACTTTGAAATAAACTCGTTATATCGTGACTTATGTCCAAAGTTAATTGTGATAAAAAATGATAATTTCCACACCAATAAAATGATAATGGTGATAGATGCTAATGAGAGTATTACATGGAGTGGACGTTGATTTGTAAGAAGACTCAGAAGTTAAATTGTATTCTAGAAGAGACAGCAATAATTACACCATACTCTTCATCAACAGTTGAACAAAGACTAGTGATGCAACGAAAACTAATACTAGTATTTTCCCGGTGTAAAAAGTAGCCTATATGTTAGACAGGTTTTTCTTCTAAACACAATTTTACGCAAGCATTCCGAACTTTCTTTTGACCCTAATCTCAGTAGACAGAAACGCAGATCAGATAGAGTGTGTCAGATAGAACTATCTACTATTGTAATAGTAAAACGGCAATATCATTTCATAAGCTGCACTTTATATAACAAAACAAACAAAATCCTTAATATTTATTCTCTTATACGACGGGAATGTAAAAATGACACACACCAATGGCTCAGTTCACCAGCTTATGAAGAGTTGGAAAATCTTATAACATAAGTATCGGCATTTTCCTTCGTTCCGAGTACACCACACGCACACAAAAACTTACACACCACTAAACTTACAATGACACAAAACACATAATATCCGAACACACTTAACATTATTAAATAAAATAAAATATACAACGTGTATCAGAAATGCGTGGTCATATTTGAAGAGCTTATTCAGGTAATGGTATCGAACAAGTTTTACTATGGGACCAACTCTGAAATCGCGAAAAAATAATCAGCTGATCAGCGATTTTGTCGAGCGACATCTATGATTTAGTAGGTTACAGCTGATTTTTTTTTCGCGATTTCAGGGTTGGTCCCATAGTAAAAGTTGTTCTATGCTATGCCCTGAATGAGCTCTTCAAATATGACCACGCATTTCTGATACACGTTGTATATATAAGACTGATTGTAGCTCTTCAGGTATTGCATACACTTTATGATCACTTGTGGCTATAGAGGTTATAGAAAAAACATTTGATTTTCCATCACTTCCAGGTAGCAGTGTAAATTCAAAACGAAGTTACTCCATTTTCAATTGAATTTTATAAACAAAAATGTCGTTTTATAAGACGTTTATCGTCTATTTTCTAAGGATTGGTAATTGAAATAAACTTTAATGTGTTGCTTTGTAAACAAAGTTTTATTTTATTAGTTCTGTCTTGTAGATACAAAACTACAGTTATTACTAAAAACAATGGTTAAAACTCCTACCTGTAAACAAAGAAACGACATTTAAAGTTTATTCTTTAAATGTCAATTCCTTGATAATTCAATCTTGTTTTATATTTTCACGTCTAAATTAGGCTTTAAAGTTGACGAAATTCAAATTTGCCGCCATTTGCAAAAATATTTTTCCACCCTCTTTGTAATTTGTTTATTTTCATGCAAATTACATGAAAATTTTAAAAATAGGTAGGAAATATTATCGAGATTACGAAACAATAACATTTTTGTATGGGTTTCTTATTAGAATATTGAAAAATCTTATAAGAAATGCAAGTAGGTACAAAAGGGGCAAGTCAAGTTCAAGGACGCGAACGCCATTTTGTTTTTTTTTTTATCAAACGCTTGAGGGGATTCCCTTAACCTCAACACTCCACACTGTTTTTACCTTAATAAAACCTACACTGCTTTATCTACAGTGTTACATTAAAATCGTCTTTACCGATGACGCTAAGCAAGGCAAAATTTAAATTACATTAAAGAAATATATTACTTTCTTTACATATATATAAAATAAATTTAAGATAATACCTATACTTACCTACCTAAATTTTCTAAAATACTGTTATTGTTGATATTGTGTTGTTTTTGATATAGGTAATGTTGGATACTGTCATCTCCACTCTTTGAGGTGGGCGTTAATATAACTGCGACACAGTTCTCTGAACTAATGCAGCTGTTAACGTACACAAAATATGTAAATCAGTTTGTTCCAATAAGGATTTGAATTTAAATTTGAATCTCGGTTATGTTCTATCTGTATGCCAAATTGTATCCAAATCCGTGTAGCCCTTACAGCGTGATTGAGTAACAATCATCATTCTAAAAATAAAATAAATAGTAGTAGTAGTAGTCAAATAAGTTTTGTGACACAATCTGCTTTCTTCTTTTCCTTTCCTTTAAAATAAAATAAAATAAATGTCTTCATCTTTTGCTTAGCGTCATCTTAGCGCTTTAGTAAATTTGTTTATTTCAACTTGATGTATTAGATTAAAATATATCGACACAGGGAGACAAGATTGTATGCAGCCACTGAGTGGGGCCTGGTGACCTGTAACACAGGTTTTTACGAACCCACAACAGGCACCAGCTCTCACAATGTGAACTATGTAGTCTTGTACCTATAATAAATGTGTATATAATCCATTGTGAGAGGAATAAATGAATAAATTATTATTATTATATTATTCCAGCCCGGTATCACCCACTGCTGGGTATAGGCCTCCTTTCTTTTTGCCAGCCTCTTCGATCTTGTGCGTCCCTCGTCCAGGTGTTTCCAACGACTTTGTCGATATCATCAACCCAGCGCGCTTTAGGACGGCCCGGGTTTCTCTGACCTGACCTTGGCCACCACTCGGTCAACGCTTTACTCCATCGGCCATCTCTACGCCGAGCCAGATGTCCTGCCCAACTCCACTTTAGCTTAATTGCCCTATCACCGACGTCATAGACTTTCGTTCGACGACGGATCTCGGTATTTCGGACTCGGTCGAGAAGATTTATTTACGAGTAACAAACATACATCCTCACAAACTTTTACGTTTATAATATTAGTAGGATTATATGTTGTTAGGAGTGTTATTGGGTTTTTTCATTAGGAAATTCTCAGTAACAGCCTGGAGTCTGGATTTGTGCCCGGTCAATGGCAATAGGCTCGCGCCCTATTACATGGGACTATAACATAACTGGTGAAATATGGGTTTACTATTACACCTCTGCCTACCCCTTCGAGGAAATACAGGCGTGATGTTATGTTATGTGTTAGGATTATATTATATTATAGAAGTAAGTTAACACACCATATTTAGGAATACGAAGCGAAATCATTTAAACCATTAAACCATTTATTTTCCCACACATACATAAAATATACATATTACATGCAAAGGTGACAGGACAAATTACAGAGAACACAACATGCATCATAATAATATATGTGTAGCAAGGGATCCAGCTCAGTATTTGCTGTGCATGTAGGTATGCACAGCACTGATTTTCAGCTGGTTCCTTCCATCTGTATATCTTAAAAGTGAAATTTACGCGCACTAGAAAAAAAAAGTAAATGAAAGAAGACATCTGACATCAAACGACGACGACGTCTGTGGTCTAGTGGTTCGAGGGTCGGACTGCTGATCACGAGGGGGTTCGATTCCCACAGGACACAAATAATTGTGTGATGAACATAAGTGTTTGTGTTGGTCTGGGTGTTTCTTATGTATTATAAATATGTATTTACAGAAAAACAAGTATATAAGTATTATATCCATTGTCTAGTGCCCATATCACAAGCTCTGCTTAGTTTGGGACTAGATGGTGCTGTGTAAAAATGTCCCGAAGACATTTCATTCATTTAAATACCTAATACAAAAGTTTGGAATTAATTTAACCAAATTATGTGTATTTTAAAACAAATCCAAGAGTTCCCGGTAGCTTAGTGGTTAAAGCACTGGCATACTGAGCCAGGAGTCGCAGGTTCGAATCCTGCTCGTGAGCTTTTTTCCACAATGTATATCTTTATTTTAATACTTTTATTTAAAAAAAAACGTGTGGCACTCGGAGACTGCCGCGGTAAAGCTATTGCATAGCATTTTTTATGTAAATACAAAGAGGAGGTGCCCTAACGCCGAAACTCTAAGCAGGCATGAGTAACCAGATTGCGGGGCGAAGAGGGGGATTACGCATGCGCAGTAACGCCGATACAACCAATGCCACCTAGAGGCGATTTGCAGAACTAAAGAGACAAGCGTGATATTTCAAAAAGGCATTAAAAGTTCTGCTATTCATCGATAGATGGCAAAACTAAAAAGTATCACCGCTGTGCCGGTCGGAGTGGGGGGTGTTAGGTTATTTTCGTTACGGAATTTATGGATTTGGTCTCCACGCTCAAGGCCCGCGATAGAAGCTATGCAATTGCTTAAAAACGAAATGAAATGAAATTATTTATTCTGTGTAATGAAATTGGATGTAAAAATTTGATCAACGACCATAGACGCCGCATAACAGGCTACCGATGTCTGCAACACATCTATGAAATTTCACTAATGTAATTGGCCACTATTCACCACTTGAAATGTTCAAATCAGTTTCGATCACTTACGTGAGCCACCAAACTGCCACGTTAGTGATTAGCCAATAGCCGTCTTGGTAGGGCCAATCGGATTGCAGTACCCCGCCTCAGCTATTGGTAGTATTTATTGTACGCATTAAATTCAAACGATCGATCGTCGATCGATCAACGAGCGATCGTCGATCGATCAACGAGCGATCGCCAACCCGCCTGCCAAGCGTGGTGATTATGGCATCCCCCCCCCCCCCCTTAGGGGAGGCCTATCTCCAGCAGTGGACATCTTTCGGCTGAAATGATGATGATGATGATTAAATTCAACATTAGGCGTCTATTGGGCTATGTACTTGTAGGAGGCAGGTATGATGATCAAAGAAAACAGCAATACTGATGATAGCTTTTTGTGAAGGTTGACCAGCAAAATGGCCTACTACTGGATTCCGATCGCAGAAGAAGACGCTCAGAAAACAGCAGTGACTGGAACAGTGAAGACTCAAATTGACGGCCTTGGTCCGTTGATATTCTTAGCGGACATCCAAACCTGGCAATCCAATTCTCATAAAGAGCCTTTGCGACATTTTCTGCGGTGATCTCGAGCACCGGGACGGCTTCTGGCCATTTGGTGCAACGGTCGATAATAGTCACGCAGTATCGATAATCTTTAGATAGTCGCAGTGGTCCAACGATGTCCAAATGAATGTGTTCGAAGCGTGCAGATGGTGGAAACTCGTTCAGTGGACTTACGACATGGCGATGAATCTTTGCTCGCTGACAGTTGATGCATGTTCTGGCCCAGTTGCTGACTTCAGATGACCAAAAATTCCGTTACGTGTTACAACAATTGCAAGCCACTGATCTCCAGCATCTTACAGATATTTTATACAATCCGCCGGCTACGAAAAAAACATAAAATTGAACCTGGGACTACGGCGCAGCTTTCTATGGAGAAACTGTGCTTAGAAGTAGCTGAGCTACGAGGACGATCTAGAGACTCGTTGTATTTGATTCTCTAAAACTCGTAGAAAAAAAATACCCCAAAATGTTATAGAAGCCAAGCCACTTCCATAGAACTTCTCCAATAATTTATCGTCACAGTAATATGCTGAATAAAGAAATCCGTAGAAATAATAATTGGGGCAGCCATCGGGAACAGATATTCCCCTCACGTAATTCGTGCAATGAAGATTTTTCGCCGTAACAATAGAAAATTCAGGCGTTTTCCCCATTTGCCTTTATTCCTTCGGCCCTTTAAGATTAGGGTGTTTAGTTCAGTTAATTTGATAAGGGAGATAAGTATCGATTTTTAACACTTAGTAGAGTTTGAGGTACTCAGGGGTTTAAGGAACTGGTTTAATTTTGTTACGTTATTGTACGTTAGTGTTTTTGAAATTAATTTACAGGATAAAACTTTATTTGTCATTGTACTGTTGTATGTGAATAGCCGAAAGAAAGAAAGAAGCTGACAGAAGGATTCATTTGGGCTGGGCAGCATTGGAAAACTTTACCGAGTCTTCTCGTCACTTGTACCACAAATTTTGAAGACAAAGGTCTTCAACCAGTGCGTCCTGCCTGTCATGACTTACGGTGCCGAGACGTGGACACTGACAGTTGGGCTAGTCCACAAATTCAAAGTCGTTCAGCGAGCTATGGATCGAGCTATGCTGGAGTTTCTTTGAAGGATAACCGGAGTGACAACATAGCTTGTAGGATCAGTAAGCTGAAGTGTCAGTAAGCTGGCCATGTCTGTCGAAGAACCGATGGCCGCTGGAGCAAACGAGTCCCCTTGGCAAACGCAGCGTAGGGCGCCCCCCCGCCATGTGGACCGACGACCTGTGGCGCAACATGAGGTAGGCATATGTCTAGCAGTGGACTGCGATAGGCTGAGTTGATTATGATTGATGACGATGTTAATAGCACCAATTTTGAAATTAAACTGTTGACTTATGTATTTATTGGATCAGTCATCAAATGATATCTATCCGGCGGCAAGCTTGCCCGCTCATGAAGATCCGTTAATATTGACAGCTACGTACGAAGGAAAAATTGCCGTACTTTGTTGTCAATAGTGACGTGCTGCTACAGCTATAATTTATCGTGTCTATTTTTAGGACAACAAAATTTATTTAGTATTTAATGTTGTTTCTTTTGTTTTTTTTGGTACACATATTTACCGAAATATAATAATTGTAAATATTTAAATTGTGGAAAGAAAAAATCGCTCACGAGCTGGATTCGAACCTGTGACTCCGTACGCCAGTGGTTTAGCTACTAAGCTACCGTGAACACTATTCGCATGCGGAAATGTGTTAAAAATAATAAAAATATTAATTTATAAGTTATTAAAACCTTTTGACGTCGACATTGTGCTATAAGTACGTGTAATGTAGCAGGATTCATTCAAGGGATTTTGTCGACAAAATGTACCACCGGGAAGTATCTTAATAGTACATGTTTAGATTATATGAGTTAAACAAGTCGGCAGCAGGTTTCAGCGACTACAACGATGAAGGATTTCTGCAGTTCTAATAAATCTAATTCTGTGTTTACAGTCTTAAGCTACAAGCCACGAATGATAATGTCATGGACCACATGAAAAATACATCCAAAAATAAATTATTTAAGTACCTAATTCTATAGTTTCAAATTCCTAATAATTAGTCCAATATTAGCGTACATCAGTTCAAACAACCTAGAAGCAGGTGTAACAAAATCTTTCTCCTTCAAAAACACAAGAAAATCTTTGTACTAATCCATGTTCTCCTGCGCTCTATTCTGAAAACAGTGGCCACGTCAAAACAAGGTTGTTAACATCCCTAGCCGGCGCCCGCGACACACGTCGAGATGTCGGTACGGACAAATTGTAACAGCTGCGCCGTCGACCGAAATACTGAAATACGTTGCATAGGGAGGCGAATGCATCGATGTTTTTGGATATCGAGGTTGAAAGTTTTTTGTCAAGTATGTTCGGAATGTTTTTTGGTTATTGGAGCAAGAGCTTAGGATGTAGAGTTTGGGCCGTTACTGGATAAGGATAGTCTGAGAGACTTATAAAAAGAGTTAAAAAAAAACAGGTACGCTTGTTGAAAATAGGCAATTATTTTTTTCAAGAAGTATGATTTGATGCCTTTACAACTTTAATTTAATACTCTTGAATATGGAAATAGGCAACTTAAAAGTTTTCAAAAGTAATCTAAGTAAGACCTAAAATTTAAATACTTTTATGCTTATAAAAACTATAGAACACGTTATTCAGTCCACCTACAGATAGGTACTAGAGAACAAGACCACAAATGCTTTTAAATATGGGCAGGTAATAAGACTAACTTCTTATGTTTTGGTTTACTGAAAATTTGTAAACATAAAACATTCCTTGGTCACTAAAACTAGATAAAAATCCCCGAGAATGCCGTTTTATGATAATAAAATTTTAGTATAATGAAATGTTTACTTAATAATTTTGGATAAATAAAATAAAAACAATTGAATTTATACCTACCTGTTTAAAACTTATTTATCTAAAAGGTCAGTCCATTCAGTTATATTATTAGAAACATCGACAAAATTTTGCCCACCCCTACACCATAATCACAAATGACATAGAGACATTAAACTGAGGATTATAACCTTGCCATAATCATAACTCAATTAAATCTTTTATATTTATGGCAATCGTTAAATCACCACGCCTGGCTGTAAATTATGTGAGCGTTTGCAATAAAATTATGAAATAGTTCATATTATTCTTCTGGTTGTTTTGTGGGTAATTAGTTATTAGTCATGGTGTTATTTAGAAAATGATGCACTTGTATTTAGCCACTGCATAAAAATAGAAATTATGCTTCAAGTGTCCGGAACTCAATTTTTTAATGTTTTCACGTCTAGTATCTCAGAATGTTTCGACCTAACGGTATCGTACGCATTGTACGGATCGTATTATACGAATCCATATAGCGAAGTGCATCTACCTATCCGCAGCATACGGATTGCCGACGAGTTTCTATGAGAAATCGTATTTTCAATATTGACATTCAGATTCCGATGACATCCGCACTTATGTATAAAATGCGATCCGTCCGATAACTATAATTGTTTTGGAAGAAAAAAAAAGGAAAACCCTCTCTCTCTGGTGGTTGTTAAACAACCCAAGAGACTCGAAATGATATGTAGCAGTCAAGAACTTTGCCGTCGAATAAAAAATACTGCGACTAATCTGCTTAGAAAAAGTTGGTGATAATGGCAGCATTAATTCATTAATTTATTCAATAACAATTTAAATTGTGTCTGATTTTTTTACATAAAGATAAATAAATAAATAAAATAAATAAATATCTTTGGGACATTTTTACACAGCACCATCTAGTCCCAAACTAAGCAGAGCTTGTGGTATGGGTACTAGACAATGGATATAATACGTATATACTTTTTTTTGTAAATACATACTTATAATACATAAGCAAAAGATAAAGATTTCTAACTTATATTATTATGTAAGACGACAAATTAGTTAAACACAAAATTATACAAAATCCGGAATAATGTTAAAAAAAGTGTTTCACAATAAAATTATATACCTACCTACTTAAGTCAAACTAATAATTATACTATTTTAACGCTTTTTAGCGCTTCTTCATGAATATTAATTAAAATAAAACAATAACGCTTAATTGGATCAATAACCGTTTAAGCAATCATACAATATAAAGTATAAACTGTGGCGCAGCTATGTCAACGCCCGACTCCACAAAAATATACAACGTTCATCAGAATGCGTTCTCATATTTTAAGAGCTCATTTAAGGCATAAAATAGAACAACTTATACTATGAGACCAACCCTGAAATTAAAAAAAAACAGAAAATCATCGTCTATAAATTGTTAGTACAACTTAAGAACTATGTTAGTAAAAGAGTCTAATTTCGTTTTGATAAACCACAAGTCTTGGCGAAGGAAAACCGATATGCACCTAGAATGCTCCGTGAGGCTATTGAAATTAAAAACATCCTAATTTTAATAGAGAAGATGGTTGGCAGCTACCACCTGTTTGAAACGCAGTTCTAAAAATAATCAGATCCCAAACAGCACGCCACACTGTGAAGAAACATAATGATACTGTGAGTGACTACTGCGTGCATCGCAAAGATTTTAATTAATTAAAAATTGAACAGTAAATTAAAAATAAATGTTGAAATATCTGTAAAGACGCTTGTCATCTTTGTCTCCCTACGATCACGAACGCTGCAAAGCTTACAAAACGTCAGGAAAACTAATTTAAATAATATAGGTACACTTGTTTCATTTTAGAGATAGCTACGCTCACGATCCTGCCCGGTGATACATTTTGTCAACAAAATCCCTTGAACGAATTCTGTTATATTACACGTACCTACGGCTGCAATCGAACATTGAGTGCAAGCGATTTTAGCCTTAGTGGTGGTTCACCGAAAATATTTCCGACTGTAGGTACAAAAAGACATAATAGCAGAACAAATTCAGTATCCACGTATACTTATTTATGTGTATAGATCAACTGATATTTTTGTCGCAACTCCAGGGTTGACCCTGCAGTAAAAGTTGTTTGGATACCGTCCCCTCAATGAGCTCTTCAAATATGACCACGTATCTTTGATACCTACACGGTGTTATACATTTTGTTTCAGATTAAATCTAATAAGAAACTATATTATACTATGTATTTATGACTATTTAATTCTTTATGCACAACTGGGTACAAAGGCGGTATTAACGCCATAGGCGTTCTATACCTGACAACCTTAGGGTAATGCAGAGACAAAGAATAAGGTAGATGCACCAGTAAATTAGTAAAATATGTTTCGAACTACGGGTCTACGGACTTATAATTACATATAATAAAAATAGATAAATACCTATGTACATTATACATATAATAAAATATACATATTATACATACCTACATATATAACTACTAGCGGACCCGGCAGACGTCGTCCTGCCCGGAAAAGCAGCGCCACATATAATTAAAATGTCCCTGCCATTTAGGAGAAGATCAGTGACATACAGACAGAAGGGCCACCTACCGGATCCAATTGTGTTTTCACACCATCCAGGAAACCATTGAAATATTCACAAAAAAATTCATCCAAATCGGTTCAGCTGTTTAGGAGGAGTTAGGCGACAATCAGATGTACAGAAGAAATAAATATTCGCGGCTTCACTCGCGTTAAATTCTGCTAACCCACGTGACGGATCCTGTTAATTCAATCCAGTCCAGTCCAGTTCCATCCATCCATCCATCCATCCATCCATCCTTTTATTCGGACCGTCCAGTCCAGTCCAGTCCAGTCACTATCCCACTATCCCACTATCTCACCCCATGTCCAGTCCCGTCCCATGACCCGTCCCGTCCCATGTTAAATGTCCCATCCCGTCCCATGTCCAATGTCCCGTCTCATGTACCATGTCCCGTCCCGGCCCATGTCCCTTCTCAAGTCCCGTCTCGTCCCATGTCCCGTCCCCCATGTCACATGTCCCGTCCCGTCCCGTCTCATGTCCCATGTCCCGTCCCGGCCCATGTCCCTTCCCATGTCCCGTCCCGTCCCATGTCCCGTCCCCCATGTCACATGTCCCGTCCCCCATGTCACATGTCCCGTCCCGTCCCGTCCCATATCCCGTCCCCCATGTCACATGTCCTGTCCCGTCCGTCCCATGTCCCGTCCCATGTTATCAAGTGTTCAGCAAATCAAATTTGGTGACACAACGACTGCAGCGCCACCTACCGGGTCCATTTGTTAATTCAAACCCTGCAGGGACCCGGACTCGAACGTACCTACACAAAAAATATCATTAAAATCTATCATCTATCTCAACCCAGTCGAAAGGTATCGACATCTGTTAGAATCATTTGGAGTTAACAGATAATTGTGACTGTCAAATAATAACAGACAAATAATTAGCAATAAATTAAAATTGCGACTATAATTTGAGATTTAAACTATCCTATCTCTCAAGTTGGATCGAACTGCACATGGTGTGCGAATTTTATTATAATCGGTTAAGTGGTTTAGGAGTCCATTGAGGACAAACATTGTGACACGAGATTTAATTAAGATAAATATATAACATCAAGATAAATCAAAGTCGAGCTGAATCTGCTAAATTGTTTTCACGGAAATATTTCCATAACTACTATTACTACTACTGACTATTCTTGTCTATCTGGGGATTACTTCTGTATGATTTAGCGTAGATAATTTAGCGTAGAAACGCAAGTTTTTGTTTTCGAATGCTTTTCAGTTCATTTGGTCAAAAAACAGTTGTTTAGAAAGGAAAATTCACTCAAATATGAACAACGCTCTTCGTAGTTTCAAGCACAACAAATTCATAATTTCCCAGCGTTCCTAACAATTGATTTAATTACAAAACGAACCTGACAGTGGGTATCGTTTGCCTATGGAAATATATCGGCGATGCGTATAATTATCAGTTTGATGTAATTAGTGCCGACGCGACGAACTGACCGCAACTACGAAACAAATGGGTACCTACACGGTGTTGATAATTTATTGTTTACTGAAAATAAAAGCAGAAGACTGCAATATTAAAAAATAATTTATGATAATAAAATAATACGACGTAATTTTTTGCAAAGAGATATTTTATGGACAGGAAACTAACATAAAGCTACTTATTATTTCGGAAAAATACTCGGTTTATGTGGGATGTGGTGCTGGGCTAGAAAACCTCCTCGTGTGCCTGACGGCTGCTGGTCCTTCTCGATACGTCTCGAAGGAACAGCAGTTGTTAGGCCGGTGCACCCTATAGGCACGGGAAATAACTCTCCTTTAGACCTGTGGTGAATATTCTGGCACGGGAGGAGCCCGATGTGGGCCAATGGGGAGTTGCTCCACGTGTCCCTCTGATGCAAGCAGAGGGCACTCTGGAGGAACAGGGGCGGGCCCGGTGTGCACTCACCATGCCACTGAGCAGTCAGCGGGGGACTGCCTGCCCCTGCCCCCGTCAATCTCGTACCTTCAGGAGTGCCTGCTGAGTAGCTTTATCGCGCCTCTTGGGACCGAGGGTCTTGGCTTTACCGCCTGAACTGCGACGAAGAAAACCTCTACGAAAAATTACGGGAGGATGGGCCTGCGAGCAACAGACTCGGGGTAGGCTGCTGCCTGACTAGCAGCTGGCGTAGGTGATACAGCTGGCGTAGCTGGCATAGCTGGCATAGCTGGCGTAGCTGACACAGTTGGCGTAGCTGGCATGCTGGCGTAGCTGGCACAGTTGGCGTAGCTGGCGCAACTGGCGTTGCTAACACAGCTGGCGTAGCTGGCACAGCTGGCGTAGTTGGCGCAGCTGACGTAGCTAGTAAAGGCCCGTGAGGTGAGGTGGCGTGCAGTGTTCCATGTGTGCCACCGAGGAGGGAACAACCTAATTTAATTTGCGTTAGGCCGCACGGGGAGAAGGGGCTCGATTTCTTGTGGCGGGTCTGGATCTGCCGTGGATGGTTGTATGAATACAGAGGGTTCCCACACCCCCGGCCATAGGTAGTTGAAGGAACACCGTGGTGATTTTAGTCAGTAAGAGTCCAAAACTGGCTCCGCCTACCCCGGATGGAGTACGTCCATGAGGATTTCCCCACGGCAAAAAAAAGCCGTTTGTGCGGGATGGCTTCCTAAACATAATGTTAAAATAAAGAAGCACAGAAGCGAAGCCGCGGGTAAAAGCTGTACGTAAGTACGAAAATAAAATATGGTGTATTATGACAGTGGCGTTCGAAGTTTAAACAGTTCTAAAAATTGGAGTTACGCTACTGCCACTGAAACAAGGTAAACACCATTGTACAAGCGCCTACAAATAATCTAAGAGCAAATTATCTATGTTTTACGTCAACTGTATTTATTTTCTACAATAATTATTATTGTCACTTTTTATGTAGGTAGAATTTTGGTACTCAGCTACGAAATCTGATAATTATCTAGGCTGCTTGTAAAACCACGTAACATTCAAAATTATTATTATTTATTTATAATTCCATTCTTGTGCATGAAATTTTGGCGACTGTGACAGGACATTTCAAAACATTAGCAAAATCGGAAATATAAATTACGAGTTTAGTAGGTGATTCTAAAGTTGCAAGAAGAAAGGAATTTGGTGGAGATTTGGATACTGAAAGCCAGCATTGCCTTCCTGGACAACGAATCAGCTAAAGATCGTACCAGAAAACCGTGAAACTTCGTCATCAGTACCAAGTTAAGTGCCCTCCTTTGTTCCGTTATACCACACCTTACTATAACCAGTCCAAAGTCCATACCTAGTTATCCATTCTTATATTCGACTAACTTGTCTTTATTTGTGCTATTTTCATAAGTTTTACATGGTTTTATCGTGCAAAATAAGCATATGGGTTGAAGTACCTACATACACCGCCTAAAATAAAATCATATTTTAGGGTTCCGTACCCGAAGGGTACCAAACGGGACCCTATTACTCTCGCTACGCTGTCCGTCCGTCTGTCCTTCCATCCGTATGTCTGTCACAGGGCTTTATCTTTTGAACGGTAATAGGTAACCGGTTGAAATTTTCTCAGAATATGTGTTGCTATGAGGGGTATCACGACAAATACAAAAAAACAAAAAAAAAGTCTTAAACCAAAGGGGGTCCCCACACAAGAAACCTCAAAAAGCATGCATTTTTAGGGTTCCGTACCCGAAGGGTGCCAAACGCGACCCTATTACTCTCGCTACGCTGTCCGTCCGTCCGTCCATCCGTCCGTCTGTCTGGCTTTCACAGGGCTGTATCTTTTGAACGGTAATAGGTAAATGGTTGAAATTTTCTCAGAATATGTGTTGCTATGAGGGGTATCACGACAAATACAAAAAACAAAAAAAAAGTCTTAAACCAAAGGGGGTCCCCACACAAGAAACCTCAAAAAGCATGCATTTTTAGGGTTCCGTACCCGAAGGGTGCCAAACGTGACCCTATTACTCTCGCTACGCTGTCCGTCCGTCTGTCCTTCCGTCCGTATGTCTGTCACAGGGCTTTATCTTTTGAACGGTAATAGGTAACCGGTTGAAATTTTCTCAGAATATGTGTTGCTATGAGGGGTATCACGACAAATACAAAAAACAAAAAAAAAGTCTTAAACCAAAGGGGGTCCCCACACAAGAAACCTCAAAAAGCATGCATTTTTAGGGTTCCGTACCCGAAGGGTGCCAAACGCGACCCTATTACTCTCGCTACGCTGTCCGTCCGTCCGTCCATCCGTCCGTCTGTCTGGCTTTCACAGGGCTGTATCTTTTGAACGGTAATAGGTAAATGGTTGAAATTTTCTCAGAATATATTTTGCTATGAGGTGTATAACTACAAGTACTAAAAACAAAAAAAGTCTAAAACCAAAGGGGGTCCCCATACAAGAAACCTCAAAAAACATGCAATTTTTTCAACGTTTTTTTTCCTGCTCTATCTTCAAAACGGTAATATATACCAGCGTCAAACTTGGTCACAATAGTGCATGCTATGTGGTTTAGCAACAAATACTAAAAATAGGACAAACATAGACATATGTGGTGGTACCTGCGTTAGAAAGAGATGCAAAAATTCGTATTTAGCGCACTGTACGTTGATGTCTTTTGATGAACTCTCGTAAATTAAATCAGTTTCTATGGGGTCTCAGGTCGATGGGTGGTACGGAACGGTTTTTTTTCTTCTGTTTTCTGACTTGCTCATAGTGCGTTTATTTGCTAAACAACTTAAATATAGATCTTTAATCCATACAGGACAGCAGTAATATTTGGTATTTTCTTTATATTCAAGCCGATTTGCCGACATTTTAGGCTTTAAGTTCCCTGCGTGCCAAGTTAGTCGACCAAGTCAGTCTGCAAAGTTCCACATTGCCAGTTCGGCTGAGTGAGTCCCTGTTTCCAGCCGAGAGCAGCTTCCCAGTGGATTCCGCCGAGGACAGGTGAGCGTGAGAATATCATAATTTTATTCCTTTTCTTAATCATTTCAACTTTGTCTATGCATAAATATTTTTCGTTGCACGAGTAAAGATATTTAAAGTTTAAATTAATTTCACATACATTTAGTTTAATCTACAGTTTATAATGCCTTTTGAGAGTGGCGATAAATCCAATTCCAAAACTTCCTTAAGGGAACTACTTGTTAAACGAAGTTCAATTAAAGGACAAATTACAAAATTTAAAAGTTATTTAGTCAAAACCATTAAATTATCTGAAATATCAAGTATAGAACTTGCCGAGTTAAATTTAAAACTAAATAAATTCCAAGGATTATCGACAAGGTTTGATGATTTGCAGACAGAGATTGAGGTCTTAAATTCTTCAAATATTGAAGTAGAACTTGATGAGCGAGAACGCATTGAACATGATATAGTCCAAAATATAGCTATCATCATCATCATCATTTCAGCCGAAAGACGTCCACTGCTGGACATAGGCCTCCCCCAAGCATCGCCACAACGACCGGTCCTGTGCCTTCCGCATCCAGCGGATTCGGTCCACCTTGTGGGGGGCCTACCCACGCTGCGCCTTCCAGTACGCGGTCGCCACTCCAGAACTTTACTGCCCCATCGGCCATCCGTTCTGCGAGCAATGTGCCCCGCCCACTGCCACTTAAGTTTGGCAATTTTTCGGGCTATGTCGGTTACTTTCGTTCATATATAGCTATCGCTAAGACCGAATTAAAAAGTTCAGTAGTCATGATGATGGTAAACGCCGTCAGTCTATCATGGTAAATGCGAACTCAGATCATCAAAGCGTGGGCTTCATGCTACCTAAAATACAAGTTTCAAAGTTCGACGGTTCACATTTCCGTTGACTAGAGTTCCGCGACACATATGTCAGTTTAGTTCACAAAAATGATCGCATTCAAGACATACATAAGTTTTATTATTTAGTATCTTACCTAGAAGGTGACGCCGCGCGTAATATATCAAATCTCGAGATATCTTCGGCTAATTACAAAGAGGAATGGAAGTTGATTTGAAAGAAAGAAAGAAAGAATCATTTATTTTCGTAGAATACAGGTGGTACCAGATATAAAATTGGTGGTTTAAGAACAGTTGCGAACGGTACCTATAATGATTTAATATTTAATCTTATTATTTTTATTGAAGAGTTTTTCGAAATGAGTTGTCTCCTTACGTATGAATATAGGTTCTGATAACGTAGCTCACAAGAACAACAGGGTTTTTGTTAAACGTTGTAAATTATGGGTACGTTGGCGGTCTTATTGCTAAAAGCGATAGTAGTAGTGGTAGTATAGTTCATCATCATCATCAACCTATATTAGTCCACTGATAGGCCTCTCCAATGGCATGGCACTGACATCTACCTTCATAAATGAAAACGTCATCAAAAATCCTATTTTTTTTTACTATACCTATATAATAGTAAATTACTGTCGAGGCCTTAAATAAAGCAATTGACAGCCGAGTAATATTGGAAGGACGAACCGAAGTACCTTTCTCTCATTTGCGAGAAAACAATACACAAATTAATTCAACAGTACCTACCTAATTTTCATTCGCGCCAATATGCCCGCGCTCGGATCTTGTTCTATTTTCAAACTTAAAAATAAATGCGCATAAGTGTGTACTTAAAAAACTTCGCAAGTAAATTTAAAAAATACTGTCCAGCTATTTCTATTATTGTCGTGTTGGAAATTGCTGGCGTATTATTTCGTTGCGAATGGAAAAGGGCCGATTGATGTATGTATTCTTTTTATTTATAATGAAGCGATTTCCGAGCAAGTGGGAGAAAAAATAATATCAACAACAAAACTTATAAAATAAGTAAACATTAACTCGTTAAGTAAACAACATGGAAAAACATTCACCATGCTATAGACGGCTATAGCAATAGTCAGGACAAGGCACCAACCCCAATTACTGGAACACGAATATAATAATTAAACCATTCTCTTTAAATTGAGGTTGCATGTCAATTTATTTTTCTCCCGCCCTCTGATTGGCTGATACGAACGCTGTCATGCTAGCATATAATTTTGGCACAATTAACTTTAGGTAGTGATGAGCGATGGCGAGACATTAAAGTAGACTGTTTTGATTATACAATCTCGATGATTTTCGGACTCGATAGTCGCGAGTCACACATTATTGGGAGAATCAGAACTCGGATTCACCGAGACACTCAATAGCAATCGGTTGACGAGAAGAATCAAGAATCATCGACGGCGAGTGAGCGAGTGTGAGGGAGTTCATTTGTCACTCGAGTCCGTTGACTCAAAACCATCGATAAACATCTCGATTATTTCGTTGGAGAGCAAGTCGATTGTTGTTTCGATTTAAAAATACTTATGAGTGTAGTGATGTGCGATGGCGATACGTTTGTTCAATCTCGATGATTCTCAGATTCGATGGTCGCTAGTCACACATTATCGGGTGAATCAGCACTCTCAGACTCATCGAAACAATCGATAGTCATCGGTCGACGAGAACAATCAAGAATCATCGACGACGATTGAGCGAGTCAAACCGAGCGAGCGCATTCATCGCGCAAGGCCTTTGACTTGAAACAATCGATAAACATTTCAATTGTTTCGTTGGACTGCAAGTCGATTGTTGACTCGATTGAAAAATACATAAGACTAATTATTGTGATAATTGAAATATCTCGGAATCGCCCATCGCCACAATTAACTCCAATCATTTTGATTAAAACGCGGTTCATGCGGTGACTGTGTGCGCCATTTTGGTTTTCTATAAAATTATAATTGAATTAATAATAGTATTTTAATTGTTTTGTTAATTAACATTGTTTTTCTACCTAGCTGGGTGTTTGGGACGAATGTTAAAAGGGGGTACATTTCAATTATATTTTGGGGACCATTCGGTTTGCTTGATTTTTTATTTAGAAAAATAAAAATAAAGACCTTCCGGCCGCGTGGTTCAATCGCACAGTTCGATTGTTCCTTAAGTAGGTCTAATTACAAACGAATCAAATCGAATATTAATCATGGCTATTTTATTTTTGCAAACAGCGCCACCTAGCGCTAAATTTAAGAAGCTAAATTTAAGAAGTGTCTCATATAACACAAAGGTAATTTTTGTGATTGTTTTAATTAGAAAGTAAATAAAGGAACATTATTTGCTTATACATTTTTTCTCTAAGGTCAATGACCTTTGAACTAGGACATCTTAAGTATTTTGCAGTTTACTCACTATAACTCGAAATTTTATAATCACATTATACTCGAAATAATTTTAAAAGAGAGTTTTTATAAAGGTCTATCAATGTGGAAGATCATAAGTTTCTACGATGCATAGTTTAGAAATGGCGGGGGGGGGGGGGGGGGGCACATTGCAAGCCACTTTGGCGGGCTGTATTTCGCAGATGGTATACTCGATAAAAAAGTTGTGTATCAAACATTACCTTCATTTTAGTAGACCTATTCAACGATACCCCACACGAGGGGGTGCAGCGAAAAAAACATTTTCATCCCCATTTCACATGTATGGGCACCACCCCTAAAATACGTAATCAAGATTTTTTTATTCTTTTAAAATTTAGATCTATATCTAGGCCATTTTTTAACAAAATTTAATTTAATTATGTTTATAACTGTAGAAGTTATTAAGCTGTAAAGGATTAGGACAGACGAACAGACGGACAGACGGACGGACATGACGAAACTATAAGGGTTCCTTGTAGGACTACGGAACCCTAAAAAAGGTCTTTGAATGATTTCAAGAAATAAATCAAATTATCGCGACATAACAGTGTGTATGAACATGACAGACACTGCATGTCGGATGTCCGAGCGCTCAAAGTCACGTCTGTAACTTATTGCTGATAGTTTACACACATAGGTGTGTAATGTTATTGACCAGGGGCCTTACTCCCGACTGGTTCGAGCATTAAACCAAATCGAGCCAATGTCGATTCCTAGAGAAATTCAGTACGAATTGAGACTCGTCATCATCATTTCAGACAAAAGCCATCCACTGCTGGACATAGGCCTCCCCCAAAGGGGGGGATATGCCATAATCGCCACGTGAATTGACACTCCCTGGCCCTAGACCATGTTGTACACAATTGCTACTGTCAGTCGCGACCTTAAGTCACGTCTGAGAAACTGATTCTTATCTAAAGAGTATAAAGTTAACGATTTAAATTGTGGAAAGAAAAAATCGCTCACGAGCAGGATTCGAACCTGCGACTCCTGGCTCAGTACACCAGTGCTTTAGCCACTAAGCTACCGTGAACACTGCTCGTGGTAACGAAATTCTCATCCACTTGGTACATCTTTGGGTGAGTATAAAGTTATATAATTATTGTTAACTTATTTTAAACTACCGCTTTATTTACTTATAGTAGATAAGAGAAAGAGATGGTAAAAAATTTAGTGCTGTTATGTGTTATATGTCTTTGTATTTAAGTGTGCACGTTCCAAGATCACGACTAAACTTGTATGGAAATTTTAATTCGGACTTATTTGACAGCTCTAAAATTGTTGCCATCCCTTTCGTGTGTCTACTGTTAGTAAAAGAGAGCGATAGTTCAAAATAAGTTTAGTCAGAATTTAAACTATTTTAGCATAGTAATGTTTGAGGCATTTTCAACCTAGCCATTGACTGACGAGCTTACAAATGTCGTGTTCAAATCGTTACTTTTGAAGGGCTGTGGTTAACCATTGTCTGTATAAACCATTTAGCTAAGTCGAAGGGCTCATCAAAATTCTTCATCATAAGGACGTTCATACCCTAATCGTGGACTTTCTAATATAACGCTACTAACACTCTGAATTCTACAATGAACAAATGGGTTATTTACCGGAATACCTACTAGTTTAAGCTCGCTGCGTCTCTCCAATGGTGTGTCACTAAAAAGTATCCTATGTGTTATTCCAAATGGCCTATCCATAGAATAATGTAGGCTTAGAACCGCAGTAATCGTTCGCGGAGTGAAGCAAAAAAGGCTACGTTCAGTACCTACATTTTACGGCGAAAATTTTATGTGTCGCTTGCGGCCACACATCAGTTGTTTTTGTACTTCACCTTATTACTCTAAGGACCTATTTGTGTTAAATTTTAAATAGATCTGTTCAGCCGTTTCAGCGTTATTGCAGGCCAGACAAACATACAAGTCATAAGTCATAAGTCATTTATTCATTTGTGTAACATAGGTACAAAAAATAATATAAAGTTCTTAAATACAATAAAGAGTCCGCTATGTTATGCCAGCAGGCGTACAAATGTGTATTTAAAATCTTATGAGAAATTTGAATCAATATGCTAGTAAAAAAATATTTAATTATACAATTCGAAATGTCACATAATAATGAAATGTAATGGTGTTATAAAATAAAAAATGTCAAATGGTATTCTTGGTCACTAATCATAATATTATTAAATGAATTGGGCATTTAAAAATTATTCAATTGAATAATAACATTTTTCAAGTAATAATTGTTTCATGCGTTTTTTAAACTGTACCACATTTAGACGTTTTATGGTATCAGGTATTTTATTGTATATACGTATTTTATTGTACATCCATATTTTCACATATTTTTATATTATAATCTATAGGATTTTTATTATTAGTATGCAGTAAACTCACCCTTTGTACCCATAGTAGAAGCTCTGTTAAGCTTGGGACTAGATAGTGCTGTGTAGAAATGACATTTTTATTTTTAAATTGTTCCCTGGCGTTGAAACCAACTGCTCGAACTACTGAACCAATTGAACGGCCGAAAAGCACATTGCTAGATGAAAATAAAGCTCAATGAATTACAAGACTATACAAAACCATTAATAAACTTTGAGAAATTCCCAATTGCTCCGTTTAGTTTGGCTCCAATGAGATAAACAAATAATTTTAACAAATGTAGTAAGAAAACAAATGTGTCTGGTATTATTTTGAGAACAAAACCGAGGCACCTGGCAACTTAGCGTGTCATGGAAATTGACTAAAAATAAAACGTATCAAAGGGGACTTACTGAGACAATAGAGAATGGACGCAGAAGTTTAAATAAAGTAGATTTAAAATGTGCATATCTTATACAACTTCGCTAACATCGCTTTCGTCCTCTTTTTCGCTAGGAGACAAGTGAATACCTTCTAGTATTCGTATGCTTACATATTTAGCTGCAAAAGCGAACTTTACCGGGGATAGTTTAGAGACTAGCTGAATGCCCGCGGCTTCGCTCGCGTAGAATTCGGCTTATCACAGAAATACTTACTACTGCCAAATTTCATTAAAATCCATATATTTAGTAGTTTTTGCGTGAAAGAGTAACAAACATCCGTAAATCCTCACAAACTTTCACGTTTATAAAGTAGGGTAGGATAGTAGGACGTATATTCCTATTAAAAAAAAACTTGCGGCACCATATAACGCAGAGGAATGTAGTTTCTGCCATGATATAGACAAATGTGAATCTGCATATTTTAATCCAGGCATCAATCAGGCAGTTTTCTGTCCAGTTCATTCTCTTCCATCCCAAGGTTGCCTGGAAGAAAGGCCACCAATTGTATGTATTTTAAGGTATACAATGAATTACTTATAAATACTAAATAAATCAATCTGCGGATCAGAATCTGATTATCACTTGCGTTAACAGTGGAGGCAAATATTGTAAGGATGCTTCATAAAGTTTTTAATGGTGTGTGTAGTCTGCCAACCCACATAGGGCAGCTTGGTGGATTAAGGCCTAAGTCCTATTCTGAGAAGAGGCCCGGACCAAGCAGTGGAACAGTAATGGGCTAGTTAGGTATGACGTAACAGTCTGGACTACTGAAACTCGCTTTCTCAGTGGCAAAGTACAACGACGCTTACTCTGTCGTCACAAAGAAGAGGTGACAGAGATCGTAAACGTTTTAGTACTAAAATTAAATGGTGAGCTCCTTAATCAAGTGATGAGCTTATTGCAGCCGACAAATTAAACGGAGATTTACTGGTGCAATGATTGAAAGAAGAAATGAAAAGATTTACAGTGTTATTTTAGCACCTTTTAATTCTTCTTTATTTAAAGCTACAGCTCTTAAGAATTGCCAAATTTACGTGGCAGTGGGCGAAGCTCATTGCTCGCAGAACGGATAGCCGATGGGGCTGTAAAGTTCTGGAGTGGCACCACATACTGGAAGGCTGTTGTGGCGATGCTTGGGGGAGGCCTATGTCCAGAAGTGGACGTCTTTTGGCTGAAATTGTGATGATGATGATTACAGCTCTTGAGGTTCATTGCCAGAAAGAGTTATTTGACTACCAATCACATGAGACTCTCCATCTTTATGTCTCAGTTTGGCGAACCGACTTGCGGTACCATTTAGGCAACAGCCTAGGTGGTATTGAAGTATTTATGGGCAAAGGTAATCGCTTAACATCAGGTGGGCATTTAGCTCGTTTCGCCATCCTATACTATAAAAAAAAGATCATGTGCTAAAAAGGCGTGAGTAAGCGGTAGACTCGGGTTAGCCTGCCACCAGACCAATCAAGCAAGGCCCGTGACGGTGTCGCGCAGTGTTTCGCTTGCGCACGTCAGGTGGTGCGGCCGGTTTTGAGGCCGCATAGGGAGAAGGGGCAAGCCTACCAGTCATGACCACGCTCCTGGCCAAAGGTAGTTAAAAGAACGCCGTGGTAGTTTTAGTCGGTAAGAGTCCGACATTGGCTATGGCTTCCCCGGGCAAAGTGAGTTCATGAGGATTTCCCACGCATAAAATAATTGTCCCTCGAAAAGAGGATAAAAGCAATGCCTAGATTCGATGTACTCTCTTCTAAGCTAGGCTCTTGATCTTATTATTGGCAAATCTTTTTCTTCGTGTCCATGATTTTCGGTGCTCATTCATATCGATATTAAAACTCGCGTAGTATTAGAGTTTATGTTGCCACACTTTATCTCCAAACAAAAATTCCCAAGAGATTACTTCACCAAACGAACAGCCAGGCTATTTATAATCATTCAGTTAAAATACTGGAGACTGAATTTTGAAACAAACTTGTCTCATATAAATGACATTCCTCGTGGCCTGTACAGGGAACAAGAATTATAGCTTCACGTCCTATTTGATGAATTCAGGCATACGAATAACCATCCAGTTTAGGTTGACACATCCTTCTACTTGTGTTTACCGTCAACTTTGCTTAAATGTGAGACATGTAGTACTTAGAGTTTGGGGGTCCTACAAAATTGGTGAAAGATGGACAGAATCAGGATTGGTCAACGACTTCAATTAATAGACTCGCGATCTCGAATAAGCAACATGTTCCAAATTCAATTGACGCAACCTACCGCCATCTAGTAACGATGAGTGGAAGTTGCGTAATGCAGGCATTGTAAGCGAGAAGTTACGTAATGGACTATCCCGCTTTTTCTTCGTGACTGCCTCGTTGGTCTAGTGGTTGCAAGCGCGACTGCTGAGCGTGGGGTCCTGGGTTCGATTCCCGGGTCGGGCAAAGTGTTATTGGGTTTTTTCATTAGGAAATTCTCAGTAGCAGCCTGGAGTCTGGATTTGTGCCCGGTTAATGGCAATAGGCTCGACCCCTATTACATGGGACTTATAACATAACTGGCGAAATGTGGGTGTACTATACACCTCTGCCTACCCCTTCGGGGAAATACAGGCGTGATGTTATGTTATGTTCTTCGTAATGGAGTTGCCCATAGAAAGAAAATTTATTAAATTTACTAGTTATTGCATTGTTAATAATTGTAACGGTGAAATATTGGGTTAATTAACAAAAACCAAAGCTTTACGCCAAAAAAACACTCAATACTTGCTGATTCCGATGAAAAAAAACTAGGCCTCAAAAATTTACGTACGCTCGCTGTGTAGTGAACTAATGGCAGTATGGTTCCAGAACCATAACTCGTGTAACCATGTTGTTCTTCTAAACAGCGCATTTCCTACGTAGTACATATATATCGATGGGATTGATGCAGTGCAGTAGCTGAGCTTAGGGTAACTCTACTGATGCGCAGTGAGCGTTTGTTACACAAAAAAAATGCTTCAGAGCGATTCCTCCTTGGGAGTCATGTAAACTCATATTTATTAACCTCAAGCTATTGAAATTGCCCAATTTGTACATATTTGAAGCCACTATGTTTGTTAAAAAACAAACGAAAAAAATTCTTAACGTTTGACCGCCACCTCAACTGACGGTGCGGTCGATGATGGTTCACGCTTGCCCAGCAAAGCAATTGTTATGTTATGTTTGGGCGTATCTACAATAATATACCCAAGAATATTAGGGAACTACCGATCATATTGTTAAAAAAAAGCAAAAAATGTGGCTAATAGAGAAATCTTTCTACTCTGTTGATGATTTTTTTTTTTAATTTAATGATTTTATTATATCTGCCATCATGTCAGAATGATTTCAACATTTTTGTCAGTTGGATAATTTAAATTAATTATTATGTGACTGACATGTAATTACTTCTTCTAAATCAATCTTATTACGAAATCCAATCATAATTTTAACAATTATCTTTGTATCACTTGTTGCTTAAATTATAGCCATTCATACAGAAGAAGAATGTTTTCATGTCAGTGGAATTACTTACATTGAAATACCCTAAACTAAGATATTTGCATGTCAATAATTTGACTAAAGTTGTAAGAACTAATTACATGTAAGACCAACTGTGTTATGTACTTACCAATTTTTATGCGAATAAATGAATTTGAATTTTAGTTTCAAATTTGAGCTGAGTCCTGCACGAAAGAAGTATTTGTATGGCCTACATTGTTCCAGGTCTTTGTACGTGATTAGAGTAAGTTTATAGGTCTAACAAAACGAGAAAATGCATATTCGCATTTGCAAACTGCACATTCTTACTTAAAACTTACCCGTTTGGTAACCCTATTCGCGGATCTTGCAAACTTGGACGACAAATCGCAAAGCTAAGAGAGGGAGCTAAGCCAAAGGATATTGAAGCTTATTCCAAAATTCAAAAGATTTAAATTCAATTGTAAATGAAAATATTAACACGTGTACTAATAAATTAAACTGCGAGATGAGTTGTTATATTATTTTAGAAAAGCAAATGGAATAGCGTGAATATACAACAGATATTCCAGTTTGCAAAACAAATAATTTGCACGGATTATGAATATCGTACGGGATGGGGCGTTAAGGTTGTCGCTAATATTTAATGTTTACTTATTAGGTATATTATTACGAGTGTCTTATGGTAGACTTGTTTTATTTTACAGAGCAGAAGTTTAATGTAAAGATTTCTTATGTTTAATTTATGTGAATAGCTGCTGAATTATGTAACTCACGCGCAACTGCATTCATCAACTCAGCCTATCGTTGTTCACTGCTGGACATAGACCTCTCCCAAGTTGCGCCACAACACTCGGTCCTCTGCCTTCCGCATCTAGTCTCCCCCAACCACGTTCTTCATGTCATCGGTCCACCTGGCGGGGGGCGCCCTACGCTGCGTTTGCCGAATCGCGGTCTCCACTCAAGGACTCGTCTGCTCCAGCGGCCATCGGTTCTTCACAGACATGGCCAGCTCAATGCCACTTCAGCTTACTGATCCTACAAGCTATGTCGGTCACTCCAGTTCTTCTCCGATAGTCACGTTACGGATTTTAACCTTCAAAGAAACTCCAAGCATAGCTCGCTCCATAGCTCGCTGAGTGACTTTGAATTTGTGAACTAGCCCAACTGTCAGTGTCCACGTCTCGGCACCAATGGTTATTGCTTCGTATGTTTTGAAAATCCATATTATCGGCAAGAATTAAAATATGCAGTCTCACAGCCGACAATCGCCTACCATATTATCATAGCTAATTTATCTCCCAAGCGACAAACAAACTTGAGCAGATACTTAGGCATTGTATGGGACTGGGTCACTTCTGGAATGCTATAATGGTATGCGTCATTACAAGGTAATGTTATGTTCTATGATTTTCCAAACTGGTGCACCTAATAATTTACCCAACCTGGATATTGAACCTAGGACTTCAAACTACACAGCCGATCTTACGGCTAACCAGAAACGGTTACACAACAACATTCAATTAGGTCTCTTGAAAATCCTTATCAGACGTCCTTTACCGTCTTAAACCAGGGTCCGAGGCTCTACGAAGGCTAGTTAGCTACAGTTACTTAGTTTTTAATTAAGATTGAGAGTAATCTGCTCTACGGATTGTCCAGTGATCCGGGAAAAGTCATCAGCGGGTAACTGAAAAATCCTTCAGTAGAAAATAATCTAAATTAGGAAGTTTTCCTGATTTTAGTTTCGTTTAACTTAATATATAGGTATAACTAAAAGTATAATATTGACGCTCCCGACCGCGGCTCGCGAACTCTGAGTGGAATAGTAGGTACTCCTTTGCCATTATGTATTCCTTTTCTGGCTTCATTCGCTAGTTCTACGCGCTACGTCTATATTATTTTTTGGTCTGAGTAGACAAGTAAAACCTTCATTTAGTAACAGAGAAAATTCTGCTGGTGACATGACATGCGTCATCTCTCTTAGTTTTGTTTGTACGTCTGTGTAGTTAAATTGTACTTCACTTCGCCAACACTGTAAATATTGGATGCTAATGCCAGCCTTTATTCACGTTTATGACATCTACGAGAGTAGGCTAAGTATTCTTTTTACTGTGAACAATGATGTGAACCAGAGAATAGGGTGCCATCAGCACTAGTGCTATTTACTTACTGTATAATCGTACTCACTGGAACCATTGTGACTGGCGCTATTGGTACCATTTACTTGATGGTAACATTTACTGTCAATGGTTTCTAGAACGGGTCAATCATATAAGTGACTTAACTTATTAATTTAAGGGGAATGTAGCAGCTGAGTGGCGCCCTCATCAGTAAAAACATTATTACTCGCTGAATACATCATTTATCGAAAATCCTTTTTAACAATTGAAGTACAGGTACTGTAGTTTAATTAGAAACTATTAACTCTGTAAATTATAGTTCGCTGTAGTTGCAGATACAAAATTTGCGAAAGTTTCTAATTAAACTACAGTACCGGTACTTCAATTAAAAAAAAAAAGGATTTTTGATAAATGATGTATTCAGCAAGTAATTTTTTTTTAATGTAAGGGGCGCCACTTGGCTACTACATAAGTTTGAGCTAAACAAGGTAGGATGACTTCAGTGTAAATATAAACAATACCTACTTAAAAGAACAAAACAAAACACTCGTGAAAATCTAATCAATAATGTGACAAACTCAAAACATCGAGTTCTTCAACAAAACTGTAGACAGTAGACAATTAATACCTTCATTTTGTAGCAGCCACAATTCTGCCGGTGACAGGACATGCGTCATCTCTCTTAGTTTGTTTGTACGTCTGTGTTGTTAAAATATACGCGTTCTTGCACTGGGTGTTGGACATAAATCAACACTGCCTAGCTGCTTATTAATTTGTGATGTTGGTTTGCTGGATGTGACTAGAAGTGGTATTTTAATAATTTTATTTGAAGGGCTTTGCATTAATTAAAAAAACATCAGGCATGACAGAAAAAGAGTTGCCGTACTATAGCTTAGTTTTATTGATCTTCAGGCTAAAGCGTTACCGCTATGACATATTGAATGGATGAAATTAGCCTAGACTGTCAACCCTAAAAAAATCTGAAAATAGGCTAAATTATAATAAAACAAAATGAAGACAAGATGCAGGGGTCTACAAGATTGATTGTGATTGTGGGTTATCATACATAGGGCAAACAAAGCGTAGTATAGCCACTAGAATTAAAGAACATATAGCTGACGTCAAGAACAGACGCTCCACAAAGTCTGCAGTGTGTGAACATGCCCTAGACAAACCCAACCATTTTCTTCGATTTGATAAACCACAAGTTCTGGCGAAGGAAAACCGATATGTACCTAGAATGCTCCGTGAGGCTATTGAAATTAAAAATCATCCGAATTTTAATAGAGAAGATGGTTGGCAGCTACCACCTGTTTGGAACCCAGTCCTAAAAATAATCAAGTCCCAAACAGCACGCAACACTGTAAAAGATAATGATATTGTGAGTGATTACTGCGTGCATCGAAACGATTTTAATTAATAATATTGTACAGTAGATTAAAATATTTTTTTTTTATAAATATTTGTAAAGACGCTTGTCATCTTAGTCTACCTGCGACCACGAAATGCTGCAAAGCTTTCGAAACGTCAGGGAAACCAATTTAAATAATATACGCGATTTAATCCGGTTAAACTTTGTTTTATTATAATGTGTAGTGATCGCGAAAACCTAAGAAGTTATTAGGCTAAATTAATTAATTAAATTAAATCTAATTAGTAGTTTTCACGTCGATATTTATTAAGTTGGCTCCTTGAAAAAAATCTGACATCATTTAACTGCCTCTGGATATACTAGAAAATTACCTAAACGGATTTGGGAAATGTCTAATTTGTTGATACATTTAATTTTCATCAAATTAATCAAATCAAATTAAAATTATTTTAAGTTAATTTATCTAATTACAATAACCGACATAGCTCGAAGAATTGCCGAACTTAGGTGGTAATGGGTGTGCCACATTGCTCGCAGAACGGATGGCCGATGGGGCAGTAAAGTTCTGGAGTGGCGACCGCGTACTGGAAAGCGCAGCGTGGTTAGGCTCCCCACGAGGTGGACCGACGACCTGGTGAAAGTCGCGGGAATCCACTGGATGCGGAAAGCGCAGGACTGGTCGTTTTGGCGATGCTTGGGGGAGGCCTATGTCCAGCAGTGGACGTCTTTTGGCTGAAATGATGATGATGATGATGAATTATAATAATGTGATATAGGTTTATGTTTATGGATGTTAAACTCTTATGCTTTGCCTGAAATAAATTGAGTTTATTTATTTATTTTATATAGTTTATAAAGAGTCGTATCTAGCATTTATATGAAACGTGACGGCAATAATATATGATGGAATCTGTGGTGCGATCCTTGAGGCTTCCACTCTGAGGAAGATGCAAGATTTCGAGTACACTCCGCTACATCAATTTTAATATTTGTAGCGTATTTTACGTGGGACACTCAGAAAGTTTTGCGAAACTAAAAAAAATTGTTCTATACGTACATATATTTTTATCAAATCTTTTCAAAGTACTTTCCACCAGCCTCTATACAAAGATTCATGCGCCTAAACCAGTTTTCAAAACACTTTTTCCAGTCCGCCGCAGACACCTCGTTTACAGCCTGCTCGAACGCAGCCAGCGCATCTTCCGGCGACGAAAATTGTATCCCTTTGAGCTGATTTTTTATTTTTGGGAATAAAAAGAAGTCACACGGTGCTAGATCAGGGCTGTAAGGAGGGTGACTCAGGAGTTTGACTGGCGTGCTGTCCAGGAAGTCCCTCGTTTTGAGTGCGGTGTGCGCAGGTGCATTGTCGTGGTGGAGCAGTAGCCCGCGGAGCCCTGTGTTTGGTCGCTTGTTGCTTATAACAGAGAAAACTTCTGGCAAACATTTGGTAGTATACCATTCGGCATTAATGCTTCTTTGATCCCGTAAGGGAATTGATACCAAGTGGCCAGTCAAATTAAAAAAGCTAGCGATCAAAATCTTACCCCCGCTTCTAGATCGCTTCACTTTGGTAGGCGTTGGCTCATTTTGAAACACCCAAACAGTCGACTGGCGCTTGGTTTCTGGGTCGTATTGATAAATCCAGGACTCATCACCTGTAACGATGTCGTAAACACGCCGAGACGAGCCTGCTTCAAATTTGTTAAGCATATCACGGCACCATTCCACCCGGGCCTGCTTCTGAGCATCGGTGAGGTTGTGCGGCACCCAGCGTGATACTATCCTCCTCACGCGAAGATGGCTGTGTAGAATCTCGTGAACGCTTCCCGATCCAATCTTCAATATGTGTTGAATCTCCTGATATGTAATTCGCCTATTGTCTTGGATTAAATTTTTCACTGCTAGCACGTTTTCTTCGGTAACAGCCGTCAAAGGGCGACCGCTTCTTTCGTCATCCCCCAAAGTTGGTCGACCGCGCTTGAATTCGTTATACCAACGATACACGGTTGCCTTGGAAGGGCCTTCATCCATGAATGCCATTTGAAGTCTATCGTACGATTCATCCGGTTTCAGGCGACACTTGAAATCGTATAAAATCATAGCTCTAAAATGTTCCCGGCGCAGATCCATATTTCAGTGAGACACAATACTTTGAATTAACTCGCAAAAAATGTGGAGGGAAATTTTGAAATTGGAACTTACTTATTTTTACTTATAAATAATCATATTTTCGAAAAACATTATAACTGGCCAGTCTCCCATATATAAAAACTTTTTTTCGCAATACTTTCTGAGGGGCCTGGTATTTTACAGTATGACTAGTAGCGCCCAAAGAGAATATAACTACTACATTTACATTTTGTGTACTCTTTTGTACCAAACTGTACGACTGCTAAAAAAAGGATTGAAAACTCCTTGGTTGGGCCGAATTGGCATTAAAAACTCCTTAGTTTTCTTATATTTTGTATCGACTGTCCCTTCTTAATTTTTTACCTATGTGTCTTTTGTTTTTACTTTCTATGTAACCCCACCTATAAGTTGCTTGCTTGTGTTTATCACTGTGTTTTAAATGTTGCGCGTCTTTAACTGTGACAATAAACTATTTTTCTTTCTTTCTTTTTCTTTCTTAGTTGGGCTGAAGTGTAGGTACTGTTATGGAAAAAATAAATCGTAGGTAGCATTATTTAGTTCAGCATACTGTACCGTATTTTTTTTTTTTATTCATCGCAGGATCATGTGCGTAAAGTCTGTCATTATGACATTACTTTTAATTTCATAATTCGAATTTTACGATATGAGTCTAGATAAAATAATATTATGAACAAGCGATACCTGCTCAAACATTTTTAAGCACTATATTATTTTCTTACTAAATAACTGAAAATATCACAACTAGTCAACCAAACATTCACCAAAACAGCAGTAAAGCCAACTATAAAACGAGTTGCATCAATTTAATCACTTTCCGCTGCCGACTGTACAAGGGACAACTCTATTTGTATCCGCCTCTCAAAGACGGTAGGCGAGTATTATTAAAAACTTGCTTCTCGCAAAATGTTATGAATTCGGACCGAAATAGGAAGATTGTCCTTTGGGTTTATTAAACCAGAGAAATACTACTAACATATATTTGAGATACTCTTTTATATTACCGAGAGGTCAACTAATGGTCGAAATTCGACCGTAATTCATATTTTTTATGATTGAATTAGGTATGCCAAAAAAAAAACTATTTCCATTTTTTATTGATAACACTAAAACTCGTCAGTAGCTACTAAACAAAACAAAAATATTAGTTGATAATTTTACCGTTTTATTTAATATCTCAGGCCGTAAGGAAAATATTAGCCAGTCGGCAGGTTGGTAGCGGGGCTGACTGCCCAGGGTGCGCCGGACGATCAATTAAATATCGTCACTCGTGGTGCCACTTTTAATGCACACTTGCATTCATAGAAGTGATAATCAGACGGATTTTTTCATAAATATAAGCGATCATCGGTGAAAGGTTTTTTCGTAGAAGCATCGGTGAAGAATTTTTTCGTAGAGGTGACCATCGGTGAGGGATATTTTCTCGGTAAATCAAATATACGGAAAAGGGTGATTAGGAAAACCGTACTGAGCTCGCAAATTGTTGGTTTTTGCAGTAAATACGTTTATCGCCTAATCGATAGCCTGGGGCTGAAATTCTATGCGATTAATTTGGCAGGCTTATATCGGGTTTCATTAAACTCGCAGCCTGTAATCGCTATTGTTTGGACATCATAGGCTATGTTTGATTGGGGTTTATTACGTTGACTGAGTTTAAGAATAGGAAGCCTTCATCCTCAGACCAAAAGAATAAGATAGACGGAGCGCGTAGAACTTCCAAATTAAGCTATAAAAAGGAATGCAAAGTGGCAAAGTAGTACCTACTATTCCGCCCACAGTGTTTGCATGCCTGTATCTGGAGCGTACTTCTAATCCTCAAACTAATATTATAAGATTGACGCTCTCGACCGTGGCTCGTGAACACTGTGGGTGGAATAGTAGGTACTCCTTAGACGCTTTGTATTTCTTTTTCTGGTTTCATTCGCTAGTTCTCACACTCCGTCTATCTTATTATTTTGGTCTGAGCCTTCATCATCAGACTATCGCAGTCCACTGCTGGACATAGGCCTCCCCAATAGTATGCCACCGACTGCTACCCTCGTCCACTCTCATCCAGTTTCCACCAGCCACATTGCGTAGATCGTCACTCCACCTAGTCTGAGGGCGTCCTGCGCTATGGTTTCCGATGCACAGTTTTCACTCCAGAACATGTCTACCCCAACGGCTTCGGCTAATATGGCCGGCCCACTGCCACTTCAGCTTGCTTATCTTGAAGGAAGCCTTAGGTAGTACTTAAATTTTTAACAGTTTTAATCGTAATTAATCAAGACAACTCTTTATAGTTATTACTAAGGGATAGCCTATCGGTATCGCAACCAATTTTTAAAGCATCCTTTTTGGGGTTACGTACCCAAAGGGTGCCAAACGGGACCCTATTACTCTCGCTACGCTGTCCGTCCGTCTATCTGTCTGTCTGTCACAGGGCTGTATATTTGTAACGGTAATAGATAGCCAGTTAAATTTTTTATAGAATATGTGTTACTATAGTGTCTATAGGGACAGATTTAAAAACTAAAAAAAAACTAAAATCAAAGGGGGGGTCCCCATACAAGAAACCTAAAAAAATGCATTTTTTCAACGTTTTTTCTTCATGTTCTATCTTCAAAACGGTAATACATACCAGCGTTAGACTTGGTTTGATTATAGTGCATACTGTTTTTTAGCAACAAATAATAAAAATAGGGTTAACGTAAATATATGTGGTGGTACCTGCATAAGAAAGAGATGCAAAAATTCATATTACGCTCAGGGTGCGTTGATGTCTTTTGATGAACTGTAACTTGTAAATTATATCAGTTTCTATGGGGTATGAGGTCGATGGGTGCATGCGCAACTGTAGCCAGTAGATTAAACATGTATTTTATGCTCATGGTTAATTTACCTGTACATTTATTTGGCGACCCTTTTTAAACCCACTATTCCCTACCAAAATTGGAAAACGGCAGCAGTACACTTGAAAATATTACCTACTATCAAAAAGATCTGGCAATTTATTTTCACAGCTTAATAATACCTCTCCAAACTATATTATTTGGTGACACAGCCTTCCTTTGTGTAAACGTAATAAAGATAAAATTTAAGGGGGGTTTCCGTTAGAAATTACTTAGGGAAGGGATAGTTTAGACACAATTGAATGACGAACAAAAGGCGAATGGATTCAAAACAGATGGTTGAGTGAGCTTTGATTGCGTGCGTGTTATTTGGGTAAGAAGATATCTATTTGTGTGGGTACATGGCTATTTTGATTCGTGATTGTTTTGAGGTTTCCGGGTATGTAAAAGCCATCCTTGAGGCCGTGAGCGTCAGCTTCATGAGAGGTAGCTAAATCATTACGTTAGATATAAATCTGGCAGCATCTTTAAGGGGATAATCTGGTTACACTAAGAAAGATTAACATTACTGCCTCAGATTATGACTGAGATAGATAGATAGAATATGCTTTATTGTACACCATGAAAATAGTAGTAAACAGGAACAACGTATAAATTATGGGTACACTAAAAGCGATATCTTCCAAACAACCTTTTGAAGGACAAAGAAGACGTATGGTCTAGATCAGGGGGCAGTCTGTGGCGTACTACTGCATGTTTATAAACTAAAATAAATAAATAGCACAAAAATAGTTATCGCAATAATATAATTGAGATGACTGCATTAACTATCAAAGCTCCAAGTGGAAAGAAATGGCGCTACCTAGAATTGTAAATTACAATAACCAGAATTAATACTGATTTGTTACAGAATACCAGCTGCTAAATTGTGTAACTCACTCGCGATCGCAATCATGTTGATTTCCTCCAAACCCATTCCATCATCGGACAACCAGATGCACGCCAATGCGCCACCTTAACCTTATGTAGTAGATATTACACCTTTACGCACGAAGCTTTTTGCTAATAGCTTCATTATGCGTGTCGCTGAGAAGTGGAGTTCTGTGTCTCCCGAGTATAATCAAGGTTTGAATGGATAGGTTTTAGCTGGGAAAGCGTATACCATCGTCGACCGAATCATAGCTTAACATCAGGTGAGGTCGTGGTCAAAAGCAAGTCCATTAGGTTTAAAAAAAAGCAATGTCCATTGCTCCGTATCTTTTGACAGTCCGCATCCGTCCCATTAGCAATTATGGACCATGCAATATAATATCACTGTAAATCGTCAAAATTAAAGTTATAATGTAATTTTGAGTGCATTACATAATTATACCACCAATTTTGGCAATAAAGTTTATCTCATTTTAATTAGAACTCGTGTTTAAGTTGCTTATGACAACCATCAAATAAAGATCTTTCTTTATTTTGAATCAGCTTCCCATAGGAAGCTGCATTCTCCGGGCTGCTAAAGCCTGATTTACTTGTATACATGTTTCAATCCAGAACAGCTCACAGTATCCTGAACTGGATCGGAATAGACCGGCTGCCTATTTTTCGCTCCAGTAACCGCCCTCCGCATATTGCGCAGCCCGTGCCAGGCACTGGATCTGTATAAACAATACGCGACACACGCGAACTTGTAGTCATCCCAATAAATTAACGATTACTACTGGACGCGAGTACTTAATGGGTACGGCCCAGTGCCCATGCCAATCCAGCCCTAGAATCCAGTGACGCAGGATCCAGCTACACGCCTAATCCTGATTTACATTGATTATCAGCATCATCATCATTTCAGCCGAAAGACGTCCACTGCTGGACATAGGCCTCCCCCAAGCATTGCCACAACGACCGGTCCTGTGCCTTCCGCATCCAGCGGATTCCCGCACCCTTCACCAGGTCGTCGGTCCACCTTGTGGGGGGCCTACCCACGCTGCGCCTTCCAGTACGCGGTCGCCACTCCAGAACTTTACTGCCCCATCGGCCATCCGTTCTGCGAGCAATGTGCCCCGCCCACTGCCACTTAAGTTTGGCAATTCTTCGGGCTATGTCGGTTACTTTCGTTCTCCTGCGAATCTCCTCATTTCTGATTCGATCACGCAGGGACACTCCGAGCATGGCCCTCTCCATTGCCCTTTGAGTGACTTTGAGCCTTCTTATCAGGCCCATTGTGAGCGACCACGTTTCGGTACCGTAAGTAATTACTGGCAACACACACTGGTCAAAGACTTTCGTCTTGAGACACTGCGGTATTTTGGACGAGAAGATATTGCGTAGCTTCCCGAACGCTGCCCAACCGAGTCGGATTCGACGATTGACCTCTTTCTCGAAGTAAGTAAGTAAGTAGTATTTACATTGATACAGAGAACAAACTGTGATCACCAATAAGTCTAGTTTCCTTAATTATTTTATGTCAACCATTAACTAAAGAATATGGGAAGCTGCTTCCTCCGAGTTGCTAACAAAAAACTGCGATCACCGTCCGTCTGCCAGCTGTGATGTGGTCATCATCATCATCATTTCAGCCGAAATATGTCTACTGCTGGACAGAGGCCTCCCCCAATTAAGGGGGGGATATGCCATAATGTGGTGATGTGGTGTGGTGATTATGATAATTTCCACTTCCACTTTCCACCGGTGAAATTATTAGAATCGCATGAGACTTTCCATCTTCATGTCTCAGTTTGGCGAATGCGATTCGCAATATAATTTTTTACGCAACAGCCTAGTTAGTATTCAAGTTGTTATGGGCAAAAGTAAGCACTTAACATCAGGTGGGTTTACTGCTCATTTTTACATACTATGCTTAAAAAAAATCCTTTTTCTCTTTACTGAGAAACGGGAGGTAACGAGAATATTCAATCAAACAATGTATTTTTTTCTTAAAAATGTATTTATTTTTCATTTTATTGTGCTCTTCAATATTTATTAAACGGACATTCTGTCCATGAATTTTAATTACATAAGTGTTGCAACTCTCGATACTATACAAAATGAAACAATAAAATTGAATAAAAAATAAATAGTTATTACTTAAATTAAATACGAAAACAGAAACAAAAACAACATTTTTGACGACCGAGTAATACTTTCCATTAAAAATACAAACGAAACGCTTGGTTTTACGACAGGGAAGAAACGTTAAAGACGAAATATAAAAGCAGAATGAAAGACTAAATAAAGTTGATGCTAAACAAAAAGCAGCAAAGTTCGAATGCTTTTAAGAGCTGTAAAAACAAATCGACGGATAGGAATTCGATACTAAATGTATTTTACTTTAGCACCAAATTACAAAATCAGATAATAGAATTACTCCAAAGGAAATCTGTGATATATTCGAATGAAAAGTGGTACCTTTAATATGATATGATTATAAAATTCAACTTACTATTCTTAAATAATTCATTTAACTACAAGTTTTTGTACATTATCTACAAATTCAGAAATTCATTTACATCTTCCTTTCATTGTTTTTACAAATGATCAATCATTAACTTGATAGGGTTCACAATTATTGTGATAATTTAAGGACTAGTTCGAAACTTACTAGGACGAAACCGCTATCGCTACCTAAAATATGGTCACAGGAATTTTGTACAAAACCATCTCTATACCAGCTAATAAAAATAACGATTCCATCAAAATATCGTATCGCTAAAATCTAGAGGGACAGATCTTCTACCAAGCAATAAACTTTGTACAATTGTGTAGAAAAGTAGTCCCTAAGACGTTTAAGGTTCATAAATATTCGACAGTAACTAATACTCAACGATTAAGTTCACCGTCTCGGAAGGCATGAGAGAATTGAGGCCGCTGAATAAATTAGGCCGTGAAAGACAAAGTAAAACTACTTAATGCAAAATTGATTACATTAACTGTGATTCTTCACTTCACTTCGTCACTGGAACTGTTATGGCATGACTGTCACATCAGTAGTCGAGAAAACAACACATCCGTTCATGACATCGGTATTTCTGCAGACAATCGATGCCTGGACGATGCCCTCGTACCACAGGTCCCGCACGTATTATTACTATAACCGGAATCAGAGCCGAATGACGAATCCCCACTTGGAGGCTTCGGTGAAGCTCTAGGTCCTCTCCAGCAAGCGATACCTGGTAGATCACCGCCCGGCCAAGCTCCTCCCGCACTCATGGGCAGAGGGCCTTGCGGCCTTGCGCCAACCGTTCCAACTTGAGGATACAGTCTTAACAGAGCATCCAACAGAACTCCTTCGTGGAATTCCGTGGGGTCAGGCGGTCCGGGTGGATGGATATGGCGCTGCATTCTATGTTGTGCCCGTCGTCTCTCGAGCGATTTGGGTCTTCTGTCCATTCGCTGCTGTCTAGGCCGATGGGGGAGCGACTGAGGTGCTGGCGGTCGTGAGCAGGTTCGACATGGGGCTGCTTCTCCAACGAGGCTGAGTTCGTCTTCGGCGAAGTGATCGTCGCTATGGAGTGAGTCATCTGATCTGTGAGGCAGCTCCTCGTAAAGAGGGGCTCCACAGGTGTCACCACCACAGCTGTTTCCACCTCGCCAGGTACCACCAGAGCCACAGACGAATACTCGGCTCGGGCAGTTCGGTCTTTTCGTTTCCACCATCTGTGAAATAAGAGAGTTAAGATAAATAAATGATTTTGTTACAATACAAAAAATCTTGGAGTTAATTCCTATATTTCTGAAAAACATTGAACAAAATAGCATTTCAAAGAATATTCAATTTACTCTGACATGTTTCAGAATGTATCGAATATACGCTTGCTGAAAATGATTTTTTCTCGAAAAATAATTGTCTGGCTCTAGACATTACAATAACATTTTCTGAATTTGTTTTTGCAAACAAAGCCTGGCACTAATAGCTATCTCTTGAAACAGACTTATTTAATTAGACAAAGTTAAAGTTGAAATATTAACACGATCAGCTAAAGTTATTGAAGAACTAATATTTAAAGCAATCAGAATTTCTTTGCAGACTAATCAAGTAATCATTCAAATCTTTTGAAAGTGGATAATAAACGAAAATCTTTAACATCCAGATCTATTTGAAAGTCAATTATAAGCGTCGCAACTTAAAATATCTAGACATGAAAAAGCAGACTTGTAGAAGCCAAACGGGAAACTTTTGGTAGTTTAACTAGATCTCAAAGTTTAGCTTAATTCTAGACATTTTATGGATGACATTAGAGATGGGCCAACTACACACCGACTAGTCGGGAAACCGACTATTCGGCAAAAACGGCAGAATATTCAGCACTAAAAATAAAACGATTAGCACCTACACGTAATATTATCATTTTTAACAAATATTCACAGCCGCAGAAAACAGTATTTCCTATAGACAGTGCTAGCGAGACAAGGCATACATATTTTGACGATACGAGTCATTTCTTTCTCGTATTACTTGTATTATAATTATGTCGCAAACACTGGAAAGTATCTTCACTGAAGACTGCTATCACCCCGGAAATAATAAATATCGTTGAAGTACAGGTGATCAGTATTGCAGACTAATCGGCATTTTTAAGCAATTAGTCTGTTAGTCGGCTGATCGGCAAAACCCATAGTCGGCCCATCACTAGTTGACTACAACATGCAATAAGTTTACAGGTCGTTTAAATGTTCAGACGAAAATTAAGTTCGGTGTTTGACAGATGTTACATGAACCTTGCCTCCCAACAGTCATGTTAGTGTTGGTAAATTAATGTGGACATCTTTCGTCGGTGTTAAGTACTGCGAGAAACTTTTCAACTTACTAATGGCTCTAAAGTGTACGATATCCTTGAAATTGTTAACGTTCTGTTGTTGAATAAATTATGTGAAGTAAATCTTAGTTTTGTTTCTGACCGAACAATGCAACCTTTTTACACGACTGCCCAAAAAAAAAAGAGTGTAATGTTTTTAACTTTAACTGATCTATACATGCTGAAATTTTAATGGCTTCTTTCCCGAAAAAGGGTCATTGTACTCATCATTATGAACAACTTTTACTATGGGACCAACCCTGAAATCGCGAAAATATCAGTTGGTCACCACAATTGTGTTCACTTAAATCGATAAAATGTAAGGACCACCTGATTTCTTTTTCGCGATTTTAGGGTTGGTCTCGTAGTAATAGTTGTTCATAATTATGAGTACAATGACCCCTTTTCGGGAAAAAAGCCATTACAATTTCAGCATGTATATGTTATGGATCATAATAATATATTAGATATAGAAATAACAAATCAGTCATATTTATGGAGCTTATTTAAAATTTTCATCTCTAGTAGGGCAAATATACAGGATGTATCAGAAATGCGTGGACATATTTGAAGAGCTTATTCAGGGGATGCTATCGAACAATTTTTACTATGGGACCAACCATGAAATGATATTTTATTCGCGATTTCAGAGTTGGTCCCATAGTAAAAGTTGTTCTATGCTATGCCCTGAATGAGCTCTTAAAATATGACCACGCATTTCTGATACACGTTGTAGATAGTTGATATGTAGGATATAAGTTTGGGCCGTAATTCATTTATTTATAAGAAATTTATAAACAAAAGAATTGTCATATTTTTTGCTTCAAGATTTCCGTAAAGAAATAAGGTGTGCACCCATAAGGAAATACTTATATTCATCGCCTTTCATGAATGTCCACTCACTGAAAAGGGTACACTTAACCAAATAATGAGCCCAATGAATATGGACGGGATAAATGAAGTCAGTAACACTGAGCGACACGACAAGGCATTTCATTACTTCTTCCACAAAGATATGTCAGGTCATCTACTAGATTAACTTTGAAGGCCCTTAGACCCTCGTCTTGCGTGTCTGGAAGGCATACAGTTTATGGTCTAGAAGTTCTCGGTTTCGGCTCTGTCAATATCGGGAACCCAAAAATTGGTGCCTCCTAAAGCGTGCGTTGTTTTCGTAATGAGACAATTTTCTGAGATATCATTAGAGTTGATTTGCTTTTGTATTTTTAGGGTAAAATTCTTAAGGACCTCTTTGGCTTTTGTTTATAAAGTATTGATCTGGAACACTGATTTTTTACTTATGTAATTATCATTTACATCACATAATGGCTTGATTAGTGTAGTAACTTAATGATTGGGTTTGTGTTTTATTGATTGAGGGTTCTATTGCTGCTTGGAAAAATATTTAAAGGGGCTGTGGAAGTTTAGGACCATCAGACATATATATTATCACGCCTATTTACCTTTGAGATGGACAAAATTTCTTCTCTTCATGTACGTTCATGCAGCTCGTTGGTTTAAAGTTCTCTTAATCTGACCTTTTTTAAGATCATCCGAGGTATGTTCGACGAGGTCGTCCTCCTTCAACTGTTCAATCTACATTTGCCTCATATACTCGTTTCGTTAATCTCCTATCGTCCATCCTTATACCTAAATCATCATGCCCAGATGGACGTCTAAATGATCAATGGCCTAGATGGCGTTTGAGATTTATGTGTGTAAACGCACCCATGATAAACCAGAAATACTACCTACTATGACACTATTTTCTTTAAAATAAAGAAACGAAAGAGCTACCAATACTAGTCAAATGAAAATAAACTATCTTGTCCAGTTACCAAACGGTTGCAACTCACTACAACAAAATGTTTTCGTCGGACAGGCAATTTCTCGACCCGAGATATTTTATTTATAAAACTGATCCTGCTGAAGTGATTGACTAGCAATCACTTATTTACTAACACTATTTCTGAGTTAAAGTTACTCTATCGCCGTTTGTTGATAGGAACTGGCTGGCTTAGCTTGGGTTGTACTCGTATAGTACCTAAACACTTTTTTGTATAAGATAAGACGTTTATTTTCTCTTCCACAAATAAAATCTTAGACTAATACATTTGAGCTATTTAAGGTTGTGCATTTACACAGGTATAAAGAATTTATTTGTGGGAGACTGGTGCCTAAACTAAGCCGGAGCCTGTATTATAGGACACCAGGTCCCCCAACAATTTTAATCTGACATAAATACAGTACAATCGAAAAAGAGTTATCAATGTATAATATAATAAAATTTAGTAATGAAAATAATTTGAGTTCAGTGTGGCATGCATGTATGTGAGGTGTGTGTATGTAGGGGTGTGTAGGTATTTGTGTTGAGTATGTATGAGAATAATGTTTGTGTAAATGTAGTAAATAATACAAAATTGAAGTTATTTCATTTCTTTTTATCTTCATTTCTAATATTAATTTATGGTAATATTGCCAGTCTTCTGCACGTTACCAGTTGATAGCGATACGGAGGAATATTTTGATGCTTTTTTGTAAGTTACATTAGGTGTTTGTTATTATTATTTATTTAGTTTTGATTGCAGATTTATTTATTTTATAGTATAGGATGGCGAAACGAGCTAAAGGCCCACTTGATGTTAAGCGGTTACCTTTGCCCATAACAACTTCAATACCACCTAGGCTGTTGCCTAAATGGCATCGCAAGTCGGTTCACCATACTGAGACATGAAGATGGAAAGTCTCATAGGATTGTAATTTCACCGGCACCCATGCCCTTCAGACCGAAACACAGCAATGCAAGCATCACTATTTGGCGGAGAATTAGATACGGTGGTAGTACTTCCCCGGACGAGCTCTTACACAAAGGAGCTCTACTACTTCTACTACTAATACCCGTGGCTTCGCTCCAGTGGTTCTTTATTTGTGTAGCCTATGTCACTCTCCAGGCCATAAACTATCTTTATTCAAAAAAATTACGTCGTTCCGTTCCTTCGATACTGCGTGAAAAAAAAAAACCAACACTCTTTCGAATTTAATATATTAGTGAGATAACTATAGGATCTTTGACAATATTCCTAATCTAGAATAAAATATCTTTAGATTTCAATGGTTTACGGCGGTCATTATTTCTCTTTTTAAGTTTGAGGCAGATTTTTTTTGCCATAATTTTTCCTTTTGACATTCTCTGTTTACAAAAGACATTGCTAGGAAAAGCCTCACTCAGTCAGTTACAAAAATAAAAAATATTCGACGGTTACATGCATATTTTTTCATTACTTACTATTCATCTATTTAATGCGGACAATACAAAAATACATTTTTTATTTTAAAGAGTTAACTAACACAACAACAACGTGACCGGCTATGATGCTCCATTTGACTTCATATTTTTGAGCAATCTCTTGTACCTACGTACTCTAAAGTTTTGTGAAAAATTAATGTTAGCACCTCTGTTAATGACAGCCAATCTTATTTGGCACACAGGAATAGAAGAGTAAAAATGTTTAGTTGTTAGGCAACCACTTGTTTGACATAAGATTTATCAGCAAAATATAACCACAAAATAGTTTAGTAATATTTTAATGAATAAATATCTGTGAAGTACTGCTCGTTCATTCAAATAGATTGTAACACATTTCCTTCATCGAATTTTATGTGGTGTGAATCATCTTTTATTTGTAACTTCCCAAGGCAGGGCACTATGGAAATTTAGCAATGCCATTTCGACAAAGAGTCTGCCTCGAAATTCTTGCCATAATTTTAAGATTACGATAGGAATATCTTACCTCTAATTGTGGTTCAAGTTCTGGTCTATGTGGTAAGGGTGGCCTTCTGGGCATGTCTTGCAGGTCTTCGTATAAGGGAGCTGGGGGCGGAGCTCTGCGTTGTGAGCCGCTGCTCTGCGTAGGGGCTGATGACTTTGAGGGGAGAAGGTTGGTCACTTTCCGTTTGTGTCTGTGGAAGAAACATTTTGAGTTAATAAGTGGAAAGTAATGTACTTCTATCTTCTTCTTCTTCTATCTGATATTTCTTTGTTCTGTTGAAGGATTTTTTTATTATTTATTTACCGAACATCTCATTTATGAAAACGCAAAAATCAATGGGGATTTCTGGAATAACCCTCATTGCAGGGGTGTCAACTGAAAACTAGCGCTTGGTGTCCCACATCCAGCATCATGCCAAGTTGTCGTGGTTATATTATGTGTGATAGCGATGTAATCCGGTTAAACTTGTTCTATTTTAATGTATTTACCCATAATTACCCATGTACCCATAATTTATACGTTGTTCCTGTTTACTACTATTTTCATGGTGTACAATAAAGTATATTCTATTATATTCTATTTTCTTTTGTTTGAATTTTTGCCCTTTTGTACCTATTGTTGTGCTGTTGCTGCCCTGCGCTGAATAAATCAAATAAATAAATCTGTTTTACTTTTTTCAAGCAAGTAGGCGTGGGGATCTTTTTTGACCAATATTTAGCGGTGAAAGACGTCCACTGCTGGACATAGGCCTCCCCCAAACATCGCCACAACGACCGGTCCTGTGCCTTCCGCATCCAGCGGATTCCCGCGACCTTCACCAGGTCGTCGGTCCACCTTGTGGGGGGCCTACCCACGCTGCGCCTTCCAGTACGCGGTCGCCACTCCAGAACTTTACAGCCCCATCGGCCATCCGTTCTGCGAGCAATGTGCCCACTGCCACTTAAGTTTGGCAATTCTTCGGGCTACGTCCGTTACTTTCGTTCTCCTGCGAATCTCCTCATTTCTGATGACAAAATTATCGGTGTCACTACAACCTGAAATTTATTTGACAAATCGGGCCTATTAGGCTATGGTAGGAATAGTTAAGTAAGCATACTTAATGTGTTAACTTTTTAAATGATGATGATGATGATGATTTAGCGGTGAACATTTTAGGGTTAATGTTAAATAAAGTTATAGGTACAAAATTTATTTCAATGAAGTTGCAAAAGCAATAATGTGGATTCAACAGGTTGATATTTAATTATTTAAAACGGTTTTGAGATAGAGCACTTACATAGAATTGATTAAATTAAATTAAATGTATATTGAAAAAGTAATTGACGTTGAAATCAATTAAGAGACTGTTTTAATTATTTAGTGAGAGATAATTGTTAAAAATACCAATAAAAAAACTTGTTGGATAATAGTCCGTTTATAACGTAAATACTACAAAACAGTTTTTTCAGTTTTATTATTTTCAACAACTATATAATAGGTACAGTCGACTGCATGACAGTGGTAACTCTTCAATTCGAAAGCCCTTACTGCTTACGAAATAAAGATGCTGCTAATGTCAAAGTGTTACCACCGACGTGCGGTCGACCGAACCTGCTTGTCTTTTTAATGCATTAATTTTTTTTTTTTTCTAGCAAGCCTTTTGACGAAATGTTGGTCTTAAATAAATAACTTATGAAGTATAAAAGTTGGAAAATAGTAACTGTACCTAGATAATTTATTGAAAAATTCAAATAAGTCATTTTTCGAACTGTATTTAATTACTTATTTGAATTTTTTGCAGATTTTTTTATAATAACCATATGGCAAAAGTCTGTCAATGGAATTTCATGCGTTCAATTTCGTTTTAAATTAATCAAAACCGTTTGTAGGTATACGTATCTATCAGTGTGTGTGCACTAGCGTCTTACTGCTCATCACTGGATTTCTTTTAGTTTTATTTTAATTTTAGGTGATATAGCATGCATTTTAGCAGCACCCATCAGAGTTAGAAGCGTCATCGACAAGCGCTATCTTAGCGCTTTTGAGCGCATAGAAGTTTTATTGTTATTACGTCTATAGGTACAAGTCTTCAGCGCTTGAAAGTGTTAAGCATAACATTTGTATTATTCCTTATATCCGTAGCAATATATTATCAACAGTACATTAGTTCCACACCGGTTCCAGCCATGGCTTTCAATTACAAAGGAAAAGGAACTTATTATAAGCACATTAGATACGCCAACTTCACTCAAAGCAGATGTTCTAATATTTGTGGAAAGAATTTGACAAAGTGCGCAGACTGGGTTCTGTAGGATTAAATACATTGTGGTATTTACCGTTATTGAAATATTTGATTGTGGCATGTATATTATAAGATAGTTGGACTAAAATATGCCAACGTTGCTTTGATATTAGGTACATTTTTTTAAATGCTTCTATTATTATTAGTTTTACTTGACTGGTCTATGACTTGTAACTAACTAGGTACACACGGCTACACATCAAGCTGTACATATCCAGTATAAGCTGACCTCGCATTGTATAGGTTTTCTTTGAAACGCGAGGTCAGCTTATACTGGAAATGTACAGCTTGATGTGTAGCCGTGTGTACCGTAAACTGCCCTAACTTGGCCCACAAACCCTACTTTGCCTAGTTATTTTTTGGGTAAACTATAATAGCTATGATTTCCGTACTTGGGGAGCTTTGAAAACTATGGCAACGCTAACATTTGGTTCAGTTATAAAGTGTCAGTGCGTGTAAAAATTAAGTTAATGCCTTAGGCAAAGTAGGGCTTGTTGGCAAAGTTAGGGCATTTTATGGTATATAAATATATCTTGGAAGACAATTTTATTTACTTCTGATTGTTGTATCTATTGAAACTGCAAGTAGATTCAATTCAATTCAATTAATTTATTCGCATAAAAGTTGGTACATAACAGTTGGTCTTACATGTAATTAGGATTAGTTCTTACAACTTTACTCAAATTATTGACATGCAAATATCTTAGTTTAGGGTATTTCAATGTTAGCAATTCCACTGGCATGCAAACATTCTTCTTCTGTATAAATGGCTATAATTTAAACAACAAGAGATACAAACAAGGATACTTGTTAAAATATGTAATCCGGATGATAATACAATAATTTGGTACCATTTTACAGCTGATCTGATGAGCCAGGAGGTGAATAGTGAAACTACACATATATATTGTGTAATAATGGAAGAAAAACACGCTTTTTGTGTTTTTTTAGTTTTGTGAATTAATAATTTATTTATTAAGCTTACCATTGGTTTGGTAATCGTGTGTGCGAAAGTTGGAATTTTGGCATTGATTTGCAATCTGCATGTTTTGCTTTATTATTCAGTTTTTTTTTTCATGTTTATCTGTAGTTTACACAATAGGCTCGAAAGTAGGTATTTAATATTTTCGATTAAAAACTGTAGGCTACCAACTTAATCCAGTGCAGCCAGCTCCATTACCGATTGGGGGTAGCACGACTTTCATCGAATTCGACGACTTTCGTTCATAAAGCCCTACGGATACGAGGAGTAACTACTGAATTGTAAATTAAGTTATTCGAATTCGATGAAAGTTTTCTTATATGTCAAACTCGTATAACCCAATTTTTCTAACTGTGCAGAACGTCAAAATAAAGTCAAAACCCGTACAAGTTTTGACAATGACAGCTGCACAGCTAGAAAAATTTATATTTATTATACCGGGCCCCCTGTTGTTGTGTGGCTCATACCGATATAACACACAAAGTTAAGAGGATGTTATTAATTCACCATCAGACTCAAAAACACCTTGCAATAAATTAAGACCTTAACCCAAAGTCTTTTACTTTTTATTACGGATCTCTATATTCAGGTAGCGGTTTTAAAGTACCTACACGGATGATTTTATTATTCGAGGCAGTAATCGTAGGGTGGTTATGATTGGTATAATTGGAATAAAGTGCGGTCCACTTGATTGAGATGTTGCGGTAAAAAAAATGGCATAGGTATTATAATATGCTGTGTTTTTTGTGGTTGTACTTTTTTGTTGATATTTGCTTTGTGATTTGAAGATGGTTGATGTAAGCAAATATCATATTCTTTTGAATTATTAGAGGATGTGTGGTAGTTTATTTTGGTATTAATATCACAGGTTTGTATTGGTATATAACTATTTAATTCGATTATGATGAATAGTATTTTTTATTTTTTTTACACGGTACCCGAAATTCTATTTGCTTTTGAAAAGCTTTGCAGTATCATCGTGTTTATTGGACTTCAATGAAAAAAAATCAATTTTGTTTTTCCACATCTGTTTTTTATAATCTTAATTTAAGAGAGAGGTAAAAATACTTCATTTTAAGAAATCGAGCTTCAAACCCTATTTGCTATTTATTTTCTGTAGTATTTATATTATTATCTAAAGTTAGTCTGGAAGTTATCGCTTTTTGCGATAATACAGTCAATATGCCTTAATTGTCATATGTTCATGTTTTCTGCTATTGTTAAGGTGTACAATAAAGCATATTCTATCTATCTACATATCTACGACGTGTTATTGAAATATTGACTTTGAAATATTGAAAGATATAAAGAATATAATTATATTAGACTAAATAAATTTTACGTAATTTGAGTTGTATATCAAACGATTTTATATTCAAGGTATGTTATGCTTATAAAAAATTGTTATTTTAAATTTATATCCATGGTTTATTATATTCACTGATCGTTATATCAAATAAAATTATTGGCTCTGTTGTTATATCTTTTAAATATTAGAGATTTTGTAATTATACCATATATTACTTAACTGCCTCGTTGGTCTAGTGGTCGCAAGCGAGACTGCTGAGCATGGGGTCCTGGGTTCGATTCCCGGGTCAAGCAAAGTGTTATTGGGTTTTTTCATTAGGAAATTCTCAGTAGCAGCCCGGAGTCTGGATTTGTGCCCGGTCAATGGCAATAAGCTCGCCCCCTATTACATGGGACTATAACATAACTGGCAAAATGTGGGTGTACTATTACACCTCTGCCTACCCCTTCAGGGAAATACAGGCGTGATGTTATGTTATGTTATTACTTACCCGTTATTTCAATAACACGTAATTAAATAATTTAATTAGTTTTTTTTTGCAACTGGATCAGTGTAAATAACTACAATCCTAAGTACTAATTACTAAAATTTTGATTTATACGATTCGTATTCGTGTTTCTACAAGGCTGATAAATATCTATTACAGTAATTTAATTCTTTACCCAAGATTGAACACCATAAAATATTAGGTATTATAAATCTTAATACCATGTTTACAGCTATTTAGCGTTTATAACCCACCTAGGTAGTACATCCCTAAGCCGCTCAAAAAGTCATACAATTAAAATCCAAACAATAAAGTCTCCGTAATCCGGAAAACCCGTTTTTTTTCGTGTACAAATGGCGTCGGTTGCATGCGACAAGTCGTTGCGACAAAGACGCGGCCGAAACTCGACATGTCGTGCCCCGACCACCCACTGGTGGATGCTACCCGCGGATATTATAGTCCGAGAGGTTTGGAGTGGCCACTGTAAATATTTTTTGTATGATGAATGCACTAGAGTTTATGTCAATCCAATGAAATAAAAAGGAAAACAAACCCAATTTCAGTAAAATTATCACACAATTACTCACTAAATGGAATTAGTAATACATTCATCCGTATTTTGAAGGTTTCAACTTGGTAGTTCACCATTTTTTCAAAACATTCGCTTGATTATCATTTTTAAATCGAGTTTAGAAATTCACGCGGTAGCCTGCTACAAGAAAAGCCACTTATAAAGTTCAAAAAGGTCCTAAATAAAGCATTAATGTTTCTAACTCATTCAATGAATCAAATCGAATCATTCAGTTAATTAATTGATTTGTAATTGACACTACAATTGGACATCACTAAACACTAAATAGTCGGGTTAGTGACCGTTTTATTTACCTTTCTGTTTAATTGGATTGATATAGACTTTATATTAGGTGATTAGTGTGCCACTACCAGTAAATTTTTGTACCGTCGACACGAAGAAGAAGAATTAGGTGATGCTCTCGACTTTTCCTACGCGGTATGACAAGAAATATCTGATATGCTCTTCCGGGGCTCTAGCTACCTCTGTGTTAAGTTTAATCTAAATCCGTTCTGCCGTTTAATGGAATAGGATTGCGAAACAAGCTAAAGGTCCACCTGATATTAAGCGGTTAACTTTGTCCATAACAACTGCAATACCACATAGGTTATTGCCTAAATAGTATTGCTAATTGCGTTGGCCAAACTGAGACCTGATCCTGATCTGACTTAATAAAAGTATCATGTTATTTTAATTACACCGGCACCCGTACCCTTCGCACCGGAATACAACAATGTCAAGCATCATTGTTTTTTGTCAGTGGTGGTAGTAATTCCCCAGACAAGCTTTTTATTCCTGGTGAGTTATGTGCTGCTGTGTGATCCACACAACTCTCTTTCTCTCTATGAACCCATTTAAAACTGTATTCTTATCGTATATTAGATCATCTTTTTTTGTAAAATACCAACAAAATAAGACCATGAAATACTCAGAAATGTGCGATAACTACATTCTTATGGACAAGTGCCAAGTGCCAACTGAATTTTATTTTATTTTTCTCATTTTAAACAGTACCAGTCCAATTCAACGCAGACAGACCACAATACAGCCAACGAAATCCACGTCGCATACCTTATCTGCTATCTCATTTTTTAAAGATAAAACTATTCTAGCTTCCTTAATACATTAATCCAAAGTAATCTGTATAATCATCTAGATAAAGTGGGTAATCCATTGAACTTCCACATTGACATATGACTTATACAAACTAGTGGTGGGAAACGAAACTTTCTGTCGCCCATCGATAAAGTCAATAAGATAAATCAAGTTAATACCGCCCGACAGTTGCCAGTAAATACTAATAATTTGATTTCATGTCGCGATTTCATCGACAAGTTCAATGCTGCTAAGACCCAGGCGTGCCTGTTTTCTGCTAAACGGAGTCAATTTGAACTTACTCCAACTTTCTGTGATGCATCCGTGCCGATAACTGACCACCTTGAGCGTCTTGGCGTGTCACTAACATCCACCCTAAACTTCGGCTCATACATAGAGTCCAAGGCTCAACTTGCTGCCAAAAAGCTGGGCATCCTCTCTAAGGTGAGGCGGTACTTCACACCTGAACAGCTGCTCAATTTGTACCAAGCACAAGTTCGGTCCTGTATGGAGTACTGCTCTCATCTCTGTGATGGTTCGGCTAAATATCAACTGGCGGCTCTCGAGTCGATTGAGAGGCGCGCCAAGAGGCTCGTTGGCAACGATGCGCTGGTCGACGCCAAACTACAAAGTCTCGAGCATCGGCGCAGAGTTGCTAGCCTATCGGTTTTTTATCGAATGCATTTCGGCGAGTGTGCGTTGGAATTGCACAATTTAATTCCCCCAAGCCCTTTCCATTATCGGACGACCAGACGCACGGCGATGCGCCACCGTTATATGGTAGATATTCCACCCTTACGCACGAACCGGTTTGCTAATAGCTTTATCATGCGAACCGCCAAAGAGTGGAATTCCTTGCCGGCGTCAGTGTTTCCCGAGAAATATAATCTGGTGGTCTTCAAGACTCGAGTGAATAGGTTTTTGCTGGGCAAGCGTGTACCATCGTCGACCGCACCATCGCTTAACATCAGGTGAGGTGGCGGTCAAACGCAAGCCCGTTAAGAATAAAAAAAATAAAAAAAAAAAAAAATATCGATGAATAGACTATAATTAATATGCTCTATTCTAATCGATTGTTTAGTTCCGTTCAGTTAGTCCGATTTATGGGAATCGATTAGGCTATTCGAATCTGATTTAAATCGATTAGGAATGTTTGTTTTTGTTCCTGTTTCTTCTGCTACAGATAAAGTGGATGGTTAATTTTATAAATATTTATAAGAAAATGTAGGAAGTTTGAGCTGCTTTTCAAGTTATATGTATAAAAGAGGAAATGGCCTAATGACGGCGAAGAATGCTGAATTGATTATACCTACATAAAGTTACTTGTTATTTTACTTTGCGTAGAAATAAACTATAATTAACTCCATTGTAATTTAAAAGTATTGTTAAATATTTAGGCCTTGGACCACCACGCTGGCCTAGTGCGGGTTGGTGGATTACACACGTACACCATCGAGAACTGTATGGAGCACTCTCAGGTGTGCAGGTTTCCTCACGATGTTTTCCTTCACCGTTAAAGCAAGTGATAATCAATAGGATTAACCTTCTCATACTGAGAAGAGGTCCGTGCACAGCAGTGGGACAGTAATGGGCTGATTATATATATTATATATATATGTGTGTTAAATATTTATTTAATTATTTAAAATGCATTATGAAAAAAATTGTATGCCAGTACCTGGTGGAACATGTATTGTATTAGTTCAAAATAATGTTTTCTAACACCTTATTGTACTATGTTTGATGCAAATAAATACTATTCTATTCTATTCCATTCTATTCGTAATATACCTAACTATAATGTAAATTAATTCACCAACCAGCCAAACGAAAGTTTTGTTTTTTCATTTATTGGTATAGTAGGGGGATAAAATATATAAATAATAAGTGCAATTTTCGAAATGTATTTTCAAGTTTATTTTTCAGCTGAGCACCATAAGTAGAATTTTAGTATTTAGTAAACAACCTTGGCATGTCTTTTTAATACTAATCGTAATTGATAATTATTAAAAGATAACATATTATCTATTTTACATATACTTAATATCTATTATACCTCATTACGTGTGCGGAACTAGTAATTATATTTTCTCAACAATAAAGAGACCTACCAAGATTGTTTACTAAATACGAAAAGTCTAAAAAAACGGACTTTACATGTTACTAAGTTATATCTAAGACTGACAGTCAGACATTTCATATTTGGCTTTAGAGATTTGAAAACATATTTTTAGAATATAGAATCATAAATATATTAAAAGTAACAGAATTTCCATTTAATGTAACGTAAACGAGATTGAATTAAATAAATATAAAAACATTTTCTGAAACAAAGATGCTTAAACATAGCCATTTGCGATATTAAATTTCATTTCTCTTCTACATCACAAATAAAATAAATATATTATTCACAACATAGAGGTAAAGATTTAAATTATGGAAAGAAAAAAAAAAGAAAAAATCGCTCACGAGCAGGATTCGAACCTGCGACTCCTAGCTCAGTACGCCAGTGCTTTAGCCACTAAGCTACCGTGAACACTGCTCGCGGTATCGAAATTATCCTCCACTATACGTACTGGCGTACTGAGCCAGGAGTCGCAGGTTCGAATCCTGCTCGTGAGCGATTTTTTCTTTCCACAATTTTAATCTTTAGATTTTGCTTCGCATGCGTAAATGCGTTAAAAATAATAAAATAAACATAGAGGTACTTTAAACAACAACAGAACAAAATGGTGTTCTATTTGTACAAATACTCACTATAACTCAATTAACAACTACAGATGCCAAAAACATTAATGACCATCAGGTCAAAAAAAATTAAATGAGTAACCAAGTAGCCAGAATCAGCTTACGATAAAGAAAAAGAAAGTAAGCCAAGCTGGCTACTATTTGATTATGTGAAGCAGTCTCGTTTCCATATGTACTAGTAGTAGGCACTAATTTGCTTACGATGCACACTTTTTAAAGATGAAAAATTGGATTACAATTTTATAATCTGAAATGAAGCCAAACACAACCTGACGCGCTCTGTGGAGCTGTCACCCAGAACTGTCATTGTACTTTTTTGTGCGCGATGCGCATGCACGTTATTTTCTAAATACTAACATAATAGTGTTTAAGTGTACTTATTAGGTGTAAATATTATATATAATCACATACTCGTAGTGATATGTGTAAGGAAAATCAAAATCGATACAAAACACAGTATTAAAGAACTGAGAGAAGAGACCGGCGCGGCGGCGCCGGCGTCAGGGATGCTTGGGAGTGAGTGATAACAATTTCAATCATTATAAACATGATTACCTGTGTAGTGGTAGTGAATACGTTAATACGTAACAAAATAATACTGTGCGCTTATGTCTTAAGCTCAGCTAGTAGCGATTAATCAAGAAATTGGTAAATTCATCAAGCAAGTTCGAACTTGTTGGTAAAATAAGTAGCAGTTATTTGAGTGATTCTCGTGACTTTATTTGAGTGAGTGAGACAATACAGATTAACTATGCGCCCTTGAGCTCTCACGAGAGGTTAGCCGTGGCTGTGATACATCCTACATGTTCTCCTTACTCCGAGAGCTTCCACGAGAGGACAGCCAAAGGAGTGAATAGAGATTCACTATGCGCCCTTGAGCTATCACGAGAGGTTAGCCGTGGCCATGATACATACATTTTCCCTTTACTCCAAGAGCTTCCACGAGAGGTCAGCCAAAGGAGAGAATAGAGATTCACTATGCGCCCTTGAGCTATCACGAGAGGTCAGCCGTGGCCATGATACATACATTTCCCCTATACTCCAAGAGCTTCCACGAGAGGTCAGCCAAAGGAGAGAATAGAGATTCACTATGCGCCCTTGAGCTATCACGAGAGGTTAGCCGTGGCGATGATACATACATGTTCCCATTACTCCAAAAGCTTTCACGGGAGGTCAGCCAATGGAGAGAATAGATTCCATGCATCCTTGAGCTTTCACGAGAGGTTAGCCATGGCCATAACATGTGCATGTTCCCCATGTTCCTTGAACAGGATGTTAATAGGAGGGGCGGAAAAGACTGCTTTATGGGTCCTCGAGCTTTCATGAAATGTCAGCTGCAGCCTTCATAACATTTATATTCTCAGCACAGCGGGAGCTCCAGCAAAAGTTCAACTTTGGCCATATGTCACAGTCTAAGAGCAGTGATACCTACACATTAATTTGTAATAAAATCAAGCCTAACTCAGGCCGTTTTCCTCAGGTGAGTAAGACACAAATGATAGTCTGTTGTAATAAGTTAATGAATATTACTTTACAGCAAAACACCTTTTACATGTAGAGGATTTCACTTTACATAAGTGTAGTGTTGAACATGGCCAATGACATACAAACATAACATCACGCCTGTATTTCCCCGAAGGGGTAGGCAGAGGTGTATAGTACACCCAAATTTCGCTAGTTATGTTGTAGTCCCATGTAATAGGGGGCGAGCCTATTGGCCAATGAGCCAGTCCATATTCATGAAACATCTGAACATCTATCACTTTCAGTGGAAGACATATCTGAATTGGTTCACTTGAGGTTGAGGCAATACCTGAAGATACTAATAAGATCTTAGATAACAATAGCATATTGTTACATACAAATGGAGAAATCCTTCATGAGACATCCTTTATTTAAATGGAAGAAATATTACAAACAAATCCAATTGGCCGCTACGGGCCACCTATGTTACAGGTACAAACCGGATGATTAGAATATCTTCCCAATTAGTAGGTATTGTATTATTACTAATCCTAAATAAGATAGGATATTAATAATATATTCCTGTTCTAAACTTAGAAACATGTTGACCTGTGGAACACTAGTTCATTATCTAGTGTTTCCGTCCATCTAAAGTGGATGGAATCATAAAGGACATCAAGTAAATGCAGGTATTCATACCTACTTATTGTGCATTTTATACTGAAAGATATTGTGTACTACACCACTGAAAGCTAAGGATACCTTATAGTGTCTTAAAGATCTTAGAAAAGATAAAATATCAGTTTCATGAATCTAGAAATACATGAAAAGCTATTCAACTACCTAATGATTGTATTACTGGATTTAATTATTATTATTTTTGCATCCAACTTTAGTAGGTACCTAGCAAATTATAATGTGAGATTCTCTTGATAACAGGCAGTAGAGAATCCAGTCTTTCACATTTCACATAAAAGAAGAACCAATGAACACAGCTTGGTGGTTTTTTCACCAATCGAGTCAATTTGTTGGTTGTTTTAGTTCAGCGGTTATCACTAGATGGTGTTGCTTCAATCACGGAGGGTTCCTGAATCGCGTGGAAATGCAATAATCCTTAGTTGTTTGTTTTAGTTCAACGTTTACCACTACCTACATAGTGTTGCTTCAATTATGGAAGGTTCCTGAATCACGGGAAAAAACACAACTATTACACAAAATTTTGTAGTATTATACAGAAAATTTACAGATGGTACTGTTAAATTAAACTACCTACCTACCCATGCTAAATAATTCGCTGCAGGTGTTATGCGAAATTTATGACAAATTTGGAAAAGCTGATGAAATTAGGTATTCCTAATCTTAGAGTAATAAGACACAGAGTGATAGTTTCATCCAAATTTCCGCTCAAAGTTGAAGCACAAAAACAATCGATAAGTGCTCGCAAGCAGCACGTCAAATGTTCACCGACACGCACATGGGCGTGCTTAAGCTGTACGGAATGGAGCCATTTGTGCCTGCCCATGCATCAAAATGTGCGCATGGACATGGTTTCTGTATATAGCTGTTCTAAGTTCCTAATGATAAGTAATACATTGTAGGTAATAGGTAGATCATATGTTTTGATATCCTGAAATACATAGGTGCCTCCCCTTTAAAATAGGATGAGACATTCTTTCCTCCATTTGGCCTTCTAAGTAGGATCAAAAAAGGTGGGGGGGGGGGCATTGTTGGGGTATTTTGGTGACCGCTAAACCATGGATGGTACCATGGATGGTTTTTGAATACAGGATAGTACATGAATAAGTTTGATAGAACTAGTTTTGACTCCACAAATTGGTTTTATCCCCCATCAGGACTCAACTTCCCTTGTACAAGACCTTTACTTAAGCAGCAATGGTCGCATGCTAGCTTACTTATCAAACAGAACTAAGGTATGTTATAAAAATGCTGCCTGCTCAAATCCATAATTGGAGTCAGTGTGTACCTATAATAATAATAATAGGTCCAGTAATATTTAATTTTATCTTTAAAAATGGCCGATCTGAATCAATATTTAATTATTTACTAAAGATATTTTAGTTAGAGGATCAATCCTTAATAATATTGATGATGTTTTTTGGATAGATTTCCATCAATGCGACCTCAACTTTACATATTAAGTTACATTTTCATCCCTTAAAATTATTATATTATACATAATAGGGAGCAGCAAAATTGTTTGCTTTCGTTATGCTCTCTAATTATAATCCTTAGTATAAACTGTAGAATGCGGTTAACGCAATACCTACATTATAAGATTATAACACAAAATAAAAATAAAAATCTTCGTTGAAGTAGGTACACCATTATGATATACTAAATAGTTGACACCACTAGGCACCTACTGTTACTAGGTTGTAAAAGTGACTGCTCATTAGGGATGTGCAGAATAATTGTGTATAAAAAATTGAAATCGGTAAAATAAATCTTCCTTTGAAGATTTTAATTAACAAGTGGCTCAATTGAATGAGATAGAGTAGGAAATTATTTATTAGATGAATCATTTAAACCAATTATTTTGTTTACACAATTGGGTCAAATAATGATACTCCTTAGTTAAAGGTGTTTTACAGTAAAAACGAATAATTTAACTGTGATATTTTTGCAGTCAGAATTCTTATAGAAACTAAGAAGGAAATGGACTTCTTGACTTTTGTTTTACTCAATCAATATAAAAATCCTTATACCTACATAATATAAGCACCTATTTGAGGCAAATAATGTTATATAATAATAATGTAATGATAAGTAAATCAATAATAAAAATCCACATTGTCTATACATATGTGTACCTGCTGTGTTTCGGCTGTAATGATGATGATGTGTACCTACCTAATCTCATGATCTTATTCTATTCTTTTGAATCTTCGATCAATTTGAATAGCAAGATTTCATAGTTTTAATACAGACAGAGATAGTTAAAATAAAAGATATCTGTACGGATCATAGCCATACATCTCTACAGACCTGCATGCCTCAACAAATCTACTTTTCCATTAATTGTTTATTGTGTTTATGGTAATTGTTATTAAACACACATACACAAGGACTTTACTTGACTTGTGAACTTATGATTTTGCTTTATATAAAGATAGCTACATCTACTTTTATTACCCAAGTAACTAAGTATAGAAAATAAGACCGATATTGTTACCATCGTATCATGTTGTATGTGATTATTCTGATTTCCTTTTTGATACCAATTGCGTGATTGGTTAGTTTAGATTAGGTATCTAATCTAAACTAATACTGCACAACTTTCTTCTTTAAACATCTACTAGTACATATGGAAACGAGACTGCTTCACATAATTACATAGATCGGACTAACTTACCAAGTGACGTCCGATCCTCGATTATGTGAAGCAGTCTCGTTTCCATCCAATTCCCGACCCGACCCAGTGTATCCTAGATTCAATATCCCTTATGAAAGTTGTGTCTACCTGTGTGACTTTGAAGTAAATGACAGTTCTGGGTGACAGCTCCACAGAGCGCGTCAGGTTGTGTTTGGTTTCATTTCAGATTATAAAATTGTAATCCAATTTTTCATCTTTAAAAAGTGTGCATCGTAAGCAAATTAGTGCCTACTACTAGTACATATGGAAACGAGACTGCTTCACATAATCGAGGATCGGACGTCACTTGGTAAGTTAGTCCGATCTATGTAATTATCAACAGTTAAATTATTTCGAATAAAAAATATATCGATAATACCAGTCGACTGCATAACTGCATTCGGTTGAAGCTGCTACTAGACCATCAGTCGATATCGATAGTACAATTGTTGATCGAAGCTTGCTAGACTAGACCATCAGCTTAAGATAAAGCACGGCCATATGCTATCTCTGTCACAGTCCACTTTCTTAACCCCAACACTACTCCCAAATCGATGTAGACTAGCGTTTTGTCGATGACCGCAGGTGTCACGTTACCCGGCGTGTACTGACACATCACTAACGTTAAGCGACGTGTTATGAAGTTGATGGACGTGCACCTCTATGCGTAGGGACACGCTTGGTCCGTGACAGGTGTGATCCGTGACGCTTGACGCGTGAAATGACGTAATGTGCTTGTCACGTGTTTTTTTCGATAATATCGTGGAAAAAGTTATAATTTTTTGGGCCACCTTTGTTCAACGTTTGGTATTTTTTGTGAAAGGGATTTTTTTTTTTCAGATAAATTACTGATGAATTTTAAATGGTAATTAATTTATTTCAAGACTCCATTCCCGTCACAGACTGTTATTCTGTTATTGCAGATACGAGTTTAATATTCGTAGTCATTGCGTAGGTTTTATCTGTGTTTTTACTTATCTTAAACTAAACAAACTATACTTTAGGAAATGAGAATGTGGTATTAAGCCTAAATTACACAAACCTTACAAGAATTTATAAGGTACCTACGTTGCGTTTGAAATATTCAGATTATGAAGTTATGAAATGTCATGTTCCTGTAAAGAATTTCACTAGGTAAAAAAGCTAGAGACTTAGACCAATTCCATGCGTACAATTTGAAACAAATAAATTGAAAAATCTATAGCACCTCTATTGGAATTCTGTCTTCTTCTTCGTGTTGGTTATTACTGAGGGTCTTGTCCGTTCTGAAGGGCCGACACTATGCCCCTCCACACATTTCGGTCCTCGGCTTGCCTCATTGCTTTATTGACCGGCAGACCAGTCATACCTTTCGCCTGGTCTGACCAGCGGCTTGGTGATTGTCCGCGTAGTCGTTCTTCTTTCCGACTATGACAAGCTTTTCGAGGTTGTTTGGCTTTCTCCACGCTATGTGCCCAAAGCAACCAAGTATTTGCTGAAAGCAATTTAATTCAACTCTCTTCAATTCATGTCACTGATTTTGTAACACACATACCTATATCTATATATGTATAAAGGTGTGGTTACACTCCTACACACACGAGTATCTACCTACAGTACACCTTAATGTAATGAGATTTACGTCAAAGTAACCACACAAAGGAGCAAGTTACGTACAGGTATCGTACGTGCTTTATTCTATAGTATATTAGCTTATATTAACATCAAGGGCTGAATATTTGTAGGTATAATATATAGCTGTTTAATTTCTGTGCCAATTAATTATTGATTTGCTATTGAAAAGTTGGTTCAAAGAGCGTCAAAATACAATCAAATCAGAAATGTGTTGTCATATTTTGAGAGCTCATTCAAGACAGCATAGAATAACATTTTATACGGGGTCTGAAATTACGAAAAAAATACGTGTCATTGATTTGCTACTGAAAAGTTGGTTCAAAGAGCGCCAAAATAAAATCAAATCAGAAATGTGTGGTCATATTATTTTAAGAGCTCATTCAAGACATAGCATAATATAGAATAATATTTTCTACGGGGTCTGAAATTGCGAAAAAAATACGTGTTAAATAACTGAAATCCACTTAAGGGGTTATTATACTCATCAGTATGAACAACTTTTACTATGGGACCAAACCTGAAATCGCGAAAAAATAATCAGCTGATCCCTACATTTTTGTCGAGCGCCATCGATGATTTTCTAGGGAACAGCAGTTTTTTTTGCGATTTCAGGGTTGGACCCATAGTAAAAGTTGTTCTATGTTATGCCCTGAATGAGCTCTTCAATTACCACTTATTTTTGATACACGTTTTTTAAAGATTGTCATTAAAAGTCTGCAGGATTTTCTCAAAAAAATATCAGTTCCTTACAGCACAAATTTTTTTTCTCTAATGAATTACTATAAAGCTCAGTTTAACATTGTCAATTGATTGATTGATTGCCTCATTGGTCTAGCGGTTGCAAAAGCGACAGCTGAGCGTGGGGTCCTGGGTTCGATTCCCGGGTCGGGCAAGGCAAAGTGTTATCGGGTTTTTTCATTAGGAAATTCTCAGTAGCAGCCCGGAGTATGGATTTGTGCCCAGTTAAACGCAATAGGCTCGCCCCCTATTACATGGGACTATAACATAACTGGCAAAATGTGGGTGTGCTATACACCTCTGCCTACCCCTTCGGGGAAATACAGACGTGATGTTATGTTAACATTGTAAAGAAAAGTATACGATATTGTGTTTCTATGTCCCTTATCTGGGGCAGAAAGCAGATACAGTGGCTCTCCAAAGCGCTCTGTCATTGGCAGTAAACTTAGTTGGTTTCACTCCAGGTCCGACACGACTGTAAAGAACTTGGTCTGGCAAAAAGCAAAATTTATTCAAAAATTACCACTGGCGTACTGCCACTATCGGCTAAAATGAATGTTCTATTTATCCACGATTTGCTCTACTAGAGATATAAATTTGACATAACTTGTATGGAGCTTATGTCAAACTATCTCTTGTAGTGCAAATTGTGGATAGAGAGGTTGTTCAATTTTGGTCGCTAATCTATTCTCGGGCTAATCTGTAACCCTACAAATGTAAACTGAGGTTAATATATCTCTATTACCAATTATTGACCGTAGCTATACAAAGACACCAAACTATGAAAAGCCCTTAGTCAGAGTGAAAGCTTTCGCCAACATGCCTACGAAACTACTAGTATTACATGTTAACAAATCTTATCTCTTGACACCATAAAATCCCATCAGGTAGTATCCCAACATTGATGGGGGTCCAATTAGACCAACATCCGTTGATAACAGTTCACTGAACATGCCTTAGGTGGCGCCTGTGAGGTGTGAGAGGGCCTTTAGATGAACCTTATTACGTGTCGATGGAAAGTGTTGGGAATTTGACACGTCATTGCTGTCAATTAATACTTAATTGTTTGTTGATCCAAGAAATATGAAAAAAACGTTTTTTTGGCTAACACAGGAAAGATAAATACAGGAAAAAATAATGATAAAGATTTATAAACATTATTAGATTAGAAGCTGTAATTCAGAATAATAAATTAATGCAGTCATTAAGGAATGGTATGTAGAGCTTTTCCAGCCACACTAATGGACTTAGTAGCTCGTAAATATACGGTTTTTATTGCCAACTGGTTTAATAAACTACTTGAGTAATCAGGAAGATTAATGCAACGCATATTTAACTTCCGTTTCCAGGGGTTAGGATATTATTTCTATTTATAATTACGAGCTCACAGTAAAACCAACTTAAAGCTAAAGCACAGAATATCTAATAGTACTGCTAAAGTATGCATTAATAAAAGAAATATAAGGCAAACTTAAATGCATATGATCTTAAGGACTTAGATGTAAAACTAGAAGTAACAAGACGTCAAATTATGACAGCGGCAATCTCTATCAAATTACAATCAATCGCCATCAAATTCAGACACATAATTTGGTGAACAAGAGGTGTCAAAATTCTCTACAGAGGGTTGGAAGCGTTGAACCAAGTCGGGGCTTAAACAAAAGAAGATTAAGTTACAGTTAAGTAACTTGCGTGATACTGACAACGTAGTCCGTAGGTACTTAGCAGAGTGTGAGTTTAAAGTAGCATCGCTTGTTCTAGGTTCAGCAAAGAAACTTCGTTAAGTGTATTAGTGTAGGTGAATATTTGCACTGAATGTCGTTTTCAAGTAGAATTCTGCGACGGAAAATTCGCTTACGGAATAACGCATCTAAAGGTACTGAAAATCGGATTTCGTTCTCGGGAACGGAGACAATGTTTGGGTAAACGCGATGTGGGATTTCCTTTTTAAATTCAATATAGGGGATTTCTACCGCACATTTTTGAGAGCCAATTGACTGTATATCGAGGATTCTGGAACAAAGTTAAGAGAATAAAGTAAAAATATTAGAAAATTATGCAAAATCACACCAATAACAATAAAGTGAGAACTAGATAAACACCAATAACAATAAAGTGAGAACAAGATTAACACCAATAAAATAAAGTGAGAACAAAAAAAAACACCAATAACAATAAAGTGAGAACTAGATAAACACCAATAACAATAAAGTAAGAACATGATGAGTAAGCTGAAACAGAATATAAATCAAAACCCTTGCCTAAAATTATCAGATTTTCCCTTTTCATCTTGAATATCAACTCGACTAGTAGTCAGCATCCAAAGGAGGCCAGAAGTTCTTAAAAGCTTACAAGTGTCATGTCATTCCGTTATTATAAACCTAGAAGGCATATCTTGGGCTTACTAAGTCCTGAAATCGATTAAAGGACCTTTACCCGGGCTGAGTGAGACCCTATTTGTGTTATGACTTGAAAGTTTTGATTCAATTAGGTTAAGTTTAAGTTAAAGGGTTTTATTGAAATATTATTTGTGTTTTATAGTTGTTGACTTTAGTTTTATGGACTCGTGTGTATGTTTCTGGCAGCTTTTGGGTATGTGATTATGCTTGATTTATGCGACTCTTATTGGATTCAATAAACTTAGTCTATCGCAGTCCACTGCTGGACATAGGCTTCTCCTAAGTGAGTCACAAAATTCTGTCCTTTGCCTTCCACATCCTGTCACCCAGGGTAACTTCTTCAGGTCGTCTTTCCACCTGGCTGGGTGGCGCCCTTCGCTGCGTTTGCTGTTTCGCGGTCTCCACTTAAGCACTCGTCTGCCCCAGCGGTCACCGGTCCTTTGACAGACATTTTCATCATCATCCTCTCATTGGATTAATGATTATAAAATCAGTAGCTGATTGAACTTGTTTTGGCCAGGAAATACGGGATTTTTGGGAAAAAAAATCAAGCCATATGTAACTGAGTATTGAATCGATGTCACGCATAACAGTTAAAACTACTTCTTATGATATGTTTTGTATAAAGCTTTTGACAAACATAATATAATTAAAGTTGGTAATTGTAATTGGACCTGCGCGGTAGCGATCAGGGATGGCTGGTACCAATGTGGCTAGACATAATGGATTTCTAATTGGGACTGGTATTCTGGTAATTAACGGGTAGGTACTACCTAATACACACACACAAATATGCGTGTCTCAAAAACAGGACCGGCTTACAGCATAATTATCGATGATTTTTATCAGACTTCATAAACTTAACCAATTTACAGGAGGAAGAAAAATTTGTCTAATTAAGCCACAATTTCTTAAGTTTTTGATTGAATGATCATATATCATATCATAATTGATCACTTTAGGAAGGCTTATGTCCAGCAGTGGACGTCTTTTAGCTGAAATGATGGTGATCAAAACATAATTAAATATGATTATAACATTCAATCGAAAACTTTGAAATACCGTCTTAATTAGGGAGACTATTTTTTCTTCCTTCTGTGAAATTGATTAAAACGGAGTTACGAAGTCTGCCATTATATGTAGATACTGTTGCACAGACTGTTTTTTTAACTGGACCAAACCGTCCACCTGAAAATGCTACCACCAAGAAGAATGTAACTTTATCAAAAACTCTCCTATACCAACATGACGAAATAAAATACACCGGTGACAATGTTTAAAAACACTATTACGACATAGTTCTATCAAGTTGGTAAAGTTTCGAAGAGGAAATTGGTAAATCGAAGTTCCTCCGAATGTTGGACTTTCCCTATAAAATATTCTAAATTGCTTTTGATATTTTCACCAAAAGTTTTGTTTTGCTCTCTTGTGTTTTGTAGATTATTTTTTGATGTTTCGTTTGTATAGTTTTACTAGCTGATGCATGTGGCTTTGCTCACAGCGCCACCTATCGGGTCCAGATTTTGTGATTTTCTTTTTTGGCACTAAGCCAACTAAGCCAACGTAGTTTGTGAATGAGTGATTTTGGTCCATAAACATAGAATACGTTAATAACTTGTCTACAGCACCATTGTCTCAACAAAACAAATAATATGTTGTGTGTATATAACCTGACGACGTCTGCGGTCTGTGGTTCGAGTGTCGGACTGCTGATCACGAGGTCGTGGGTTCGATTCCCACAGGACACAAATATTTGTGTGATGAACATAAGTGTTTGTGTTGGCCTGGGTGTTTCTTGTGTATTATAAGTATGTTTAACCGACACTCATGTTACAGGTTTTCCTAGTTTGAGAGTCGGAAGTTCATATTGTAATGCTACACTTTTTTATAGCCATTAAGATGTACCTAATAATTTCATCTAACAATTATCGACCTCTCTATTGTATCTACATGTTTGCCACAAAAATGTTATATGTATTTAAATGTATTGTGTAATTGGCTGAATAAATATATTTTATTATTATTATGTATTTACAAAAAAAAAGTATTTAAGTATTATATCCATTGTCTAGTACCCATAGCACAAGCTCTGCTTAGTTTGGACCTAGATGGTGCTGTGTAAAAATTTATCAAAAATATTTATAAAAAAAAAAACCTCAATCGATCAAGTTTAAGAAATAGTTTTATGTAATACTGGTCATGCAAGTCTGTTAATTACCATAAAAATAAGCTGTAAACAAAACGAAATATTTACTTTTAAAATCAAAGGTTTTGTCGAACACAATGGTGGTAGAAACCGACTGTTTTGAATATACCGTGTCATTGTACTGGGACACAGATACCAAGAGTTTGGAGAACGAAGGAAAGTTGGTATTTCTTAGTAAAGAATTTTCTTACGTTCAAAGTTCGGTATCCTCATACATGAAGTGGCTCTACCAAATAAAATCAAATCAAAATAGTTTATTTATCAAACATTATAATAAGGTTATGTTAGGTTTACATTATATAAGGTCTTAATTAGATTTAGTTAGTGCGCTATGTTTTGCCTTAAAGACATACAAATATAATTGTGTACAATGTGAACATCATGCTTAAAAATAATTTTTTTGTGTTATAATCAAAAGTGTATACTAATAAGTTGATTATATTGAAATTAAAATTAAATTGATAATAATTACCAGTCTCCTAATCATACAGAAAGTTTAAATTTATTAATACTGTAAAGAAACAGCAATTAGCGTGCACATACCTATTAAAGCCTGATGTTTCGTTAAGCACAATAAACTATTTTGTACCCTTAGAGTGAATTCCAATCTCGGAATTGGAGTGACATCGCTGCAGTAGTCTACTTGTGACAACGACCAATGGAACCTGGGCCTCTACTCGCGTTTAACGAACAACAAACGAAGTACGAACTTTCTTTCCAACTGATACCTTAATAATAAAGATAAAAAATAACATAACGATTCAATGTCGTATGCAATTGATACACGAAGAGAGAAAAAAAAAAACAAAACACGATCATCGCATGCGATATGGAAACGATGGTTGTTTGGACCAGAAAATTGTGATATCGTAAAACGTGAGTAGACCCCGTGGTCAAAACGTCGCGTCGGGCTTAAAGTAGGTATGTGCTGTGTTATAAAAATAAAGTCTTACTTCTTAAAATGCTGAGTAAACTTAAATAACAGAACATGTAATTGTTCCTCAATGTCTGTAGATGCTGTTGCCTTAGAGTTTGAAATAATTTGGTCGTAATTTACAGTTTTTGAGACCACGAAAATAATATAAACTACATTTACAGCTGGACATAGATCACACGGCAGAATAATAACAAGTCTGTATAAGCAACAAATCCAAAAACACCAAATCATTTCCATTCCACTGCGCGCTGCCCAAACTTCCGAACAGTGTGTACAAACCACGACGCGTGAAATGCACCCAAGCTATTCAAATCAGCGCAAGCTACAAAAACAGAATTGAGATATTATGCAAATACCTGATTGTATGCAGATGGTCGATAATAGGTTACACTTAGAAATCGACGTTCAATTCTCCATAATGAGTGAGACAATGGGCTTAATAAAGCCGTTGGCTGTACAAGGTTTTGATCAAGATAGTGTCCATAATTGGCCTGTGATGTGGGCGTGGCAGCTTAGAAATTGCATGTGGATATTGTTCACAAAAAATGTAATGGTCTAGTGAGTATTTGGGGTCAGGGGTGGAACGTATGTAGTTTTTCGGACGTTTCTGGTACATAATTTATGTATCAAGCTAGTTGCATGTGAAATTTCGTAATTATATAGGTACCTCTTTTGGTTCATAAAACGTTATGGGTGTAATAACATATTCGGTGAACGTTGGTGTATGAGACTGCCCTATCTAATCGTTTGGAGATCCCAAGTGTGACTGTTGATACATATAATAATTCAGTAAGTTTAAAGTTTGCCTTTTTTTTGTTTTGTTTGTTTGTTCTTAAGACTGCCTCGTTGGTCTAGTGGTTGCAAGCGCGACTGCTGAGCGTGAGGTCCTGGGTTCGATTCCCGGGTCGGGCAAAGTGTTATTGGGTTTTTTCATTAGAAAATTCTCAGTAGCAGGCCGGAGTCCGGATTTGTGCCCGGTTAATGGCAATAGGCTCGCCCCCTATTACATGGGACTTACAACATAACTGACAAAATGTGGGTGTACTATATACCTCTGCCTACCCCTTCGGGGAAATACAGGCGTGATGTTATGTTATGTTATGTTTAAAGTTTGATGATCCGAATTATGATTAGGATGTTTGATTCGACATTATGTTTTCTTGGTTTTTTTTTTGGTGAAGCTGCTATGAACACTACTTAGTCAAACTTCAAAAGAAGGTATTAGTTAAGTATAGGAATACGTCTTGAAATTTCAAGAACAATTTAAAAATATATACATTCACAAATAAACATTGAAAATTACTTTTCATCATCAACTCAGCCTATCGCAGTCCACTGCTGGACGTATGCCTCTCCCAGCTTATCCTACAACACTCGGTCCTCTGCCTTCCGCATCCAGTCCCCCCAGCCACGTTCTTCAGGTCGTCGGTCCACCTGGCGAAGGGGCGCCCTACGCTGCGTTTGCCGATTCGCGGTCTCCACTCAAGGACTCGTCTGCTCCAGCGGCCATCGGTCCATCGACAGACATGGCCAGCCCACTGCCACTTCAGCTTACTGATCCTACAAGCTATGTCGGTCACTCCGGTTCTTCTCCGGATAATCTCGTTACGGATTTTATACTTTAATGAAACTCCAAGCATAGCTCGCTCCGTAGTTCGCTGAGCGACTTTGAATTTGTGGACTACCCCAACTGTCAGTATCAAAATTACTTTTATCAAAGAAATATTACAAAAAATTTAAACAAAATCACCAGCAAACAACTTTTTCCTAGCTTGTTAAAATAAAACAATGTAATAGTATATTTTACTTTAAAGAATAAACGTTTTGCAAGCCACTAGACCGTACTAAGCTTTTGTACCTCAGGTGCTTGTGAAGAGTGGAGGCTCTAAACAAAGGGCTGTAAATAGTGCATTGTTCTAAGAGCCCCAGCCAGAGAGTCAGAGAGCCCCTAACAAGTTTGTGAGGCTTTTCAAGATCACAATTCTTAAAGGGGTTGTTAAGTTCGTGTTTTAAGTAAGGTTTGAGATTGTTCAAAAGGATCTTTCGCTCGAATTTTTTGTTAATATTTTTTCATTGGGACGAATTAATGTTTTAGTCGGGAATCGGGGCCTAACTAGATGAGTTAGTGATCTATAAGAGGTTACTGTGGAATAGTTTAGAGTTTGGGAACGGAGGCAATCTAGTGAATGCTAATTTCTATGAAGGAGTTACTAGGAAAAGCTTTGATAGTTATTTCACGATTGTCAATAAAATATTAATAATTTGATGAAAAATATTTCATTTAAACTACGTTTTTATAAAGAACGCGAGTTAATATTAAATTGCCATCCAGTTCTGAGCTATGTACAGTTTCAAGTCTCTAGCTAATCGGAATGCTAGTTTAAAATCGATTGTACCGAAAAGAGTGAACAGACAGATGACTGAAAGTGAGTTAGTAAAAACGTAATAATAATTAAACATGAAACTAACGTAAAGTGAACGTGTGCTTTATTTGGAGCCAGTTTTGAATAAATAATGATACCTAATAAATACGCTTGTAATTAATATTAATGATCTGGTTCTGTTTGTTAGTCGTGGGAACTGAAAATAAATATTTTAAAAGGTAATGCAATTTAAAACAATGAATCAAATAAAAACTACTTTACATCAAAATTCACTCAACATTTCCACGCTAAAAAGCTGAACTTCAAATTAAAAATACCTCGATCCCTTTTAACAATTAAACCATTCCCAGGATTTAATTCGTAAAAAGAAAACAGCCTGATGTCTCAATCGCGTTTATTTCAATTACAAATCAGCTTGAATATTCATACGCCGAAAGCTATAAGTGTGTCTAGAACGTGCGCAAGCGACGGCCCGCCCTCGACGCTGATTGGCCGGCCAGTTTTGAATTGGCCAACCGCGTTCGTGCGGGAAACGCTACGTGTAATTTTGGCATAATTAATCATGCATTGGTGAAGTAAGGTTGTGCGTAGCACAAAAAAATATTCGTATGTTTGATGCCTGACATGATCCATTGTTTAAGACTGGGCTAGTTTATGTTGTATTGTTTATAAAGTAATTGTTATATTGTTTTGAAGACATTGATTTAGGTATCTAATGAAGTCATCACTGAATGCGCTTTTTTGTGTTGTGTAACTATCTCAGAGAAAAAGTATAAGATAGACGGAGCGCGTAGAACTAGCGAATGAAGCCAGAAAAATAATACAAAATTGCAAAGGAGTAGGTACCTACCAGATTGCGGCTCGCGAACACTGTGGGTGGAGTAGGTACTCATTCTTCTTCAAGAAGAAGTAAATACTCTTTTGCCATATTGTATTCCTTTTTCTGGCTTAATTCACTAGTTTTACGCGCTCCATCTATCTTATAATTTTGGTCTAAGGTTACTGGACTGGACAGAAACATTTTCACACAATTCGTCACGCCATTGTTTAAGTTGCAGAAGTCAAGCAGTTACTTAAAAAAAAAATTATACATCATTTAAAAATGTCTTATTTAAAAGTTACTCAGACCTGTATTACTGAATGAAACTCAAGCTTTGATCATTATTTAAACTAGTTTTGAGTTGAGCTTTAATTTGATAATATTTCTCAAGCATAGATTCATTGATCACAATTCAGCTGAGTTCAGATTCATACTAAAATGTTACCTAATCAGTTGTAGATTCTTGTTTGAGCAAAATTTTTATCTGCAATTACGCATGTTTGGTCGAGACTGCGCTTGAGCACAATTTCGTTGCTACTTCAGATTATGTTGTTATCGAATTGAAGTTTATAATTACCATATTGGAATAAGACCCATTCTTAAGTAAAGATTCCATGCTTAAGTACTTAGTGAATTGTTCAGGTGATTAAATATCAAAATGTAATAGAGGAATATTCTGTAATACGGAACTGCGGACTTAAGGGAAATGTAGCAGCCAAGTGGTAACCCCTTCAGTAAAAAAAAATATAACTTGCTGAATACATCATTTATCGAAAATTCGTTTAAAACAATTGAAGTACAGGTACTGTAATTTAATCAGAAACTATTAACTCTGTAAAATATAGTTCGCTGTAGTTGTAGCTAGAAAAAAAACCAAAAGTAGCGCACTTGGCTGCTACATTTCCCTTGAATGTTGATAGTTCCACAAAAACCGCGGGATAAGCAGACTTTCCCAAGAGAGTGTTGGTTTAAAAATAGTGTTCAAAGTAATTGTGGTTTCTAAAATATTCAGGTAGATAACTTTCATAATGAAAAGCTCTAAAAATATAAAGATTGCGATAAGTTGGTAAAACTTGCTAGTCTGTTGCCCGCAGTAACCTATTTCCTGGAGTCAACTAGTTTAACTTATACAAGAAGAGGTATTTTTTTAACTTTTCAAATAAAACTGTTTTTAAAAGATACTATGAAACTATTTATTTACCTTTACGTTTTAGAGAACTGTTTTAATTTTTTTTGTAGCCAAGCAAAATTTTAGCTATTTCGCTTTTTTAAGCAACCAGCAAGTTTAAGATACCAGTTTCTTTAATAGATTTCGTGTTTTATAGATCTTAAATGACTTTAAACAACTTAAGTCATTTAAGATCTGAAATCTATCAACAAAACTGGAATCTTAAACTATTTAAGTAGGTATTTATACAACGTGTATCAGAAAGGCTTGGTCATATTTAAATAGCTTATTCAGGGGATGCTATCGAACAACTTTTACTATGGGACCAACCCCGAAATCTCGAAAAAAAATCAGCTGATCCTAACATTTTGTCGACCGACATCGATGATTTAGTAGGGAACAGCTGATATTTTTTTCGTGATTTCAGGGTTGGTCCCATAGTAAAAGTTGTTCTATGCTATGCCCTGAATGAGCTCTTAAAATATGACCACGCATTTCTGATACACGTTGTATAAGGAAAATATTTCTTATTTATATTCAAAAATATTGAAGATAATAACGTTTTTAAATCAGCGTTCAACCTGTTGTTTCATCATCATCATCATTTCAGCCGAAAGACGTACACTGCTGGACATAGGCCTCCCCCAAGCATCGCCACAACGACCGGTCCTGCGCCTTCCGCATGCAGCGTATTTCCGCGACCTAGGGGCCTACTCACGCTGCGCCTTCCAGTACGCGGTCGCCACTCTAGAAATTTACTGCCCTACCGGCCATCCGTTCTGCGAGCAATATGCCCCACCCACTGCTACTTAAGTTTGGCATTTTTTTGGGCTATGTCGGTTACTTTCGTTCTCCTGCGAAAATCTTCATCCGCCTTTACTGCTTACGAAATAAAGACGCTTTCAGGTTCAAACTGTTACCACTTAAGTGCGGTTGACTGTACTAGCACTTCCTCATCCGAGAGTTCTCATAAGATATAAAACGCAAAAAGTTCATCACATAAAACATTAATTTTACGAACTCCGCATCATCATAAACTCATAAACATAAAAAAGAACAATGAAAATCAATAGAATCGCAGTAAATTACACCGAAACCAATATAATTCGTGTTAACTTGCAGAACCAACGTTATCTTCCGCTCAGATTACACAGAGGGCGCTGTAACCGCAGGCTACCGATTTAGCCATGTAATATTGACGTTTCATATGATTTATGAACAATAAACACAGTTGCCACCACATTGTTCTAAAATAGTTTCGTGTCTTATGTGCAAGAGATAGGCGATAGCGATGCGAGGTTTGATTTTGATCTTGTGTATTGATTTTTGACTGTTTTACTTTAAATAAACTGTCGATAGAGATCAAAATACTGTGTACGTATTGCTCATAACTTTTCAATGACTTTCCTAAGCCCTAAGAAAATATTCGATATTATTTTAAAAACTATATTGAAACTAGCGGACGCAGCAGACGTAGTCCTGCCCGGAAAAGCAGCCCCAAATATAATTAAAATCGTCCCTGCCGTTTAGGAGAAGATCAGTGACATACCGACAGCAGCGCCACCGGTAGGTAGAACCCGGTAGGGTCCAATTGTATTTTCAAACCATCCAGGAACCCTTTGAAATATACACACGAAATTTCATCCAAATTGGTCCTGTCGTTAAGCCTCCTAAACGACTGGACCGATTTGGAGTTAGGTGACAAACACAGGTACAGAAGAATAACATATATTAAGAAGATAACTGACACGCTGATTAGAAATTTTAAAATGAATAGTAAAAAGAGTTTATCGCTCAAATTTTGTAATAGAAACAGAGCTATGTGGTCTATCTCTCTCTGTCTGGTCGATGAATGTAAATTAAGGTGCAAAATAAAAGGTCGAAAAAAGCTAGAGCTATCGAGCTATGTACTAAGTACCAGTGGCGTGCAGTGGCCTACTTCACTTGAATTTATTTTTGGTGTAAGTTATTGATTTTTTTATGTAGGAAGATTTATTCAGCATTAATAGGTTTAATAAAGGATAAAGAATCATTGTACTTTGAAAAAATAATAATAACTTACACCACTGTTGAGTTTGAATGAGGAAGGCACTGGGTATTGCCTAATTGCCTATATGCAATGCACGCCACTGCTAAGTACTAACCCCTCAATCAAGAACAACAGACGATATTCAACGAACAGTCACGAATGTTACCGAACACTTCCGAGTAAGTTCTGCTCCGCTAACTACGGAAGGCGGTGACTTGATTACAGATTCGCTGCGAGCCTACCCACCCTCTTATTTGCGTCAGTCAAATGTGTACGTGTATTAAAGTGGTGATGTGTTCCGGTGTAAGATTGCACCAATTCTTTACGTGTCAGTAACTTGTGATGTGGGGGCATTGTTTTGAATGAGTCAGTATAGATGGAGATTTATGTCGAGATTCAAAATAAATATCATCTCATGGTTGTAATTATGTTATTTTTGTCAAGTTTTAACATACCGAAGTAGTGTCTAGCAATAGATTTTGAAATCTGTTCTATTTTTAACCGATATCCATTACGTATTTTTAAGCTATTGCATAGCTTCTATCGCGGGCCTTGAGCGTGGAGACCGAATCCAGAAATTCCGTAACGAAAATAACCTAACACCCCCCACTCCGATCGGCACAGCGGTGATACTTTTTAGTTTTGCCATCTATCGATGAATAGCAGAACTTTTAATGACTTTTTGAAATATCACGCTTGTCTCTTTAGTTCTGCAAATCGCCTCTAAGTGGCATTGGTTGTATCGGCGTTACTGCGCTTAAGCTATTGCATAGCTTCTATCGCGGGCCTTGAGCGTGGAGACCGAATAAAAAATGCTATGCAATAGCTTTACCCCGGCAGTCTCCGAGTGCCACACGTCTTTTTTTAGATCGTTGGGCGTTAAAAAGCTCAAGTTTTTTCAAAATATCGCTAGTATCGCATTACTTAACGTACTAGGACCACATCCTTTCAACTCACAGTTTCAGCAGTGAGTATCTATTCCAGGTTCACTTCCCGGTTGTCATTATTTGATAGATTTCGCTCGGTCCTCAAGATTGCGTGTTTCGTTCTACGTGGGCGTGAATCTTCTGCCCTTGTCTTACTAGCTGAGAGAGAAAGAGATACGTGTAGGCGGACAATTAAGCCATTACGGAAAATGGGACGTTTATTATTGTTTCTCCTTTCTCGTGTTATTTGAAATATTTATACGAAGCTAGAAGTGTTTTTGTATTGAGGTGAGAATTGTTTGGTCATAATATTGTTTGGGTTTAATAGTTTTTATGTTAAAATCCTTTATTAGATAGATAGGTAAGTACTATGATACTTATTGGTTTCACACATCAAATAACTACCTACAATTCTTTATACTATATAATTTTTTCAACTTATGTACACTTAGTCATATTATAAAACCGGCCAAGAGCATGTCGGGCCATGCTCAGTATTATAGGGTTCCTTAAGTAGGAGTTACAAACAAATCAAATCGAATATTAATCATGGCTATTTTAGTTTTTGCAATAGACGCCAGCATTGGCGACTCAGAGAGTGTTGTCAGTAGCCGCTAGATGGCGCTATACAGTGCCAAATGCAATAGACGGCACTTGACGGCAGCATTGGCGACTCAGAGAGTGTTGTTAGACGCCGCTAGATGGCGCCAAATTTAAGAATTGTGTCATGTAAACATAACACAAAGTTACTTTTTGTGATTTTTTCAAATAGAAAGTAGGTAAAAGAGCATTATTTGCTATTATCATTTTTCTCTAAGGTCAATGACCTTTGAATTAGGACGTTTTAAGTAATTTTCAGTTTTCTCTCTATAACTCAAAAATTTATAATCAAATTATGCTCGAAATAATTTTAAAAGAGTTTTTACAAAGTTCTATCAATGTGGAAGATTATAAGTTACTACGTTGCATAGTTTAGAAATGGCAGGGGGGGGGACACATTGCAAGCCACTTTGGCAGGCTATATTTCCCAGATGGTACACCTGATAAAAAGTGGTGTATCAAACATTACCTTTATTTTAGTAGAACTATTCAATGATACCCCACACGAGGGGGTGCAGCGAAAAAAAAAATTTCATCCCCATTTCACACGTATGGGCGCCACCCCTAAAATACGTTATCATGATTTTTTTATGCTTTTAAAATTGAGATCTATATCTATACTATTTTTTAACAAAATTTCATTTACTTATGTTTATAACTGTAGAAGTTATTAAGCTGTAAAGGATTAGGACAGACGGACAGACGGACGGACATGACGAAACTATAAGGGTTCCTTGTAGGACTACGGAACCCTAAAAAGGAAAGATTTGCCTGTTTGTAATCGAGAAACTCTGAAACTACTCAAGTGATTTTAATAATTCTTGGAAATACTTACACATTAGAAAGCTACTTTATCCAGAAGTAACAAACAACAACATAACATCACGCCTGTTTTTCACCGAAGGGGTAGGCAGAGGTGTAATAGTACACCCACTTTTCGCCAGTTATGTTATAGTCCCATGTAATAGGGGGCGAGCCTATTGCCATTGACCAGGTACAAATCCAGACTCCAGGCTGCTACTGAGAATTTCCTGATGAAAAAACCCAAATAACACTTTGCCCGACCCAGGAATCGAACCCAGGACCCCACGCTCAGCAAGTAACAAAGTCTATAATATTTTATTTCAGTACGAGGGCGAAGCCGTGGGCAAAGTCTAGAAATTAATAAAATAATAATAAAACCCGATTGCTTGTAAAAAGAACACCAAAAGACATATTTTTACAATCAAGTATTTCAGTATCAAATCATAACACGCAGACGAAGGCTATGTTTGTTTTTGGATAATCTGTGAATTGCATACTTAGTTTATAGGTAGCCTCCGAATAAGTTTTATGTTTTTCTACTTCTAAATCTCATATTTCGCTTTTTTTTTCATTAAAATCTCTCATCGAATCTTTGTCCTTTCCTACAAATTCAAAGTATTAAACTCAGACACCATCCTTAACAATTTTATTAGTATAGCTCCTATGACCCTTATAATCGGTTCAACATCTAATTAACACATAATTCAAGACAGCTACCTTTTCGACGGCATCCAGTTTCTAAATCCAACCGCCGTCAGACGTTGACAAGTATATTGTGACACCTACAATTATTGTAGTATTGGACTTTTTAATTTTGGAGATGACGCGGACGTAAATTAGATTTTGATGAGGATCTGTTTAAAACTTTGATTATTTGGATGGAAATACTTGGTTTTATATGTCTGTAACTGTCTAGAATGGGTTACGATGAGCTCATCGTGATCAGAGTTGATTCAGCTTCGTGGAAATCTGATGTTGTTAGTTCAACCTAATCTAGTTATTTTTGTGTTTTACTATCCTACATCACCAGCCTGCAGCAGTTCACTGCTGAACTTAAACCTCTCCAGTAGCACGCCAATGACATCGATCCTTAGCCAAACTCATCCAGCCTCTCCTCAATCTAGCCTGAGGGCGACAGTGAGGCAACGTTTACGGATTCGCAATCTCCACTCAAAAACACGTCTACCCCAGCTTTTATCGGTTCTTTAGATATTGCCACTTCAGCCTACAGGATAACTGTAGGCTACTTTGACAATTTTGGTTCTGTGTGTCTGTTGGATCATCCCCTTCCGGATTCGAACTTTCAGAGAAACTTCTAGCATAGCCCTTTCCAAAGCCCACTGAGCAACTTTAAATTTGTGGACCATCCGTACCTTGAATTGTCACGTCTCGGCCCTAAACATCATTACAAGCAGGACGCACGGATCCTGACGTTAGTCTTTAGACTCTGTGGAATAGGTGACAAAAAGACTATATGCAGTTCCCGAATGCGGGGCCCAGCCCAACTATATTCTTCGTACAATCAAGCGCATATCAATAGTAACAAAACCAGTAGGTATAAGCAGTATGAAACTTCTTTACTAAGCCAGTTCCGCTTGTAATGGTTTAGTTACCACTGATGTGCGTGGTTGACTATACTTCCTTGTTTTCTTTCTTTTTGGTTTGGTTTCTTTCTTTTTGGTCATACATCAACTCGGCCTATCGCAGTCCATTGCTAGTCGTAAGCCTCTCCCATGTTCCGCCAAAATACTCGATCCTCTGCCTTCTGCATTCATTTCCCCAGGTATCTTATTCAGGTCCTATTTTCACTTGGCTGGAGGGCACCTTACGCTGTGTTTGCCTATTCGCGGTCTCCACTCAAGGACTTCTTTGCTCCAGTGGCCGTCGTTACTTCAACAGACATGGCCAGCCTACTACCCCTTCTTTTTCATACATTACATGAAGAATATCCCTATCTCTACTTCCAACTTTCAACCCGCCACAACCCGCTTAACAATCGCTCCACACAGCAATAAGTCCTCGCTTTAATCTTAAGGTGACAGCTACTCTAATCAACTTTCTCAAACCATTGCCTCCCCACATGTGATGACGGGTTCAACGGCGATTAAACTGTCACACAGTCACATTGTCGACACGCTCGAGTTAAATCTGTTTCAATTGTAGAATCATTATATTCGTGGCTGGTTAGTTGCTGGTGGTTGGTTTTGAAGAGATTTTGGAGAAGAGAGTTATGTCATAAGTTATTATCAGTTACTATTTTGTCCAAACTGTGGCAGAAAATGAATTGTGCCACTTCTTTTCGTGGGTTACATGCTAATGAGTTTTTGTTGAAAAATACATATATATTTCAAAACAAGTTTTTATAAGACACGGATTCTGTATAGTGAGCTGATCAAAATGAGGTCAAACTGTGTTTATAATCATAGTATAAAGAGTATGATAGCACGACTATGGTATAATTATAATCATAATGTTTATTACTTTTCATTTCTCATACTCGGAAAGTTGTGTTTGTTTGATCCGAGTAGCGGGTGGAAAACGCTGATTCCCTCCCTAGGGCGGGAAAGTCTCATAGTAATTGCTTTCCTCCGTAGGGCGCTACGAATTTATTTTCATAATGAAAAAAAATGCCGCGGTCTTGTGAGTTTATAAACAGCTAGTGTGAATTTTTTAAAAAAACCCTATTACGCGGGACAGCCGGTGGTGACGCGGTGTGTTCCATATTTAAAATTTAAGAAAGACTATACAATTTGCCGGGATACTAACTTTGTCTGTATCGAAATTCAAAATCTCAGTTTTATAGACTAATATTTGATTAAAGATGAGTTCAAGCGATTCTGAAATGTTGACCCCAGATTCGGTTAAAGACGAAGCAAAAACAATAATTGAAAATCTTTTGCCAGAAATTTCAAAGTAACGATACTTAAATACATACCTACAATGATTTTATGAAGTAGCTAACATTCAAGAAAATATGTATTTTAGAAAAACTACTATTTATTACTTTCCTTATATTCGAAATGAAAAGTAGAGTGTTTAACTCGGGTGAAAGTCATCAATTCCTACTCGGACTATAGCCACCCTCGCTATGCTCGGGCGTCTAAATACCTCGTATGGGAATTGATTCCTTTCGACCCTTGTATAACAATCTACTATTCCACGTGTGATTCTGTTCTCTGGTCTTCTATTTCAGAAAACTACCTATTCATTCTTTTCTAAGAACAGTGCTGTTAAAAAGAAGTCACAGAGTATTATATTAATGCAAATAAGAGGAAGTATATATTTTCGTCATAGCCAATGTTGGAACACCTTCCTTGTTTTCTATAACTTCTCAAAAAAACGCTACAAAAATAATGAATAGGAACTATTACAAAATATGATCAAAAGCCACTTACTTCCAAACAAGGATAGCACCGATGAAGATCCCAACAAGCAGTACAATGGAGCACAGCGCGATCACTGCAGACGTCTGCAGGGATGGGCCGCTGTGGTTGTAGGCGTCTATCTTCTGTGGAGCAAAAGAGGAATAGGTTACAGAAACGTAAGGGAAAGATTGAGTTGCCTTATCCTACTACTGAATTCGTTTGTTGTGTCGAAAAATTTGTGAAAAATGAGTGTCACCGCTGTCTGAACACAAAGTACCTTTTTTACCTTTTTGGTACGGCGTTAACAAAAGACGCCAAAAGATTCGGTCGGGGGCTCCAATTATCCTACTTCGAATTAATCTGTCGGTTCAATTTAACTCTTTTCCAGGACATGTTGAAATCAGATTTCAGATTAACCAGATGCAGCTGAATATCATTCGACGTAACACAACGCTCAATGTCAGTCAACATTTAAACGAATACTGGGAACTTTATGGCATGAACATAGTAAAATTATAGACGAAGTGCTGCGAACAATCATAGTGATGAAATGACTCAAATTGTGGAAAGAAAAAATCTTTTCCACCATTCAAATCGTTAGATTTCGCTTCGTATGCGTAAATGCGTTAAAAATAATAAAATACTTAGTGATGAAGCCAACAAAACCGTGTACAGTCACGACTCTTCCCAGTGATACATTTTGTCGACAAAGTCCCTTGAACGAATCCTGCTACATTACACGTACCTACGGGTGCCGTCGAACACCGAGCGCAAGTGCGGTTTTGTAACCGCGATTTTAGTTTATAAGTTAGGTTTAGGGAAATTTTCGGCGGATGGAGGGAATTAGGGATAACGGGATTCTCCACCATCCGCCCGGTTAAGCAGTTAGGGCACCTATCTTAGGTGCCAGACTGCGAGAGTCCATAAGAAATAAAAAAAATTGAGCGCAAGCTATTTTAGCCGTAGTGGTGGTTCACCGGAAAGTTTGCTGGTAGTACAAACCAGCGCTCACGCACACACATGCACATAAAACCGTGCTCACCGCTCTCAGTACACATGTCGCGGCATCGTCCAGTAAGCATCGCGAAAACAAAAATCTTACAGGTGCATAGTGTATGCGTGAGCGCTCTGGTTTGTACACGGAGGAGCACGGTTTTGTTGGCTTCACTATGTTTGTTCGCAGCATTTCGTCTATATTTATTACTATGTCTGTATGTATGTATAGGCATGAAATAAATATTTTATTTCTTCGTAAATTACCGTTAGTCCGCATAATAATTTCAGGACAGGTGTGAAGATTAAGAATATTTTTTCAGCAGACATGTATTTTTTTTCGGGAATCACACAAACAAGGATGCTGTTGATAATATATTTTTTATTCTGGTAAAAATCTTGAAGTGCCCTGCGCGCCCGCTTTGCCTTTGTGGTCACAGGCGTTCAGTGAGGGATCTGAGGTGAGCTTTGGGAAGTCTGAGATGGCGGCAGCACGCAGTGGTCACGTGCCGACTTGTGCACTGGGAAGGTGTACGGGAGGCAAAAAGTCTCCCTCGAGACGTGCCTTACAAGCGTAGAATAGGAAGGGCTCCGGAAGCATTATACACTCTCGGAGTTCCCCCTGGGGGAAAACCCCCCTTATTGTGCTGAAGACGACCACTGGAGGGGTTTTATCGGATAAAAATCCCACACATCCCGGCCTCCGTCCCATCCATGGGGCTGGCAGCCTTTTAAAGTTTCGTACTCGCAGCAAAAAAAAAAGAAAAATAATAAATTTAAAACAAGAACAATACATCGATATCTACATTCTACACCTAATTCAAAATAATGTTTACACTAACCAATGCGCACTACAAATAATAATAATAAAATATCAATCAATGAGAGTGTTTCAATAATGAAAATAAGTGGCTCCACAAACGATGTTGGAATGATTCCAAAAGACGTAAAACATCATAGTTAATTTGTGTTATAAGCAAGAAAATGTATATTTGCTAAATGTATTCGGCGTTCTGTAAGATATCGAGAATTTTACGGATCATTTCGTTAATTTGTCGTATGTATAATACTCGCAGAAAAATATATTGTTGTGAGAATTGTAGTAGAATAGAATAGAATATACTTTATTGTACACCATGAAAATAGTAGTAAACAGGAACAACGTATAAATAATGGGTACAGCAGCAGTAGTTTGTAGCTACAGACATTGCCAAGATGGACCGACAACCTGGTGAAGTTCGCGGGAATCAGCTGGATGTGGAAAGCGCAGGACCGGTTGTTGTGGCGATGCTTGGGGAGGCCTTTGTCCAGCAGTGGACGTCTTTGGGCTGAAATGATGATAATGATGATGATTCCCATTTGGCACAATAATTTATTACATAAAATGGTAACTCGTTTAAAACTAGGCAATAACCTAGATTTTTATCAATGTGATATATTCAATATCATAATATCAATTAAAGGAAACATCTTCTGGAAACCTAGCCTGTGATCAATACTCGTTGCTTCTCTGTATAAGAGATCATAGCCCTGCACTGCATTGAGGAAATTATACGCAGGCCTTATTAGGGTTCCGTACCCGAAGGATTCCAAACGGGACCCTATTACTCTCGCTACGCTGTCCGTCCGTCCGTCCGTCCGTCCGTCCGTCTGTCTGTCACAGGGCTGTATCTTTTGAACGGTAATAGGTAACCGGTTGAAATTTTCTCAGAATATGTGTTGCTATGAGGTGTATCACGAAAAATACTGTATTTGTGTGTTTTACACACTGCCATGATTAATATTAAATGCGGGCCCAGCTACTGAAAATCGGCGTAACCTTTGCAGTCAAAAGGATGAAACCACAATATTTTATCCGTATCAGTTATAATCTAATACTTTAAATGCATCTCGCGAAAGCCACAGTAAATAACATTACTTACTGAAATTAACTTTTCAGCTTATCAAAAAATTATTTTATATGCATTATATGTAAAGCACTTTAGGTTTTAATTTTACATTCTCTGCAAGTAACGGCTTAATGTGAATTTTATTACTTTGTGTACTAAACGTTTGCTGTGTGCGCCATATTGTTATGATAGTGATGTGACTTTTAATTCGACTAAATGAATGTTGAAATAATTTAATACAATACAATACAAATCCTCTTTATTGCACAACAAGATTATATTAATTTCTAATTAATATAATCTATATTTATAATTAATTAATAATTATTAATTAATTAATTAATTATTAATTAATTATTTTTTATAATTTATATTTATATATTTCTAATTATTATTTTTTTTTTTTTTTTAATTAGTCGATTATAATGTTTATACCTTTGAAAATACATACTTATTTATTATTTGTTAAGCCAATTATCTCGTTCATGTATTTAATTGGTTTTTTTCAATGCAATATTCAGTTTGAAAATATACAACGTGTTATTGAAATAGCTGAAAATCTCTCTAAATTGCGAAAATAAAAACAGCTGTTCCTTACAATTGTGTTCACATAAATCGACAAAATGTAGGGAATAGCTGTTTTTATTTCCGCGATATCAGGATTGGCCCAATAGTAAAAGTTGTTCATACTGATGAGTACAATGACCCCTTAAGAAGTTTTCAATTATTTCAATAACACGTATTCGTGTACCAAAACTTAAAAAGTGGCGTAGTAGGTCTAATAATTATAATTATGTGAAAAACAAATCATCACAAATCGCATGGTAGGCGTAACCATACGTAGTTAAAATACGCCTGGCAAATAGAAAAATACGACTGTTTGATTGAAAAAATTGACTAACGCAGCATATGGTATAATTTTAATTCACATAATTACCATAGGCGTTATTTGAGGGTCGCAAGGTGCACAAGGGAACCCAGGAGGCGTGTTTATGTATAATTTTTTTGGTGCAATAAGCGTCACGCAACTGATACATGGTTCGAAAAAAGGCAATTTGACACAAAAGCCTTTTTACTTGTTTTGAAGACCTTTTGACTGTCCCAGATGCTCTATTGGTCGGAAAAAAACGATGATTCTATTTTTAGGTCCTCCATAATTTTACATATTAACTGATTTAATCGTTTTGGCATAATGTCTGTGCAGAATACTTAAAAAAAATAAAAATGCCATGTTAAGAGTACTGTAAACCGACGAGCATGCATGACGAGCTTAATGGGCGTAGATGAAGCGAAAGGGGTGTCAGGATCGTAGCAGGTGGAAATCCATAGTCTCTGCCTACCCCAATGGGAAACAGACGTGACAATATGTATGTTTGTAGAATACTTAAAATATAGTAATATACACTCAAAAAAGGGTTGTATATATGTATTTTAAAGGCCTAAAATTAAGCCTAAAATTTTACGCGAAAACCCGTCTAATCTACCGAGCTGACACTCGATTAAAGGCCTTTATTTACCCTTCAAAGAACCACATAAGCATGAAGATGCTTTATCAAAGGAATTGAGTACTCAAACCCTTCACACTCCTCGAAAACTCGAAGTTGACTTTTATTTTTCCTTCAAAGAAAAAGGTGAAATAGCTCACGTTTTCGTCTTGAGGTAATGTTATTTTTCTGTTAGACGGTGTTGCGCTGATTTATTTTTCGATACAATGGTAGAGATTGAGTGACTGCGTTGGACGTTGCCAGAATTGGCTATTATGTTTTACAGGTAAAGATTCGACCGTTGAAATAGTTGAGGTAATAAAAGTTCTATTTAATTGGATATGGTAGGGTTAAGTTTAAAATTACAAATGTATGCAGCAGTGTACTTAATGTAATCCTTTGATAGTCATTATAATATAATTATTATCATCAATAATAATTCATTGCCTTACACATATAAAAAAAATAAGAAATGGTTTTATTTTGCAGTTTTTGTCGATTCTTAAAATACGTAGCTACATCTCTATTTTAGACAGTGAAAGCAAGCGAGTAGCCTAATGTGTCACAACTCACAAAGTAATTAATGTTTATTACATTAGATTAATTTGTTTAAAAACTCAAAGACTACTTTTCGAATAAGGTAAGCATAAATTAAATTGTAGTTACGTTAATTAAACCATTGTAAGTTAAGTAAAGTAGCATGGAGACAGAGGAAACAGCGGCCCACGTGCTTCTCAACTGCCCGGAGGTCGCCTCATACAGGGCTAAGTACTTCGGAGATCCGGGTACTCTCCGAGAGACAGTCAGTAACATCAAGCGTCTGCTGGCCTTCCTCGAGGAGCTGGGGTGGCTCGAGTAAACAAGTTATTCCCACCCACACGCAAAATACACGCCGAGCGTGGAGTTGCGGAAAATGGCCCGTTATACCAATACCAATACCAATAAGTAAAGTAGGGCGGCAATTTTGCTAGAATAAATGTAAAATTTAATTTAGTAAATTTTATTTTCAACACACTTGCTCGTAAAATGGCTCTTATTGCATCGCTTTTAGGTTCATAATGTGGCTTATAACGCACGCGTGCTTTTTTCATTATATTATTGCACTAGTGCTTTTTACTTTATAGTTTATTTTTAAATCGCAGCAAAGAGTTTTTATGCCTGAACTAAATTAAAAAAAATTGGGAATAAATCAACTGTATTAATTAAAATATGCTATATATAAACATTTCATTTCATCAAATTATTCGTTTTTGTCAACAAATTAATATTAATTTGTGTTATAAATATATTTTTTAACATATTTCACAAATTCAATATTTGTCTAAAATGTGTAATTTATGTCTTTTTCCTCGCAAGTGTGTTGAAAAACGTCGTATGACACGCGTGAGCATTGACTATTATACTCTCGGCTCCATTACGCCCTCGCCTTCGGCTCGGGCTGCAATCCAGCCTCGAGTATAATAGTCAACTTAGCTCACTTGTATCATAATGTACTATTATGACACGTGTTGAGAGAATATGTATATTATAAAGTCAAGCTTATTAAAATTACAAGTTGAAAATAATAATGTAAAGAGTAAGCTTTACAAAGAATAAGTTAAGTAGTAAATTCACTTAATAAAATTTAAACCATACAAAACAATAATATTTATTCGGTATAAAACTAATCAAGCAACTTATTATAGTTCCAGCTGCAACGTCCAGTATAGTAAGACCCGAAAATACGATCCATTTTCATAACATTTCAAAGCGATTTTAAATTCAGTGTTGGGGTTGAAGAGGTCAAGTAAGTTGGTTAGCGTGATATCATTTAGATCTATGAGGGTTCGAATGATACTGTTATTTTCTTTGATAATTTTAGTGTACTAACGCATATGAAATGATTAAAAGAGAGCAATGTTTTATTGCATAGGGTTCAAGCGAGAAATTGATTTTGTTCTACGGTTACTATTAGGCTTCAAAAATATGCACTTCGTTACTATACATACTATTATTATACACCATATTTATAAAAAATTAGCCTATGCCCGATAATTCTGTTTATAATGGGAAGATGTCATAATAATATATTGTGTGTCATGTTGTCACAACAACAATACCAACAAAAAACAAACAAGTGTAATAATAAAATTATGACATAAAATATTATGTCATAATTTTATTATTACACTTGTTTGCAATAAAATATTATGTCATAATTTTATTATTACACTTATTTGTTTTTTGTTGGTATTGTTGTTGTGAGTGTGTTTGTCGGTTTTGTGTCCAATAAAAGTGTTTCTTTCTTTCTTTCTTTCATCGCGCATCCAATGTCGTGCGTATCCGTTGGGAACTGTTTATCTTCCCGAGATAAAAAGTAGCCTATACATATTTTAATCCGAGTTATGGTATACCTGTGTGTTAATTTCATTCCAATCCATTTCGCCGTTTTATTGATTGATAGACAAACAAACATCCAGACTTTCGCATTTATAATAATATATTTTGTAAGATTTTATGAATGGCAACCTTCAGTCATATTGTCGTGTAGGAAAATATGGATTACTGGCCAATGTTCAATGGCTTCACCTGCGTCGGTTATCGCACATCCCTTGGGAAGTTTATCTTCCCGGGATAAAAAATGCCTAATCCGGGTTATGTTCTATCTGTATGGCAAATTTATCCAAATCCGTTTAGCCCTAACAGCGTGATTGAGTAACAAACTTCCAAACACTTGATTGCTGCAGCTACGACATGCAAAGTTACTTTTCTTATGATATTACAACTATGTGTCACTGTAATTCCTATTTTATTTATTTTTATTTTTATGTACTTACCTAATGAAGTTATTTTTTTATGTACACCTACCGCATGTCTTGTTGTGGCAATATATATTTTTTCTTTCTTCTTTCAACCATCCGAACATCTTCTTTCACATTTATAATATAAGTAGGAAAGTAGGAAGTAGGATAAAGACATACCAATCTTAGAAAATAAAAAAATAAAAAGACTTATCATTTCAGATGAAAGACGTCCACTCCTGGACAAAGGCCTCCCCCAAAGGGGGGGGGGATATGCCATAATCGCCACGCTTGGCAGGCGGGTTGGCGATCGCAGTTGGCTGTTTAAATACTCAGAGAACGCTGCTGCCCATCCTCTGGTGAATCCCTTAGTCGCCTTTTACGACACCCATGAGAAGAGAGAGGGTGGTGCTATTCTTTAGGTCCGGCACCACACGGAAAAAAAGACTAATAAACGGCTGTAAAATAAACCCTTGGTGTATTAATATTCTTTGCAAGGGACCACATAAGTAGACTAATATTTATGTCATTACCTATAAACCATTACTCATCGTACCCTACCATGAAAGGGAAGAATGGCACAATTATTTATTTGTGTTAATTGGATAGATCATATCGTATCATGCTGTATGTGTAATTCATTTTTATATCCACGCCTCGTGTTGTTCCATCTTGTTTCACTTAATTGAATTTACGTAGGTACCCTATGTAAACTGTTGGGGATGAAAAAAATTAAAAAAGATGATAAATTGTACTGTATTTTGTTGTATAAATTAAACACTGTGTGGGTGTATCGTGGTGGGTGTTATAATCAGATTATTAATAAAATACATACATAAAAAACTATGTCATAGCTAAATATAGATTTATTTAATTCACAATATATATTTCTAACCCAAAACACCAGTATTCAAGATTACTAATAATATATTAGCTATACTACTTCATTTAGACAATAGGATAACTTAATACAGCATTTCTTATCAACTGATGTCTACATATAGGTAATTAATTACTACTGTCATCGTAATAAAAATTAATAAAAATACTTATCTGAAATTTGTAGTTAGTACCTAGTACTCAGAGTCAGAACACTCAGAACCGACAGGGGGCAGAGTAACGTTCTCTTCAAAGTATCGGAAGTTTCGTTTGATCAGCCTACATTTAGTTTGATGCTTCAGCATGATAATTTAAAGTATGACAACATTAATCAGTACAGTAAAGTAATTTTTAATTAGTTAAGCAATCATTGTCAAACTTGTGAAAAAATCATGCCAAAACTCCATTCATAACGATGCAAGCTTGATAAAAAACTGACTGACACGATATTATATTAAATAGAATTTGAAAAAAGTGCAAACAGGCGAAAATACAGAAACAATGTCAGATGGTAAAACTTATCAAATGTCAGCCAGGATGTACGGGTCCCGGAGTCAGCGGTCACAGGCGTAAAAACTTTATGACTAGGGTTGTCATAGAACAAAATTGCTCGAGATACCTCAGGTGTAAGGTAAGGTGATCCGTCAGGCTAAATCAAAGGTTAGGACCCCAATTTTCCAGCTAAGGATGTTAGTTCTCAGATTTTTAGTGCTACTAAAATTTCTGATCCTTACATATTGTCGGTTGTACTCACTGATGTAAGCGTTCGACTTTTTGGGTGCTTTGAACTTTAGTTCTTGTTGAAGTTTGGCAGCCCTATTTTAAGACAGATAACAATCTAAGCGCATGTCCCCAGAATGCATTAAGTCTGAAAAAAGGTCGTCCATTTGTCAAAATGTGGCACTATCGGAACGAGAATCCGTCATCGGGACTTGGACAATATATTGGGCATATCTCACGGAATCTCACAAACAATATCTTGGGAAAAAAATCTGGTAAGCGCGAGCTGCGGTTAGGCGTAGGGACTCTATAGTTTGTCATTAGTGATGTGCTGGTTCGTTCAAATTGTATATCCGCGGATACGGATACGGATAATTAGTATCAAATAAGCAAGCAGTGCCTTTGTAATATTCATTTCTATGTATATTATTATTATTTCTCTGTGTGTGCATAAATTTAATACCAGCGTCAGGTTTAATAACCTGGCAATATGCTGAGTTGGACACCCATTTGTCACAATTCTGAGACACACATGGCGCATGACTGTCAATGACTTTTTCCTCACTTTGTTACTTCTTCACTATATATATTTCTTGTTCACGGATACCTATCCTTTCTTTTGTATGTGTCTCTGTTGTGTCAAATAAATATTTTTCTTTCTTTCTTTCTTTTAATAAATAAATAAATCAAAATCCGCGGATACGGATACGGACCACAACTTTATTAGTATTTTGTACTCTGTCGGCGTCGGTGCGCGTGACCTTGGACTGACAGGAGACGTAATAAGTTAAATAAAATTAATAATGTGTGATTTTAAGAAATAAAAGTAATCTGATTTGAAGTTAGTAGTATTTCATTGCTAACTTTCTTTACAATTTCATAATATACGTAATGAAATTTATTAATTTAAAAGATCCGTTCAAGATCCGCCAAAAATACGCCGGATACGGATACAGATATTAATTTTACCTCAGATATCTGCGGATACGGATACAGATATCCGGCACATCACTAGTTATCATATCTCGATTTGAGTGTTACTTAGATGTAATCATGGTTTGTTTCATGTTTATGTCATACGGCAATTTGTTACTGATTTTATAACAAAGAGAAGAGCTTTTTAAATGTCTATGTAGTAAAAACCTCTATAATATTCATTCTTTTGATAATGTTTAGTGCGCATAAAATTTTAGTCATGGCATTTTGCGAAACAATCACTCAAATCTACAATTCTATGAAAAAACTCTCTTAAACTACGCAAAAATGTTTAACAGAAATAAATAAATCAGTCCAACTTACAAACAAGACGAGACCCAAAAACGCTTTATTAAATAACACGGACCCTTAAGATCTCCAAAATTATATTCAGAAAGCTGTCTGTTTATCTCCTTGTCTATCGAGAGACGGTAGCCGATTCGTCAATGCCCCTTCTTTAATTAATAAAACAGTCTTTCTTTGAGCAAGAGGAAAAAAAATGAATGAAAACCCTAATTAATTTGGGTCCGCCGAACTTTCGGTAAATTATGATCGTCGAGCGCCCCTTAAGTTTTGCAGCGGTAAGGTATTTTAGTATTTTTTGGTAAGAAGGAATTGAAATAAGACCCGATAAAATATTGGAGCAACTTTTGTTTGAATTAAAAGAGTTTAAGAAAACATATTATTATATGATTAAGAATTCTAATTAAGTAAATGTGTTTGTTTTTGAGCTGATCAGCAAATGAGATAAATACACTAATTGACAGAGGTCATCGAAATGTAGGGTTTAATTATTTTTATTATTTTAACGCATTTTACGCATGCGAAGCGAATTCTAAAGATATAAATTGTGGAAAGAAAAAATCGCTCACGAGCAGGATTCGAACCTGCGACTCCTGGCTCAGTACGCCAGTGCTTTTAGCCACTAAGCTACCGTGAACACTGCTCGTGGTATCGAAATTATCCTCCACTATACGTCTTTGGGTGACGTCAGCGATATCTTATTAAGAAACATAGTTCCTTAACCGACTCGACTAACTTTACAGTTAAATCAAAGTCAAAGTTTTTCTTTCCACAATTTATATCTGTAGGGTTTAATTTTAAAATTAATTCTTCTTTATCTAATTCTGCTTGTAATTGATGATGAACTTGAGATTCGACTGGACTTGACATAGGTTCACAATTATTACTTTCTAAGGAAATACATTTTAATTGTCTACCACTACCCAGTTTTCTACTCAACTAACCACACACAAATATAAATTAAACAATTATATAAAGCAACAAAGAATAAAAGGCCTATTTAAATAATAACTTGTCTAGATTTACATACCGCCTTAAAAGCGAGACGTAGGCTGTTCGTATAATATGCGCATATTTAAGAAGTGCCGTCTCATCCTTAACAATTAGTGTTGTATCTTCTTTGTTTAAGGTTTCGTTTCTTACGTTTGAAAGGGTTAAGGCTGAGGATGAGTTGACTAAGCATGAGATCTGATGTTAAGTTATATAACCTCGTGTGCCTGATAGCTTCTGGTCCTTCTCCATACGTCTGGAAAGAACAGCAGTCTTTTGGGCCAGTGCACCCTGGGCACAAGTAATAACTGTTCTTCGGGGGACCTTATTATTCGTGGCGAATATTCCAGTGCGAGAGGGTTCCGGTCTGGGCTCGCTTACTGGCGGCAAGCCGTGACGAGGGTAGTTCGAGAATACAGAGTCTATCCTACACTCCCAGCCAAAGGTAGGGGAACACTGTGATGGGTTTTGTTGGTAAGGGTCTGACACTGACTCAGCCTTTCCCGGGTGAAGACCGCATTCATGAGGATTTCCCCATGGAAAAAAAGGTAAATAGTTGTGAAGTCTTCGTGACTCTAATTGTCTAGTATAAATTTTGGATACATTAAAAAAGCCTCTTCGAGTGGCGATATTTAATTGATCGTTCGGTGCACCCATTGCAGTTAGCCCTGCCTGACTGGCTATCTTTTTTTCACGGCATGAGCTATTATCATTTATAGCTCATGTCGACACGACAGAAGAAGATTGTCTAGTAACAGTCACTACTTAGTCTTAAGTACGAGAGGTTTTCTTGACAGCTAAATGAGCAATAGCCAATGTACGATATAGAAAAAAAAATACAACAAGAAGGCATAAACTAAGGCAGATAATTAATACCAGCTTATTGAATCAATATCTGATTTACGGTTGTCGTAGTCGGTGTTTGTTTGTAATTAATCGTATTATTTGTCCAATTAAATGCATTAATAGCACGGCTAGCTGGTGGCTCACCGCAGATTATTAAAATTACATTACTACCGCTTTTGTTATTTTCATGACTGGAAAATTATTTTTGGAAAATCATCAATTCAATGATTTTTCATAATGATTGATGACTTCATGATTCTTGATCATCATCATCATTGGAGCGACGAAGCGTGGCGGGGTGCGAATGCCCAACAAATTGAGAGTGTGCAACCTATGCGCGGAGTGGACTGTAGGATTTGAGCGCTGGATTTAAACTGACGCCTCAGTTGACGTATGAAAATTGCACGAGCGATCTAAAGAGGGCGAATGCACGTACCTTGAGAGCCGCCTGGAAAGACGGCCACTGCCAGCGACGCGCACCGGCTCCTCCGGAACTTCTCGTGCGCGGACGGTCTCACACACTAGTTTTGTGGGGCTTTTATGTAATGCGGGTGATGTATGGAAGCGGATGATATATGGAGCGGAGCGGATGAGTTTTAAATTAATTTATATAATATTGCGGCGGATCGCACTGATCTAGAGCGGAATTTTTCTTAAACAACCGTTTTTTCACATTATATTTTTCTATGTGTCAGTAATCGCTGACAGCGGTGCGGCGGCCAGCAGGGAACAGATCGCTCATGAGGTTTGCTAGCAAGGAGGATTTAATTTAGATTTAAATCACCTCAAGTGAGAGGGTGGCGCCACCATTTCCCCCCGGCCTTAAAGGGTTTCCTTTAAAAAGAGATGTAAAAATAAGAACTTTGGCTTATAATAGGCCATGCGAATGCGGGAATGCGAATTAAGAATGACGAGATAAGAGTTAATTTTGAGCGAAAAGTTATTATAATGCGAATTACTTAGCTAATTACCTAAAGCTAAGTAGCCCAACCATCAAGTCAGGCTTTACTGAGTCGGTAGCGGACATAAGCGTACAACAGGGCGCACATAGCTACCCTTGGCGGTTTTGACGGTAACCACGCGGGTTGTACCATCCTTCGAAGTATGCAACTTTTCAACGACGCCTAATGGCCATGACAGAGGCGGAGCATTATCTGTCATAATAATGACCACAGTCCCCTCCTGAATAGGAGAGGAATGCGTATTCCACTTGGACCTAATCTGAAGTTGGTGTAAGTAGTCAGCACGCCAGCGCTTCCAGAACGACTGCACCAGTTTGTCGAGCAAAGAATGTCGCTGAAGCAAGCGGACAGAGTCTGTTTCAGGAGCGGGGAGGGACGAAAGTGGCACCGTGTGCAAGAAATGCGCCGGAGTGAGTGCGGAAGGTTCAGTGGGGTCAAAACTCATAGTTGTGAGCGGGCGCGAAATAACCAATGCCTCGACTTGAGCGAGGACAGTTACGAGCTCCTCACAAGAGAGGATTTGCTGCCCAATAACTTTGAATAATAAAATATGTAATAAGTATAGAATAAGTGCGACTTCACTACTTTAACCATGGTTTCCAAGCACCCACCAAAGTGCGGGGAAGCAGGCGGTATAAATTTTCGACTTATGCGGTTTTCAGTAAGCTCGTCTTGAAGATGCGGACGATATTCTTTCTCGAGAAACTTGTAGAGATCGCGTAAATAAGAACTTGCACCAACATAACAAGTTCCGTTGTCAGTGTATAAACACTTAATAGGACCGCGTCGAGAAAGAAAGCGTTTAAGCGCAGCAATAAAATTCACTGTGCTTAAATCTGACGCTACTTCAATATGCGTGGCTCGAGTTGTTAAGCACGTGAAAATACAAAGCCAAGCCTTACGACTCCTTACACCTCGACCACGGATAGGCGTATACTGCAGCGGACCAGCATAGTCACATCCGGTGTGGGTGAAAGCCTTATCAACTTGGTTGACGCGTTGGCTAGGGAGGTCGGCCATTAGCGGGAATACCGGACGTGGTCGAAATCTAAGTAACTCCGGACCAGCATGCAGATATTTTCTGTAGTAGTAATCTACGAGTTGGTCGACTGCGCGATCATGACGTGGTAGAATAAAAGGATGTTTGTATTCGAAGTCCTCGTCAGAATTTGAAAGGCGATCACCGATGCGTATGAAGCTGTTCTCATTAAGAAGCGGTTTCTGTATATGAATCACTGAAGAGCAAGGTTCGCCATTTTTCAAATCGACAGGACTCACATAGCCCTTGTTCTTGTTATTCTTTATGACGTCATTACAGGCATCACGCAGATTCAGCAATGTCTCAGACTTCCGTTCAAGGAAACGAAAACGACTGAGTGACACAGCATTTGAGACGTCCAGCAAATATGGATCGACGCAGAGCGGCAACGCGATGGTATATTTACCACTGCATTTATGAGCAGTAGTAGAACGGAGATGTTTATCACACTCAAGGTTGACGAGACTTTGAGCGGGCGGTGCGGTAACCTCCTCAAGCTCTAAGAATTGCTTGGGGAGCGTATCTAAATTATTTTCTTGAAGAACCGAACAACAAGACGTAGTATAATTTGAAGCGCATGATGCAGGTACAGTACCCATAATCACGTAGCCGAATAGCGTTTCAATAGCGGGAGGTATAGAAGAATGATTGCTACGCACTACATTAGGCAATAGCAAATGCGGAAAAATTGATGCACCTATCAAAACGTCAATATTGCCTGGCTGTGCAAATGCGCCGTCCGCCAATGGCAACGTTTTGAGGTGTGTTAGCGCGGAGACGTCAACACAAGCGGTAGGCAGCGTCTCCGTTATACGTTCTACAATAAGCGCAGAAACGTCAAAGCTTATGTCATTGTTATGACGCGAATGTAATTTTAAATTAGCGGAACCCTTAACAGGTTTTTCAGAACCAGCGATTCCCTTCACAATCAAATTCGAATTCTTAAACGTGTTCCATAACTCGAGACGTTTGAAGCAATCTAAAGAAACGAAATTACTTTGCGAAGCGCTGTCTAGCAAGCAACGAACCACGTGTGGATTATTACTCGCGTCGTAGATGACTACTTGTGCAGTAGCGAGCAAGACCGTAGTAGCCACTGCACATTGCCGACTACTTTGAGGTACGGTCGCATCGGGCAGTACGAGAGTCGATCGCGACGTGGCAATGGATGTTGTGCATAAAGATATTTCAGGCACAGTTGTGCTGACAGCCTGAACTTGTGGCGGTGACGACACGGCTGGAGATTGGTTGACCACGTCAGCAGAATCCGATGATGAGGGCATCTTATCAAAGTGTAACAATGTGTGATGACGTTTATTGCAAGTGCGGCATTTGGAATAGGAAGAGCAGGTGCTCGACCTATGTTTTAAACTTAAACAATTGACACACGCATTGTTATCTTTCACACATTGAAAGCGAGCGGAAGGGGAGAGGTTATTAAATGATGGACATTTATAAAAGTGATCATGTGTGATATTATCACACAGACACTTGCGAGCGTTTCGGGACTCCAAACACGCTACGTAAGTCTGCGGATTAGGCGCAGACTTGATCGTCTTAACCTTTTCGTATTTTTTGCTGGTGCTAGACGAACTAGAAGCACTAGGCTGCGTGTTGCGGAAGATTCGACACTGATGACTGATGAAAGAGATAAAACTGTCAAGAGTAGGAATTTTAGTATCCCTCTCTGACATTTCAAAAGCGCGGACAGTATCGGTGTCGAACTTCTTTAATGCGAGTTGTAAGAGAATAAAATCAGAGAGGCTATCCAATTTTAAATTCTTTAGGGAATTGACTGCGGTCACGAATTTATCAATAAACAATTGAAAGTTCGAAGCGGATGCGGGACCGGACAACTTCAGATTTAACGCCTGATCAAAGTATGTCGTTGCGAGGATGCGCGTATCTTGATACCTATCCAGTAAAGCCTGGAATATAATTTGGTAATTTTCAGCGCTAGGTGTGACGCCTGCGAATACACTTTGCGCCTTTGTAGACAGCTTTCCTATGAGGTAGTACAACCTGTCTGCATCTGTCAGCGACTTATTTTCGTGCACTGTTGAATTAAAACTGGCATAAAACAACGGCCAGTTTCTAATGTCCCCATCGAAGGACATTAGCTCGATTGCCGGTAGCTTGGGCTTTCGAGCTGCGGAGCCAGTGCAACTGTGCGTGGCAGACGAGGAGCCTGCAAACTGTGACGTCACACGCTTGATGGAACAAAATAAGTCTTCGAACGAGGCATATGCTTGATAGTTGGGCTTAGCTAAAGGATTTACAGCCAGCAACTTAGCGTTATAATCATCCAGCAGTTTATGGAATTCCGTCCGAACATTATCAATCGTCATAGTGATATTAAGGAAGTGTTCCTTATTGTACTCGGAAGTGTTAGCGATTTTGGAATGTTCATATATATTCTGAACGCGCTCAAACAAGGCGTTGCGTTTTGCTTCCAAAATCGCCAACGCTTGCTCTTCCGATGAAGGACGCTCTTCCCGCGGCATGTTTGTATAAATATATATTATCCAAACAAAAAAGTATATAAGTAAATTATTTACAATAAAGAGGTGGGTGAAAGTATTCAACTTAACACCTACCTTATCGCTTATAGGTACCTATGCGGGGCGATATGAGTAAAGGCAACTATAAGGGCGGCGGTGAAAATAATGCGCTTGAAGTAAGTATTGCTAGACTTGGGGAGTTGTGTGGTGGAACCACGAACTATGCCAAGTCTGGAGGGCAGGTATGTACGAATACAAAGTACCTGTGCGGATATATATCCGGCTCGAAGGAACCAAAAAATGAAGCGGCGAAGCGTGGCTGGGCGCGAATGCCCAACAAATTGAGAGTGTGCAACCTATGCGTGGAGTGGACTGTAGATTTGAGCGCTGGATTTAAACTGACGCCTCAGTTGACGTATGAAAAATGCACGAGCGATCTAAAGAGGGCGAATGCACGTACCTTGAGAGCCGCCTAGATAGACGGCCACTGCCAGCGACGCGCACCGGCTCCTCCGGAACTTCTCGTGCGCGGACGGTCTCACACACTAGTTTTGTGGGGCTTTTTATGTAATGCGGGTGATGTATGGAAGCGGATGATATATGGAGCGGAGCGGATGAGTTTTAAATTAATTTATATAATATTGCCGCGGATCGCACTGATCTAGCGGAATTTTTTTTTAAACAATCGTTTTTTCACATTATATTTTTCTATGTGTCAGTAATCGCTGACAGCGGTGCGGCGGCCAGCAGGGAACAGATCGCTCATGAGGTTTGCTAGCAAGGAGGATTTAATTTAGATTTAAATCACCTCAAGTGAGAGGGTGGCGCCACCATTTCCCCCCGGCCTTAAAGGGTTGCCTTTAAAAAGAGATGTAAAAATAAGAACTTTGGCTTATAATAGGCCATGCGAATGCGAGAATGCGGATGCGGGAATGCGAATTAAGAAGAATGACGAGATAGGAGTTAATTTTGAGCGAAAAGGTTATTATAATGCGAAGTTACTTAGCTAATTACCTAAAGCTAAGTAGCCCAACCATCAAGTCAGGCTTTACTGAGTCGGTAGCGGACATAAGCGTACAACAGGGCGCACATAGCTACCCTTGGCGGTTTTGACGGTAACCACGCGGGTTGTACCATCCTTCGAAGTATGCAACTTTTCAACGACGCCTAATGGCCATGACAGAGGCGGAGCATTATCTGTCATAATAATGACCACAGTCCCCTCCTGAATAGGAGAGGAATGCGTATTCCACTTGGACCTAATCTGAAGTTGGTGTAAGTAGTCAGCACGCCAGCGCTTCCAGAACGACTGCACCAGTTTGTCGAGCAATGAATGTCGCTGAAGCAAGCGGACAGAGTCTGTTTCAGGAGCGGGGAGGGACGACAGTGGCAACGTGTGCAAGAAATGCGCCGGAGTGAGTGCGGAAGGTTCAGCGGGGTCAACACTCATAGTTGTGAGCGGGCGCGAATTAACCAATGCCTCGACTTGAGCGAGGACAGTTACGAGCTCCTCATAAGAGAGAATTTGCTGCCCAATAACTTTAAATAAGTGCGACTTCACTACTTTGACCATGCTTTCCCAGCACCCACCAAAGTGCGGGGAAGCAGGCGGTATAAATGTCCAACTTATGCGGTTTTCAGTAAGCTCGTCCTGAAGATGCGGACGATATTCTTTATCGAGAAACTTATACAGATCGCGTAAATAAGAACTTGCACCAACATAACAAGTTCCGTTGTCAGTGTATAAACACTTAATAGGGCCGCGTTGAGAAAGAAAGCGTGTAAGCGCAGCAAGAAAACTCACTGTGCTTAATAAATCCGCCGCTACTTCAATATGCGTGGCTGGAGTTGTTAAACACATGAAGATACCATGCCAAGCCTTAAGACTTCTCACAACTTGACCACGGACAGGTGTGTACTGCAGCGGGCCAGTATAATCACACCCGGTGTGTGTGAAAGCCTTATCGACTTTGTTGATGCGTTGGCTAGAGAGGTCAGCCATAAGCGGTAACACTGTACGCGGTTGAAATCTAAGCAACTCCGGACCAGCATGCAGATATTTACTGTAGTAGTAATCTACGAGTTGGTCGACTGCGCGATCATGACGTGGTAGAATAAAAGGATGTTTGTATTCGAAGTCCTCGTCAGAATTTGAAAGGCGATCACCGATGCGTATGAAGCTGTTCTCATTAAGAAGCGGTTTCTGTATATGAATCACTGAAGAGCAAGGTTCGCCATTTTTCAAATCGACAGGACTCACATAGCCCTTGTTTATGTTATCCAATATGACGTCATTACAGGCATCACGCGGTTTCAGCGATGTCTCAGACTTCCGTTCAAGGCAACGAAAACGCCTGAGTGACGCAGCATTTGAGTCGCCCAGCAAATATGGATCGACGCAGAGCGGCAATGCGATGGTATATTTACCACTGTCTTTACGGGCAGTGGTAGAGCGGAGATGTTCTTCACACTCAAGGTTGACAAGACCTTGAGTGGGCGGCGCGGTAACCTCCTCAAGCTCTAAGGATCGCTTGGGGAGCGAATCTGAATTATTTTCTTGAAGAACCGAACAACAAGACGTAGTATAATTTGAAGCGCATGATGCAGGTACAGTACCCATAATCACGTAGCCGAATAGCGTTTCAATAGCAGGAGGTATAGAAGAATGATTGCTACGCACTACATTAGGCAATAGCAAATGCGGGAAAATTGATGCACCTATCAAAATATCAATGATGCCTGGCTGAGCAAATGCGGCGTCCGCCAATGGCAACGTTTTGAGGTGTGTTAGCGCCGAGACGTCAACACAAGCGGTAGGCAGCGTCTCCGTTATACGTTCTACAATAAGCGCAGAAACGTCAAAGCTTATGTCATTGTTATGACGCGAATGTAATTTTAAATTAGCGGAACCCTTAACAGGTTTTTCAGAACCAGCGATTCCATTCACAATCAAATTCGAATTCTTAAACGTGTTCCATAACTCGAGACGTTTGAAGCAATCTAAAGAAACGAAATTACTTTGCGAAGCGCTGTCTAGCAAGCAACGAACCACGTGTGGATTATTACTCGCGTCGTAGATGACTACTTGTGCAGTAGCGAGCAAGACCGTAGTAGCCACTGCACATTGCCGACTACTTTGAGGTAAGGTCGCATCGGGCAGTGCGAGAGTCGATCGCGACGTGGCAATGGATGTTGTGCATAAAGATATTTCAGGCACAGTTGTGCTGACAGCCTGAACTTGTGGCGGTGACGTCACGGCTGGAGATTGGTTGACCACGTCAGCAGAATCCGATGATGAGGGCATCTTATCAAAGTGTAACAATGTGTGATGACGTTTATTGCAAGTGCGGCATTTGGAATAGGAAGAGCAGTTGCTCGACCTATGTTTTAAACTTAAACAATTGACACACGCATTGCTGTCTTTCACACACTGAAAGCGAGCGGAAGGGGTAAGGTTATTAAATGCTGGACATTTATAGAAATGGTCGTGTGCGATATTATCACACAGACACTTGCGAGCGTTTCGGGACTCCAAACACGCTACGTAAGTCTGCGGGTTAGGCGCAAATTTGGTCGTCTTAACCTTTGCGTAATTTTTGCTGGTGCTAGACGAACTAGAAGCACTAGGCTGCGTGTTGCGGAAGATTCGACACTGATGACCGATGAAAGAGATAAAACTGTCAAGAGTAGGAATTTTAGTTTCCCGCTCTGACATTTCAAAGGCGCGGACAGTATCAGTGTCGAACTTCTTTAATGCGAGTTGTAAGAGAATAAAATTAGAGAGGCTATCTAATTTTAAATTCTTTAGGGAATTGACTGCGGTAACGAATTTATCAATAAACAATTGAAAGTTCGAAGCGGATGCGGGACCGGACAACTTCAGATTTAACGCCTGATCAAAGTATGTCGTTGCGAGGATGCGCGTATCTTGATACCTATCCAGTAAAGCCTGGAATATAATTTGATAATTTTCAGCGCTCGGTGTCACGCCTGCGAATACACTTTGCGCCTTTGTAGACAGCTTTCCTATGAGATAGTACAACCTGTCTGCATCTGTCAGCGACTTATTTTCGTGCACTGTTGACTTGAAACTGGCATAAAACAACGGCCAGTTTCTAATGTACCCATCGAAGGACATTAGCTCGATTGCCGGTAGCTTGGGCTTTCGAGCTGCGGAGCCAGTGCAACTGTGCGTGGCAGACGAGGAGCCTGCAAACTGTGACGTCACACGCTTGATGGAACAAAATAAGTCTTCGAACGAGGCATATGCTTGATAGTTGGGCTTAGCTAAAGGATTTACAGCCAGCAACTTAGCGTTATAATCATCCAGCAGTTTATGGAATTCCGTCCGAACATTATCAATCGTCATAGTGATATTAAGGAAGTGTTCCTTATTGTACTCGGAAGTGTTAGCGATTTTGGAATGTTCATATATATTCTGAACGCGCTCAAACAAGGCGTTGCGTTTTGCTTCCAAAATCGCCAACGCTTGCTCTTCCGATGAAGGACGCTCTTCCCGCGGCATGTTTGTATAAATATATATTATCCAAACAAAAAAGTATATAAGTAAATTATTTACAATAAAGAGGTGGGTGAAAGTATTCAACTTAACACCTACCTTATCGCTTATAGGTACCTATGCGGGGCGATATGAGTAAAGGCAACTATAAGGGCGGCGGTGAAAATAATGCGCTTGAAGTAAGTATTTGCTAGACTTGGGGAGTTGTGTGGTGGAACCACGAACTATACCAAGTCTGGAGGGCAGGTATGTACGAATACGAAGTACCTGTGCGGATATATATCCGGCTCGAAGGACCAAAAAATGAAGCGGCGAAGCATGGCTGGGCGCGAATGCCCAACAAATTGAGAGTGTGCAACCTATGCGCGGAGTGGACTGTAGATTTGAGCGCTGGATTTAAACTGACGCCTCAGTTGACGTATGAAAAATGCACGAGCGATCTAAAGAGGGCGAATGCACGTACCTTGAGAGCCGCCTGGATAGACGGCCACTGCCAGCGACGCGCACCGGCTCCTCCGGAACTTCTCGTGCGCGGACGGTCTCACACACTAGTTTTGTGGGGCTTTTATGTAATGCGGGCGATGTATGGAAGCGGATGATATATGGAGCGGAGCGGATGAGTTTTAAATTAATTTATATAATATTGCGGCGGATCGCACTGATCTAGAGCGGAATTTTTCTTAAACAACCGTTTTTTCACATTATATTTTTCTATGTGTCAGTAATCGCTGACAGCGGTGCGGCGGCCAGCAGGGAACAGATCGCTCATGAGGTTTGCTAGCAAGGAGGATTTAATTTAGATTTAAATCACCTCAAGTGAGAGGGTGGCGCCACCAATCATCATCATCATCATTTCAGCCGAAAGACGTCCACTGCTGGACATAGGCCTCCCCCAAGTATCGCCACAACGACCGGTCCTGCGCCTTCCTCATCCAGCGGATTCCCGCGATCTTCACCAGGTCGTCGGTCCACTTTGTGGGGGGCCTACCCACGCTGCGCCTTCCAGTACGCGGTCGCCACTCCAGAACTTTACTGCCCCATCGGCCATCATTTCTGCGAGCAATGTGCTTCTTGATACAAGATTTTATTTAACCTGATTTATTCGTATCTATCAAAGTCTTTCCGGTTCAAAATTTGTCGACCACTTGCTGGCAGCCGATCGAGCTGTTTGGCATATCCATGTAGGTTCGGCCACAATGCAATATTATGTTACCGTACAGCTAGTCTGATGATGGTGCCGGGAAGGAAAATATTATTAATTGGTGCAGGTACTGTCGCTCATGGCTAAACGACAACAGAGAGAGGACAGTTACGTTACGCAAAATCAAACTTGGGTAGATCGAGACAACACTTAACGCTCAAGACGATGATACCCGTACACTTCAGTCTTCTCGTGACTACGGCCAATACAACTTGGCAGAAATGTTGATGTTAGTTAAAATATTGTTTTGATCTGTGCGCGAAAAGTCCCGTAACCATAGTCTAATAAGAGAGATGATGAGTCAGTTTCGTGATCCAATTATTCACCATATAGATGACTTTTCTCTGTAAAGTAGTCCTCCCTTCCCTTCCCTTTCACACTATCCACGCTTACGAGGGATATAACATTATGGCAGAAACCTGATATTATTAGTACAGAGGCGGATGTTGCCACTCATCCCCCTGATTTAATCTCTCAGGCGGCGCTTTTAACACCCACAGGATGTAAAGAGGGGGTCCATATGTTGCCAACAAAGTAAAGGTAGAAATATATTTTTTAAAGCAGTGACAGACTAGCGCTCCCGCGTTTTCATTCCACGCAGGAGGGTCTTAGATCGATATGGGCCGCAAATTCTGTTAAAGAAAAACATCGTGGTAAAATCTAAAAACTTGGGAGGCCTTAACCACAGTAAATATAAAGCTAAAGCAGTAAAGTAACTCCGTACAGACGCTCCAATCGACGCACTCCCCAACAACGCCCCTAAGTGAGTGTTTGCACTGACAGCACTGCGACGTCCGCTTAGGGTTCTTGTTGAGGCGTGCGTTTGTGTGAGTTATTCAATCTGGAGCATTAGTTCACAAAATACTGTGTGTTATGTTTACTATGCCTTAACCCTTCTCATTTTGAGAAGAGGTATTTGCCCAGAAGTGAGGCAGTAATGGCTGATTATCCTATTCTCTTAAAATCTATTATTTTTTTCGAAAATGGTTAAACGCACAGGCATTGCTAAATACTTTCCGATAAACTGTAGACCACCCGACAATTCTGCGAAGGTGACGAATCACAGAGGATTTTGTTTCGAACACAAATTTCCTTGTAAAATAGGTGACGGTGTTTAAATAATACTTAAAGCCTATATTGCACCTCAAACTATAGCATCACTCGTGTACTTTGAAGCTTAGGAGTGCAGCATAGAGTTCCAATTTCAGTTTTCAAGTTCAAGCCAGCGATGTTTTGCAAACGTCAAGCGGTTTTCTAGAATGTGGAAATTACAACCTTATCTTTTTATATTTAAGGTCTTTTATTGACTACACATGCAAGATTCAGCTTCTAGACGCTGTCAGATCTGAATTAGGTGTAATTATCAAGTGGTTGACATCTTAATCATTTTATAAGTAGAACTAACCGCAGAGTTAGCGTTGGAGCTTCTAGGAAAGTGATAAAATGGAAAAGATAAAAAAAATATCGAACTGGATTAATCAAGTTGTATCTTGGGACAAAACAGTGTTAAAGGTGCCGCCTATAATGATAATGTGTACCTTATTAGGAAAATATTTATTCCTTCAGCGGTAGGTTCGCAGACATAAGCGCGGTAGGTAAAACTGTATCCTCTGTTTTATTTCTTTTAGATGTGTATCAATAAACTTCGGATTTGGACACCCAGTGTGAGGTGTATGTAAAAACATAAAATAAAAATTGGTAAGTAATTATGTGGAGTTGTTGATGGCTTAATCATGTTGAAGGTTTGGTTCACCGCAGAATTTTATTGCGGTAGGTAAAAAGGTGAGTCAGTGTTGAGTTCATTCATAAAAGATAAATATAACGAGTTATTGTTGAGATGTGGTTGAGATACAAATACTTACTGAGCATGACGTGCAAGTTCCTGAATCGAATTTGCAATAATGTTTTTTTTTGCATGTTTACAAAATTCCACAAGTCTTCACCTTCATTGGTGCTCTTTCTGTGGTTTGAAGTGAAGTTTCCGAAATCGAATTTTTATATTTTTCATGTCACAAAAATTTCAAATCTTCACCTTTATCGGTGCTCTTTCTGTCGTTTGAAGTGAAGTTTGAATGAAGGTCAATCTCATTAGTAAAGGTAATGACCATAAGATAATGTAGTGTTTTGGTTCTCACAGTTTATAAATATAAAGTCGTTTTTGCGAGTAACCATGACTCATAGTGTTAGTAACAATATTTCCTTAAAAACCATGTTAGTAACATTCTAATTATGCAATTCAGTCTCAATATACATTATTTTTTAAATCACTGCTTAAAGGATTTTAGCCAAAATTCTGGAACTATTCATGAGGCCACAGTCCAGCCTAACCGCAATCATGCCCAGAATTTTAATGGAGCAGGCTCGCACCCTGCGCTCCAGGGATAAGATAAGATAAGATAAAAGATAAGATAAGATAAGATAAGATAAGATAAGATAAAGTTTTTTTGCAATGCACATCTCTTTCGCATTATTGCATTAAAACAATCTACTTGCATTTCTGCGAACATCCCTGATGCGCTACAGAAACTAGGCTGCCCCATCAGCAACCTGAAAGCATTATTATGCTGGATGCGAAGGGCGCTGTACGATTTTTGCGTATAATGCATCCACAAGCTACTGGTATAGTATGAGGTGCAGAGGCTTTAATAGCGTTCTTTTAAATAAACATCACTAACAAAGTTACGAGTTTTCATGCATCTTAATCTAAAAAAATCATAATTAAAAGTATTGGTGGTATTGCAGTTGTTATGGGCAAAAGTAACCGCTTAATATCAGGTGAGCTTTTAACTTGTTTTGCCGTTCTATGTCATAAAAAATGTATGGTAAAATTATAAGTGCTTTTATTTTTATCCTGCAATTTAGAACGTCTTAAAAAAATCATCAGTCATTCATCACTCCTGTTGTATTTTGAAAGCTGGTGAAAGATCCTGTTAATATTATAAATGCGAAAGTATGTTTTTGTGTTTCATCAACTCAGCCTATCGTAGTCCACTGGTGGACATAGGCCTCTCTCAAGTTATGCCACAATACTCGGTCATCAGCCTTCCGCATCCAGTTCCCCCCAGCTACCTTCTCCAAGTCATTGGTCCACCTGACGGCCGGGCGCCCTACGGTGCGTTTACCGATTCGCAGTCTTCACTGATTCATCCGGTTTTTCTCTGAATAATTTCGTTACGGATTTTATCCTTCACAGAAACTCCAAGCATAGCTCGCTCCTAGCTCGCTGGGCGTCTTTGAATTTATGGATTAGCCCAACTGTCAGTGTCCACGTCTCGGCACATGACAGGCAGGACGCAATGGTTGAAGACTTTCGTTTTCAAACTATGCGGTACATTTGGTGTTTGTTTGTCCTCAACTACGCAATGAACGGATTTGGATAAAATTTGCCACACAGACCAAGTTCTGGATTAACACAGGATTAAAGTCTCTTTATCGACCGACATAAGTACCATGGGAGCAAAGCCACAGGCGTCAGCTTGTTTTAGGAATACGTAATAAATAGCAATGAACTTACAAGTATTTTACATAATGTCTTATTTATACTAAGAACCGAACAGTCGTTTACGTATAGTTTATTAGAACGACTTTGTATATTAGTGACAACACTAACAAAATTATTCAGTAGCTAATGCGAGTTATTACGATATATTGGGGCTATTAAATAAATTATTATTATATCCGTTGTGTTCTGGTATTAACTCTATAAATCTGCTCTGATCCGGTGTTTAAATTACGATAGCTATCAGCTAATGATCTGCTAGTTTTCTGGTTGCGGTTCTGTCCAGGTTCGGGAGCAAATTGTGCCACAACACTCGATCCTCTGCCTTCCGCATCCAGTCCACCCCAGCTACTTTCATCAGGTCATCGGTCCACCAGGCTGGGGGGCGTCCTACACTGAGTTTGCCGATTCGCGGTATCCACTCAAGAACTCGTCTGCTCCAGCGGCCATCGGTCCTTCGACAGACATGGCCAGCCCACTGCCACTTCAGCTTACTAATCCTACAAGCTATGTCGGTCACTCCGGTTCTTCTCTGGATAATCTCGTTATGGATTTTATCCTTCAAAGAAACTCCAAGCATAGCTCGCCCCATAGCTCGCTGAGCGACTTTGAATTTGTGGACTAGCCCAACTGTCAGTGTCCACGTCTCGGCACCGTAAGAAAGAAAGAAAAACAAAAGATGTGATTGTGTCGTTTTGTCGGTTGTCTGATATTTATTTCATTTTTCATGGGACCTACTCTATTTTCGTTAATATCAGCCACCAATTGGTACAATAATAACCTAACTACTAGAAATATGGTCAATAGCTTCTGCCCGCTGCTTGGCACTCGTGTTATTCGGTTTATGACAAAAAAAAGTGCATCCCTCGGGAACTCGAGAACTATTTATTTCCTTGGAAAAAAATAAAAAGTAAAAAGTATCTGAGACGTTAATCTGGGTTATGATCTATCTATGTGCTATAAAGTAATGGGTTGAGTTAGCAATACATTTTGGGATTAGTAAAGAATAAATATCTAATGGGTTGAGACGTCATACTCCTTCTGCGAGGATGTAATGCTCGCTAAGGAGGCGGCGTAGAGGGTTCGAGAGGCGACGACCTCTCTTCCCATCGACAGGAGACGACCTGGGCGTCGTAGGAGGGCGTATGGCGACCTCCAGCCACCAGCCACCCTAGGTGTAGGCCTGCGGGCCACCCCGAATCCGCCGCCCGGCCAGTCAAGGCCCGTGACGGTGGCGCGTCGTGTTCCGCGCGCGCCAGTCTAGAGGAGGATGCGGCCGTTATGGTTGCCGCACAGGGTAAAGGGGCTCGCCAGCCAGTGGCGAGCCGGGACCTGCCGGGGATGGTTGGGCGAATATAGGAGTATTTCTTACGCCCCCGGCCAAGGGTCAGTAGAGGAACACCGTGGTGGTTTTTAGTCGGTAAGAGTCCGACACTGGCTCCGCCTTCCCCGGGCGGAGTGCGTCCATGAGGATATACCCCAGTGAAAAAAAAAATGGTGAATACGGAACAACCCTTTTTTTATCCAAATCCGTTCAACCATTTCAGTGTGATTGAAGGATAAACAAACATCCATACTATCGCATTTATAATATTTGTAGGACTGTAAAAATGTAAAATACGTACTTAATGAAAGACAGATTTGACAAGACAAACTTATATTTCATAAAACAAAAGAGATATATAAACGAATGGCCATGAAGGTTTTATTCAAAGACATGAATACATTACAATTTCCTCCCCTTAAACCCTTAAAGAACTAAACTTGGAAATAACTAAAAAAACTAAACAACTATTCTTGTGTATACTTAAGTTTGCATACCAGTAACAAATAAACAATTAGATTAATGACAAAACAAACTTAAACTTTATAATTTGGTTTGTTTAACCGAGGACGCAAACTATACGAATTCGATGTTTCTCGAGATGAAAATCTCTCATGGCTGGCAGAAGCCTGAGCTAAGTCAAGAGGTTCTACACCCTCTGGCTGGCTTAATTGACTCCCATTGGTTCCCTCAGCAACATCTAACGAATTTTTTTCGGGAACATCACTTTCAGAACAAATTGGCAGTGATGAAAACCGATGACTTTTACGTTGTGGCAAAATTTGATCAACATGTTTGGTAGTGACACCATTATCAGCCAACACTTTATACGTAACTGCACCTGTTCTCTCCACTACCGTACCAGGTTTCCACTTATCATGATTGTTTCTGGAAAAATCTCTCACAAGAACACTATCCCCTTCATTGACGTGACGTTTAGTACCTGGAGCATAACGCAGCTGTGCCTCTTGAGCTGCAGCTATGTTGTCCGAAGTGTAACCGCGCAACAAATCAAACCGTGTACGCAGTGTCCGGCCTAACATGGCAACTGCCGGCTCACGTCGCGTACTTAAGTGAGCCGAGTTTCGGTATTGTAACAAAAACCTGCACAAAGCGCGGCCAGAATCTTCACCATCAATGGAAGCTTTCTTAAGTACTTTTTTAACTGTTTTCACAGCGTTTTCAGCAGCACCGTTACTAGAAGGGTGATAGGGCGCTGTGAGGATATGCTTTGTGCCATTGCGTTGTAGGAACTTTTCAAATTCTTCTGACGTGAAAGGTGGGCCTCCATCAGTGACAATTTGCTTAGGAATGCCAAATCTTGCAAAACATTCTCGTAACTTAGCAATTACTCGAACAGCCGTTGTACCGCCAGACATCAAAAAAACTTCAATCCATTTGGAATGAGCATCAATAATTAAAAGGTAATGTTTTCCTTCATACTGCAAAAAATCACAGTGTATCCTAGTCCAAGGCTCGGCCGGCCAAACATAAGGCACAGGCAAAGCACGCGGCGGTGCATCGCGTACGGCGGCGCACGGCGCACACGCTCGAGCTCTTGCCTCTATATCCAAATCAATGTTCGGCCACCAAACGTAGTTTCGCGCTATTTGCTTCATGCGAACTACACCTATATGTCCAGAATGTAACTCATCGAGAATTTGTGTCCTTAGTGACTTTGGAACAACGACTCTATAACCCCACACAATGCACCCATGATCTATATGTAAAGTGTCCTTTCTATGAAAATAGGGTTTTTCATTTTCGATTTCAATATCAACCGGCCAACCGCTCATTATATAGCCGTAAACACTGCACAAAACAACATCCTTTCTAGTTTCATTAGCAACATCCTTATGACTCAATGGAAAACTGTTCTCAACAAAGTGTAAATAAGTTGCAACATCAGGCTCCGATTCCAAACATTTACTATTTTGGATTGGTAGTCGCGACAATGCGTCTGCATTACTATTTCGTTCCGAAGAAACGAATTTAATATCAAAATTATATGCAGCAAGTTTTACTGCATAACGTTGTAGACGGCTAGCCGCAGTCTGTGGTATGCCTTTCTTTGGCCCAAAAATATGACTTAGAGCCATGTGGTCCGTTTTAAGTGTAAAACGACGTCCATAAAGGTACTGATGGTGACGTGTAACTCCATATACTATCGCCAGTGCTTCTTTATCAATCTGGCTGTAACAAAGTTCGGAGGCAGTAAGCGTGCGCGAAGCACAGCACACAACCCGCTCGCTGTTATCAGGGTACACATGTGATAACACAGCGCCTAGACCGTAAGAGCTGCTGTCTACTGCCAGCACTAACGGCAGTGAAGCGTCATAATGCGCCAACACTGGCTTACAAGTTAGTGCTTCTTTGATAGCCAGGAAAGCATTATCACAAGCTTGAGTCCAATGCCATCTAGTTCCCTTTTTAAGTAAAGCGTACAATGGTTGCAATAATGTACTCATATTCGGAATAAAACGTGCATAATAATTTATAAGTCCCAGAGCAGCCCTCAACTGAGAAACATTTTGTGGTACCGGAGCGTTAGCTATAGCATCTACTTTACTACTATCGGTATGCAAACCAAACTTGTTTATTCTATACCCAAGATAACAAACTTCATCCTTGAAAAACTCACATTTCTCTAATTTAATTCGTAAGCCTGCTTGTTGAAGTCGTGACAAAACTGATTTTAAATTAGATAAATGCTTAGCTTTATTTGGCCCAGTTATACAAATGTCATCTTGAAAGGCCACAACCCCATCACAATTCAAACCACTCAATGTTTCTTCGATAAATTTTTGGAACATTTCTGGCAAACACTTTAATCCAAAAGGTGCCCTACGATAAACAAAAGTGCCAACGTGAGTGGTAATTGCAGTAAAGGGCTGAGACTGTTCATCGAGAGTACATTGTAAATAAGCATGTTTGAGATCCAACTTAGTGTATTGTTCACCTCCAGTTAAAGCTGCAAACAGTTGTTCTATACGCGGAAGCGGATAGTGAAAATCTTTTAAAACTTTATTTATTGTAATTTTATAATCACCACAAATTCTTATAGTTCCATCAGGTTTCACAACCGGCACGATGGGAGTGCCATAGTCAGATCTTTCAACTTTATAAATGACATTTTCCTGCTCCAATCGCTCCAACTCATGCTCAACAGCTGTCCGCAGAGCTAGGGGCAGCGTACGGGCCTTGCAAAATATCGGAGTATCGTCTTTTAAATACAACTTCATTTTAGTTTTAGTACTTCCTAGACCATCCTTAAAAACATCGGGAAACTCAGTCTTCAGTCGCGATATAACAGCATCATTTTCATCGGAAAAATTATACAAATTGATTGCCTTTAATCCTAACTTACGCAACCAACGGCGTCCGAGTAAAGGTGGACCGCCGTTGTCAATGATAAAGAGAGGTAACGATGCAACCGCGGTATTTCCGCAACGCACACTAACATTAACAAACCCAAGCGGGACGATCGCGTCCCCTATGTACGAATGAAACTTATTGTTATCACGGATGATAGGAAAATTAGACAGGTAGGAATCATAAAACAACTTATTTACTGCCGATATTTTGCTGCCTGTGTCGATCTCAAACATAATTTTTTTATTGTTTATCAATAACTCGTAAAAATAGGGACTATCACTGATACTATTTTTCACAGAAATAACATTATTTAACTCATCATTAGAACTGCTTTCGGATCCAGAGTCTTTCAAAATACAATTTTGATAATGTTTAGTGACATGTTTACCTTTGGTGCACACAGCTGACAAATGGCCTTTGACACTACATTTGTCACACACATAAAATTTATACTTGCACTTGTTAGGCGCATGAGCTCCTTTACCGCAGCGCCAACAAGAGCGCCGCTTGCTGCCGGCGCCTGACGGCGCGGCCGGCGCTGCCGCGACCCGGTGCAGGGGTGCGGCCCCAGTAGGTCCTATGTCATGATCATGGCCGCTCCCCGACAGCGCGCTACCGGCCGCGGCCTCGGCCGCATGCCGCTCAGCCGCCTCCAGTGCGAGCGCCATCTCTACCGCTTTCTTGTAGTCCAGTGACGGCTCGACAAAAAGGCGTGACCGCATCTCCTCACTTCGGAGGCCACATACAAACTGGTCGCGAAGGTTAACTTCGAGAGTTGCTCCAAAGTTGCAGTGGGTAGCTAGATGTTTTAAATTTTGAAGAAATGCGCCCACCAATTCGTCATGAGCTTGCCGTCGCTGACGAAACGTAAATCGTTCAGCAATTTCTGAACGCCTCGGCTCAATATGGTTACCTATGAGTTCTACTAGCTGTTCGAACGTACAGTCTTCAGGAAATTTGGGTGCACACAAATCGCACATGAGCCCGTAAATGTGCGACCCAACATGTGTCACTAGGGTGGCCACGTGGAGTTCATTTTTTATGTCGTTGAGTAAAATATATTGCTTCACCAACCTCACATAAGCAGACCAGTTCTTTCCTTCCTCAGCGCGAAACTCGAACTTGACTCGAATCACTTTCTAATGATTGCGAAACAAATGAATAATACAATTATATCCAGTCAAACAACATTTCTTAAACCGCATGACCACTAAGAACTTCTTAAACTCAAAAATTAGCATAAAGACCACGTAAACCACAAACAATAAACAAATTTTCAAGTCATTACCTTACCGCTATTTAAAACAGGCAACCAGAGTTAAAGCAAAGAGAAAGCTAACACCCCAACGACAGATGCGACTATCATAATGTTAGTACATACTCGTATTTCGAAACAGATACAGTTAGGTTGCCGGCAGATTCGGAGTTTTCTAACAATGTTTACGGACAAACTTACAAAGCTGTGGGTACTGAGAATTTTAATTTCTAAATTTCTTGGAAATACGGAACAAAATATGCAGTGGATAAAGAAGATTTTCATGGATTACGAAGTGTTTTTACTTTTAAACTTTCGCGTTGCAATAATACTTATTAATTTGAAACGGGAATCAGTCTGCTCGTGACCAGGGCCAGTGGAAACTTGTCGAAACGTAGGGCTTGAAATAGGTTAGTGTTCCCATTTTAAATTAATAAAAAGTACCAAGTGTCTCGCTGCAATTTAAAATGGCCTAGCATAATTTTCATCAGTGGTCTGTGAATATGTGAATTTGGTTGACTGGAAGAACCTTGATAGATTGATGAATAGGAAAAAAAAAACTAAACTACAAGCGAAAATTTAGGTATTGAAGGCAAAAATAATAACTTTAAAACTACAGATTTAGTACATAGGCCGAGTCGTTTTCAGCTAAGGATAGGTTCTCTCTTGTGACTCGTAATAAATAGAGGTACTGCACAGACGTAGTAAAAAATATAGACGAAGTGCTGCGAACATTCATGGTGAAGCCAACAAAACCGTGCTCCTCTGTGTACAAACCAGCGCTCACGCAACCACATGCACCAGAATTTGTTTTTGGCAATGCTTACTGGACGATGCCGCGACATCTGTACTGAGAGCAGTGAGCATAGTTTGATGTACATGTGTGGAGCACGGTTTTGTTGGCTTCACTATGATTGTTCGCAGCACTTTTATAGCTTCGTCAGGTGCATTAGCCCAGCAATGTCGAAAGAAGAGAAGTTGTTGAAGCAATGTATGCTAATGACTATTATTAACCCGAACCAAGTCCATAATTGCATACAAACTGTTCTTAAAACTTTACATGGAAACGCGCGTTTTATTGACACTAACATTAATGCAAGACGCGTTGATGACATACAAGATAAAGATTCGTCATAACTAAGCCTAACAGCCCATGATGATACAACATGACATTTCATTAGTATCAACTATGACAATATTTACAAACTTGATAAAACGAGCCAAGCTGTTTATTCATGACTACAACAAAATGAAAAGCTACATCAGATTAGATATAATATACCGTCAAACGTTGAGAATATTCGTATAAAATATTCAAGATTAAAGAGGGAATTTTTAAAGACCTCTATGTTAATCCGGGTCGCTTAGACCGTTTTTATTAGGCCTGCAGATAAGGATTAATTAAAAATGGTGTATTAAGAGGTCTGACTCCTTAATTGTGGAACAAAGTGTGAAGATAAAATTAGATAGTGACGTTTTGTTAAAAGTAAACATACTGGGATTAGTCACTAGAGCCTACATTTATAATCCTGTTCGACAAGAATTCTTTCAGGTGACTGATCCTGATTCTCATCTAGAGTCATCGTAAGTCTATTTAATATTATTTTAGAGAATATTTTATAAATATCTGATCCTGATATTCATCTTTAAAATAAGACAGTTATGTCGACTACCGGTCATAATGGTATAATACTCTGCCATCAATTCGTTGTCTTGTCGATTTGACTAAAACATTTGAACGGCTTTTAAAACTAGCTTCAATAGGAATAAACAGTTAAAACACTTACTGGTTCCGTGTCGCAAGTCTCCAAATCCGCAATTGGATCGTCTCCGCAATAGTACTCAGCTTGCAGGAACGGTGGTCTAGGCGGTGGCGGCAACAGGAACTCCGGCGGAGGGCCAAGACAGTCGCACTCCGTCAAATCTGTGGGTTCAATCTCCCACATCGCGTAATCTAACTTAACACTACTCACAACCTTCCCACTGATATCACTATCACTTAAATAACCACTAGTATCACGTTTGTCGCGTTTCACTTCATTTGAAGTCCTCTCTTTAATTAAATTCGCTATGTAAAGTTCGTCGTCCACGTCGCTCCACACGTTTTTTCTAACCTCCTCATCTTCTGTTGTATCTTCTAGTGAATTGGAGAGCGGCGCTATAACACTATAGCTAACTCTGTCTGCGTCTTCTGATATTTTGTTTTTTGCAACTGTGCTTTTAAGAACATTTTGATTTCCTTTTTCGCTTTCAGCATTCAAGTCACGAGCTTGCTCATATTTGTCGTTTCTATTGAAACCATTTTGATACGTCCAAACAGCGTACGACGACGCTTTAATTGGACTCTTAATGTATCTTTCGGCCATACGCAGTCTTCTTTCAAGTTATCTGCAACAATAAAAACATATTTATTTAAAACGAACGCTTAGATCGAAAGACCATTACTGTCCGAACCAATTCTTATCTGACGGACAACGTATCGATTTTACAGTGGTATCGAACTACTTATTATTTAATAGAAGAGCTAACACCTCATTTTGTATAACAAAGCAGCCGCAATTAGAACCTACCAATGGTGTGAGTACAATGAGAGAGGGACTAGTATCGATATCATCGGGTGCTACGTTCTCTGGTTATTTTAATTTATTTTTTATCGCATCAAATTGGATGGACGGGTTTCTAGCTATGCATTCGGTATTCCGTCGCTATCACGATGTGCCCGTCAGTGAGGCGGTTTCGAAAGTTTAAAGTTCATCGTTTTTTGATATTTAATTTTGATCAAACTGCAGTTGAGTGTAGGCGAATAATTGGATTTTGATTTCTTATTTTATGGAACAATAAGTTGAGTAGCTACATAGTAGGACAAGGGAAAGTATAACTTTTGTGATTTATTACTAACACAGGTCCGGCTTCCGGAACGTATTCATTGTTGTCATCAATATTAATTGCAGTTATAATTTATTTGTATAGAAAGGCGAGAATTCGTAAAATACGATACACCCAAAGAATATACTTCGTTATATGAACATTATGAACCAACAGAGGAAAACAATAAAAATTCCAACTACATGATGTATTTACATAGTCAACCCATTCATTTTAACCCTTAACAAGAAGAAACAATATTTTTCCACAAACATTTCTCTCGTTGTTCAAATGTTTTTCGATAGAGATGTGCCGTGAGTACGCAATTATGCATGCGTAAGGCGTTTCTAAGGAGGTACCGCAAGATTGCGAGGTCGGAGGGTCAACACCGTCAGATAACTCGAAGGTACCAGCGAATAAAATATTAAGAAGTGTTATGGCATACAAAACAGGGTTTAAGATGCGATTTATGAATATTTAAAGTACCGTTTGAGTAGAAATCTAGAAAGTGAATAATATAACCATTATTTTGGTGGATGTTAGTGATTGACGTTGACTCTCTTTGTATTTTCACTTCTTTTGTAAGTTCATTAATAGGATTAATGTATTTGATATATCTTTATGTTTCATGTCTAAGTTTTCTTTTAGAAGTAATTATTAACAAAGTAATTTAGCTCTGTGTGTTACTTATTGTAAATTATTTTGTTTTCATTGTTCTATTATTTAAGCTAAGTAATACATATGATATACAAAAAACATTGCGTTACTTTTTCAATTCATCCATTAAGTATTTCATATTTTTCGGTGACTGGCTTTCAAATATCGTTCGTGTTTCATTCCATAATAGTAGTGTTGTAAGCACTAAGCAGCAGTGATTATGAAACTTCACACCTTACCTGTCCATTACACATTAAAACATTATTTTCTTTTTGCATATTCATTGCGGTCTATCAATGTACACCATTCAAGGCGTAATCTTCGATACTCTACGTCTCATTAACATTTGGCACGCTCAGTGGCCACTCGATAGCTGTCAGAAGAACCTTGACAGCGATACAATACTCGACAAGAGCCCTTATGGAACTTAACGAACCCATTCTATGGATTTTCTCACGTGAATTATTATTGCTAGTGGATAACGGTCGACGAGGGGTCGCATGTGTGTCGATCGATCGGGTTTGAGTGGATGAGGGAAATAAATAGCATAGCAAATAGCTCTTATGTTACAAATATGAGTTTTAATAAAAAAAAACCGTGAGCTTTGTTAATAATTTTCTATGCGGCCTTTTGAATTTACTTTTGAAGTTTCTGTACTAGAAGGTATACATATGAATTTTTTCATCATTACAGGACACAAAATTCAAATACATGCTATAATTAAATATGTATATGACGTGATCAGAATCATAATGTCAAACATAAACTTTTTGCTTACGAAAATATATTTTTTCTATACTTTACAACATCATGCTTATCAACTGGAATACACGAGCAAAGTTAACATTTGCGCCAACGCAGTACTTCAAACGTATGACATTATTAAATGTTCCATTTTACAAAGCGCGGTTCCAAGAATGAAATGGAAGCATCCAATGTTGAATTATAGTCCTTTCTTACCATGTCTATCAAGAAGGACACTGAGAACAAGATAGAACAATATCCTCCAACTCAAAAAATATTCAGCAAAATGCATCGAGTTCAGGAAAATACAATAAGTTTTAGCAGTAATTCGTAAACTTGGCTGTTACTCATGCATGAGCGTTGTAATAGCCTTCTGCCCACACTAAGACAGTTTATTGCTCTTGAACATCATAATAAATCCATCGAATTTCAAGCTTCGCCCGAAGATAAGTAGCATTCATTGCTTTTATTTATATTTGTGGTCGATTTTCTTTATAAGGTAAGCAATTTAAGTCACTTCGTTGGTCTAGTATCTTGTGGCATTGCTTTGCGTTAAAACACCATCATTGCCTGTGGGTGTTGCTAGATTAGATTGAGAATTTATTCTAAGTGTGGCTGTTGTATCAATCTGTAAATTGACCATAACCTAAAACACTGTTAATAGCAATATGTAAATTAATAAGTCTTATGGTTGTAGAAGCTTTATCTGCAGTTCTTGACTGACACATTCTAAATATTCTTATGTACAATTGTATCAGAAATTTGTTGTCATATTTGAAGAGCTCATTCAAGGAATGTTAGAGAACAAATTTTATTACGGGGTTAATCCTGAAATCTCGAAAAATAAATCAGCTGATTCATACATTTTACGAATGACATCGATGATTTTTTAGGGTTGGTCCCATAGTAAATGTTGCTCTATACTTTACCCTCAATGAGCTCTCCAATTATGACCACGCAATTCCGATACACGTTGTATAAAAAGTATAAGAAATTAAGAAGACGGAAGATCATCGAATTTTAAGCTTCGCACGCGTAGACCAGTAGTGTCATTGCTTTTGGCTCCAGATCAGTAGAATTGTAACTGTTATTAAACTGTTTTCTTACGTGTTGGGTCTCAAGGTCGACTCCACGCAATGAAATTGAATTGCAATTATTACGGTATTGACTATTTCTACTTACTTTTGCTCTTTGAATGATAAAGGCGTAACAATGTTAACTGTTTAAGCAGGTACAGTTATCCATGATAGGAAATAAATCAAATCGCCCATTACGCTTGAGCTGTGATATGAATGAACATATTAAGAGGAAGAGACCAAGTTGTGTTGGACATGTTAGAGTTTACGCATTGTCAAAATTAAATGCTGTTTTGTAACATCGTGTAACATTTACAAAAGGAAGTTAAAAATGTTCACAGTATTATGAACGATGTAAGCAACCTGTTATTCCAAACGTTTTTGATCTAATAAATCTTTTTTGTATATGAACAAATTATGTCACGCTCGTGATTTTCAAAGAGCTTGGCAACCACATTTTGGTGATGATAATATGAATTCCCATGGAATGAAGACTACATAAAATCAGTAAAATCCTACCATAGAATTAATAAAATTACAAAATCGAAGTTATTTCAAACCGATACTTTAAATCTTGTAAAACATATTCTTGCGATACAGATTATTGGTAGTAGCTTCAAGTTGTTCTAAAGCTTTAATTTCTACATCTGCTTACCCATTTACGTTACAAATAGCGGCATTTACTCTATCTGTATTTAAAGTAACTTCAAATCTTTGTAGTACTTTGTCTATTTACATAATATCGGTGTGTTGACCGACAAAAGAGCAATAGGACGTTCTAATAGACGTTTCCTTTACTTTAATAATAATGTAAACGAAAAATCTTTTGTAGAACCGTTTTTAAGAAGTTTTTTATGGTGTTAAAATAAGAAAATTGAAGAACCATTTGGATGGTGGTATGCAAGTAATTGATTTTGGTATCAACTTCCGGGAAGTTTGTGGTGCAATGCTTGACAGGTTTCATTTCGATATTGGCTTACTAATTTAATCTTTGAGTATAACATTTCACTTTATTAAAAGAAGAAGAACAAACAAACATAACAACATTATGTTATACTACTTACAGAATATCTTATGTAAATAAATCATAATATAGCCCATAGCACTAAATTATCATAAAATGTTTATAATGTAAGTCTCTAGGAAATGAGCTGTACATGAATGACAGCTATTATTATTATATTATAGAAATATTAAAAAGAACTATTAACTTAAACGTGTCTCATATAAAAGACTTCGAAACTTTTTATGGAGCATTTATAAGTATATGTTCGAATGTAATATTTTATCTATATGTTGCTGCAATTCGTCGAATTAGTGAATGTAGGCCAGTGTTAGATCGGCAGGTATCTACCTACTGCAAAGAGTATATTTTAAGGTTATCTACAGTATTTTTTCTTCATTTAATTTTAAGTGATTCTCGTCAAAACGAATTGCCAGAGCAGTCCAAACATTTTGAGGTTCCAGATGGCATTTGCATTGCAACAAACAATGACACATTTTTGGAGTTGAAGATTGTTTGTTGTTATTGTCATACCGTTCCTAATTTGAGTAAGGTAGGTACGAAGGGTAAGTATCTTATCATACCACCCAAGTAGAAAACTATCTCATAAATAAAGGTAGAGAAATGAGTCACTTTGGCATTCCTAAACAATGTGCTGGCTCTTACACGCTCTTTAGTACTGTTGTCATTTAAATATGCTTAAGTCAGTCAATCAATTTCAGACTTGTCTCTTAAAGAAAAATAATCATCATCATCAACAGCTTAGCTTAAAACTTGGTTTTAGAAACCATAATTTTTCTTTAAAGGTCATGAATATACATAATTATATCGATTAGGTATATTTTATTTCTTTCTTTCACACTCTTGATATACCTACTTCATTATATAAATGGATATTATTTGGATAATGTACTCCCAACTATAACAAAACACACAAACACAAAGCATTCATTCTTAATTTTTCTCATGTATCTGTGGGGTAATTGTGTAATGCATTCACATTGACATTAGCTTTCATTTTGAAATCACAACAATATTCATTGCGTGGTACAAAGTTACCGATAAGACGAATTGTCAAAACACACGAAGCAATGAACATTGAAATCCTCTTGATTGCGATCGCGAGTGAGTTATGCAATTCGGCAGCTGGTCTGCTAGTCGTCCATATGTCACAGCAGAGTTCCAGCAGAAAACCAGCGTCAGGTATAATACCTGGCACTGAGCTGGTCACCCATTTGGTACAATCCTGAGACATATGTCACACTGATTCATGCAAATACTGCAAGATATAAAACAGAGTTTTTCAAGTTCTTTGTTTTTATTTTGTGAAATTATGTCTTTGAAATATTATGTCATTTTATAATAAAACAAGTTTAACCGGATTACATCGCGTATATTATTTAAATTGGTTTTCCTGAAGTTTCGAAAGCTTTGCAGCGTTCGTCGAGTGTTCCCAGGAAAACTAAGATAACAGGCGTCTTTACAGATATTTCTAAAAAAATATTATTATTATGTATCGCGAAGAAATTATTACGCCTTTTTACTTGTATGACTTGTATCTTGTTTTGTACTAAATAAACGTTTTTTCTAGTCATCTATCTTTAACTTCTTAGGTTTTCGCGATCACTACACAATCGCGTATATTATTTAAATTGGTTTTCCTGACGTTTCAAAAGCTTTACAGCATTTCGAATCGTCAGGAAAACCAATTTAAATAATATACGCGATTTAATCTATCTTTAAATTTTTCATCTTCAAAAATTCATAGTTTACAGTAAATTCTGATACTCCGATCAAATTATTAATTCGTTACAGTCAATTTTGAAATAAAACTATTTCCAAACTATTCCCTCCTACCGTCAATTCCTTACATATTTAAACCATCAAACCATGTTTACGAAATTTCAAAGTTACCTTAACTTAATTAACTATTAATCAGTTCCGGTTAACTGCGATAGTAATAATTGAACTAGAGCCTACATCTCAAGAAACAAACATAGTAATTGGAATTGCTACTATTTATAGACGAGCAGGGTGTAAGACCCTGTTGTCTGTAGTCAGTGAAATAGTAATAATGTCGATTGTTACGCCCCCTCTACATGGTAACGCGGGCCTATGCCTGAGAATTACATCCATCGCTCCACTTGTGTACAAGATACAAGAGGATTGAAAGTAGTCTAGTCATTAATGGAGAAATAGACATGATGTGATAGGATTATTCTTGGAATTTATTGGTGCCAGTATTGTTATTGTTTCATTGTAAACAGATATGTTTCGGATAATAATTACGCCATAATGGAACTCCGGAATGTTATAAATATGATACCTTATAATGTTTATATTTCTACTCAAATATACATGACTTGTCTAGAGAATCAAAGTGTGAACACCTAAAGGTACGATGTTGTTTCTTTATAAAATATGTTATGTAAATGATATATTATTATAAATGTGTATTATCTATAAAATGTGCTATTGTACTAATATTCCGATACTCTAATCGGTGTCTGAATAATTGTGTTAGTGTAATTTTTGTGGTCACGATGAATAAATTGAACTGCTACCTCTACAAAAGCAAGACGAGTAATCTACACTTTATTATTCTCACTGGATTTCAGGATTTAAAACGACTCTCATAATTAGTTGAAAAATGTATTTCCGATTTCCAATATACAGTTCCATTACAATTTACAAATTACACAAAATTAATGGAACTGCAAATAATTCCCCATTATCACACGGACAACAATTGGTCCGATCGCCCTGCATACGAATGTAATAACATTAATCCGTCGTATGTTCGTGATCGGTTAATTAGTTTCCTATTATGAAGATTTGTTGTCTGTCTGTACATACATATATAGTTTTCATTATGTACGAACCAGATAAACTCGACATTTCACACAACCAATTTTCAACTCTATCACAAGCCTATTAGATCTCAATTACTTTAAGCCTGATAAATGGGAGGTAAGTTAGTTTAATGTGTTCGATTTTGGACTTTATGACGCTGGAATAAGGTTTAAACGTTTAAAATTAATGTTTGTTTTAGTTTCGTAAACAAATAAATTAGCGCCTATATTTGACTAATCCAATTTAGTGAATAACAAGTAAATGATAACAGATAACAGTGTTTCTGTTTGATATATAGTAGAATTGGAAATAATTAATAGGATAATAATAAGATTTATGTCTCACTTCAATATCAAAGATGTTTGTAACCTCAGATTACTGTTTGGGACTATAAAGTAGACAAAATTAGTCTTGACTATTCTCATCAAAATATAAACATCTATAATAATAATGGAGACTAGCCATCTGCGCGTGACATATTATAGTGCACAAGTGTGTGCGCAAACACAGGTGCACTCTTTATTCCCTCACTCTCATAATCCGATAGGACGGCAATTCTACACGACCGGAGAGAAATCAGGCGCAGGACCGACGGCTTTACGTGCTCTCCGAGGCACGAAGGGGTCTCGATGTGTAACGAAACGGTCACCCATCCACAGACTGACCGCGGCTAGTGCAGCTTAACCTTGCAGATCGTACAATCCACACGCTTACTACTTAGCCATGAGCCCCTTAAAAAAAAACTAAAAAACTAAAAAAAAAAATACCTATAACGCCCCATAAAAACATCTATTATTATTATTATTTTGATACTTTATTGTACACACAAATACACATTAATATTACAATAGGAAAGCTTATGTACATCGGCGAGCTTAACTCAAAAATGAGTTAACGTCATCTATAACGTGTTAATGGAAATAATCCTACTTAATCCTACTAATATTATAAATGTGAAAGTTTATAAAGATATTTAAGGATATTTGTAACTCAATCAATCAAAACAATCAATAAATCAATGTAATTTTTGTATTTACAAAAAAAAAAAAAAAGGATATCAGTATTATATCCATTGTCTAGTACCCATAGCACAAGCTCTGCTTAGTTTGGGACTAGATGGTGCTGTGTAAAAATGTCCCAAAAATATTTATTTATTTATTTTATTTAATCATGCTGAAATGTTCAGTAAAGTTCTGGAGTGGCGACCGCGTACTGGAAGGCGCAGCGTGGGTAGACCCCCCACAAGGTGGACCGACGACCTGGTGAAGGTCGCGGGAATCCGCTGGATGCGGAAGGCACAGGACCGGTCGTTGTGGCGATGCTTGGGGGAGGCCTATGTCCAGCAGTGGACGTCTTTCGGCTGAAATGATGATGATGATGCTGAAATGGATGAACAGATTTGGATGAAATTTGGCACTTAGATAGACCATAATCCAGATTAAAATAAAGGCAACTTTTTATTTATCTCAGGGAAATAAACAGTTCCCGAGAGATGCGCTATAAGTCGTTCTGTGATAAGTCGAATTATATGCAGGCGAAGTCGCGGGCGTAGTCTAGTCAAGAATAATTTTGAAAAGTGACGATTGGAGCAGTGGCAGATTACTTGACTTCTCGGTAACGTGTCGCGGATCCGATAATTCGATCCCAGCATGCTAAATGTGTTTTTCTGTATCAAGGTATAGTCTACTGTATGTTGGATGCAGGAAGCGCAGAACAGGTCGTTGTGGCGATGCTTGGGGGAGGCCTATGTCCAGCAGTGGACGTCTTTCGGCTGAAATGATGATGATGAGGGTATGGTGAACAGATTGTTCCAGATCTGACAAAAAAAGCAGTTGTGTGTGCTGAAGAGAATTTACATCACATTTATCGGGATCGGAAGAAATAAAATCATGATATTAATTTTGGACTATGTTGTAGATTCTCTCTGCAGAACAAAGACCATTAATTTAATATTTTCAACCAATAGAACAATAACATACCATAGCAACTAATTGTTGTCTTATTGCTGGTAAATGTAGTGACAAAGATTGAGAAAGGTATCTTAAGATGGTTTGGACATATAGAGAGGATGGATGAGAGGAGATTGACGAAACAATATACGAAGCGAGTGTGGATGGAAGAGTTGGAGGGGGACGACCTCGACGTACGTATCGCGGACGTTCTCAAAAAATGCCAGGATAAGAGTACTCTACACCGACGAGCATGCATGACGAGTTTAATGAACATAGATGAAACGAAAGAGGTGTATCAGGATCGTAGCAGGTGGAAATCCTCAGTCTCTGCCGACCTGAATGGGAAACAGGCGTGATAATATGATGTGCTGGTCATGTACAACATCTCAGAATGAGACGGTCCGTCCCCTTCACCTAGTCCTTATTCTGGTCTAGTGCGGGGTGGCGGACTACACACACCATCGAGAACTGTATGAAGCACTCTCGGGTGTGCAGGTTTCCTCACGATGTTTTCCTTCACCGTTAAAGCAAGTGATAATCAAATTCTGATCCGCACATGAATTTGAAAAGTAAGAGGTGTGGCCCTGCTTTAAACATTCATGCATGGAAGGCAGGCAGTGATAAAAATGCAGTTGAACCAACAGAACCTAACATCAATCACTGTATTAAGTAAGACTGTTGACATTAAACAACAATATGTCACAGCATACTCAAATCCTTTTAAATAAAAAGGCGAAACACTTAACTACCTACTCAAATACTTTCACCAAATAACACACAAAAATCCTAACCATGAGCCAAAGGAGCCGCCAACTAGGTGGTCCTTTACAAAAAGCCTGTATTTTCTCGGCGTAACCCGCTCCATGTCCAACAGTTAGCACTAGAGTTAAGCTGAGCGGAGGGTAGGTAGAACAGGCCCGGCCATTAGCCCGGCTAACGCCAATGCAAACATGTTAGTAAATATGACCCTAGAGAGCGTTTTCGTTGGAAGAAGAGACGATAAAATCTTCATTCTTCATTTTTGGAAAGTATTTTTAAACAAATTGATAGTTTGATTAATTATGAATGTGGACAGCTATAACAAAAAGTCAGACAAAAGAAAACATGGATTAATTGTGTGAAAGAAGATATTAATAGAAATATAGTAAATACTGAGGTGACGGCTGATAGAGATGTATGGAATAAGAGAAGCCCCTAATAAATTTGGATAAGAACATTAGGATGATGAGTTTGTTACAAGAAAATTACAATGACAATGACTGTTAGTACTGTTACGTATGTTATCGTTTGCCTATTTAAAAATATAAAATATCACATGATAAATCTTGTAGGTACGACACAATATCGTGTCTGGGTGAGTCACAACAAATGTTCAAGCATCATGCAACACATTATCTCATTCGACATTTTAATAATGGAAACAAACTCTCAAGTGGCTGAAACGTCGGCTTGTGTGATTCCTTGGTCTGTTAACGTTGTGTTAATAGTAGTTATTGATGTTTAGTGGGTTTTGTTGCCTTGTTCAGTAGGATTATAGCGGTTAGTTCACATACGAATTGACCAGGCTTAATACCTCGTCTTGTTGAAAGCGAGAGCGACGAACTGACTCTTGAGAGATTTTGCAATTAAAATGTAAATCTATGCAGCTTTGTGATATCTGAAGTAAAATCTATGTGAAGAATTTCCAGCTCAGCCAAAAGATTTTAGTATCTACCACAAAAAATTCACGATTATGTTCAGAAGAGTATTTTATCAATACACCACATTGATTTTCAATTACAGTATTCCTCAAACATCACAAAGGAAGCTCATCAAAACGAGGTAATGAAGCGCAAAATTGCCCTAATTGGCATTGAAACCATCTTCGCGAAAACAAAGAATCAAAAACACAACACACAAATATAAGAGATGTACCCTACTTATCATAAACACGTTCATACAGTCAAGAATAACCTCGTAACCTAATTTCACCCCAACACTGAACATTCCAATTGTAGCCAGTGTTCCAAGTATATATCTGTTACTGCCAAGCATTTGCCAAGAGACTCTTGCCAAAGGTTCGGCATTCGTTGCGAACATAGAACCTAATAAAGCTGGCGACTGACCTGTCTCATTTGAACGTAATATAACATATTAAAAAATGGGTATTCGTAATATTCGTACAGCGAGTCGAGCCGTTCGACCCAAGCTCGGTGAACTCCACCCGGTTTTTGGTTTTTCGACGAATCCGTTTGAGTGTTAAGGTGGTGACTGACTGAAGCTTAATGTAATGCTGTAATGTAACATTCAAATCGAGCATATCAATCAAACCAAATGAAATCAAATGTTTTTTTTTATTTCAAATAAACCTAATTACAGGCACTTTTGAAACGTCAGGCTCTAGTTGCACGACTTGCACGGTTCCAAATTGTGGCCCTATGGAGAAAAACCGGAAAGAAACTCCATGGATAAACTCTTTTTAAAATAGGTTATTGTTTATTACATCAAATTTATTCAAATATTTATTCCCTATTACATGGGACTATAACATAACTGGCGAAATGTGGGTGTACTATACACCTTTGCCTACCCTTTCGGGGAAATACAGGCGTGATGTTATGTTATGTTATGTTATGTTATGTTGTTATTCAAATAATGTGAGTATAATGTAGGTTAATGCCAGAAATAAACAAGAGTTTAAAAGTGAGAATATCGCCTTTAGAAATAAACGTAAAAAGAGTTGCCATAGTATGTAGGAGCTGACCTGTCCCGAAAGACGGCACCCGTTCACGAGCACAGAGGAAAAGATTCTTTTCTTCCGTGATATCCAGCGTGTAGAGGCGGAGTGTAATGTAACGTGTAACAAAGTGAATATAACAAACATAACATAACAAAGTTAGTACTGTGAGTGAGAGCGAGAGCTAAGAATGTTACATTACATTTGAATGATACATGTCAGTCTCCGCTTTTACGTTACAGCACCTTGAAAAATCTGACGTGGAGCGGTGTGCTTGCGGCTCGTCTTGTTGTACTGAGCAATGACCATAAGAATGCTCACCTTATAACATATTACGTTACGGAATAATTCTCCGGTCATTCGCAAACTTAACAACTTTCAAGCACATTACGTTACGTTCGCAGAATTTAGCAGACACTGTAACGTAACACGCTCGTTACGAATGTTACGTTATGCTCAAATGATACAGGTTAGTCGCCAGCTTTATATACCCCCATCTTAGAGGGGGAGTTGGCAACAATTCGACGCGCATATTGAGATCACCGTTTTGTTTGAGGGTCGGGCGTGCGCCAAATATATTGGTATCTTTCCAGTTTTTATATTTCGTTGGGAACTCTTTTATTTATCGCTGTGAGCATTGTTCGTGACTTGAAGATGTTGTGTTTAAAGGTAGGTTATTTGTTAGGGTGTTAAAGGATGTTTATGTTTTTGGAACAGATATCTAATAGCAAAAAGTGGACGAAACTTTTTAGTACTTATGACAATTTTTATTTATACTTATATACGGGACAGAAGAAAAGATGGGCAGATTTATTCATACAAAGACAGGGACCACACTGGATTTGGATGACCAAAGCCAGAGACAGAAAGTTCTGGAAATAAATGGGGGAGGCCTACGCCAAGGAGGCGACTATGACATAGCAATATGATATATTCTATCACATTTTAACAAATTATAATATCTTAATAAAAAAAATATAGGGAACTTAATCAAAATTTATTATTTACATATAATTTAATTCAAATTTTGAATAACTAATTTACAGTACAACTAAGAATTTAATTTTTATTTATGAATTTTGATATAAACCAATAATTTATATCAATTAATGAATTTCTCTGAAATTGTAAATTGTTGTTGTTAAAAAAGAAGTTGTAGACTTTTAAATTAGAATTATTGTAAACTTATTAAATATTATTAATGGGAATTGATAATGACGTAAGTAGGTAGGTAAATTCGAATAATGTGCATGCTCCAAACAGTTATAAGAAAAATGTAAGTTGGTAGTAGAATAAATAGCTTTTTTATTTTTATTTTATTATTGTATACGGCAGACCTTGTTTTTAACCCGCTTGCAAGCCTAAAATGAATCATCAACTCAGCCTATCGCAGTCCACTGCTGGACATAGGCCTCTCCCAAGTTGCGCCACAACACTCGGTCCTCTGCCTTCCGCATCCAGTCCCCTCCAGCCACGTTTTTCAGGTCGTCAGAAAAAAAAAAATTGTGAATGATCACTCATTTATTAGTATGAGATTTTCAGCTGTGGACTTTGATTCGCTAATAATTAAAATGAAGGACATAAAATGAAATTATATTTATTTATTTTATAACTTAATAATTGTATTACTTTATCGAATACCTTCCTCTTATAAATTAATTATGAAATACATCTCTATATAGAATAAATTCGAAATTATTTATTCCACGAAGCATACCATTATTGCTTCTAAATTGCTTCTAAAACATTCTTAAATACATCAAAGCGAAGTTCTTCTAAGCCGACCATTCATTGGCAAACAAATCTGTTTTTATGCTTATTTATCTAAACAAGTTGCTTTGCGGTAGATATTTCCGTTAAAATATAAGGAAATAATACTTGAACCCAAGTTTTATACTAGTTTCAATGAACTTGTGTACTTCGCATTATTATTGTCCCAAACAGCACGCAACACTGTAAAAGATAATGATATTGTGAGTGATTACTACGTGCATCGAAACGATTTTAATTAATAATATTGTACGGTAGATTAAAATATTTTTTTAGAAATATTTGTAAAGACGCTTGTCATCTTAGTCAACCTGCGACCACGAAATGCTGCAAAGCTTTCGAAACGTCAGGGAAACCAATTTAAATAATATACGCGATTTAATCCGGTTAAACTTTGTTTTATAAAAAAAAGTATATAAGTATTATATCCATTGTCTAGTACCCATATCACAAGCTCTGCTTAGTTTGGGACTAGATGGTGCTGTGTAAAAATGTCCCGAAGATATTTATTCATTTATTTTATTTTATTTTTATTTATTATAATGTGTAGTGATCGCGAAAACCTAAGAAGTTACTTTGTGTACTTCGATTTAGATATTGTAAGGCCTTAACCTTCTCGTTCTGAGAAGAGGCCCGTGCCGAGCAGTGGGACAGTAATAGGCTGATGATGATGATGATGATGAAGTTTTGTGTGAATCCATTCCATGAATTGACAAGTTATACTTATTACTACTTCTTAATTATATTGACAAGCTAGCTTCTGTATGGTGGAGGATGTGCAAGGTAGTGAAAAATAGGGTACTTAGCGGCTTCGCATTGGAGCGCTTGGCTTCTACGTAGGTGTGGAGAAGCCATCACTGAGACCAGACTGTGGACCATATAATCCAACGATGTCCTTTACGTCGTACCCTGGCTCTCCAGATAATCTTTTTACCCTCACACCTGACGCCACAATCTGGTTGAAGAATCTCAATTTATCATTATGAATTATAAAATAATATAGATATAAAGATAGCCTATAAAGATGCCATACGATACGATTGAATAAATAAATAAGCTAGCTTCTGTCAAAAAATTTCTGTCTGAAAATTGTTATCGTGCATACTTTGGGAATTGTTTATCTTCCCGGGATAAAAAGTATTCTGTAATTTTCTAGGTTCCAGGCTACCTTTTTGCCAAATTTAATTACGATCAATTAAGAGCTTTAGGCACCGCACTCAGCCAGCGTGGTGGACTAAGGCCTTAGTCTTCTCGTACTGAGAAGAGGCCCGTGCCCAACAGTGGGACAGTAATGGGCTGATTATGTTATGTTATGTAAGAGCTTTACTCTTAAAAAGGTAATAAACGGACAGACAAACCTTCGCATTTCTAACATTAAGTGTGGATTCACGAATTTAACATTCTTCACAAGAACTTACATAATAAAATTCTAGAGGATTTTATCATTTCCAAGACAGAATGGTATTTTTCTTTCTTTTCTCACCTAAAATCTTTTATTTGACGGCACGAACCAGTTCGCTCGTGCATGTCTTAGTCAAGCTCCCAATATTTTCTACTTCAACTCCCGTCACCAGATTCTGAGAAAACTATTTATGTACTTAAATACGGCTCTATTAACGTTGTTTATTAAGACGTGGAGTAGTAAATATAACTAAGTAGAGCAATTTTCCGTGCGTGCTGCAGTGCGTGGGTTCGGAATTCAATGATGTTATTTTAATTAATTTTAGTGCCTTTGTAGTTTTTTTAAGTTTTGGTAGTTAATAAAGTTTTCTTTAAATATTTAACATACTAATAACTAAATTATTATTCTGATTCATTATAATAATGTACTGATATATTGTTTCAAGTTTTTAAAGAATAACAACAAGCTGAAGCCCGCGACTTCACTCTCGTGGTATGTCGATAAAAAGTATCCTATGTGTTAATCCAGGACATGTTCTATCTGTGTGCCAAGTTTCATCCAAATACATTCAGCCGTTTCAGCGTGACTCAAGGACAAAAAACAAATAAACATCCATAATTTCGCATTTATAATATTAGGACTAGTCTATGCCCGCGGCTAGGGTTGCTAGGTCCTAAAACAAAACAAAATTGGATGTTTTTAATTTCAGTAGTCTAGTTTAATTATAATAGAGAAAGTGCAGTGGGTTCCGTCTCATATAGGTATTTCAGGAAATGAGGAGGCAGACAGGTTAGCTAAAAGAGCTGTAAGTGAGGGCATTGAAGCGAATATTTTACCTATTTAGAAGTATTTGGAAAATTCAAGTCTAAATGTCATATTGCTTTTAAAGAATACTTTGATGAAAGGTCCAAAATCAAAGGCATATGGTACAAAAGTATTCAATGTGAACCTCCTCATATTCCATGGTTTTTTGTTACAAAGTTAAGCCGACAGCAAGTAGTGACTGCATGTCGATTTCGTTCTGGTCACATTCCAGGTAGGAAATTTGCCTTCTTAATGAATAAAGTAAATTCACCCCATTGTGAACAATGTGGGAAACTGGATGATGTGCAACATCGACTTGCGGAATGTGTCTGTAACGCTGATAAAAGAGTCCAAATTGTCATTAAATTTAATGTTAACTCAGGTAATGTAGGTGTTTCTTATGTATTATAAGTATGTATTTACAAAAAAAAAGTATATAAGTATTATATCCATTGTCTAGTACCCATATCACAAGCTCTGCTTAGTTTGGGACTAGATGGTGCTGTGTAAAAATGTCCCGAAGATATTTATTTATTTATTTATTTCCATAGCATTCTAGCTGAACCAAATTCTGATGCAGCTAGAATGTTATTCTCATTTAAAATTTAAAAAAAAAGAAGTTGGCTACCTCTAGATAGTGTAAATTAATTTAGAATAAGGTACGATGGGATTGGCATCGTCATTTCTTATGTACAAAAATCGCTTATAATAAATAAAGAACATTAAAAAAAATAGAGAAAGAAGATGGTTGGCAGCTACCACCTATTTGGAACCCAGTGCTGAAAATAATCAAGTCCCAAACAGCACACCGAATTGTAAAACACAATGATACCGTGAGTGACTACAGCGTGCATCGAAACGATTTTAATTAATAAAAATTGTACGGTAGTTTTTTTTTTTTGATATATTTAAAGACGCTTGCCATTTTAGTCTTCCTGCGATTACGAACGCTACAAAGCTTTCGAAACGTCAGGAAAACCAATTTGAATAATATACGCGATGTAATCCGCTTAAACTTGTTTTATAATAATGTGTAGTGATCGCAAAAACCTAAGAAATTATCATCTAATATTTGTTTTGAGTATCTACAGAAAACTTTATCTAAACACAAACTTTAAATCGTATATTCAATGTTAAAATAAACTATTTATCAATCCACATCGTCGTATACAAGGAAGTCACGGTACTCAACAGACAGCCCTCACGAGTTGCCAACAATCCAGCGGTTCAGCGGTGACAGGCTAAAAACTTGAAGCGGCTTAATTAAGACTCGAACGTCGCCAATTTATTACGAATATGTAGACATTGTAGACGTACGTGATCTAGGGCTTACGACTTTAGATAGAACCATAGAACTAAGAATACTCATTGACTGCCTCTTTGGTCTCTAGATAGCAAGTGCGACTGCTGAGCGTGGGTTGCTGGGTTCAATTTTCGGGTCGGGAAAAGTGTTATTGGGGTTTTTCATTAAGAAATTCTCACTAGTAGCCCGGAGTCTTGATTTACGTCCGGTTAATTAAGTTCCGTCCCCAAGTAATGGAGTTTAAGTAAGTTCCGTCCCCAAGTAATGGAAGATCTACACAACCTTTTTTATGAAATAACTTTTTTGTATCAAAGAAAATAATTATCCATTTAAAATGTTACTAACTAACTCCATAGCTATTATTGGCTTCAAAAATTCGAAATATTCATCGAGTTATATAAAAAAAAAAAAAAATATGATAGTTAATAATAATTTCATAATAATTTCGCACTACATTTATCAGCAACATTTTGAAAAGAATTTTAACATGAAAAAGCTATATGTTACGCTTTCATTTTTAATAAACTTCAGGTGACATATATTGAGGCACTTCCCATCCAAATACATATATGGATAGACCCTTTAAGTCATGGCAGGCGTGCAATGCCATTCTAAAAACTGATGTGACTTAATTAGGAGCCGAACGTCGCCAATTTACAAGGAATCCCGAACGTGATCACAGACTTGAGAAGCTACTCGATATCACAATGCCAATAAGATACGATCCGGCTACTGTTTCAATGAGTCACACTTAGTATACGTTGCTACAAATGTGAACGAAATTGTAATTACCTATTAGAATTGAAATAATCACCGATAATAGACGGACGGACAAAGTGGTGTACGATCAATATCAGTAGCGATTTTTTTTATAGATTTTTTGTGCTGCTGTAAAATACTTTTATTAATAGAAAAATATTTTGTTTTCATGAAAAGCACAGTGACATTTTTTGTTGAGTTTTACAATCTTGTGTCGTCGTAAAGCTAAAATTTATGGTCTATAAAATATACACGTTAATTACAGTAATAATGTTTTATAAGACAATACACATTACTACCTATGTTCCCCTGCAACTACAAAGTAAAGTTGTAAATGCATATATGGCATTATTATGCAACGTATGGTAAGTATGCCTTTGAAACTTCTGCGCCAGTTGTCATAATTGCATGTACGTGGCTCGATCCAAGTGGCGTTTCCGAATTTACAAACGTGAATGCATTTCCGGAATTGGCCTGCATTTTCCTGATTGGTTTTCACGGAGCAGCAGAGTTGTGGAAGATGAGTTTAGTTTTAATTATAATAGATTTTTTGTTCCTTTTATAGAGTACTCCCCAAATATTTTTACGATAGCCATGAAAAGGATACCAAAGAGCATTATAATTTAAAATATTAGTTCAAGCAGTGTAAAATAGACACAATAGAAAATCTGCTGTATAAAGCCACCGGGCTCACGTTTGCTCACTTCAGCATATTTTAAAATGAAAGTATGTTTTAAAGAGATATAATATTTATGTTTGAAATTTTCGCCACACAAATTCGTAAAATTTTACTGATTCATCCTAAAAATAAAAATAAAAACACTCGAAACTAATAACAAAAAATAATCCGCCACACTCCACTACCCAAAATAACTACATGCAAATTCACTTTACCTATCTAAATATTGCCAGTTCTACACATTCGTTGCACTGGCTCCAGTATTTATGTTGTCAATAAAACTCAGCGAGTCGCCGGGGAGTCCTGAGATATAAACATAAATGAAAATAGTCTAGTGCTGTTCTAATGTTCTTGTTCAGGTTAGTGTACAAGTTTGGAGTGGCGTAACGTCTGTATGTTCATGGTGGCCGGAATGGGTCATTGTGTTATTATTGGCTTAGTAGAAAAAGATCCGGTAAAACAATGTGTGATATCAGCTTTGATATGAGAAGCGTGTCTGGAATATTTTTTGTTTTCATCATTATTTTGCATTTTCTGTATATAAGTATGCTCGTGACCACGGCCAATGCAACTGGGCTGAAACGTCCATGTTAGTCAAAATTAAATAATCAAATTTATATTTTTGGGACATTTTTACACTGCACCATCTAGTCCCAAACTAAGCAGAGCTGTCAATACATACTTAAATTACCTAGATAAGAAACTCCCAGACCAACCCAAACACTTTTATGTGCATCACACAAATATTTGTCATGTGGGAATCGAACCCGACCTCCTCGTGATCAGCAGTCCGACCCTCCGAACCACTAGACCACTGACATCGTCAAAAATGTTTGTTTCGTTTTGATTTGATTGTCCGTCCCGTAAATATAGTTCAATATTTTCTGCTTAATATTATAATAAAACAAAGTTTAACCGGATTAAATCGCGTAGGTATATTATTTAAATTGGTTTCCCTGACGTTTCGAAAGCTTTGCAGCATTTCGTGGTCGCAGGTAGACTAAGATGACAATCGTCAAATGCTGCAAAGCTTTCGAAACGTCAGGGAAACCAATTTAAATAATATACGCGATTTAATCCGGTTAAACGTTGTTTTATTATAATGTGTAGTGATCGCGAAAACCTAAGAAGATATTAAAATTAATATTATAAATGCGATAGTAACTCTGTTTGTTACCTCTTCACGGCTAAACCTCCGAACCAATCGTAATGAAATTTAGCAAAAAGGTAGCCTGGGACCTGAAAAAGGATATAGGCTACTTTTTATTCCGGGTAGATAAACAGTTCCCGAAGGATGCACGATAAACGACATCCACGTGGGAGAAGCACGACCTCTAATGTGTTCATAATAAATGTTAAGAACATAATAATAGTATGTTTTTGTTTGTTCTAAATATTCTTAGCAAACTATTCCAGGATAAAGGATTCCGCTAGGAATAGCCTCAATCTGTTACAAAGATAAAAAACATACGACAAATTACTTGCGTTTTTTTTCATTACTTACTATTCATCGTATTTAATGCGGACAGTACAATAAACGTTTTTATTTTAAAGAGTTAATCAACACAATAATAACATGAGCGGCTACGATACTCCATTTGACTTAATACTTTTGACCAATCCTTTAAGTACTCCATGGTTTTGTGAAAAAATATGTTGGCGCCACTGTTAAAGATAGCCAATCTCGTTTTAGAACCTTTACATCTACAGGAATAGAGTAAAACTGTTTAATTGCTACGTTGCTAGGCATCCACTTGTTTGACATAAATTTTGTAAGCAAAACATAACCTCAAAATAGTTAATATTTTAATGAATTTAACATCTGTGGAGTACTGTCCGTTTATTAAAATAAATTGCAACACATTACCCTCATAGAATTTTATATGGTGAGCATCAATTTTTATTCGTAACTTCCATAGGCTGGGCACTAATGTAACTTTAGCATTGTCAAGTTTACTAGGAATAATCCAATCTTCTACGGTTATCTCAGATTCCATCCCCTTCAATTATAAAGGGATGAGTTGTTGCTCATAGAACGTGTTCGAGATGACACGGGCCCGATACACTCATAGTTCATAATTAATAATTATTGCTTTCTTTCATAGAGGAAATAATTCATCTTGTTAAGATATAATAATGATAACACCCAATGAATTAGTACCTATGGGGAAAATGCTAGCCTGGTGTAAAAATGGATACATAATCAGCTCATTATTGTCCCACTGCTTGGCATGGACTTCTTCTCAGAATAAGAAGTGTTCAGGCTTTGGTCCACCACGTTGCTGGCCTACTGTGGGCTGACTGACTGCACTAGAGTAATTATGAAATAGGTAAAATATCTTTTATAATCAAAATTAACCTACACATATTATTATCACAATAATACAATGTAGGTTAATACACAGTGCACCAAAACTAGAAAAACGTGGACAAAACCGCAAAAACAACAAATCACAAAACTATTGTCTATAAGTTTGCTTTTCGTATTGAAATATTTCCCATTGTACAGATAGCAACAAACTTATTATTCAGACTACAAATAAACAGCGAATATGTTAACAAGGTACGAAACAAACGATGCAAAAACAAGACTCAACCGTTCATATTTATAGAGAATGAAATTGGCGCCCCAAGCCCTATTTTAGTTACAGCCCTATTTAATTTATTGTTGGCTTCGCAGTGCTGTAAGTAAATTGGTTGCACATTTTAATACCCGTAATTGGTATCGGATGAACGGTTCGGGATTGACGGTTTTTTTGAGGCCGTGCAAAAAGTTATTGATTTATTTTAGCATATCGGTTTTTCATTTTAAGTGACTATATATAGGTTTTTTATTGGAAAACTATTGTTTAGGTGACCTGCAGAAAATGACATCTAGGTTTTATTTGACACTAAATAATGCTTATGAAAAACATTGTAGAAAATCTTATTTGGGCGTATTGTTGTAATTATTTATCTTTTCTATAAGACATTTATAAATTCCAGCCTACACTACTATCTCGAGTTTATGTATATTAAAAATCGTACTTTTAAAATATAAGCAAAGGCAGATTTATCTTATGCTAACGACAAAAAAAGTTTTCTCTATTTTTCAATATTATTAGAAGCATGCATTTCAAATGTAAAAACGTTAGACAAGATATGGCCCTTCTCTTCATATCTCTCAGTTTATAAACAATTTAAACAAACATATTCACAATATTCCAATAAAGCGAGGGTTTCTAAATCGCCCTAAATTACGGCACTAATGGATTTTATCTTTAAACATACTAAATAATGCGACATAATCGGAATATTACCGCCCACAGTCTGTGACAAATCAACTCGTTTATTTTAGAACGAAGGACAGTATGACACAGTGTAATGAAATAAAAGACAATACACCAGCCTTTGATATAAGTAAATGAACAAAAAGCGTGTCGAACGCTTTTGTGCGAGCTTGTATTAATATGTTTGACAATTAAACTTGACTAGTGGGGACACTTTTTGTGATGATGGACATAATTTTCAAGATTTTTCAATGAGTGATTAATATTTTTATAATGTCTTTTAAAACCTATACTAACCCACGGTTAGGCAAAAGGCTTTCTTAAGTTTTTTAACGAATGACTCTTGTTGCTTTAAAAATTATACTACCTATAGTTTCCAATTAAAAAGGCGTATAAAATACTCTTGATAATTATGCAGTCACTTATATGCAAATAAATGACGAATCTGTTTAGAACATGAATAATATCTTTAAATTCATATAAATCACACGTTTATAAATTAAATACCAATTAACATTTTGCCAACAAGCAAATAATTAAATGCACAACAAAAGTTCTTGTATGAAATTATTTCTCAGAGGTAATTTATATCAGGAAATTGGGTTAATTAGATAGGTGTGCACAGGTGATGTGTACATATTAATTTGTAAATTTTAATTAATTCTCATTAAGGCACGGGCGTGTAAGATGTATAAAAGATCACTCACAGCGCATTTTGGACAAATATGCCGTAATTTTCCTCAAGGTCTCGTGACATTTCTAAAGCGTATATTCGTATTATGATTTTACATAATTCAAACGTAATTATTCAATGCTGGGATGGAATAAATAACTAAAACATCAAAAGAAATTAATATTTCTTCTTGATGTTGTATTTTGCTTTGAGATATTATTTTGTTTAATATTTAACAAAAACCTAGGACTGTCGTAAAACTTACTCACTCCATAATGCACACGAAATTGGAATCTGAGAAATATTATTATAAAATAGCTGCGCCCGTGTCACACCTCGGACACTCAATACAATATAAACGCTAGCACTACCTACATACACAAGATTACGTCTTATACGAACACACACACACGTGTAAGTTAGGGATGCTCGCCGCTTGTAATACCGACTGGGTTCCTAGCGCTTTTCAGAGATGGCGTGCTTGTATAGCGACTGACGATTGACATCCATAGCAATCTTGCAGTCCAATTGCAAACTGTGAGCACGTGCGGGGTTCGGGTGAGGAATCTTGAATTGGCGAGGGGCGGTGAGTGGCCGTTCTGTACGTTAGTAGTTAGTACTATTAGATATTCTGTGCCTGCGTTATGCAATAAAATATAGCTTATGTTACTTCTGAATAAAGTAGCTTTCTAATGGTAAAAGAATGATTAAAATCGTTTCAGTTGTTTCAGAGTTTATCGATTACAAACAAACAAAAAATCTTTCTTCTTTATAATATTATTACTAGCTTATGCCCGTGGCTTCGCCCGCGTGGATGTCGTTTATCTCGCAACCCTCGGGAACTGATAATTTTCCGAAAGAAAAAAGCCTATATTTTAATCCGGGTTATGTTCTATCTGTATGCCAAATTCCATCCAAATACGTTCAGCTTTTACAGCGTCATTGAGTAACAAAAATCAAAACATACAAAAATCTTCACTAACGTTCACATTTATAATATTAGTAGAATATAGTATAGAATATAGTATAAATATATTATTTGTTTTGAGCAGAAAGAAAACCTGCAAGAAGAAGAGCAAAAACCAACAGCCCAGCCACACCGCGAATCGTGCCGCCATAACTATTTAACTAGAAATATTCATACTTCTGTGTATTTAAAAGTCCATTAGTCACGATATACATTTTAATCATCTTTTTATGTAGCTTAGGTTTTGTTACATTCACCACCCGTGAAGTTCAACAAAAAATATATGATTCGCAAACTCAAATACAGCTGGTGATTTAAGATCTAGGCAAATTCAGACACCTAATTTTTTGCCAAGATTTCATCTAGTTGAACCACTGGGCCATTAAGTGCTACCAAAAAACGAAATCGTGATCTCAGATTCGGTAGGAACTCGAAAGCACGCGCTAATCCTTTCTAAAAAATGTAAATGAAAACAGTTTTTGTTCGTGAGAAATATCAACACGGGATAGACAAAAACTGTCATTTTGAAGTTCAAAGTCCGTTTTCGATTACGTTGTCAAGCACATCGCCTGTTAACTTGGTCACAGATTTTCTACGCACGTACGTTCCTGATCGAGTTTGTGATTTCAGTTGGGAGAAAAAAGTGAGAATAGGAACAATAGTAGTCTCTATTTGCGTTCCGATTTTCACGCCTAGATTGTATATCGTTGGTATGAGTTGACTTATTCTGTATGTTTGTCTGGTGCGAGGTAAAAACTCGCTGTCACGGTATTTTTTTTTTCGTGGCAATATTCCGATGTTTGTAAGTACAATTTGAGCCATATATGGAACGAAATATTTAATGCTTACTGAATAAAGTCAAAAAAGTCAAACCATAGTAGATTACTGTCGAGGCAATTGACGGCCGTGTAATATTGGAAGTACGAGGCGCTAGCTGAGTCCTTTTTAACTAAACGAGGCCGTTGATTGCTATTTCGGCCGAGACTTGTGTAATACTTTTCTCTCATTTGCGAGGAAACAATACACAATTTTCATTCGCGCCATATCGTCCACGCGCGGTTCTTGTTCTATTTTCTAAGTTTTGAAAAAAAATGCGCATTCAGCCTTTACAATGATAAACATTTTGTGCCTAAAAACACCTAATTTATGTGTGTACTTAAAATCCTCGCTAGCATAATTTAAAAAATAAAAACTGTCCAGCTATTTCTATTAGTGTCGTGTTGAATATTGCTGGCGTGTTATTTTGTTGCGAACGGAAAAGAGCCGATTGATGTTTTCTGAGCAAATGGGAGAAAAACTTATTTCGACTGCATAAAACTTAAAGAAGCCGATATAGGTAATTCATTTCACTTCCCTTTTAAGCCCGGGACCACAGTGCAAATAACGTTATTCATTATGAAAAAACTTCTGAGTTATAAATCGTAAAATCCAAACAAAGACATTCTAAATAATCGTTTCCAAAGAATAATACGTTTACTGAATACACATTTGGGTATAAAAACAGATGATTGTCCCCTCATTACGGCGGTAATAATTCACACCAACGCGAAAACTTTCGGACACAAAATTGAAAAAGAGATCGCGTGTGTGGTCCATGTAAAGGGATTGTGTAGTGATGATTTTAGTGGACAAATAAAAATAGTTGGACGGAATCCCGCTAAGCAAAAAGTGAAGCACTCATAGTAGGACGGCTCGCTTAAAATAACGTTCACACTCATAGTAAGACAAAAAGCCGTGATTATGCAACAAATCTCGTATGACATGACACAATAACAATATATATCTGGTGTGTTAAAATTTCTTCGAAATTATAGTGGGGTTAGAGAAAAATGAAATCGCAGACGTTCTCAAAAAATGCCAGGTTAATACAATTTTATCATTATTACACAAAATCAAACGAATTACAAAGACTAAATGGAATTAGAATAACTTAATAACTAACTTAACTTAATGTATATTTGCACACCATATGTAATGGTAGAATATTAATGGGCCATTTAAATTTAAATTCATACTTGTACACCTACATTCTGGCAAATAAATGAAATGAATTGAATTGAATTAAATATTTTTGAAAGTACGTTATTGTTCAATTAAATTATTTTAAATTAAATTGTATATGTATTGGTTAAGAGTACTCTAAACCAACGAGCATGCATGACGAGGTTAATGGACGTAGATGAAGTGAAAGAGGTGTGTCAGGATCGTAGCAGGTGGAAATCCATAGTCTCTGCCTACCCCAATGGGAAATAGGCGGGATAATATGTATGTATGTTTAAGGGAAAAACTAAGTGCTTCAATCTTGTCTTAGCTAGATTAATTTTTTATTCGTCTGAGATTACAGCATAATTATGAAAACTTCCGTCAGTAACTTGGACCAAACGCGAGTCGAGGTAAAGTTTTTACCCCAAAACATGCCTACAGATTTCCCCAGTTTAAATCGTTGGACGGTTATGCGGCAAAAACAAGTCGCTTGAATAGCTCGTAAATTTCGGCAGGGGGCGCTTTCGGGTTTTTCTTGGACTTCAGAATCGAATTTACGGGTGGAGTATGGAAAACTGTATTGGGGGAACAGTTGTGAATGTTGTATAGTTAAAGCTATACTATAGACTGTGACAATACACTATAGACTCTATAGTATATTGTCACAGTCTAGCCATTCCAAAAAGTCGTCCAACGTGTCCCACTGCCTTCAATACTGTCAAACAATGTCCCGAGTTACCTTTAAAAACTGTCAATGTCAATTTTCGTTGAACCACTGCATGGAACAAATCATTACACTGTGGTATTGTGTAGTAGTAAGTACAATATAGTGCATATGATATATTATGTAGTTGTGGTAGTGACTATACCACAGATTATATTATAATATATTCTAATAATATATTTTAATATATTTTATTCTATTCTAGATATAAAATATTTTATATCAGTCGACCACGAATTAGTAAACGTAGCGTAGATCGCCCCACAGCAAGGTGGACCGACAACCTGAGGTAGGTTGCCCCCAATGTCTAGTAGTGCACTGCAATAGGCTGAGTTGTTAATGAGTTTATGCCTAGGTACTACTGATATGGACGGTTTACGGTTTAAAACTCTAGAAAAAAAATGAAAAAATCTTGTTGATCACGCAGATCATTTTATGTTTTTTCGTAAACGCGGAAGTCACTCATCAAAAACCCGAATTTCGCCATTACTATTTGCAAAAAAGTTTATTTAAACCGATTTGTATCTGGATAAGGGCGTTGGTAGCTGCACTGTAGTTTATACTTTTGAAGTTACCATCGTTTTATTTTTGTTTTGTGTGATTTTCTGCTCAAAACATAAATTACTTTTAAAAACAATAGAAATTGGTATAAAGCATGGAGATAGAGTACCTACATTAGTGCGTTATGCATCAAGAGAGACAATAACTAACAGTTCTATTCCACATCTACAGTTGTCAAACCATTACTAAGTAACGGCACACATTGTGCGATTTCTCGTCATAAACACCGTATTGTTTGTTCAGAATATCTGCATTTCGCGCATGCGTTGAACGGAAATATGGATGATTTGTGACCCACTGTTCTGTCGAACGATGCATTTGGTGTCAAATTACCCGGTAAAAGGAGCTTTTAGTACCTACCTATGTGTTTGTGTCATGAACGGTGTCATAAGGTTATGTTCTATGCTTTTGGATTATTACTGTTACAAGCTCGCCCCCTATTATATGGGACTGGTAAAATGTGTGTACCTCTTGCCTACCTCATCGGTGAAATATACGCGTGATGTTATGTTATATGTTACTGGTAGAGACGTTCCATCTCATGAAAGATTCAAGATTTAAAGATTTATTGCATTGTAAGTGTACATAATTAGTGTCACATTTTACTTTGGCCATAGTATATATTCTATGCTTTGGTGCTTAGAAGCCGCCTTCATTGCATTTTAAAACTCCGCTATAGCGTTCGCTGGCAGCGGACGGTAAAGAAATACCTTGGGCGAAAGCGATAGCTGCCGCCTGGCGGCAAGTCTTACCAAGTCTTATCTTATCGTCTTTTGTTACGAGATAAAGCCTCGATCAATCTTATTTATATTTTATGTTGTTCAGAAATAACAGGGCTACCATTTAAACGCACAAGGCAACCAAAATTTCAAATAAATAAAAAAATCACTTAATGTGCTTTTTTATGCCGGGATATTATTGGAAGTACTTCAACGTGTGTGATAAATAAAACTTTTTAACAAAAAATTGAACCGACGAAAACAGAAACTGAAAAGCGAAAAATAACAAATTATGAGTCGGCGCCAAACAAACTTTTAACAAGCAAAATGCGTGCAAGTTGCAAGTGGCCGAGCGACGAACGAATTTTTGGAAAGTTATTGTTTATCGTTGAAAATTTCACGTTGTATTTGATGTTATGTTGTTTTTATTATTTATTTAAAGTAATTTAATGATCTTCGTTGATTATTTGTTTGGCGCCGACTCATAATTTGTTATTTTTCGCTTTTCAGTTTCTGTTTTCGTCGGTTCAATTTTTTGTTAAAAAGTTTTATTTTACCTTTTTTTGTGGTCAAAATCTAACTCCAGCTCTCCATTATGTTGTAGTGTCTAGAACTATATTTATGTATGCCAATTTTCAACAGAATCGGTTAACAGGTAAGTCAGTGGGTGAACAAGCACTCATCCCCTGTTTTCCCACCCTTAGGGGTGGATTTTGATTTTGAAATTTAAATGGGACCAACTTCGAGATATACCCTATCCATTAAAAAAAGAATCATCAAAATCGGGCCACTCTGTAAAAAGTTATGCGTGATCATACATAAAAAAAAAAAAAAAAAAAAAACAAATATACGCGTCGAATTGAGAACCTCCTCCTTTTTTTCGTCGGTTAAAAAGGGTTTATTTTTTGTATATGAATAACAATATTTTTTTTGGATAATCATAAATATGCAAGTAGAATAAATTATTATTATATTTTTGTACAGTTTTTGACATCTTCATACAATTTTCACGTCTAAATTAGGGTTTAAAGTTGACGAAATTCAAAATTGCCGCCATTTGCAAAAATATTTTTTTACCCTCTTTGTAATATTTTTATTGTCAAGCAAATTACATGAAAATCATAAAAATAGGTAGGAAATATTATCGAGATTACGAAACAATAACATTTTTTATGGGTGTCATAGTAGAATATTGAAAAATCTTATAAGAAATACAAGTAGGTACAAAATGGGCGGGGCCAAGTCAAGTTCAAGGACGCGATCGCCATTTTGAATTTTTTGAAATCAAACGCTTGAGGGGTTATTTTTAAGACATAAAACACCCGTCTTCTTGAGTTTGAATACTGTATCATAATTATAGAGGTTTCTAAAAGAAAAATAATACGGAACAGGAAATCTTAAAGATTATCGAATAAATCCAAAAGATTATCGAATAAATCCAAATGACTATTGATTAAATTCAAAAGATTATCGCATAAATCCAAAATATTATTGAATAAATCCAAAAGAATCAAATAAATTGAAAGTCAAGACGGAAAAAACTAGTTTTTGAAGGGAAATATTTTCACTCAGTGATTTATTTATTTATTTATTATAAACAAAAATATACCGGTCTATATTAGGGAGATGCAGAGAGAAAAACGGGATACTTGCATTATGACAATATTGTATGTGACCATTAAGTTATCAGAAACGAGAACCATTTTAACTGTTAACTGCTAATTTTCATAGAATAATCAATTAAGTCCAACCCGACTTTTAGTGTGAAGAATAGCGTTTAATTTTATACAGTGCGCCATATTTTTCTTATTAATTGAAATCAAAATTTTCCATACTGCCTGCCACGTTTTATATTTCATTTAATTCTTGGTTGTCATTTGGGTGTTTTCCCGCCACTATTTGAGCTTATGGACTATACATTACAGACACGACGATAATCTAGTTTGACACAAATTGACTAGCGAACAGTATTCTGCTATTCTGTGAGAGATGAGTTTAATTAATTAATTTCACCATGATGAATACTTGGCTTCATATTTGCGTCCCAGCAGTTTGACTGACAGACAATTTACAGCTTGTTATCATGTCAGCACATTAATTTTGGAGAAGTACTTTGTACAAGGCATGTGAGCATTTGGTTGAAAGCTGAAACTGGGTGTAATGGTCCTGATTTGGAAGCCTTTATAATCTAGCAGTGGAATGAGATAGGCTAAGTGCCTGGTTGGCTACCAAATAGTTTATAAGCAGATAATTAATTTTGGCGATCACCAGCCTTTTTTTTTCGTGGGGAAAATCCTCATGAACGCACTCCGCCCGGGGAAGGCGGAGCCAGTTCTGGACTCTTACCGACTAAAACCACCACGGTGTTCCTCTACCGAGCCATGGCCGGGGGCGTGGGTAATACTCCCGTATTCGACAACCATTCCCGGTAAGTCTCAGCTTGCCACTAGCAGGCGAGCCCCTTCACCCCGTGCGGCATACGCTTATAAACTTATTATACACAATAAAGATTTAGAAACAATTAGCATACCACGTTTTTAAAGCGAAAACACGCTTATATTGCATTGTAATCCAGTCCTGAGCAATTTTTAAAGGTTCAAGTATTTAGCTCATCGGTAGTTAATTTAAAATCGATTGCAATAATTTGTACCTAACAGACAAGCAGACAGACAGGAAAGCGAGTCAATAAAAACGTAGTGATAAAATAATGTTACTAACAGCTATCGACTATAACGCAGTTAGTATTGTACATTTTTAGTTGTGGGTATAACACAGAACAGTGTTTGATTGAAACTCTTGCTGAATCGTGGATAAAAGACACTTTCTACGCCTACCTCTTTGGAGATTATGAGCGCTTGGTTACATTCGTAAAAAAATATTGTTTCTAAAAATATCACAGCTTAGTACTGGATTACAACCCTACTCCTTTCTGAAGGCCGCGGATTTTCCCTTTATTACTCAGTGCCTTCAATGAGATCGTGTGTTTTGATGAGATGCTGCCTATATGAAGTTTGCTAAGATGGAAATATCGGCACGGTTCCCGAGATCGCAAAGAAAATGAAGATGGAAAAGGGTAGAAAAAATAAGTAGCTGAAGATATTGTTGAAGGTACTTTACGTCAGATATTTTGGGCTTTATTCGTGAAAGACTTATTTTGAACAGAAAAATCTAGTTTTTCTTGGGGATTATTAACAGGCAGATAAGCATCGGGTATTAAGAAGCCTTAAATATACTTGTCCATTACAGTATAACGTACAAATCTTAGGATATTGAACTTTCTCTTCTCAAACAGCTACTTACATAAGACTAGGTTTAGAAGTCGATTCAACTTTATTGGACAGTGTTGTAATGAATGAACATAAGTGTAACACAAATTTTAATACGAGTTAAGTATCGCTAAAGAACTTTTAATGATAATGTCTTTATCGAAAGTATCAATAGGTTACTTTTTGACCCAAAGACCAGTCACGTTATAAGACCATTAATTTACAGAAATGGCACTATACTTACAAACCGCCTTCAAATATGAAGCTTCCCTTTTTGATGCCAATAAAAGTTAGATTATACTTCGAAAAACTACTTTTTACAGTTAAATTGGCGTCATTGTACCAATCCAAAGTTTTCAAACTCACTCTTGAGCTCCGAAAGGCTTCTTAACATTCCTCATAGCCAGTTCAAAAATTCGAAGGCGCTAAACGCGAGTTTTTCCACCAAAATATCTGTAGTGTCTAGTGACGTGAATGTGTCTAAATAATTATCGATAGCTGGATTTGATGTGTCTTTCTGTAAAATTTATCCTTCATGTACAAATTGTCACCAACTGCTGCACATAGGCCTCTCCCAATTTTCACGACAACACTACGCATTCAATCCCTCTAGCTACCTTCTTCAGGTCGTCAGTCCACCTGACTGGAAGGCCACCTCCCTACGCTGCGTTTGTTAATTCGCGGTCTATACTCAAGGATTCGTCTGCTTCAACGGACATCGTTCCTTGGACAGATATGGCCAGCCCACTGCCACTTCAGCTTACTGATAACTATGTTGGTCACTCCGGTTCTTCTCCGGATAATCTCGTTAAGGATTGGATACTTGAAATAACTCCAAGCATAAGGTGTCATTTAGTTATTATTTATTTAATGAAAGGTTTTTAAAATGCAGAAATCTGCTTAATTTAAATTACTTTTTAATAAAAACAAATTACACCTTTTGATATGATCCTGTTCTTTATGGTAGAGAGAGGAAGAAAGTTAAGGGTGTTTTATTTTATAAAACAATAATGACCACGTATCTGTAGAACATTATTCTTCAGCAAATGGTACTCAACTATGGTATTCAACTGGTTTAAGGGCTTGTTTTTCAACAGTCTGATATCTTTTAACTGAGGAATAAATATGACGTTTTGACAGATTTTATATATTATAACTGTGAAAACGTTAAACTTGTTCCGCAGATAAAAGTTAACTTAGTTAAATACAACAAACTAAACATCTTAAAAACACAATTCCCTTTTTTAATCTTAACTATCGATATCTCAATAATGTTCCCACAAACATCCCCGCTCTACCAAAGTATCGCAAGTCGTAAATCTCCGTTTTTCCCCGTCGAGTGAGGGTCGACAAGCATTGCGCAGACCTCCAAGGAGTTAAAAGTCACACCTGGCACTCTCAAGCCAGAATTAATGGTGGAATGGTGCACTCCCAATTTCAGTTGAAATCTGCATTAGTAAAAGAATTATTGCAATGTAATAAATCTAGGGTGAATTCTTGGATTTTTAAGTTATTAGTTTTTTCGTGAGTTATGGTTTGTGAGTATGACTTCCTCAAAATTTGTTTGTTTTAACATCTTTTACAAATTTCGAGGAAGAAATCTTACAAATTTGTTGGTTTGTTAAGTTTTTAGTAACAAAACTGCTATTCAGTGGTTCTTAATCTTTATATAGTGGGGTACCCTTATCCCAAATATTTATGTTGTCATGGACCACGAATTGTTTGCTAGTGAATACTATTTTAATTTGATAACTATTTTATTAGGAAGGTATTTTGATGTTGGAGGGCTTCGCGCATCATTTCTGATCCTTTCTGCTTTAGGTTTTACATGACTTTCCGTGTTACCGTACAGTAACAGTGGCAGCACCGCTAATTAAAATGTAGATCCTTTAAAAATTCAAACGTTATTTTCTGTTAACTTCTTGCAAACATAATATTATTAAGCAGTTCCTCCTCAACACAATCCATCTAATTTAATCCATTGTTATTAAGGCGAGGTTATCCCAGACCTGTGAGCTAAATAACGCTACCCCAGCCCCCGCCAATTCAGCGCGACGTATTTATTCTCGATGCACTTATTGTTTCATTTATTTTGCATTTCGAACAAAAGCGGGGGGAGCGCATCGTAAAAAGGCGACGCAGGTCCACCCTTGACGACGTCCGGATGGACCAGGGGGTGTCAACTTCCTAAGCGACGAATGCCAGCACTGGAAGGATTTGCAAAAACGGAACAGCGCTCTACGAAAGAATGAGATAGTAGAAACAAGCGCGATTGAATACATGTCTACCATTTTAGTATATTTCAGTGTTTGAAGATTACCTAAATTATGATAGGATTCACTTTTATGAAATGGCAACACTTACTACACTTGTCAAAAAATTAAAAACGGATTTTCCTAATTTTTATTTCGAATTTATGCCCGATTAATCTTGTTTTTCTGCCGGATTGTTTCCTAAAGATCAATGTTGTGAATTTTGCTGAAAGATAGAGACTCATTACTGTGAAATTTACACTTTTTCCTTATGTTACAACAATTTATGAGATAGAGACTCCAGTGTGAAATTCAAGCTTTTGTGTAGTTTATCTGATTGATTTCATTATATGTATTTGTTCGATACTGACGCTTTTGGATTGTTTTTCCACCATGGCTGGAAAAAAAAGTGTAAAGTGCGCAAAGTACGGGATAACCTCAAAGGAAGATTCTTTCACAGGTTTCCTCTCCCGTCCATGAATGGGTCTCTTAAGTAAGTAGATGACTAAAGTGCCATTAATTAATAAGGCCAGGTATAATAGTTGGAATTTAACACTTCATACAAATAAATTTTTCAGGACTAAAGTTTGGGCAACATTTTGTCATCCCGATGATGATGATTGGACCTCTTGGATGATTGGGCCTGGATAAATTATTGGAGAAGTACAAACACCATAAGATGCTATGTGGTGGTGTGATGTTTTGATGATTCGCAATTTACCAGCAGTGACAGAAAAAGATTACTTAAGTAAGTTTGCTATTCCTACCGGAGCTCAAAATATATTAGCCCGATTTTGAGATGAATAGTGTAATCCATCTAGAGAAGAACAACAATCCGAAGTGAGTAGTATTTTATTGACTAGCTTTATGCTGATTGTCAACCTCTTTGCCGCAGCTACAACATGCAGCATTAATTTTCTTATAATTGTTGCCACTATTATAAGATTTCTTAAAATTAAGATACTTTTTATTTATTTTTATTTGTACTTAGCTAGACCCTGTTTTTTCTTTCTTTGTCTTGTCTTATTTAGTAAACAATCTTGGCATGTCTTTTTAATACAATTCGTCAATAAGTATTATTAAAAGACATTATGTTAATGATTTTGAACTTATGTTAATGAAATTACAATCACATGAGACTTTCCATCTTCATGTCTCAGTTTGGCGAACCGACTTGCGGTACCATTTAGGCAACAGCCTAGGTGGTATTGAAGTTGTCGTGGGTAAAGGTAACCGCTTAACATCAGGTGGGCCTTTAGCTCGTTTCGCCATCCTATACTATAGAAAATAAAATAAAAAATACTATGATACGTTTGAATATTTAGGTGTTTTTTTTTTCTTTTTATAAAAAATATTTAAAAATGTAATTTATAAGGTAATAACTAAATAAAGGAGATAATAATAATATTTTTTTTAAACCTAATTGCATGTGTAGATCTAGTAATTAGGTACATTTTATCAATAGTTATTTGAATAAAGAGACATGCCAAGATTGTTTACTAAATAAGACAAGAGAGAGAAAACAGACTACTGCATGGCTAGTTGTGGCAATAAATAATTTTTACTTCTTTTTTTTTCTTTATACCTACTGGAGATATGGAGTATTAATGATTTTCTCAAAAACAAAATTGAAATAAAAACACCTAAATATTCAAACGTATCATAGTATACAATAAATTAAGGTAGTGAATTTGTATGTTTCAGCAACCAAAGTCAACCGTTGAAATACAAATGGAAGTACATCCCGGTATTCCAAATCCAAAGAAGAGTTAAATATTCAGCATCATTTATATGTATAATCATCTTGACAGCCCAAGCTTGAAAAAGGTAATTGGAAAAAGTCAATATTAATATTTTTAATATATAATTTTAATATTTATTTTAAAATAATTAAAATCTTTATATTTTTATCAATTTAAATCTTAATATATATAATTCTTCTGTAAGTTTGTCTGTCACCTAACTCCTCCTAAACGACTGGACCGATTTGGATGAAATTTGTATTTATTATATTTATTTTACTAAAAAATGGGCTTGCATTTGATTGCTACCTCACCTGTTGTTAAGTGATCGTGCAGTCGACGATGGTGTACCATTCGTGCCTTGAAGACTACCAGATTATACCTATAGGAAAACACAGATAAGCAAGGCAAGGCATTCTACTCCTTAGCGGTGTGCATAATAAAAGTGTTAGAAAAACGCTTTGTGCATAAGGGTGGAATATCAACCGTGTAAGGGTGGCGCATTGCCTCTCATCTCTGACTTTTCGATGGTAGAACCTACTGGTGAAAGCCAGAAATGTGTGAATAACAGTCCTTTGATATTATTAATTGCACATTTCCAGGAGTCACGGAGGAGGAAAAGTATCTTGTTGATCCTTGATGCAAAAAAGGAGTGGAACTCACACCCAAACAGAAGCTTTATAAGAGATGTTACAAATCTGCTGTTAGATGGCTACCGAGATCATGCTCATCAAGATCGAACATCAGAAATAGCTAGCCATGCTTTTAATTTTATGGCTTTGGAGACATTTCAAACAACCAATAGCCTTTTAATGATCGGGGGATCATGTCACAGCAAATAATTAGCTGTACTCATTAAGGAGGTAAGTCTAAACCTTTTTAGGATTCCATACCCAAAGGGTGCTGATGGGACCCTATTACTCTGCCTACGCTGTCCGTCCGTCTGTCTGTCACGGGGCTGTATCTTTTTAAGGTAGTCAATTGAAATTTTCATAGATGACGTGTTACTATGGCCTCTACCATGGCAAATAATATTAAAAATTAAAAAGTCTAAGCTCAAAGTGTGTCCCCCATACTAGAAACGTCGAAAAAAATGCATTTTTTCAAGTTCCTGCTCTATCTTAACATGGCTATACATAAAAGCATCAGAATATGTGTTATTGTAGTGCGTACTATATAGTTCAACAACATACGGCAATCACGGTCATGTGTAGTATCTTGAAACACATCAACGCACTGCATCTTGGTTAACTCTCATAAATCAGATCAGTGGCAGTGACACTGGCTCCGCCTTACCCGGGCGGAGTGCGTCCATGAGGATTTTGCCCACGGGAAAAAAAGAATAGACTACCTCCTTACCACCTGTGGATGTCGTAAAAAGGCGCAAAAGGAATCCTGTCAAGAGTATTGCCAGCGCTTACTTTGACTGACAGTGAATAACTTTAACGGCCAAAATTAATATCCAATCTATCCACGATTTGCCCTACTAGATATAGGAATTAGACATAAGCTCCATACAAAATATGTGAAATTTATATCTCTAGTAGGGCAAATCATGGATAGATTGGATATTAATTTTGGCAGTAAATTATTATCACACATCCGTCAGACAAGCTTGGTGATTATGGCATTGATATTTACAGTAATAATAATTGATTTCTATGATCAAATAATTGTTTTTAAATATATATTTTTTACTTTCAGATGAATCACTGCAAGACGCCATTGCTACAGCTACAGTCATTTCAAATATTGAGCAGTTGTTTGACTCCGCGAACAGACATACTCCAAATCAAAACAGAGGGAAGGAATTCCTCACAAACATGACCTCAACCAGGCCTCATATAATTTATTTCAATAAATGAAATTATATTTTAATGCCATGAAGTTCTAAGAGTTGGTTAAGGACGCTAAATGCGATAGAAATATTTTTTTAACAATTTAAATCCTAAAAACATAAATGTGAAAGTTTGTCAAGATTTGTTGAAGAGATTTTGATGTTTGTTACTTATTCACACTGAAATAGCTAATGGCCAAAATTAATATCCAATCTATCCACGATTTACCCTACCTGAGATAGAAATTTGACATATTTTGTATGGAGCTTATGTCAAATTCCTATCTCTAGTAGGGCAAGTCGTGGATAGATTGGATATTAATTTTGGCCGTTAATTAAATTAAATAAAAATTAAATTCATTTATTAATTGTGACTACAGAGGCCCACATGTTAGTAAAAACTTAACAAACTACGGGTTAGTATTTAAAATAAATTGAACAATACACAAACATTTAATTTTATGAACGACAAGGTTGCCCTTGTCGCACCAACACATTAACAAAATGCTTCAATATAGGAGCATCATGTTGCTCAGATAAAGCTTTCAGAACGCTATTGGAACTGCTACGCATTCTGGTTAGTAAGGATACGGTCTTTTTCCTTATTACAGCATAAAAATCATTTGTTCGAGCTTCTGCGAACATGCCGGACGCACTACAGTATCGTGGCAGCCCCAACAGCATCCTGAAACCATTATTATATTGAACACGCAGGACGTCTAGAGCTTTACGAGTATAGTTGACCCACAGGCTGCCCGTGTAGAAGTTCTGGCAGTATGCAGTAAACAACGTTATTTTTGTTTCCCTACTACAGCGGGCGAACCTGTGCGCCAACATATTACACTTTGCTGCTAGCGTCCTGCGCTCGCGTTAATGTATTTGGATGAAATTTAGCACACAGGTAGATAATAACCCGGATTTATCCCAAGAAAATAAACAGTTCCCGAGGGATGCGTGATAAGTCTTTCTGTGAGAAGCCAAATTATACCAGAGCAAAGCCGCGGTCAAAGTCTAGTAATAAATATAATGGGCATTTACAATAAAGAGTGCCCTTTGCATTTTGCGCTGTCCTATAAATTATTAAGAAACCAAAGGCCATCTATTATAATTTTCTGTTTATTTAGAAAATGTATTATGTAATCTTGGTCTAAACTAGTTTATTTTAGTGATTTTACTGTAATAATTGTAAAATAAGATGAAACTAAGTACTGAACTCCCTAATTTTATACTATGTTTCATATACTAAGACAATTTATTTATTTATTTAATTCGAAACAAAGATTTATAAAAAGTTGAACGATGGTTAAGTGAATGAAGCCATCATTTACATAAATTGTAAGACACAAGGAATAACTTTGTTATTATTACTTAACTGCAAAATGTCACAAAAGCGACACATGACTCGCTTTCTTGTCCCAAAAAATCATATCTTATTGAAAAATGGACTATATCTTGTTGATTTGCATATCAGAATGATTTATTAAGAATAATTTATCAATCTTAGTTATTAGAACAACTGTTTATTTACATTTATGAGCATGTTGTGGTATGAGTATTTATGTAACAAAACTGAAAAAATACTCATATATTTATCCTAAAATATTGGGTACACACAGTACACATTTGAACGAAAATGCCCTAATATACGAACACTGTAAAGAGGTTTAAACAAGATCTGCTGCCACAACTGTTTTGTTAAGTAAAGTAAGCTCTATTTGATTTAGTAGTTACAGTTGTTACATGATAGTGTTGCATACATCAATCAGCCCGTTATGGGCATATAAGAATTTTTAGGATAATAATTGTCAAATCTAGGAATGCAATTTAATAACAATTAAATTTGGGTACATAAGTAGCAATTAACTGTAGATATAATCCAAACCCCACATCAGTTCAATTTATTGCAGCGCTTAAACCAGTATCTTGATAAATCTAAGTATATACTCATGTGAATATCGAAAATTGTGGTAACTTTTTTGTATTTATTAAAAATAAGTGATACAAAATAATTGTAAACCCTTCTCTACATCTTATCTAGTTATATTGAATGTCGAGGGTGAAGAAGAGATTGACATACATAACTCAGTGTTCTGGTGAAATGCTAGCATGTGCATAAGCACATAAGTAAACATAAGTTTGCAATTTTATAATAAAAATATGGTAATTGGTAGCTTTAATTGTAAAAATATTATGCTTGCGGATACAAACACTGAAATATTATATCATTCTTATACTTACATCATTTTAAGGAATACTATGATGAAAGAAGCAGTCTAAACTACGTCCAGTACAATATCTGTGAAACGGTAGTAGAGAACGCCGCAAATTTATTTAGCATTTAAAAGCAATGAAAGGAAAAATAAATGTATTAAAAATGTCTAAAACTTTGTTTTCTTTGACATTCTATTACGGCGAATTTTTAATGCAGATGTTAGTTTATTTTTAATTTCTTAAACCTACAACAAATTTTCATTTTGCTGTTCTTGCACGAGTATGTATTATAAACATTTTATAATGCATACATTGTTTAAAAACTGCAAAATGAAAATTTGTTGTAGGTTTAAGAAATTAAAAATAAACTAACAACTATTCAAAATTCCCGCCATTCCCGCGCTCCACGAAAGTTTCCGATGGCATAAACGGGCGCGCTAGTGTGCTCTCATGTAAGCAATATAGTTGTATGAAGTTGTTGTTCTTCTCTTGAGTATAATGTTCTGTGGGATGGACACTAAAATGTCACTAAATGCGCTGTGCGCGAGCCATTTCACTTATTTAAATTTTAATTAAAACATAACTATTAATATCAAAAAATTAACTGTAGGAATTACTTTGTAATACCATTACCTTTTTATTGCATGTAATTTTTATAGCATTTCGTGCTGTATTTAGAACATTAAAACGAAAAATGCTTTTATAATCGGCATTGTTTCGGATTTTTTTTCAATCGACAAAAATACAATGTATCTTGTTTTTATCTTTTAAATTCGCTAACATAAGCATGTATCTGTAACATATTATATATTATATATTATTATTATTATTTATTATATTGTATATTTTTTTCGGGTTTCTTTATCACAATTTGACCATTTTAGACCGAATTTCGCAAGACGCAAATTGGGATAACAGGCCGTTAAACTATTATGTATATCTTTTTACAGTATCACAATGTTTTACTGCTAAAATATTTGTATGTAAAATATGAATGATATTTTTTACTTTGTTCCCAATTTTTTTTTCAACATCTTCGCACCACGTAAAAACTTATCTTCTTAATGAGACCCGTATAACGCCAGTTCATCATTTGTCTCTCACAACTCACCAATCGGACTCGCAGTTATTCGAACGAATACAATTTAGACAAAAAAGCCTTTGTCTTCGGCAGCACAAAGCAATTACTGCGTAATTTGTCACCGCTCCCATCCACAGTTTGATTTCTTTAGGGGATTAAAGATTGATTGATTAGCCGTTTCAGCTTCCTCGTTTGTAGGCACTGAACTATCGTAAATGGCTCTAAGATTAAGATTGGCTATGTTCCCAACGATATCTGGGTCACGGTATCTCGCAATGACACTGCCAAGAAAAAATGTGTAATAAAATAAACGGAATAGAAGAGAATTTTAAACGGTAGAGATTTAAAATCACGTTGAGTTTGCTAATTTTGATGCTGTTAAAATGAGAATTTGTGATTATATTTTTTGTTTGATGTGTGGAAAATGTGTTTTCAATTATACGTGGAACTTGTTTTTAGACTATGCGTGAAGAATAATTATTTTTAATATCGTAAAATGTTTTATCTGTGATGATAACACTAACTTTTAGTTCAGTTAAGAAGTGTTAGTTTGTTTCAAAATTTCAGTCACTGCCTTAGAAAAAGAGGTATTAGGTCAAAGTTGAAGCATTTTACAGTTATTAATTTTTAGATAATACCATCATATTTGTTGATATAAATATACTTGGGTAAAAGGCTAATATTTAGCCACATCTGGTCATACTGGAAGCCGACACCAACATAGTTGGGAATAAGTTAGGAGAAAAAATATCACCCTGTTTGTTGATCTACAGTTTGCAGAAATTAGATGAAGAAGGAAATTGAAGACAAGTACTAAGACTCAAAAATAGGATAAGACGAAGAAAGAAAAATATAAAAATGTTCAAATTTTAATCGCTTCTTTCCCGAAAAGGGGTCATTGTACTTATCATTATAAACAACTTTTACTATAGGACCAACCCTGAAATCGCGAAAAAAAAATTGTTGGTCCCTACAAATCTACTACAACTAATAAATCAATAAAATGTAGGGACCAAATGATTTTTTTTTTCGCGATTACAGGGTTGGTCCCATAGTAAAAGTTGTTCATAATGATGAGTACAATGACCCCTTTTCGGGAAAGAAGCCATTAACATTTCAACATGTATATTTCCAAGTGTTGTTTTAAACCGTGGGCTATATAAATTCACAACTGTTACTCGAAGATGCTCAAAGGTGTTTGCTAAGTAATTACATCCCTACATACGCTCTTAAACACATACTAGAAACAAAAACGAAATGGGCAATAACTTTACGTGTAAATATCTTACCTTTACGACTGTTAAAATATCTCCACAGTTATTTCCCTGTGAGGTGTGCGCAGAACTGTGACGTGTATTAGCACTCAGTATTTTAGCAAAACCTTCGAATTAATTTTAGTACAAGCCAGGAACAAACCACTGGAACTTTTTCAAAAGGTAAACTAATATTAGTGCAAACTAGAACTAGGTCATACCTCTCCTTTGTTAAAGGTGTTAGAGGCAAGTTGTTTTTTTATAAGTTATTTTTAGTTAATTAGATAGCAGCCGCTCTATGTGAAAACTTGAATCAGATGAAAATCTGATGCGTTTGATGATGAAAAACAAAAGAATGCCGCTCCACCAGAACCTTTAAAATTCTATTACACACATAAACCGGAAGATAACTTCCAGACACAAACTGCAAGAAGAAAGAAAAGATAAAAGATTAAAATCACGTGCCAGATCTAATTGAAAGCCAAGTTGTAACAACTTCAAGTTTGCGAAGTGATAACATTTCTATTACAGCCGAGCTGATAACTGGAGTCGGACCAATTAGTGAGATTGACGCTTTGGTTACTCACTCTTTGGTTCTAGAACTTAAGCTTTGATTATATCTTGGAGTTGTGGTTTCATTTACTAGATAAAGCTTAGATTATTTATGTACTGAATAATACGGATAGTCCACTAGTTAATGAAAGAGAAGTAATAATATAGACATGGAATAACATAGAAATAGAAACAGGTGGAAGTTGCCAACCATCTTCTCTATTAAAATTAGGATGTTTTTTTATTTCAATAGCGAATGTTTGGAACCCAATTCTAAAAATAATCAAGTCCCAAACAGCACGCAACACTGTAAAAGATAATGACATTGTGAGTAATTACTGCGTGCATCGAAACGATTTTAATTAATAAAGATTGTACGGTAGTTTTTTTTTTTTTAAATATCTGTAAAGACGCTTGTCATCTTAGTCTTCCTGCAACCACGAACGCTGCAAAGCTTTCGAAACGTCAGGAAAACCAATTTAAATAATATACGCGATGTAATCCGGTTACACTTGTTTTATTATAATGTGTAATGATCGCGAAAACCTAAGAAATTATTATTAAATACACTGTTATAGTAGTCAGAATAAAAGTTGATTGTGGGAAAGAGTTATTGTTAAATGGTCTAGTAAAGCAGTAATTAATAAAAGACTAGCTCAATAACATCTATTAGAAATGCGTAGTTATATTTGAAGAGCTCATTCGGTGAACCCTATCAAACAACTTTTACAACGGGGTTAAACCGGGAAATCACTTTTCCATACATTTTATCGAGCGAATTCGATGATTTTGTAGGGAAATTTTTGCGATATCAGGTTTGGTCCCATAGTAAAAGTTGTACTTTGCTATGCTCTAAATGAGCCCTCCAAATATGACCACGCATTTCTGATACACGTATAGAAAGTAACTACAATCGCAATAACATTACACAGTTTGAACTAAGAATTTATTTATTCGAACATAACTACGACCTCTGTGGTCTAGTGGTTCTAGTATCGGACTGCTGATAACGAGGTCGTGGGTTCGATTACCGCAAGATACAAATATTTGTGTGATGAACATAAGTGTTTGTGTTGGTCTGGGTGTTGCTTATGTATTATAAGTATGTATTTACAAAAAAAAAAAAGTATGTAAGTATTATATCCATTGTCTAGTACCCATAGCACAAGCTCTGCTTAGTTTGGGACTAGATGGTGCTGTGTAAAAATGTCCCAAAGATATTTATTTATATAATTAAGGTACCCAACAGGGTTTGAAAAAAATATTAAGGTTTTTCCTTTATCAAGAAACATCGGAGGTACAAATACTTGGAACTCAGCCAACAAGTATTTACTTTGCCTTCCCGCTACGAACTAACTTCAGGTATCTGCTAAAGTAAGACGTAAGTTATCTCATAAGCTGCTATTAAATCTAGTACAATATTTGTCCTATCGTAGACGCAATCGATATCCAACAACTTAGACTTTAGTGCAAAGCAAATATACTGTGGTAGTATTAATTACTTCGGAGTGATTAAATTTTAATATAAAACTAGCTTAAACAACGTCATCGAAAATGAGAAAACTGTTAAAGTTAAATCTATCCATAAAAGCAATCACAAGCTTTGATATTATACAGCGAAAAGGACAAGTAAAAATGAATCTTAATCACAAGTATCACGGAATAAAAGCCTACTAAGCCCCGCAAAATCCGACGATGGCCTGCAAAAAGGGAAGACAACGTAGGTTAATTTGAATCCCCGCGTTTGTAAGCCGAACAATAATTGGATTTGGACGTCCAAGTTGACAGTTCATTTCGTTGTTTCGTCCCCTGACATGTACCGTTAAGATTATGAAAAGTTATTATTTCAGAAGATCCTTCCCTCGGCTAATTTGGATAAGAGCCAATTATAGAAACGCCCAACTTTTTCCTTTTTGAAACTGAGTTAGGTGTAACGCAATTTTGCAAGGCAGATTTATGTTGTAATTTCCTTCAGAGGGGGACAAACGCTTTGAGTTAGTTAACTTAAGCATCGTCTAATTAGGTACTTTTAATTCAAATTGGATCAACTCTCAACTCACAGTCGTAACTTTCTCGTGAATCGCGCTCGGCAAAACATTGTCGACATAAAACAATCACAACGAGACGTGTAATTATGTAATTATTCAAGACAAATTAAAGTTCGGAGGAAGGGTGACTTGTCAAGTGCGCAAAAACGGTAGACAGGCGAACAACAGCGGTTTTTGTTTCGGCAATAACAAGAGAAGACAAAAACAGTGGCATCAAAATGTATGACACTCAACCGGCGTTCGTCTCGCCAGTTTTTGCGCAAGTATAAAAACTTTGAAGGGATTGTAATGCTCGGACTTAAGGGTCTTAAGTGATTTTCGTCGTATTTAGTTGAAGAGTTTGTAAAACTTTTTCTTTGGGCTTAATTGTTTCGTTATCTATATTTTTGATGGGAAAGTTTTCTTTCTTACAACACCCATTGTTTATTCTTAAACAAAATCCACTTCTTTTTTCCATATTTTAACAGACGAAGTAGTGCCGGACCTATCAACCGTGTGTGTGATATTGATGACTTAAGGAAATTGAATGAATGTCTACAACCATTAGCTTTTATCAAAATCAATGGTTACATCGAATCGAATTATTGTACTGAACACGCTCCATCAGTAACGAATGATTTATGGCCTAACAAATAAAGTGTTGAAGGGACAAATGGCTAATGTCGATTTTTTATCTACATCTTATACATCAATACGCGACTTATGATTGCTATAGCATTGTATATAATGAAACAAATCTTTAATAAAAGTCGTCAAGATGAAAATGTTCATAGAGAAAATAAAAAGCTTAAAGATATTAAAACAAGCCAACCAGATTAAAATAAAATAAAAACGTTCAAGCAACGAATCTTATTTTAGAGCTCTCGGGAAGTGAAAAGTTGCTACGGAAATAATCCAATCACAAGCAATAAAGAAGGGCAAAGGGAAATTAATACCAATGCTGGCGACAAAGTTGATCTTGTTCGTCTTGACAGATGTCTGCGAGATGAAATATCATGTCGACAAGATGACTGGAGACAGTTGGGGACTTGTGAGAGACTTAATTCAAAGAACTATACGTAGCAAGGTGAAATCGTTTATAGACATTTTTTGTATAATGAGATGTTGGATTTAAATTATGTATTCGAGCGAGATGCTAAACGAAATGTAGCTGTCAGTAGTCGGTGAATGACATTAAGACGGATTGCGAGTTGCAATTTATTTTGCGGTAAGTTAAGCCATTACATAAGCTACCGCTTCAAGTACCTATTTTGTGTTCATTTTAATATCTCAAAAGGCAATTCTTCCCTCAAAGATAAAGACAGACCGAGTTTGGTAAAGCTTTGAGCCATAAAACTAATTTAAAAATTAGATCTCGGCGCTAAAAAAGTCGTTACGCCGAAAAACTAAATTTTCAAGTAGGCACCTTTATAATCATTAAAAAGATACCAAAGTCGTTTGAGACACGAAGATCTTATTCTTTCTACGATTAGAAAATAAACATTAAGAGAACCGGCTGGCAAAACACACATCAAATGTTTATTAGACCAAAAGATCACGTTGAGCCAGTTATATGACCACCCAAGATGAACAATGTTTCCAAAGGTTTTCCCATATCATAAAATCTTTCTTTTTATCGAGTACAAGTCCGTCCAGGCGTAAGAGAATGAGATATATTCAACACCCACTCGTTTAACTTCGATTGTGTTACGATCACTAATCAAATACTAAGTGCAATATTTGCTTTAGATGTTGGAAAATTTACGATCTTAGTACCTGCCTGTTTATCGAGGACATTAAAGGCTCCGCTTCGGTCAGCTGTACCTATTGTTTATTTCTATTAGTTGTTGGACATCACGTCACATATATTTATAGCTTATGTTAACTTATGTTCAGTATTCGTTTTACTTTTTGCACGTACCTTTTGTATTAATATGTTTGTGTACAGTTTCGTATCCTTTATTTTTGGTTGCTTGTCGCAAGGTTCTTACTAGGACACATTAAAGTAGTCTTTTGTTTTAAGGCAAATGTTGCGTACAAAAGTGATTTATCATTCTGTTTTCCCCACAAATAAGTCCAATTAACATCATACTAGAGAAGTTTCTATAAATAAATTCGCGTTGCTTGGACATTCGTTCTAAAACGTCTTGCTTGATATGTTTATTTAATTTATACGAATAATTCTCAGTGAATTATGCGCGTGGGCAGGAAGACGGTGTTAGATCGAATATTTATTGTGATACTGCTCATCTATGAGGGATTTATTAACGATGGGACGCTAGAGTTTGGGGACAGCTTGTAATGTGGTGATAAATATCGACGGGGATTGCCGTTGATGACAGTCAACGCTGCTGTGTAAGGTCTTTAGGAGTGTCATGATTGTCTCGAAAACATTTCACACTGATATAAAAAAGATAAGTCATGTAATAAATGATGCGCTTGTCTGATAGTCAAGATTGCTTTTTATTTTTAAATAAAATAATAAAAACAGGGAATAGCGGGAAAGTGGAAGGTTTATATTTAACTCGATATTGATAGACCCCTTAAAAGTACTTAATAAGTCGTCTAAGAAACTAGGTATAGGTGAGGGTAAAAATAACAGCTACTCAAAAATTATGAAAAAAGTGATTTCATTCTCAATCAAATCAAATTATTAACAATGCTAGTTTGAAAAAGAAACCAGTAGCATTATTTAATACGAAGATTAGTACTGTAGTAAACCAGTGAGACTTCAAAGATGGTCAATAAAACTTTACCAGCAGACGTTTATTACTGATTCCAGCTACTTAATATCTGAAATGCCATAAAACATTTCTGGACAAGCAATATCAATTAAACAGTGTGTTGGTTTGAGTCAAGGTCTAAGCAAAGGAATGTTTATTAAATTAAAGAAGGGTGGCCGTTTGACTGAAATTAAGGAAGTATTTTACTGAGAATTGTCTTGGGATAAATATTTGGACCAAATTTGGAATTTTGATAAATACAGAAATACCGTTTTTTAAATAAATTTTAAGCTGCAGGTGAACTCGCATAGTCATCATCCTTCTGCCCTTATCTCAGTGTATTTGGGGTCAACGCAGCATGTATTTTTCTTCCATACATCTCTATCAGCTGTCATCTCAGTATTCACTTTCATTTTATTTATATAATTTTCCGCACAACCCACCTATGTTTTCTTTGGTCTGCCTCTTATAGCCATTCACATTCATACTCAAAACTTTTTTCGTAACATGTTCATGTTCCTCATCACACATCACATGTCAATACTATGATATATGTAGTCTGTTGCTTCTCAACTTTTCTGTCATTGGCGCTACTATAAGACTTTTTACATACTCATTCTTATTATATCCGGTCTCGGTACACCACAGATTTCTCTTAATATTCTCATCTTAGTTTCTCTTCATTCATTCATTGAACGCGCATAGTATGGTACAAATATTCATGTTACATGGTAATCCTTCTTATTTTGGGGTTGTCATATAATGTGGCTCAGGTAAGAATCTATTTAGATTAATTTCGTAGCTTTGTCATTTTCTTCAGATTACTCTATTTTGTCCGAAACAAACATTTTACCCACAAAGAGACCAATGTAATCTCGTAAATATTTTAAAACTAACTTAGTTTCCTTCGGAATAGCTCCACAAAGACATGTTCAATGCTCAGAACACGATCACATAAAATGGCCAGTAAACCTTCAGACACCATGTCAAACATAAAATAGAACAATAAAATTTTTACAACTCTAGAAACATGAAAAGGGATTAAATTTATTTGCTGAAGCGAATTTCATTAAAGTATTTGTTGAAACAATTAAATTGGATTCGGATTGTGATTTATTCAAAAATAATTTGGGATTCATTCGAATTAACTTGAGATTTGTAGGTTTATTGGTAGATGAACATTTATTATTTATATATCGATGCATCTACTGAATGCAACTTAGTATCTATAGGCATTTAAATCTACACTTGAATAATGTTATTTTACACTTCGTACTAAATTGGTGATAAAATGGTCGTCTGTATTCTGCCTGTCCGCTATTCCCTCGAGAGGAATTCGTTTTCTGTTAGGATTTTATTACGACAGAAACAAAACAATAATGAAAAAATCTTTCTCAATTTAGTTTTTTTTACTAGATTATTTTTACCTTCTCACTTGACGATGGTGCAAGATTTAAGCAACAAATGTCCATTTCAGTTGCTTTAGACCTTATTTTTAGTAAGACTATAAAAACACATTCTAGTTAGAATTTACACAATACCCAACTAACCAATTCTAATCCACAAAAACCAATTACAGTAATTACCTAAGAACCAATTCGTTGCTCGAATAAATCGCAAAGCCCAACTTAGCTCCCCGACAATTAGCCGAACACACAATAATTAGCAACTACAGTGTGACAACGGAATTTAGAAACAATATTAAGCCTGTATTGATCAGCGACAACTGAAGTTGTGTTTTACCTACATCAATTTTATTCCCAAAAGACAAACATTAATCTAAACTTTATGACAAGTGAATACCGTCCAAAATCGGATCACATACGAAGGTTTATGTCCTTTATAGTGACGCATTGACAGAACGAGGACAAAACTAACGACACAACAGCAAATATTTGGTTGCTCAATTAGACAAATGAAATTCAATGAGGGACTAGCAATGACACACAGCCTGGTTCAAATGAGGGTGGATTTTAGTCGAGCAAATTTTTTGCGTTAAGTAAAGTAAATAAGGTAGATTCGTGTCAACATGAAGCATAGTTTATTAATCAGAAATACCAGTTATCTGCTTAGTTATGGAAGTGTTTTATACTTCGCTGTATTAAAATTATATTGTAAAACAATTAGTATTACAAGCCTCAACATTGTCCAACATGATTTGATGTCAAAACAGCATTCATTCCATCAAATTTCATTAATTTTTAATTTTACCTTCTCATCGCTGAACCAAATTCTCAAGTCAGTTTTAACAAATTCAGGGGTACAAAATACTAATTCTAAACACGTTGAGGAAACAAACATGTCTGGATACGAGGGTGTTATGACATGTGTCAGCTGCGACCGTGTCGGTCCACATTAACAATGTAAAACGGTGAAATATTCTCTACTGTTTTCTATAGAAGCATTTATTCAGAAACAGAATAAGCAAACAGTGGGGTAATTGTGTAATTCATTCACATTGACATCAGCTTTCATTTTAAAATTACAGCAATATTCATTGCGTGGTACGTAGTTGTCAATATGACGGATTGTCAAAACACACAGAGCAATGAACATTGAAATTCGAATGAATGCGATCGCGAGTGAATTACGCAATTAGGCAGTAGGGTTTGTGAACATTTTTTAATGCTTATTTTTGTTATTTTATATCGTGTGAACTTTGATCTGGGATTATTATTTCATACGTTAAAGCAACAACCGGCAAAGTGCGAGTCGGACTCACGTAGTAAAGTTCCGTACCACCCATCGATCTTATCCCCCATAGAAACTGATTTAATTTACGAGAGTTCATCAAAAGACATCGATGCACCGTGCACGAAATATGAATTTTTGCATTTCTTTCTTACGCAGGTACCACCACATATGCCTACGTTTGCCCTGAACTATACAAAAAATAGGGTAAACCTTATTTATAGTATTTTTTTTGGTATTTTTTGCTAAACTACATAGTATGCACTATAATCAGATCAAGCAAGACGCTGGTATATATTACCGTTTAGAAGATAGAACAGGAACAAAAACGTTGAAAATAAAATGCATGTGTTTTGAGAAAATTTCAATCGACTACTTATTACCGTTCAAAATATACAGCCCTGTGACAGACAGAAGGACGGACGGACGGACAGCGTAGTGAGAGTGATAGGGTCCCGATTGGCACCCTTTGGGTACGGGACCCTAAAAAGATGGAGCACACTAGTCAAATTCAAATCATTTATTCTGCAAATTGGATGCATTCATCATTACTTTTGCAAGTCGGTTACTTTAAAAACTAGATGGCATGAGCACTTCCTATATATATTGTCTACCTCTGAGAAGAAATACCGAAACAAACTCAGGGATCATAGTCCCTTTTAAAGTCTAGACATTTTGTATTAGATAGACAGATAGAATATGCTTTATTGTACACCATGGAAATTGCAGAAAACAGAAACAACATATTTATTATTAAATATATTATTAAGTATTTGTTTGAAAACAATGCAGGGCAACAACGCCTGGACTGGCCTTTTAAAGAAAGTGTCAGGTTGATTTGAGTGGACCTGTCCAAATTGATGATATAATACTAGTTTTGCGAACCGCGTCGTATTGGTTCATGATAACAGTTTTTACTTCTCGATCAACCCGATTCAAATAAAAGAACATTAAAATAAAACAAGTTTAACCGGATTATATCGCGTATATTATAGTTGTTGTAGTTGTTGTTGTTGTGTTGTTGTACTTTTTTATAGTTGCTAATGAAAATGCAGTTGCCACAAGGTGATAATTTAAATTAGTGTTTATTTAAATTATCACCTTGTGGCATAAAAAAGTACAACAACACAACAACAACTATATAATATACGCGATATAATCCGGTTAAACTTGTTTTATTATAATGTGTAGTGATCGCAAAAACCTAAGAAATTATTATATAAAAAAGTATATATAGTATCATCATCATCATCGTTTCATCCAAAAGACGTCCACTGCTGGACATAGGCCTTAAAAAAAAATAAAAAAAATAAAGGCGCTGTCAATGTCAAACTGTTACCACTGACGTGCTTTTTTTGATTTTTTCGAATGTACTCTAGCAGACGGCACCGGGAATCCGCTGGATGCGGAAGGCACAGGACCGGTCCTTGTGGCGATGCTTGGGGGAGGCCTATGTCCAGCAGTGGACGTCTTTCGGCTGAAATGATGATGATGATGATGAGACGGCACCCAAGATAGGTGCACTGATTAACCGCGCGGTTGGCGGAGAATCCCGTTAGGGACTCCATCCACCAAAAAAAATCCCTAAACCTAACTTATAAACTAAAATCGCGGTTGCAAAACCACATAAGGGCGTCACCCAAGGGAGGGCTCGGACCTCGGCTTACTGGGGCATTGCGGGGGGACCCCGCCGCTTTGTCCTCCTGGCACTCGTTGCTGCATCGGGAATGGTTTTCTCGAAAGTGGCGGACTTTCAGTACATCGGGTGGGTGACGCGTTTCGCGAATCGCCGTTAAGCGGCAAGCGTCACCAGCGAGGGCGAAGACCTACCTAATCCTAACACAGCGGCGGTTAAGCCTACTCCTAGGAACTACCCTAGAGCAGCTGGGGGACCCCGCCACCACCGGTCCCCCCGGCAGCAGTTAGTTTGGTACTAGACGGTGCTGTGTACAAATGTCCAAAAATATTTATTTATTTATTAACCACTATTCAAATTGCCCATGTAGAAGCATGCAGCGGTAGCTCCAAGCATCAATTTAGCATCACAAACTATACCAGTTAATCAATACCCAATAATTTACGTTACCAACGAAAAATAAACATTTATCCACGTTCCGTATCATAAAACAGGCAAAGGATATGAAGTAATAATTCAAAATTACAACAGGCTAGCACAGACGTGGCCGACTTTATTAAGTCATTACCAATTTCTGAGGCTCATTACCTGTTCTCTTTTATGGGACCGACCGACCGATCTATGGTCGCTGCCCACATTCACGAAAAAAAAAACGACAGATGGGAAGGCTCAGAATAAAGTAGAGAACGGAGCGGACATTACGAATTATCTTAATTTTGAAATGGGCTACAAAATAGTGTTAACTCGCGACATATGTGTTGTAACGGTTGGGGTTTAGATAGCATTTATCATCGTTTTTTTCGGAAACCTTATGTTGACCGTGACGAGCTGATAAAGGAATATTTTGATTTGGAGGATTAGTTTTATATTTTAATTAGGAGCTGTCAAATATAAGGTATTATTAAGAACAGAATGATTTAATCAGTTGTATAATCTTTAAGCCATTAGCATAAGTGAGTATGTATATGATTAAGTATTTGTTTTTTGCTAATTTTTATTTACTTAGTTCGTTTGTTAATACTTAACTTTTGTTGAGTTTTAATAAACAAACCATTCAATAATGCACCTTTATTTATTTATTTTTCTACTTATAGAACTAGTATAATTTACTAGGTTAATGATTCTATCAACGGTGCCCTTCATTGTAATCGCATTCTGTACGTTACGTATTTACGTATAACCATTTGCTTATCAAGAAAAGCACTCACCCCAAATGTATTGAATATTTCAAACTTACCTTCTAATCTACAAAACATTGACAGTTGAAAAATTAAAAACTGTAACAAAACGTAACAACATACGGTGGTCATCGATAAAAGTGTCCCTCACTTGGGCACCCAACGTTTCTGAGGATGTCACAAAAAAATAAACAGGTACTACAGCCTTCGTTAGCGGTACGGACGGAAACACAAAGCGAAAAACTGATACGAATCTATATAATTTCTAAGAAGTCACGGGGGCTTTGGAGCGATGAAATTTTTGGTCAACGACGAATAATTTATCCTTTACTGTTCACACTCCGGGTCGTTAGAATGAGTTGTCAAGACTACTTGACGGCTTCTAGATTACCGATAAAGTGAATTATAGTTTGTTTTATATGCAAGAATTTGGAGATACGGTGGAACGGACGCCAATGAGCCGTGTAAGCACTTTGAATTTGATGAAGTTTGTTTGGACTACTGGTTCTGCCTAAATTATGCAATGTTTGTTACTATGTATATATGTAATGTGAAAATATGCAATTTAATTAAGGGCAGTCATTGTAGGGCCCCAGCCAGGTGGACCAATGACCTGAAGAAGATAGCTGGGGAGGGACTGGATGCGGAAGTCAGAGGACCGAGTCATCATCATCATCATTTCAGCCGAAAGACGTCCACTGCTAGACATAGGCCTCCCCCAAGTATCACCACAACGACGGGTCCTGCGCCTTCCGCATCCAGCGGGTTCCCGCGACCTTCACCAGTTCGTCAATCCACCTTGTGGGAGGCCTACCCACGCTGCGCCTTCCAGTACGCGGTCGCCACTCTAGAACTTTACTGCCCCATCGGCCATCCATTAGAGAACCGAGTGTTGTGGCGCAACTTGCAAGAGGCCTCCGTCCAGCAGTGAACGGCAATAAGCCGAGTTGTTGAGTCATTTTAGATTGAAAGTCACCTTTATTTCTTTTGGTTTTATTATACAAAACACAACACACATTGTTACTGTAGCATCATCTACTATGTTAAAGCGGTTTCCATCAAAATACACATCCTTATGTTTGGCTTATTGTTACTCGATATTGAAAAGAAGACAGATATTCTAAATCTCATATTGTATTCTCATAGATGTCACCCAACAGATTTTATGGCTGTATCATAGAATCGCAAATGTCCCAATAATGTAGCAAAAATTCCGAAATTTTCGCTCGACCGGCACTATCAAAAGATTCAACAGATATACGATTCCGAAAACTTTTGTCCACTTCCAACTACAAATCGGTTCCTTTAAAACCGAGGGATGTATCCAATAAATTGAGATGTCTCACTATTTTACCAGCGTTCAAGTTATTGTCACCTTTTTTTTGGTTCAGGTAAAATCTCGCCCATAGCATGTGGTGTGTAGATTGCGTTTCTTATGAAAATGATTGATGGAGTTTCAAATTAGTAAATCGATGGTGTGTTATAAAAACGGCTTGGAAGTGTTGATGATCTGTTTAAATCTGATACACGTCAGATGATTATGTTACTAGTAGGTGGAGCAGAAAGTAATGATGTTGTTAAGGTTTTAGCTGAATATTTTTATGAGGCAACTGTTTTGAATGAAAATGAAATCCTACGCTGTTCTGCCATTTTGAATTTGATGTAACAAACAACACACCCTGTGAATTCATCACGTTCTAGTTTTGCCAAACTTTTTCTCAGCATATTTATACCCTATCCATCCATATTTTAAAATATAAACGTTTCGAGTTAAGCAGACTATTGTGCCATACATTATTTACAATTCTATTCACAACGACATTTATTCTTATTGAATTTTAGAAATGAAAATAAAAAATGAAAGTTTCGATAAATATCTTGTTTTACGATACCAAATGTAAAATACCTAGAGATTTTACGAATGGTATTTGAAGTAGAGACAATGATCCACACAAAAGAAACTTGACAGCGGGAACCTTCTCTTTGGAGATAAATTAAATGGTTTTATTCCTATTGTTAGTATTTTACGATATGAGAGAATAAAGTACAGACGAGTCAACTATTCTGCGGTTATAGTCTGCTCGTAATATTGTGGGAAAGGCGTCAGTGTAGCCTTTATTAGGATTTTTCCTTTTATGGGACTAGTATCACTTCGAATGGTTGTAACTGTAGATGCAATATCACTGCTACTGGTTGGTTACCCTTAGTAGGTAATAAGTACACAAAACTTCAAAGACAATAATTTTGCGTTTAGAGTTAGTTGATACTGTTGTTTACTTCTTTTTTTTCAAATATCGACATAATGCATCAACAATAAAACTTTTTAACAAAAAATTTAACCGACGAAAACATAAACTGAAAAGCGAAAAATAACTAATTATGAGTCGACGCCAAACGAACTTTTAACAAGCAAAGTGCGTGTAAGTTGCAAGTGGCCGAGCGGAGAACGCATTTTTGGAAAGTTATTGTTTATCGTTGAAAATTTCACGTTGTATTTGATGTGACGTTGTTTTTATTATTTATTTATAGTAATTTAATGATCTTCGTTGATTGGTTGTTTGGCGCCGACTCATAATTAGTTATTTTTCGCTTTTCAGTTTCTGTTTTCGTCGGTTCAATTTTTTGTTAAAAAGTTTTATTTTAATTTTTTTGTGGTTAAAATCTAACTCCAGGTCTCTATTATGTCATAGTGTTTAGAAGTATATTTATGTGTGCCAAGTTTCAACAGAATCGGTTAACAGGTAAGAATTCAGTGGGTGAACAAACACCCTGTTTTACTACCCTTAGGGTTGGATTTTGATTTTGAAATTTAAATGGGACCAACTTCGAGATATACCCTATCCATTAAAAAAAGAATCATCAAAATCAGACCACTCTGTAAAAAGTTATGCGTGGACATACATTAAAAAAAATAAAAAAATACGCGTCGAATTGAGAACCTCCTCCTTTTTTTCGTCGGTAAAAAAATTACATGTTTTTCCCGTAGGTACCGATAAATCTTGTTGTAATGAATGTCGACTGACAAAGCGGTGTACAGAAAAATCTAAACTGGTTTATGGTCTATACTGTATCTGCCAAATGTGTGTATGTTTTTGTGGAAATAAATAAATATAGCGCAAATTAATTAAAAGTGTGTATTCACAAACCATCATAATTCAAAACAAAGTTTATGCAGCGCCATTGTTGTTCAGAAGTGGCTCGTCTGCGCAAATTTAAACTCCAACAGTCTTCTATTACTCGGCATTTCAATTTTAAGTATTCATTGTGTTTTGGACGTACTCATCCATTTTACTATTATGCCTAGAATTATCATAAATACTTAGGGCTCCACTCTTAAAACACTCATTGACGAAACAATGGGATATTATTTTGTGAAACTTTAGTGAAATGTTGAAGTGAAAGGTATGTAAGGTGTTTGAACATTTAAAACAGCAAAGTTAATTTTATGGGCCGTGTGGGTGTGAAGCTACAAGTCCCAAGATTTTATATCTTATGGTGTAAATTAATTTTCAAAACTTGGTAATGATGACAATCAGCAATGCTTTTACACATATTCCTCACAAAATTTAGTGTTGGGAAGCTTGAAGGCATTACGAACAAAATACAAAATTAAATACTGATGAAAAGCAAAAGCATCGTTGAGGAAAAATTAAAAACACAGCTACTGGGCCGTAGTAATTAGCAATAGCTATTAACGCAGCTAATCAAATGTCAAGAAAATGAGTTTCCTTTGATCATCTAGCTAGAAATCGCCTTCACACAGCAAGACTGCGACCGACCTTTCATCTTAAATGCAATGGATCTTACAACAAGAAAGAAAACCAAATTCAATTTACAAGATTTTCTTTTCGTTTATTTTTAATCAATTGAATTGTATTCAACATTCCTCCATGAGCCATGACCAAATAAAAATCAACCGAAACATATCAACAGCAGCTAAACATATCGAGCCTACCCCAACACATGTCGACTAATGAATCAATTCTGACTACAATAAAAACGTACAATACTTTTAATCTCAGCTAAAGGCCCTTAAACGAAGCCCTTAAAAAAGATAATAAAATGGTAGCAAAACTGTTTTCTTACAGTCATCCTGACAAGTGGCGATGGTAAACAGGGTTTATGGTGCCGAGGGGTGAATTTTACTATTAATTTTTAGGGTTCCATGAACTTCTGGATGAAGTTATGAATTGTGTTTAATGTTAACTTTAATTTTATTATTTACATTACCGAATTTTTACAGCTCAATCATAAGTGCACCATATTTTATTGCGATCAGATCGTTAAGAATTAAAAGCTAGATTTCTGCTGTATCTATCTTTTGTGCTATAAATATAAAAAAATAAAGCTTATTTTCTTTTATATTATACAATATTTTTGTAGTATTTAAGACTAGGGTGGTCTTTACTTAGCCAAAGACAATACAACCGTCTTCAGTCTTTTTATCTTCCTCATTTATTTTACTACCGTTCTTCAAAGTGACCAAACTATCTCCCGGCCAACATGTTTGGTAATTGTCTTTTCCATAATATAAGGAACCGTCTTCACAAACACCAGGCTTGCCAGCCAAGTTTTTTTAGTGCCGTGTCGTAAACAGGGCTCTATTGAAACGTTACCAGTTTGTTTAGCAACATATGCTAGGCGCCACGCTCCTAAAATAATAATGTTTAGCGCCACGGTATAATACGGATTTTTTTCTGGTGAAAATATTGTTTTTAGGCGAGTCATCCTCTTTTGGAGGGTTTAGTAATTAGAATGGTAGCAATATGACGTGAACTAAAGAGACTTATTTTCTGGAACGGCCTGCAGCGGCAGAATTTGATAAAAAAATTGCAGTTACTGATCAATTTTATAATAGAATTTCTTGTACAGTTGACCGCACGTCAGTGGTAACAGTTTGACCTTGACACAGCGCCTTTATTTCGCAAGGAGTAAGGGAGGTTTTCGTAATTCAAGTGTTATCACTGACGTGTGGTCGACTGCTGGCACCATGTCTGTAATTTAAAACCTAGATTAGATATTAGGAAGTACATAATAGTTTAAATAGATCTTTTCATGATAACGCTTGAATATCCTATTTTGTTGGCTTAAACAGATTTCCTATTACATAAATATAACATAACATCACGCCTGTATTTCCCCGAAGGGGTAGGCAGAGGTTTAATAGTACACCCACATTTCGCCAGTTATGTTATAGTCTCATGTAATAGGGGGCGAGCCTATTGCCATTGACATACATTGCATATAGCCATTATTTTAATTAATTAACTAATCCTTAAATAATAGAATTTAATCCTATTTTTTAACGTTTAGATAATAATAATTACTAATAGACTACCAAAATTAAACCACCCTACGTATATTGCATTATGCTCGAATTAAGTAAATCAAATTCAGTGCATTGTGATTTTTATAATTTTGCACAAATACACGCGCAAATTGTTCTACTGTGAACGTAACTTGCAAAACTAAAAACATTTAAATGTAACCCTTATTACAAGCTCATAAGGTCCTTAAAAACCTTTGTTAATTGACCCTAAGATTTGAATAGCGACAAGTTTCATACACAATAGAAATATTACTGCGGGGTACGTTAGACCATCTGTCGTATTTTTGTTTATAGTTATGAACTTTAATGACATTTTAGTACTGAATAAAATATGGCTGTTAATGAAGGTATTGTGTTAATAAATACTAAAACTCTTGAGGTTATTGACGGGGAGGAGGTTTTGAATAATAAAATGGTTGTACTTATCGCTTTCGGCATACATAATTACTTAGTTCTCCATCGTATTACTTTATTCAGGGATTTTATATATTTTTAAGTAAGCATATGTAGCTTAAGCTGGATTTCCGAAAACATTCTACTTTCCATTATATTGAAATTTCCATGAGGAAACTTGAACTCCCAATAGGGACGAAAAAGTACTAACAGAAGTCCAGTAGGTATAAAAACTCTAAGGTGGATGAATGATAACTTCGTTTGCAGAGCTGATTATAAAAATCCGAATAACCCCTAGAGTATTGAATAAATAATCTACAATACACATCTATCATAATCTTTATCCAGTTTTGATTCGAACGCTACTAACAAAACCTCTCACACATTCACTCATTCTTTCAATACCCGGTGGTCGAACTGAATAAAACATAGCATGTGGCGAACAAAATCGTACGAAAATTTATAACGTGTCAAATTTTAAAAATGGCTTCCTTAGAATAGAGATGTATGAAATTAATTGTGCTTAACATCTGCCGACCTTGTCCTGTTTTTTGGTCATATAGTGGTCGGTGTTTTTGTGATCTTTAGGGCTACTAGTTTTTACATTTGTGTAGATTCAACATGTTAATTAATGCGAGGTTATCCCAGACCTGCGAGCTAAATAACGCTACCCCAGCCCCCGCCAATTCAGCGCGACGTATTTATTCTCGATGCGCTTATTGTTTCATTTATTTTGCATTTCGAACAAAAGCGGGGGGAGCGCATCGTAAAAAGGCGACGCAGGTCCACCCTTGACGACGTCCGGATGGACACTAAAATGTCACTAAATGCGCTGTGCGCGGGCCATTTCACTTATTTAAATTTTAATTAAAACATAACTATTAATATCAAAAAATTAACTGTAGGAATTACTTTGTAATACCATTATCTTTTTATTGCATGTAATTTTTATAGCATTTCGTGCTGTATTTATAACATTAAAACGAAAAATGCTTTTATAATCGGCATTGTTTCGGATTTTTTTTCAATCGACAAAAATACAATGTATCTTGTTTTTATCTTTTAAATTCGCTAACATAAGCATGTATCTGTAACATATATTTTTTTCGGGTTTCTTTATCACAATTTGACTATTTTAGACCGAATTTCGCAAGACGCAAATTGGGATAACAGGCCGTTAAGTTGTTTTGTATGAATCGTTCTGTATATTATATTGGTAAACGTTTCATGGCTTTATAATCTGCATATTGTAAATGACTTTTTTTTTATTCTTAACGGGCTTGCGTTTGACCGCCACCGCGCCACCCCACCTGATGTCGACGATGGTTCACGCTTGCCCAGCAAAAATCTATTCACTCGAGCCTTAAAGACCATCAGATTATACTTCTCGAGAAACACTGACGCCGGCAAGGAATTCCACTCTTTGGCGGTACGCATGATAAAGCTATTAGCAAAATGTGCATAAGGGTGGAATATCCACCATATGACGGTGGCGCATTGCCGTGCCTCTGGTCGTCCGATGATAGAAAGGGCTTGGGGGAGTTAAATCGTGCAATTCCAACGCACACTCGCCGAAATGCATTCGATAAAAAACCGATAGGCTAGCAACTCTGCGCCGATGCTCGAGACTTACATAAACAAGCATCATGCATCTAAAAAGTTATTTTTTATGTAAGGCCGCGGTTTGTTACAAACGCCCTCGGGAGCAGGTATAGGGCCCCAATTCTCGCGTCATACATATACATTTCTAATTCGAGATAATCTCTCATTTTAAATCTCTACAAAAAAATTCGCCGGTTATGTCAACTGCTATGAACCACTCTTTGTATTAACAGCGCTAGGCGTACACATATCTCTAACGTGGCATTCTGAGAATACGAAAATTTATTTTCAATCGACATTCGCCATCTTGTTTCGAAATTATCTCGTGTTCGAGATAATGTCTACGACGCCGCGCCGATGCGAGAATCACCCCCCAGTGCGTACAGCGTTACGCTGGACGCGGCTGACGGACGGCGGCGTTTGTAACAGACCACGGCCTTAAGAATATCTAAAGCTACGTCTCCTGCGACGATATTTTTGTTATTTCTAACATCTAACATGTTTTTCTAACAAAATGGGGGCGTGGCCTAGCTATATGGCTACATTAGATTGGCCTAAACAAAATGTTAGCATATTTTGTAAGAATGTTTCGTTAGGTTTTGGTCGCAGGAGACCCGGCTTAACTCATACATAATATTTGGTAAATGATTGAACGTAAATCTAACTGCATAGTCAAAGTTAGAATCTTTATAGTTTCTCAGTTTGATGTCTCATGCATGCCCCAATTTTCTTAGTCACACGTTTCCGCGCAATAGTCTAAACAAGTTTTCGTTTTTTGACTGCCTCATTGGTCTAGTGGTTGCAAGCGCGACTGCTGAGCGTGAGGTCCTGGGTTCGATTCCCGGGTCGGGCAAAGTGTTATTGGGTTTTTTCCACTTTTTTCATTAGGAAATTCTCAGTAGCAGCCCGGAGTCTGGATTTGTGCCCGGTCAATGGCAATAGGCTCGCCCCCTATTACATGGGACTATAACATAACTGGCGAAATGTGGGTGTATTATTACACCTCTGCCTACCCCTTCGGGGAAATACAGGCGTGGTGTTATGTGTTATGTGTAAGTTTTCGTTTTTGGTCTCCACGTTATAAACAATTTCATGTCCAAGATTTTGAAAACTCTAACGGCCTCGTAGTTTAACAGTACTTTTTGTTGATCAGAAGGTATTTTCGCACTGAGTTTATTAAACACTAAGCTCATAGAACAGGCCATAAACATTTATAAGTAATTTTGCTAACACATGCTAAGGTGTGGCTAAAAGCCTGGCTTCCTTTCATGTGACTCGAAAATTCCAAGAAAGGTAATACTTCGAGCGAAGCCACACGCTTTCCCATTTCATTAAGACTTGTAGTCACTTTTTACTTTGCCTCACTTTTCTTAAGGAGCTTCATTTCTTGTAAGTACATTTAGAATATGCTGTTTATTGATATTGGACTCGGATAAGCCTACTGTTACTTATTTTTAAAATCTTTATCATTCATGGCTATCAGAAGCTTATTTTTGCCTACTTCTGCTTTAAAAACATGACTGACTTTATAACTCCTCATATTTGTAACCCTGATAAAGTACACACAATTCTGTCAATACTTTAATATATCAATCTGTTTTCCCCGTTCATCCATGATCTCTTTGTGTTTTACCTTCATAATTATCGCTCCATGCTTACACCAAACAATGTATCAGATTCGCTCATTACCATACGAGAAATCGATACCTACTATCGTAATTATCGAAAACAATGTTCGCTCTTGTCGTGTACAGATACGATCGTAAACTACCCGATAAGCAACTCAAAATCCAATGCTTATATTACATTTCAATTACCATATAAAATGTTCTTACAACCGCGGAGCAAGACCCATTGCGTCTGTACTGATAATCATCTAATCAGAGATCATTCAATAACTTTTATTCCAAGCCGATCAGACCCGCAACTGTAAAGCAAATTCAACTTTAAATCCAATACAGTAGAATTGGGAATACGCTGGAGTTGGAACCAGAAACTTCAAATCGAATCTAGAGTGTTATCTCAAGTTCGTTCCGTTTCCAATGTGTCACTGCTTAAGGAATTTAAGCAATCGAATTTGACATTTATCTCTATCACAGTAAAGTTCGTTTCAGTTAGATAGAATAGGGGTTGAAATTACGTTCGTATTTTGATTGGAACGTGGAAAACGTCTACGGATTCAAAATTCGAAACGCAATGCGATGTCGAATATGTCGATGTCGAGACGCTGCTACAGAGAGTTGTCAGTTAAAAAAACGATGCAGTACGCTCGGATATGTGTACTTTGTTATTTTTATTTTTAATGGCTCTCAGTCATAATTAACAGTGATTTTTCGTGTCTTGTATCCGATCCTATTATTGAAGGGTTATTTGTGATGATAAATCTGTTATTGGATTTAAAGGATGTTACAATTATCTTGGTGATGGTGGAATAATAATGTTTATTAAAGCTAAGTATAAGCTTTATTCAAGTTGTACATAAATGGGAAGTTGATTATTATATACCGGTAGAAATAGTAGGCAACCTACTTTGTTAGATCGACTACGGTAAAGTTTCAAATAATTGTAGATAGATATTCATATTTCAGTCGTAGAGGAAAATGTCTAGAACTACAAATATCTGTACAAATTAATAGTTAGTCAACAAGATATGGTTTATTATAATTAATTGACTTAAAACTGTGTTGTGTAGGTTTTGTTAGAAATTTATTTAATCTAGATAATTTTAGATTATAGAATCTGGTACACCAGATGTTGCTGTGCCCTAGCAGGGTTCATGTTTAATACTATTATTCTACTGTATCACTTTTTGAACACCATGAAAGCAATAAATGATTATGATTATAAAATCACATTTTTTTATAATGTTTGGCACCTAAAACACTTATTCAAAAGCGGTCACTCGTTCAAAACAACATTGCCATAAAAAATAACTGTTACATTCAAAGATTTATGACTCCTATTAACATCGTTACCACAATCAAGTTCCTATTGTTTAATTCGTAATTAAAACGTCCACTACAGATCTAAGTCCATAATCCCTTGATACCAATAAAAACATTGTTGAAACCTTTGTAGAAACTTAACAACTTAATTACCTACATCTGTTAGACGCGATTTACAATGCACCTTTGTGTCGTAATAAATTTTTGTGGAATAAAAGTTTTGCGGTCGAATAAGAAAAAAAAAAGGTTTATAAGAAAACAAAGGGCAGAATGAATTAAACAACATAATAAGATCGAACACCTGCAGGTATAACGTCTTCATTAAAAATGAAATAGGGACTCCGAACAGGTGCCATGATTGGTGCTCTGAAATCCGCTATGTCTGTCGATCCGAAGGAACGTCACGGTATATCCGTGTCGTTTTGTTTCTTTATCAAAATGATTACAAAGTTTGACTTCTGGGTTTTATGTCTTTTTTTAAATTAATTTTTACATATATTTTAACTTATATATTCGATGGTATAGCAAAATCTTCTTAAATTATAATTAGGCATTTATTTAATTCTAAATCTCTAGAAAAGTCCTTTCAGTGTTCATTGTCAGCTGCGATGAGAAGTTACACTGTGTGAATTCCTATAAAAAACCCTTTTATTTTAATGTGTTTGCCAACGTAAAATAAAATTTTCTTTAGTAGTTTTTATATCATAATTATAAAAATAAGACGCAGTGATTGGATTCGTAACACCACGATACGCTCCAAGACTAGTATAGCCAATGTAGGCAACAAGTCTGCCAGATTAAAATGGGAATGGGCGGGCCATATCAGCAAAATCCATCCAGAAAGGTGGGCCAGAATCGCTACACATTGGGTGCCACAGGAATGAATTTGTAGGCCGAGGAAACGCTGGCGGGACGATCTGGTTATGTTTCTCAAGAATTGGACTGAAGAAGCTACAGTCTATGTGAAATTAATTGTAGTAACGTAAAACATTAATAAAAGTAATACATACGTATTATTTTGTTAAGCATTCTTATTGAATTTATAAAACAATTCATATTAGACAATATAACATCTACCAAAAAATACAAATACATATCTTGTTAAATTAAATTATTCCATTATTACATCCTACCTGTTTTAAAATTTACAATCAAAACTTCAAGTCATCCAAAGGTGAACCAGTCAAACGTAACTTTGCCAAAAAAACATTAAGTAAATAATATTACTAGCAGAGAAAAGTACTGTTGGATTGAAATTTCCGATGGACTGTCCCTATTTAAGATACCTTCAAGGATAGAGAAGATACAGAAAGATAAAATCACGGTACAGCTCGATTCAAATTCCATGTCTACGCAGTTCTTGAAAGTGATGACGTAGTATTCGTAAACGATGTAGTGGGATGCTCGTTACTAGTTTATGTTGCTTGGAAAGGTGCCGACTTGGTATTGCTATTTTATGTTCGCTTCATAAGGTAAAAGTACTTATTTATCCATCAGTAAGAAGGCATGAAGTGTGGAAGAGAATTGAGATCTTGTTGCAAGAACTAACGCATTTATAAGATATGACAAAAGGTGACAAGATGACAAGGAACATGAAAACATGGTAAATTGTAGTAGTATTAAAAGTCTAATACAGCATTAGGTATACTTATTTGCGTCATCATCAATTCATTATTATAAAATAGACAATTCAACAACAAATCTAAAGCATGAACAAAATGTGATCAAATTGAAAATTTGTTGGATTTTACTATTTTACTAAGATTTTTTCACCTCTGCTTCCTTGAAGGCAAAGATTAATAGTTTATCAACTGGTTTAGCCATATAAGATAATTATATGCTGTTGAACCTTTTACTTTTACCAATTCTAATAGACTATTAGCAAATAATTATGGGCCGTATAATTTATGTTCATTATTAGCATTTTCTAGTAGACACACTTTTATTGGGTGTGTTATTAGTAAAAAAGTTTTACGGTAAATTTTATATGGTAATATAATTTGTTTCATGATTGCTAGAATATTTAAATCTGGCCAAATTCAAAACGCTAACAAGTCTTCATTAGTGGTCGAACACAAAATGTTACCTAATTAATACCTACAACTTTTTTATAGTAAATAAACCAAATTGGGAATTAAAACGAGAATTTTGAGCTTATGAAACAATAATTTTTTGACATTATTGTTGTTTTACGTTACCAAAGTTAACATTGTCCTTAACAATACATGTATTTGTTACAACTTACATACACCCGTATTCAGGAACAACACTTACTTAGAAGTGTATTCGTTCTCAATGCAAAGTGTCTGATTTCTCAGTGTTGGAGATGTCCATAGACTCGTTTCATAGACAACACTTAAATACTACTTCTAAAAAACGAAGAACTCTGAGTCTAAATATATAATAGTCTCTTAGACGCTTCTCCCAATTCACATCCGAAGCATAGAAACAAAGTCCTTTGACTAAGGACTAGTCGGCATACAAATTTAACTTCATCTCTGTAACTATTTGGAAATCAATCCCACTAAGAAGAGTCAAAACAAATTTAATTCAGTTCTCTCTTTTCAAAACAGATATCGTGTTACACTACGAAACCATCGGCGGTAATTACTTTGCTGCTGTTGACAGCGATGTCAGGAAAGATGCAAGATGGCAACCGAGCTGACCTAAGCGTCAGTCAAACCTAGAAACATCTGTTACGGTGTTAATTTTATAAGAAAATAAGTGGGAAGCTATACTTTTTCAAGAATAAAATGAAGGCAAGGAAGGAAGGAAGGAATAGTGGTTTGGTTTTAGATTAGTGAATATTTTGTCGTAAATCGTTCTTTCTTTTTTACCCTGTGATACTCTCCTAGTTTTATTCCATTTGCCAGTAATTTGGTTTTTGCTAGTTTGGCATAAAATTAGTTTTGGTCCATATCTGTTTTCATTAATAAAATAACTTTTTCTATATCCAATATTCCAGAGCATTTACTAAAAATCGATAAATAATATAATCTTCTATCTACAATCACAGCCGGTGATTATTATTCCCGCCCCTGACAGGGACGCGATTGGCGGGAAGCGGGAATTTCCAAGATGGCGACCTAGCCTGACCCGTACGTCAAGCACGAAACATCTGTTTTAACTTGTCCGACTGGCGGGTAATAAGCGCGCTCGAATATAGAGCATTTTTTTGAAGAATTTTTGGCGGTGTAGCAAGGTTTGGATATTCAGGAAAAAAATTAGTACAAAATTTGTGAGAAATGCGCGATAAAATGCATGGGACTATTTGGTCCTGAGACAAACTTATTATAAAAGCTATGGTTGAAAATCTAAGCGAATGAATGCGGGAAAATTAGAACAAAGAATGTGCGGAAAAATGCATGGGACTGGTTGGGCCTGAGACGATCTAATTAAGAGGATACGGTTGAGAATCTAAGCGAATAAATGCGGGAAAATAGAATGCGTGGAAAAATGCATGGGGCTGGTTAGTCCTGAGACGATCTAAGTAAGAGGAGGCAATGGTTGAAAATATAAGTGACTAAATGCGGGAAAATTAGAACTTTTAAATGTAAGTCCATTATAAATAAAAGAGAACTCGCATTCGCTCTCTATCGCACTGGTCAGACCTCATCAAGACCATCACGCACTCTACAATGACATAATGTTGTCGCAGCGCCAATAATAAGCGCTAGGGTTGACTGGAAGAGAATACCTAAGGTATAATTAAGTCCGCCAATGTACTGTCAACCGCACGTCGGTGGTAACACTTTGACATTAGCAGCATTTTTATTTCGTAAGCAGTAAGGGCGGTTTTCGAATTGAAGTGTTACCACTGTCATGCAGTCGACTGTACACATGTTGCATGAAGTTTAAATAAATAAATAATAGTGCCGAATGGTGACGTATAGCTAAGAACTGCAACTCAGCTTTCGAGACTTGACGTAACCACTACCACTCTGCCAAGAGTGAAGAACTAAGAAGAGAGGGATAAAAAGTAAAAACCGACTTCGAAAAGAATAAAATAATTTGTGTGTAATAGTTTAGGAACCGGTATGCCCTTGATCCGGTATGATTTAAGAAAAAAATGGCACCGACTTCCTAAACTGTTACACAAATTGTTTTATTCTTTTTGAAGTCGGTTATTTCTTTTTTTAAGTTTATTTTATTTTTCCATTTTGACAGGCATTAACAATAAAAAGACAAGCGATTGCTGCAATCCCAGATGATTTGCTATCATCTATTGAAGAGTGGGAACTCTTCTTTCTCTCCGAAGATCTTCATCAGATCTTCACCAAATGATACCTACTGTCTGAATGCAAATGCTTTACTTGTTGATGAAAATGCCAAAATCGCTATATGTATAATAATAATAAATATTTTGGGAACTTTTACACAGCACTATCTAGTCCCAAACTAAGCAGAACTTGTACTATGGGTACTAGACAATACTACTACTACTTGTATACTTTTGTTTGGTAAATACATACTTATTATAATTATTTATAATACATAAGAAACACCCAGACCAACACAAACACTTGTTGTATGCCTATAATATTTGAGGAGTTTCCTCAATTCCAGATGGATCCTATTATCAGAACTAGATTTTGAAACGGGACCAATCTGGAAGTATATGCTTTCATATAAAAAATAAAAATCCAAATCGGTTCGTAAATGACGGAGTTCTGAGGTAACAAACATAAAAAAAAAGAAAAAATACAATCGAATTGAGAACCGCCCCCTTTTTAAAATAAAAAATAAAGATAGCTGTATTCTTAACTAAACTGCTACGTATTTTGGGCATGCCAGACCTACTATGGAAAGATGCCTACCAAAAATGCCCACATTTCTCTTTGCTTGCATCTTACCACACTGTCGGTAGGATGTTAAGACTCATGAGACTTCCACTTAAGAATTAGTTCCCAGAAACTTAAGAGTTTTACGATCATGTGCTGTCACCAAATTTTTTGTCCTGATACTTGATATGACTAAACTATACGCCCACAGTGGTGACGTTTCGTCGTAAACTTGATATGACTAAACTATACGCCCACAGTGGTGACGTTTCGTCGTAAACTTGATATGACTAAACTATACGCCCACAGTGGTGACGTTTCGTCGTAAACTTGATATGACTAAACTATACGCCCACAGTGGTGACGTTTCGTCGTAAACTAGAAAAAACTTTTAGCGAAGTGATTTATGTGGTGCGTATGTGAAAAAATTATGAAACCAAAAATATTGAGATTTTAATGTGTTCATTAGTTTTAAAGTTGTTCATATTATGTTTGAAAACTAATTGGATTTTTCTTCATATAATTGAGTGAAAATAGAGTGAAACATCCAGTCCAGCCAGGTGCACCGACAATCTGAAGAATGTATATAGGGGGGGACTGGATGCGGAAGGCAGAGGACCGAGTGTTGTGGCGCAACTTGGGAGAGGCTTATGACCAGCAGTGGACGGCGATAGGCTGAGTTGATAATATATAAATATAAATTCATTTATTTGCCAAGAAACAACATTACATAATAAGGAATTATCCAGTGGCCCCACACTAGGCAAGCCTGTCCTGTGGGTGCCAGATACATATATTTAGCAGGTTGAAATTACATTGTTTACTTGGTCGACATAATTCAAGTAGGTAGGTACCTAATTAATTAATTACAAACATAAAAACATTTAGAGACATTAAGATTACAGTTAAAAATAATTCATTCATGCTAACATTAACAAAATTCATGACTAAAATTTAGTGTGTATGTGTATTGTGTGTGTAGTGTATATATGTAGTGTACATGAATGTGTGTTATGTGTGTGAGTGTAGATGAGAGTAAACTTAATTTTTTTAACCCATCCGTAAATCCCGCGAGTGTTTTTTTTTTTTAAAACAGACCAGGACTCTCTACTTACATCCAGCAATTATTTGTTAACAAATGCAAAGTTCGTCTTCATCAAGTGAATCTTGGTAATGGTAATAATAAAATAAATTAAATAAAATGAAAAAATGGACCGGGAAAACACCTGCAGAGAAGAAAAATATATAATAGGTATAATCTACACAAGTATATATAAAAATAAAATTGTATGTTTATCCTCTGTGCGTTCCTAAAACATTCATGCGGTTGTGATGAAACTTTGGTGAGTTGATCTGCGGAAGCCCGCAAAGGTTCCTGGCCCAAAAAAAAAAGATGGCGTTGCAACGCATATCGCGGCACGTCTTTTATAAAATTCTCAAAGCTAGCTATAAAGTTAATACAAAGGTTTAATGCACGAAGCAGATGGACGCTTAATTTCCGCTCGCTTACTCTTCTGCCAAAACAAGAGAAATTCCTTGAGAAACTTCGATTGTTCGTCATCCTGTAAGCTTGTTTACAGCACAAAATATTTTGTGTACTACCCACATTAAAGTAAAGATATTTCGTATTATTTTCTTGGATTACATAACAAAACATAAAATCGCGCCTGTATTTCCCCGAAGGGGTAGGCAGAGGTGTATTAGTACACCCACATGTCGCCAGTTATGTTATAGTCCCATGTAATAGGGGGCAAGCCTATTGCCATTGACCGGGCACAAATCCAGACTCCGGGCTGCTACTGAGAATTTCCTAATGAAAAAACCTAATAACACTTTGCCCGACCCGGGAATCGAACCCAGGACCCCACGCTCAGCAGTCGCGCTTGCAACCACTAGACCAACGAGGCATTCGTTCGTATACGTATTCATATCGTATACGTTTCTTGGAATAATAAATAGTTTTAGCCAAAAATAATTACTTCATTCGTTTTTGGCATAAGAGTTGGAGGGGGACGACCTCGACGAACGTATCGCAATCAAATCCTGGACGATATCAAAAAATACCAGGTTAAGAGTACTCTAAGCCGACGAGCATACATGATGAGGCTAATGAACGGAGATGAAGCGAAATCTATAGTTTCTGCCTACCAATGCCAATGCCCAATGGGAAACAGGAGTGATAATATATGTATGTATGTATGTATGTAATTAGTTTTATTTTTAATTTGCGCGTCTTCTGCAATGGGCTGCAAAGTAATTTAGGTTAAATTGTAATTTCCCGCGATTCTGTCCTCAAGTAGGTTGTGTAGATATTTTATTAGGTCACATAGTATCATCGATGTACCTAATAGTAATATTTATAAAGAGGAAAGATTTGTTTGTTTGTAATCGATAAACTCTAAAACTACTGAACCGATTTTACTAATTCTTTCACCATTAGAAAGCTACTTTATCCAGAAGTAATACAGGCTATATTTTATTTTAATACGGGGGTGTAACCGCGTGTAAAGTCTAGTACGCTATAAATCTATGTAGTCACTTTGAAGTTAAAGATTTTAATAATAATAAATAATAAATATTTTTGGGACGTTTTTACACAGAACCATCTAGTCTCAAACAAAGCAGAACTTGTGTTATGGGTGTAAATCATCATTTAAGCCGAAAGACGTGCACTGCTGGATATAGGCCTATTTTGTAAATACATACTTATAATATATAAGAAACACCCAGACCAACACAAACACTTATGTTCATCACATAAATATTTGTGTCTTGTGGGAATCAAACCCACGACCTCGTGATCAACAGTCCGACTCTCGAACCACTAGACCACAGATGTCGTCATCGATTACGTATCAAAATTTTCACAAAATTTCAATTCAGAATTCAAAATAGTGCTTTCAATATTTTGATTGATCATTCTTGCACAAGAAAATGTTTGCAATATGGTCCAGTATGAACAGAGTTCATGTGGTGCCGGACTTAAAGAATAGCACCACCCTTATCTCTTCTCATGGGTGTCGTAAAAGGCGACTAATGGATTCACCAGAGGATGGGCAGCAGCGTTCTCTGAGTATATAACCAACCAACTGCGATCGCCAACCCGCCTGCCAAGCGTGGCGATTATGGCATATCCCCCCCTTAATTGGAGGAGGCCTATGTCCAGTAGTGGACGTCTTTCGGCTATAATGATGAACAGAGTTTAACAAACGGAAACTATTGAGTTAACAAGTTTAAATAATAGATGGATCCCTTGGGTATTGTAATCAATAATATAATTTTGTACTTAGAGTATTTCGTAGCTGTCTGTAATGTATTACGAAATATACTGTTACTTAACGTTATATTATAACATAAGCAACTGTAGTGCTGAAAGAAATTATTCATAGTAAGTAGGTACTTATTAGTCCAGGGTTCTAAATTACCAAGATAATTGTCAAACAAATACAAACCTCGCAATCCAGACGTAACTGGTATATCTTATCAATATCTACGTTAAAAGCAAGTAGTTCATTAATATATTATATTTATCAAAGATAATTATCAACCTATATTTATCTCGAAAATTATCTAGATAATTATCAAAGATGTAATTGATAATAATTGTCTAAGATAATTAATAATTATCACTTCGAACCCTACCAATTAGTTTTTTTTTTTCAGATTTTGAGTCCTAAAAGAAAAAAAAACTCCAAAACCATGTTGACCTTAAACTATGCAAGCTCAAAAAAAAAACTAGAAAAGGTCTAAGACATAGTACGGAGGAATATTTTAATTCCCTCTTGTTGCTTTTAGATTTGTTCGATTTTGGCTATTGTATTTATAAGTTAATATTGTATACGTAAGTTTGTAAATAATATTTTTAATTATTCCAAAATAAAATAAAGGATATCGTCGTATTTGTTAAAAAAACATTTATGAAAAACAAAGTATCAGTAAAGGGAAAGAAAAGACACTCATTAGAAATAATACCCAAGTTAATACCTATCTTTTCAACAAAATAAGACCATAACATCCACCAGAACACAGACTACTTAAAAATAACTTCTAGATAGCGAAAACAAACATTTTTACAACACACTTTAATACTCCCACTCGTATTACAGTTGCCCATTAAAACCCGCAAATTTAACGTTCAAAACGTATGAATAAAAATACGTTAGATGAGAATACAAAATTTTATGGACTGTAAAATAAGCTGGGTGGAAAAAATTGGATTTATGAAAATTTCGCTGGTTACTAATAAAAATTTGAGTTAGTCTGGCCTCTTGTTATGGGTGAATGGTTTTCTCTCAAGGGGGCTTGTAATAAAGATAATGTAAACTATGAAGATGCTTGGGTTGGTAGAATTGGTAAAAGAGGGAATGACTTAGTTGGACAAGCTAACAGTAAGGGAGACTTACTGAAGTTGGGAGTTTATAATATGATAAACATTTCAGAATAGAGTAGCTGGCGAAAACAACAAAATAAAACAATCTAATTACATTTTCTTTATTGAAAAGCAGAAAACCCATTGACATTAACAACATAAAAATAGCACATTTTCTGGCAGTATTAATTTAAAACGAGTACATAATTAGATTCATGCTCCAAAAGCAGTTGTATAAAAAAAGTATTGCCTAGTATTGTTCGCCAGCTAGTCAATTGTGAAAATGTTAATGCAAGGTTTTGTTCCGTTTATATATAACAATGATATACACCTGGCTACGCGTATCATCCTTCGAGCATTTTCCCAATGATATTGGGGTCGGCTTCCAGTCTAGCCAGATGCGGCTGAACATCAGTATTTTACACGGAGCGACTGCCATTAGACCCCCGCAACCCAGTTACTGGGTAATACTGACATTCGGAGGTTAGACCAGTTGTCAGACTTTCAGGCTTCTGACTACCCGTAACGACTGCCATGAATATTCGTATGACAACCGGGACCGACAGCTTAACGTGCTCTCCGAGGCACGGAGGGGTCTCGATGTGTAACGACACGGTCACCCATCCACAGACTGACCGCAGCAAGTGCAGCTTAACCTTGCAGATCGTACAATCCGCGCAGTCTTTGCATCGCTACGAGCCCCTCACCTGGCAACGCGAATCTACGCGTAAATTATGATAAACAAGTGTTTGGTATAGATATCTAAATGTTATGATCTGTACTTAGTTTGGGCCAAATTCTATGATCACTGCATGTCTTCAGAATACTCATTTCATACATTGAAGTCAAACAAAAGCATGAAACGACAGTTATCCATGCACGAGCATCATTCTGGAACTCCGGTCTTAATTTCGTATAAGTCGTATTGTATAAAAACCAAATAAAGACCATTTGCATTTAAAGGACTACCTTATCGAAATTGGTTGAACTCTTTAGGGTGTAGATTATAAAACACACGCATCCAAAAATCATTATTATTCTTAAAGCATCCCTACAACTGGTTGAGTCATATAAAACCTAGTATATTATAATGTACTCTGTGCTTCATTCTAACTAACTTTTGATTGAACGAAATAAAATAAATTGTCTTATTATTTTAACTGTCCGTTTTATTTACTATAATGAGTCGCTCATTGCTTTTTATTAATGCTTTTAAGTATTATAAAACAAATAATTTTATTTAGACTAACGAACCTTTAACGATGTATCTCGAAATTCGACGGCATCTGAAAAGAGAATTGAAAATTAAAGTGTTTTTCCTTCTAAAGACATCATTATGAATTTTGGACAGTCATTTTGATAGACATTTTAAAAATGCTTCAGTTTAAATTAAGGGAAATCAGGAGTTATCTATATCTGAGCATTTTCTATAGTCCACCATGTACGTTACTGTGCAAGAACACTATCAATAAATCGACGCATCTTTTTAGTTTTCAGTTAGTTAGTTAGTTATTAGTTTTTAGTTTTCTCATGGAGCTTTCTTGCTTTTAATTACTATAGTATTATATTATCTGTGCTTTTAATGGACTTTGTAGCTTTCTTGCTTTTAATTGACTGTAGCTCTAACTTTACAGGATACACATATACAAAAACGAAAAATACAATATTTTGAGGAAAATACTTTTGCGTGAGTTCTGTGCAAATTTTAGCTTCTATCAGACAGTTCTGTTACTAAGCTATCAAAAACAGAAGAGTTCTAGCCTCCTAGAATTAAAGAAAAATAAAATAAATTTATAATCGGATTCTGCTATAAACGCTGCCGAAAATGCTGTATTTTCGATATTTTAACTTTGCCCCTAATGATTTGCTACCATATCAGCAGAGTTCCAGATGTTTTTTGTGCTTCATGTTATAGTCGTAGCATTGGTCTATGGAGGACTGAAGAGTTCTAGCCTCATAGTTACATAAATAATTTGCAGGATTTGTTTTCGTAATTTCTGCCGTTCTATCCTGATCTTCTGGCACATTGCCTTGAGTTTTGGGAGGGTTTTAAGCCTCACCTCATAGCTATGTCAGTATTCTACGATAAACCGAAGATTTCTGGAGGGCAAGATAGACGGCAAAAGGAGCAGGGGAAGAAGGAAATTAGCCTGGATTGACAACATAAAGAGCTGGACCAACATCAATGACGATGCCAGTCTATGCAGACTGGCACAAGAGAGAAACGAATTTCATGCGGTGGTCGCTGACATCCGATGAGGATATGGCACAGGAAGAAGAAGAAGCCCTAACTTTCATTAGAGTATCAGTATTATAAAAACCTGACACAACTTTAGAATCATCAAAATCAATATTATCTTTCAAATTCTGAAGTTTTTACCAATGGATCTCCTTTGATTAAGTACGTAATGAAAGTGATAAAACGTTTGAAGTAGTTTTCGACGGTGTTTCCCTGCGGTTAGATTGGTGGTTAGACTAATCTGACCATTGGAAATTTTTGTTCCCGGACGTGTTTCTATAAGATACAGTATTTCACGTCTATTGGCTACGTTTAATTTCAATGTTACTGTTCTATAATTTCACACGTTTCTCAATGTAATTCATTATCACTAAATAAATAGCTACGGACTCTGTTTCAAAAACTGTACTAAAGAAAATTTTAAGAAAACATTACCTATCGATGTGTCCGTAGCCCTCAGTTATGTGTAGCAATTGACAATTATGTCGATAAATATGTATATTGGAAATTAAAAATTAATACTGTGTGTCTAGAACTACGTACCTATCATAGATATATTTATAAATTATAATATACAATGTGTACCCCCGAGAATACTGCCGACAAACTGCCCTGCAGTTTAGCAGGATGTTTGATATTGTATACTGTGTAATTTTTCGTTGAATAAACAATTAAAAAAAAAAAAACATTTCTGGACAAAGGCGTGCCCCCTTGATTTCCGTTTAATTTTGATTACGAAATTTTTCTTAGGAGGGTTGATTCAACTCAAATTCTTTTAGAAAGAAAGAAAAAGAAAGAAAACTGGTTTATTGTCCCAGTTAACGGCGCGCAACATTTAAACAACAGTGATACATAACACAAACAGGTAACTAACAGGTGGGATTACAAAGAAAGTCAAACAAAAAACACACAGGTAAAATATAAAGAAAAGACAGTAAGAAAATATAAGAAAAGTATAGTTAAGAGCATGATTTTAGCTTTGCAAGTGGATGTTAGATCCGATTTCCACGGTGTCGGACCACGGTATTATCACAATACGATGGGCATTGAGCATGACCACAATAAAATTGTGTAAAAGTTGCTGAAGATACCTAAACTATTGATGCACTATCACAAACCATAAGGCTTGGTGTAACATTTTAAATTTGATGACAGAAAACTGAATTAAAGAGACGATTTATTAAAGTTCTTTCTGTTTTTCTTAATTACTTCTATCTTCTTGTTGTTTTCTATAATCTTAATGATTATTTGAACAAACTTTGCGCTTTGTACAAGATATTTAATACAACAAATATTGTTGTATCCTAATTTCTTTAATCATCAAGTGTATTATTTGTTTCTTCCTAATTATATAAGTATTAAGGAGATCATTTTCTTCATACACCAAAAATATGGTTGGCACCAATGACACAGCATCTTTCATGATTAGGAATAGACAAAAACATCCTCTAATGATACCCACTTGGATTCCCTTCACACGTTATTCCCATTACCTGGAAGATGCCGGTGAATTTATATATTTCCGTCTCTTTCTTTATCGTTATTTCTAATATTTTCATCTTCTTCTTTATACAAAGCTTTGCCGCAAAGATCTGGTTTAACAATGTTCATGTACAGATTTTGTCAGTAAAACCATTTTGTTGGGAAAGAGTCATTTGCTTGTCTGAATTAAAAATCAAAATATCCCACTCTTGTTATTAAAGATTTTCCTACATTGAACTATTTATTGCAATCGTATATAATATCGTTGCATAACATATTTTAGCGTTGTACTCTGATTTTGAAATTTTTATTCCCATTTCAATAAAATGGGAAAAAATACTAGATTTTCCAAATGATTAGAAGCAAACGTATATTTAAATATTTGGTCTAAAAACATTATGTTTAAACAATGATTACCAACATTAATGTCAACTAAGTATATTATTATAATTATTTACTTACAATAAAAATTATGAAAAACTCCGAACACACACTTCCTTCATACAGCTAAACACTTTTATAAACATTTACAACAATAATTCGATGAACTTCATTCATAAATTGTCACAAAACTCATAATCACGATCTCGAACCACAACAAAACACGACACTTCTCGATAAACGGAGCGTACGTCCGCCCGCTGCGAAGCTTCATCGCTTACTGGCAATGTGGCAATACTGGCCCTTTTGCCGGTGTGCTATCAACAACACACACACATGCAAACTTCCATACAATTCAAGTCTTGCGTATGTATTTGTACATCACCTACGACTTGAACTTCTGACCAAAGACTTTAGTGTGTCCATTTCTGAATTAAGCAATTATGGTTAATTTCGAGGCTCCCCATATTATGCTCAGTCGTGTCGGCGAGAGAAATGTGTTATTTTGTATCATAATTTGTGTGAAGGCATCCGCTTGAGCAGCTGTGAATTATATGCTGTACGTGTAATATATTCGTTACTTTTTTCTATCTATTATTTAATTCGATAGACGGTTATATTAAAAAGATATAGCGGTTAAAAAACTCAGTGGATAAAAATGTTCTGCTAACGAAGGATACTTGTTTAGACTTAATTGCAGCCTATTATACTACAACTATTATTATACTACTATTATTGTACTTACATGTTTTTAGTTTCTCCTTCTTTTGCAAGACCTGAAATTATACGCTATGCATTGCTTCTACTTAACCCGTAGCAAGTTTTTATCGAGTTAAAATACTACGTTGATGTAAGAGACAAGTAGTAGTTTATCTTATGTCGCTGAGTGACCTGTTTTACTTCGTCGACTCACTGAAGAGCAGTTTCAAAGAATGTGACAACTGCTTTGTCATGAAAACTAGTTTCTTTTTTAACATGGAGTGTTAAGAAAAGTTCTTAAAAAAAGTCGTTTTTGTCATCGTTATTCAAAAATGTTCTCCTGATATATACCTAGCTGCAAAAGCTATACAAGCGCCAATATGGGACGAAGAGTTGTTCGAAACCATTCAAAACCAATAAAATATCGCATTTCATTCAACGAGATAACGAGAGGTCGCCCAAAAGGTCGAAAATTCGACCGTTTTTAAATGTTTATGATTGAACTAGGTATGCTTAAACTATTTCCACTTGCTACATTTACTTTTATTATTGATAACACTAAGCTCTTTAAATTGTGTAAAGAAAAAAATCACTCACGAGCAGTATTCGAACCTGCCACTCCTGGTTCACGGTAGCTAATTGGCTAAAGCACTGGCGTACTTAGTAAGGAGGAGGAGGAGAATTCTGCTCGTGAGCGATGTTTTCTTTCCACTATTTAAATCGTTAGATTTCGCTTCTAATGCGTAAATGCGTTAAAAAAAACACTAAGCTCGTCAAAAGACGGAGACAAACAGAGGAGAAAATGGTACGGAACCATTTTTTATGTAATATTTAGATAATAGATACATTTTGTCTTACAAAGCGATCAAATAAAATCAAAAACGATCAAGAATCCTCTCACTCATCAATCATTCGATCGTTCAATCGTTCATTCGAAACCGTTGTCAATTCGAATTTAAATTTTTCGACGTTGAAATTCTAAAATAAAAAGAATATTAACACTCCAACGGCCGGTACAAATTTTAAATCATAAACGGTGTGATTAATGTTGCCTGAGTTTGTTCCAATGACACTTTACGTCAACGTTGCCTAATTTGATTGGACGTTTTGGTATATATTACAAGGCAAGGCGGGGCCTATTGGGTGTAATTAAAAATCATAGATTGTTATCACGCCAACCAGCCAAGTTTCCGGTGGGTTATAATTGTTCGGAATTCAGTTTTCGAATTAAATAAGTGTATTGTGTGAATGTGGGGTGAACGTGCGTGTTTTGAATTAAGAATAATTGGATTTGCGGTGAATGCAGGGGCAGGAAATGCATTTTTATTAATATTTTGTGCACGACAAATAGAAAGTATGAATAGGGAATTATACCAAACTGGAATTATAAAAAACACTTATAAGAATGTTTCAAGTAATTTTAGTATAACTACAACCATTTTGAAATATTTATCCGACTTTAATAAAACCATATTGCATGAACAGTTTATTTATACTCACGTGGCAAGTGAAATTACCTGGCGCTGAACCCAAGTTATTACCCAAGTTTAGAAAATTTTACATGCCGTACATATATTTTAACAATGTTCCTTCAACGTTAATGTATGTTTCACCACCAACGGTGGAAATAAAATTAGACATACAAGCCAAGTTTAAACCGAGCCCTTAATACGCCTTGTATTTTAAAACAAGCTTGTATTTCATTTTTAATATTTTTATCCTGGCAATTTTGTGGGTTACTGCTGGAAACAATTGGTAATGATTTCATACCCTTTTTAACCGACGAAAAAAGGAGGAGGTTCTCAATTCGACGCGTATATTTTTTTTTTTTTTTTTTTTTTTTTTTTTTTTTTTTTTTATGTATGACCACGCATAACTTTTTACAGAGTGGTCCGATTTTGATGATTCTTTTTTTATTGGATAGGGTATATCTCGAAGTTGGTCCCATTTAAATTTCAAAATCAAAATCCACCCCTAAGGGTAGTAAAACAGGGGATGAGTGTTTGTTCATCCACTGAATTCTTACCGGTTAACCGATTCTGTTGAAACTTGACACACATTAATATAGTTCTAGACATAATGGAGACCTGGAATTAGATTTTAACCACAAAAAAATGAAAAATAAAACTTTTTAACAAAAAATTGAACCGACGAAAACAGAAACTGAAAAGCGAAAAATAACTAATTATGAGTCGGCGCCAAACAACCAATCAACGAAGATCATTAAATTACTTTAAATAAATAATAAAAACAACGTCACATCAAATAAAACGTGAAATTTTCAACGATAAACAATAACTTTCCAAAAATACGTTCTCCGCTCGGCCACTTGCAACTTGCACGCACTTTGCTTGTTAAAAGTTCGTTTGGCGCCGACTCATAATTAGTTATTTTTCGCTTTTCAGTTTCTGTTTTCGTCGGTTCAATTTTTTGTTAAAAAGTTTTATCAACTTTACTTTTAAATTATTACGATTAGGTACTTATGAATTGTGGTTGCGTTTTCTGGCAGGCAGATATTTAGAAGTAGAAACACCCAGATTTAAAAAAAAATATGGCAAACAAACTCTTGTCTTGTCTCTTGTACCGTGCTAGAATCTAAGCAATGACATATTGCACAGCAGCCAAGAGATCAACCATTGTGGTAAACGTGTCGACTCATAATAACTAGAAAGTGAGTTTCTGGTATGACGTTTAAATCTTGCAATCTACGGAAACTGGGTTATGTATGCAGTGGACACTACTGCTACTGTGCAGTTTAAAATAGTCTGCTTACCCTTAATTTAGTTGCTTAGTTTGCGTCCTCCCTCTGCAAAATACCCTTTGACAAGGGTGTCAGGATAGGCTCATAATAATGAAGAAATAGAGTTTGATTAAGAATAATAGCCCTCTATTCTATGCCTATCCTGTCCCACTCCTGGGCAAAGGCCTCCCCATTTTTTCCATTTTTCCTGACACCGCACCTTCTCCTTCCAGTTTTTAAGGAATAAATCTCGTTCGCGGCCCGCTGTAACCTTGTTTAACTGCGTCGGGACAGTTCTGTCATGCTGTTAGGGCCCACAGTATATCCAGCATAAGGCACACATTCTGCTTAGTCCCATTTTAGCTTGTCAGCTTTTTGAAAACTGCTATTCTTATTTTTTTTATCTTAACCTTTTAAATTTTTCAATATTATCCATGTTCCATGCTGATTCTTATCTTTATCATCCCTTATTCTTACAACACTAGCAACTAAATAAATTACTCAGTCCATTTTGAGCTTGAAAGCACACGTGAAATTCATACCAAAACTAACATTACCCTAATTCACCCAAAAACAGTACACCACATCCAAAATTGCGTTATTAATAAAACCCATCACCCCGTCAGTTCTAACATTAAACATAGTATGTGGGTGTAATATAATACATTCGTGTCACAAGTCACAACACTGTGCCTTATCATGTCTTGATGAATTATCACTGTGTGTTACGGTGCTCGGTTTTGGGGTACAAGTTGGGAGCGATTCTAATGATAATTTAGAAATTCTGATCTGCACTCCATAGAAAGATGCTTTCAATAACTTTCAATCAAATGAATGTGATTGTCAAAGGCATTTGGAATGGCAATGATCTAAAAATCTCAAAACGACCATTCTTTACGATATGTAACGTTACTTTGTCAATTGACATAAAACTGGAAATTAATTAAAGTAGTGTATTAGTTTGATTATTGCAAATCAAAGCAAATATTATGAAAACATTTAGTCCAGAAGTCTTTGCATTGTTTTCTTTTTTGCTTTTTTGTTGCCAATTACAGTCCCCTCTCTCCATTAGCAAGATGAGTTTCTCTGGCAATTAAGATCCACCAAGAAGACAGAGTATGATGAAAAAAAAGGCAAGAAGCTCGGAAAAACTTGATCTAGTACGCTCCCCCCATAATACTCTGTTTGAGTCATAATCATAACTAATATTATCACCATCGACTGTGTTTGTACAATCGCTATAGCCTTTATAAAAGACCCTAAAGTTTAGCTAAACGGTACGGGGAACTAATACGGCCAAATTTCTATCTCTCTCTATACATTAGCCATATAGTCCTTTGGGAGGCCGTTTGATATGCAAATTTTGATGCTCAGGTAATATTAGTCAATGGTTTATTGGTTCTGCATGCTAAGTTCGCTTTGAAATGAACACAGGCTTCGTTTGATTAATATTGTACTAGGATTTCTGAGAAAACTGGTTGGAAAAGGGGTAAATTAATGATGGATAGAGTAACACGGTTTAAAATGACTGTAGAGGTACAATATTGATTTAGACGTTTCCAATAAAGTTAAAAGTTAAATTAGGTACAATTAATGTATTGATAGATGTTGTACGTAAAATTGATAGTAAATATACGGCCAAAATTAATATCCTATCTTTCCACGATTTATCCTACTAGAGATATTTTGTCATAATTTGTATGAAGCTTAAGTTAAATTTCTATCTCTAGTAGGGCAAATCGTGAATAGATAAGAAAATTTTGACCTTTAGTCAAGACACCTTTAAGAACCACTTTTAGAATGAGCTGGAATGTATTATCTATTCGAAGTAATATCTAAAAATATACAACGAGACATAATAAAGACTATTTGATATGTTTTGATACTATACACATTATTCTAACCAAGGCTTTCTTAAAATATCAAGCTACATAAAATCTGTAAGATACCATAATATATTAGCTCTTAGTCCAATTTTAAGTGCTCGATAATATTAGAATGAGAACTTAACAAATGAGTTCCAATGCTATCCCCAAGACTATTAAGTTCAAATTCAAACAATTTAAATGTCACAAGAATTACAACGTAAAACGAATGATACTAAATTAGAATAGCATGCTTTAAGTTAATTTATTAAACCGGCAACACTTAATTGAATTAATGTTTCAATTTGATTAATTGAAACCAATTTTAGGTTTTACAACTGAAATAAATCGCGACAGGCATTCATAATTTTGGTTTAAAATTCTGTATCGTGTTCTAAAAAGGAAATGGGTGTACATAATATTGATGTAATTTATATTATGTTTGATCAGATGTTATGTGTTGAAACTTTGAATACTAAAAGTTTGATTACTTAATTTATTACATCATAAGTTTTATTTCCGTATTGTTTTATCGTCATCGATGTATCATCCTCGTCATCGTAGATGGTATCAAGTTGCTTTTTATGTTAAGTTATCTTCAAGACAACCAAGGATATGCACCACAGGATACTAGTTACACTAAATTCTATAAGATATTATTTTCCAGCATCTTGTTTCTTTAGGTGTTTGCCAGTGACATCTTTGCTTAGGCTCTATATTGATGAACACATTATGCGCATGGTTTTTTTCTTCATCTATAATTTGGGAGTCATCTAGTATTGCAATCAGGTTTTGGTTTTGGATTCTCGAACGATCCCTTCAAAATAATCCCTTTTAGTATGACTCTACCTAGATATTTTTTTAAATAATCTGTAATAATAATTTTAGTATAATATTTATGAATTATTGTTTTCAAAATCCCATAATTGTGACGATTTAAATAGTGGAAAGAAAAAATCCTGCTCGTGAGCATCGTTAATCGTTAGATTTTGCTTCGCATGTGTAAATGCGTTAAAAATAATAAAATAATTGCCATAATTGTCTTTATAACATAACATAATAATATAACATAACCAGCCCATTACTGTCCCACTGCTGGGCACGGGCCTCTTCTCAGTACGAGAAGGCTAAGGCCTTAGTCCACCACGCTGGCCTAGTGCTGGTTGGCGAACTACACACACCATTGAGAGCATTGTATGGAGCACTCTCAGGTGTGCAGGTTTCCTCACGATGCTTTCCTTCACCGTTAATGCAAGTGATAATCGAACATAAATCCGTACATGAATTCGAAAAGTCAGAGGTGCGGGCCGGGATCGAACTCACACCCTCCTGCATGGAAGGCAAGCGTTCAACCATTAAGCCTTAATAACACCTATGTAAATTTTAAGGCACAAAATGAACGTCGATTTTCCATCAAAATATTGATATTTTACTGTTTTCACGTATTTTGTTCCTAATTATCGTAATTAGCGTCACACAAATCCAAAAATAACATGATTTAATATGCAAATTCAAACTCAAAATTTATACTAATTTAGCAAGTCTATTAATGTTCAAAATAGTTAGTGTTACATTGCGCAATTCGCGTTTGTTAGAATGCAAATTGTCATAATGGGGTCGGAAATGGCTGTCGTTCATAATTAATATATTACTGGTATAGTGTTTGGTGCTAGATTTGAACTAAAGTTAAGAAGAAAATGAAATATTATGGTTTTTACAGGTTTAAGGTAGTACATGTGTATAAGTATCTTTACAAGTATACATTATCCAATGTCATTATTAATTTATGAGCTAGGCTCTTGTCGGCGAAGTATTTTCTATTTTTCTGTGCATTCCGCCTCTCTTTTGATTTCCTGGTAGGACACATCTATTCCATTACTTGTTGCGTGAAAGTTCTTGTCAATCTTTCTCTCTTTCTCTTCCCATTAACTCTTCCCTTATACAACGTGTATTTAAAATAAGTGAAAACCTCTTAAGGGTTCATTGTACTCATCATTATAAACAACTTTTACTATAAGACCTACAAAAATCAGCTGTAACATTTATGTTCGCTTAACTTGACAAAATATAAGCAACAGCAGAATTTTTTTCACGACTTCTGTGTTGGTTCCTTAGTAAAAGTTGTTCATAATGATGAGTATAATAAGCCCATAAGAGATTTTCAGTTATTTCAATTACCTACACATGTATTACACTCTTCATTAAATGATCGTATCTTATTAGGTGTCCTAACATTTTTCTTCTCCAATAAGTGCACTTAATTCTGGGACGTGAAGAGCTTAATCCAATTTTATCTCTACAACAGTCTATATTACCAGAACTGCACCAGACTTCTACCACAGAGTAAGGATGCTTCTACTAAGAGTCTAAGGATATTGATTCTCTATATCTTGTCCTGATCGTCACACAAGAAATCTTGATAATTTTGTTGCAGATAATTGATAATTTCAATTCATCATAATTTAATATCAAATATAATTGAACTCGTACATTATTACCTACATCGAACAACAAACCTGTCCTATTGTAAATTATTGCAATTTTATGTAAATTCATATAATTACTAATATGGTTATTATTATTTGCAAAGTCAATTACGTCGCATGTAATTAATTTAATTTATCTGATATTTCTGTTTTACTACGTTGCAGTTAATTGGATTGTAAGATAAATATTATTAATTAATTCTTAATCTATGAAGTATAATTTCAAACTAATTTCTGTATTATTATACTGTCGCTATAAATCTGAATAAACTGTCTATTACACACTAATTTAAATGTCATTACAGATTACATTTTTAGGGTTCCGCACCCAAAGGGTGCTAACGGGACCCTATTACTCTCGCTACACTGTCTGTCCGTCCATCCGTTTGTCTGTCACAGGGCTGTATCTTTGTAACGGTAATAGATAACCAGTTGAAATTATCACAGAATATGTGTTAATCATCAACATCAATTCAACCTATCGCAGTCCACTGTTGGACATAGGCCTCCCCTAAGTTGCGCTACCTTACTGTCTTGATCCTCCGCCTTCCACACCCATTCCACCCCAGCTACCTTCTTCAAGTCGTCGGTCTATCTGTGGGGTCGCCCTATCCTGCATTTAACATAACCAACCCATTACTGTCCCACTGCTGGGCACGGGCCTCTTCTCAGTATGAGATGGCTAAGGCCATAAGGTCTTGCGATTATATTGAATTGTGTTTTCTACATTTATAGGTGCTACCTCTTTTAGAATTAATTTTATTGAAGATAACACTTTTATCCTGCATTTGCCGATTCGCAATTTCCAATCAAGGAGTCGTCTATTCCAACGGCCATCGGTCCTTCAACAGACAAGGCCAGCCCACTGCTACTTCAGTTTACTGATCCAAAAAAGTATCTTCTAATTCTGGAATACAGAAAGACTGGTAAGATTGAAAATCTTATTTATTCAAAAACTATTTTAACCGCAATAGAGATTATTATCATTTTGCAAGCATCATAATTTTTTTAATGTCTACGAATCAAAATCGATATTGCATTGGAACTTTATTTCCGAATTTCGAGTTTACTATTCGAATGTAATTCCAAACGACATTTTCAGCCGCACATTAATTTGTTTCGGATGACGTTCTCGCATTTAATACCTCCGCGATATTTGGAGACAAAAAAAACAATAAGTGCGTCGTACCACGAGACAATGTAAGTGTAATTTATGTGGCTGGCTCTAGATATAATCTTACAGAATCCTGCGTACAGGCAGTTCCTCTTGAGTTATTTTGTTGTTGACCTGATAATTCCGAGGAATGTTACTTAAATAAACATAGGGATATTTTCCTTGTTTTATTTAAGCAATTGCATTGAATTGTTTATTTTTTTCACTTAAATGTGCAAATAAAAAATAAAAAATAAAATTGATGTTAACTCTCTTAAGAATCAGAATAAGAATAATTTATTTCGCGAAAAATACGGGTCCAGACAGATGGATAAAGAGTCACAGTTAGTTTCCACATATTTTGCCATAAGTGGCACGTAAAAAATGTATAACAATAATAATTAAAATCAGATTAAATTAACATAACCAGCCCATTACTATCCCACTGCTAATGTTTCACAAATCCTGCGTACAGGCAGTTCCTCTTGAGTTATTTTGTTGTTTACCCGATAGTTCCGAGGAATATTACTATTAAGGATATTTTCTATGTTTTATTTAAGCAATTGCAATGAATTGTTTTTCTACATTTATAGGTGCTACTTCTTTTTGATTTAATTTTTTTGAAGATAAAACTTTTTTAATGTTTCACTTTGCTGTTCTACAACTGGCAGCATAACTATTGAAACTATTATCGTGTATGTGTCTTTATTAAAATCAAAAAATAAATAATGAGTAGTATAAAAATAAACCTAAATAGATAATGTATTTTTTTTCTAAATAATTTTTAAACCAGCAGGCCTAGCCAACTTACAAACGACTTGTATATAATCCCTTCTATGATAGTTGACTTCTTGACGTAAAATACTTAAGAGTTCTGACCACGTGACTTCTACGTTGAGATATGGTCATTCCCATACATTTTGTTTGTTTTCTAATAGCGATGACGATGGATGGATCGATTGTTAACTTTGCTAAGCCTGCAGCACAAAGGACGAACAACGAATACACATTAACACAATGGTTTCGATAGATTCTTCTAAATCAACAGCAAACCCAAAACATACTTCTACAACACTTTCGATAACACTCCAACCAACCCCTACACTAAAAGAAAGCGTCGACGACAACCGGCGTCACTCAGTAGCTATACCATCCATTCCTTTTTTGCTTCCTTTTATTCCTCTTTTTTGTCGTACTTCACTTGTTGGTTTTGTTAAGAATGTAAAGGAATTGACGTCTCCATTGCGATTCGTCACGCTTTACCGTCGTCGCTATGACGATGCGATTTTTTCCGCCATTAAAACGAATATAAACCTCTTAACAAAGGATTAGGAGCTTTATCTGTCAGTGATAGAGTTGATTTTTGATTGGTGGTGATTATGGTATGGTGTAGCTTAAAATATACAAGAGAAGTAGCATGGAGACCCCTCATAGGGAGACGTGATGACTTAATTTCATACGTCCATTTGGTACGGGTGCAAGTTTTGCATACACTTTTTTTACGCTGGCGGCTATAAAAAGCTTTTTCTAGTGATTGAAGTTATGTTTATACACGGACTTAATGTTGCCAAGAAAAAAAACGATTGAATCATTCTGAGTTGATTTTCGCTCACAAATTGCTTATTCGCAGCCATGTTTTTAATTTTGGTAGTTCGCAGTAGTTATTAAGTTTTTATTGTAATGGAAGAATTAGTTATTAAAGTTGTTATAACTTCGAAATGTGTTTTCAGTTTGTAAGTTTAAGAAATTTGAGCGATACCAATTAAAATTGGCATCGCTCAAATTTCCAAAATTAAAGATCTTAACAAAGTCATGAAAAGTTGAAGGCTTATAATTAAATTCTTGTAAAACTGTTTATTATTTCTTTGAAACTTTTGCTTACAAAATATTTAAAATTTTATTACGAATATTTTTGGTTTAACAAAACATTCCATCTTCATAGGTACGTTTGGTCCCAATTAAAAGTCGTGACATTATAATTTAAGTTCAGACTCATCAAGGACCCAGCTTAGCCCATTCGTATTTATCTTACTAACTTAACAATTTCATAGTATTTGCGTTCGTTACACAACATTTACATTTCGTTTGCTTAGTCGGATAACTTGTTCCAACTTAAACATAGGGCTGGCACGTTAACATCCATTTAAAATAAAACTAGTTTAAGTGAACACTAAAGTTAACTTAAAAATAAATAAAAGTCTGTGTTAGTAATTAATGTAATTTATTTAAAAGGAAGTACAGGTTCATGAATTCTTAAAACGTGGAACAAGTAAAAAAATCTCTGCAGGATACAAAAAAAATATCCACAAATCCAAGTTCATACAATTTTCACAGAAAAGACAATTTTCAAGTAAAATACAACGTGGTAGCAGCCCTGTGTGAAGCAGATGGATGTGGATTGAGACGTTAGTCCGTCTTGCAACCTGTAGGGTCTGATGTTTTATTTCTTTTAGTCCTCAACTATAATGGCTCTTTTTACTTCACCTTTTTTAGGTTTAAAAGTTTAACTTTGTATGGGAATGCTCGTTAATTTGTTGTTGTAGTCATCCTGAAAATGTTTCAGATATGTTGTAGAAATTACAGTTTATTTTTGTAAATAATAAATACCTTCAAATAAATCGAGACCATTTGAGCAGATGGCTAAGTCAAGTCAACCACAACTCCGAAGAAAACAGAAGCATCAAATCAGTAGAATCACTCATTTGGACTCTGATAATTACGTACTGGATAAAAATGATTACTATAAACATGACATCACGAATAAGCAACCAAATCATACACTTGCTATTAAATTAAAACAAATTGCATATCTTGTTGATGTGCTCAAAGAAGATATAGAAAAACGTTACGATGATAATCTGAAGGCGAAAAAACTACAAAAAAAAATGAAAAGATGAAAGATCTCGCTCAAAATAGAACTTTATCTCTACAAATACTGAAACCAAACTTGACCTTACAAGAAAGTGTCCACGATATTCGGCATTCCTTTTTATGGAACAGCAAGGGTGATTAACAATATATTGTGCAGCAAATCGATGTGTTTGGTTGAGCCCCATCCCAAGCACAGCTTTGATTTAGATGTTAGATAATATAGAAACTTGCAGTGTGTCGAGGATTTAATTGGAAGGTTCTATTGGTATTTTTTCAAGATGATTTGATTTGGATTGAGATAATTAATCCAGTAGATTTATTTATTTTATAATCTAATAAAAATTATTTTTGAAAGGTTCTGTAGACTATTACATTATTATTGACTATTGATTAATTTCATTTGAATTGAGATAGGTAATCTATCAGGTATATTTGTAAGTCCAGATGTTCACGAATTGATATTTTTTAAAGATATCTTCAATACAATTGTTGGCTGACTAATTGTGACAATTATATGTATCTACTATGAATTTAGAATGCACAGGACTGATAAATAGGATTCTAAGATTGTACATCCAATTCCACAAGTTTCTCTGTAGGAGTAGAAAGTTTCAATACGTTTCTCTTTTATGTTCATAAAGTTCTATACCTCGTTTTATTATTAAATCTTACTTTTTCTTTCTTTCCTTTTAACATGTTTGTGGATTGTCACTAGTGTCGTTCCCATAACATGACTAAAATAAAAACGGCTTCCAAGTTCACTATACTAACAAACGGCATTGTGCTAAATGCATATCGTTTTCATTAAATCGAGAGCAAAAAAATAATCAGTCAAGTGCGTTCGGTAGCCAAATTTGGGCAGGTTCCATTTATTTTTTGTTAAAAGCAGCTGCAAAGTCAACCTTTAACAAAATGGCGTAATTTTAATTTTCTGGGACCACACAGGATTTGGGAGTAGCGGTCACGATTTGTTTGAAAAACATGTATTGTGCTCTTGTTTTTTTTATAAAATTAATTGTTTTTCACCAAAGTTTATAAGGAATCCTAGATGTATAAAGAATTTGCTATCAAAATGTCTGCAGGCTTCTGCGCTAAGCTATCTGTCGAAACAGTCTGTAATGACATTGAATATTTTGAAATGGGGCTCATGCCTCCGGTAAGTTACCGTAAAAAAACGTATTAGAAGTATTTTAATTTTTATTTGCATCTAAGGAAACTCAAAATTCACCCTAATTATCATAGCGTATCGTAACAGTACCCCTGCACTAATTTATGAGCAAAAAATGAAACCATAACAAACCTTAACATAAAACAAACACAAACAAATCATATAGGGGTTACCTATCTTATCGTGGAACCCTAAACATGAAGGGACGTTCGCGCCGCGGGCTCAGCACGTATATAATAATTATTGTTAGACAAGCATCGTACTCAAAAACGCCGACAAATCAACACACATGCACACGTAAACACCGACACACATACATTTACATAAACCTCACACAAACTCACCAAAACTCCAGCACACAAATGCAAATTCGAACACAATGCAGCGCATACGCACATACTTTTTACACACACATACAAAAACTTTATTCGCGTTATTAAGGCCGGTTACACACACGCGTCTTAACATCATAATTACGAGCGCCAGTGGCGTGCGTCGAGATGTAACGAGCTTAAGCAAAATGGCCGCCAATTTTTGTTTTTATACAAAAGGTGTAGGCTTAATAAGTTGATGTTTGAATGATGGATACGGATATTGAAATTATGTGTTGGGTTCACGCTTAGCTATAATTTTGTGGGAGATGAAACGGGTTGTGTTCGTGCGTGATAGGTGTTTTACCTGTCACTACTTGTACTACTCTGACTGAGTTTTTAATTTTATTTTACATAGCATGGTGATGAGCCGGTCTTATTTGTATGGAAAATCAAAAAGAATGTGCCAAGTAATTAACTCGTTTATTTTTGAATATATTGTAAGTAGCATTTTGAGGGTTTCTACTACACAGTTTGCACACCCATGTATTCAAATCCTGCCTAGAGCCTCACACAGGTACTATTGTATAATAGCACCAAAAATGCTCGAAATTTAACGTAGGTTTTAGAAGTCAGTGGTAAGGTAATCAAAATCGTAAGCAATTTGATTTATAACCAGTACAGTTAATGCCTACACTGTAATCTTAATTTTCAAAATGTAGCTTCCTCTATGATAAGCGATAACACTGTCTGAACAAAAGCATGAAGATTCAACTCGTGATATTCCAATTATCCCAAACAAGACGCCTAAAAATAATCAGTCAAGTCTCGTACCCTGTTATATGGTAATGAGGTTAAAGAATTAACTTCGTTTGCCCACGACAGTAGCAGGAAACATTTAACCATGAGTTAGTAAGTGATTATCATATATTAGTAAACCAGGCGCAGTACGTTAGAATAAGTAAGGAGAATAGCCGGAGAAATGGTAATTTTATGAATAAATTTTGTTGAAAAAACTAGTTAGATAATGTTGTAAGAGTGTATCAAAATTATGTTTTAGCTGTATCGTTTCCTTTTATGGTGAGTGTTAATCTTCTTTATTATATCAGAATGGCATGATCATGGCATCAGGATTTGTGCATTCATACTTAATGTCAAAATGCGGACATCTGGTTAGCGTAAAGGTTGTAGAGGTCGATAAAGTCATGTTGCTTAAGTTGTCATACCAGAAAATGATATGCCTGATAACTTAGACTAATTCAATATAGTATTTCATACATTAAAAGTAAACCTAGGGTTTCACAAAATATTTTGCAAAAACAAAATAATCACCTATAAAAATTAGTGACAATTTTATTAATATGATGTAATACAAAATTTAGAAACACATCGGCCAATCAAAACAACGAAGACGAATCGGGTAATCGAGAACACAAAACAGTTTTAAAAAAACACAAAATTTCTTAGAAAACGGTCCGATCCCTGATAACGTCAACGTAGAAAAATAACCAAAATTAAGCACTACTAAAAGAGTTGTCGACCAAATTAAGACCGTCCAAGAAAAATAACGTACAAATAGACGATCAAGATAGTAAGAAGAATGAGTGAGTAATTATTAAAACAAGATTATTATCGGAATCGCTAAGTCTTGTCCAAAACGGGTTCCTTCTAGATTAATAACGTATGTCAGTCATTAACGCTATACACAGTAATTGCCTGGCACTATTATGATGAATTGTCCAGTTTTTGTGGGTAGATTCTCACCGGCTACTTTTTAACGCTTGGAGGGATTTTGGTACATTAACGTGGAGGTAAGTACATTGAAAGTGATTAGGCGAGGAATTTTCTTTGTAGGTTCTGTTAGGTTGGAGAGAAGCAAGATGTTGTGACTTTGTCTTTCTAATTTTGGTATGTTTTCACTCCAGCGTGGTTCACAACAACATCAATCGATTCAGTGTCATTCGGTACGATGAATTTCGTCCTAATGAGTTTTCAACCTAGCGTACCACTGAAACAAAATTTCGTTCCAGCGTGTGTCACAACAACATCATTCGAACCTACAAACTAGACCCATCTTCATCGTTCAAGTCTTAGCAAATTACCCATGTTCAATCTAATATTATTATTTCACTTCAATCTAATATCATCATTCCTTCTTTCCATATACACGCTGAAATTTAAGTCGTTTTGGAAACAATAAACATAGTTCCTATATCTACAACAGAAAAGAATCAATTGGTAGGCACAGTAGGTAGTGTTATTACAAGATATTTTTTCCCAAACTACAAAACTATTACCGTTTAATTCCAAGAAATATTCACTTTTTCGAATTAAATTGTAGGTAATAATATTAATAATACAATTTAAATTGTATTATAGATAAATCAAAACAGTTGCAATTAAGCTGAATAAAGTGGAGATTTCTGCGAGTTTAATATTGATAATTCAGATTTTTGGGAAAACTATATTGTGTTATCGGGAAGATGGATATAGGTTGTCCTCCTCGTGGAATCCGGTAATCGAGAAGTGTTCGCGTCGTGGTATGTCTACATGTATGTCCGCCGAAACTGTCAGCATTGTGTGTCGTGATTCAGTATATCTTGTTACGGACAGCGACGTTACGAAAAACCAACCGCGGGTAGTTCGAGAAAACACCCGCCGCTCAAGACGATGACACCCACATACTTCAGTCTGCTCGTGATCACGGCCAATGCAACTTGACCGAAACGTCGAGGTTAGTCAAAATGTTTGTTATATTTTGATTTAATTGTGCGCGACAAGTCCCGTAAACTTAGTTCAATATGTTTTGTTATTTTTATTGACTGTACTAATCGGTTCTGTTACTGATATACTATAGAGTCTATGCTTTCCATTTCCAAAATGACCATAAAGTTCAGCGTCTATAAAATTATAGTAATTGTTCATCATTACGTGGGTAGAATTGTAATCGGCATTTAACAGTAAACGCCTTATCCATTTGGATGTTGTTGCTTATCACACAAACAATAATTATCAAGATCATATTTAACAGAACCGATCCATTTAAAATGTCTGTACTCACTTCATTAAATAACTATGACCCTTTTTGCCGACAAAATATCCTTCAAAGAATATGATAATGTGGTGAGTAAAAATATCCTTTTCGTTGTAGCTAATTCGTTTACGAATGCCGACGAAGTCACAAAAGAACTTAAGCCCTGTCGTATTTAAATTAGGCTCTAAAATAAAGACGACGAAGCTAGGAAACTTAAGGTGGCAAACACACTGAGAGAGCGAGACTTTCATGCTGCAAAACTGCAAAGACGTTTCGAGTTTTACGTGCGTGTAACGTCACGGTTTATCCCTAAAGGGTGATCAGCAATGCCTCCATGAGCATCTAATGCTTTACTTAAATAAACAAGTATGCTCTCTATGGGGCTTGATTTCATGCGTCAATTGCCGTTTGCTCCTAGCGTTTTAAATAAACTAGTGGCCTACAGCTGCACTCGCTGTATTTCGAGCGACTTTTTACAGTACGCTTTTTCCAGGTTTATTTTTCTGGCTGGCACAAATACACAACGCGAATTTATATTCGTATACACCTGAAAAGGTTGCTTCATATTTTTCTATAAAATGTGGTTGGTGTTTTTAAATTCCAGAATTTTGAATGAATTTTTGTAGCAATTGTATACAATGGTTGAAAAACGTAAAAGTGAAGATGATAAAGTAGGAACCACTCAAATTTTATCAACGTTAAAAAAAAAAAACCGGCCAAGTGCAACCGGACACACGCAGTTAAGGTTCTGTACCACCCATCGACCTGATACCTCATAGAAACTGATTTAATTTACGAGAGTTCATCTAAAGACATCAAGGCACCGTGCGTGAAATATGAATTTTTGCATCTCTTATGCAGGTACCACCACGTATGTCTATGTTTGCCTTAATTTTTTATTTCTTGCTAAACTTCATAGTATGCACTATAATAAGACCAAGTTTGACGCTGGTATGTATTACTGTTTTGAAGATATAGCAGGAACAAAAATGTTGGTAAAAATCCTATATTTCGAGGTTTCTTGTCTTCTTTGGTTTTCGACTTTTTTATTTTTAGTATTTGTCGTGATATACATTCTGAATGAAAAATTTCAACCAGCTATCTATTACCGTTTAAAAGATACAGCCATGTGATAGACAGACGGACGGACTGACAGCGTAGCGAGGATAATAGGGTCCCGTTTGGCACCCTTTGGGTACAGAACCCTAAAAATTGTTACGCCTCAATTACTCCAAATACAGAAATGCCAAAACCTTCACAATTAACGTAAAGGCTTCTCTTAGTGTGCAAAACCCCTAAAGGTTTTTACAATCTGTGCCTCCGCTCGCGAAGGCTCTCAACCAAATTGTATTATTTTGCATTTATTTTTGACAAAGTATTCTCTCAGTCTAGTCTGTGGATTTTTTAAAATTTTAATTAGTATACTTAAAATTTTATTCCTTTGTGTTTGCGGGCGATGTCTTCAAAGTCTAGTCTGTTTCTCAGAAAATAATACGGAAACAAGAATTGGTTTTGTTTTGTTTGTGCCTTTCCTTAGAGTGTTTACTGTAAAATGTTTCGTCTTTTTGCTGAAACGGTTCTGGCATCCTTTAAGATCTTTGTCTTAGGAATAAATGTGTGAAATATTTTTGTACTTTTGAGAATTGCTGTTTCTATTTTTAATCTTTTTAAAAACATGCTAGTGAAACGGTTAGAGTCTGGCAGGTAAGCTGCGCAGACCGTTACAAAAGAATAGGTGTCACTACGGTGTTAGGCACCGCAGTGACATAAGGAAGTGTGTTGAGAGATAAATAGATAACACTCTGAGATTTAATACATATATTGATAAGACACTCGGCAAGGTCGCGGGTAAGGCTATTGTTCACTGAGCGTTCGCACACTTTGGAAGGAAGGTGGAAAGGGTACCGTCCCTCGTCTCCGCCACGTGGATGGTACGGCAGGCCGGCGGGCAGCAGGTAGACGCTGCCTCGTGGTTGCACCGGGTACGCCTCTTGCCGGAACGTAGGATTCCAGCCGGAAGGATTTCAGCCCGAGCGTAGGATTCCAGCCGGAAGGTAGAATTACAGCCGGAAGGTTGAAGTCCAGCCGGAAGGTTGAAGTACAGCCCGAAGGTAGAAGTACAGCCCGAAGGTAGAAGTACAGCCCGAAGGTAGAAGTACAGCCCGAAGGTAAAAGTACAGCCCGAAGGTAGAATTGCAGCCGGATCGTAGGATTCCAGCCAGAAGGTAGAATTACAGCCGGAAGGTTGAAGTCCAGCTGGAAGGTTGAAGTCCAGCCGGAAAGTTGAACTCCAAGATTGGGGATAAAATATGTATTCCAGACGGAAAAGTTACTTCCCAAGAAGCTGCTGTGTTGAAAGTGCTAGAGGCCAACGCGATTACTAGTGTTGTGCATAGATTTTAGGGATGCGCAACACCGGTTAGTTTTTATATCATTCACTCGACTAAACTAATGAGATCCACAACGCTACACTAGTTCTAATTAATACTCCCTAATCAGTAATCTCTAACGGCCAAAATTAATATCCAATCTATCCACCATTTAGCCTACTAGAGATTGGAATTTGACATAAGCTCCATACAAAATATGTCAAATTTCTATCTCTATTAGGGTAAATCATAGATAGATAGGATGTTAATTTTGGCCATAAATATATTTACTCAAGCCTCTTCTAAATTATTATTATTAATAATAGTCTCGTAATGACTGTAATTATAATACAGTTCTATTTCCTTATTTAAAAGCCAGCCATAATTCTCGAAAACCACTCTAATATGCAAGAATCTCCATTAATCTCAGAAACCATAAGTTTCCACGATTAATCACGTGGTCATGTGAATCTGTCTCTGGTACATTTTCATAAAATTATCGTGAACAAGTTTCAACACGAAATTAGTTGTAAATCGCCACACTATCGCGACTCTATTACCAAAAACTCATTTAAAATGTCGTTTGGAACGATTATTAATCGATTGAAACTACATTTCATCCATTCGATTTGAATTGATTTTCGATTCCGTTAGTACAGGTGTAAAATATATTTTTATAATCTTTAACGTATGTGTCTTTTTCTTATTTATTATTTACATCAATTAACCCTTGTACGTGGGTAACATTAACATATTAATATGTTTCGAGATCGTAAATTACAGTCGTTTGACTATGGTCAAGTGTTTTTTATAGTGCGTTAGAAATTGAGACTGATTCAATTAATTTTGACGTTATGTTTAGTTCGAGAGTTTTTTGTTCATCAACCTTTTTTGGTATAAGTAGATCTTTAAATAGATGATTGCGCTGTATTATTACTTTATGTATTTAATTAACAGGTACCATCAAACAATTAACAATCAATGATTAATGTTGAGGCTGATTACTACTTTTTTAACATTGTATTTATTACACTTGCCAAGTAAAGCAGTTTTGTTACAGACGGTTGGGAATATAGATTACAAATTATTTTAATCCCATTCTATATCTGTGCTAGAAGTAAATAGATATGTTTCAAACGTCCTTCTATTCTAGATCTTCTAATGCACTGAATAATCCTAATTTATTTTCATTTTTTCACAACTGTTTTAACTTTTTTCACTAAGCAAAAATATAGTTGATCAAAAGCCAATCTTTATAAAACTAGCTACCTACTCAAAATTACACCGGAACCAAACTTTGCATCACAAGAAACCATACAAACTATTTATTCATTTTTGAAGTTCAATCACCTTCACCATACTCGAACAGAACTGTTGCTCAACAAGCTATTCACAATATTCTATTGAATACACTATTTCTATTAAACAATTTTCTCACGATTTTATACACTGGCGTATTTAGTTTAGGTAAAGTAATTAACACGAATAATAATAATTTGCAGCATACATGTAATAAAAGAAGTGTGTATGAAGCCAATTCAGATGTAACAAATGAGTTCTCTTGTATTAGGAGAGGCAAATGAACTGCGATAAAAGGAATCCAATGTATTTTTTCGTCCCAGCATTCTATGAATGTTTTGAAGCAATTATCACTGAGAATACCTTAAAGAGAAGAAGCATAAAGAAAATATTTCGTACGTCTCATACTATAAAGGTGAATTTCTCTAACAATTTCTTTAAAAAGCTCAACCAAAAAGACAAAATACAGCATGTCTTTGACAACCATCGCCAAACACGTCGTATTTGTACTTATTGTCGAACCGTGAAAATACTCATTTCGTCCCGACAATAACCTAACCCTTAACTTTTAACTTCACACCAGTCGTCTCTCTCCGAGCCAAAATAACTCGATACACAAAGCCGCCGACTGGTTTCAGTTCCCCGAAGCGTTCTTACAATTTGTCCTGCTCATTCGCTTGATATCTAAATTAGTAAGTTCTATCTTTTTTTCTTTAGTCCCTGACGTCTCAATTAATGACGTGTAATCTCAAAGGTCTTATTCGCTGACGCTTCATTTCAACGCGAAATGGGTTGTGGCTGCAGATGCTGTTTGCTTTGCATGGGTTGGCGTGTGATGTGTTTATTAATTCGGTATGATGGTAGCTGGTTTGTGAATTAGATTTAGAATCATTAATAGTTTTAGTGATTTTGAAGTTATTGTTTCAAATTGATTGCAACAATTTTTTTGATAGATAGATGACCTAATAAGAAATAGGACCTACATACTAACTTTGATTCTTGCAAACATTTCGCTGAATAACTGCAAAAAATACTAAGTAAGATAATCAGAGTCAACGAACGGTAATTTGATGTAAAATATCTTAATTTGAAAGTATTTGCGGATTCAAATAAGGATACCTTAAGGCCTGAGGCTCAAAAAGCTCAATAAAAAGAGGTAATATTTCATAATATTAACAAGTCCACTCATTCGGTTTTGAAGCAAAAACACAATTTTCTGTCTCAGTACGTTTCAGCAAAATGAACAAAAAGAGCTGGGCAGAACACATTATCATACTGAATACAAAGATTCACTGAAATGTCACATACGATATAACTAGGTCACATAATATGCAAAGGGTAAATGAATAAGTTCGACGACGTCTGTGGTCTGGTGGTTCGAGTGTCAGACTGTTGATCATGAGGTCGTGGGTTCGATTCCCACAAGACACAGATATTTGTGTGATGAACATAAGTGTTTGTGTTGGTCTGGGTGTTTCTTAATATTATTATAAGTACGCATTTAAAACAAAAAAGTATTATATCCGTTGTCTAGTACGCATAGTACGAGCTCTGCTTAGTTTGGGACTAGACGGTGCTGTGTAAAAATGTCCCAAAATATATAACAAAAAAAAAAGTAATTCTTGCTTACTGGTCATGCTACTACTACCAAAAACCCGCGAAAATAAGACCACTCTTTCTTACCGTGGGTATCGTATCAGGCAACTCGGAGTTTAAATCATAACATTGGACATGCTGTCTCTTGTCTGATATAGATACATACATATGATCATGCCTGCTTCCCATTCGGGTAGGCAGCGACTATGGGTATCTAATCCACCCGCTACGATCCACACACATCTCTTTTGCTTTATCTACGATCATTAACCTCCTAATGCATGCTCGTCGGTTTAGAATGCTCTTTTGAGAAAAGCCGCAATTTGGTCAACTTGTCCCTTGAAATTATAATGATTATGTACAACATTTGGGATCCTTAAAATTTGAATTAGCCAAACCTAGTGATTATAAAACAAAACAAAAAAAAAAACTCATTTTTTGTAGTGTACATTGACGAGTTGATGCAACGATGGTGTAGTTTTGATAACAAACACTAAAGATGATGGTAAAAAAGCAAATTCACCTTTACCTTGAGAGTCTCAGACTCAGACTCACCTTCAGTCCAATGGTGGAGATAGGCCTCTCCCAAAACACACTTGAAGGACTTCAAGAAGTCAAGGCTATGCTTATTAAAGCAAGTGCTAACAATACAATTTTACTTAGTTGCTTAACTGCCAGTGTTAGTTTGTGTGTTACTGTAGCCTATTCAATAAACACGGCGATATAAAACTGTTTGTATGTCTGGAACGTGATTGTGCATGAATGTGTCGTCACAATCTTAATCCTATGTGTAGGCAACCGTTTGGTAGCAAAAATATTATATTCGAATGTGTTAATAAAATTAATAATAAAATTCTTTATAGTTTTATGAGGAATAAAGTTGCAGATAAGCTTGACGTAGTATGTGTAAGTAGTGCTTTGGAAGTCATTGTATCTATTTATATTTTTTATTAGTAGTAGAGGCCCTTTGTGAAAGACTCGTCCGGGGAAGAACTACCACCGTACCTACTTCTCCGCCAAATAGCGATGCTTGCATTGCTGTGTTTCGGTCTGAAGGGTACGGGTGCCAGTGAATTGTAATTTCACATGAGACTTTCCATCTTCATATCTTAGTTTGGCGAACCGACTTGCGGTACCATTTAGGCAACATCCTAAATGGTATTGCAGTTGTTATGGGCAAAGGTAACCGCTTAACATCAGATGGATCTTTAGCTCGTTTTGCCATCCTATATTATAAAAAAAACAGTTCCAAAAATAGTTCCATAAAATGTATGAAAATAAATAGAGTTTCAAACTACATTTTGGTTTGTTATTATTACAGATATCCACGTTTTCTTCAATTGAGAATCTAAAACCATAACCATGAGTATTTACACAGCTAATAACAGCAATAACCTGTAAACCAATATTAATCGAACTCTAGAATGCTAATTCTAGAAATTAGGTAACAAAACGTTTAATACGATATTTGCAATATACCGTTCTAAATTCGCGTGACCAATAAATTGAGTTAAATCAGTAACTATAGGATATTAGTATCTATTACTGAAATAGATAGCCTAGAATAGCTAGGTATAGACGACGCTGGTGTAAATCTTGATCAATGACACGCACCTGTTAATTTCATAGTAATAGAAGGAACGTGGCTATGATTTCAAATTTCAAACTAAATTAACTTTACTAGGTGATAATAATTATGTAGCTAATAACTTCGTAGGTTTTCGCGATCACTACACATTATAATAAAACAAAGTTTAACCGGATTAAATCGCGTATATTATTTAAATTGGTTTCCCTGACGTTTCGAAAGCTTTGCAGCATTTCGTGGTCGCAGGTAGACTAAGATGACAATTGTCTTTACAGATATTTCTAAAAAAAAAAATTTTAATCTACCGTACAATATTTATTAATTAAAATCGTTTCGATGCACGCAGTAATCACTCACAATATCATTATCTTTTACAGTGTTGCGTGCTGTTTGGGACTTGATTATTTTTAGGACTGGGTTCCAAACAGGTGGTAGCTGCCAACCATCTTCTCTATTAAAATTAGGATGTTTTTTAATTTCAAGCCCCAAAGAAAGATCAGCCAACTCCTCAAACCGGTGAAGTGTCACATTCCCTTACAAGATGCAGGGTTCTACAAGATTGATTGTGATTGTGGGTTATCATACATAGGGCAAACAAAGCGTAGTATAGCCACTAGAATTAAAGAACATATAGCTAACGTCAAGAACAGACGCTCCACAAAGTCTGCAGTGTGTGAACATGCCCTAGACAAACCCAACCATTTTCTTCGATTTGATAAACCACAAGTTCTGGCAAAGGAAAACCGATATGTACCTAGAATACTCCGTGAGGCTATTGAAATTAAAAAAACATCCTAATTTTAATAGAGAAGATGGTTGGCAGCTTCCACCTGTTTGGAACCCAGTCCTAAAATAATCAAGTCCCAAACAGCACGCAACAATGTAAAATATAATGATATTGTGAGTGATTACTCACTCACAATATCATTATATTTTACATTGTTGTGTGAAAATGCCCCAAAGATATTTATTTATTTATTATTTATTATTACTGCGTGCATCGAAACGATTCTAATAAATAAATATTGTACGGTAGATTAAAATATATTTTTTTAGAAATATCTGTAAAGACAATTGTCATCTTAGTCTACCTGCGACCACGAAATGCTGCAAAGCTTTCGAAACGTCAGGGAAACCAATTTAAATAATATACGCGATTTAATCCGGTTAAACTTTGTTTTATTATAATTATGTAGCTATTTATTAACATTGAAACAATGTTTAGCAGTGTCTAATAAAAAAATATGAAAATTGCAAAAGCTGAGGGCTAAATAGGCAACGCCACAGTATACATAACTTACATACGAAAACTATGGCCTAACGCTCCGGATTGAATCACTCACATAGACGCACGTCTCAACAAAAACCTAAGGAGACGTCGCAGTGCTGTCGTTGCAAACAACCCGCTTAGAGGCCTTGTTGATGCGTGCGTCTGTGTGAATGCGTCGTTCCAAGCGTTTGTACGTAGTTTCCGCACTGTATACTATGTTTACTGTGGCAACGCTATCTGCTACAATGTGGACGACAATATCTTACAAAACCATGAAATTTTGGTAGCGTCACATTTTTTCCAAGAGATGTCAAATCTTCATATCCAATTTAAACAACAAAGTATGACTAGAATCTACATACTATGCGTATTCCGCCTCTAACAAACAGTTTGCTACAATTCTGTAGATATTGCAACAACAAGCATTCAGTTGATGTTTAACTGCTTCTTGTACCTAATAACCATAATATTTTTACTTTTCATATTATATTTCATGGAAATACAAATAAATATTACTTCGAAATTTTTGGCAGCTGCACCAACCAACCACTAAGTTTTTCTTCAGTTCAATGTGTAATTACAGTGTGTACATGAAATTTAATTAGCGATCGTGTTTAAATGTTCTGCAGCTGTACTTAAGCGTTTATCGATGTTTGAGTATTTGTGCTAATTAAACTTGTATCTGCTTCTTCCTGTCCTGTCGGTGCTATGAGAGATAAGTGTGAGAATATCTTAGGGAAGGTAGCCGTCATTATTATATCTGTATCTTTAGGCATTTATGACATTAAACCTTGATTTATAAGTTAAGTTAGAGAAATAAAGTTAGAGAAATATTTCTCAAAAACGTTCACAATGCATACGAAACGCCTTAAGGATGCTGTTGCGTCTGCCATGGTGTTGTTGTGCATCTGGCATATTTCTTGAAGCTCGCATGAATGGCTTTCACGCCATCATGCGTAAGAAAGCGGCTTCTTTACTAAAACTGAATGTTATGCAAATGCATAACACTCGGAACAGCATCCTGAAAATTATTGTTGATAGACCGGTCTGTTCCATCCAAAGATACTAAGTAGAGGTTGCTATAGGTACATGTAAATAATTGTTCAGTAATTTATGTACTAATAATGCTAATAAAGGATATTATCACAGTCTGTTATTGACTCATCACTAGCAACTTATGGGCTTAATGTCTGAATTTTCTTTTTGTACATGGTAAATTTCTATAAGCAATCCACAGACAAAGGCCACAAACACAAATCATTTGAGTTATTTTTTATATTACCACATGTTTACAACATTATTATTTAATACTGCATTGTCATCCACTCCTGAGCTATGTTTAAACTAAAGTTTTAAGTCTCTAGCTCATCGGGAAGTTAGTTTAAAATCGACTCCAAAATTTGTACCGAACAGACAATCAAACAGACAAGAAAACGATTTAATAAAAACGTCGTAGTAAAAAGTTAGTCAACAAACTGTAGTTGCTTCTGAAAAACTATTTCAACTTTATCAATAACTTCTTGTAAAAGATTTGAATTCAATTAAAACATAGGTACATCTTAATCTGGCACCAATTAACCTATCGCACAAAATAATGTATCTTCACACCACCATTAACGATAGACAGAAACTGTCAAATAAAATGAGAACCAGATATTACAGTCAGGAGTAACACCCAGCTTCAATAAAACTGATAGCAGTATTAAAACAAATAGATAACGTATTTAAAATCAATGTCGACATTAATGTACCGTGTCAGTTTATGAGGTAGATGTATTAGTATATTAATCATTTGGGAGCAGCTAATAAAGGTGAGACGGAAACGTCTTAACAATATTTAGTTACGACTTGATTTCTTTTGGTGTTTATTTATAATTCCGATGATTAGAAAGCTTTAAAAGATGGAAGCAGAAATTAGAAATGTGATCGACGGTTACATGGTTACACTCTAAAACCATTTTTTTTTGTTATTTTCAGTGATATTTAAAACTGATTAGTTCGTCGTCATCGTTACATCCCTAGTTCCAAATTTTGTATGATTTTATAGCTAAACATGAACAAAATACACATAATTCAATTCAATTCAAATTCAAATTCAAATATTTTTTATTTCAAATCAACCTAATTACAGACACTTTTGCTGTAGTTGCACGGTTTCAAATTGTGGATCCTATGGAGAAGAACCTCCATGAAATTATTATTTTACCTATATTTTATAAATAAATACATTCCCATTCAGATTTGTTTTGTTGCTGCACTTGTTGCTACAATGCATTAAAAGAGCTGCAGACTTCCTTCATTATCTGTGTCTTTTTAATAGGATTCCATACTTTAATTTATTCTAAAGAAACGATTGTGACAAAAATATTGTGAGAATTCCTCTCAGCTTGTTACTGTTTATACTAATTTGTGGATAATTCATCTATATTTGCATCTCAATGGTGATGATGTTGTTAAAATGCAACAGGAGGGCGTGTGAAGTAATTATCACACGAGAACAGCCTTTGAAAGCACAAAACGATGAAAGTAATTCTGATACAAAATATGATGCTTTATTACGCCTTTAAGCAGAAATTAAAGATGGCGATGATAACGAACGATGAATATTTATTTAGTATTTCGACTTATTGATTATAAAATCACATTCTTTGCCGACTTAATAAACAATTGGCATCGATAGCATGCTCAAATCGAATAAATAAGCAAGCTGGAATTCAGTAAACATTATAGTTAATGAAAAGAAAACGATACTAATTTCCATACATATTGGAAGGTAATACAATGTGTCAGTTTGAGTTATTTAGTTTGGTGCTAATAAGTCATATCTAGCATTTTGTCGTTGCTTATAAAGTATTAATTTATTTCACACACAAAATGTGATATACCTTTAATAATACTCGTCTAATATATTCAGTTTTATTAATCGAGAACCTTTCATTTATAGGAAGAATATTCAGTAGACCCTTCATTAGGGTTTCGTACCCAAAGGGTGCTAACGGGACCCTATTACTCTCGCTACGCTGTCCGTCCGTCCGTCTGTCTGTCTGTCACAGGGCTGTATCTTTGTAACGGTAATAGATAACCAGTTGAAATTTTCAGAGAATATGTGTTACTATGAGGAGTATCACGACAAATACTAAAAACAAAAAAAGGCTAAAACCAAAGGGGTCCCCCCCATACAAGAAACCTCGAAAAACATAAAAAAATGTCATTGTGTTTGTTCCTGCTCTATCTTCAAAACATTAATACATACTAACGTCAAACTTGGTCTGATTATAGTGCATACTATGTAGTTTAGCATCAAATACAAAAAATAGGGCAAAAATAGACATATGTGGTAGTACCTACGTATGAAAGAGATGTAAAAATTCACATTTCGCGTATGATCGTTGATGTCTTTTGATAAACTCACTAAATTAAATCAGTTTCTAGGGGGTATCAGGTCGATGGGTGGTACGGAACCCTTACTGCGTGAGTCCGACTCACACTTGGCTGGTTTTTTTAAATTAATATTTTAAAATTATTGTTCCTAGTGCAACTTATATTGGTCTTACACTAAAGGTAAATGAGTGAAACCATGCTCATATTCATAAAATGAAACCTTTGTATGAATTCCATGAAAATTAAGTGCTTGATACAAGATCCGACACTGGTGATACAAAAATAAAAAACCCCACATACATGATAAAGACAACTGCAATCCTCACATAAATAAGTGACGATCTCATCTTACAACGACTTGGCGACGTGTAAAATATTGTTATCGATAGTAAAACTACAATAATTCAAACAGCAGAACGACTTTATACTGAATCTTGTCACGTATTGAGAAATCTGAGAACAACATGTAAAATAATCTTGGCCGATATAAAATAAGATCGCTTTTATGAATAAATTATAGCAATGTAAAGTATGATAAACGATGGTAAGGATCGTAATGAAACGGCATGAGGTGTACAACCTACCGCGTTAGTAAAAGGCGAAGAATTTGAATCTTATCGTGCAGTTAATAAAGTTGCTAATGAAGAAGGTTCTATGAATGATGATGGAACGTTCGTGGATGAATATTCGCCTCACATCAAGCGCAGCGGGTGGTTCCGACAAGTAAACTAGTATCTCGCAGTGAGGGTAACATAATAATCTTAATATTAACGACCAAGATAACAAGGCACTTATTAGTTGAAGAGATTGGAACAATGAATTTGTAGATAGAGGTCAAGATTAAATTGCTGTTGCCATTAATACCTATGTTCATTGAACACTCACGATTCAGATGATTATGTTGTTACGAATAATTAAAGTTCTGACGTTTTTAGATCAGGTCATTGGGTTGTTGAAAAACATCTTACTATGTAGTAGATTACCAGTAGTTATTTTTTACTTAAGTCATGAATTTTAATAAAGTGATTAAACTGAACTTTAAGTACATGATCTTTTGTTTTTACTGAAGCGTGTTCTTGTAGTAAGTCATTATTATTTCTGTCAAGTTTATAGCTCTACTTAATTTTTATGATTCTTCGTTTAACTTGTGTCTTAAAATATCTAGAGAACTTGATTATAATGGTGGTGATGGTATTAAAATATACTTGAAATTGTTAATGAAATGGATATCATTTTCAATATTAAAGTACAAAAAATGTGATATGAAACTCGAGCTTGTCTTTTTGTGTTATTAAATTGCCTTAACGAACATGACAGTATATCCTGACATTGTAATAATTGTAATTGCATTAATTATAACGTGAAAAATATGTAGTAAGAGTTATTTAATTGTAGATAGTTCGATACATAATAAGTTGTCGATTTGATAACCTGATCTTTTAGAAGATTCTCTCAAAATAAACGAAGTAAGTTTTAAAAAACCTTCCTAGCCCCTTACTAACAAAAGCAAAACAAAGCCATACACAACTGAATATTTGCTCGCAGCCAAGAACCTTAATTAATTATTTTAGAATTATGTTTGTAAAAGTAGAGGTAAAGACTTCACGTAACACAGTATCTTATCAACAAAACATAAGTAGAGCAATAAAAAAATCCAAGAGATATGATTTCAATTGAAAAACACGAAGAATTCCTGTTTCACAAAGCATGCAAGTATTATTATGAACATAATGCCCGGAGGTTGGCGACAGGTGACAAAAACTGTTATGAATGCCTGGACTGAACTTGGTTTTTGCGTCGAACCCGTCCTGAATGCACGGCCCACACTTAAGAATGCAGTAGCACTGAGCCGATGGGATGTAAGACGAGCGACTGAGATCTTGGCCAGGGGAACAGCGATTTTAACATTTTTATTTCGGGACTCATTTTCGAGAACATTATCTGCCTAAATTATAAAGTTACTTAATCCACGTAATGCCGTTATCTTCGTCATATCAACTGATTTCATGCAGTGGTGCTCTCGTCCTACTCCTATTATTATAATGCCAAAGTAGCTCGTCTGCCTTTCTGTTAAGTTTTTAAGGTTAAGCTGTTGCACTGATTTAAAAAAAAAATTGGTTTGGAGATAGCTGGAATCCCGTGGAAGGACACAGGATACTTTTCCTCGACTAACAACGCCAACTAAACAACTGCTGGTATCACCTAATTAATAATTGATACAACAAAATTACTTTCAGCTTTGTCTCCAGTTTTGCGACTATTAATTCAATCAAGCGACGAGTTACTTCATCTTTGACTTAGTTTACAATATGCTCAAGTTTGTTCTCGCTCTCTATATCATTTAGTTTATCTCTTAACTCGCTTTTCTCTCGTCTTCATGGCTCAACCTTCGGTGTAACGTTACATAACTGCGCTGTTACACACACAACGCTGTCGCCGCTACCGCCATCAGCTTTATGAACTGTATTGCCTTTTTAATATAACACAATCAATAACACGAACTATCGCATTTATGTTGTTATTGATTGCGTGAGTTTTGAAATATTTTCCGACTTGAGAGTAGTTAACTTTATCAAAATACAATTATAAGCTTTTATTTAACTTCGCTTATGTGTATGCATGTATATAGTATGATTGGGACAAATCTTAGGTATAGGCAGGTAACTTTTGAACCAGTTCCCATTAGAATCGACTGAAATTTGGTACACATTAAATGCAACGTCAGTATAATATTATGGTGACAGCGAGCTGATCTGATAATGGAGACGGAAGGTAAACAAGGTAACAATGCAACAACATAGTATTTGGGCTCATTTTGATCAGCTCACAGTGCCGAGTTCATATCTTATAAAAGCTTGTCTTTAAAAATATATTTTTCACCAAATAAAAATTCTATCAAGTTATGCTTTCTTGTTTTCAGCAGTAACTTCAAATGTTAAAATATAGAAAATGCCAATATCAGTAGAACAGATAGTATTACTAACTTATTTGTGAAATAATACCAATATTACACAATAATAATATCGATTTATAATACTTTCATCACATAATAGCAATCGATCTGGTAATTTCGGTGAGGTTAGAAGCCGAATGAACTATTAATGAGAATAAAGATGACTATCTCCCTTAATATACTCATCCAGATCAAGCAAAAACACAGTCCTATCAAAAAACTGCAAGTAAGCATACTATATTGAACAACAATATTATTTCCTGCATTAATCGTTTATGAATAAAGAATGAACATTAATCTTGTAAGTAAACATCCAATAAGATGATTATCTGGAATCATCGGGTCAGTATCTGCGTATGAGATCTGATTGTACACACAATATGCTTAATTGCATCGTACGGTGTAAGCTTGATGGTAATCGGATGTTCGGTTTTAAAATAAAATTCTTTTTTTTTCACACACATGTGTGCTCGTAAATTTGTATATTTACACATATACGTATGTGTGTTTATTTAATCGAGCGTGGATGTGTGAGTAATATGATGATCATTTTTTAACCGACGAAAAAAACGAGGAGGTTCTCAATTCGACGCGTAGTTTTTTTTTTTTTTGTATCACCACGCAAAACTTTTTACAGAGTAGTCCGATTTTGACGATTCTTTTTTTAATGGATAGGGTATATGGAAGTTGGTCCCATTTGAATTTCAAAATCAAAATCCACCCCTAAGGGTAGGAAAACAGGGGATGAGTGCTTATTCACCCACTGAATTCTTACCTGTTAATCGATTATGTTGAAACTTGGCACACATAAATGTAGTTCTAGACACTACAACATAATGGAGACCTGGCGATCGATTTTGGCCACAAAAAAATTAAAAATTAAACTTTTTAACAAAAAATTGAACCGACGAAAACAGGAACTGAAAAGCGAAAAATTTAATGAAGCTTTTAGTCTTTTCCTAACTAAACTAATGTAAATATCTAATTTTATGAATTCATTCATTCATTCATTTCAGCCGAAAGACGTCCACTGCTGGACATAGGCCTCCCCCAAGCATCGCCACAACGACCGGTCCTGTGCCTTCCGCATCCAGCGGATTCCCGCGACCTTCACCAGGTCGTCGGTCCACCTTGTGGGGGGCCTACCCACGCTGCGCCTTCCAGTACGCGGTCGCCACTCCAGAACTTTAAGTAACCGACATAGCCCGAAGAATTGCCAAACTTAAGTGGCAGTGGGCGGGGCACATTGCTCGCAGAACGGATGGCCGATGGGGCAGTAAATTTTATGAATGAATTAATTTAATTATTAATTAATTAATTTAATTAATTGATTTAATTAATTTTTTGAATGATGAATAATGAGTACAATGACCCCTTAAGAGGTTTAATATAAACTAAGAATAGGGTATATCATGCGTACAATTAACTAATAGGAGATAGCAAACGCAGACTAGGTACGGTCAATGGTATACCAATGGTAACAACACCATCATAAGCGGTATGTATGTAAGGTTTATACAAGATAGGATCTGCTTAAATTGGTTTTTCTACCATTGATGCGTGGTTGACTGTACAGAATAACATTAGCAACTTCTAACCACACTAATTAATAAAAGCATGGTTTTAAACTGCGTTTTCATACTGTGAGTGTAATTTATAGTCAAAATCACAAGTAAGTACATTCTAAGTAGTACTAGTAAGTATAAAGATAGATTATATATTTAAAATATCTGTAAGGATGCCTGTCATCTTACGTCTTCCTGCGACCACGAACGCTGCAAAGCTTTCTAAACTTCAGGAAAACCAATTTAAATAATATACGCTTTGTGATCCGGTTAAACTTGTTTTATTATAATAATAAATAAATAAATATAAATATTTTTGGGACATTTTACACATCACCATCTAGCCCCAAACTAAGCAGAGCTTGTGCTATGGGTACTAGACAATGGATACTATACTTATATACTTTTTTTTTGTTATAAATACTTATAATACATAAGAAACAACCAGACCAACACAAACACTCATGTTCATCACACAAATATTTGTGTCCTGTGGAAATCGAATCCACGACCTCGTGATCAGCAGTCCGACACTCGAACCACTAGACCACAGAGGTCGTCAATAATAAGTACATACTTTTAATGTAATGTTTGACGTCTAACAAAATAAAAACCGTATTTTTAGGAAGTCCCAATTAGCTCATCAGTGCATTCAAAATAAACCAACCCTTTGAAGTTAAGTATTTACTATCCCATCAAAAAGCACCCCTCGTTAACGACTGGTAGTCAAAATAAATCTCACATATCACCAAAAACATTTTCTGTATCATCCACATTTGTTCCCAATTATATCGTTGATGTACACACTGTGAATGTACGTCTGTCTGTAATTAATATCTCCTGAACGTTCTTTCAACACATGTTGGGTTTACGGATTTATTGCATAACTTGGTTTTTTTGCTGCCTAGCTCCCTGTCGTCGATGATGTATGGGCACCATCCTTCCAAAGTATTGCTAAACGTTAGATTTAGAAACAAATCTTTGATTTTTTACTAAGGAATATTTCTGGATTCATATAATTATGTATGTATGTATGTGAGTTTCTTTATTCCACTGTGTCTTCTAAACGCCAGATCCAATTTAAATATAACTTTGTGGTATTATTAAATTAGTCTTAGCACTGCGAGTGATAACGGCTAAATGATTTTCAAAAAACATGGCGGATCGCCGTTAAGTGCAGTTTTTTTTTTCAGATTGACATTTAGAGACCTAACAAAATAAAGGGCTTCAAGAGACGTTTCCGAAAATATAACTCACTTATAATAAAACAATGTTTATGTTGTTTTAATTTAATGTGTAGTGATTGCGAAAACCTAAGAAATTATTATATGACTCACTTATTAGTACAAAAATAATGATGGCGTTCGTAATAATATTATCAGCTCAAACGAAAATAATAAGATAGACGGAGCGCGTAGGACTAATAACTGATGCCAGGGACTGGATGCGGAAGTCAGAGGACCGAGTCATCATCGTCATCATTTCAGCTGAAAGTCGTCCACTGCTGGACATAGGCTTCCCCCAAGCATCGCCACAACGACCAGTCCTGCGCTTTCCGCATCCAGCGGATTCCCGCGACCCTCACCAGGTCGTCGGTCCACCTTGTGGGGGCCTACCCACGCTGCGCCTTCCAGTACGTGGTCGCCACTCCAGAACTTTACTGCCCCATCGGCCATCCGTTCTGCGAGCAATGTGCCCCGTCCACTGCCACTTAAGTTTGGCAATTCTTTGGGCTATGTCGGTTGCTTTCGTTCTCCTGCGAATCTTTTCATTTCTGATTCGTTCACGCATAGACACTCTGAGCATAGCCCTCTCCAAAAAAAAGGAAAAGAAAAGGAAAAAAAATACAAAAAAGAAAAAGAAAACTAAACAGAAAACAAAAAAGGAATCCTACTATTCCACCCAAAGTACTCGCAATCCGTTCAGTTACAAGTTCTACGCGCTCCGTTTATCTTATTTTTTTGTTCTGAGATTATCAGTTGGAAGGATTGATAATAAAAATAACTACATTCTTGTGAAAACTTGATTCCTTATGAGTTGCGGAAGTCAGACAGCAGTATATCTACAGGTCTAGAAATAAATAAATAAATATTTTCGGACATTTTTACACAGCACTATCTAGTCCAAAACTAAGCAGAGCTTGTACTATGGGTACTAGACAATAGATATAATACTTATATACTTCTTTTTTACGGTTCCGTACCCGAAGGGTTCCAAACGGGACCCTATTACTCTCGCTACGCTGTCCGTCCGTCCGTCCGTCTGTCTGTCACAGGGCTGTATCTTTTGAACGGTAATAGGTAACCGGTTGAAATTTACTCAGAATATGTGTTGCTATGAGGTGTATCACGACAAATACTAAAAACAAAAAAAGTCTAAAACCAAAGGGGGTCCCCATACAAGAAACCTCAAAAAACATGCATTTTTTTCAACGTTTTTGTTCCTGCTCTATCTTCAAAACGGTAATATATACCAGCGTCAAACTTGGTCAGATTATAGAGCATATTATGTAGTTTCGCAAAAAATACTAAAAATAAGACAAACATAGACATATTGAGAGGTACGGAACCCTTACTGCGCGAGTCCGACTCGCACTTGGCCGGTTTTTTAAATACATATAATACATACTTAAACTACTCAAGAAACACCCAGACCAACACAAACACTTACGTTCATCACACAAATATTTGTGTCCAGTGGGAATCGAACCCACGACCTCATGATCAGCAGTCCGACACTCGAACCACTAGACCACAGACGTTGTTATGAATAAAGAAACGTCGTCGAAAGAAACCCGTGAATAAAAGATTTAGTTGTGTCTCCAAGTAATCATTCCATTAGTTGTTTTTACAGAAAATGAACCATGTCTATATCAGCAAACTCAAGAAAAGGGTCGAAAAACAGACGGAGATGATTCTGTATTCTATCTGCCTCATAAAGGCCCAAAGTGAAGATACAGTAAGTAAGACTTCTAAGTGTTTATCAAGTGGTTCTTGAACAGTCTGTCGGCAACCGTGGTGTTTTATGTTAATTATATAACAACGTTTATCAGTAATTTTATGGGAGATCGATAAAACATTTGTAGGACCCTCTTAGGAAGTGGACTAATAGAGATGTTGGTGAATGTGGGTTTAAAGAAACGTAAATTAGGAAGCAATCAGCCAACTAGGTATAAGGTTGTCTGGTAAAAAAGCCTATGGCGCTCTTAGGAAGTAGACTTATAGAGATGTTGGTGAATGTCGGTTTAAAGAAATGTAAATTAGGAAGCAATCAGCCACCTAGCTATAAGGTTGCCTGGTAAAAACGCCTATGGCGCTCTTAGGAAGTAGACTTATAGAGATGTTGGTGAATATGGGTTTACAGAAACGTAAATTAGGAAGCAATCAGCCACCTAGCTATAAGGTTGTCTGGTAAAAAAGCCTATGGCGCTCTTAGGAAGTAGACTTATAGAGATGTTGGTGAATGTTGGTTTAAAGAAACGTAAATTAGAAAGCAATCAGCCACCTAGCTATAAGGTTGTCTGGTAAAAAACGCCTATGGCGCTCTTAGGAAGTAGACTTATAGAGATGTTGGTGAATGTCGGTTTAAAGAAACAAAAATTAGGAAGCAATAAGGTTGTCTGGTAAAAAACGCCTATGGCACTCTTAGGAAGTAGACTTATAGAGATGTTGGTGAATTTGGGTTTACAGAAACGTAAATTAAGAAGCAATCAGCCACCTAGCTATAAGGTTGTCTGGTAAAAAACGCCTATGGCGCTCTTAGGAAGTAGACTTATAGAGATGTTGGTGAATGTGGGTTTACAGAAACGTAAATTAGGAAGCAATCAGCCACCTAGCTATAAGGTTGTCTGTTAAAAACGCCTATGGCGCTCTTAGGAAGTAGAATTATAGAGATGTTGGTGAATATCGGTTTAAAGAAACGTAAATTAGGAAGCAATCAGCCAACTAGCTATAAGGTTTTCTGGTAAAAAAACGCCTATGGCGCTCTTAGGAAGTAGACTAATAGAGATGTTGGTATTGTGGGTTTAAAGAAACGTAAATTAGGAAGCAATCAGCCACCTAGCTATAAGGTTGTCTGGTAAAAAACGCCTATGGCGCTCTTAGGGAGTAGACTTATAGAGATGTTGGTGAATGTGGGTTTACAGAAACGTAAATTAGGAAGCAATCAGCCACCTAGCTATAAGGTTGTCTGGTAAAAACGCCTATGGCGCTCTTAGGAAGTAGACTTATAGAGATGTTGGTGAATATCGATTTAAAGAAGCGTAAATTACGAAGCAATCAGCCACCTAGCTATAAGGTTGTCTGGTAAAAACGCCTATGGCGCTTTTAGGAAGTAGACTTATAGAGATGTTGGTGAATATCGGTTTAAAGAAGCGTAAATTAGGAAGCAATCAGCCACCTAGCTATATGGTTGTCTGGAAGAGAAATCCTTTGGTGTTAAAACAGACATTGTACACAGTTGTGCGTAAAGAATTATAATAAAATTAAATAAATAAAGCTGCTGCCGAGTTGCGTAACTCACTCGCGATCGCAATCAATACGATTTCAATGTTCAATTCGTCTTATCGGCAACTATGTACCACGCAATGAATATTGTTGTCATTTCAAAATGAAAGCTAATGCCAATGTATGCAATGTAATGCATTACACAATTACCCCACGTTGGACTTGTTTAAGGCGCATGTAGGATCCAAATGGCGCCCCCATCTGTAAAAAAAATATTACTCGCTGCGCTGAACACATCATTTATCGAAAATTCGTTTTTAACAATTGAAGTACAGGCACTGTATTTTAATCAGAAACCATTAAACCCTGTAAATTATCATCATCATCATCATCATCATTTCAGCCGAAAGACGTCCACTGCATAACATACATACATAGGACATAGGCCTCCCCCAAGCATCGCCACAACGACCGGTCCTGTGCCTTCCGCATCCAGCGGATTCCCGCGACCTTCACCAGGTCGTCGGTCCACCTTGTGGGGGGCCTACCCACGCTGCGCCTTCCAGTACGCGGTCGCCACTCCAGAACTTTACTGCCCCATCGGCCATCCGTTCTGCGAGCAATGTGCCCCGCCCACTGCCACTTAAGTTTGGGAATTCTTCGGGCTATGTCGGTTACTTTCGTTCGTTTTCGTTTCGTTACTGTAAATTATAGTTTGCTGTAGTTGTAGATAGAAAAAGTGCGAGAAACGGCCACTTTTGACAATAGTTTCTAATTAAGCTACAATACCTGTACTTCAACTGTTAACAACGAATTTTCGATAAAACTCATGATGTATTTAACATAACAACATAACATAACATCACGCCTGTATTTCCCCGAAGGGGTAGGCAGAGGTGTATAGTACACCCATATTTCGCCAGTTATGTTATAGTCCCATGTAATAGGGGGCGAGCCTATTGCCATTAACCGGGCACAAATCCATACTCCGGGCTGCTACTGAGAATTTCCTAATGAAAAAACCCAATAACACTTTGCCCGACCCGGGAATCGAACCCAGGACCCCACGCTCAGCAGTCGCGCTTGCGACCACTAGTCCAACGAGGCAGTATGTATTATGCCATTGTATGTGTCGTCATGATGTATTTAGCGAGTAATAATTTTGTTACTGATGAGCGTGCTACTTGGCTGCTACATGCACCTTAAATCAACTCTTTCAATTCGTACATGTTATTTTTATTTCAGACAGTAGTAACATCGACACAAAAATAATTTATGCAAAATACGCAAACGAATGAATATATTTTCTATAAACACCTATAACAGCCCGCCCCATAGAGAAATCCAACCCTAATGTCCATTTTTAATTACAAAAAGGCCCGCATATAATATCCCCATACAAACACAGACAGAAAACAAACACCTTTTTTTAGGCCGGCGACACAACCAGCGTTATCAACGTAGTGTTAGGCCGCCGACACACTCGGCCAGATAATGGCCAACCCGGTCAATATTTGAAAACCCATCAGTGACAACGACGAAATGACTTCTTCACTTTACTAAGACAATTTTAAATTCAACTTTTGGTAAAACGAAATTGATCTCTAACAACGTATGATAGAGCCGATATTGCAATTGATGATGCTCCTATATGTGTGCGTGTTTGACTACTTGATCCATTAGGCATCGCTTTGAGTATTAAAAATAAAAAAGATGACATAGGAAATGTCTCTGGTAATGATTTCGTTGGAGTCGATATAATAGATATTTTTATGTAAGTAGCTTAAGTAGACGCTTGAGAAATATTTGGTGTAAGAGTAGATTTCAAAGTAAATGGGCACTCGAATAATGACGAATTAACTTTTGACCTCAATAAAAAGGAATAGTCAATGAAGTTAAGCTTTGATAAAGAATAACTGCTTACTGTAAAATCCAATAAATATAAAAGCTACAAAACTTAGGAACAAGTTGCGTAATTAGATTTATATTCTAAGCAAGATTTTGTAGAAACAATTTGCGGGAAAACACTGGATGCGGAAAGCGCAGGACCAGTCGTTGTGGCGATACTTATGTCCAGCAGTGGACGTATTTTGGCTAAAATAAAGATGATGATAATGAATTGACTGGTGTTAATTGTCATTGTCTCGACATTCTAACACTCAATGTTCTTACAATTGAGAATATATTTAAGAGCTTAACCGCCAACTAAAATAACACAATAGTGAAACAATGGACGTCGTCTTTAAATGGTGGTTTGGCATACGAGGGGTAGGTAAGTAAAATTGAAAATTGCCAAGATTTATGTGAATGATTGCATTGCTTTATTCTTCGTTATTTTCATACATCTAAAAGTCACGAACTGGTTCAAAGAAGAAATTCCAAATAATGAAGCTAGAGATTATACTTAATATAAATTTGCTAACTAACACAACAACCCCTTGTCAAAATAATAATATAACACTGAAGGTTGAACGTCTATCATCAGCACTTAATAATTAGAAAGACTACAAACTGCCAGCAACAGACTTGCACGTTCCAAAAGTTAAAAGCACAATAAATTTTAAAACAAAACAGACGAAGAGTAAATAAAGATTAAAGTATTTAATCAGTTTGTTCTCGTTGTTTTAAAAGTTTCGACATGACTTATATCTTGTGAACTTTTGGTTAAATTAACGTTAAGAGAAATAAGGGGAATTTAATAAAGGAAAACAAATTAAAGTCGCAAAACTTTGATCACAAATAAGAAGAAGGCTAACATATATTTTGTGGATTTTGGAGTAAAGGAAATATTTAGTCGGTGGTTGGTTTTCTGCGTGAATTTTTAAGTCAAAAAGAGTAACCAGACAAACCTTAGTACTACCTTAGAATTAAACCAATAGCATTAATCTAAGGTATAGAACCTATGATAAAGAAATAAATCTACGAATGTAGACTAATAAATTATTACCAACATCTTAAAAGATAGTGCAAGGGTCTGTTTCACTACCTCCTGATAAGTTGCGATTAAGTTATCAGTTATCTGCCAGATAATTTCATACAAATCTAGTTATACCAATTTTTTTATTTACTTGGCAGTTAATGCTTATAGTCATTGTGAAACAAGCTTGTAAAAGTAACTAATTAAGAAGATTATTCCTTTTCTCTATAACACTCTTTTAGACAAAGACTTACTCACAAAACTCCATACCCGACATGATCCCGAACTTACCTGTAAAGACAAAGTTATGAATGACATTTAAAAACAATTATAAAAAAGTATCTCCTATCGGTACATTAAAAATTGACAGTGCATTAGTATTTATAGGATTTTAAGCGTAGGTGTGGGATCAAAGTGAACATTATGCGTTTCTTATATGAAGATAGTGGCGTTATAGACGCCTATTCTATACGGTAAAGATTACAATTTTATTTACTACTCAAAAGCGTTTGATAATCTATGTCTTAATTAACTAAGCGAGAGAGAACCTCGTACCATGAAAACGTACGTTCCACCTTTGAATTTTACGAACAGGAACCGTTTATTCTAAATTAGACTTTGAAGTGGAACAAATTGAGTCGATTTTCGGATGTGGAGTTAACGATGATAAATTGTGATCACCTATCGTTTCAAGTTCATTAGAAAAGGCCCCTTTACATGTGTTGCGCCGGCAACCAATATCCATTTGCTTCGGGCTGATTTGATTAGAGCTTATTTTTATAAATAACACCACAACATGCCTTATTGAGATACACGTTAAATTAAAATTCTTTCATAAGTCCTCCTTCGATTCAACGGATGATGCGAGTCGTAAAATTGACATTAAAACTGTTGAGGAAAAGATAAATTTTATTTTAATAAGTTCCTTTATCTCAGACGATCGGGCCCATAAATCCGATCGAGATCTCTCCAATTCAAAATTTAATACACGAACATAAAACAAACAGAATGACAAAGTACTGTAGTTGTAATCCTTAAGGAAATTTACTAAGAGGAATTCGTATCAATCACAAAACGTAATCCTGTTCGGTCGTAAACAATCTCTGTGGGTATAGGTCTCAATAAAAGCGGAGCGGGGAATAAAGTGTAGCACTTGATTCGTTAAAATATAGATTGATGACGCTTAAAGGATGATTTCCACCAAACGGCCCACATCGCATTGGATCGGAACGGATTTTACAATCTCTAAACGATATTAAATCGTGTAAACAGTATTTAAAGTCTATATTACCAAGCCGCGCACAGCAGCTTGACCGCGGGCGTCTTCCGCGACACGCGATCGTAGCCGAAAGTATGTTGCGACGTGCAATCGTCTCCGTTCGCCTGTCGTCGTATCCGATCGAATCCTTTCGGCTGTCGTCGCGTGCGCTTAAAGCCGTGGCCGGGTGGCACTCTAGAGTTCAACCATTTCAAAAATTAGAACACTTCAACACGGTAGGAATGAAACTATTTGACTAGGCGCAGAAACGGATACGTTCGCAAGCAACGGTACGCATCCGTTCGTATCCTTTTCGATCCGATGCGATGCCAGCCGTTTAGTGGAAATCATACTTTATGGTTTACTAACTGACGCTTGTGGCTTCGCTCTCGTCACAGAATATCTAATAGTTACTAACGTAAAGAACGGTCCCTCACCGCCCCCGCCAATTTAAGATTCCTCGCCCGCGCCCCGCACGCACCCGCAGTCTGACGGCAATTGGACTGCAATATTGCAATGGATGTCAATCGCCTGTCGCTATACAAGCACGCCATCTCTGAGAACTACTGAGAAGCGCTTGGAACCCAGTCGGCATTACGAGCGGCGAGTATCCCTAACCTACACTTGTATAAGCGTTCGTATACATACGTAATCTTGTGTATGTAGGTGGTGCTAGCATTTATATTGTTATTTGAGTGGCCGAGGTGTGCTCCCGCGGTATGTCGACCAAACGTATCCTATGTGTTAAACCAGGAAATGGTCTATCTTTGTGCAAATTTCGTCTAAATCTGTTCAGCCGTTTTAGTGTGATCGAAGAACAAACAAAAATCTATACTTTCGCATTTATAATATTATTATTATATTATTATTATTAATAATAATAATTGCCTCGTTGGTCTAGTGGATGCAAGCGCGACTGCTGAGCGTGGGGTCCTGGGTTCGATTCCCGGGTCGGGCAAAGTGTTATTGGGTTTTTTCATTAGGAAATTCTCAGTAGCAGCCCGGAGTCTGGATTTGTGCCCGGTTAATGGCAATAGGCTCGCCCCCTATTACATGGGACTATAACATAACTGGCGAAATGTGGGTGTGCTATACACCTCTGCCTACCCCTTCGGGGACATACAGGCGTGATGTTATGTTATGTTATTATTATTAGTTACGCAGTTTATCGAGTCAAAATAAGGGGTTTTAATCTTACTTTTATTCATAGAATAACGCTTTATACTTATTTAACTGTTGTTTTGCTTAAGGTATGCACCTTACCGTACCGTAGCAGCCAAGTGGCGCACCCATCAGTAAAAATATTATTACTCGCTGAATAAATCATTTATCGGAGATTCGTTTTTAAAAATTGAAGAAAAGTACTGTAGTTTAATCAGAAACTGTTAACTCTGTAAATTATAGTTAGCTGTAGTTATAGATAGCGATGTATTCAGCGAGTAATCATTTATTTACTGATACTTGGCTGCTAAATGCGCCTTAAACAGGGTTTTTGCAATTTATTATGAGGCAATGGTGTTTATCGCTAGATACGATTTTAACTGAACTTCAATAATAACGTTGATAAAATTAAATAGAATATTTCAGTTTCAGTAAAATTATGAATATCTTTTTGAAATAGGTATCCATATAGTCTTATAACTTCAATTTTCACTTACAAGAACACACACACACACTGTGTAATGTTTTAAAACTAAATTATAAGAATAAATATAAATCCAAGGGATATCCTTTGTTAACATGAACTTTCTTGAAAAGATAATTTAATTTAAAGCCTTGTTAGATATTTAGTTCTAGTTTCCAAAAATATCTTTAGGCTCTCCTATTATTTTGTCAAACAATCTTGTAATTCAAGTAAATTAGTAGTAAACTTACATAAGAGTGACTCGTTTTATTTTTCTCGGCTTATAATCGTGATATAACAAGAAAGCATTTAGTAGAATTCCAAGTAATTTAATAAAAAACAGGTACAACAGTTTTCATTAAAATAAATGAAAATCGTAGTAACGTTTTCTCCAGTCTTATATTAGGATATTTCAAGATGTCTGTTTTGAATTAACTCCAAAAAAATTGTATTGTAAAGATACAATTCATAAAACACTGATGCTATTATAGGTCTATTTTAATAGGATTCGAGCTTATGACACTGTATTTGTAATAAGTTTTTTTGTTAAAAAATATAGTTTTCAAGCCAAGCTTTATTAGATACGGATTGGAAAAGCTGCCGAATTGCGTAACTCACTCGCGATCGCAATCATCTGGATTTCAATGTTCATTGCTCCGTGTGTTTTGACAATCCGTGTTATCGGCACGCAATGAATATTGCTTTAATTTCAAAATGAAACCTAATGTCAAAGTGAATGCATTACACAATTGCCCTACAGATCAAAATGATCCCAAAAACCATCAATTTACACATTCATTCTTCTTCTTCTTGCGTGTCAATGGTTCAAACTTTTTTGTACAATATTTGGCCACTTCTATGGCGGTGATCGTGGTTTCATTTAGGTCTGCTCTTGTACAGTTGACAGAGCACAAGGAACAACTAAGCAAATGGGCCATGGATTGAATGGGGGCCCCACAGTTACATTCAGTTTTTGAAGAGTCTCGAATTCTCCATTTACACATTCATTGAAGAGTTTCGTTGTCTACCTTCCGTCACCATTATATTGTTTTGTCATTGGGTTTCCATATGTGTACCAAATTGCAGCCAATTCTGTTAATATAAACTGGTTCAAAAGTTACTTGCAAGATTTGACCCAAATATACTGACAAACATACAAGTGCGGTTAAATAAAAGCTCGTTAAAAAAAAACAGCAATCTCGAGCATCCCTGAATCTTGGGCCACAATTTCTCTATTTAACTTACAACAAATGAAATATCAGTAAAGCACTTTAATCGCTTTCCGCTCTCTCTACAGCCAAGTACTATCGACAAAGAAACTTTACGAGCTGCCACCTCGTTTATTACTAAAAGCGTCGTAGTATAACAAAATTTAAGGATTATCGGGTATGGTGAACAGTAACTTACTCCCAGTTTCTAGATGGCTGATTAATTTTGATCTGTTATCAAATCTAATGTCAGCTCCTGTGATTGGTCGGCAAAATACTAACAGCAAATCACAACAGAATAGGATTTAACAGCCGATTGGTTAATTTTTATGTTGAGCTTTCACGAAACTATACCTAGGTTAGTATTGTTGGTTATTAAGAAAATTATTGAGGTTATTATGAAAAAACCGGCCAAGTGCGAGTTGGACTCGCGCAGTAAGGGTTCCGTACCTGACACCCCATAGAAACTGATCTAATTTGCGAGGTTCACCAAAAGACATTATTATGACAATATTTGCATCTCTTTCTTACGTAGGTACCACCACATATGACTATGTTGGTCCTATTTTTAGTATTTTTTGCTAAACTAATACTACTATAATTAGACCAAGTTTGACGCTGGTATGTATTAGCCTTTTGAAGATAGAGCAGGAACAAAAACGATGACAAAATGCATGTTTTTCGAGGTCTCTTGTATGGGGGGGTCCCCATACATGAGACTTGCTTTTTGACATTTTTTTTATTTTTAGTGTTTGTCGTGATAGGCATCATAGTAACACATATTCTGTGTTTCAACTGGTTATCTATTACCGTTACAAAGATACAGCCCTGTGACAGACAGACGGACGGACGGACGGACAGCGTAGCGAGAGTAATAGGGTCCCGTTTGGCACCCTTCGGGTACGGAACCCTGAAAAGTAACTGATTGGAAATCGCTCTTTAAGCGCCTCATTTTGCCCTGTGAACTTTCGCATCCGGGCTATTTAAGCACATGCCTATAAAAATATGTTGCTCTTTTTGGCTAAAGATCAATTTACTATTACTTAGAATAATAATCTTTAAATTAAATGATAATACGTAGCTAATTAATGTCAATCAACTCAGCCTATCGCAGTCCACTGCTCGACATAGGCCTCTCCCAAGTTGCGCCACAACGCTCGGTCCTCTGCTTTCCGCATCCAGTCCCCCCCAGCCACGTTCTTTAGGTCGTCGGTCCACCTGGCAGGGCGGCACCCTACGCTGCGTTTGCCGATTCGCGGTCTCCACTCAAGGACTCGTCTGCTCCAACGGCCATCGATACTTCGACAGACATGGCCAGCCCACTGCCACTTCAGGTTACTGATCCTACAAGCTATGTCGGTCACTCCGGTTCTTCTCCGGATAATCTCGTTACGGATTTTATCCTTCAAAGAAACTCCAAGCATAGCTCGCTCCATAGCTCGCTGAGCGACTTTGAGTTTGTGGACTAGCCCAACTGTCAGTGTCCACGTCTCGGCACTGTAAGTCATGACTGGCAGGACGCACTGGTTGAAGACCTTTGTCTTCAAACTTTGCGGTATAGGCGACGAGAAGACTCGGCGAAGTTTGCCAAAGTTTGCTAATTAATGTGTATTATTTCAATTAAGTTACTATTTCAATTTCTACTTGTAAAGATTTGTAAATTGCACAGGATTACTCATTTTCGGCCATCATTCATTCATTTCATTTTCGAATTTCAATCCGTGTGGTGCCGTACTTAAAGAATAGCACCACCCTTATCTCTTCTCATGGGTGTCGTAAAAGGCGACTAAGGGATTCACCAGAGGATGGGCAGCAGCGTTCTCTGAGTATTTAACCAACCAACTGCGATCGCCAACCCGCCTTCCAAGCGTGGCGATTATGGCATATCCCCTCCTTAATTGGAGGAGGCCTATGTCCAGTACTGGACGTCTTTCGGCTGAAATGATGATGATGATGATGACTCATTTTCACCACGCTAAAGATCTTTGTTCGATTGTAAATCTTTAAATACGAGGGCAGAGTGATAAGTCTGGTAAAAATTCAACAAGGAATACATAATTTGTAAAAGTTATTATTTATTTTTCAACATAGTCTCCCCCTAGCTCAATACACTCCATCCAACGTTTCTACAACTTTTCGATCCCTTCAATATAATGAGATTTTGGAAACCCTTCAAAATAGACATTGGTTTGGTGCATGATCTCTTCATTGGAGCTACATCTTTTCCCAACCAGCCTTTTTTAGGGTTCCGAAGTCCTACAAGGAACCCTTATAGTTTCGTCATGTCCGTCCGTCTGTCCGTCTGTCCGTCTGTCCGTCTGTCCGTCTGTCCGTCTATCCGTCTGTCCGTCTGTCCGTCTGTCCGTCTGTCCGTCTGTCCTAATCCTTTACAGCATAATAACTTCTACAGTTAAAAATATAAGTAAATTAAATTTTGTTAAAAAATAGTCTACATATAGATCTCAATTTTAAAAGAATAAAAAAAACGTTTTTCCGTATTTAAGGGGTGGCGTCCATACATGTGAAATGGGGAAAAAAAAATTTTTTTCGCTGCACCCCCTCGTGTGGGATATCGTTGAATAGGTCTACTAAAATGAAGGTAATGTTTGATACAGCACTTTTTTATCAGGTGTACCATCTGCGAAATATAGCCCGCCAAAGTGGCTTGCAATGTGTCCCCCCCCCTGCCATTTCTAAACTATGCAATGTAGAAACTTATAATCTTCCACATTGATAGACCATTGTGAAAACTCTCTTTTAAAATTATTTTGAGTATAATGTGATTATAATTTTTTGAGTTATAGAGAGAAAACTGAAAAATACTTAAAACGTTCTAGTTCAAAGGTCATTGACCTTAGAGAAAAATGATCATAGCAAATAATGCTCCATTAGTTATTTTCTATTTAAAAAAATCACAAAAAGAAACACACTTCTTAAATTTAGCTTCATAAATTTAGCGCTAGGTGGCGCTGTTTGCAAAAACTAAAATAGCAATGATTAATATTCGATTTAATTCGTTTGTAATTAAACCTACTTAAGGAACCCTATAATACTGAGCATGGCCCGACATGCTCTTGGCCGGTTTTTTTTTTAATACGGCAACAGGAAATAGTCGCACGGGTCTAAATCCAGAGAATGTGGTGGGTGAGAAAAACTCATAGTGTATGTAACTCATGGAATTTGACCATGACAATAGCGCAGGTGTGCACTTGTGGATTTTCTTCTTGGAAAACGATTTTCTTCTCAGTCAAATGCGGCAATTTTTCCATTAAAACTGTAGAAATTGTCCAATAAATTGGCATAATATTCGCTGGTAATCGTTTTAGCTTTCTGTATAGATAATAAATGTGGAATACCACGTGCATCCCCAAAAACTGTGGCCATCACTTTGTTGGTCGATAAAACTGCTTTGGCCTTCTTGGGCGCAGGTTTGCTAGAAGCAATCCAATGTTTCGATTATTCCTTGGCTTCTGGTATATAGTGGTGGGCCCATGTTTTGTCTACAGTTATAAAATGATACATAAAAACTTTTTTATCGAGTTGAAACAGCGCTAAACCGGACTGTGAAGTGGTCACACGCATGCGTTTTTGATCCACCGTGAGTAAACGCGGCACTCAACCCGCGGAGTCCTTCTTCATGTCTAAATGTTGATGTAAGATATTGCGCACACATGCGTCTGAGATGCCTACTATCTCAACTATCTCACGAACACAGCTTTTTGGTCATATAATACGATGTCATGGATTTTGCCGATCATCTGTGGTGTTGAGACCTCAACAGGGCTTCCTGGTCGTTCAGCATCACATGTGCTTGTATGACCACTACGAATATTGGTAAACCACTTATGAATAATTTTGATCGAGGGAGCGGAGTCCCCATAATATTTGTCTATACTTTGTTTCATTTCTGTAATAGTGTTTTTACGTAAAAAATAAAGTTTAATCATCACACGAAATTCACTTTTCTCACTGTTAGCAAAAACGTAAAGTAGTGTTTTTCTTTAATGTTTTTCTATAAAAAAATTACTGACGGAACTGGCTGAAAATTAATATTTAACCTTCTAATAGTTGTAAATAAAAGGATAATATTCAATTCGCGATAACTTTATTCCTATGTTGATTTTTACCAGACTTATCACTCTGCCTTGGTAAATAAAGAAACATAAAAATTGCCTCTCGTTATAATTATTAAAACTCAAAATCAACAAAACTTTAATCTCACGGATATCAACATTCACTTTATAAATATTTCACAATACACTCATACATTACTTGTACGAGTGTATGCGCTTGCGCATAAGTGTTCGTTAGCGTTTGACAGTTAAGTTTAAGTTGTTGACGTTGATGCATGGTGTTAACGGAATAGTGCGATTTCGTTTCTAAACATTAAATGCATTTATTATCGTATGGAATTTTTATTTATTTCCCAAAAGGATGATGTACTTATTCAACATTTAGTTAAAATACAATGAGCATCTTATTTCATTTTACAACTGGTCTAACCTCCGAATGTCGGTATTACCCAGAAACAGGGTTGCGGGGGTCTGATGGCAGTCGCTCCGTGTAAAATACTGATGACTGGAAGCGGACCACAACATAGTTGGAAAAGGCGGAGGATGATCATTAAACAACTGACAATAATTACAGCAGTACCGTTTTACCTTTAATGCAGATTTAGTACAGACATTTCAATGAGCCCTCGGACGAATAAAAAATGGCGGATGGAATCTCGCTAAGAAAAGATTGAAGCACTTCGTTTTTTCCTAAACCCACTATAATATCGACATAATTTTAACACACCAGATATAATATTGTTATTTTATTTGTGACAATACGACAATGACTACCATCACACGAGATTTGTTACGTAATCGCGGCTTTTTGTCTAACTATGGGTTTGAATGTGTGCGTGCCAGCCCGTAGTTTTATGCGAGCCGTCTTACTATGAGTGCTTCACTTTTTGTTTAGCGAGATTCCGTCCACGTTTTTTTATTCGTCCAAGAATGAGCCCTATCTATTAATTATAATTAAGACATCGAAATGACTCCCTATGGATGACCAAATAAAGTAACCCTCTTTAATTCAAGTTTGTGGAGGAAAACCATTACATCCTCAAAACAACAAAAAAACTTCATCTCTTCATTTCTTGCGTTCTCTGAGTATTTAACCAACCAACTGCGATCGCCAACCCGCCTGCCAAGCGTGGCGATTATGGCATATCCCCCCCCCTTAATTGGGGGAGGCCAGTAGTGGACGTCTTTCGGCTGTAATGATCTAACGTCAGCAAAGCAACTATTGATGGTCCAATTAAGCCAACAGCAACCTATAGGAGTGGTTCGCAATTAAACTAATCAATAATTAAGTCATCATCATCATCAGCCTATCGCAGTCCACTGCTGGACATAGGCTTCTCCAATAGTACGCTACTGAATTCGGTCCTCGGCTACTCTCATCCAGCTTCTACCAACCACCCTGCGTAGATCTTCACTCCACCTAGACTGAGGGCGTTCTATCCTACAAAGCCAAAACGTAGACACAGTACGGCTGGTGCACAAATTGAAATTGTTCAGCGTGCTATGGAAAGGGCTATGCTTGGAGTTTCTCTGAAGGATTGGATCCGAAACGAGGTGATCGTACAGAGAACCAAAACTGTCGAGATAGCCCACAGAATAAGCAAGCTGAAGTGGCTGTGGGCCAGCTATATTAGCTGTATGGTGATCTAAATGTAGTACTTATTATAGACTGCCTCGTTGGTCTAGTGGTCGCAAGCGCAACTGCTAAGCGAGGGGTTCTGGGTTTGATTCCCTGGGAATCATTCCCAGGTCGGGCAAAAAGTACTATTGGGGTTTTTCTGTCAAGAAAATTTGTCAGAAGCAGCCCGGGGTCAGGAAGTTGGTGGTGCGATGTGGACGTTCCCCGTGCCTCGGAGAGCACGTAAAGCCGTCAGTCCTGCTCTTGATCTCTCTTCAGTCATGTCCGATTGCCGTGAAATCTGATTATGAGGAGTGAAGGAATAGAGAGAACTCCTGTGTGACGCACACAATTGTGCACTATTATATGGCTAGTCTCCTTTGAGATTAGCCGCCGTGAACGAAATTCTGCCGGGAGAACATTATTTTTATTTATACTAATATTATAAAGAGGAAAGATTTGCTTGTTTGTAATCAATAAACTCACTACTGAACAGATTTTCATAATTCTTTCACAGTAATAGGCTATAGGCTAAGTTCCGTGTGGTGCCCGACACAAAAAATAGGACCACTCCATCCTCTTCTCTTGGCTGTCGCAAAAGGCGACTAAAGAGTTTACCTGAGGATGGGCAGCAACGTTCTCTGAGTATTTATTCAACCAACTGCGATCGCCAACCCGCCAGTCAAGCGTCGCGATTATGGCATATAACCCCCTTTTGGGGCAGGCCTATGTTCAGCAGTGGACGTTGTTCGGCTGGAATGATGATGATGAATAGGCTATATTTTATTTCAGCACGCATCGCGGGCAAAGTCTAGTTATGAATAAGCAAATAAACTTAAAGACATCAAACCTGCATGGACAGAAATCATAACATTATCTAAATAGCAAAGGTGACCCGCAAACGGGCTGAATCTATGAATAATATTTTACGTCAAAGAGACGGATACTCGAAGCACGAATTTGAAATACATTAACACTTGTGAATTATTGATAGCCAGAACTTGAATAAGGTATCATCGAAATGTTGAAATCGGAGTGAAAAGGTACTGTCATAAGTTATAAACGTGATGTTGGTAGGTCAAAATGTAGGGTATATCATTAGATAACTCTTTTTGTTTCTAGAATTTGATTTATATCAGGTAGATGGTAGATATAATATTTTGACGACGTCTGTGGTCTAGTGGGTCGAGTGTCGGACTGCTAATCACGAGGTCGTGGGTTCGATTTCCACAGGACACAAATATTTTTGTGATGAACATAAGTGTTTGTGTTTGTCTGGGTGTTTCTTTCTTATGTATTATATGTAAGTATTTACAAAAAAAAATTATATAAATAAGGACATATTATATCCATTGTCTAGTACCCATAGTACAAGCTCTGCTTAGTTTGGGACTAGATGGTGCTGGGTAAAAATGTCTGAAAAATATTTATATATTTATTTTATTTAATATAAAAAAAACAGTTATATCATGGCGAATTTTGTAAAAAAAAAAAAATAATATTTAAAGTCTGTTTTTAGGGTTCCGTACCCAAAGGGTGCCAAACGGGACCCTATTACTCTCGCTAAGTCCGTCCGTCCAACAACAACAAGTACAGCTCAAACGTCTCACTATGCACCGAAATTCTCGGTGAACTAAAAAAGTTACAAGCATTAAAAAAACGTAACACGAAACCCATAGATAAGGAATGACATCCGACTCACGACCGTTTAGGAATCCGTAGCCGCTGGCTGTGACATGACAAGGTCATTCTGTGAGTCTTCATACAGCGGGTCAAGTTAATAGTGAATAACATCTTTATGTCTATAACCTTGGACGATTAAAAAAAGGCGGACGGAATCTCGCTAAACAAAAAGTGAAGCACCCATAGCAAGACGGCTCGCTTAGAAGTACGGGTTGGCACGCACACATTCACACCCATACCATAAGAAATTATCTATTCTATGCCCATAGTAAGACAAAACTCCGTGAATACGCAACAAATCTCGTGTGGCGGTAGTCATTGTCGTAATGTCACAAATAAAATAACAATATATATTTGGTGTGTTAAAATTCTGTCTATATTATAGTGTGTTTAGGAAAAAACGAAGTGTTTCAATCTTTTATTAGCGAGATTCCGTCCGCCATTTTTTATTCGTCCGAGTCTATAACGTACTCGTAACTTATCAGACGTAACTCACAAATTCAATATTTGTTTAAAATAAAATAAATAAATAAATATCTTCGGGACATTTTTACACAGCACCATCTAGTCCCAAACTAAGGCGAGCTTGTGATATGGGTAAGTACTAGACAATGGATATAATACTTATATACTTTTTTTTTTGGTAAATACATACTTATAATACATATGAAAAATTATAATATTAGACGAAGTGTTGCGAACAATTATAGTAAAGCCAAGAAAACCGTGCTCCTCCGTGTACAAACAAACCAGCGTTCACGCACACATTGAATATATTCATTTTTGGCGATGCTTACTGGACGATGCCGCGACATGAGTACTTAGAGCGGTGAGTACAGTTTGATGAGCATAATGTGTGTGCGTGAGCACTGGTTTGTACTCGGAGGAGCAGGTTTTTGTTGTCTTCACTGTGATTGTTCGCTGTACTTCGTCTATATTTTTGTTGTCTTCACTATGATTGTTCGCTGTACTTCGTCTATATTTTTGTTGTCTTCACTATGATTGTTCGCTGTACTTCGTCTATATTTTTGTTGTCTTCACTATGATTGTTCGCTGTACTTCGTCTATATTTTTGCTGTCTTCACTATGATTGTTCGCTGTACTTCGTCTATATTTTTGCTGTCTTCACTATGATTGTTCGCTGTACTTCGTCTATATTTTTGTTGTCTTCACTATGATTGTTCGCTGTACTTCGTCTGTATTTTTACTATGTCTGTGGTTGTAAGTAATTACTTCTGATTTTACACGTTACTTACTCCTGTGGCTCAGCAACCCAAAGTGAGTCATGGCCTCCGAAACGAGAACTCTCTATTTTGCATGATCTTGCGCAATATCTCGCCTATTAATTGCTTGAAGCTCAGGCAGATCAGCCTCCAAGGCATGTCCCCAGTGTTACCTGGGCTGACCCACCGGTTTACGTCCGGTTGGTTAGTACAGATACGCTCTCTTGACTCCTTGGTCCTCCGCTATGCGCTCGACTTGGTCAAGCTATCGCAGAGGTTGTGCTTTGGCCACGCCAATAATATTACCCTCATCCACCAGCTCACCACTCCACTTGTCAGTGTAGTCAGGCATATAATTATACTTACTGGTCTGGGCTGGGCAGCATTTGGCAAACTTCGCCGAGTCTTCTCGTCGCCTATACCGCAAAGTTTGAAGACAAAGGTCTTCAACCAGTGCGTCCTGCCAGTCATGACTTACGGTGCCGAGACGTGGACACTGACAGTTGGGCTAGTCCACAAGTTTAAAGTCGCTCAGCGAGCTATGGAGCGAGCTATTCTTGGAGTTTCTTTGAAGGATAAAATCCGAAACGAGATTATCCGGAGAAGAACCGGAGTGACCGACATAGCTTGTAGAATCAGTAAGCTGAAGTGGCAGTGGGCTGGCCATGTCTTTCGAAGGACCGATGGCCGCTGGAGCAGACGAGTCCTTGAGTGGAGACCGCGAATCGGCAAACGCAGCGTAGGGCGCCCCCCTGCCAGGTGGACCGACGACCTAAAGAACGTGGTTGGGGGGACTGGATGCGGAAGGCAGAGGACCGAGCGTTGTGGCGCAACTTGGGAGAGGCCTATGTCCAGCAGTGGACTGCGATAGGCTGAGTTGATTGATTGATTTACTTTGATCACAATGATTACACAAGTGAAATTTCACATTTAATTATTAAAAAAAAAAAAAAAAAACAATCAATCAATTTTTCCTCATACTTGAACAGGCTTTGAACTGACTGGACTGCCCCCATTATCTAGATCTTGCGTCTTCTTTGTCCATCCAAAGGTTGTCTGGAAGATATCGCTTTTAGCGATAAGACCGCCCATGTACTCATAATTTATACATTGTTTCTGTTTACTACTATTTTCATGGTGTACAATAAAGTATATTCTATCTATCTATCTGTCTACTTCTCCATAAAGGACACACAAAAACCACACATATTGAACCTAATTTCCTTATCTTATCATTCTCCGGAAGTAGTTAAAAGTTTTTAGGTAAATGGGTCAAAACAATTAAGCAAGATGTCATTACCGATCTAGTGGAGTCACTAAGGATCTTTAGCAATGTCCTTTAACTAATCTGATTTTAGAAGAGTAAAGTCACACAGTCTGTTTCTCAACAAAATATATTATAGCTGAGCGGTCACCGAATGACGTAAATGGAAGCTAAATTCAATACCACGAACTGTGTTCACGGTAGGTAAGCGGCTAAAGCACTGCACTGGTGTATTGAACCAGGAGTCGCAGGTTCGAATCCTGCTCGTGAGCGATATTTTCATTCCATAATTTATATCTTTAAATCAGTAAAATTTATCTATCTTTCCCAGAATTTACCACAAAACTTTGGGATTACTTCAGAATGAATTTGGGATTTATTCAGTCTTTGCTTACCCTAATAGGAAACAGGCGTGACAACAAATGTATGTTTTAGAGCAAGTATTCCCTTCAAAGCTTGATGAATATTGTATATTCTTTACGACCGATAATTTTGTAGCTGTCTATAAGGCACATATTTCATGGTTTACGTTATCGAGATGAAATGACAGCGACTTTGAAATACATACATAAAGTACGCGATAAAGTAAGCTAGATCACGATAAGGACCTATCATAAAGTATACCATTTTAAACTTACAAAGCAACAAAATTTTATTCTAGCTGTTCTTTAAAGTAGGGTTTGTTTACCTGAAACAAAGTGCAATAAACAACATTATAAACCAACATGTTAAGAAACATTCACTGCTTTGATACAAAGTAGGGTAAAAGAGCTAATTACTAGCTCTCAGCGATCTGTTGATTAAAGTGAAGCATAGCTCTTATTTTAAACGATGTTCCTTAAGAAGGCAGTAGTTAATACGCTTAAGTGTTGGGTGCTTTAACAATATTGCATGTTGTGAAGTGCATTTATAGTGCTGATTCTGTTGTTAAAACACTAAACTCATTTAGGCTCACTATGTCTCTTTCTCACAAAAACGTTAAAAAATAATAGGGGGTACTAGTCTCGTCAAATGAATTTAGTTTAAAATGAGTTACGTGCAGTTTTTATTTTAAGTAAGATTAAAATTAGTTAAGTGCAATTCAAAAGAATTGGTGTCAATGTTTACGAAACTAAAATAACAGAGTCATGAACTAATGATATATTCATAAATATGGCTATGGATGGCTAACAGTCGGCACGCCCTTAAAACTAAGTTAAGGAAATATTTCCTTGAAAACAATTTAGCAGATTCAGCTCGACTTTGATTTATCTTGAAGTCATATATTTATAGTTATGTAAAGTATACGCCTATGGCGTTAATACCGCCTTTGTACCCAGATGTGCATAAATAATAAAACTTTTTAACAAAAAATTGAACCGACGAAAACAGAAACTGAAAAGCGAAAAATAACTAATTATGAGTCGGCGCCAAATGAACTTTTAACAAGCAAAGTGCGTGTAATTGCAAGTGGCCGAGCGGAGAACGCATTTTTGGAAAGTTATTGTTTATCGTTGTAAATTTCACGTTGTATTTACGTGACGTTGTTTTTATTATTTATTTAAAGTAATTTGATGATCTTCGTTGATTGGTTGTTTGGCGCCGACTCATAATTAGTTATTTTTCGCTTTTCAGTTTCTGTTTTCGTCGGTTAAATTTTTTGTTAAAAAGTTTTTTTTTCATTTTTTTGTGGTTATAAAACTTTTTAACAAAAAATTGAACCGACGAAAAGTGAAACTGAAAAGCGAAAAATAACTAATTATGAGTCGGCGCCAAACGAACTTTTAACAAGCAAAGTGCGTGTAAGTTGCAAGTGGCCGAGCGGAGAATGCATTTTTGGAAAGTTATTGTTTATCGTTGAAAATTTCACGTTGTATTTGATGTGACGTTGTTTTTATTATTTATTTAAAGTAATTTAATGATCTTCGTTGATTGGTAGTTTGGCGCCGACTCATAATTAGTTATTTTTCGCTTTTCAGTTTCACTTTTCGTCGGTTCAATTTTTTGTTAAAAAGTTTTATTTTTCATTTTTTTGTGGTTAAAATCTAACTCCAGGTCTCCATTATGTCGTAGTGTCTAGAACTATATTTATGTGTGTCAAGTTTCAACAGAATCGGTTAACAGGTAAGAATTCAGTGGGTGAAAAAAAACTCATCCCCTGTTTTACTACCCTTAAGGGTGGATTTTGATTTTGAAATTTAAATGAGACCAACTTCGAGATATACCCTATCCATTAAAAAAAGAATCATCAAAATCGGACTAGTCTGTAAAAAGTTATGCGTGGTCATACATAAAAAAAAAAAAAATAATAATAATATATATACGCGTTGAATTGAGAACCTCCTCCTTTTTTTCGTCGGTTAAAAATCTAACTCCAGGTCTCCATTATGTCGTAGTGTCTAGAACTATATTTATGTGTGTCAAGTTTCAACAAAATCGGTAAACAGGTAAGAATTCAGTGGGTGAACAAACACTCATCCCCTGTTTTACTACCCTTAGGGGTGGATTTTGATTTTGAAATTTAAATGGGACCAACTTCGAGATATACCCTATCCATTAAAAAAAGAATTATCAAAATCGGACTACACTGTAAAAAGTTATGCGTGGTCATACATAAAAAAAATTAAAAAAAATATTCGCGTCGAATTGAGAACCTCCTCCTTTTTTTCGTCGGTTAATTAATAAAAGATTGATAAATATTAGTGACGGTGGTGAAAGAGGGAAAAGGACATAGCATACACTAACTTAATTGGGAATGACTTTCAAATGGTCAATTCAGAGTTTTACTTAATACTGACTTTTCTAAAATACTTCATATCAAATAAACAAGTTTCATCAATCTCACTTAAGCAAGTTTTAATGAAATATGCAATTATTAAGCATGATCCCTCAAGCTTAATCAGTCCTATTTTTACCCGACTGCGCCAGAAGGAGGGTTATGTTTTTCGAGTGTTTGTATGTATGTATGTATGTATGTATGTATGTATGTATGTATGTATGTATGTATGCATGTATGTATGTATGTATGTATATTTCTTTGGCAAGCTCTGTAGCCTAAACGGCTTGATGGATGTTAGCTTGAGTGGTGTCGTTGAATTCGTCTTAATTGTGAGAGTGACACTGGGTATATCAAAATTCTAAAAATAAAAATGGCCGCTTTTTGGAGCCATTTTATGTGATTTAAAAATTTTTTTTTTGCTCAAAACCTATCGAGTGGGTAATCAAAATAAAGGTTTTTATAAATGATTTACGAAAATATATACAATTTATATGTTTAAATGTAATTTGGAATGAGAAATGCTAAAAAACAACAAAATATTCAACGTTAAAAATTAGTTTGACTTTTCAAAAAAAACATTAAATAATAAATAAATAAATAAATATCTTCGGGACATTTTTACACAGCACCATCTAGTCCCAAACTAAGCAGAGCTTGTGATATGGGTACTAGACAATGGATATAATACTTATATACTTTTTTTTTGTAAATACATACTTATAATACATAAGAAACACCCAGACCAACACAAACACTTATGTTCATCACACAAATATTTGTGTCCTGTGGGAATCGAACCCACGACCTCGTGATCAGAAGTCCGACACTCGAACCACTAGACCACAGAGGTCGTCAGAACATTAATAATAAATAAAACATGACAAAACTAAAAAAAAAACAAATAAAAAAAATAATTAACAAAAACAATAAACCCGACTGCGTGTAAAAATAACAGAAAAGATATAAACAAGACTTATCAACACGCAGGCGGAGGCTACCTATGAACTATTATGTAATTCATGACCAAAAACATACGTAGCCTCCGACTGCGTGTTGATAAGTCTTGTTTATATCTTTTCTGTTATTTTTACATGCAGTCGGGTTTATTGTTTTTGTTAATTAATTTTTTTATAATACTTATATTTAATTACGAGTCAACCAAACTAAGATGAACTAGGTATAACAATGTACTTACACGAAAAGTTACTTACCTAACATATTTTTGTGGTGTAATATTTCTCTGATAGGTAGCCCGTTTTCTGTGAATTAACGTACTACCCTTGGACGTAACTTAATACGATAAGCCACCGATAAATATATTCTGATATCAGTAGTTATATACCAGGCCCCTCAGAAAGTATTGCGAAAAAAAGTTTTTATATATGGGAGACTGGCCAGTTATAATGTTTTTCGAAAATATGATTATTTATAAGTAAAAATAAGTAAGTTCCAATTTCAAAATTTCCCTCCACATTTTTTGCGAGTTAATTCAAAGTATTGTGTCTCACTGAAATATGGATCTGCGCCGGGAACATTTTAGAGCTATGATTTTATACGATTTCAAGTGTCGCCTGAAACCGGATGAATCGTACGATAGACTTCAAATGGCATTCATGGATGAAGGCCCTTCCAAGGCAACCGTGTATCGTTGGTATAACGAATTCAAGCGCGGTCGACCAACTTTGGGGGATGACGAAAGAAGCGGTCGCCCTTTGACGGCTGTTACCGAAGAAAACGTGCTAGCAGTGAAAAATTTAATCCACGACAATAGGCGAATTACATATCAGGAGATTCAACACATATTGAAGATTGGATCGGGAAGCGTTCACGAGATTCTACACAGCCATCTTCGCGTGAGGAGGATAGTATCACGCTGGGTGCCGCACAACCTCACCGATGCTCAGAAGCAGGCCCGGGTGGAATGGTGCCGTGATATGCTTAACAAATTTGAAGCAGGCTCGTCTCGGCGTGTTTACGACATTGTTACAGGTGATGAGTCCTGGATTTATCAATACGACCCTTAAACCAAGCGCCAGTCGACTGTTTGGGTGTTTCAAAATGAGCCAACGCCTACCAAAGTGAAGCGATCTAGAAGCGGGGGTAAGATTTTGATCGCTAGCTTTTTTAATTTGACTGGCCACTTGGTATCAATTCCCTTACGGGATCAAAGAAGCATTAATGCCGAATGGTATACTACCAAATGTTTGCCAGAAGTTTTCTCTGTTATAAGCAACAAGCGACCAAACACAGGGCTCCGCGGGCTACTGCTCCACCACGACAATGCACCTGCGCACACCGCACTCAAAACGAGGGACTTCCTGGACAGCACGCCAGTCAAACTCCTGGGTCACCCTCCTTACAGCCCTGATCTAGCACCGTGTGACTTCTTTTTATTCCCAAAAATAAAAAATCAGCTCAAAGGGATACAATTTTCGTCGCCGGAAGATGCGCTGGCTGCGTTCGAGCAGGCTGTAAACGAGGTGTCTGCGGCGGACTGGAAAAAGTGTTTTGAAAACTGGTTTAGGCGCATGAATCTTTGTATAGAGGCTGGTGGAAAGTACTTTGAAAAGATTTGTTAAAAATATATGTACGTATAGAACAATTTTTTTTAGTTTCGCAAAACTTTCTGAGTGTCCCACGAGCTTTGATCTAAAACCTTAAAGAAGCAAGCACAGCATCGAATGTTTAATTTCAAAATCCATGTCCAAAATTGATTAAAGAAATGTTAATGTTTTTTTTGAGAAATAATCTTTTTGTTCTTGATTATAAAAAATAAGCTAATAGTAGCTTTGATCACGTTAGACGAAGAGAGAGTAAAAAATAAAGCACACTTTCAATACAATCTATTGTTATCAGAGCTGAAAACATCGAAATCCAAAATAGCATTACCAAAAACCCAACAAAATGTTCGTCACATCTATCAATTTCAACAAAACAAGAAATCGAGACGTTTGATCGATCGACAGATAGACCATTAGAAAAATTGCTCGTTCCATTTCTGACGGCCGTTAAAAAGGAAAAAAAAAATAACGATACGGAGGAGCAACAAAATGAAGAAATTAACTGGGAATCGGTGAAACAGACTTGAGATAACTTAATCGTGGGCTTGAAGGAAACCGGTTCGCTGAGGTCAAGTCGGGTTGTTTGTGATGCCGAACCGTAGTGATTGTTTTTGATGCGAGTATCATAAAACACGCTTGTTCTTTTGTGATTTTTCTGACATTAAATTTTGGAATTTTTGTGGGAAGTTTGTTGGAGTTTCAACCCTGTAAAATATTGTTTGAAAATAATGTGACATTCAATAAATTTGCTATATAAAAATGAAAATTGTTGTGCAGTTAAAATTGTTCGTAAGCATTTTTTCTCTTCAGAGAATGTTACAAATAAAATCAAGATTTAAGAAGAGAAGTCAACGTTTAACAAAACAAAAAACTAGCTGATTACAAAAATTCTGCTGATGTAAGCAAACCTATTAAGCGGATTTGGATAAGAATTTGTAAAGTAGGTGTTATTGTACTTTTCTGGTGAACAATAATGAATAGAAATAAAACTTAAGTACAGAACTTACAAATATCCGAGTCAAAATTATAAAAAACTAACTAGCTGACGCCCGTCCTATTAAAAAAATATCCTTCTGTTAATTCAGGTCATAGTATATCTAGGTGCTGAACATCCAGATCCATTCAACCATTTCAGCGTGATTCAGGGACAAACTGTTTGTTTGTTGCCATACTTATAAATAATATTAGAGGATATTTATTTATGTCAGTTTAGGCATTAGTTACAAGTTGCAACACTGATAAATAAATAAATATTTTTGGTACATTTTTACACAGCACCATCTAGTCCCAAACTAAGCAGAGCTTGTACTATGGGTACTAGACCATGGATATTTTTTTTTGTAAATACATACTTATAATACTTGGAAACACACCTAGACCAACACAAACAATTATGTTCATCACACAAATATTTGTGTCCTGTGGGAATCGAACCCACGACCTCATGATCAGCAGTCCGACACTCGAACAATCAGACCACAGACGTCGTAATATTTTTTTTTTTTTATTTTTTTTTTTTATGATATATATGTCTGCTCTTGACCACAATCTAGACAGCTTTGGCAGGATTTGGTCGACGATGGAGCGAGCAAACCTATTAGTTGCCGATTCACTCCAGCTTTAAAGGCGTTAGGGTTATAAGTGCCCGGAAATACAGATGCCGGCAGTGAATTCCACAACTTGGCTGTGCGCATTATGAAAGAGTTCTCAAAGCGCTTGGTCCTGATAGTAGGGATTTCTACCAAATGTGGATGATATCCTGCAGTGCGGCGTGTAGTCCGATGAAAGAAAGGAGATGGCGGAATAAGCTCATGGAGCTCTTGCGCACACTCTCCAAAGTACAGCCTGTAGAACACCGACAAACACGCAAATGTGCGTCTATGGGCTAAGCTTTGTAGCTTAGATTTTGCTAACAGTTCATCACCAATTAGCCTCTCAGCTATGCGTTGAATCGAGTCAAGAGCCGCAAGCTGGTATTTGGCGGAGCCATCCCACAAGTGACTGCAATACTCCATACACGATCGGACTTGAGCTTTATATAAAGTGAAAAGCTGTCCAGGAGTGAAGTATTGCTTCACCTTGTTAAGAATGCCCAACTTTTTGGCCGCAGTTTGAGCCTTTGCCTCGATTGTGGTGCCGAAGTTGAGGTTAGTTGTCAACTCCATGCCAAGAAGGTCTAGGTGGTCGGCGATGCTAATAGGTGTACTTTGAAAAGTAGGAGCCAAGTGTAATGGACTCCGTTTTGCGGTGAAAAGACACGCCTGAGTTTTAGAGGCGTTAAAATTGACCAGATTGTCATCTCCCCACTGGGAAACGAGATTTAAAGTCGAATTAGTCAGCTCTATCATGGCCTCTCGTAGAGAACATGATGTCGTGATGTCATTACTTTGGTATAAACTTTTGTATGTGTAAATATAATGGAACAAATAAACATTTTAAATACTTTTGCATTTTTATTATTAGTAAGATAGAAGGATTCAACAATTTTCCAGCCAACAACGCCGTACTAAAGCAAGAATTTAAGGAAGGGCTAGAGCTCATTTATAATCCATAATATGTCAAAGCCTAAATTTATTGTAAGGTTCAAGACATCGAAAAAGACAGTCCAAGGTAAAATGAAGTACGTCTGAAGAACATACGGGCACGTGAGGGGACTAATGTATTAACAGCAACAGATTTTTGAGACTTGATTTTTCACTTAAAGTTTTCAAATTATGTATCTCAAAATTGGATTCTTGAAAATGTGCTAGGTAATCTTTTACGTGGTATACGTTTTTTGATGGAATGATAACAAAAAACAGCTGTTGGCACTCTAGCTTAGTTTGCGAGTCACGAGTGAATTACAAGTGCGACCCAAAGCATTCGTAATTTACTCCCGAATTTGGTTCCACATTTAGCATTTTGTTTTAGAGCTTTATGTTTCATTAAATAATAAAAACCGCCCAAGTGTGAGTCGGACTCACGCAGTAAGGGTTCCGCACCACCGATCGACCTGATACCCCATAGAAACTGATTTAATTTACAAGAGTTTATCAAAAGACATCAACGAACGTCCGCAAAATGTGAATTTTTGCATTTCTTTCTTACGTAGGTACCACCACATTTGTCAATTTTTTCCCTATTCTTAGTATTTGTTGCTAAACTACATAGTATATACTATAATCAAACCAAGGATGAGGCTGGTATGTATTACCGTTTTGAAAATAGAGCAGGTACAAAAACGTTGAAAATAATGCATGTTTTTCGAGGTTTCTTGTATGGTTAAATGTATTGTATGGTTCCTTTGGTATTATACTTTTTTATTTTTAGTATTTTTCGTGATAGGCACTGTAGTAACACATATTCTGTGAAAATTTCAACTGGTTATCTATTACCGTTACAAAGATACAGCCCTGTGTCTTACAGACGGACAGCGTAGCGAGAGTAATAGGGTCCCGTTAGCACCCTTTGGGTACGGAACCCTAAAAAATAACACTTTCGAGCGCTGTTAATGAAACAAGTTTTATTGTTATTACGTCTACAGCACTCAAAAGTGTTATCGTAGTTTTTTCTGTTATTTTATTTGCTGTTTGTTTGTTTTATCAGCACAAAAAAGAATCTTTGAGTAACGGTGTCGTATTTTTAAAACGGACACGGACTTACTTTCTCGCGGAAAAGACAGCAAGCTTTTCCCTATGTTCAGAATTACATGGAACAAAACTTAAACTACACGCTGCCTCGTTTCCACGTCTTCTTGTTCCTCTACCACATTCACTCTCCCAGTGTTTCCAAATGAAATTAAATAGAAATGAAATTAAAACTGCCTCGTTGGTCTAGTGGTCGCAAGCGCGACTGCTGAGCGTGGGGTCCTGGGTTCGATTCCCGGGTCGGGCAAAGTGTTATTGGGATTTTTCATTAGGAAATTCTCAGTAGGAGCCCGGAGTCTTGATTGGCAATAGGCTCGCCCCCTATTACATGGGACTTATAACATAATTGGCGAAATGTGGGTGTACCTACTATACACCTGTGCCTACCCCTTCGGGGAAATACAGGCGTGATATTATGTTATTATGTTATGTTGAAATTAAAACAAATATATTTAATACAAAACTAAGACAACTACTATTAAAAAATGCTATTACAATATTGATGAATACTTAGATGATAAATTAATACAAAAATATGCTTGTTTAAATTATATTAATATAAATCACAGACAATATTTTATTTAAAAGTCAGCTCCCTCTCCTTCATAAATCTTTTCTTTGCCGTGCCCGACAGAGTTCACAATTATTATTAACAATGGTTTCATAGTTTTCAATTAAATTAAATTAAATTCTTTATTTACGTAAATAAAAAAATAATAGATGGTAAAAAAAAAATTGTATTGGTACATAATATTCTGCCTAAAATGCATGCAAACATTATTGGATACATGTAGTTTAACACAGCACTAGGTATACATACGTTTCATATATTTTCAAGTTTATAATTCATTTTTAACATTAGGTTATCTACATCCATTTTATAACTGATGTCATATCATATTATTAAAATTAGAATGAAATTAAAAAATTAAATTAAAAAGTCACAAATTGTCAATTGACAATTTTAAGTCTACCACCTAAGTAATACATTGTGAATGCAATAAATTTATGGGGTATTGAGTATCCATGCTATCTTCCTCAAGATCAATCCATTTAATAACTTCTTAGGTTTTCGCGATCACTACACATTATAATAAAGCAAAGTTTAACCGGATTAAATCGCGTATATTATTTAAATTGGTTTCCCTGACGTTTCGAAAGCTTTGCAGCATTTCGTGGTCGCAGGTAGACTAAGATGACAAGCGTCTTTACAAATATTTCTAAAAAAATATTTTAATCTACCGTACAATATTATTAATTGAAATCGTTTCGATGCACGCAGTAATCACTCACAATAACAGAGAAGATGGTTGGCAGCTACCACCTGTTTGGAACCCAGTCCTAAAAATAATCAAGTCCCAAACAGCACGCAACACTGTAAAAGATAATGATATTGTGAGTGATTACTGCGTGCATCGAAACGATTTCAATTAATAATATTGTACGGTAGATTAAAATAATTTTTTAGAAATATTTGTAAAGACGCTTGTCATCTTAGTCTACCTGCGACCACGAAATGCTGCAAAGCTTTCGAAACGTCAGGGAAACCAATTTAAATAATATACGCGATTTAATCCGGTTAAACTTTGTTTTATTATCAATCCATTTGTCTATTACTTAAAAAAATAAATATCATTATTATTGTCATCAATATGATATCTAACTCGACTTCCTTACAACCAACAGACATGACTCAATCACAATAACACAACACGTCGCCATCGCCAAACAAAATGATAAAGGCCACAATCAATCTTCGTATCCCACACACAACATCCCTCCTGTTAATAAGTCCTGTCTGGCCTTATTTACAAAATGATAAGTGAACTTACACGCTACTAGTGACATGTGATAAGCAGGCGTCGCAATGTCGGGATATCACGGTGATCAGTCTACTTTTTATGGATATTAATTAGGTTAGGACTACCTCAAGATTCTGATACGATGGAAAGTAGTAACTTTGTAGATAAGTGTGCCACACACACATTTTGTTATAGTAGAATTATCAATCCAAATGGCTGCTCCGAAGAAAATATGTGCGTTGTGAATGATGTGGCCTTATGTCAAGCAGTTAAATGAGATTTGAACAATGAATATGATGAACCTATAGATACTGATAGTATAGAAGGTACAGTGTACCATTTGGATACAGTCCTATGTTTATTTACAAAACGGTAAGTGAACCAATACACTACTACTAGTGACATATGATAAGCAGGCGTCGCAGTGTCGGGATATTATGGTGATCGGTCTACTTTTAATGGAAATTAATTAGGTTAGAACTACCTCAAGGTTTTGATAGGAATGGAATTGTGTTAACGAGTTACCAAAGTGGGAAGTTTGTAGATAATATATACCGTAAAACGGGGTGAATAGGAATGCAGGGGTGAATAGGAACAAAACTGGGCAAGGATTTTAACATTGAAATAAGATAGTTTGTTGCCCACAAATATGTTAGAATGTTTACCAAATTATGCAGAACATTTTTGACGTTTTTGTGGGCAACAAACTATCTTATTTCAATGTTAAAATCTTTGCCCACTTTTTTTCCTATTCACCCCTGCATTTCTATTCACCCCGTTTTACGGTACTGAGCAAGCGTGCAGCATTGCTACCACTACTAGCATTGCAGCATTGCTACTACTGACCTGTCTGTAGCGGTAAAACGCAAGCACATACAGATAAAAAAAAATGTTCCACACATCATCGGAAAACTTGTGATAGTGGAAAGGTTAATCGAAATTGCTAGAAAGAAGTATTTTGTGAAAGAAAAATGTTTAGCCCAGGTAGACAGGTGCAGAATTATTACCTTAGTAGCAATGATATTTAAAAGTACAGATTTGTTACATGTGCTCGCAATCTGAAGAATGGAAAACGTCCTAATTAGGACATTTTTCTATTCATCCGCGTCAAGTAAGGCGCCGAGCGTGACCGGTGACAGACAAAAAAGTAAAATGCCGTCGTGTGTGTACACAAAGTGTTCCAATTATGACGCCAAAGTAACTTGAAGTAACCAACATACTTACTTTGTACTAATTTATGTGTATTGTGCTGCCACTGCGTACAAAAAAAAAATCGTTTGTTTTGTTAGGGCTTGACAATATCTACTCTTTTAAATATCATTGCTGAGTAGCATTTCTACTAAAATCTGATCTTGAAGCCAAAGCGAGTCAGCAAAAACCAGCATGAAGTGAAATCCCGACACAGAGAAGAGTCAATAAAGGTTAAAACGCGTAAAGATTCTTAATAAAGCAATATCTAACATAAACACCCTTTTTAAACCGTTCAATCCTGATGAGTCCTTAACAACCCCATAAAACCAATCTCAAAACTACACAATATACAATTTTGACTCAAAAACTTAATATCAATAAAATTTCAACGGAACGAGTCTGAATCCATGTTTTGAAGTTAATAAAGTCGCCGACTTCGGTCCGTAAAAGCCTCAAATCACGAGCAATCTATCTGAGAACCGCGGACTATAAAAATAATAATTCGTCTCAACCGTGTATGGTACACATAATAAGGGAGAAGCGACATCAAAATGGTGGATAATTATCTCAAGCGTCCTTTAAAAAGGAATGCAGCTTTGTTATGAATGTATTTCTGCATATAAAATTTTAGAGAACGCATCGACAGCCCAATATACATATAATTATATAATGCATAAAACGAATTCTGTCAACTAGCCGAGGTATAAGGAAGCAGGGTCCTGCAATCCGGTTGGCCCTACCAAGGCGGCTATTGGCTATTCAAATTACGGCTCACATAAGTGATCGAAACAGATCTAAAGTGGCGAATAGTGCAGACCTATATCAGATATGAAACACTAAGCTAATCAAATTTGTATCTTCAGAGGTGTGGACCTGGTAACCTGACAAGTGTTACTATCTACCACAGGCACCAGCGATCCACAACCAGAAACTGGTCTTGGCTATTATTTTGTATATCTTTGTTTTGTATTTTTTGGTTTGTGGTTTTTTTTTTTATATTTATTTATGTTATATCTATTAGTCAGATGTGTTGACAGGCATCGGTTGCATGTTAAGAGGCGTCTATATGCTGTATGGTCGATCTGTGGACGTGATAGATGCTATAAAGTTCAATGTGTGATAGGTACTTGCAGTATGCTCGTAAAACATAATTAAATTTAGTAAATATTGTACATTTTTGATTTTCAGGATGACTGGATGAACAAGAGACATATTCAAGAAAATGGTAGAAGATGAATAAACGAATGAAGGTGAATGGTGAAAGGTTAATCACACGTACAAGATAAATAACCGGCCAAGTGCGAGTCGGACTCGCGCAGTAAGGGTTCCGTACCTCTCAACGACCTAATACCCCATAAAAACTGATTTGATTTACGAAAGTTTATCAAAAGACTTCAACGCACAGTGCGCAAAATATGAATTTTTGCATGTCATTCTTACGCAGGTACCACCACATATGTCTATGTTTGTCTTATTTTTAGTATTTGTTGCTAATCTACATAGTATGCACTGTAATATAAGTTTGACGCTGGTATATATTACCGTTTTGAAGATAGAGCAGGAACAAAATCATTGAAAAAAATGCATGGATTTTGAGGTGTCTTGTATAGGGTACCCCCTTTGGTTTTAGACTTTTTTGTTTTTAGTATTTGTCGTGATACACCTCATAGCAACACAATTTCTGAGAAAATTTCAACCGGTTACCTATTACCGTTCAAAAGATACAGGCCTGTGACAGACAGATGGACGGACGGACGGACAGCGTAGCGAGAGTAATAGGGTCCCGTTTGGCACCCTTCGGGTACGGAACCCTAAAAATAAGGTTCCTTGTTTTTTATTTATAGAACGACAATCAATTGCTGTACATCCTCCTTCAATAACTACCTCGTTCACCCAGTCACCCTGTATAAGAAGCTGAGATCAAATTAGTAGGGTTTCAGAATATATTTTTAATAAAAAGAAAGTCAATTTACCGGTATAGTTCATAGTTATTTATTGATAATAGTAATTATTATAAGTCACATTTTAAGTAAGTAAAATTACATTTTCAGAATAGTTTTTATTTTTTATTTTATAGAATAGTTTAATTCTTTTTGGTTCAAAAATGCCAGCTTTATTACAAAAAATACTATGTAAAAGTCTATAGCTTGCACCAAACGTAGCTCGTGATCCAGCGTGAGCGAGTGGCGACCCAATATCGCTGTGCGAGCACGCTGCCGACTTATCGCCGTGCTAGACAACATAATTCATGGCAGATGTATAATTTTGCACCTAAGACTAATGTTGTTAGAACATTCAATGTACATTCCTTGGTGTCACGCTTTTCTGCCATGGATATATTTAGAAACTTGGTATGCAATAAGTTGTGATAAAAAATGTACACAACTCTTTTGCTCTATGTTATTGAACATAAGTGTTTGTGTTGGTCTGGGTGCTCTTTGTATATTATAAGTATGTATTTACAAAAAAAAAAGTATATAAGTATTATATCCGTTGTCTAGTACCATAGTACAAGCTCTGCTTAGTTTGGGACTAGATGGTGTTGTGTAAAAATGTTCCAAAAATATTCATTTTATTTTTATTTATTTTATTTTACTAACCTTTCCAACGCAACGGTGTCGTAAGGGTTTTCGTGCCCTCAGCGCCACGTCTTCTAATAAAGTCAAATATTGTATGAAGATTAGTACAAAGTTATAAAGTCGTGGCGCTGAGGTCACGAAATCGTTTGTCTTCTATAGGTGTCATTGGCGGTGAAAAGATTAATAACTAGCTGTGCCCTGCATGCATCGCAATGCCATTTTTTTTGGGCCAGAAACCTTTGCGGGCTTACGCAGAACAACTCACCAAAGTTCCATCACAATTGGATGAATGGTTTAGGAACGCATGGAGGACAAACGTACAAAGGAACATTAATTTTTAAATATATAGAAGATAACATGGATGTCAAAAATAAGTATCTTGGAGACAGCAATAACAGTTTCCCTAGGTGTGACAAACAATAGCTCGCGTCCCCAGCCAAATGTCACTGTAGTGTATTGCGGCGATGTTGTGTTGGTGGTGTGGTGTGTGGGAAGACCACTGTGGTGTTTAAGTCGGCAAGAGTCCGACACAAACTTTGCGGAGAGTATCCATGAGGAGTTCTGGATGTCGGTCTACAATCTAAAAACCTGAAATAGGTATCATTATTGTCGTGGATAAAAGACCAAACCACAGCTGACTTATGGGCTTAGAAGTACTACTAATTTCTTCAATTACATCATCATCGTCATCATCATCATCATTATCATCATCAACTCAGCCTATCGTAGTCCACTGCTGGACATAGGTATCTCCCAAGTTGCGCCACAACACTCGGTCCACTTCAATTACGTGACCCTTGCAAAACCCAGCAAATATAGGAACAGACACAGAACGAAAAAACACACCAGAACTACAGTCTCAAAACTAGTGTTGAACATAAAATACGCAAGTTGATATCGATGAATTCCGAAATACGTTAATTAAGTCATTTTGCGGTGAGAACTTTAACATTTTACCTCAGTAATTATGGAAAAGTATTCAGGGATCAGGACAAAGTTATTAAGTGCTATATTTATATGCTTTTGGTTCCAATGGAGACCAGTTCTTACGATAATTACTGTTAAACGCGATCGAAAGCGTTTAGAGATATAAGTTTAAATTGTCGATTGCTTTTTAATTAGTACTACCTGATGCCCGCGGCTTCGCTCCCGTGAAATGTCGATAAAAAGTGTGTTAATCCAGGACATGGTCTATCTGTGTGCTAAATTTCATCTTAATAAGTTCAGCCGATTTAGCGTGATTGAAAGACACACATTAAACAAACAAAAATCCATACTTTCGCATTTATAATATCAGTAGGAAGTAGTAGAATACATCAATAGGATAAATAAATACATTTTGATGAAAAGAACGCGCCGCATACATATTATCACACCTGTTTCCCATAAGGGTAGGCAGAGACTAAGGATTTCCTCCTGCTACGATCCTGCCACACCTTCGCTTCATCTACGTTCATTAACCTCGTCATGCATGCTCGTCGGTTTAGAATGCTTTTAATCTGGTTAGTAGTATTGTACGTTTTTATGTGATTAAAATTGCTTAATTGTGTTGCTAGGATAGACACCGTTTTATATATTATCATTAAGAAGAAGCGTGTTGTGTAATTTTTTTTATTTACGATCATGTACTTCAAATCATATCATCATCATCATTTCAGCAGAAAAACGTCCACTGTCGGAAATAGTAGTAAGAACGCAGTTGGTTGAATAAATACTCGGAGAATGCTGCTGCATATCCTCTGGTGAATCCCGTACTTCATGATTATCCTGAGTTAATTATTTAATAATTTGATCCACTTTTTAGTACGTGACACCTATAGTTTTGTACATAGACAATCAATAAAAATCATAGAAATATTTCTGAATTAGCGGAGCGAAATCTAAATCCTGCTCGTGAGCAAATTTTTCTTTGCACAATTTATATCTTTAGGTTCTTTCTTCTAAGCGAAACCGAAACAAGTTACTTCATAATCGTTATCTCAAAAGAATATTTCTAAGTGTCCAATAAAAATAATCGCCAACAGTACTATCGCGGCGTACACGCGTAATCGTCACCCAATTTAGTCGGCCACTCTCCAAAATAAACAGAAAATTTTCTCACAACTCCATCTGAAAGTAAACGACAGTTGTCACGCACTTAACAGAAATAAAGTGCCCGGATAACGCGCGAATTACCCATTTCGTCGTCCCGAGAGCCGACGATAAAAAATATCGATGTAAATTTTCACATCCCTAGTCGCTATTTAGACTCTAATTTTCATGTTGAGTGAAACAAAAATACGAATTTTAGTAGCTGCTTTTCTCTGGGTACCTAGTGTTTTCGGTGTTTGGGAATTAAATTAAAAATCTTTCTTGTAGCTTTCGTCAAATGCAAAAGAAGATTAGAATTAGGGCCAATGAAAGATATTGCTGAATATTTACTACAACATTAAATAAATAAATAAAAACTATTGAGAAAATTCTCTCGGTCATGGCTTAAGATAGCAAACGTAGGTAGAGGAACAATGAGGTAATTTAAGTCGGTAAGAGTCCGACACTGGTTCCATGAAAAAAAATACATTTGCCAATTGTGGAATAACAAACATTCGTCATTATTCCATTAATTTAAAAGTAAATTAGCTTCAATTATTTGTACGAACTTCACAGTTTAACAGCGGCCATTTTAAATTGCATGCTAAAAGTTTGGCTAACCGCAATTTTCATTTCGTTCTTCGAACAGTAAATAGTTGGTTTTGTTAACGAAAATACAGTAATTGTTTTGTCCAATGAATGGTTAGTAAAACAAATATTAGTATCTTTAAATTATTAATGAATAAAGGTGCCTTTAGTTATGTTGTTGCAACAATCTTTTCGGAAGACGACAGTTAAATTAGGTATTGATTTATTTGTCGGATTCTGTCACCTGCCGAGCGAGCAGAATTCAGAGAAAATGATTAAAATTAATTAATAGAAAAAGCAGTGATAGACTAGCGGTTAAACGCTTGTCTTCCATGCAGGAGGATGTAAGTTCGATCCCGGCCCGCACCTCTGACTTTTCGAATTCATGTGCGGTATGAAATTCGATCACTTGCTTTAACGGTGAAGGAATACATCGTAAAGAAACCTGCACACCAAAAAGTGCTCCATATAGTTTCAATGGTGTGTAGTCCGCCAACCCACACTAGGCTAGCGTGGTGGACTAAGGCCTTAGCCTTCTCGTACTGAGAAGAGTCCCGTGCCTAGCAGTGGGACAGTAAATAAAGCTGATTTTGATATGTTATGTAATAGAAAAAGATGTGTGGAGCGGGTGTATGGGGGTGTATTAATATCGCTAGAATATCCACACAATAACAGCTGAATATTAACTTTTTAGTGAGTTTCCTTTAATAATCGAGACAAATCCAAGCAACCATACTTTAGAAAAAAATAAGACAATTAAATATCATGAAAATAAACACAGGTGCCTTGCCTATCTAATATGCTCTAGAAACTGAATTCACAATAAAAATTGAATAGTGACGTGCGTTTTTGTATCATTTAGGTCATAAAATACCCGATACATAGTTTATAGAAAACCATTAATACTCCCCGGTCAATGGGGCCCACGGTGTCACATTATTTGATCAGCTTGCAGTGCAGCCGTACAAATATTGATTGTTAGTTTCATTTAAGTGAACTCAAATATACGTGGATATCCGTTAGCAAGGATTGTGCGTGGTTGGAATATGTTGCGTTTCTATAATCTTTAAAATTTAATTTTGAAATTGAGGACCATAATCCAATGTTTTTAATCAGGAGGACTTTGGGACTAGTGAAGTTTGGTGAACACAACAAGAATAACTAATTTCGTCGAAAATATTATATGAAAATGAATTAGCCAAATGCTAGTGATGTGATAACTAGTGTGGCTGCTGAGTGGTAGATCTTGGGACCTGTGTTTGATTACCAGGTCTAACGATTTTTGAAGCGAAAACTTCTTTAGCCGCATTGAGCGATTTTTGGTAGGGTCAAAAGTTATGAGTTCGCGTCACCCTACGTCGCCGACATGCGACCAAAGAGGATAAATGCGAAATTCTAATGTGACAGTTTTATGTTTTCACTTCTGTCGGCAGTCCACATTTCATGACTGCCAAAGTTTTTTTTTTGAGTTATTCTGCTCTGGAAAAATTCTTAGCCCAGTCTTTGGAAGTCTCAGCAAAAATAGAATAAAGCGCTGAATTCAGAAATCCTTTATAGGATTTACGAAAGGAAATAAGGAAAGTTTGATAAGAGTTAGGTAGGTGTAATCAGGAAATAATAAGAATTTGTGAATTTAGTATAATCTAATACAAGCTTATATCGTATCTAAGACACATATACAGAAACGAAAAATATAATATTTTAAAGAAAATACTGGAAGGCAAGATAGAGGGCAAAAGGAGCAGGGGAAGAAGGAAATTAACCTGGATTGACAACATCAAGGGCTGGACTAAAATCCATGACGTTACCAGTCTATGTAGACTTGCACAAGATAGAAAAGAATTCCGTGCGGTGGTTGCTGACATCCAATGAGGATATGGCACAGGAAAAAGAAGAATAAGCTCTATTCATCAACTCAGCCTATCGCAGTCCACTGCTGGACATAGGCCTGTCCCAAGTTGCGCCACAACACTCAGTCCTCTTTTCTTTTTTTTTTGCCGTGGGGAAATCCTCATGGACGCACTCCACCCGGGGTAGGCGGAGCCAGTGTCGGACTCTTACCGACTAAAACAACCACAGTGTTCCTTCAACTACCTTAGCCGGGGGCGTGGGAACCCGTGAGTATTCACACAACCACCGCCACCACCACCACCCGCGACAGGTCCCGGCCCGCCACAAGCAGGTGAGTCCCTTCTCCCCGTGCGGCCCAACGTTGGCCGCACCCGCCTAGGCGGCGCACACGGAACACTTTACACCTAACCTCAAGGGCCTTTACTAGCTACACCAGCTGCGCCAACTACACAAGCTACGCCAGCTGCTGGTCGGGCAGCAGACTACCCCAACTCTGCTGCTCGCAGGCCCCATCCTCCCGTAATTTTTTATAGAGGTTTTCTTCCTCGCGGTCCGGGCAGTGAAGCCAAGACCCTCGGTCCCAAGAGGCACGAGAACACTACTCAGCGGGCACTCCTGGTGTTACGAGATCGACGGGGGCAGGGAAGGACAATCCCCCCGCTGCCTGCCCAGTGGCAGGGTGAGTGCACACCGGGCCCGCCCCTACTCCTACACTGTGCCCTCTACTGACATCAGAGGAACACGAAGAGCAACTCCCCGTTGGCCTACATGGGGCCCATCCCGTACCAGAATATTCGCCACAGGCAATAAGATCCCCCGAAGGTTAATCCCTCGAAAGGATTCTATTGCCCGTACCCAGGATGCACCGGCCTAACAACTGCCGTTCCCTCCAGACGTGTCCAGAGGGACAAGCAGCCGTCAGACACACGTAGAGGTTTTCTGACCAGCACTCCAACACTCAGTCCTCTGCCTTCCGCATCCAGTACCCCAGCTACCTTCTTCAGGTCGTCAGTCCACCTGGTGGGGCACCCGCTAAGCTCTATTATTTGGGACTAAATAATTTAATCATCAAAATTGGTAGAAACAGTTTAATACATCTCCACAATACATTTGGAGAAAACATCTGCGTATCTATATTATTTCCCCAGTATTAAGTTCCCTACATACATATAATTCCGCCTGTCTTGTCATCCATACCTTTGACCTTTCCTAAAGTATTCCATTCCATCTGATTGAACACCAAGGGTTGCTATTGACAGTTTTATCAGATTCACTATCAGTAAGAAACGTTTCCTTTTTCGACTTCTTATTTGAGTAACGGTTTAACCCTATCTCGGAACTGTTTCGGCGATTTTGGAATACATTTTCGTAGAAAAGTAGTTTTATTTTGCTTAGGATTTTTTTTTTTTCGTAAAAGGTATTTGGGGTTTTTTTTATTTAATTAACATCCCACCTTCGCACGTGTAAAATAAATAATAAAATAAAAAAGCTTTTAATAAATTCCTTATATAACATAAATTACAGATTTAAAAATAAAATAAAAGTTGATGTATGTATGTTAGTGTTAGTAAAAAAATAAAATATCTTATTTTTTTTTTGTTAGTGTTGAGTGTTAGTATCTTCCTTGCTAAGGATTTCCTCTATGTAAGGACCGCCTGATGCGGTAAAAACCTCCTCCAAATGCCAAACCAACCAACCAACCTATCGCGTATTTACGCTGTTCTGGCCCAAAGGTTGCCAGTTATTTCCAGAATGTCATATTACCACCTTTTGAATGGTCGGCCTCTCTTTTGTTTAGTGTCTCTGGGGGTCCAATTTGTCACGACCTGGGCCCATCTTCCTGGTTCCAACCGTTGAATGTGGCCTGCCCGTCTCCATTTGAGTTTGAGTATCTGCTTTATCAGATCCTTCGACTTGGTTATTTTCTTGATCAACGTAGTTTTCACTCGGTCTCTTAGTTTTATATTCATGAAACTACGTTCTATTCCTCTCTGGCATATTCTAATCTTGTTTTGATGTCTTTTTGTTAGTGACCAAGTTTGGCACGCATGATGCATGGTATTAACGCACGGGTAGGACTGATATTATCTATAGCCCATCCCATAACCTTCTAAGATAATCCCTTTTTCTATTGGTGAAAACCGTATGAAAATCCGTAACAGTAGTTTCTGATATTAGCCCGAAACATGAACTCCGCGCAGCGGGGGACGGTTACGAGTCTGCGGGTGTTTGTGCATGTGAGATTTGTGTTTCTAAACACACACACGATTCAAGAAAAATCCCAGTTTGAAGCAACGTTTTCTTTAAAAGAAAGTACACTGAAAATGTTTTCAAAGCCGATCATTTTCTTTCCTATATTTTTCTCAGAAAATTTTCTTTGTTTCATATTTCAGTATCTTGAGAGAGCTCTTATCTATACTTGGAATAAAATTAGGCTCGTTCCATGGAAATCTACGCATATTAAATATGCATAATTTCCTGGAATCGTTCTAGCTTTTATGTAAAATATCTTAGTTCTACACGCGTGGGTTATAATGGACGGAAATAAAACTAAGTGTACGAGTTTCTATTTATTGCGCAAATCACACACAAGGCGGGTGCGGGTCGGACGCGGGTCGTGTCGGACCCGCGGCGGGTATATTGACCTGTTTTTTATGGACGACATCACACGAAACGCGGGCCCGCGTCGGGTGGCACGCGGGAGCCGCGCGATTCTCCCGCCACTACAGACAGAGCGCGAGCCTGACCCGCGTCCGACACTAGCCCGACCCGCACCCGCACTGTTTGTTTTTTGCGCTTTAGTTTTTAGTTTACAGACCGTCAGAGCTAATATAAAAAAAAACGATTTCTGATATACGAATAACAGGGTATGATAACATTGTACCTAATATTATAAATACGAAAGTATGGATTTTTGTTTGTTTATTTATTTGTTCGTCCTTTAATCACGCTTCTTCTTCTATCGTGTCGACATGAGCTACACAATGATAATAGCTCATGCCGTGGGAAAAAGATTAGCCAGTCAGCAGGTTGGTAGCGGGGCTGACTGCCCAGGGTGCGCCGGACGATCAATTAAATATCTTCACTCGTGGAGGCTCTTTTAATCACGCTGAAACTGCTGAACGGATTTGAATGGAATTTAGCATACAGCTAGACTATAACCTGGATTAACATGAAGTCTACTTTTTATTTGTTTATTTATTTCCAAGAACATGGTACGGTCGACTGCACGTCGGTGGTAACACTTTGACATTAGCAGAATCTTTATTTCGTAAGCAGTAAGGGCGGTTTTCGAATTGAAGTGTTACCACTGTCATGCAGTCGACTGTACATTGAGGTCTTAAAGTTATAAATTATAATAGTCACACATATTCTACCGACAATAGGCGTGGAAATATTTATTTGCGTATAACCCTAACTTATTCTTTTATTCCGGGTAGATAAACAGTTTCCAAAGTTTGTACGATACCATATTTCTATGATAAACTGAATTATACGCACACAAAGCCGCAGCTTAAAATAACCATGTATTAGTCAAATGAAATTAGTCTATGTTTTAAATTAACTAAAGAAAGTCTTTGTATTACACTATTCAAGTAGGTATATACTTTGGTTTATTTTCATCAAGGATAATAACTATTACCACAGATAATATAATACTATAGTACCGTTACCATCGTAAACTATTCTATTCAAGGTCTACCTTGGCATGGTTTAAATGAAGATTGAAGAAGGATCCTCAATCCTCATACAAACTCGACATAAACCTTATAACACACTCAACCTAACCGCGCGGAAAGTAACAATGGCGGTCGATTCTCTACGTCATATTTGACCGAAGCAAATTGTCAAGGCGGAGTGAACGTCATTTTTTTACCCCCATTCGGTCCCTACTCAGCCGTTGACACATTGATGCATGATCTATTTCTGGATACAAACGACAAACCAAGGTAGGATGTTGATTGTTTGGGACACCGTGTGTTTAGTAGCCGTATTTGGTTCTAAAGGGATTTGTTCCAATGAAAATAAACTAAGTAGGTGATATAAGGTAGCGTATTTGTTGATGTTTTATTGGCTAAAACTTTAATCTAAGGAACTTTTAATGTGAATCATGATTCCTTATCTATTATTTTTAAATGTTTTGGCAGTCGCTCCGTCTGAAATATAAATAAACAGCTGGAAGTGATGAAGCCAGCACTCAATCCAACAGTCTAGAAAACACTACACGCCCCCGACACTGGCTCCGGTTTCCCCGGGTGGAGTACGTCCATGAAGGTTTTCCCACGGAAAAAAAAGGATGGCATTGGAACATAGTTTCAGTTAATTTATACTTAATTTTGTATTATCATGAACTTAGTTGAGGATTTGATTACCACTTGCTTTAACGGTGAAAGAAAATTTGGTGAGGAAACCTGCACACCTAAGACTGCTCCATACAGTTCTCGATGGTGTGTGTAGACCGCCAACCCGCAGTAGGCCAGTTTGGTGAAATAAGGCATTGACCTTCTCATTCAGTAGGATAAAAATGGGCTGGTTAAGGGTTATATTTATGTAGCATCAGACTTATGCAGTCTATGCTAGACATATAGGCCTCTCACATAAAATGGCTTAAAGCCATTTGCATCCAGCTACTTCCAAAGACCTTTATCAGGTCATCTGAGCATCATCATTGTCCTGCCCTCATCCCAAATTATTTGGGGTTGACGCAGCATCTATTTGGACATCTACCACCTTATTACAAAATCGGGTTTAGCAATAGGTTTAGCCAAAGCCGTACTTAAAAGCCTTATGTATTGAGTGTGACGTTAGACCCAGTTTAAAGAAGGGTCTAAAACTGGTCTAAGCTATTTTAATAAGGGGGCTAATGCTTAAAGCTTTCAAAAATTGTATGTATCAACATTTTACTATTTATCCATACTATCTAGTCGATCTTCTATTTTGATACAAGCTGCTCTACTTGGCACATGTTCAATTGTTTATCTATCCTGACGCTAAAAGAGATTAATCTTTAAATGAAACTTTAAATTGATTCCTGTCTACACAGAGTACAATTAATGTTAGCACCGTTATTCAGCGTATAGTTTTAATAGGTGTCAGGTTAGCAGGACTTAAAGTCAACTGTGTTTGGAATCATTTATTATGTAAGACTCGGCTAAAAGAACTTTTTTTTACGAGTGATAATCCTCATGGATACCCTTCATCTGGGGAAAGCGAAGGGGTATATCAGACTCTTACCAACTAAAACCACACAGTGGCTGACCTCAGCACAAAATAGAGGAGCTCTGGGAAATCCTGTGGACCATGCCGGTGCCCCCCTCTGGTGCTATGCCATATGGCACGTGCCGGGAACACAGTGCTTTTCACACCACAGCAGTACGCGACCATCACGCACTGCTGTCCTCCCCAGGGTCGCATAATGGGCACCTTGAGTCTCCCATTCTTAGCGCCCACGATCCCCACTGGTCCCTTGCCAGTACATGATGACAGGGATGCAGCGTGTAGCCCTATCTGAGCTGTGCGCCAGGACGGTTGCCTCCCCGGTGCCTCCGTCTCCGAGCAGGATCGGCCCTCTCCCGATCCCGCTCTCAGCTCACAGGCCTAGACTCAGCTAATATGTACTGGAGTTTCTTCTACAGGTTAAATGTATCAGAAGTCTACTGCTAAGTAAGTCTCTTTTACAGCCACTTCCAATAACTTATCTGTCAATAATTTGACCCATTATTAGGTTATTGGGATCGTCCATTAATTCACTAATAGCCAAAATGAATATCCTAATTTGTATGGACCTTATGTCACATTTCCCTATTATCCCTAGTTGGGAAAATCGTGGGTAAATAGTACATTAATTTTGGCCGTTAGTCAAACAAGATTGGTGCAGTTAATGATTGAACTCATCTTAAAAAACAAATTGATTATTCCCAATACTGAAAAACACAGCCACTTTTTTTCGAAACTATAAGAACTATAGTGTTGAAACTTGGTAAGTAGATGTATTCTGTGAACCGCGTTAGGATTTTCACACAAAAATATAAAAAAGAACAATAAATTTTGGTTCCCCATACTTGGAACTGAAACTCAATTTTTTTTTTTCATCAAACCCATACATGTGGGGTATTATATAGGGGGGGGGGGAGACTGTAACTTCTAAAATAAGAGAATGATAAAACTAAAAAAAATATATGAAATATAAAATATATAAAATTACTTCCACCGAAAATTGGTTTGAACGAGATCTAGTAAGTAGTTTTTTTTTAATACGTCATAAATCGTAATCCGCAATTTACCTTTCATTCAATCAACTCAAATATAAAAATAAAATAAAACATTTAATTTCATAAACATAAACCTTATTTAACCACAGTTATAGCTAGATGAACATCTAAATAACTTCTTATACGTCCAAGGAAGGTACGGAACCCTCGTTGCGGGAGTCCGACTCGCACTTTGCCAGTTTTTTCTATTTCCGTACTTCATCTAGATGAAACGTTACTAGTAAACGAGCTCTTCTCAAGCGAACCAGAGATCAATGTTCTAAATAAGTAAATTGGCTAATTTGCAATCCTTGACGAAGTCAAACACCTAATTGACTATGTTTCGATCGTATTTTGACTTAAAAGGTTCTCTAATTAGAAATGTTTATTTATTGATTCTGAAATTATTTCCTTTGTTGTGGTGAGTTTCATTAATTGACAAAGTGATAAATTTTCAATACAATGGAATATAATTGGTTATTTCGTGAGCTTTTCATTAAGAACATAAATTTGTGGAATGAAAAAATCACTGACGAGCAGGATTTGAACCTGCGACTCCTGACTCAGTACGCCAGTGATTTAGCCACTAAGTTACCGTGAACACTGCTCGTGGTATCGAATTTAACTTCCACTGAGGTCCACTTACGTCTTACGGTGACTTTATTTCCACGTTTATACCTTTAGATTTCGCTTTGCATGCGTAAATGCATTAAAACTAATAAAATAATTAGCTTTTTAATATCTACTATCTATGTGAAAAATATACAATTGTAACTCTTTTCTCTTAATAAAAATTGTCAAAAATATTAATCTTATTCAATATACCTGTATATTGAACTATGTTTACGGGACTTGTCGCGCACAATTAAATCAAAATCTTACAAACATTTTGACTAACCTCGACGTTTCGGCCAAAAAATATGAGTGAAATTCGCGAAAGTTAAAAACTTCTATACCTGTATATGTATAATACAGGTATAGAATTGAACCCTTTGAATTTTATTAGATTAAAAATTTAAAGAAAAATATGGTTGAGTAGGTACAGTCGACCTCACTCAGTGGTAACGGTTCAACCTTGACAGCGACATTATTTCATAAGCAGTAAGGGTGGTTTTCACTATTCAAATATTATCACTGACGCATAACGTGAGGTCGACTGTACACAACATAGAATGAACAACTACAAAAAATATTTTAAGCATGATGATACTTTTTTAAATTCTTTACTGTTATCTCGAAACCTTAACAAGACAGAAGCCATTAGAAGCATCTGTTATGAAACCACTTGAAATGAATAGAAAATATCTTCAATAATAAATCATACTCAAATAGGTACTGGTTAGCTCAAGTAGCATGCAGGTGGCCGAATTGTGACTCGAAAGCGGCCTTTTGATGTTTGTAGTTTAAAGTTTAAAATGTAAATTCAATTTGGAGCAGGTTTTTTAAATTCTGATCCAAGAGTCCAGAAAAATACAGTATTTTACAGCTGTTTTTAAGTCCTTAAAAGTAATAAAAATCCAAAGAAGGATATTGTTAATACAATACTGGGAGAGGATGGGGAGCAGCGTTCTCTGAGGATTCATTCAACAAACTGCGATCGCCAACCAAGCCACCCGCCAAGCGTGAATATCCCCCCTTTTGGGGGAGACTTATTTCCAGCAGTAGACGTTTTCAGCTGTAATGCTGATGATGATAAATACTGGGAGATTTAAGTTTACTTGTCAATCAAAGCACAATTTTATCAACCCTTAATAAAGTTGTAAGTTCATGCCAAATGTGCCTTCATAAAGTGGTTTGGCACTAATTGTAAGTAAACTTTACAAACCACAACATAATAATATTGATGATTCCATGATGAACTCTTTTAATTTAGCTTTTGTTAAAGATGTGCTAAGAAACGACATTCTTATTTCCACTGCCTTTGACTGTGGTTTTGGAGGGATAATAAATGTTACATTGTATAATGCCGCAGTAAAATCGAATGATGAATTCTTAAAATTTATGTATTTCTTTTGTAACACGTATTAGGTTTATAACAGTTAAACGTGGGTGTCTAATACTTAATAAAAATGATGAATGAGCATTTATAATCGTAATCGGATATCAAGTTTATGATTATTCAACAAAACAGGAGGATTAAATATTAAAATTCAATGATTTGTGATAAATCTATAATTTGATATAATAGAAATTAAAATTGACGTCTCAATAAGTCGACATGACTGGTGAATAGATTAAATTTATATGCTTGAAATCTAATATCTGATAATTTAATCACATTCCTGAATTTGAGCCGAAAATAATGATTTGATTTGGAAATGATTAAAATAATATTGGTAAATGATTAAGACGCTGACAACCGCCAAATACCCCAAATAGGCTTCTTTTAAAAACATTTTTAGCTGTATCTATTCAGTTTGTGGCAGTGAAAAAAATATATGTTAATCTTGATCGTATTTTCTGAAACTGTATTGTACCCAAAACACGTTTTCTTTAAGTTTTCTCGATAGAAAAGAATTATAAACTAACCTCTTAAAACATCCTTTAAAGCAAACAATCTCTATTATTTACTAAATATTATAAATAAAATTAAGAAAACATTTGAGAAAGACAATAATCTAAACATTTGTTGTTTCTGTTTTTCAATTAAGCTTTTTGTTTTTTATTAAATAAGAAAAATGTTTATTTTCATTCAAGTTGAGCGGCGTATCCGACGTCCCTCGGCTCGTTGCCTCTCTTTCAGTTCTATACGAAACGACAGTGACCGCAGAGGTCTGATTTTTTAGGTGTTGTCAGCCTCTTAAGGTGGTTCTGGTATAAATTTATTTTCGGAGTGGTATTTTAAATTCCAATCATTGAAAACAATACCCTATTTACGTCAGTATAGAAATGTCTTTGCTATTACCAAAAAAAAATGTCTCAAATGTTTCTATTACGTCACCAACACACGTTACATGAGAAAAACAGCTAATATAAACATAAATATAAAATCCAACCCCTGACTTATTATTTGTTTATAAAAAAGAAGCATAAACCAATTGCTACAAATCCATCAAAAAAGGAAACATCACCTGGCCCCACACAAAAAGATATCCAAAGGAAGCGCTACACAAAACGAAGCGAGTCCAACATGGCACATTCACAGCATCCATTGTTAACCATCAATGAAGAAACTTTATTTGCTGTCATTTATATTTTTATGCGAAATTTTTGGATTATGTCAAATGTCCCGCGGACTTCCGGGCCATTATGAAAGGAATATACTGGGACAATAGAGACAGGAGTTACGTTAAGGTAAGTAACCGCAACATCGGAGGTAAAGGCCCATTTGTAGTGAAAGCAACGAATGAAATATTATTGGGTCACTAGAAACAAATTTGCGGAGTTCCTGCGGGAACGGTTTTTGTTGTGACGCATGTGTTTCCTGTTTTTTTGTGTCGTATGGGTCATTAATATTGTTAAAATTATGCTAAACTTTTTTTTAAATGCTGTACGGATGTAAGAGTATCGATTTCATGAAATTCTGATAACGATCTTTCAAAATACTAAACTGTCAGCCTGAAAAATATTTACAATCTTTATGTGTTCGTGAAATTGATGATAATCATAACAAAAGCAATAACAAAGCATTAAATAACAATAGAAATCAACAATTAAAGCAAGCAATAAGCTAACAATAAGCTAGCAACTGAAGCTTATCGCCTAAACCACAGTTGATTAATAATTCACATGGGATGATAAGCGGCTAATATATTGCGTTTATCTCTAAAAAGTATAGAATTTTGAGCAAGAAATAGAAGCTACTAATGTTCTAGATAATCTCATAGTAAAACTCGACGAAGATCATTATAATAAAGATGATCGGGGCCATAGAGACAGTGGTAATGGTGACTATAAAGAAAACTTAATTGAAATGCTTCCACATCGTCTTAATAACGATGTTAAACAGAAATACGTTACAGAACTAAAAAAAGATGTTATCAAAAAATGTACTATTATGAATACCAAAGCTAATAACCATAAAATGTAACGTGATACTATATTGTTAATGATGAAAATTTTAATAATAATAATGTGGTTATCTGATATTTTTGTGTATGAAAATTCTTGAAAAAATATTCAGAGGACATTATAAATATTATCTATCTATATATCTATATCTATTCTATATACTATAATAAAATTGTAAAGGTCGAAAAGTCTGTAAATTGAGTTTTTTTTCGCGAAAACCGGCTAGGGGGACTAGAAATAAGCAACAGAACACGAATCAATCGTTTAAAAAATTTATGTCTGTCTGTCTGTCTGTCTGTCTGTTTGTTACCTCATCACGTGAAAACGGCTGAACGGATCGTAATGAAACTTAGCATTTGTATTGGTATTAGTCTAACTTAAAATATAGGGTATGTTTTATCTGAATCGGTTCAGTAGATCCAGCGATACAGCTTGACCCCTCTATTGTATTAAGTTGCATACAAAGTAGAGGTCATGATTGTTGGTTAGTTGCAGGTTCCTAAAAATACAACTGGATTCTATTAGTATTATAGAAAATGTAGAATAACAACATAGCCCATCACTGTCCCGCTGCTGGGCATGGCCCTCTCTTGGAATGAGAAGAGTTAAGGAACTGAATATTGTTAGTGTAATAGATTATCATAACATAATCAGCTCATTACCTACTGCCCCACTGCTGGGCACGGACCTCTTCTCGAAACGAGAAGAGTTAAGAAACTAGAAAATTTAGAATAGCATAACGTAGTCAACCCATTACTGTCCCACTGATGGGTATGGCCCTCTTCTCAAAATGAGAAGAGTTAATGAACTGGATATTATTAGTATAACATAATTAGCCCAATTACTACCCACTGCTGGGCACAAGCGTCTTCTCAGAATGAGGGAGTTTAGGGCTAATTCCATGAAATTCCATCACCTTAGCCGGTTGGTTGTAAAAACAAAATATAGTATGGTCGGTAAATAGTGTATGTGTATATATTTGAAGACATTGTGTTCATAATTATGACACGGTGTTATTTTCCGACATCCACGCGGACGGAGTCGCGGGCACAGCTAGTATTAAATAAGAAGTGATTTCTTATATATATCTATATACGTGGGACACTCAGAAAGTTTTGCGAAACTAAAAAAAATTGTTCTATACGTACATATATTTTTATCAAATCTTTTCAAAGTACTTTCCACCAGCCTCTATACAAAGATTCATGCGCCTAAACCAGTTTTCAAAACACTTTTTCCAGTCCGCCGCAGACACCTCGTTTACAGCCTGCTCGAACGCAGCCAGCGCATCTTCCGGCGACGAAAATTGTATCCCTTTGAGCTGATTTTTTATTTTTGGGAATAAAAAGAAGTCACACGGTGCTAGATCAGGGCTGTAAGGAGGGTGACCCAGGAGTTTGACTGGCGTGCTGTCCAGGAAGTCCCTCGTTTTGAGTGCGGTGTGCGCAGGTGCATTGTCGTGGTGGAGCAGTAGCCCGCGGAGCCCTGTGTTTGGTCGCTTGTTGCTTATAACAGAGAAAACTTCTGGCAAACATTTGGTAGTATACCATTCGGCATTAATGCTTCTTTGATCCCGTAAGGGAATTGATACCAAGTGGCCAGTCAAATTAAAAAAGCTAGCGATCAAAATCTTACCCCCGCTTCTAGATCGCTTCACTTTGGTAGGCGTTGGCTCATTTTGAAACACCCAAACAGTCGACTGGCGCTTGGTTTCTGGGTCGTATTGATATATCCAGGACTCATCACCTGTAACGATGTCGTAAACACGCCGAGACGAGCCTGCTTCAAATTTGTTAAGCATATCACGGCACCATTCCACCCGGGCCTGCTTCTGAGCATCGGTGAGGTTGTGCGGCACCCAGCGTGATACTATCCTCCTCACGCGAAGATGGCTGTGTAGAATCTCGTGAACGCTTCCCGATCCAATCTTCAATATGTGTTGAATCTCCTGATATGTAATTCGCCTATTGTCTTGGATTAAATTTTTCACTGCTAGCACGTTTTCTTCGGTAACAGCCGTCAAAGGGCGACCGCTTCTTTCGTCATCCCCCAAAGTTGGTCGACCGCGCTTGAATTCGTTATACCAACGATACACGGTTGCCTTGGAAGGGCCTTCATCCATGAATGCCATTTGAAGTCTATCGTACGATTCATCCGGTTTCAGGCGACACTTGAAATCGTATAAAATCATAGCTCTAAAATGTTCCCGGCGCAGATCCATATTTCAGTGAGACACAATACTTTGAATTAACTCGCAAAAAATGTGGAGGGAAATTTTGAAATTGGAACTTACTTATTTTTACTTATAAATAATCATATTTTCGAAAAACATTATAACTGGCCAGTCTCCCATATATAAAAACTTTTTTTCGCAATACTTTCTGAGGGGCCTGGTATTTAAAAATCAATTGCTGTTCGTTAGTCTCGCTAAAACTCGAGAACGGCTAGACCGATTTGGCTAATTTTGGTTTTAAAATATTTGTGGAAGTCCAGGGAAGGTTTAAAAGGTGAGAAAATGTGGAAAATTTGCGAGGAAAATAGTAAAAACAACAATTTTATTTTCCCATACAAACTGTTCCTACCTGTCAAACACTTGATGTTCGTCCCGTTCGGTATGGTAAACTCGGGTTCCCTCTAATTTAAAGAACGTATTAAATAGGAGTTTTGGACCCGGTAGGTGGCGCTGCTGTCGGTATGTCACTGATCTCCTAAACGGCAGGGGCGATTTTAATGATAATTTTTGTGTAGGTACGTTCGAGTCCGGTTTCCTGCAAGGTTTGAATTAACAAATGGACCCGGTATGTGGCACTGCGGTCGTTGTGTCACCAAATTTAATTTGCTGAACAATTGATAACATGGGACGGGACATGGGACGGACGGGACATGGGACGGTACGGGACATGTGACATGGGGGACGGGACGGGACGGGACATGTGACATGGGGCACTGGACATGAGACGAGACGGGACATGGGACGCGACGGGACATGGTACGGGACATGGTACGCGACGGGTCATGGGACGAGATAGTGAGATAGTGGGATAGTGAGATAGTGGGATAGTGGGATAGTGGGATAGTGTGATAGTGGGATAGTGGGATAGTGACTGGACTGGACTGGACTGGACTGGACGGTCCGAATGAAAGGAAGGATGGATGGATGGACGGAACTGGACTGGACTGAATTAACAGGATCCGTCACTTGGGTTAGCAGAATTTAACGCTAGCGAAGCCGCGGGTAAAAGCTAGTTCTAAATAAAAACACTGCTTCTCCCTCTGTATACAACTTGCGATGAAATTAAAATCTTAATACATATATGAGAGGTATCTTCTTTGCCTCATCACCCATTTATCGCAGTCTGCTATCGCTAACTAAAGGAGCTGACCAGTCTTATTGTCCGATTATTATAATAATAAAAACTAGTTTTTGATTTGAACACACGGAGCAACTCTAAACTCCTGCGTGTCTCCCCTTCAAGATAAACAGATCACAAAATCGAAATAATGACAGTATTATTACTTGTACCTATCAACAAAAACAGGTTTATTGAAATCAGATATTACTTCAAGATTTTAGTCAAAACAAAATCAGCGTGCTTTTGTTGACGATCCACTCCAGCCGGTGTCATATTTAAGAGGGTTGAAAGTACGGTTTGCATGAAATGCGTCAGCAAATATTTTTGCTTCTCAATCAGCAGAAATGAAATTTAATATTGACACAAATACCGCAGGCGAGTTCAATAGTTCAATTTAATTGATCATTTTTTTATCTGAGGAACAATGTTCAAATCTTTTAAAAGCTGTTTATTGTTCCATTATAATTACCTAGTTTGTAATTTGTGGATACTAACCTTTTGCCTGTTTAATTATAATATATGCAAATAACTTAAAAATCTTAAATGCTTGCCATTATGGTAGCTTACTTATTCATAAAATAAAGTACCGTAAAATGCTCTTACTTTTCTCAAAGCCCTACATTACTAACGCATTGACAGAATTTTTGACAATTCATAACTGAACCAAAAGTTAGTTTTGTCACAGGTCACATTGAGAATTTCAAAATCACTTCAGGTACGGAAATCACAGGTATTATAGTTTTCGAAAAAAGTAGTAACAAAGTAGGGCAAAGTTGCAGCATTTTGCGATATCACTTCACATTCACATCAAACTCAATCCCAGTTTCACTCTTAACCTTTTCAAATTATTGTTAGTAAATTTTTCTGCAGACCCTCCAACAAATATCTCGCGAAAATAAGACAAAAGATAGTGTGTCGTCGGCATACAAACAGTATTACACCACGGAATCGAGTTACATGGTGTCGAGTCCTGTACTACCCCCATTATGATGGGCTGTCCGAAAATATATATCCCCTTTGTACTCCCCTCCCCCTTTTCATATCAAGAGATGTATTTTTTTTACTAATAAATGGATACTTACGTCTGGAGTTAGAATTTCACAACTCTGCTAAGAAACACAATAGGCTTAAGCACAATGACCGACCCCCGCGCTTTCTGCATCCAGCGGATACCCGCGACCTTCACCAATCTTGTGGGGGGCCTCGCTGCGCTTTCCAGTACGCGGTCGCCACTCTAGACTTTTACTGCCCCATCATAAAATGATGATATAAAACCCCAGTAATAAAATATATCGAATAGAATATTGCAATTACCACAGCGCCTAGAAAATAGCAGGTAACATATTTCGTAACCGTTTTGTTGTTTATGCCTTGATCAATTCCGGACATGGGGTAATTCCGTTAAAATGGATTTGACGTATAGCGTAGGGACCATAGAAATCTAAATAATTTACTTTTATCCCACTTGCTCGGAATGTGGTTCATTATTCAAAAAAAGAATACAACAATCGGCTCTTTTCCGCACGCAACGATATAACAGGCCAGTAATATCCAACACGACAATAATGGAAATAGCTGGACAGTTTTTATTTTTTTAAATTAAGCTACCGAGGTTTTTAAGTACACACTTACATAAATTAGGTGTTTCAGGTACAAAATATTTTTCATTAAAATTTATGTCTCCTTTATTTAGTTATTAACTTATGAAATACATTTTTTAATATTTTTCATAAAAAGAAAAAAAAAACATTACAATTATAATTATTATTATTTATTTATTTATTTGAATGTGCATTTTTTGTTCAAAACTTTGAAAATAGAACAAACAAATAAAAAATGAAAATTAAAATTAGATATTGTTTCCTCGCAAATGAGAGAAAAGTACTATAAAGTCTCGGCCGAAATAATTAACGACCTCGTTTAGTTAAAAAGGACTCGGCTAGCGCCTCATCCTTTTAAAATCACATCGGAAGTACTCTGCTTCGCCTCGCACTTCCAATATTACTCGGCCGTCAATTGCTTCATTTTAGCCTCGACAGTATTGTATTTTATTGTTAGATTTCTATAGTGATGACATTTTAAATTGCTGGCAGCAATAGTGTGCAGACTGCAATTGCAGGCAGCATGTGCAGCAGCTGACTTTCATGCCGCCGCATGTGTGCCGCGGCCGTGGCGCTCGAAACTAATTTTATAGAAATACATACAAACCAGTAGAGCCGCTGCGTGCAGTCGCTGCATTTGCCGCCTGCAGTTGCAATCTAAAAACTATTTCTGTCAGCAATTTAAAATGTCATCACTATGAAAAAATTAACAATAAAGTGAATTATTTAGATTTCTATGGTCCCTACGCTATATGTCAAATCTATTTTAACGGAATTATCCCATGTCCTGAATTACAAGGCATGGTGCCATACTTCAATTATTTCTGTCCTGATTATTTTAGATAAGCAGAGTTTATAAGAGAGCTATCATTCCATCATCAATAATTGGATCGGCGTTAACGGCAATTTGTTCACATCTAAGAATACTTTTATCAATTAATTGCATTAAGATCATTCATCATCATTTCATATCATTCATCGTTCACTTTAAGTTTATAAGTTACTGTACCTACTTGAACTTTGTAAAGACGATATTTATTTGAATCAGACCATTATCAAATGCCTGTTGCATAATATGTTTAACAAATAATAACATAATCAGTCCATTCCTGTCCCACTGCTGTACAAAGACCTCTTTTCAGAATGGAAATAAATTAGGCCTTAGTTCACCACGCTGGTCTACTGCGGGTCGGTGGATTACACATACCATCAAAAACTGTATAGAGTACTCTCAGGTGTACAGGTTTCCTCACGATGTTTTCCTTTACCGTTAAAGAGCTACGTTCAGTAATATCGCCTGACGACCCACGGAACGTACTTTGTTCGTTCAGTTAGTCAGAGCGATCATACAAACGGACGCCCAAAGAACACTCTGAGCGTCGTTCGACGACGACGGGCGATATTACTGAACGCAGCCAAGCAAGTGATAGGTAATCAAATTCGGATATATTAAAAATTATATCGTTTTATTACTTAAGATATAATATTTTCAATAAGTATAATGCCAGTTTGTTCAATCCAAAAATTGAATTTATACTAGGGTATGAATTAAATTTTACCCCCGCGGATTCTTCGAATGTATGAGAGAATCAAATAAGAGACCACATTTTCAGTATGCGTAAACATACAGGAGACTTACTAAGTAATAATGTTTACTAAGATGTAGGAATCCGACATAAGTAGCTAGAACGAGACACAATAATCTCGCACGTCTAATAAAGCCAGACAGCTGTGATCATGCGGGACAATGGACCAGATTGGGTCAGATGCTGCAAAGTGGCGTGAGAACCTGGTACATAGCCAGTCCGTAAGAACGGGTTGATTATAGTCTGAACGTTAGAACCAATGTTTTTTTGGTTGCCAAATGTAATAATAAAAAAAATATTGAAATAATTTATTTACACTGTTGCTTAATAGCATACATTAAAGGTGTGTGAGCTCCAAAATATATAAAAAAATGGATTTCGGGCGCCAGGAGCCACACTTAAAAAAATAAATACCTGGATTGGCTGAACGAGTAGAGTTGAAACTTTTAATCTTTCAGCGGGAGAACTTCAATAAAGATCAGATTTCAAGACACTAGATTTATTTTCTGTAGGCTTTTAATCGTTATCATTATTATTATTATTATTATTATTGCATCCTTTATGGTTAATTTAAATTTATTATTAGGTACGATACTTCATGGTATTGAGAGAACCGCATTATACTCTAAAATTAACATACCGAAATAAATAAAAAAACCGCCAACAAATGGGCTGTAACAAAAATAGCTCCAATTAGTTTCGAAAACAAAACAAGAAAACAGTGTTAGACACTTTCCTTGCCTAGGTGTACCGTATATGGTGCACGACATTGCGTCTGCCTTTGCGGACTGTTGAACTGTTAATAGGAGACAAAGGTAATCTAATTAACATAATCGTAACAGCACATTTATACAATATAGAAATGAACTAGAACAATACATACGATAGTACGGCATCTTAACTATTATAAAATTGTAATTGTTTGTTTGTTTGTTCCAGCATCACGCTAAAACTACTGGACCGATTTTGATGTTTTTTTTTTGTTTGAAAGCTGATGATCTGACTTAAAAACTGGTATGGGTTTTGAGAAAGAAAGAAAAAAAATATTCGTGGTTTTTTCGTACTCACCCGACAGATCGAAGCTTGAGCTAGAGTGGAGTGGAGTGGACAGGGGATGGGACTGGGGACGGGACAGGGGATACCGACATCAACACTGACACCGACACGTGCTCTGCTACTCAGTGACAGTGACACTGGCTCGACACTGACATTGACACCGACACTGACACCGACACCGACACTGACACTGACATTGACACTGACACTGACTCCGACACTGACACCGACACTGACACTGACACCGACACTGGCCCCGACACTGACACCGACACTGACAACGACACTGACACCGACATTGACACCGAAACTGACACTGACACCGACATTGACACTGACACTGACACTGACAACGGCACTGACACCGACACCGACACTGGCACCGACTATGACACAGACACTGACACCGACACTGACACCGACACTGACACCGACAACGACACTGACACTGACACTGGCATCGATACCGACACCAAAACTGACACTGACGCCGACACTGTCACAGACACTGGCTCTAAAATTGACACTGACACTGACACTGACGCTGACACCAACACAGACACGTCAGTTTTCGTGTCAGGGTCAATGTCGGTATCAGAGTCAGTGGGAATGAATTGAAGGAGGTGGGAATGAGATAAAGGTGGGATGGAAGTGGAACGAGGTGCGAATGGTGTGGAACGAGGTGGGAATGAGTGGGAATGTGGTGAGAATGAGTGGGAATGTGGTGGGATTGTTATGGATGAAGTGGGAATGAGAAAAAGGTGGTATTGAGGTGGAACGAGGTGGGAATGTGGTGGAACGAGGTGGGGAATGAGTGAGAATGTGGTGGGAATGAGATAAAGTTGGGATTGAGGTGGAATGATTTGGGAATGTGATGGAACTAGGTGGGAATGGTGTGGAACTAGGTGGGAATGATGTGGAACGAGGTGGCAATGAGTGGGAATGTGGTGCGAACGAGGTGGGAATGATGTGGAACGAGGTGGGAATGAGTGGAAATGTGGTGGGATTGTTATGAATGAATTGGGAATGAATTTGAAGGAGGTGGGAATGAGAAAAAGGTGGGAATGTAATGGAACGAGGTGGGAATGAGTGTGAATGTGGTGGGAATGATGTGGAACGAGGTGGGAATGAGTGGGAATGTGGTGAGAATGAGTGGGAATGTGGTCGGATTATTATGGATGAAGTGGGAATGAATTGAAGGAGGTAAGAATGAGATAAAGCTGGGATTGAAGTGGAACGATGTGGGAATATAGTGGAACGAGGTGGGAATGAGGTAATACGAGGTGGGAATGAGTGGGAATGTGGTGGGATTGTCATGGATGAAGTGGGAATGATTTGAAGGAGGTGGGAATGAGATAAAGGTGGGATTGAGGTGGAATGATTTGGGAATGTGACGGAACGTGGTGGGAATGTGGTGGAATGAGGTGGGGAATGAGTGGGAATGTGGTGGGAATGTGGTGGGATTGTTATGGATGAAGTGGGAATGAATTGAAGGAGGTTGGAATGAGATAAAGGTGGGATTGAGGTGGAATGATTTGGGAATGTGATGAAACGTGGTGGGTAGGGCTGGGGACTAGGTGGGAATGGTGTGGAACGAGGTGGGAATGATGTGGAACGAGGTGGGAATGAGTAGGAATGTGTTGGGAACGAGTTGGGAATGATGTGGAACGGGGTGGGAATGTGGTGAGAATGAGTGGGAATGTGGTGGGATTATTATGGATGAAGTGGGAATGAAATGAAGGAGGTGGGAATGAGATAAAGGTGGGATTGGGTTGGAACGAAGTGGGAATGTGATGGAACGAGGTGGGAATAAGGTGGAACGAGATGGGAATCATGTCGAACCAGATGGGAATTTGGTGGAACGAGGTGGGAATGAGGTGGAAGGAGGTGGGAATGTGGTGGCACTCGGTGTTGGTACTCAAATGAAAGGGCTCGACGAACTCTATTCAAATGTAGAAGTCATGATTGTTGGTTGGTGGCAAATTCCTAAAAATACAACAAGATGTTGTAAGTTGTGGTGGCATACTATATACTTTTCCCATGGTGCTCCGTGGTTCTTCAATTCATCCTACAGGAATCTTGTTTTTTTTTTCATATAATGCATAAGTACCTGTTTGTTTACAAGTTTAAAACACAAAAAAAAAATAGGTCCTGTAGTGATTCTCGAATGAATAAACAAACAGACATTTACAGTTTTGTAATAGTTACAGGAAAACACCTAATTATTAACAGGATCCGTCACGACATGGGTTAACAGAATCTAACGCGAGCGGAGCCGCGGGTAAAAGCTAGTGTATGTATAAAGGCCTTTTTTGGTTTCGTACAGGCATTTTATTTCTTTTCATGCTTGTTTATATTTGCTTATTACGAGCCCTTAATAAATAAAAAAATCATCTTCTTTGTGTTTCATTAATAAGCCAGAATTGAGAACGCAGGAGAAGAAGAGTTTTACATTGTGCTTAATAAAGTAATAAATCTTGTATTAGTTAAAAGATCATAAAACTCTAAAACGTTATAGCTTGCTTTACTCATCAGAATTTTTTATAGTGATTAAAGGGTTATTATTGCAAGCAGTAACGAATTCAAGGCCAAAATTAAGATAGGTATCTATATAGATCTAAGTATATGAGCTTCAAAAATCAAAAGAAAAAAGGGAGTGAGGTATCTCTAGTAGGGCAAAACGACAAAGATAACGTAAAAAGATTGGATATTAATTTTGGCTGTTAATGATAGTAGTGACAGCATTATCAAAATTATTAAATTTGTGCATAGAGTGATCACCTAGTTGTAGGGAGATATATGAAAAAAAAAACAAAAAAAAATATGTATCACTTTATTATGTTACTAACATTAGTATTCAAGTTCATGTCTATTTATAAAACTGTGCAATTTAATTTTGATCTGTATGTAGTATTTAAGCTGTATAACTAGGACGACATGGTCGCTTTTCTTTTGTGTACCAAGTTCCTTTAATAAAAGATTTAAAAAAATTAAAAAAAGTTCATGTCTGTTACTAACAAATTATGGATCTTTTGGCTGTGAAAAATAAAATTATTTGATTTGATTATCACTTAAATTAGAATCCAGCAGAATACCAGCATCAATAATAACCTGGCATTATGCTCAGCTGTATACCCATTTGCCACAACCCTGAGATACACACGACACATTTCTCAGTGAACACTTTGACAACTGTATCATCATCATCATCATTTCAGACGAAAGACGTCCACTGCTGGACATAGGCCATTGGGAGAGGCATCGCCACAAAAACCCAACTGTATAATGAAAACATTTATTTTATTTTATATGTGTATCTTTTATTTGTGCAAAAAAAAATTTGTTTTTTTTTTTTTTTTTTTTCTAAATTAATAAATTCAAAGCACATAAATCCCAATATTTTCTTAGGACAACAGAAAATACACACCCAACAGCTAAGTTTACATAAACATGAAGATTCTAGCCTTAACAAATACTGGGTTCATTTTAATATAGCATCTCAAGAGATTATTAACTGACATTTTAATAATAAAAATATTATTAAAGGAGATCACATAATGACTGTAGCTTTGATTATTATATTACTGTTAGATACTTAATACCCCACCCACACCTTAATAAATTTTAGGAATACTCTTAGTGACGTTATAAATTTTATACGAAAATTATAAAGAAATAAAGTCTGTTTGTTTGTGTACCTATGTCTCGTTTCTTGAGATAATCTTCGAAACTACTGGACTGATTTGAATAATCTTTGGTATTTAGATTTTTGGGTGAGGTTGTTATGGTATTAAGAGTAGTTATTTTGGTCTTATTTTTATGTTTAAGCTGTATTTTATGTTTATTTTGCTTACAGATTATGCGGAGATAGCACCTGCATCTGTTTTGTAGCCCATGCCTAACGGGTAATAGTTTTTTTTATAGTATACGATGGCAAAACGAGATAAAGGCCCACCTGATGTTAAGCGGTTACCTTTGCCCATAACAACTTCAATACTACCTAGGATGTTGCCTAAATGGTAACGCAAGTCGGTCCGCCAAACTGAGCCATGAAGATGGAAAGTCTCATGTGATTGTAATTTCCCCGACACCCGTAGGTACCCTTCGTACCTAAACTTCAGAGAATATCAAGTAACAAGCAGATATCAATCCTTCAAAATTATTATTTTGGAATGACCTTCCAGAAGGCCATTTCTCGTAATTTAAAACGTTTAAAATATAACATAACATAACATCACGCCTGTATTTCCCCGAAGGGGTAGGCAGAGGTGTATAGTACACCCACATTACGCCAGTTATGTTATAGTCCCATGTAATAGGGGGCGAGCCTATTGCCATTGACCGGGCACAAATCCAGACTCCGGGCTGCTACTGAGAATTTCCTAATGAAAAAACCCAATAACACTTTGCCCGACCCGGGAATCGAACCCAGGACCCCATAAAAAAAAAAAAAAAAAAAAATATAGTTAAAATAAAAAAAAATGTAAAAAAGTAGTAAAATAGTTAATTAAAATATAGTTCCAAACTAATCCTCAATGCTTTAATCTCAATCTCCTGACAGTAGATGTTTCTGGTTATAGTTTGTTGGTGACATTAATGACCTAATTGTCACAAATAAACGGCAAATAGGAACATCTGTCAGGAAATTTGAGATTAGTTCGGAACTATATTTTTAACCGATATACGGTGATTATGTTGAATTATTACACATACAAATGTTATTAATAATCTCCGTCTTTTTTACTGATTTAGAGGTACCTAAAATTTTGATATTATACTAATATTCAATAAAATAACCAGCCAATATGTTGATATTTGGATACAAAGAATATTCGATATTATGAACGTTCAATCAAACAAGCATTCGATATTTTGAACACTCGATGTATTGAGCGTTCGATATTTTGAGCATTCGATATTATGAACGTTCGATTTTTTGGACGTTCGATATATAGTGTTCGATCAAATTACGTTCGATGTTTTGTAATTCGATATGGCGTAGGACATCCATTTTTTCTTCGGTGGAACTATATTTACCAGTGTATGTTGCCAGTAATTACTTACGGCACTGAAACGTGGTCGCTCACAATGGGCCTGATAAGAAGGCTCAAAGTCACTCAAAGGGCAACAGTGAGGGCTATGCTCGGAGTGTCACTGCGTGATCGAATCAGAAATGAGGAGATTCGCAGGAGAACGGAAGTAACCGACATAACTCGAAGAATTGCCAAACTTAAGTGGCAGTGGGTGGGGCACATTGCTCGCAGAACAGATGGCCGATGGGGCAGTAAGGTTCTGGAGTGGCGACCGCGTACTGGAAGGCGCAGCGTGTGTCCCCACAAGGTGGACCGACGACCTGGTGAGGGTCGAGGGAATCCGCTGGATGCGGAAAACACAGGACCGGTTATTGTGGCGATGCTTGGGGGAGGCCTATGTCCAGTGGTGGGCGTCTTTCGGCTGAAATGATGATGATGATATTTTAAACGTTCCGTTTAAATGTTTTAAACGAATTGGCCTTCCATATTTATTTATTTAATCGTACTGCCACTGTCACAGACACCATAGATTCCATACTTGGCACTTGAGATTCCTTCTTGAGTGAGATTCCATGGACATAGTAGTAGGTACAGTTTGACATTGATAGCGTTTTTTATTTCGTAAGCAATAAGGTCGGTTTTCATAATACGGACGTCTGTCAGACTGTCTGACACGTAGACGGAGATTGTAGGTAAAGATCTCTGACGTGACGTCAGTTACCTTTTTTATTAAGAGTCAAAAAACAAGCCCACTAAAACTACAACACAACACTGCATATACAATACGATCCTCATTCTCATTTTATCCAACAGAGGGACAACATGCACGATCCAAAAGCTAAGATAGGGGAAAACAAACAAACAAACACACTGATCCCAGCATCAAATTACGAGATATTGTACTCTACTGACATCGAATGTGCTTTTATTCTATAGGCTATAATAGTTTTGGCAGAGACATGACATTTACCGAAGGTAAATATCTCAAATGACATATCATTGTCATTGAAGATTGCAGTATGTAACAGGTTTGCGAAATCATATTTCTTAATAGTTATTATAACAAAAGAGAACAGTAGAAGCGAAACTCGCGCCCCAGACGCGTTCAAAAATCTACGATATTAGCCTACCGTCCAGCGTACCTTTAAAGGGATCGAACAGTCGGGGCTTGCGTCGCCTCACGTTTGCACGCGCGTCAACAACGCCAGAGTACTTACTTACACAGTACGCCTTAGTTTCTTTAGTTTGCCCAAAAATTATGAAAAGTAAGTGATATTTTCATAATTATCATTTAATTTTAACATTATTCATAAATAAATTTTCTTATTCATAAGTCAAAAGTACAAATGATTGCCGGGTGCATGACTATCACAAGAGACTTTCCAGCTTCATGTCTCAGTTTGGCGAACCGACTTGAGGTACCTTTAGGTAAAACTTACTTGGTTTTGCAAATTAAGATAAGCGCTTAACATCATAGGTGGGCCTTTACGTCCTTTCGCCATCCTATAATACTGGGTGTCAGGGAAACGCTTCCGAAAACGAAGATAGGTGATAGTGCTGGTGATTACTGATACGAAACCACAAAAAAAATGTTTCTTTTTTTATTTTATTTTTATATATTTTTTAGCATTTTTCATACATAACCAGCTTTGGGCAGTAAAATAAAACTGATTTGCAAAAAAAAAACCCATTTATTTACTTTTTTTTTTAAAGTTCGCAATGTAATTCAAATAAAATATCAGCTGGCGCTAGAGGTGAACGACATCCACTCGCATACGCAGTCCGTGTCGTAGCGAGCGTAGGTAGGTTAAGTACGCGCGGCATTGATCCCGAGTTTTGTACACTTAACATTGCGGGTTTGCAAAATACCTTATCACTAAAACAATGAGTATAAATGAGTATAAGGCTAATGGTTATTGGTATTTGATTGTGTTTAGGTAGTATAATAATAGCCTTTCAGTTTCGGGAGCGTTTCCCTGATACCCAGTCATAGACCAGTAAGCCTCTAGACGCCGCTTAGCTGGACACCCCCGGTCACAACGCATATGCTCTACCACTGCATATCATACGTCACTCCGCCAATCGGAACGTCACTCAGTTAGCGAGCGGCACCAATCATAAGGAATCATACCACCGAACTTTTGAGCCGGCCAATCATAACGCGTCGTCCGCCCCCCTGACCCCACCAACGTTTTACGACTGCGTTTGAATACAAAACTTTGTTTATGCGGAGTCTTGAAGCTTACTGGTCTGTGTACCCAGTATATAAAAAAGCATACCTACTTAAAGTTACGGCCAGAAGGGCGAGAGCGGCCTCAACCATTTTTTTTAAATATTGAGTTTATTATGTGAAAGTGTCGTGAATATTGAGAAGCATAGACCCACAAGGCCACAATGGCCTAAAATTATAGGCCAAATTGATGTAGATTCTTCATCATCATCATTTCAGCCGAAAGACGTCCACTGCTGGACATAAACGACCGATCCTGCGCCTTAATAAAGATTCTTATGCGTTTTAATTTTTATAGTTATAGATGAATCAAAATTATTCACTTTTTTCTTGCTATGTTTCTTGTCTATGTAAGTAGGTCTCTCTGGCGCAAATAATTCAATTACTTAGTTCAATTATAAAAATTTATATATTTTATGTAATATTTCTTACCAAGTTTACTCTCCAGGGGTCGGGAAGTTGGGAGCAATCTGAAACAAAAAAAAATCTCTTACTATTTTTTAACAACTCAATAAGTTCCAAAGCGCTTTTATAATTTTTTTCTTGAGTTTATAACTCACTAAAACTTTAATGCACAAATAGTTTTTTTTTAATTCAAAGCCTCAGGTAGTCCAAGTTTTTTTAAAAGACCCTCAGAAATCGTTTGGGGTTAAATTCGCTTTCACGGTAAATCGGTTCGCGAACTAAAAAATCCATTGAATTGGTTCAAAAAAAATTTTTTTTTTTTTCTTCGTAACAGTGTTGTGTTAAAAAAGATTTAACAGTATACGGAAGAAATGGAGATAATCGTATGTTTTTTTTTTCTTTACCAGATTAAGTTTTATATGAAGTTATCAAATGGGATGTAAGTTTTTTTTGTTATGTCAGTCAAAAAGGTAATATCTAAAGGCTTTCTTTTCCTCAGTAAGCAGGAATTTTGTTGCGTGTTGTATCTGTATGCGTAATAAAATGTCATTTTCATTGTGAATTTATGACGGAACTGTATTTATTTGTAATATTGCTATAGATTTTTTGCTTTGTGTTTGGCATAATGTAAAATTTGTGGTCAACGAATTGTATCCTACATAATTTAATATGATGTAGTTACGTGGGACACTCAGAAAGTTTTGCGAAACTAAAAAAAATTGTTCTATACGTACATATATTTTTATCAAATCTTTTCAAAGTACTTTCCACCAGCCTCTATACAAAGATTCATGCGCCTAAACCAGTTTTCAAAACACTTTTTCCAGTCCGCCGCAGACACCTCGTTTACAGCCTGCTCGAACGCAGCCAGCGCATCTTCCGGCGACGAAAATTGTATCCCTTTGAGCTGATTTTTTATTTTTGGGAATAAAAAGAAGTCACACGGTGCTAGATCAGGGCTGTAAGGAGGGTGACCCAGGAGTTTGACTGGCGTGCTGTCCAGGAAGTCCCTCGTTTTGAGTGCGGTGTGCGCAGGTGCATTGTCGTGGTGGAGCAGTAGCCCGCGGAGCCCTGTGTTTGGTCGCTTGTTGCTTATAACAGAGAAAACTTCTGGCAAACATTTGGTAGTATACCATTCGGCATTAATGCTTCTTTGATCCCGTAAGGGAATTGATACCAAGTGGCCAGTCAAATTAAAAAAGCTAGCGATCAAAATCTTACCCCCGCTTCTAGATCGCTTCACTTTGGTAGGCGTTGGCTCATTTTGAAACACCCAAACAGTCGACTGGCGCTTGGTTTCTGGGTCGTATTGATAAATCCAGGACTCATCACCTGTAACGATGTCGTAAACACGCCGAGACGAGCCTGCTTCAAATTTGTTAAGCATATCACGGCACCATTCCACCCGGGCCTGCTTCTGAGCATCGGTGAGGTTGTGCGGCACCCAGCGTGATACTATCCTCCTCACGCGAAGATGGCTGTGTAGAATCTCGTGAACGCTTCCCGATCCAATCTTCAATATGTGTTGAATCTCCTGATATGTAATTCGCCTATTGTCTTGGATTAAATTTTTCACTGCTAGCACGTTTTCTTCGGTAACAGCCGTCAAAGGGCGACCGCTTCTTTCGTCATCCCCCAAAGTTGGTCGACCGCGCTTGAATTCGTTATACCAACGATACACGGTTGCCTTGGAAGGGCCTTCATCCATGAATGCCATTTGAAGTCTATCGTACGATTCATCCGGTTTCAGGCGACACTTGAAATCGTATAAAATCATAGCTCTAAAATGTTCCCGGCGCAGATCCATATTTCAGTGAGACACAATACTTTGAATTAACTCGCAAAAAATGTGGAGGGAAATTTTGAAATTGGAACTTACTTATTTTTACTTATAAATAATCATATTTTCGAAAAACATTATAACTGGCCAGTCTCCCATATATAAAAACTTTTTTTCGCAATACTTTCTGAGGGGCCTGGTATTTATGTATGTATGTGTGTAGTGTGTGTGTGTTTATTAATTACAAGTTTACTCTGTAGTACACTGCCAACTGTCCGTTATATTTTCTTGTATATTTCAAGTCCATCTAATGGTTGTCCCATAACACCGCTAATTGTTAGTACTGTGCTCATGTTTGTTAAAACTTTAGTTTCACTTTTTTTGGCAAACAATGAAGTATACTAATTATCTATCTACATAATTAAATATACTTTTATTAATTAGTTGCAACTACACAGAGCAAGCAATAACATTATGTACCTATTACATACCAATGATATTGCCTATTTTTTAGTAAGTAACTTAAATAAATTTTTGAGCTAAAACTATTTGTAGGTAACATCTGTGTTTGAAATGTAAACAAAAATCACATTGAGAAAACAAAAATTACTACGAAATAAAACCCTCAAGGGGTTTTCGTATAACAAAATAAAGAGTATTGTGATTGAATTTCTAGATTGAGCAGTTTATTTTATAAAAAGATTTGTTATTAGGATCTAAATAAATAGCTTTCTGCTACTTATTTTAATAGAAATCATACAAGAAGATAAAATATGTATCTGCAAAATGTATTTGAGAAACATTTTCATAAGCCGATAAGTAACAGAATAATAAATAGTTTAAGCTTATTTCACGAAAAAGTCATTGCTATTTATCGTTTGTTTTATTCACATATCTAAGAAAAACTAAACCAACATTAAATCCAAGTTTCTGCAATGCATAATTTTCTGTACATGGCTCAGTTCAAGTGTAGTTCAGTCCTAATAAATTCATTACAGAATCATTGGTATAAATCAAACCCCGTAGCATTAGGCTGCTTGTGCACTAGACCTTTACGATCATGGGGACATTAATACGTGGTGAGTTTCTGTGTGGATTAATTTTGGGTCTGTATTTAGTTCTGTTGTCTGTTGCTTACTCAAGTTATAGTTTGTCAGAGTTGCATTCGTTCAGTTCAATTAAAAAACTAAGTAACTATGACTTTGTGCTGTTTGGGGTCGAAACTCTCGGGTCATGGGGTCCGAGTGCGCAATCCCTTTTTAAGGAAATCTCTAAGAGGATGGTCGACACTTCGCATGACCAGAGGGCTGGCTTGTTCTTTGGTCAAAGAATAAGCGTTGCCATTCAACGTGGCAACGCTGCCAGCCTTCTGGGCACTATGCCAGATGACAGCGGTGTAGAGGAATATTTTGACGCCTAGGCGCACCTTTTTGTATCATTTTATTTTGTACTTTGTAAATATTGTATCATTTTATTTTGTAGTTTGTAGATATTTTCTATTACTTAACTAAATTATAATAACTGTATTAAATAAGAAGTTGTCATATAATGTATATTAACAATAAAAAGTTGAATATCTTATTTCCATTATAAAACAAGTTTAACCGGATTATCACAGCACAACGTCTGCGATGGCTCGGCACGTTGAACACATGGGGGAGGATCGAGGAGCCAAGAAATCGTACCTGGGCCAACCATCCGGACGTAGATCAGTAGATCGCCCCAGATATCGCTGGGGAGATCCTGTGGAGGCTGATCTGCGTGAGCTTCAAGCTACCAACTGGCGAGATATCGCGCAAGATCGAGGAAAGTGGAGAGTTCTTGTTTCGGTGGCCATGACTCACTTTGGGTCGCTGAGCCAGAGGAGTCAGTAAGTAAGTAACCAGATTATATCGCGTATATAATTTCAATTGGTTTTCCTGACGTTTCAAAAGCTTTGCAGCGGTCGTGGTTCGTGGTGGTTAGTCTACCTATGACCAAGAACGCTGCAAAGATTTCGAAACGTCAGGAAAACCAATCTAAATAATATACGCGATATAATCCGTTTAAACTTGTTTTATTATAATGTGTAGTGATCGCGAAAACCTAAGAAATTATTATCTTATTTTCAGTTCGATCGTCCTGCTGTAGAATATTGTGCTGAGCCTAATATTTTGTCAGTCAGACGTAATCTGTTACATTTATTTTATTTTATGAATGACTATTGCCTAACAACACTGAGCATAGTAACAACAACCAACAACCAACGTGGTTGCAACCATGTGTAATTTAATTCCAATTTATAATGTAATAATCTACTAACCATTTTAAAAATATGTTTACTAACAATAATGGATCGATGTAATCTGACAAATAAATGAATTATTATTATTATAGGGAACATGAAACGTCGACTTCAGCATAATGATTTTATTCGTCGAATTTAAAGTTCTATCTTATTAGAAGAGTCATAATTCTTATATGATCACATCGTATAAAAATATTATAATGAATCAAAACAATGAACGCTTTAAAATTGCACTACACTTTTTTTCATGTAGTTTATCAAATAAACGCACCATTTTCACTCAATTACCCCGCAGTGCACGAGATTCTTAAACAAAAAGTGTACCTACAAAGGAGGAGATCACGACCGGTACAGCCGCCATCACAAAACGTGATGTACTAACCAAGAAGCGGTCACGAAGGTTTATTAGCTGATTCCTCTTTATAAATCGACAGTTTAAATATTTATTACTGATATTACTGTAGATTGTTCTATCAATGGAGTGCTGTTATAACGGCGCGAATAAAAAAAGTATTAATGTTACAATAGACGTGTCAGTTGGGGTGCTGGCCAGAAAACCTCTACGAGTGCCTGACGGCTGCTAGTTCTTCTGAACACGTCTGGAGGGAACGAAAATCCTGGGCCATAAATATCCTTTCGAGGGACATTACCATTATTATCCATCGGGGAATATTATGGGGGAGGGGTTCGATCTTGCCCAATGGGGCGTGTTAGCTACGTCATGACGGAGCCCATGAGGTGGCGCGCAGCGTTCCGTGTGAGCTGCCAGGTAGGGTGCGGCTGACGTTAGGCCGCACGGGGACAAGGGGCTCGCCTTCTTGTGGTGAGCCGGGACCTGTCGGGGGTGGTTGTGCGAATACCAACGGGTTCCCACGCCCTCGGCCAAAGGTAGTTGAAGGAACACCGTGGTCGTTACAGTCGTTAAGAGTCCGACACTGGCTCTGCTGTCCCCGGGCGGAGTGCGAACATGAGAATTTAACACGGCAAAAAAAAATCGAAAAAAATACGTGTCAGTTAGAACTTCCGGTTGCAAAACAAGATTGAGTCTAGATGCTTATAAGATTCTGCAGGATCCTAACTAAATGGTTTAATACAAACAACTTGCTTGTTCAATGTAAACAGGCAAAATATGAAAAAAGTTTTGGCACGAATACAGCCTTACAGCAGTTTTGTAGCAACAACAAGTATCTAGATAATATTTTTATAAAGAAAATAAAAAGAAGGAAAACGTACCTACTTAATTACGTGTCTCAGTTACTTCAAGACGTGAAACTTTTTGGATAATTAAGTTACGTCAACAAAATCAATTTAACGTTATTTATATTTTAAAAAAACAATTCCATGTCCACTTGACTTCGGAAACGCATTCATAAAATCAAAAGATTATTCAGTTACGGTACTGTGTAACAAGTGGCCAACATTAGTCACGTCAAAGAATAACGGTGTAACAATGTCTTAGAAAAGACGAGAAATACTGACCACTTGCTGAGAGCTTTTTGTATAGCTCATTGTCTTTGTAACAGCAGACAAGTCTCAATGGCCCTTTAGAAGGCTAACTTTGATTTGCGTTTACGAAACATTGTTGAACAAAACATAAACCTTATCGAAACAAACATAAGGTTGAATTTTGTTATGTGATTTTTTTTGGGTAGTATATGCAAGGTTGTCAGAAGCACTTGTACATGTCATAGTTGTCTGTTAATTTGGAATGTTGAATACCTTTTTTTTACAATACGCAGAAAGTTTTGGAGTGTTCGTACATAAAAACTTGTTATTTTTATGTTGATTGCTGTTTTGTCTTTGGTTTTTGGGGCTAAACTGTTTGTCAGTATGACTTTTTGTTATGTTGAATGGTTTCGCCTGTTAATTTCGTGTTTTGGGATCTCGATGGAGTTTGATAGACAAGTTATGAATTATTAATGACAGGTAAAATACACAATCATCCTGCAGCATGATTGTGACTTTTTCAATAAATAAAAAAATAAATAAAAAAAAAACATTTATTGCAGGCATACACCCATATAACTTACACAAACAATTTTAATATAACGAACACAAATAGTAATTAAAAGATTAAGTAAATAATTTAATTCAATTAAATAATCAAAACAATTTAATAATTTATACTAATTATTAAAAATTTATAAATACTAAATCTCTTTAATATCAAAATTCATTAAAAAATTAATAAAATCAGCTCAATTAAAATTCATTAACATAAATTAATATTTAATTATTGCAATTGAATTAAAATATAATTATAATTATTATTATTAGCTGGAATATTCGTACAGTCAAGCGCTCGTCGATGGTAACAAAACCAGTATAAGCTTGTCCTGTCTTATATGAAACTTATTAGTCTTAGACGAATAAAAAAGGCGGTCGGAATCTCGCTTAACAATAAGTGAAGCACCCATAGTAAGACGGCTCGCTTAAAAGTAGGGGCTGGCACGCACACATTCACACCCATAGTAAGACAAAAAGCCGCGACTACGCAACAAATCTCGAGTGACGGAAGTATTTTTTTTTTTTATAGTATAGGATGGTGAAACGAGCTAAAGGCCCACCTGATGTTAAGCGGTTACCTTTGCCCATGACAACTTCAATACCACCTTGGCTGTTGCCTAAATGGTACCGCAAGTCGGTTCGCCAAACTGAGACATGAAGATGGAAAGTCTCATGTGATTGTAATTTGGTGATGGTTTCATATAAAATATCAATTAGTATTTTTTGCATAAATTGAGGTCAAAGAGATGGTGTTTAATTAAACTTGTGAAAGTACTTCTGTCTTAGCTATTTGACTAAAATATAAATAAACAAAAATTTAAAAGAAACGACAAACTCGCGATAGATTTCGTAACTGGAATACATATTATCACGCCTGTTTCCCATTGGGGTAGGCAGAGACTATGGATTTCCACCTGCTACGATCCTGACACACCTCTTTCGTTTCATCTACGTCCATTAACCTCTTAATAACTGGAAACTCACTCAACACTCTTCGTAACTGGAAACTCTCTCTAAAATCTAAAGAATGTACAGAAATACTAATAATGACGTGTTGGCATACCATCACCAATTAGCAAGTTAGCTAATCCATAATTACTCTTATTCGCTTGTAATAAGTGTGTAGGATGGTAAGCACAGATTATCGCTAAATGCCGCAGGCTATACCAATAATATTACTTGCGATAGCACTGCTTGAAGATTCGTATAATCTTGTAACATAATGAGCGATAAGAAAATATATTTAGACTCGAATTATTCTGCAGATCGAATAGCAATACTTATACTTGATTTATACGACAGTTATTTTTTCTTGTTTGATTTCACTATTTTACTACTCAACACTCGTCTAGATTAAAAATAAGCCAACTTCGACGTCAAAGGTATTACTGAAATCTTCAGATAAATTTTGAAGAGTTTACTTACTTATATTATTCTATGGCACGGGATAGTTACCGTGTAAATGGTAAATACCCATGACAATGATAACAATTTAATAATATAAGTATTAGTTACCATGTTAGTGTAATAATTGATGGTTATTAGTTTTGATAAATTGTAGATTAAATTATTTGTACCAAATTAAAAACATTTTGCAAGCCGGTTATACGGTGAGACATGCATGATTTACCTGCCAATAACCATATAACATCTTTGTAAAAACCATGTTTCTTGCAAATAAATATCTTTTTATACTATACTATCTTTATATCCTGCTCGTGAGCGATTTTTTCTTTCCACAATTTAAATCTTTAGATTTCGCTTCGCATGCGTAAATGCGTTAAAAATAATAAAATAAAAATCTTTATCTTTAACTTTAAATATATTTTTTAGCAAAACATTTACATTCGAGTTTTAAATAGTAAATACATAATTTTAATAACCACTTTTCCCACACAAAATAAAATTAATAAAACATTTCAAAAACTATAAAAACTCGAACATACCCTTACCAATCCAGGTACATTAAATGTATTTTCCGATCACGTACACTTGTACATATATTAGATACAAATCTATGGGTCCAAAAGTTTGTATCGAATACTAATAAGCCGTTAGAAAGGGCAGCTTCAAAGGATCTGCCTAGCCGCAGATTAAAGCCGGTTTAAAGTTTTCGGTTTGTTGGGATCATTAATGTATTTGGACTCTGCGAGCGGCTTTATATTTTATGTATCTTTTAATAAATGTATAAAAGACGGAGAAGAGCAGTTCTGCGGTTACTGTATAAAATTTAGGTACATACAGCATCACTGGATGAGCGAGTGATTAAATCAGGAATATGGTAGAATGTGCAGGCAGGCACAGGCAGTGATAGCCTAGCGGTTGAACGCTTGCCTTTCATGCAGGAGGGTGTGAGTTCGATCCCGGCCCGCACCTCTGACTTTTCGAATTCATGTGCGGATTTATATTCGATTATCATTTGCTTTAACGGTGAAGGAAAACATCGTGAGGAAACCTGCACACCTGAGAGTGCTCCATACAGTTCTTAATGGTGTGTGTAGTCCGCCAACCCACACTAGGCCAGCGTGGTGGACTAAGGCCTTAGCCTTCTCATAATGAGAAGAGACCCGTGCCCAGCAGTGGGACAGTAATGGGCTGGTTATGTTATGGTAGAATGTGCGTCATCATTCATCATTTTAGCCGATAGATGTCCACTGCTGGACATAGACCTCCCCAAGCATCGCCACAACGACCGGTCCTGCGCTTTCCGCATCCAGCGGATTCCCGTGACCTTCACCAGGTCATCGGTCCACCTTGAGGAGGACCTACGCTGCGCTTTCCAGTACGCGGTCACCACTCTAGAACTTTACTGCCCCATCGGCCATCCGTACTGCGAGCAATGTGCTCCACCCACTGCCACATAAATTTGGCAATTCTTTGGGCTATGTCGGTTACTTCCGTTCTCCTGCGAAACTCCTCATACTGAATGAATGTGCGTAACGTCACGCCTGTATTTCCCCGAAGGGATAGGCACAGGTGTAATAGTACACCCACATTTCGTCAGTTACGTTATAGTCCCATGTAATAGGGGGCGAGCCTATTGCCATTGACCAGGCACAAATGAATATTGAATATGCGTACCTACACATAATGATTATTTTTAAAAACTCGCTTACAGGAGTAAAGTAGAATTGCTCGCACACGCTCTAACAGTCTAGGGGTCTGCTGGCTAGTACAAAAAGTAGACAGGGTGAAAGTAGCGTCAAATAGACAGGACAATGCTGTGCTAGGTGCATCGCCTCAGCGCATGCAACTTTGATTAGCTAGCGCAGAACAATGATCCATTCCATTTTGGGCATCGAGTCACCCACGTGCGTAGGAGATTACCCTTTTTCCGAATCCCTACACGTGATACCTGGGTGGTCTAAATCAGGTGACATACTGGTGGTAGGCCACGGCCGACGGCTTGCAACCACCCACCGGACAAAGACGTGCCACCAAGCGACCTGGTTCCGGTACGATGCCCGGTGTAGCCACTTGAGAGGATGGGTCGAAATATTTCACTGCTATCATCTCACCTTTGCTTGCGTGAACCACAACATCGTTGACCACACCATCGCTTAACATCAGGAGAGGTGGCGGTCAAACGCAAGACAGTTAGTATTAAAATAAAACAGTACCTAATTGAGGAAATCAATTTACAAATGATGAAATTTAATCAATAATTTTCATTTGCGAGCTATGCTTGGAGTTTCTTTGAAGGATAAAATTCGAAACGAGATTATCCGGAGAAGAACCGGAGTGACCGACATAGCTTGTAGAATCAGTAAGCTGAAGTGGCAGTGGGCTGGCCATGTCTGTCGAAGGACCGATGGCCGCTGGAGCAGACGAGTCCTTGAGTGGAGACCGCGAATCGGCAAACGCAGCGTAGGGCGCCCCCCTGCCAGGTGGACCGACGACCTAAAGAGCGTGGCTGGGGGGGACTGGATGCGGAAGGCAGAGGACCGAGCGTTGTGGCGCAACTTGGGAGAGGCCTATGTCCAGCAGTGGACTGCGATAGGCTGAGTTGATTGATTGATTGATTGAATTTACAAATATTTCAAAAATTAAGATACATCTCTTGAGAACCGAACACCTTTTAATTCAATCAGTATTTTTTTTTTTTTTTTAAATTAAAGTAGAAATGAACTTACTATTTTTTTCCTACAATCAATTAAATTGCGTTTTCTATTAGATTTTTATAGGATTAAGTAAGTTCGACTACAGGCCATCATAATATGGTAATAACATTTTGAGTTCAAGAACCATATGAATGGAAATACGTTGATAACCCATCGTCTACGTGCATCCCAATAAGGTGGTCCCAATTTACCTTATTTGAATCTTTTAACTAGCACGCACAAACTACTAGATAATACATTATTCTTTCTAGTTTCCCACACTTATGCTAGCAAACATTTTGAAAAAGAAACCATCGAAATATATGTTATAGATCGATGAAAGAAACAGTCGTTTGTACAATGATCGAAAATAAGTGTGATAATAAAACAAAGTTTAATCGGATTAAATCGCGTACATTATTTAAATTGGTTTTCCTGATGTTTCGAAAGCTTTGCAGCATTTCGTTTGTAGTGATCGCGAAAACCTAAGAAATTATTAAAATTATTAATAATAATTTCTTAGGTTTTCTCGATCACTACACATTATAATAAAACAAAGTTTAAACGGATTAAATCGCGTATATTATTTAAATTGGTTTTCCTGACGTTTCGAAAGCTTTGAAGCATTTCGTGGTTGCTGGTAGACTAAGATGACAAGCGTCTTTACAGATATTTCTAAACCTACAATATTATTAATTGATAGATGCACGCAGTAATCACTCACAATATCATTATCTTTTACAGTGTTGCGTGCTGTTTGGGACTTGATTATTTTTAGGACTGGGTCCCAAACAAGCGACCACGAAATGCTGAAAAGCTTTCGAAACGTCAGGAATACCAATTTAAATAATTTACGCGATTTAAACCGGTTATACTTTGTTTTATTATAATTATTAATAAGTGTGATGTTTTGTTTTAAATAAATTAGAATTTTCATTCTTTAAATTCCTCAGCAGAAAGAGGTACACTTGCCCAACAGTGGGGTAGTAATTTATTTATTTATTTATAGTTAATTAACACGGTACAAAAACCAATTACATTAATTAACATAGAAACGATACACAATATAACAATGATATTACAATTTACATATATGACAAATTTTATATGACAAAATTACATCTACCTATGACCTTAACATGGAACAGTGGAGTAATGGGCTGATGATGATAATGATAACCATTTTATAAATGAATACAACTAAAATAATGCTAAAATGCCACCTTATTTTTAGAAAAGTCTATAATTTAGGTAAAAGAAGAGATATCCTATAAAAATTTACTTAAGGATTTTGTGCAAGAAAATATTGTAAGAAATAAAGACATTATGAAATCGAGAAATCACAAAGAAATAAGAATAAGAGCTGAAGGTTGAAAATGACATTACTTTCAGTCATCATCATCATTTCAGCCGAAAGACGTCCACTGCTGGATAAAAGCCTCCCCAAAAGGGAGGATATGCCATAATCGCCAAGCTTGAAGTGAAGGGCGGGTTGGCGATCGCAGTTGGTTGACTCAGAGAACGCTACTGGCCATCCTCTGGTGAACCCCTTAGTCGCCTTTTATGAAACCCACTAGAAGTTTCAGTATCCAGTTTTAAGTAATTATACTTATTAAAATAAACGTTTTTTGTAAACACCTAAATCATTCCCAAACTTATAATAACTTCATCACCGCTAAAAGCAACGACGATAAAAAAAAAACAATGAGTTATAATAACAACTAATCGCCAGTCACAACTTTTTCCAGTAAAACATAATACAAAAACAGCCACGTCATTCAGTGAACGGTACAATCGATCGTGTAGCGATTATGTGCGATCGAGTGTCGATAGAGAGACGAAATAGACAGTAATGTCTTCATTACGAGACGGCGGCCAATTGATTCTGTAGTGGAAGATTGGCTGAGAATTATTTGAAGGATCGTGGCGCGGAATGACGTGGATGGTCATGATTGCTGTTTAGCGAAGCGGTGTTTAAAGTTTTTGTGGTTTCAAATTCCGCGATGTATGTATGATAATGTATTTTTTTATTTTTTGGCTTTTTTAGGGTTCCGTACCCAAAGGGTGCTAACGGGACCCTATTATTCTCGCTACGCTGTCCGTCCGTCCGTCTGTCCGTCTGTCTGTCACAGGGCTGTATCTTTGTAACGGTAATAGATAACTAGTTGAAATTTTCATAGAATATGTGTTACTATAGTGTCCATCACGACAAATAGTAAAAATAAAAAAATACAAGAAACCTCAAAAAATAACGTTTTTGTTTCTGCTTTATCTTCAAAACGGGAATACATTCCAGCGTCAAACTTGGTCTGATTATAGTCCATACTATGTAGTTTAGCAATAAATACTAAAAATAAGACAAACATAGACATATGTGGTGGTACCAACGTAAGAAAGAGATGTAAAAATTCACGTTTCGCGTTCGTCGTTGATGTCTTTTGATAAACTTTCGTAAATTAAATCAGTTTCTATGGGGTATCAGGTCGATGGGTGGTACGGAACCCTTACTGAGTTACTTAGTCCGACTCACACTTGGCTGTTTTTTTTTCTCACCTGTAACGAGACTAAAATAATTTTTTTTTTGCTTTCTTTCTTTTATAAAATAATGGTATGATATTCTGAAGATGCCACACATGGAAAAATGTAGCAAAAATTTTGGTTCGGAACAAATAGACTGAAATTATATTGTGCAGTGTAAGACTGATAGAAATGTGTTATTTACGTAACTTCTCTCGTAAGAAGGCGCCAATAATTGTTTACGTAGTGGAATGTCTGTGAATTATTTGAAGGATCGTGGCGAGGGATGACGCGTGTGGTAATGATTGTTGTTTAGTGAAGCTGTGTTTACATTTTTTGTGGATTATTTCAAAGTGATGTACACAATCATTATGTATGATTGTAATGATAAGATATTTTTAACGTTGCTTTCACAGGAATTCCTTATGTTTTAAACTTATTTTACTTACATAAACAAACATCTAGACCAGGAACGAAATAACTTTGATATTTGTAGGGCTCAGACCAAACTAATAAGATAGACGGAGCGCGTAGAACTAGAAACTAAAGCCAGAAAAAGAATACCAAATGGCAAATGAGTTCCTAGTACTCCACCCACAGGGTTCGCGAGCCGCGATTGGGAGTGTTAATCTTATTATTTTAGTTTGAGGATTAGACGTTACGCTCCCGATTACGGCTCGCGAACGCTGTGGGCGGAATACTAGGCACTCCTTTGCAATTCAGTATTCCTTTTTCTGGCTTCAGTTTATAGTTCTACGCACTCCTTCTATCTTATTCTGTTGGTCTGAGCTGTACTGTATAAAAATATTTGTTTCATTTAAGAAAAAACTTGAAATTGCAACCCGTTACGCTGAATTGTGAAACCAATTATTGACATTATTAAACAATTCAATGGTTATAAAAAGTGTAAATTCAAACTTATGTCAAATTTAATTAAAGTCACCTTTGATACAAAGAAGAATACACCACAATACTCTAGCTAATCCACTGTTTCTAAAACTAGGGGGGTCGCGTTTACATATAAGGGGGGTTGCGTTTACATATAAGGGGGGGTCGCAATCCACCCAAATTTGTGGCACGTGTAAAACTTCTTTATCGCGTTAGTAATGTAAAACTTTGGTAATGTTTAAAATACTGTAATGTCACAAGGCATTTTGATTATCTTTGCTCTCCCAATTGTTTTTTACTGTTATAATTTGTTTGTTATTGTTTTTTGTAATTTTTTTATTATGTTCTTTTGTTGTCACTACATTAATAAGGTTGAGCAACGATGTCTAGTCTACATTAACATTACAATAAAACTCCAACACAGTAACGCAGAAAACCAAACTCATAAAACCAAATCAATCAAAATACCACCAATCAATCGAATACTCATCAAAAGCCATTTTACATACACCAAATATCCATACCAGAGTATCAAAATCAACTTATACGCCTCTCATAGCATTCTTTATTCAACATAAGTATGTTAAGCACATACTGATGAAACTGGGCCTATTAATATGCCGTCAGTGTTGGAAAAGAAATTAGACAATTCATTAAGACTTATTGTCGTGTATGAGTCAGCAACTCAGTATACATGCTGAGTTTTTTGTAGTTTTGGAAACGAATAATAAACTCTAAGCCGAAATTCATAACATAACTATCCACTTTATAATATGTATTTGAATGAATTTGATGTATTAAGTATACCCATGAAGTATTTTGCAGGTTCTTCTCCGAATGGAGAGGAACCGGCATTGATTGGTTCCAAATTGTATGAAGAATTTCTTACAATTTGGAACCATGCAACTAGAGCCTGACGTTTCAAAAGTGCTTTTAATTAGGTTTATTTGAAATCTGAATTTAAATAAAATCATCAATTATATCTCGATTAGGTCCAATCGTTCCGTGTGGTGCCGGAGGTTCTCATGGGTGTCGTAAAAGGCGATTAAGGGATTCACCAGAGGATGGGCCACAGCGTTCTCTGAGTACTTAAACAACCAACTGCGATCGCCAACTCGCCTTCCAAGCGTGGTGATTATGGCATATCCCCCCAAAAGCTTAGGGGAGGCCTATGTCCAGCAGTGGACGTCTTTCGGCTGAAATGATGATGATGATGATGATGATTATGAGGACCAATCGTAGATAGGTGAGTTATTTATTTCAGCCTTAACTCTATACTATGTCTATACTAATATAATAAAGAGGAAATATTTGTTTATTTGTTTGTAATCGATCAACTCTGAAACTACTAAACTGATTTTAATCATTCTTTGACTATACGAAAGCTACTTTATCTAGACGTAACATAGACATAGTATAGTTACATAGTTGTCTGGGTGTTTCTTATGTATTATAAGTACGTATTTACAAAAAAAAATTATAAGTATTATATCCATTGTCTAGTACCCATAGTACAAGCTCTGCTTAGTTTGGGACCAGATGGTGCTGTGTAAAAATGTCCCAAAAATATTATATTATTATTTATTTATTTTTATATTTGTTTATTTTATTTTATAGGCTATATTTTACGTCAGTACGCGAGTGAATCCGTGGACAATGTCTTGTTAATTATAAATCGATTGGTGAATTTCTTTTAAAATATTTAATAAGAAAAATAAATTTAAATCAACTCAAAATTGTTACCAATACACATACGCAAAGAAGTAAAATTTTCTTAGAGATATTCTATCTTCTGTAATTATAAACAGTACCGTGACTGACTGACAAACAACGCACAGCCTAAACCGGTTGGTATAAAGATTTAAAATTTGGAGGAAATATTCCTTCCTAGTGGTAAAAAAAAAGAAGAAATGGGAAGGAAGGTAAAGGAAGGTTTTTTTGAAACTCAATGTAAATCTAAATGGGTGAAAAAGGATGATAAAGTTTGCATGAAGAAAATATGGTAGGCGAAGCCACAAGCGTTAGCTAGTAAACGATACAGAGTTATCATTTTTAGTTTCCAAAACGACTAAAAACTCAGTGTAAACAAACGGTAATGATGGCGAAAGGTAAACTCATACATTTGGTATTTCCTCCGTTTGTATCAGTATTTTGGCACTCATTATTATCATTTGTGGTTTTCGAAATTACTCGTATAGTGAGTTTAGTATTTTTTTTGTATTTGAATGAAAAGTTATTAATTTAAATGAGTGATGTGTCTTTTTGGAAATTCTTTAACATATGGTTGATGATGTGTCAAGCTATTAATCATAGTCTTGTGTCATTGTTAAAGAATGTTTATTGTAAAGATTCTGGTATGTACTAAATAAGTTCTAAGCATTTTAAAAGAAAAAAAAAACATCTAATAATCATCTGTATGATAGTAAGCAGTTTATTAGTTAAAATAATTATTTTTTGTCGTGAACGGGTGCAAGACTACTGGCAGTGGCAAATTGTATCTATTGTGTTTTATTCGAGAACCTTTGATGAGTTTATATAAATCGTGGTAGAATAAACTTTGGGAACCCCTGATTTAGATTAATATGTCAACCTTGTGTGGCTTGATAGGGTGAGGGTGACTAACAAGTCTTGCCCTTTTGCAATGATTTTAAGATGCCTAAAGGGATTGACACATAATACATATACCTAACTAAAACCACAGTTAAAACCTTGCTTAGGAAGTATAATTATTTCATGTTATGTAGTGTCAGGTTTCCCGCTCATTTATTTATTTATTCTTTATTGTACTTGTGTAGCTTACAGTAAGTACAATGGGTGGTCTTGTCTTACATACATACATATTATCACGCCTGCTTCCCATTGGAGTAGGCAGAGACTATGGATTTCCACCTGATATGATCCTAACACACCTCTTTCGCTTCCTCTACGTTCATTAACCTCGTCATGCATGCTCGTCGGCTCGTATTTTTAACCTGGAATTTTTTGAGAACGTCCGCGATTTGATTGCGATGATTGGTTTTGCGGTCTTATCGCACAGGGCAATCTTCCAGACAACCTTAGGATGGACTAGAAGAATGAGAACCAACCGTGGGTAAGTCAGTATTTAACTACCTGTCGACTTGCTTAAGAGTAACTCTTTCCATGTCTAACTCTTTCGTATGATCAAAGTGGCTCTTCAATAAATTAGTGTTCAATTTTCCCCAATCAGCGCCAGTGTTGAAATGTATTTAGTTTTTAAGCATTTGTTATTTATTCAAAACAATACTAAGCAAACTTTTCTTGTCTTATAGTCTTCTATCGTGTCAAAATTAGCTACATAATGATAAAAGCTCATGGCGTGGGGAAAAGATTTGCCAGTCAGCAGGTTGTTAGCGGGGCTGACTGCCCAGGATGCGCCGGACAATCAATTAAATATTGTCACTCGTGGAAGCTCTTTTAATGCACCCTTGTCTTAATGTGATTAACTATTTTTTCATGTAATGACCATGGCAAGCAATAAACTGAATGTTTCAAAGCTAAGCTCAACATTTAACAGGTCAATTGAAGAACACAAAATACTTTAAGTCAAATGCAAATTAAGTTAACCTTAACCTTTTTCAATTCACAGAGCGTTAACTCCGGCCAAACGAGCTCTTATTGGGTTAGTATTTAAGCTAAAGATTTATTCAAAACAGTATAGCCGTTTACGGACGCGTCTTTCATATAAATGAGGATGATTCTCTTAGATTCCAATTGAAGGTTCTATTGGAGAATTGTTTTTTCGTTTCTGTTGTGTCTGGTTTTGTAGATTTTTGTTCAAGAGTCTGTAATAGATCACGTATAAGACGTACTTTTCTAATTTATGAGACAAATGTATCCAGTAAAGTTAATAAAAATTTATAATTATTAATTTCTGGAATTTTACGTGTATTTTCTTTCTTTTTAAAAGCTATTTCATCCATTTAACGAATATGTATTTCATTTTATGCTCGACCTTTAATCTTTTTACGACAAATTCCAATGAGAGTCCATAAATCGAAATTCTTTTTATTCATTTCATTGACCATAAAACTCATTTTAATTAAAAACTCATTCTTTCTTAGCTCCTTCATTTCTTCACCCTTATTACCATATGAATATTCCAGTGTATCAACTAAAAAAACATTAGTCACATCCCTGGTTTTCAAAGGGGCACAGATTATTTCTACCGCACCGCCTTTGGAAATAGCCGTTTAGTATTCAAAGAGCACATGCTTCATAATTCCCTTGCTGCTTAATACGGCCTCATACTCGACCACCGCGATTCAAAACCAGATCTGAAGACCCACTTCGCTTCCCTCTATCATACGAAAATTTGGATTTCCACGCGAGAGGGTTTAGCTAACTAGGGGTCATGTTGTATTGGATGTTTTATCTCATACTTGCCCTCATCTCTTTGTTTCACGAAAACGTGATATAAAAGATTAACTTATTAGTATTCGAGGGAGGGCCGAGATCGGTTGGTTCAGATGGTGTGTGAGAAGCGGTTTCAACTTAGCGGTATGACTAAGTCCTATTTGGGTATGTGTCAATATGTTTTGGCTTTTCAAATTTTGTGGGTTTGTCATTGTTAAAGCTTTGGGTTGGGTTAGAAATATTTTATTCCATACTTTTATATTTTATAGCTTTAGTGTTATTAAGTTATTCCCATAGTAAAAAGTACAGACGAAATGCTGCGAACAATCATAGTGAAGCTAAAAAAAACTATTCTCCTTCGTGTAGTACAACCAGCGCTCACGCACACACCATGCACTTTGGTTGCTTTTTTGGCTTCGCTAGATTATTCGCAGCACTTTGTCTACATTTTTAATTATGTCTGTGGTTATTCCTTAGTTGTAAGAGTCCGTCTACAATACAAACTTTAGCTGAAGTCAATACTGGACTTTACCTTTTTTCTTCGAAACCTTTAAGTACATTGATAGGACAGTCTCGTTTTATTCTTGCAAAACATTTTTAACATCTCAAAGAATGAGTAATCTTGTACAGTATTCTTTTTAGATATTGAGTGATGCTTTATTTTTATGGAATTTTCAGAAATAATAAAATTACTGCCAGTAGCGTCCACTTTAGTTATCCGTCCGTGTTAATTTATTCAAACGTTTAATTACTTGCACCAACAACTCAGACAATGGATACAAAAGATTCAAAGGCATTCGTTCACATTCAAAAAGTGGATTTCATTTTTAATTAAATTAACACATGCAAGCTAAATATGGATGTTGTACGTACAAAGAATTATGGAAATAGTTTTCAAAGAGGAATGTATGGAGGTCCTCGTATGTCAGTAGTAAGGTAAACAGAACACAATAACACAAGGATACTTCGTAAATAATGAAGAATGTTCAAGTTTATTAATTCTTAGTTAATATTGTCTTGGGAGACAAACTTCTGAAATGGGTTTCCAAATAAACGCCACAATAAACAAAACCATTGGTAATCGGAGTTTCTTATTGTTAGAAGACAAGAAGATATACTCGTATTTGCCGTCTATTGCCCATGTTAATGTAAAAATCTAAACAGTCAGTCTTTCTTAAAGGTTTACTTACAAAACAATATTATAATGAAAGAGAAATTAGAATATAGATGAGTTTCCTTGATTTTTAATACAGTTTTTACGAGACCTTCCAATATTGTCCCTAATTTTTACAAAGAACCCCTCCAATAACGTATCTACCTCAATGTTCCTAAACTTCCCCATCATAAATAAAACGTGCTTCGGAACTTCGATCTAATGAAAGAAATAAAGTACTTTAATTGCATCTTAAAGATGGACGAGAAATTGCCGGGTCCTCGAATATTACTTTGAGTCCAATAACTTCCAATCCATTAGTCTTTTCAGACTCTTATTAATTCTTGAAAGGTACTTTGGAGTACTCAAAATTGTATTGTATAAGTTTATCTTTGAACGATTTTTATACGATTGTATTTCTGGGAATCTTGAAGAGAAATAAAGCGTTTATCTAAATGTACCAGCTGCCTACCATCCGGTGTTAATTATAGGAAATAATTGAGATGATTTAGATTTTTTCCAGCGTTAAGAGGATGGTAAATGACTACATTTGCCATGTGATCGGATGTCATAAAGTCGTATGATCTTAATAGTGGATAAGTATGGATAATTGTGGGCTCGGGGCTTTTTAAAGGCTCTGAGGATGTTTTACACTAGTTTAATGACGTAACGTGTAACGAGAAAACATTTATGTGAAGTTGTGATTTTAATTCAAAGATAATAATTTTAATCACTACGATTTATTTTTATTATTGTTTTTGTTTTGATCACAGATTAATGATTGACTAACTGTAAATCACAGACTATAATGTAGAACAAAAAACCGATGATGTACCGTAATAACCACAGATCATGTATTGTTTATGTCCAGTGTTGTCAGTTGTCAATTTAATTTTAACTATACTAATTTGTCATGGAATGGTAAAGTATTATGTATAAGTATTGTAGTGTGTGCGTCAAATGGAGCGCAAGAATAAAATCTTTCTTTCTTTCTTTCTTTCTTTCTTTCTGATTAAAATTAGCTGTAAAAGTAACTAATCTTATACTAAGGGTTAAAATAGCAGATAAAAAATATTCTCTGGCAACGTAACAGATTCCAAATAAATGTTTTTTTGTATGTAGATTTTCTTTTTTCAATATAAGAAGATATTTATATAAGTATACCATACTATATGGTACCAACGACCATACAGCCCAATAGACGCCTAATGTTGAATATAATGTGTACAATAAATTCTGCAACTGGCTGAGGCGGGTACTGCAATCCGATTGGCCCTACGAAGGCGGCTATTGACTAATCACTAACGCGACAGTTTTGACGGCTTATGTAAGTGGTCGAAACTGATTTGATGATTTCAAGTGGCGCGTGGCGACCTACATTAGTGAAATTTCATACATGTGACATCGGTCACCTGTTATGAGTCTATGGGTTGTATAGTCGTTGTATGGTACAGTCAACTGCATGACAGTGGTAACACTTCAATTCGATGCCGATGCCGCTAATGTCAAAGTGTTACCACCGACTGCCTCGTTGGTCTAGTGGTTGCAAGCGCGACTGCTGAGCGTGGGGTCCTGGGTTCGATTCCTGGGTCGGGCAAAGTGTTATTGGGTTTTTTCATTAGGAAATTCTCAGTAGCAATAGGCTCGCCCCCTATTACATGGGACTATAACATAACCGGCGAAATGTGGGTGTACTATACACCTCTGCCTACCCCTTCGGGGAAATACAGGCGTGATGTTATGTTGTTGTTACCACCGACGTGCGGTCAACCGTAACTACATACATTTTAGGTTTACAATTAGTTTCCAGACACATCTGCCTCTGCAAAAGGCATAAACATTCTAGCTTTTTAAAATAATAACAGTTTGTTATTTTTACATTACTACTACATAGATCCTATTGACAAATATGTCATCAACAAAACAAGTTCATAAAACCGTTCTAGTAGGTAACAAAACATATTTTCCCAAAATGGACAATTTTCTTAATAAAATCTCAGTTACAAAAAATGAGATGACTCCATTCATATTTCATCAAATACGGAACATTAAAGTAGAAACAACTGGCTTGGATAAAAAAATAATCTCAATTTATGCGAGGCAAACTGCCAAAGTTTAAAATTACGAGCATAGTAAGCCTATATTTTGAGGTAATCAGAACAGCAGCAGAAGTTTGCTTGTAAAGTATCATAGGCGTCTGGGTGTGTGCCCAGAAAATGAGCGTTGGAAATGGAGCGGCTCGAATATGCAGTTGTTTTTATTTGTACAAGCTTTTGTAAACGTTACTTTTTGGTAACGCAATTTGAGAAACTCGTGTGTTCAGAATCACCAGGAGCATCGATTGTGGTAGTTTTTAGGGTTCCGTACCCAAAGGGTGCTAACGGGACCCTATTACTCTCGCTACGCTGTCCGTCCGTCCGTCCGTCTGTCTGTCACAGGGCTGTATCTTAATAGATAACCAGTTGAAAATTTCACAGAATGTGTGTTACTATAGTGTCTATGAAGACAAATACTAATACAAAAAAAAAAATACTAAAGCGGGTCCCCATACAAGAAATCTCGAAAGACATGCATTTTTTTCAACGTTTTTGTTCCTGTTCTACCTTCAACACGGTAATACATACCAGCGTCAAACTTAGTCTGATTATAGTGCATACTATGTAGTTTAGCAACAAATACTAAAAACAGGGCAAACGTAGACATATGAGGTAGTACCTAAGTAAGAAAGAGATGTAAAAAATCACATTTCGCGTACGTTCGTTGATGTCTTTTGATAAATCTTTTGATGATTTTTTTTTCACAATCAAGATGTATAACAACTAGCCACTCAATCAGAAACAATAAAGTTTACTTACTTACTTACTTACTTAAACTCTGATAAACTCTTGAGGTTTTTTGTATGGGGTCCCCCTTTGGTTTTGGACTTTTTTATATTTTTAGTATTTGTCGTGATAGGGGTCATAACAACACATATTCTGAAAAAATTTCAACCGGCTACTTATTACCGTTCAAAAGATACAGCCCTGTGACAGAAAGACGGATGGATGGACAGCGTAGCGTACGGTACGGCACCCTAAAAAAATAATTTCAAGTCCTTTTAGAGGTAAAATGGGGCTTTTTGTTGGTGAACACACAAAATAGGTACTTCATCTTAGAATTTTTGACTTTAAAAGTACAGAAGCATTTCGGTACTATTCCTGCAACAAAAACCGATAGCTATGTTTAGGCATGACTATAGATACAGAGCCTAGACTGTGAAATTATTCACGGTGTTTCGCTGCACCATTCGCAATCCTAATTTCGGCATATCTAGTTACTTTTACACAGGTGTTGTGAAATTCGCGGTGCACTGGCAATGGATGAAAAAGAAATGGTTTTGAATTTGTAATTGCAGAATTTGAATCCTAGAATTTGACGACCTCTGTGGTCTAGTGGTTCGAGTGTCGGACTGCTGATCACGAGGTCGTGGGTTCGATTCCCACAGGACACAAATATTTGTGTGATGAACATAAGTGTTTGTGTTGGTCTGGGTGTTTCTTATGTATTAAAAGTATGTATTTACAAAAAAAAAGTATATAAGTATTATATCCATTGTCTTTTTGTTTTTTTACGTGGGGAAATCCTCATCGACGCACTCCGCCCGGGGAAGGCGGAGCCAGTGTCAGACTCTTACCGACTAAAACCATTACGGTGTTCCTCTTCCAACCATTGGCCGGGGGCTTGGGAAACTTATAGTCGTCCAACCATCCCCGGCAGGTCCCGGCTCGCCACTAGTAGGCGAGTCCCTTCTCCCCGTGCGGCATCATCGGCCGCACCCTTCTCTTGACTGGCGCGCGTGGAACCCGACGCGCCACCGTCACGGGCCTTGACTGATCGGGCGGCGGGCTACCCCGAGTCCGCCGCCCGCAGGCCCACTCCTAGGGTGGCTGGAGGTCGGCGTACGCCCTCCTGCGACGCCCGGTCCGTCTCCTGCGGGTGGGGAGAGAGGTCGTTGCCTCTTGAACCCTCTCCGCCGCCTCCTTAGCGAGCATCACCTCCTCGCAAGAGGAGACGACGCCCTCCCAAGCGTTCTCGCTCCCGACCATAGCCAAAACAACGGCCGGAAGCGAGAGCTGCCGCCTACTGCAGTGATAAGGTCACGGCGCTGCGTGGCCCAAGCTGGGCATTTCGCCAGTGTGTGCTGCGCCGTGTCCTCAAGGCAGCTCCCGCAGTGATGACACTCGGGAGTCAGCTCCCGGCCTATGCGACAAAGATACTTCCCGAAGCAACCGTGCCCCGAGAGTATCTGCGTCAGCCGGTAGGTAAGGGCGCCATAGCCCCTCTCCAGCCACTCCTCCATGACGGATATCCATTGTATAGTACCCATATCACAAGCTCTGCTTAGTTTGGGACTAGATGGTGCTGTGTAAAAATGTCCCGAAGACATTTATTTATTATTTATTTGTGTTTAATTATTAATGACGTTGACTATGATAAGTTGAATGTGTGATATAATTTGGGAAAACGTATTAAGGCGCATGTAGCAGCCAAGTGGCGCCCCATACTTAAAAAAATATTACTAGCTGAATACATCTTTATAGAAAATTCTTTTTTAACTATTGAAGTACAGGTACTATACTTTAATCATAAAATATTAACTCTGTGTTACATTTTCGATAAATGATGTCATCATCATCATCATTTCTGCCAAAAGACGTCCACGGCTGGAAAAAGAAAAAAAAAATGGGGTTATGCCATAATCGCCACACTTGGCAGGCGGGTTGGCGATCGCAGACGTAAAGAATTGCACCACCCTATATCTTCTCTTGGATATCGTAAAAGGCGATTAAGGGATTTTCCAGAGTATGGGCAGCAGCGTTCTCTGAGTATTTAACCAACCAACTGCGATAAATGATGTATTCAGCGAGAAATATTTTTTTACTGATGGGGGCGCCCTTGGCTACTACATAACATAACATAACATCACGCCTGTATTTCCCCGAAGGGGTAGGCAAAGGTGTAATAGTACACCCACATTTCGCCAGTTATGTTATAGTCCCATGTAATAGGGGGCGAGCCTATTGCCATTGACTGGGCACAAATCCAGACTCCGGGCTGCTTCTAAAAATTTCCTAATGAAAAAACCCAATAACACTTTGCCCGACCCGGAAATCGAACCCAGGACCCCACGCTCAGCAGTCGCGCTTGCAACCACTAGACCAACGAGGTAGTCTACTACATGCGCCTTAAAATAAATACGCTTACTTCACGAATGTGATCGCAGAAAATTACTCGAGTGTATAATTGTATACACATAATATTAGTACTTATGTATGTACATGCATTATTGTGATTAGATACCGCAAATCAAAATAATAGAGTACCTAGTACATCGAGCACCTAGTACATCGAGTACCTAGTACATCGAGTACCTAGTACATCGAGTACCTAGTACATCGAGTACATAGTACATCGAGTACCTAGTACATCGAGTACCTAGTACATCCAAATCCTTATCGCCTGTTGGCTGTCGTAATGTCGTAACGCTTTATGTAATTTGGATAGCTAAGTCTCATGTTGTCCCTTTCAGGTGCATAAAAGCTACAGAACGATTTTGAAGAACGTCTTAAAGTTTTCGTTTAAGTATTTGTGGGTAAGGTAACTAAACGAATATAAATTATAAGGTACAAAAAAACATATCCTGCTTCCTATCCTACTAATATTATAAACGTGAAAATTTGTGAGGATGTATGGATGTTTATTACTCTTTCACGCAAAAACTACTGTATGGATTTTAATGAAATTTGGCATACAGATAGAACATAACCCTAATTAACATATAGGCTACTTTTTATCCCGGGAAGATGAACAGTTCCTGAGGGATGCGTGATAAACGATATCCATGCGGGTCAAGCCGTGGGTTTGTTTCGTATGGTTTGGGTTCGTTTGTTCTTAATAATTTGAAGTACTTATCTAAGTCTTATTCTTCTATCGTGTTGATATGAGATAAATAATAATAACAGTCCATGCCGTGAGAAAAATACTAGCCAGTCAGCAGATTGGTTGCTGGGCTAACTGCCCAGGGTGCACCGAACGATCAATTAAATATCGTCACCCGTGGAGGCACTTTTAATGCTTTTTTAGTATCTAGGTATTTTCTTGAAACAAAAACATTTCCTTCATCAACATCTCTTTTTCACAGAACAGCATTCCCGCGTACAATGTTTTATCCGAACAAGCTTTTAGTCTTACAGCTGGCTACTCTAGCAAAGCAAAAATTCGCCACTACCAAAGAAAAAACAAGTAGAAATAAGCGGTAAAATAAATAAAATCCAACCAAATTAGAGCGGTCTTTGTATATTTTCTCCGCAGTAAACAACATTAAGCTAATCTCACGGCTTCTTTATTATTTCTAACCTCGAGTTTCAGGAAGTAACGCCTGCTAGGAAAATAATAGCAGCGGCCGATAGCCTAGTACGTGATCTAGTTGAGTTCAATAAGGAATTGTAAGTTCACGATTTTTCCTTTACGGGTTGGACAGCATTTGTAGTAGTGTTAATCAATGGAGCCGGGTTTAGTTATAGGTTTTGGTTTTATGGTTATCGTTTAAAACCGGAAGTGGGACAACAATAATCAACTTAGCCTATCACAGTCCACTGCTGGACATAGGCCTCTCCCAAGTTGCGCCACAACACTCGGTCCTCTGCCTTCCACATCCAGTCCCCCCCCAGCCACTTTCTTCAGGTCATCAGTCCGGTCCGGTCCTGGGTTCGATTCCCGGGTCAGGCAAAGTGTTATTGGGTTTTTTCATTAGGAAATTCTCAGTAGCAGCCCGGAGTATGGATTTGTGTCCGGTTAATGGCAATAGGCTCGCCCCCTATTACATGGGACTATAACATAACTGGCGAAATGTGGGTGTACTATTACACCTCTGCCTACCCCTTCGGGGAAATACAGGCGTGATTTTATGTTATGTTTATCAGTCCGCCTGGTGGGGGGGCGCCCTACGCTGCGTTTACTCATTCGCGGTCTCTACTCAAGGACTCGTCTGCTCCAGTGGCCATCGGTCCTTCGATAGACATAGCCAGCCCACTGCCACTTCAGCTTACTGATCCTACAAGCTATGTCGGTCACTCCGGTTCTTCTCCGGATAATCTCGTTGAATCTCGTTGATGAAAAGACAAAGAAATTGCGTTATCGTTTTCATATATTATTTTAGCTACATAATATACCGTATATTATGTATAATAACGAGGACTATTAAGACTAAAGAGGGGCTTGTAGTGAAGAAACGACTGCGTGGATTGTACGATCTGCAAGGTTAAGCTGCACTTGCCGCGGTCAGTCTGTGGATGGGTGACCGTTTCGTTACACATCGAGACCCCTCCGTGCCTCGGAGAGCACGTTAAGCTGTCGGTCCCGGTTGTCATACGAATATCTATGGCAGTCGTTACGGGTAGTCAGAAGCCTGAAAGTCTGACAACTAGTCTAACCTCCGAATGTCAGTATTACCCAGTAACTGGGTTGCGGGGGTCTGATGGCAGTCGCTCTGTGTAAAATGCTGATGTTCATCCGCATCTGGCTAGACTGGAAGCCGACCCCAATATAATTGGGAAAAGGCTCGGAGGATGATGATGAACGAGGACTATTAAAAATCTAGAAGATAGTTTATGATTATTACTTTGAGATGTGTAAGTGATTACCTATTTTAAATGACAAGGAATAGAAATATGCATATTAGAAATATTGATCTAATAATCGAGTTTAAGAGTGGTAGCAAACATCTCAAAAAACTATTCACATGTTAATAATATTACGTCTAAAACCAAATTTGATTACTATCAATAATAGTGATGTCTAACATCGATACCATTTTATAGCAAAGATAATCAAAACAGATAATTTTTAATACCTATTTTACATGAACAAAACGATGACTCCTCAATTTGGAAGCTTATCTCAAACATTACGAAAGTTTTATTCTAAACAACAAGTTTCAAGATCAAATCTTAGAAATTACCATTTTAGATAGGCCTCCGATGGTTCGTCGAACTTTATTGAAATAGAATTCTGTATTGAAGAAAATAATTATAATAGGGTCATTAAAATATGCCACATTCCTTTATAGTATAAGGCTTTATACCTTTCAGAGTCTAGGATGGATATATTCGGCCTGAGAAATGAAAATAATATACCAAACAAAAAATCGGCTCAATCATCATGGTATTCACGATATCACATAAAGATCAAGCACCATATACGTTAGACTGGTCGGTGATGATAAAAGCATTACCATTGAAGATCACAAGATGACTACAGACAGGTCTGTCTACAGCAGTTTCCATATTATACTCAATAAACCTATGTAGGGGTATCAAATTAAATTGGACAAGATAAGATCATTATCAGCAAAATCTCTAATTGAAACTTGATATTTAGTTTATTTTGCCTTAAATATTTAAGTTGTTTACGTGGGCTAAGAATTTTCGGAGTTATGGAATCAACGTGTTTCATATTAGTCTGATATTTACGACACATAATTTTTAGTTTTATTACTATTTACAGTAGAACTAATTTCAACGATTGTGGTTACGCAAAAAAATGCTTGGAATGCTTTAAAAGCCTTTGTTGGACTCGATATTTATTTATCGCTAACTAATGAGCCAGTGATAAGTTCGTCTGAGAATTTTTATAATATTTTTCCGGTGGTTAAAGATATGAGAGTCATAAATGACACAGGTTTGGTACAAGATGATGTTGTATTTGATTACTGTACATAGATGCCCATAATAACAATAACAAAAAAAAAATGCAACTTTAAATGATACTTCAAACCTAGACTATAATAATTTCGGAAGAAACAAATGAAAGATCAATAATTAAAACAACGTGAATATATGAAAACATGCAGTGAGTGCATATAGGCGAAGACTACAATTAGATGCTCTCCAAAATGAACTAGCAGTGTAAGTCAAACTCGCAAAAACAGATTTTCCAATTTATATCACAAGTAGGATCTTTGACTACCTTTACACTTGGACTAGATAATTTCTTATACAGACATCTCAAAATAGCCAATTTCAATCACGTTTCCAAAAACTTCGACGTAGATACACACTTCCGACCCAATTCTATAATATCCGAGATAAATGTTAATGCGGGCGGTATCTGATTGCCGTATCATTTGGGTCGTATTGAAAATTCATAACTTACAGGGAAGCGGTGAAGGGCCCAACATTTCAGATAAGGATGTGTGCAATTTACTTTACGTCGTCGTTCAAGAAAATTCTAGTGAGGGGATGCGCTTAGAAAAATATTTTGAATTAATTTTAAAAGAGTTTTGAGAAATATCTTGGAAAATCAGCGAATACCTTAAAAAATATAAAATTAATACCGATTTAGTTCAAATAGTAAATTTTTGCAAGTATAATACTTGGTGTGGCATAAGAAACAATACAAGAAACAGTAGATGTAATTAATTAAGGACGTACTGGCTTTTTCTAGCAGTAAAAAGATTTTCATTGTATTGTTGTAGACAATTCTTTTAGTATCTAATTAGGTCCAACATTCAACAAATTCGCTTCTTTTTTCTAATTTATTTCTAATTTAGCCATTGTTTGTTTCAGAACAAAACACATAAAACATTATTCTGTAATGTACAGAACACTCACTGTTGCTCAACTCAACAATACCCAATTTTCTCTAATCTACTTGAGAATTCAACACATCCCATCACTATTAAAACTCAGTGAGGGTAGGAGTGGTTGTAACAAAGGTTTATCGATACGTTAGCTACGTTTTCGCTTTATCGAATCTTCACATTACGTTGGATCGTGTGAGTAAATAACAATGAGTATTATATTACCTTTTTTTCTATTAAGTTGATTGTACTGGTTTATTTATTGGCAATTTGCTTCGGATTGGGCGTTTGGAAAAAAATTAGTTTAAAGAAGATTAGGATGTACAATGTAAGTTAGCGTGATGTATAAAAGAGGCTCTGTAAAGAGTAAACAAAAACGGTGTAGGAACATTGATGTTATTAAAAAAGAAGATAATTAGTTATTCGCTTTTTGTACCAGAATCGATTGATAATTTAAATCCAAAACCTTCAAAATGATAAGATGTTACAGCAAAAAATGGATTTCGGTTAGTTCTGAAAGACTCATTAGCCTTTCAGAACTATCCAAAATCGATTTAAATTCTGATCAAAAATTAAATCATCAACACACTAAATGGAATATGTATTGGAAAACTTAAGTCATTTCAAATCGAAGTTTCAAAAACTCTATCACTTTTAATGAAGTAAAATTAGCATGTTGCCATTTAACATGTTTCGGAAAACCATAAAATTTTACATGTTCAATCGACAATGCGGCAACAAGCGTTAACATACCTGACGTAATCTCCCGCATCGACTGAGCCCCAGTGGCGATAGCTGTAGACAAAGAGGCAGGAAGTTTCTAGAAGCTCTAAAATATTTTTTTTACAATATGAATGAGTCAACAACGATACCTTGTACTATGGCTTCTTAATCTGAGCCTTTTTTCTAATTTCGTTGGCGTCGACTTCCAGTCTAACCAAATGCGGTTGATCATCAGTATTTTACACGGAGCGACTAACATCAGACCCTTCCGGGGGTACCCAGGACATAGTCTGACGACTTTCGGGATTCTGACTACCTATAATGACTGCTATAGATATTTGTATGGCAACCGGGACCAACAGCTTAACGTGCTCTCCGAGGCATGGAGGGGTCTCAATATGCAACGACACCTACCCAACCAAAATACACAATTACAAATATTTCGATAAGTCTACATCTTTCGTATTGATATATTCATCAGTGTCTCTTCCTGTTGTTTTCAGTGTTCCATAAATTATTTTGATCATTTATTTTACAATAATCAAATGTCTGCAGAGTTTACCAACACTTTCATTACCCATAACAACAAGACGAACTTTTTTGCTATGTAACCCCTTGTTCGTTTTGGTTTCTATGGTTATTTTTGCATCACCTTTTAAGCCGTCAAAACTATTCTTAATCTAGAAATAATTACATGATATGTTGACATTATTAAAATTAATTGCCACGTCAAATTCTACAAAAAAAAAACAAATGTACTAACTTGTTAAATTTTCATTTCTAAAACTTTTATTGTACATTTTCATTAGTCTTAAAATGAGTAATTGCCATGATTACTACCAGATGATTCCAAAGCCTCGTTAAATTCTGCGAAATCTAACACGGTCTTTACGCACTTGTATTTTCCAGCAACAGTATTTCTGTGTTCGCTTCCCTAATGCATCAGCCGTAACCGGATAGATTTTATGCAAATACGAGGCAGTAATTGCACAGTAACTCGTATGCTCGTTCATTAGATGGAACTTACGATATCTGAGCTCGAATAAGTTTCAGGGTAACTTTTACTTAGCTCTGCAGTTTGCTAAATTGTTTCTGTGATGTTAAAAGATTTTATTAGATCAAATGACTTTGTTGCAAAGAAGGAAGTGCTCATTAGAAAAAAGAAATCCCTTTGTTGTCTGCTTTCAGAACAGTGCGCATATATCTTCGGGTCGCCCGCGTGGAGCTTCGAAGCGGAGAAACGTGTCGTTTTACAGGGACGCGGATTGCTCCGTACGGAAAACGCTCCACGTAGAGTCCGTACAAGTCAACTACGCCTGCAAACGCTACCGTTCGCATAAGCGCCGTACTCCGCAGGTACAGTCAGCTAATACATTTGCATCCATTGTATGCGACTACCTCCCGCTAATATCTGCATTAAACTGAACATTGGATTCAGAGTAATGTTAGCTCTAAGCATGCGGACAGACCGCAGGCGAACAATTCATACGGATCGTACGCACTGCTCTAAAACCAGCCTAAGTGCAGAAACCGATAGCTCAGCAACTGCGCAAATCGTGTCGTCAAAAAAATACGAAGTACCTATTAATGTAGTGTTTAAAACGTAATAATCCTACTGACTATCTTACTAATATTATAAATGTGAAAGTTTGTGAAGAGGTTCGGAATTTCGGAAGTTTGGATATTTGGATGTTTGTTACTCAATTACGCCATGAGGCCTAAACGGAATTGGTTGAAATTTGGCATGCAGATAGAACATAATCCAGATTAATATAAAGGCTACTTTTTATTCCGGGAAGATATACAGTTCCAGAGCGATACGTGATAAAATCTGTGTAATAAATCAGACTTTACGCGGGCGAAGCCGCGGGCTTAGTTTAGTATAAAATAACTTAAACTTGTATGCTACCTAACCACTAGTTAAGTAATATACCGGGTTAACCATAGAGCTAACTCAATAATGATTTTTATTAACAAAAAATAATGATTTTTATTAACGAAAATTTAAATTAACTGACAAAAATATTAAAATCATTACTTCTTCTTGAAAAATCTTATTATGTAATTGAATCACAATTTTAACAAGTATCCTAGTATCTCTTGTTGTTTTAAATTATAGCCATTTATACTAAAGAAGAATGGTTGCATGTCAGTGGAACTGCTTACCCTAAACTAAGATATTTGCATGTCAATAATTTGACTAAAGTTGTAAGAACTAATCCTAATTACATGTAAGACTAACTGTGTTATGTACCAACTTTTATGCGAATAAATGAATTGAATTGAATTGAAAAATGAAATACGATTTACACGGCCATATTTAATTATTGAGTTAGTTGTTTAACAATTTCGAAATCCTACGCAAAAATCAATGCAACGAGCATAATTTCTCTAATTCCAACACCAATCAAATTTACACACTATAATAACAAAATCACCTGTTTTGCTAACCGAATTGTATCGACAATTCGATCATGTAATTACGCCCGCATCGCTACAGTAACAGTAACTGCTAGTTAGGGTGACCAGACGTCCCATATTTTACGGGACGTCCCGTTTTTCCGCTAAGAATTCGGCTATGTCATTTAGAATCATAAAAATAATAATTTACAATAACCAGTTGGACGATAATAACTGCAGAAGTGTAACACTGTGTCGCAGTTATTAACACCCGCCACAGAAGCGACGTAATACTTTTACTAAAGTTCCAATTTTAAGTATCTAGATTTAATGGATCGTAATTAAAACTTTAAAATAAAAGGGGAAATAAGTAAGTACACAGAGTGATTTGTAATTCAACCTACTCCTTGAAAGGGTTCGTCCTTTAGTTCGGTGAAACTAATACGAGACAGACAATTTGTCATTGTTAATAAAATAATATAGATGTATAGATAGCCTATAAAGATTCCATATGATTAAATAAATAAATACGAGACAGTACATTTATTGTTAGTGTATAATTTTTCTATAAATAATCTAGTGCCCCTTGTTGTAGCCCTGAATCCCGTATTTTGAATGCTTATGCCCCTTAAAATGTGAAATCTGCCTTGTTACTCGGGTTACTCTTGAAAATAATTTCGATCCCAATTCAATTCTAATGTCCAAAAAATGACAAGAATAAATGGATATTTTTTTATTATAAATAAATCCTATACACAATACACCAATTTAATTTAAAAACCGGCCAAGAGCATGTCGGGCCATGCTAAGTAGTATAGGGTTCCTTAAGTAGGTCTAATTACAAATGAATCAAATCGAATATTAATCGTTGCTATTTTAGTTTTTGCAAACAGCGCCACCTAGCGCTGAATTTAAGAAGTGTGTCTAAGATTGATATGACACATATTGAACTAAGTTTACGGGACTTGTCGCGCACAATTAAATCAAAATATAACAAGCATTTTGACTAACCTCGACGTTTCGGTCAAGTTGCATTGGCCGTGATCACGAGCAGACTGAAGTGTGTGGGTGTCATCGTCATGAGCGGCGGGTGTTTTCTCGAACTACCCGCGGTTGGTTTTTCGTAACGTCGCTGTCCGTAACAAGATATGCTGAATCACGACACACAATGCTGACAGTTTCGGCGGACATACATGTAGACATACCACGACGCGAACACTTCTCGATTACCGGATTCCACGAGGAGGACAACCTATATCCATCTTCCCGATTGAAATTTTTATATTTCTTTATCTCAATCGCTTCTCGTACAATTCTGGGATAGTAATGACGATCAGTGGAGAGGATTTTCGGGTCGTGTAGCTCAATCCAATGGTTTGGTCCTGAATCGAGCAAATGTTCGGCTATGGCAGATTTGTCCACTTGACGGCGCCTTACCGCTGTGATGTGCTCCTTCACTCTCTCCGCGATAGTACGCTTTGTCTGTCCAATGTAGGAGCTACCACAGCTGCAGTCAACCTTATATACCCCCGGTGTGGAATGGTATCACATCCTTCGCTGTCCTGACCTGATGTGCTACTTTAGATAACGGAATAAATACAGTCTTAATGGAGTAGTTTCTCAGTGCTGTTCCAACTTTATCCGTTATTCCTTTCACATATGGCATAAACACCGGTTGTCGGCTGACATCGAAGCCCGTTTTCCTATGGAATCTACGCCTAGGCTGCCTCCCATTTACTTTATAACCATTGCGTTTTAGTACCTCCTGAACATGCGATAACTCCGATGGTAGGTTTTCAGGGTCACAAAGGTCATAGGCTCGGTCCACCAACGATCTCACAACAGACCGTAATTGGCGGGGATGGTGATGTGACGAAGCATCCAGATACCTGTCCGTATGTGTTGGTTTTCTGTAAACTGAGTGTGCCAAGGATCCATCCAGTTTAACCATCACCTTCACGTCAAGAAAAGCCAAAACCCTGTCCACTTAAACCTCATAAGAGAACTTTATCTTCGGATGAATGGATTCCAGATAAGATTTTAGCTGTTCTACTTCTTGCTGACCACCCTTAAGTATGCAGAAAACGTCATCAACGTACCGCTTCCACAAGCTTACCGCCGATGACTGCAGATCTAATGATGCTTCTAAATGTTCCATCCAGATATTGGCCAATACCGGTGCTACAGGGCTACCCATAGCAACGCCATCTATCTGGAGGTAGTATTGTCCGCGATACAAAAAGTAGTTACCTTCCAAACAGTTCCGAAGCAAGACCATAAAATTCTCAGAGATGTTGTTCACTTTCAACTTTTCTCTAACAACCTCAAGGCACTCCTTTACCGGAACGTTGGTGAAGAGTGACTCCACGTCAAAACTCACCATGATGTCATCTGGTTCCAGCTTAATGCTTTTGATGAGTTATAGTGAGAAAACTGAACGAGAGAACATTGTACGAGAAGCGATTGAGATAAAGAAATATAAAACTTTCAATCGGGAAGATGGATATAGGTTGTCCTCATCGTGGCATCCGGTAATCGAGAAGTGTTCGCGTCGTGGTATGTCTACATGTATGTCCGCCGAAACTGTCAGCATTGTGTGTCGTGATTCAGCATATCTTGTTACGGACAGCGACGTTACGAAAAACCAACCGCGGGTAGTTCGAGAAAACACCCGCCGCTCATGACGATGACACCCACACACTTCAGTCTGCTCGTGACCACGGCCAATGCAACTTGACCGAAACGTCGAGGTTAGTCAAAATGCTTGTTATATTTTGATTTAATTGTGCGCGACAAGTCCCGTAAACTTAGTTCAATATGAGTGAAATTCGCGAAAGTTTAAAAACTGATATGACACACTTCTTAAATTTAGCGCTAGGTGGCGCTGTTACTTTGTGTTATCAATATAACACAAAGCATCTTTTTGTGATTTTTTTAAATAGAAAGTAACTAAAGGAGCATTATTTGCTAAGATAATTTTTATCTAAGGTCAATGACCTATGAACTAGGACGTCTTAAGTATTTTTCAGTTTTGGCAGCAAAAAGCCGCCACAAGGAGGCGAGGGGGAGGCGTCGATGGATACCCAGTAATGGCTCCAAATCTGCGCCTCCTTCAAGCCAACATCAACCACTCCGCCAGGGCTCAGGACCTTTTGCTTCAGAGCATGGCGGAGTGGTTGATCAACGTCGCCGTGGTCGCCGAGCCGTACTATATCCCGCCCAGGGACGACTGGGTTAGTGATAGTGACGGCTTGGTGGCCTTAATCTCGCGGGCCGCTGCTGGTTCCCCATCCTTCGAGAACATCACGAGGGGTCGGGGACACGTAGCGGCTCTTTTCGGGGAGGTAGTGGTCGTGGGTGTATATTTTTCCCCCAACCGATCTCTCGCTGACTTCGAGGATTTCCTCGTGGGGTTGGGCATCGTCGTCAGCCGCAGCCAACCACACCCAGTGCTTGTCCTCGGGGACTTCAATGCCAAATCCACGGCTTGGGGTTCCCCGGCCACGCATGCGCGGGGTGAGGTGCTCGAGGAGTGGGCTGTGGAGTCTGGGTTACTGCTCCTTAACCGGGGTTCCGTCCAGACGTGCGTTCGGCGGTGGGGTGGATCCATAGTGGACATCTCGTTCGCTAGTCCCGCTGTTGAGCGCCATGTCCAGGGCTGGCGTGTGATGGAGGAGGTGGAGACGTTGTCGGATCACCGTTACATCCGATTCGACGTCTCCGCCCAGACCTCTGTCAGCCCAGTCCAGGCGGCCCCGGTCGGGGTCGGTCCGCGTTGGGCTCTTGCCAAATTGAACCGGGAGGCCCTCCTGGAGGCCTCGATCGTACAGACCTGGGTGACAGCACCGGACAGGCCTGTCGATATCGATGTGGAGGCTGGGTGGTTCCAGGAGGCGATGACGCATGTTTGCGATGTGGGGATGCCTAGGGCTAAGCCCGGTCCTGTAAGGCGCCAGATGTACTGGTGGTCCTCGGACATAGCGCAACTGCGTGTTGCATGTGTGAACGAGCGACGCCGGTACACCAGGTTCAGGAGGCGGTTCAGGAGGCGTCCCCGCACCCCGGAGGAGGCAGACATAGAGGAGGAGCTGTACGAAGGGTACAGAGCAGCAAAGGTGGCCCTTCAGGTGGCCATCACAGAAGCCAAGGTGGCAGGCTTTGATGCCATGCGGGCGACTGTGGATGCAAATCCGTGGGGGCGTCCATACCGTATGGTACGGGGCAAACTTCGCCCGTGGGCCCCCCCACTATCCCAGAGTCTCCGGCCTGAGCTGCTGGAGGGTGTGGTGAGCGCTCTGTTCCCTTCAAGGGCGGAGCACACCCCTCCGCCGATGGTTCCTCCTCACATGGTGCCTAGCGCGGACGACGATGACGACGTGCCCGAAGTGACCCGGGAAGAATTGATGGCGGCGGTGAAACGGCTTCAAGCCAAAAACACCGCCCCAGGGCCCGATGGCATACCTGGCCGAGCATGGGTCCTGGCTCTGAAGGCCCTTGGACCCCGATTGGGAGGGCTCTTGAGCGCATGCTTCGAGCGGGGCCAGTTTCCACGGAGGTGGAAGACTGGCAAACTGGTCCTGCTGAAGAAGGAGGGGCGCCCGGCAGACTCACCATCTGCATACCGCCCCATCGTGTTGCTGGACGAGGTGGGCAAGCTCTTTGAGAGAGTAATTGCAGACCGCCTTGTCCAGCACCTGATTAGGATGGGGCCAGATCTGGCAGACAACCAGTTTGGTTTCCGCCGGGGGCGCTCAACTGTGGACGCTATCATACGCGTGAGGGCTCTGGCGGAGAGAGCAGTGGCCCGGGGGGAGGTTGTTTTGGCGGTGTCTCTTGACATCGCCAACGCTTTCAACACCTTGCCCTGGAGTTGCATTAGGGCGGCACTCGAATTTCATCGGGTGCCGACCTACCTCCGCCACACTATCGGGGCCTATCTGACGGACAGGGCCGTCATCTACCCGGGTCGGGAAGGATGGGGTCGGCGAGAGATGTCGTGCGGTGTGCCACAGGGATCGGTTCTGGGGCCGCTTCTGTGGAACATCGGTTACGACTGGGTGCTGCGTGGTGCTCTTCTCCATGGCGTCGGCGTAACATGCTACGCCGACGACACGCTGGTCACGGCGAGGGGGAAGACGCTCCGGCAGGCGACCATGCTGGCGACAGCGGGGGTTGCGCAGGTCGTTGGAAGGATCCGGCGGTTGGGTCTCGAGGTGGCTCTACACAAGTCTGAGGCTCTGTGTTTCCACGGGCCTCGAATGGGGCCACCCCCGGGATCCAACATAATGGTAGGAGGCGTCCGCATCGGCATCGGGTCGACGATGAAGTACCTGGGACTCGTCCTCGATAGCCGGTGGGGCTTTGGGCCGCACTTTCAGCGGTTGGCACCCAAGCTGATGGGGGCCGCGGCTGCGTTGTCGCGGTTGCTCCCAAACTTGCGGGGGCCAAACGCCTCCTGCCGGAGGCTCTACGTGGGGATCGTACGGTCCATGGCCCTTTATGGGGCCCCAGTGTGGGCGGACACCCTGACACGCTGTAACGTCGTGCTGCTACGTAGGCCGCAGCGTGCGATGGTAATCAGGGTGATACGGGGATATCGTACGATCTCCTTTGAGGCGGCGAGCCTCCTAGCCGGATCAATGCCCTGGGATCTGGAGGCGAGAGACCTTGCGCTAAGGTATCACCAGCGCGAGGACCCGCCTGATCGGAGCGAGGTCCGCCAGATCCTAGTTGCTGAATGGGAGGAGCGACTTGCGCAACCCAGCGCAGGGCACGCCGTTATCGCGGCGGTAAGGCCCGTCATGGAGGAGTGGCTGGAGAGGAGCCATGGTGCCCTCACCTACCGGCTGACGCAGATACTCTCGGGGCATGGTTGCTTCGGTAAGTATCTGTGTCGCATAGGCCGGGAGCCGACGCCCGAGTGTCATCACTGCGGAAGCTGCCCAGAGGACACGGTGCAGCACACATTGGCGGAGTGCCCAGCTTGGGCCGCGCAGCGCCGTGACCTCATCACTGCAGTAGGCGGCAGCGATCTCTCGCTTCCGGCCGTGGTTCTGTCTATGGTCGGGAGCGAGAGCGCTTGGGAAGGCGTCGTCTCCTTCTGCGAGGAGGTTATGCTCGCTAAGGAGGCGGCGGAGAGGGTTCGAGAGGCGATGTCCTCTCTTCCCATCCGCAGGAGACGACCTGGGCGTCGTAGGAGGGCGTATGCCGACCTCCAGCCACCCTAGGTGTGGGCCTGCGGGCGGCGGACTCGGGGTGGCCCGCCGCCCGACCAGTTAAGGCCCGTGACGGTGGCGCGTAGTGTTCCGCGCGCGCCAGTCAAGAGGAGGGTGCGGCCGTTGTGATTGCCGCACGGGGAGAAGGGCTCGCCTGCCAGTGGCGAGCCGGGACCTGCCGGGGATGGTTGGGCGAATACGGGAGTATTTCCCACGCCCCCGGCCAAGGTTGGTAGAGGAACACCGTGGTGGTTTTTAGTCGGTAAGAGTCCGACACTGGCTCCGCCTTCCCCGGGCGGAGTGCGTCCATGAGGATTTTCCCCACGGAAAAAAAAAAAAAAAAAAAAAAAAAGTATTTTTCAGTTTTCTCACTATAACTCAAAAATTTATAGTCACATTATACTCGAAATAATTTTAAAAGAGAGTTTTTATAAAAGTCTATCAACGTGGAAGATTACAAGTTTCTACGTTGCATAGTTTGGAAATGGCAGGGGGGGGGACACATTGTAAGCCACTTTGGTCGGCTATATTTCGCAGATGGTACACCTGATAAAAAAGTGATGTATAAAACATTACCTTCATTTTAGTAGACCTATTCAATGACAAGAGGGGGTGCAGCGAAAAAAAATATTCATCCCCATTTCACATGTATGGGCGCCACCCCTATAATACGTTACCTAGATTTTTTTATTCTTTTAAAATTGAGATCTATATCTAAACCATTTTATAACAAAATTTCATTTACTTATGTTTATAACTGTAGAAGTTATTAAGCTGTAAAGGATTAGGACAGACGGACAGACGGACAGACGGATAGACGGACAGACGGACAGACTTTCTATTAACTTACGGTATTTTTTCGTATTTTATTTTTAATACGATTTTAGTAGGTTCTTTTAGAAAGAAGTGTCATCATTAGTGACATTAATATGAATTTAATTAATAGAATAGAATATATTTACAGTAGAATTCATTTATAACGACTTCGCTTATAACGACTAACCGGTTTTAGTGACGATAATGTTTACTTAAGTTAGCTCGTTAGGTTTCATAGTTAGGTACTGAGAAAATATAACCGTTTAGTGCGACTCCGGTTTAAGCGACCAACTGCTTATAGCGACCATTATTTATGATATTACGTCCGGTTAAAACGACGCGCAATTTTTTGTTTACACAACCTACGCACCAAAACCTTGGCGCCCCATCTTCACCCCGCCCCGCGCGCTTCACCTCTCCTTATTGGCGCGCGTAAATCACAGTTAGTGTTTGTCACCTGTTATGACAAGTTCTTAAAGCTCGACAAAATAGGTTCGACGACGAGGTGACGACGGACAAAATAGGACGGACATGACGAAACTATAAGGGTTCCTTGTAGGACTACGGAACCCTAAAAAGGATTAATTATTCTAAAAACACTCAATATTAAAACAATTCAGTGCTAATTTACATTGAGTTATTTTTACTCCCGAGGACACGATATCGCGCGAGGAAACGATAGATTTATTTTGTTTCAGTAATTAGTGGTATTTAACAGGTTTTTAATGCCAATTGATTTTGACGACGTCTGTGGTCTACTAGTTCGAGGGTCGGACTGCTGATCACGACCTCGTGGGTTCGATTCCCACAGGACACAAATATTTGTGTGATGAAAATAAGTGTTTGTGTTGGTCTGGGTGTTTCTTATTGTATTATAAGTATGGTATTACAAAAAAAAAAAGTATATATGTATTATATACCTACATTATCAAGTACCCAGAGCACAAGCTCTGCATAGTTTGGGACTAGATGGTGCTGTGTAAAAAAGTCCCAAATTTTTTTATTTATTTATTTTTATTAATTATTCGATCGGAATTATTTTCAAGACTAGCCCGATGGTCACCCTACAACTAGCCCACATTTTGACAGCCCTCGGCTGTTTGGCAAACGGAAAACTAGATCGATTGATCACGTTTTAGATTTGACTGTTAGTTTTCGAATGAAACTGATGCATGATGAAAACTTTGTTCGCAGCTAAAAGTGCAATAAAAGCGTGGAATTGTGTTTGTGTGTATTGAAAGTCATAGGTAATTTGTATGGAGTTGATTTTTTTATTCATAAGTTTTTCAACTTTTTTTTTTTTTATTTTTTTTTTTTATTGATTCTCGCATGTGGTACCGAGGTAACATCTCTGCTTAACCGGTCTAGTTGGCGGAGAGTCCCTTGTGGGACTCCATTCGCCGAAGGCTTTTCCCTAATCCTACACTTAAAACTAAGATCGCGATTGTAATACCGCAAAAGGGCGTCCCCCAAGGGGAGGGCTCGGACCTCAGTGGGGCATTGCAGGGGGACCCCGTCGTTCCTATGTCCCCCTTTTTTTTTTTTTTTTTGTTTACGAGTGGAAATCCTCATGGATACCCTTCGTCTGGGGAAGGCAAAGGGGTATGTCGGACTCCTACCGACTAAAACCACACGGTGGCCGACCTCAGCACAAAATAGAGGAGCTCCGGGAACTCCTGTGGACCGCGCCGGTGCCCCTCTGGTGCTATGCCATTTGGCACGTCCCGGGAAAGCAGTACTTTCCACGCCACAGCAGCACGCGACCACCACGTACTACTGTCCTCCACAGGGTCGTGTAATGGGCGCCTTGAGTCCCCCACTCTTAACGCCCACGATCCCCAAGGGTCCCCTGCCAGTACATGACGACAGGGGATGCGGCGTGTAGCCCTATCTGGGCTGTGCGCCAGGACGGTTGCCTCCCCGGCGCCTCCGTCTCCGAGCGGGATTGGCCCTCTCCCTATCCCGCTCTGCGGCCTCCTTCTGGAGCATTACAGTCTCACAGAAGGAAGCCACGGCCATCCAAACCGTCGGCTCTGCCAGCATAGCCGACACTACTGCTGGCAGAGAAAGATCTTGCCCGATCTGCCCAACCAGGTCCCGCCGTTCGGAGCTCCACGCAGGGCACTCCTCTAGCGTGTGCTGTGCGGTGTCCTGGTCGTTCCCACAATGATGGCAATTTGCCGTGGCTTCACGTCCGATCCTATTCAGGTACTCACCGAAGCAACCGTGCCCGGTGAATACCTGAGTAAGCCGGTAGGTGACGCGCTCACTCCTCTCCAGCCAGGCTTCAAAGCACGGCAGGACAGCTGCGACCACACGCTTGTGCGCATACTGCGGCCCTTCTAGCCGCTCGCGCCACCTCTCGAGCGCGTGACGTCGCTCCTGCCGCCTCAACATTTCAAACGCCCTCGCAGGCGCGCTTCCACCGCTTTGACGGATGGCGCGGATCTGGTCGTAGACCCTCGCGTCCATGTCCGCCAAGATGTCCAACGGCGGAAAGCGTGCCAGGACAGTTGCCGCCTCAAAGGATATTGTTCGGTATCCTCGTGCGATCCGGATGGCCACTTTGCGCTGCAGGCTGTTGAATTTCGCTCTGGAACGCTGGACGCCTGACAGTCGGTGTGACCATACAGGCGCCCCGTAAAGGGCCATGGACCGCACAACTCCCGCATAGAGGCGGCGAACTTCCTCCCGAGGTCCCCCGAGATTGGGTAGCAGACTATGCAGTGCACCGGCTACCTTCTCGATCCGGGGGACCAGGTGGTTGAAATGCTCTTTGAAGTCCCAGCGACTGTCCAGGATGAGGCCAAGGTACTTCAAGGACCGGCCCACCTGGACTTGCGCATCACCAACGCGAACCGACGAGCTGGGTGGTTCCCTGCCCCGCCGCAGGTTGTGGAACCATAACGCCTCAGTTTTATGGGGCGCTATTTGCAATCCCAGCTCACGGATTTTGGCCACGACTTTTGCCACCCCGAGCTCAGCAAGCCAGATGGTCCCAACAAAGGTGTCCCCGCCGGCCAGCACCAAAGTGTCATCAGCGTAACAAACCACACTGACGCCAGCGGGGAGGTCGGCACGCAGGACCGCATCATATGCATGGTTCCACAAGAGTGGGCCGAGTACCGACCCCTGTGGATCCCCACAATTTATCCCCCTGCGATGGACGGAACCGTCCCTACCCACGTAGCTAACGTGCCTGTCGCGAAGATAGGCCCCGACAATACCCTGCAGGTAGGGAGGCATACCGTGGTGTATAAGTGCCTCCCTAATCGCATCCCAGGGCAGAGAGTTGAAAGCGTTGACGATGTCAAGACTTATCGCCAACGCAACCCCACCCCGGGATACAACCTGCTCCGACAGCGAGCGGACACGTAGGATCGCGTCAACTGTGGATCGCCTCTGCCGGAAGCCGTACTGACTATCGGCGAGGTCGGGACCGACCCGCGACAGGTGCTCAACGAGGCGTTCGGCAACTATTCTTTCGAATAGCTTGGATGCCTCATCGAGCAGGCATATGGGGTGGTATGCTGAGGGAGAATCTGCGGCCCTGCCTTCCTTCTTTAATAGCACCAATCCGGCCTCCTTCCAGCCGGAAGGGAACACGCTCTGACGGAGGCAGCTTGTGAACAGCCGTCTTAGCCTGTCCCCCAGGGCAGCCATAGTCAGCACCCAAACCCGACCCGGAATGCCGTCAGGTCCAGGCGCGGTGTTCCGGGTCCTCAGGTGACTAACAGCCCGGTCTAGCTCTCCTTCTGTCACTACCAAGTCCTCGGACCAATCTGATGAAGTCATTGGGGACACAGAGGGACCGTCCCGGACTGTTGGGAATAGTGTATGAACAACTCTGCCCAACAAGTCCGGATCCAGGGTTTCCGTAAGTGGGGGGACCCATGGACGTAGCTTGCCCATGACTATCTTGTATGGTTTCCCCCAAGGATCCCTGTCTAGTCCCTCCAGGAGCTCTCTCCAAGACCGAACTCTGGCGTTCTCAATTGCAATTTGGAACGCCTTCGTAGCCGCCCGATATGCTGCATAGTTGATGGCTGTCTCCTCGGCTGTGGCTCGTCGTCGTCGCCGGGTTCGTGTGTACTGGCGTCGAGACCTCAAACATGCCGCGCGAAGTTGCGCTAGGTCATCTGACCACCAGTACACCGACCGAGATCCACCACGCCTGGCCCGGGGCATTGAGGCATCACAAATTGCCGCCATCGTCTCCCGAAACCAAGCCACTTCCACCTCCGGATCGAGCAAGATCTCTTCAGAGTCCCAACTCTCCGACCACGCCGCGACGTAGGCAGCTGCAACGAGCAAATCTCGGTCAAGCAGTTTGAGGGACCAACGCCGCGGCTGGGTGCCATGATTTGGATTTGGACGGCTAGGGCAGTCGGTAGGACGGAGGGCCACCTCGAAAACGATGTGGCGGTGGTCAGAAAGAGTGACCACCTCCTCAGCAACTCTCCATCCTGACACCATGCGGGAAGCAGGAGGACTCGCCCATGATAAATCGACAATCGACTCCCCCTGCCACCGGACGCATGTGGCCACGGACCCCCAATTGAGAAGACGAAGGTCCAGTCCAGCCGCCCAGTCCTGCAATGTCTCTCCCCTAGGCCCGTCCCGACGATTCCCCCACACTCTTGAGTGAGCGTTGAAATCACCTAGGACGAACAGCGGACGAGGTAAACAAGTGCCACGAATGCAGCGTGCCACCCCGTCCAAGTATCTCTCGTAGTCGGTAAGGGAGATATTGGGAGACACATAGCACCCCACTACTGCCAAAGGGCCCCACTCCACAGCGACGAATCCCTGTCCCCTTTCGAGAAAAGAGCAGGGAGGGCTACCCGCTATTCCACCCCAGTAAATGGCGACGGACCCATCAGTGTCACCGAACCAGCGAGGATGGTCCGGGACGTTATAGGGTTCCGCCACAGCTGCTAAGGCAACCGACCACTCCGCAACTGTTTGCAGGAACAGATGCTGCGCATTGCGGCAGTGGTTGAGGTTGCCCTGAATTACTTTGAGGGGTGGGAAAGCGAAACATCCATAGCCTCCTGGGGGGCACCGTTTGGTGCGGTCCCCTGTTGTCCCCCTGGCAGCCGTTGCTGCATCAGGAATGAGTTTCTCGAAAGTGGCGGACTTTCGCACAGTCTGTTATTTTGCCTTAGTTGCGGCCATCCTTATTTTTTGAGGCTTTTAGAAAGATAATAACCAAACAAAACTTCTATTAAAACCCCCGTGGTTTTAAGTGTCATAGTTTTCAAAATATTTCGAAAATCGAGAAAAATCCATAGAAACCATAGAAACGTGTTTTAGGCTTTCATAATGAACATTTTACAATAAATGTTTCATGGCACGCTAGCCATTAACTTAATGCATCATTACATCTATTTTATCATAAAAAAATGCGTTCTCCTAGGCGTCAATTTTATTTTTTCCATGATTTCATAATAATTTTATTTATGGTCATTCTTAACATGGTCGCATTTTATTTTTGTGTGTAAATGTTTAGTACACTACTAAGTATAACCACAAAAAAAATAAGAAGCAACGAACACAGGAACTCGGAGATATTCATTTTTAAAGTTTTAATTTAGGGTTGTCAACTAATGTAGGCGCCTTTAACAAACGACCAATTTCGCTCGGAATAAATTTGCTTCTTCAATTATTATAATTTCCTATTACTATTTCTGAAGCATTATCCTTGGTCTAATCATGTCTTCACAAACACGATTTTATTAGATTCACCTGTAACTAACAAATCATGTAACAAATCTTGTTTATTATTCTTTTTTGTTTTGTAAGTGCATGCACTTACATCAAAATGAATCTTCGATGAAGGATATTATGTGGAATTGGGAAGGGGTCCGCCCTCGTTAGATAGAATGTCAAAACCCAATTTCCATACATAATATCTGGAGAAGCGGGGGTGAGGTGTCATGGAGCCGTCAAAGACCCATGGCACTGCTTTGCCTCAGCAGGTACTGACCCGTCCTGCTGGGGGATGTCCTTCTGGGCCCCGACCAGAGGACTTAATGCAAGGGGGGCATGAGGGCGCCAACCCTCATGCTGGTCAGCGAGTGGCAACTCCAACGACTAACAACGAAAGCACGAACACGGATCTGAAGAAATCACTCACGAAATTGGGAATTTATAAAATTTTGGTAGATAAGGCACATTTGCACGGGGTTCATAAAAGACCTTTGGATCTCAATTCAGAGGAACGATGCCTAATCGTGTTAAACGCTTTATATCCAAATGGAATTCCGAACAATATCGATAGCCAAAACAATGAATTTAATTACAATCTTTCAAATTTTTTAAGTAAATGTGGAACTTTATATTGCAGTAGTAAACGGAATTTCAAACGATTTTGTAATAAAAACAAACACTGGCTTTCCACTATTTTTGATATTGAAATACCAAAAGTGAATATCGAGGAAAGTCCTTTACCACAACAAAATATTATAGAATTGGATGAGGCACATTTTTTATTACAAAATAATCCTTCAACTTCGAGAAGTAGTAGCTATGCCTTACAAAAAACTTTAAGACCCCAAGAATTGGAAGACCCGATACCTGAAACTTCTTTTGGCGCTCATTCCAGTTTCACATCAAATACACATTTATTACAAAGTAATCCTTCGACTTCGGGAACTAGTAGCTTTGACTAACCTTCAATAGATCCGAAACCTGAAACTAATTTTGATGCTTCATCCAGTTCCACATCTACATTTTATGAAAATTTAAGTGATCGCCAAAAGCGCCGTGCACGTAAAGATCTTTAGGAATCGCTTGACGGAGAACCTCATTCAAAACTAATTAAAGTTATGTCGAGAATAGTAACAGACGAAACCGGCGAAAAACTAAATAAAAGTTCTACTCAGGAGTTTGAGTTTATAATAAAGGAATGCTTGAAAAGTCCAACTCGGCCTAAAAAAATCGCAGGAACCATAAAGTCAAAATCGGAACCCAAACCCTATTCTCCTGATGAAGCTCTTTGTTTAATGATTGATATAAAACTATCAGTGGAGGACTATATCTACATGCAACAAGGTGCCAAATCTCGATGATTTAATATTTACCCTGCCTATTATAAGATACAAAAAGCTAAAAAACATTGTTATCTTGATGTTGAAATTGAAATATCAGAACGAGAAGCCAAAGTACCTTTAAATGATTTACTTATGCACACGTTTCGACGAATCATTGACTCTTGCGACCAAAGGGTTTCGGAATATTGCAATCAAAAACAGTTAGATACACTTCACTGCGTTTTTGAGGGTTCATGGGGTTTTGATGGTAGCACAGGACAGTCAACATATAAGCAAACGTTTTCTGATAAAATTGATGACGAACACTGCCTCTTTGCTACTACCTACATTCCGTTGCGCATAAAAAGTCTTGATGGTTTTGTCTTATGGTCAAACCCAAATCCACAATCTTTTAGATTTTGCCAACCAATAAAAATACAATACAGATCAGAATCAAAAGATCTGATTCTGGAAGAAAGGAACTGGGTAGAAGAAGAAATTGAAAATCTTTCACTAATTTATTCGGAAATTTTTGCTGGATATGTCGTTGTCGGAGATCCAAAATTATACCTCACCATAATTGACGGAAAAGTCTTTAATGTCATCACAAATACCAGCTCACAATTACGGTGTGCGTGTATTATTACCCATGATCCATTACCGCAAAGTTTTGCTGATATTCCTAATACTGAATTGGTAACAGACGCTTCTGATGATAATATACTCGTATTATCATCACAAGAAGTTTTGACAAACTCCGATGATGACTGCTAGGTTAGCGTCACGTATCGTTGTAGTCTTAGAGCATTGAGAACATTATAGTAATTGTTTTCAGACAACAGAAACCCAGAAAGAGACACAGAAAGACACGAGAAAGAGTTTACTCAAAGTTAGTTAAATACTAACACACTACACACCTCTGCCTACCCCTTCGGGGAAATACAGGCGTGATGTTATGTTATGTTTTTTTTTTTTTTTTTTTAGTTAAATACTTGGGAAATATCTGGCACTTTTATTTTATTTTTTTATTTATTCAATTGCGACAACCCTATTTCCATAGAAATTTCAAAAATATTTAGAAACTCTCTATCTTCGTATTCCTGCTATTGACGCATGTCATATTTTAGTGTATTATTGACAATAACATTACGCATATATTTAAATGAAAATAAGATGCGACCGTGATAAGAAAACATGAAAAAAAAATGTTTTGTGTTAATCGGTAAAAGTAAAAAATCTCCTAATATATCAAAGGTACGATGCCCCATTTTTTTATCTAAATATATATTATGCTGTTACTTTATTTAAAGGACTAACTAAATATGTATTACAACAATTTTCGAAAATAAAAATTAATTTTGTTTTTCTCACTTTTCAATGAAACCTTAATAACTTTATAATTATAAAAAAAAACACTATAGGTATTTCTGCCAAACCTTTATCGTTACTATAGCTATCGAATAAAAACATAAAATGGACATGGCCGCAACTAAGGCAAAATAACAGACTGTGTTTCGGTATATCGGGTGTGTGTGTGACGCGCTAATCGCGAATCGCCGTTAATCGGCAAGCCTCGCCGGCGAGGCTAAGACCTACCTAAACCTAACCAGTGGCTACGCAATAGCCTACTCCTAGGAACTACTCTAGAGCATAGGGCCGGTCTCGCGTGACGAGATTATCTCCGGTAAGAATTTATGTAGACCATTTTTATAGATGTATCAATATCTATAAAAAATAGATGTATCAATCTTTTCAGTTGCTTGTGTTACAGTAAAACTACAATACTGCTTACAAGTTACAGTATAATTTATTACAGATGCATGTTTCAATACAACCATAATTATACGCAAACCTTTTTTCCATATTCTATCCTCGAACGAATAAAAAATGGCGAACGGAATCTCGCTAAGAAAAGATTGAAGCACTTAGTTTTTTCCTAAACCCACTATAATTTCGACGGAATATTAACACTTCAGAAAAAGACATAGTAAAAAATATAGACGAAGTGCTGCGAAAAGTCATAGTGAAGCCAATAAAACCGTGCTACTCCGTGTACAAACCAGCGCTCACGCACACACATGCACCTTAAACCGTGCTCACCCCTCTCAGTTCACATGTCGCGGCATCGTCCAGTAAGCATCGCGAAAACAAATATCCTTCAGGTGCATGGTGTGTACGTGAGCACACATGAAGGAGCACGGTTTTTGTTGGCTTCACTATGGTTGTTCGCAACATGTAGTCTATATTTTGTCTACGTCTGTGCTTCAGATTTATATTGTTATTTTATTTGTGATACTACAACAATGACTACAGTGAACCGTCACACGAGATTTGTTGCGTAGTCGCGGCTTTTTATTTGTGATACTACAACAATGACTACAGTGAACCGTCACACGAGATTTGTTGCGTAGTCGCGGCTTTTTATTTGTGATACTACAACAATGACTACAGTGAACCGTCACACGAGATTTGTTGCGTAGTCGCGGCTTTTTATTTGTGATACTACAACAATGACTACAGTGAACCGTCACACGAGATTTGTTGCGTAGTCGCGGCTTTTTATTTGTGATACTACAACAATGACTACAGTGAACCGTCACACGAGATTTGTTGCGTAGTCGCGGCTTTTTATTTGTGATACTACAACAATGACTACAGTGAACCGTCACACGAGATTTGTTGCGTAGTCGCGGCTTTTTATTTGTGATACTACAACAATGACTACAGTGAACCGTCACACGAGATTTGTTGCGTAGTCGCGGCTTTTTATTTGTGATACTACAACAATGACTACAGTGAACCGTCACACGAGATTTGTTGCGTAGTCGCGGCTTTTTGTCTTACTATGGGTGTGAATGTGTGCGTGCCAGCCCGTACTTTTAAGAGAGCCGTCTTACGGTGCTTCACTTAATGTTTAGTGAGATTCCGTCCGCCTGTTTTTATTCGTCAAGATTCTATCGTATTCAAGTAGTAGGGATTCGAGAGTTCTGGACCACTGACCCAAAGTCCCTTATTCGTCCGTCAGAGGGACAACGCAAACTAAAAAAAAAAAAAAAAAAGTTTGGTATCAAATTAGGGGTTTTGGACCACGCCCGATCGAATGCAAGCATCCGTTTTTTGATATCTTCAATGGATGGAAAGTTAGCTTCTTGCATTCATTAGGTCCTACTTCATTTGTAATCACCTAATTACAGTATCGAGCTCTACTTTCCTTTATTAATTAATCTCGTTAAGGTGAGCTCCTTAAGGTTCTTAATCATCTGATGGTTTGCTAATGGCTTACATTTACTATAACTCACCACGTTTCTAGCTCAGGTATGCTATGTATCAGTTGGTTGACACGAATACTACAATAATCTAAATAAGACTATGTAATACTTTATTCAATCAACTTTATTCCCATTTTAATCTTACATCTTAAAATACGAATGAAAATAATTTAACAAAACTCAGCATAGAACATCCCTTGAATCTATACGCAAACTGAAGTAAAATTATTCTGAATTGTATTCATATTCCAGTCCCATCTTCAACAACAACAATTCCTTTAAAAAAAACTTTGATAAAATCTTCTAGGTGCTCGACCGTATCGCGTATGAGTGGTACAGTACAACATAGAAAATAAGGCGCGTCGTCAATCTTCGTTCGCACAGACACGAAAATACGATCGACGAAAACACCAGAAACATAAAAAAAATATAATCAACCTTATGCAATGCCCGTAAGGTGTACGTAACGTAGGTTAACCAATTTCCTGCATGCTTAAATTGCGTCATCTGCGCAGGTACATCGGTGGGCCATATAAAATGTGTAATACTGTACTTTACTTACCATCTAAATAGCAACATTCATAAAAATAATCAAATCATAATTCAGTATCAAATGTTACTGTTGTTGAATCTGCTTTTGGTAATAGGATTATCTATACTAATCTATATATATACTAATATTATAAAGAGGAAATATTTGTATTTTTGTGCAACATACAGTTTTAAAGTAAATTTAGCTTAAAAATTTAAAAATGTTAATAATACATTTGACTTCCAAACGTTTAATTATATTATTTGTCAAGGAGATGATTTAAATATTTTATATTCATCTTTAAACGATACTGTAAAAAGTATAATTATTGCAAAATTTGCATTCGAAAAGAAAGATAGTCGTTGGAGTCTTAAAGACATTATATGTTTCGATATGAATGTTAATAAATTTAATCCGCTACGTGGTAGCTCATATATTGATCTTCCAAATGACATAAAAACTAAAACCGGCCAAGTGCGAGTCGGGCTCACACATTGAAGGGTTCCGGACCACCCATCGACCTTTTTTATTTTAAGTATTTGTCGTGATAGGGGTCATAGTCATAGCAACACATATTCTGAGAAAATTTCAACCGGCTACCTATTATCGTTCAAAAGATACAGCCCTGTGATAGACAGATGGACGGACGGACGGCGTAGCGAGAGAAATAGGGTCCCGTTTGGCACCCTTTGTGTACGGAACCCTAAAAAGCTACCATAAACGTAAAAAACGTGGACAATTTATGTTTTAAGTGGGCATTACTTTCGGGTTTATATCTTGTAAATAGAAACGTTGATAAGGTAACATCTTGTGCTATCCATGGAAATAAACATACATTTGATGGTATTTCTTTTCCAGTTAAAATCACCGACATGGCGAAAGTGGAGAAATTAAATATGATCAGTCTAAATGTTTTTGGATTAGAATTTAATATAGAAAAAAAAGTTACATTCTATTGTAGGTCCGTTATTTTTAACTAACTAAATGTCGAAAATCTTATCACATCAATTTATTATACGTTTCCAACTATTCAAATTATCATTACTGCCATATCAAAAATGTACAACGGTTAGTTAGCAAGCAAATTTCAAATCATTGTCATGCTATCTATATATGTGATTCATGCTTACTTTACTTCCCGACAAAAAAAAAACATCAACAGCACGACGCGCTCACATTTGTACCGACTTACCAAATGGTGAAACTAAAAAAAGAATTGGTTTGATTAGCCAACATCAAATATAATAAAATAAAATTTGATATCCACCAAAATAAAAATACCAAAATATGTTAAAAATATATTTTGTAATGTATGCTGATTCTGAAGATTTTTTACTGCCAATTTTGTCATGTCCCAATGATCAATCTAAAGCTTTTACACATAATATAAAAAAATATGATGTGTATAGTTTTGGGTATTATGTAAAGTGTTCGTATGACGATATATTATCAAAATATGAGACATATAGTGTCCAAAATTATGTACAAGTATTCATGAAACGTTTAAGTAAAGACCTAAAAACAATATTTGAAAAAATTGCTTCAAGCAATATCCTTTTCTGTGGACAAAGAAAGATAAAAAATATTATTTCAAACAATAAAATCTGTCATAGTTGTGAAACTGAATCAACAGATAAACCTTTTTACGACTTTGATTGGCATTCTGGTAGGTATATTTAGAGGTGTTGCACATGAAATATGTAATTCTGAGTTCAGGAGTCATATTCCTGTTTTTTACATAACTTGAGTCATGAGATTTTTGTTATTTTTTTAAAATTATGACGCTCATTTTATTGTTCACGGATTAAGTTTTGATGACAGTGAAGTTGAAATAATACATTAGCTTTTCTAAAAAGTTAAAAAAAAAAACAACAAGTTTGCTAAAGATTCGTAGATTCCTAAATTTTTTTTTATCATGTAGTTTACATTAGTTAACTAAAAATCTTCATAACGATCGATTTGGAGAATTAAAAAGAAACTTCCCTAATAATCAAAATTGTATTCGTTTAAGAATGAAAGGTGTTTATCCATATGAATTTATGACAAGTTATAATTGTTTAAAACTAACGTCACTACGCAACCAAGATCAATTATATAGCTCACTCACAGTTTCTCATATTAGAAACGACGATTACAATCATGCAAATGTAATCTGGCTACACTTTCATTGTCGTAGTACTATGTCAGATTAGTCAGACTTATATTTGAAAACACATGTTTTGCTTTTGACTGATGTATTTTTTACAAGTTGATTTGGAGTACCCTGATGAACTCCATGACTTACATTCAGACTTTCCTTTATGTCCAGAAAATATTTGTGTGGGTAGTACTAAAGAAACGAAGTTAGTGCCTAACTTAAATAATAAATGTAAATATATAATTCATTACAGAAATCTAAAACAATGTATTAAAATGTGAATAAAGTTCATTAAAACCAAACATTAACTAAATCAGATTTTGAAAAAGACTTACAAGTTAATGAACAATCCTGTCTTTGGTAAGACGATGGAAAATATTGAAAAAAGGGTCAATGTAAAATTAGTAACACACTGGCAAAAAATCACTATAAAATTTTAGTTGCTCAAGATTTAATTGCAAAAACAGTGTTCCATAGGTTATCAATATTTTCAGAAAATTTTGTTGTGGTTCAATTGTGGAAAACCAAATTAATATAAGTACCTATAACAAACCAATTTATTTAGGATTTTGTATTTTAGATATTTCAAAAACTCTTATGTATGATTGTCATTATAACTACATTTGTAAAAAGTTCAACGACAAAGTTAAGTTATTAAGTATATACAGATACTGATAGTTTGATGTATCAAATTTTTATAAATGATTTTTATGATAATATAAAACTAGACCTCCCTAAATACTTTGATACATCAGACTATGACTCAAATAATGTTTTCGGATATCAAAAAAGATGTAAAAATAAATTAGGTTATTTAAAAAAGAAAATAATGAAAACATTTTAAAAGAATTGGTAGGTTTAAGATCAAAATGTATGCTTTTGATGTCGAGGATAAATTCATAGCAAAGTAATTTTTTTTTAAATATCGGATAAGTATTGATATGCACTTTCAAAACGTTAATTATGAATCTAGTTGCACAGCAAAAGCGAAAGGTGTTGACAAAAGTATTACCAAAAAGATGAATATGGGGAATTATAAGTCATGTCTATTTAATAAAAATGTTCAATATTGTAGTATGCCTAGATTTAAATAATTATATGATAAACATGTTTTGTTAAGTTTCTGAGTAAAAATTGTATGTTTTTAATTTTTATGACAGTGAAGTTGAAATTATTCCTCGTAGTAAAGAAAAATACATTTCCTTTACTAAAAAGTAAAAAATAAATAATCAACAAGTTAGATTCGTATAGTCAAGCTGGAATGTGACATTTCAACTTAATTATTACTGATAAACGATTTCGTAATTTACATGCACTCCTAACTTTCTAATCTAATTAGTAGATGGGATATAAACTCATGCAAAAATCATAACCATAGTTAAATTTGTTGTTTTGTCATTGTTGTTTGAGTATTGTTTTTCGTTAAGCATGGCACTAATAATTGACATAGAAGGATTCATGATTAACGGAAAATTTACCATGAAAGAAGTTGCCGTGATGCATACCGAGAAAAAGATATTTTGGCTGTTTTACGCTCAACTGCCTGAAGTCAACATCAAAGCGCTAACATTCAAAGATCAGAAGACTATTAAATATGTGCAAAATAATATCCATGGTCTAAAATATGAAAACGAGCCCGAGGACCTAGCAATTGAGGAACTAAAAGATCGTCTTAAACAAATTGATAAGGAAGTGCAACCTAAAACATGGCTGTATAAGGGCGGCACATACGAGCGAGATTTGCTCAGAGAATTAGGATTCCCAGGCTGCAATATCGAAACATTAGGATGTCCTAAATTTACAAGAATCCTCGTTGAAGAGAACGAAATAAAGCATAGAATTCCGAGACAGTTACACACAAAATGCCTTAGACATGAACTCTATAAACGATCTGTAGCCGAACTACACTGTTCATTGATCGAAATTTTTATCTTCAGAGAATGGTTACAAAAACATCACAAAGGGTTTAATTGGATAAAATAAAGTGTGTGTGTGTATAATATTTGTTTTAAATATTATGGTTTAAAGGTAATCTAAATACTAATAATGTAATTTATTACGAAAAACATGAACATTCTCCTGAACTACAACTATACAGCTGTAGGTATTTGTCATGAGTCAATAAGTGCTTTATAAATGTTTTGGCACATTAGCTACCTCACTGTAATTATGTTCGCTTTAAGTAATAATGTTGTTAACTCAGATATTGATATTTTTAAATTATTGTATATGCAAAACTTTTTAATAATAGTGATACACAAGTAAATTATAATAATGATTCATATGTAAATAGTTGTTAAGCTGTATGTTTTTATTATATTTTAATTTGGAAATGTTTAACTTTTTATTACTTATGTTATAGCTGTCTCTTTTCTGTTCACATTTACAATATTCAATATTTTTACACATAAAGCAGTATTTTAATTTCAACAATAAAAACTATTTTTTTCAAATGCTTATTGTACTAATACACAACGTTTTCTTTAAAAGTAAGAAGAAGGAATGTAATTTATTGCATTGTTAAAAGTTTCTTTTTTACATTATCAAAACTGTAAAATGACCATTTGAAGGACAGATTTTTCCTACAAATGGCATTTTTAGATGTTTAAAGATTTTATATAAATATTTTTAATAAAAATTTTTTTTTTTTTACTTTATCAAAACTGTAAAATGACCATTTGAAGGAAAGATTTTTCCTACAAATGGCATTTTTAGATGTTTAAAGATTTAATATAAATATTTTTAGCATAAAGCAGTATTTTTAATAAAAATATTTCTTTTACTTTACCAAAACTGTAAAATAAATATTTTTTTTACTTTCTCAAAACTGATATCAAAAAAGATTTTTATAAAATCTTTAAACATCTAAAAATGCCATTTTTAATAAAAATCTTTTTTTTTTACTTTATCAAAACTGTAAAATGACCATTTGAAGGAAAGATTTTTCCTACAAATGGCATTTTTAGATGTTTAAAGATTTTATATAAATATTTTTAATAAAAATTTTTTTTTTTTTACTTTATCAAAACTGTAAAATGACCATTTGAAGGAAAGATTTTTCCTACAAATGGCATTTTTAGATGTTTAAAGATTTAATATAAATATTTTTAGCATAAAGCAGTATTTTTAATAAAAATATTTCTTTTACTTTACCAAAACTGTAAAATAAATATTTTTTTTACTTTCTCAAAACTGATATCAAAAAAGATTTTTATAAAATCTTTAAACATCTAAAAATGCCATTTGTAGGAAAAATCTTTCCTTCAAATGGTCATTTTACAGTTTTGATAAAGTAAAAAAAAAAGATTTTTATTAAAAATGGCATTTTTAGATGTTTAAAGATTTTATAAAAATCTTTTTTGATATCAGTTTTGAGAAAGTAAAAAAAATATTTATTTTACAGTTTTGGTAAAGTAAAAGAAATATTTTTATTAAAAATACTGCTTTATGCTAAAAATATTTATATTAAATCTTTAAACATCTAAAAATGCCATTTGTAGGAAAAATCTTTCCTTCAAATGGTCATTTTACAGTTTTGATAAAGTAAAAAAAAAAAAATTTTTATTAAAAATATTTATATAAAATCTTTAAACATCTAAAAATGCCATTTGTAGGAAAAATCTGTCCTTCAAATGGTCATTTTACAGTTTTGATAATGTAAAAAAGAAACTTTTAACAATGCAATAAATTACATTCCTTCTTCTTACTTTTAAAGAAAACGTTGTGTATTAGTACAATAAGCATTTGAAAAAAATAGTTTTTATTGTTGAAATTAAAATACTGCTTTATGTGTAAAAATATTGAATATTGTAAATGTGAACAGAAAAGAGACAGCTATAACATAAGTAATAAAAAGTTAAACATTTCCAAATTAAAATATAATAAAAACATACAGCTTAACAACTATTTACATATGAATCATTATTATAATTTACTTGTGTATCACTATTATTAAAAAGTTTTGCATATACAATAATTTAAAAATATCAATATCTGAGTTAACAACATTATTACTTAAAGCGAACATAATTACAGTGAGGTAGCTAATGTGCCAAAACATTTATAAAGCACTTATTGACTCATGACAAATACCTACAGCTGTATAGTTGTAGTTCAGGAGAATGTTCATGTTTTTCGTAATAAATTACATTATTAGTATTTAGATTACCTTTAAACCATAATATTTAAAACAAATATTATACACACACACACTTTATTTTATCCAATTAAACCCTTTGTGATGTTTTTGTAACCATTCTCTGAAGATAAAAATTTCGATCAATGAACAGTGTAGTTCGGCTACAGATCGTTTATAGAGTTCATGTCTAAGGCATTTTGTGTGTAACTGTCTCGGAATTCTATGCTTTATTTCGTTCTCTTCAACGAGGATTCTTGTAAATTTAGGACATCCTAATGTTTCGATATTGCAGCCTGGGAATCCTAATTCTCTGAGCAAATCTCGCTCGTATGTGCCGCCCTTATACAGCCATGTTTTAGGTTGCACTTCCTTATCAATTTGTTTAAGACGATCTTTTAGTTCCTCAATTGCTAGGTCCTCGGGCTCGTTTTCATATTTTAGACCATGGATATTATTTTGCACATATTTAATAGTCTTCTGATCTTTGAATGTTAGCGCTTTGATGTTGACTTCAGGCAGTTGAGCGTAAAACAGCCAAAATATCTTTTTCTCGGTATGCATCACGGCAACTTCTTTCATGGTAAATTTTCCGTTAATCATGAATCCTTCTATGTCAATTATTAGTGCCATGCTTAACGAAAAACAATACTCAAACAACAATGACAAAACAACAAATTTAACTATGGTTATGATTTTTGCATGAGTTTATATCCCATCTACTAATTAGATTAGAAAGTTAGGAGTGCATGTAAATTACGAAATCGTTTATCAGTAATAATTAAGTTGAAATGTCACATTCCAGCTTGACTATACGAATCTAACTTGTTGATTATTTATTTTTTACTTTTTAGTAAAGGAAATGTATTTTTCTTTACTATGAGGAATAATTTCAACTTCACTGTCATAAAAATTAAAAACATACAATTTTTACTCAGAAACTTAACAAAACATGTTTATCATATAATTATTTAAATCTAGGCATACTACAATATTGAACATTTTTATTAAATAGACATGACTTATAATTCCCCATATTCATCTTTTTGGTAATACTTTTGTCAACACCTTTCGCTTTTGCTGTGCAACTAGATTCATAATTAACGTTTTGAAAGTGCATATCAATACTTATCCGATATTTAAAAAAAAATTACTTTGCTATGAATTTATCCTCGACATCAAAAGCATACATTTTGATCTTAAACCTACCAATTCTTTTAAAATGTTTTCATTATTTTCTTTTTTAAATAACCTAATTTATTTTTACATCTTTTTTGATATCCGAAAACATTATTTGAGTCATAGTCTGATGTATCAAAGTATTTAGGGAGGTCTAGTTTTATATTATCATAAAAATCATTTATAAAAATTTGATACATCAAACTATCAGTATCTGTATATACTTAATAACTTAACTTTGTCGTTGAACTTTTTACAAATGTAGTTATAATGACAATCATACATAAGAGTTTTTGAAATATCTAAAATACAAAATCCTAAATAAATTGGTTTGTTATAGGTACTTATATTAATTTGGTTTTCCACAATTGAACCACAACAAAATTTTCTGAAAATATTGATAACCTATGGAACACTGTTTTTGCAATTAAATCTTGAGCAACTAAAATTTTATAGTGATTTTTTGCCAGTGTGTTACTAATTTTACATTGACCCTTTTTTCAATATTTTCCATCGTCTTACCAAAGACAGGATTGTTCATTAACTTGTAAGTCTTTTTCAAAATCTGATTTAGTTAATGTTTGGTTTTAATGAACTTTATTCACATTTTAATACATTGTTTTAGATTTCTGTAATGAATTATATATTTACATTTATTATTTAAGTTAGGCACTAACTTCGTTTCTTTAGTACTACCCACACAAATATTTTCTGGACATAAAGGAAAGTCTGAATGTAAGTCATGGAGTTCATCAGGGTACTCCAAATCAACTTGTAAAAAATACATCAGTCAAAAGCAAAACATGTGTTTTCAAATATAAGTCTGACTAATCTGACATAGTACTACGACAATGAAAGTGTAGCCAGATTACATTTGCATGATTGTAATCGTCGTTTCTAATATGAGAAACTGTGAGTGAGCTATATAATTGATCTTGGTTGCGTAGTGACGTTAGTTTTAAACAATTATAACTTGTCATAAATTCATATGGATAAACACCTTTCATTCTTAAACGAATACAATTTTGATTATTAGGGAAGTTTCTTTTTAATTCTCCAAATCGATCGTTATGAAGATTTTTAGTTAACTAATGTAAACTACATGATAAAAAAAAATTTAGGAATCTACGAATCTTTAGCAAACTTGTTGTTTTTTTTTTTAACTTTTTAGAAAAGCTAATGTATTATTTCAACTTCACTGTCATCAAAACTTAATCCGTGAACAATAAAATGAGCGTCATAATTTTAAAAAAATAACAAAAATCTCATGACTCAAGTTATGTAAAAAACAGGAATATGACTCCTGAACTCAGAATTACATATTTCATGTGCAACACCTCTAAATATACCTACCAGAATGCCAATCAAAGTCGTAAAAAGGTTTATCTGTTGATTCAGTTTCACAACTATGACAGATTTTATTGTTTGAAATAATATTTTTTATCTTTCTTTGTCCACAGAAAAGGATATTGCTTGAAGCAATTTTTTCAAATATTGTTTTTAGGTCTTTACTTAAACGTTTCATGAATACTTGTACATAATTTTGGACACTATATGTCTCATATTTTGATAATATATCGTCATACGAACACTTTACATAATACCCAAAACTATACACATCATATTTTTTTATATTATGTGTAAAAGCTTTAGATTGATCATTGGGACATGACAAAATTGGCAGTAAAAAATCTTCAGAATCAGCATACATTACAAAATATATTTTTAACATATTTTGGTATTTTTATTTTGGTGGATATCAAATTTTATTTTATTATATTTGATGTTGGCTAATCAAACCAATTCTTTTTTTAGTTTCACCATTTGGTAAGTCGGTACAAATGTGAGCGCGTCGTGCTGTTGATGTTTTTTTTTTGTCGGGAAGTAAAGTAAGCATGAATCACATATATAGATAGCATGACAATGATTTGAAATTTGCTTGCTAACTAACCGTTGTACATTTTTGATATGGCAGTAATGATAATTTGAATAGTTGGAAACGTATAATAAATTGATGTGATAAGATTTTCGACATTTAGTTAGTTAAAAATAACGGACCTACAATAGAATGTAACTTTTTTTTCTATATTAAATTCTAATCCAAAAACATTTAGACTGATCATATTTAATTTCTCCACTTTCGCCATGTCGGTGATTTTAACTGGAAAAGAAATACCATCAAATGTATGTTTATTTCCATGGATAGCACAAGATGTTACCTTATCAACGTTTCTATTTACAAGATATAAACCCGAAAGTAATGCCCACTTAAAACATAAATTGTCCACGTTTTTTACGTTTATGGTAGCTTTTTAGGGTTCCGTACACAAAGGGTGCCAAACGGGACCCTATTTCTCTCGCTACGCCGTCCGTCCGTCCATCTGTCTATCACAGGGCTGTATCTTTTGAACGATAATAGGTAGCCGGTTGAAATTTTCTCAGAATATGTGTTGCTATGACTATGACCCCTATCACGACAAATACTTAAAATAAAAAAGGTCGATGGGTGGTCCGGAACCCTTCAATGTGTGAGCCCGACTCGCACTTGGCCGGTTTTAGTTTTTATGTCATTTGGAAGATCAATATATGAGCTACCACGTAGCGGATTAAATTTATTAACATTCATATCGAAACATATAATGTCTTTAAGACTCCAACGACTATCTTTCTTTTCGAATGCAAATTTTGCAATAATTATACTTTTTACAGTATCGTTTAAAGATGAATATAAAATATTTAAATCATCTCCTTGACAAATAATATAATTAAACGTTTGGAAGTCAAATGTATTATTAACATTTTTAAATTTTTAAGCTAAATTTACTTTAAAACTGTATGTTGCACAAAAATACAAATATTTCCTCTTTATAATATTAGTATATATATAGATTAGTATAGATAATCCTATTACCAAAAGCAGATTCAACAACAGTAACATTTGATACTGAATTATGATTTGATTATTTTTATGAATGTTGCTATTTAGATGGTAAGTAAAGTACAGTATTACACATTTTATATGGCCCACCGATGTACCTGCGCAGATGACGCAATTTAAGCATGCAGGAAATTGGTTAACCTACGTTACGTACACCTTACGGGCATTGCATAAGGTTGATTATATTTTTTTTATGTTTCTGGTGTTTTCGTCGATCGTATTTTCGTGTCTGTGCGAACGAAGATTGACGACGCGCCTTATTTTCTATGTTGTACTGTACCACTCATACGCGATACGGTCGAGCACCTAGAAGATTTTATCAAAGTTTTTTTTAAAGGAATTGTTGTTGTTGAAGATGGGACTGGAATATGAATACAATTCAGAATAATTTTACTTCAGTTTGCGTATAGATTCAAGGGATGTTCTATGCTGAGTTTTGTTAAATTATTTTCATTCGTATTTTAAGATGTAAGATTAAAATGGGAATAAAGTTGATTGAATAAAGTATTACATAGTCTTATTTAGATTATTGTAGTATTCGTGTCAACCAACTGATACATAGCATACCTGAGCTAGAAACGTGGTGAGTTATAGTAAATGTAAGCCATTAGCAAACCATCAGATGATTAAGAACCTTAAGGAGCTCACCTTAACGAGATTAATTAATAAAGGAAAGTAGAGCTCGATACTGTAATTAGGTGATTACAAATGAAGTAGGACCTAATGAATGCAAGAAGCTAACTTTCCATCCATTGAAGATATCAAAAAACGGATGCTTGCATTCGATCGGGCGTGGTCCAAAACCCCTAATTTGATACCAAACTTTTTTTTTTTTTTTTTTTTTTAGTTTGCGTTGTCCCTCTGACGGACGAATAAGGGACTTTGGGTCAGTGGTCCAGAACTCTCGAATCCCTACTACTTATTCATTTCCAAAGCTTTCTGGAAAAGGAGACCTCTAGGTCTTTATTCAGATCATAAAACTTCTCCTTATACTTTCTTTGAACAATAATGACGTCATCCTCAGAACTACACCGAACCTTTTCTTGACCCATTTCGTTTCATCTCTTTCAACTTAGCAGGAGCTAGATATCATAAATTGTGCTCTTTGATATCCAAAGTAGCGTATAAAACAAACTATAATGCCAATATAATAATGAAATACCTCCATCCGTATCCTTTATGCTACCATACCAATATTAATAAATAATAATAAATAAATATTTTTGGGACATTTTACACATCACCATCTAGTCCCAAACTAAGTAGAGCTTGTGCTATGGGTACATACTTTTTGTAAATACATACTTACAATATAAGAAACAACCAGACCAACACAAACACTCATGTTCATCACACAAATATTTTTGTCCTGTGGGAATTGAACCCACGACCTCGTGAGCAGTCCGACATTCGAACCACTAAACCACAGAGGTCGTCATTCTAATATCCATGAAGTATAATAACTATCCTTAGAGTATATCTATGGAGTTTCTTGCCGGCTCTTCTCCATAGGACATTTTTTTTGGAACCGTACAACCGTACTGTAAATAAGTAAATGCTTATTAGAAATAAATCTTTTGAATATACATTTGATACTAAGTAACTTCTTTTTAAATTGCTTCATCTCTAGCTATATTTAAGTAGTTTTTTTTTGGATACATAATTATGTAGTTTAGTTTTGATGATAATACAATAATATTATGGTTCAGTACCATTTTCTCCTCTATTTTTCACAGTTTTTTTTAGTATCACTTGACGAGCTTTATCAATAATAATAAAAAAATGTAAATAGTTCAAATCATGAATTCTGGTCAAATATCGACAATTGGGCGACCTCTCGTATTATAAAAGCAATAAAACTAACTACAAATAACTACAACTATTCTTTAATTCTTATTCATAAAAAATACGTAACATAAAAAAATGATTTCTAAATAATTGTTTTCGGACATTTAATACCTATAGAAGAATTTTCAATCAAATCAACTCAGCCTATCGCAGTCCACTGCTGGACATAAGCCTCTCCCAAGTTGCGCCACAACACTCGGTCCTCTGCCTTCCGCATCCAATCCCCCCTAGCCACTTTCTTCAGGTCGCTACGCTGCGTTTGCCAATTCGCGGTCTCCACTCAAAGACACGTCTGCTCCAGCGGCTATCGGTCCTTCGACAGACATGGCCAGCCCACTGCCACTTCAGCTTACTGATCCTACAAGCTATGTTGGTCACTCCGGATAATCTCGTTACGGATTTTATCCTTCAAAGAAACTCCAAGCATAGCTCGCTCCATAGCTCGCTGAGCAACTTTGAATTTATGGAATAGCCCAACTGTCAGCGTCCACGGCTCGGCACCGTAAGTCATGACAGGCAGGACGCTCTGGTTGAAGACCTTTGTCTTCAAACTTTGCGGTATAGGCGACGAGAAGACTCGGTGAAGTTTGCCAAATGCTGCCCAGCCCAAACAGATCCTTCTGTTGGCTTCTTTCTCGAAATTGTGTCTACCAAGCTGAATTACCTGCCCTAGGTAGACGTATTTCGTTGAATTCCCAATACTACAGAGTAATTATTGGGTATTCGTTGAGCTGAGTCAAGAGACGGTGCATCGTGTAGCGTTAATCAATATTTTCCACGAGGAACACTACAGTACACAGACTAATCAACGATGTTCAAACACGTTGCTAGCATTCCGTTCTGTTAATATTTATTATTTAAATCTCTAGTTTTATTCACATACACTGCCTCAATTAATTGGTACACCAAAATACAGCCAATAGTTTACATATTCATAATAATGCGACGGCTGATGCTCGCGTCATGCTCGTGAACGGGTGCCGTGTGTCGGGACAGGTCAGCTCCTACATACGATGACAACTCTTTTTAGGTTTATTACTAAAGGCAATATTCTCACTTTTAAACTATTGTTTATTTCTGAAATCTACCTACTTTATACTCACATTATTTGAATTAATTTGATGTAATAAACAATATATTATTTTAAAAAGAGTATGGAGTTTCTTGCCGGTTCTTCTCCATAGGACACACAATTTGGAACCGTGCAACTAGATAGAGCCTGACGTTTCAAAAGTGCATTTAAAAAAAAATAATTGAATGTCTATACTTGTAATATTTTTGTCTCTGCAATAAAAATCACCAGAGCATTCACTGGCTGTAAAAATGATACTTACAGGAGTAGGTATAAACTTCTAATTTTTGTTTAGAGAAGCAAGACAAAAAATTACCCTTATCAAGTATAGTAAGGGTAATTTTGTGGACACTGGTATTTAAAATTAACTCAAATAGGGACTGAAAATATAAAAGCAATCCACCAGAACATAGGAACTAAAGCCTGAGTGACCTAGCTTTAGCTGGGAGGACTGGTTCAGAAATAGATAAGTATCTCGTTGAAAAGATAACAAAAGCAATCTCCAAGATTATTTTAAAAGTTAAAGTAACGTTACAAAATGGAAGCTACCTGATTATGCTAAGGAAGTTATTTGTATGAAACCAATTAGGGCTAATGAACACATTTACTTTCAAATGTTGATTGGAAAACTGATTATAGAAATATTACTAAGCAAATATAAAACAAAATTGTTCAAACTTTAATTAAGTTCACTTTCCTAAAATGTTAATTATTGGCTTTATTCGACCAAAAATACAAAATTGTAACAAAAAATCTAAATGTTTGTTTCAATGCTGAAAAAAACCTGAAAATAAATAACCTTTTATTCAGACGTAAGACGGAACTCATTAGAATATAGTGCAAGTAATAAACTAAGTAATTAACTAATAAGCGTGGCGATTATGGCATTTCCCCCCCATTTGGGGGAGACCTTTGTCCAGCAGTGGACGTTTTTCGGCTGGAATGATGAATAAACTGATTTGCAGACCAGCCTTATTACAGTTATAACTACCTTATTATACTTATAACACTGCCAAGTTCCTAAGATGCAACAGAAAGATACTTTTGTGAGGAATCTGAACAAGTTTAAAAAAAAAAAGACAAGTCAACCTAGTCACTAGGATAACCTAATACTAGGATTTATATTTATTATTAATGATATTAGTTCAAATAAGACAGATGAATGGAACATGCAATGAGACGCCAACGAAATTATATTTTAGTTTTAGCTCTTGAGATAACAAAAAACCCAAGCCAATTAGCATGTATTAAAACTAAAACGTGTAAAGATCCTACCAACACTCAAATTACTACAAACAAGCTCAATTCGGGGCACCCAAACATTGAACCGAAAAACGCGATAGAAGAAAACGTAACTAAAAACCAAATTAAAGGGTCCGGTTTTATAAACATCCAGCAGGAAGCTTCAATTAACACCGACTCATTAGAGTATGGTTTAATGAAAAGATCCACTATAAAATAGTGAAAGAAACTACTCTTGTACCAGCAAACTTCCTGTACTAAATTTGTTTTAGTGTTTTGTTCAATAATAAGAAGTGATTTTTAGAGCGACAATGGACAATAGATTTCGTATCGCTATTGCTTTTATTGGCACTTCTGTAGCTTTGTTGTTACTATTGATACTTCCTATTGACGTCAGTTCTGTGGGTCCTTTTTTCTTTGAAGTTGGTAGGTATAGAAATATGTGATTTTAAAATTAAGCTGTGAGTAAACGCAAGTTTACAGATTTTTAAAATATTAATTTCAAATACTATGTAGAAAATCTTTTAACTAACAACCTTCCTCGTCTTTGTTCTTTTTTGCATAAAGGGGGGCAAACGAGCAAGCGTACCTACACTGATGGTAAGCAATCTCCACCGCCCATAGACATCTGCAACACCACCGTGACCGATGCCTTGCCAACCTTTAAAAAACCTTTTTAGCTTTTTTCTTGAAGGCTCCCGTCAAATTATTTCGGGAAAACCGCTGACGGAAGTTAGTTCCATAGTTTTGCAGTACTAGGTAAAAATGGCGTGTAAAACCGCCAAGATGGCTTGGATGGAATTTAGATTTATGGTGTTTGGTACGATGGTGGAAGTGCACAAATTAGTAAAAATGTAGTACATAAAATGCTTTTTATCAAATAATCCCTTGTGAAAAGAGAAGCGGTAGAATACAGAACAGTTCTTACATGATAACTTCTATCGATTTCGTTACCACAAAGCTGACTGATTGTATTAGATCTCAGACAGTACCCCATTTCACTTAGATTATAATTTAGTAGTTCACAACTTGCTAACTTAACATTATCTAACCTTGTGTCTATTTACGTGTCTTTCAGTATACTATCAAATATCGATCTAGCCTTTAATTTGTAGGGAGTTAATAATTACAATTCAAAGCCTCCAGTCGAGACTTTGAAATACACCCTGATACATTAATTGGTTTAGCAGCTCGAAGCTGATCTTTACGTTTTATAATTAAAAGTTTTCTAATACCTAAATATAAATATCTTCGGGTCATTTTTACACAGCACCATCTAGTCCCAAACTAAGCAGAGCTTGTGATATGGATACTAGACAATGGATATAATATTTATATAAATTTTTTTTGTAAATACATACTTATAATACATAAGAAACACCCAGACCAACACAAACACTTATGTTCATCACACAAATATTTGTGTCCTGTGGGAATCGAACCCACGACCTCGTGATCAGCAGTTCGATCCTCGAACCACTAGAGCACAGACGTCTTAAAAAAAAAAAATTGCTTGTAAGTAAATACTCAATGTGTTAATTATATACAAACATTTGAACAACTATCACAAGGACAGCTCTAGTTAACTTTTACCAAGTAAAGATGGCGTCTTATAAATAGAATAAATTGGTCGTTAGCCAGCGCAATAGAACCACACGTTCAAACTACATTACATAAAGCATTTTAATTAGCTTAATTAAGTGATAATTAACTGAAAAGTTTGTTAACGAATGTTTTAAAAGTATCTCAGGGTTCTTACTCACCTCATTTGGAATTCAAATTGGTGTAAAAAGAGGATTTATTGTAAACATCTTTGCTTATACATATTTATTGTACGTTTCAGAGGTCAGTGAGGACTTTTCTATTCTTAATGTTTTGAGAAACAAACATTCTATTTTCGTTCTTTCAAATGTTTTTGTAAATTTTCTTTGAGTTGTTATTTTTACTACATAAACAACACATATATGTCTGACATGAAGAGTACTTTCAAATTAATATTAACTTATGTCATATTATTCAGAATAAAAGAATGATCCAAAAACTGTTCGAAAAATTACCTCTACCAAAACTTTTAAATATTTTGTTACCAAAAAAGGCCCCATTCAAACAACCATAAATCAAAGGCGCTCATTAAAATCGTCATCGGCTGTCTGCACCATAAAATATTCCCATGCTTTTCAAAAAACAGAAACAGACTAGTATAGCGTTTATACATTTTTAAAAATAAATGAATATTTTTATGTGCATCATTTAGCAGGGTAAAAAGAGATGCAAGTGTTTTATTCAATTTATGCTGAATTGTTACATGAATAAATAAAATTTCCTTTTAGCGGCTCATCTTTGCCGATTTAATATTTCATGGAGACGGCATTTCACTAATAAAAGTTCTTTTACAAATCCTTAGATTAGAATATTTTAGTTTTAGATTTCAAGTTACAACAAATCTAGCATTGACAAATAAACAAATAGCCAATCAATTCTTTAAGACTATATTCAAGAACAGTATTAAAATAAAATGGTGGTAGCTATATGTTTTGGAAAACTGATACCTTTACTTCAAATCTGCGACACCACCATATTAGTGTCTGTCTAACACCAAGCGACCATTACCAAAAGTTATTTTAAAAGTTCCGGTCATAAACGATTTACACACACTCAAATATTCTGCGACTGATGTATGTTTACGTACAATTTCGAAAACATTTATCCGATCCACCGTTTCAGCTTTGAAAGTTTCTAATTTTGGTTCTTTGATCCCTCTGTGATCATTTTGGTTTACTTATAAGGAATTTTAATGCATATTGGCCCGAGATAGGCTAGTCGAAATCAAGGATTGTTTATCGTTATGATTGTTGTGATCAGTGTTATTGTTATTTACATTCTTCCTTTCATTAATGGAAGTAGAAATGATGTGTTTGTGTAGTTAAAAGGTTTTAATTTTGAAATATAATTTTGAAATTCTTCAAACAGAACACTGGACAAGACAGTAAACAATTGAATTTAACTCCATAAAAAATACAGGTTGTAAAATTGGTTAGGTTTCTTTTGAAACGGAAAAACTGGAGATTTTGTCCAGTTAGTAAATTAATAAAACACAAAAGGTGTGAAATATTCAAATAGCAACAAAACCCAAACAAAGTGTCCTAAAGTTGTTTGCAGACACACAAATATTAAAGGCGTCATAACTATCAACCAAAACATCAACACAGCACTACTATTTATTACCAACGATCAATTAAACGATATCAAAGCAAAACAACCAACAAAGCGACATTATTTTTATCGCTGAAACTCACAAACATATTATTTTTAACGATTAAGGAGTTATTTTTATGACACGAAGCGAAGCATCTGAAACTTGCCTCCACAGATATTCCCCGCCCGACACATCAAACTTCCGTTGAAGAACATCAGAAAAACAGATCATGGATGTGATTTATGACACAAATATTGAACAAAATTTGTCGTAAAGCAGCACTTTATTGCTCTGGGCATCTATTCGAAATTTCCCCGGTATTATATTTCAATCCTGATTAAATTATGGTGGCAATAAACAATTTTAAAGAGAAATGACGCAACCGTAAGCAATTATGGTCGTAAATGAACGATATATTATGCATATTGATTTACAATATAGATTTAATGGTCCAGATTAAGTTAGAATATTGTATTGAGCGATGGCAGTCCGAGTCCTTTAAATGCTTGAGTTATTTTAAATTGAAAGGAATTGAAATATAATTTCAATTTATGAAAATGAAGTTGTTTTATTTAAGGGCACATGTAAGCTTTTGTTTGAAAAATACTGTAAATGGTTTCGATAAGTTATTGTTATTAATAGCACAGAACAATGCGAAGTTAGGAACTGCTTACAATAAAAAGCAATATGTTAGTAAAGTCGAGTATATTATTGTACAAATTTAAATTTGATGTAGCTCAATCACCTACACCAGAGCATTGATTTTACCTGTAAATGCTGACACTCATATTCTAAAGAACTTTTTCTCCCTCCCAGATCAGCGGAGATTACAAAAAATCATCATCATCATAAAAAATAAATTAAAACAAACTCAAAAAATACGACGTACACAAATTGCGAATAATAAAACTGAGATGACGTCATAAAATATAAACGACACTTCTTGGTTCGGTACATATTTTATTAAAAAACTTTCGCTGTACCGACACCGCAGGCGTTACAAGTTCTTGAGATGCCGATCGATCTCACTCTATATTGAAACATTTTACACACAAAATCCTTGGGAGGGTAGTGTGAATGTCTCCAACTTGTCCACTAAGGGACGTAAATTCTCGGAATTGAGTAGGCGGGTCTCTTGAAGCTGATGTTACAAAAAATTTCAAGATTTTTGGCATTTAGGTGTTGAAATATTACACTCAATTGTATAAATATAAAGAAAAAGTCAATTAAAATATAAATTATCGCATTTGTTAAGTGGAAGTTTATTAATTAGACGACTGACGTTTTGGAATTTAACTTCATATAACAATTAACTAACTAACTATCAGGCAAAGCAACTGAAAAATAAAATCAAAAATCAAAAACATTATCAAATCTTAATCTAGAGTCCACTGACGCTTAAGAGCTTAAGATTTTTTGCTGATAATAGAGAGACCACCTCCAGAGCATGACCTCCTCGCAGAAGGAGACGAGCCTTCCCAAGCGCTCTCGCTCCCGACCATAGACAGAACCACGGCTGGAAGCGAGAGGTCGCTGCTGCCTACTGCAGTGATGAGGTCACGGCGCCGGCGCTGCGTAGCCCAACCTGGGCACTCCGCCAGTATGTGCTGCGCCGTGTCCTCTGGGTAGAATTTGTAAAATCAGTGTTAAATACTTATAATGACTCGCGTTTACAAATCTTCCTAAAACCATTACTGCTACCTACCTACGTTTGCAATGACATGGCATATAATACTCATATTAAAATAGCCTGAAATTACGGTAACTCAAAATAAAAGAAGTATCCCATTCATATTTAATAAGCGGGCACAAGGAAGTTGGAACCGAGTCCATGGAGAGACATAAACCTTCAAAATTAAAAAAAGAGAATATACCTAACTCCCGATGTTGATTCATTAAATATGATGGAAACTTTTAAGTAACGTTGTTTGAAACTTTGGAACTCGGAAATTACTCGTCCATCTTCGAAGAATATGATGATGGTACTGGTGAAGAATTGCATGAGAACATTTCTATATTATAAAGGTTCGATTCTGCGTATGGTTTTCGCGCTTAAACGTATAAGTGCTATCAAATTATTTGAGAAGAAAGAGAATAAGAATAACGAAGAGGAAAGAAAAGAAAAATAAAAGAGATACAAAAAAAAACATAATAATAAAGAGAAGAGGTACAATCGACCGCACGTCGGTGGTAACACTGACATTAGCAGCATCTTTATTTCGTAAGCAGTAAGGGCGGTTTTTTAATTGAAGTGTTACCATTGTCATGCAGTAGACTGTACTAAAAGATAAACATAAGAAATAAGCTGTTATTTTGAGTCCTTTGAAATATTAATTTACCTAGATCATATTGAATAAATTTAATATCCTACCATACTAGTGTATCCCTTTTTTATCGGAAGAAGCACCCCATCTGGTCAAGTCAGCCAAAAATATAAAATAAGATTGTTGATACCCAATAGAGAATTCATGTCCACATCCTCAAGGAGAATATTTGGGTAAAGATACTTAATTTCCTTACCATCAGAATGAAAGGCAAAGTTGTCAGACACTTCGAACAGCGTTCTAATCATACATACGTCAGCTAAGTTAACTTTACTTTTAAGAACGCTTTCGGATCCTCCCCGAACTTTGTTTACGAAATGCAAAATGGGATTATCATCATCTTGAGTTTTTCTTTTCTATAAATAATGTGGTTAGATTACATTTTCCTTTTATTTTGAAATGTTATGACAGCTGAACAAGAATTAGGTTTTTAGATTTATAATGTTACCATTAAGTTGATAATTTAAAGAAAGAAACATAAATGTGATACCTACTTTGCATGTCGTAGCTGCGGCAAAGAGGTTGACACTCAGCATGATGCTGTGTTGTAACGTGAATCACAACACAGCGCTGATTTTCGGTGTCAACCCAAAGTGACTAGCGGGTGCCAAGTCAGTAAAAGCAGCCAATGATTAATTAATAATTAATTTCTAGTGTGATGGTTAGTTGAGCTGGTAATGTAATATTATTATTTTAAGGATCTAGCTTCTATCTATCCATCATTGTGGCGATGCTTGGGGGAGGCCCATGTCCAGCAGTGGACGTCTTTCGGCTGAAATGATGATGATGATGATGAAGGATCTAGTGATCTTGAACGGCCCTAAGCCACTGTGACCTGATAAGATCTATTGAGAGGCCTTTTGCACTATTAGCACCTCCCCAAGTTGTAAGTTAATCATAAAGTCGACTATGGCCTTGAGAGAGGAGGATTTGATCTCCTTTCTTGATCAATATATTCCATATTTTAGTTTGTGCTAGAAGGAATTTATTTTTAGCATTAATTCCAGGTCAGAATAATTATTCTCATATCAATAACGATCTTTACTGCTCCCTTCACAGAAATTGATATAATGGAAAAGTAGGCGGAGCGCGCTTGCCAACACTCTGCACCAGAGTGCAGGGCATTTCAAAACATTTCTCAGTACGCTTTCTGACTTGTTTCTGTAAATACTGTAACAAAAACCCGCCAAAATGCCTTATTACGCTGTTTCTAATTGCAGAAACAAAAGCTGTAAAGTTATATTAAAGATAATTTTTAAAAATTAATGAAGTCAACATGGGAGGCGTGGTTTGTTCGAAAGTTGGCACGCATGAATCGCAAGTAAAATTGTGATAACAACCATTCCGTCTATCTATTTCTGTGGCTCCCTCATTGATCTAACGCACCTATGTCAATTAAATGCTAAGGTATTACACAGTGTATTAAACCCTGCTCATTTCATCAAAACTTACAGACACAACTGCTTCAACCAGGGTCCTCAATCTTCGAACAAATAATCGGGTGCAACAGCTTTTACAACGCTGCAAAAAAACGTAGTACTTCAAATGCTTGTAGCTAACACGTAAGATGGTGGTTTTTAATTTAGTAGCATTATATTTGATACTTTTACGGACTAAAAGTAATAGATGACAGGTTTTACTAATTTACGAAACGAGATATTGTAATAGTTTATTCAATATTCGGTAGATGTCGCTACATGACCCCATATTTGACAATTGCTCCAAAGAGAGAAAGAGATTAAGATTTCATTTCAAGAGATAATTATACTGATTTCTCACCAAATATTACAATAATAAATTAGTACCTATCTATTTCAGAGCCATTTTTGTTGATTTTTGAACATAAAAGTATTCTACTTTTGTTGATTTTGACTGGTTGATTATACTGGTAAAATTCGCAAGTTTTGGAATAAGTGTTGGTAGCAGTACGATCCTGCGGTCAGATTTATAATCGCAGAACGTGGGTTCGATCCTCAAGAAGAGTTTCTCTTTTTGCATTTTTTATTTTTAGTTCAGTTAATTTAATAACAGCAGTTTCGCACTAAAAGTATCAGATGGCGCTAGTAAGCGGTTTCCTGTTTTGAGGTTGAAGATTGGTCTCTATTTCAGTATATTACAATGTACTCTGTGACTTCAACATTTCCATTCAGATTACCAAACTATTAAGTACAATATTTTTTTTTTTTTTTTTTTTTTTTTATTTAGTATTTGTACAATAGTTTAAATGCATATTCAATGTAATGTCTTTTATGGTGTACAATAAAGCATATATAAATAAATAAATAAGTAAAGATACTTGAATGAGTTAGTCATCACTGCAAACCAGTAGTAGAACTATTACTTGGCGGTATTTATACCTTAATTGGAAGGTGGCACTACCTACGCATACTCGCACTATCTTTAATGAATGGGTCTTGCAAGGATTTCCTTCTATATGTTGACTTTAACGTTGTAATTACGTTTATAAACCTTTAATGGGTATACAAACCGCTTTGCTGATATTTTTTCCGCATTTGGGAGAGTTGATTTATGTTGTTGGTAATATTGTTATTATTCTTCATAGCATAACATACCATAACATCACGTATTTCCCCGATGGGGTAGGCAGAGGCATCATCTTAATGGCAGTTTCAAAAATGTTATTAGCTTAAATACTAGGAGGCAGTGGATGTCGTTTTTGTGGGATATGGGAAATCGATTTTGATTTGGTTTACCATACGGTAGAGTTAGTATTTTTTTTTTTTTTTTTTTTATTCTTAACGGGCTTGCATTTGACCGCCACCTCACCTAATGTTAAGCAATGCGATTTATAGCAAAATAGACTTTTACACAAGACCTTGTGATATACTTATAGTTAATTACTTATAGATTGATAGAATATTCTTTATTGTACACCAATAACATTATTAAACTGAGGACTAACATGTAAAATAAGGGTACATTGGCGGTCTTATCGCTAATAGCGATGTCTTCCAGACAACCTTTGGATGGACAAGGAAGACGTGAAAAATAGATGGGGGCAGTATGTGGTGCACTTTCATAAAGTTTACTAATATTTAATATAATAAATAAATAAATATTTACCTACCATAGAAAATATTACATGTATAAATATATAAAATAAATTCTATTCTAATTATTATTCTTATTATTTTATTATTTTTAACGCATTTACGCATGCGAAGCGAAATCAAACGATTTAGAGAAGATTATTTTCGATAGAATATTTCAGAACTTATCCGTAAATAACTAATAAGTAACGATTTAAATTGTGGAAAGAAAAAAAAAAGGGGAGGTGGAGGTTAACTTTGAAACCACGAGCATTGTTCACGGTAGCTAAGTGGCTAAAGCACTGGCGTACTGAGCCCGGAGTCACAGGTTCGAATCCTGCTCGAGCGATTGTTTCTTTCCAGAATTTAAATATTTACTTATTCTTATCTGAGGAAGTTGCCGTGTCGTTGGTTTGACACCTATTAATTGGGATCCTAATACACACATACGAACATAGGCTTGCCTAATAAATGGCAGTGTAAAGTAATCAGATAAAATAGTAATAAGAAAAAAATTCATAGTTAGTACATTTTTGTTAGCCGTTGTTTTCTTGCAAAATAAAAGTAATCCGCTTGTATATTTCTGCAGTAGCATCAAACAATTATGAAAAGATAATTCTATAATCACCCTGGTAATGTGTATTGGTAACCTTTGCATAATTTTCGCTACTGCGTAATCAAGACAGGAAAAAACATTATTTATTTAATATTTTTAAGCATCTAGGTACTGGAAGGCGCAGCGTGGGTAGGCCCCCCACAAGGTGGACCGACGACCTGGTGAAGTTCGCGGGAATCCGCTGGATGCGGAAAGCGCAGGACTGGTCGTTGTGGCTATGCTTGGGGGAGGCCTATGTTCAGCAGTGGACGTCTTTTGGCTCAAATGATGATGATGATGATCTAGGTACCTATCTTCACTTTTTTCAACATTAATGCAAAGCCTAGTTACCGCAGACAAAAAACTGCTCACGAGTTACTGAGAAATAGAATCCTATTTAATTCCTCCAATGACTCTTAGTTGTTAACCCAAACAATGGCGCTAAAATAATCACTATCTTCAAGTCTAAACACCCCAAACTAGTTTTAATCGTCCCTTTCTCGCATTACCGTCCAGGCTTCAGTAATCACGATTTAAATCTTCCTAATGACTGGCCGGCCTCATTCGAGGCTCGTATCATTATCCTAGCCAGGGTTATCACACTTTAAAACCTCGGTAAGCTATTTGAATGGACTTCAAAATAGAAGGTTCTCATTTTGAAAAGGCAGTGATATTTGACTGACGTGATTGTTTTTGGCTTCATAAATTATGTTGCTTATTTTTGAGTTGATGTGGATGGCACTTTTATGTCTTCAGGAAAATATAAAGAATGGGAAATGCTGAATAGTTTTATAAATAAGTCCTTCGAAATAATTATTGTTGAGGCCCCAGAATTTTAATTGGCCGTTAGTTGGGTTTCTAATCAGTAATGTACAGCTTGATGTGTAGCCGTGCGTACCATGGGTACTAGACAATGGATATAATACTTATATACTTTTTTTGTTGTTGTAAATACATACTTATAATACCTACATAAGAAACACCCAGACCAACTCAAACACTTATGTTCATCACGAAAATATTTGTGTTCTGTGGGAATCGAACCCACGACCTCATGATCAGCAGTCTGACCCTCGAACCACTAGACCACAGACATCGTCAACACAAACAAAAGCCAAACAACACACACAACCAAAAGACGTCCACTGCTAGAAATAAGCCTCCCCCAAAAGGGCCATAATCGCCATGCTTCGCAGACGGGTTGGCGATTGCAGTTGGTTGGTGAAATACTCAGAGAACACTGCTACCCATCCTCTGGTGAATTCCTTAGTCGCCTTTTACGACACTCATGAGAAGAGATAAGGTGGTGCTATTCTTTATGTCCAGCGTCACACGGAACCGGTAGACTCGACTCCCCATCCCAAAATTAATTCATCCAACTATTGGGCGATAGTTTAAACTGTAGTCTGCGGGGATTCTAAAACATAAATGACTGTTCAGGCGTCTTCGACAATCGTCCTTAGACTCAAGACCTAATAATTAGATCTCTTATAGACACCATTAATGGCAAACAGTTTGGCATCGTTAGTAATTAAATAAGTTCCATTAAAACTGTATTATGTCTATTTTCGTACAGTAATTTGTTTTGCTTGCGACAGAAAATTTATATTATTATTTTGTCAACCCTGTCTAGTGCTATCTATTCAGTGACGATGCTATGTCGCCGTTTTATCTGCAATGTGAACTTCTAGGCTGACTTGGCTTAGATCGATGAAAATTTAATTTGCGACAGTTCTAAATAAGAACGCTTGTTTTTGTGGTGGAAGATACCAAATGTAGTTTATTAAAAACTTTTTAACAAAAAATTAAACCGACGAAAACAGAAACTGAAAAGCGAAAAATAACTAATTATGAGTCATCTAACATCCACTGCGATGTCGTTTTTGTGGGATATGGGAAATCGATTTTGATTTGGTTTACCATACGGTAGAGTTAGTATTTTTTATTTTTTTATTCTTAACGGGCTTGCGTATGACCGCCACCTCACCTAATGTTAAGCAATGCGATTTATAGCAAAATAGACTTTTACACAAGACCTTGTGACATACTTATAGTTAATTACTTATAGATTGATAGAATATTCTTTATTGTACACCAATAACATGGCGTTAAGACCGCCTTTGTACCCTGTTGTGCATAAAGAATTAAATAAATAAATAAATAACATTATTAAACTTAGGACTAACATGTAAAATAAGGGTACATTGGCGGTCTTATCGCTAATAGCGATATCTTCCAGACAACCTTTGGATGCACAAGGAAGACGTGAAAAATAGATGGGGGCAGTATGTGGTGCACTTTCATAAAGTTTACTAATATTTAATATAATAAATAAATAAATATTTACCTACCATAGAAAATATTACATGTATAAATATATAAAATAAATTCTATTCTAATTATTATTCTTATTATTTTATTATTTTTAACGCATTTACGCATGCGAAGCGAAATCAAACGATTTAGAGAAGATTATTTTCGATAGAATATTTCAGAACTTATCCGTAAATAACTAATAAGTAACGATTTAAATTGTGGAAAGAAAAAAAAAAGGGGAGGTGGAGGTTAACTTTGAAACCACGAGCATTGTTCACGGTAGCTAAGTGGCTAAAGCACTGGCGTACTGAGCCCGGAGTCACAGGTTCGAATCCTGCTCGAGCGATTGTTTCTTTCCAGAATTTAAATATTTACTTATTCTTATCTGAGGAAGTTGCCGTGCCGTTGGTTTGACACCTATTAATTGGGATCCTAATACACACATACGAACATAGGCTTGCCTAATAAATGGCAGTGTAAAGTAATCAGATAAAATAGTAATAAGAAAAAAATTCATAGTTAGTACATTTTTGTTAGCCGTTGTTTTCTTGCAAAATAAAAGTAATCCGCTTGTATATTTCTGCAGTAGCATCAAACAATTATGAAAAGATAATTCTATAATCACCCTGGTAATGTGTATTGGTAACCTTTGCATAATTTTCGCTACTGCGTAATCAAGACAGGAAAAAACATTATTTATTTAATATTTTTAAGCATCTAGGTACTGGAAGGCGCAGCGTGGGTAGGCCCCCCACAAGGTGGACCGACGACCTGGTGAAGTTCGCGGGAATCCGCTGGATGCGGAAAGCGCAGGACTGGTCGTTGTGGCTATGCTTGGGGGAGGCCTATGTTCAGCAGTGGACGTCTTTTGGCTCAAATGATGATGATGATGATCTAGGTACCTATCTTCACGTTTTTCAACATTAATGCAAAGCCTAGTTACCGCAGACAAAAAACTGCTCACGAGTTACTGAGAAATAGAATCCTATTTAATTCCTCCAATGACTCTTAGTTGTTAACCCAAACAATGGCGCTAAAATAATCACTATCTTCAAGTCTAAACACCCCAAACTAGTTTTAATCGTCCCTTTCTCGCATTACCGTCCAGGCTTCAGTAATCACGATTTAAATCTTCCTAATGACTGGCTGGCCTCATTCGAGGCTCGTATCATTATCCTAGCCAGGGTTATCACACTTTAAAACCTCGGTAAGCTATTTGAATGGACTTCAAAATAGAAGGTTCTCATTTTGAAAAGGCAGTGATATTTGACTGACGTGATTGTTTTTGGCTTCATAAATTATGTTGCTTATTTTTGAGTTGATGTGGATGGCACTTTTATGTCTTCAGGAAAATATAAAGAATGGGAAATGCTGAATAGTTTTATAAATAAGTCCTTCGAAATAATTATTGTTGAGGCCCCAGAATTTTAATTGGCCGTTAGTTGGGTTTCTAATCAGTAATGTACAGCTTGATGTGTAGCCGTGCGTACCATGGGTACTAGACAATGGATATAATACTTATATACTTTTTTTGTTGTTGTAAATACATACTTATAATACCTACATAAGAAACACCCAGACCAACTCAAACACTTATGTTCATCACGAAAATATTTGTGTTCTGTGGGAATCGAACCCACGACCTCATGATCAGCAGTCTGACCCTCGAACCACTAGACCACAGACATCGTCAACACAAACAAAAGCCAAACAACACACACAACCAAAAGACGTCCACTGCTAGAAATAAGCCTCCCCCAAAAGGGCCATAATCGCCATGCTTCGCAGACGGGTTGGCGATTGCAGTTGGTTGGTGAAATACTCAGAGAACACTGCTACCCATCCTCTGGTGAATCCCTTAGTCGCCTTTTACGACACTCATGAGAAGAGATAAGGTGGTGCTATTCTTTATGTCCAGCGTCACACGGAACCGGTAGACTCGACTCCCCATCCCAAAATTAATTCATCCAACTATTGGGCGATAGTTTAAACTGTAGTCTGCGGGGATTCTAAAACATAAATGACTGTTCAGGCGTCTTCGACAATCGTCCTTAGACTCAAGACCTAATAATTAGATCTCTTATAGACACCATTAATGGCAAACAGTTTGGCATCGTTAGTAATTAAATAAGTTCCATTAAAACTGTATTATGTCTATTTTCGTACAGTAATTTGTTTTGCTTGCGACAGAAAATTTATATTATTATTTTGTCAACCCTGTCTAGTGCTATCTATTCAGTGACGATGCTATGTCGCCGTTTTATCTGCAATGTGAACTTCTAGGCTGACTTGGCTTAGATCGATGAAAATTTAATTTGCGACAGTTCTAAATAAGAACGCTTGTTTTTGTGGTGGAAGATACCAAATGTAGTTTATTAAAAACTTTTTAACAAAAAATTAAACCGACGAAAACAGAAACTGAAAAGCGAAAAATAACTAATTATGAGTCGGCGCCAAACGAACTTTTAACAAGCAAAGTGCGTGCAAGTTGCAAGTGGCCGAGCAGAGAACGCATTTTTGGAAAGTAATTGTTTATCGTTGAAAATTTCACGTTATATTTGATGTGACGTTGTTTTTATTATTTATTTAAAGTAATTTAATGATCTTCGTTGATTGGTGGTTTGGCGCCGACTCATGATTAGTTATTTTTCAATTTTCAGTTTCTGTTTTCGTCGGCTAAATTTTTTGTTAAAAAGTTTTATTTTTCATTTTTTTGCCGTTAAAATCTAACTCCAGGTCTCCATTATGTCGTAGTGTCTAGAACTATATTTATGTGTGTCAAGTTTCAACAGAATCAGTTAACAGGTAAGAATTCAGTGGGTGAACAAACGAGTGTTTGTTTCCCCCCCCCCCCCCTGTTTTACTACCCTTAGGGGTGGATTTTGATTTTGAAATTTAAATGGGACCAATTTCGAGATATACCCTATCCATTAAAAAAAGAATCATCAAAATCGGACCACTCTGTAAAAAGTTATGCGTGGTCATACATAAAAAAAATATATATACGCGTCGAATTGAGAACCTCCTCCTTTTTTTCGTCGGTTAAAAAGAAACGTTAACCCCGAATCGGACAGCTACAGTCAAACCCATATCGATGATCACAAAACCAACACGAGCAGAGCCTGTTTTGTATGAAAACATAACAAAATAAGCTGGTTGATTATATTATGATAATGATTTAATTTCTCTCTTCACAAAGGTATTGCTACATAATATTTTTATAGCTAGTACAGATAACAGTGTTGTCCCTTTGTGAGAGACTGGAGTCCATACTAAGGAAAGCCTGTGTAACTGATCATCAGGCCCTCACCTAGAATATATTCTAGGCATCCGAAGCAACAGTAAGGAGAAAATGCATGTAATTAACTTAAAATAATGCAGGTGCTATAGGTTTGCTCGCTCTATTGTTGACCACATCTTGACAAAGCTGTATTGATTGCGGTCAAGAGCAGATCTATGTCTCATAAAAAAGGTGTATACAATCTTATTCTTAGATTAAACCAAACGTGAAAAAAGTTCCTGATAATGATTTTGTTACCATTGCAGTTAACGTAAATACATTAGCTATGCTAAGTAGATCGAGTCCAATATATTATAATTATTAATTTAAAAAGTACATTTTATATAGTTAGTATATCATGACGATAGCCGACACCGACAATAACTAGGTCTTTTTGCGAAAGCTCCTTTGAAATGGACTGTGATCGGGCATCAGAAGTTCTTAATGTCGATATATAGGTATCATACCTTTGACCTACATACAGTAACTCTTCTTAATTCTTTTGAAATTTAGCCCGTAATTTTAAGCGCATATTTTTTTGCTACATCAATTCTCTAAACCAATTAAGTACAGCCATCTTTTCCGACTACTGACGAATAACGAGAAATGGAGATCAGTTCAAAATAAAGAACCTCAAGAATAAAATGCTGATGATCTTCAACCAATAAGGAAACTCAGCAATTTACAATGCTTAAACTTCGAAATCCATCCAACACCATCACATAATCACGCGAAAGCAATATTTCAGCTAGTATCGGATTTAAATTCCCGACTGGCACGCATAATCTTTGGATCTGACCAACTTTGAAATAACTAACTTAATGTTATTCAAAACGTGTCGCTACATTTATCCTAACAGGGAGATCGAGCACGACTTACTGACAGGCAACTCCTTATAAATCTTATATGCCGCATTTCAACTTGATATAATAGTCCCTAGCAAAGTCTAAAAGTTTTTGAGGATTTCGAAGGGCTTTGCAGAGAGGTGTCACGTTTGTGTGCCGGTGTTAAGTTTTATCTACTTCGACAGTTGCTAAAAGTTACCCGTATGCCATAGGACAACAACGTCTGACCTGATAAATACGTTGTCAAATGTGATGGATCTACGAAAAAAATCGTTTCTTTTATCTGTCTTGATATAATTATTGTAATCCTTATAATATAAATTAAAAAACTCTTAAAATAAAACCGATTCTTAAAGTTAAACTTCTTCAAAAAAATATATCAAACCATTCCGTTTGCACCTCAGCGTGATCCCACAAAATATAAATATAAATATTCTTTTGAAAGAAACTCGGAAGCTCACAATGAACGGACATTTTTATTTTATATTTTTCATCTTCCGAACTCTAATGATCTTAAATGAAAAGGAGCCGATATAACATCCATTTTTTACCAGCATACTCTGAATGTTTCATCTCAATATGGCCGATCTATTATTTATACTCGAATGCTTCTGAATAAAATACAGAAAATTCTTCTAAGGTCAGATTTGGAAGCACCTGTGGCTTTAAGATCGAATGTTTCAAAAAGATGGAGTGGTTTCGAAATAAAACATGAAATATAAAAGTTTTCAAAGAGCTTGTGGGCTGCGGATATTCAGAAAATGCCTTTGATGTTTAAACGTGGTTTAAACGTTGCAATATCTGTGTATAAATATTCAAACTCACTTCTTTATGGTAAATTTTCAAGCTTCGCATTCATACTAGAATCTCATTTGAATCCTCGATTTATTTATTACCAGTCAATCTATTTTTCCATTTGGATGCAGCATATCACAGTCCACTGCTAGATTCTTAAAACCGCAAGTTGTAACATAATGTATTTTTACCAGTACAATCACTTATTGGGTGGTGGAACTCACACGACAACTCCCTCTTTATACAAATCACTGATATTATAATCCAACAGCATCTGATTAGACTGAAATTTGACTACTTAGAAAAAGGCTATCTTTTCCTCTATTCATAAAAAGTGACAGGTCGGGCCCTTTAGTTTAAATTACTATGATGCAAATCCTGCTATGAAATTCACTAGCCAATAATAAATTCTAATCGTGAGCGTGAGATGAGCTTCGAAAGGCGAAGATTAAGACATCTTGCACGTTGAACACGAAACTGCAGTGCAGCCAACATAGGATTTAAGCTAAACTTTGAACAAGCTCTAAGGACTTTTGATATTTTTTTAAATGTCAGACTTCATATATTCTGAGCTGTGGAGCAATTTATGCTTGGATTACAAAATTAGTAACAAATTATCCGGATAAGAATCGAAGGGACTGACATAGCTTGTAGGATCAGTAATCTAAAGTGGAAGTATGCTGGCCATGTCTGTCGAAGGACCGATGGCTTCTGGAGCAGATGAGTCCTTGAGTGGAGACCGCGAATTGGCAAACGCAACGTAAGGAGCCCCCTCAGTCAGGTGGACCAATGACCTGAACAAGGTAGCTAGGTGAGACTGGATGCGGAAGGCAGAGGATCAAGTTTTGTGGCGCAACTTCGGAGAGGCCTATGTCCAGCACTAGACTACAATAGGTTTAGTTGATTGATTTATTTCCAGCCTGTGTTTTCACACTGCAGGAAAAAGGCCCTTTTCTTCATACTCTTTTAAGTCCAACGCGAGTGTCGTCCAATCCTTTTTGTAGGCATCAAGCTCGTCTCGCCATCAACGTCATTTATACAAAATAAATGATTATGATTGTTCATTTACACAAAATAAAATGTATTCAATTGCTGATTGATTTATTTCATCAATCAGTTATCATGATAAAAAATTACGACTTTTTTAATGCCATGCCATTAGGCTATATTGACATTTATGTAATGTTGATTTTGTATCAATCCTCAGTGTCAGACGAGTGAAACATTTTTATCTATTGCTTTTTATAACATAAACACGCCTTAAGTTTATTTGTCAATACTCACGTCCAGTGATTGGAAGCAAACTTCATACTATGTATCAACTTTTATATCGACGATAAGGATTGGATATAATTCTAAATCTATACTGAAAATATCCAGATATTTACTAAACTTGTCCATTCTAAGGCAAAGTCAACTGCAATATTTAAATGAAACCATTCACAGGCAGTTTTAAACTGTCAAGAATTTTGTTGTCACGTTCCAAAATTTTGATTCCTATGGACAGCGAATAGGAAATCCCAGGGTTTTCTGACTTTTCCGTTGTATCTAGATTTCTAGATTGTATTCGCATATTCCAGTATTGACGTATTTACATAGAAAATACTATGAAAGCGGTGAAAGCTAGTAAAGTTGGCGCCTTAGCTTTCTGCGCTATGTTGTAAGTACCTACGGTTTTATTTATATATATAACATAATAATTTATAAATTGTACTAAAACACATTTAATTTTACTTGTACATACAGAAATTGCTTACTTAGTATATCGTAATTTTACAAATATGCATTTTTTTTGTTATCAGTTCATATATCTAAAAGACCTACATAAATAGGATGTGTACAACAAAAGAAAAAAAAACAATGTTGTCAATATTTTGACTACACAAACATTCATGTCTTAACTTATTCCCAAATTAAATCGAAAAACCTGACTTAAAAACATCCCAATCATACTGGGCAACTCGTACTATGCCAAAAAACACCTTCCTTTATCTGCCTACTACCGCGTATCAAGCATGAAGATCCAAAAAAGTTTCCTGAACAAAACGATATAATGGCATCGTGATCGTGCCACATCTATCAAACTCGAACTCGGTCAGGTATGCTGTTGAGCGAAGTACACACCGACGCACACGTAAATGTACAGTCGAGGTACGAAAAGGTTCGTCAATTTTCAAATTGATTCCTTTAAACGTGTCGCGAGTACATGTTACTTTTTCAAACTCCGAACCAGAGATAATTAGGCGGGTGTAGGTGCAACTGTCATTATTGTTATCTGCCAGTACAGGCAAAAATAGACCTTAATCTGAAGAACCTTTCCATTCCTCGACTGTACAAGTAAATGTGCGCTTATATACATAAAGGTTTGGTTTTACAAGACAACAATTGAATCAATAGACTTGATGAATATGACCATGAAGAGTTAATTGAACCATTTATTAATAATTATAAAAATACGGCTATCAAAGAAAATGCAGTATCGTTGGATAAAGTTACGTATCTACAGTAAATAAAACAACATGAGGAAACTAATACAGATTTACTCAGAATTTGATTATCACTTGCTTTAACGGTGAAGGTAAACATGGTAAGGAAATCTGCATACCTGAGAGTGCTCCATACAGTTCTCGATGGTGTGTGTAGTCCGCCAACCTGCATTAGGTCAGCGTGGTAGACTTAACCTAAGGCCTTAACCTACTCATTCTGAGAAAATGCCCGTATCCAGCAGTGGGACTGTAATGACTGATGATGATGATAATGATGTTGAAGATGATGATGAGGAAAATTATACACCTAAGTCCACCAACCTGTAATAGGCCAGCGTCACAGACTAAGGTCTAATAACTAGTTCCTTCTCATTCTAAGAAGTCCGTGCCCAGCAGTGGGATAATAATGAGCTGATGATGCTATGTGAAAATGTGAAGTAAGTACCGTACCGTACCTATTTCTACCGATAAACTGTGATGCTTGCATAGCTGTGTTCCGTTGCGAGAGGTACGGGTGCCGGTGAAATTACAATCACATGAGACTCCATCTCTAGGTCTCAGTTTGGCGAACGCGATTTGGAATACCACTTAGTCAACCACCTAGGTGGTATTGGAGTTGTTATGGACAAAGGTAACCGCTTAACATCAGGTGGGCCTTTAGCTTGTTTTGCCATCCTATACCATAAAAAAGTACATAACACATTATAATTCTTTTGTACCGTCAACGACAACAAACAACAACAAAAATATCAACAGTTACAGATTAACCTCTGGCCTATCTACTTATCATTATTCTTCAATAGTTATCATCCTCCTACCCTCATCCTAATTTATTTGGGGTTGGCATAGCATGTTTTATTTTCATACATCTCTATCAGCCGTTATCCCAGTGTTGTTCACATTCTTGATATTCTTAACCTCTTTCACACAATGCATTGTTCTTTTCTTAGGTTTGTTTCTTTTCTTATTCACATTAGACATCCCACTCAACATCAACTGTTCTCGTAACATACTTTTCTTTCCTCCGCATCACATGTCCATACCAAGACAGTATACTGCAACTCAACTTTTCTGTAACTGGAGTTACTTTCAAACTCCCTCTCACATACTCATTTCTTCTCTTAACATTAGACATAAACCTGGAAATACTTTTAAAATAAGTAATCGAACATGTTAATCAAACTCAAGACAAACTGTCTATGAACACGACACCACTCAGAAATAAGTTTCGAAGATGTACTGCTGCAAAACTTGCAAACTTGTAAAAATTAACGGAGTGAAACTTCGCAGACTTGTACAAGCTAAACTCAGAAGGAAACGAAGCAATTTATCGGTCGACGGTCTAATTGCAAATAAATCTTTATCAGAGCCGGCTACAACTTGAACTACGCTATCGATATTTAATTTTGTGATTGTTGTTTTGTGCGAATTTAGTGGCTATTAGTAATAAAAAAGTTTAAAGCTGTTAATCAACCTCTCTTTTGTAAATGGCAGAATCGAGATGTATTTTTGAAAACACAATTCTATTTCATAGCATATCATTATTTGGGAGACAACTTCAAATAATAATGATTTTTATAATTTAGACTTAATTTTATCTGAATACTTTTGTGATCGAAAATTATGTGAGTTTATCGGTTACCAGTCAATAGATACGATATAAGATAAGTAACTGCTTCGATAAAATTTGAAAAATTATTGATAGAAAAACACATAAGTAAAACAATTATATTGCAAAGTCGTTATGGTACGACTTAACTCGTGTGTACTCTGAGCTATGTGTAAGAAAAGAGAGCGAACATTTCGATCAATGTTAAGAGTATTTGGAGCAAGCGTTATCAAGTGCTTTGATAACATTCTTCTTTTTTCCAATTCTAATGTAGAAAGAAATAAAAGTAAGTAGTTCAGGGTAGCATTTAGAAGCTGCTTTGGCTTTTTACTTTGAACGTGGAGCATTAAGGTATCATTTAAAAAGTATGAATTATGTTCAATAATATCTTTTATATTATGTTTATATCCAGGTTCAAGAAATGTTGATATGGTGAAAACAAATTTTAATTCAGTAGCTGCTTCATCCATTTCAAAATATTTATCTCAGCATGCATTTACTGAATTTAGAGCATTTCAACTCCATCTTCCGGCAGTATTCCACTTCGTATTTTAGGTGAACTAAAACGAATATAAGCAAAAGGTAGGTCAAATAACAGGCAGTTCGAAAACAAGAACTGGAAATGCTTAAAACCATGTATGGCAATATCGTGCCGGTCTGAGCACTAGTTGAATAATCGAATAAGGGAAACAGAATACTTTTACCAGACAGTTTTACGATTTCAACTTCATCTAGACATAGATTATTGCAGCAACATTTGAGCCTATAATATTTCCTATCATCTAGAACAGTCAGATTCTAATAATTAATTAGTGCATACCCATTATATCGCAAAATGACGAAAAGTGACACATATCACTCAATAAGTCTACATCCCTTTCTTTAAATTTTTCTCTTGTTCGCTTACTGGAAGAAATTTCTTAAAGAAATAATTAGTGCCTTTGTACTCTTCATTCCAATGTGTTGCTGAATATAGTTTTTCCGTGTGTACTTTCATATAGAGAAAGTTAATAAATAAATATCGTAGTGATACTTCGTTTGCCGCATGGGATAGAAGCAGGTAATTAAAAATAACGGAATCATACATAAGAAACAGTCCGGTTGTGATTGTCCCTAACTCATTAATGACATTCAGGCCAAGGTCTTTTTTTCTAAAAAGATCAGTCATAATTTTGGATTCCAAAATTATCTGAAGATCCTCTTTTACTTTTGTTTGTACTACTAAAACAAAAGATAAAGCATTAATTATTTCCATAATTTCATTAAAATTTTATTTCCATTGCCTACTAATTACGACTAAGACCATGAATGATTGAATTAATATTCATAACTTGTATTTTCGCGTCGGCGGATACAATAAATATCCAGAGTATCTCACTAATTGTTGTCTATGGATAAATAATTTCCTTTCAATTAAATTTATTGGAAGTTAAATTTCCTAAAATAAGTTACTCCAACGTAAATTACAATTTTAGCAGACCATGCTACAATTTCCAGAAAGTTTTGTGTCAACGATAAATTTGGAGTTGAAGAACGTGTTAATTATTGAAGATTTTACCTAAGAGAAGTGGGAAAGTATCGATACTTTTAAGAAGCAATTAAACACGTGATTATTATTATTAGAAAGTGAAATAGTCACCAACATTAGTAATGAATTTGAATTATGAGAAAAAGGTCACTGAAATGGAGTGACATTCAATGGTTCAAAAAAATTAAAGCAAGCTCCTTATTTTTCCACGCAAGTCATACAATTATGAAATTTAATTCGACGTGCGTGCAAAGTCTGGTTTTTAATTAGTTTTTTAGCCGTAATTGCACATTTGCTTAACCCGTCGAGAATGATTAACGAGATACCTCTACCTGAGTGTGCAATTTAAATAGTAATAATGAAAGTAGACTAGCTGGGCCAGGAAAAATGATTGCTAAATCTGATAAGAAATTTTCAAGTTACTAGGTATGAGAATGGAAATAAGAGAAGTCGATAAATAAGTTATTACATAGAATTGTAAGTTCCTTTTTTCCAAAAATGTTATCTATTTACTCCAAACCTTAACATGAAAAGGTAGAAATTATCTTGTAAAAAAAAAGATGTGATTCATATAAGTACTCACATGTTAAAACATTTCCTTGGATTTTTTGCCAATTTCTCCGTGTGTGATATTTTTCAAACCTTATTCTGTTGTCACTTTATGTTATCTTCAGTAAGTACCAAAGAACTGTCAGTGATTGTAACTGTCTCAATTATAACTGTAAAAATAAAATGGTCAATTTGATGGTCTTACGATGCGTGGGTGGAAGATCTGTTTGACGGGACTTTGTGTTGTACTTTGTTTATAACAGCGGCTTTTCCTGCTTTCTTTTTAAAAATGTTGGCTAAAAAACTGTTCTCTTTTAATAAATTTTTTAACAATTATGTAATCAGTAATTCGTTCGAAAAACTTTCGAAGAACGAGTTTAATAGAAGCCAACTTTTCAAGTCAGTTCTCTTTAATAACCTATGTAGTTTCAGCACATTTTTTTTTAAAGAAAGACTTCTTTTCAATTCTGAATGAATCTGAATACCAACAGAAAGTAACTACTTTCTTGAATCAATTAAATTGCTAGCTTAATGTGTTCATTCATAAAAAAATCTGATTACTAAAGCCATGAACTCCAATTAGAAACCCATTGACTTAACCGAAATTATCTATTGTTTCATTAACGCGTGCAGTATTGTCAAGCCCACCGAAATTATTATCCACGCTTGCTTATACACAAATAAAAAAGTGATATCCTAACAAAAAAAAGCTCAAACTCAATCACAAACAATACTCTATTGTTATAATGAATTGTTTTGTTGCTTGTTCAACATAAAACTGCCTGATCATTGTTATCTTTTATTCCGCCCACATGGTTTTTTAAATAAATTAAATCAATTAGTTCGACAATTGTTTCCTCATCATCTACTAGCAATATTACTTTCAATCTATTTCAATATTTAACAGTCGCTTTAATTCCTTCGTCACTTTACAGACTAATCATCGTAAAGTTTAATGCTTTCAAAGCATCGCTTCCACGGTAATATCATGTTCCACTGAACGTTAAAGTCATAACATTCTGCTGAAACTAAATCATTGCACGTTTCCGTTACAGTTTGCAATACACGTTCCATTAAAGCAATACCGGCAGACAGCAACATAGCTTTAATACGTCTGTCATACACATGTTTACTTTTGCCAATCAAACAGATCTAACTGCATTAGCCACATCCGTCTACCGTTTGTATTGCAACATCGTAACTGACCATCAAACGACACTACACTTTCACAATGTACTCCGATTTCGTCCACACTTAGTCTCACAACACTGGGAATCCTTCCATTCAGGGTTTGTGGGGCGCACTATCTGGGAACAAACATCCCTATACAAACAAGCCGAACCGGTGCGATGTTTCGAGCGCGGGAACGGGAGCCGGCAGCGATGCACCTCCTCCGACGGCCGGTTAGCGACTGGCTGAAATCATGTTTAACTGTGAGCCACACCGGCTATTGCATCCGAGCACAAACGACAACGGCCGAATGTAATTTTGAGGTGTAAACGGGATAGGTGAGAGATTGTAGGGAATGGAAAGGGACGGATACTCAGGTGGGGTGGGAAATGGCTGCATCAGTGTGTAGGGGTTTTGTCTATGCAGGTTGGAGATTTAGAGTGCATTCGACCGAGAGGCGCCGACGACTAGAGACGCCTTGGGCGTCAGAAACCCTATCATTTTGTACTATTAATGAATTGATGTCTTCACTGGCCCGAAAAGCGGCCAATTTCAATTAATTGTTGAAGACGATAAAGCAATTTTATGATAAATTGCTTTGGAATTGAGATAATTGTTTTATGTGGGTTTTACTAGCTCGATCGCGCGGTACAATTTGCTTTATTTGACTGATGAAGAAATCATTATTTGGTCATTTAAGTGAGTGGTTTTATGGTTAAAGATCTCTTGTCATCATAATCTGATAATATAAGAGAAATATGAATTCATGACTCGTTTCCCGCCAAAGCATGGACTCTACAATTCAATTCCTCGATCTGGAAAGAGCTCAGCGATCCCTTATTAAGGTTATGTATTTCAAACCATTTAGGTACCCAACAACCGACCTTTATAAAGTTAGTAGACTGCTATCTGTAAGAAAACTTTACCTGCTAAATGTGACCTTAACCCTGCATAAGTCCCTTCCTTTTAACCCAGATACTCAAAACAGAAGGCGCAGAGATATAGTGGCTCACTCCCCGCGGATTCGAACAGTCTTTGCTAGATGGCAATATGTGACACAATCAGCCTACATCTATAATAAACTGAACCTCAAACTAAATATATATCCTCTTCTGTTGCACAAATGTAAAAAAGTTATAACTGAATGGCTAAAAACCCTAACATATGAAGAAACAGAACACATTTTGGTCAGGATTAGCTAAACAACTTGTCAAATTCTACATGCACATGTACACACACACACATACACACACCTCCCACATCCCCCACATATACTCTCAAACACACAATAATCTCACAGAGCTGCTTAAACTAATGTTATTGAAATTTTTTTGTTTTTTTTTTGTTTTCCTCATTTTATATAAAAAATTGTTAAAAATAGTCTCATCATTGTTATGATCAATGGGAAGTAGCGAGACAGCTCCAACACAAGTACTTTTGTAACTTACTGGAGCTGCCTCAATTTATGTTTGAACACTTATGTATGAGATATAATAAATATTTTGATTTTGATTTATAAAAATAAATAATTGAGAATGGTTTATCAAGATCCTTTGAGCCAGCCTTCCTTGCAACCTATCTCTACTTTATGAAATTTTACCTACTCTGCAGTTATTGCCACAATGTAATAGAACTGTTTTACGACAAATACATTACACTGATTTGTCTACCTCGTTGGTCTAGTGGTCGCAAGCGCGACTGCTAAGCGTGCGTTGAAGTCCTGGGTTCAAATCCCGGGTCAGGCAAAAAGTATTATTGTGATTTTTCTATCAAGAAAATTTCTCAGCAGAAGCCCGGCCAGGAAGTTGGCGGTGCTACACCCGTGCCTCGGAGAGCACGTAAAGCCGTCGGTCCTGCGCCTGATCGAGAGATCAGGCGGTCGTGTCAGATTGCCGTCCCATCGGATTATGAGAGTGAGGGAATAGAGAGTGAACCTGTGTTTGCACACACACTTGTACACTACAATATATCCCGCACAGATAGCTGGTCTTCATTGAGATTGGCTGCCGTGACCGAAATTCGGCCGGGAGGAAATTATTATTACACTGATTTAACAAGGATGCTTTTGAAATGTTTACATTTTTTTCACCACAAATCAATACAAAATTGTTATGGAATAGCTTTTGCTTCCTTTATAAAACTGATTTATCATGGTCACTTTAAAAAAAGTCATATTTTTCAGACTTAAACAAATCTGCGGTCTGCTCTTCCTTAACTTCTTCTTCTTCTTTCGTGTCAATGGTTCACACTTTTTTTATATAATATTTGGCCACTTCTATGGCGGTGGTCGTGACTTCATTCATTTCATTTCTTCCTTAACTGAGCAAATCTATGTGGGTGAATTTCCCAAATGACTTATTTTTTTGTCTTCGGTGAAAATAGTATTTGAAAAAAGGAATACTGTTCTGATATTTTTTTTTTGTATTCAGTATATAGTTATTGGGTTGTGGCAAAAATATAATTTGCCTAGGACTATTAAAAAAGGTAGAAATAAATAAATAAACCTCTATTTTTTTCAAATCGGTGCTGTCCCTCTACTTTTTTTACAAACAAAAAAGCTTATACACTAATAAAAATAAGTAAGTTAAGTATATAACTTATTCTATTTCATAGAATATTAGTTTTGTTATTAATATATAGCATATTTTATTACATAATTAACGATTATTATTACTGAGAGGCACAAACGTACTTGTCCTGCAAAATGTTCTCATATCGCTGGACAAAAGTAATTTAAACTTAACTTTACATCGACGAGTCCGACAGCGTCCCCATCCCAATTTTATTTCCCTCGTTAGTGTGTGCTAGTGCGCAGTCAGGACGGATATGTGTCAAATCGCTGCATATTCCCACCAATAACGTAAGTACGCCATTTCAGTTGCTCCCGGACAATTATTTTATACAATCGGTGGTTGCATTTTTCTAGTGTAATGAGTAGTTTTATTATTGTTGTTTGGTTCTAACAGAGGTAGTAAGTGAATTAGCTTCATTGACTGTTAATGAATTTATCCTAGATATTATGCATTTTTTCTAATTTTCTAAAAAGTGTGTTATTTCTCACGTCGCTGTTCTCATATCGCTGTAATCGGTGGTCTTTATTACCACCGATGTGATAATTTACACCGAAATGATAAGAAAAAAACAATCGGTGTCTTATATCTAATATCGGTGTTTTGATTCATGATCAACGCACAGTTTTGTCACATCGGTGGATTGCTTTATCATATCGGTAGGTCATTTTATCATCTCGGTGAGTCGTGTTATCATATCGGTAGATCCCGTGTCATTTCGTTAAGTATACAAAGAAACAATGGAACATACAAACATACATACAAACACATACATACAAACACATACATTATATACATACATACCTACATACAAACAGTCATACATACATACTTACCTACATAGACTGTCAAAATCATTAGGTACCACGATACCACTGTGTAGTAGAAGATGTATAAATGTATCACTAGGGGAGATTTGTATTCGGTAATGTACGTCTATAGGCTGAGGTGATGATGGAGAGGTGGAGCAATTGAACGCATTAAAGGTTTCTCTAGAAAATATTTTCTAGTTAAAAAATAGTAAGTACCTACATAATAATAAATAACAAAATAATAAATAGATAAAATGAAAACATCATAATAGCTTAATTTTGTTTAAGAATGCCGAGGCCAAAACTAAAAGAGGAGGAGAAAAAAGAGAGAAAGAGGTTGCTGGAAAGAATCTAAACTCAAAAGCGATCCTGTGTTAAGAGAGGAGCATTTAAGAAAAGATAGAGAACGTTTAGCTAGACGAAAGGCAGCCGGACTTATCCCAACCCGAAGCCAAATGACTGCACATGCACGTCGCATTGCACGAAAAAAAAACCGAACCAGTGCCCGTGCATATTATTAGAGGAAAAAAGCTAAGGCAAATGTTGCCCGAAACAACCAAACAAGTGTTTCAGTGACCAATGATGTAACAGAATCGCTACCGAAAAATCGAGATAATAAGCCTGGTATTTCTCCTACCTACCTACCTGGGTACTTACTAACTATTTCCTTTTTGTTGTTCAAAGTTGGATAGATTATCATATCGCTGGATATGTACATCATTTCGGTGGATAAACTTATCATATCAGTGTACAGAAAAAATAATCGGTGCCGGTTTGTCATATCGGTGGAAACCAGAATTCAAACTGAATTTTCTCCTTAGTCTTAAATGATACGTTGATGATATTAAATTTGGGGATATTTGATATCCTAAAGATGACATAAAACCTGAAAAATATACAAAAAAAATATAAATGAAAAAGTTCACCGATGTGATAAAAAAAATGGCATTTGTTGAAATTCACCCATGTATGCTTTTTGATCGGGTATGTTTCTTTTCTTACTAATAATACAATAATATTCCTGTTTTTATTTCAAGTTGGCATTAACATACACTTTAGCAACGTTATGAATTTAGTTGCACGGTTCTAAAAACTTGGTCCTATGGAGATGAGTCCTCAAGAAACTTCAAACTCCGGGTCTTTTCAAATTGAATTCAAATGTTTGTTACAATATTGTGTGATGATATGTGTGATACCAATGTTGGTTAGTGAGATAAATTCACTAAAACCAAAGAAAAGATGATTAAAGATTAAGGCGCATGTAGTAGCCATTAAAAAAAATATTACTCGCTGAACACATCATTTATCGAAAAATCTTTTTTAACAATGGAAGTACAGGTACTGCAATAACATCTTAGGTTACAGGTACTATAGTTTAATTAGAAACTATTAACTCTGCAAATTATAGTTCGCTGTAGTTGTAGATACAAAATATGAGAAAAACGGTCACTTTTGGCACTTTTTGTATCTATAACTACAGCGAACTATAATTTACAGAGTTGATAGTCTCTAATTAAACTACAGTACATGTACTTCAATCGTTAAAAAGGATTTTCGATAAATGACGTATTCAGCGAGCAATATTTGTTTTACTGATGGGGGCGCCACTTGGCTACTACATAACCAATGCAACATCAATGGCATAACAAAATAATTCCATCTTTGACAGTACATACATTTTCCTACACTACTCCTTATCTTACAGTTGGAACCCCTACAAATGCGTATAATATTCCGGAGGTGTGAGTGATTTGCAAGGACGTGGCATATATAGGTTTTCGTAGATCTAGTACCAATAGAAGTACTGACGTCCTTTCTAATGCATATGCTATGTCATGTCATCAACTCAGCCTATCGCAGTCCACTGCTGGACATAGGCCTCTCCCAAGTTGCGCCACAACACTCGGTCCTCTGCCTTCCGCATCCAGTCCCCCCCAGCCACGTTTTTCAGGTCGTTGGTCCACCTGGCGGGGAGGCGCCCTACTACGCTGCGTTTGCCGATTTGCGGTCTCCACTCAAGGACTCGTCTGCTCCAGCGGCTATCGGTCCTTCGACAGACATGGCCAGCCCACTGCCACTTCAGCTTACTGATCCTACAAGCTATGTCGGTCACTTCGGTTCTTCTCCGAATAATCTCGTTACGGATTTTATCCTTCAAAGAAATTCCAAGCATAGCTCGCTCCATAGCTCGCTGAGCGACTTTAAATTTGTGGACTAGCCCAACTGTCAGTGTCCACGTCTAAGCGCCGTATGTCATGTACAAGTGAGAAAAAATATGTATGTGTATGTATGTACTAGCTTTTACATGTGGCTTAGTTTCCGTGGTTCTTTATTTTAGCATTATTATAGGAGGCTACTCTATACAATGTTTTAGAGGTATTTACAGAATTACTATCCAGATCTATTCCACAGAAACCGTGAATTGTTATAGTTCTTGTTGTTAATCACATTAGATTTCGATTGTTTTGGTATTTTATTAAACTATTTGAGGGTATATTTGTCGCTATCGAGTGACATGCTGAGATGATAAAAACAATTGTCACTTGGCGAGGGAACTCACTTGAAATCGGGCGTTCGTAGAAGTTGGACATATTTATAACATGACAAACGAAAGAAAGTAACCGACATAGCCCGAAGAATTGCCAAACTTAAGTGGCAGTGGGCGGGGCACATTGCTCGCAGAACGGATGGCCGATGGGGCAGTAAAGTTCTGGAGTGGCGACCGCGTACTGGAAGGCGCAGCGTGGGTAGGCCCCCCACAAGGTGGACCGACGACCTGGTGAATGTCGCGTGAATCCGCTGGATGCGGATGGCACAGGACCGGTCGTTGTGGCGATGCTTGGGGGAGGCCTATGTCCAGCAGTGGACGTCTTTCGGCTGAAATGATGATGATGATGATGATAGCACGGCATAATTATCCTCTTATTTTGTAAAATAGTAATTTAGAAATCTTGTGTTATAATCTGGTGATTGCTGAAGTGACTTATAAAATTATAGTACTCTTGTGTTCAAGAGTCTTAATGTGACTATTATTTACTATACCCCTTGGTCCCTAATAAGTAGACATTAGTTCTATTTAAACATAGAGCTTAATACCATAAAGAAAGAGGTGTTTTATGATATAACGTTTTTGTTTTCATTTTGTGAACGCATATTCTATCATATTTATCATATTTATAACTTACTATAGCCAGTAAAACGACTTGCGTAGGTACGAAGCAATTAGCGTCCTTGTCTTTTACAATATTTTCGAGGAGTCTATCCGTCTGTCGCAAGATATATCGTTAGCGAAGTGACCATCAACAGGATATATGAGACGGGAGTGAGTTCTGTAAAATATTCAGCCATCAGTTAGCGAAATGGGTTTATGAATATTGATGGGATATTAAAGGCTGGTCGTTTTTTTGGACGTAAAGATCTACACCTACGATAGGTTATATGAAGATTTGAATTCGGATATGAAACTGGTTTTTATAAATATCTTTCGTGCCTCTTCTTTACTGTGTTCTTTTTGTCTTTGATGTCAGTCAAGATTTCAGTTTTCAACCGATTGCCCCAGAAGTAAGGTAATGTTTTTGGAGTGCAAGTATGTTTGTCTGTTACTTTGCGACCTTCTGTAGCCAAAGCAGCTATATAAATTTTGAAGTGGGAGGTGTCATACGATTCGCCTTTATCTTGGAGTGTTATAGACTCATAGGTTACACGCTTACACTATATGGTAATAATACCTTATTAATACTACAAAATCCTCGACTGCCTCGTTGGTCTAGTGGTTGCAAGCGCGACTGCTGAGCGTGGGGTCCTGGGCTCGATTCCCGGGTCGAGCAAAGTGTTATTGGGATTTTTCTTCAGGAAATTCTTAGTAGCAGCCCGGAGTCTGGATTTGTGCCCGGTTAGTGGCAATAGGCTCGCCCCCTATTATATGGGACTAAACATAACTGGCGAAATGTGGGTGTTCTATACACCTCTGCCTACCCCTTCGGGGAAATACAGGTGTGATGTTATGTTATGTTATGTTGTAAATACTACAAATGGGGCACTATTGCAAGCCTAAGCTGTTTGTCTGACACGATCTTTTATCTATAACATGTAGGTAGACACTTGAATTTATTGTGTTATTACGGCCTCTATCAGGGCAAATACTAAAAATCCAACCATCCTAGCAATGCTATAAACGTGAACGTTTGTGAGGATGTATGGATGTGTGGATGTTTGTTACTCTTTCACGCAAAAAACTACTGTATGGATTTTAATTAAATTTGGCATACAGATAGCTCATAATCCGGATTAACATATAGGCTACATTTAATCCCGGTAAGATGAACAGTTCCCGAGGGATGCGCGATAAACGACAACCACGCGGGCAAAGCCGCGGGCATAGGCTAGTAGGTAATAAAAAGTTTTCACAGATATAATAATATGTGTGGTATCTTAGATTATGGCATTTAGATTATGGCATATCCCCCCCAACATATGCTTGGGGGAGGCCTACGTCCAGCAGTGGACGTCTTTTGGCTGAAATGATGGTAGATTATGAACTCCGGACCGCATTCTGCCGGTTTTTCTTGTCTTTTCAAAGTGACAGCTTTTCTTTAAACTTTAAATAATTACTTTTTATTTGTTTTTTCCAAAACCTGTAAATGACTACTTTAAAACTCTTTTTATATTTAACTTCTTTATTATTGATAACTTTATATTGATAATAATTTTATTATTTAAATACTAATCTCTATCAAAATCTTACTAAGGCTAATACAGTAAAATGACGGCTACTTCACTACCATTTTGCTTTTATCTTCAATCGTAAAATCTGCGACATTAAACTACAATTTTATTCTACCATCTCGCGCTGAACGGCTCGCGGTGTAAGAAGAACAATAATAAGTAAATACAAGAAAAAATGTAACATTATCAAGTGTTGCAATAAAAACTCTGTTCTTATGCTACAAAGTGTTGGACACGATTGTAATGTTGTGTGGTTGCAGTGTTAGCGAGACAGAAGCAAATCCTTAAGGTACATGCACACAACAATAAATAAATAAATAAAATAAAAAATATTTTTGGACATTTTTACACAACACCATCTAGTCCCAAACCAAGCAGAGCTTGTGCTATGGGTACTAGATAAATAAAAAAAATAAATATCTTCGGGACATTTTTACACAGCACCATCTAGTCCCAAACTAAGCAGAGCTATGGCTATATATGGGTACTAGACAATGGATATAATACTTATATACTTTTTTTTGTAAATACATACTTATAATACATAAGAAACACCCAGACCAACACAAACACTTCTGTTCATCACACAAATATTTGTGTCCTTTGGGAATCGAACCCACGACCTCTTGATCAGCAGTCCTACACTCGAACCACTAGATCACAGACGTCGTCGCATCACACAATCACACACAAGCACGTCATCACCGTCAAGTTGGCAATCAGTCAGATCAAGGTGTATGTGAAAAGGTGTTTATGTTTCGTCCGCAACTTATACGTTTTAGCGTGCCGGTAAAGCTTGTGACACATTACTTATTATTATTTTGTAGGTACATTATGGTTTATTTATTAATTTTTCAACACACTTGCTCGTAAAGTGGCTCTTATTGCACCGCTTTTAGGTTCATAATGTACCTTATGAAGCACGCGTGCTTTTTACATTATATTATCGCACTAGTGCTTTTTACTTTACAGTTAATTTTTAAATCGCACCAAGGAGTTTTTATGCCTGAACGAAATTAAACATATTTGGAAATAAATCAACTGTATTAATTAAAATATGATAAATAAACATTTAATTTTTTTAAATTAATTTGAGTTATAAATAAGAAAATCTATTTATTATTATAATTAATACTAGGCTGTGTGACGGTTTCCTTCGAGCACCTTTATTTTTTATTTTTTTTCGTGTGGAAATTCCTCGTGGACACACTCCGCACGGGGAAGGCGGAGCTAGTGTCGAACTCTTACCGACTAAAACCCGACCTCGAGTATAATAGTCAACTTAGCTCAATTGTATCATAATGTACTATTCTTTGTTTTACCTGTCCAACTGCACTTCAAAAATACTGCATAAATAAACTGCATTTCAACCAACTTCAACCCTGTGATTAGGTAATTCATTCTTGTATCAAGCCAAAAATAAAATTTTCGACAAATCTCTCTCAGTGCAGCCAAACCTTCCCCGCCCACGTTCCCAATACAGCACTTCGGCGATGTTTGCACGTTCCGCGCTTCGTGGGCGCGATCCTGATTTTATTGCCCGACACTGTTACTTATGCACTTCATTTTATGTCGCCGTTAAAGTGTGTTTGTCTGTTTGTCCGTCTTGCAAATGCTGTCTGATTGGAAGTGTAGGTTTTTTGGATGTAAAAATAAATTGGGTAAATCTTTGATATTATTTCCCAGTTGTGCTGTCGAACATCAAAGCAGCTTGAGAGCTTGAAGTTCTGGGAATACAAGGCAAAAAAAACATTTGTATTTTATTTAGTTATTTGATTAATTCTTTAATGTACCAAAGTGGTACATAAGGCGGACTTAACGCCACAAGGCATTCTCTACCAGTCAGCCTTTGGGTAAGGGAGAAATGCATCAAAAGATGTAAAAAAATTAAAAAAGATTGTTGTGATAATATTTAAAAAAAAAACCTATATTTTTAGTCGGTAGGAGTCCAATCCCTTCGCCTTCCCCAGCTAGATATCCTTGAGGAAATCTACTCGTAAACAAAAAAGGCCATTATGCATTATCACTTCGGTGCTATAATATTTATCTCAATATTTCCACCAGCACCATATGTGTTGGTACAGTTTTTACGTACAAACAGACTGTATGACACATTGTAACAGCTCCCGTAACTACCGCGAGTCGTATACATTGGTACGTCGTATGTCTTAAGAGTTAGCGAACTAAAGTGATAAAAACTTTTTGTTAATATTATGTTTATTTGTAGCAGATTATAGTGGTTTATGGTCAAGTCTATAAACTATGGATAGGATTGGCTATTGGCCCAAATTCACACCATAGAAGAGTTAAATCAGTTTTGCTCTCGATACGTTTTCCTAATTCCAAATCAATGATATTTAAAAGTATAGATATATCATACCGTAACAAAACCAACGAAAATTATGTTCCGTACGCAGCGGCTGCACAATAAACATAAACTAGTGCAAAGTAAGTTAGTTACTTTAAGTTAGTTTCGCGTCATAATTGACAGCATTTTTTTTTTTTGTTACACGTCACGCTCGGTGCCTTGCTCGACGGAGACTATGAGGTTAGTAGCAAAACCAACGTTCCAACCAACCAACCAACGTCCCAATTAGGACGTTTTCGAGTCTTTAGATTGCACGTGCAACAACTTAAATGTACTTTTTAAAATATTATAGTTCCTAATGAATACGATATGGGATTTCACCATCGACCATACAACCAAATAGACGCCTAATGTTGAATTTCTTACAATAAATTCTGCCACTAGTTGAGACGGGGTACTGCAATCCGATTGGCCCTACCAAGGTGACTATAGGCTAGTCACTAACTGCAATTTTGACGGCTTACATGTGGTAGAAACTGATTTAAAGTTTTCATGTGGCGAATAGTGGCGACCTCTATTAGTGAAATTTCATAGATGTGTTGACAGACATTGGTCGCCTGTTATGATGTGTCTATAGAGTGTATGGTCGATGGATTTCGCCAACAAAACTGTCAACTCGTAGACGTAGTATTCAATGGCCTAGAGGTTATGTGTTTCAACCGTAGACCGTAAGTCCTGATTTCGATTCCCAGGTCGGGCAGAAAATGGTATTGGGATTTTTGAGTCAGGACGAAGTTGGTACTATACTCTCGGGCCTCGGAGGACACGTAAAGCCGTCAGACTTTTGATCTCTCTCCGATCGTATCGGATTGCCGTCCCATCGGATTATGAGAGTGAAGAAATAGAGAGTGCACCTGTGTTTGCGCACACACTTGTGCCACAGAATATCTATTAATACTATCACACAGAAAAATCACTCACCGCCGCCCGCCAATTCAAGATTCCTCGCCCGGACGCCGCACCCGCCCTCTGCACTGCAAAATTGCTAAGGATGACACTCGCTATACATGCACGCCATCTCTGAAAAGAGCTAGGAACGCAGTCGGTATTACGAGCGGCGAGCATCCCTAACTTCACGTGTGTGTGCGTTCGTATTAGACGTAATATTATGTATGTAGGTGGTGCTAGCGTTTATATTGTATTGAGTGTCCAAAGTGTGCTTGTGCACTATAATATATCCCGCGCAGATAATTTGTCTCCGTTGAGATTGGTCACCGTGACCGAAATTTTACTGTGAAGACCACAATTATTATGTATGTTACGTTTGATATTTGTCCTTCTAAATAACGCTTGATGTCATCACCAATAGCACGCCACTGAGCTCAAGCAGAATAATGAAAGCTTTGTACTCTCTCTGTTCAAGTTCCGTTTATCCTTTATAAAAAATTAGGAATGTGAGATCTCAGAAATAGAGTAGAATGGTTGTAATCACAATTTTACTTGCGATTCATTGCGTGGTAACTTTCGAACAAAATACGCCTTACATATTGACGTAATTAATTTTAAAAAAATAACTTTAATCAAATGTACTTTACAGCTTTTTTTTCTGCAGTTAGAAACAGCACAATAAGGCATTTTTGTGGGATTTTGTTACAGTATTTACATAAACAAGTCATAAGGCGTACTGAGAAAGGCTTTGAAGTACCCTGCACTATGGTGCAGAGTGTTGGTACGCGCGTCCTTTCCACTTTTCTATTATATCTATTTCTAGATATTAATATTAGGGTACGATGTTCATATTTTATTAAAAGAAAATGATTCAATTCAAAACCGCGTCCGGCTTTGCTTTTACACCACATCCAGATAATGTCGGAAGTCCGTTGTTTATGGGCTCGACTGTCCACGCATAGGCACGAGCGCGATATTACGACTAAATGGCTATATAACTATTGTTTATATACCGCTTACACGACTGTGTGTGTCATCCACTACTGAATGGGGGCAGGTTTTTGACGTTTATAGTACTGCGGGTAATAATACTGCTTCACTCTGCTTTGGAGTTCTTTGTGGGTCAGTTGCAGGAAGTTCTGGTGGTTAATTATGAAAGCCTATTGAGCCAGGCTTTCTGAAAAAAGTGGCGCCATACTCATGGATGTCATTGGAGCGGGATTATCTGTATAAAGTAACAGGGATTATTAGTAATATGGTCAGGAGTCAGGATTGCATCAGCATCTTCCGTGTTTTGTTAATAAAATACTTGTTTATTTATCAGTTTCCCAAAGGTTGTGATGTCGGCTCCTTAGCCAACTAAGCTAAAATGAGAGCAAGGGATTGACCTAATTGTAGCTGTCTTGTAGGAGGCTGTTCTCAGCAGACGTATACGAGCTAAAGTAATGATGATTTAAAAGCATATACTTCAAATTAAGACTAGGTTTATTTATTGCACTGTATTTATGTATACAGTATTTATATGACATTCACTCATTATAATAAGTAGTACTTACTTGGTCTGAGTTTCTCTGTAGTGGGATTTCATTAAGTCACTCATATGGTTTTAGCTGAAAATCAGCGCTGCTGGCACTAGGTCCGTCCTAAGCCACAGCATTACGCTGAGCAATGACCTACATATCTGCGCACATGCGACGCACAAAGATCACAGCAGTATTTATAATACTTAACATTTTTTATTATTGTTATTGTTTTTGTTTTGATTTGACTAACTGTAAATCACAGACTATAATGTAGAACAAAAATCCGATCATTACCGTTATAACCACAGATCATGTATTGTTTATGTCCAGTGTTGTCAGTTGTCAATTTAACTGTAACTATACTAATTTGTCATGAAATTGTAAAGTATTATGTATTTATTATTAAGTATATGTTTTCTAGTCTGTGAGTCAAATGGAGCGCAAGAATAAAATCTTTTTCTTTCATTCTTAAATCTTAGGACTTTAATTTAGCGTCAATTTAGGTTTTTGTATCATTAAGATCACTCTTAACCTACTTCTCTCTCTGGATTACTGCCAGAATTCCATACAAGAAGTTCATTTACGATCATGGCACACTATTTGGCGGCTTCAGTATCTTGCACAATGATAATTGAATTCTGAAAACGATGTCATTGACTACTCAAAGTTTTTCAGTTTCTTCATCGAATATCGATGAGAACAACCAGTTATTTTATTATCATGCAGTACCTTCGTACTTTGGGGTGCTGGCCAGAAAACCTCCACGTGTGCCTGACGGCTGCTTGTCCTTCTGGACACGTCTGGAGGGATCGACAGTTGTTTGGCCGGTGCATCCTGGGCACGGGCAATAAAATCCTGCCGAGGGATTAACCTTCGGGGGATTTTATTGCCTGTGGCGAATATTCTGGCGCGGGAGGGGCCCGTTCTGGGCCAGTAGGGAGTTGCTCCACGTGTCCCTCTGATATCAGCAGAGGGCACAGTGGAGGAGCAGGGGCGGGCCCGGTGTGCACTCACCCTGCCACTGGGCAGGCAGCGGGGGGACTGTCCTTCCCTGCCCCCGTCAATCTCGTAACCCCAGGAGTGCCCGCTGAGTAGTGTTCTCGCGCCTCTTGGGACCGAGGGTCTTGGCTTCATCGCCCGGACCGTGAGGAAGAAAACCTCTATAAAAAATTACGGGAGGTAGGGCCTGCGAGCAGCAGACTCGGGGTAGTCTGCTGCCCGACCAGCAGCTGGCGTAGCTGGCACAGCCGGCGTAGTTGGCACGGCTGGTAAAGGCCCATGAGGTGAGGTGGCGTGCAGTGTTCCGTGTGCGCCACAAAGGAGGGTGCGGCCAACGTAAGGCCGCACGGGGAGAAGGGGCTCGCCTGCTTGTGGCGGGCCAGGACCTGTCGGGGGTGGTTCTGTGAATACTCACGGGTTCCAACGCCCCCGGCTAAGGTAGTTGAAGGAACACCGTGGTGGTTTTAGTCGATAAGAGTCCGACACTGGCTCCGCCTACCCCGGGCGGAGTGCGTCCATGAGGATTTCCCCACGGCAAAAAAATAAAATAAAAAGTACCTTCGTACTTTGCTTCCATACATCTCTATCAGCCGTTATTTTAGTCTTCACTTTCTATTCATAGTAATCACAGTAATAGATAGAATGGAAAAGTGGGCAGGGCGCGGGTGCCATCACTCTACTATAGTGCAGGGCATTTCAAAGCCTTTATCAGTACGCCTTATGACTTGTTTCTGTAAATACTGTAACAAAAACTCGCAAAAATACCTTATTGTGCTGTTTCTTACTGCAGAAACAAAAGGTGTAAATTACATTTGATTACAATTTTTTTTTTTTAATTAATGACGTCAATATGGGAGGCGTAGTTTGTCCGAAAGTTATCACGCATGAATTGCAAGTAAAATTGTGATTACAACCATTCTATCTCTCTATTTCTGTGATTATAATCATCTTTCATGCAATTTATTCATGTTTACTTCGGTCTGCCTATTTTCTTAAACCGTCCACATTCATAAATAAAACTTTCCTCGTAAAATGTTCCTTACTTTTTCTCCTCATCACTACAGCAACCATAGTTATTTATAGTTTCTTTTTTATACAGAGCAACTGCCAATTGACCTACCTACTCGTAATTCCGTTCGATACATACATATATAAACAGCAACACTGATTAATTTATGAACCTTTTCAGGGAAACCGACGTCCCTAAGAAACCAGAAAGCAATAAAGAATTCACAAAAAAATATCCAAACAGTTAACTAATTCCTGCGGGACATACAAATAGTGCTGTGTCAATAAAATGTATCGATAACAATCGATCGTTAAAAATAGCCACCATGTCATTATCATACAACACAGATTTTTAGGTACGTCTCAGAATAACATACTCACCTACTCTATGGGTACCTACGAATTTTTCTTCTGGTCTTTCTGGTTTCTTTAATTTTTTTCTTTTTATTGTATATATAGGTTGGCGAAACGAGCTAAAGGCCCACCTGATGTTAAGCGGTTACCTTTGTCAATATCACCTAGTCTATTGCCTAAATGGTACCGCAAGTTGGTTCGCCAAACTGAGACATGAAGATGGATAGTCTCATGTGATTGTATTTTCACCGCCACCCGTACACTTCAGACCAAAACACAGCAATGCACGCATCACTGTTTGGCGGAGAAGTAGGTACGGTGGTAGGACTTCCCCAGACGAGCTCTTATTCTTATTCTTTATTGTACACACAAATATACATTTATATTACAGTAGGAAAGTTTATGTACATCGGCGAGCTTAACTCATTCACAAAGGAGCTGTACTACTACTAAAAAACCACAATTTTTCATATTTTTTTCCCAATGAAGGGCTAAGAAAACCTTTTAATATGAATACCAAGAAAAATACTATACTATAAGCAGCAGACAGCTGACACTAAGGCGATTACGCTTGTGCATGTTTTCGCACTGGGTTATCGATCGTAAGAACCTCATTGATTAAACAATACACACTACTTCGTGCAATGAGATTAACCTCCATGAAAGCAAGACGTTACGCACCTCCCTATTTACATCCCTAACCACGACTAGACCCATATTCACCACCTCTAAATTCAAATCGAAATATCGACAAGAACCCATCGATTCTGCACAGCCCTACAAATCACTCAGCTCATTTACTGACCTAAACTCTCCGCGATAATGCGAACTAATGAAAGATCTTCGTAATTAGTTACGAGGTATCAATTATTTATAGCCCGGGACCGTTGGGCTACATAATAGATAAAGTCCGGGCTTGCCCGGGCCTGAGGGACGGTCGCTGTTTAGGATGAAAGGGGATTATCGGTGACAATTATTGACTCGGTTTTTAGGGGTGGCGGTTTCGATTTGTGTTAGTTTTTTGCGTGTCGGCTGTGGTAAAAATAAATAAACTTAAACCCAGAATAATCTAATCAGCACATACTGCGCATTGATAGGTATGGTAATACATAATAATTTCTTAGGTTTTCACGATCAGTCACTACACATTATAATAAACAAGTTTAACTGGATTTCATCGCGTATGTTATAAAAATTGGTTTTCCTGACGTTTCGAAAGCTTTGCAGCGGAGGAGAGGAATTAAGCGGAGTCTTTTTAGATATTTCGAAAAACAAAAATATGTATCGTACAATTTTTTTTTCCAAGAACGCTGCAATTTAATGTAGTATACGCGATGAAATCTGGTTAAACTTGTTTTATTATAATGGTAATAAATAAATAAAGTCCCACCTGATATTTTGGGGTTAGGTTATAACTATAATACTACCTATAGTAGCCTAGGGGCTGTTGCCTAAAATTTAAATATCAAACCAATGGATTCTATAGTTGATAATCTTTTTCGTTTCCAGAAACACTAAAAGTTCAGCATCAGTTATAATGAGGCTTGCCACCAGACATCTTTATGTAGTAGACTTGACAAAGATGCAAAAGAAATAGAGAAAACAAGAAGAAAAAGTATGAACTCATATAAGTCTGGGAACAATTTCTTATGTCTGGTGGTCGACTCATGCGCAGATTCACGAGTGACGTCATTTTTTTAAATTACAGCTTAGAAAAAAGGGCGGTAATAACATTTCCTTGTTATTTGTGGCATCGTAAAAGCGAAATTACACTTTCAGGTTGGCAGCGCTTCTCATCCTAAGTTATGCCTTAATTTACCTACATTATAAAAATGTTCAGGCGATTTTGAACCTTAAAATCCCGAACCTAAGGATCATGAACATTCTTGTGTGGAGAAATTTTATATTTGCCAAATCATTGACTCAGTCATTGTCTTCAGAACGTAAAGATGTCAGCAAAAAATATTTGCAGTACCTACCTTGAGAAAACTATAGTCATTTCTTATTTTATGTAAATCCTTAGTATAGTTCATTATTAACTTTAATTGAGGATTTTATCTGCTTTTTAGGGTTCCGAAGTCCTACAAGGAACCCTTATAGTTTCGTCATGTCCGTCCGTCTGTCCGTCTGTCCGTCTGTCCGTCTGTCCGTCTGTCCGTCTGTCCGTCTATCCGTCTGTCCGTCTGTCCGTCTGTCCGTCTGTCCTAATCCTTTACAGCTTAATAACTTCTACAGTTATAAACATAAGTAAATGAAATTTTGTCAAAAAATAGTCCACATATAGATCTCAATTTTAAAAGAATAAAAAAATCGTTTTTCCGTATTTTAGGGGTGGCGTCCATACATGTGAAATGGGGAAAAAAAAATTTTTTTCGCTGCACCCCCTCGTGTGGGATATCATTGAATAGGTCTACTAAAATGAAGGTAATGTTTCATACACCACTTTTTTATCAGGTGTACCATCTGCGAAATATAGCCCGCCAAAGTGGCTTGCAATGTGTCCCCCCCCCTACCATTTCTAAACTATGCAATGTAGAAACTTATAATCTTCCAAATTGATAGACCTTTGTGAAAACTCTCTTTTAAAATTATTTCGAGTATAATGTGATTATAATTTTTTGAGTTATAGAGAGAAAACTGAAAAATACTTAAAACGTCCTAGTTCAAAGGTCATTGACCTTAGAGAAAAATTATGTTAGCAAATAATGCTCCTTTAGTTACTTTCTATTTGAAAAAATCACAAAAAGTAACTTTGTGTTATGTTGAACACACTTCTTCAATTTGGCTTCTTGAATTTATCGCTAGATGGCGCTACTAACAACACGCTCTGAGTCGCGAATGCTGCCGATTATTGCAAAAACTAAAATAGCCATGATTAATATTCGATTTGATTCGTTTGTAATTACACCTACTTAAGGAACCCTATAATACTGAGCATGGCCCGACATGCTCTTGGCCGGTTTTTTAGTTTGGTTATTGTGACTCAAAGGGTTGACCCAAAGGGATTCTTCGGAATATTTATTATTTTCAGCTCATATTTATTAGAGTTTCTAAATATATAATTGCGTCTCTCTGATTAATTTTGTTGTGGTTTAATCACAACTCAAAGTTAGTAGTGAAGTACGATAAAGTTTTTTCATATAGTCACCAACTTTGGCCAATAGCGAAAGTAAAGTTGCCCAGGGCTAGGTTATTAGTTTATTTTTTAAGTTTACATAGGTATCAGTATTATATTTTGCTGACATGATTCAAAATGGTGGGCTATTTTTCAACAAGAAATAAAATTTTCTTTATATACTGAGAGCTGACGACCAAAACATTCAGTTGATTTTATCAACGATGAAACTCAGGATATTACTTACCTGAAGCACAGAATTATAATTGTTAGTACAACAACAACACTCCCTAAGAAAGCTCACTACATTTCTCACCCCGTAACACCACAAAAATCACCAGGAATCCACCAGGTATGGGTTGCCAGATCGATGGTTTCTGCAAAAAGGCCTTCAGGTAAGTAATGTCCTGAGTTTTATCGAGGATAAAATTACCAGACCTTTTTGGTCTCCAGCTCTCATTCTATTTACTTTGTACTGTCCTGAATGCATTATATCCGGTTGCTTATAAACGAGGCTCTAATGCCCGACAGATGTCTTGGTAACCGCCTAAAGTACCAGCCTTGATGCCCTAAACCGATTGATGTCTGCTGCAGTTTCATCTTGTATATGATATTAATTAGTGTTGCATGGTATTAATCACAGATATTGATGGTTTTTAGTTTTGCTGAAAGTCTTTCAGTCTTACGGTCTTGCTTCTTTGCAAGACTAATCTAAGACGTCAAGATTGCAAGAGCAAGAGGGAGCATCACTAATATTCATCAATGTCTGTGATTCAAAAAGATCCGAGGAGACTAGATAAAGGACACATCTGCGGTTGGCAATAACTTTCCGTAATGACTACGGATAGTATTGCCCAAAAGCTTGGCCTTGTAGTCTTGCAGTCTTACATTAGTCTTGCGAAACTGCAAATCCTCAGGACTGCAAGACTTTGAGCGTTATGAAAGAACTTGTCCAGCTTGTACAGCGAGATTTACTTTCTGGCTAGGAAAACCATGACCAGTACAAGATTGTGATTGTCTGAGAAATAATCTCGAAGCACTTACAGCTCTTTTATTGTTTAAATCTGTAAGTGTAAGCAACACAATCATGTATTTTCACTAGCTAAAGCCAATTCTGCCCGCCAATCAACAATTGCTACACATAATCGCATTACGAAGTTTTCATACAAATATACCCAATAAATCAATCGAATCAAACCGGTCCCTTACCACTGGTCCACTGGTAATTCGCATCAGAAACTCGCGTAGATGAGATATAAACCTGTCGACAGTGATTTAAATGCCAATAACTCTCGACGTTCGCGTCGCTTCTAATTGCGAAAGGCCGATTTCGCACGCCTCGGAGACAATGGTAGGGGATTTATTTTAGATCATGTGATGTCTGGGTGAATGAGTGTGGTTTAGTGTTTATTTTATTTGAGCTGCAGTTCACGTCAATTGTAGATGTTATTTTCAGATGTACTGGGATAAGACAGAGGGGATTCAATGACTACCTCGTTGGTCTAGTAGTTGCAAGCTTCACGACTGCTAAACGTGGGGCCCTGAGTTCGATTTCCGGGGCGGTAAAAGTGTTATTGTGATTTTTCATTAGAAAATAGCAGCCCGGAGTCTGGATTTGTGACCGGTTAGTGGTAATAGGCTCGCCCCCTATTACATGGTACTTATAAGTTATTATAACGTAGGTAACTGCCGAAATCGTTATAGACGGTGTCCTAAAATATAATACACTATATTTTTGTTCTTAAGTTAATTTGAAAGTAAGTATTCATTGTTAAAGCTTATATTAATATTGACATAAAACTTTGTCCGACCCGCAAAAATATTGTATCAAACATTGTAGTTTGCTGCAAAGAAGCAATACAGAGTATTTAGGTCCCCATACCAGACCAGCATCTCGGAAGAATAAAAAATGGCGGACGGAATATCGCTAAGAAAAGATTGTAGCACTTCGTTTTTTCCTAAACCCACTATAATTTCAACTGAATTTTAACACACCAGATATATATTGTTATTTTATTTATCTACACTCGTATCGTAAAATTCGAATTATGAACTCGAAAGTAATGTCATAATGACATACTTTACGCACATGCACCTGTTATGAATTTAAAAAGTTTCATTACGATACAGTTTGCTGAACAAAACAATGCGGTAATTTAATTTTTTTTCCATAACCGCACACTTCAGCCTAACTAAGGAGTTTTTAATGCCACTTCGACCTAACCAAGGAGTTTTCAAACTTTTTTTTTTGCAGTCGTACAGTTTGGCACCAATGAGTACACAAAATTCAGGGTGGCGCCACTTGTCATACATTGAAAATTTTTATCGTTTAAAATCGCGTTTTTGGCAGAACTTTTGATTGTCATATTGCTTTTAATTATATTTAAGTGTTTACAGGCATATTTTTTGTATGATAAAACAGAGATTGACGGAATCCTGACAAGGATAGAAAATTAGTTCCGATTATAATGTTATCGCCAGACTATATTTTATTATCTGTGTAGGCGCGCACCAGCGCGCGTGGGCGGCCGCGCGCCTGGCCTACTGGATTTGGACATCGTTACTTGTAAATTTATTGTTATTGTTTACGTTATTATTATGGTTTTGTATGTCGAAAGTTTTAATCTGGGCAAAAATATCTGACTACAGCAGTGATACTGAACTGAGGAGAATATGACCCCGCCTGAATTTCTGGATGCAGCAACGTAAATGACGAACAATCTTTTACCAGAGAAATCAAGAAAAACAACGACAATGTTACTAAGATTTTGACTTTGGTATTTTATTTAAAATTGTATGAGTTTAGATAAAATAGTGTATGAAACTGACATAATTAGGTATTAAAACACTCGTGTGATACTATTAAAAACCTCGCCTACGGCTCGGTTTTTAAACTCACACTCGTGTTTTAATAACCCCTATTATGCAACAGTTTCATAAACTACTATTATGACACTACGACAATGACTACCGTCACGGAGATTTGTTGTGTAATCACGGCTTTATGATGGATGTGAATGTGTGCAGGCCAGCCCGTACTTTTAAGCGAGCCGTCAAAGTCAAATCAAATCATTTATTTTGTTAAAATGTGGTAAATACAGGTGGTAGGGGTACTAAGATTGGTTCGACACATTAAACATCTCACATTATGGCATACATTTTTTTATATAATTATAAAACAATGATGTACACAGCTAAAATCACATTCAGAGAATTCAATATTAAATTATCAATTTATTTAATACTAGCTGTGCCCGCGACTCCGTCCGCGTGGATGTCGGAAAATAACATCGTGTCATAATTATGAACACAATGTCTTCAAATATATACATATAAGCGCCTACACAGACGATTACACTATTTACCGACCATACTATATTTTGTTTTTACAACCAACCGGCTAAGGTGATAGAATTTCATGGAATTAGCCCTAAACTCCCTCATTCTGAGAAGACGCTCGTGCCCAGCAGTGGGAAGTAATTGGGCTGATTATGTTATTCTATCGTTGAATCCGACTCGGTTGGGCAGCGTTCGGGAAGCTACGCAATATCTTCTCGTCCAAAATACCGCAGTGTCTTAAGACGAAAGTCTTTGACCAGTGTGTGTTGCCAGTAATTACTTACGGTACTGAAACGTGGTCGCTCACAATGGGCCTGATAAGAAGGCTCAAAGTCACTCAAAGGGCAATGGAGAGGGCTATGCTCGGAGTGTCCCTGCGTGATCGAATCAGAAATGAGGAGATTCGCAGGAGAACGAAAGTAACCGACATAGCCCGAAGAATTGCCAAACTTAAGTGGCAGTGGGCGGGGCACATTGCTCGCAGAACGGATGGCCGATGGGGCAGTAAAGTTCTGGAGTGGCGACCGCGTACTGGAAGGCGCAGCGTGGGTAGGCCCCCCACAAGGTGGACCGACGACCTGGTGAAGGTCGCGGGAATCCGCTGGATGCGGAAGGCACAGGACCGGTCGTTGTGGCGATGCTTGGGGGAGGCCTATGTCCAGCAGTGGACGTCTTTCGGCTGAAATGATGATGATGATGATGTTATTCTATATATAACACTAACCACATCTCTTCTTATGCTGAGAAGAGGCCCGTGTCCAGCAGTGGGACTGTAATGGGCTGATTATGTTATGATAATCTATTACACTAACAATATCCAGTTCCTTAACTCTTCTCATTCCAAGAAGAGGGCCATGCCCAGCAGCGGGACAGTGATGGGCTATGTTATGTTATTCTATATTTTCTATAATACTAATAGAATCCAGTTGTATTTTTAGGAACCTGCAACCTGCATCCAACCAACAATCATGACCTCTACTTTGTATGCAACTTAATACAATATAGGGTCAAGCTATATCGCTGGATCTACTCAACCGATTCAGATAAAACATACCCTATATTTTAAGTTAGAGTAATACCAATACAAATGCTAAGTTTCATTACGATCCGGTCAACCGTTTTCACGTGATGGGGTAACAAACAGACAGACAGACAGACAGACAGACGGACAGACATAAATTTTTTAAACGATTGATTCGTGTTGTATAGCTTATTTCTAGTCCCCCTAGCCGGTTTTCGCGAAAAAAAACTCAATGTAAAGACTTTTCGACCTTTACAGTTTTATTATAGTATATAGAAGATATCATAAAAGAATAACATTATGAATACATTTATATTATGTCTTACTATGGGTGCTTCACTTTTTGTTTAGCGAGATTCCGTCCACCTTTTTTATTCGTCCAAGACCAGCATAATCAGATTATTTAATTTATAAGAAAACCATTGAGGAGCGTTCGTAACAATATTTACTTCATAACACTTATGAATGACTGGCTTTGCGTTAGATTAACAATTGTTGATAGAAGGGTTTCGCAACATTGTGTCCGTTTCTGTGAAGCTGAGCAAGCGCAGGCACAGTTTATCTAACCGCATGATAAAGTAAATAAATAAAACGATTTGTCACCGGTTAACTATTTCCTGTAACTAAGTAACGGTGTTTATTGTATTTGTAATTCTAGAAATGGTAGGAGTAGATTATTTAAAGACCCTATCTTTGACTATATAGTCAAAGGGTAGGGTATAATATATTTTAATGTTCTCCTACCACGTTAATTTGAATATTTTCGAAGTAACAATTTTGGATGTTTTGGGTTCCTATGGTGAGTCCGTACTATTATTTTTACATTAGCAGAAAACATGTACTTTTTTTTTTTTTTAAGCGTCAAAAATGCCTATCGCATGTCACTCTGCCGGGGAGGCAGTGTGGTTATGTGGGGCTCGCACCCACTAAAAACTCCGCCGTGTGCCTACTTTCGCCTTGGGTGGATGGGCCACGAGAACTGCTACGCATGACTTTCGCGACCCATCCAGCGCGACCCACTTTGGGGCCTACATACTTTAATTTCACACTCTCTTTGGTAATATCCGGGCACACCTGGGACATCACCACAACTCAAAGGCCGTGCAATGCGGACGATAGACTCCCCAATCTATCGCCTACTGGCTTTATTTAGGTTGGCATCAGATCGCCATAAAGACGCCTGCGCCGACCTGTCCGCCTGCAGCGAATTGGACCAGCGAGAGAGTCTTCCTCCCTGACCCGCTCCGCCGCTTCCTTTTGCGAGATAATCTCCTCGCAAAAGGACCCAATCGCCTCCCACGCCTCTTCACTGTCGGCCATGGCCTTGACCACGGCCGGCAGCGAGAGGTCTCCCCGATTGCTGCCGTGAGAGCACGGTGCCGCATCATCCAGGCAGGACACTGCGCCAGAGTATGAAGGGCCGTGTCCTCATAACAGCCGCACTGATGGCACACGGGAGTAGCCTCCCATCTCGCCACTTTGTGCAGGTATCTGCCAAAGCAACCATGCCCTGATAACACCTGCACCAGACGGAAGGATAACGTCCCGTGTCGCCTCCGCACCCACTCCTCAAGAATCGGCTGGATAGCCCTTATGGTCCAGTGTCCGGCACTGGGCATCTCCGGAGCGGAAAACATGTACCTAACGAAGGGTGATACATCAGTGTGTCTAGATTGAGATTCAATAAGAAGGGAAAGTTTAGTTTAGTTTTATTGGGATTATTCTATCAAAGATCGGCGGGAATTGGCGGTGCTACGCCCCCGTGCCTAAGAGAGCACGTAAAGCCGTTGGTCCTGCACCTGACCTCTCTTCGGTCGTGTCCATAGAAATCTAAATAAAGGCAATAGAAATGGCAAAGGCGCGTGAACTTGTCGCCGCCGCGCCGATTTGCTTGATCATCGGTGCTGTTTTGGACGCAGAGTCACTAAAATTGTTTTTGCAGCATATCAAGCAGCGGAATTTTTTATAGGCTAAATATATTTTGCATTGAATGCTCGAAACATTCAATTAAGTTCAATCGTTTTATTCAAAGGAAAAGGATAGCGTCTTTTACACTGAAAAAAATCGGGTCAATCAAGCATGACATTTTGCTTGATAGAAAAAATTATGAATGAAGCAATCAAAAACTTATAAAAATATATTAATCACGGTTTGTTGTCACAATAAAGTTAAAATGATCAACTCTTCTCTATCATTCACTTCATACAAGGAATAAATATAGCATGATTAAGATAGTGTAAACATGGCACATCACAGATTTAATCAAGTCAGATGATCAATGTAAACACGCCCTTTGTTGTCGGTCGGGGTAGTCAGTGTTTCAGGTCTAGACTTGTTCATTCCGTTCGTTCGTGAGCCTAAGCATGGCACGCTTTTGTTACGCGGAGTAAATTATTTAGATTTCAAGTTATTGCACGGTTACACCCAAAAGCAAAACCCACTGATCGTTATTAACACACCAAGGTATCCTATGAACTCAGTGAATCGTGCTGTGAGTGAATCTCAGTAGCCGTCGTAGTGGTTTTATACTCCTGTTTGTGATGGAAGAAGTGTGCGTAATTCTCCAGGCTTGGAGGCTGCCCGAATTACGTGCCAATTTTATCAGTAAGTACCTAAACTACCCTTTTAGCAACGATGATAATATGTTGTTTTTCACACCAATTAATCGACGATTGTTTTGCAGAATATGAAAGCGCTTTCTGCGCTTACCGATGTCGATATCAAAGAGATGATTCCTCTGTTAAGGCCTAGAACCCTATTTCTACGCAGCTGGAAAATGTGGAAGTCGGATTTAGACGATAATATAAGACTTGAGCAGTATCAAGATATCTTTATAGTAGGTGTAAGTGTGTAGGTAGGAAAAATATTGATCTCTGTTTAGAAAGAAATAAAAACTTTTTATAATAACTTCTGTCATTATTATTTTTGAGAAATAGTCAGTGCTAGGTAAAAGCAATTTAGACATCTTAATTTATAATTCGTATCTAATGCTGATTAATCTAATTATACCACGTGTTATTGAAATAACTGAAAACCTCTAAAGGGTTCATTGTACTCATCAGTATGAACAACTTTTACTATGGGACCAAACGAGAAATAGCGAAAAAAAAAGCAGTTGATCTCTACATTTAGCCGATTCTTGTGAACACAAATGTAGGTAACATTTTTTATTTCGCGATTTCAGTGTTAGTCCCATAGTAAAAGTTGTTCAAACTGATGAGTACAATGAACCCTTTAGAGGTTTTCAGTTATTTCAATAACACGATTTATAAGAATAAATATCTTTCCTAATAGTCTCAATAAAAGTACTTTATAGCTTTAAACAAGATAACTGAATAACTTTACAATATTCATTATTACAAACAACTAAAATACGTGATAACCATTACCAAGTTCGTTAATAACACCAATTAACAGAAGTCATTGGCATGATAACCAAACTTGATTGTATTGACAATTACTTTGTTTGATTTTATCAAGACAACTTGTCTGTTACTTAATCAAGATAACTTTATTGCCATAATCATATTACTTTATGTGCTCGTATATAAACAAGTTCCTTGATTGCTGCAAACATTTTTTTTATTAATGTTATCAAGTTTTTTTTTCAGTGTATGTATGTACAGAGTTGACACGTGTTGGAACCAAAGACATTTCTATACTGACGTCAGTATAATATCTTTATGGTTGGAACGCTATTATTAGCAGTCTGGCAGATAGGATTATAAGGACGAAAATGTACAGACATTGGATGCAGGTCACCCATAAATGTTTTTTTTAAATATAATAACTGACATTTATTATTAATATTTTTAATCTTTTTAATTTAATTGTATTGGTTTTTATTATTATTTTATTATTGAAATGTCTTATTTTTAACTATGGTTCTCTGTGACTGAAATAAAGTGCAAATAAATAAATAAATTGGATACGGTATGTTGTAAAAAGATGGTAACAATATTTATGAGTTCCAAACATACACTCTGTTAGGGCACTACAAAATAATATAATTATTTGTAGATTAATAATAATAGATAAATTATTAATAAATATGTCACTATTACTATCAAACATCAATCAATTGTGTTATTATTTTAAGTTTTAATATACTTAATTTTATAACATTATAATTATCTGATTATGATCTGAAATGAAGATACACTTATATGTAATATACATATTTTTTTTTTTTTTTTTTTTTTTTTTTTTTTTATTATTACTTCCCAAACTATAAATATATTTTCGACCGACCGAGCGATATTTCCAAGTTTATGTTATGCCCCCTACCCCGCACACCGTTTCAAGCCTCGGCGTCGCCCTCAGTTCGTGTCTGTGTGCAACCGAACTGAACGAAAACAATATTTTATAGTGTAAAAGTGAATCGCAGGATTTAATTTATATTTCGGGATATAATTTATATTATATTCCACAGTGAAAATCCAGCTTCACACACACCTCAAGGAAACATTTACACCACCGCTTTGCAAGGGCCAGATATCCCAAAATTATTACCAAATTCGACCTTATAGTGAATTAATAAGGTTAATAATTCATTATCAAGGATCTAAGACACAAAACACCCACTCTTTAAAGAACCATGTGAACCATAAAAGAGAATTAAAATCTCTGTAACGCAAAAGGTCGTAATATCTGGAGGTGTTCTTGAGAACATTTGACGAGACGGGCCAGTGAAGGGGTATTTTTGCGAAATCCCCCACACTAGTAGGGTTGGTACCATGTAGAATCTAAACAATCTATCTAATACGCAAATATATAGTTAAATTGATAGTGAATCTATAAGCTAACCGGACCGGATTTATTATCCTTATTTATTAACCGACTTCAAAAAAAAGGAAGAGGTTCTCAATTCGATTGTTTTTTTTAAATGTTTGTTACCTCAGAACTCCATCATTTATAAACCAATTTAGTAATTTCTTTTTTTATTTGAGAGGTATATATTTTTATATAGGTATTTATATAGGTAATACTTTCAGAATGGTCCCATTTTTGTCAAAATCCAGTTCTGGTAATTGGATCCCATGAGGAATTGAGGGAACTCCTCAAATATACATATAGCGATTTTGGTATTTTCATCAACAAGTCAAGCATTTGTATTAAGAAAGTATCATTTGGTCAAGTTGAACTGATGAAGAAGACCACAGATGACCAACGGAACTCCTTAATGATAAATATTTCACGGGTGGCGCTAAGATAATCTCGATAACGATAGGTAAGCGACTATGACGAATCAAATTTAAATAAGTAAATGGTTCTCTGAGTATTTAACCAACCAACTGCGATCGCCAACCCACCTGTCAAGCGTGGCGATTACGGCATATCCCCCCTTTTTGGGGGAGGCCTATGTCCAGCAGTGGACGTCTTGGCTGTAATAATGATGATGATGATGATGATGAAATGGTTCTGATGAGAAAAAAACTTTTAAAAATAAAAACTGACTTCAAAAAGAATAAAATAATTTGTGTGAACCAGTTTATGAAGTCGGTGCCATTTGATTTTTAAATCAAACTTAATCCAAGTCATTTACTTTCTAAACTGTTTCACACACATTTTTTTTTAGTCTTTTTGAAGTCGGTTTTTACGTTTTCAAAGTTTATTTTTCTTAAACTCTTTAACATAATTATGTATAATATTATTTAAAGTTCTTCTTGACCTCTATTAAGGCTAAGCCCGCACAGCAATTTTAATTCGCGCTGTTTTTATTCACGCACTAAGGCTCACCTGCCGCTGCGATATTTAATCGCGAGTGCGGGCATCTGTCTGTATATGATTTCGTGTATTATATAGATTTAGTGATAAAAAAACGCGCGTGTAAAAATCGCAGTGCGGTGTAGATAACACTGGCGTACCTACATGTCATGATTGTAAAGGAAACGGCTAATTATGATAAGTACACAAACAATAATAATTAAATAATTGTTAATTCATATTTCTCATTTAGTTTTTAAATACACATTTGTACGCCTGCTGGCGTAACATAGCGGACTCTTTATTGTATTTAAGAACTTTATATTATTTTTTGTACCTATGTTACAGAAATGAATAAATGACTTATGACTTACAATCCATTATGAAAAGCTAGTAGTAGTAGAGCTCCTTGTGAATTAGCTCGTCCGGGGAAGTACTACCACCGTACCTATTTCTGCCGCCAAACAGTGATGAAAGAAAGAAAAATTCTTCATAGTCCCAGTAAGCAACGAGTAACATGTAAAAAAAAACCGGCCAAGTGCGAGTCGGACTCGCGCAGTAAGGGTTCCGTACCTCTCAACGACCTGATACCCCATAAAAACTGATTTAATTTACGAGAGTTTATCAAAAGACATCAACGTACAGTGCGCGAAATATGAATTTTTGCATGTCTTTCTTACGCAGGTACCGCCACATATGTCTATGTTTGTCTTATTTTTAGTATTTTTTTTTAAACTACATAATATGCACTATAATCTGACCAAGTTTAACGCTGGTATATATTACGGTTTTGAAGATAGAGCAAAAACAAAAACGTTGAAAAAAATTCATGTTTTTTGAGGTTTCTTGTATGGGGCCCCCTTTGTTTTTAGACTTTTTTTTGTATTTGTCGTGATACAGGTGTATCACGACAAATACAAAAAAAAGTCTAAATACTAATAATAGCAACACATATTCTGAGAAAATTTCAACCGGTTACCTATTACCGTTCAAAAGATACAGCCCTGTGACAGACAGACGGACGGACGGACGGACGGACAGCGTAGCGAGAATAATAGGGTCCCGTCTGTCACCCTTCGGGTACGGAACCCTAAAAAGAAACGTAAAAAAGCAAAGCATGAATATAAAATAAAAACACGAATAGGTACAGAAACTACTCAATAAGACATTTGGCCAACTGCATGCCCGCGACAACGAGGTTCCCAGTGAGCATGATTCAGTGTTACAGAGCAAGCCACAGTGCAGATTTTCAGTGGGATACCCAAGTGACAATCAGTCAGAAGCCAACACAAACACGACAAATAATTTTCAATAAATAAAATAAATACATAAAACGAAAACACACTTGCAATGCCATTTAGGCAGCAACCTAGGTGGTATTGTATTTTCAACCGCTTAAGCAGTTAGGCCTTTAACTAGTTTTGCCATCCTATATCGTATATAATAAAAAATACGGCCAAGAGCATGTCGGGCCATGCTGCGTATTATAGGGTTCCTTAAGTAGGTGTAATTACAAACGAATCAAATCGAATATTAATCATGGCTATGCTATTTTAGTTTTTGCAATAATCGGCAGCATTCGCGACTCAGAGTGTGTTGTTAGTAACGCCATCTAGCGATAAATTCAAGAAGCCAAATTGAAGAAGTGTGTTCAACATAACACAAAGTTACTTTTTGTGATTTTTTCAAATAGAAAGTAACTAAAGGAGCATTATTTGCTCACATCATTTTTCTCTAAGGTCAATGACCTGTGAACTAGGACGTCTTAAGTATTTTTCAGTTTTCTCTCTATAACTCGAAAATTTATAATTACATTATACTCGAAATAATTTTAAAAGAGAGTTTTTACAAAGGTCTATAATTGTGGAAGATTATAAGTTTCTACATTGCACATTTTAGAAATGGCAGGGGGGGGACACATTGCAAGCCACTTTGGCGGGCTATATTTCACAGATGGTACACCTGATAAAAAAGTGATGTATGAAACATTACCTTCATTTTAGTAGACCTATTCAATGATACCCCACACGAGGGGGTGAAGCGGAAACAAAAATTTCATCTCCATTTCACATGTATGGGCGCCACCCCTAAAATACGTAATCATGACTTTTTTATTATTTTAAAATTGAGATCTATATCTAGACAATTTTTTAACAAAATTTCATTTACTTATGTTTATAACTGTAGAAGTTATTAAGGTGTAAAGGATTAGGACAGACGGATAGACGGACAGACGGACGGACATGACGAAACTATAAGGGTTCCTTGTAGGACTACGGAACCCTAAAAAATAAGGTACTGACATGCGGCTCGATATCCGGACCTATTCACAGAGAGTTGACTTGAACTCAGAACATACCCCGCCTGCCCCTGCATATTTCTTATTGTGTACTTACATGTCGGTAATGACCGTCAATTATCATCTTCAGATCACAAGCTGAGTGCTGACAGAATATTAGCTCTGCCTCCACGCCCATTTCCTTTAGACTAAATACATTTTGCGTGGGATGATATTTGTGTGAGCGAACTTTATTTGGTAATCCTAGATTAGTATAGTTTTTTTTTCTGTTCTTAGGGTCGTTTATTTCTAAGTTCAACTAACGAATTATTTTATTATTTTTAACGCATTTGTGGGGTGCATTAAAACAGCTTCCACGAGTGACGCTATTTAATTGATCGTCCGGTGCACCCTGGGCAGTCAGCCCCGCTACCAACCTGCTGACTGGCTAATCTTTTCCCCACGGCATGAGCTATTATCATTATGTAGCTCATGTCGACACGATAGAAGAAGAAGAAGAACGCATTTATGCATGCAAAGCGAAAATCTAAAGATTTAAATTGTTGAAAGAAAAATCGCTCACGAGCAGGATTCGAACCTGCGACTCCTGGCTCAGTACGCCAGTGCTTTAGCCACTAAGCTACCGTGAACACTGCTCGTGGTATCGAAATTATCCTCTACTATACGTCTTTGGGTGATGTCAGCGATATCTTATTAAGAAATATTGTTCTTTAACCGACTCGACTAACTTTGCAGTTAAATAAAAGTCAATTAACGATTTCAAATTTGTTTGCTAAGCCATGATTCTTGTGGAAACTTGGTGAATCATGCGGGGTTATTCTTGAAGGTGTTGACAAAAAAATACTGAGCTTGTAATGAGCCTTTTTCGGACGATTTTATATCGTTAAAAAAGACGGACGTTACAAAACAAACGCAACGCTCACACCGGACAGCCTCGAAATGTGAGTTGGCTGTACGTGATTTGCAAATTTTTCATAATTTCATCCTTATGTACACTACAGCCTCAGAATAATTTATTCTAAGGCTACAGCTATAGTCAGCGGCTGACTACTTATTATGTTTGTTGTGAATCGTCCGTTACGTGAAATTTAATATTTTCAATTGTCTATTATTCCTCTCCTAACATGAAACTCAATAAACCTGATTTAATAAATAAATAAATAATAAATATTTTTCGGACGTTTTTACACAGCACCATCTAGTCCCAAACTAAGCAGAGATTGTACTATGGGTACTAGACAATGGATATGATACTTATATACATTTTTTTTGTGAATACATACTTATACATACATACATACATATTATCACGCCTGTTTCCCATTGGGGTAGGCAGAGACTATGGATTTCCACCTGCTACGATCCTGACACATCTCTTTCGCTTCATCTACGTCCATTAACCTCGTCATGCATCACCCGATAGACCGAAAGTCCGCCACTTTCGAGGAAAAATCCGATGCAGCAACTGCTGCTAGGGGGACATAGGAACGGCGGGGTCCCCCTGCAATGCCCCAGCGATAGAGATGGGCAGGGAAAGAAAATATGGGAAAAAACTGGAAAAAATTGAAAATATCGGGTTTTTTCCCAAATGGCGGGAAAATACTATTCTATACAAGTGAAGTAATAAGATGCTAACATTTGCCTTCGAAATGTGTATTTAGTGCTCTAATATGATTCTAATCTAATTAATTAGTTTGTTTCTAAGCAGTACATCTAACACAATTGATTAAATTCACATACTTATGTTAAATTCTTAATACTTCATCATCAACTCAGCCTAACGCAGTCCACTGCTGGACATAGGCCTCTCCCAAATTGCGCCACAACACCTGGTCCTCTGCCTTCTGCATCCCCCCCAACTACTTTCATCAGGTCGTCGGTTTGCCGATTCGCGGTCTCCACTCAAGGACTCATCTGCTCCAGCGGCCATCGGTCCTTCGACAGACATGGCCAACCCACTGCCACTTCAGCTTACTGATCCTACAAGCTATGTCGGTCACTCCAGTTCTTCTTCGGATAGTCTCGTTACGGATTTTATCCTTCAAAGAAACTCCAAGCATAGCTCGCTCCATAGCTCGCTGAGCGATTTCGAATTTTTGGACTAGCCCAACTGTCAGTGTCCAAGTCTCGGCACCGTAAGTCATGACAGGCAGAATGCACTGGTTGAAGACCTTTGTGTTCAAACATTGCGGTATAGGTGACGAGAAGACTCGGCGAAGTTTATCATATGCTGCCCAGCCCAAACGGATCCTTCTGCCAGCTTCTTTCTCGAAGTTGTGTCTACCAAGCTGAATTACCTGCCCTTGGTAGACGTATTTCGTTACAACTTCGAGTACCGACCCTTCGACGAATATTGGTCTCGGCATGACATGCATATTGAACATGACTTTAGTCTTGTCTAGATTCATGTCGAGACCGACACGCCAAGAGGCTCCGTTTAGGCTGTGTAGCATTTCGCCCAGTTGTTCCAGCGATTCAGCCATTACAACGATGTCATCGGCAAAACGGAGATGTGAGATGTTCTCGCCGTTAACGTTGATACCGTCTATCGAGCGCCGTCTGTCGCGTCTTGAAGACTTCCTCCAACGCGTTTGTGAACAATTTCGGGGATATTACATCCCCTTGTCTCACCCCTCTGCGCAGGTGGATTGCCTTCGTCTGTTGGTCCTGGAGCTGAACAGTCATGGTAGCAGCATTGTATAAGCATCATCAACAGCATCTCTATATACCATTCGTCAATGTGATATCACTGAAGGGCATCCAGAACTGCCCAAGTTTAGATGGAGTCATATGGCCTTCTCGTAGTCTACAAATGTCATACATAGAGGCAGATTATCATCTTCAGCCTCTCGACGTGTCGGCACTCGAAGTTGTAACGGAATACGTCTACCTAGGGCAGGCAATTCAGCTTGGTAGACACAACTTCGAGAAAGAAGCCAACAGAAGGATCCGTCTGGGCTGGGCAGCATATGGTAAACTTCGCCGAGTCTTCTCGTCGCCTATACCGCAAAGTTTGAAGACAAAGGTCTTCAACCAGTGCGTCCTGCCAGTCATGACTCACGGTGCCGAGACGTGGACACTGACAGTTGGGCTAGTCCACAAATTCAAAGTCGCTCAGCGAGCTATGGAGCGAGCTATGCTTGGAGTTTCTTTGAAGGATAAAATCCGTAACGAGATTATCCGGAGAAGAACCGGAGTGACCGACATAGCTTGTAGGATCAGTAAGCTGAAGTGGCAGTGGGCTGGCCATGTCTGTCGAAGGACCGATGGCCCTTGGAGCAGACGAGTCCTTGAGTGGAGACCGCGAATCGGCAAACGCAGCGTAGGGCGCCCCCCTGTCAGGTGGACCGACGACCTAAAGAACGTGGCTGGTGGGGACTGGATGCGGAAGGCAGAGGACCGAGCGTTGTGGCGCAACTTGGGAGAGGCCTATTTCCAGCAGTGGACTGCGATAGGCTGAGTTGATTGATTGATAACTATAAGATTTTTAGAGAGTCGCACTTTAAATAATCATGGCATAAGAGGTTCAGCCCAATTGCTACGCATCAATGTGTACAGCTAAATGCTTGGAAATAAAAATAAACAAAACGTGCCGCTCGCAACTATTATTTAAAATAATCTAAACATCGAAATCACGTCATAAATGATAAACGTAATTTGACTTTTCTATAAAAAAATATATTTTACATGAATTATACATCTAAATGGTTACATATACAATGGAAATTATGTATTATTTTGATTACTTTAATCAAATATTGTCATTTAAGTATTTTCCCGACCAATGGGTTTAAACCCGAGTTTTTTCCCAGTCTGTTGGGAAAAAACTCACCTTTCGGAAAATTCCCGGGTCTAAACCCATCCCTACCCAGCGAGGTTCGAGCCCCCCCCTTGGGGGACGCCCGCTTAGGAAGTATTTAGGATTAGGGAAAAACCTTCGGCGAATGGAGTCCCACATGCGACTCTCCGCCAACTAAGCCCGGTTAAGCAGAAATGGTACTTCGGTCCCACCTGCGAGAATCCAGTCGAAAAAAATTAAATTAAAAAAAAAAAAAATCGTCATGCATGCTCGTCGGTTTAGAGAACTCTTAACCTGGCATTTTTTGAGAACTTCCGCGATTTGATACTTATAATACATAAGAATCACCCAGACAAACACAAACACTTATGTTCATCACACAAATATTTGTGTCCTGTGGGAATCGAACCCACGGCCTCGTGATTAGCAGTCCGAGACTCGAACCACTAGACCACAGACGTCGTCATTGTAATTAAACTTTAATTTTCGAAACTTATGTAGAACAAAAATATTTCTGTTACAATAAAGACATTAAGTAAGAGCCAGCCCTGGTAGCAAGAGGGACATTTAACACTTATTGTGGTAGCGACAACAAAGCGGTGGTCGAACAAAAGGCCAGTTTGGGCTATAAATATCTGGATACGTCCCACTGGATGTGACCGGAGCAATTCTGTCGGACTTATTTAGAGAGTTTATAAATAAAGGTATAAGTTAGACTTTGTTTGTTTAGTGCTAGTGGTCTTATCTCAGTCTTATTTCCTAATCGGTCAGGTTTTAGTCTATTAATATTATATTTTTGACATTTAATGTGATCTGCCAATCAGCCTAGCGTGTGAACGCTTGCCTTCCGTCATAGAATATATATATACTAACGACAAGAAGCGACACTTCAGCATGTGTGCTCGTAAAATTGCTCGCGGCTGTGTGCGGGACTTCGGACTTCCGTGCAGAATGGTCAGAATTGCAAACGGGCCCACACTTTTCCGGCGCGACTTTTCGAGTTCATGTCTGGATTAGAATATCATAGTCATTTGCTTTAACGGTGAATGAAAACATTGTGAGGAAAACTGCAGACCTGAGAGTTCTCCATAAAGTTCTTGATAGTGTATGTAGTCCGCCAACCCGCAGTAGGCCAGTGTCACAGCGGTGACACTCCGTGTACGTGTGAGCTCGCTCGCCGGTGACCTTGAGCGAGCGCGTGAATACAATAGGCCTTGGCTGAGGTAGCCGAGAGACTGCCCATTCCACACGCCGCGCACAGCGCATGGTCCCCGCGCTCGTCCTGACCCGCACACATAGCCGTGAGCAATTTTTCGAGCACGCACGCTTAAGTGTCGCTTCTTGTCGTTACTATATATTCTATGCCAGAGTGGTGGAATGAGGACTGAATGCTTATCATTCCATGCCTAGAAGTGGGACAGTACCTAATATGTTTATTATGTTTGTGATCCTTATTTAGGATTCGAAAATACCATTAAAAATTGTTGATAATAATCATAGATGTAAAGCCATCTTAGACTTATGATGAGTTAATTTAAATCTCAAAAGATAATGGGCTAAAAAAACGGCTAAGCCCTTTTGTAGAATAGAGTTTTTATCCATTACTTTGGTTTTGGAGCTCATAAATATTTTAACAACAAGATTATGATTCTGACTTTGTTTAGGTGTCTCTTCTCAAGAGCTCAATTAGCTAGGATATTCCGGAGCCATCTAGCATAGTGACTTGTAAAAGTGTTGGAAACAACCTACCGACAGAATTCCAAATTGATTGTAATTTGAAAAAAAGTAACATAATCCTTTTTTCTCGTCCACCAGGAAATACAAATCGTAGGTATTATAAATCAATAATTTATAATAATAATGTATTTAAAAAAATAAAGATTCATTATAATATCCAAACGTACACACTATAGGCCAAAATATGTTACATCTATCCTTTATTATTAAACTCCTCCATTAATTTTATATCCATGCCGCCTTGATCTCAACAAAAGATTTCCACATTACGCCTGCCGACCTCAAGGAGGCCTTATCCGGAAGACTCCACTTGTAATGTAAATACGGCATTGTGTTGGACTGAGAGGTGTTCCCGAAACACTTCGCACTGGACCCTGATTGTTTAATAATGTCTGTTTTAATTTAGAAAATCTTGAGTACTTTGTAAATCTAAGAAGAGAAAAAAGAGACGTGAATAGTACAGGTGATACAGTAACATAAAATGATAAAGAAAATAGAAAGATACTAGAAGTTACAGGAATCAGATAAGAAACAAAGAAAATATAAAAAGACCATCATGAAAAGGAATATTAAATAAAACCGCCCAAGTGTGAGTCGGACTCACGCAGTAAGAGTTCCGTACCACTCATCGACATGATACTCCATAGAAACTGATTTAATTTACAAGAATTTATCAAAAGACATCAACGAACGTACGCAAAATGTGAATTTTTACATCTCTTTCTTACGTAGGTACCTACCACCACATATGTCTACGTTTGCCCTGTTTTTGTATTTGTTGCTAAACTATATAGTATGCACTATAATCAGGACAAGTTTGACGCTAGTATGTATTACCGTTTTAAAGATAGAGCAGGAACAAAAAAGTTGTAAAAAATGCGTGTTTTTCGAGGTTTCTTGTATGGGGACCCCCTTTGGTTTTAGACTTTTTTCTATTTTTAGTATTTGTCGTGATACACCTCACAGCAACACATTCTGTGAAAATTTCAACTGGTTATCTATTACCATTACAAAGATACAGCCCTGTGACAGTCAGACGGACGGACGGACAGCGTAGCGAGAGTAATAGAGTCCCGTTAGCACCCCTTGGGTACGGAACCCTAAAAAAGAGAAAAAATATTAGAATCGTTAAGACTCTAATCTGAAATGATAAAATTAATAAAAAAATTACATATTCTTAAGACCTGACCCAGAAAACTCCACTAGTAATAAATAATAAACTTGACGACGTCTGTGGTCTAGTGGTTCGAGGGTCGGACTGCTGATCACGAGGTCGTGGGTTCGACTCCCACAGGACACAAATATTTGTGTGATGAACATAAGTGTTTGTGTTGGTCTGGGTGTTTCTTATGTATTATAAGTATGTATTTACAAAAAGAAAAGTACATATGTATTACATCCATTGTCTAGTACCCATAGCACAAGCTCGGCTTAGTTTGGGACTAGATGGTCCAGTGTAAAAATGTCCCAAAAATATTCATTATTTATTTATTTATTATATTTATAAATACGACACGTGGTTGTTTAATAACGTCTATTTTAACTAAGCATATCATGTAATTCTGAATTCTCATTCGGGAAGAGAAATAATAGACTGAGAAAGAACTTTGATGAAAAATACAACAAAAAAAGAAATAGATAATTTTGATGACTAAGCGTTCACAAAATCAACTTTGGTTCCCAAGCAATATAAGACTATTACAATTACTCAAACTAATGATAAGATCAAAAATTCGATTAAAACAGAAAATTAATCATTACATAATAGTAGATTAGTAGCCAAGGGCTGTAAGGCATCAATTGCAGCCCGAGATATTTAGGCGCACGAGCGCAGCGAGGGCGCCTATAGTTCGAGGTTGCAATTGATGCTTACACCCGAGCTAACTACTCTGCTTTACATCTCGATTGTGAGGTAAGTATAAAACAGAATAAAACATTTTATTAGTTAAAATTTATAGTGAAATGAGAACAATTTTCAAATTTTAGGGACAGGTGTTTTTTGGGTATGTTAATAGTTTGAGATTGTGATATTTGTTGGTCATGGATAAAATTTGACGGGATGAAGCTTTCTTCAGCAGAAGTTGATGGTTGCGGATCATCTCTTGAGAAAGATGGTTCATTTTTTGAAAGCTGAATAGTTTTCGTTATTTGGTTGCGCCTTTTTTCATTTTTTTTTTTAAATTTTTTTTTCAAGAACGAAATTGAGCTTCGCCGTTCGATATTTAAAAAATGACTATTATTCTCATACGAAGACAAGGCTGAATAGCGAAGCAACCTCTTTTGTCATTGGGCTGAATGCATGATGTCTATTGCCAGTATGATGGTTAGATGTACGCGAACTTCTTGAAAGAGTGAAGAGTTTATTTTTAAATTACTTACCGCCCTAGGGCTTTTCTAGCTACATTATTATCCTAGAGCGCTAATTCGTTACCTGCAAGCCCCATTTGAGGGTATTAAAGACATATTACCGAATATGAGAGATGTAAAGGTTCTTAAATGACCACTACCAAATAAGATAATACATGGAAAAAACATTAACCCTTCTACTGGTGCGCTCAAGTAAAAATAACAGTAAAAGTAATATTTTTTCACTCTCCTGCACTTCCGCATGCACGAATCATAAAAGCTCTCCATTATCATTTTAGAGGCATAAAAGAAACGTGCATACATATGTAAATCTTCCAAGCGAGGGTTCCTACGTCCAGCACCCTCTGAAAATAAATATTACATAATCCTGAGTCGGCATTTCTGGAGCCATTAAGAGAGCCACAAAGGGGAGTGGCGATACAAACACAAATAAATCCGAGGAGGAGAAATGATCTTCTAGTGGAATGATGAATGATTTTAAAACGATTCTGTGAGAGGTGATGTTGGATGGGCAAGTATTTTGGATGTGGCACATCATGAAAATTGGCAATGACTCGAATTTTCTGCATGGTTTTGTGGTGTTGTTTTACAAAAAACTCTTTGATTCTACTGTCCCACTAGTATTATAAATGCGAAAGTATGAATGTTTGTTTGTTTGTTTTTGCTAAATAACGCTGAAACGGCTGAACGATTTGAACGTTTGGCACACAAATAGACCATGTCTTAGATAGTATATATCCATGGAGTTTCTGGTCCGTTCTTCTCTATAGGACCCACAATTTGGAACCGTGCAACAAGAGCCTGTCGTTTCAAAAGTGCCTGTAATTAGGTGTATTTGAAATGAAAAAATATTTGAATTTGAATTTTTGATTTGAATTTGATACTTTTTATATAATAGACATATCATAGGAGCGTAGCTAGAGCTGGTGGCATCAGCCATTCTTTTATAAGATTGTAAATATCAAGAATGAAGTCGTAATAGCTAACACAGAAAATGTATTATAATATGTATAATAATTGTAGTAGTAGTAAGTGTAAGTAAGTAAGTCCTTTGTGAAACAGCTCGTCCGGGGAAGTACTACCACCATACCATCTTCTCCGCCAAATAGTGATGCTTGCATTGCTGTGTTTCGGACTGAAGGGTGCGGGTGCCGGTGCAATTACAATCACATGAGACTTTCCATCTTCATGTCTCAGTTTGGCGAACTGACTTGCGGTACTATTTAGGCAACAGCCGATGGTATTGCAGTTGTTATGGGCAAAGGTAACCGTTTAACATCAGGTGGGCCTTTAGCTGGTTTCGTCACCCTGCACTACAAAAAAAAATTGTTTGGGCCTATTTTGTTTATAAGATTTGGTACAACAATTTAGATGATTAGTTTTTCACATAATTAGTGGTTTGAAGCGTAGGACGGTGGTCCGAACGAAAGTACAATTGCCAATTTTATCGTCTAAACATAAATAAAACAGCCATGGTTGACCTTTTACCAAATAATGCCTTGTCCAGAATACTTGAAACTCTATAGGTACTTCGTATTATTCATTAGATTGTCGAAAATAATAAATCTACAGGTTTGCGAATACCGTATCGAAAGATCGTGGGCGTACCTTTTATTCGTTTTGTTTTGAATTTTTGGACCACAATGAAATATACGAAAAAGTGTCTCCGACCTTGCGGCATTTTGTGTATATTATTTAAAGGTACCATTTTGTGATCATGAGTTTTGTTATTTATCTTTTTACTGCTATTTCTGGTGGTAAGTTGGAATGACTTTTTTCAGGTCAAACAGAATATTGGTTTGGCTCGATCATTGGAAATAATATTTGTAATAAACCTTGGTACTGACATTATGTATTATATTATATTCCGTGACATGATAATTTGAATATTGACTTAAATAAATTTAATAATAGTTTACATAACATTTAATTAATATTATATTTTTTATTTTGACGATGTCTGTAGTCTAGTGGTTTGAGGGTCGGACTGCTGATCACGAGGCCGTGGGTTCGATTCCCACAGGACACAAATATTTATGTGATGAACATAAGTGTTTGTGTTTATCTGAGTGTTTCTTATGTATTATAAGTATGTATTTACAAAAAAAATGTATATATGTATTATATCCATTGTCTAGTACCCATAGCACAAGCACAACTCTGCTTAGTTTGGGACTAGACGGAGTTGTGTAAGAATGTCCCAAAAAAAAATGTTTTTTAAATTATAGTAAATTTACAACTAAATTTAAGTCCACTAATTAATTAATGAGCAAAGTCTAATTCCATTCTATTCTAATTTTTAAGTGTCCTGCCGAATATTATTTAGACTGTTCAGCTATTACATAACCAGCTGTCCCACTGCTGGGCACGGGCCTCTTCTCAGTACGAGAAGGCTAAGGCCTTAGTCCACCACGCTGGCCTAGTGCGGGTTGGCGGACTACATCAGCTATTAACATTGTTTAATATTTGTACACCGAAAATGGTGAAATGTGTAGAACTAAAATTTTATGTTACACCTTTACTTGTACCACATTTTATGCAAATAAAAGCATTTGATTTGATTTTGATTTGATTCGAGATTTATATTCCACGTTAGTTTGTTTTACCTGCTGTGCTACCCATTACTATATTCGCTTTATATCACACTAAATCCTGATTTAAATATAAATCCATAATAAATAAATAAATAAATAAATATTTTTGGGACATTTTTACACATCAACATCTAGTCCCATACTAAGCAGAGCTTGTGGTATGGGTACTAGACAATGGATATAATACTTATATACTTTTTTTTTTGTAAATACATACTTAAAATACATAAGAAACAACCAATAATAACTTCTTAGGTTTTCCCGATCACTACACATTATAATAAAACAAAGTTTAACCGGATTAAATCGCGTATATTATTTAAATTGGTTTCCCTGACGTTTCGAAAGTTAAAAAAAACAAAAAAAAAAAACAAATATAAATCCATGTTGTTTGTTTGAGCTAAGTGGATCTTACAATAGATCAAACAACGTAAGCTGGACAAACAAGAGTCTAATTATTATTTAAAAAAATTCAACACACTTGCTCGTAAAGTGGCTCTTATTGCATGCTTTTGAGGTTCATTATGGGTACAGCGTGGGTAGGCCCCCCACAAGGTGGACCGATGCCCTGGTGAAGGTCGCGGGAATCCGCTGGATGCGGAAGGCGCAGGACCGGTCGTTGTGGCGATGCTTTGGGGAAGCCTATGTCCAGCAGTGGACGTCTTTCGGCTGAAATGATGATGATGATGTTCATTCTGCAGCTTTTAAAGCACGCGTACTTTTTACTTTATAATATCGCACTAGTGTTTTTTAGTTTACAGTTCATTTTTAAATCTCAGCTTACAGTTTTTATGTTTAAACAATCCTATACATATTTTTTGAATAAATCAACTGTGAATTAAAATATGATAATTTTATTATTTTTAACGCATTTACGCATGAGAAGCAAAATCTAAAGATATAAATCGTGGAAAGAAAAAATCCCCAAAAGTCATATTGTCATATCCATTTTGTATCATAAACATAATTTAGAAAATAGTCTAGTGACTAGACTGAAGGTTTTTTTGCTTAGAATTACATTGTATCCTAGGCGTTTTGGTTTTGACTCCCACAATTCAAGTAAATCCTCAGCCCTAAAACCTTCATGAAAAAGATTTTCCATTCCATACATATTCACATAACTAAACGTCTTCGTATAATATTCTCAATAAAAAGTACGAGCAAATAAATAATATAAATAAATAGAGTTGCCTTCAAAAGTCGTGCTTATTCTAGTTGAATCTATTTGAAAAGGCCGTACCCGACTGTCCGAGGCCGTAAAGGTCCGTTCATATTAAACGTTTCTTTTTTGTTTTGTAAAGATGTTGTGTAGAAAAAGATAAGGCATGAATAGGAATATCAATATTATAGATGAATCAAATACGAAAGAAATTGTGATGTTGCATTTTTTAATAGGTACATTCAAAAGCTTGACTGAAAGATAAATTAATTTGGAAGCAGTTATCATCATCATTTCAGCCAAAAGATGTCCACTGCTGGACATAGACCTCTCCCAACCACCGCCACAATGACCGGTCCTGCGATTTCCGTATGCAGCAGATTCCCACGACCTTCACCAGGTTATCAGTCCACCTTGTGGGGAGCCTATACACGCTGCGCCTTCCAGTACGCGGTCGCCACTCCAGAATTTTACGGCCCCATCGGTCATCCGTTCTGCGAGCAATGTGCCCCGCCCACTGCCACTTAAGTTTGGCAACATTAAAGAATGTAGTTAGACAAAATTCAAGTCTGCTAAATTTTACTTCTGTTATAGGTTCGCGCAACGAGCTATAGGCCCAGCTACCTTTGCCTATAACAACTGCAATACCATCTAGGCTATTGCCAAAACGGTAATGCAAGTCGTTTCGCCAAACTGAGACATAAAGATGGAAAGTCTCATATGATTGTAATTTCACCGGCACTCGTACCTTTTGCTCCGGAATACAGCAATGCAGGCATCACTGTTTGGTAGCAGAAGTAGGTATGGTGGTAGAATTGCACGGACGAGCTCTTTTACAAGAAGCTCTAAACTAGGAGGACGCTCGTAAAACGTAATTCCCATCCTCGTACTTAATTTAATTCCGCAACTGCGGGCCGCTCTCGTAAATTTTATGCAAGTTGCAATAGAACTCATTTTAGAGAAAATCATTCTCGCGCGTTTTACCACAGAAGTAAATGACGTAAGTCTCAAAACAATTTTCGTTTTGTTACAAGAATACTAAACAATCTTTACATATTTCCTCTAACCAGTATTTAATAAACCTTATTATCTTCCTATCTGTATACATTTTACATAGCTAACTTAAATTATAAAGGAGAAATATTCGAAAAATCTCTAAGAACACATGATTTTGAAAAAATTGAAATACCGAACAAAAATCAATCTATTTTTTAACTGTCTAGTCAAACGATAGATAAAGGTTCAAAAAAACATTTATCGTAATTTGACATTAATCAAGAATGACTGTGTTCGACTCAGCATATGTTTTCAAAAAGCCACTTTATTTTGGGAGCCTATCCTTATTCACTTAAAACTTTATTCATCCTGTTTGCAGTCAGCAAAAAAAAAACGCGTTTTTACCCGACTGCGCCAGAAGGAGGGTTATGTTTTTCGAGTGTATGTATGTATGTATGTATGTATATTTCTTTGGCACGCTCTGTAGCCTAAACGGCTTGATGGATCTTAGCTTGAGAGGTGTCGTTGGATTTGTCTTAATTGTGAGAGTGACACTGAGTATATCAAAATGATAAAAATCAAAATGGCCGCTTTTTGGAGCCATTTTATGTGACTATTAATTTTTTTTTTTGCTCAAAACCTATCGAGTGGGGTATCAAAATAAAGGTTTTTATAAATGGTTTACGAAAATATATACAACTTATATGTTTAAATGTAATTTGGAATGAGAAATGCTAAAAAACAACAAAATATTCAACGTTAAAAATGAATTTGACTTTTCAAAAAAAACATTAATAGTATGATAAATAAAACATGACAAAACTAAAAAATTTCAAATAAAAAAATTAATTAACAAAAACAAAAAACCCGACTGCGTCTAAAAATAACAGAATAGATATAAACAAGACTTATCAACACGCAGGCGGAGGCTACCTATGAACTATTATGTAATTCATGACCAAAACCATACGTAGCCTCCGACTGCGTGTTGATAAGTCTTGTTTATATCTTTTCTGTTATTTTTAGACGCAGTCGGGTTTTTGTTTTTGTTAATTAATTTTTTTATTGTAAATTAGGTACACAATCCATCTTTTTAGTTCTATTCAAAAAGACGTGTTCAGTCCATGAAGCGACGTTTCATTTTATATACTCTTCACTGTGGAGAACCCTTAGTGGAACAACAGAAATGTGCCCGAAATGCCATTCCGGATGGGCAACCCTGTTCTATTGGGCGGGTCACTTTATATTAACCAAGCGATTTAAATGGGATTCTCACTGAAAAGTTGGCTTTTTGCGGTCTTTCGGACCCCCATAAAGAGTTAGGACTGAATTTGTCGTTTGATATTAATGTACAATTTAAAAGGTTATTCTGTAAAGGTGTTTTAATTATTCTGAAATTTTAATGGGGTATTTGGGAGTTTTCTTTCATGGTTTTGCGTGTAGACCGTACTTTATAAACAGTAGTCATTTTGTTTCACCTTTTCGGCTCTTCTAAAATTTTATAAGCTCTGTAAAAATACTGTGGACTTAAGGCTAATCTTCGATGCATATAATTTTTTTGGATTCATAGCGGAAGTTGAACCCTCATTAGTGCATTTGTCATTCCGTCTTGTCAACGATAACCACACATACATACAAAATGTTCTGCGAAACATGAAATTCTTGTCACTGGTGTATCGTGGTAGTGGCCACGTTGCAAAGTCGTTGCATGGCAGCCTATGAATTTTAATGTTTTTTAGCTAGCAAATCATAATGCGGGTCAGCCCCAACCAAGGAAGTTGTAAGTAGGTACTACTGTACCAAAGTTACTATTTCTATGGCCCCAACGTTATACTGCACTGTATAGCAAGCAAGCTTGACTGCTTGTATGCGAATCGCCGCTGCAAGCTCTCTACCTCGGTGATGAGCTTGTAGCAGGGATTTGCTTACCATACAGTGCGTTTAGGTTAAGTGCGTAGGATAGGCATACTAACATAGTTATAAAGTAATATTGTTACTAACACAGTGAGTCTTGTTACTTGTTAAATAAATAAATAATAATAATGCAAGCTCGATGACTGTAATGACAGATTAGTATTCAGTGATATTGTTTATAAATTGCAACGTCAGTATAACAGTCGGGTCTACGTCCCCTATTGCCATATTGGAGCACGAACTATAGGAAACATAACGTTGACCACTCCTGTGTATACTAATCCAACCGCAAGATCGTTTTAAACATTCCCATATATCCATGTATCGTCTTTTGCTTAATATCCTCGCTTCATAGGTGGCATTTCATACTTGTTAAGGTAATATACGTCATTCTATACGACCACGGATTTTCCATTGAAACCAGTAATAAACGTAATCTTTATATATCAAAATCTGTGGAAGCAATTTTCAACGTCCATTTGAAGGCTTCCGCAAGATTTTTGTAGGAAAATAGTCGGGGAGAGCGTGGCCTAGCTCTTGCCGACGTCAAAAATAACACCTCACGGCAGACAACGATGACTGGCGCCGCGGGCGGCTAACGTACAGGATGTTTGGAATTATTTTCGACGACCTCTGTGGTCTAGCGGTTCGGGGGTCGGACTGCTGATCACGAGGTCGTGGGTTCGATTTCCACAGGACACAAATATTTGTGTGATGAACTTAAGTGTTTGTGTTGGTCTGGGTGTTTCTTATGTATTATAAGTTTGTATTTACAAAAAAAAGTATATATGTATTATATCCATTGTCTAGTACTTATAGCACAAGCACTGTTTAGTTTGGGACTAGATGGTGCTGTGTAAGTTTACTTACTGACGCTACAGAACCTAAAAGTATTAAAAAAATATATAAATTGTGGAAAGAAAAAATCGCTCACGAGCAGGATTCGAACCTGCGACTCCTGGCTCAATACGCCAGTGCTTTAGCCACTAAGCTACCGTGAACACTGCTCGTGGTATCGAAATTATTCTCCACTATACGTCTTTGAGTGACGTCAGCGATATCTTATCTTTTTTCTTTCCACAATTTATATCTTTAGAATTCGCTTCGCATGCGTAAAATGCGTTAAAATAATAAAATAACTAAAAGTATTATTTCACGTTATGTCAATCAGCAAAACGTTTCGACAACAAGAACTATGTATTTTAGAAAGTTATGGTTGTCTTACAATAAAATACAACACAAATACTCTTTATTGTACACAAAAAAGCTACATACATGACTTATACAACGTGTTATTGAAATAACTGAAAATCTCTTAAGGGGTCATTGTACTCATCAGTGTGAACAACTTTTACTATGAGACCAAACCTGAAATCGCGAATTTTAGGTTTTTTTTGGTTCCATAAAATTATTCATACTGATGAGTACAATGACCCCTTAAGAGGTTTTCAGTTATTTAAATAACACGTTGTATAGAAGATATGAACAATCGGCGGTCTTATCGCTCAAGGCGATTTCTTCCAGACAAACTTAGGATGAACAATATGGGCAAGTAAAGAGAGTCTTACCTTTTCCATACTTAACTACCAATCTTAGCAAGGTAAGGATAACTAAACTCGACGATACATTATATCGTTTATTGAGCAAAATTAATAATTATTAAAAACTGCTTAAAGTTCAAAAGTAACTTCCGACATGATTATTTTAATCCAGACTCTATGTAGACTTGAAAAAAATAACATCTTTTAACCAAGAATATCAAAACTAGGTACTTACTATTCTTATTTCAAATACATTTTCGAAACATCCTATACTCGGAATATAAGCTTATAATGTGAAGGAGCAAGCGATCGAGCGATAAAACGAGATATAAGCGATTTTATTCAGTGCCCAGCATTTGATTTATATCTATATTGTGATGCCAAGCCATTGACTATAAAATAAAATGGTAGTATACATACGGAACCAGTTAGATATGAGTTTTTGAAGTTGGTAGTATACAAGTATGGTTTGTTATTGATATTGTTTCTTTTTTCTTTTCACAAGATAGAGGTGTTCCGAGTGACTCTGGCATAGTTTCATAACATCCACAATTACAAATGCGAAAGTAACTCTGTCTGTTTGTAACCTCTTCACGACTAAATCTCTGAACCGATCGTAATGAAAGTAGATGTCCAGAAACGGTTTTTTAATCATCAGAAATTCTAACCCGGATAAGTTAAATATATTTGGATAGAGATCTTCAAAACTAGCATTATACAATAAACTGTATATTTTTAAAGGCCTCAATAAACAATAAACTATATATTTTTAAAGGCCTTATATTTTGAGAAAAACTTCATTTTATATTATTATAAATTTACGCCTGTAATGAAGACACCTTTTTAAATGATCAAGAATATTAAAACGAACGCACCGAAAAAGAAATAACATTACAAAATTACCAGTTGTCACTGTCTAATCTGACTGTTATGTGTCTAAATTGACAGAAAAACTTTCAAACCTTGCAAACGACAGCAAATATTGACACTTGACAATACGTTGACAACTCAATCTGACAAATGATTCAATGTTAGCGTCGTTTTTTGTTTTTTTGTGTTGTTATCCACTAGAAAAATATATATAGTATCATTAATAACTTCTTGTTTTTCTCTTAAATAGAGGGGTTTAAAATGTTTTTTTTAGTCTTGCCAAGATTCTTATTTTTACTGCTTTTACATAAGTGTAATTTGGTGCTGGTTAGAATGATCTCGGAATAAAAAATCAATGTCAATACAAAAAGCGGACATTTCCTTTGACGACCTCTGTGGTCGGTTCGAGTGTCGGACTGCTAATGCAGCTAAAATATTCGTGTGGTGAACATAAGTATTTTTCTGGGTGTTTCTTATGTAATATAAGTATGTATTATTGGGTCAGGAAATTAAACAAGTAACGTTTTCGCAATTACTAACTTTTATTATTTTAATGCTGTACACTTGTTACTTCATACAGTGCTCCAGCGTGACTGCCTGCTCGAGGCATCCCCGCCATTAAATGTGGAAGATGTCATCACGTGTCAAACCATCCCAATATTAAGTGGGGAGGCCTCAATCAAATCAGTAGCTAGTAAAAAGTCAATTGATCTACTGAAATACATTGACAAACTAATTAATTACTAATAAATTCGGCTAACAAGACATAATTAAAATAATTAATTAATCAACCATCAAAAATATAACAAACAAATTAATTAGTCAGTGCTTAACATTCTAATGTAGATAGATTGATAGACAATACTTCATAAAAACAAAGTAGACAATACAACATCTTTAATGTACTAGGACCTTACAGTATTTACAAAAAAAAGTATATAAGTATTATATCCATTGTCTAGTACCCATAGTACAAGCGCTGTTTAGTTTGGGACTAGATGGTGTTGTGTAAAAATGCCACAAAAGTATTTATAAAAAAAAATTAAAAAAGGTAGCCTGGTATCTAGAGGACAAATTACTTTTTATCACTGGGAGATAAACCGTTACCACAGTTTTATATTGTTAAACTGTGACGTTACCGTGGGATGCGAGAATTAAAGAACTGCTTGTAATTCGTAGTCTTTATTTCTCCTCACAAAGGTTCACAATTGGTACAATGGTTGGATTGATATAACATAATATAACATAACATAACATAACATAACATAACATAACATAACATAACATAACATAACATAACATCATGCCTGTATTTTCCCGAAGGGGTAGGCAGAGGAGTAATACACTAAAATTAAATTTGGTTCCGTGTGGTGCCGTACACAAAGATAGCACCACCCTATCTCTTATTGTGGGTGTCGTAATGATGACTAAGTGGTTCACCAGAGGATGGGCAGCAGCGTTCTCTGAATATATATTCAACCCACTGTGATCGCCAACCCGCCTGCCAAGCGTGGCGCTTATGACATATTCCCCCCCTTTTGGGAAGGCTCATGTCGGTGACGGTGACGGTCACATTTTTTCACGGTTTACTTCAGCAGAGCGTGCAACGATGCTTCAAAACTAATTTTTAACCGACTTCAAAAAAAGGAGGTTCTCAATTCGATTGTATTTTTTTATGTTTGTTACCTCAGAACTCTGTCATTTATGAACCGATTTAAAAAATATATTTTTGATTTGAAAGGATATACTTCCAGATTGGCCCCATTTTTATCATAATCCAGTTCCGATAATAAGATCCATGTTGAATTGAGGGAACTCCTCAAATAATATAGGCATACATATACCGGTCGGGCACACCCGATGAAATAACGTGAGTGAAACCGTTTATATTAATCATTATGAATTTAACTCACGATAGTTATTATATAAAAATACATATACCATATAGCGATTTTGGTATTTTCATCAACAAATGAAACATTTTCATTCAGAAAGTATCATTTGGTGAAAATGTGATGAAGATCTTTGGAGATAAAGAAGGGAACTCTTCAATGGATGACAGCAAATCATCCGGGATTTCAGCAATCGCTTGTCATTCTATTGTTAATACCACTCAAAATAGAAAAATAAAATAAACTAAAATAAAAAGTAAAAACCGACTTCAAAAAATAAAATAATAAAATTTGTGTGAAACAGTTTAGGAAGTAAGTGCCAGTTTTTTCTTAAATCAATCCGAGTCAAAACTTCCTAACTGTTTCACACAAATTATTTTATTATTTTTGAAGTCGGTTTTTACTTTTTTTCTAATCAATACAGCCATCCAAAGAAAAAGGGGCGCATCTCTGTTTTGTTTTAGTTAGAAGCGTCTCTTTTCTTAAGGCTGCAGAACATCTTTATTTAAAAGTTCGGATTAAGCTTTTATTTTTCTCAGGAATTTCAGAGGACCTTACGTAGCCATCGTAACGTGGATTGATTTACTACCAAACGCACTCATACACACACAATCACTCATACATCAATACCCAGAAACATTCGATCGCAAACTCGTATGGCAGCTCTTTGATTACATTTTTCCGATAGCTACCTGAAAAGTTTTCAACACACTTTGATTGGAAATGGCTGTTCGGGTTCCGTGAAACTTTGTTTTATGTTACGTAGATTGACAATTGATTTGTTCCATGAATGTGATGTCACTCTTGCCTTAGGGCCAAAACATCACGACATCGCAACGTGGCGCGATGCGACGTCGCTTCGTTATATTTTGAAGAAAAATTGCAAGTTGATCCTGAGCTATGGACCGCACTAGACGTGTTCTCTTCTTGCAGTTATTAAGAAGAGGCTTTTAGTAGAGACAGAAACAGACAATACTGGGTCCATCCATTTCTATCTCCGCCAAATAGTGATGCTTGCATTGCTGTGTTTCGGTCTGAAGGGTACGGGTGCCGGTGAAATTACAATCACATGAGACTTTCCATCTTATGTCTCAGTTTGGCGAACCGACTTGCGGTACCATTTAGGCAACAGCCTGGGTGGTATTGCTTAAATCAGGTGGGCCTTTAGCTCGTTTCGCGATCTTATACTATTACTATTTAAAAAAAAGATATCATGCATTTTTCCGGGGAGAAAAGTAGCGGCCCATAAACTGTCTCTTTGCAAAAAATCACGTCGAGGGGCTCCGTTGCTGTATGAAACGAGGATGAACCAACAAACATACGACTTTAGTCGATGACGTAATTACCTGGCACATCCCACCGAAATGTCGAGCAAATTCTCAAAATATCCGTTGCCCCTGAATGCAACTAACTCTATTAAAGTAAATCACATCAAAAGCACACTTTGTATGAAAACTTCTCCATTACAAACTCCTTCTAAACTAAACTAAAACTAGTACTATCCAAATGAAGATATCGTTAAACCCTTAGGAAAGTCGCTGGATAGCCAATTAATTAGAGGGCCGATCGCGATAGCAACTGTTACTATTAATCAGGAGATCGACATTGATATCCAGCGCTTGCTAAAGGGCACACACTGCCACACAGTGCGGAATTGCGGATCTACCAAGACCTTAGAAATGGGAAAGAGATGTATTGTATAGTCTAGTTCCGTCCAAAAAGTTCAGTGCAAATTTGTGTGTGGGCCAATCTCTGTGACTTTCAGAATAACATTTGGTAGTGTAATTTTTATTGAAGAGTTTTTCCAAATGAGTTGTGTCCTTAGGTATGAATATCGATTCAGATAACGTACCTCACAGGAACAAAAGGGTTTTTGTTACATACTGTATCTGTGTGTAAGCCGTTGTTGTGTCGCCACTGTCCAATCAGTTTGCACTACTATCCTTACCCACTGTACTTATTCACTTCCCTTAACACTTGACCAATGTAAACCGGGCTTGAGGGTCAATAACATATCAAAAAACATCGGTATTAAGAAAATGTTCTCAGGTTAGGTATAGAAAGAGGTTTTTTTTGTTCATTCAGTATTTACCATTGTTTGACACGGGACCCTATTACTCTCGCTACGCTGTCCGTCCGTCCATCAGTCCGTTTATCTGTCACAGGGCTGTAACTTTTGAACGGTAATAGGTAGTTGGTTGAAATTTTCTCAGAATATGTGTCGCTGTAACTCCAATCACGACAAATACTGAAAATAAAAAAGTCGAAGACCAAAGGGGTGACCCTCTTTGGTCCTCACAAGAAACCTCAAAAAAAAAAAAGCATTTTTTTCCAACGTTTTTGTTCCCGCTATCATCAAAATGGTAATACATACCAGCGTCAAACTTGGTCTGATTATAGTGCACTTTATGTTATTTAGCACACCATAATAAAAATAGGCTAAACATAGACATATGTGGTGGTACCTGCGTAAGAGATGCAAAAATTCATATTTAGCTCACTATGCGTTGATGTCTTTTGATGAACTCTCGTAAATTAAATTAGTTTCTATGGGGAATCCGGTCGATGGGTTGTACGTAACCCATAATGCGTGAGTCCGACTCGCATTTGTATGTTTTTTTTAGTTCATTCAGTATCTACCATTTTTAGGGTTCCGTAACCAAAGGACGCCAAAAGGGACCCTATTACTCTCGCTACACTGTCCGTCCGTCCGTCCGTCCGTCTGTCTGTCACAGGGCTATAACCTTTAAACAGTAATAGCTGTCACGACAAATACTAAAAATAAAAAAGTCTAAAACCAAAAGGGGTCCCCATACAAGAAACCTCGGAAAACATGAATTTTTTTCAACGTTTTTGTTCTGCTCTATTTTCAAAATGGTAATACATACCAGGCAGCGTCACACTTGGTCTGATTATAGTGCATAGACTATGTGTTAAGCAAAAAATAGGGTAAACATAGACATATGTGGTGGTACCTGCGTGACAAAGAGATGCAAAAATTCATTTTTAGCTCAAGGTGCGTTGATGTCTTTTGATGGACTCTCCTAAATTAAATCAGTTTCTATGCGGTATCCGGTCGATGGGTGGTACGTAACCCATACTGCGTGAGTCAGACTCGCACTTGGCTGTTTTTTTTAGTTCATTCAGTATCCACCATTTTTTTTTTTACAGGCTTTATAACAGAGGCTAAAATTGCATGTTCCATGGCATATCTGCACTTCTTCACTGATCTCGGTATGGTATAGTTTTCTCGCTATATCGTGCTAATGACTACTTTCATCTCGCTGATAGGGCTTAAAGATTAAGAAAACCAGTCAATTTGTTGAAGCGAAAGCTCATGGGCTTTATTAGATATTTTTAAACCCGCATCTAGGTTTAAAGTGTGAACCTAGGTCCGGGTATAAGAATAAATAGGTAAAGATATAAACTGTGGAAAGAATGAAGCTCCGCATGCGTTAATGCGTTAAAAATAAATAAATAAGTAATTTCAATTAAATATAATATAAATAAATTCTTTCTTCTTATGGTTGGTCATCCGTGTGGTGCCGGACGCAAAGAATTTCACCACCCTATATCTTCTTATGGGTGTCGTAAAAGGCGACTAAGGGATTCACCAGAGGATGGGCAGCAGCGTCCTCTGAGTATTTAACCAACAAACTGCGATCGCCAACCCGCCTGCCAAGCGTGGCGATTATGGCATATCCTCCCCTTTGGGGGAGGTTTATGTCCAGCAGTGGACGTCTTCCGACTGAAATGAATGAATGAATGATGGTCGGTCTAATAAACTTTTTTATGAGCCTGTGCTGTCCCACTTCTGGGCAAAGGCCTCCCTCCAGTTCTTCCACTTTTCCCGATCCCGTGCCTCTTTCTTCCAGTTTTTAAGGAATGCATCCATTTCGTCCCGCCATCTCCTTCGCGGCCTGCCATTATTGCCTTGCCTACATTACATATGCAGCCAAAATTAGTAACCAATTTTATCTTTCTCGAGATATCAACAGCATTCTCTTAACTACTTATGTTAACATTGCGGTCAATCAATTGTTTATTTTTTACCGGGAATAACAAGAAACTGAGTGAACAGACTGAATACCCAGGTTTCATTTATTTTAATACGCTTGCAATTTGACTGTATACAATATCAGATACCTCATTGGCAATGAATGATGCGATGATCGATGCCGAACTAAAAGGCCTTGAGAATCAGCGCAGCGTTGCTATCAGCGCAGCGTTGCTAACTTATTGATTTTTATCAGAAGCCTTTCGGCGAGTGTGCATTGGAATTACACAATTGGATTCCCCTAAGTTCCTCCCATCATCGGATAACCAGACGCACAGCATGCTCCACATTTACGCTCGAAGCGTTTTTGCTAATAACTTAATTATGCGTGCTAAGAAGTGGAAGTCGCAGCGTCTGTGTTTCCTGATAAGTATAATCTGGTGGTCTTCAATACTCGAGTGAATAAGTTACTGCTGGGCAAGCGTGAACCATCGCGGCATCGTCGATCGCACCATCGCTTAAGAAGCCGTCAAACGTAAGCCCATTATATTTATATTTTACGTCGACTATACTTTCTTTGCCTTTGACTTACGGTGCCGAGACGTGGACATGACAGTTGGGCTAGTCCACAAATTCAAAGTCGCTCAGCGAGCTATGTAGCGAGCTATGCTTGGAGTTTCTTTGAAGGATGAAATCCGTAACGAGATTATCCGGAAAAGAACCGGAGTGACCGACATAGCTTGTAGGATCAGTAAGCTGAAGTGGCAATGGGCTGGCCATGTCTATCGAAGGACCGATGACCGCTGGAGCAGACGAGTCTTTGAGTGGAGACCGCGAATCGGCAAATGTAGCGTAGGGCGCCCCCCCGCAAGATGGACCGACGACCTAAAGAACGTGGCTGGGGGGGACGGGATGCGGAAGGCAGAGGACCGAGTGTTGTGGTGCAACTTGGGAGAGGCCTATGTCCAGCAGTGGACTGCGATAGGCTGAGTTGATGATACTTTACTTATATTTTATGTGTTTTTGTTTTAATCCTTTTTGTATACCCACCTGTTAGTTATCTGTTTGTGTTTCTGTTGCACTATTATTTAAATGTTGCGCGTCGTTAACTGGGACAATAAATCATTTTTCTTTCTTTCTTTCTTTCAATTCTCTACAGGCACCTGCCAGGTAAAACTATGTATTACCACCTTAAGGATTTCATCGCGAAAATACCGAGTTTTGATCTCCCTAATGGTACCGGTAACCCGTTTAATTTCAGGTTTAAGTTGTGATACAATCTCAGTTAAACTGAGCTGGCAGACATCGCCTGCTGAATTGTTAATTAATTACACGTTTAAACATGCAACTGGTTTTTACTCAAGGTATTTTTGTTGGGTAAATGTAGCTACTGTTTTTAAGGTCCTTATTTTATTCATTATTTAAAAATAACCGGCTAATAACGACTTGGACTCACGCCGTAAGGGTTCCGTACCACCCATCCACTTGATATAAACTGATTGAATTTACGAGAATTCATCAAAAGACATTAACGTACCGTGCGCAAAATATACATTTTTGCATTCTCTTTCTTACGCAGGTACCACCACATATGTCTATGTTTGTCATATTTTTAGTTTCTGTTGCTAAACTACATAGTATGCACTATAATCAGACCAAGTTTGACGCTGGTATATACCTATTATCGTTTTGAAGATAGAGCAGAAACAAAAACTTTAAAAAATGCATGTATTTCGAAGTTTCTTATATGGGGACCCCCTTTGGTTTTAGACTTTTTTATTTTTATTGTTTATCGTAATAGGGGTCATAGCAACACATATTCAGAGAAAATTTCAACCGGCTACCTATTACCGTTCAAAATATACAGCCCTGTGACAGACAGACGGACGGACGGACGGACGGACAGCGTAGTGAGAGTAATAGGGTCCCGTTTGGCACCCATTGGGTATAGAACCCTAAAAAATTAAATAAAAATGGGTTTTGCGAGGTTCTCCCGTGATCAATAGCCCATTCGATCGTACTCATAGCATAATACATGCTGAAATTTGAATCGCTTATTTCCCGAAAAGGGGTAATTGTACTCATAATTATGAACAACTTTTACTATGGGACCAACCCTGAGATCGCGAAAAAAAATCTGTTGGTCCCTACATTTGTGTTAACTTAAATAGATAAAATGTAGGGACCACCTGATATTTTTTTTGCGATTTCAGGGTTGTTCCGAATAGTCTAAATAATATTTGGCAGGACCCTTATAAATTTGTTAAACTATCTAGATTTTACTCATTAATTAATTATCATACAGTTATCTTAATTTTAACTTAAACGTATCATACTTAAACCTGCAGACAAACCATAATGAACGACATTTATCCGAACTCACATTTAATTAAATTAACTAGCAAGTGAATTCGCGGCAAAATGCACCTATAATTACAACATAATCAATGAAAAAAAAAAAGAACGCATCACTTAAAAGAAAATTACGACCATTAAAAACAAAAACACGAGAAAGAACTGACATCCAACGAGTTCTGCCCATTGCATTGCCAGTATCACGGAGTATCACTTGATTAAATACTCAACTTTTTGCTCGGAACCGCTTCCGAATTCAAATTAAGACGTTAAAAGCGACCTGGAGCGATGCTAATGAGGAGTTTTTTTTAATTTTGCATAAACCCGTGGGAGGTACAATTTAATTCGCCGTTAATGGACACTAAGCGTTCAATTTTGGACGAACTTTAATTGTAAAAAAGATGGGTGCAAAAGGTCCAGTGTCCATTACGTTTATTTATTCTATGCACGTATTTGAGGCACTGGACAAGCAATCATACAGGTTTTTTTTTTGAGAACGCGGTCCTCAGGTAATTTTTCTGAAAATTTCTCGTGTATTGTATAACCAACAAAACTAAACTTAAAAAACACCTTTTAGAGGAATTAAAACCTAATAATGACTTATAATTTTATAGTATTAAGAAAAAAAAATATGCTGTGTTGTTGTAAGCAATTTGCTATTGAGAAGTAATATAAATTAGTTGAGGGTATTTGAGATTTTTTGCATGGGGCGAGCGAGTGCGATGCGTCGTTTTCACCCACCCATATCTTGTTGTAATGAATGTCGACGGACCAAGCGGTGTACAAAAAAACCTAAACTGGTTTATGTTCTACACTGTATCTGCCAAATGTATTTTTTTTTTGTAGAAATAAATAAATAATAAAAATGATCTATTAAAATTTAATTATTAGATTATTTAATAATCTTCAGTATTCCGTATGAAGCCTCTGACATAGCATTAAAAAGGCAGTGATAGCCTAGTGGTTGAACGCTTGCCTTCCATGCAAGAGGATGTGAGTTGGAACCCGGCCCGCACCTCTGACTGAATATGCTCAAAGCTAAATATCGTATTTATTTTATGACAAATATGTTTTATCTTAGGAGTAGGCTTTCTGTTTGTTTAACTCTGTGGTTTTACAGACTAAGGAAATTGCATAGAAAGATTTGGCGTACCGTGACTTTTTGTGCTTTTTAATCAAAGATTTTTCGTACTGTGGTCGGATTTATTTGAGTTTAGTGTGTGGGTTTAATTAATGCGGCTAATGATGGTAATTAGTTTTTTTTATTAGTTCCTTTATTTTGAGAATGTATCGTTAAAATGCATTGGTAATTGCGTAGGATAATAAAATTGAGATCAGGTATTTTTGTAAGTCTTAGTGCCTAATTTTGGGTACCTATGCAAACTTAATGGTATCTAAATGAAGAAATTGAATTTTACTCTACAGAGTTATAAAAAAAATACCAAAAACTCTTTAAGGGGTAGTATCTGCTCATAATTTTGAACAACTTTTTCTATGGGACCACATCAGAAATCGTGCATAAATATCAGCTGTTCCATATATTTGATTGAGTTAGATATCCGCCATAGAAATCTAAATAATGGTAATAGAAGTGGCAAAGGCGCTTGAACTTGTGACACCAGTACGTGAACGGTTTGCTTGATCATCAGTGCTGTTTTGGACGCAGAGTCACTAAAATTGTATTTTGCAGCATATAGCAGCGGATATTTTTTAGGCTTTTATTTTGCTTTGAATGCTAGAAATATGATGGGCGTGATTGCATATTTATGTGTTAGTTGCGAAACACCGGCGACATGCGTTCCGGTAGATAACATTTCTATTACCTTAGTATTTAGATTTCTATGGCTCACACTCACAATTCATGGCTTAAAGTTCTAGAACATAGATGTTAAAAAAAAAATAAGATAAATAAAATATCACAATAATAAAAATTTTAATTCATGTCAAAAAGTGTAATACCTAGAAATCACAATTCACAAATAAAAAGTCAGATGTCAGAAATAGGTGTACAAATAAAATGTAAAATATAACGACACTATTTTAATCACATAATAACATTAAAAAACTAAATATTTGACCAAATTAAAATAACAAATTAAGGTCATCCGTAAAGAATAACAACAATATGTCTCTGTCTCAAGTTATTTAAAGCTTAATAGTTTAATTTATTCGTATGTGTTCGTTAAGATTCAGGTTTTTTAATTAAGACGTCTTGTTTCCAGTGATTAAGGACTTATGCTTTTTATCATTTTGTTCATTTCTTCCACTAACAAATAAAATTGAACTTTATTTAAGTACAAGTAAGGTTTACTTTCTAATGGTGTTGTCATCAGTTCGTGGAAGACATGTGAGTGTATTTCTTTTTCCTTATTTTTCGTAGAAAAATGTCTCAAATTACAATAAGTAACGGCGGCTAATGTTAATTTGTCGAATTCTTGTGGGTAATTTTATTTAATAAAATAATTGGTAGTAACCATATAGTCAGTAACTACTCTCGCCAAGTACTATTGAAAAAGTAATCTTTTGATGGGATGGCCGGAATATAGATGCCTGTAAAATGGAGCAGTAGCTGGCATGCCAACCAACGGCATATGTAAGTAACTGGCACAGTGGCACACTGTGTATACATTTGCAAGTAAACTTGCATACAATTTGCTTACCGGCCATGCCTGTAGTTTGCAAGACGTATGTATACACCGATGTGCCAGTACGCCACACTACCGACGTCTTGACGGCACATTTTCTAGTTTTTGCATCAACGGAAAGCATTCGAAGTGAATTAAACAGTGTCATGTTGTTACTAGCAGTAGAATGTTAAAGAGTCCAAAAAAATAGAAGAAGACGACGGATTCGGGTGACACGGCGCGTACGTACACACATGCCAGTTTTGCAGACCCCCGCGACCCAACCCTCATATTGCATGCTAGAAAATCAAATGTTGTGCAATCTACTTGTTTGCCAGGTACAAGCATTCCAGTTAACGTATACACATGCAAGTAGCTGGCACGAACAAGCAGATGGTATCGAAGCGTGCAAGTTACAGGCATGTGTAGCAGAGGCTTAGAAGTAAATGGCGCCAAATCAGACGAATTCTTTTTCCAGGCTTATACTTCAATATTCTTTCATGATAGATAAATATATAGAATATTCTTTATCTACACTCGTATCGTAAAGTTTGAATTATGAACTCGAAAGTAATGTCATAATGACATACTTTACGCACATGCACCTGTAATGAATTTAAAAAGTTTCATTACGATACATTTTGCTGAACAAAGCAATGCGGTAATTTAATTTTTTTTCCATAACCGCACACTTCAGCCCAACTAAGGAGTTTTTAATGCCACTTCGACCTAACAAAGGAATTTTCAAACCTTTTTTTTAGCAGTCGTACAGTTTGGCACCAATGAGTACCTACACAAAATTCAGGGTGGCGCCACTAGTCATATATTGATAAAATTTATCGTTTTAAATCGCGTTTTTGGCAGAAGTTTGGATTGTCATATTGCTTTTTATTATATTTAAGTGTTTACAGGCAATTTTTTTGTATGATAAAACCATGTATAGAAATGTCTTTGGATAAAACAGAGATTGACGGAATCCTGACAAGGATAGGAAATTAGTTCTGATTATAATGTTTTCGCCAGACTATATTTTATTACCTGTGTAGGCGCGCGCTAGGGCGCGTGCGCGGCCGCGCGCTAGGGTGCGTGCGCGGCCGCGCGCCATGACCTAATGGATTTGTTCACAGATTAATGATAGGATTTGTTTGTCATCGTTACTTGTAAATTTATTGTAATTGTTTACGTTATTATGATGGTTTTGTATACCTAAAGTTTTATTCTGGGCAAAAATATCTGACTACAGCAGTGATACTGAACTGAGGAGAATATGACCCCGCCTGAATTTCTGGATGCAGCAATGTAAATGACGAACAATCTTTTACGAGTAAATCAAGATAAACTACAACAATGTTACCAAGATTTTGACTTTGGTATTGTATTTTAAATTGTATGAGTTTAGATAAAATAGTGTATGAAACTGACATAACTAGGTATTAAAAAACGAGTGTGATACCTACTATTAAAAACCTCGCCTACGGCTCGGTTTTTAAACTCACACTCGTGTTTTAATAACCCCTGTTATGCAACAGTTTCATAAACTACTATTATTGTACACCATTAACATTATTAAACTTAGGACTAACATGTAAATAAGGTTACATTGGCGGTCTTATCGCTAATAGCGATATCTTCCAGACAACCTTTGGATGGACAAGGAAGACGTGAAAAATAGATGGGGGCAGTATGTGTATGTGTAGTCCATGACGTTTCTCAATAGAGTTTTTTAGGATCCTATGGTAACCAGTAGACAGTTGAGGCGTCTTTTTTTCAAAATCGCCGCATGCGCCATCGCTAAGGTGACGGTCAAACTCAAGCCCGTAAAGAATAAAAAAGTTAATTATTCTCTTTTGGACCGAATAAGTTCCTTAATAGGCTTGTGAAAAGTTTTGCAAATCAGAAAATAAATGATCAAAATGCCTGTTTTCATCAAAAGTATTACAATACGAAATGATATTGTCCTAAAACTATTTTCTGAACTATTGTTATGATTGGATTAATCAACTTTGAAAAGAACTTCAGCTAAAGAACTTGATAAAAATAATCTGTTGTGTTAATAAAAATATTTTTTATCTCTAACTTATGAGCATCGTGGCTCGGTTTGAAATCCACCATATCAAACTCATAACAGTTCAATTTCCTAGATATTTGTAAACTTTATTTAAAACACTGGCAAACCCAATCAATACACAACGAGGTTACCAGCACCCTTTGTGTCACGCCGGCTCCAGATAATCTATTCTCGATACACCAGATAGATGTAATCGAATACAAGATTAGATTTATATTTAACTAGATTCTAAGTGAACGGTATATAGAAAGAGCTAACAATTTACTTCGTAACTTCTTAGGTTTTCGCGATCACTACACATTATAATAAAACAAAGTTTTACCGGATTAAATAAAAAATCCATCCTTATTTTAATAGAGAAGATGGTTGGCAGCTACCACCTGTCCCAGTCCTAAAAATAATCAAGTCCCAAACAGCACGCAACACTGTAAAAGATAATGATATTGTGAGTGATTACTGCGTGCATCGAAACGATTTTAATTAATAAATATTGTACGGTAGATCAACAATTTTTTTCGGCCTATATTCTGATTTGAAGTTGTACCCTCAGTTTCTGGAAGGCAATTTGAATTAAAATTGAATTTGAATTAATTAAGGCAATTTCAATTTGATCTATATTCAAATCTAATGTCAGCTCCTGTGATTGTCCGGCAAAAATGTAAACAACCAATCACATCGCTTGACCTGAGATTTGACAGCTGATTAGTTAATTTTTGCGTTGATCAGCCTTTCGGAAACTGGAGGTTAGTATAATAAAGAAAATTTAATCCAAAAAGAGGTTTTCAGTTAAAATGTCAATAACACTTTGTATTTATTATCATTGTTTTGCTTTTGTCTATACTGTTGAAATCTTTTAGTATTTTAAGTTATCAATGTTAGGCCATTTTTGATCTGTAAAAAACGGATTTCCAATGAAGATATGCCCACTAGGTTCCTTTTGAATAAAATGTTGCTTAAGGTGCTGCATTGAATTTGCAACCGTCCCTTACTAACATACGGCAAATTGCGCGTGTGAGAACAGTGCGGAATCGCGCTGTTTTGACGTTTTTTTTAAATTTTGCAAATATCTCAGCGAATTAACATTTAAATAAAAATCTGTTACACCAGAATTTAGATATGTACAAGATATATCTTATTCACAAAAACAATAGTAAAAACTATTGGAATTTCTAAATGCAATGCAAAATAATGCAAAAACAGACCTTACTCTGGGAAATAAACCTATCGAGCAAATATCATTAAATCGTGTTTTCCCTGTTCCAAAATCTAGTAAATATTATGAAAAATCTTAAATATAAAAATTAGATCAACGTCGTATCCACAAATGAAAATATTTTGATTCTAAAATCCCTATTTTTCTCAATGCTGCCCCTTAAGCCCTTCTTGCCCTCACGGCCTGGTATTATCTTAATACTTCGTTGTCAATAAAGCCATATACACAATGCATATTTAGTAGCCACTAAGATCCAAGGTATGAATTATTACTAAAGTCATAATACTCGTAATTCTTGTTGCCGACTGCATTCGCATTGTGTTAAATCGCTTACACAAGTTTTAACAGGACTCATTTACATAAATGATTTAATATATTTGTAAGGCTACGGCCATGTTTCAAAGTTGAGAGTACGTAAAAATACAGGGTGTTATTAAACTCATGTAATTCTTTCAAACATTAAGTTCTACTGCTGATATAGATTAACCCTTCCCGGTTATTTCAAGGATTGTAATATTTTTTTTCATTCAATAAATTAACATTTCTTATAACATAACATAACCAGCTCATTACTGTCCCACTGCTGGGCACGGGCCTCTTCTCAGTACGAGAAGGCTAAGGCCTTAGTCCACCACGCTGGCCTAGTGCGGGTTGACGGACTACACACACCATTGAGAACTGTATGGAGCACTCTCATTACACTAACATTTCTTATATATATATATTTTTTTCTTACATTCTATGTACCGTATCTTTCTATGTACCGTTTCATTTGTACCGTGTGGGGCTGGACGTAAAGAATTGCTCCACCCTATATCTTCTCACGGGTGTCGTAAAAGGCGACTAAAGGATTCACCAGAGAATGGGCAACAGCGTTCTTTGAGTATTTAACCAACCAACTGCGATCACCAACCCACCTGCCAAGCGTGGTGATTATGGCATATCCCCCTCAACATGACCAGTACAAGCTTGGGGGAGGCCTATGTCCTGTGGCTGAAATGATGATGATGATGAGGAATACCATTTAATTATACACTAAACAAACCTAGGACGCAGTTTGTATCACTGTGCCGTCATCTGAGTTGCCAAAATACCTCTCTTGACTAAAAACGTAGAGGTCTGCATGGCCAAAATCAAGTGTTTAACCGCCCAACGTCATTGTTATTTTTTTTTTCATCAAAATCCCTTGTAGGGGGGTTAATCTATATCAGCTGTAATTCTTGAGGTTTAAAGGACTTACACGACTGATAGCAAACACTCTGTATATTCAGTTTTGGAACAATATTAAATCGATATGATATTGGAAAGCGTTACAGATAACACTAATTTGTTTATTTGTATAGAATTCATGTGCTTGTATTGTATTATGTTGTTTATTTTGTGAATTTATTAGTTATTATAGCAAAATAATCGTTTATTGAATTAAAGGAGTTTATAGATTTCCTGTAATGAGATTTAATAATTTGACTATGTGTTGGAGGATATTGTGTTTATTGTTTTCTGTCTATATTTAATGTTTTACTACAACCTGAACTGCAATACCATTTAGCCGATAGCCTAGGTGGTATTGCAGTTGTCATGGGCAAAGGTAATAGCTTAACATTGTTGGTGGACCTTTTGCTCATTTCGACATCCTATATAATAAAAATACAATTATAATAAAACAAAGTTTAACCGGATTAAATCGCGTATATTATTTAAATTGGTTTTCCTGACATTTCGAAAGCTTTGCAGAATTTCGTGGTCGCAGGTAGACTAAGATGACAAGCATCTTTACAAATATTTCAAAAAAAATATTCTAATCTACCGGACAATATTATTAATTAAAATCGTTTCGATGCACGCAGTAATCACTCACAATATCATTATCTTTTACAGTGTTGCGTGCTGTTTGGGACTTGATTATTTTTAGGACTGGGTTCCAAACAGGTGGTAGCTGCCAACCATCTTCTCTATTAAAATTAGGATGTTTTTTAATTTCAATTGCCTCATGGAGCATTCTAGGTACATATCGGTTTTCCTTCGCCAGAACTTGTGGTTTATTAAATCGAAGAAAATGGTTGAGTTAGTCTAGGGCATGTTCACACACTGCAGACTTTGTGGAGCGTCTGTTCTTGTCATCTTAGTCTACCTGCGACCACGAAATGCTGCAAAGCTTTAGAAACGTCAGGAAAACCAATTTAAATAATATACGCGATTTAATCCGGTTAAACTTTGTTTTATTATAATGTGTAGTGATCACGAAAACCTAAGAAGTTATTATAAATACAATTATTTTTTATAACGTGCATACCTGTATATGTGACGAGGACACTGACAGTTGGGCTAGTCCACAAATTCAAAGTCGTTTAGCGAGCTATGGAGCCAGCTATGCTTGGAGTTTCCTTGAAGGATAAAATCCGTAACGAGATTATCCGGAGAAGAACCGGAGTGACCAACATAGCTTCTAGGATCAGTAAGCTGGAGTGGCAGTGGGCTTACCATGTCTGTTTGAAGGACCGATGGCCGCTGGAGCAGACGAGTTTGAGTTTGAGTGGAGACCGCGGATCGGCAAACGCAGCGTAGGGAGCCCCCCCGCCAGGTGGACCAACAACCTGAAGAATGTGGCTGGGGGGGATTGGATGTGGAAGGCAAAGGTCCGAGTGTTGTGGCGCAAATTGGGAGAGGCCTATGTCCAGTGGACTGCGATAGGCTGAGTTGATGATACCTTTATATATGGCTATCTTTGAGCCCATTGTTAATAATCACCATTAAGAAAAATCTTTTACCGTAATCCGTAATAATATTTATTAATTTAAAATAGTGTGCTCTCATCCTTACACATAAATACATCCGGGTGGTACACACGTTAGCCACCTACAGCGTAGCCAACGGTCGCTGTTATGTACTACGCTTTATATTTGAATAAATACCATGTATTATAGGCTATTATAATTTGAAAACAAGCTTCTTCTAGGTAACTTCTAATGATGTAGTAATAGTAGTTTATGAATCTGTTGCATAACAGGGGTTATTAAAACACGAGTGCGAGTTTAAAAACCGAGCCGTAGGGGAGGTTTTTAATAGTGACACACGAGTGTTTTAATACCTAGTTAAGTGCAGTTTCATACACTACTTTATCCAAGCTCATACAATATATATTTTAAATAAAAGATCTAGGTTCAATCTTGGTAACTTTGTCGTAAGTTTATTTTTTAATTTTATAGTAATATTGGTTTTCATTTTCGTTGCTGCATTTTCGGGGCTGAACTGCACTGAAATATAAGTCGCAGGTTCGGATCTTGCTTGTAAGCGAAATTTTCTTTCCACGATTATATCTTGTAATGACTACCTTTTGTAAATTGCTCTGAGAACCAAAACTAATACTGATCATTATTTTATTATTTTTAACGCATTTACGCATGCAAAGCGAATTATAAAGCTATAAATTGTAGAAAGAAAAAATCACTCACGAGCAGGATTCGAACCTGCGACTCCTGGTTCTCGAGCAGAGTTGACAGTAGTTTAGCGGCTAAAGCACTGGTGCACTGAACCAGGAGGTGAAAGGTTTGAATACTGCTCATGAGCGAATTTTTCTTTCCACGATTTTAATCTTTAAAACTGAACATTGTTTTGTGACCACACGTTAGGTGCAGTGGCTTAGCAATTACGGATCGAGACGTGGATTCGAATCCTGCATCAAACAATTAATATTATTTTGTATGGCTTACAGATATAATTGTTCTAAATCTGGGCGATACATGTGAAGATATTTGTGTACGTCAACGTAGATATCCACGATACAGGTTTTTTTTTTGTGGGCGTCAATTACTTTTTTAAGGAAAGAAAGAATGAGTCACCATTATAAATTATCCTGAGAATCAAAACCAGAATCGATATACCAAACATTGTGTGAAACCTCATAAAAATAATAAGAACATGTTAATAACAACGCAAGTATTTATCGAGGACTCGCTAATTAATATTGTGTAGAATATTGTTTGTTATAACATTAACTTTGTAAGAATTCGCAAGTTTTTGTTCCTCATGTTTATTTTGTTAATATGTAAGTGTTGAAAGTATCACTTCTTTGTGTGGGATATTTTCTCTTGGCTAACACGTTTTTGGGTAGTTTTATCCTGGGAATTTAACAGAAGCGCCCCAACATACCTAATACTGCTTACCTTATCACAGTTAGTGCTAAACTTACTGTACTCGAATACTATTATCCAAGTTTATCTTTCCAATAAGATATTTCATACTTGTAAACCGGCAAATTTACTTCTGGGCAAGTCACCAGGTGGTGCTGGTAGGTGCCTACTATGGAACCTGTTGCGGTGGCTGTCGCATACAGAGCGTATCCCACGCTCCTAGCCAAAAGCCAGAAGTAGGAGTCCGACACTGGCTCCGCCGTTCATGAGGGGTTTTTCACGTAAAAAAAGGTGGTGGTGATGCTACAAGTCTGAATTTTAATTGAATCTGCTGCGTGGGGAGCGAAAACTAGTTGGAATAGTTATTCTGTCATACTTTTTATACCTGATCGGGTGACGTTAGAGCCTTCTTGATAGTAAGAAGAAAAGATGATGCTTGCTCCTTTAAAAAGTCTGATATCCTTTTTTAGTGCAGTAGATTTATCAGTCTATTTCTTTTTCTTCCCATGAATTATGATGACTGTGGATCCCAGTTGAGCTCAATATAAATGAAAATTCATTATCTATCTATAATATAAAAATCAATTGCTGTTCGTTAGTCTCGCTAAAATTCGAGAACGGATAGACCGATTTGGCTATTTTTGGTTTTAAAATATTTGTGGAAGTCTAGGAAAGGTTTAAAAGGTGAAAAAATTTGGAAAATTTGCGGGGAAAATAGTAAAAACAACAATTTTATTTTCCCATACAAACTGTTCCTACCTGTCAAACATTTGATGTTCGTCCCGTTCGGTATGGTAAACTCGAGTCCCCTCTAATTTAAAGAACGTATTAAATAAGATTTAGATGAAATTTTGTGTGTATGTTTCAATGGGTTCCTGAATGGTTTAAAACACAATTGGACCCGGTAGGTGGCGCTGCTGTCGGTATGTCACTGATCTCCTAAACTGATAGATGATAGATTTTAATGATATTTTTTGTGTAGGAACTTTCGAGTCCGGGTCCGGTTTGAATTAACAAATGGACCCGGTAGGTGGCGTTGCAGTCGTTGTGTCACCTAATTTGATTTGCTGAACAATTGATAACATGGGACGGACGGGACATGGGACGGAACGGGACATGTGACATGGGGGACGGGACATGGGGCGAGACGGGACGGGACATGTGACATGGGGGACGGGACAAGGGACGGGACTGGACATGGGACGAGATAGTGAGATAGTGGGATAGTGAGATGTGGGATAGTGAGATAGTGTGATAGTGAGATAGTGGGATAGTGTGATATTGGGATGGTGGGATAGTGAGATAGTGGGATAGTGGGATAGTGACTGGACTGGTCTGGTCTGGACTGGACTGGACTGGACTGGACTGGACTGGACTGGACTGGACTGGACTGGACTGGACTGGACTGGACTGGACTGGACTGGACTGGAATGGACTGGACTGGACTGGACTGGACTGGACTGGACTGGACTGGACTGGACTGGACTGGACTGGACTGGACTGGACTGGACTGGACTGGACTGGACTGGACTGGAATGGACTGGACTGGACTGGACTGGACTGGACTGGACTGGACTGGACTGGACTGGACTGGACTGGACTGGACTGGACTGGACTGGACTGGACTGGACTGGACTGGACTGGACTGGACTGGACTGGACTGGACTGGACTGGACTGGACTGGACTGGACTGGACTGGACTGGACTGGACTGGACTGGACTGGACTGGACTGGACTGGACTGGACTGGACTGGACTGGACTGGACTGGACTGGACTGGACTGGACTGGACTGGACTGGACTGGACTGGACTGGACTGGACTGGACTGGACTGGACTGGACTGGACTGGACTGGACTGGACTGGACTGGATAGATGGAACTGGACTGGTCTGAATTAACAGAATCCGTCACGTGGGTTAGCAGAATTTAACGCGAGCGAAGCCGCGGGTTATAATAAATAATTGAAACACTTATACTAGCATAACAACTACCTATTGACATATTAGCCACCTGAGGTTTCATCTGAAAATCAGCCTACGAGTACCTAGCAATTTAAAAAAGTCCTTCCTTCCTATGTTACTTGTCATATTTATACTTATTTATTATTTCTGTTAGGACCGGTCGTTGTGGCGATGTTTGGGGGAGGCCTATGTCCAGCAGTGGACGTCTTTCGGCTGAAATGATGGTGATGATGATGATTATTTCTGTTGTCATGTTTGCGTGTTTGTTGGTTTTGTAGTCCAATAAATATTTTTGTTTCTAAGACTAAAAAACTTTATTTTTTATAAGACTATTTCTTTAACAAACTCCACATTAGAAATAGACCACGAATTACAACGCCTATAAAAATTTGCATCTCAGCGTTGCCTTACCCATTCATAGCCATATCGTGATGGTAATAAAGTGTTAAAATACCTTTATGTTAAGTATGTAAGGACTGTGAGGAATATAAGCATGTGTTCAGTACGCACTGGTGGGCTAAGACCGGTTCGCATTATACCCTCTCTTTGCACACCGCGTGTGTACTGATGGCAGAAAAAAATGATTAAAACCATATTTTTTTTGGATTTGTAAGTTTTATAAAATTCATGCAGCTGCAATAAATAATTTACATGGAAAATTCAAAATTAGTACATATATTTTTAAGTTATTAAAAAAAACGTCATTAATTCAAGCGATTCCTAATATTAATAATAAAAAATATTTAAGGGGAATCTAGCAGTCAAATGGCGCCCCCATCACTAAAAAAATCATTACTCGCTGAATATAATACATCATTTATCGAAAATTCGTTTTTAACAATTGAAGTACAGGTACTGTAGTTTATTCAACTATTAACTCTTTAATATATACGTGGGACACTCAGAAAGTTTTGCGAAACTAAAAAAAATTGTTCTATACGTACATATATTTTTATCAAATCTTTTCAAAGTACTTTCCACCAGCCTCTATACAAAGATTCATGCGCCTAAACCAGTTTTCAAAACACTTTTTCCAGTCCGCCGCAGACACCTCGTTTACAGCCTGCTCGAACGCAGCCAGCGCATCTTCCGGCGACGAAAATTGTATCCCTTTGAGCTGATTTTTTATTTTTGGGAATAAAAAGAAGTCACACGGTGCTAGATCAGGGCTGTAAGGAGGGTGACCCAGGAGTTTGACTGGCGTGCTGTCCAGGAAGTCCCTCGTTTTGAGTGCGGTTTGCGCAGGTGCATTGTCGTGGTGGAGCAGTAGCCCGCGGAGCCCTGTGTTTGGTCGCTTGTTGCTTATAACAGAGAAAACTTCTGGCAAACATTTGGTAGTATACCATTCGGCATTAATGCTTCTTTGATCCCGTAAGGGAATTGATACCAAGTGGCCAGTCAAATTAAAAAAGCTAGCGATCAAAATCTTACCCCCGCTTCTAGATCGCTTCACTTTGGTAGGCGTTGGCTCATTTTGAAACACCCAAACAGTCGACTGGCGCTTGGTTTCTGGGTCGTATTGATAAATCCAGGACTCATCACCTGTAACGATGTCGTAAACACGCCGAGACGAGCCTGCTTCAAATTTGTTAAGCATATCACGGCACCATTCCACCCGGGCCTGCTTTTGAGCATCGGTGAGGTTGTGCGGCACCCAGCGTGATACTATCCTCCTCACGCGAAGATGGCTGTGTAGAATCTCGTGAACGCTTCCCGATCCAATCTTCAATATGTGTTGAATCTCCTGATGTGTAATTCGCCTATTGTCTTGGATTAAATTTTTCACTGCTAGCACGTTTTCTTCGGTAACAGCCGTCAAAGGGCGACCGCTTCTTTCGTCATCCCCCAAAGTTGGTCGACCGCGCTTGAATTCGTTATACCAACGATACACGGTTGCCTTGGAAGGGCTTTCATCCATGAATGCCATTTGAAGTCTATCGTACGATTCATCCGGTTTCAGGCGACACTTGAAATCGTATAAAATCATAGCTCTAAAATGTTCCCGGCGCAGATCCATATTTCAGTGAGACACAATACTTTGAATTAACTCGCAAAAAATGTGGAGGGAAATTTTGAAATTGGAACTTACTTATTTTTACTTATAAATAATCATATTTTCGAAAAACATTATAACTGGCCAGTCTCCCATATATAAAAACTTTTTTTCGCAATACTTTCTGAGGGGCCTGGTAGCTCGATGTAGTTGTAGGTAGAAAAAATGACAAAAGTGGCCGTTTTTCGCACTTTTTCAATCTACAACTACAGCCAAGTATAGTTTACAGAGTTAATATTGTCTGATTAAACTACAGTACTTGTACTTTAATTATTGTTAAAAACTAATTTTCGATAAATTATGTATACAGCGAGTAATATTTTTTTTACCGATAGGGGTGCCACTTGGCTGCTACATTCCCCTTAAGTTGCATCTCTAACCAAAGATCTATTGGGTTAGACATCATAGATGTGATAGGACTAGCTTTGAGATAATTGATGAACTGATTGATGACTAATCGCCTTACGAAGCTTAGTGGAAAAACTTCCAAATTTCCAATACCTATGAATACCACATCAATCTAAAATCAATTGCCAATACGAATACCTTAAAAGAGAGGGGGGGAGAGAGGGGTGCATTAAAAGAGCCTCCACGAGTGACGAAAATTAATTGATCGTCCGGCGCACCCTGGGCAGTCAGCCCCGCTACCAACCTACTGACTGGCTAATATTTTCCCCACGGCATGAGCTGTTATCATTATGTAGCTCATTTCGACACGATAGAAGAAGAAGAATACCTTGTCTAGCTTTTTTTTTTTTAATGATGAAACACGAAATCTGAACAATTTTTTCCCTTATACTTCAATGAATTTGCCAACCGTACCGAAACGCAGATCGCAGCCGTATCCGCTAAAATAAAAGCTGAGCAAGGTCTGTGACCTTTAACTGGATTCAATGAGCTCGCATAATGATCCTCTCATCAATATCTTAATTATGAACTTATGTGGGAAGAAATCGGTACTTATCTGCGAAAGTAAGCCTGATTCACGAAGTTGAGCAGTTGTTATAAATATATTTAGAGATGAAGTTCCTGATTCCGATTTAGGAATATTATTGCGTCCGTTTTCTGTTTATCTTTATCCCGAGTAATCAGTAGGTACTAGTTATATTGACATTAGCAATAATGTTGAACACAATTTAACCAATGAAATTACTAAAATAACAATAGCAGCATTTATTGTTGCCAAACTGGGAATATAGATGGAGTCATAAGCTTATATAACCATGAGATAGCTACACACCTATAGAAGGTCTACCGTGCCAAATTATGGATTTTTTCATTATTATTCGTCACGATACACCAGTTTTAAGTTCAATTAATAAAGCTCCACTTAAGAAACCATAGGCATTGGCCATATCATCGTAAAAAGTGTGTTTACTAAAAACATGGCTTCTTGCATACCGCGAAAAGGAAACTTCACTTAACAAACAGATCTGTTGATCACAAAAGGGATAAAGGCGTGAACATACTTTTAGTTTTGTCAATATTGTTTTATATCAACGGCTTTTTATTAAAATGCAACTAAATCTAAAGGTATTGAGTTTCAAGCGGACCTGCCAAGAACTATGATTTTTGTAGAAGCATCATTGTGATCTTGCCATGGTGATCATTATTAAGTTTTTAAATAGCAGTCTATTAAACAACGAACAGCAAAGAAGGATACCTCCTTCCTTGCCTTACTACCGTAAGGCCAAGAAATTAAATTATTTATTCAGCAAATTGGATGTTAAAAAACACTTTTACATGTCGTTTTTTTGTTAATCTAGATACCGTCAGCAGGCATTAACTATTTCACTAGCTCTGTGACGGAATGCTAAAACAAACTCAATGGTCAGCCTCTTTAACTTTCTAGGCATTTATTCTATATTAAGAATTGTTGTGATGATAATGCAGAACAATACTTTCTAGACATTTATCCTACATTAAGATTTTTTGTGATGATAATGCAGAACAATACCATCAAAAAGGAATGTCAGATCATCACAAAGGTCATCATTACTCTAGAAATATAGCTTCCTTTTAATTATCACCTTTGGTGATGAGACAAAACGTAGTACCATTTACCAAAACCATACACATTGAGTATTATGATAATCTCTGTCTACCCACTTTAAGAATGACTTGAAGATCAACACAAAAGCCATCCATGATCGTTTCTGACGTCACCCCACGCACAGACAAACAAACAGACAAACAAAGGGACAAAACTCGATATTTTAACGAGGCCCTCGTTTTAAATTTATAATGCCACCTTCTGTATTCAACACTCAGTGACTACCAATTTTGCAAGGCGAATGTATAAGAGAAGCCGATGTTGCAGGCAAATATTGGAATAAGGAGGTTGTATGATTGGCTAGATAAAAAAATAAAATAAATATCTTTGGGACATTTTTACACAGCACTATCTTTTCCCAAACTAAGCAGAGCTTATGGTATGGGTACTAGACAATGGATATAATACTTATGTACTTTTTTTTTGGAAATACATACTTATAATACATAAGCAACACATCCAGACTAACACAAACACTTATGTTCTAATGTTATAATTCTGGATGAGTTGTGGTTTTCTTTCTGATTCGTGAGAATGGTGATACAGCTTTTGTTAATTATTGATTAAATTATAATCAATTTCATAAAGCTGTCTTCTTCCAGTTTGCTGTTGAAGGTTTTTTTATGGCATAGGATGACGAACTCGCTTGAGGCCCACCTGATGTTAAAAAGTTAAATTTGCCCATAACAACTGCAATACTACTAAGATTATTGCCTGAATTGTATTGCAAATCGCATTCGCCAAACTGAGACCTAAATATGGAAAGTCTCATTTTGAAGTGTGTGAGATAATGGTTGAATTGAATTTATCAAAATGGAGTAATTGTTATCTTTGAATTTGTCTTTCGATTTCCAATCTAATGGTCATGGTCTTCAAATTTCTTCGAATTTGTCAATTGAACCCTTTTTCCACTTACCCCTTCAATTTTTTTTATGAAACAGTTCGATGGCCAACCACATCTACCATGTAGGCTATGTTTGATATGATTCTTCAAAGCCGAGTTTCATCTAAAATTGCTAATATTAGACTTTCGAAATTGGTTGACTAAACCAGGAAAACTGAAGGATAAAGGAAAGAGCACACTTAAACTGTAGTCAATCCTTACACTAACAACGGAACAAAAACTCAAAACAAAAATCTAGTCTCCACTTTAAAACCCGCACCATCACTCGGACATTTAATACGCCACAAACTCCAGCTCATTGTTTGCAACAGCCTTACTAAATCACACGAAGCCCACATCAAATCAGCAGCTAACCCTAGCATTAATCTGTACTAAGTTGCTATAATACCCCTTAAGAACAACGCAGGACACCATAAAAGCGATTGAACTGGCATTTGCGCCTACAAAATGCATAAGCCCCCCTTACAGGCCATTATTGTGCTAAACAAATCATGGTATTACTCTTCGCTAGCGGTGGATGTGGTTTTGCTTGTGAAATTAATGCTGGAAATTTGTATGGAGCCAGATTTGATTGTGAATGAGAGAGTTTATGGGACATGTAATTGCGTTGTTCAGGTCTTATGAGACCCGTGCCTTTAAATAATGGATTAGACTCTCAGGTTTCTGCCCAAATTAACAATGTAGTCAACAGAGCAAAAAACATATTCAAACGAATCCTACTAATGTTATAAATGTGAAAGTTTCTGAAGATATCTGGATATTTGGATGTTTATTACTCCATCATGCTGTAAAGGTTAAAATACTTTTTATACTGGAAATATGAATAGTTCCCGAGGGATGTGCGATAAACGACATCCACGCGGGCGAAGCCGCGGGCATAGGCTAGTAAAATATATTTGAACTAACTCAACATTTAAAAAAAAAGTATATAAGTATTATATCCATTGTCTAGTACCCATATCACAAGCTCGCCTTAGTTTGGGACTAGATGGTGCTGTGTAAAAATGTCCCAAATATATTTATTTATTTATTTTAACTTGGCAAATCTTAAAGGAATATCTTCAAACAAACCGATTTCCTTAACCACATAAAGCAAACCTCCCACACATTTTATAAAATAACATATAAGGCATATCAAACTCACAGACTTATTATTAGTAGCGGTGTCCAATACAAGGCCGCCGGCGCACACGCGTTCATATAAATCAAGTTATTCGTTACGCCCGACCGCATTGTCCTCGCCTTATGCTTGAAAAGAGCAAAAAAGCAAACGAAAGAAAAGGAATATCGAAAATCGAGCACATCAAAATTTATTCCGATCGAATCGAAAACGAATTCGGATGCTCTGGCGCATGTGGTTATTATGCTGCAGGGATTTTTGATTGTCTGATATTTTTGGACGTTGCTTATCGTTTTGAATAAGTAGGTATTTGGATGAGAGATCACAAGGAGGGTTATTAATAATAAATTACCAAACATTACTTACCTCGCGAAAACCAATATTTAGTTATTTGACGTTACTGACTTTTATTTTCCACCTATCGTCTCGTTTCGTTATGTTTTTTTTGGAACTTACTGAACCGAACTGTAAAATATACGTATTGAAGTTACATACTATTTTATACAATATAAATACACATCTTATAATTAACTACTACCTATCTACATTAATATAAATAATATATACAACATAAACATGTACAAAATACAGATTCAATAATATTAAAATATCATAAAAGTAGACTTAGGCGTCGAACTTACTTAAATAACCTTCTTCAAATTTTGGGATTCTACGTATCTTCTTTGGCGACTGTTTTCTTTTTCTTACTTTCATTATTTACTCCACCTTCTGTTAGGTCTGCTGGTACCCTGTCCTCTACTGAATATTGAAATAGTTGTTTAACATACACGTCACGTCTCTAGTTACCCAGGCAGACCAAATCCATGTCCTCATTCATTATACCTTAAAACGCAAAGTTAAAAGCACCCGCATCGTTATGCTTTGGAAGGTAACAAGCAGGAGCCGTGTCGATCAGAACAATGGAGCAGTATCGATGGCACTTGTCAAAAATAAAAATGCTGCACTGACCGCCGGGAATGGTAAGTCTTTTTTCACTTATTTGGTTTCATGTTGGGAATAAGGATATTTTGGCGATTCATTTTTCTTTGTACATAGTAATAATATATTTAACCTGGAACTTGCGTACAGTATATGATGTTCAAGCGTGAATATTGATTGAAGAACTGTAAACTGTGATATCAAACGGGTTTCTATGATCATTACATATTGTGGTTTTCTAATTCAAGTGTTACTACTGATGTGCTGTCGACTGTACCTAATTATAATATTTTTTATAAGAGTTATAAAAAAAAATTGTCAGGGACACTGAATACGATAGGGTTGTAGACAAATGTGACACAGGCAAAAAATACAAATGGAAAGAGAATTACGTCTAAAAAGACCAAGGTAGATATAGTTGAGTTAAAGGAATACCCTATCTGTTTCACTACTCTACACTATATATTTGTATTTATTAGTATATTATATGATATATAAATATGCCAGGTGGACCGACGACCTAAAGAACGTGGCTGGGGGGGACTGGATGCGGAAGGCAGAGGACCGAGCGTTGTGGCGCAACTTGGGAGAGGCCTATGTCCAGCAGTGGACTGCGATAGGCCGAGTTGATTGATATATGATATATATTTCTTATACTTATTAAAGTAAATGCCATGTTCTTTACATTATTATACATGAGTATAATATTATGTACGAAACGTACCTACTTTTACACCGTAACTACCCACGATCGGTTCCCATTCTTCTTGTCCATCCAAAGGTTGTCTGGAAGAGATTGTGTTGTGTGATAAGACCGCCCATTGTACTGATATATTCTTTCTGTAAACTACTGTCTTTGTTTTCGTTTGGCTTACAATAAATAATATAATAAATAAATAAACAAATACCTGGAATCAATGATTTTTAGTATGAACTAATCACAGTTTTTGATGAATTGCAAAATTAACTTCTAATTGCAATCACCAAAATTATTTTAGTAATACAGCCTTCCAATGTTTGAATGGAAAATAAAATGAGAGATTTTTTTTAACCAAATTGCAGACAATCGCATTTCATTGCGGTGTAAGCTGCCCTTACTGATCTTAATCCAACTGATCCTTACAATATATAAAGTAAAGAGATAATCCGAATAATCGACTATTTTGCTCGACATTACAAATCATTCTACCTACGCTTATACGCTTATTCAATGAAGACGCAATACATTACTACAAATATTTTCTCTTTCAATAATACAATTTCAGAGCTAATCTCAACGCCAAACCTGCAAACTATGTAGAACCAGGCCTTATTAGGACAAGGATGCCTCTAACATTATAGCGACTACATGACCAATTCAACAAGACCCCTGAAATCCAGATCAATTTCTGGGCCTCAATGTAATTGACACTTATGTTTCGAGTTCTCATGGGCCTTAGTATATTGGTTGCGTAACAGGAATAAAATATGGCCGATATAGGAGTGGATAGGCGACAACAATGGACGTTCGGAATTTAAAATTGCGCGTAAAATTTAGGGCTGCGTGTGCGCAAGGCGATGCATTTTTTTTTGTTGGACTTTAAATTGATGCAGTGGTAGCAACGTGCACCTTGCAAAGTGGGAAATATTTTAACGTCAGGAATATCAAATACAAGTTATTCAACTTTTTCAATAGATTTGTATTACATTGAAGTTACACATTTACTAAAAACACTACAGATTCTATCAACGGGAAAATTTCTATCTTTATACTTCGTTCCGCATGCGGTAATGCGTTAAAATAATAAATAATTATTATTTAGGGTAGGCCATCGACCATACACCCCATAGACGCCTCATAAATGGCCACCGATGTCTGTCACACATCTATAAAATTTCACTAATGTAGGTCGCCATCATTCACCACTTCAAATCTGTTTTGACCACTTATATGAGCCGTCAAAACTGCTGCGTTAATGATTAGCCAATAGCCGCCTTGGTAGGGCCAATCGGATTGCAGTACTCCACCTCAGCTAGTGGCAGAATTGTACGCATTATATTCACCATTAGGCGTCTATTAGGCTGTATGATCGATGAGGTAGGCTTAGACTAGACGACTTTAAATTAACTGTAACGTTAGCCGAGTCGGTTAAGCAAAACGGGCTGTTTCTTAATAAGATGTAGCTGACGTGACTCAAAGACGGTTACAAAGGGGAAGGTAAATTCGATACCACGAGCAGAGTTTGAGGTAGCTTAGCAAAAAAGCACCAGTGTACCTAACCAGGAGTCGCAGGTTCGAATCCTGCTCGTGAAAAAATTTTGCTTTCCACAATTATCTTTAAAAACTGTATTTACGTCCACAATAAAATATCCACGCTCTCAACAATACAGTCCACGCAATCCTTTAATTACTCAAATCTATAGACCACTGCACTTTTAAAGTAAAACCGATCACCTTTGTATTCCCACCCTGAGCTTCGTTCGATCATCAGTCTTGTCTAAGCCAGTAATTACTGAAATGGATATTATTGGCTTCCACACAGTGCTTACTATAAATCACTTTGAATCTTTGACGTAGCATCAATAGACTCAGCAAAATGGTTTTGAGTGTACTGGATAATATAAGTTGTTGGAAGTATTTCAACGATTTTTAATAACTTAAGTTTATCAAGATAAAAAATATTCAATTCATCAACTGTATGGGGGACCATGAATTTGTTTATTTGTTAGTTTTTTTAATATATTATATTTGGGACATTTTTACACACCACCATTTAGTCCCAAACTAAGCAGAGCTTGTACTAGGGGTACAAGACAATGGATATAATACTTATTTTTTTTTTTGTAAATACATGCTTTTAATACACAAAGAAACATCGAGTTTTGGTACCTTCCTAGTCCTTAGTATCACATTATTTAATTACAATTTATAATTAATATCAGGTGGGCTTTTAGCTCGTTTCGTCATCCTATACTATAAAAAATTAAATATAATAATATTTTGATTATTTCATTATTTATTATTTCCTTTGAAACTTTTTTAATACACACGGCAATCAAAAGCTACAAGTACCAACAACAGTCTAGAATAAAACTTGTACTAGAAGTTGGACTCAGATATTAAAGGCATTTTTTGGAATGGAAGAATGTATGTATGTTCATAACGTTCCTATCATTCTATCTTTATGAATTTGGCTTATGCATTTAATATACTATTCCTCATCCAGTGCATTTCAAATCCTCAATGAAACCTCACAGAAACCATTAAACCTCAAAGTTTTCGTTTTAAATATCTGTTAATACAATTCCTTCGCAAAATGATCGATAGTCGCCATTTCAAGTAGCTCTCCTTTTAAATTATTATCCTGCACTTTATCTTTTGTTATATTATTTTCAACTTTAGCTTTTCTGGAATAAAGACTACTTTTGCTAAGATGATCTGCAAGATTTCTTCTCTTCGACACTGTGACAACTCTATGGATGATCTGTCAATACGTAGACTGTGGAATTTATCTTAGTTTGAAGTACGAGTCTGTCGGGAGGTGAAATTTCTTAGGTTATTATGGTAGTTCTTCAAAAATGTATTGGAATGTAGGAAAGATTTTATAACGCTTGGAGTGAGAGCTTTGAGATTTTCGTATTGTGTTGTGTTTACTTTTTTTTGTTTTTTTATAGTATAGGATGGCGAAGCGAGCTAAAGGCCCGCCTGCTGTTAAGCAGTTACCTTTGCCCATAAAAACTGCAATACCACCTAGGCTGTTGCCTAAATGGTACCGCAAGTCGGTTCGCTAAACTGAGACATGTAGATGGAAAGTCTCATGTGATTATAATTTCAACGGCACCCGTACCCTTCAGACCGAAAAACAACAATGCAAGCATCACTATTTGGTGGAGAAGTACGACACGGACGAGCTCTTTCACAAAGTAGTTCTATACCACTACTAAAACTAGACTAGACTAGATGTACAGCAGATTACAGTACGCACAATTTAACTTGGCTGGAGTGAAGTTAGGAATTGCGCAGGTTTTCGCGACTCCCGCCTTCAACAAACACCCATTCACTAGACGAAATGCTGCGAACAATCATAGTGAAGCCAACATTTCCGTACTCCTCCGTGTACACACGCTCACGTACACACATGCACCTCAAACCGTGCTCACCGCTCTCAGTACACATGTAGCGTCATCGTCCAGTAAGTATCGCGAAAACAAATATCCTTAAGGTGAATGCTACAGGGTAGCCCGCGAAATTCAAATTATTTTACGTTTTTTGCCAATTGTAGCTTTATTTCGCGTTGTATGTCGGTCAAAATATGATTAGCGGAAATAATAACAATATATCTACTGAATAATACTCATAAAAAATATTAACCTAGCTCCATAAGCTGTTCAAGCTCGATAATATTAATTTACGATCAAATTATCGATTTTCGAGCTTTTACAGCTTATAGAGCTAGGTTAATATTTTTTATGAGTATTATTCAGTAGATACGTGGGACACTCAGAAAGTTTTGCGAAACTAAAAAAAATTGTTCTATACGTACATATATTTTTATCAAATCTTTTCAAAGTACTTTCCACCAGCCTCTATACAAAGATTCATGCGCCTAAACCAGTTTTCAAAACACTTTTTCCAGTCCGCCGCAGACACCTCGTTTACAGCCTGCTCGAACGCAGCCAGCGCATCTTCCGGCGACGAAAATTGTATCCCTTTGAGCTGATTTTTTATTTTTGGGAATAAAAAGAAGTCACACGGTGCTAGATCAGGGCTGTAAGGAGGGTGACCCAGGAGTTTGACTGGCGTGCTGTCCAGGAAGTCCCTCGTTTTGAGTGCGGTGTGCGCAGGTGCATTGTCGTGGTGGAGCAGTAGCCCGCGGAGCCCTGTGTTTGGTCGCTTGTTGCTTATAACAGAGAAAACTTCTGGCAAACATTTGGTAGTATACCATTCGGCATTAATGCTTCTTTGATCCCGTAAGGGAATTGATACCAAGTGGCCAGTCAAATTAAAAAAGCTAGCGATCAAAATCTTACCCCCGCTTCTAGATCGCTTCACTTTGGTAGGCGTTGGCTCATTTTGAAACACCCAAACAGTCGACTGGCGCTTGGTTTCTGGGTCGTATTGATAAATCCAGGACTCATCACCTGTAACGATGTCGTAAACACGCCGAGACGAGCCTGCTTCAAATTTGTTTAGCATATCACGGCACCATTCCACCCGGGCCTGCTTCTGAGCATCGGTGAGGTTGTGCGGCACCCAGCGTGATACTATCCTCCTCACGCGAAGATGGCTGTGTAGAATCTCGTGAACGCTTCCCGATCCAATCTTCAATATGTGTTGAATCTCCTGATATGTAATTCGCCTATTGTCTTGGATTAAATTTTTCACTGCTAGCACGTTTTCTTCGGTAACAGCCGTCAAAGGGCGACCGCTTCTTTCGTCATCCCCCAAAGTTGGTCGACCGCGCTTGAATTCGTTATACCAACGATACACGGTTGCCTTGGAAGGGCCTTCATCCATGAATGCCATTTGAAGTCTATCGTACGATTCATCCGGTTTCAGGCGACACTTGAAATCGTATAAAATCATAGCTCTAAAATGTTCCCGGCGCAGATCCATATTTCAGTGAGACACAATACTTTGAATTAACTCGCAAAAAATGTGGAAGGAAATTTTGAAATTGGAACTTACTTATTTTTACTTATAAATAATCATATTTTCGAAAAACAGTTTTTATATATGGGAGACTGGCCAGTTATAGGCCAGTCTCCCATATATAAAAACTTTTTTTCGCAATACTTTCTGAGGGGCCTGGTATATTGTTATTATTTCCGCTAATCACATTTTGACTGATATAAAACGCGAAATAAAGCTACAATTTGCAAAAAACGCCAACAATTTTGAATTTCGCGGGCTACCCTGTAGCATTCACCTTAAGGTGCATGGTGTGTGAGTGAGCGCTGGTTTGTACACGGAGGAGCATGGTTTTGTTGGCTTTACTATGATTGTTCGCAGCACTTCGTCCATATTTTTTACTATGTTTGTGCACCCATGAAATGATTACTGCTACGGTTTTGTGACAACTTCACTTCGGCCAAGTTAGATAGCGCGTACCCCCAAATACTCAAACGACACTTAGCTTTAAGACGTTCTTTAACACACACCGCAAGCATTTGCATGTAATGGAACAATTCAAAATTCGATGTCGAAAATTACATTCATTACAATAGTCGCTAAATCCAGGTACTGACCGAGAAACATTCGCTTTTGTAACCGCTCGACATTGAACATCGATTGTTACAAGCTGCGAACATTACAAACTGCATTTATTTTGGCATTAGTTACAAGTGGTGCGTACTGTATTGCTTGGCTTAAGGCGCTTGGTCACCTTAAACTGCAAATTTACGGGTATTTTGAGAGGCTAATCGTTGAATACAATGAAAAAAATGAATAAAAAAAAAGGAAATTACAAAGTCTTCAGCTACAATCGTATCATTATAATAAAACAAAGTTTAACCGGATTAAATCGCGTATATTATTTAAATTGGTTTCCCTGACGTTTCGAAAGCTTTGCAGCATTTCGTGGTCGCAGGTAGACTAAGATGACAAGCGTCTTTACAAATATTTCTAAAAAAATATTATTGTAGTGATCGCGAAAACCTAAGAAGTTATTACAATCGTATCGTTAAATTATTTTCATAAAATCAAATCTTATACCTACATAAAATAAATAATTGAAAATGAATTTCTTCAAAAATATTTATATTTATTTATTTTTTACTGTTGAGTTTGTTTTGCTGCATTTATCTATTTGTGTAGTCTCCAACAGAAAATCCTGTTGTGTTTCAACTTATCCAAAATTAGCGGGAATAGCTACCAGTTATAATGATGTTGCTTTATGACTTATAGGATTTTATTTCCTCAAGATCTTTTATTGCAGTTTAAAATTTTACGGGCTTATGTTTTGCAGTAAATCTTCAAACTTCCTTGTAGTAGAAATGTTACGCGTAGGTGTATTGCTTACTGCCTTCTCTATAAAGTCACGTTTCTGAGAGAGTAAAGAGTTACTTCTTTGGTCTACATTGCCTCTCCTGCCCTATCCTATGGTTTACTGTTGGGAATGCGTAAGAGATTAGGGCCCCAATTCTCGGGTTATAGAGATAAATATCGATATCGAGATAATCTCTCATTTTAAATACTTACGAAAAATTTCGCCACTCTTTGTATTTAGACCGCTAGGTGTAGACATATCTTTAACCATAGACGAGTAAAATAGCAGACAGAATCTGCTAAACAATAAGTGAAGCATCCATAGTAAGACGGCTCGATTAAAAGTACGGGCTGGCACGCACACCTTCACATCCATAGTATGCCAAAAAGCCGCGATTACGCAAAAAATCTAGTGTGACGGTGGTTATTGTTGTAGTGTCACAAATAAAATAACAATATAAATCTGGTGTGTAAAAATGCTTTCGAAATTATAATGGGCTTAGCAAAAAATTAAGTGCTCCAATCTTTGTTTAGCGAGATTCCGTCCGCCTTTTTTATTCGTCCGAGTCTCTAACGTGACATTCTGAGAATACGAAAATTTATTTTTAATCGACATACGCCATGTTGTTTCGACATAATGTCGAGTTCTACGACGCGAGAATCACCTCCTAGGTCCATCATTGTACATTTAATGTTACAAAAGTTTAAATAAAATAAAATAAATAAACAATTGTAAAAAAAAGCTTGTTTATGGAAGCAACCCTATACAAAAATGTTGGTATAAGTACGACCAATTGGTATCGCAGTCTAATGTTAGTTGTCGCTCGTTATGAGTCGCCGGCGCAAATCTAGGATTGCGTCTGCGCATCTCACAGACGCCGACGCGAATCGCTGTGTTGAAAAGTTTGTTGTGGTTGTCTGTTTTCTGCAATTGATATTTAATTTTTGAGAATTTCATACTAAGTTTTGCCATACTCTTACGACAACATAGTAAAAAAAAACATAGACGAAGTGCTGCAAACAATCATAGTGAAGCCAAAAAAAACTATGCTCCTTCGTGTAAAACCAGCGCTCACGCACACACCATGCACCTAAAGGATATTTGCTTTCGCGATGCTTACTGGACGATACCGCGACATCTGTACTGAGAGGGTTGAGCACGGCTTGAAGTGCATGTGAGTGCGTGAGCGCTGGTTATACACGAAGGAGCACGTTTTTTTTTTTTCAATATACGATTTCCAATTTGTTTGCCAAGCCATGATTTCTATGGAAACTTGGTGAATCATGCGGTTCATGTGCATTCTTAAAAAAAAAAAAAAAGAGCTTGTAATGAGACTGTTTTTGGACGATTTTGTAACGTTAAAAAAGACGGACGTTACAAAACAAAAACACCAGCCAGCTGCAACTGATATCAAGTAGTAATGATTCAATGTTTTTGTTACGAGTATGTGTTAGTATGCCTATTTTCCGACGAACTGTATGTATTAATTTTCTACTGACATGTTTTTTAGGGTTCCGTAGTCCTACAAGGAACCTTTATAGTTTCGTCATGTCCGTCCGTCTGTCCGTCTGTCCGTCTGTCCTAATCCTTTACCGCTTAATAACTTCTACAGTTATAAACATAAGTAAATTAAATTTTGACAAAAAATGGAATAGATATAGATCTCAATTTTAAAAGAATAAAAAAATCTTGATTACGTATTTTAGGGGTGGCGCCCATACATGTGAAATGGGGATGAAAATATTTTTTTCGCTGCACCCCCTCGTGTGGGGTATCGTTGAATAGGTCTACTAAAATGAAGGTAATGTTTCATACACAACTTTTTTATCAGGTATACCATCTGCGAAATACAGTTCGCCAAAGTGGCTTGCAATGTGTCCCCCCCCTGCCATTTCTAAACTATGCAACGTAGAAACTTATAGTCTTCAACATTGATAGACCTTTATAAAAACTCTCTTTTAAAATTATTTCGAGTATAATGTGATTATTTTGAGTTAGAGTGAGAAAACTGAAAAATACTTAAGACGTCCTAGTGCATAGGTCATTGACCTTAGAGAAAAATGATAGTAGCAAATAATGCTCCTGTAGTTACTTTATATTTATAAAAATCACAAAAAGAAACACACTTCTTAAATTTAGCTTCATAAATTCAGCCTGGTGAAGGTCGCGGGAATCCGCTGGATGCGGAAGGCACAGGACCGGTCGTTGTGGCGATGTTTGGGGGAGGCCTATGTCCAGCAGTGGACGTCTTTCGGCTGAAATGATGATGATGAAATTCAGCGCTAGGTGGCGCTGTTTGCAAAAACTAAAATAGCAATGATTAATATTCGATTTGATTCGTTTGTAATTAGACCTACTTAAGGAACCCTATAATAGTGAGCATGGCCCGACATGCTCTTGGCCGGTTTTTTCTTGATAGTTTTTTTCTACCTATCATGACATTGTTAGCCTAATTTTATTACATTGACATTATATACGATTTTCATACCTTTTTATGCTTATTGTGTCCTTCTGCAATAGGTAATTGATTTTGTATAATGTAGAACAAGAAGAATTGAATATTTTAGTAAGTGTCAATGTAACCTAAAAACGAAAGTATTTGTACGCCCCCAGTGGCAAAACATTGTAGCTGCTATACCTACAATTTAAACACATTACATGCATGTGCTTTGATTTTTTATTAATTCATCTTTCGGTCGTTATAGAGTCATTGCCGATACCATATAGGTTAATTAAATAGTATGCAATGGAGACCCCTTAGTTAATGATTGGTCTTGCAAGCTCTGAGTCACCACTCACCAAGTTACAATCTATATCATGGTATTGCATTGCAATAATTACCATACGGAGGCGGACTAGTGATTGCAGTATGATATCATTATTAGACTAGCTTTGCTTATGCGCAGCCAAAATTGTCTATGTGACGTAATTCATTTATGACCACGTTCAATTATTTGGTGGAGATTTATAGATTACATACAAAGTGTTATTTGTATGTAATCTATAAACACAACATGTTGTTTGTGTTCACGAGGTCGTGGGTTCGATTCCCACAGGACACAAATATTTGTGTGATGAACATAAGTGTTTGTGTTGGTCTGGGTGTTTCTTATGTATTATAAGTATGTATTTACAAAAAAAAAAGTATATAAGTATTATATCCATTGTCTAGTACCCATATCACAAGCTCGCCTTAGTTTGGGACTAGATGGTGCAGTGTAAAAATGTCCCGAAGATATTTATTATTATTATTATTTAGATAACTGAAAACCTCTAATCTCGTTGTACTCATCTGTATGAACAACTTTTACTATGGGACCGACCCTGAAAACGCAAAAATACAGCTGATCCTTACATTTTGTCGATTTATATGAACACAAATGTCAGTAATCAGCTGTTTTTTTTCGCTATTTCAGTGTTGCTCCTATAGTAAAAGTTGTTCACACTGATAAGTACAATGACCCCTTGAGAGGTTTTCAGTTATTTCATTAACACGTTGTAGTACCAGCATAAAAAAGAAGAATTGAAGAATTGGCAAACTACAGTGGCAGTGGGCGGGGCACATTGCTAGCAGAACAGATAGCCGATGGGGCAGTAAAGTTCTGGAGTGTCGACCGCGTACTGGAAGGCGCAGCGTGGGTAGGCCCCCCACAAAGTGGACCGACGACCTGGTGAAGGTCGCGGGAATCCGCTGGATGCGGAAGTCGCAGGACCGGTCATTGTGGCGATGCTAAGAGGAGGCCTATGTCCAGCAGTGGACGTCTTTCGGCTGAAATGATGATGACGATGATGAGTACCAGCATATGCGTAATGTATCTCGATCAGAAAGATAACCTGTTCTTCTTTTTTGAAAGGTGTTATTACTGGCGACTAATATAAGTTGACAGAGTAATGGGTAGCAATAGCAAGCAGCATCTTTCTGTTTGAATTTTTTAATTATAATAGGATCATCAAATTATTTTATTATTTTAAAGCATTGTTTTATGTTCAAATCGCGGACGGTCTCAAAAAATGCCAGGTTTAGAGTTCTCTAAACCGACGAACATGCATGACGAAGTTAATGGACGTAGATGAAGTGAAAGGGGTGTGTCAGGATCGTAGCAGGTGGAAATCCATAGTCTCTGCCTACCCCAATGGGAAACAGGCGTGATAATATGTAAGTATATTTAAGTTTTTAAACTGGGCAAAATCTAAAGACTAATAACTTCAATGTTCTGAATCAGTAGTCGCAGATTTGAATCCAAAGTTCTCGTTCATAAGCGATCAAATTTTTCTTTCTACAACACATAGCTGATCTTGAAACAGTGAATACGGAATAATTTTTCGTTGTGGAGGTAGACCTATAAATCTAACATGAGTCTCTTTGTCAAGATGATGATAATTTGTCAGATTATAAGCTACCAGAATCTCAACTTGATATAATGATAATATCTGTATTGTTTAGAAAATTTCTGAACTAAACTCCGTGAAGCGAGGAATATGGAACAAAGGTTAATTCCAAAAGTTACATTCCTTTAAAAGAAGCAAGCGTCAGACTTGATCAACTATGTTACTTGAAGTTTATCTAAAATTAACGATGTTACTAGTGTATTTGCTTTCTAGGATTCTCAGGTATTTTTAATTTTAGATAAAGATATTTTAGAATACACCAATTTGACTTGATAAAAGGAGGTAAGTACAGCTATTCATTGACTTCACTGTGAGCCTTTGTCAGCCAGAGATCATCTATATTGTTGCTTTTAGGGTTCCGTACCCAAAGGGTGCTAACGGGACCCTATTACTCTCGCTACGCTGTCCGTCCGTTCGTCCGTCCATCCGTCTGTCTGTCACAGGGCTGTATTTTTGTTACGGTAATATAAAACCAGTTGAAATTTTCACAGAACATGTGTTACTATGAGGGGTATCACGACAAATACTAAAAATAAAAAAGTCTAAAACTTAAGGGGTCCCCATACAAGAAACCTCGAAAAATATGTATTTTTTTAACGTTTTAGTTCATGCTCTATCTTCGAAACGGTAATACATACCAGCGTCAAACTTGGTCTGATTATAGTGCATATTACTATTTAGTTTAGCAACAAATACTAAAAATAGGGCAAACAGACATATGTGGTGGTACCTACGTAAGAAAGAGATGCAAAAATTCACATTTTGCGTACGTTCGTTGATGTCTAAATCAGTTTCTATGGGATATCAGGTTGATGGTACGGAACCCTTACTGCCTGAGTCTGACTCACACTTGGTTTTTCTTATTACCTATATTAGAGGCAAAGTGCAGTGCGTATGTTAGCGCTTTTGACTGAAGCTGCGAAGTAGTTTCTATAGAATTTTGCAGAATTTCTCTAAGAAACATCAACTAAGTATCATAATTTGTCAAGATTGTTGTGGAAATGTAACTAAAGGCACTAAATTTCAATATTATAAACGGTATATTTAAACAGCATACCACCTATATTATGACACAGTCGGTAAATTACCGCAGCAACATAATATCAACGCGTCGCGTGCTTCAGATAGCTCGAGGAATTACTCAATACGCTAACGATTACAGTAAAAGCTTGATTTTGAGATAAATTATGATTATTTGGGCATATAATTGAAAAGCAGCAGAATTTAATTAAAGTGATTAATTCCTAAAATGTACCTAATGTTAACCTACCGCACGTCGTCTTGTTGTTGTAATAAAAAAAAAATCTGCTGCTTTTCAATTATATGCCCAAATAATCATAATTTATCTCAAAATCAAGCTTTTACTGTAATTTAAACATTTAGTTGTAATATCATAAGAAAAGTAACTTTGCATGTCATAGATGCGGCAAGAGATCGACTTTTTGGTTTTTGGTTGGTTGCTTGATTGGTTGTTGGTTGGTTGATGTTGGTTGAGGTTGAGGTTGGTTATAGATCGTTTGTCCTTCCGTCTAGTGCAGGTGTTGTCGGGGCATGGTTGCTTCAGAAAATACCTGCACAAAGTGGCGAGACGGGAGGCTACTCCCGTGTGCCACCAGTGCGGCTGTAGTGAGGACACGGCCCTTCATACTCTGGTGCAGTGCCTCGCCTGGGTGGTGCAGCGCCGTGCTCCCACTGCAGCAATCGGAGGAGACTTCTCACTACCAGCCGTGGTCAGAGCCATGGCTGATAGTGAGAGTGCCTGGGAGACAGTTGCTTTCTTCTGCGAGAAAGTCATCTCGCAGAAGAAAGCGGCGGAACGAGTCAGGGAGGAGGACACCTTCGCTGATCCGATCCGCCCTAGGAGAACGGGTCGGCGCCGGCGTCATTATGGTGACCTAATGCCACCCTAAATGGGCCAGTGGACGATAGACTGGGGGTCTATCGTCTGCCTTGCACGGCCCTTGAGTTGCTGTGATGTCCCAGGTGTCCCCGGACATCGCCGAAAGAGAGTCAAGAAGGAAGAGGAAGGCCCCGAAGTGGGCCGCGCTGGATGGGTCGCGAATGCCATGCACTGCAGTCCTCGTGGCTCATCCATCCAAGGCGAGAGTAGGCACACGGCGGAGTTTTTAGTGGGTGCGAGTCCCACATACCCACACGCCTCCCCAGGTGGTGTGATATGCGTAAGCCATTATCCCCGCCTCAAAAAAATAATGGTTATAGATCATGATTTGTAATAATTTGTGGTAAGCTTTATGTAGATTTAATAAATCTGAAGAAAAAAATCAAAAATCAAAATAATTTATTTGTGATGACACAGGTAACAAAAAGGACTTATTTAAATATAAATTAAGTTCATTCTGTGATCAGCCTCATGGGCATACAAATGTCATAAAAATACATACTTAACTTAAAATGTCTATATATTGCAATAATTCATTATCCATATCAATGTTAATACAGTCCATTGGACATCAACACATTAAAAACTCGTTAACAGAGTAGAAAGGGTGCTCAATCAGGAATTGGAACAGTTTATTTTTGAACACGCGGATGTCTCTACAGTCCTTAATGTGATTAGGGATCTTATTATAAATTTTTGGCGCCATAACAAACACACTATTACCATATAGGGTAGTTTTATATTTCCTACTAAGGTTATTATATAATGTACTTCTGTTACGTGAGATATGCTCTAGCACAAATAAGGATGGATGATGCCTGATAAAAAGGGCAATTTCAAATATGTATAGTGATGGTACGGTAAGTAATTTTAAGTGTATGAATAAATCTTTACAACTATCAGTTCTCTTTAGACCACACGAAGAAGTTCTCTGAAGAACCTTATTGTGTAGAAAACTCAGACCAAAAGATTTTTTGGTTCACAGCCCTGAGGTATAGAACTGTATACTTCCTCTGGTGGGAATTATTAATCATTTTGTTGCAAAATAACCAGAACATTATTAACACGCACAATTTTTATTACCTTTCAAATAAAGTACTAACAACTTACCTTTAAAACCTTTAAAAATACATCACATTTCCACCCTCAAAATCCTGGAAAATGCTTCACATATTTTCTTCAAAAACAACTCGTTTCAAAGCGAACAAGCTGTGTCCTGCCATATTAGTTATGAACCAGAACCCATTTCTAATATTACGTCCAGGAACTACAGCGTCACGCCATCTCGCGTGACAGCGTCGCAATTACACGTGATATTTATCCGTGTTAGTGGAGGTCGTATTAGGAACTCAGATTGATTGTATTGTTAAGCTTTTTGCTGTTTATTGGGTATCAAAATTAAGAGGTTAAAGTTGACATGGAGTTAGGAAAAGTATACCTTATAAGGTCGGTAAAAAATATGTCAAAAGTTATACATTATGTGATATCTTGCGCATATTAGGTGAAGTCTGACATTTGACGATGAAGTAGTGTAAACCACATTCAATCAACTTAGGCTATCGCGGTCCACTACTGGACATAGGCCTCTCCCAAGCTGCGCCACTATAGTTCCGTCTTCCGCATTCAGTCCCCCCAGCTACCTTACTGTGTAGTTGGTCCAGCTGCTGGGGGGCGTGTTACACTGCATTTACCGATTCACAGTCAACTCCTGGTCCCGCTCCCGGTCCTTCAACAGACATGACCAGCCCACTACCACTTCCACCATTACGATGGTTAAATTAACTGGATTAAATGAAAAAAACCTACAATGAAATGAAGTTGATATTCAATAGCAGCAGTAGAGATTTTTTGCGCACTGATCATTTTCATATTTAATTATAGTAGTACTAGCCAGTGCCCACAGCTTCGCCTGTATATATTTCTGTTTATCATGGAAAGACGTTATCGCGCATCCCTCGGGAATAGTTTATCTTCCCGGGATTAAAAGTAGCCTTATGTCAATCTGGGTTACGGTCTATCAGTGTATTAAATATCATCCAAATTTGTTCAATTGTTACAGCGTGATTGAAGGACAAACATCCATTCTTTCGCATTTATAATATTATTTTGTTTTCATTCGTAACCTTTATTACTCAAAACCCGTAATAATTAAACACCAGTTTCAAAGATGATAAGTGAATCATAATTTTCAAGTTTCAATCCTCAATCATAAAGGATTAAAAACAGGGCGAACAATCATTTTCCGACTCAGTACAAGAACACAATACAGTTCCAAATCATTAAAAAGCTTCTGCCAAAACACACAAACATATACTACGTACGTTAAATAAATATTTCAACTGGAAGTGTCTCGCTGTTGACTCGGGGCTAAAATGTTAGTGATCAGCCGATTGCTGTTTTAAGATCTTATGCAAATAACTTCCCTTCGGAGGCGCAAGTTTGTCGTGCTACCGTTGATCTTGGTATTTGTGGGAATCAGCGAAGTATGGATGTGGTATTGGGGGTGATTATTTTAGTGTTATTATTATTTTATTTTAGTGCTTGCAGGGCTCCTTGTGAAAGAGCTTGTCCGGGGAAGTACTACCAACGTACCTATTTCTGCCGTCAAACAGTATTGCTTGCATTGTTGTGTTTCGGTACGATGCAGCTGATGAAATCACAACCATGTAAGAAATTCCATATTCATGACTCTTAATTTGGGGAATGCGATTTGCAATATCATTTAGGAAACAGCCTAGGTAACATTGCTGCACTGGTGTTATGGGCAAAGGTTACCGCTTAACATTAAGTAGGCCTTAAGCTCATTTCGTCATCCTGCATACCATACAAAGTTGATAGGACTATACCAGGCCCCTCAGAAAGTATTGCGAAAAAAAGTTTTTATATATGGGAGACTGGCCAGTTATAATGTTTTTCGAAAATATGATTATTTATAAGTAAAAATAAGTAAGTTCCAATTTCAAAATTTCCCTCCACATTTTTTGCGAGTTAATTCAAAGTATTGTGTCTCACTGAAATATGGATCTGCGCCGGGAACATTTTAGAGCTATGATTTTATACGATTTCAAGTGTCGCCTGAAACCGGATGAATCGTACGATAGACTTCAAATGGCATTCATGGATGAAGGCCCTTCCAAGGCAACCGTGTATCGTTGGTATAACGAATTCAAGCGCGATCGACCAACTTTGGGGGATGACGAAAGAAGCGGTCGCCCTTTGACGGCTGTTACCGAAGAAAACGTGCTAGCAGTGAAAAATTTAATCCAAGACATGGGCGAATTACATATCAGGAGATTCAACACATATTGAAGATTGGATCGGGAAGCGTTCACGAGATTCTACACAGCCATCTTCGCGTGAGGAGGATAGTATCACGCTGGGTGTCGCACAACCTCACCGATGCTCAGAAGCAGGCCCGGGTGGAATGGTGCCGTGATATGCTTAACAAATTTGAAGCAGGCTCGTCTCGGCGTGTTTACGACATCGTTACAGGTGATGAGTCCTGGATTTATCAATACGACCCAGAAACCAAGCGCCAGTCGACTGTTTGGGTGTTTCAAAATGAGCCAACGCCTACCAAAGTGAAGCGATCTAGAAACGGGGGTAAGATTTTGATCACTAGCTTTTTTAATTTGACTGGCCACTTGGTATCAATTCCCTTACGGGATCAAAGAAGCATTAATGCCGAATGGTATACTACCAAATGTTTGCCAGAAGTTTTCTCTGTTATAAGCAACAAGCGACCAAACACAGGGCTCCGCGGGCTACTGCTCCACCACGACAATGCACCTGCGCACACCGCACTCAAAACGAGGGACTTCCTGGACAGCACGCCAGTCAAACTCCTGGGTCACCCTCCTTACAGCCCTGATCTAGCACCGTGTGACTTCTTTTTATTCCCAAAAATAAAAAATCAGCTCAAAGGGATACAATTTTCGTCGCCGGAAGATGCGCTGGCTGCGTTCGAGCAGGCTGTAAACGAGGTGTCTGCGGCGGACTGGAAAAAGTGTTTTGAAAACTGGTTTAGGCGCATGAATCTTTGTATAGAGGCTGGTGGAAAGTACTTTGAAAAGATTTGATAAAAATATATGTACGTATAGAACAATTTTTTTTAGTTTCGCAAAACTTTCTGAGTGTCCCACGTATATTATTGCATACATACCTGTAAGCTCAATAAATAAATCATCATCATCATCATCATCATTTCAGCTGAAAGACGTCCACTGCTGGACATAGGCCTCCCCCAAGCATCGCCACAACGACCGATAAATAAATAAATAAATATATTTTTTTGTGCTAAAAAGATTATTACGTACTAATGTAATTAAAAATACACACACATTCATGTTATTAGAAACATCTGTAATAAAAATGAAATTGTTGATACACTGTTAAGCTTTTATTGTATTAAACCCATTTGTTTTACACGTGTTGTCATCATAGTAAATATTTGGAAGAGTTCAATACACATTTAAGAAATTTTAATGTGTAACATTTTCTAATGTCACATATTTTTACTGGTATAAACTTCTTTAATTTGCAATCTTATGCTCACAACTACATCAGATGACAATCAAGACTTTTCTCTAAAACTTAAATTCTCAAACTCAAAATAATCATGGTTTCTAAAGAAAAAAAAAAAAAAAAGAAAAAAAAAAAAAATTAGTTAAAACTCACATACGCAATACCGTATCCAAACTCCATATTCTTAGAAACACTCTTGAAAAATCGATGCCACCACAGCCGGCGCCTTTTCCGTGTTTATCTTAGAATATTTTTGCAGATTTATAGAGTAATCTTCGGTCTGTATTGCTTACTCTTTGGTTTGAGATAAGTGAGATGTAAGGACGAAAGAACTCCATTATATAGATTCTCTTCAATATTACGGTTTGAATTTATTTTTCTTCAGAGAATTTGTGAATGATTTTATGGACAGTTTGGGAAAAAGATTATATTGCAATGTTTATGATGTACAACCTTTTTTGTTCCGTGTGGTGCCAGACGTAAAGAATTGCACCACCCTATATCTTCTCATGGGTGTCGTAAAAGGCGACTAAGGGATTCACCAGAGGATGGGCAGCAGCGTTCTCTGAGTATTTAACCAATCAACTGCCTTCACCAACCCAGCTGCCAAGCGTGGTGATTATGGCATATTCCCCCCATTGGGGAGGCCTATGTCCAGCAGTGAACGTCTTTCGGCTGAAATTATTAACCTTTTTTTTCCGAGGAGGAAACCTTTAAAAGGCTACCAGCCTCATAGGGAAGAGGCTGGGGTGTGTGGGAGTTTTACCGCACTAAAACCTCTCCAGTCTCTTCAGCATAATAGAGGGGGGATTTCGGGAATGGGTTATGCTACCAGTGCCCCCCCATATGCTATGCCTATAAGGTACGTCTCAGGGGAGACTTTTGTCTCCCTGAACACCTTCCCGATGCAACAACAAATGACGGAACGGGACCACCACGTGCCACAGTCATCCCTGAGGTTACTCAGAGAACTCCCTAAGCCCCCACTTTGGACTACAACCTATACTTACCTGATTCTGCCACCAAACTGCAGTAATGCTGGCATTGCTTTTGTGTTTCGGTGCGTTTAGTACGTAGTACTATTAGATATTCTGTGGTACGGGTGTTGGTGAAATTACAGTCACATGATACTTTCCATCTTCATGTCTTCGTTTAGCGAATGCTACTTGAATTACCATTTATGCAACAGCCTTTCTGGAAAGAAGTTCCTTATGGGGTCTTGCGGTAGGTGTGATTTATGAGAAAATGTAGGGTTAAGTCACGCTAAGATTTGCGTTATACCCATAGAGTACATTGAATATACGGGTATGGAGTTGTCAGCTGACCTCACCTTTAAACGTTATCTGGTGGGTAACGTTACAGCTAACCTTAGTAAAACATACAAAAATAAATGTTTTACTGGAGATCAAACCTGGGCCCTGTGGTGTCTCAGTCCGACGCATGATTTTTCCTGGCTGATTTTTGATGATTGTATTGTAATTGCGAAATTTTTCAATTTGCATTCCGACAGTTGCAATTGCAGTCAGACCGGTCGTTGTGGCGATGCGTAGGGGAGGCCTATGTCCAGCATTGGACGTTTTTCGGCTGAAATAATGATGATGATGAGTATAGAGATATAATTAAATAATAAATAATAATAATAATAAATATCTTCGGGACATTTTTACACAGCACCATCTAGTCCCAAACTAAGCAGAGCTTGTGATATGGGTACTAGACAATGGATATAATACTTATATACTTTTTTTTTGTAAATACATACTTATAATACATAAGAAACACCCAGACCAACACAAACACTTATGTTCATCACACAAATATTTGTGTCCTGTGGGAATCGAACCCACGACCTCGTGATCAGAAGTCCGACACTCGAACCACTAGACCACAGAGGTCGTCAAAAAAATTCTACGGATAACTTCGTTCCTGACCACATGCGTTTTCATCTTGTGTGGAAAAATCATGGACACACTCCACCCGGGTAAGACTTAGCCAGTGTTGGACTGCTATTGACTAAAATCACTACACCTAGGTGATATTGTAGTTGTTACCGCTTAACCTTATCGGCTTTTAGCTCGTTTTGCCATCTTGTATCACATAAAACTTTTTAACAAACAATTTAACCGACGAAAACAGAAACTAAAAAGCGAAAAATAACTAATTATTAGTCGGTGCCAAACAAACTTTTAACAAGCAAAGTGCGTGCAAGTTGCAAGTTGCAAGTGGCCGAGCGGAGAACGCGTTTTTGGAAAGTTATTATTTATCGTTGAAAATTTCACGTTGTATTTGATGTTACGATGTTTTTTATTATTTATTTAAAGTAATTTAATGATCTTCGTTGATTTTTTGTTTGGCGCCTACTCATAATTAGTTATTTTTCGCTTTTTAGTTTCAATTTTTTGTTAAAAAGTTTTATTTTAAAGTTTTTTGTGACTAAAATCTAACTCCAGGTCTCCATTATGTTGAAGTGTTTAGAACTACATTTATGTGTGCCAAGTTTCAACAGAATCGGTTAACAGGTAAGAGGTCAGTGGGTGAACAAGCACTCTGTTGTTTTCCTACCCTTTTCAAGATATACTCTATCCAATAAAAAAATAATTATCAAAATCGGACCACTCTGTAAAAAGTTATGCGTGGTCATACAAAAAAAAAAAAAGATACGCGTCGAATTGAGAACCTCCTCCTTTTTTTTCGTCGGTTAATAAAAAGGTGTTTTATCAAATATGAATTTAAATTTAGTACAATATTTTTTCTTTTCCTAAAATCAGTTTTGATCGGATAAAAAGTCTTGAATCATAATTAATTTCTAAGAAAAATAAACAGTGTAGCCAAGATCCTATTTCTAAAAATAGCTACGAACAATTCCTGAATCAGAACCCATCCAGTCGACATCACTATCTTCTGAAAACAATCGCATGGAATATTGCCTCATTTGCATTTAATTATCCACTAGTGTTTTTTTAATAGACGCAGCAGTGAGATTTTATTCGGCTCCTTGAAGCTGAGTGGGTAGTTATAAATGTACTCGTTTGAGCAGTTAAGCGAATGTAATTCTGTGTTTAATAGTGCGATGTAATTTTTAAGATTTGCAAGTCCACGCTTGGTTAGGAAGTTAAATTATATTGGAATACTTATATGTGTAATATATTTTGTGCTATTTATTTATTTTAGTTTCTTAACAAGCAGTAGTACGCGACGGACTGCCCCCATTATCTAGATCTTACGTCTTCTTTGTCCATCCAAAGGTTGTCTGGAAGATATCGCTTTTAGCGATAAGACCGCCCATGTACCCATAAATTTTACGTTTTTCCTGTTTAGTGTTTACTACTATTTTCATGGTGTACAATTTTTTTTTTTTTTTTTTTTATAGCATGGTATGGCGAAACGAGCTAAAGGCCCACCTGATGTTAAGCGGTTACCTTTGCCCATGACAACTTCAATACCACCTAGGCTGTTGCCTAAATGGTACCGCAAGTCGGTTCGCCAAACTGAGACATGAAGATGGAAAGTCTCATGTGATTGTAATTTCACCGGCACCCGCACCCTTCAGACCGAAACACAGCAATGCAAGCATCACTATTTGGCGGAGAAGTAGGCACGGTGGTAGTACTTCCCCGGACGAGTTCTTTCACAAAGGAGCTCTACTACTACTAAAAAAAAGTATATATTACAATAAAGTATATTCTATCTATCTATCTATCTACTTATTTGATATTGAAAATCGGGTTTTAGGTATTATTATACTTATAACTGGATGCGGAAAGCGCAGGGCCGATCGTTGTGGTGATACTTGGGGGAGGCCTATGTTCAGCAGTGGACTTCTTTTGGCTGAAATGATGATGACGATGATGATAACATGCATTATAATAATATTATTACCTCTGTGGTCTAGTGGATCGAGTATCGGACTGCTGCTAACGAGGTCGTGGGTTCGATTCCCACAGGACACAAATATTTGTGTGATGAACATGAGTGTTTGTGTTGGTCTGGTTGTTTCTTATGTACGTGGGACACTCAGAAAGTTTTGCGAAACTAAAAAAAATTGTTCTATACGTACATATATTTTTATCAAATCTTTTCAAAGTTCTTTCCACCAGCCTCTATACAAAGATTCATGCGCCTAAACCAGTTTTCAAAACACTTTTTCCAGTCCGCCGCAGACACCTCGTTTACAGCCTGCTCGAACGCAGCCAGCGCATCTTCCGGCGACGAAAATTGTACCCCTTTGAGCTGATTTTTTATTTTTGGGAATAAAAAGAAGTCACACGGTGCTAGATCAGGGCTGTAAGGAGGGTGACCCAGGAGTTTGACTGGCGTGCTGTCCAGGAAGTCCCTCGTTTTGAGTGCGGTGTGCGCAGGTGCATTGTCGTGGTGGAGCAGTAGCCCGCGGAGCCCTGTGTTTGGTCGCTTGTTGCTTATAACAGAGAAAACTTCTGGCAAACATTTGGTAGTATACCATTCGGCATTAATGCTTCTTTGATCCCGTAAGGGAATTGATACCAAGTGGCCAGTCAAATTAAAAAAGCTAGCGATCAAAATCTTACCCCCGCTTCTAGATCGCTTCACTTTGGTAGGCGTTGGCTAATTTTGAAACACCCAAACAGTCGACTGGCGCTTGGTTTCTGGGTCGTATTGATAAATCCAGGACTCATCACCTGTAACGATGTCGTAAACACGCCGAGACGAGCCTGCTTCAAATTTGTTAAGCATATCACGGCACCATTCCACCCGGGCCTGCTTCTGAGCATCGGTGAGGTTGTGCGGCACCCAGCGTGATACTATCCTCCTCACGCGAAGATGGCTGTGTAGAATCTCGTGAACGCTTCCCGATCCAATCTTCAATATGTGTTGAATCTCCTGATATGTAATTCGCCTATTGTCTTGGATTAAATTTTTCACTGCTAGCACGTTTTCTTCGGTAACAGCCGTCAAAGGGCGACCGCTTCTTTCGTCATCCCCCAAAGTTGGTCGACCGCGCTTGAATTCGTTATACCAACGATACACGGTTGCCTTGGAAGGGCCTTCATCCACGAATGCCATTTGAAGTCTATCGTACGATTCATCCGGTTTCAGGCGACACTTGAAATCGTATAAAATCATAGCTCTAAAATATTCCCGGCGCAGATCCATATTTCAGTGAGACACAATACTTTGAATTAACTCGCAAAAAATGTGGAGGGAAATTTTGAAATTGGAACTTACTTATTTTTACTTATAAATAATCATATTTTCGAAAAACATTATAACTGGCCAGTCTCCCATATATAAAAACTTTTTTTCGCAATACTTTCTGAGGGGCCTGGTATTATAAGTATGTATTTACAACAACAAAAAAAATATATAAGTATTATATCCATTGTCTAGTACCCATACCACAAGCTCTGCTTAGTTTGGGACTAGATGGTGATGTGTAAAAATGACCCAAAAATATTTATTAAATATTTATTATTATTCGCTATTAGCGATAAGACCGCCAATGTACCCTTATTTTACGTGTTAGTCCTAAGTTTAATAATGTTAATGGTGTACAATATAGAATATTCTATATATCTATCTATATACATACGGTAGTTCAACACTCAAAAGATCAACATTTAAAATATCAAGGCCAACCAACAGCTTAATGTATCAAAGGTTCGCTATACCATCGGATTACGATGGTTTATTAGCTCAACAGCTGAAAAATTCAGATCCCTTAAGCAACAACAGATCAATGGTCTAAAAATAAAAATACTCACGTCATCGTACTCCTGAACGGGTACCGTTTGTCGGGACAGATCAGCTCCTATACATATACAATGGCAACTTTTTATACACCTATATATTTCCAAAGGCAACATTTGTTTATTTTTTCTTTTTTGTGTATTTCTGACATTAATATATACATTTATATACATTTATATATACATTTATTTCTAACTAGCTGCCCGTCCCGGCTCCGCACGGGTAATTAACAAAAAATTTAAAAATTATAAATTTTAACACATACACACTTCTTTTTGCGTCAAGTTACTAAAAAAGAGTAAAAGTAAAAAAAGTTAAAAAAAAAAAAAGTTATCAAGTTGGCCCGTGTAGTATTGTGGGACTTCCTGGTGTAGAAATGTCTGCGAATTGACTCCCCTCCCGTACGCCAGTGACGCCTACATCGCATAGTTAGCCGAGCGGAGTGAGCGGCGACCACGCAACTTTTTTCTAATACTTACATTTTTAAACTCGTGATATCTTTCGAATGGAAAGTCCGAATTGAATAATTCAAAAAGTTATATAAAGATATTGAAGCAGTTTTGAATATGAAGTAATTTATTTTGATAAGGATTAATACCAAGGTACAAATAAAGAGCCTTTTCTAGAGGCGTCTTTTTAATTAAATTTTATAAATAAAATATCACTTTTTGTGACGTAACTATAATAGTTAGACATATGCTATCGCGACATTTTTTGTAGATAATGATGTTTTCTGCATAGCCGTAATACATTATTTTGTTCTATCATCAATAGTTTTAGCAGCGCACACGATGTAAGGAATTTTAAGGTAATTTTTTTACACCTTGGGTTACATTATTGGTGTTTTAGTAAGGATCCCTAATTTTTTTGAAAATATAATATAGCCTATGTCACTTGGAGATAGTGTAGCTTCCCAATGGTGAAAGAATTTTTCATATCGGTCTAGTAGTTTCGGAGCCTATTCAATGCAAACAAACAAACAAACAAACAATCAAATCTTTCCTCTTTATAATATTATTATATATTATATATAAAATATTATTATATTATTATTATAGTATAGATATTGTTACGAGCTGGGGGTTCGTATATAGATAGAAAGCCGATTAAATGCGTAGAGAACACTTTATTACAGCACAATTACACTGAACTACTAATTAACACACAAAGTTACTAGTTAAATCGCTCCGAGTATCGCTTCGATGTTATCGCTTGTATCGCTTGTTCCCAACTGAACTCCAACTGAACTCCTGGCGCTGAGCTGCGCCGTTTATATAGGCCGCGAATCGTGGTACTAGAAAGTCCTCGAACGTCATCTATCCTTGTCATAAGATAACTCTTTCTCACTTGCACATTCTCGAAATAGAAAGTTCTCGAACCTCGTAACCTCATCTATCCTCTATCTCACTCACTCACTTCTAGAATGGAATGTTCTCGAAGCTTGTCGAATCTCGTCTATCCTTGTCTGATATTTAGCTCTATCTCGCTCACTCATCAACAATTTTACATGTGGGTGTCAAATGGCCATAAGGGGTCCTGAAAACGCCTGAAAATGGGTTTTCAGGAAATGTCGGCATCGGATTTGTTGGCTCCTGAAACGGCCTGAAAACATGTTTCAGGCGCCTGAAAACAACGGCAACTTACTCAAAATTTCGATTCTTTGGTATGTGATAGAGCCTCCTCTGATACGGACTGAAAATGCATTTCAGCCTGCTGAAAACGTCTCTAAGTCCAGGAAAATCGAGGTTGAAGTATTTCAGTCCACTCTGCTTAACCCTCCGTCGTAACACTACCCCCTCCTAAGACATGCTCGTCCCGAGCATCATTATCTCCGTAGTACCGGGCCAGTCGATCAATGTGTACAATCTTCGGTTGATTGCGTCCGTCCTTCGAATTCAATAGGTGACATCGTTGATCTTCGTGACGGCCCATCCCAATTAGGTTTGCGCCCTCCAGGGTCATACGTCTTGATCTCTCCGTCAGTGGGCGGCCGCTTGATCTTCTCGTCGAAGGGCGTGTTGGACTTCTCGGCGCTGCCTTCTTCGTTGAGCTTCACGCTGCCCTCGCCGTACTTCTCGTCTGAGGAAGCCTTCTTGTTCTTCTTCGCTGGTGGCTCCGTCGCTTTGGCAGCGGGTGCCTTCTTCTCTGCAGACGGTGTGGGTGCTTTCCGCTTGACGGGTGTGGCCTTAGTGTTGACTTTCTTAGCCTGGGCACCCTTGCGGCCTTTCGCCACGAGTGCCGGTGCTGCTGCCGCTGTCCGCCCACGCTTCGACTTGAGCTCCTGCTCAGACTCCTCTGTCTCGCTTCCGGACTCATTCTCACTCTCATTCTCCGACTTTTTACTTTCTTCTTCGCTGTCTGACTCTGATTTTCGACCGTGACTCAGGTTACTTGGCCATCCCTTGTTACCCTTGACCTTGCGGCCGCGCTTGGCGGGCTCGCCATCGGAGCGGCAGCGGCTCAGCGACTTGCGGCGCTGTGTGGCGCCCACCACTCCCTTGCCCACCTCCGGGTAGAAGTTGCTATCGTCCTCCTCCGACCCGCTCGGGTTGAACGTGCCATCTGTATCTTCTGAGTCATCTTCAGTTTTTTGACACATATTAACTTCATCTTCACCTTGATTTGCTTCATCTTCGTCATCGTCCAATTCTTGGCTCTTATTGGCATCATCTTGTTCGGATATGACTGCTTCACTAGCGACAGCTTGATCAACATTAATCTCTACCTCATCTTGTTTGTTTTTATAAGAGGGATGAAGTTTCTTCAATAATGCTCCTTCTTGATCAAGTACCTTCTCCAATCTACGGAACCGCTCTTCCCGCCTTGCAGCTAGTTCGCGTGCATGCGCTTCCCGCCTTGCAGCTAGTTCGCGTGCATGCGCTTCCCACCTTGCAGCTAGTTCGCGTGCATGCGCTTTCCGCCTTGCAGCTATCTCTTCCTGCCTTGCGGCTAGCTCTTCCTGCTTTCTTGCCATTTGCTGCATCAAATTGAATAAGCTGGCAATGTCGTTATTCCCACCTTGAGGCTGAGGTCCCTGCTGGACGACCTCCTCCTGACTCATAGTTCTTGATGCGTCCTGAGCTGTCTGTCTCGCCGTTAACTGTCTCGTCTGCATCCGACTCGGCGTTTCGTTACCAGCTGGTTCCTCCTCTCTTGGCGTAATCGGCATTTTCTATCCCGCTTTCTGACACCAAATGTTACGAGCTGGGGGTTCGTATATAGATAGAAAGCCGATTAAATGCGTAGAGAACACTTTATTACAGCACAATTACACTGAACTACTAATTAACACACAAAGTTACTAGTTAAATCGCTCCGAGTATCGCTTCGATGTTATCGCTTGTATCGCTTGTTCCCAACTGAACTCCAACTGAACTCCTGGCGCTGAGCTGCGCCGTTTATATAGGCCGCGAATCGTGGTACTAGAAAGTCCTCGAACGTCATCTATCCTTGTCATAAGATAACTCTTTCTCACTTGCACATTCTCGAAATAGAAAGTTCTCGAACCTCGTAACCTCATCTATCCTCTATCTCACTCACTCACTTCTAGAATGGAATGTTCTCGAAGCTTGTCGAATCTCGTCTATCCTTGTCTGATATTTAGCTCTATCTCGCTCACTCATCAACAATTTTACATGTGGGTGTCAAATGGCCATAAGGGGTCCTGAAAACGCCTGAAAATGGGTTTTCAGGAAATGTCGGCATCGGATTTGTTGGCTCCTGAAACGGCCTGAAAACATGTTTCAGGCGCCTGAAAACAACGGCAACTTACTCAAAATTTCGATTCTTTGGTATGTGATAGAGCCTCCTCTGATACGGACTGAAAATGCATTTCAGCCTGCTGAAAACGTCTCTAAGTCCAGGAAAATCGAGGTTGAAGTATTTCAGTCCACTCTGCTTAACCCTCCGTCGTAACAATATCATATTATTTAAATGAATTTGTTGTACTAAGCAATTATTTTTAAAAGAATATATCTATGGAGTTTCTTGCCGGTTCTTCTCCGTAGGACCTACTATTTGGAACCGTGTAACTAGCTTAATCTTTCATAAGTGCTTGTGACAAGTAATATTTGAAATAAATAAAATAACAATTTAGCAGATTTAGCTCGACTTTGAATTATCTTGATATTATTTATAGTTATATATGTAGGTATGTATAATATATATATTTTATTATATGTATAATGTACATATGTATTTATCAATTTTTTTTTATTTTTATTATATGTAATTATAAGTCCGTAGTACGAAACATATTTTACTACTTCACTGGTGCATCTACCCTATTCTTTGTCTCTGCATTACCCTAAGGTTGTCTGGTAGAGAACACCTATGGCGTTAAGACCGCCTTTGTACCCTGTTGTGCATAAAGAATTAAATAAATAAATAAAAGCTAATTTGAATTTTTTTTAAATCGCATTTGTCAGAAAAAAATTAACCCTCAAAAATCGAGACATCACGATCACGACCATCCAACAAAATGCCTTTGAAAATCCACCTAAATCATCCCATTGAAAGCTGAAAACTCTTCCGTCCCATTGGCGATAGTAGCATTATGAATGGCTACAGCAAATATTCAGGCAACATTAGCATATGAATGATACAGGCTAAAAAAGACCGCCCCCCTCCCCAGGTGGCGTGTCCGGACCGGGAATAGGTTCGAACGCAGCCACCGTAAGCTTCCTTTGGAGATAGGGTGTCGTAGGTTGCGCTTTGATTTTCTGTAAGGTATGATGTTTTTGTGATTGATTTCGAATTATGGGCATCTAGAGGTGGTTTTAAAGATCGTTGCTTAAGGGTTTGAATGAAACTGGAAATAGAATCACATCTGAAATTAAATCTTAAAATAAGTATGAGGCAGGGCCGAGCCAATAAGGAATGGTTTTGGGAATGGAAGCTTTTACTTAATGGTGCATGATTCGGAAAGCATAACCAACAAAATGTCTTCTAATTTTGTGTTTCGATTCGACTTATTTATTTTTAGCAATATTCTTGGCTCTCAACTATACTGTGTGATGAGTGAAAGGAGGCACTGGTTATCCGTGATTCAAAATTCTTTACCGATGTGGTTATAGGAGAGGTTACATTTTCCTGATTCTGTGCTGATTCAGGATGGTAAGGAAGAATATTTTTTATGTTAGATTTTTGTCCCAAGCTTGTGGCAAGATTTGCTTGAAAGAAGAAGCCATCTATAAAAACCGGCCAAGGGCATGTCGGGCCATGCTCAGTATTATAGGGTTCCTTATACTTAAGGAACCCTATAACCCTAGGACCTACTGGTCTAATTACAAACGAATTAAATCGAATATTAATCATTGCTATTTTAGTTTTTACAAACAGCGCCACCTAGCGCTAAATTTAAGAAGTGTGTCATATCAATATATGACACACTTCTTAAATTTAGCGCTAGGTGGCGCTGTTACTTTGTGTTATCAATATAACACGAAGTTTCTTTTTTGTGATTTTTTTAAATAGAAATTAACTGAAGGAGCATTATTTGCTAAGATCATTTTATATAAGGTCAATGACCTATGAACTAGGACGTCTTAAGTATTTTTCAGTTTTCTTACTATTTTCTCAAAATTTATGATCACATTATACTCGAAATAATTTTAAAAGAATTTTTTTATAAAAGTCTATCAACGTGGAGGATTACAAGTTTCTACGTTGCATAGTTTGGAAATGGCAGGGGTGGGAGGACACATTGTAAGCCACTTTGGTGGGCTATATTTTGCAGATAGTACACCTGAAAAAAAAGTGATGTATGAAACATTACCTTCATTTTAGTAGACCTATTCAATGATACCGCACACGAGGGGGTGCAGCGAAAAAAATATTTTCATCCCCATTTCATATGTATGGGCGCCACCCCTAAAATACTTTATCAAGATTTTTTTATTCTTTTAAAATTGAGATCTATATCTAAACCATTTTTTAACAAAATTTCATTTACTTATGTTTATAACTGTAGAAGTTATTAAGCTGTGAAGGATTAGGACAGACGGACAGACGGACAGACGAACAGACGGACAGACGGACAGACGGACAGACAGACAGACGGACAGATGGACGGAAATGACGAAACTATAAGGGTTCCTTGTAGGACTACGGAACCCTAAAAATTATACGTAAGATAAAACGACATTGAAAAACTTTTACGCTTTTTACCATCTAAATTTGCTACAGTTAATAATTTTACACCTAATCATTTCATGTGGCACTTTACGTAGTGTGGTGCACCGGACCGGTGCAATCCACAAACTGAACCAAATTTTAAGGTTCATAATAATTGACCACAGCATACCCACATTTTTTCCCTAATCAAGATTTTTAGTGGTATAAAATAGCGAAATGAGCCTACCTGATGTGAAGCTTGTGACCTTTGCACATAAAAACTGCAATACCACTTAGGGTGTTGCCTAAATGATGTTGCAAGTCACGTTCGCCAACCTGAAATTTGTAGATGGAAAATTTCATGAGATTGTAACTTCACCGGCACCCGTACCCTTTGCACCGGAACACAGCAATGCAAGGATCACTGTTTAGTGGCAGAAATAGGTACGGTAGTAGTACTTACCCGGACGAGCTCTTTCACAAAGAACTACTATTACTGATTAAAATGCTCCTCATAAAGACGCTTGAGCTTATAACTCAAACAGAGCCACACAAAGTACATGCGGGGCACGTCTAACCCCGGAACGACGCGACTGCGCTGATTTCAGTCTCTTTTTACTTTCTCAATGATAGATAGATTCGATTCTTTTATTAGAGATGCCTCCGTTCTTTTAACAGTATCCTTTTGTTGCGGTTCTCAGTGCAGGCGTCTCTATTTCTGAACTTCTTTAGAGATGTAATTGAATTTAGAGTTTATTTTAGATAAAATATTTTGTATGTTTGAGTGTTAATCAATGTAAGTGAGAGGTATTTATTAGAGCCTAGATGACTTACGGTGCCGTACGTGGACACTGACAGTTGGGCTAGTCCAAAAATTCAAAGTCGTATGCTTGGAGTATCTTTGAAAAACATTCACACAAAATTATCCTTCCGTCAATTTGGTTCTATTACCTCGAAGTTAATTTGACTAACTTACATTGAAAGTGCATCAAAGATTTAAATAGCTCAGAAAAAGGTAGTTTCCTTTTTTCCAGTGAGGCGAATCACTTATCGAACACTTTTAGACCTAATTAGTATTTAAATGAGAGAGAAGTGCTACTTTCTCCCTGAATAGGCTGAAGCATTCGTGATCCACAGATAGTTTTTACGGGTCTGGGTAATATTGCATGTCAGATTTGTGTTTGTAAAAGCACCGATACAGGAGAAATACTAGAGTGGGGAAAAGTTAAGATTTTTTTTTTCACAGTGCTGAGTGCTGACCCACTGTGATAAAACAACAACAACATAAAATCACGCCTGTATTTCCCCGAAGGAGTAGGCAGAGGTGTATAGAACCCACATTTCACCAGTTATGTTCTAAGTCCCATGTAATAGGGGGCGAGCCTATTGCCATTAACCAGGCACAAATCCAGACTCCGGGCTGCTACTGAGAATTTCCTAATGAATAAAACCCAATAACACTTTGCCCGACCCGGGAATCGAACCCAGGACCCCACGCTCAGCAGTCGCGCTTACGACCACTAGACCAACGAGGCAGTCGACCAGTCGACCCACTGTGATGACCTTTTTAAAAGAGGACTTTTTTAGGTCCACCACCAATAATTTATTTATGGGTAGAAAAATTTTCAAGCGTCTAGTGTATACAATTTACAGTATTTTTACGAATTCGAGCAATGATTTTCAGACATCAAACCTTTTTTTTTTTTGATAATAAAATTATTTATTGACTCAAAACAATTCACAATATAAATTAGTAAGACTTAAAACTATAATGCTAATATTTATATCGTGAGCATCTGCAGCCGAAGTAGGTGAATCATCTGTGTCTCGGCATGAAGCGCCAAACCATGACATGATTATAATTGACCGTAATTATTTTTGTTGAATATCAAAATTTCATATTGAACTATATTTACGGGGCTTTTCGAGCACAATGAAATCAATACAAAACAAACATTTTGACAAGCCCCGTAAATATAGTACAATATGAGTGAAATTCGCGAAAGTTTAAAAAATTCTAAATGATGTACAAATTATCGTACGTCTGGGCTGCGTTCAGTATTATCGTCCGACGACGCCCGGAGCGTACTTTGATCGTTCAGTTACTCAGAGCTATCATACAAACGGACGCCGGACATCGCTGGACTCACGGCCCTGTAGTTTCACCGTCACTTAAGACTTACTTTCAGAAATTGTTAGTAATTCAATGGGGGTTCACGGACGGTTTGGATGTCCAGTGTGAGTGCGGTGTCACTCCGCAAACAATGGCTCACCTTCTATCTTGTACCGCGTGCCCAGTCACCTGCACGCGTGAGGAGCTAATGACCGCCAACCACAAAGCAGTGCGCGTTGCGGAACACTGGGCCAACAAAATTTTTCATAATTTGCCATCGACTCGCTAAGAAAAAGAAGAAGTAGTAACTTAGTACTTTCCCGTACGCGCTCCCTCACAAGGAACTTTATTAAGTCTGTGTTACAAAGTGGTACTATTCTGTGCTACAATATCGTACCACAAAAAAAAAAAAAAAAAACTTCGTTTAAAAAACCTGGATATCCAGTGTCTTAGCTTAATTATATTCCCTTCAATATTATGACATCTTAAGATGTCATCCCTCGCGATTCATATAAATATTTAACGTTGGCCCTCCATTGTGGTTTATAGAACCACATAATCCGCTTTAGAACCATTATGTACCCAAAGTCACCACCCAAAGATTTTCATAAATAATCATAGATTAGTTGACGAGATCAAAAAGGCTGTTATCGTGTAAACGTGGGTAGTCAGGCAGTAGTTTGCACAGAGTAATGTAATAAACAGAGAATTCTTTCCAAACAAAATAATTTTGAATAGACCGCCTTTCTAATTAAATTGAGATTATATTTCATCTAGATTATTTCAAATTGATGGATGATGCAAATGAATTCAAATTAAATCAATATTAATTGTAAATTGAAAGCGATTATACCACTCAAACATTACTCAGTGATTATATCAATAAAAATAATCAAATTAAACATTAAATAATTATTAATTGTAAATTGAAAGTGATATAATCACTTTTAATAATGATTTAATATTTAAATTTATCTGATAACGTAGCTCACAGAAACAACAGAGTTTTTTTACATATTGTATGTTTACAAAAACTCTCTACAAAAGCTCTGTCCGCAAGATATTAAATATATTACCTCCACACGCTTGTCACAAGTCGTATGTACAAACGCTTGGCAAGCCCAGGCAAGCCAAACATTCGACACACGCTTGCGAGTGCTCTAGTAAGTCATGAGCTTCCAAACATGGCGGAAGTTAAAGTAACTACGACGACTGCTATTGATAACATTCTAAAAGGGCTAATAATTATTGCCTCATTTGACCAGTTACACATTTTTAGGTTTAATGACCCGAGTGAACCTAGAGCGAAGAGAAAACCACGTCCAAGTCAAGTCAAGTCAAGTCGTGCGGTCACAATCTGAATGCCTCGCACGCAAGCGTCTGGATGGCTCACAAGCACTTGCCGCAAGTTTTGTTTGACTCGAGCACAAAATACCAAAACTACGCCCGAGCGCTCGCAAACATTGGCGAACCTATGCAAGCCAAACCAAACGCTAAATACACACATTTGGATTGTGTGAACGCTTGCCAAGCGTGTTGAGGCGTCAACTACGCTGGACTGACACATAGATAGATAGATAAAACGTTTATTTAGTACGAACACAAGACACAGGACGTACAAGTAAAAATAATAAAAATTGTGTGGTCGCATTAATGTTTTTTAGTTTCTTATGTTTTCTACTACACAAAAAGGTTAAAAGAGAAGATGTAGGCCTATTTTGAACCGGTACCTACATACGAGACTCTGAGACTTATACAAAAATTATCCGAAATACAAAATGCTTTCTCTGTCTTTACCTACACTGTGTGAAACATCACTTAAGCCGCGTCGAGTCGCAAATAGGCCCGTTAATGTGTTTACTAGTTACAGACTTAAATCAAATGTTTTAAGTAAACAGACGTTCAGACATAATGGTAGCTTGTGTAGATTTCCTCTCATGGTTTGCATGTTCGAGTAATAACTATTACTGGCTCTCAGACGAATAAAAAAGGCGGACGAAATCTCGCTAAACAAAGACTGAACCCACTATAATTTCGAAAGCATTTTAACATTTTTAACACACTAGATTTACAATATCAATTAAATCAAAATATAACAAACATTTTGACTAACCTCGACGTTTCGGTCAAGTTGCATTGGCCGTGGTCACGAGCAGACTGATGTATGTGGGTGTCATCGTCTTGAGCGGCGGGTGTTTTCTCGAACTACCCGCGGTTGGTTTTTCGTAACGTCGCTGTCCGTCTATATCTGTATACTTCAGTCTGCTCGTGACCACGGCCAATGCAGCTTGACCGAAACGTCGAGGTTAGTCAAAATGTTTGTTATATTTTGATTTAATTGTGCGCGACAAGTCCCGTAAACTTAGTTCAATATGAGTGAAATTCGCGAAAGTTTAAAAACTTCTAGATTTACAATGTTATTTTATTTGTTACACTACAACAATGACTACCGTCACACTAGATTTTTTGTGTAATCGCTGCTTTTTGGCATACTATGGATGTGAATGTGAAGCCCGTACTTTTAAGCGAGCTTTATACTATGGATGCTTCACTTATTGTTTAGCGAGATTCCGTCCGCCTATTTTATTCGTCCGAGTACTGGGTACTGTTATAGGGCATTTCTGTAATTTTATTAGTACTTTTATTTTTATGACGTTTTTGTCCGTCTGTCTGTCTGTCTGTCTGTCTGCACTCTGCAGCTTAACTCAGTGGCTCCTAGTACTAGAAAGCTGTTATTTGGCATGAGTATACATATAAAATGTTGAAAATATTTTTTTAGGTTTCCTCCCCTACACATAAAGTGGTGATGTTTTTTTTTTCTCGTCTGCACGTCTGTCCCGTAGTGTGATATCGTTGGATAGGTCGTTCAAAAATATAGCGGGTGTGTGAAAACTATTTTTCGATCGATTCAGGGTTGCGTTTGCGAAATATTAAGCTTTAAAGTGCTAATTTTTGTCAGAGTCAAGTTTCACCACCGTGGTGGTGCTACAGGCTAAAACTAAGTATTAAAAACTATTTCGAATATTAGCAAATACAACGAGTTTAAAAGGAAAATTATCACAGATGAGTAAGCTTGTTTAGTTTATGAGTAACAATCGACAAACTTAACCATGTAGTTGAGATAAAAATAGAAAAAAAAAAGAAATATCGAATAAATAAAATAAAAAAATTGAAAAAAAATAATTCAAAAAATAGGTAGAAATTTCTGCAAAATTAACTTTGTATTTTTTCATCGTGTTTGGGTTACAAGCTTTTGGTAATTTTATGCGTAAGTCTAGACGGAAATATATATATATATATATATATTTCTTTTTGTTTTATAAAAATTGTTCCCTGGCCTTCCATATCCAATCTCTCTATTTGTTTTTTTTTTATATTTCACAAAGCGAGGCAGAAGCTTATTTTTCTCAGCTTCAGTTTGTATTGTGTCGGATACCTTCGTCTAGACTTCGTCAAGGGAATTTCACATCTAAGATACCTATTATAATATCCTGTCCACAATCACTGATATTGCCATACTTTAACGTCGATTTCTGAAAAAAGTTCATGACTCTTTCCGGTCGTGTCTAATTGCCGTCTCATCGGATTATGAGAGTGAGGGAAAAGAGAGTGCACCTGTGAGTGCATACACACTTGTGTAATGTCCCGCGCAAATGGTTAGTCTTTGTTGAGATTGGCCGCCGTGGCCGAAATTTGGCTAGGAGGATATATGCAACAAATTGCAGAATATTACTGTTCAAGTGCGGATACTTATAGCTTTGTTTGATAATCCTATGGTGGCCTTTAATTATATCCTCGTCGTGTGTAGTCTATGATTCATGTGTTAGAGATATTATATACTTGTTGAGGAGTAACAACAATCCTGCCTGACTGGAATTGAGTATTCATGCCTCAAGAATAGCTTCATCAGATTCAGGAACTAGACGGGCAATCCTGAGAACGTGACAAGATTTTTATCAGTTTACACAGTGCTACACCGTGGTCGTAAATCTTCTCTGTCTTCTACCACTTTACAACAAAGCATAAAGTTAATTTAAATCTCTGAAATCCTGAATAAGGTGGAATTCCCTAACCACTGGCTGCAGTTTCTTTTATAATTTATTTCAACAGTTTTGCTATCAGATGTTTCATGAACGCATTATTTTTCACTGTATAGTGTAGCCGTCTTCTTGTATTTTTTTCTTGCATTATTTGGTAGTTTATGTGAATAGGTTTGTTTGTCTGTTTATTAATTATTCATGGATAAAATATTGAATCAATTTGAATGACACTTGTCACGAAAAAAAACTGGAACTCAAACATCAAACATTTGTCATGTTATGACAAATAAACATTATCTTATCTTATCTTATCTTATCTTATCTTATCTTATCTTATCTTAAACTTTGAAAAATAATTCTTATTGATATCAATAAAATAATATTGATAATTCTTATTGGTACCATTACTAATTTCGAATATCATTTAAATTTAATCTACCAAAAAGTTTCGTTTTAGACTTACGTACGATTTCCATAGCCCGGGCCGCGACGGCGCCGGAGTGCAATGCAGCGCATTTTTCAATACAGTGAAGGAAATTAAAGCGTTTTTGAAGTAAGTAAATGTCATATCTGCATGGAATTTACACAGCTTGGAATCCGGTCGAAACCGTGCACATGCTGCGGTAGCCGGTCGGCTCCTCGCGTACGCGGATAGGTGTGGTCTGCTGCCACCGCGTGTGACGCATCCTCTACGATAAAATAATAATACGATACGTCCGTTTGGTGTAAATCGTACAGTAGTTTTTAGGGTTCCATACCCAAGGGGTGCCGAACGGGACCCTATTACTCTTGCTACGCTGTCTCTCCGTCCGTCCATCCGTATGGCTGTCACAGGGCTGTATCTTTTGAACGGTAGGTACGATAGGTAGCCGGTTGAAATGTTCTCACAATATGTATTGCTATGACCCCCATCACAACAAATACTAAAAACAAAAAAAGTCCAAAACCAAAGGGGGTCCCCATACAAGAAACCTCAAAAAACATGGATTTATTTCAACATTTTTGTTCCTGCTCTATCTTCTAAAATTGTTATATATACCAGCGTCAAACTTGGTTTAATTATAGTGCATACTATGTAGTTTAGCAATACATACTAAAAATAGAACAAACATAGACATATGTGGTGGTACGTAAAACGTAAAAAAAAGGTAAGAAAGAGATGCAAAATTCATTTTTCGCGCACGGTGTGTTGATGTCTTTTGATGAACTCTCGTAAATTAAAATCAGTATCCATGGGGTATCAGGTTGATGGGTGGTACGGAACCCTTACTGCGTAATTCTGACTCGCACTTTGCCAGGTTTTTTTAATATTAGGTATCTACCCATGTCATTAGTAATGGACCTGAAAGTGACATCTATATTATTCAGAAGCATTAAAAGAGCCTCCACGAGTGACGATATTTAATTGATCGTCCGGTGCACCCTGGGCAGTCAGCCCCGCTACCAACCTGCTGACTGGCAAATTTTTTCCCCACGCCATGAGCTGTTATCACTATGTAATATGTATGCTCATGTCGACACGATAGAAGAAGCATTTATTTATTTTAACGACAAAATGCTTTGGGTTTTATTCTATCCTTTCATCTGTCTGCAGTTAACGAAATCTTAAATAATCTTAATAAAATGTCTTCATTTTAATTTAAAACGCTCAAAATCATGGCTTGAACAAGAATTCCCTTACGACTGTTCGCCGTTGCGTTTACAATTTATTTGTGCCGGAGTGTGGCGCACTCATTTATCGGGCCAGTAAAATAAATCAGGCGCGTTTAGCTTGCCGACGTTAACGCGCAGTTGACACGTCGTTGTTGGTTAGGCTGGCTGGAGACATACGATTTACCTTGATTTTTTTTTTTTTAATTCTGATTTGTGTCTCGAATGTCTCGATAGAGTTTTGGACTGCGCTGAGATTTCTGGTTTTTTATTTTATTTTACGGTTTTACAACGGTAATGCTGATGGTTTCGAGAATATTTTTTTTATTGATATCACTAAAATAATCGTTATTCGTTATATATGACTGCCTCGTTGGTCTAGTGGTTGCAAGCGCGACTGCTGAGCGTGGGGTCCTGGGTTCAATTCCCGGGTCGGGCAAAGTGTTATTGGGTTTTTTCATTAGGAAATTCTCAGTAGCAGCCTGGAGTCTGGATTTGTGCCCGGTCAATGGCAATGAGCTCGCCCCCTATTACATGGGACTATAACATAACTGGCGAAATGTGGGTGTATTATTACACCTCTGCCTACCCCTTCGGGGAATTACAGGCGTGATGTTATGTTATGTTAATAATATTATAGAGGATGTTATTTGAGAGGCACATCTCCTGTTGTTTTTTTATCAAGCATTTTTGATAGCATGGATAAACTCAATTTAATACATTGTTCCAATAAAAGTCACATTATGTTATGCCAATAATTATTACCAATAAATAAATAAATATTTTTGGGACATTTTTACACAACGCCATCTAGTCCCAAACTAAGCAGAGCTTGTACTATGGGTACTAGACCATGGATATAATACTGATATACTTTTATTTTTTTGTAACACATACTTATAATACATAAGAAACACAACCAAACCAACACAAACACAAACACTTATGTTCATCACACAAATATTTGAATAAGCAAGCAGATTGCACGTCTGCTGGAAGAAATTTCTTTTAGAGATAAGCAGTTTCTTTGTGCTCAAGTGTTTGTACTGTATGTTATCTATTATAAAATGTGTTGTGTGTACATAAATAAATAAATAAGAAGAATAAGAAGCACAGGGTAGTGATCTGGCAGCAGCTTATCCCATGTTACCTAGATTAAAGCTGAAAACCCACAGCGAGCAGAACTGAAGCGTGTCGTCCGCGGGTCTCTTCGACGACACGCTACAGTGTACACAGCACTATCCTTCCGGGTGTTTTAATGGCGTGACCGATCCGCCGCCGCTCCGCCGGGCGGAAAGACAACGCCGGGCAATGCACGACAGATTCGCTGGCATTGTATTATATGGGAATATAAATAAATATAAATATCTTTGGGACATTTTTACATAACACCATCTAGTCCCAAACTAAGCAGAGCTTGTGCTATGGGTACTAGACAATGGATATAATACTTAAATACTTTTTTTTGTAATTACATACTTATAATACATAAGCAACACCCAGACCAACACAAACACTTATGTTCATCAAACAAATATTTATTTCCTGTGGGAATCGAACCCACACCTCGTTATCAGCGGAATGCATAATAGTGGTCACACAGACAGCGGAACGTTTTCTTCTGGCGCTGTAATTCCGCTGCCGTTCAGTCCCGCGCGCGATCTATCCACAGTGTGACATGCACGCCCCGTCCACGTTCGGCCGACGCTCCGCCTCAGTTCCGTCCCGCCCGCTGTGTGCCTGCACTTTTATTTTGTATCTTTTCGACGTCACGTAGACTTACAACACTACAAGATTGGTATCGTCTAAGGCCCGTATTACAGAAGCTTCCTTAAGTACAGTTTAAACTTCAATCACCTGATCACTACTTAAGGATAGAATCGTTACTTGAGTATCGGCCTTATTCCAGAACGGTAATTATAAACTTTAATTCAACAACATAACACACGAATCTGACCTGAAATAGAATAGAAATCTCTACTCAAGCGTAATCTGGACCACACTAGAGTGATTACAGATCAAATCTCAGCTGAAATTCCGAAACAGGTGACAGTATAAAATAAAACTAAACTCAGCTGAACTGTGATCAATAAATCTCTGCTTGAGGACGTTCTAAAATCAAAGCTCAACTCAAAACTAGTTTTAAACAGAGATCAACGCTTGAGTTTCGTTCTGGAATACGGGCCTAAGAGGTATCATCTACTTAACAATTCAGTGTCTTATAAAATAAGTATAAATCAATGGAATAGAGGTTTCTTCTAACAAAAGCAAATTTACAAGATACTGATTTAAAAAAAAAAGCTGATCTTCTTCATTCAATGTCAACACTTTTGTGAACCTGTCATTAGCACCAGACAAAAATCCACTTGAAGTTTAAATCTACCGACATTTAAATCGTACGTCGTGTAAACAGCCTAACCAGCAGTAATCTCAGCTCAAAATAGCGTCGTTTCCAACATTCTGACTGACTGGTTGACTCAAATTATTGGGATACCCTGAAACTACACGTTATCTAACATTTTACTTGATTTTTGTTTACATTCTTTTCAAATATACGGTTTCCGTTTTGATGTGATTATTAAAACTTTTATTTTGTTATTATGTTTTAAATTTTTTGAATGTTTTAAGATTATAATGGTATTCTAGAGTGGACACAAATTTTAGTTTAATTGCTTGCTTACAACTAGTTAATAATTAACAAACTGGTTATTATTAACTAATGATAAATATCATTGTTAATAACTAACTAATGAAAAACAGAAGTAACAAATCTTATCTATAAAAAATAAAATGGCAACGCTTGATGAAAAAGAGTTTTAGAAGTTGACTCTAATCTTCAGTATCTAGCTTTGAGATTTTATTATCGTAAGCATAACGTTCGAATTTGCACATCTGATAACCCCATTTCCTGTCCAGTTCATTCTTGTCCATCCTAAGGTTGCCTGGAAGAAATCGCTGATCGCAATAAGGCCGCCATTTGTACAATAGTTTAAATGCATATTCAATTAAATGTTTTTATGGTGTACAATAAAGCATACATAAATAAATATAAATAAATAAATATACGTTTCCATTCTCTTTTTCCCAAAAAACAAATCATCAGCACAAATTGAAATGCAAACAACACCATCCCCATAGGTATCAGTTTAAACCCCTTTTGTTTCTATTATTTGAAAGCATTTCAGCATAAACTCAAACGGGATACCATCCAAACATCCATTTGCACTCCAAGCAATATTCTGGTCCATACGAGAATCCCAAAGCGTTCCAATACACCACAAAACTCAGCCAAACATCCCAAAAATCCTACGGAAACCCATCAAAATTTGCATCCAACCACGCAAGACAATCACTTACTCTAAGTAATTGGCAAGCAGCGTTTAGATAACCAATCAAAGGTTCGTGACCTCAAAGACGAGAAAGAACCATTCGAAAATAAACCTTAACTTCCAAATTTTAAGTTTGCTATTCCTCTGAATGATAGTCCTGAGATGTAGGTAATATCGAGATGGGAAGCAAACGTAAAGGCCAGATATCGGCCTAACAGCGTAATTGAATATCGGGTTAGAACTCAATTGACCTAGATATGGAAAATTCCAACTTGATTTGTGCCTGTGGAGTCGTTTTTATGGATCTGGAATAGCAATGAAGTGGTCTAGAATTTATTATTAGGTACCTATAATCGTATTTCATCGTAAGTTGCAGGATTTCTTTATTTGTAAGGTTTGTAAGACGCTTTTAGGTATCAAAGCAGAGGACGTGTGCTTTCCTTTTGTTATTATAACAAAATCCAAAGACTCAATTCGCCGTAAATAAAAAAACCGTCGAAAATTTAAAAAAAACGCTTGGAGACTCCATGAAAAAGATACTTGTGGTGAATCACTATCACCACCAGACAAAATCTGGCTAAACAAAACGTAGATTTGATCAATTTCAAACATGTCATTGACACTGAAATAAACAGAATCATTAGAATCACTTAGACCTTTCCTGACCTTTCTAAAATACTTTGTTGAAATGAAAAGATGCAATAACAATTCCATTGAATCGGAATAATTTAATGGGACAAAAAATACTTCAATCTAAGATCTATTATAATAATTCACTTTTTATTTCATCAAATAACTTCGAGCCTTTCATTCAATGAAATTTTATCTAGATTGCCTATTTCAGGAAATTATGCTCAGATCGAATTAATATCTTTTGGAATACTATTCTTAGTTTTTATTTTTATGCTGACTATAATGTTTTCTGTATAAGTACAGTCGGCAGCGGTATTTTTTGTTTTAATTACGCTATTTTTAAGACTAAATGTATCGAGGGAAACAAATACAACATTTTTAAGTACACTAAATGCAAATTAATCAATTTAAAAAGTTGTGTTTTAATTAATATAGTAGCTGCTAATAATTTCCAGTTTTTATGTTCAGTGAAAAACAAACTGCGTCTATACACGATTTGAATTTTAATTGATGACTGTTTAATTGTACTCAAAATGTTACCGCAAGATTTATCTCTAGCTAAACTATCCATTATTCAATTCGATTAACATTTAATATTCCTTTGACAGTTAAAACAGTTGTGTTGCCAACCGTACTGGATATAGTCTGGTCAGCGTTTTAAGTAAAAACGTTGGTAAGCGGACGTCAGTAACTAAGTCGAGTGGCTTCCTACAAATAAAAATCTATTGTTCGCTCACTAGATTACTTGTGGAATGTAATATGAATAGTTGGATGTGGTATATGCAAGGATGCAATCAAGGATGTTAAAAATGTTTTGTCCGGTATAGATGAATTCTTATTTTGGTGCCTTTACTAAATTATACTTTTCGATTTGTGGAAGTTTGTCTGTTTCTTGCTAAATAATTTTTAACGGGATAAAGAGTAAATGCTAAATTATGTGAAGCTTTTTATCGACATACATTGAGTGCTAAGCCACGGGTGACAGCTAGTTCTGAGTGATACTTAATTTTATTTTATTAATAAAGTTTTTTGGATGGACGACCTACCTACTATTTTGTTGGCAAAAGCATCTCGATATTTTTTTGCATGGATATCTAATAAAAAGTGAATGACTGAGTGATAGATACATAGATAGAGTAAACTTTATTGTTTTCACAATAAAAACAAACATTATAACTAACATGAGCACAGTACTAATAATTGGTTATCTTATCGCTTAGAGCAATAATTTATTTTTATTAGAGATGTATTTGAAGTCAAAGAAATAAATACTTGAATATTGAATAATAATATATCTCAGTTCTTTCCTTGCTCCGTTCCTTTCGAGTTCTATTTGTAGCCCAATCCATTGTAATAGCCGAAGAAGGGGCTTTAATAAACAAATGTGAATATAATTGAAGTTACTGACATTATTTGTTTACGAATAACTATGTTGTTACTCTGTCTCGTTAGGGTAAAAAAGTATCGAGTTTGGTTGGGCTGATGGCTGTCCCAATTTGATTTTTGCGTCATACTTATTGTAGGCGTTAGTTAAACTTTTAATCAAGTAAAGGGTGTGTTATCGTAGCTTCTGTTACAGGTGTGTTAACATGTAAAATTTCTTGCTTGCTCTCTTTTTCTTCTTTTAAATTTAGTTTTTTTTATAAGAACGTTTTGTATTCGCTTTCACCTGATTTAAAACTGTATTTTCCATGTAGTTTCTTATTATAAAAAACTTAACCCAACTAAGAACCCAATTGAAGGTAAAAACGGTCAAAATCATACATATTATTCTATCATCTACTGGAATCATACTTCACACACTAGACACAGGCTTCAAACAAAGTTTGTCTCTGAATATGAGCCCTTTATATATTCACCCACTCACATTCAACTAGTACCTACTAATACGACTGCTTTTTGTAAGTTGCAAAATCACACACATGCAAAATCGTCAGAAATGAGGAGATTCGCAGGAGAACGAAGGTAACCGACATAGCCCGAAGAATTGCAGTGGGTGGGGCACATTGCCTGTAGAACGGATGGCCGATGGGGCAGTAAAGTTCTGGAGTAGCGACCGCGTATTGGAAGGCGCAGCGTAGGTAGGCCCCCCACAAGGTGAACCGACGATCTGGTGAAGGTCGCGGGAATCCGCTGGATGTGGAAAACGCAGGACCAGTCATTGGGCGATGCTCGGGGGAGGCTTATGTCCAGCAGTGGATGTCTTTCGGTTGAAATGATGATGATGAATGATGAACCCGACTTGGAATAACTATTTTCTTTTAACAATTAAATAATAATACATAAAAACATCATTTTCGTTACGAGTTATTGACTTAAATACTTTTGGAGCTGATGCTATTAATATTTATAATTATTTTTATGTGTTTCAATATCTTTCTAGATTAATTTTCTGTTTTTTTTCCCGTGAATTTTTCAGATATTTTAATAGTTATTCTGCTATTCGGGGCAAAGACGAATCCAACAAATTAGAGATCATTAAAATCGGTCCAGCCGTTCTTGAGTTATAATAAATGATGTAACTAACACGACTTTGTTTTATATATTATGACCACAGACATAGTAAAAAATATAGACTAAGTGCTGCGAACAACCATAGTGAAGCCAACAAAAACCGTGCTCCTTCATGTACAACCAGTGCTCACGTACACACCATGCACCTGAAGGATATTTGTTTTCGCGATTCTTACTGGACGATGCCACGACATGTGAACTGAGGGGGGTGAGCACGGTTTAAGGTGCATGTGTGTGCGTGAGCGCTGGTTTGTACACGGAGGAGCACGGTTTTATTGGCTTCACTATGATTGTTCGCAGCACTTTGTCTATAGTTTTTACTATGTCTTTGATTATGACATACTTTTTGTACTCAATTATTTGCTGTTCCCGTTGGGTCCAACAAAAACAATCATACTATTATATTTACCAAACCAAACATAAAATTGATTCAAAAATTATAGTTCTCATGTGAAAATTCATACAAATGTTGCATTATATTGAAATATCACGCATAAATGTCATTAGTGTAACTAATAAATAGGCAAGGCAATGAAATGGGGTAACTATGGGAAACTATTTGATGAGTTCTAATGCGCAATAATGACTTACATTGTATCGAGGGGATACGGACATCGTTTTGTTTTGTTTGTGTATTGTGAATTATAAAAGTACTTATTATGAAATTTGTACAATGACAATTTTATTGTAATTTATGATTTAGGATTACCTCTAAAATAATTTAAAAAAAAATTTTTGGGACATTTTTACACATCATCTAGTCCCAAACTAATCAGAGCTTGTGGTATGGGTACTAGACAATGGATATAATACTTAAATACTTTATTTAAAGTAAATACATACTTATAATACATAAGAAACAACCAGACCAACACAAAAACTCATGTTCATCACACAAATATTTGTGTCCTGTGGGAATCGAGCCCAGTCAACAGTCCGACACTCGAACCACTAGACCACAGAGGTCGTCAAATATATTAATTAATGATTTTTGCGCCTTCCAAGGATGGGAAAGGAGAACTTAAACATATGATTAAAATAAAAAGATTAGCAGCGTCTTTTAAGGCTGGGTCAAACCAACTGCAGCATAATGCGCTGTAGTCGGTTTGACCCAGCCTTGGACGAATAAAAAAAGGCGGACGGAATCTCGCTAAACAAAAGGTGAGGCATCCATAGTAAGACGGCTCGCTTAAAAGTACGGCTGGCACGCACACATGCCATAGTAAGACAAAAAGCCGCGATTACGTAACAAATCTCGTGTGACAATATATATCTGGTGTGTTAAAATTATGTCGAAATTATAGTGGGTAGGATAAAACTAAGTACTTCAATCTTTTCTTAGCGAGATTGCGTCCGCCATTTTTATTCGTCCGAGGACCCAGCCGTACTAATTGTGCCGGACGGTTTCAGCGTGGTAGATAAATTCAATATCTACCACCAGCAGAGTTCTCGGTAGCTTAGCGGTTAAATGGAATGGAGTGCTGAACCAGAGTTCGTATTCAAATCCGGCTACTGAGCAAATTATTCGTTCAACAATTACTTATATGTATATATTGTAATTATATCTTTTTGACTGTTAGGTACTACAGCATGACATGCATCATCATCATCATCATTTCAGCCGAAAGACGTCCACTGCTGGACGTAGGACTAGGTTAAATACTCAGAGAACGCTGCTGCCCATCTTCTAGTTAATCCCTCACGGCCAAAATTAATATCCAATCTATCCACGATTTACCCTACTAGAGATAGAAATATGACATATTTTGTATGGAGCTTATGTCAAATTCCTATCTCTAGTAGGGCAAATCGTGGATAGATTGGATATTAATTTTGACCGTTAGTTGCCTTTTACGACATCCATGAGAAGAGATAGGGTGGTGCAATTCTTTACGTCCGGCACCACACGGAACGTGATGACGTGTATCGCCGTTTACTATTTATGATCAAGCCTAGAAGCAGTAGCACCCTGAGTCGAGGTCCGAGCTCCCCCCTGGGGACGCCCTCACGGTGTCGCAACCGGAGATAATCTCGTCACGCGAGACCGGCCCTATGCTCTAGAGTAGTTCCTAGGAGTAGGTTTAATAGCCACTGGTTAGGATTAGGTAGGTATTAGCCTCGCCGGCGAGGCTTGCCGATTAACGGCGATTCGATTAGCGCGTCACACACACACCCGATATACCGAAAGTCCGCCACTTTCGAGAAATTCATTCCTCATGCAGCAACGGCTGCTAGGGGGACATAGGAATGGCGGGGTCCCCCTGCAATGCAATGCCCCCGTAAGCCAAGGTCCGGGCCCCCCTTGGGGGACGCCCTTATGCGGTATTGCAACCGCGATTTTACTTTTTAAGTGTAGGATTAGGGAAAAACCTTCGGCGAATGGAGTCCCACATGGGACTTTCCACCACCAGCCCGGTTAAGCAGAAATGGTACCTCGGTAACAGCTGCCAGAGTCAATTCGAAAAAAAAAAAAAAAGCAGTAATCGATGGCTTTAAGATCCCTCTGTTTTATCACCTAAGACCAACGAGTTGGTTACCTGTTGTTGATACGACCTTGGGTCCGAGAGCATAATAGTAGTTTATGAAACTGTTGCATAATAGGGGTTATTAAAACACGAGTGTGAGTTTAAAAACCGAGCCGAAGGCGAGGTTTTTAATAGTATCACACGAGTGTTTTAATACCTAATTATGTCAGTTTCATACACTATTTTATCTAAACTCATACAATTTTAAATAAAATACCAAAGTCAAAATCTTCGTAACATTGTCGTTGTTTTTCTTGATTTCTCTGGTAAAAGATTGTTCGCCATTTATCATTTACGTTGCTGCATCCAGAAATTCAGGCGGAGTCATATTCTCCTCAGTTCAGTATCACTGCTGTAGTCAGATATTTTTGCCCAGAATAAAATTTTCGACTTACAAAACCATAATAATAACGTAAACAATAACAACAAATTTACAAGTAACGATGTCCAAATCCAGTAGGACGTGACGCGCGGCCGCGCGCCTACACAGATAATAAAATATAGTCTGAAGAAAACATTATAATCGGAACTAATTTTCTATCCTTTTCAGGATTCCGTAAATCTCTGTTTTATCATACAAAAAATATGCCCGTAAACACTTAAATATAATTAAAAGCAATATGACAATCCAAAGTTCTGCCAAAAATGCGATTTTAAACGATAAAAAATTTCAATGTATGACAAGTGGCGCCACCTTGAATTTTGTATACTCATTGGTGCCAAACTGTACGACTGCTAAAAAAAAGGTTTGAAAACTCCTTGGTTGGGTCGAAGTGGCATTAAAAACTCCTTAGTTGGGCTGAAGTGTGCGGATATGGAAAAAAAATTAAATTACCGCATTGTTTTGTTCAGCAAACTGTATCGTAATGAAAGTTTTTAAATTTATTACAGGTGCATGTGCGTAAAGTATGTCATTATGACATTACTTTCGAGTTCATAATTCGAATTTTACGATACGAGTGTAGATAAACAACATAATCTAATATCACGAAACTCTTACAAAATAAGTAGTCATGTATAATAATGAAACAGCTTGCCATTATCCGTTCCGTTACAAACATATCTATACCAATTAGTGCCGTACACTGACGGGACGATAGATTGGGCCGTGTGAATGAATATGTTTATTCTCTATAGTGTACACTCGGTCGCACCAGCATTGGCCACTTCAAAAACCACGGAAACTTTTGTTTGTTTTTATTAAGCAAGTAAATAAGTTATAAACCTGCTTGCCACGTGTATTGATTGCGATAATGTTTTGTTATTTGCTATTCATCGTCAATCTTTACTTTCACTTTGTACCTCCACTTCCTGGCTTTCCTTCCCTGGTCCAATTCAAAGTCACTTAACCGACTTCGAACCCAAGTGGAAAGATGTAATTATAATCTTGGGAAGAAGGTTACACCAACAAAACGGCGACAGGGTGTGCTTGCGGGTATGACTCTCAAACTATGCCTCACCTCTTATCCTGTAACTTTGTGCGGTTTGTGCCCCAACACCTGCACCTTGAGTGACCTCTGCGCCTTCACTGATACCGCCGTAGAGGTTGCAATTTTTTGGGAGTGCCAAGTCTGACAAAAGATCAGTCGTACCACTGACATGAAGAAGAAGACTTTCACTTTTGTTGGCACATGTATTGTGTGTGTTTTGCGAAAGCAAGAATACAATTGCAAAACCTAGTAAAATCATTTAAGGTGCAGGCACACAGCAGGCCGGACAAAACTGAGGTGGAGCGTCGACTGAACGTAGACGGGGCGTGAACCGTGCATCTCATACTGCGGGCGGACCGCACGCGGGATTGAACGGCGGCGGACAGTGCTAGAAGAAAGCGTTCCACTGTCTGTGTGACTACTACAATACATTCCCATAGAATAAAACGCCAGCGTATCGGTCGCTCAGCGCTCGGCGTTGTCTTTCCGCCAGGCGGAGCGGCGGTGGATCGGTCCCGCCGTCAAAACTGTGTGCACTGCGCTGCGTACTGTCTAATATAGTTCAGTACATTACAACACGCTGAGACCCGACGACGACGATACGCTTCTGTTCCGTCCCGCTTCAGTTCCGTCCCGCTTCAGTTCTATCCCACTTCAGTTCCATCCCGCTTCAGTTCCGTCCCGCTTCAGTTCCGCTCGCTGTGGATTTTCAGCTTTAAGGATGTCATATAACTAACACAATATACACATGAATGAGTAAACCCAAGAAATCTGCAAAATCAACTAAACGTTATGACGCCGAGGTGAAATCATCTTAATAAATAAAGACTCTAAAAGCACACTTTGCCAGCGAAAGTTATTTGTAAACATTTTAAATGTTTTCCGAGAACCTAAAGGAAACGGTTTAAAAAGCATTTGGTATTGCATTTTAGGACCACTTTAAGACTTTTAGTACTCATCTTAGTGTTTACTGAAGCTGTGTACTTGTATTGTGAAAGCAAGCGTTTAAAAATGGTAGGTAAATATTATTAAATAGGTGGCAACACAACTTCCTACTAATATTATAAATGTGAAAGTTTCTGAAGATGTTTGAATGTTTGTTACTCAATCACACTTAACGGCTTTGGATGAAATTCGGCACACAAATAGACCATAACCCAGATTAACTTTTAATCCCGAAAAATAGAAAAAGAGATGCGCGATAAACCTCGGGCAAATTCTAGTCTATACTAATATCAATATATAATATTATAAAGAGGAAAGATTTGTTTGTTTGTAATCGATAAACTTAAAAACTGCTGAATCGATCTTAATAATTATTTCACCATTAGAAAGCTACTTTATACAGAAGTAACATGGGCTATATTTTATTTCAGTACGCGGGCAAAGTTGAGTATAGGCACAGACATAGTAAAAAATATAGACGAAGTGCTGCGAACAATCTAGTGAAGCCAAAAAAAATGCTCCTTTGTGTACAACCAGCGCTCACGCACACACGTGCACCTTTGAAGTGCACGTGTCCTTTGCCGTGCTCACCCCTCTCAGTACACATGTCACGGTATCGTCCAGTAAGCATAGCGAAAGCAAATATCCTTCAGGTGCATGGTGTGTGCGTGAGCGCTGATTTTACACGAAGGAGCATAGTTTTTCTTTGCTTCACTATAATTTGCACAGCACTTCGTCTGTATTTTTTACTATGTCTGTGAGTATAGGATAAATAGGTGTTTGTTCTTTTCTTTTCCTTTTTTAACGAAAATTGATCATGCCGTTATGGTTTTCTAGCGAGTCAGATTATTAAGCGGGTTGCAGACCAAGAGCTAAGCTAATTAAGTTTAGCTTAGCTCGGCATAACTGAGGTAATTTTTCATACTTGTGTGCAGACCGCAAACTATCAAAAGCTATCAATTTATTTCAGATTAGCTAGCTTAGCTTAGCTTCGGCATAGCTTAGCTCTTGTTATGCAACCCTCTATTAGGATACGTCGGACCGCCGGAGGTACCTACCTACTTAAGTATTGTTGCTCATTGAAGCTATTATACAATAGGCAATCTGCAAGGCCACATTGTATACATTGTAAAAACATATTTTTGTTATAATAGGTCCAATTTTGAGTCATCTAATTTAATTACCTATCAGTGAAGGATTATCACCGATCTACCATATCGAACAAAAAATAGACAACACTTGGCCACATAATTACTTTTTGTTACCACTTTTTGCTGCACCTGTGTAGCTATTTTAATCACACTGTTTTCATAACAACATTATTATTTAAAGTAGCGTACCTAAACTACCTTTATTCAAGAAGTTTTATTTTCGCATACAATGGTCGCATTCTAATTGCTACACATGAAGTAATTTCGTTTTTTTTTTTTGATGCCAATTCAAATGGTCGTGAGTATAGTGATTGATCCATTATTGATAAGAAATGCTCTTATTCCGAATGTAATTGATCGACACTGAGATACGCTCAACGCTTTAACTTTGTTTTTTGTTTTCACTACTTTTGTTCCGATAGGCGATAGGAGGCTAATATTGTCTGACGGTTTTGTCTGCTATTTTGGTTCATCATCATCATCATCATTATTTCAGCGGAAAGACGTTCACTGCTGGTCATAGGCCTCCCCCAAGCATATTTTGGGGAGATATGCCATAATCACCATGCTTGGCAAGCGCGTTCGCGATCGCAGTTGGTTGGTTATATCATCATAAACATTTCAGCCGAAAGACGTCCACTGCTGGACATAAGCCTCCCCCAAGCATCGCCACAGCGACCGGTCCTGCGCCTACAGGCGTTGGTTAAATACTCAGAGAATAATACTGGTGAATCTCTCAGTCGCCTTTTACGACACCCATAAGAAGATATAGGTTGGTGCAATTCTTTACGTCTGGTCGTTTCGTTACGTCTTTACGTACACTTTTTTGGTTATGGTTCCCAAATTACGTGGAAGTTTGGTTATATGTTTTTTTTTATTTTTTTTATAGTCTAGGATGGCGAAACAAGCTTAAGGCCCATCTGATGTTAAGCAGTTACCTTTGCCCATAACAACTTCAATACCAGTTACGTTGTTGCCTAAATGGTACCGCAAGTCGGTTCGCCAAACTGAGACATGAAGATGGAAAGTCTCATGTGATTATAATTTCACCGGCACCCGTACCCTTAGTGTGTTGAGTTCTAATTAAATATACACTAAGACACACATTACACAACTCACTTTAGTGTAATGTTAAGACAAGATAAGATATTTACTTGTCAAGGATATAGTACATAAGTTGTTACTTGTTAGGTTAGATACGCAATTGGTTTCCTGACACATCCGCCTCTGCAAAAGGCATACTATTTATTATTTTATAGAAAATTAATTTGTTTGTATTCAAGGAAAGAAACCAGTCTAGTCTAGTAGTTCTGACATGTAAATAATACACACAATACATGACTTTAAGGTGGCCCATACACCTACAATATTATTGCGCAATATTAATATTGCACAATTATTATTGTATCGTCCCGATCTTCATTTGTCTTTCAATCTCACCCCTAAAAGTCAATATCATTGCGCAATTGCAAATCATCATCCTCCGAGCCTTTTCCCAATTATATTGGGGTCGGCTTCCAGTCTAGCCAGATGCGGTGGAACATCAGTATTTTACACGGAGCGATTGCTGCGACTCAGTTACTGGGTAAAACTGACATTCGGAGGTTAGACCAGTTGTCAGACTTTCAGGCTTCTGACTACCCGTAACGACTGCCATAGGTATTCGTATGACAACCGGCCAATTGACCATTGCGCAATTGCAAATATTGCACAATTATATTCTAGGTGTATGGGCCGCCTTATAATGCGTGTTGTTTTCTAGAAAATTCGAAACAGTCAAGCAGCAACAATAGCATATATCTTAAAAGTTTCCTCTTCATCGAAAAACTCAAGGTATCCTCATATTTTCAATAGAACTTTGGCACATAATTTTTTTATATAACTCCATACTTACAAACACATTATATTCCATTTTATTCCCATGGATATCTGAATACGAAAACATCCAAATAAACTTTTTCCATAATAGTAGTTCCAAATCAAACGGTTGCCGGTGCCATTAACAATTATCGGGCAAACATCTATGTTTTGTGATGAGTCAACACTTTTAACTTTGATCGCATCTGCCTAAAACGTTTGGCTAGCAAAATGATACGGTGAAATGAAGGCTATTTGAATTTTGACACCTTCTGATTAAAGTGTGAAGTGGTTTCTTATTATTCTTAGCAGGTATCTATTTTAGTTGAAAGTTTGAGTCTTTTAATGCAGTATGAAGCCTTGTCTTACATAATTTTAACAAAAGTTGAATTACTTGGCATAATAGGAGGAAACCCAACGATCCGAATCGATAGATTCGGATCGTTGGGTTTCCTCCTATTGTGGTCAAGCCTAAACTTAAAATCATTATTAATTAGTTCACTTCAGTGAATTTTTCTCTGTTATTAGTTTACCTACAGTGCTATCACACAATTCTTTCAAAATCATGTAACAGATCATTGTATCGTCGACTTTTTTAAAAGAGTATATCCATTTAGTTTCTTGCCGGCTCTTCTCCATAGGACCAACATTTTGGAACCGTGCAACTAGATTCATAATTAACGTTTTGAAAGTGCATGTAATGCTGACTTTGACATTGGATTCAACAATCTTTAGGATTTAAATAATTTGTCTTCAATTTACATTCTTCAGTGTGTGTATGTACTTGCAGACTGAATGACCTTAACAATGCTACAGACAATTCACGAGACAAGGCAAATTTCTGGGCCAGCAGCGTCTGATTACTTTGACACCATCAGTAAAATATGTATAAATATGTACCATGAAAACGGAGAAGAGTGCGTATTTCTATAGCAATTTTTAAGTTAAGAAGAGGAAGAGAGGAAGACCGGTACAGGAAAAATAGCGTGTCATAACTGTAAGTCAAAAGGGAGATGGAAAATACTCCCTCGATAAGAGTAAGTTCTTAAATTAATGATGATGATGATGATGCATAGCATAAATAAATAGAGGCAGATGTTGCACTCAACATAATATCTCGACTTGTGGATCTTTTGTTATCTTATAACGTAACTGTCAATCTTCAAAGCACCAAAGAGAAGATGATGGAGGTACAAAAACTCTCTTAAGACTACAATTTATTAGTTTTTCTACAAATACATCATCACACTACAAAAAAATAACCTATTTATAACCAAAGACATTTCTATACTGACGTTTATAACACAACCCTAAAGCTAGACAACTAAAAACAAACAAGGTTGTCAGCTAAAACAAAGTAGAAATTCAATTTGCTGTGTACCGACAAAAACTGCGGACAAAACGTACGTAGCGCCCATATTCGGGGCGTAGCCACAAACAAAGCAACAATATAAAATATGTAGCATATACATAGAAGGAAATTTATCGGAAACCGCGTTGCGAGCAATGGTCGCGTGCATGTCGAAACATGCATTCGATTGGGGCCTTAACACTTGTTTGAGTCATCTTTTTATGCGTTTTGTGTGAGGTTTCCTGCTACATTTAACATGACACTTATTGGTAGGTATCATTATTATTATTAGTTTGCTAGCCCTATATCTTCTCATGGGTGTCGTAAAAGGCGACTAAGGGATTCACCAGAGGATGGGCTGCAGCGTTCTCTGAGTATTTAACCAACCAACTGCGATCGCCAACCCGCCTGCCAAGCGTGGCGATTATGGCATATCCCCCCAATATATGATTGGGGGAGGCCTGTGTCCAGCAGTGGACGTCTTACGGCTGAAATGATGATGATGATGATGATTACTAGCTCTATTATTTTATCTATTCTTTTAGTGATTGGTTCTGCTTCATAAGTCTCTACGTTACTCATCTTCTGACTTCGTTTCTGCTTCAAACTCATTCGCTATTTTGGTCTTATTGTGGTACGTTAAGTGATTGTTATTTAAAATAGCCGTCATTTTCAGCAAGACATTTTATCTTGGTATTTAAAATCGAATTTTGAAGACCATCATGTTTTTACTACAACCCAAGTTTTTTTTTTATAGTATAGGATGGCGAAACGAGCTAAAGGCCCACCTGATGTTAAGCGGTTACCTTTGCCCATAACAACTGCAATACCACCTAGGCTGTTGCCTAAATGTTACCGCAAGTCAGTTCGCCAAACTGAGACATGAAGATGGAGAGTCTCATGTGATTGTAATTTCACCGGCACCCGTACCCTTCAGACCGAAACACAGCAATGCAAGCATCACTATTTGGCGGAGAAGTAGGCACGGTGGTAGTACTTCCCAGGACAAGCTCGTTCACAAAGGAGCTCTACTACTACTTAGTTTAACTTCAGAATAATGAATTTAAATTAAAATTAGTTTTTATTCAAATATCCCTAATTACAGACGCTTATGAATAATCGATTCTAGTTTCACGGAGTCTGGAAAGTTGTCTTTACTTAGAATCTATAAAATAATGCAATCTTCCAAATGATAAAGAGATTGCAATAAACTAAACAGCACAATATTTAACTGTGTTGAAGCTGTAGACAAATAGAATTAATACCTCCACGAAAATATGAAATCACAAATAAATCACCCAGTGATAAAATAAATATCGTAATAATATTTCAAATTACTGGCTACAAACAAAATAATTTCACCAAAATCAATGGTAACGCCTCCACTAAAACCAAACCAATCAAAATTCCACCTCAGCACCTTTGTTTAAAGTCCAATTTCAATTCATTACCAATCGTTTGAATTTCACACATCAAAAATTCTAGAAATGCGAGCGAGCCCACGCAACGGTGAAAATAATTAATTTCTACCAAATCCATTACTGCTGAGTGCTTCTCCATGAAACTGTTGGCTTTAACAATAACTAGCGGCTCTTTAATAATCATAGTGCTGTTTCGCTTCATGTTGGTGTGTTTGCTTTAATGCAGTTCTTTTAACGACAAATCATTTGTATAGGTATTTAAATGCTTATGCGTAGCGTATTCATTATTCATTATTATAAGGTTTTGGAGGAAAAACAACCAGATTGTACGATCTAAGCTGCACATGCCGCGGTCAGTCTGTGGATGGGTGACCTTTTCGTGACACATTGAGACCTCTCCGTGCTTCAGAGAACACGTTAATGACGTCAAAATGTAAGGCGTAGTTTGTTCGGAAAGTTGCCACGCATGATCGCAAGTAAAATTGTGATTACAACCATTCTATCTATTTCTGTGGTCCCGGTTTTTATACGAATATCTGTGGCAGTCGTTACGGGTAGTCAGAGCCTGAAACTCTGACGACTGGGCTAACCTCTGAATATCGGTATTGCCTAGTAACTGGGTTGTGGAGGTCTGATGGCAGTCGCTCCGTGTAACATACTGATGTACAGCCGCATCTGGTTAGACTGGAAACCGACCCCAACATTTGGGAAAAGGCGAGGAAGATGATATTATATAGTTTTGAAAAGTAGATTCTGAAGTTGGCTCTTAAGTAAGGACTTCATTATATTTTCATATGTTTTAGTATCTATATCTCTTTTAAAATCACCCTAACTAATAGGACGATGGCTTGACAAAAATTGGCGGTTCTTTATTATTTATAGTGCTATTTTGCTATATGCTGGTTTGTTTGTTTATATCATCTTAAACAATGACATTTACATACATACATACATATTATCACGCTTGTTTCCCATTGGGGTAGGCAGAGACTATGGATTTCCACTGCTACGACCCTGACATACCTCTTTCGCTTCATCTACGTCCATTAACCTCGTCATGCATGCTCGTCGGTTTAGAGAACTCTTAACCTGGCATTTTTTTAGAACATCCGCGATTTGATCGCAATACGTTCGCCGAGGTCGTCCCCTTCCAACTCTTCCATCCACACTCGCTTCGACTTGTTTCGTCAATCTCCTCTCGTCCATCCTCTCTATATGTCCAAACCATCTAAACATACCTTTTTCGATCTTTGTCACTACATCTTCTTTCACTCCACAACGCTCCCTTATCACGTTATTCCTTACTTTATCTCTCAAAGTTACACCACACATACTTCTCAAAGCTCTCTGATGATATTTAAAAGGAAATATCATTGATCATATAGCAATCCTCAATCAATCCTAAGCTTGGCAGGTGGTAGCAATATCCTCCGAACGCCGATCAATCTGGCAGTGTATGTAGTTTTGTATTCGATAGTCGCTGTTTTTTCGGAATGACTTCTATTGCTTTTTGAAACACGTTATTGGTTGATACGGTTTCGGGATTTACAAATGCACTTTTTACAGTGTTTTACAGTGATGTTTGCTTTATTTCTCTTTCAAATTACGTAAGCAGACACGATAGAAAATCTACAGTTTTACGGGCGCTTCGCGGTTCTTGAACGAATGTTGTTGGCTGAATGAAATTTTATTTTACACGGAGTGACTGCCATCAGATACTGGGCAATACCGTCATTCGGAGGTTAAAGGCACACGTCCACCTATCGGTATCGTACGCAAGGGACGGATCGTATTGTAATAAAAAATGCGGATGACGTCATCAGCATATGAATATCAATATTGAAACTCTGATTTCTCATAGAGTCGGCAATCCGTATGCTGTGGATAGGTTGATGCACCACGCTATACGGATCCGTTTAATGCAATTCGTACTATGAAAGAAAGAAAGAAAGAAATAATTTATTTGCCACAAACTAGGGACACAAAGTAATAAAATAAAAATGTAGATTTACATAACATTGTGTGCCCCACGGCATATATATACACGGCATATATGTACAGCCAATCCAGTACCCACGTTCGGTCGGCCGCTGGCAACACCGACGAGTTCAGTGTGGCTGTAGGCTTGCACCAAGGGTCGGCTCTAAGTCCTTACCTCTTCTTGCTGATAATGGATGCTTTGACATCAGAAACCCAGGAAGAGGCACCCTGGTGCATGCTGTTTGCTGACGACATTGTCCTTGTTGGTGAAGATGGACTTGAGGTCCAGAGTAGATTGGCAAAATCGCAACAAAATCTGGAGAACGTTGGCTTGAAAATCAGCAGAACTAAAACGGAATACATGTTCTGCGATTTCAGCGGTCTTTCCGGTTTTGTTGCTATTGCGTTAGATAGCGTGCCTTTGCCAGTCTGCTCCGACTTTCGGTACCTCGGTTCACTTGTGCAAAGCGATGGCGAAATAGACCGGACAGTCAAGCACCGAATTAACACAGGATGGTTGAAATGGCGGCAGGTCACGGGAAATACATGTGACTCTCGAATTCCTCTTAAACTGACGGGGAACATCTATAAGACCATGATAAGACTTGCTGTCCTGTATGGATCGGAATGTTGGGCTACGAAAGGAATTAATGAAAGGCAAGTGCATGCAGCTGAGATGAGAATGTTAAGAGGAATGTGTGGTGTAACGAGAATGGATAGGATAAGGAATGAATATGTAAGAGGGAGTCTGAAAGTAGCGCCAGTGACAGAGAAGTTAAGTAGCAAAAGACTGTCATGGTATGGACATGTGATGAGGAGGAATGAGGAGCATGTTACTAGGAAAGTTTTAAGTATGAATGTTGATGGCTATAAGAAAAGAGGGAGACCGAAGAAAATATGGATGGATTGTGTGAAAGATGATATGAATAGAAAGAAAGTGAACACGGAGATGACGGCTGACAGAGATGTATGGAAGAAAAAAACATGCTGCGCCGACCCCAAATAAATTGGGATAAGGGCAGGAGGATGATGATGATGATGTGTGACCCACGGCTGTATCAAATAGGTCCAGTTCAGCATATGTCAGGACACTCGTACCTGTCGCTGGTTTTCAACTGAACCTATATGAGTAGTGACTGAGATGGATTCAAATCAGTTCCAATTGCAAATCGGTCGATAGGTCGACGCGTACCTTAAACCAGTGTCAGTCAGACCCAGATAAACTTATTGTCAGACTTTCAGGCTTCTGACTAACTATAATGACTGCCATAGATATTCGTATGACAACCGGGGCCGACAGCTTAACGTGCTCTCCGAAGCATGGAGGAGTTTCGATGTGTAACAAAACGGTTACCCATCCACGGACCGGTCGCGGCTAGAGCAGCTTAACCGCGAAGATATTACAATCAGCGCGGTTGCTACCTAGCTACGAGCCATTCCCTTTTTCCTTTTAATAAATCTGAAGAGTTATTGTTTTTTGTTTGAACGCACTAATCTCTGGAACTGCTAGTCAAATTTTAAAAATTATATTTGCATTTGATAGTTCAATTCAATGTATGCTATTTAACATCACGCTACGACCCTTAGGAGACGAGCAAAACAAAAAAAAGACAAAAAGAACGCATTAGCGTTCTTTTTGTTACTCAATGATTCTTTTTGATTATATGGGTGTACTATACGTCCCTGCCTATCCCTTCGGAGAAATACAGGCGTGATGTTATGCTGTTATAAGGAAATCTTCGATTAAGCAAAAGAACTTTATTCACTAAACCATGCACTTTCAATGGAAAAATTCCAAACACCATACCTACAACGCTATATTCGCTTAAAGCTTATAAATTTATCCACACAAAGGTTGCAGGAATCCTTCCGTACTTCCTTGTGGCTTGGGGCATGGAGCTCAAAGAGCTAGATCGCGATAACGCGAGGGAGACTGTACCGTACAGGGTCTTATGTGAGACTGAACAATATATATGTTTTAATTTAAATTTTGGATTGAATACGATTTTCCACCGTTTAATGATCCCGCCATGAAATCTTTTGGGAGTATTTAAATTCGATTTCTCACAGTTGGAACAGTTGTTTTATGTAATACAAGATTCCAACATTCAGGAATCGAATAAAAATGCTGATGTGGAATAATGTGATATGAGTTGAAACCAAGTTGAAACATTATAAAAAAACTTAATTTAGAATAATGTAGATATACTACTACTGTACTTGTGGATGTAGCTAGGCATGCGCTACTTAGTAATAAGTCCTACTTGCTTATTTAGGACTAAAACAAACTAATATAACATATTTTATAAACACACATGAAACAAGTGGTTATTTTTTGTTAAATAGACCTGAAAATTTCAATCATACTTTTAAAATGTAGTATGTATAACGCACAATACAACACTAATACGTGTATATTGATAAAAATGATACTTCAAGTATTTTCGTTATTTACGTAAGCACACCAATGTTCTGAACTTATTATTATTCCTTTATTAATTTATATACATATTATTTACATTTTTAAATATTTCTATAAAAAAATATAAAATAACATTTAAAAATATAAAAAATAGTAGCCCACCGGCATCGGGAACAGGGTCCAAACTACCGGTGGTCAGGGCCTCAGAGAGAGGAACTTCCTGACGATACGCACCGTATCTAGGATAGTGGTGTGAACCGGTTCTCAAAAAACCGGATAATCACCGGTTAGAGTGAGTACCGGAGACTAATCGGTGATTGCACTAAACTACCGGTTATTTCATTTGTTGCAGAAAGCACCCAAATGTGCTGTGAAATGTGCCTTTTTTTTTTTTTTTTTAGCCTGTTTTTTCTTCTCTTATGTATAGTTTTAGAGTATTTTGAATAACCGGAGAATATCCGGATAATCTCCGGTGATTCAATAAAATCTCCGCATAATCTCCGGAGGCTGAAAATGCCTCCGGTTTACACCACTAATCTAGGAGTACCGCTTTCTGTATCAAGCCCTTGACCCAGCTGCCCAACGCGAGCCTCCTAAGATGTAGATCGAGGCTCTTGGCCATTAAACCATTGGCCGTAACAACAATCGGCACAATGACTGCTGAGTCAACATCCCACATGTCGACAACCTCGTGTGCCAAGTCAAGGTATGTGATTCCTTTATCCTTCTCGGCCTTCACGAGATTCTCGTTATGCGGGACAATAACATCAACAATCATTGTGCGGCGCTCTGAACGATCTATCACCACTATATCAGGCTTGTTGTGAGCGATAGTCCTGTCGGTGATGATAGATCGGTCCCAGTACAACGTGACATGGTCATTCTCAAAAACTGAGTCGGGCACATACTTATAGTATGGTACTTCTGCGCCCACAAGGCTGTATCTCAGGACAAGTTGCTGGTGAATAATCCTGGCTACTAGGTTGTGCCTATGCATACTCGCCGTTAGCAAGACGAGAACAACAAGAAATAATATGACGGATGGATTCCCCGGTACAGTGGCATGCCCGACATATGTCAACTGTGCCATCCTTTACAATATATTTCCGGTAGTTTGAACTTATAATTATTATGAGCCATTGATCATGGTTCTGCTGCCTAATTGCGTAACTCACTCGCGATCGCATTCATCTGGATTTCAATGTTCATTGCTCCGTGTGTTTTGACAATCCGTCAAATTGACAACTATGTACCACGCAATGATTAATTCTGTAATTTCAAAATGATAGCTGATGTCAATGTGAATGCATTACACAATTACCCCACTGGATGTAGAAGGCAGAGGACCGAGAGTCGTGGCGCAACTTGGGAGAGGCCTATGTGGACTGCGATAGGCTGAGTTGATGATGATCATCCATCATCCAATTTTGACATACGTGGGACACTCAGAAAGTTTTGCGAAACTAAAAAAAATTGTTCTATACGTACATATATTTTTATCAAATCTTTTCAAAGTACTTTCCACCAGCCTCTATACAAAGATTCATGCGCCTAAACCAGTTTTCAAAACACTTTTTCCAGTCCGCCGCAGACACCTCGTTTACAGCCTGCTCGAACGCAGCCAGCGCATCTTCCGGCGACGAAAATTGTATCCCTTTGAGCTGATTTTTTATTTTTGGGAATAAAAAGAAGTCACACGGTGCTAGATCAGGGCTGTAAGGAGGGTGACCCAGGAGTTTGACTGGCGTGCTGTCCAGGAAGTCCCTCGTTTTGAGTGCGGTGTGCGCAGGTGCATTGTCGTGGTGGAGCAGTAGCCCGCGGAGCCCTGTGTTTGGTCGCTTGTTGCTTATAACAGAGAAAACTTCTGGCAAACATTTGGTAGTATACCATTCGGCATTAATGCTTCTTTGATCCCGTAAGGGAATTGATACCAAGTGGCCAGTCAAATTAAAAAAGCTAGCGATCAAAATCTTACCCCCGCTTCTAGATCGCTTCACTTTGGTAGGCGTTGGCTCATTTTGAAACACCCAAACAGTCGACTGGCGCTTGGTTTCTGGGTCGTATTGATAAATCCAGGACTCATCACCTGTAACGATGTCGTAAACACGCCGAGACGAGCCTGCTTCAAATTTGTTAAGCATATCACGGCACCATTCCACCCGGGCCTGCTTCTGAGCATCGGTGAGGTTGTGCGGCACCCAGCGTGATACTATCCTCCTCACGCGAAGATGGCTGTGTAGAATCTCGTGAACGCTTCCCGATCCAATCTTCAATATGTGTTGAATCTCCTGATATGTAATTCGCCTATTGTCTTGGATTAAAATTTTCACTGCTAGCACGTTTTCTTCGGTAACAGCCGTCAAAGGGCGACCGCTTCTTTCGTCATCCCCCAAAGTTGGTCGACCGCGCTTGAATTCGTTATACCAACGATACACGGTTGCCTTGGAAGGGCCTTCATCCATGAATGCCATTTGAAGTCTATCGTACGATTCATCCGGTTTCAGGCGACACTTGAAATCGTATAAAATCATAGCTCTAAAATGTTCCCGGCGCAGATCCATATTTCAGTGAGACACAATACTTTGAATTAACTCGCAAAAAATGTGGAGGGAAATTTTGAAATTGGAACTTACTTATTTTTACTTATAAATAATCATATTTTCGAAAAACATTATAACTGGCCAGTCTCCCATATATAAAAACTTTTTTTCGCAATACTTTCTGAGGGGCCTGGTATATACATTTTATGTACTTAATTATCACGTAGTTCGTTAATTTTCTTAAGTTTTTAAGTTTTATAAGCTTCATCTGTACTACACATAGAAAATAAAAATCAAATTTATTTATATATTGTATTGAAATGGTATTTAAAATACAATCTATGATCTACGGGTAGAACAGATGTAGGCAGGAGGTTAAAGTAACACCACCTACTGCTCATAATATTTCATTTTTAATATTTTTATGTATTTTATGCAAACAATAAAGTATACTCTATCTGTTTATCTAATGGGCTAATGGCTCTTAAATAAGAGCTACAATGCGGGCCTTAAAATATCTAGGCAGCTTCTCACATAACCCCATCCAAACTAGCTGACCACGCTCTCATATAGCCTAATGGCCGGCGGCTAAACCTTCACATAGTGTTTTACTGTCTCAGTCAATAGGAACCTCTCCTCGGTTTAATCGTAAAAGTAGTCCTGCATTTGTACCTACTCGTAAATAATAGGTAGTGGCTAGTTTTGGGAAGTTCCTATTTATTTTTTTTATTTTTTTTGCGGTTGGCGGATTGGAGATATTTATACTAATCATTTGATTATGAAGATGTTTCGAGATATCTCGATTATAGCAAGTTAGTAGTTACTAATTTAGTTAGTAATCGTGAACGCGAGTCAACGCTAAGCAGAACGAGCAAAACAACAACTTCTCGAACAACCGAAGATGACACACGCTCACTTCGGTCTTCTCGTGACCACGGCCAATACAACTCCCGTCCGTCCCGTAATCATAGTCTAATATGAGTGATGTTGGCGAAAGTTTAAAAACTTTCAATTTCAATTTATTTTGTATTGTGTAACTTCAAAAGCTTCCATATTAAAATAACAAAAAAATCTGCAGATCCAGATAGTAGACCTAGTAGACCTAGTAGTATTGAACTAAGTTTACGGGACTTATCGCGCACAATTAAATCAAAATATAACAAACATTTTGACTAACCTCGACGTTTCGGTCAAGCTGCATTGGCCGTGGTCACGACCTGACGAGTCTGCTTGTGACCACGGCCAATGCAACTTGACCGAAACGTCGAGGTTAGTCAAAATGTTTGTTATATTTTGATTTAATTGTGCGCGACAAGTCCCGTAAACTTAGTTCAATATGAGTGAAATTCGCGAAAGTTTAAGACCTATTAGTAATAGCATACCTAGGTATGCTGATGATAGTATAGTCTATCTCACGTCAGTGGTAATATAATACCACAAACATAATAAAAGTCCGTGCGTAAAACTTGAATTACGGAAACCACCCTTATTGCTTACGAAACAAAGACACTGTCAAGGTCAATGACGTGAGATCGACTGTACTAGATCTTATGTAGTAAGGGGTCTCAAACAACAGTGTAATTCCATATACATATACGTGGGACACTCAGAAAGTTTTGCGAAACTAAAAAAAATTGTTCTATACGTACATATATTTTTATCAAATCTTTTCAAAGTACTTTCCACCAGCCTCTATACAAAGATTCATGCGCCTAAACCAGTTTTCAAAACACTTTTTCCAGTCCGCCGCAGACACCTCGTTTACAGCCTGCTCGAACGCAGCCAGCGCATCTTCCGGCGACGAAAATTGTATCCCTTTGAGCTGATTTTTTATTTTTGGGAATAAAAAGAAGTCACACGGTGCTAGATCAGGGCTGTAAGGAGGGTGACCCAGGAGTTTGACTGGCGTGCTGTCCAGGAAGTCCCTCGTTTTGAGTGCGGTGTGCGCAGGTGCATTGTCGTGGTGGAGCAGTAGCCCGCGGAGCCCTGTGTTTGGTCGCTTGTTGCTTATAACAGAGAAAACTTCTGGCAAACATTTGGTAGTATACCATTCGGCATTAATGCTTCTTTGATCCCGTAAGGGAATTGATACCAAGTGGCCAGTCAAATTAAAAAAGCTAGCGATCAAAATCTTACCCCCGCTTCTAGATCGCTTCACTTTGGTAGGCGTTGGCTCATTTTGAAACACCCAAACAGTCGACTGGCGCTTGGTTTCTGGGTCGTATTGATAAATCCAGGACTCATCACCTGTAACGATGTCGTAAACACGCCGAGACGAGCCTGCTTCAAATTTGTTAAGCATATCACGGCACCATTCCACCCGGGCCTGCTTCTGAGCATCGGTGAGGTTGTGCGGCACCCAGCGTGATACTATCCTCCTCACGCGAAGATGGCTGTGTAGAATCTCGTGAACGCTTCCCGATCCAATCTTCAATATGTGTTGAATCTCCTGATATGTAATTCGCCTATTGTCTTGGATTAAATTTTTCACTGCTAGCACGTTTTCTTCGGTAACAGCCGTCAAAGGGCGACCGCTTCTTTCGTCATCCCCCAAAGTTGGTCGACCGCGCTTGAATTCGTTATACCAACGATACACGGTTGCCTTGGAAGGGCCTTCATCCATGAATGCCATTTGAAGTCTATCGTACGATTCATCCGGTTTCAGGCGACACTTGAAATCGTATAAAATCATAGCTCTAAAATGTTCCCGGCGCAGATCCATATTTCAGTGAGACACAATACTTTGAATTAACTCGCAAAAAATGTGGAGGGAAATTTTGAAATTGGAACTTACTTATTTTTACTTATAAATAATCATATTTTCGAAAAACATTATAACTGGCCAGTCTCCCATATATAAAAACTTTTTTTCGCAATACTTTCTGAGGGGCCTGGTATATCCCTTCCTTGTCCAATGAGCCATATATGGTAAAGAGTGATTATTTAACTATTGTGTCTACTTTGCGGACAGTTAAATTTTAATGGTAATAGTACATTACTTTCGAGGCCTGAAATGAAGCAATTTACGGCCGAGTAATATTGGAAGTACGAGGCGAAGCCGAGTACTTCCCAAGTGATTTAAAAAAGTCGAGGCGCAAGCAGAGTCCTTTTTAACTAAACGAGGCCGTTAATTGCTATTTCGGCCGAGACTTGTATAGTACTTTTCTCTCATTTGCGAGGAAACACAACACAAATTAATTCAACATTATCTCATTTTCATTCACACCAATTCGCCTGCGCGCGGTTCTTGTTCTATTTTCAAAGTTTTGAAAAAAAAAAATGCGCATTCAGCCTGTATAGTGATAAATATTTTGTACCTAAGAACATCTAATTTATGTAAGTGTGTACTTAAAAACCTCGGTAGCATAATTTAAAAAATAAAAAGTGTCCAGCAGTTTCTATTATTGTCCTGTTGGACATTACCGGCCTGTTATTTCGTTGCGTACGGAAAAGAGCCGATTGTTGTATTCTTTTTTTTGAATAATGAACCAATTTCCGAGCAAGTGGGAGAAAAGTATATTTTCATGCAAACGAAAATATAAATTACCATTAATACTAGTTTCATTGTGCGCGTTTCTACAAGAACTTTAATTTCTAATTTGGTTTTGTAGCCATCTCTGCTGTCATGTCCAAAGCTGGAAAGGTTCGCTGTTGACGGAGACGTTAAAGAGGACATCATCATCATCATAATCACCATCGTCATTATCATCATCAAAGTATGATTTACAGCAACAAAAACTAAAGAGATCTTCAACCTGCTGTGGGAAATTACAAACTGGTATTTGAATAACCGAACACACAAAATTATATCCAATAAAAAATAGAATAATTATTAAAATAGTTTAATTTAATTAACAAAGAGTACTGAAAAAAATAAAATAAAATGTCCTAGAAAAATTTCACCAGCACAGCCATTACAATAAGTACTAGAGAACTCTTCACTCCATGTCCACTGCTCATCAGGTAGCCAAATCGCCTAGCTTGTAGTATAAGTTCCAGTATAGAGTCCATGACTTCCAGGTTATTGGGCAGAATCTGTTCTGCAGGCAGCAAGAACCCATAGGTACCTCTGTCACGAAGTTCATAGCAGTAAACTAAGGGAACATTGAGGCTTCCTTTAACCCAGTCTACACTGCCACCAGTGGCTAAATCTGGAATTTAAGAAATTGATGGGGCTTTTTTATATGGTAACAAGTATTAGATAAAGACGTAGTGGTTAGACTTTTTCGTACAATGGACACTTATGGGTCACGTTTGTTGTATTAATTACTTTTCAACACACTTGCTCGTAAAGTGACTCTTATTGCACCGATTTTAAGTTCATAATGTAGCTTATAACGCACGCGTGCTTTTTTCATTATATTATCGCACTAGTGCTTTTTACTTTACAGTTTATTTTTAAATCGCAGCAAAGAGTTTTTATGCCTGAAGTAAATTAAACATTTTTGGGAATAAATCAACTGTATTAATTAAAATATCCTGTATAAACATTTCATTTCATCAAATTATTAATTTTTGTCAACAAATTAATATTAATTTGTGTTATAAATAAAAAAATCAATTTATAATATTTTTATATTAGGCTGTATGGCGGTTTCCTTCGACCACCTGCGCACGCATAGCTGTATGTCACCGCGCGATCCGCGCGCCATTTTTATCATTTTTCACAAATTCAATATTTGTCTAAAATGTGTAATTTATGTTTTTTTCCTCGCAAGTGTGTTGAAAAACGTCGTATGACACGCGTGAGCATTGACTATTATACTCTCGGCTCCATTACGCCCTCGCCTTCGGCTCGGGCTGCAATTCAGCCTCGAGTATAATAGTCAACTTAGCTCACTTGTATCATAATGTACTATTAAAGTATACCCTGGACTACTAAAATCAAAGAAGGAAAAGCATTAAAAGAGCTTCCAAGTGTGATAATACACGCTGAAATTTGAGTCGCTTAATTCTGTTGGTCCCTACATTTGAGGCTTACTGGTTTGTGGGTTTAGGCCACCACGTAATACAGCTAATGCCAACCCAAGAAGAGAAAAAGTAATGATAGTCATATTGCAGGTAGACAAGTAGGTAACACATAACTTTGACTTCAATATAACAGTAACTGAATCTGTATAGGAGGTATTGAAATACTTACAAATAGCTTCGGCTATATTTCCTGTTACATATTGAGTTCCGTTCCTGACTGATAAGGCACCCATAGCACGCCTTCCAATTTTCATCTTAAAATAATAAAACATTATAAGGTATTGCTTAAATACTTTTATCCTCTCGTATGCCAAACCACCTTTCACCATTGTTTTATTTTAATTGGTAGTTGAGCTCCTATTTATCCATTTCTAAAATTGACGCAAACAAAACTAGGATTTTATGTACAATTTTATTTTAAAATTTCTATTTTATACCTAGTTGCGATAATACCACAGCAGTACAGTACTGCAGAATAATTTTGTGCATCGCCAAACATCGGAAACACTCGTATTGTATATTACAAAAACGATTGTCAAAATGAATTGGTCTTATGAAACACTTGCATTTTTACCTGTATTACATACAATAAATTCAATATAATTTCTAAGAAGGCAATTAGTAGTTTAAATACGAAGTTTTCCGATGCACAATATTCATCCTGTACTGCTGTACAGCAGTGATTGCCTATTGGTTGAATGCTTGCCTTCTTACAGGAGTCTAAATTTGATTTAGGCCCACATATGCAACTCTTTAAATTCGTCATCAGAATTTCACTACAATTTGCGTTAACGGTGAAGAAAAACATCATTAAAGAAGGAAGTCTACACCCGCTCAATAACAACGTGGTAGAATAAGGTCTGAACTATTTTCAAAGGCCCATGCCACGTGTTCCGTGTGGTGCCGGACGTAAAGAATTGCACCACTCTATATCTTTTCATGGGTGTCGTAAAAGGCGACTAAGGGATTCACCAGAGGATGGGCAGCAGCGTTCTTTGAGTATTTAACCAACCAACTGCGATTGCGAACCCGCCCGCAAAGCGAGGCGATTATTGCTTGGGGAGGCCTATGTCCAGCAGTTGACGTCTTTTGGCTTAAATGATGATGATGATGATGCCACGTAAAGTATTAGTAGAACTCTTAGTACTAGTAGATATCTTTGTGAAGGAGCTCATCCGGGGAAGTACTACCACCGTACCTACTTCTGCCGCCAAACAGTAAAACTTGCATTGCTGTGTTGCGGTGTGAAAAGTAGTACGGGTGCCGGTGAAATTACAATCACGTGAGACTTTCCATCTTCATGTCTCAGTTTGGCGAGCCGACTTGCGGTACCATTTAGGCAACAGCCTATGTGGTAATGCAGTTGTAATGGGCAAAGGTAACTGCTTAACGTCAACTGGGCTTTTAGCTCGTTATTCCATCTTATAATATAAAAAAATACCCAACAGTGAGATAGTGACAAGATGATTAAGTGACAGCTTTGTACGTTATCGATTGGTAAGGAAGCTGGGGCTACGTAGATAAAACGGATACAGCTTGTACCTGTTGCGTTGATCCTCAATCAATGCCACATCTGTTATCTTGCTCTAATTGCCCTTACACTTGCACATTGAGCGATCTGAACAATGCTACAGACACTGAAATTAAGGTTTATTTCTGGGCCAGCAGGATATGAATATTGTACCATCGACACGAAGAAGAAGAAGTGTGGTAAGGAAGAAAAAATTAAATCAAAGAATTGTGACACTGTGACGCAATAACTTCTCGTCCAAAATACCGCAGTGTCTCAAGACGAAAGTCTATGACCAGTGTGTGTTGCCAGTAATTAGTTACGGCACTGAAACGTGGTCGCTCACAATGGGCCTGATAAGAAGGCTCAAAGTCACTCCAAGGTCAATGGAGAGGGCTATGCTCGGAGTGTCCCTGCGTGATCGAATCAGAAATGAGGAGATTCGCAGGAGAACGAAAGTGACCGACATAGCCCGAAGAATTGCCAAGCTTAAGTAGCAGTGGGCGGGGCACATTGCTCGCAGAAATGATGGTCGATGGGGCAGTAAAGTTCTGGAGTGGCGACCGCGTACTGGAACGCGCAGCGTGGGTAGGCCCCCCACAAGGTAGACCGACGACCTGGTGAAGGTTGCGGGAATCCGCTAGATGCGGAAGGCGCAGGACCGGTCGTTGTGGCGATACTTGGGGGAGCTCTATGTCCAGCAGTGGACGTCTTTCGGCTGAAATGATGATGATGAATGAATTGCGACACTCACAGCGTGTTCGTAGTTTGCCAACGGTTCCGTAGTGTTACCAAAAGGCAAAAGTAGCAGCTGACCAAACGAATGGAAGGATAAGTACATATCAATCCTATCTCCAATAGATTGTATGAAGGTAGAAAAGGTTCTTGTTTCTGGCTCGGAGAATGGACCAGATCCAGCGAAGTTATCTGCTGCGGGGTTGCTGCTTGCACCGACAACTGCGGATGGAAACGTGGTTATGATTTTACCAATAATAAAACTAAAAAATACTTCCATTTTGTATTATTTTGTAAGTTCTCGTGTGAAGAAGCTTTACAATACAAAAAGATACAAATACTCTTTATTGTACACAAAAGAAAATAGTAACATATATGACTTATATAGAAGACATGTACAGTCGACAAATCGGAATCATGACCCAGTCAGCCGATAATTCGTATGAAATTGTCAAAACGGTAACATTTTCTTCTTATTACCGTCGTGCTGCATTTAGTACATTTTGAATATTAAGAAAACAGCATTTATACGGGTCAGAGGTCTATGCAATTTTGAGCTTTGTTATTAATGCAATAGATTAATAAAATAAAAAAACCTATTATTGGTAAACTAACTGTCACTGCCCAATTAAATTTGTTTGTTAAACAAGTTTGTTGCCAAGGAAATATATTTATGTGAAATTTGACCTAATTGTATAAGAATGTTTGTAGAAAATTAAGAATATGGTGGGTTATGATTCCGTTTGGTCGAGTGTACAATGGCTTATACTTTAAATAATAGATTTTTCTTTATTTCTTTTAGTGGCAGGTGGCAGGCTTGCAGAAGTAAGATGGTCATTTAATGAAGCCGGGTCTTTATTTATTTATTTATTTGTTTATCTACACACAACACATTTTATCATAGATAACATACAGAACAATCACTTGAGCACAAAGGTACTGCTTATCTCTAAAAGAAATTTCTTCCAGCAGACCTGACCTTTAGTACTTTTGTATTTACATATTCAATATTTTTCAAATAAATAAATTAAAACTAATAACGTAAAAGATTACCAAGCCAATTGTTATTCCAGTTTCTGTTCAAATCAGCACCGAAGTTCACACCAAAAGGACGTCTGTTTTTGCGCCACATTCTGAACTAAAAACCAAAACGCTATCAATAAGAACCATGAGATTTTGAAACAAATCTAAGGTGAGGAGAAATGTTTACTTGTTCATGACTCCAGACGTACCCATCAGGGTTTGTGACAGGAAAAATATACCAATCGAAATCACGTGCAGCGGCTTTAGTTTCTTCATCATCACTTGTAAGTAGCTCATTGGTGATAAAGTTCACTGTTGCTGGTGAAATCCATTCCCTGGAGTGAATACCACCTTCTAGAAATATCACCCTCTTTCCTTCACCATGTGATATTTTTAAGCCTTTAATTTGTCTTCCTTCGTATGTGGTACCACCGATTATGATAGTGACTATGCCAGGGTATGTTTCTGCTAAATCATCGATCCAGGTATAGATGGCTTCAAGATTGTAGTATGAATCCCATTGCATACTTCTTAGGTTGCTTCTGGTGTATGGCTTTACAGTTTCTTTGTCAATTGCCCTGTAAACAGTGCGTTCTTACGTTACATGGAAAGGTATTATTGACGTCATCATCGTTGTTGGATTAACATTTATACAAAGAAAGAAAGAAAGTATAAATTTTAGTCTCGGTACAGGTGAGAGAAAAAAAACTAAAAATAACATATTAACAAAAAAACTTAAAATTGACATGCCTGTACCAGACTAAAAAAGGCCCCCATCTCAGCATATGCTACAACACAACTACAATTTCCCTTTTTTAGGGTTCCGTACCTAAAAGGTGCTAAACGGGACCCTATTGCTCTCGCTACGCTGTCCATCCGTCCGTCCGTCCGTTTATCTATCCACACCATGTCACAGGGCTGAATCTTTTGAACAGTAATAGTTTTCAGGTTGAATTTTTTGCAGAATATGTGTTGCAATGACGACAAACACTAAAAATAAAAGGAAGTCTACAACCAAAGGGGGTCCCCATACAAGAAACCTCGAAAAACATGCATTTTTTCAACGTTTTTGTTCCTGCTCTTTCTTCAAAACGGTAATACATACCAGCGTCAAACTTGATCTGATTGTAGTGCATACATATAAGTTTAGCAAAAAATACTAAAAATGGAGCAAACATGACAAGAAAGAGATGCAAAAATTCATATTTCGCGCACGGGGCCGTTGATGTCTTTTGATAAACTTTCGTAAATTAAATCAGTTTCCATGGGGTATCAGGTCGATGGGCGGTACGGAACCCTTACTGCGTGAGTCTGACTCGAAATTGGTTGGTTTTTTATAAGATATTTGCCATGATTATTACAAAAAATATATTTGAAATTACATGCTTAATTAAAATCCAAATAAATAAATGCCTTCAAATTAAGACTTTAATTTGTTTTCCGAAAGGTGTCCTTCAATTAATTTCCAATCTAATTATTTATATTCTGTAATTAATATTGACTCTATGATAAACATAATTGCTTAACTATTAATATTAAATGATGATGATTATTATGATTTCTATTCTATTCTATTCTACAAGGTACTCACTCTTGAATATTCGCCAGCGTAATTTCAAAATTCACGTTATTCACTTTCAATATGTTTTCGAGATCAGTTTTATGTTCAGGACTGGACAAAATATTTACAAAATCAGCAGCAGCAACTGGATCCGTCCAAAAGTCATATCTAAGATCACTGTCTTGTAAATCTTGAAGTAATTTTGTCTGTCCCACATTTCTTGGTACAACTTTATACAATGTATAATTGTCAAACCGAAATTTTTCACCATATACATATTGTAAGTTTAAAATTAAACTTAATAGCAGATATTTTAACATGTTTAATTTTGATACTAATTTTCTTATCAATATTGAAGCACCTAATAAAACTGACCGTTTTGCCCAGAACAGACCAATTAATAAATTATCTGATAAAAGTGAAGTGGTAGTTAATAGTTGTTAACCGTTTATTGTAGTTGTAAACGTTATCCCGATAAGTCAAGACAAATAGTTTATCATTCTGTGGATTAAATCGATATTAATCCATTAATAGATAATATATTTCCTATCTATATTCACCTACATTCTTAAAACTTTACATTGAATTTTCAATCAATTCTAGGCCTCTCGTTCAATTGTTGGTGCCACAGGCACACGTCTTTTAGCCAAGATTAAATAAATAAATAATAAATTCTACTTCAGAGGTAATAGGATTGCTAACTTTTGATCAATTAGGTACTTTCTTTAAGAGCATGAGAAAATTAAACTAAGTCTTTTAATACTCTGAATTATCACCAGACCAATTGATATCTTTAATCGGCTTCACAAAGATATAAGCTGGCTTTTCACTATGGAATATAATATAAATTATGTCTCGAAAAAGAAATTACATACCGCCTTCGCCCTATGAGACATATATTGTCGATCAGTTCGGTTGCACACAAACACGAACTGAGGGTGATGGCGCCGGCGGCGGCGGTGACGCGGAGGCATGAAGCGGTGTGTGGGGTACGGGACATAATATAAACATGAAAATATCGCTCGATCGGTCAAAAAACTATTTATAGTTCGGAATGTAATATATATTACAACAAAGTGTAAAGGGTTCTATTCGGAAGTACTGTGAGCGATATTAAATTATATCTCAGGATATAATATATATTATATTATATCCCGTGGTGAAAAGCCAGCTTTAAATTTAGTAATTGCCAGTTCATCATTACGGCTGCTGGCTTTAAGACTGGATTGTTTTATAGCACTAAAGCCAAGAGCTTTAAATCCTAAGCAATAAATTTCCTTATAGTCATATGTAATATTCATGGAAATAAAACATAACATTAATGGTTTACTTCAAGATTTGAGTTATTTATTGGCTTCGTGACCTATCTGTTACCTCAAGCGGTGTAAATGCTTCAGAGGTCAAGAAAATAAAATTGAAACTATAAATGTGGAATAACCCTTGTTTATGGAGGTGCTTTGTCGTTTGCTGTACTAATTAGAATATGTACGGTATGGCAAAGGCATTTAAATCTTTTTAGAATTTCATTTATGAATTCGTAACTGATTTGCTGACCTCTGAAGATTAAAATTTGTTCAAGGCTAAGTTAATTCTATTCTACAATAAAATTACATAAAGCAGACCTCATAATGAATGTGAATGGCTATAAGAAAAGAGGTAGACCAAAGAAAAGATGGATGGATTGTGTGAAAGATGATATGGATAAAAAGAAAGTGAACACGGAGATGACGGCTGATAGAGATGTATGGAAGAAAAATACATACTGCGCCGACCCCAAATAAATTGGGATAGGGGCAGGAGGATGATGATGAAAGCAAACCTTATAGATTGGCTGCCGAATTATGTAACTCACTCGTGATTGTAATCATGTTGATTCCAATGTTCATTGCTACGTATGTTTTGACAATCTGTCTTATTGGCAACTGTACACCACGCAATGAATATTAATGTAATAATGTTAATATGAAAGCTATTGTCAAGGCCGCTACACACGATATGGCTATACATGCTGAAATTTTAATCGGCCATTGTACTCATCATTATGAACAATTTTTACTATGGAACCAACCCTGAAATCGTGAAAAAAAAATCAGTTGGTCCCCACATTTGTGTTCACTTAAATCGATAAAATGTAGGAGTTTTTTTATAGTATAGGATGGCGAAGCGAGCTTAAGGCCCACCTGGTACTAAGCGGTTACCTTTGCCCATAACAACTGCAATACCACCTAGGCAGTTGCCTAAATGGTACCGCAAGTCGGTTCGCCAAACTGAGACATGAAGATGGAAAGTCTCATGTGATTGTAATTTCAGGGTTGGTCCCATAGTATTCGGGAAAGAAGCCATTAAAATTTCAGCATGTATAACCCGGCGGACTTCCCACGCATAAAAAGCCGCCGGCTGCCGGCCGCCTCGCCGCATTGGCGATAATGGCAGCATGCCCAGTGGCTGGCGTACCCACGCGTAAAAAACCCGTCGGCTGTGCCACCGGCACAGCGTGTGGTTGCCTTCACTGTGAGTGCATTACACAATCACCCCATAGATTAGAGCATCAATAGGAAGATGATGAACTTTACAATAATTCTGAAAATAACCAAGAAAACTACTTCATTTCAATATAAAATTTATTTCAATATCCAACTGAACAAAACCGTACCACATTCTTTTGTAAATTTGTAGGATGTTCTCCACATTTTTCAACATCATCTACAAACACAATTTCGTGAATGTGGCAAACATCATCATGATTGACACCTTCAAAGCACTCCCGCTGCTGACTGATTGGTACATGTATCCATATCTCTTGGCTTGGAAAATAAGCTCCAGTATAGAGTCCATAGTTTCTTCGCCAGTTGGAAGGATCTGATCAGCGGGGAGCAGATGGCCGTAAGTACCACGGTCGCGAAGCTCATAGCAATATACTAGAGGAACATTCAGGCGCTCTTTGACCCAGTCTATGCTGGTTCCTGTTGCGAAGTCTGGAAAAAATTGTTTCAGATTACAACAAAATGTCACACATTGCTGTGATTATGGTAAATTAATTATAAATAAAGAATTGCCAAACTTAAGTGGCAGTGGGCGGGGCACATTGCTCGCAGAACGGATGGCCGATGGGGCAGTAAAGTTCTGGAGTGGCGACCGCGTACTGGAAGGCGCAGCGTGGGTAGGCCACCCACAAGGTGGACCGACGACCTGGTGAAGGTCGCGGGAATCAGTTGGATGCGGATGGCGCAGGTTCGGTCGTTGTGGCGATGCTTGGGGGAGGCCTATGTCCAGCAGTGGACGTCTTTCGGCTGAAATGATGATGATGATGATGAATTATAATTATAGCAACCTCATTGGTTGTTATGATTTTGAGCCGTTTGGGGTGGAAACGGTCGGGCCATGGGGTCCAAGTGCACGGCTCCTTTTCAAGGAAATTTCTAAGAGACTGGTCGACGCTTCGCGTGACCAGAGGGCTGGCTTGTTCTTTGGGCAAAGAATAAGCGTTGCTATTCAACGTGACAACGCTGCCAGTCTCCTGGGCAGGCTTCCAGATGACAGTGATGTGGAGGAGTTCTTCGACGCCTAAGTCCACTTTTTTATATTTTTTTAGTGTTTTATTTTAATTTGTATTTTGTACATATTTATATTGTATATAAATTTATACAGGTAGATAGATAGGTACTAAGAAGTGTACAAAGTTATATTTAATATTTATAACAATAAAAAAAATCCATTAATAACACTAGCAAGAATTTAATGAAATATGAATGACATTATAAATAGATTTAAAGGTGATTGATACGCTATACCTAGCCCAGAAATACTTTTTTGCCGGTTTTAAAAATTGTAATTCTAGGTCACGGTGTATTTTAATCGGAATATGTTTCGCGACAGTAATTAAAGAAAGAAAGAAAATATTTATTTCAGTCTCGATACAGGCGAGAGAAAAAAAAAACTAAAAATAACATTTAACAAAAAAAAAAAAAATTGACATGCCTGTATGAGACTAAAAAAGGCCCCCATCTCAGCATATGCTACAACACCGAAATGTTGCAGCGCTGGTTTTCGGATGGGTCCCGATAGTGAGGCCACGGGTAAAAACGAGCAAATAAATATAATTACAGTAAACCTAAATTGTGTATTATTGTATATGAGACAAATGTGACAATTACAATACTAAGTACTCATAGGAAACATTTACTATGGAATTATCGAGCAAATATAGCTTTATAGAACTAAGTTAAGACGTATTAGCTGAGTGGCACCCCATCAGAAAAAAATAATTACTTCCTGAGTACATCATTTATCGAAAGTTCGTTAGTCAACTCTGTAAAATCACAGAGGAAGGGAAAATATAGTTCGCTTTAGTTCTACATAAAAAAGTGCCAAAATTGGCTGTTTTTTTGCATTTTTTCTATCTACAACTACAGAGAACAGACTCAAGTTTCTGATTAAACCACAGTACCGTAACTTCAATTTCGTCAATCATTTATCGAAAGTCTGGTCTGGTACCTACTCAACAAGTAATTATTTTTTTACTGTTAGGGGTGCCATTTAATTCCTACAGGCGCCTTAAGGTGCTGCATTAAATTTGCAACCGTCCCTTTCTAACATACGGCAAATTGCGCGTGTGAGAACAGAGCGGAATCGCGCTGTTTTAATGTTTTTTTACATTTTTGCAAGTATCTATTAAATAAAAATCCGTTACACCAGAATTTAGATATGTACAAGATATATCTTATTCACAAAAACAATAGTAAAAACTATTGAAATTTCTAAATGCAATGCGAAATAGTGCAAAAACAGACCTTACTTTGGAAAATAAACCTATCCAGCAAATTTCATTAAATCGTGTTTTCCCTATACCAAAATCTAGTAAATATAACGAAAAATCTTAAATATGAAAATTTGATCAAAGTCGTATTTACAAATGAAAATATTTTGATTCTAAAATCCCTATTTTTCCCAATGCCGCCCCTTAATGTTTTTTATCTATATTATTCAGTAAATAAATTGTTATTATAAACACGAAATACAATAAATAAATACAATACATTCAACGTGAAATAGAGGTACAATTTTTAAAAACCTCAAGAAATTTAAACTTGGCTACTGCGTAGCAATCACATTATGGTAAATAACTTACAAATAGCTTCAGCGATATTTCCTATAGTGTATTGTGTATTATGCCTGAACGCTAATGCTCCCATGGCACGCCTTCCGATCTTCATCTGAAAAGTAGCAGTGTCAGTATCATTTCATAATTTCAGCCGAAAGACGTCCACTGCTGGACATAGGCCTCTACCCAAAAGGGGGGATATGCTATAATCACCACGTTGGGCAGGCGGGTTGGCGATCGCAGTTACTTGGTTAAATACTCAGAGAACGCTGCTGCCCATCCTCTGGTGAATCCCTTAGTCGCGTTTTACGACACCCATGAGAAGATATAGGGTGGTGCTGTTCTTTACGTCTGGCACCACACGGAACATCACATACGCTGTGTGCTTCTTCTCCAAATGAGAAGTTTATAGCGTTGTCGCGTTTGGTAGACTTTTTTAGAAGTAATAGAGCTCCTTTGTGAAAGAGCTCGTCCGGGGAAGTACTACCACCGTATCAAATTCTCAGCCAAATAGTGATGCTTGCATTGCTGTTTCGGTCTGAAGGGTACGGGTGCCGGTGAAATTACAATCACATGAGACTTTCCATCTTCATGTCTCAGTTTGGCGAACCGACTTCCGATGCCATTTAGGCAACATCCTAGGTGGTATTGCAGTTGTTATGGGCAAAGGTAACCGCTTAACATCAGGTGGGCCTTTAGCTCGTTTTACCATAAAATACTTGAAAAAAAAAAAAAACTTTATGAACCACCTTAGGGTGTGCAGATCATAGAAATATAACACATAGAAACCCAGTAGACGCACTCAGAGCGACGCAAATCCAGGTTAGCCTTAAAAGGCTAACCAAGCCTATCAGTACGTTAGTGCTCAAGGTCAAGTCTTAGTGCGAACCGCTCCCGCAATTTATTAAAAAAATGACTCACTGTGCAGTGAAAGGGTGTCACAACTCGTCACATAATAACAAAAATAATAAATAATAATAAATATCTTTGGGACATTTTTACACAGCACCATCTAGTCCCAAACTAAGCAGAGCTTGTGGTATGGGTACTAGACAATGGATATAATACGTATATACTTTTTTTTTTGTTGTAAATACATACTTATAATACATAAGCAACACACCCAGACCAACACAAACACTTATGTTCATCACACAAATATTTGTGTCCTGTGGGAATCGAACCCACGACCTCGTTATCAGCAGTCTGACACTCGAACCACTAGACCACAGAGGTCGTCAAAAAAACATTTATAGATCTCATTTCACGGGTAAGTACAACCTGGCATGTTATAATCTTGAGTCAAAACACAAAAATAATTCATAAACTTGACAGACGCCATAACAATGAAAATGTTGCTAGGAATGGGAAAAATATTTTACCCCATATTTGATTTTTCGTAAACACAGTTTGACAAAAATAATATAATTTAATTTTTGTGTAATGTAATAATATAATTTTTGTATATTTTCTAAGAGTATTTTGTCAATCTGTGTTTTATCTTGCAAGAGATGGGTCTGTAAACACTTAAATTGAATTTATATGATTATGGCTTTACAAAATTCAGCCAAAAACGCGATTTTAAAAGTTATAAATTTATCAATGTATGACCACAGACATGGTAAAAAATATTTTTTACTATGTCTGTGTGTATGACTAGTGGCGCCCCCATTTTATGCACTCTTATACCAAGCTATACTTTTATTAGTAGTGTTTTAGGATAAATAAAATGGGTATCCTTTTCTTTTTTATGCTAAATAATTTTAAATCACGTATTTTGCATTTGCCAAATAATAATTATATAAGGGTTGCCATTAGCTAAATCTTGTTTTATTTTATTATTTTTAACGATTCACATGTGTAAATATGCGAAGCGAAATCTAAAGACATGAATTGTGGAAAGGAAAAATCGCTAACGGGCAGGATTCGAACCTGCCGCATCGGCATCAAGTCTACGATGAAGTACCTGGGACTCGTCCTCGACAGCCGGCGGGACTTTGGGCCGCACTTTAAGCGGTTGGTTCCCAAGGTGGGACCGCGGCTGCTGCCAAACCACCCATTTCGTCGTAATGCAAAAACCCGTTCTTAATGGTTTAATCATTCAGTTGACGTTTTCTGAACTTAGCCTTAATAAATAAATAAATGAATAGGTAGATATCTAATAAAAAGTATCTGACAGCTAAATGATTATCTTACTATTCACTGGCAGCAAAATTCTGAACGCAACCTATTTTTCCCTACTTTTTCGGGAAAATGTAATTTACTTGCAACATTATTTGTGCGCTTGTGTGCCTGTTGGTGAGCTCGCTTACATACACATAGATCATTTTAGTGCGTCACTATAAGCTGATCTGTTAAAGGGAACTATCAGTCTATGTGTTATATGTCTATGGTGCAGATGTTCTCACAATGTTTTTCTTCACCGTTAATGTAAATGATAATCAAATTTTGATCCGCACAGGAATTTTAAAAGTCGGTACCGAACTACTTACAGCATCATAATAATTGGCCAAAGGTTCCGTGGTATTCCCAAAAGGCAGCAGAAGAATTTGACCAGAAGAGTGGAATGAAAGGTACAAGTCTATCTGGTCTGCCATATTTGCAATGTAGGTGGATAAAGTCCTGGTTTCGATCTCCGAAAAAGGTCCAGGTCCAGCGTAGGTGTTAGAAGATGGATTTGTGCTGGCACTCTCCTCTGCAAAAGGAAAGAGACAAGAATGTTTCAAGATTTTATTACAGGAAGTTTTTTTTAATCACCATCAAAATTTTAATATTGTGATCTTGGGTGAAAATAATATAGTACATTATGATACAAGTGAGCTAAGTTGACTATTATACTCGAGGCTGGATTGCAGCCCGAGCCGAAGGCGAGGTCGTAATGGAGCCGAGATAATAATAGCCAATGCTCGCGCGTGTCATATACAATGTTTTTCAACACACTTACGAGGAAAAAAACCAAATAAACATATTTTTGCCAATATTGAATTTGTGAAAAATGGCGCGTGGATTACCTACTGTAATCGCACGGTGATGTATAGGTATGCGCACGTATGTGGTAGAAGGAAACCGCCAAACGGCCTAATATTAAAATTATAATAATGATTTTTTATTTATAACACAAATTAATGTAAACTTTTTGACAAAATAAATAATTTGATTAAATGAAATGTTTATTTATCTTATTTTAATTAATGCAGTTGATTTATTCACAAAAATGTTAAATTTTGTTCGGACATAGAACCTCTTTGCTGCATTTTAAAACTAAACTGTAAAGTAAAAAGAACTAGTGCGATAATATAAAGTAAAAAGCACGCGTGCGTTATAAGCTACATTATGAACCTAAAAGCGGTGCAATAAGAGCCACTTTACTAGCAAGTGTGTTTAAAAAATACATGTTTTTTCCTTTAGTAATAAAATATTGAGATATGACATCACAAAACACGGACTTGAAACGCGGCCAGCATCGCTCCGCTACATTTAATTGATGACAGTAATAAATTACTAATAGTGGAGACTTTTAAATGGCTTTTTTTCTATATGTTTAGCTGTTATTTTTTATATTGTTAGTTGTAAGTCATCCAAAAAAGACCCACTTTTTAACCACGCAGAATTGATAATTCTTTCTGGAAAATTAAGAATTTGACCAGATCTTTCAGTCGGGCAAGTCCGATAAAATGCACGAAAAATTAGACCTACATTATCTTCTAAAAGATAACTAGAGTTTTTTAAAATAACAGTCTGAAAATAAGTCTAAACCAAAATTCCTACTATTTTGGTATACATATAACGTCGCTAAATATTAGAAAAGCTATTGTGTCATTTGTGTCTCATTAGCCCTTCTTTGATTACCTAATCAGCCCATTATTTTCCCATTGCTAAACACAAGCTTCATCTCCAAACGAGAAAGATGAGGCCTCAGTCCGTACCACGCTGGCCTAGTGCGGGTTGGCTGACTAGACTACACAAGCCGTCAAGAACTGTATGGAAAACTCTCATGTGTGCAGGTATTCTCACGATGTTATGCTTTCCATAATCAAATTCTGATCTGCATTTGAATTCTCTTCTATTCCGCAGCTACGACATGCAAAATAGGTATCATACATTGATAAAATGATTCAAGAAATGTACCTAATTAAGTTATGTTTTATGTGCACCGCATGTCGTCTTGTTGTGGCAATAAATAATTTTTCTTTCTATTCTTTCTTTCTCTCTAAAATTCGTGTGTGCGGGCCGGGTTCAAACTCAGACCCTCCTGCATGAAAAGCTAGTGTTCGACCGCTTGGTCATCGCTGCTTTCTTTTAATTTGCATAAACGATACCTAATACCTATATATCAGGAATAATTTAATGTCACAACAGAGTGGATCCCAGACAGCCGAATACGAAAACGCGGTATGCCAAGAAGGAGATGGCGAGATGAGCTGGACTCCTACTTAAAGGATTGGCCACAAATTGCCACAGACCGCGAAGAGTGAAAGAAAGGAAGCGAGGCCTTTGCCATGCAGTGGGACAAAACAGGTTTCGTAAAAACAAAAAAAATGTCTGCTACATTTATATCTATAGTTCCATGTCCCATTTATGTAGTTTTTAATAGTGTGGCTAGAATACTACTGTAAATCCCATAAAGGTATTACAGTATGGAAATGTCTTTGGTAAATCCACAGTTTGCTATAAGGTTTTAAAACTCCAAATTGGAAGTGCACATCCTTTAGACACGCAAAACATACCAATGCTTGGTTTTGTCTTTCAAAAAGTAACCATGAAATCTATACTAATAGGAATTTTGAAGAGAAAAGATTAGCTTGTTTGTTTGTAATAGATAAACTCTGAAATAACTGAATCGATTTTAATCATTCTTTCACCATTTGAAAGTTGGATAAATGCAGAAGTAACATAGGTTGTATTTTATTTAAGTACGTGGTCGAAGCCACTGGCAAAGTCTAGTTAATAATAAACAATTATGCACGATAATAATTACTTGTCTTAGGTGATATTATGACAATGTCTTGTCTTTAAATTAGTTGCCTCTCGCAGGTCTGCTGGAAGATACTTAAAGAAATAAGCAATGCCTTTGTATGCATTTATATGTTCTGGATCATTATTTTTCTCTGTGTGTGCATAATTTTTGAATTCATTATTAAAATCTGAATAAATAAATAAAATATCATTGTTCAAGATCACGGAACTTTTACTCCTTATTTTTAAACTTTAATTAAAGATTAATTAGAGTCCTAGTATTTTTTATCATAATTATTATTATTTATTTACCTTAATCCGTATCAATAATATAAAAATAAAAGATCACCACATTGTGCCTTACGAAAAATACACAAAAGTTTTACCTCTGTCTAACTAGATGGCGCTGGCGTCGAATTAGAAGTCGCTATGGTTTCGTTACCGCGGATGATTGAAGACCGGTGCGAACGTTTAACACATCAGCCTACTAAACTGCCTATGGACATAGGCCTCTCCTATTTTGAATTTTTGAGAAGTTATTCACACGAAAGTGTTGATAGCTGTATTATACTAAAGAAGTAAATAAATATTAATAATATATTATTATATTATATTATTATTAAATTAAAATAAAATAAATAGAACTTAATACGTAACCCTACTGGCGAATTTGAGTATTCTGCTATTTTTGTATACAACCTCAAATATTATTAACCGACTTCAAAAAAAGGAGTAGGTTATGTATTCCGCGGGTTTATTTTTTATTTTTTTATGTATGTACACCGATAACCCGAGATTTATGGGCCGATTTACGTGGTTGTTTTTTTATTTGGTAGAGGAAGCCCGAACGGTGGTCCCTTATAAATTTTATTGACTTAGGTTAAGTAGTTTTTTAATCAGCTTCAATAAATCAGTTTATTTTAGCTTCGCCTATCTAGATGATCTGCTCATTGGTACGTTTTTCTGAGAATTCTTGGCCGATATGCGTGTTTTTTTTTCACGATAGTGATTGGACTGATTGGAGGTTTGGAAGAACATGAGCGAGACTTTGCCCAGCAGTGGGATAGCAAAGTTTAATAAAAAAAAACCTCAAACAGGTTATATAAACATTTATGAATGAACCCTCACAATTATTAACTAAAAAGTATGAAATAAAAACTTTTTAACAAAAAATAAAACCGACTTCAAAAACCTTAACTAAAAAGTAAAAAATAATCATTGTACCTATATGTATTTTAAAATCTTAACATAAACCAACATTTTGAAGGCGGTGCGTGATTTTCATGTACGTTCACATAAACAGTTTTTTACTATTTTTTATTACTATAGATATGCGCTCGGCTGTACATTATATTTACATGACGCAAAGGGTCAATCACGTACGTAGTATGTTAATAACTATAATAAATAGTGGTAAAAAGCTAAAAAAAAAAAAAAATTGCAAATAACCGGTAGTTTAGTGAAATCACCGATTAGTCTCCGGTACTCACTCTAACCGGTAAATATCCGGTTTTTTCAGAACCGGTTCACACCACTAATAATAAAGCACCCAATTGACCTTTGCGGTTTATGGTGGCGCTGCTTGAAAAAGTTGAAAGGGATAAAGTCGGAATAGACTCAAATTCAGTACGTTAAGTCAGTTCCCTTTTTGCCGCCTGGCAACTTGGCGCTCTGTAAATAATGACCAAGTTCCTACTTCTTCTTATATCGTGTCGATATGAGCTACATGATAATAATAGCTCATGCCGTGGGCAAAAGATTAGTCAGTCAGCAGGTTGGTAGCGGGGCTGACTGCCCAAGGTGCGCCAGACGATCAATTAAATATCGTCACTCGTGGAGGCTCTTTTAATGCACCCCAGTTCCTACTTTAATGCCGTGTATGACCAAACTATTATTACGTAATGCGATTTTATCAGAAATAGGTGATACTGATAACACATCGGATAACACAGTGAACAGGCGGCTCTTGAAGTATTTTCCTTAACACGTTAACTGCCAAGGTCTAAATCCTCCAAATTGAATTTCTTGAATATTGATTCTATTTAATGTGGACGTCGTAAAGTAGTAAAGAATTACGCAGAAGCTCATGAATTTAGACTTCATCACCACGTAATAACTTCTTAGGTTTTCGCGATCACTACACATTATAATAAAACAAAGTTTAACCGGATTAAATCGCGTATATTATTTAAATTGGTTTCCCTGACGTTTCGAAAGCTTTGCAGCATTTCGTGGTCGCAGGTAGACTAAGATGACAAGCGTCTTTACAAATATTTCTAAAAAAATATTTTAATCTACCGTACAATATTATTAATTAAAATCGTTTCGATGCACGCAGTAATCACTCACAATATCATTATCTTTTACAGTGTTGCGTGCTGTTTGGGACTTGATTATTTTTAGGACTGGGTTCCAAACAGGTGGTAGCTGCCAACCATCTTCTCTATTAACTATTATTATTCATCACCACGTGAATGTTTTTTTTTTTTTTTAAGTATAGGATGGCGAAACGAGCCAAAGGCCCACCTGATGTTAAGCGATTACCTTTGCCCATAACAACTTCAATACCACCTCAGCTGTTGCCTAAATGGTACCGCAAGTCGGTTCACCAAACTGAGACATGAAGATGGAAAGTCTCATGTGATTGTAATGTCACCGGCACCCGTACCCTTCAGGCCGAGACACAGCTATGCAAGCAGATTCAGAAACCTCTATATGAGAGAGTCGGTTTTCACGTCTGGACCTCTATAACTGAGAGTGCCATGCCCTCTACCTCTATAAGTGAGAGTTGAGCGTATTTATTATCTGTTATGTCACTTTCTAAATTTCGCGGAACTAACGCACATATTTATTTTTATTTTATTTATTTATATATTATTTTTATATGGTTCGACTAACTAACTAAAAAAAAAACAACAAATCGAGCGTCTTTGTGTCCCACCCAGGTCATTGTTTTTGCAACACATTCTTTTAGAATGGCCAAATGTGCATCTGCACCGACCTTTTTGTCAAACTTATTACAGTTGATATGTACCAATTGCAAATGTGTCTACAGCTATTTAGTTACCTCTGTAAGTGAGAAAAACCGCTCCTGCACCTCTTTAAGTGAGAAACTTGGTTAAGTGAAAAACCTCCATTAGCGAGAAAAAGATTCCGGTCCCTTGAACTCTCGCTCATCCTGGTTTGACGTATGTCAAGATTAGGATACTTACGTAGCCAGTTGTCGTTCCAGTTCCTGTTGAGATCGACACCAAACTCATCACCGAAAGGACGCCTGCTCTTACGCCATAGTCTGAACTATAAAGATTAAGAATAAACAAATATTTAATAATTATTTTCTCAAGATTTAAATTGTGGAAAGAAAAAATCGCTCAGGAGCAGGATTCGAACCGGCGACTCCTGGCTCACAGTGTTCACGGTAGCTTAGTGGCTAAAGCACTGGCGTACTAGTGTGTTAGCCACTAAGCTACCGTGAACACTGTTTCTTAATAAGATATCGCTGACGTCACCAAAAGACGTACCATAGTGGAGGATAATTTCGATACCACGAGTAGTGTTACTGTTCACGGTAGCTTAGTGGCTAAGCACTGGCGTACTGAGCCAGGAGTCGCCGCGCCGGTTCGAATCCTGCTCCTGAGCGATTTTTTCTTTCCACAATTTAAATCTTTTGATTTCGCTTCGCATGCGTAAATGCGTTAAAAATAATAAAAATAATTTATTTTGTCTTTATATTTTTACCCTTTCCAGCCTTGAGATAATTGTGATTAAAAAGTGACTATGGAATAAAAGGAGAAAAAGGGATAACTATGTAAGAAGGCTCGTAAGAATGCATAATATAAAATGTATTGAACGTTGATGTATTAAACGTAATTCTTGTGATTGCTAGAGTATGTTAGAACGTTTTAAAATTGGTCCACAAAGTAACATTTTATTTATTTATTTGAAGTGCTTAAGGCCCACAGACATAGTAAAAAATACAGACGAAGTGCACAGTTTAATCGTTACTTGAGTATCGGTCTTATTCCAGAACGGTAATTATAAACTTTAATTCAACAACACAACACACGAATTTGACCTGAAATAGAATAGAAAACTCTACCCAAGCGTAATCTGGACCACACTAGAGTGATTACAGATCAAATCTCAGCTGAAATTCAGAAACAGGTGACAGTATAAAATAAAACTAAACTCAGCTGAACTGTGATCAATAAATCTCTGCTTGAGGAACGTTCTAAAATCATAGCTCAACTCAAAACTAGTTTTAAACAGAGATCAACGCTTGAGTATCGTTCTGTAATATGGGCATCAGTACACATTTCGCGGCATCGTCCAGTAAGCATCGCCAAAACAAATATCTTTGAGGTGCATATGGGTGCGTGAGCACTGGTTTGTACACGTAGGTGCACGGTTTTTTTGGCATCTTTATGATTGTTCACAACACTTCGTCTATATTTTTACTATGTCTGTAATAAGGCACTACTAAGAGCTTAGTGGCGCTCCATCAGTAAAAAAATAATTACTCGCTGAGTAGGCCTAGGTACGGCCGACCGCACGTCGGTGGTAACACTGACATTAGCAGCATCTTTATTTCGTAAGCAGTAAGGGCGGTTTTCGAATTGAAGTTTTACCACTGTCATGCAGACTGTACAATATTTATCGAAAATTCTTTTCTAACAATTGAAGTACAGGTACTGTAGTTTAAGGGGAATGTAGTAGCCAAGTGGCGCCCTCATCAGTAAAAAAAATATTACTCACTGAATACATAATTTATCGGAAATTCGATTTAACAATCGAAGTACAGGTACTGTAGTTAAATCAGAAACTATTAACTCTGTAAGTTATAGTTCGCTCTAGAAAAAAAATGACAAAAGTGGATAAATGATGTATTTTATTTATTCATTATTTATTTATTTATTAAATTTATGCACACACAGAGAAATAATAATAAAATACGTAGAAATTAATAGTACAAAGGCACTGCTTATTTCTAAAATAAATTTCTTCCAGCAGACCTGCGAGAGGAAAATTTGAAGCAAAGAGATGTAGACACAGTGTGTCAAGTAATACTAATAAATATACCTACATATATATATATACTCATACATAAACTAATATATAACGTAAAATAAATATAGTATAAAAATAATAAACATAGTATAGCTATACCTACACAATATCAAAATAGAAATCATAATACATAACATTATTACGTACAACATATGTGGATGAGGAAAGATAATGCTCTTTTACTCGTTTTTCAGTGTCTTTCTTTTAGTCTTTTTCACGGGTATTCAGTGAGTATTTTTTTTTACTGATGAGGGCGCCACTTGCCTACTACATTCCCCTTAATTAGAAACTATTTACTCTGAAAGTTATAGTTCGATGTAGTTGTAGATAGAAAAATCCGAAAAAAGGCCTCTTTTGGCACTTATTTCAGTTGTTAAAAACTAATTTCAGATAAATGATGTACTCCGCGAGTATTTTTTAACTAATCGGGGCGCCACTAAGCTCATAGAAGCGCCTTAAGAAGAAAATTATTATCATTCAAATAATTTTTGACCTCACCCCAACATGACTCCAGATATAACCATCAGGGTTGGTCACAGGGAAGATATACCAATCAAAATCACGAGCTGCCGCCTTCGTTTCTTCATCATCACTGGTCAGAAGCTCATTGATGACAAAATTTGCAGTTGCTGGTGCTATCCATTCCCTAGCATGTATTCCACTTTCTAGAAACACAGCTCTTCTACCAGGACCATGGGATATTTTAAGACCTCTAATGGCATGACCTTCGTATGATGTTCCACCGACTACAAGGGAAACTATGTCTGGGTAGGAACGAACCAGGTCATCCATCCAGTCATATATTTCTTCTAGGGTGTAGTAAGCATCCCATTCCATGCTTCTAATGTTGCTTCTTTCGTAATGTTTCCTTTTATCGTTGTCTATCACTCTGTAAAGAAGTCAAGGGCAACTTTTTTATCATCTATAATATTTGATGAGTTTCCATACGATTTTTTTTGTTTTTAACCGACGAAAAAAAAGGAGGAGGTTCTCAATTCGACGCGTATTTTTTTTTTTTTTTTTTTTTTATGTATGACCACGCATAACTTTTTACAGACTGGTCCGATTTTGATGATTCTTTTTTTAATGGATAGGGTATATCTCGAAATTGGTCCCATTTAAATTTCAAAATCAAAATCCACCCCTAAGGGTAGGAAAACAGGGGATGAGTGCTTGTTCACCCACTGAATTCTTATCTGTTGAAACTTGGTACACATAAATATTGTTCTAGACACTTCAACTAATAATGGAGAATTGGATTTAGATTTTAGCCACAAAAAAATTTAAAATAAAACTTTTTAACAAAAAATTGAACCGACGAAAACAGAAACTGAAAAGCGAAAAATAACAAATTATGAGTCGGCACCAAACAAACAATCAACGAAGATCATTAAATTACTTTAAATAAATAATAAAAACAACGTAACATCAAATACAACGTGGAATTTTCAACTATAAACAGTTTATAACTTTCCAAAAATGCCTTCTCCGCTCGGCCACTTGCAACTTGCACGCATTTTGCTTGTTAAAAGTTTGTTTGGCGCCGACTCATAATTTGTTATTTTTCGCTTTTCAGTTTCTGTTTTCGTCGGTTCAATTTTTTGTTAAAAAGTTTTATACTTTAATATCTCACGAAGTCTTTGTACTACAAAATTTTAAATACGAAACTACTTTAATTGAGGCATATGGAATCAAAGGCAGCTAAGTGCCACATATTCCAAAAATTAGCAGAGTATAGAGAGATACAATGTAAAGAATTTTTGGTTGCAACTCATAATTTTATTCTTATATGTAACAAATACAGACAAAGCCCTTAATTTTCGTTTAAAAATAGATTTTAGGATCAATAACATCTAAGTGCAACCCGTCACGTTAAATTTTTCGGCGGATGGAGTCCCTAACGGGATTCTCCGCCACCCGCCCGGTTAAGCAGTTAGTTAGTACCGATTATGAGAGAGTGTATTCGAAAAAAAAACACACATATGAAACCTTACCTCTGAGACTAGAAAAAGGTTTTTTACGTTTCCTGCAAATTTCATATGAAAGCACTTGTTTTTGATTTTATATGGCTCCATTATTATCAACTCATCCTATCGTAGTCAGTAATAGTAGGTACATTACTGTCGAGGCCTGAAATGAAGCAATTGACGGCCGAGTAATATTGGAAAATATTCCCAAGTGACTATAAAATATATCCTTTTTAACTAAACGAGGCCGTTAATTGCTATTTTAGCTGAGACTTTTATAGTACTTTTCTCTCATTTTCGAGGAAACAATGCACAAATTAATTCAACAGTATCTGATTTTCATTCGTGCCAATTCGTCCGCGCGCGGCTTTTGTCTATTTTCATAATTTTGGGAAAATGCGCATTCAGCCTTTATAATGATAAATATTTTGTACCTAAAAACACCTAATTTATGTAAGTGTGTATTTAAAAACCTCGGTAGCATAATTTAAGAAAATAAAAACTATCCAGCAATTTCTATTATTGTCGTGTTGTATATTACCGGCCTGTTATTTCGTTGCGTACGGCCAATTAATGTATCCTTTTTTTTTGAATAATGAACAAATTTCCGAGCAAGTGGGAGAAAAATAATGTATTCAAAGTGGACTAAATTTAATTAGTTCTCCAAAAAATGCCCGCCTGTCACCGCTTCCTAGTGTAAAAGCGAGACAACAAACTCCCCAGCAACCAGCAATACGTCTCATGTCTGTCACTAAACAGTCTGAATAATAACACAAAATACAAATAACCACGGCAAATAACCGTTGGAGTAAAAAAAACTTTGCCACACATATCACCTAGCACTCACCAATACTCCGTAAGACTTAAGCTATAAATATTGGTTCTTCAGATCTTCTTTAGTCCGTCTACTAATATAAACCCACTAATCTAACTAAGATTCCCGATGTTTAGCCAGTTTTTAGGGCTTCTATTTGTTAGTGTACGCAAACTTTAAAGGTCACCCTATTTCGTAAGGTACTCGACTAACATTTTTTCTATCCTTCTTCTTGAACTCGGTCTAACGCAGTCCACTGCTGGATATAAGCCTCTCCCATGTTGCGCAAAACTCGGTCTTCCGTATTCCGTACCACTCATATAAAAAAGCTACTTACTCTTGAATATTCTGCAAACTGATAATAAAGTCAATGCCATATCCACTCAAAAAACTTTCCAGATCATTCTTAAGTTCAGGTTTGGCTACAACATTGATATAATCAGCTGTCGGTACAGGATCATCCCAAAAGTCATAATCAACACCTGAGTTATGCAAATCTTGAAGAATTTTTATCTGCTCTAGATTTTTCGGAAGAACTTTATACAACGTATAGTTATCGAAACGAAAATTTTCGCTTGACACACCAAAAATTAAAATTGATAATATTGGGATTATTTTTAACAACATTTTTGTATGTCCACTAGTTACACACGACGTTATAGAAATAAGTTTGATATGGACAAGAACAATAAAAGTATACGGCGATGTTGTAAACTAATATAACAGCACTAAATTTTTATTAGGGCTTCATATTGTTCACATTGAGTGAATTTCGGTGTTATTGTGTAATTTGTTTGGCTATTAATAAAACATATTTATTTTCGAACTATGTATAAAAATGTTGTGTTCGAGTAAATATTTTTTGGGTTTATGGCTACGCAGTGCATTTTTTTGCCATTTTCTTGTTTTAATATAAACTAGCCTATGCCCGCGACTTCGCCCGCGTGAATGTCGTTTTACGCGCATCCCTCGGGAACTGTTAATTTTTCCGGAATAAAAAGTAGCCTATATGGTAATCCGGGTTATGTTCTATCTGTATGCCAAATTTCATTAAAATCTATATAGTAGTTTTTGCGTGAAAGAGTAACAAATATCCATACATCCTCACAAACTTTCATGTTTATAATATTAATAAGATAGGATAGTAGGAAGTAGGATAAAAATCTTGTTGATTTGATGTTTGTCTCAAAAATTCTATGAAGGTTTATGAAGAAAAAGGTGAAGAAAAACAGTAAAATCACGGAAAGAAAACATGGAAAATACAACACTCGTGTTACGCGGGTGGATCCGCGGGCATAGTAAGTATCAAATAAAATGTAACTCCAACCACGATTGCGGATTAAATTCCTTTTAATCTAAATTTTAATAGGGTTTATGATTAAATTCCTTTTAATCTAAATTTTAATAGGGTTTATGATAAAATTCCTTTTAATCTAAATTTTAATCAACTTTAGTTTACATTTTTATTTTTGTTTTTATTGTATAGGATGGCGAAACGAGCTAAAGGCCCACCTGATGCTAAGCGGTTACCTTTGCCCATAACAACTTCAATACCATCTAGGCTGTTGCCTAAATGGTACCGCAAGTCGGTTCGCCAAACTGAGACATGAAGATGGAAAGTCTCATGTGATTGTAATTTCACCGGCACCCGTACCCTTCAGACCGAAACACAGCAATGCAAACATCACTATTTGGCGGAGAAGTAGGCACGGTGGTAGTACTTCCCCGGACGAGCTCTTTCACGACGGAGCTCTACTACTAATATGATAACAATAATTATTGTGACTTATTAGTCTATAATACGATGTTGTAAAATACACATAATTTGGTTAAATTAAAATTCGAAGTAAAATTCCAATCTTTTGTATTAGGTATTTGATGTCAGATGTCTTCTTTCATTTACTTTTTTTTTTCTTATGCGCGTAAATTTCACTTTTAAGATATATAGATGGGAGGGACCTGCTGAAAATCAGTGCTGTGCATACCTACATGCACAGCAAATACTGAGCTGGATCCCTTGCCACACATATTATGTTCTATACATGTTGTGTTCTCACTAATTTGTCCTGTTAGCTTTGCATGTAATATGTATTGTATGTATTTTGTGTATGTGTGGCAAAGTAAATGGTTTAAATAGTTTAATGGTTTACTACTACACTTGTGTTATGTTAACAGAAATAGAATACGCAGGATTTAATAAAAGCAACAATAATTAACAGGCCTTTTTCTAGCAGTAGAGCGTTAAGCTGAATTGATCGATTTATTGAAGTTAGTATCAATTGTGGTCGAAATGAAATTCTCATGTTACGTTCACTTTATTTTACCTGCTTTAACGCCAACACATGCATATTTTTGTTTACATCTATAGAACAATATTTTACGTTTCGAAAGATATACCAAAATTTCAGGAGATTTTGAGAGTTTTTTAGCTTCTTAAAATAATTTGTCTCAAATAAATTAAAATAAATTAATAAATATATCAGAAATGAAAACATAGAGATACACAAAAAAGTTAATATTTATATAAGTGTTTGTGTTAGTATGGGTGTTGTTTATGTATTGTAAGTATGTATTTACAACAAAAAGTATATCAGTGTCATATTCATTGACTAGTGCCCATAGTACAAGCTATGCTTAGTTTGGGACTAGATGCTGCTGTGTAAAAATGTCCCAAATATATTTATTTATTTTTATTGCTCTAGGGTTACAAGTTACAAGCCAGAAAGAAAACAGTCTAGACCATTTGTCTAGAGAAAATACCACCCGCAATTTTACTATTTCATTAAAAAGAACACGCTTACAAGCTCAAGAAATAAGAAAATTCTTACTTTTTTTCTTCCTATAAACACCTAGCAATAAAATAATAAGCCTCCATTGTATAATATTTAAAACAAAAGGTCTATAAAAATATTAGCTATAAAACTTTATCAATTAACTATCTATATATCTATATATTAATATATATGGCGGGATCTATGCGTTTTATTTCAGCCATTTTGTTTATCATATTTCATGAGTTTTAAGTAATATTGATATTTTGATAGTAAGCTGTATTTATAAGTTTGGTTGTATATATTTTTAACACGCTTTTATTAAATCGCTTTGAGTTATGTCTGTCTGTTCGGTACAAACTTTGCAATCGATTTTAAACTAACTTCCCGATCAGCTAAAGACTTGAAACTTTAAACATAGCTCAGGTCTGGATGACAATGCAATATTAACACTCTTTCCTTTTAAAAACTTGGTTCAAAAAATCTTTATCATAAAATTATTTAAATTCCACTGTTAGTTTGAAATAATAGAAATATACACGATGTATTATCGTTCTGGAAACGATAATTATTAAACGATTAATAAATTGATAAAATAAATTCCAGAGGAATTGTCGATTCGTAAAAGTATTTCGCAGTTAGGATAATATTTAGCGAAGATCTTTAACCCAAAAAACGCTGCTGTCAGTTATAAATAATTAATGTTGTCAGCCAATTCCTCGCTAGACCACTGCCTGCTGGCTCTTTGGCCTGAGTAACTGACGCATCTGAATATATTTCCAGTTTATAATCGGTCGAATAAGACCGGTGCAATTATTGATGTACCCAGCTAAGCCACCAGTCAAAATCTTCGCATAAGAAATCAGGTAAATGAATAGTTATATTGATTGTACTGTACCTAATCATGTTTTTCTTTTAAACTAAGGTAGTATGTTTTCTCAAACATATTTGTATTATAAAGAGGTAGACTTAATTCTGCGTTGCTGAAGAAATTGTTATTAACAGTCGTATCATATGCGCGAAATTACGTAACTTATACAAATTGTATCAGAAATGCGTGGTCATATTTGAAGAGCTCATTCAGGGCATAGCATAGAACAACTTTTACTATTGGACCAATCCTGAAATCGCGAAAAAAATATCAGCTGATTCCTACTAAATCATCGATGTCGCTCGACAAAATCTAAGGATCAACTGATTTTTTTTTCGCGATTTCAGGGTTGGTCCCATAGTAAAAGTTAATCGATAGCATCCCCTGAATAAGCTCTTCAAATATGACCACGCATTTCTGATACACGTTATATATCGAAAGTTCATCTTTGATTATAATAAAACAAAGTTTAACCGGATTAAATCGCGTATATTATTTAAGTTCATCTTTGATCTTATGTTTATTTGTTGTTGGAATGCTAATCGTTGAATTCTCGGTATTTAAAACGAAACATAAATATTTAGCAGTGCAGCTAGGTACATATGGGCGCGCTAGTGTTGCCATAAATTTTGTTTACACTTTTTTGACAGAACTTAATATATTAATCTTTATTACTGGTCAGTATTGAATGTTTCTTCCTGGCGTTGGTTGAACATTGCGCCCTCTAGTGTAATTTGAGAGTAATATAGCTTTCCATAGCTTATAACATTAAAATATTAATTTATACTCTGACTCAGACCAATTAATGTCTATGCTATATCGAATATCGATGCTTACAACGCAATCTATTGCCATTTTGAGGTAACTAGTTTATACAATGAAGTATTTTGAAATAAATATCCTTTATTTCTAGAATTTGCTATGTAGTTTGCTGTTGTATTTGTTGTACTTTGCAAAGATCATCAAAGTTGTATTTGTTGTACTTTGCAAAGATCATCAAAGATCAAAGAAGATACCTTTTTGTTTAGTAAAGTTTAATATTTGATGATCCGTATTAATTAAATTAATGTTGTAAATAATGTTAATATTATGATAATTATAATTCGAATATTCTAATTAGATTAATGAAATGATTAATTTAAATGTTGTTAATTTAAATTTGTGGTTCTGATAATTCCGCTTTATATTGTTTCATATTTTAATATCTGGCATGATTTGTTGGTTTATATAATGTTTAGAGATTATCTAAATTAATATTAGTTTTATCACGATGACTGGTTAATTATTTTAGTGTTCATTTATAAATTAAAATGTATTTAGTGACTCCGTTGGGTCTATTTGATTGTAGTAATATAAAGATGGAGACACTGTGCTTTGCGCGGGCTGTCATTCTTGTTGTAAAACTTCTTCTTCTGGTCAGTTCATGTAATAATCGTAAAATACATAATTTAGAGTTATGAGAAATTTATTTCCTGATGAAACCTTGAGCTACGCGCGGACAGCAGCGGTGGGATCCCATATGCCAATAATCCGGAGTACCATCATGGAAATAAATATTTAGAGGAGGCTCACCAAGATCTCTGGAAGACCACAAATTCACAGGTCATGAGTTTCGTTTATTCTGTTGGTTGTTAAATTAAACAAGCTGACCTTTCATAGATTAATTGCTTGCAACCATTTCATCAACTTTTTGTTGTGGGTACCTACTTAAATGTAGGAAATTGAAAAATTTAATAATTGAAGGAAATAATATAACAATTATTAATAATAATATTGTGGTGGTCTTGTGTATTCATTTAGATAAAACCAGAGCCAGATTCAATATTGACATGAACTTTTACATGAAGGCTTTTTATATATTTTACTATTGAAAGAAATGGTCATGCTTGGTAGCAAATGAAAACAGAACTAATTTATACTTTTTCCAGGGATCCCGGTACTCTGTTGATGTCCATTGATCAGATGCATGGTCACCCGAGTATGTCACCACAGCGTGGGTTCTATTCTATTCAGAGGAATGAAGCATGAGGCCTGATGCTTCATGTAGTGGTAAAGGCTCTGATTGCAGGTATTTATTCAGAGTTTATTTGGTCTAAATTGTAATTGCGATTTGAATACGCTTAAATACTTTGCCTATGTGGAATTAATTACGATATTAATTATTTTATATAAAAATTGTTTGTGCGATTCTAAACTGGTACAGTCCACGTATCAGAGTATTCAGAGTGCATCTTTGCATCATTTGATCCTTCTAAACTAAGCTGAAGAAATTGGCTTATTTTATTTATTTGATGGTATTTTTTTTTTTTTTCGTTTGTTTTATTTTTATATAAAGTTATGAGAATGAGTTTGCTGATAATAATTGATATGCCATGCTGACATTATCAGATTTATTATTTATTTGGAACATTTTTTTTTTATTTATTTTTTTGCGTAGGTACTATTAATTTTACAACTTCTATTTTTAAGTTGTACGTTGAATAAGCTAACTTGAACTCTTATAACGTCATTATTAAAGATCTAAAGTGATTGTTGGTTCTTTACACGTTTGTTCGGGAAACAACATGTGATTAGGACAGTGATTCTCTCTCTGTAATTTTATGCGGTTTGAAAATTTTATTAATTTTGTGCCTAATAAGTGAAAAGCTAATTTAGGGTGCAGTCATCTTTGCAATCATTAGATTGATAGATTAATTGATTGATAAATAATATTCTAATAGATATTGATATTATTGAATTAAAAAGTTAACAATCAGACTCTGAGAAGATTCTTCATTTTATTTTTTTATGTGGAGCCATGTGAAATTTACCAGATTATCCAACTTAATACAGAATCGGGTCTGAGAATGGGATTATCCTGGGCCAGGCTTAAACACATTTTTTTTTTTAAGTCCATGGAGATTGACGCTAGACCTGGCTTAAACGAGCCTGTGTCTAAACATGTTCTAAGAGGGTACCTGCTTAAAGGTTTATATTTGTATGGAAATAGATAGCTATTTTAATTGCAATCTGAATATTACATTTATGTTCCAAGTTAATTAAATTGCAGTCAAACACCATCAGTGTTGCAATACATTTATGTTGATAAGGACTTTAATTTTCAAATAAGTTTTGTTCTGTTTACATTTTTCTAAATAATAATAAATCAAACTGGAATAACCAAATAATTATATTGATATGACAAATGGTTATTATTGATTAATTTTAGAAAATTAATTGATTTTTGTTACTTGGTGAAAACCGTGATTCAGAATTGTTGGATGTACATAAAACATTAAAATAACTATTACTAAAAATGAATTAGTTAGACTTTCAGTACAATTGCTATTACAAGTAGAACTACTTAAATTTAATCTATTGGATGCAATAATTATAATTTATTATTGTCATCATAAAATGGTAATATTGACTGAAATCACACTCATTGCCATACCGATAAACTTGTTGATATGGTAAATAATGAGTTGATCAATTAAATTGTTTTAGTTATTCAAGTTATATTCACATTGTCACAATCTTCAATCAATCTTTTAATATTTCATTAAATGTTTAGGCATTTAGTCGGCCCCTGTACAATTTTATGCTTAAAGAATGAATGAATAAATGTGAACTTTTATGATTTTAGAAGATAATAAAAGTGCTGAGGAGTCATTTATGAGGCCTCACTAGTTATTATTATAACTCCAAGCAAAGTCGAGCTTGAGATTCATTCTCGTTAAATCATGTAGATTCTTTATGTAATAATAATTACTTTGATATGTCTGATTTGAGCCTCAAAATGACATGTTTATACGCAGCGTAACTGAGCATTGAGCATACACTACACTCTCATCAGTATTTCAATAAGCGCCCGTGGAATGGCGCATGGCGTGGCGTTTCACAAGTATATCGGTTAATTTTGCCATTTCACACTGATATTATTGGTCACTAATACCTATTATTGATCTGTTGCATGACCTAGAGCTGAAGGCCTAGTAAAGCAGAGTATGCTTTTATTATTATTACTGCTTGTTTATTTTTGTTTCCATTCTGTAAAATATGGCAAGGAAGAATTGGATGGTCGAGCGGTATTTGCAAAGAAAATATGAAAAAAAAAAAAAAATACGACCGTATGGGCGAGTGTATACGCTCATACAGTTTTGATGATTCAGCTTTTTTACCACCGAATTTTATGCTACTGTTTATGCCCTGGTATTAAAGATTATCTGAGTAACTGTTTCGGTATAAGAAAGAAAAATGTTGAAGTTGTTGTCGTTGTTGTTGTGTTTACTTAAAGACCTATCCAAACATCCCTTCTCAAACGCTGGTTGGCCACCAAGCGTATCCTGGTTTATTCCCGGTCTTGGCTAGATCCCAGGATGGGTGATGCCTATGGGGCAAGACGCCGGAATGGATGATGCCCACGGTTTGGTAGCTTGATCCCGATGTGGGTGATGGCTAGAGATGGTTACTGAGCTCGGTTAACATATTTGGGTTTATATTTTTACATTTTTGGGTAATGAGTAGTTAATTGAATAATAATTTTTATTATGCTGTGTGACATTGTTTGCCTGTGATAAATAATCAATTAATTAATAATTTTATAATAAACGTTGAAGATGATAATTAATTACTAATGTTATGATAAATATGATTACCCATAAAATTGCTTTTGTGAGACTTAAATTGAGAGAACTGAGATTTTCCGATTTATATATATTTATGTTACTAGTAAGTGATAATTAAAGAAAATGTTTTGATTTATTTTGCAATGTACATACGGTCTGTCAAAAAAGTCTAAAAACCGAACAAATTTTCTATCTTTGTAGGTATTGTGTCAATTTGTGTATTTGATCATGCAAAAAATGTGCCTGGAAACACAAATAGAATTTATATGAATATTTTACATTTTCAACGTACGACTGGTGGCGCTGCCTCATTTTGTGTACTCTTTTATGCCAAGCTGTAACTCAATGTCTTTAGGTAATTTAGAAGCGCCGAGAGCGCGCTTGAGTCAGTCTGGCCGTATGGGCGCGCTAGTGTTGCCATAAATTTTGTTTACACTTTTTTGACAGAACTTAATATATTAATCTTTATTACTGGTCAGTATTGAATGTTTCTTCCTGGCGTTGGTTGAACATTGCGCCCTCTAGTGTAATTTGAGAGTAATATAGCTTTCCATAGCTTATAACATTAAAATATTAATTTATACTCTGACTCAGACCAATTAATGTCTATGCTATATCGAATATCGATGCTTACAACGCAATCTATTGCCATTTTGAGGTAACTAGTTTATACAATGAAGTATTTTGAAATAAATATCCTTTATTTCTAGAATTTGCTATGTAGTTTGCTGTTGTATTTGTTGTACTTTGCAAAGATCATCAAAGTTGTATTTGTTGTACTTTGCAAAGATCATCAAAGATCAAAGAAGATACCTTTTTGTTTAGTAAAGTTTAATATTTGATGATCCGTATTAATTAAATTAATGTTGTAAATAATGTTAATATTATGATAATTATAATTCGAATATTCTAATTAGATTAATGAAATGATTAATTTAAATGTTGTTAATTTAAATTTGTGGTTCTGATAATTCCGCTTTATATTGTTTCATATTTTAATATCTGGCATGATTTGTTGGTTTATATAATGTTTAGAGATTATCTAAATTAATATTAGTTTTATCACGACGACTGGTTAATTATTTTAGTGTTCATTTATAAATTAAAATGTATTTAGTGACTCCGTTGGGTCTATTTGATTGTAGTAATATAAAGATGGAGACACTGTGCTTTGCGCGGGCTGTCATTCTTGTTGTAAAACTTCTTCTTCTGGTCAGTTCATGTAATAATCGTAAAATACATAATTTAGAGTTATGAGAAATTTATTTCCTGATGAAACCTTGAGCTACGCGCGGACATACACTTACACTCTTTTTAGGGTTCCGTACCCAAAGGGTGCCAACGGGACCCTATTGCTCTCGCTACGCTGTCCGTCCGTCCGTCCGTCTGTCTGTCACAGGGCTGTATCTTTGTAAGGGTAATAGATAACCAGTTGAAATTTTCACAGAATATGTGTTACGATAGTGTTTATCACGAAAAATACTAAAAACTAAAAAAAAGTCTAAAATCAAAGGGGGTCTCCATACAAGAAACCTCGAGAAACTTACGGTTCTTACATCTAGTGCACCCTGTGTAGTACTCAGCCCCGATACCATAGAAATTTAAATAAACATTATCATCATCATTTCAGACAAAAGACGTCCACTGCTGGACATAGGCCTCCCCCAAACAAGGGGGGTATATGCCATAATCGCCACGCTTGGCACTGGGTTGGCGATCGCAGTTGTTTGGTTAAATACTCAGAGAACGCTGCTGCCCATCCTCGGGTCTCTTAGTCGCCTTTTACGACACCTATGAGAAGATATAGGGTGGTGCATTCTTTACGTCCAACACCACACGGAGTGAAGGTAATAGAAATGGAAATGAACTCAATATCATCATCATCCTCCGAGCCTTTTCCCAATTATATTGGGGTCGGCTTCCAGTCTAGCCAGATGCGGCTGAACATCAGTATTTTACACGGAGCGACTGCCATCAGACCCCCGCAACCCAGTTACTGGGTAATACCGACATTCGGAGGTTAGACCAGTTGTCAGACTTTCAGGCTTCTGACTACCCGTAATGACTGCCATAGATATATGTATGACAACCCGGACTGACAGCTTAACGTGCTCTCCGAGGCATGGAGTGGTCTCGATGTGTAACAAGACGGTACACCCATCTACAGACTGACCGCGACAAGTGCAGCTTAACCTTGCAGATCGTACGATCCGCGCAGTCGTTGCTTCGCTACGAGCCCCTCGAAATGAATAAAAAAAAAGAAAAAAAAATGTATGATTGTATTTAATGGAATTCAAAATTAATAATAAGGCACAGACCAGTAAGCTTCAAGACTCCGCATAAACAAAGTTTTGTATTCAAACGCAGTCGTAAAACGTTGGTGGGGTCAGGGGGGCGGACGGCGCGTTATGATTGGCCGGCTCAAAAGTTCGGTGGTATGATTCCTTATGATTGGTGCCGCTCGCTGACTGAGTGACGTTCCGATTGGCGGAGTGACGTATGATATGCAGTGGTAGAGCATATGCGTTGTGACCGGGGGTGTCCAGCTAAGCGGCGTCTAGAGGCTTACTGGTCTATGTAATAAGGTAATAGTAATGGTATCTACTATATTTTAGTATGGGAACGCATGTCGCCGGGTTTCGGGTACCAACACTACCAATACGAATTTGAATTTTTGAATACGTGTATCGAACGCCTACGGCGGAGAAACGCTAGTGTGAATGAGCTCTTACGTTTTTGAATGTACAGTCTAGGAACGAATAGGTTCGTCATTTTTCAAATTCGTTCCTTTAAATTTATTGCGACCACATGTTACTTTTTCAAACTGCGGACGAGGGACAATAAGGCGGGTATACGTGCAACTGTCAATAAACTTCTGTCAATAAAATAAACAATAAACAAACAATACATAAACAATTGTATTGTATTGTCAATATATAAACAATTGAGATTTAAATTATACCGTAAACATGTAATTAGAAATAATATGATATGACATGAATTACTAAATGGATGTAGATAACCTAATGTTAAAAATGAATTATTAGATTTGAAAATGTATGAAACGTATGTATATGTCGGCGCGTAGCTCAAGGTTTCATCAGGATTCATCACGAAATAAATTTCTCATTACTCCAAATTATGTATTTACACGATTACTACATGAACTGACCAGAAGAAGAAGTTTTACAACAAGAATGACAGCCCGCGCAAAGCACAGTGTCTCCATCTTGATATTACTAGGTACAACACAAATAGACCCACCCACCCGACGGAGTCACTAATACATTTTAATTTATAAATGAACACTAGAATAATGAACCAGTCGTCGTGATAAAACTAATATTAATTTAGATAATCTCTAAACATTATATAAACCAACAAATCATGCCAGATATTAAAATATGAAACGCAAATAAAGAATTGTATTTGAATTTGAATATATTATCTGCCAGTACAAGTATAAATAGACCTTAATGTGACGAAACTTTTCGTTCCTCGACTGTAAATAAAGTATAGGTATTCCATACAAACCAGGCAGAGTCACAGATCGGTCGTAATAAAAATCAACACATAACTTCAAAATCTTTATTTTACTCTAATTATGTAATAATTTAAAAAACATTTATAAATCTTGCTTCCCTAATTATAGCTAGTAGAGAATCCAGGGTTTCTTGAGCAGTCGGTGTAATCTGGGTTACTGGCAAAGTGTAGCCCCAAGCCCCGGTATCCCTGAGCAGGTAGGTGGCGGCAATGGGAGGGTTGAAGCGATGTTTAGCCCAATCTACGATGGAACCTGTAGCACCATCTGAAAAAAGTTTTTTTTTTTTTAATAGAACATAGCTATTTGAGGTTACGGTTAAGACATTTATTCTCACAAAGAACTTACAGAGTTCACTTAACATGAGAAACTTAAAAATTGAAAATACAAAAAGATGGTTAGTCGATGGTCTTAAGAGCTAGTGTTAGTTTGGCCTTGATAGTATTATATAATTTGGATATAAAAAGAGAAGTAATTTAAATAAGTAGGTGTACTGATGACCGACCCGACATCCGACACCTTAAAGTAAATCTAGGGGTATCTAGAGTATCTACATTATATATATTAATTCTACGGGTTCATAATCAGTTTTGTGCAGGTGTTAAGTATAACTTAGGAGATATTCTTTTAATTTCTTCTTAAACATATTAATCGAAGCAATAACTATAATATTTCAGGGTATTTTATTAAATATGTCATGACGTTATTCTTTTTTTTATGGTTTGAGATGGTAAAACGAGCTAAAGGCCCACCTGATTTTGAGCGGTTACCTTTGCCCATAACAACTGCAATACCACCTAGGCTATTGCATAAATGTTACCGCAAGTCGGTTCGCCAAACTGAGACATGAAGATGGAAAGTCTCATGTTATTGTAATTTCACCGGCACCCATACCCTTCGCACCGAAACACAGCAATTAGGTCGTTTCGCTATCCTATAATATATATAAAAAATTGAACACTGGCATCAATAGAGCTATCACGAGCTAAATCAATATTTGGATACTAATCTGTCTTCTTCTATCGTGTCGACATGAGCTACATAATGATAATAACTCATGCCGTGGGGAAAAGATTAGCCAGTCAGCAGGTAGGTATCGGAGCTGACTGCCCAAGGTGCGCCGGACGATCAATTAAATATCGTCACTCGTGGAGGCTCTTTTAATGCACCCCACTAATCACTAATCTGTGAGAAGAATAGACCCAAATAGATCAATCCAGAATATATGTCGTTCTTACCGTGCACATTTCTCGAAGTACCAACACGGTACTGTGTGTCGTAACGAACTGCCAAGGAACCCATAGCTCTCCTTCCAATAGTTACCTGTAATTAAACATACTCTGTAAACAATTATTGCAGTAAGGCTTCATCTTCAACTTGTTCATGTATATCGGGAAAAGATTCCTTCTGTCTAATCCCGACTTCTAAATTGGTTCACCATTCATGCAAAGCCATACCTGATAGATCATCCTATGCAGGTGCACCTGTACAGGCAAACCTAATGACTTAGCATGTGTGGGGCAAGTTCAGGTCACCCGTTAATCTGTAAGTACGTTCCGCTGATGCCATACATCGAATGAAGACATTGGTATGCAGGCCAAAAGCTGTTCATAGGTTTTTCTAGGATCTTCTGTAAAGGTTCAAATAACTGCACAGGTCTACTAATATCCTCTGATCTACCTGTACAGGTCCACCTGCGCAGGCAGACCTATCAGGTACACTAGACGAGCTTATATGGCTGCCCTACAGGCCCTCCTATGTAAAACGGTAATATTTGCCCATTTAAATATGGCATTCCAATTCGCGTTTTGTCAAACTGCGACATGTAGATAAAAGTCTTAAGATAAGATAAGATAATATTTCTTCAGTTACAAATACAAGTGCAATATTTACATAACTCTGTATTACATAGGTAAACTTATGTACTAAATTATACAGTTCACTTGGCCCCACACTAGGATACCCTGTGTCGTGAGGTCCAGTCTCTACCAAGGTCAAACAAGTTAGGTAGGTAGCACTCAGTACAATAACTCAAGTAAGGTTTTAAATACAAGTAAGGTTTTATGTGAAATCACACAATATAAACTCTCTAGGAGTCGCTATTTACAAGGAAGTTAGAGAAACCAGAACTTACCATTTCATTATAATTGTACATCGGATCACTGGAATGTGCGAAAGGAATCAGCAGTCTTTGTCCAAAAGACCGGAAGGAGAGGAACCCAGTGAGAGTAGAACCAATGGTTTCGATGTAGCTGGATAAAGTCCTGGTCTCCAGCTCGGAGAACGGACCAAGCCCTATAAAGTTGTCACCAGCAGCTGTATGGTTACCGCCGCTTACTGAAATAATAATAATTTAAAGCAAGTGTGTATGGCTTTTACCGCAGGGAATAAACAATAAACAATTTCTTAGGTCAGTCAAGCAACTTTTTTTGCTTAGATTTGCCCTGTAAAAAAATATCTTTGTTCTACCTTTAGCAATTTTTTTCAATTTTATTCAAGTGGCCATCAGTAAAAAAAATATTAGTCGCTGAATACATCACTTATCGAGAATTCATTTTTACTAATTGAAGTACAGGTACTGTAGTTTAATCAGAAACTAGTAACTCTATAAATTATTATAGTTCGCTGTAGTTGTAGATAAAAAACTGCGAAAATTGGCCACTTTTGGCTATTTTTTGGAACTTTTTTTTGCAACTATTATTTACAGAGGTAATAATTTCTGATTGAACTACAGTACCTTTATTTCAATTAATAGGTATATTAACAGCAAGTAATAATTTTTTTACTGAAGGGGACGCCACCTGGCTGCTGCATGCACCTTAATTAGTATGTTAACCTATCATTTACAATGACAAACATAACAATTATATTTTTTAAATAAACTTAAAGTGTGTGACTCAGGGGAAATCGATGTCCCCGGAATATGTATCAAAATTGTGGTTTTTCCACTGGGTAACCACATTTCTTCATGGATATCTTCATGTTTTAGTGAGTATTTAATTTTCATGAAGTTTAAATTTAAGGATAAACTCGTATTTAGTGCATGCATTTTTCGTATCGATCGCCAACCCGCCTGCCAAGCATGGCGATTATGGCATATCCCCCCTTAATTGGGGGAGGCCTATGTCCAGTAGTGGACGTCTTTCGGCTGAAATGATGAATGATGATTTTTCGTATGCAGTAGTACGCCACGGACTGCCCCCATCATCTAGATTTTACGTCTTCTTTGTCCATCCAAAGTTTGTCTGGAAGATATCGCTTTTAGCGATAAGACCGCCCATGTACCCATAATTTATACGTTGTTCCTGTTTACTCCTGGTACTTGGCAGGTACCCAGGCTACATTTTATATTGATTAAAAAGTTGATAGACCCAGGTATCAACAAAATACAATAAATAAACTTTCTAATTTATCTTCTCACCTCCCCATTGAGAGTTCCAATTCTTGGTCAGATCAACACCGATGGTGTTTGTACTAGTAGGCCTTCTGTTCTTGACCCAAAGCCTCACCTGGAAGAATTAGAAAAAAAAACATGTAATCAGCCTATCACAATCAACTGCTGGATATAAGCCTGACCCAAACGTTCAACAATACTATTCCACAATATATTATGCTCTAACCTTTGCCCGCGGCTTCGTCTGCGTTTAATTCGGTTTATCACAAAAAATAATTTATTGCTCTCTTCCGAGGATAAAAAGTAACCGATGTGTTATGTTAATCCAGGTAATGGTCTATCTGTGTGCTAAATTTCATCTAAATCTGTACAGCCATTTCAACGTTATTGAAGGACGAACAATCAAACATCAATAATTTCACATTTATAATATAAGTAGGATCAAAGATGTTAATTGAGGAGCGTCTTTTCAAAAACAGTATAATCATAATGACAATAAGGTTAAATTTGTTAGTTTTTGTACAGCTAAGCATGCGAATTTGCACCTAATGGTCATTAGGACATAATACTTTTTGAAAAGACGCTCCTCAATTTATTCAACCAAAGTTGTAAGCTTGCTTGTACCAGGCCCCTCAGAAAGTATTGCGAAAAAAAGTTTTTATATATGGGAGACTGGCCAGTTATAATTTTTTTCGAAAATATGATTATTTATAAGTAAAAATAAGTAAGTTCCAATTTCAAAATTTCCCTCCACATTTTTTGCGAGTTAATTCAAAGTATTGTGTCTCACTGAAATATGGATCTGCGCCGGGAACATTTTAGAGCTATGATTTTATACGATTTCAAGTGTCGCCTGAAACCGGATGAATCGTACGATAGACTTCAAATGGCATTCATGGATGAAGGCCCTTCCAAGGCAACCGTGTATCGTTGGTATAACGAATTCAAGCGCGGTCGACCAACTTTGGGGGATGACGAAAGAAGCGGTCGCCCTTTGACGGCTGTTACCGAAGAAAACGTGCTAGCAGTGAAAAATTTAATCCAAGACAATAGGCGAATTACATATCAGGAGATTCAACACATATTGAAGATTGGATCGGGAAGCGTTCACGAGATTCTACACAGCCATCTTCGCGTGAGGAGGATAGTATCACGCTGGGTGCCGCACAACCTCACCGATGCTCAGAAGCAGGCCCGGGTGGAATGGTGCCGTGATATGCTTAACAAATTTGAAGCAGGCTCGTCTCGGCGTGTTTACGACATCGTTACAGGTGATGAGTCCTGGATTTATCAATACGACCCAGAAACCAAGCGCCAGTCGACTGTTTGGGTGTTTCAAAATGAGCCAACGCCTACCAAAGTGAAGCGATCTAGAAGCGGGGGTAAGATTTTGATCGCTAGCTTTTTTAATTTGACTGGCCACTTGGTATCAATTCCCTTACGGGATCAAAGAAGCATTAATGCCGAATGGTATACTACCAAATGTTTGCCAGAAGTTTTCTCTGTTATAAGCAACAAGCGACCAAACACAGGGCTCCCCGGGCTACTGCTCCACCACGACAATGCACCTGCGCACACCGCACTCAAAACGAGGGACTTCCTGGACAGCACGCCAGTCAAACTCCTGGGTCACCCTCCTTACAGCCCTGATCTAGCACCGTGTGACTTCTTTTTATTCCCAAAAATAAAAAATCAGCTCAAAGGGATACAATTTTCGTCGCCGGAAGATGCGCTGGCTGCGTTCGAGCAGGCTGTAAACGAGGTGTCTGCGGCGGACTGGAAAAAGTGTTTTGAAAACTGGTTTAGGCGCATGAATCTTTGTATAGAGGCTGGTGGAAAGTACTTTGAAAAGATTTGATAAAAATATATGTACGTATAGAACATTTTTTTTTAGTTTCGCAAAACTTTCTGAGTGTCCCACGTATGTGTAAGCAAACATACCTAATAAGAAACAGTTGATTGCTATTTAAGGCGCATGTAGCAGCCAAGTGGCGCCCCCATCAGTAAAAAAAATATTTCTCGCTGAGAACATTATTTATCGAAAAATCGTTTTTAACAATTGAAGCACTAGGTACTGTAGTTTAAGCAGAAACTATTAACTCTGTAACTTTTTTTTTGTAAATACGTACTTATAATACATAAGAAACCAGAGCAACACAAACACTTATGTTCATCACATAAATATTTGTGTCCTGTGGGAATCGAACCCACGACCTCGTGATCAGCAGTCCGACACTCGAACCACTAGACCACAGAGGTCGTCGTAAACTATTAACTCTGTAAATTATAGTTCGCTGAAGTTATAGATAGAAAAAGTGCCAGAATTGGCCGTTTTTTGCATTTTATGTGTATATATTTATTATATCCATTGTCTAGTACCCATAGCACATAGCTCATAGCTCTGCTTAGTTTGGGACTAGATGGTGCTGTGTAAAAATGTCCCAATGATATTTATTTTATTAACCGACGAAAAAAAGGAGGAGGTTCTCAATTCGACGCGTATATTTTTATTATTATTTTTTATGTATGACTACGCATAACTTTTTACAAAGTGGTCCGAATTTGATGATTGTTTTTTTAATGGATAGGGTATATCTCGAAGTAGGTCCCATTTAAATTTCAAAATCAAAATCCACCCCTAAGGGTAGGAAAGCAGGGGATGAGTGTTTGTTCACCCACTGAATTCTTACCTGTTAACCGATTCTGTTGAAACATGACACACATAAATATAGTTCTAGACACTACGACATAATGGAGATCTGGAGTTAGATTTTAACCACAAAAAAATGAAAAATAAAACTTTTTAACAAAAAATTGAACCGACGAAACTGAAAAGAGAAAAATAACTTATTATGAGTCGGCGCCAAACAATCAATCAATGAAGATCATTAAATTACTTTAAATAAATAATAAAAACAACGTCACATCAAATACAACGTGAAATTTTCAACGATAAACAATAACTTTCCAAAAATGCGTTCTCCGCTCGGCCACTTGCAACTTACACGCACTTTGCTTGTTAAAAGTTCGTTTGGCGCCGACTCATAATTAGTTATTTTTCGCTTTTCAGTTTCTGTTTTCGTCGGTTCAATTTTTTGTTAAAAAGTTTTTTTATTTCTAAATAAACTACAGTTGCCTTCTTCAATTTTTTAAACGATTTTTTGATAAATAATGTACTCAGAGAGTTTTTTTTTTCTGATAGGGGCGCCACTTAGCTCTTAGGGCCTTAACTTGTAACGACACACTTCAAAATTGTTTGGTTTTGAAAAGCAAGCAAGTATACTAAATGCCTCATGCTAAAATGTTTACATTTTTTACTTACAGAATCTTGGGTGAACTGGAATCCATCAAGGTTCACCAACGGGAAGATGTACCACGTAAAGTCTTCAGCAGCAGCCCTAATTTCAGGGTCATCACTATGGATCAATTGGTTCGCGATGTAAGTCAGAATGGTAGGTGAGAGCCAGTCAGCACCCACTTCACCAGCTTGCAAGAAAAATGCTCTTGTGCCAGAACCACGGGTGATTTTAATGCCTGTGATGTTTCGGCCTGTAATAGAAAATACTTAGTTTATTTATTTATTTCAAGTATCATGAACAACTTTACAGTTTAATTAAAACTTATGCGTTGCACATATTATTATAAGTAACATATAAACAATAATGTATAAAAATAGAAAACAAAATAACATGAAACCTTAGAAATAAAAAATAATAACACTAATTTATTAGGCATCCATCATCTCACAAAAACTTAAACATTCACGACACACATCCATCCATCTCGACGCAAACAAATCGCACTCAGATGCCGCAGTCAGGAGAGCATTTAGCATCGTATGCTCACGAACGAGTGGGGAGTTAGCATGCGACACAGTGCGTGTTTCTGGCACAGCCAATAATGGGTGGATACGTGGTCTGAGTTGGTATGTAGGCACGATTGGTATAAAAAGACGCACTACTTGAGACACTAGTTCTGGACAATCAGCTTTACCCCGTAGTATCTTACAAGCAGAAGTTAGCAAGCAGTAATTTCGCCTTACTTCGAGATAATTGAATTATAACACACCCAGTAAAAAAACAAAATGGTTAGCGTTCTCCATAGGACTCACAATTTGGAACCGTGCCTGACGTTTCAAAAGTGCCTGTAATTAGGTTTATTTTAAATAAAAAACATTTTAATTTGACTATGAAAAGCTGACGGATCAGTTTTGGCGCAGTGAATCGCGAGTACGGAGCAAACAGTTGTATCAACTCTGAGTCATCAAAGGCCCTTGCATCTGTTACAGACGATTTATTGTGACGTGTCTGAGAGGCAGCGGTTTTCATGGTACCTTACCACAAGCCTGACACGAGGAGTTCGTGGTTGTCGGTTCCGAGCCGCCTTGATATCGCTTCTGTCTTGTTAGCCAGGTCTGAGTATTTTTATCCATTAAATGAGATTTATATCTGTCAACGCATCCGTGATACTAAAGGCATGCTCGTGTGTAGCGTTTTTATTTTAACTAGAATTATCATTTTTTGTTTTTAAACTCCATAATTATTATTGTATTAACACTGCACCACACTCAACAAAGGGTCAGTCTTGACTCTAAGTGTAGTCCAACCATCTCGTCACAAAAATGCTCTTTGGAGTTGTATCAGTGAAGTAGGTAGCTTTAATGCTAGTGCCATGTCGTTTAAAGTTAATTGAAAGAGTCACTTGGCGTAAAACCAAACCAATAAACTCGACGTAAAGATAACGAAAGTACAGCTGTCAATAAACCAGTAAGACTGTGGGATTGAGATGAAGAAGTTTTACCTTCATGAGTTTGTCCAGCATTAATAACTTCGACTATATTGCTATGGGTTCTACCCAAATGTTCGAACCACCCGTAAATATCTTCAATTGTTTGATAGTTGGTCCAGTACAGCTCATTGCTGGTATCACGTCTTCTTCTGCTGTAGAGTTGGGCGTCAAATGCTCTAAAAACAAATATAAGAAATCAATAAACGATCGATTCAAGATTATGAAACATAGAATATATAACTTAAAGAATATAATTATTTGACAACATTCATCTTGGATTAGTGCAAGTCACTGCAAGTCACCTTTAGTAGAATTATCTGGCTTCACATTTGCTAAGTGACCACGACTCCTATACAAATTGAATAGGATAGTTGTTACAAGATTTGTCTCACCTAATCATACAAATTTTTGCAGATAATTATTAGCAGGTTATTAAATTCGAAAATGCAAAGTAAATTCACAGATTCAGCTTTGATCTTAGACATAATTTAGGAAATGACAAAAAGGGTGAATAATTTGATGTAAAAGATTCTTTTCATTCACAGCGTTTCTAAAACTAAAGCGAGTTAATTTTGGATTGTCATCCAGTTCTGAGGTATGTTATGTGTCTGTAGACATGAAATTTGTATACAATATTATATTTGTATTTTTTCGATGAGCTGCAGCTCATCGAGAAGTTAATTTAAAATCTATTGCAAAATTTGTACCGAAAAGACATACAGGAAGGAAAGCGGGTTAATAAAAACGTTATAATAAAAAAAATCTACATCGATGAACACACACACATCTCTGCCTACCTCTTCTGTGAAAAACAGGCATGTTGTTATGTTACGTTGTTCATTGATGAACTTCTAGAAAGGTTCAATTGTTATTCCAAGAGAATTACTTTAAGTATACATCAAAATGTGTCATTATAACACCTGAACAAATAAAAAGTCATGTTAACTCACTCTTGAATGTTCTTCAACATGAGTTCGGAGCGAATGCTGCGTTTTTTCAAAGAATGTTCAAGTTCTGCCCTAATTTCTGGTGGTGATACCAGGCTTACGTATTCTCCAATACGAGTTGGTGGCTTCCAGAAATCCAAGTGCTCATTATTCTCGTACAACTTGTTAAGGAACTTCAACTGATCTTCACTTTCCGGATGCACTTTGTATAACGCATAATTATCATATCTCACTTTTTCTGCAGTTACTATTACTACTAAAACACTAATTAATATTAGTTTCAGAATCATTTTTAATTATTTCCTATTGACTGCTTAAACTGAAAGAATTTCATTTAAAGTTCACTTATTATCATCGTTTTTATTAATTCTTTAATCTGTCTGTTCTGAATTATCATTCTGATAAGCACTTATTGCCTTAAGATAGGGTTCATTTTTGTTTGATTGATTTACCAAATTAGTGTTACCGATGATTACTACAAATATCTTATCGAATGGTGCCGAAATGATAATTTTTAATCAGATTAGTAATTGATAAGCATTATTAAGTAGTAGACTCTGAGATAAATAGTTCAATGTAGGCATCTTTGTTTTACTAACCTATTATGGATGATACTTATCTGAAATAAAGATTATTTTATTTTATTTAGGAAATGAAAGAGGTCACGGAATTAGAAATGATCTAAATCTGAAAAACACTCCAAGAAAATTTTGGACTGGATTCTGTTTTATAAGTGGTCATACAAATAGTTCTACAACACTATTTGAGACAGAACTTAGTTAGTGCTTAGGAAAAAGTAGGCCACTTATCTAATAACGTGACGAATTTCATACGGAGAACGGAATGCTCATTGAATATCTCATTTTAACAAGCCATAATGGAAATCACAAGCATTTAAATTGAAAAATACACCAAAAATATTTAAAATTTAAATTTAATTTTCTTAGGATCCTGTTTAAGAAATTTTATGAGATATTAAATACCTAATGAAAAAATATAAAAGCGAAGTCTACAAACAACAGAAAGTGTCTTTAATTAGTGTCACCTCTTAGAAAAGATAGACTGTGGATATGTATTCCGCTTTAAATTAACACGCAAACTACAAGACGCACATGTATTTACTCCAAAATTAACACTTCATAAAATAATGCGACATAAAGTTGGTTGCACACGAGCGACTGAGACATGGCGTGGTCATCGCTAATTGTGATTAATAGCTGTTCCACTGTCGACGTCATTTGTCTTCGAATGTCGCACAGGACAGTTTACTTTCTACTGTGCAAGTTTGTAAAGGTGCAGACGGCCGACTAAGTGACTTTGTAAATGAGGTTTTAAATTGTTTAGACATTATTTTGTAGAGATTTTTCTTCATTAATTTGCGAAATTTTTATGTGTCGGAATTTTTCGTGTTTTGTTGTGAATCAAGGTGCCTTACGTTCTTTTGGCCCTTTAGTGGAGCAGGGAAAATTTCAATGGCGTGCCATTTAACTACAGAGTTATGTTCAAATATTTCGTAGTTTACCGACATAGAAAGAAAAGCTTCTCTACCACCACCATCATCATCATTATTTCAGCCGAATGATATCCACTGCTAGACATAAGTCTCCCCCAAGCATCGCTACAACGACCGGTCCTGCGCTTCCCGCATCCAGCGGATTCTGAATCTCAAAATCACCCAAAGGGCAATGGAGAGGGCTATGTTCGGAGTGTCCCTGTGTGATCAAATCAAAAATGAGGAGATTTGAAGGAGTATGAAGGTAACCGACGTAGTCCGAAGAATTGCCATACTTAAGTGGCTTCTCTATAATGACGATAAGATTCTGTGGTGCCAAGGCAAAAGGGGAAGAGTCAGTAAACGTTCTTAAAATTTCATCTACCCATCTTTCTTGGGGCCGTCCTTGCATTCTTTTACCTTGTGGTCCTGCCCACATGGTTGTTCGTTTGGTCCATTCTGTGCCTGCCGAACGTGCTCCGTGGCCCGCCCATTTCCACTTCAGCTTTTGAGAGTGTTGTAGTGCATCTATCACTCTTGTCTTTTTTCGGATGGTAGTATTTCTATATTTATCTTTCAACTTGATACTAAGTAGGCTTCTTAGAACACAAACACATAGAGTATGTAAACTTGAGACGAAATCTCTGCATTATTTAACCCGCAAGCTCCACATAATAATTGTTCTGTCAAACGCCCACACTTGACTAGTAATGCATTAGAAACATAAGTGATAAAGACTCCTTGAGTCTCAAGACTGAATAAGGTGTTGTATTCTAATCGCTCGTCTACCAACGCAACCGCAATGAAGTTAAATCCACCGCTAAAACCGCGTAATTATTGCACGCTCGATCCGTCGGTTGAAACTGAAGTAATGTGTTTTGTACACGAAGCGAATGAGCTAGAACCCGTTTTAGAACCGAATTAAACATCACTATGTAATTCTGTGGTTACTGTTGTAATAATTTTGAGCTGTAACGCCTACGATGGCGGGTTGTGGGTAGATTTGTGTTAACTCGTTGTGAAATAGAGTGAAATCATGCTGCGATTTAAGGGGTCTATTAACACGTGTTTGATATTAAACTATAGTTAAGGGACTTTTCACGCACATCAAAATAATATTTTGACTAACCTCGAAGTTTCGGCCAAGTTGCATTGGCTGTGGTCACGAGAAGACTGAAGTATGCGGGTGTCATCGTCTTGAGCGGCGGGTGTTTTCTTGATCTACCCGCGGTTCAACGGTGCGGTTCGCGGTATCGTGTTGCGGACAGTTATGTTACGCAAAATCAACCGCCAACCATAGACATAGATATAATAAAAAATATAGACGAAGTGCCGCGAACAATCATAGTGAAGCCAAAAAAAACCGTTGCCTTCCAGTACAACCAGCGCTTACGCATACACCATGCACCTGAAGGATATTTGCTTTCGCAATGCTTACTGGACGATGCAGCAACATGTGTACTGAGAGGAGTGAGCAGTTGAGCACGATTTGAGGTGCATGTGTGTGCGAGAGCACTGGTTGTACACGAAGAAGCATGTTTTTTTTTGGCTTCACTGTGATTGTTCGCAGCACTTCGTCTAATTTTTTATTGTCTCTGTGCCGCCAACCCACCATAGTTTATTATGAGTGAAACGTGTTCTAGTTAAAGGAGTTATGTTCTTGCTTTTGACTTAAAGCTGCGTCATTCTTAATGTGCAGTATCTAGAATGCTTCTTGATTAAGGCTAGGCTCCCAAAATGAGGTGACTTTTTGAAAACATGTGCTGAGTCGAACACATGCTTGATGAACGTCAAATTTAGACGAATGTTTTTTTGAATGTTTATCTATCGTTTGGCTAGACAGTTACATAATTGGTTAAGTTTTGTTCGATACTTTTATTTTTCCAAAATCATGCGTTTTTAGAGATTTTTCGAACTTTTCTCATTTATTATTCAAGTTAGCTATATAAATTGAATGCAGATAGGAAGATAATCAAGATTATTAAATACTGGCTACAGGAAATTTGTAGAGATTGCTTACTATTCTAATAATAAAACGAAAACTATTTTGAGACTTACGTCATTTACTTCCGTGGTAAAACGCGCGAAAATGAATTTCTCGAAAATAAGTTATATTTCAACTCGCATAGAATTGACGAGAGCGGCTCGCAGTTGCGGTGGGTAAGGGGATAGCGAGGGTAGGAATTACGTTTTGGGAGCATCCTCTAACTTCAATGAAGTTAAAAAATTAAAACATTATTGAAGTCTTACCACTATTTAGAAATTCTTTGATCAATTAAATCTAATTGCTAATTTTCTAAAAAATATATATTTATTTATCTAGAAAATCTCTTTTATTTTAAAATCTTTTGAATAATTTTCGATAATCAAGTAATGGATGGTCGACATAAATAATTTATTAATTAATATTTTTGGTAAAGTTGCTAATAGTTTAAAAATTGATAATAATAATAAAACAAGATAACTAAACAAAAAAAATGCCATCAATACAAAGTACAACGTAAGTTAAAGCCGTACGTAAGTTATTGATTGTCGAAAATAAAGACAGCACCCAAAAAGCCCGCCCGTTAACGCTTCCTAAGTAACCAAAGATATAATTTAATTTTTATACTTAAGAAAGAAGAAAGAAAGACAAATCTTTTTATAGTAAATCCGCAGGGATACTTTGAGAAGTTGAGCAACAGCATTACTTCCAGATGTAATACTAGTTCTCATCTTTTATAAAATCTGCAGAAAAATTAAGGATGGCCATATTCTTTGCTGAGTTCCAGCGTGCTGAGTTTTAAATGAAAACTCTCAGAGATATTTTGAGAAATTTCAATTCAATTCAAATCATTTATTTTGTGATACACAGGTAATAAATAGGTCTTAATCAAACACAATACAGTACCATATGTGACCAGCCTCATGGCATACTGTTATATTCGAAGGAGGGTGGACACCAATGATACAACCGGTACGTTCTAGCTCGTATATTGGACTGGCGCAGCAGTCAAGAATTTCATCAAAGTGTTCTCATTTACCCTACATATTTAATAATGAACCAAGTACCCACATAACATCCCTCCACCTTTAATCAGAAAAACGTCTTATAATCTATAATGTTTCTTTTACGTTTTGACCGATTGTCATGTTCTAGTTCCATAGAGGGAGCAGGTGGAACAATCTGTTTGTCACCGCTATGGTCGCTATGGGTAGGCTCTGATGTTCCGGGCATCCCGGTTTCATCCAGTGGGTCATCGCAAGGAACATCAGGTGCCCTCTGTTCAGAGCTAGTCTGCTGTGATGGCAAAATAAATGCAGGAACAACTTCTTCACACAGCCCATCTTCCCTCCCTCTAAATTTGAGCAATTGATTGGCGTGTTTTTTAACTATTTGATCTGAATTGCTTAGTTGGACAACAAACATTGTCTTTCCAATATTTTTAACAATCACACCACGTGACCAATAATGTTTTTGGTTTTTATAAAGTTTGACTAAAACGTCGTCACCCACACTGAACAATACTTTCCGATTGCCGCGATAATTGTCAATCTGCAAACACTGTTTGGCTTTTACAACATTATCGAGTGCTGCGTCGACTGGTGCTGTGACGATAGGATTCAGCAGATCCAATCTGCATCTCAACTTGCGACCGAACAAAACCTCAGCAGGGGATCTGTCAGTAGTTGAATGTTTAGAATTTCTATAACACAACAAGAATTCTTGTATCTTAACATTTAAATCGCGCAAACACGATCCTGATAGCAAGAACGATTTAATAGCTTTTTTAATTATCTTGACATAACTCTCCGCTTGCCCATTGCTAGCTGGATTATAAGCAGGAGAAGTTAAATGAGTTATGCTGTTCTGGGAACAGAATTTTTTAAATTCATGTGACACAAAAGCCGTACCGTTATCTGAGCAAATCGTATGGAATAACCCAAATCTTGCCATTACTTCACATAGTTTTTCAATCACAATACGAGAACTATAACCTGACGATACATCAAAACATTCAACCCATTTTGAATAGGCGTCCACTAAAATAAGATAAGTTTTTCCATTAATGGGACCTAAAAAATCTATATGGACCCGATGCCACGGCTGGGCCGGGTAGGGCCACGGTGTGAGCGGCGTGCGCGGCGGGGCGGCGCGCTGGGAGAAACACGCGGAGCACGCGCCGACGTGCCGCTCAATAGCTGCGCCCATACCCGGCCACCAAAACCTATTACGTGCATCTTCTTTCATTTTTGTCATTCCTAAATGACCCTTGTGTAACTCGTTTAAAACTTTAAACTGCAAATTCTTTGGAATTATTAATCTAAAACCCCGCATCAAACAATCATTTTCTACTGACAATTCTAATCGGTGACTGTAAAAATCCTTTACTAACGGATCATAATTTATACTAGGCCAACCCTTTAGTACATAGTCTATGACAGTCGAGATGACTTTGTCTAACTTAATTGCATCTCTAACATCCGACAAGGACAAAAATCTTTCACCTTCGTAAACAAAACGTACGTATGCGGACTTGTCAACTAGTGATTCATCGCGTTCCTGGAGACGGCCGGCCGCGGCCGGCGACTCGTCCGCCATCGCTCGACTAAGATAATCTGCAGAGTTATGAATACTGCTTACATATTCTATTTTATAGTTATATGCTGATAAAAAAATTGCATAGCGTTGTAACCGGTTTGCTGATATCTCGGGAATGCCCTTGTCTGGATTAAATATTGAAACCAGAGGTTTGTGATCAGTTCTTAGAATAAAAGGTTTTGTTCGACCATATAAATACTGGTGAAATTTCCTAATGCCAAAAATTATAGCAGTAGCTTCTTTTTGTATTTGGCTATAACGTCTTTCGGCAGAATTAAGTGAGCGAGAAATATACCAAATGGGTTTTTCAACGCCATTTTCGACTTGTGATAAGATCGCACCCAACCCGCTGGGTGATGCATCTACCGTTACAATTAGACAAGCTTGAGGGTTGAAATGCGCTAACGTCGTTTCTGATACTAACTCGCGTTTAATGACCGATACTGCTTCGTCATGTTCCTTTGTCCATGACCACGGTATATTTTTTTGTAGCAAATTATGAAGGGGCCTTAATATTGATGATGCATTTTTAATAAAGTTTCTATAATAATTCACCATGCCTAAAAATGATTTTAATTCAGTTATATTAGTTGGTTCACGACATTCTAAAATCGCTTTAATTTTTTCCGGGGATTTATGTATACCATTACGGTCTATAACAAAACCTAAATAAGAAACCGATTCCTGAAAAAACGAACACTTTTCCATGTTTAGTACTAAGCCAGCTTCCTGTAACCTACGAAAAACTTCTTTCAACCTGCTCATCATTTGATCCCTGTCTACACCACAAACCAATATATCGTCAAGAAATAAAAGAGTACCGTCTAAACCTGACAGAAGAGATTCCATTGTTCGCTGGAAAATAGCCGGCGCGCTAGCTAAACCGAACACTAATCGAGTAAACTTATACAAACCTTTATGTGTGTTTATACAAGTAAGCATCTGTGACGTTTCATTAAGACACACCTGGTTGTAAGCATGTGAAAGGTCCAGTTTACTAAAATATTTGCCGCCATGTAGTTTTGTAAACAGTTCGTCGTATCTCGGTAATGGATATTTATCAACTTGTAACTGTTTATTGATGGTCACAGAGTAATCCGCACATAGTCGTATAGAACCATCTCGCTTTAAAACTGGCACCACCGGACTAGCATACTCCGAATATTTTACTGATACTAAAACACCTAAATCGACTAGACGGTTAAGTTCTTTTTCAACGCTATTACGAAGTGCAAACGGTAAGGGCCTGGCTTTAAAAAAAATTGGCTTCGAGTCTGGCTTTAACGCTAAACTTACTTCAACACCTTTAAAACAACCTAAACTACTTCCGAACAACTGTGGATACTGAGTTGTACAACTTGCTAGGAAATCGTTGCAATTATTCAGAGAGCATATTTGAAGGTTAAAACGAGAAAAGAAATCCCTCCCTAATAACGGTGGGCCGCCATTACGTACAACATACACACTTATTATAAACGATTTGTTGTTATACGTAAACAAAAGTTTTATTTTACCTAAAATATGCAACTTATCCCCGTTATAACTATGCAAAATAACGTCACTGGGTTCCAAACTTACATTAAAAAAATATTTATTATACGTATGCTCTGAAATAACGGTAAACGGTGAACCAGTATCTATTTCAAAAGTTAACTCGACTCCATTAACACTGACAGATTCCCGCATAGGCTCGCCGCGAAAACTGCGTATATTACAGCACAAATGCTTACCATCGTCATCAACATCTTCGCAGCACTCGACATAATATTGCTGATTTGTAGTTTGTTTACACACTCGCTTAAGATGCCCTTGAACGCCGCACTTTTTGCACTTATAACGTGCAAACCGACACATCGATGCATCATGACCAGTAAAACCGCATGCTGAGCAGCTGCTGACGTCATGAGCGTGACCTCCGCTAGCCGTGGGCGCTGCTGTCGCGGGGCCGCGCCGCTGCGCACGGCCCCAGCGCGCTGCTGCGGGGTGCGCTGACGTGTCCATTTTCATAACCTGCAGTGGTGTAGCCCCGTCCACATTCTGTAATGTTTCTCTAGCACCCATACGTGCACTACGTACGCCTTCAGCTATTTCCAAGGCTTTGTTAATTGTCAGCTCTGACATCTCCTTGGTAAAAAGTTTGTCTCTTTCTGGTCCAGACGCCATGCCTAGTACAAAACGGTCACGAAGCTGTTCATCCAGATGCGACGCCACGAACCCGCAGTGCATCGCCAAACCACGAACTCGCGCCGCCCACTCTGCCAAGCTCTCGCCAACATGTTGCGTGGCACTATGGAATTTGTACCTTTCCGCAAATGTGCACTTCTTGGGTTTGAAATGTCCATCCAATAGGCTCACTACTTCATTATAGCTCAATGTACCGACCTGCCGCGGTAATGCTAGATCACGAATCAATTTGTAACTTGATTCCGAGCAGTTACTAAGCAAAATCGCTCGACGTTTGCAACCGGCTTTGTCCACATCTACTCCAATCTCGTTAGCAAGAAACCACTGTTCTAATCTATCTTTGTACAACGGCCACTCTTGAATTTCGTGGTTAAACACTGTTAACGTGCCGACTGTTACTTTCGCCATTGTAAATAGGTAATACGCGTGTACTTTTACCCGTCGCCAATTGTTATATTCGAAGGAGGGTGGACACCAATGATACAACCGGTACGTTCTAGCTCGTATATTGGACTGGCGCAGCAGTCAAGAATTTCATCAAAGTGTTCTCATTTACCCTACATATTTAATAATGAACCAAGTACCCACATAACACATACAAAATTACAAATGTCATAAAATAAAATCACAGTCAGAAAATCTCAGTTTATTTACATTACTTCCAGAAGCAATAACTCTCATCTTTTACAAAGTCTACTGAAAAATTAAGGGTTGCCATATTCCCTCACATTTCATAAAACCCTCTGTAAACCACAAATACAAAACAGAATGCTTGTATAATTTTATTAATATTGTGATGAACAAACACAAAAAACTTTATTTTCAAGTATTACTACAGATTGCCGCAGGCTCAAAAGGTTTTATAGTTCTAATATTTGAACCGTTTTATGCTAATAATTAATTAAAGGGAAGCCCTTGTTGACCTCAATGTGGCTTCAATAATTTGTTTTTTAAAACAGTCTGTAATAAAAATGGATTATTCATTCCTCGAAAGATTTACATTCAAAATGTTTGAGATGTTACTGATTACATCAGAATCTGTAGTTTAATTGTGATTAATCTGTTTTGGGTTATTTATCTGCTCAATTTCATGCTCGTTTACTCGTCATTCGTCATCATTATATCGTGTGGTAACTATTTTATTAGTTTAACTTTTGTCCGTCTTAATTCTAGGGTCTCATGCGCTTAGACAATTGGTCATTTTTTTGTAGCCTTTTTCATCCAATGGCTTCCTGCAACCCTAATAAGCTCGTATGTCCACCTTGTTAGGAGCCATCCTATGCTCCGCTTCCGGGTTGGTGGTCTCCATTGTCTGCTGTTCTTTCTGCCATGCCAAAATACTCACCACTACCTAATCAAAGTTTTTATTTTGTCCCAAAATCTTTATTTAATTTACACCCCCTTGAAAATTTTCGTTAATCCAGTAAGTATGGTGATGCTATTATGGACACTTTTTATTGGAACGAAGTTCCTTTTCCGAATCACACCTACCCCAAGTGTGATTTGGGAGAATATTTAGCGTCACGTCACTTTAAGATTTGCGTAATACCTATAGGTAGGTAGGTAGGTAGGTTTGTATAGGTCGTCAGCTGACCTCACTTTTAAGTGTCATCTGGTTGGTAACGTCAAAGTTACAGCTAGCTATTAAATAAAACACAAAAAGACACGTTTTACTGAGGATTGAACCGTATCTCAGTCCGACGCATGATGGTTCCTGCCATCTCTGCTTGTATTATAGTTGCAAAATGTAGCATTATAATAAACCGGTCAAAAAGTATGAATTTTATAGAAAGCTTCATTCCTGACGGGGTCCCCTGACCGCACAAGTTTAATATTTGCTAAAATTTCTTAAAAATATAATAAATAAATAAATATTTTCGGGACATTTTTACACAGCACCATCTAGTCTCAAACTAAGCAGAGCTTGTGCTATGGGTACTAGAACAATGGATACTTTTTTTGTAAATACATACTTATAATACATAAGAAACATCGAGACCAACACAAACACTTATGTTCATCACACAAATATTTGTGTCCTGTGGGAATCGAACCCACGACTTCGTGATCAGCAGTCCGACCCTCAAACCACTAGACCACAGACGTCAAATATGGCAACACAATTTTATGTTTTCTGACCTGGAAATCGAACCTAATAATCTTCAAGCTTCATCACTAGACCAACGAGAGTACTAAGCAGGCTGTCCTAAAATAGTCTGCCTCCTCATAAATTACTTAGTCGCACATTTATTACCAACACACGACACGTCCAAAACATGTAAAACAATGGCGCAAACCTGAAGTGTAAATTACATAGTACATTTATCAGCAACGTCTCTGCCTGCCACAATAATACGGTTGACTTCATCTTCTAATAATTCTCTTTGTCTTGTTCGGTCGGCGTTTGCCGTTTTTTCTTGTGGTATAAGTTGCAAGCTTTTCACACTGAGTAATGAATTGATAATAGCTGATTGGTTAGATGTTTTTATTCATTTAGATATCTTTATTGATTTTTATTTCTTTCTATTTTAGTAGGCGATACTACGTTGCAAATTAAATAGAACTATATGTATACCTATTTAGTAATATTATCAAGAGAACAAACACTTGTGTTTTGTTTGCACTCACTGCGTGGAAAAATACAAAGCTGCCCAAATATTATCAACAAGAAGAATATAGTTTTAACCATTTAATTAATTTGGTACCATATTGTATAAGTATAGTTAAGAACGATAGCTTGTTTAACAAGAAAACACAAAAGTATTTTTCAATTACCAGATAAACTTTAATGGTAGGCTCTGCTCATTTTTCTGCTCAATTTTACTGTGGAACCAACTCTCGCGAAAATAATCTGCTATTCCATACATTTTGTTCGAGTTGAGTATCTACTTATGCAAATACGGTATGTTTGTCTTCGTTTCATCATCATTATCATCATCATTGCAGCTTGTCGTTTATCCAGTCTTGGATGTAGGACTCTTCCCTCCTTTTCCATTCCTGGTGGCCTTGTGCCAGACTCACCTCAGTCATGACCTTCGTGCCGTCTGATTTCGTCGACCCATCGTTCAAGTGGTTGGCCTCTTCCTCGAGTGTTGGCTCTGGGTCTCCACTTTCTCGTCCAGTGGTTGTCTTCGTTTACAGTCGTATTAAAATATAATTTTTAAAAAGGAAAAAGAAATCGGCGAAAAGGAAATCAGTTTATCTAATATGATCTAGGTACTTACTGTAACCTACTGACCTACCCGCTTCCTCTGTGTCTTTACAGCACCCGCCATCAGCCGTACATCACGACATGTCGTTAGGGGCAGGAGGTGGCCTAATAAATCAGGAGACGTCGTCTGTGCCATCCGCTTGCACTCGCTAATGTGAGTTCGTGTAATGAATGAGATCTGATCTCCGATTGTCAGTTTTTAGATTTTAAAGCCTTTGTTATATTTACGCTTCGCCTGCTATGCTGGTATTTTTAGCTGAATATTTTACTCAAAAATCCTGACTGAAGGATAAAGCAGTCACTGATGATTTAGTACGGTATTAGGTTGTCTGGAAGATATCGCTTTTAGTGATAAGAGTGCCATGTTGTGTATATTGCTTCCATTTTCTACTATTGTAATATTATACAGAAAAGCATTTTCTATGTATCTATCTTCTATGGTAATCACTAAAACAGCTTCTCAAATGTGGTGATCAATTCACAGTATTTTTTTTCCCGTTAAGGCGCATGTAGCAGCCATGTGGCGCCCCCATCAGTAAAAAAAACATTACTCGCTGTATACACCGTTTATCGAAAATTCGTTTTTAACTATTGAAGTACAGGTAGTGTAGTTTAATCAGAAACAATTATCTCTGTAAATTATAGTTCGCTGTAGTTTTAGATAGAAAAACCGGCCAAGAGCATGTCGGGCCATGCTCAGTATTATAGGGTTCCTTAAGTAGGTGTAATTACAAACGAATCAAATCGAATATTAATTATGGCTATTTTAGTTTTTGCAATAATCGGCAGCATTCGTGACTCAGAGCGTGTTGTTAGTAGCGCCATCTAGCGATAAATTCAAGAAGCCAAATTTAAGAAGTCTGTAATGTCAAAGTTACTTTTTGTGATTTTTTCAAATAGAAAGTAGCTAAAGGAGCCTTATTTGCTATGATAATTTTTCTCTAAGGTCAATGACCTTTGAACTAGGACGTTTTAAGTATTTTTCAGTTTTCTATCTATAACTCAAAAAAATATAATCACATTATACTCGAAATAATTTTAAAAGAGCGTTTTTACAAAGGTATATCAATGTGGAAGATTATAAGTTTCTACGTTGCATAGTTTAGAAATGGCAGGGGGGGACACATTGCAAGCCACTTTGGCGGGCTATATTTCGCAGATAGTACACCTGATAAAAAAGTAATGTATGAAACATTACCTTCATTTTAGTAGACCTATTCAATGATACCACACAAGAGGGGGTGCAGCGAAAAAAATGTTTTCATCCCCATTTCACATGTATGGACGCCACCCCTAAAATACGTAAAACGATTTTTTTATTCTTTTAAAATTGATATCTATATGCAGACCTTTTTTTAACAAAATTTCATTTACTTATGTTTATAACTGTAGAAGTTATTAAGCTGTAAAGGATTAGGACAGACGGACAGACGGACAGACGGACGGACATGACGAAACTATAAGGGTTCCTTGTAGGACTACGGAACCCTAAAAAGTGCCAAAAGTGGCCGTTTTTCTATCTATAACTACAGCAAACTATAATTTACATATTTTTTCGATAAAATATGATGTATTCAGCGAGTAATAATCATTTTACTGATGGGATGAGGAAAGACCAGGAGGATAATGATTTTTAATTACATTATTCCTTTTTACAAGATCGCTGACATCGTTAAGATTCGAATTTACAAACAGCTTTTGGATTCACAAAATAATACAAAAAATTGTTACGAGCTCTCAACGAGCAACACTATAACCCAATTCTCCATCTAGCTTCAACAATTAGAGCAGGTCAACAAACAACGAACGCGTTCCATTTATGAAAACTCAAAACTTCCAATTTGCAAGCGTAAAAGTCCCCAATATATTTCTTTAATCCCGAACTCGACACACAAGGTATCTGAGTGGAAAACTAATAAATCTATTAAACCAAACAAATACAAAGTATCGGGGTAGCAATTAGAGCCACTGGCATCACGCCAGATGATGGCCGAACAGTACAATGCATAGCAATTGGACGAAATAAGCGAGAGTTAGATAGATGTCCTGCGGTTTCAACGTTAAACCTTAATGCGTTGGATAGAATGAAAAGTTTGTTGCTGCTTTTCACGATGAAATTAAGCTAGTATATTATGTATACTGCTAGATAGCACAGTTTTCAGTGTCGGCTACTGACATTGAAAACTGTGTTTAAATTACTGTTGCTAAAACAGGATATAAAAATATTATTGTTGCTAAAATATAATATAAAAATGTAAAAGTTGAGTACCAGTTGAGTGCGCATAAAATGTGGGATTCAGATTATTACGAAATATGGTACATGAGTTGTTGTGATGTGACAATGCAATAGTTTGACCAAGGCATATTCCACCCATTCTACAGGCATGCAAATGAGTTGGGTGGACTTAGGGTTTCGCTCATTCAACAAAATTATTTTAAAACATGAGGTAAAGTGGAAATTACAACATGTCTTAGGATTTATTGTTATTGTTATAATCTGAGACAACTGTTTCAGGATATTGCTTTACCTATTGGTGTACTGATGTTTGATAATATCTGTTTTTTCCCAAATGAAGTAAAAAAACCGGCCAAGTGTGAGTCGGACTCACGCAGTACGGGTTCCGTACCACCTGATACCCCATAGAAACTGATTTAATTTACGAGAGTTTATCAAAAGACCAACGATCGTACGCGAAATGTGAATTTTTGCATCTATTTCTTCTATAGGTATGTTTGTCCTGTTTTTAGTATTTGTTGCTAAACTACATAGTATGTACTATAATCAGACCAAGTTTGACGCTAGTATGTATTACCGTTTTGAAGATATAACAGGAATAAAAAAGCTGATAAAAATGGATGTTTTTCGAGGTTTCAAGTATGCGGACCCTTTGATTTTCGACTTATTTTTGTTTTTAGAATTTGTCGTGATACACCTTATAGCAACACATATTCTGTGAACATTTCAACTGGTTATTTATTACCTTTACAAAGATACAAGGTGGACCGACGACCTGGTGAAGGTCGCGGGAATCCGCTGGTTGCGGAAGGCACAGGACCGGTCGTTGTGGCCATGCTTGGGGAGGCCTATATCCAACAGTGGACGTCTTTCGGCTGAAATGATGATGATGATGATGATGACAAAGATACAGCCCTGTGACAGACGGACGGGCGGACGGACAGCGTAGCGAGAGTAATAGGGTCCCGTTTGCACCATTTGGGTACGGAACCCTAATAAAAAGCACCTATTCTAGTTAATCACGTTGCATTAAACACAACATGTGAAAACGTGCCTTTAGCGCTAACAATAATTTGGACTAGCTGCTGTTTGACCTAGATTTGTCCCGAGGGAAAAACAAGACTGAGCCTCGCTTTGTGTCCATCCGTGTAACAGGAACAATATGGGTAGGTAATGTAATGATGGAAAGTTATGTCTTCAAAAATGTGCGTAGGTATTTTTTGTAGTTAATTTATTAACCTGATTTCATCGGCCATTATATTTTCATAATTGAATAAATAATGGTGATGAATGCCATGATTCCTGAAAAGTGCATGTTCAGTTTTTTTTTTTTAAAGGTGGACATAAAAGTCGTCACTGTGGAAGCTGCCCTGAGCTCACAGCATAACAAACACTGGCGAACTACCTACCCAGATTGGGCCACGCAGCAGGACCGTGATCTCTCGTTTCCGGCCATGATTCTGTCCATGTTCGGGAGCGAGAGCGCTTGGAAAGGTGTCGTCTCTTTCTGTAATGAGATAGTGCTCGACATGTAGGCAGCGGAGAGGGTTCGACACTCGATAATCGACTGCCTCTCTCCCCACGGAAACGGACCAGGCACCGCAAAAAGGTGTATTTTGACCTCCAGCCACCCCAGGAGTGGGTAGTGGTCTCAGGGCAGCCAGTCGCCCAACCACTCAAGGCCCTAGATGGTGGTGTGCATTTTTCCGCGTGCACCAGTCTGGAGGAGAGTATGGCCGATATTAAGGCTGTACTGGGAGAAGGGGCTCGCCTACTAGTGGCGAGTCGAGATCTAACGGGGCTGGTTGGAGAATACAAAACCTATCCTGCATCTTCCGGCTTCATTCGGTGGAGTGCGTCCATGAAGATTTGCACTCGTATAAAAGGTGGACATACAAAAATCCTGAATTATTTAGAAATGAACGCATTTTCTGTTTTATTTAATATTTTGTTACGCTCGTCTCTCTCGTCTGTTACAAAATTAGTATCAAAATCTCAAACTAATTTTTCCGCTTTTACACAATTAGATCAGGCAATATCCCCACAGATGGCGCAAAATTCATGACCTCAAAGTGGTTTCTGTTTACTCAAACTGCGGTCTAAGGCTTCTGGCAGTGTTCCAAGTCTGGATTAATTAATTGGGACACCGGGACACTTCCGTGCCATCTTAGTGCCATTTAAGGAGTTTAATTTTTAAGTGCATTAAGACTATCCGTTTTTCGTCTTGCAGTTGTTTCGAAAGTCTAGTTTCGTAATTGATACACATTAAAAATATATAATAAAATGTGTATTTGACGCTATAAATACATGCCTCTAAATTTTTACAATCAATATTGTAATAATATTGTGTGTGTTGGGTATGTTGTGTATGGGTATATGGAGTGGGAGTGTATATGTGTGTCCACGTTGGATGTAGTAAGTGTGAAAGAATGTGTACGTGTTTGCGTGCGTGTTCATAATAAATTAATATATTTTTAGCTATCCCTAAGGAAAACATATGAAAAATATCTTTTAATCGGTTTTCTTCAATAGTAATAATTTGAACGCTATCGTCAATAAAAAATACAACCGAAAATAACAGTAACTATCGAAAGAGCTATATCAGAATAGTACGTCTGAACTACACCACGTCTCGAGCCAAAGTGAGTCCCACTCTTCGGAGCACGATTACAATTACGTCATGGCGTTATTCAACCGGAAGAAGGCGTATTTTATTCTCATTGGCTGAGTGACGTTTACAACGTTTGTCATAAAATCAAAACATCCGGCAAATATAAGTCAAGTTGTCTCCTTTACTCTAATACGGCCTCTCCTGACTGGGGAACGTCCTCGTTCTCCTATTGTCTTCGTTCCTCTGCTACAGGTTCATCATGGTCCAATGACGGCATGGGGCGAGGCTCAGCGTCGCCTGGTAGTATGCACGTAGCTCAGCACCACTCAATATACCGGAGCATGGTGCGTTTTCAATACTGGCAGCATCTCGTCTCGGCATTGACTCTCCAAAGCTTCACCTATATTAAAAAGAAATCACACATGTTAGCAAAGCTATAAAAATCTCTTTAGCAACGCAGATTGCTAAAGAGAACTCGTAAGACCGCGCAGGCTTACGTGGTGTTGGTTCGTGAGAAAGAAGCACAACGTTAGCGATCTCACAACCCAAGGCTATCGAGGAAGAGCCATAAAGGTTCCTCACAGCCAACATACGAACATTAAGAAAGAGGCACGACGTTAGCGTTTCTTAATAGCGAGAAAGAGGCACTACGTTAGCGTTTCTCATAATAAACAACAAGAGAAAGAGGCACTACGTTAGCATTTCTCGTAATACACAACAAGAGAAAGAGGCACTACGTTAGCGTTTCTCGTAATACACAACAAGAGAAAGAGGCACTACGTTAGCGTTTCTCGTAATACACAACAAGAGAAAGAGGCACTACGTTAGCGTTTCTCGTAATACACAACAAGAGAAAGAGGCACTACGTTAGCGTTTCTCGTAATACACAACAAGAGAAAGAGGCACTACGTTAGCGTTTCTCGTAATACACAACAAGAGAAAGAGGCACTACGTTAGCATTTCTCGTAATACACAACAAGAGAAAGAGGCACTACGTTAGCGTTTCTCGTAATACACAACAAGAGAAAGAGGCACTACGTTAGCGTTTCTCGTAATACACAACAAGAGAAAGAGGCACTACGTTAGCGTTTCTCGTAATAAACAACAAGAGAAAGAGGCACTACGTTAGCATTTCTCACGACAGACAGATAGCAAGAGAAAGAGGCACTACGTTAGCATTTCTCACGATGTACAGGAAAGTAGCACAATGTAAGCTTTCCCTGTAATAATCTGATACCAAACCAGTGCATCAAGAAGGTGGCACGACGTTAGCTCTTCTTGGGGCACATACATACCAAGCTACTTACTTTCAAGGTAAGCGGAACAGGTCTCAGGAGTCCGTTCACCCCGCCATGGCACGATATACTCAGCCGCGGCCTGGGTAGACTTCCTGTACGAACCTGCTACAATCCAAAGCTCATAGCGGCGGTGGGGCAGGGCCTGCACAACGCGATACGGCCCGCGCATACCAGAGTCGAGCTTGCCAGTCACCTGTACCTTTTTAATCACAAAAACAGATGAATCAAGTTCAAAATTACGTGGTGGTTTACGCCCCTGATTGACCAAGGAGTCCTGCTTCTCTTGATTAGCTCTAAGCCGCTCAGACACTGTGTCTAGTCATATCTCGCAGGCTTCGCGATTGGGATGTGATCCCTATAACACTACATCACGTACGGGACGACGGATCAATGAAGTAGCAGCATCAATACCAACCAGAAGGTTCAACGAAGAACATTGCGTGGTTTTGTGTTTGGTAATGTTCAAAACTAGCTGCAGACACCACATTATATCTGACCATTCAATCTGACGATAGTTGGACTGAATTCGAATCATATTAAGTACTGTCCTACAATATCGCTCAACCTGTCCATAAGACGAAGATGTACTTAAACACCTAGTTCGGTCATCCAATTGAGAAATTCATTACATTGAAACATACGGCCACGATCCGCCACAACTAACTTACCAAATAATGACAGGGTGTTAGTTACAAGACGTTTTAGTTCTTTGGCATCCCGTCTAACCATCTGGTATAAAAGGCAAAAATTGGAAAACGCGTTAATTACATAACGTTACGTTACGTTTACGTTATAACGATAACCGTTAGACTGGTCTAATGGTCCTAAAGCATCAACAAATCGGGAACATCAGGTTTTTCCCATGAATGGATTGGTTAGAGAGGGGCTCTGGCAATCTTTTCATGAGAAATACACACTACGCAATGAGAAATGTACTTTTAAACAAATTCTCTAAATCGACTGTCTTATCTACACCAGATGATCATGTTCATCATGAAACACTCTGAGTAAACTAAGCCTGTGTTCTTTCGGAATGAAACACAAAAGTTTAGGATCTTCACCCACAGGTGTGTACTTATAGTACAGAAGGTCGTTCTTTTTAATGTAGTGGGTAGAATCTAATTGCCCGTTAGTCAACTTTTGAATCAAAGTCTGTCTCGTTATCTGCCGCCTGTGCAATTTGTGACCACCCTCGTTAATTGCATTAATACAGTCCCATACCCCACTGAGCTCGCATCAGTATGGACCTCTATTGGTAACGATGGGTCACAAATAGTCAGTATGGGTTCACTCGTAAGATGACTAACTATTTCGCGTCGCGATTGCTCTTGTTCATGACCCCAAAGAAAAGGTACACCCCTTTTAGTGAGATGAGCAATACCAGCAGTTTTAGCAGCAAAACTAGCAATGTATAGGCGAAAATAACTGCTCAGGCCAAGAAATTGTCGTACCTGCTAGACATTCTTAGGCGTAGGTTCACCAAGTTCTTAGACTTTTTGTTGACTCGGCTGTACCTGACATTCATTAATAGTTCTCCACAAGTATTCTATGGTCGTAGCAAAAAATGAGCATTTTTTTTAATTAATTGAAAGTCCAGCGCTAGTCAGAGTTTGAAACACCTCGCGGAACGTGGAATCCCGTTATCATATCAAGACTCGTGAACCATTTATGCTTCCCTAAGCGATCTATGTAGTCGTCTATCAAAGGGATTGGGAATCTGTCCTCGACTGTTATCTCATCAAGCTTGCGGAAGTCTACACACATACGTTCAGAACCGTCCCTCTTTTTAACGAGCAGAATAGGACTCGCAAAATCAGATTCAGACTCCTGAATGATTCCTTTGCCAAGAAGATCACGTATGATCTCGCGAACACGTAAAACGAGTCTATAGGGCCTGTAATTTACAGGAGTGTCACTATTTAGCTTAATTGACATAGGTACTACCAGTAGTCACGGTTAAGGTTGCAGTACCAGTAATAAAAATGTTTTCGAACTCTTTAATTATATTGAGCAGCCTTGCAAGTTCATCACCACAAAGCGTGGTGTTGATAGGCTTTTGTTAATAAAACTCAACCGTTAACACTTGAGAAGTGGGTATTCTAGTAAGGCATTGTATTTTGAGTGCAAATATACGTGACACCCTCATGGTTACAGATCTACCTCTAATGTAATTTCCTTAAACTCAATCGGCAAAGTTATATAAAAAGAAGACTCGATTTCTTGACTACTTATTCCCTTTAAGACACGAAAATCAGGTTTACGAATGCAATCAAAATGTTTTAACAATGAAGAGGAAATTAATGAAATTGTTGACCCGCTATCAATAAAAAAATCTACGGGGACACCCTGTATAACTGCTACTAAAATATCATTTTCACGAACATTTTTGTTTTCACGACAAAAGTTGACATTGTTTTTGTTGCGTGATTCTGATTTTTAATTTTACAAAAAAGGTATCAATTTTATGTCCAGTTTTCTTACAAAACCCACAAGGCTCTGATTTGCTAGAAACTAGGGATGGGCTAGTGCTCGAACTATCATTAATGTGGTGAGAGTTATAATTTTGCTCGGACTTTAAACGCTTGGCACAGTTGGCCTGTCTATGACCATGTAAACCACATCGAAAGCACTTGCCTTCCTCAAACTTACGTTTTCTGGAAGCTTGGTTGGTCATCATTACTATTTACGTTCGAAAAATCATGTTTCGATTCCTAACATCTGAGTGCTTTTGTTTATTAGATCTACTACTGCTTGGTTTCACACAAATAGAAAATAATTCGACCAAATCAGAAGGTGACAGTTTGGCATTTGTGGCAGCTGCTCGTATTTGAGGGTATGTAACGCCACGAATAATTATTGCTGTAGTCAGTTCGTCAAACCCTTTACTACACGTAAGCGCAGTAACGAACGACGTGCATAATCAGCATATGTTTGATAGTGATCGGAGATGGTATTCATAACTTCAAATAAAATGTTAGCTACATCAGGTTTTCTAGAACACAACTGCTTGAATTCGAGTTTAAAATTACGCCAACTCCTATCATTTTTACCCACTCGTTGAGCCATGTACGAACGTCACCTTAAACTTAAACAATTGCTGATACGAGAAAGACTTTCGTTATCGCTCCAGTTATTTAAAACTTTCTAACGATCTACCTCCTCGCACCAGGTATCTATGTCATGCAGTTTAGGATCACAGTTAGAGATCATAATCATAATCATAAAAATATTGGTTCGATCTCACCATAGTATTGATGGAACGTATGGCATCCACTATCCTGTCTGTAGTGCTGGACTCCGCGTCACCATCGGCGACATCGCTGACAGACCGCGCTCCAGATGTAAATATCCGCACTGGTGACTGCGACGCCTATTGATTTTCTAACCTCCGCTCGTTCATCGGACGACGGACAAGTAGGGGTGGTAGTAACGGCGACGTCGTTCTTCTCATAGCCTCGGTTAAAGGCGGTGATTCCATCGGTGGTGGTGTAGACAAACGTACATTCTGATTTTCTAACGCTAAATGCGTCGCGACAAAATTACTTGCATCCGCTGTTTTAGCTCGCTATCAGGAGATCTATCACGACAATTATCATAAGGACGATTAGCATCACCACTGCGACCATTAGACATATTTAGACTCTGTTTTAATAGGAAATAATGTAAACAACTATGATTTCTAAAAGATTACGTTATAAAACTAGGTAGGTAGGTACTTATTATATATTTTTTTTTTTTTTTGCTGTACTAAACAAGAAATAATTAAATCACAGGATGGAAGCCGACCTGAACACAAGTTCAGATCCCAGTTCTGATTTTAGCTATCCCTAAGGAAAACATATGAAAAATATCTTTTAATCGGTTTTCTTCAATAGTAATAATTTGAACGCTATCGTCAATAAAAAATACAACCGAAAATAACAGTAACTATCGAAAGAGCTATATCAGAATAGTACGTCTGAACTACACCACGTCTCGAGCCAAAGTGAGTCCCACTCTTCGGAGCACGATTACAATTACGTCATGGCGTTATTCAACCGGAAGAAGGCGTATTTTATTCTCATTGGCTGAGTGACGTTTACAACGTTTGTCATAAAATCAAAACATCCGGCAAATATAAGTCAAGTTGTCTCCTTTACTCTAATAATATATTATTAATAAAAATTCCTCCTCCTCTACCCTCCTCACCTCTGTGCTCTAGTGGTTCTAGTGTTGGACTGCTGATCACGAGGTCGTGGGTTCGATTCCCACAGGACACAAATATTTGTGTGATGAACATGAGTGTTTGTGTTGGTCTGGTTGTTTCTTATGTATTATAAATATGTATTTACAAAAAAAAAAGTATTTAAGTATTATATCCATTGTCTAGTACCCATAGTACAAGCTCTGCTTAGTTTGGGACTAGATGGTGATGTGTAAAATGTCCCAAAAATATTATTATTATTATATGTACATTTATTTTTCTCCCTTTTAAGGGGTTACAAAAGTCTATTCACACGGGCCGGAGCCAAGCGCGAATAGGGACTAGGTAATAGTATAGGCAGAGGAGACTGATGACGTGGTTAAGAATTTACGAGTAAGCCGACAGGTGTTGAGTATGACTGCTTTCTGGAGAGTGTGAAGTGTGTGCTTAGGAACCTGTAAAATATCTAAACTACGTTGTAGGCTTTTCGGTATAACTCCCGTAGATGAGACAACTATTGGGACTATATGTATGGTTTCTGCTCGCCATTGGCGCTTTAGCTCTATTGCTAAATCTTGATATTTAGTAAGCTTTTCAGCTATAGTGGATTGGATGTTATGCGTATTTGGTACAGCTATATCGATAAGGTAAGCAGTCTTGTTATTTTTATCATAAAGTGTGATGTCAGGCCTATTGAAGTGTATTGTTTTGTCGGTGATAATGGTTCTGTCCCAATATATCCTGTAATTGTTGTTTTCTAGTATGGTGTCCGGTTTGTACTTGTAGTATGGTGACTTTCTTTCTATGAAATTATATTTATGTGCAATGTGTTGGTGTATGATAGAAGCCACTTGGTCATGGCGATGTCTATAGTCTGTTTGTGCGAGAGACCGGCAGGCGGATGTTATATGCTGTATGGTTTCGGAGCTAGAATGGCAGTGTCGGCATGTGTCTGTGGGTAGGTTAGGTGCGCGTATTATGTGTTTCTGGTAGTTGCGGGTATCAATGACTTGGTCCTGGATCGCCATCATGAAAGCTTCTGTTTCAGGGAATAGTTCACCGCGCCTCAGCCAGGCGTTCGACGCTGTTTTGTCGACATGTGACTGCTGCAGATCGTGGCGATGCCTTCCATGTAGAGACTTCTGCTGCCATGTGGCAAACTTCTCCTTTTGGTCAATAATCCGTTCGTTTCTCTGCGAGTTTCAGTCTACCAGGTTAAGTGGAGTGAGATGTTTGTCTGTAAGTGTTATTAATTCATGGAGTGTGGAATATTCTGAATGTGCGAAGAAATATTGTCTGAGAGATGTTATTTGCTTGTTGTGTAGGTTAACTATATCTATTATGCCTCGGCCACCTTCCTCTCTCGGGAGAGTCATTCTTTGCACGCAGGATCTAGGGTGGTGTTTCCGATGGGCTGTAAGGGTAGTGTTAATTATCCGTTGTAGTTTGAGAAGATCTCCTTGAGCCCAAGTTATAATACCGAATGAATATGTGAGTATAGGGATAGCATAGCTGTTTATTGCTTTAACCATGTTCCTTGAGTTAAGTTGAGATCTGAATAGTGCGTTAAGCCGATGTTTAAATTTCTTTTTTAGGTCTGCTTTTGTATCTTTCTGCTTAATCTGCCTAGCTTGCTGAAAACCTAAATATTTATACGTAGAATGTGATTCTAAAGGTTCAATTGTGTCTCCTGATTCTAAAATATAGCTGTTTGGGATGATTTTACCGTTATTGATAGAAAAAGTTTTGCATTTATCAATCCCAAACTCCATATGAATGTCGTTTGAGAAAGATTGTGTGATGTCTGCTAGGCTATGTAGTGACTGTGTAGTGTTACTGTATAGTTTAATGTCATCCATGTACATGAGGTGAGTGAGAGTTGTGTGTTTGTGTGGTGTTGTTATAGTGTAGCCGAGAGTAGATTTGTTTAGTAAGTAGGAAAGCGGGTTTAGTGCTAGGCAGAACCACAGAGGGCTTAGCGCATCACCTTGAAAGATTCCTCGCCGTATTGGGATTTCTGGTATTTCTGTGTAAGAGGGTCCTATTGTTTTTAAAGTGGTTGTCCAGTGTTGCATAGAGCTTTCCAGGAAATTGATGATTTGTGGGTGAATTTTATAATTTTGGAGTACATATAAAAGCCAGCTGTGTGGTACGGAGTCGAAAGCTTTTTTATAGTCAATATACATGGTATTGATATTTTTTTTCTTAGTAATAGCTTGTTTCATAGCAACCGAATCTATTATAAGTTGCTCTTTGCAACCCTGGCTACTTTTACGACATCCTTTTTGTTCTTCAGCCAGTATGTTGTTCTTAGTGATGTGTTCATGTATGAGTTCGGCGATGCAACCTGTGAGTATTTTATAAATCGTTTGTAGGCATGTGATAGGTCGGTATTTGGCTGGATTTTGGTAATCATTAGTGTCTTTTGGTATCATGTAGGTAAGGCCCTGTGTTATGTAACTTGGCATTAAATTTGGTGTCTGTATAAAATAATTGATGTGGTTATGAAGTAAGGGATAGATAGTTGTAAATTTTTTATACCAGTAGTTGTGTATCCGGTCACTGCCTGGCGCTTTCCAATTGTGAGCTTTTTGAAGTACACGTATAAACACGTCCACTGGTATATGTTCAAACGGCATTGGTGTAATTTTCTGAGTTAAATCTGTATCTGTGTGTAGCCACTCGGCATCTGTGTTGTGTTGTACCGGCTCGGACCAAATACCGGACCAGAAGTTATGTAATTCATCGGCAGGTGGTGATGGTATGTCATGCGTTGTTTTATTTGTGTTACGTTGTGTATCTGACGTCAGTGTCCTATAAAACTGTTTTTCGTTGTTGACAAATTGCGTATTTTGTGTTTTTCTGAGTGTACAATTAAGATATCTCTTTAGTCTGCTAGATGCTGCGTTAAGTTTTTGTTTAAGAGTGTCGAGAAATTCTTCATTGCTTAAGTTAGGTTCTTCGTGCTGTGAGTGTATCCTGTATTTATTCTTTATTGCTTCTACAAGTAAAGTTAACCTATTGCTTCTGTTGCCTTTTACGTATTCTGTCATTCTTGCAATATCTCTCCTGTAGTTCTGTATCTTCATTTGAAGTCTCTTCTGCCACGCAGGTGTTTTTCTTTGATTTTGATTAGATGGTGTGATTGTGTCTCTAATCTTAGATCCATTGCATAAAGCTGCAGTGTATGCTGCGCAGTAAATGATTGTTTGAAAGGTCTCAAAATCTTGTTCTGTTGAAGTGTGATTTGGAAGTATGTCTGTGTTAATAAAACTAACGATTTGAGCTAGTTTTCTAGAAGTTTTTTGTTTTGGAATGTAAGGTCGGGTACGTGGGTTGGTATTTTGGAACTTATCTATTGTAATTAGAAACTGCTCCTTTATTTTGTCCGAATCAAGAGTTATAGATGTTTGGTTTTGTTGTGGTTCCAAGGTGAATTGAGAATTCACTAGTAGTTCATCATTTTGATTTTGTGGTGGTGCTGATAGGCTGAGTGAATTTTGAATTATGCTGTTTTCTGATACGTACAAGTGGATGTTTGTTTCTTGTATGTATTCTGATTCGGATGCAAGCGCCATGTGTTCTGGTATTTGGGTTTGTAAACGAATGTCTAGGTTGCTAAGCCGGAAATTAGTATTGCTTGATATGTCGTCACGTATTTCTTTAAGTCTTTGGTCGCTTATCATTTTGTTGTTTAGTATAACTCGAAGTTGATCTGATATTCTCTGTTCACCTACTCCTGATAGTTCTGGATTTTCTGCTATGACTGCTTGATGAAGTGGTCGCCGGTAAGCTGATCTATTTTCTCCTAATTCTGTAATTTTGTAATAATTCCTCACGATTGATTCGTTCTGTTCAGTGGTCCACCTCCTTCTTTGACCTCTACCTTGGAGATGACTACTATGTGGTTGAGTGATTAAGTGTGCGATTGTGTGAGTATGTGCTTGACTATTGTCATTTTGTGTTTGTTGAAGATAGGTTGCGACTTCTTCTCTTATGTGATCTTGTATTTCTTGCGGGAGTAATTTGTTTCTAACTATAGCTCTGCATTGGTCTCCTAATCTCTGTTTGGACGCCTCCATCTGTGGGTATTTTTGTGAGAATTCGTGATGTAGATGATCAAGATATATTTTACTAGTATTTAATTTGGTGGCTATGAGATACGTGCGCCAGATGAAGTTATTCATTTCGTCTGACCATCTTTTACGCGCACGGTTTGTGCATGGGGCGGGTGCAGATTTAGTGGCAAGTGCCTCCTGCACAACATCCCCAGACATTGATGATACGGTGCTAGACCGCGATAAGACCTGATAGGAACGCGGGGATGAGCTGGGTGATTCAAATAAACTAAATGGTGAGGGTGTCGCTGACATTCTTTCGCTTTGCATATCGGAATCCGTATTCGTTGCATGGGTCGTTTGACGGGGTTCAATCGCCGCTCGGAGATTCTTCGCACCCCGAGGCCCAGTCTCAGGCTGGCATCCGTCATGGCCAGTGCTGCTACTGGACCCGCCGAGCACTTGGGGCCGTTTTGATTTGCTTCGTGTAATTACCATGTTTCTTCATTTGGGTTTTGGGACCGTTAGTTAGGAAGGGTTAAGCCAAGGTGTAAATGGCTGCTATAATATTATGTAAGTATCTCCTGCTTAGTTTAACTTGCAGGGTGTGGTCTAGTTCGTAGTGACCTTATAATTGTTCATGCCTTCCTTTAAGCCCCCCCCACCACGGCAAGGTGGTCCCCCGGGGGGTTATTATTATTATTATTAATTATTCTACGCGATAAATGTAATAAATTCTTCAGTCCCTTTATAATCCTGTCTTTGAAGCCAATCTCTGTCTTTTTAATGCCTTGTCTGCTATTGTATTGTATTGTATTGTATTTTTATTAATATTTAATTTATTAATACTATTGTTTAGTTTACTACTTAAGCTACTGTACTGGTACAATAGTGTACTGGTACTGTACTGACTTCACACACGATTTGTTTAAGGATTGATGTGCTTCATGATCCATATGATATAATGGCTCAATCACTTTTAAAATCTCACTCATCGGTTAACGTTCACTGCATAGAATTGACCTCCAGTTCTCCCCAGATACCTGCTTCAGGTCGTCGGTCCACCTAGCTGGGGGGCACCCCACGTTTTGTTTGCAGGTTCGCGGTCTGAACTCAGAAACTTACGAGTATCTACTCCAACGGACTTCTGTCTGTCGACAGACATGGCCACTTGGCCAGCCCACTGCCACTTCAGCTTACTGATCCTACAAGCTATGTCAGTCACTCCGGTTCTTCTATGGGTAATGTAGTTACGGATTTTATTCTTCAAAGAAACTCCAAGCATAGCTCGCTCTATAGTTCGCAGAGTGACTTGAATTTGTGGAATAGCCTAACTATTAGTGTCCACATATTGGCACCGTAAGTCATGACAGATAGGACGCACTGGCTGAAGACCTTCGTTTTCAAACGAAATCTGGTCTTTTAATGAAATATTTGTGGTTAAATGATGGAATGGTTCTTCTTCCGTAGATAAGCATATGCTTACATCACAACTTCGAAAGCCATGATCACGTTTCTCCATTCCAGAAAAATCTTAGATAAAATTTCCAACTTGGAAAACTAACTTCACCAATTAATATTTCCTGTAACTGTTGGAAAACAATTTTAATTGAGATGCCGAAGTTAGAAATAATTTCCATTTCTTTTTCTCATTAGTGAACGGTGCAACTTTCAATTTTTTTTATTAAATCAAGTTGGTTTATTAGCTTGTTTACATTACAGGCGTGTTTGCTATCTAACTTTAAAATTGAAGAGAAAATCTCGGTGTAATTAACAAGCATCTGTTGTTTTTGGTTGAGGGGCTCGTAGCGATGCAACGACTGCGTGGATTGTACGATCTGCAATGTTAAGCTGCACTTGCCGCGGTCAGTCTGTGGATGGGTGACCATTTCGTTACACATCGAGACCCCTCCGTGCCTCGGAGAGCACGTTAAGCTGTCGGTCCCGGTTGTCATACGAATATCTATGGCAGTCGTTACGGGTAGCCAGAAGCCTGAAAGTCTGACAACTGGTCTAACCTCCGAATGTCAGTTTTACCCAGTAACTAGGTTGCGGGGGACTGATGGCAGTCGCTCCGTGTAAAATACTGATGTTCAGCCGCATCTGGCTAGACTGGAAGCCGACCCCAATATAATTGGGAAAAGGCTCGGAGGATGATGTTGTTTTTGGTTTCGTACCAAAAGGGTGCCAACAGGAACCTATTAGGTACCATTCTTCGCCGTCCGTCCATCAGCCGTCTGCTGTCTGTCACAGGGCTTTATACTTTTAACCGTATTAAGTAGCCAATTAAAATGTTCACAGAACATGGTGTTACTGTAGCTTCTATCAAGGAAAACACACATCATGCAAGAAACCTCGAAAAACTTTGATACTGCTCTACTTTAAAAAGCGTCAAGTAGCCCAATTATGATATTCTATAGTTTAACAACAAATAATAAGAATAAGGCAAAGACAATCATAGTACAGAAGTCTTAGGTTCGTGTTACAGAACGAACGTGTATCAAGTACAGTTTGATTTTCAATCAACTGATCATTACTTAAGGATAGAATTACTTATTAGAGTATCGGTCTTATTCCAATACGGTCATTATAATCTTCAATTCAACAACATAGTTAACGATTATAAGCTGAAATAGGAAAGAAATCTCTACTCAAGCATGGTCTCAACCACACTTGAGTGATTAAAGGTAAAATCTCTGCTCAGATAACGAAACAGGTGACAGTATAAAATAAAACTAAACTCAGCTGAATTGCGATCAATGATTCTATGCTGAGGAATGCTCTAAAATTAAATCCCAATACAAAACTAGTTTTAAACAGTGATAAAAGCTTGAGGAACGTTCTGTAACATGGGCCTTAAAGCGCAAGTCCGACTCGCACTTGGCTGGTGTTTATATTGGTGTTGGTGTTGTTCTTTGAATGAACAGTAATTTGAAAATGAACTGATAGAACATAGCTTGAAGTACATATTGTTTTGCTTGAATTTAGTACTTTCACTGTGATGGCCGCTGGAGCAGACGAGTCCTTGCGTGGAGACCGCGAATCGGCAAACGCAGTGTAGAACGCCCCCCGGCCAGGTGGACCGACGACCTGATGAAAGTGGCTGGAGGGGACTGGATGCGGAAGACAGAGGACCAAGTGTTGTGGCGCAATTTGGGAGAGGCCTATGTCCAGCAGTGGACTACGATAGACAGAGTTGACTGTGATTACTGGTCTTTCGATTGGATTTATTTCTCTGTAATTATAACCAAAAATCTCCAAAAAATATATGAAGCTTGGACAAATCTTCTGGTGTTTTTGTTTCTCGACATCTTTACCATTTTTTGTTGTCACTATTGTTGCTTGAATCTATTTTATTATAGCCTCATTGTTTAAGCATCCATATGTTTTTATTTCTACTTACTGCTAGTACTTTAGTAGGAACGAGATCTTGCTGTGAAGATAGCTAGATAAATACATTGTATTCTTTTATCACCGCTGAATTATTTTGATGGAAATTCCAACAATTATCTCTCACGCTTGGTTGTTGGTTATAAAACCGATAAATGTTTTTACCTCTAAAGAGATTTGCTCACAAAAGCTTTTATTGTCTAAGAATAAATTCTCACTCCAATTCTGAATACAAAACACAAGTAAGTAGGTTGAATAAAAAGTTAAACTTAATACACTACTGTTCTGTACAAAGACGTTTGGAGTGCCAGGAGGACCACTTGGACTTTGGCAAGGATTCCGTTGTATCTTTAAATTTTCTGCTTAATCCACAGCATTTTCGAGTGATTATTAAAGTTAACGAGACTCAGTACAGTTTTGTTCTGGCTTTGTTTCATAATGGTGAGCGATTTTGATTATTCGTGGGGATGAAAATTAGATTGTAAGAGTGAAGTAGATTTGATTGTTTGATTTTAGTTTCTCTATTTACATAATCAATTCAAACAAGATTTGTATATTTTTTCATTGCAAAGTTCTGAATATATAAGAGTTTAACAGTTTTAATAAAACACCTGTCTGGTATAAAATGATGAAGAAGGCAGTTCTTACTTCTTGGTTCATAGAAGCCATATTAGATATTATACGAGTCCATAAAGACTTAACTTAATGAAGAGTATTGTGTCACAGCGACCCCAATTAAAATACGTGCGTCAGGCTGGCCCGGCCCCGTGGCTTTAGGTCGCGAGATGTGTATTATCCGAATGTACTCCTCTTCAGAAGCATTTGTACTTACTACATTTTCAATGTACCGCTCTAATAAAAAATAAAAACAGACTTCAAAAACCTTAACTAAAAAGTAAAAAATAATCCTTGTATGTATTACAAAATCTTTTCATAAACCAACATTTTGAAGGCGGTGCGTGATTGACCCTTTCTTTATGTATTTAGGTACATGTATTTCACGATCAATCATCGTGAGCGTCATGTAAATATAATGTACAGTCGAGCGCATATCTATAGTAAAAAAAACAGTATAAGTGAACGTACATGAAAATCACGCGCCTACACATACACACATACACGGCTGATAGACACAGGACTCAAACTGCATTGATGTACTGCTGTATAGGAATGAAAAGATCGCCTTCTTAAAGAAATTGATATGATATTGAGAGTGATATTAACGACTGAAAGGGGCCGGGTCAGCCGAATTTAACATAACATAACATCACGCCTGTATTTCCCCGAAGGGGTAGGCAGAGGTGTAATAGTACACCCACGATTCGCCAGTTATGTTATAGTCCCATGTAATAGGGGGCAAGCCTATTGCCATTGACCGGGCACAAATCCAAACTCCAGGCTGCTACTGAGAATTTGCTAATGAAAAAACCCAATAACACTTTGCCCGACCCGGGAATTGAACCCAGGATCCCACGCTCAGCAGTCGTGCTTGCAACCACTAGACCAACGAGGCAGTCAAGCCGAATTTAAATTACTTATATTTATATATTTAGAGGTTTTAATTTGAAAAGAAAGCAGTACAAGTGTTCCAAATTTGCCGGAGATTATTTCGTACCTAGGATAGGTATTGATAGCTTTCGTGGTTATCCAGTTAAAGCTGTCGATACAGTTTTCAGCCCGGCCCCTTTTACACCTTAATATCCCGGAAAATATTAGGTTTTAAGATTAAATTAAGCACTATGTACGTGTATTTTACGGAGTACATCCCTTCTGTGGCACCACTTTCTCAGCAAGTTTGGTAGTTGTCGTGGTACAGATGGGGCTGGGCTGAAAACATCAGGCTGGCCCGGCCCCCTTTAAATGCCTCTATTTTTTTTTTTAGAGCAGAACATTGAAAATGGTGTAAGTACGTAAGCTTCTGAAGAGGAGTACATTCGGATAATACATATCTCGCGACCTAAAGCCACGGGGCCGGGCCAGCCTGACGCACGTATTAAAATTACGAACAAATTGTCATAAATTGCACCAAAATACAAAGTCCGAAATCAAGTAGGTGTGCAGAGCATGCAAAGCATAACCGTCGTCCAGTGTACTTGTAATAGGTCGAACCTATCGCGTGATACGACACATGTCATTTATTTATTTAACAATAATTAAAAACATACTAATTAACAATAATTACAGACATTTTAACAAAAACATATGCTTTCTTAGACTTATTTCAAGTGTAACACATGAATTGCTTTGAGTTACCGTAGTCACAGTTAGCAAGATTAAGATTGCTAAACCCACATATAACATTAAATTAAGCCATTAACTTTTACAAATAATTCATTCAAAATGGCGACCAGTGTAACTGCGTCTTTATACCTATATTTAAAAGCGGCACTGAAATGAGGCGTGCATAAAATTAACAAAGCCAAACCAGGATTCAGTCATTTATTGTTTTTGTTCATTTGTTTCTTATTTTTGGTTGTTGCTTATAGCTTTGTGGTGAAGACTTTCAGATAATCAGTTATTATATCATCCTATTAATATTATAATAACAAACACTTTATAATTTTCATATACTTAGTAGCTGTTGCTGTAGCTATACTGCCTCGTTGGTCTAGTGGTCGCAAGCGCGACTGCTGAGCATGGGGTCCTAGGTTCGATTCCCGGGTCGGGCAAAGTCTTATTGGGTATTTTCATTAGAAAATTCTCAGTAGCAGCCCGGTGTCTTGATTTGTGCCCGGTTAATGGCAATAGGCTCGCCCCCTATTACATGGGACTTATAACATAACTGGAAAAATTTGGGTGTACTATACACCTCTGCCTACCCCTTTGGGGAAATACAGGCGTGATGTTATGTTATGTTTTAGTAGCTGTTAGTAACTTAATACCTAGTAACTTTAATTAAATCATAAATACTAAATCTAAAAATATTCGTTTATAAATATCTACTTGAAGGCGCGCCACTGGCTGCACAATTTGGATGCAAATTAGGCATAACACCGTACTTCCAGAGGTATGGTTGTGCGGTGGGTCTTGAAGGAAAGATAACCGACATTGCCCGAAGAGTTTAAGTGGCAGTAGGTGGGGCAAATTGCTTGCAGAACGAATGGCCGATGAGGCTGAAAAGTTCTGGAGTGGCGATCGCGTACTCGAAGGCGCAGCATAGGTAGACCTCGACCGACGACATGGTGAAGGTCGTTGTGGTGATACTAACGAAGCCTATGTCCAGCAGTCACAGACCAGTAAGTCTCAAGACGCCGCATAAACAAAGCATAAGAATAAGTCACAGACCAGTAAGCTACAAGACTCCGCATAAACAAAGTTTTGTATTCGAACGCAGTCGTAAAACGTTGGTGGGGTCAGGGGGGCGGACGGCGCGTTATGATTGGCCAGCTCAAAAGTTCGGTGGTATGATTCCTTATGATTGGTGCCGCTCGCTGACTGATAGACGATCCGATTGGCGGAGGGACGTATGATATGCAGTGGTAGAGGATATGCGTTGTGACCGGGGGTGTCCAGCTAACCGGCGTCTAGAGGCTTACTGGTCTATGGAATAAGTAAAATGTTGGCGGGGACTGGGGGGCGGATGGCGCGTTATGGTTGGTTGGCTCAAAAGTTCGGTGGGATGATTCCGTATGATTGGTGACGCTCGCTGACGGACTGTCGTTCTGATTGGCAGCATGGCGTATGATATCCAGTGCTACAGCATATGTGTGGTAACCGGGGGTGTCCGACTAATTGATGTCTAGAAGCTTACTGGTCTGTGCCAGCATTGGACGTCTTTCGTCTGAAATGATGATGATGAAGCACAAAGATAAAATCATAGACCATTATTGTGATATGACTTGGATTAACACGGGCAACTTATCGACATACTATAGGAGTAAAGCTGTGGGTGTAAGTAGTATATGATAAAGAGTAGTAGAAGTGGAGCTCCTTGTTAAAGAGCTCGTCCGGGCAAGTACTACCACCGTACCTATATTTCTGCTGCCAAACATCGATGCTTGCATTGCTATGGTCCCGTGCAAAAGGTACGGGTGCCCGTGAAATTACAATCACATGAGACTTTCAGTCTTCATATCCCTGTTTAGCAAAGTGTTTTGCAATACCATTCAAGCAACAACTTAAGTGGTATTGCAGTCGTTATGAGCAACAAAAGTAACCGCTTAACATCAGGTAGGATTTTAGCTCGTTTTGACATCTCATCATCAGCCTCCTGCCAATCATCCCAATTCATTTGGGGTCAGCGAAGCATGTATTTTTCTTCCATACATATCTATCAGCCGTCATCTCCGTGTTCACTTTCTTTCCATTCATATCATCTTTCACACAATCCATCCATGTTTTCTTCGGTCTGCCTCTTTTCTTATAGCTATCCAAATTCATACCTTAAACTTTCCTCATAACATGTTCCTCATTCCTCCTCATCACATGTCCATACCATGACACTTTACTTCTCTGTCGTTTTGAAATCGAATGCCATGAAAAGGTGAAAATTTTAAGAATATATTCTGTTATACTCAAAACAGACTGACTGAGACAGACTGAGGGGCTCGTAGCGAAGCAACGACTGCGCGGATTGTACGATCTGCAAGGTTAAGCTGCACTTGCCGCGGTCAGTCTGTGGATGGGTGACCGTTTCGTTACACATCGAGACCCCTCCGTGACTTGGAGAGCACGTTAAGCTATCGGTCCCGGTTGTCATACGAATATCTATGGCAGTCGTTACGGGTAGTCAGAAGCCTGAAAGTCTGACAACTGGTCTAACCTCCGAATGTCAGTATTACCCAGTAACTGGGTTGCGGGGGTCTGATGGCAGTCGCTCCGTGTAAAATACTGATGTTCAGCCGCATCTTGCTAGACTGGAAGCCGACCCCAATATAATTGGGAAAAGGCTCGGAGGATGATGATACTCAAAACAGACTTTCCAATGATTTAGTATGTCATTTAGATTCAACACGTGCCTTCGGGAACAAACCAATAAATATATTTGCTCGAACCCACCTCTTTGAGCGAAGCAAAGCAAAGCTAGTATAATTAGTAGAATCATTAATAATAATAATAGAAATCGTATCCAAATTGAGATATAAGCAACAGTCTAATAAATAACAGTAAGCAATTAATTCCGACACAAAAGGAAATGCAACGCCCTTCAATTAACGTTAAACAACGAAAATTGAACTATAAATTGATGCAACAGAGTTGAAAATTGATAATCAATGATATCATTCCACCCACGCTATATTAAGTTCTATAGACATAAGTCCAATCAAAACTGAGCTATCATTTCTGAACATTTTGATAGAGATATGGAGAGAACGAGAGGTCAAGATAATATGGTTATTAGTACCAGAATAAATGACACTAGCTCACGTGATCTGACGATTTGTCGTGACGGTTAAACGATTACACGGATCATTACTCATATTACCACCTTTTGATAACATCATTTTGGGGTTAACATCACAGGATTTGCTACTGAATTCATTTTTTTATTCCATCGTAAAAGGTTTGCGTGTTGCGTGCATCATCTGATTGTTATCGCTGATTGGATAATTTTTTAAAGGATATTTTTGGTAAGGTTTTGTAAGCGATATGGTTTTGATAACTTTTTTGTGTTACATGCATGCGCTTTTTTATTTAATGAGTGTTTTGGATTGAATATTTGGATTAGCAACTTAATAGATAAAAAGTGTTTCTTTGAATTTGCACAGTGTATAATTATGCACCGCGTCCGAAGATGTTTTAAGATGCATAAGTTACGGGCAGAGTCCACAGAGGGAGCCGTGTTAGCACTGCCCGGACATTGTCGAAATTGCACAAGCCCTTTGAGCAAAGTCCAAAAATACTAATTATTAGCGGGCTCTGCCCGGTTTATAATGGGCATTGTTAACACTGCCCAAATGACGGTGGGTACTTTTCATGGAGAACAGAAAGGAGCGGAGGTGTTGCAAGGCAAAATCTCTTTAGAAAGAAGCGTCGCCTGAATGCGGGTGACAGGGGGACGAGGTACAGCAATGGCTCCACCTCACTATGGAAAATCCGCCCATTATTAGTGAATCCATCTAGCGGTGAAATAAATTATGACAGCGTAACAGCACTAACAATTTTCCATTTTAGTTTGTCTACTCGCCACTGTGGCGTACAAAGCACATTATTTTATTCCAGAATATTCTATGTGCGTTAGTGTGGTGAGAACACATTGAAATTTATAATACTGTAAGCATTGACCATACATACCATTTTAAACCATATTTAAACAATTTATTTTTCTACACACATAAAATGTACATATTACATGAAAATGTAACAGGGCAAATTACAGAGAACACAACATGTGTACTACATAATATGTGTATGAAGAGATCCAGCTCAGTATTTCCTGTGCATGTAGGTATGCACAGCCTGAATGAAAGAAGACATTTGACATCAAATAACACAATATTATTAATTTTGGAATTTTACTTCTGTTAGACATTAGAATTTATTTTAACTAAATTATGTTTATTATACAACATCGTATATTTGTACTTATTGGAGGAAAAAATATAGGAGATGACTTAGCGGGCGTACCCCTCTCAGGCCCTCTCGCCAGGAGTACAGCTCCGAAAGGTTTATAAAAACAAGTTGAACGTCATCTTGACTCATAGATTATAGAATCATCAGTGCAAACAGAGCTCCCGAAAATGCCAAATTGTGCGGTATTTACTTGCAAATAAGTCCAAAACTTTAAATTTGAAAGAAATCCACATTTCGCCAGTTATGTTGTAATCCCATGTAATAGGGGGCGAGCCTATTGCCATTAACCGGGCACAAATCCATACTCCGGGCTGCTAATGAGAATTTCCTAATGAAAAACCCAATAACACTTTGCTCGACGGGGGAATCGAACCCAGGACCCCACGCTCAGCAGTCAATACAAAAAATTTAATATTTAATTTCGATTTCAATTTTGATTAAATTTTTGTAATAATATTGATTCTGATAACGTACCTCACAGGAACAACAGGGTTTTTGGTACATATTGTATAAGCTTGAATCAAATTAACACAGACGTGATGGGTATCGATATTTTATAATAATAAAACAATACAAAATATATTTTTTTAGACTTATAATTACAAGTGAACTAATCAAGGGATCAACGGTCATGGGATGCGTGACCTTGTGGGCTCACATAGTATCTTCAAGAAATGCATTCAATAAACAACCTATAGGCTAGCAACTCTGCGCCGACGCTCGAAGCTTTGTGGTTTGGCGTCGACTAGCGCATCGATACCAATAATACACCTCTTGGCATAACTCTCTATCGACTCGAGAGCTGCAAGCTGATATTTGGCCGAACAATTTGGTCTGTTACCGGCACGGATAGTTGGAGTCAGTTTGAATTGACTCCGTTTAGCAGGAAAAAGGCACGCCTGGGGTTTAACAGCATTTAACTTGACCAAGTTAGCATCACCTCATTCAGAGACAGCTTTCAGGGACAGGTTAGTAAGTTATAAAGTAAACCTAGTGTTGTAGTTGTTAGTAACCTGGCTCAATAATATAAAAAATAAATCGGCTGACATGAACATATTATTATTATACCTACTCGTTCAAAAACTGGTACTTTTTATTTTTTACGATCATGGCAACATTTAGATCGCCTTACGTAGTACAATTTTCTGACGTCACCCACCCGAAATCAAAGCAAGTCTCAAGACATTTTGTATCACGTAATCAACAGTTTAAAAAAATTGACAAACGAGAAAATAAAAATTTTAGAATACATTTAAATAAATAAAAAACTTAGTGAATGTTAATCTTCAACATAAAATCTACGTTGTGTGCAATTTTCATAATATTTGACAATACCAGTCAAACATCCAACAATATTATTCAATCTTTCATCATCATACATTAAACATGCAATAATTAGTACATTAGATAAAAATAGATGTGGTCTTGCTGGTATGATGCACACATTTTTTATGATCAGTTATTACTAGGGATGTGACTTAGCTGTAAAAAAAGATTAATTAATAATCGATTATTTTAAGTTTCATCAAAATCGATTACACAAAAATAGATTTATTTGAAAATATTAATCGATTTTTTTCGTTAAAATAAATAAAAATATCAAGAATAGATTAAAATCAATTTTACAACAGTAGTTATTACTTCAGAGCCAAAGCTGAAGCTTTCGTTTATTTTCTTATTTTTTTACGACATATTGCTTGGTAAGGAATTAAGAAACAAGCTTCGGCAACCTATTTGGTTTGGTGCTAGACATCTGTGCACAAAAAAAAAGCGTCCAACAAATTTATTTACGAAAAAACAAAATAAAATGAACGAACCAACGAATGCAGAACAAGAACTTAAATTATACTGAAGATTGGAACAAAATGAATGAACTCAAAAAACTCAAATTAATGAGCCAGGATCAATAAAACTTTTGACTTGACCTTGACGAAGACATAGTAGAAAAAAATCGAATACACACGAAGCTTAAAGTGAAAAATCGATTTCTAAATAATCGATTTTTCTAGAAATAATAATTGACCCAAAAAATCGATTGAAAATTAAAAATTATCTATCTTTTAAATAATCTATTATTTTTTCACATCCCTAGTTATTACTTCTACTCCCCGACAGATGGCACTTCTTATTTTATATTCCTCTTATTTCATGTAACTATGTAATTTTATCTATGAAATAATTAACATTTTAGAAAGTAAAATAAACTAGAACAATTTATTTATTTTATTTAATAGTTTTTTTCATAATATGCTTTGATAATGTTAAAAACATGTTATCGGTGAGAAGTGGTTAGAATGCATCTTTTCGACGACAGATGTCTCTAGCAACAATTTGGCGATGAAACGAGAACATTTATGTTTTAAAATTGAAAATATAAATATATGGGACTTGTACATGAAATGTTATACCATCAATATGTTTTAGTATTGATTCTGAGAATTTTTAACATGCAACAACAGCGCATTTCATTGTTAAATAACAAAAATATTCAAAATCTATTCAAATCGAACAGAACCGAACTCAGTGAAGATTGATTTGAAATTAAGCTTTGCGGCTCCGCCCACTGTGACGTCATGACCAAATTGAAGGCGCATGACCTAATTGCCTTGCAGCACCTCCGCTCCTTTCTTTTCTTCGTGGTACTTTTAAATGATTTCATATATTTGCTCACTTGAATTATTAACTTAAAATGTCTTGAACAACATAGCTCTTCCATTAAACACTTTGGTATATAACAGAGTTACACTTTGCACACGTAGAATTAGAAATGTTGCCCAATCGAAGTGGTCAATGTACGCAAATAAATAAAATCATTCTACAGAGCCCACCGTCATTTGGGCAGCGTTGACAAAGCCCATTATAAACCGGGAACTTCAGGCAGAGCCCACAAATAATAAGTATTTTTGGACATTGCTCAGACACGTGCAATGTTGACAATGCCCGGGCAGTGCTGATTCTGCACCCTCTGCGGACTCTGCCCGAATCATATACATGCTGAAATTGTAATGTCCCAAAAAGAAGTCACTATACCCATCATTAGGGCAATGGAGAGGGCTATGCTCGGAGTGTCCCTGCGTGATCGAATCAGAAATGAGGAGATTCGCAGGAGAACGAAAGTAACCGACATAGCCCGAAGAATTGCCAAACTTAAGTGGCAGTGAGCCGGGCACATTGCTCGCAGAATGGATGGCCGATGGGGCAGTAAAGTTCTGGAGTGGCGACCGCGTACTGGAAGCGTGGGTAGGCCCCCCACAAGGTGGACCGACGACCTGGTGAAGGTCGCGGGAATCCGCTGGATGCGGAAGGCATAGGACCGGTCATTGTGGCGATGCTTGGGGGAGGCCTATGTCCAGCAGTGGACGTCTTTCGGCTGAAATGATGATGATGATACTCATCATTATGATCCCTCCCTACATTTTATCGATTTAAGTGAACACAAATGTCATTTTATCGATTTAAGTGAACCGACAGATTAATTTTTCGCGATTTCAGGGTTGGTCCCATAGTAAAAGTTGTTCATAATGATAGGTATAATGACCCCTTTGCGGGAAAGAAGCTATTAAAATTTCAACATGTAGGAAGGTATATTGATTAACAATCACATAGCCATTTCACATGTATGCTGCATCCAATTATAGTTAATCTTACTTATATTATTCTACTAATATTATAAATGCGAAAGTGTGTTTGTTGGTATGTCTTTCTATTTCTCAGCGACGGAGCAACGGATCGATGTGATTTATTGCCTAGAGATCGTTTTCGGGCCAGAGAATGGCATAGGCAAGGAGGCTTTAATCTAATTAACCTGGAAAATATGGAATAAAGAACCACGGGAATGAAGTCGCAAATACATAAAAGCTAGTAATTATTATAATAATGTGAAAGATTTTTGGATTTCTGTAACTCGATTGAGCTTATTTAGGTCTTATTATATTTTGCATACATAAATATTTTGTATAGACCTAACAAGTGACCGAAGCCAGCTATTTGTTAATGAAAACAAAAATCAATCAAAACGCACTATAATAAATAAGACCACATTAAAAAATATTACAATTTTATCCAAAATGTACGCCTCTCCAGAGGAATCACTCATCTCACGTAATTTCTTATACGAAGGCGATCGAGGAGTAAGCAAGGAGATTATTCCATCCATGGTTTCTAGGCAAGTTGGTAGGATCTTTTGAGGAGGTAACGCGAAGCCATCGTAACCGTTGTCTCTTAGTTCAAATGTTACAACATACCTGAAAAAGTTTTTTTTATTAAAACAAAGTCTACTGGGCATGGGCCTCGTCTCAGAAGAGCTAATAGCTCGATACGCTGCCCTGGTGCAAGTTGGCGGACTACATAAATCATCGAAAACTTTTGGAGCCCTGCAGAGTATGTGCGGTATAACAAGGCAATAGCGAACGTTACAAAACCTCCTTACTGATGCACTATATCATTTTAACGATAACCGCGCACATAATAAAATTGCTCCGCAAATAGTGTAAATTTATTATCACTGGCGGTACGTATACAGAAGGTTTATTACTGCTTATAGCTAATGCCTGGGATAATTATAAAAATATAGGTTAATAAAGCGTAGGTATTTTCGCTTTTGTCTGTTGTACCTGTGACACTTCGGAGTGATGTATCTGTTACGTAGTTACTATTATCTAATCTGTGGTAATGGTTGCCACTTACGGAACTCTGAATTCCTGTTTGACCCAACAACCGCTGACTCCTGACGTCACGTAACCTGTTGAAAGTAAAGTTCGGCATAAAATTTTATTCTTTGAAAATATTTTTTTATTGAAGTAAATCAAAAGCAGATGTCAGTACATCATCATCATCATCATCATTTCAGCCGAAAGACGTCCACTGCTGGACATAGGCCTCCCCCAAGCATCGCCACAACGACCGGTCCTGTGCCTTCCGCATCCAGCGGATTCCCGCGACCTTCACCAGGTCGTCGGTCCACCTTGTGGGGGGCCTACCCACGCTGCGCCTTCCAGTACGCGGTCGCCACTCCAAAACTTTACTGCCCCATCGGCCATCCGTTCTGCGAGCAATGTGCCCCGCCCACTGCCACTTAAGTTTGGCAATTCTTCGGGCTATGTCGGTTACTTTCGTTCTCCTGCGAATCTCCTCATTTCTGATTCGATTACGCAGGGACACTCCGAGCATAGCCCTCTCCATTGCCCTTTGAGTGACTTTGAGCCTTCTTATCAGGCCCATTGTGAGTGACCACGTTTCAGTACCGTAAGTAATTACTGGCAACACACACTGTCAGTACATCTGTTGGTATCCATCACAATAATTCAGAAAGAGTTGATAAAATAAATAAAATGAATACAATAACAACGTTTCAACATAACTTCATTGAAAACCATGTTTAACTTAGGGTTCTTTTCTAATTGTGCAATGTTATGGCAAGTATATAGTTCGGTGTGGATCCACACAAAAAATACACACATACATACATACATATTAATATCACGCCTGTTTCATTGGGGTAGGCAGAGACTATGTATTTCCACCTGCTACGATCCTGACAGACACGCCTTTCGCTTCATAATCTACGTTCATTAACCTCGTCATACATGCTCGTTGGTTTGGAGTACCTTTACTTGGCCTTTTTTGAGAACGACCGCAATTTCCCACTCTAACTCTTCTATCCACTCTCTCTTCGTATACTTGTTTCGTTAATCTCCTATCATCCATCCTCTACATGACCAAACCTAAACCAAAACAAAGCTTACAACAAAATCTCCAATTACCTAGACCTACTTCATTCGTAATAGCATTAGACAGTACATAACAATGCAAGAAAAAGTGTACACAGAAAACAGTTTACTTGAATCAAGAAAATGTATTGAGGACTGATATTATCTTGAACCAAGTAAATCTTTTCTGGAGCTAAGAGAATATTTCTTTGTTCAAGAAGATTTCTCTTGGCTCAAGAACATTTCTCTTAATAATTTCTTAGGTTTTCACGATCACTACACATTATAATAAAACAAAGTTTAACCGGATTAAATCGCGTATATTGTTTAAATTGGTTTTCCTTCCTTGCATTTTTTGTTATGTTTTGTCTAATGCTATAACAAACGAAGTAAGTCAAGTAGAAATAGTCAACTATTTGTGTGTTTAATTTTCCTTGCATTTTGCATTCAAGAAAATTTTATCTGGATTTTTTTTCAGTGTAAAAATAAAATACATTACTACTGCTAGCCGTGTGGTGCCGGACGTAAAGAATAGCACCACCCTTATCTCTTCTCATGGGTTTTGTAAAAGGCGACTAAGGGATTCACCAGAGGATGGGCAGCAACGTTCTCTGAGTATTTATCCAACTAACTGCGATCGCCAACCCGCCTGCCAAGCGTGGCGATTATGGCATATCCCCCCTATTGGGGGAGGCCTATGTCCAGCAATGGACGTCTTTCGGCTGAAATGATGATATTGATATTTGCCCTAAGATACAGGCTTCGGCTTAGTTTAGGCACTAGTCTCTCACAGATTATCTATCTTATTGTAATACTAATAATTGTTATCCCTACTAGTGTATGATTTGTGGACGATAATAAATAAATAAATTAAATTAAATTAAATAAATAAATTGATGATGACTGCTTCTAGCCAAGGTTGAAGACAATTTGATGAGTTTTTATACCTGTTCAATTGAATTTAACTGAAACTCTGTATGGAGAAGTGGATCAAAAGATATGTTTGCTTTTGCTAGCCATCTTTTTCTATAAGTGTATATACGTCTGCCAAGCGTGACGTTCACAGCAATTTCCATCTACCTTTCACTGAAGAAGCCATTGACCACGTTCAGCAGTTGCGATTGCGTGCTTCAGTAGATAATTTAGTGTATCTTAAGTTCCTTACCGACTGTGTCATAGGCAGTACCAGTGCTGTAGTGAGTGTTATATTTAGACGCAATTCTCACTTTCGCCTGATTGCACATTTGTTTCTGAAAACATCAAATTAGGTAATGAATAAGAAAAGTTATTTCGCTTAATGTACTCATGGTCTGTGAAGGTCTTATTTTCGCAAGTTTAAAAAATATCATCATCATCATTTCAGCCGAAAGACGTCCACTGCTGGACATAGGCCTCCCCCAAGCATTTAAAATTATAGATATACAAACTCGTGGATCAGCCAACCCAGAGACCAAGCGGAAGCAACTAATGAAGTCACTCTTCCTAGTCTTTAGAGTCGATTAGTAAGATTTTAATTGTTTCTAGCCAACTTTATCATTCTACATGCTACTATCCTACTTCCTACTTATATCCTGCTTCCTACTATAATCCTACTGATATTATAAACATGAAAGTTTGTGAGGATGTATGAATGTATGGATGTTTATTACTCTTTACCAAATTTCATTAAAATCTATACTACTGTATAGATTTTAATGAAATTTGGTATTCATACAATCATTGTTACGTTTATTTTATGTATTATATTTATTTTAATACAATAATATAATATTATTATTGTATCGTGGTTGCCTTTAATTTTACAGACACAAATCTGGACATGGACAAATAGCCTGAACTATAACAATTATCAGCAGACATCTGTCTGTTGCTCCATTCGGGAATCAAACAAGAAGTTGAGTAGCATACACGCAACTCCAAGATCGAACTGTTTTTCTGCCAAAATTTTAATTTATCTGTTGCCTATTTTGATATACAGAATATGGAGTTACAATATTTTCTGTTGATTCCGCCAAACCACATCCAAGCTTCGTTCGTTCCGTGTGGTGCTGGACATAAAGAATCGCACCACCCTATCTCTTCTCATGGGTATCATAAAAGGCGACTAAGGTGTAAGGATTCACGAGAGAATGGGCAGCAGCGTTCTCTGAGTATTTAACCAACCAACTGCCATCGCCAACCCGCCTGCCAAGCGTGGCGATTATGGCATATATATATAATTGGGGAAGGCATATCTAGCAGTGGACGTCTTTCGGTTGAAATTATGATTATAATGATGATGATGACATCCAAGCTTGACAAACTAGTTTGGCGGAATCAACACATAATCACAACCGCTCAATCACAATCAATCACTTGTAACTCCATATTTTGTATGTCATGGATTTCCGCAAAGTAACGCCTGATTTCTTTCTTTACCTATATGAAAAATGGAATGTAAAGGTTACTCACCACCTCCTCAAAATTATCTGCATGCATCTGGTTTGGCGGAATCAACACAAAATATTGTAACTTCATATTTTGTAGGTATGTCATAGATTTCCGAAAAGTAACGCCTGATTCCATTCTTTACCCATGTTGATGAAAAAAGGGATTTAAATTTACTTACCACCTCCTCAAAATTCTCGTCATGGGTCTTAATGTCAGCATACGGTATTATCATGTACTGCCCGTAAGAGTGAAAAGCCAGGTAGTACTCCAATCCATTGCTCTTAGACTTAATGAACGTTGCCATCGCCATGGTTTCTTTTTCAGAAAATGCATTCGGGCCACAGTATGTGTCCGACGTGCTTTTATGATTTACACCAACGGCTTATAGAAAAAAAAGCATTTTGAAACATAAATAAGATTCATCTCTGGTTTTTTAGAGGCTACCCAAAGCAAAAATAACTAAGTAAGCAGTCAGTTATGCTAGTAATTTCATCGACCAGCCTTTTAAAAACCAGGGGTTCCCAGCTGAGGCAAGCAAATTTTCATAAATCTCTGAATGCAGTTTTAAAATGCAGCTTATAGAAATATTTCCGTTCAGTATAATTATGTATTATAAAAACAATTGTTTTTTAACCCCCAAACTAAACGATGATTATCGTGTATCATTGGTTGTATAGGATTTCATGTGTTTAACATGTCTGTCAGTGGCATCGTAGCGCCCAGACGGATAAACCGATTTTGTTTTTTTATTTTTTTATTTAAAGGGATTTAATCGAGGGTGTTCTTAGCTATCATTCAAGAAAATCTGTTCAGCCGTTTGAAGATGATCAGCTCTTTTCTAGTTGATGCATTTTTGTGTCGAAAAAATACAGTGATTTAACTTATTGAGGTCATATTCACACAATAATAAATTTTATGTTTATGGACCAAAATGACTCATATTCACAATGTAATAATATGTTAGTTTAGTACCAGAAAAAAATCACGAAATCTAGGCCCAATAGGTGGCGCTGTGAGCAAAACTGCAGGCATCAGTTAGTTTAATGCCGCGTCTCCTGAGACCATATTTTTGTTATTTCTAATATCTAACATGTTTTTCTAACAAAATGGGGGCGTGGCCTAGCTGTTTGGCTACATTTGATTGGTCTAAGCAAAATGTTAACATGTTTTGTTAGAATGTTTTGGTCGCAGGAGACTCGGCATAAGATACATTTCCTTCGCCAGCCGCTTTTATTAATCTGTAAGGTAAAAACTTACTTCCAAACGCACGACCAAAATTTCGGTTTAAATCGACTCCCATCTGTTCATTATGACGATTTTTCCTCCAAAGACGATCCTAAAATATAATAAAGTATTCACCTTAGACCTTAGAGCAACAGAATACTAGACAGAGGACAAGCCGCCGCGTAAAGGTTGACCATTGTATGCACAGTGGGCATACACTGCCGCTAGTTCACCGTCGCTTGCACCCGAGTGAGTATGCGCACTAGTTTGCGAGAAAACTTTTTTGTATCTCCAAAATGCCGTAAGGATACAAGTGTTCGTGTTTCATGTGTGCGTGCTTTTTGTTGTAATTTATCGATGCGTTTCTTGCGTTGTGTGCGTAAGTTGAGCTTGCGACACTCGGACTTCATAACTAGGTGGCTTGCCCGATCTCTTTATATTCCGTTATCTGTGGTATTCACACAATTTCGAGACATAAGTAGTTGTAAAAATATACCTCACCAAAGACACAGTCTGCGTGCGAGCTCCGAGGAATCGGGTTTGGGAATGCGTGCGAATTTGTGCCGCGCTCAACCGACGCTTCATACCTAGTACCCTCCCAATACGAGTGTTTGCCTTGACAAACAATATATATATATATATTTTTTTTTTAAATTAAATCACTGCCCTTAGGTCATTACGTCAACATTCCTTCAAGCCAAAATTCCTCGGAGCTTGCGCACAAACTGTACATGTTATAAAAAAGTCAAACTACGCGCCAAAACTGCGTGTCTTGTTAATTTGAAAAAAATACCGAGATACGAAAAATTATACCAATTTTGTTACCGTTACTCCGTTACTAGAATTGATAAGAATCTACAAAAAAAAAACTGTGAATTTGTTAACAGACAATTATGGAACCTGGCATTATTTCTACATTTAAATTGTTATGAATTTACGAAATAAGAAAACGCGGAGGGGTATCAATGTGTTAAAAACAGTCACGCCACCACGGACTGTCCATCTGAATCCAGCTGATCCCAGTCCAATCCAGTATATTCCAGTGCGTTCTCCCTACACTACTACTTCTAAATCCCACCGGGTCCCGAAAGCTTAATTATCATCATCATCATCTTCATCATTTCAGCCGAAAGACGTCTACTGCTGGACATAGGCCTCTCCCAAGGATTGCCACAACGACCGGTCCTGCGGTTTCCGCATCCAGCGGATAGGCTTGATTAGAGGGATGATTATTCGCATTTTTCGCTAGAAAGTCCCAAAAATCCTTGTACACCTTTTGCTACAGTCTAACCGATGTTTTCCTTCACCGTTAAGGCTAGGCTCCCAAAATGAGGTTACTTTTTGAAAAAAATACTGAGTTGAACACATGCTTCACAAATGTCAAATTTGGATATATATTTTTTGAACCTTTATCTATCGTTTGACTAGACAGTTACATGATTGGTTGATTTTTGTCCGATAAGTACTTTTATTTTTTGGAGAATTTTCGAATATTTCTCCATTATTATTTAAGTTAGCTAGGTATATAAAATGTATGCAGTTAGGAAGATAATAAAGATTATTAAATACTGGCTTGAGGAAATTTGCATAGATTGTTTATTATTCTTGTAATAAAACGAAAACTGTTTTAAGACTTGCGTCATTTACTTACATGGAAAACGCGCGAGAATGATTTTCTTGAAAATGAGTTCTATTGCAACTCACATAAAATTGACGAGAGCTGCACGCAGTTGCGATGTGTAAGGGGACTGCGAGGGTGGGAATTACGTTTTGGGAGCGTCCTCTTAATGCAAGTGATAATAATCAAATTCTGATGTGCACATAAATCCGAAAATTCACTAATAGGCTATCACTACTGGACTGGCCATGGTAAGTGCAATTGAATCTCAACGAGATTATTCTGCGTGGTAGCTAAAGAGCCCGTTCTTTTACAGCTGAACTACATACCTCAGTATGACTAAACTCATATCCATCTGGGTTTAGAACTGGCACAAAGTACCATTCGTAAGTTGTTGCTATCTCCTTGAGTGCTGCATTTCCGGAAGTTGGAGCATATAGGATCTGGTGGATCAGATATGTCACAAAAGCTGGAGCGATCCACTCTCTGGCGTGGATCCCGCCTTCTATGATTACTTTAGATCTGGAATCGTGAACTATTTTTAGTTCTAATATGACTACAATAATTTGATAGATAGCTGCTCAGTTGTACGAGTACATGGGCGGCGAAGATTGCTTACCATCAGGTGATCCGCATGCTCGTTTGCCCTCCTATGATATAAAAAAAAAAGTCTTCTTTCCCGAAAAGGGGTCATTGTACTCATCATTATGAACAACTTTTACTATGGGACACTGAAATCGCGAAAAAAAAGCATTTGGTTCCTAAATTTGTGTTCACTTAAATCGATAAAATGTAGGGACCAACTGATTTTATTTTCGCGATTTCAGGGTTGGTCCCATAGTAAAAGTGTTTCATAATGATGAGTACAATGACCCCTTTTCGGGAAAGAAGCCATTAAAATTTCAACATGTATAGATGCACGATCACCTCTGGAAAAACGGCCCCATCAAAACTGTCCAATAATCATTAGCATACATACAGTTTCACTCTCAGTCGCTTCACGACCGCGCTAGCGGTGAGACTTGTCACGAGCACGACAAACAATCCTAAAATATGTAGGAAAAAAAATTATATTCCAAATGTGCAAACAAAGGATGGAGTGTCATACTTTTCGTTGTCATAAATATAATTACTAGTACATTTTATCGCAAAGACGTTTTATGCGTTTGATTTTGTACAAGACCGTGCATCTATAGTATATTTGATCGGAGGTTAAAAGGGTTTTAAAGATATTTACGCTGCAAAGTGTCTGCGGTAAGCTAGTGGGACAACTGGGGTCTTACAATATTTGATGTTTAAAAAATCTTTTTAAAGAATCCCTACCTCAGCTTAGATCCCTTTAAGGCAATCTTCACAGCCATGATATCTCTATTTTCATACGTCCTTCCAATGCTCTGAAGACCCATTTCTACCGGGTGAGCTTTTGCTAAGTCCCGCAGCCATTGGTAAATATCATCTAATCGAAAGAAGTTGTTCCAATCGAAAGATTCCATTTTTCTTCTGATATAAGGCTTGACTGTTTGCATGTCGAAGGCTCTGGAAGAAAAATTGAGAGAATTGAAAACGCAGCAATGGAATATACTATATATAATACTTATATGGGCAAATAGAGCAAAATTAATTTGTCCTGCTCTGCCTTATCGTTTGTTCGATTCTTGCATCGAGATAAATACTTACTCATAAACAATGTACCATCGGAAATTAACGCTTTAATATCCACAATATAAATATTGTAGTAAATGCCAAAGCTAGAAATGTTCTTTGTATCAACGTTTTACGTCCTTATATCATCATCATCATCATTTCAGCCAAAATACGTCCACTTGTGGACATAGGCCATCCTGTAACATCGCCATAACGACCGGTCCTGCGCTTCCCGCATCCAGTGGATTCCCGCGACCTTCACCAATTGAATTGAATTTAAACTTTTCGGTCTCATTGGCCATCCGTTCTGCGAAAAATCTGCCCCACCTATTGCCACTTAAGTTTCGCAATTCTGCGGGTTATGTCCTTGTATAGTAAAACGTAATCATGAATATTGAAAAGCTATCTGCAATAATTAATATATATAATGTTTTTTAGGTACACCGTATACTGTTTAATCTTTGTGATTAAATTATCATAATCATGTCTGCAATGAAAATGACGTAAATAATTCTGCGTCAGACGGAATTTTTGATAAGATTAAAGTTTAAGAGAACTACGATTAATTATAGGTATTTGGTCGTTATATTGAGTGTGCTGCCGGACGTAAAGAAAGTGGTGCAACCATCCTATATATTCTCATGGGTGTCGTAAAGGCGACTTAGGGATTCACCAGAGGATGGGCAGCAGTGTTCTCTGAGTATATAACCAACTAACTGCGATCGCCAACCCGCCTGCCAAGCGTGGCAATTATGGCATATCCCCCCACCATATGCTTGGAGGAGGCCTATGTTCAGCAGTGAACGTCTTTCACCTGAAATGATGATGATGAGGAGACTTACCTCTGCACATCTTCAATAATTGTGGTCAAGTAGAGCCCAATGTTATTGGATTCTTTCAAGAAGACAAGTCTAGCCGCAGGACTAACCACAAAGTCCGCAGGCTTGTACATCATCCCTGGTGGTCTCCAAAAATTTACATCGTGAATTTTAGTCAAATTATTTAAATACTGCAAATGAATTTCCTCCACTGGAATACCTCTAAATAAAGTGTAGTTATAATACTTTTTAGAAACACAATAATTTACACAAACGGTAAATACTAGAAGAAATGTTATATTTGTATGCATTTTCAACGATTTCATTCATTAATTTGTTTGGTTGTTCATTATTAAAATGCCTTTCCGCGACCTTTGAGATTTCACATTTTCGCTTAGGTAAATTGACAGATTGACAGTTGGCGTCATAAGAATGACGCTACGAATAATTAGTAGTAGCTTAGCTTCTTAAATCGTTGGAATGACGTTACCATGTAATGCCAACAAAAAGTATTGGGCAAAAGAGTCCTACATTGTATAATATCTTTATAATATAATCCTACTTATAAATACGAAAGTATAATCAAAGTACAGTGTTTATTGGAGAGATTAAATTTTCATCATGAGCCCTATTAGTATTATATAGTATTGGTAATATAAAAAGGTCGTGGAAATCAGCTGGATGCGGAATAGCAGGACCGGTTCTTGTGGCAATGGTTGGATGAGACCTAGGTCCAGCAGTGGACGTCTTTCGGCTGAAATGATGATAAAAATACAGAATGATATTTTTTCATTCATGCTGGATTGATCTCCGGTTTTCGGAAGACATTTTTTTACTATAGTAGGGGGCAAACGGGCAAGCAGGTCACCTGATGGTAAGCGATCTCCGCCACCTGTGGCTATCGACTATCTGATGATCCGCATCGGCACTCCCAGGAGAGTCGCCGAAGCGTTGCCAACCTTTTAAAAAGACGTACTATGCTCTTTTCTTGAAGGCTGAATGTCGAATTTGTTCGGGAAAACAGTTTTGCTGTAGGAGGCAAAAAATGGCGTGTGAAACGTACTGTAGTCAACCATCAAGATGATGAGAATGGAATTTAGATTCGTGGTGGGTGGTACGATGTTGGACGTAATCGGCTGGTATAAGCAAAGAGAATATAATAACTTGGGTATAAGGTCGAACAATTCCACAGAGCACTCTCCATAAAATAAAATAAAGTTAAGACTAAGAAGTCTTAACTTTATTTAAAAAAATTAAATAAGGAAAATTTCTTATTTTCAATATTTGAAGCAAGAAAGACAGAAAGAAATACATAACCACAGTTAGACACGCATTGGTATACATAAAAACTGTAAACATCTACATATAGCTGAAATATAAAAAAGTTATAATAATCTTATGTATAATATGTAGTTATATTATTGTATGTTACGGTATATTTGGAATGTAAATCTTTTTTTCTGAGTTCCCGATATTTCGGCACCGCGCTTTTACAAGCGACGGTCACGGATAAACTAAAGTTTTTGCGGGTGGATGTTTATGGGTAAATCAACCGATCTACCCTCTTTTTCATTTTGTGCGCTGAGTGCCGCTACCACTATCACAATACATATGTCACCCACAACTCGATTATGTTCCCGACACACGAAACTTACTGTATCAACTCGCGAACTTTTTTCAGCACTTTTCCGGACTTGGCACAAATTAACCACTGGATTCCAGGTTCTCGACAGTACTACCAGTACAGTTAAACTCGGGACAGTAATATCAGGAACTCAAAAAAAACTTTTACATGGTAAATATCCCGTATCCCGTGACATACAATAAGTATGATACAAAAACCCTGTTGTTCCTGTGAGCTATGTTATCTGGTCCGCTATTCAGAACCACACGATAACCAGTTGTCAACCGATTCGGTTTGTTATCCCTTTTTATCTCGTTGCGTGAATCATAAGATGAAACGAGATAACAAACCGAGCCAGTCGACAACTGTTATCGTGTAGTTCTGAATCCCGTAGCAGATTCGATATTCATACGTAAGGACACAACTCATTTGGAAAAACTATTCAATAAAACTATACAAATTAATTATTAATTGTAAATTGATAATATCACTTTAAATTTTCAGTTCTTCTTCTGTCGTGTCGACATGAGCATAATGATAATAGCTCATGTAATTTTCAGTTAATAATGCTTTAATATTTAATTTTATTGTTTTTATTGACATAATCACTGAGTGAGTGAGTTTCGAGTGATAACTTTAAATTTACAATTAATAATGATTTAATTTAATATTTAATTTGATTATTTTTATTGAAGAGTTTTTCCAAATGAGTTACGTCCTTACGTATGAATATCGATTCTGATAACATAGCTCACAGGAACAACAGGGTTTTTGTTACATTCTGTATAAGTGTTAGTGATCATTTTATATTAAAACAATAGACATCATGCACGTCGTCTCTTCGGCAAAGAGGTTGATGCTATGATACTGTATTCTACCATGAGCAGGATGGCACGGCGCTCATTTTCAGTGTCAAATACTTTCCCTTCATGTGGCATTACAATGGGACACCCCGTATAACTAGTGCTGATAATACTGAAGTCAAGATCATAAATTAGTGCTATAGTAACCAGTGGAACCGTCTTAGAACATTTAAGTAACCATTACGGCACTTGGTCCTTGGCCAATAACCAAGTTGCGGCGTCTTGGTTGCCGTAATGATGGCTACTTGTGCAGTTACTGCCTGATTTGTATGCCTTAAGTTAATTGTTGGTTTAAGCTTATCAGGGAGTAAAATACGGTTACTGGGCAGCCTGTTATAATACATGTGTTTTTTTATTCTTAAAACTAATAAAGACGAGTATATTCACTCCTGAACATAAGTTTTTGTGGTATCGTGTAGTTATCTACACAAATACGCTGGTAATAACTACACAATGACGTTAGCTACACTACATCGCAATAACTCATGCTAGGGGCTCTGAAAGTCTGAAAGCAAATAAGGAATTCAATTATATTCTAAGTGTCCTTAAGTATTTATCCGGAAGTAATCGACATAGCCCGAAGAATTGCCAAACTTATGTGGCAGTGGGCGGGGCACATTGCTTGCAGAACGGATGGCCGATGGGGCAGTAAAGTTCTGGAGTAGCGACCGCGTACTGGAAGGTGCAGCGTGGGTAGGCGCCCCACAAGGTGGACCGATAACATGGTGAAGGTCGCGGGAATCCGCTGGATGCGGAAAGCGCAGGACCGGTCGTTGTGGCGATGCTTGGGGGAAACCATTGTTCAGCAGTGGACATCTTTCGGCTGAAATGATGATGATGATGATGATGATGATGATGATTATATTCTAAAGGTTTCGGGTTTTGAATTCAAAGTCGGCAGTTCAGCTTAGTACAAAGTTAGATCTAACTCCCAGGCAGTGATTCGGGTTCGATTTGTATTTCCCCATTGAGACAGTTATCTGATTCAGGTGACAGTGACACATTAAAATGTGAACTGTAGCAAAAAAAATGTACCAAATAAAAGAACACTTCCTCAAAACAACATGATATAAAAACGTTTATTTTAAGAGTAATATAATGTAAACAGAACAGAATAAAATCAAAATAACTCCCATCAACTCTGGGGCTTTGTTGAATAGGTTCAGCCTAACGCGCCTAGGTCTAGCAGTCATCAGTTCTGTAAGGCCAATGATAGTCTCCTCGCACGTGGGCAGGATCTGGGAAGGGGGAAGGGCATGGCCGAAGGACCCATTGTCACGGAGAAGGAATGTGAAGACGTATCTGGAAACATAAATGGTATTACTTTATACAGCCAAGAAAAATCTATATTATTATACTTCTTTGACAGCCAAGAAGAATCTATATCAATATAATACAGCTAAAGAGTTTTTGTTTGATTGTTTGTCTGTTTGTTTAAACGCGCTAATCTCTGAAACTACTAGGCGGATTCGAAAAAAACTTTTTGTATATGATAGCCAGATTCATGAGGAATAGTATATGCTTTCTAACATTACGTTACAACATTTAAGAGCTGAGCAAAAAGAAAAAAGTCAGAACGAACGGTAAACGAAAACGAAGTAATAGCGCGGACGGGTGATGCGACTCACGGCGGGTGGATCTGCGGAGCACAGCTAGTGTTTTAATAAAAACAATGTACCGTAGGTATTACGACATCCAGATTTGAAAAGTCGTGTAAAAATCTGACTCGCCTTTTAAGGCTAGGCTTCAAGGCGAGTCAGATTGCAGATTGTAGGCTTGCAAAATAATTATCAAGAAGAGTGTAATGGAAGACAAGTGATGGATGATTAGACAATGGCAGTTCGGCGTTGCGTCATCAGTACCAGTAATAGTAGAAAATAGCAAAGACGCAAGGCTTGCCATGCTTGCATTTACCTAACGGTTATGTCTGCAGCTGGCCAGTGAGGTGGTATTGAAAGTGGTGGTGGAACAATAAGTGGCTATAGAACCTGGTCTGGACACCAGTCATGAGAGTAAGTACTATCTGCAAACATTCCGGTGAACCACCACTAAGGCTAAAATCGCTTGCGCTCAGTGTTTAGGATTCGTTCAAGGGCCTTTGTCGATAAAATGTATCACCGGGAAGGATCGTGGATGTACGTATAATATTATTGAAAGTATTCAATTAATTTCTAACGTTCAAGGCGCTCCCCTGACCTTTGTGCGTTGATTTATGAATTAATATCAAGAATAAAGTAATAAGAAAAAGTGGAACGTTTAGATTAATCAATAAAATTGTCTGCCTATTAGTCTAAACTAAAATTTAAAATAATATCTACTTTAGGAGAAGATACAAAAAATTACGTCTAGTTTTATACGTTACTTGTATCTAGTCATAAAGTAGACGCTATTTAGATTTGTGGCTTATACTTAAAGGTAGATTTATCCTCATCAACATCATCAGCCTATATTAGTCCACTGCTGGACATTGGCCTCTCCAATGGCACGCCACTGACATCGATCCTCGGCCACTCGCATCCAGTTGCTACCAGATACCATGCCGTTGCCAATATCATCGCTCCACCGAGCCTGAGGGCGTCCTACCCTACGTTTACCGATTCGCCGTCTCCACTCAAGAACCCGTCTATCCCAATGGCCATCGGTTCTTCGCCTAATGTAGCCTGCCCACTGCCACTTCAGCTTCCTAAACCTGTAGGCTATGTCGACAAACTTTTTTTTTTTTTTTTTTCTTGGGGAAAATCCTCATGGACGCACTCCGCCCGGGGAAGGCGGAGCCAGTGTCGGACTCTTACCGACTAAAAACCACCACGGTGTTCCTCTACCGACCCTTGGCCAGGGGCGTGGGAAACTTAACTCGCCCAACCATCCCCGGCAGGTCCCGGCTCGCCACTAACAGGCGAGCCCCTTCACCCCGTGCGGCACCCACATCGGCTGCACCCTCCTCTTGACTGGCGCGCGCGGAACACGACGCGCCACCGTCACGGGCCTTGTCTGGTCGGGCGGCGGGCCACCCCGAGTCCGCCGCTATGTCAACAACCTCGGTTATCTGGTAGAATGACAGATTAATCTAATCTAGTCTAACATTAAACGTTTAAATTATTTCAAAATACCATTTTGTAATTAACTTTCTTAGTAATAATTCATACATCCGCGCACTCAAGGTCGTTTGGTCAGGGAAGCGGCTTAAGGAATGGGTGAAATATATCGATAAAATAAAAGCAACACTAGATCCCACTCCACTATTTGGAACCCTCCCTCCACTATAGATGCTGCTTGTTTCTCGCTTATTACATCACAACGCTGGTACAAGACTGGATTCATCCAAATATTTACAGTCTATCTTCAGTCGACCCAACCGCCTCTTCCCTGGTTGCGTTTTTCATTGAGGAGGAGGAGGTGACCTTGGAGTTATTTAGGTGACATATACTCATCAATTTACTATTATGATTCTATCCTATACAACACCAGAGAAACTTAACAGTATGTAGGATACATAGGTGCTATGCAGCAAGACGATTCTTATTAAAAAAATTAACAACCCCCGACACAATCCATTCCCTTATTCATTATTTCATTCACTTTACACATTCATTCATTCACTAATTCACCACACAACTGATACCAAATCGTAGCGCCGATGCGCGTAGTCGTGTGACTCGCGCGCTTGGTGTGTCATCCATCTCCCATACGATTTCATACATTACAAAGTCACCTGTTGCAACGCGACGCGCTGCGCAGTGATGCACTGCAGTTGGTTTGACCCAGCCTTAAACACATAAGACCTCTCTGTTTGCGTCGGGGGCTAAAAAATGCCAGTTCAGCTAAGTATTTGGAAAACCACGTCAAATATGAAAAACAAACTTATCGCATTAAGACTCCATGTATCCCCAGATGAAAAGAACCCCAAACAGAGGGGCTCGTAGCGATGCAACGACTGCGCGGATTTTACGATCTGCAAGGTTAAGCTGCACTTGCCGCGGTCAGTCTGTGGATGGGTGACCGTTTCGTTACACATCGAGACCCCTCTGTGCCTCGGAGAGCACGTTAAGCTGTCGGTCCCGGTTGTCATACGAATATCTATGGCAGTCGTTACGGGTAGTCAGAAGCCTGAAAGTCTGACAACTGGTCTAACCTCCGAATGTCGGTATTGCCCAGTAACTGGGTTGCGGGGGTCTGATGGCAGTCGCTCCGTGTAAAATACTGATGTTCAGCCGCATCTGGCTAGACTGGAAGCCGACCCCAATATAATTGGGAAAAAGGCTCGGAGGATGATGTATCCCCAGATACATATACTCACACGAAATAATACTCTTTTCTCATAGCTCAATAATAAACCCAAAAATATAATCCATTCATATAAAAAAGTATATTACCTCGCACCGTGAGTTTTCTTCACCCAACTGGCACTGTTGCCGGAAATACGCAGGCCTGATATGAAAAAAAAGAAATAATTCACAATGGCAGCTCGATATGAAAGAAGGTAATATGATCTTTATTTTAACCAAGATAAAGTGCATTTTTCAAGCTTACCTAAAGTATCATAGGTAGTGCCAACGCTGTATTTGATGCCGTTCATTTTAAACATTTTCAATATCGCCTGTTTACCGTAATTCTCCTGAAAAACAAATACACGTATGAATTTCTAATGTCGTATGAATATTTATGCGGCATCCCTGTGAAGTAGGAATGGAAATTAATTTTGTTCTAGTTATTACTTTGAAATATAATGTTCAGCATTAGTTTACTAATTTTTCAACGCAAGATAATAATGCTTCTATCATCATCATTTCAGCCGAAAGACGTCATAGGCCTCCCCCAGGCAGTTTGGGGGGATATGCCATAATCGCCACGCTTGCCAGGCGGGTTGACGATCGCAGTTGGTTGGTTAAATACTCAGAGAACGCTGCCGCCCATCCTCTGGTGAATCCCTTAGTCGTCTTTTACGACACCCATGAGAAGAGATAGGGTGGTGCAATTCTTTACGTCCGGCATCACACGGAACAATACTACGGTTTACTATGTGCGGGCACAAATATCACGAAATTACTTATTGATTTGTGCCATAGCGTGTTTTGTTTCAAATAACTTAGAAACTAAAAAACTTCTATAGAGTAACAATGATCAATGATGATCATGATGATGACTTCGGTCTGTTGACGATGACTCCGTTCTATTGACGATTAAGAGCTCTTTCAAATTGGCTTGAGGCAGTCGTACTAAAGTGGTATCATGTTAAGTGAATAACATGGGAATGGACTACATGGGAAGTGAGCGAGATAGGAAAGTGGACAATATAGGAAATGGAGAGAACGACGGGAAGTGTGTGTCTGTATACCACTGTTAAACCCGCGATGGTTTGTGTGGTATACATTTGTTATCACTATGTAACTTAAATTGATTTAAATAATAACAAAAAAGTGGACGACATAGGGAGTGCACAAGATATGAATTTGGATGACTTAGGAAGAGGATAATATAGGAAAGGGACATCATTGGAACTAGACGAGATAAGTAATGGAGGACATGGGAATCGGAAAATATAGGAATATGGACGATTTAGGAAATGGACGATTTAAGAAATGGACAAGAGAAGAAAGGGGACAGTATAGGAATAAGGACGTCTTAGGAAATGTATGACACAGGAAAGTGGATCATGTCATCCGGAGGACTGCTGTCATGTGGTTTATACAAATTACAGACATCTGCGTCGCGTCGTCCCAAACGGACGCACGTCTAGAATTTGTATGGACTGCACGACAGTGGTGCGGCTACCGCAGGCGAATCTGAAAGAGCCCTAAACATCAGTGTATTTCTCGAGAAATTTCCTTCTCCCTTACCATTTCCCCATAGTTATCAATATGTTTTATCCTATCAGCAAATGGTATGATAATCTTCTGCCCATAGGCGTGGAATGAAAAGTAAAATCTTAGATTGTGTTTCCTTTTAGTTATGAAGTCTGCCAGTAATTTTGATTCTGGCTCAGAAAAAGGATGAGGTCCACAGTAGTTGTCGTCTTCTACGTCATCGCTTGTGCCGTATTCTAAAAAAAAAAAAATTGTTTCATCAGGTTTATTGTTGTGTATGGCTGCTAATCTAAAAATTTCCAGTAGTGGCTCACCCCCAGTTTCTGGAAGGCTGATCAATTTGATCTATTGTCAAATCTAATGTCAGCTTCTGTGATTGGCCGACGAAAATGTTAACAACCAATCACATCGCTTGACTTGAGATTTGACAGTCGATTAGTTCATTTTTGCGTTGATCAGCCTTCCAGAAACTGGGGTTATGAGTTTCAAATCTTGACCATCGAATAACAATAGCCCAAATTATTTACTAGTTAAAGCCTTTCATAGTAAATTGTAAAAAGTTATTAAAGTTATAAACAGTCAAGAAAACATTAAAGGAAAATACATATATTATAAATTCAAACCATTATCAGCAGCCTAGTCTATCCCCATCCGCGGAGCGTTGGGTTAGAATTCAGTTTCTAACTTACCAGATGCGACTGAATATTCATTTTATATTTATTACATTACTAGGTAGTAACATTACAGTCTAGCTACTCCAAACAGTTGTCAAACGCGAGAGTTAAGTGTCCCAAGTTGCCTTGAAAACTGTCGAACAACGTCCCGAGTTGCCTTTAAAAACTGTCTAAGTCAATTTTCGTTGAACCACTGTATGGTACAGATGATTAAACTGTGGTAACATAGAAAAATATTGGTAGTAATTAGATTTTACAAGATCGAAAGTAATGGCTTGTGTAATATTCAGACGTCTCTGGTTAGACTGGAAGCTTAGGCTTCCAATTCTTTCGGTTAGCTGGATCAGGCAGAACTACTGTTATCAAATCACGAAAGATTTGGTATGCAAATAATTAACACGTTCCGATGTTCCCCATATAAAAAGCAAAATGTACTCCTCAAGTCCACTTCGATATTAATATAAAATTGTGATTAGAATTCGGTAATAATGGCATCTTTTTGAATACATGAACTCCAGGGTAACTCAGTTTTGGTATCCATTTGGATAACGTGGACAGGGAACGTGCCAATTATTGATACCTTAAAATATAAATAAAATATAAATATAACATTAAGAATGTTCTATAAATAACTTACTGCCGAAATTGTAGTCAAAATTTCTATTTAGATCGACGCCTGCTCCATTATTTCTATTTCTCCTATTTTTTCTCCATAAACGATCCTAGAAAACACAACTTACTTTAAACTAACATGGTCACTAACACTTATACTATAGTATGTCAGAAAGAAAGAAAGAAAGTAAATAAATTATTTATTTGCCACAAATCAGGGACACAATGAAAACAAAAAAAAAAATCAATATATTGATTTATAAAACATTGTGCCCAAGACAGTGTCAAAAAAAGACTGTAAAAAATCTGTGCTGTGGTAAATATCCCGTGAGATGCAATAATATGACTATATTATATAAACTCAAAACACAATCGAACCTGAAAAATAATGTTATCTAAGGTACCTATCGTTGTAGATTTGCATAAAAATGATAAAAAGTGATTTCGCAAAAGTTTTATAAGGCAAATTATACTAGATATAATTCAAAAAGTTACTCAATATACCACATAACAATGAACACAAAAGATCAGAAAGTGTAGTTCTCTTAAATATGGAACCAACCAAAAAAATGTACACTTGATTTAGCTGCTACGTTTTAAAATTTACAGTGGGTACCTACCTATTATTAATATACTACTGTTTCGGTAAACTTACCTTTGTTTGACTATAGACATAGCCATCCGGATTGATAACTGGTAATAAATACCAGTCATATTTTTTACCCAATTCATGCATTCGCCAATTTTTGCTATCATTCCTAGTTACCAGTTGATCTATCAGATATGTGACAAATTCCACTGAAATCCATTCATTGCCATGAACGCCTCCTTCAACTATGACTTTGTACTTATTGCCTTTTTTTTTGAGACACATGACGTAAATTTCTCGACCTTCTGCTGATTTCCCAATAGACGCTATTTCCACAACACTAGGGTATTTTGAAGCCAAATCTGCTAGCCACTGATAGATATCTTCTAATGTGTGGTAGGTATCCCACTTAAAGGAATCAGATTTTAAATGAAAATATTTTCGGACGGCTTGGTCTTCAAAATTTCTAAAAATAATATATACATGATAATCTAATTTAAATATTTAAAAATATATTTTATGTGGTCCTGTGTTCAGTAAAAAAAAAAAAGCAGATGCAGTTTCATTATTTTGAGCTGTTGCAATGTTTGAGGAGGATACTTTATCTCTTCCTTAAATTCCATTTATTCATGCATTTCTCTCAGTGTTACCCTTCTTATATAGGATAACAAAACGAGCAAAACGCCCATCTCTTTAGCAGTTTCTTTTTTCTATACAACTTCAGTCAATAAGGCTGTAACTTACTTGTAGATGGAATTGTTAACGCATTTGCCAAAATGAGATATAAAGATGGAGTCTCGGATCATGTGATTGTTAATTCAATGGCACCAGTACCCCTCGCACCGAAATATAGCAATGCAAGCATTACTGTTTATCCACTTATATTGTTTACTTATAGTTTAGTTTCTTCAGCTACATCCTCAAAGTAATCATGATCTTCGACTTACCTTTCGATATCAGCCAGCATCACCTCAGTTTTCAACTTGAAATGATTTGCTCTTTCCAGAAAGAGCTCTTTGTCTGTAGGATTAACTATAAACTGCACATCTTCATACAATTTATAAGGCTTCTTCCAAAACATCATATCGATGTACTTTTGCTGGTCCAAGTTTTGCAAGAACTTCAAATGGTCGGCCTCTGTCGGCACGGTGGAAAAAAGTGAAAAGTTATCATATTTCCTACTCTGACAGACTCTTATATTGTATAAAAATATGACTATAAGTGCTACGGCTTTTGCTTTCATAATTATTATAATTTTCTACGATAATTTCCATGTGGATAGCGTTTGAATTGATCTGTGTTATGACGTTTCTTCTTCTGGTGGTGACATTAAAATACGCTTGTCATATCTGGCATTTAAAATTTCTTCTCTAACTGCTTCAGTGGCTTTAATCCTTTTTAGATTGTTTTTTATTATTATTACGGGTTTCAAGGTGGAGTTGTTAGCTGTTAGCTGCAATGATGATTTATAAGGCCAAATACCGCCAACACTCAGTAAGAAAGTAATTTTTCGTTCCATCTCATTGAAAATCCTTTGCGATTTATTGGAAAAAATATTACCTCGGCGAACGTACCGCAATTAAATCAAATCAAATCAAATCAAAATCAAATCAAAATAGTTTATTTGTCAAACATAGGTAGGTTTACATTATATTATAAGGTCTTAATTAGATTGAGTGCGCTATGTTTTGCCTCAAAGACATACAAATATAATTGTGTACAACGTGAACATCATGATTAAAATAAAATAGAATTTAAGTGATATAATCAAAATTAGATACTAATAAGTTGCTTATTTTGAAATTAAAATTAAATTGATAATAATTAGTCAAACAACGAACGTTTTCAAAAAATGCCAGGTTAAGAGTACTCTAAGCCGACGAGCATGCATGACGAGGTTAATGTACGTATATGGAGCGAATGAAGTGTGTCAGGATCTTAGCAGGTGGAAATCCATAGTTTCTGCCTACCCCAATGGGAAATATGCGTGATAATATGTATGTATGTATTAGATACTAATAATTATGTCCTCCCGGCCGAATTTCAGTTACAGCGGTAAATCTCAATTGACTGGCATCTGCGCGGGACATTAGTATAGTGCACTAGTGTGTGCGCAAATAGCAGGTGCACTCTCTCACTCTCATAATCCAATGAGACGACAATCTGACACGACCGGAGAGAGATCAGGCGCGGAACTGATGGCTTAACGTGCTCTCCGAGGCACTGATGGATCTCGATTTTTTTTTATAGTTTAGGATGGCGAAACGAGCTAAAAGCCTACCTGATGTTAAGCGGTTACCTTTGCCCATAACAACTGCAATACTACCTAGGCTGTTGCCTAAATGGTACCGCAATTCTGTTCGCCAAACTAAGACCTGAAGATAGAAAGTCTCATGTGATTCTAATTTCTCCGGCACCCGTACCCTTCAGACCGAAACAAAGCAAAAAGAAAAAAGAAAGAAAGAAAAATATTTAAAAGCAATGCAAGCATCACCATAAATGTAACGAAACGGTCACCTATCTACAGACTAACCGTGACTAGCGCAGCTTAAAATCGTAGACCGTACAATTTGCGCAGTTGTGACTTACCCACGAGCTTCAGATATACCAATTGGGTACGTATATTAAAGTGTTCTTCAGCAAATAAACGTCCACAATCCACTTTAAGTGGGATTACTCTATAATTTCTAAAATGTTATTTTTATAGCTGAACTTTGGAATCCTTTTAAGTATCTGTCACTTGGGGTTGGGACAGTTGATTAAGAAGTTAAATAAAAATTTACCCCACCGACATGTAATAGGAAAAGTTTTGCTTGACGTTTGTACTTGGCAGCTTTAACTGATCATTTCTTTCGGTAAGTTGTTGATTTGTTTAAGCTTACATTTATATTTTTCTCTAGCAAAATGAAGTCGAAAAAATACTGCAACAAAATTTTACAAAAATGGCAGCTGTGCTCGTAAACTAATTAATTCGTTTATTAAGGAGAATGTAGAAGCCAAGTGGCGCCCCCATCAATACATCACACCCACTGAATACATAATTTATCGAAAATCCTTTTTTAACAATTGAAGTACAGGTACTGTTCGCCATTTGGCTGCTACATTCCCCTTAACTAGCTGCTGCGAGGGGCTACGATCACATGTTTTGTATATAAAAAGATAATTAATATTGTAATTACTATGAGTAAATTCACGACACGGTAATGCCACATTTTATCCATCCATACAACTATTAACGCGTAATAGAGTGACAAACATGCAAACACTTTCACAAACTTTCACATTTGTAACATTAGTGGGATAATAGGATCTAATCCCCTTAATTATTATTATGAGTCTTGCACCTGAAAATGAGAAGCTAATATCCATTTGCCTCAAAATCCATTAGTACTACCAGTTAATATAATTTCGCTCCAGCATAAACTACGGTATCATAATTTAATTAACTAAGAATGTATCAAGACCAGATGCAGTTGCAAACAGTAGGACTCATTAAAAGTTGTGTCTAAAGGTGCAGGCACACAGCGAGCGGGGCGGAACTGAGGCGGAGCGTCGACCGAACGTGGACGGGGCGTGCACTGCGGGCTGATCGCGCGCAGGAGTGAACGGCGGCGGAATGACAGCGCCAGAAGAAAACGTTCCGCCGTCTGTGTGACTACTACAATGCATTCCCATATAATATAATGCCAGCGTATCGATCGCGCATTGCCCCGCATCGTCTTTCTGCCCGCTGGAGTGGCGGCGGATCGGTCACGCCGTCAAAACGCCCAGCAGGATGGGGCTGTGTGCACTGCAGTGGCAAAGGGTCCATATAACATGATTCCCACCGGCTTCCCTTTAGAAATTGCGTAAATATAGATCAACGACATTTCTATGCTAATTTATTTTTTCAAAGTACAAAAAAGAATGTAAAATTAAGTTAAAAGTTGTTAAATTGTTTTATTTGATTGAAGTACGATGATAGGTATTTTACGATTTTTAGGCTTCCCTTCTGAAAATATTCACCCTTAGCCACTGGTGCATTGTCTAATACAGTTCAGTAAATTACAACACGACGAGACCCGCCAACGATACGCTTCAGTTCCGTCCCGCTTCAGTTCCGCTCACTGTGGGTTTGCAGCTTTAATGAAAATAAGGGAACTAACAGTCGGGTGTAAGTTTCAGAATAATGTGTCGAGTTGCTTTTGTTAGCGCTTGACTTGACTGCCGTTCTTCTTCTTCTATCGTGTCGACATGAGCTACATAATGATAATAGCTCATGCCGTGGGCAAAAGATTAGCCAGTCAGCAGGTTGGTAGCGGGGCTGACTGCCCAGTAGGGCCGGACGATTAATTAAATATCGTCACTCGTGGAGGCTCTGCCGTTTGTTTAGTTGAAGTATGAGTGTCAGCGCCACTGGTACTAAAGGATGAAAACGATGAGGCCGATTTTGAATTTTAATTATCTGTCGTAGGATAATCGAAAAAATTTGATCCAATAAAAAAAAAAATATCTTAGGTAATTCGCGAATAACCGAACGAACTCTGATTGGCTACTATGCACGTTATGCACGGATGGATGCACTGATTGGCTTACATTCTTAGTAGTACATGCTTAGTATTTCGTTTTTTGGTTGAAAAAGAACAAATAAGCGTTTCAGTGTTTTCGTTGTTTGTTTTTTCAAATAGGTGTTGAAAGTTGGTATGAGAATCCGTCATGTATTATTACTTCTGACTGTACCGTAACATTATACCGCAAGCAAACACTTTGTCTCGACATAAACGTCCAATATTCCCTTTCATTACAAGATCAGTCTAATTATTATTAAAATATACAAAAAGCCCAATCCCCCCTAAGTGGTGGGAGTGTGTCCCAATTGCTTCGGATTTATTGTTGGCCCATAAATCTACTGGCCCTTTTCTGCTCCATTAAATATCATGGAAAATATCTAATAAGGCGGAATAATTTTGCAGAGCTCCTATCTGTTGTGTTTGCTTTTATTTTCGTTGCGAGTATGTACTCTGCAGAGCTTGGGAGATTCTGGTATACGTAGAAGTACAAGTGGTAGATGACGCTACAAGCAATACTTTTAGAAATTCCCTTCTAAGAAGTTCTATGTTAACCATGACTGGTGTAGTCAATAACAATAAGATGATAATATCTTAGATTTTCGCGATCAATAAAACAAGTTTAACCGGATTACATCGCGTATATTATTTAAATTGGTTTTCCTGACGTTTCGAAAGCTTTGCAGCGTTCGTGGTCGCAGGAAGACTACAGATATTTCTAAAAATATATTTTAATCTACCGAAAAGAATTTATTAATCGACTTCAAAAAAGGAGAAGGTTATGTATTCCGCCCGCGCGGTGGTCCCATATAAATTTTATTGACTTAGGTTGAGCACTTTTTTAACCAGCTTCGATAAATCATAGCTTTGCCTATCTAGATGATCTGCTCATTGGTACGTTTTTCTGAGAATTCTTGGCACACATGCGTGTTTTTTTTTTCAGGATAGTGATTGGAGGTTTGGAAGAACATGAGCGAGACTTTGCCCAGCAGTGGGATAGCAAAGGTTAAAAAAAAAAATATTCTAAAACTGGTTATATACACATTTATGAATGAACCCTCGCAATTATCAACTAAAAAGTATGACATAAAAACTTTTTAACAAAAAAATAAAACCGACTTCAAAAACCTGAACTAAAAAGTAAAAAATAATCATTGTATGTATTTTAAAATCTTAACATAAACCAACATTTTGAAGGCGGCGCGTGATTTTCATGTACGTTCACATAAACTGTTTTTTATTACTATAGATATGCGCTCGACTGTACATTATATTTACATGACACAAAGGGTCAATCACGCGCCGCCTTCTAAATTTTGGTTTATGTTAAGATTTTAAAATACATACAATGATTATTTTTTACTTTTTAGTTAAGGTTTTTGAAGTCGGTTTTATTTTTTGTTAATTATGAATTAAATTCGTTTCGATGCACGCTGTGTTTGTTAAAAGACAATGACATTGTAAGTGATTACTGCATAGTACTGATTGTGATAGTGGATGTATAGTCGGACAACTGGGTTTACCTTAGGAGCAGTGGCGTGCATTGGTTTTTGGCCTAGGTAGGCAGTCACTAAGCAGACGGAGCAAGTTACTATAGTGTAAAATTATTAAAAAATCTGATACTTACCTACACACATTTCATACAAAACAGACACGCAAACGACGTTTCAAAGTAAGAGACACTAGCAAAAGACTATTAAATTTGAATGACGACACCCAGTTACAGTTGTATTAACGTGTTATGTAATAGTCATAAGATTTTACCTTTTCTTGAGTCAAATACAGATTTTGATGTGTTTGTCTACTGAAATGCACTTTTTTGTTTTGTCAACAAACGAAAACTGATTGAATGGGTTTCTCGTAATTTCTCTAAGCATAGTCTTCCCCACAAACCGAGCACTCTAATTTATCCATGTTTACATCAATATTTTTACAAAAAACTTCACAATTCACAATAAAACGAACTAATTATTACACGATTTATGCAATTCGTCACGCATATATGTCAAGTTCTGTCAAGTGTCAACAGCCAATTAGAGTTGGGCCATAGTAAATCTATGAGTTGGGCGTTATTTAACGTCGGTTTGAGAAAATATTTACGAGGGTGATAATCGAATACATAGTACGTTGGCATAGTAATGTAACGATTATTTTACGTACAAAGTTACACAATAGATTTTCGGAGCACGAAAACAATAGATTTTCTACAATTATTATACACCATTCGTTATTACATTAGTTAAATAACGTTATAAATCTATTTATCGTTATTTTGATATGAGCGTATATTGAGCTTCATTATTTTACGATGAATGTGTAGCAATGTACAAACAATCATCAAAATAATAATAAATATTGTAATCTTTTTATTCGACCCTTCGAATACCATTTACAAATTATAAATGTGAACACTTAAATGCAGTCATTTCAATAAAACAATAATTATCTTTATTTCGCCGCTATTTTTCAAATGTTGGGTTTAGTTTTATTATAACGATCACTTTGTATGGAAATATCTAGTTACAAAATAATAGGATTCAAAACTACTAACGCATAACAGTTACGTGTAAAAAACGTTACGGACAACCCACGACTATTGCCACTAGGGCTACGTTCAGTTATGTCACCAGCGACGTTTTCAGAAGCAGGTGACGCATGATAAGACGGCTAAATTGCGAAATGTCAAATGTTAGTTGTTGGAATATGGCAATGTGAATACTATGAAGGTTGCACAGCATTTTATCATAAGTATTTTTTTTAAGTAGGCCACCCCTTGGTGATCGTGTTTTGCTACCTATCTTTTGTTCCCGGTCTGTCACTACAATAAAACATTTTGCTATACTATATAAAATCTGTAATTTCATTTTATCGCATCAGGTTATGGGCCCAGACATAATCCAATGTTGAGAAAAATTACAGAGAAGTAGTTCACGGAAAAATATTGACGTATGCTAAGAAGAATACTTGTTACGGGAATATAACAAGGAAGGATAGCAAAATGGAAGGATATCACGGGAACGTGATCAAGCTGGAAGGGTCCTGCAATTGGAATGTATGGAAGTTCCAAACAACCGTATTGTTACGAGGCAAAGGTTGGTTAGATATAGTTGAGGGACGAAGTGTAAAACCTGAGAATGCTGATGATCGAGCCAATTGGGAGACCAAAGATGCGAAGGCTCAGACAATATTGGTCACAAGAATGACAGAGAATACTATGTTGCATATTATTTCGTGTGCGACATCGGCTGAGATGTGGAGAAAACTGCTAAGTGTATATGAGCAGAAGACGGAGACTAGTATTCACATAGTTCAGCAGAGGTTCTTTCAGTACAAATACGAAAAGGGTTCGGAGATGTCAAAGTTCCTGTCAAAAGTCCAAGAAATGCAACATCAGCTCAAACAAATGGGTGAAGAGATCTCAGATAAGTTAGTCATAACGAAGGTAATGATGTCATTGCCAGATGAATACCAACACTTTGTGTCGGCGTGGGAGTCAGCACCCGATGATAAACAGACCATTGATAACTTGGTAGCCAGATTGCTAATGGAAGAAGAAAGGATGAAGGACAAGAGAGAAACAGTCGAGGAAGCTCCATCTACATCTGCCTTTGTTGCGAAAAATAAAAGGAATGTTAGGTGTTTCAAGTGCAACAAACTTGGACATTTCCAAAGTGAGTGTAGAAGTAACAATGATAACACTGAAGAAAACGATTGCAGTAACAGCAATAAGTGCTTTTATTGCGGCAAAGGAGGACATACTAAGGCGCAATGTTGGTTTAGAAAGAACAAGGAGAGTAAAGTAAAGAAGAATATTGCTTTGGTAGTGAAGAATTCAGCAGAACATTATCAAACATCGAAGTGGTTAGTTGACTCTGGAGCTAGTCAACACATGTGCTGCGATCGCGCTTTGTTTACGACCTTAACAAGCACTAGGCAAGAATCCGTGGTTATCGGTAATGGCACAGCGATAAGTGTATTAGGTTGCGGAAAAGTGGTTGTACAAGTACACAATGGCTTTCAATGGATTGACACCACAATAGAAAAAGTTTTGTTTGTTCCGGATTTAAAAGAAAACCTTTTTTCTATGAATCGTGCTTCTGAAAAAGGATACATCATATTGACAGATGACAAATCTTGTAAATTTTTTAAAAACAATGAAGTGTGCGCTATTTCAAAACGAATTGGAAGTTTTTATTACATGGTTTTTCGCCATAAGTACGAGATGGCTAGCGTTACAAAAACGGTGAATAATCTAAATGAGTGGCATGAAAGATTAGCACATCAAAACTTCGATCATGTAAGAAAAGTACTCTTGAAAAACAACATCAATGTGGAACAACAGGAAACTGTTCCTAGATGTGGAAGTTGTTTAAATGGAAAGATACATCGCGTGTCATTCGGTAACAGCGAGAGTACTAGTACCCAGACATGTGAGCTAACTCATGCGGATACATGTGGCCCCATGGGAGAAAAACAAGAAGAAAATAAAGAAAGAGGATTTAGTTTAGAGAACTGTTCTGAGGAAAATGAAGAAGAAGAAACTAGCAAGACTCATAAATCTCATGAGGAAGGAAAAGATAACTCGGCAAGTATCAGTGAAAATATAACGATGAGTCAGAATGACTCCGGAGAGTCGGGAAGTGAATGTGAACCAAGTGCTGAGGAAGATGAAAGTTCGTTGGATATGGATGACGTGTTGGAGCTAAATAAACGTGAACCAAGCAAGTGGACAAGGAAACCTACGTCTTTTTACCAATGTTACAATGTATATAGTAAGGAGAGTGAACCTGTCATTTACAAGGTAGAGAAGGTAAATAATAGGGTGTTTAAAAGTAGAAGTATGAATGTTGTTAAGCAGTACAAAGCCAGGTTATTTGCTAGAGGGTACGGTCAAGTAGAAAAGTGGAGATATAGATGGAAATATGTACATTAGTTTTTCAGAGGGTCTTTTTATAAATGAAAATGTGTACCTACATTAGTTTTCCAGAAGGAGTATATTTATTTTAGTAATAATTTTGTATTAAGTAGGTAGGTACCAAACAGTGTGTATGAAAATATAATGTTATTGGCTGGTATGGGTATGTGACACTGTGACACTTATATTATAAACTATTACAAAATGTAAAGATAAAGTTTTTGGAAGTGGTTTTTGTGATGCTGACTGAGATGATCATATGGACAGAAAGTAAATTACAGGCTATTTATTGAAGTTGTCAACTGAAGAAGCAAGTGTCAGCAAGTTTGTTTTCAACAGTGAATATGTTTGAGTATGACCGCGAGTGAAGGGTGAATAGTTTGTTGGTTAATTAATCTGTTGAATGATTTTAGTTTCAAAAATATGTCCAGTTGGCGTTTATTTTGACAACCAGCAGTCATCTCACAAAGTACGTAAATGTAAATAAAATTTTGATAGCAAGGGGTTTGATAAAAATGTTATGTGCATGAAGAGTTGTAATATTTTGTGTATGTGTAGTATTTAGAATAAAGGATTTATTATAAGTTAGTACATAGAAGGGTTATATGGTTTTAAAGGTAGGTTAGAAGTATAACTAATAAACTAATAACTAATACATATAGATAGATAGATAGATAGTATTAGTTATGTTTTGGTAATAGTATTTACATTGAGAGGGGGTGTTGGAATATGGCAATGTGAATACTATGAAGGTTGCACAGCATTTTATCATAAGTATTTTTTTAAGTAGGCCACCCCTTGGTGATCGTGTTTTGCTACCTATCTTTTGTTCCCGGTCTGTCACTACAATAAAACATTTTGCTATACTATATAAAATCTGTAATTTCATTTTATCGCATCAATTTACGCATAGCCATATCGTGATTCATTTTTTTGTCGTATGACTTCGGGTATTAGCCTAAAGTAGTGTGTGTGTATATTAGTGTATATAGTTACCAAAAATGTTTGATTGTGTGTGTGAACGTGACAGGCAATCGTGCGAACGCACATTGCACATTGAGGTACGTTTTGCATTGAATTCATACATTATTATTGAGTACATATGTTAATTGTTTTTTTTTAATACGCTGATTAATTGATTTAGTAATAGTTAATATTAAATTCTAACGAGGTAGGCATTGCTTATTTGCCTATATGGAATGCACGCCACTGCTTAGGAGGTCAGTATTACCCAGTACTGGGTGCGGGGGTCTGATTACAGTCGCTCAGTGTAAAGTACTGATGTTCAGCTGCATCTGTTGAGACTGGCAGCTGACCCCAGGCTCGGAAAAAGAGACCTAGTAGACGTAAGAATGAAATAAAGTTGCTAATGAGAACCTGCTAAATTGATTTCATTAATACTTTACGATAAATTGAATCCATCTGTTGTACTCTAAGGCAGTATTTCGAAACCTGGGGTCTGCGGACCCCTAAATTAATGACCTTTTTTTTAAAAAAAATTCGAATGTACTCTCCCAGAATTGGTACCCAAAATAGATACCCTAACTGCTTAACCGGGTGGGTGGCGGAGAATCCCGTTAGGGACTCCATCCGCCGAAAAATTTCCCTAAACCTAACTTATAAACTAAAATCGCGGTTGCAAAACCGCATAAGGGCTTGGACCTCGGCTTACTGGGGCGGCTCGGCTTGCGAGGGGACCCCGCCACTATGTCCCCCTGGCAGCCGTTGCTGCATCGGGAATGGTTTTCTCGAAAGTGGCAGTCTTCGAGAAAAAGACGTCCCCAGGGGGAGCTCGGTCCTCGGCTCAGGGTGCAGCTGGGGGACCCCGCCACCGGTCCCCCCGGCAGCCGCTGCTGCAATTTGTTGGGTTTCTCGAGAGTTGGACTCTCGGCATCTGTGTGGACTAAATTAATGACCCTGCAGGCCAAATTAATAAAAATAAGAAACTCAATTTTTACTAGCCTATACCCGCGGCTTCAACCGCTTGGATGTCGTTTATCGTGCATCCCTCGGGAACTATTCATTTTCCCGAGATAAAAGTAGCCTATATGTTAATCCGGATTATGTTTTATCTGTATGCCAAATTTCATCGAAATCCGTTCAGCCCTTACAGCGTGATTGAGTAACAATCATCAAATCTGGTGGTCTTCAAGACTCGAGTGAATAGGTTTTTGCTGGGCAAGCGTGTACCATCGTCGCCCGCACCATCGCTTAACATCAGGTGAGGTGGCGGTCAAACGCAAGCCCGTTAAGAATAAAAAAAAAAAAAAAAAAAAAAAAAAATCATCGTCACAAACTTTCGCATTTATAATATTAGTAGGATTTTCAAGGAGTCCAAGAAGATCATTTTTGATCTCCTAAGGTTTGAAGGGCCAACCATTAAAAAGGTTGGGAAACGTTTCTCTAATGCTGTATACAAATGTCTTTCCGTAAAAATTATTTAGGAAGTCACCAATCTATCAAAACAGAAAAAAACACGATATAATCCTGTATTATACGCCAAAAGAACCCCAAATAACAATTAATAAACTGAAAATAACAATAGCTCTTGCTAATCACAATACATTAGTTAACTACTAAGGGCGTGTACACACGGGTAATCAACTAAAACAATGGACATATTTCACTGGCGATGTATGAGATGTGATCTATAAGCGTAATGCGTCATGTCTGACACTCCCCTAAACACAAACTACCCGAGTGACATTGTTTTAGGTGTGTTCTTGTCACGGCATATTTTGATTTGGTAATATTTTACTTATACAATATGTAACGGAAAGGGTATATAAATATCAAGTGCACGGCTTCTTTGGATGATAAATTATACGGCAAGGGTATGAAATTCTTTATCTACATATAAGGAACAACATAACCAAATATAACATCACGCTTGTATTTCCCCGAAGGGGTAGGCAGAGGTGTATAGTACACCCACATTTCGCCAGTTATGTTATAGTCCCATGTAATAGGGGGCGAGCCTATTGCCTTTAACCAGGCAATAATCCAGACTCCGGGCTGCTACTGACAATTTCCTTATGAAAAAACCCAATAACAGTTTCCGACCCGGGAATCGAACCCAGGACGCTCAGCAGTCGCGCTTGTAACCACTAGACCAACGAGGCAGTCAATATAAGGAACATTCGAATATTCAAACACAGAAATTAGAATATAAGAAACCAAACGCTTCTAACTGAAATGTGCACATCACTAGCACCTACATATTTATATTAGCCACTGACGTGAAAAGATAATGAGCTTCGTAACACGTGACACGTTTTTTATGATTTGAATTCAATAAACTTAAGATATCAAAAATTTGGGATAATTGTTTGTGTAGTTTATATTGGTCTGAATTTTCATAGAGATTCTATACCAGATGTACTCTTCACCCTTTTCGAATAGATATATATTTTCGGCTACACGTTGTGTACAAGTGTTTTTGAAATAACTGAAATCCTCTGAATGGGTTAATGTACCCATCAGTATAAACAACTCGCCGAATGAACGACTCGCCGTTACACAGATAAGTCCTTAGCGGTTTTCGTTTTTAGTATGGGACCAACCCTGAAATCGCAAAAAAAAAAAAAACATTGTGCCCTACTTTTTGTCGATTTATGTGAGAACATTAATAAAAAGAACAGCTGTTTTTTTTTTCGCGATTTCAGGGTAAATGCATTAAGAATAATTAACATAACGCTAGGATAATTTCAAAATACCGGATGATTGGAATCAGAGTTTTTTTTTTTTCTCTATAGTACGGTCGATCGCATGTCGGTGGTAACACTTTGACATTAGTAGCATCTTTATTTTGTAAGCAGTAGGTAACGATTGTTTTCGATTTGAAGTGTTACCACTGTCATACAGTCGACTGTACGAGCTATTATCATGATCATTGCTAAAATCCCAGTTTGTTTAGGATGACTGGAAACTAAAACCTACAACCTACATTAATTACCTAACCTACATTTATGTACACAGTTTGAGCAATAAATGTCTTTGTCTTTGTCTTTAAAGCGCTGTGGGAAAGAATCAAATAAAACAATGTTGCTTATCATCAACTTACTAATACAATACCTACTTTTTTGCATGTTACAATAAAGTACTTAATAACAAAAACATAGTTATTATAATTTAGTTAAGTAATAGAAAATATTTACAAACTACAAAATAAAATGATACAATATTTACAAAGTACAAAATAAAATGATACAAAAAGGCGCGCCTAGGCGTCAAAATATTCCTCCACACCGCTGTCATCTGGCATAGTGCCCAGAAGACTAGCAGCGTTGCCACGTTGAATGGCAACGCTTATTCTTTGACCAAAGAACAAGCCAGCCCTCTGGTCATGCGAAGTGTCGACCAGCCTCTTAGAGATTTCAAAAACATTATCTTTTAAGAATTTAAAAAAATATTTACTCAAAATACGTAGGTACTGTTGTAACTTTTAACGTGTTGGTATAAACAATTTAAATCCTGCATTTAATTTTAAAAGGAAAAACCCAATGGCAAAACAATGTATTTCCGCTACAGCAAAACGAAAAAATATTCAGCATGGTCACATCATTATAAAAATCACTTGTTGAAAATCTTGCAACTATATAAAAAACAGGTATAAAAGTAAAGTATACACAATTGTTTGAAGAACTTATATATTTTATCTATTTATGCCTTTAAGAATAAGAATAAGAATAATTTATTTCGCAATAAATACGGATCCAGACAGATGGATAAAGAGTCAGAGTTAGTTTCCACATATTTTGCCATAAGTGGCACGCAATTTTTTTTTTTGTGAAACAGTTTAGGACGTAGGTGCCTTTGATTCGGTTTGATTTAAGAAAAAATTAGCACCGACTTTCTAAACTGTTTCACAATTTTTTTATTCTTATTGAAGTAGTTTTTTACATTTTTTTAAAGTTCATTTTATTTTTCTATTTTGAGTGCCATAAACAATAGAAAGTCAAGTGTTTTGATGCCATCTGCGAGAGTCGATTCGACAAAAAAAAACCTACATTATACATGCCTTGCAGCGCTGCCCATAAGGCAACACTAGCAGGGTCGCCATGTAATGTGAGGCGTTCGGGACACAATCAAAGATGACGGGTTGGGTCCAATACGTATCAGGGTTATGCCACTCGTGAAAATTTCTTTGTCCAATCCAATTTATTTGATGATCAGTGATAAATTACACAAACGTCTATGGTATATGGCAGGTGTATGGTCGATGCCCCCAAATGAAAAGTGTCGAAGTAAGAATAATCCGTTCAGAAATGCCTAGTCACACTAATATAATTTTAGTTAGTAAAGTGATGCCTTGATGTGACAACCCTAAGGATAGGCACATTAATTTCAGCTGAAAATGACCAACAATTTTTGTGTTACAGTGTTTTCATGAAAGAGGGGCTCGTAGCGAAGCAACGACTGCGCGCATTGTACGATATGCAAGGTTAAGCTGCACTTGCCGCGGTCAGTCTGTGGATGGGTGACCGTTTCGTTACACATCGAGACCCCTCCGTGCCTCAGAGAGCACGTTAAGCGGTTGTTCCCGGTTGTCATACGAATATCTATGGCAGTCGTTACGGGTAGTCAGAAGCCTGAAAGTCTGACAACTGGTCTAACCTCCGAATGCCAGTATTACCAGTAACTGGCTTGCGGGGTCTGATGGCAGTCGCTCCGTGTAAAATACTGATGTTCAGCCACATCTGGCTAGACTGGAGGCCGACCCCAATATAATTGGGAAAAGGCTCGGAGGATGATGATGAGTGTTTTCATGAAAAAAAAAGTAAGAAAAAAAAAAAACTATAAGGATACAATAATAATGATAGTAATTTTTTTATACAATTCCATGATGGGATTAATTTGCTCATTTTAAAAGCCTACAGAAAATAAAACTAGGGTCTTGAAATCTGGTATTTATTGAAGTTCTCCCGCTGAAAGATTAAAAGTTTCAACTCTACTTGTTCAGCAAATGCAGGTAATTATTTTTTTAAGTGTGGCTCCTGGCGCCCGAATTCTTTTTTTTTTATATATATTTTGGAGCTCACACAACTTTCATGTATGCTATTAAGCAACAGTATTAATAAATTATTATAATTTTTTTATTATTACATTTAAACCCCGAATAAAAATTAAATTAATAATTTAATTAATAGAATTACTGTGGCACAAGCAAGGTTGTAATTACCACAAGCTTAAACGGTCCACAAGGAAACCTGGGGCCATACTATGAAGTGTTAAAGCTATCGTTACTCCTTTGTGAGAAAGGAATAGAGCTAGACAGGACTAATAGCGTCGTCTCTCTCTCTCTCTCTCTCAATATAACCATTATAGCTTTGATAAACATGTCATGGTAAGGCTCCTGTATACTTAAGAGTGATCCATTCAGTTCTCGATGATGTGGGTAGTCCGCCAACCCACAGTAGACCAGCATGGTGGACTAAGCCTGTAACCTTCTCAATATGAGAAGAGACCCGTGCCAGCTGCAGCTGCAGTGGGACAGAAATGGGATTATGGAAGTCTTTGGCCATGAAATAATTAAAAGCAATGTCCAGTGTCACAATATAAATCTCTGAAATCGTCTGGATGGTCTGAAATTAAAAATATATTATTATTATTCCTTTATTCATAAATATCATTACATACTACTACTACTTCATTTAAAAAAATAAAAAATTATATATTATTACTTAAAAAAATTGAAAAAACTAATAACCTCATCGGAAACAGGGCAATTATTACTGTTATAATGTACTACTATGTCAAGAAAGTTTTTTTTATAGGATGGCGAAACGAGCTAAAGGCTGATGTTAAGCGCTTACCTTTGCCCATAACAATTGCAATACAACCTAGACTGTTGCCTAAATGGTACCACAAGTCAGTACGCCAAACTGAGACATGAAGATGGAAAGTCTCATGTGATTGTAATTTCACCGGCACCCGTACCCTTCAGACCAGTACCGGGAAAAGGTCAATAATACACAAAATGTTAGTTATTCATCCATTTATTTTATCACCTTCAAAGTATGCTCCTTCAGAAACGATACACTTACGAACGAATAATCCAATCATCAAAACATTTTTAAACGCTTTTTCCGGAATTGAGTTCAGGTCTCGCCGCTAATTCTCCTTTATGTCTTCTACCGAATGAATGCGGGTGCCACGAAGTGGTAATTTGAGTTTAGGAAAAAGAAAGAAGTCAGCTGGAGCCATATCTGGTGAATAAGGTGGTTGCTCGATGGTATTTGTTGGGTTTTTGGTCAAGAATTCTTTCAGAATGATGGCTTTGTGCGAAGGCGTATTCAGGTTTTTTGAGACTAGCCGAGCGGCATCTTGTTTCATACCCAAGTGATTATTTAAAATGGTACGAATCGACTCATGAGACACCGGCTATCTCTTTCAAACTTGAATGAGGATTTTCAGTCATTTTTTCCTTCACTTTTGCGATGTTAACTTCAGCTGAAGTCGTTGATGGCCTACCAGAGCGACGCAAATCTTCCATTACATCTCGACCGCTTTAGAACACTTTCTACCACTCATATGTACGTGTTTTTGATAAAGTCGATTCACAGTAACCCTTCTGTAATATTTTCAGTGACTCCGAACACGAAATCCCATTGGCGATGCAAAATTTTAGACAAACTGTTCGATGTTTTTGTCCATTATGAAATTCGCAATACACACTAGATATGACGCAGCTCAAACTCCGCGCCAAAATGGAAAACAGTTGTGCTAATCTAACAACATCAAAAAAATAAAAATATTGAATTTGGAACCATAAAAAAATCATCCATTCCCGATCACAGTTCCCGAGAATTTTTTGGCATAATATACGGACATACTTTTTGTACCTACATCAATGATTAGGTAATATTATGAACTTTAATTAAAAAACGGAAATGTCCCAAAATAAATTCATGTTAGCTTAGTTCATGTTAATTGCTACAGTCCAGTGGTTCTGAACCCGTGGTCCGCGAGGCCATCTATCATGAACGTACCTACCTATTATAATAACAATTAATTTAAAATAATATTGATTCTGCGAGTAAGTGAGTTCATTAGAATCGGGGAATATTTAATAAATATTTTAATAATTTTGATTGTGTAAAGAACCATAACTCCGGTTCTTCTCCGGATAATATCGTTACGGATTTTATCCTTCAAAGAAACTCCGAGCATAGCTCGCTTCATAGCTCGCTGAGCGCCTTTGAATTTGTGGACTAGCCCAACTGTCAGTGTCCACGTCTCAGCACCGTAAGTCATTACAGTCAGGACGCACTGGTTAAAGACCTTTGTCTTCAAACTTTGGTATAAGTGACGAGAAGACGCTGCAAAGTTTGCCAAATGCTGCCGAAATAGCTTGTAGGATCAGTAAGCTGAAGTGGCAGTGGGCTGGCCATGTCTGTCGAAGGACTGATGGCCGCTGGAGCAGACGAGTCCTTGAGTGGAGACCGTGAATCGGCAAACGCAGTGTAGGGCGCCCCCCAGCCAGGTGGACAGACGACCTGATAAAAGTAGCTAGTGGGAACTGGATGCGCAAGGCAGAGGACCGAGTGTTGTGGCGTAATTCGGGATAGGCCTATGTCCAGCAGTGGACTGCGATAGGCTGAGTTGATGAAAGAATAATTAGTTATAACTTATTGTTATTTTTAACCTTAACTATCTTTTACATTAAGTTTAGTATAACTCCCTGAGTGCATATAATTTTAAAACATAACATTTTCAATTAAAGTAGAAAATTGCTGGTATTGCATCTACACGTCAGCGCCCTTGACTTTTTCCTGTAACCGCCGCTGGCTTTTCGACACGTAATTTATTTTTGTCTCGTAGTCGTCTTGTCTTTAATGCACTAATGTTATTTGCTTTTAAATAATATGTTTATTATATCAGCTGTGTATACTGCCGATATTAGGGCGCGTCTACACTAGGTTTGCCATAATAGTCTAAGTACTAACCGGGACATTTGGTCATTACTCGAATTTATCCCGGAAAAAAACAAATAAACTGCCTCGTTGGTCTAGTGCTCGCAAGTGCGACTGCTGAGCGTGGGGTCCTGGGTTCGATTCCTGGGTCAGGCAAAGTGTTATTGGGTTTTTTCATTAGGAAATTCTCAGTAGTAGCCCGGAGTCTGGATTTGTGCCAGGTTAGTGGCAATATGCTTGCCCCCTATTACATGGGACTTATAACATAACTGGCGAAATGTAGGTTTAATATACACCTCTGCCTACCCCTTCGGGGAAATACAGGCGTGATGTTATGTTATGTTGTTGTTAAAAAACTAATTTTTTACCAATTTAACTACAGTAGAATGGCGGACTAACGCTATCGGAGGCTTGCGGCTGGCATTTCACTCAAAAACTCATACTTTAAACTCTTACTTTTGTATTTATCATAACAGAAAGTAACACAACACCCAGAGCAAAAGTGGCTACATAGGTACATGCGCGAGCGAACTGAGCGCAATAAATTTCAAGATTTTTGCAAAAGTATTATCTCAACGATACATACGCGATTAAATCGGGTTAACTTTGTTTTATTATAATGTGTAGTGATCGCGAAAACCTAAAAAATTATTGTATTATTTTTTTATTTAATTGTTTCTAGTTTTTAGACTTTATATCTATAAAAATGTAGTGGAATAGTTGCTTACAATATGGCCCAACGAAGAGGAGCTCAATAAAGAAGAAATGAAGTCTGCATACAAGTACGAGCGAAGCGAGCGCGATATTTTTTCAGATTTATGCGAAAATGTGACCTCAATTTAAGTATATATTAGGCTTTTTTAATATAAAAATTTAACAGAATAGTGGTCAACAATATCTATAAGAGCACGAGTGAAGCGAGCGCGAAATTTGGTTGAAGCATTGTTGAGACCTGTGCCCGCTAACCCTAAGCTGGGAACTTAGTCTTGATTGAAATGATTGTAATGCTGGTTTAACTGATATAATAAAGAGAATAAAAAAATAAAAAAAAAATAAAAAAAAATATATAAATTGCGAGGATTCACCGGAACGTGACACGGGCGACCATACGTCGCTATTATCCTCGCAATTTCATTGTCGCGCCGCGGTTACGTGTATTTATTTACCAATATTCTCTTTATTATATCAGTTAAACCAGCATTACAGTCATTTCAATCAAGACCCAGATTAGGGTTAGCGGGCACAGGTCTCAACAAGCATGGTTGAAGCAAAGTTTCTATCGCATCTTCGCGCACTCGGCCGGCGGCGCCGGGCAGTTAACCACAAAAAAATTCAATCAGCGTTCTATCCGCGCTTGCAAATGAGCAGAAGCTTGGCTTCTATTGGCCGTATCCCAACGCCACCCATTTTTTTTCTTCAGTTTTATCTCCTTATCATAATTTTCCATTTAAACCGCTAACGAAGGTGCATGTACCTCAAGACTTCTTGAGCTAAAGTCCATACAAGCATATTTATTCTATTAGATATTTTTTTTTCTATTAGATAGAATTTTTTCTATTTGAATTTGTATTGAATTAAGCTTTCGACCATTTTTGTTTTAAGTTTTTTTAAGTCCGGCCGCCAAAATGTGTAACTTAATGTGTACCGGGCGTGCATTACATTACTCGTTGTAATCGAAACAATAAATCCCAAAATTTTCAATTTACGTTTCTATATATTTATTAAAAGACCTGTAGAGCCATGTTCTGACCAACCAGAATAAAGATACTAATACAATAAACGCTATCATATAATATACGCGATTTAATCCGGTTAAACTTTGTTTTATTATAATGTGTAGTGATCCGTGCCCCGTTGGTCTAGTGGTCGCAAGCGCGACTGCTGAGCGTGGGGTCTTGGGTTCGATTCCCGGGTCGGGCAAAGTGTTATTGGGTTTTTCCATTAGGAAATTCTCAGTAGCAGCCCGGAGTATGGATTTGTGCTCGGTTAATGGCAATAGGCTCGCCCCCTATTACATGGGACTATAACATAACTGGCGTAATGTGGGTGTACTATACACCTCTGCCTACCCCTTCGGGGAAATACAGGCGTGATGTTATGTTATGTTTGTTATGTTGTGTAGTGATCGCAAAAACCTAAGAAGTTATTATCAGAATAAAGATGTTATAAATCGACTTTTAAATTATCTAATCAGCGTTCTAGTTCCCAATCTATCAATTATTTTACTATTTATTTTCAGCCTATATTGTCCCACTGCAGAGCAAAGGCCTCCCTTTCCTTATTCCACTCTTTCCGGTTTAGTGAAATTGTGAACCAGTCTCTTCTATACGAGTCCAGCTAGTCCCGCCATCTTCGCCTGGGTCTGCCGCGATTCCGTTGCACGTTTTTCGGAACCCACTCGGTACAAATTTTAGCCCAAAAATTTACTGACATTCGGCAAACGTGTCCGGCCCAGTCCCACTTAAGCTTGGCAGCTTTTTGAGTGACGTCAGCAATCTGTGTTTTGGAGCGCAGTATTGTGTTCCGGATTCGGTCTGTGAGTCTGACTCCCAGGATACTGCGCTCCATTGCTCGCTGGCAAACCTCAAGCGTGGACCTCTGGTGAACTGTCAAAGACCAGGTTTGGGCACCGTATGTGAGGATGGGAAGAATGCACATGTCCATTAGTTTGCGTTTATGGCACATTGGAAGGTCGCCCTTCATGAGTTCCTTCATAGACCAATAGCTCTATCAAACTAACTAAATTTTTCGCAATATTCCTGATAAAAGCTTGTGTAATTACGAAAATCTTTCTGAGATTCCAATTATCCGGTCTTTTGCAATCATCCTGGGATTTTCGAAAAGATTCGATTCGTCTGATTATCCTACGACATATACAAATAGAGGGGGGCAAACGAGCAAGCAGGTCACATGATGGTAAGCAATCAGCGCCGCTGGATATCTGCAACACCAGGGCACCCACCCGATATACCGAAAGTTCACCACTTTCGAGAAAACCATTCCCGATGCAGCAACGGCTGCCAGGGGGACATAGCGGTGGGGTCCCTCCGCAATGCCCCAGTAAGCCGAGGTCCAAGCCCTCCTTTGGGGGACGTCCTTATGCGGTTTTGCAAACGCGATTTTAGTTTATAAGTAATGTTTAGGGAATTTTTTTCGGTGGATGGAGCCCCTTACGGGATTCTCCGCCACCCGCCCGATTAAGCAGTTATGGCACCCATCTTGGGTACCAATTCTGCGAGAGACCATTCGAAATAAAAACTTTTTAACAAAAAATAAAACCGACTTCAAAAACCTTAACTAAAAAGTAAAAAATAATCATTGTATGTATTTTAAAATCTTAACTTAAACAACATTTTTAAGGCGGCGCGTGGTTGACCCTTTGCGTCATGTAATGTACAGTCCAGCGCAATATCTATAGTAAAAACAGTTTATGTGAACGTACATGAAAATCACGCGCCGCCTTCAAAATGTTGTTTAAGTTAAGATTTTAAAATACATACAATGATTATTTTTTACTTTTTAGTTAAGGTTTTTGAAGTCGGTTTTATTTTTTGTTAAAAAGTTTTTATTTCATACTTTTTAGTTGAGGGTTGATTCATAAATGTTTATATAACCAATTTGAGAATATATTTTTATTAACCTTTGCTATCCCACTGCTGGGCAAAGGTCTCGCTCATGTTCTTCCAAACGTCCAATCACTATCGTGAAAAAAAAACACGCATATCGGCCAAGAATTCTCAGAATGAGGAACCAATGAGCAGATCATCTAGATACGTAAAGCTAAAATAAACTGATTTATTGAAGCTGGTTAAAAAACTACTTAACCTAAGTCAATAAAATTTATATGGGACCACCGCGCGGACTTTCTCTACCAAATAAAAAAACAACCACATAAATCGGCCCACAAATCTCGGAGTAATCGGTGTACATACATGAAAAAAAAAAAAAAAAAAAACAAAAAAAACCCGCGGAATACATAACCTCCTCCTTTTTTTGAAGTCGGTTAAAAATAAAAATAACTGCAACACCATTGGACCCGCCGGTGCATTGCCGACTTAAAAAAAAGATAATAATATGCTCTTATACACCAATTCGCGAATGAAGGCTAAAATGTCGATCTTCAGCACTTATGCATACACCTTATGTAATGTTTTTAAAATATTATAATTTATGTATTTTTAAATTTTAAGATATATTGTACTCAAAAATCGGATTCTATCTGGACGTGTCCGTGTTTATTACAACTACTGATTGTGATTTTATTATTGGTTTATATCATTATTCCTCTTGCAGCAGTAATTCTGGTAAGTTATTTTTTTTCCCACTAATATTGTAAATACGAAAGTATAGATGTTTGTTTGTTAGTCAATCGCGCTGAAACAGCAGAACGGATATTGATGAAATTTGTCACATAAATAGACCATTACCTGTGTTAACACACAAATTAATCTTAAATCTGTGAAAATAAACAATTTCTGAGTTGTTCAAAACTATGTAGGTTCATCTTATTATAGAAAGATGTTATCGCGCATACCTCGAAAAAAAACAGCAATCTTTCACCTAATAAATATAATATGATATCATCTATGCTTAACGCGAAAATGTATATAATATTAGCTACCACACCTATATTTTATTATGGTTAAGAAACATTTTAATTGACGCTCGCTCTTAGTATTGAAAGTCATGATTAATTCCCAATAACTAAATTACGCGTGAATTATAAAAACCAAAAATCTGGGACTGACATGTTAGTAAATATTTTATACGTAACACAAAATGATAAATTATTGGGTGGGTACATGTCGTGTAAATAATTAGAGATTGTAATCAATTCATTCGTAAAATATTTTATTTTTCTGTTTGAAATTTTGATTTTTTAATCTGTTGATCACATGCTACAAAACGTCTCGAGACTTGGCCTCCATTTTGGGTGACATCATAATCCTGTACGACGTAGGGCGAGCTAAATGTTGCCATGATCGTAAAAATAAAATTTACCAGTTTTTGAACGAGTAGGTATATTATTAATAATTATATTCATGTTAATTGTTAATTTAGGTTCATTTTTATTTTATTGAGCCAGGTTATGTCCTTTATAACTTACTAACAATTAAACTAATCAGCATTTGTAGGTAATTTGAACGTAGTTTAAAAGCTCTTGTTTTGTATGTGCGTGATTCAAACACAAATTACAAAACGTTTTAGTCACATCTTATGACAAAAAAAACCGTGTTCCGATTTTTACCTTTTGTCAAATTCGTACCTTTTTGGTAAGCGTGTCGTACTTTTATAGGAATTCACACCGCCAACACTGACCGGAACTAGAACAGTGACGTAGGTTGACGATAATGTCAGGTGACATAGCGTTTTGGTGCGAAATTAAAAATGAGAATTTAAAATCTTGCTTATTTAATTTTACAAGCATATTTTAGTAATTATTTGTTAATGAATGCTTTAATTGGATGTTTCGCCATCGTTTTACATACATTTTCAAAAATTGTCAAACACCCTATTTGCAATTTTGCTAATTTTATTTGAATGATTGTGACACAGAAATGGATAAAAAGTATAAAAGAAAATTATTGCTGTGAGTCCTTGGTGCAGTTTTTTGAGGTTGGCTTTAGTATGTTGGTGCCCTATTTTGATTGTAGTTTTAATTGTAACCGTTAGGCATTAGTCTTTAGGAATACTAGCATTAGAACACAGACATTGAAAAAAATATAGATGAAGTACTGCGAACAATCATACTGAAGCCATGAAAACTATGCTCTTTCGTGTATAACCAGCGCTCTCGCACACACCATGCACCTGAAGGATATTTGCTTTCGCGATGCTTATTGGACGATAACCGCGACATGTGTACTGAGAGGGGTGAGCACGATTTGAGGTGCATGTGTGTGCGTGAGCGCTGGTTGTACACGAAGGAGCATAGTTTTTTTTGGCTTCACTAGATTGTTCGCAGCACTCCGTCTATAGAAAAAGATAAAATGTCATCGAATGCGATAATTTTGTCTCTATCTGACATGTAGTTGCAGTTTATGATTATGAAAAAAAGGTTAGCTGTGTTGGGTGGGTCAGTACTTTTGCCTATTAAAAAAAGTGAGGCAGTCCCAGTAAGTAATAAACAATACTTGTATTGGGGCTGTTTCGCTTCTTCCCTTATTATACATAATAACAATGAGACCATTAAATAAAGAAAAAAGAAAGAAAGAAAGAAAAAAAAATTCAGTCTCGTTACAGGCGAGAGAAAATAAAATAAAAAGAAAAAACATTATTAGATAAAATAAATAAATAAATATCTAAAATAAATATCTTTCGGACATTTTTACACAGCACCATCTAGTCCCAAACTAAGCAGAGCTTGTGCTATGGGTACTAGACAATGGATATAATACTTATATACTTTTTTTTTTGTTGTAAATACATACTTATAATACATAAGCAACACCCAGACCAACACAAACACTTATGTTCATCACACAAATATTTGTGTCCTGTGGGAATCGAACCCACGACCTCGTTATCAGCAGTCCGACACTCGAACCACTAGACCACAGAGGTCGTCAAAATAAAATCGATAAATTAAAATTATGAGAAAAGCATGCAGTATTGCGTGTGTTCCTGTGTGTGGTGGGTGGGGGCGTATGTGAATATGTTTGTCTGTTTCAGTTTGAGTGTTGAACAGGTAAATAGGCAAGACTTCTAACTAAGGCCCGTATTCCAGAAGGATACTCAAGCGTTGATCTCTGTTTAAAACTAGTTTCAAGTTGAGCTTTGATTTTAGAACGTCCCTCAAGCAGAGATTTGTTGATCACAGTTCAGCTGAGTTTAGTTTCGTTTTATATTGTCACCTGTTTCGGTATTTGGGCAGATATTTGATCTGTAATCACTCAAGCGTGGTCCAGACTACGCTTGAGTAGAGATTTCTATTAATATTTCAGGTCAAATTCGTGTGTTTTGTTGTTGAATTAAAGTTTATAATTACCGTTCTGGAATAAGACCGATACTCAAGTAACGATTCTATCCTTAAGTAGTGATCAGGTGATTGGAGTTTAAACTGTACTTGAGGAAGCTTCTGTAATACGAGCCTAGGTCTCAGTAAAAGGTACTCAGTTTCCTCATAAGTTTGAGGTTTTGATAGGATGAATGTCTTTAATCTCGTGTTGGGTATCACTTTGGCTGAGGATTTGACACCGCCTAAAATTAGTTAACTACAAAAGCTACAGAGTTGAAGTAAATATAATAATATATAATAATATATTTATTTGTATATAGGTATATGTTGTTGGTATGTTATTTTATAATTTTAGATGAACATTAGTTATGTACACTGAAAGTTACCCTCAGTTTTACATTTTATATTTGCTCTATCACTCAAAGGTTTGCTGGTAGAAAACTCAATTATGAGTTAAGCTCGCCTTTGTACACACGGCTAAACATCAAGCTGTACAAAACCAGTAAAGGGTGACTTCGCGTTGTAAGCAAAACCTATACAATGCGAGGTCAGCTTATACTGGAAATGTACAGCTTGATGTGTAGCCGTGTGTACATGTAATTTCAAAACTATTATGTATTGTTGTGATATTTTTGTGTGCAATAAAGAATAAGAATAATATCTTAGTAGAACAGTAGGTCAATTCACTTAACTAAACATGTGCGGTTGCAATGCAGTTCAGTTATGTTTCGATCAAAACAATGCTTTTTAACCGACGAAAAACAGGAGGAGGTTCTCAATTCGACCCGTATATATATATTTTTTATTTTTTTTATGTACCTATGACCACGCATAACTTTTTACAGAGTGGTCCGATTTTGATGATTCTTTTTTTAATGGATAGGGTATATCTCGAAGTTGGCCCCATTTCAAAATTAACATCCACCCCTAAGGGTAGTAAAACAGGGAATGAGTGTTTGTTCACCCACTGAATTCTTACCTGTTAACCGATTCTGTTGAAACTTGACACATATAAATATAGTTCTAGATACTACGACATAATGGAGACCTGGAGTTAGATTTTAACCACAAAAAATGAAAAATAAAACTTTTTAACAAAAAATTGAATCGACGAAAACAAACTGAAAAGCGAAAAATAACTAACGAGTCGGTGCCAAACAACCAATCAACGAAAATCATTAAATTACTTTAAATAAATAATAAAATATTTGGGGGAGGCCTATAAAAATAGATGTAGCTACCATACTATGAACATGGTATGGTTAATAAGACCACTTACACCTCTAATACTGTGTACGATTACGTATGTTCTTTTGCTTACCTGTATCAACACAAACACTACCCTCCACCAGTTTGTAAAGACGGATCGCGCAGTCACCGGTGTTCGCTCCTTCATAATGTAGATAAATATTATCTGGTATCTACCATCATTGTACTTATTTAATATCCTACCTTGTTAACTACATTTTTGTTTACCTGTTTGTATAGTCGATGATACTGATGTACGGTAAAACTCTAATGAGTTTATGTTTACATCTTTAGAATGTTTTTGTTATGTATACCACTGAACAAATAAAAAAATAAAATAAATAAATAAATAAAAAATAAATACACAAGCCTGTAAAATGAAGCAGTAACTTGTATGCCAGCTAATAGCATATGCAAGTAACTGGCACACTGTAGATACATTTGCAAGTAAACAGGCATGCAATTTTCTTCCTTGCTTTTCTTACTTGCATGCCTGAAACTTGCAAGGAGTATCCACGAGCCAGTACGCCACGCAACCGACGTCTTGACACTTCACAGCATTGACAGCACATTTTCTAGTTTTTGCTTCAACGGCCGGAAGGAACGGAAAGCATTCGAAGTGAATTAAATAGTGTCACATTGTTATTAGCAGCAGAAGGTGTAGCTAAATTAATGAAATAAAAAGAACAAACCAGAAGACGGATTTGGGTGACACTGGCATGCCTGTAGCTGCCGCATAGGTTTACACGTGTCGGTTTTGCAGGCCCCGCGGCCTGGGGTGCTGGCCAGAAAACCTCCACGTGTGCCTGACGGCTGCTTGTCCTTCTGGACACGTCTGGAGGGAACGGTAGTTGTTTGGCCGGTGCATCCTGGGTACGGGCAATAAAATCCTTTCGAGGGATTAACCTTCGGGGGATTTTATTGCCTGTGGCGAAAATTCAGGCGCGGTAGGGGCCCGTTTTGGGCCAGTGGGCAGTTGCTCCACGTGTCTCTCTGTTGCCAACAGAGGGCACAGGGGAAGAGCAGGGGCGGGCCCGGTATGCACTCACCCTGCCACTGGGCAGGCAGCGGGGGTACTGTCTTTCCCTGAACCCGTCGATCTCGTAACCCCAAGAGTGCCCGCTGAGTAGTGTTTTCGCGCCTCTTGGGACCGAGGGTCTTGGCTTCACCGCCTGGACCGCGAGGAAGAAAACCTCTATAAAAAATTACGGGAGGTAGGGCCTGCGAGCAGCAGACTCGGGGTAGTCTGCTGCCCGACCAGCAGCTGGCGTAGCTGGCACAGCCGGCGTAGCTGGCACAGCCGGCGTAGTTGGCGCAGCTGGTAAAGGCCCATGAGGTGAGGTGGCGTGCAGTGTTCCGTGTCCGCCGCCTAGGAGGGTGCGGCCAACGTTAGGCCGCACGGGGAGAAGGGGCTTGCCTGCTTGTGGCGGGCCAGGACCTGTCGGGGGTGGTTGTGTGAATACTCACGGGTTCCCATGCCCCCGGCTAAGGTAGTTGAAGGAACACCGTGGTGGTTTTAGTCGGTAAGAGTCCGACACTGGCTCCGCCTACCCCGGGCAGAGTGCGTCCATGAGGATACCCCACGGCAAAAAAAAAAATATGGCCCTGCGGCCCCTCCCTCAAATTGTATGCCAGTAAATAAAATTTTGTGCAATCTACATACGCCAGTTATGAAAGTAAATGGCACATGCCATGGAGGAGCTGGTATGCAAGCGTGCAAGTTACAGGCATGTGTATCAGAAGCTTTACGCCATAACATTTGCAATCATTTGTTTAGTAGGTGTGTAGTAGCAGCGGTGAGGATTTTGATTCGAAAGCAAGGTGTTGGATGGCAAAATAAAAGATGCGTTACTTTAGTAAGAAAAGTCTCATGTCATGGCCATTTTGCTACTTGTACAAAATTCAAGGAGAGAACAATATTTACCTTAACCAATAGCGATCGAGAAACAGGTGTGTCGTTGCGTCAAGTGTAATATCTTGATTAGAGATGTCGCTGCCAGTCCTTGATGCGTAGATCGATCGTAGAGAGTTTTAAATCACTCAATGGTTTTAAATTAAAATTTATGTTTTTGATATGATACTCGTATAATAATGTCCTCCCGGCAGAATTTTGGTCACGGCGTCCAATCTCAACAGAGACGAGCCATCTGCGCGGGACATATTAAAGTGCACAAGTGTGTGCGCAAATACAGGTGCACTCTCTATTCCCTCACTCTCATAATCCGATGGGACGGCAATTCGACACGACCGGAGAGAGACCAGCCCGTTTGACGATATTCGATAAATCGTAAGAATCATCGCACAATTTGCTACTCCGGTCAACCATCGTTCCCATATCGCATGCGATGATTGTCTTTTATGTTGAATTCCCATATAGCACCCATTCCCGTAAACATCGGAGAATCTACACTCGAAGTTGTTGACGATTATGTATACCTAGGACAAACTGTCCAGCTAGGTAAGTCCAACTTCGAGAAAGAGGTCAATCGTCGAATCCGACTCGGTTGGGCAGCGTTCGGGAAGCTACGCAATATCTTCTCGTCCAAAATACCGCAGTGTCTCAAGACGAAAGTCTTTGACCAGTGTGTGTTGCCAGTAATTACTTACGGTACTGAAACGTGGTCGCTCACAATGGGCCTGATAAGAAGGCTCAAAGTCACTCAAAGGGCAATGGAGAGGGCTATGCTCGGAGTGTCCCTGCGTGATCGAATCAGAAATGAGGAGATTCGCAGGAGAACGAAAGTAACCGACATAGCCCGAAGAATTGCCAAACTTAAGTGGCAGTGGGCGGGGCACATTGCTCGCAGAACGGATGGCCGATGGGGCAGTAAAGTTCTGGAGTGGCGACCGCGTACTGGAAGGCGCAGCGTGGGTAGGCCCCCCACAAGGTGGACCGACGACCTGGTGAAGGTCGCGGGAATCCGCTGGATGCGGAAGGCACAGGACCGGTCGTTGTGGCGATGTTTGGGGGAGGCCTATGTCCAGCAGTGGACGTCTTTCGGCTGAAATGATGATGATGATGATGATGATCGTCTTTTGACGTTTGTTTCTCTGATCTCCGATCAATTGTATGCGACTATAAACCTTAGTTTATATTTATTGTGCCTTTTTTATGTGCGGATCTTTATTGTGTAGGTATCAGTCGGAACGAAAGTTCGTACTTCGTTTGTCGTTCGTAAAACGCGAGTAGACCCTCAGGTGCAGGACCGACGGCTTTACGTGCTCTCCGAGGCACGAAAGGGTCTCGATGTGTAATGAAACGGTCACCCATCCACAGACTGACCGCGGCTAGTGCAGCTTAACCTCGCAGATCGTATAATCCACACGGTTCTTACTTAGCCACGAGCCCCTTTGAAACTCGTATGCCGTGACGACAAACAACATGACGCTTTCTTATGCCGTCATGAACCCTCTCTGCTGCCGCTATCAATTTCGACGTTTCACATCTGCCGGGCGTTGTGACGACTACTTTTTTTTCAAACTTACTTTACTTTTTTTTAAATTAGATTCTTCGATATTACATATTATTACTGCAATAATAAAATTCCCAGATGCAATAGTTTAAGGATTTATTTTACTTTATTTTGGAAACAATCAGATATTCAGACAGACAGACAGACAAACAGATATACACAAACATAAGTCCACAAATAGGTAAAACAAAATCTAGAAACAGATTTCTATTTAAATAAATGTTCTTTTTAGGATTCCGTACCCAAAAGGTGCAAACGGGACCCTATTACTCTCGTTACGCTGCTGTCCTTCCGTCCGTCCGTTTTTTGTTCTTTGATTTCATGGTGTCATCACTGCATTAATGAACAGACTGACTCGGGTTAGGTGTTGGCAATTATGCATCACTGATCGGACTTCCCGAGTTAATTCAAAATTTCAAACATTTTTGTGTAACTCCACCCCCAGACCAAAACCTCAAGGAACCGAGGGTTTGACACAGTTGCTATGGGGTATCACGTCGATGGGTGGTACGGAACCCTTACTGCGTGAGTCCGACTCACACTTGGTTGGTTTTTTAGGGTTCCGTACCCGAAGGGTGCCAAACGGGACCCTATTACTCTCGCTACGCTGTCCGTCCGTCCGTCCGTCCGTCCGTCTGTCTGTCACAGGGCTGTATAGTTTGAACGGTAATAGGTAACCAGTTGAAATTTTCTCAGAATATGTATTGCTATGAGGTGTATCACGACAAATACTAAAAACAAAAAAAAGTCTAAAACCAAAAGAAAATACATACAAGAAACCTCAAAAAACATGCATATATTTCAACGTTTTTGTTCCTGCTCTATCTTCAAAACGGTAATATATACCAGCATCAAAATTGGTCAGATTATAGTGCATATTATGTTGTTTACCAACAAATACTAAAAATAAGAGAAACTTAGACATAATTGGTGGTACCTGCGTAATAAAGTCATGCAAAAATTCATATTTCGCGCACTATGCGTTGATGTCTTTTGATAAACTCTCGTAAATTAAATCAGTTTTTATGGGGTATCAGGTCGTTGAGAGGTACGGAACGCTTACTGCGTGAGTCCGACTCACACTTGGTTGGTTTTTTTATATTGCTTGCTCGCAAACTGGATGTTATGATATTACATACAATTATTAATCATGTGTGAAAAATCATTGTATTCGAACGGCCTTCTAGGTGCAAACACGGCATGCATACATAATTCCTAGACGTTACAATATAAGAAAGACTACAACAAACACAAAGTAAATTATTACAATTTGGTGTTGAACAATTGTTTTATTATTTTGAAGTTTTAAGTATATTTTAATATATTTCAACCTGTATAACACTTCAAAACGCAAAATTTCAACCATATTCTTACAGCACACTGCTGATCTAATTCCGAAAGCAGTTTATAAACTAAGCCGGGTTCGGGAACAACTTTCAGCCGCACTAACAATGTGGACGGGCTAACTTCAATCTGACTAAAATTCTCGCATCCTTGCGGTGTTCCCGAATAGTTTCACTTAAAACAATTCCTTATTAATCTCCAACTATGTGGCAAGGTCGCTTGTTAGTTTCTTTGTACGTTTTGAGGTTAATGTTATTAAGTTTTTAGTTACAGAATACTTACAATTAAAACTTTACAGGAATCCATGAAATCAAAATATTGTGTGTTGATTTCGCCAAAACAAAATTTACTTTTACTTTAGTTTGGCGGAATCAACACTAATTATTGTAACTCCATATTTTATAAGTTTTTAGTTGTATTCATTACTACATATTTAAAAACATAACCCTGTCTTTGCTCTCGCACCCAGTTGTCAAAAAGAAAGAAGCGTGAAAACGGCACAAATAAAACGCAACGGAAAGTCTTAAAAACTATTACCTACAGTATCTAAAATGTTCAAAGTAGTACTAGTAGCATTTTTTTTCGTATCAATCATCTTTTCAAAAGTATTGCAGAGCTTGTGGAACTTTTTTTCTGAATTTCGGTCATTCCTGGAACTTTTCAAAGCAAGGTGAATTTTATCAATTTGTGTGAAAAATGTTGTTCATTTTGATTTGTGTCGACTGTTTCGTCTTTCATCCTTTTTCAGAACTAAAGATACTATAATAATAATAATTATTCTAAATTATTCTCACATTAAAACTCCAAACTTCTTATTTAATAAATTATACCAAACGCAACTAATTAACAAAACTGTTGACATTAGCACCCTAAACATTTAACAAAAAATAATAGGAAGTCACAAAGTTTCTCATAATAGTCATAATTACCGCCGAGCGCCATTTTATTGGTCCCACGACGATGCAAGAATGTGGCCGAAAAAAACTTTTAACTATAACTAAGAGGTGTTATGTGCATGTGTAGTGATTTGTGGCTAAAATGTGCAACTTGGGGTGGGATTTTTGAAATTCCTTTGTTATCTTATCTTGTGTCTAAATAAAGAAATCAGGGGGATGGAGTTACATAACATACATACATAACATCACGCCTGTATTTCCCCAAAGGGGTAGGCAGTGGTGTATAGTAGGCATACCCACATTTCGCCAGTTATGGAATAAGTCCCATGTAATAGGGGGCGAGCCTATTGCCATTCATCATTATCAACTCGGCCTATCGCAGTCCACTGTTGGACATAAGCCTCTCCCAGTTTATCCTCCCTAGTTGGGGGAATGGATGCGGAAGGCGGAGGACCGAGTGTTATTACCATTAACTGGGTACAAATTCCGACTCCGGGCTGCTACTGATAATTTCCTAATGACAAAACCTAATAACACTTTGCCCGACCTGGGAATCGAACCCAGGACCCCACGCTTAGCAGTCACACTTGCGAATACTAGACCAACGAGGCAACGGGGATGGAGTTAGTTGTTAAAATATATGTTTTACTTATTCTGTTGTGAAAACTGTGTTACTTAAAAATTAATTTAAAATGTTTCCTATTGCACGGTCTCATACATACATTTTCACTCACGCGCAACCGAAAGTAGGTATCTGCGTTGAAGCAAATAAACATTTCATTCAATTTCTTTTAAAATCTTTGCTTAGTGGTAGTTATATCATGTAGAGGTATATAGTCAAAGATCATGTATAAAGGAATAGAACATTACTGCAGTAGCCGGCAACCATTGGCGTGCATTGGCCTACATCATTTTAATAAAATTGTGGTGTAAGTTATTGATATTTTTATGTAGGAAGATTAATTTAGCATTAGTAGTTCTATTAAAAGATTAATAATCATCGTAATTTGAAAAAAATATAATAACTTACACCAGAATTGAATTTGAATGAGGTAGGCACTGGGTACTGCCACAGCGGTGATACTCCCCTGTACGTGTGAGCTCGCTCGCCGGTAACATATTACAATGTACTCTGTGCCGGTGACCGTGAGGGAGCGCGTTTACATGCAATATATTGGCTGGGGCAGCCGAGAGACTGCCCTTTTCCACACGCCGCGCACCGCGCACGGCCCCCGCGCTCGCCACGACCCGCTCACATAGCCGCCAGTATATATTCTTGTCGTTAGTATATATTCTATGGTACTGCCTAATTGCCTACACGCAATGCACGCCACTGCCGGCAACAGGAGCATTGATGGATGAACGTGAAAATGTAGGCAAGGCGAAGCCGAGGCACACATACGTGAGTCCATCAATGCCTGGTTGCAGCCAAGGCTTGTATTTTACAGTCGACTGCATGACAGTGGTAACACTTGGATTAGAAAACCACCCTTACAGCTTTCGAAATAAAGACGCTGTCAATATCAAACTGTTACCACTAACCGTACTTGCTCAAATAATGCGCGTAAATTCAAACTAAATAGTACCCACCTATGTAAATTCTAGAATCAATGACGAACAACAATAATTTTTCACGCTTCAATATGGTAATATTTCTCTTTTTTACTTTAAACAGCTCTATTTGCAAGCCAGTTCAACATTAAAATAAAATGTTTGAAAAGAAACCTTTTCGGTTGCTAATTTTTGGAGCAAAAAGTTCGTTCCATTTTTAAATTACACGACAGATATAAGTTTTAATAGTAATTTATTTGGCCGCTAAACAGGACAGATATGGATTTTCATACTAACATTGCCGGTCACTCCTCGCATGTATTTGACCAGTACAGCATTTTCGATTTATCTCGAAGAAGGTTGTCAAAATAATGTTCGAATATCCAAGCACGTTTGAGAAAAAGAACTAAAAAGAAAATGATAATTCTTTGCCGCTCTACCACCTACAAGCATTGAAAGTACTTCGCATAGGAAAAGCTTCACCACCACGTGAATTCAAAAACGCAATCATTGCCCACATTATAAGGTCTTTATTCTGTACGCTTACAACCAAAACACCACAAATCTTTAACTAATTTACGCAACATTCACCCTTAGCCAATGAAATTTAGAGACTATAATTCCATGAAATCGATTTGTCATTCTTTATGTTTCAGTACCAAGGTGGAATAATGACAGTAATAAATCATATGGATCGTTAGGCACGTTCCCCTAGTGTTGGGTTCGATTCCCGGCCGAAATGGTATCATCTGTCAATGGGCCCGGGTGACTTGACATGACTAGTTAATGGAGTAGCCATGTTTCGGGAACAATCGTACAAATTATGTGTGGATATGTATCGGCTTTATTGTGGCTGAAAATTGGAATAGCAGTCAATAATTGTATGGTGTAGACCAGGGATTCCCAAAACTATATTGGGCTGCCTCGTTGGTCTAGAGATCGCAAGCGCGACTGCTGAGCGTGGGGTCCTGGGTTCGAATCCCGGGTCGGGCAAAGTGTTATTGGATTTTTTCATTAGGAAATTCTCAGTAGCAGCCCGAAGTATGGATTTGTGTCCGGTTGATGGCAATAGGCTCGCCCCCTATTACATGGGACCATAACATAACTGGCGAAATGTGGGTGTTACTATACACCTCTGCCTAACCCTTCGGGGAAGTACAGGCGTGATGTTATGTTATGTTATATTGGGCAAGAGACCCCTTTTCCAAAATGAACTGATACCTCAAACCCCCATAGCCAAATTATTTTAAAAATCCTATCTCTAGTTTTTTCCTATTGATACAAAATACTTACCAATTTAAAAACTTTACGGTTGGCTAACGGCCAAAATTAATATACAATCTATCCACGATTTGCCCTACTAGAGATAGGAATTTGGCATAAGCTCCATACAAAATATGTCAAATTTCTATCTCTGGTAGGGTAAATCGTGGATAGATTGAATATTAATTTTGGCCGTAAGTGAGTAAACGGGTTTGTATCCACGGATCCCGGGATCAGACTGAATTAGCCACGGATCCCGGAGCGTTGTATCCACTGCTACCGTGATCCGTTTCCCACAAAGAAACAAATTAATATTTTACCCGCTGATCACGGTATCCGTGGCTACAAGAAAGCAAATACAATAATTTTCGAAACTGATCACGGTGTACAAAGTACTTTTTTGTTTTGAGTTATTTCTTAAAAGGAAAGAAGTTTAAATTAAAACAGTGATGTAAAATTATGAAGTGATATATCTATGGATGATTGTCATTTTCAGTCAAAGAGAAATTTAATAATCACTAAGTTTTATATTCAGTCATTACGATGATGCACACTGCACGTCACCAACTTTATAACTTGGCATCATTTTCTAATGAAAATTTAACAAAATAAATAGATGTTAAATAAAGTAAATATCAAGTGTAATTAATATTTATTAATACAAATTACGTAAAAATACTTAATTAGGTAATTATTTTTTGAATAAAACATTAACATCGTAAAGTAAAGAGAAAAAAAATGAAAAATTCTGAGTGATGAATGTACCTGGTGACTTTCTACCAATCTAGCTAAATCCGTTTCAAATAAGAACTTGTGTTAATTAAAAGGGGTCGATTTGTAGTCCTCGTCGACCCCCAAAATCAGTTTTCGTTTATGTCGACCCCTGAGTGGTCGATAGCTCACCAGACACAAGGACCTCAAGGGGTCGATGGCAGTCCCCAAGGGGTCGAATCCCTGGTGTAGAGGGACAATGATTACCATTAATTTGCACTCTTAAGCCTCTGATACACATGCCTGTAACTTGCACGCTTGCATAGCAACTCCTTGCACGTGCGAGCCACTTTCATGTGTATACAGTAACTGGCAAACAAGTAGATTGCACAAAATTTGATTTACTGGCAAGCTATATGAAGGACCCCAACGCGGGAGGCTACAAAACGGGCACGTGTAAACGTAATACGGTCTACCGCACGTCGGTGGTAACACTTTGACATTAGCAGCATCGTTATTTCGTAAACAATAAAGGCGATTTTAGAATTGAAGTGTTACCACTGTCATGCAGTCGACTGTACGTGGCAGCTACAAGCATGCCAGTGTCACCCAAATCCGTCTTCTTCATCTTTTCTTTTTTGTTTCATTAATTTAAAGTTCTGCGAGCAATGTGCCCCGCCCACTGCCACTTAAGTTTGGCAATTCTTCGAGCTATGTCGGTTACTTTCGTTTTCCTGCGAATCAGTAGGTCTACTCGCGTTTTACGAACGACAAACGAAGTACGAACTTTCGTTCCGACTGATACTTCATAATAAAGATAGGCACATAAAAAAGGCACAATTAAGATAGACTACGGTTCATAGTCGTATACAATTTACCGGAGATGAGAAAAACAAACGTCAAAACACGATCATCGCATGTGATAAGGGAACGATGGTTGACCGGAGTAGCAAATTGTGCGATGAATCGTACGATTTATCGAATATCGTCGAACGGGAGTAGACCCCCTGCTCATTTCTGATTCGATCACGCTGGGACACTCCGAGCATAGCCCTCTCCATTGCCCTTTGAGTGACTTTGAGCCTTCTTATCAGGCATATATCGCAGAACGGATGGCCGATGGGGCAATAAAGTTCTGGAGTGGCGACCGCGTACTGGAAGGCGCAGCGTGGGTAGGCCCCCCACAAGGTGGACCGACGACCTGGTGAAGGTCGCGGGAATCCGCTGGATGCAGAAGGCACAGGACCGGTCGTTGTGGCGATGCTTGGGGGAGGCCTATGTCCAGCACTGGACGTCTTTCGGCTGAAATGATGATGATGATGAATTTAAAGTATTTGCCTACACAGCAAATGGCTCTCGAAAGTTTCCGTAAATTGACGTCTCTAGAACTGTCAAAAGTTTTCGATTTTAGATTTGCGAATAGCGTTTAGAGAACGCGTTTTTTAACCTTCCTATTCGAAATACTTTCCGATGGTGGTGAATAAGGCCGCTGGACTCAGCGAGTCAAAACACAGTTCCATCATGTCAACTTTTGTATTTTATTTTTCGCTGGGCAACTATGCCCATCACTAGGCAGCACTGGCACGATTGCCACGACAGTGTTATAGACCACAATACAATGTGAGTAACTTTGATGAATATCTATAATATTCTATACAGGAAGGAGGTGCGTCACACACTACAGGTAGGTAGGTAATGTCATAATAATATAGTTCAATTGGGTTCATCAATACTGGATTTTTGCATGCTTAATACAAGCAGAATATAGCACTGTTCCTAAACCACCAATTTTATATCTGGCACCACCTTTATTCTGTGCAAATAAATGATTCTTTGTTTCTTTTCTTTCTTCCTTTACAGCGGACAAAAAATCAGTTTTTTACGTAGAAAAAAAAAACGGGAAAAATTACGTAATCCGTCAAACCAAAATACATTCCCATTCGACCGATACAAAAATAATAGCACAAACATAAAAAAGACAGATGCGCGACATTTAACTCGCACATCGCACCTATTCCGAGACAGGAAGCTGATAGACTTCCCCCCAAGTTGCGGAGAAAGAAACAAGACTAACAAACACACATAATTGATGGGGGAACGACGTCCCATTTCATCAGCTGTCCTCAAACGATGACATTTGAGATGAGGTTTAGAATGCTTTGTTTTAGCGTGACGATTAGTCGCCAGTCGTGATGTGATTTTTTGTCATACCGTTGGCGTTGGGAGTCATACTTTCTACCAATATAATAAATGCGAAAGTATGGATATTTATTTATTTGTCCTTCAATCACGCTGAAATGGTGAAAAGGGTTTGGATGAAACGACATTGCTAAATTTCCATAGTGCCCAGCCCTAGGAAGTAACGAATAAATGATGATATTCACTACGTAAAATTCGATGAAAGTAATGTATTGCAGTCTATTTTAATAAACGGATAGTACTCCATAGATTAAAATAAGTCATTAAAATATTAACTAGTTATTTTGAGGTTATTTTTTGCTTCTAAAACGTATACCTATCAAATTAGTGGTTGCCTGGCAAATAAACAGATTTACTCTTTTATTGTTTTAGATGTAAAAGTGCCAAAAAGAGGTTGATTAACATTGGCTATCTTTAACAGTGGTGCCAATGTAATACATTATAAAACATAGAGTAGGTACTTAAAAGAGATTGATCAAAATATGAAGTCAAATGAAGTACCATAGCTACTCATTTTATTATTGTGTTGATTAACTCTTCAAAAAGAAAAATTAATAATTGTACTGTCCGCATTAAATGCGATGAATAGTAAGAAATGAAAAAATACGCTTGTAATTGTCGTATATTTTTATGTTTGTAACAGACTGAGGCTATTCCTAGCAATTTCCTTTGGCACAAAGGTGGATCATAAACCGGATTACCATAATATGGGCTACCTACTTTTTATGCCGGAAAGATAAATAATTCCTGAGGAATGCCTGATAACATATTTTTGTGATAAACCAAATTTATAAGCTTATTAATTCATGTAACCTGTAAGCAATGTATAAACTATCAGAAAAACAATGAGGCACGCATGGACGAAAAAAAAAATGCGGACGGAATCTCACGTGTGTGTGAAGTGAGTGAAGCACCCATAGTAAGACGGCTCGCTTAAAAGTGCGGGCTAGCACGTACACATTCACACACATAGTTATACAAAAAGCCGCGATTACGCAACAAATCTCGTATGTCGGTAGTTATGGTAGAATGGTCCTTTGGCCGCTCCCCAGCATTGGCGGTCATCTAAGGTGAATACGGCATCAGCATCACCGAATTCTCCCGGCGCCATTAAGTAATCAACCTGGCCCAGCTCAGGCACCCAAGGACGATCCATAAAAATTATGAAACCCCTCGCTGCCAAGTCCACCATTGTTTTTCAATCTCGCACTATTCACTTAAGACTTGAGTCGTCAGTCTTGGTCTCAATGAGGAGAAGAAATCTCAAACATATTAATAATTTGTACTTAATGGCCCCAGCGCTGCCCACAAGGCAGCACTGGCAGGGTCGCCATGTAAGGACGGGCGTTCGGTTGCGAATCAAAGAAGACTGTTTGGGTGCAATTAGTATAATATACTGAAACAATTACATCGAGGGGCTCGTAGCGAAGCAACGACTGCGCGGATTGTACGATCTGCAAGGTTAAGCTGCACTTGCCGCGGTCAGTCTGTGGATGGGTGACCGTTTCGTTACACATCGAGACCCCTCCGTGCCTCGGAGAGCACGTTAAGCTGTCGGTCCCGGTTGTCATACGATTATCAGTCAGTCGTTACAGGTAGTCAGAAGCCTGAAAGTCTGACAACTGGTCTAACCTCCGAATGTCGGTATTACCCAGTAACTGGGTTGCGGGGGTCTGATGGCAGTCGCTCCGTGTAAAATACTGATGTTCAGCCGCATCTGGCTAGACTGGAAGCCGACCCCAATATAATTGGGAAAAGGCTCGGAGGATGATGACTGAAACAATTACATGTTAGGTTGCATTTATATGGAGGAAGGTGCGTCACATACTACAGTCGTAGTGTCATATATAATTAATAATACTATATCTGGTGTGTTAAAATGCTGTTGAAGTTATAGAGGGTTAAGGAAAAACATCAGTGCTTCAATCTTTTCTTAGCGAGTTTCCGTCCGCCTTTTTTATTCGTCCGAGGAGGCATGACGATTTAAGTAACAAGCGAAAAAAACTGTAGGACATCGTATTGTGTAAATGTCTTATGCAATAAAACATATGCAGTTCGGTCCCGCTCGCGACAGTTTTGAAAGCTTTTCAGTTCAGTTTGTTATTATAACAATAGTTTTACTAATGTCCGTTTATTTGTCACACAAAAAGTGACACTTGTCAGGCTTGAGTTATTTTTATATAATAATCCATTTTAGTTTGTGATGATCACATATTTTTTTCTATGTCTATGGTGATGATTGAAAGAAAAATATTTGTAGTTTTGGTGGCCGACACGCGTTTTATGAAGATGTCGTGAGCTTGTATTGTTTTAATACATACGCAGACTACCTGAAAATAGCTTGGGCAATATGTAAAGAAAGAAAGAAAGAAATAAAAACTTTTATTTGGCACAGAACAGTGACAGGACAGCACAACAATAACATTAATAAAAATACTAAAGTTTATTTAAAACAGGAAGTTGCTGCCGGGCATGCCCATGCCAAAAGGGTCACCAACACAGCATGTGCTGGCGTGGAACATCCAGCGCTGATGTATATAATCTGTGCCCATGTCTTGGTAGACTGTAGCAAAATGCAGATTGTAGATGACGAAAATAATCCAGGAAAAATGCAACAATGCATACCTAATGCTAGGTTGACGACTAAAAATTTTGATATAACTTTTTTTTTATTAAACTACAGTACCTGTACTTCAATTGTTAAAAACGATTTTTCGATAAATGATGTATTCAGCGAGTAATAATTTTTTACTTGGCTCCTACATGCGCCCTAATATAAATCTTCCTTCCTTACAACATAAGCCCACTAAAACAACAGAACCCACAAAATTTCCAAAGCACAGTATTAATAAATCTGAGAGAAATTAATTATGAAATGAAAATAATGTCTTACGTCTTATCTTAGATGTTTTGTTCATAAATTGTTAACAAACTTTGTACTGTGACAAATAATTTACCAGGCCCCTCAGAAAGTATTGCGAAAAAAAGTTTTTATATATGGGAGACTGGCCAGTTATAATGTTTTTCGAAAATATGATTATTTATAAGTAAAAATAAGTAAGTTCCAATTTCAAAATTTCCCTCCACATTTTTTGCGAGTTAATTCAAAGTATTGTGTCTCACTGAAATATGGATCTGCGCCGGGAACATTTTAGAGCTATGATTTTATACGATTTCAAGTGTCGCCTGAAACCGGATGAATCGTACGATAGACTTCAAATGGCATTCATGGATGAAGGCCCTTCCAAGGCAACCGTGTATCGTTGGTATAACGAATTCAAGCGCGGTCGACCAACTTTGGGGGATGACGAAAGAAGCGGTCGCCCTTTGACGGCTGTTACCGAAGAAAACGTGCTAGCAGTGAAAAATTTAATCCAAGACAATAGGCGAATTACATATCAGGAGATTCAACACATATTGAAGATTGGATCGGGAAGCGTTCACGAGATTCTACACAGCCATCTTCGCGTGAGGAGGATAGTATCACGCTGGGTGCCGCACAACCTCACCGATGCTCAGAAGCAGGCCCGGGTGGAATGGTGCCGTGATATGCTTAACAAATTTGAAGCAGGCTCGTCTCGGCGTGTTTACGACATCGTTACAGGTGATGAGTCCTGGATTTATCAATACGACCCAGAAACCAAGCGCCAGTCGACTGTTTGGGTGTTTCAAAATGAGCCAACGCCTACCAAAGTGAAGCGATCTAGAAGCGGGGGTAAGATTTTGATCGCTAGCTTTTTTAATTTGACTGGCCACTTGGTATCAATTCCCTTACGGGATCAAAGAAGCATTAATGCCGAATGGTATACTACCAAATGTTTGCCAGAAGTTTTCTCTGTTATAAGCAACAAGCGACCAAACACAGGGCTCCGCGGGCTACTGCTCCACCACGACAATGCACCTGCGCACACCGCACTCAAAACGAGGGACTTCCTGGACAGCACGCCAGTCAAACTCCTGGGTCACCCTCCTTACAGCCCTGATCTAGCACCGTGTGACTTCTTTTTATTCCCAAAAATAAAAAATCAGCTCAAAGGGATACAATTTTCGTCGCCGGAAGATGCGCTGGCTGCGTTCGAGCAGGCTGTAAACGAGGTGTCTGCGGCGGACTGGAAAAAGTGTTTTGAAAACTGGTTTAGGCGCATGAATCTTTGTATAGAGGCTGGTGGAAAGTACTTTGAATAGATTTGATAAAAATATATGTACGTATAGAACAATTTTTTTTAGTTTCGCAAAACTTTCTGAGTGTCCCACGTACGTTCTCAAGTTTTTGGTACAAATTGTACCGAAGCTGTTGTGTATTGTGTAGTCTTTTGACTTATGGACGCAACTAGGGTAAGAGGCTGTTTGAAGACTACCTATTTATTTATTTATTATATTCTTTAGTGTACATACACCAAACGAAAACAAAGACAGTAGTTTACAGAAAGATTATTATAAGTACAATGGACGGTCTTATCGCACAAGGCAATCTCTTCCAGACAACCTATTTAGTGTAGGGAGTATACATGCTGAAATTTTAATCGCTTAATTCCCTTAAAGGGGTCATTGTACTCATCATAATGAACAACTTTTACTATGGGACCAACCCTGAAACCGCGAAAACAAAATCAGGTGGTCCACCAACTGATTTTTATTTTTTATTTAGTCTAAATAATAAATACTTTATCAGAAATGATTTACTCTATAAATAATCTATCTACAAATGTACTATATTTACTTACTTTATTGATTTAAATTGTGGAAAGATAAAATCGCTCACGAGCAGGATTCGAACCTGCGACTCCTGGCTCAGTACGCCAGTGCTTTAGCCACTAAGCTACCGTGAACACTGCTCGTTGTATCGAATTTAACTTCCACTTAGTACGTTTTGAGGGAACACTGTTTTTTAATAAGATGTCACTGACGTCATCCCATTACATTACTTTTTAACATAGGTTAATGTATACCAAAAAAATATTTTCATACCATGCCGAGTCTAAAAGTTTCATACGACGAAGTGGCGCTGAGCGCAAAGGCGAGCGCGACCCAGTAAAAAAGTGTGATGCAAACTTTTGGGTAACATTTGTTTCTTAAACCTATTAAAACTTAACTTAATTTTAAGAGGTTATTCACCTCCCGACACAGTAGCGTCGAGGGCGTCGCACGTTCGTGTATGAATCTAGCGCTATGAATCGATTAGAGTAACCATGATCCCAAAAATTTACTTAATATCTTCTACAATCGCAGTTGTAATACTGCATAAGGGCGTCCCCCAAGGGGGGGCTTGGACCTTGGCTTACTGGGGCATTGCAGGGGGACCCCGCCGTTCCTATGTCCCCCTAGCAGCCGTTGTTGCATCAGGAATGAATTTCTCGAAAGTGGCGGACTTTCCGTATATCGGGTGTGTGTGTGACGCGTTACGCGAATCGCCGTTAATTGGCAAGCCTAACCAGCGAGGCTAAGACCTACCTAACCCTAACCAGTGGCTGTTAAGCCTACTCCTAGGAACTTCTCTAGAGCATAGGGTCGGTCTCGCGTGACGAGATTATCTCCGGTTGCGACACCGTGAGGGCTTCCCCAGGGGGGAGCTCGGACCTCGACTCAGGGTGCAGCTGGGGGACCCCGCCACCGTTCCTCCCCGCAGCCGCATTTGACTCCTGGAGGAGGGTTATTTCATCATCGGGTTCGATGAGTGTATGTCTGGGACGGCGAATTTTGCTGATGGCTGATGGCTGGTATATGGTGGCTGCCACGACCAAGGAATTGGGATGCTTGGGAGCGGAATCGAAGTAGCGTTTAGAGACACGCTTGAAATACTGCTTGATTGTCGGCAGCTTGAGGTCTAAGTGGAGTTGGACATTGCATAAGTACCATGAAGCGCCTACGGCCTTTCGCATGAATCGGTTTTATTCTGGAACTACTGTCGCTTGTGCTTAATATATCTTACTCCTGCTAGTTATAATGAATAACATACGAATGCTTTGTCCAATGATGTTTGCTTTTTAAGAGTCTCTGAGCTATCCCGCGGACCAACAGACAGACAGACGAACATGGCGAAACTGGGTTCCTTGTTGACTACGGAACAGCCTTTGGAACTGTGTCGATGTCGACGTTGAAAATTCATACCTAAGTATGTAGGTATTATCATGATTTATGTTGCCACATACTAAAGCCACGTATGTTTTCACTAGTCAACAATATATTAACAGTAATAGTCGTTTCCAACGCATCGGCGACTCCCCTGGCGTTGTGGATGTCCATGGGAGGCGAAATTGGTCAGTCACTGGCCCAATATCAGTCTAGATTTCACGTGCACCAGGTGAAAGGGTTAATATATCAAGGTCAGAGGCTGTTATATTTAAACTTCTTGGGGATTGCTGGTCAGTCACTAATATGTCAATATCAGAGGCTATTCTGTGTATACTTCCCGGAAACGGCTCACGGATTCACTGGCCCAGATTTCACTTACGTGAAAGGAAAGGACCGTTACGTCAAGGCAAGTGGTTCTAAAATAATTTTGTACTTGTATTTTGAGAGCGAAGGTTTAGGTCTGTATGACCGTGATAGATTATTTTTAATTTAAATATGACTTTCTTGAATAATTCTGTTGTATTTTAATTTGAATACAAATTAATTATGGTAGAAATACTTAAAGCATGGTAAATACACTCAATTTTATCGGTAAAACCACCCCACTTGTGGGATCCAATCCCAACACCCCTGAAGATAGATAAAATCTAGTATTTGACTCACCTATATATTTTAATTACGCTATGGTATTACTATGGGATGATATAGTACGGTGGTATGGTATTCTTTAGAATGGTTTTCATTGGTATGGTACTGGGTAGTCAGTGATAATGACAGCCGCCGAATCGTGTAACTTGCGCGTGACCGCAATCATGTCGACTTAAATTTTCATTGCTCTGTAGGTTTCGCCAATCCATCTTATCGGCAATTTCACCACGCAATGAATATATTGCTGTCATGTCGAAATTAAATTTATCGTCATTATGAGCGTAAGCGTGATCGAATCAGAAATGAGGAGATTCGCAGGAGAACGAAAGTAACCGACATAGCCCGAAGAATTGCCAAACTTAAGTGGCAGTGGGCGGGGCACATTGCTCGCAGAACGGATGGCCGATGGGGCAGTAAAGTTCTGGAGTGGCGACCGCGTACTGGAAGGCGCAGCGTGGGTAGGCCCCCCACAAGGTGGACCAACGACCTGGTGAAGGTCGCGGGAATCCGCTGGATGCGGAAGGCACAGGACCGGTCGTTGTGGCGATGCTTGGGGGAGGCCTATGTCCAGCAGTGGACGTCTTTCGGCTGAAATGATGATGATGATGATGAGCGTAAAGCGCAGTTGCCCTAGCACGAACCATTTTGACGTATAGAAAGGTAGGTAAGTGAATTTTGGAACAAAAATTCTCCTTTGAGACATTATATTCTTTTAACCCTCTGAGGTAATATGTACTACTTACTAGAGAAGACAAAATGTTTGTAGCACGTATCTGAGGTAGCACGTTTTAGAGCTCCTGCTTTCACTCGCTTAGCCATGCTCGCCGCGCGCGTGCTCCTTGGCCAGCAAGCAAGTTGCGCGATATTTTTTGTTCGTAATGTCTACTCTAGTACGTAGTACATATTACCTCAGTGTTTTAACCTGAAGATTTTAGCTTTATTTTTGTATGATACAATGTGCACATTATGCATAAAATCAAATCAGAATGGAATAGAACTGTTGTAATTTTTATTCCAAAAACGCTTACATTAACGTTACGATACGTCAAAACTGTTCGTGCTTGGGCTACTGTTCAGACTATGCTATAATATTTAACTACGAGTATATTATTATTACGTCATAAGCTATAATAAATAGCATGGCGTTCATACTATATGGTATATCGCAAACAAGTCTGCTATATAATTATGACGAACTTCAATTGATAGCGACACAAGAAAGTGCACACAATGGATATGAAAGAAAGAAAATATGTATAATGGCACAATGGCGCTTTCTTTGAATAGGAACCAGATAAGAATCCTGACAAGAACCCTTACTGGGCACTGCAAGCTGAATAAACACCTTCATAGGATGGGTCTCAGTGATACCACAGTTTGCAGGTTTTGTCACGAAAAGGATGAGACGCCCATCCATATCATATGCGAGTGTGATGCAGTGCACCACATGAGAAGCTAGCAACATGGAAGCCACGTCATCTCAACGCAGGAGGTCAGGTCCACCTCCCCCAAAGTCATAGTCGACTTCATGATTGACTTGCAGCTTGGGGAAGTGCTGTAATGCTGCAAGAGGCGTCACAATAGATCTTATCAGGTCGCAGTGGCTTAGGGGGCGTTCAAGACCCCTACCTCTTTCCTCAAATAATAAAAAAATAATGGCACAAACAATAAAATTTAAAAATAGGAAAAGAGTATTAAAAATGTATGTAAGTGCCAAAGGGCCACCAGCTCAGTACAGGTACTGACTACCCAACGCTGATTTTCAGCTGCGACCCACGAGTGCCATACGCTCGTAACAAAATGAAGACATAGTGCAATTACATTTATATGGTGCAATTATATGGTACTTACTAGCCTGGAAACCTCATCAAGCTTTGACGATGATAGGGAATTTGACTCAAGTTTGACTAAAGACTCAAGAAGTGGTTATTCTGGAAGAAAGGCATAATGTGAACGTGTTCATGCAGTACGTAACAAAAACCCTGTTACATTGTTCTTGTGAGGTACGTTATCAGAATCGATATTCATACGTAAGGACACAACTCATTTGGAAAACTCTTGAATTAAAATATAAACAGCTTTCTTCCATAAAAATGCATTTATAATGTGCATTAAAGTATTTAATAAAGTACCTAAAGCCATAAGAGAATTGCCAAGAACACGAATGAAAAGACAATTAAAAAAATTGCTTACAGATTGTTCTTTTTACACCATTGAAGACTTTTTTGCACACAAATTTTAATACTTATTTGATATCATATTGTAACATAAGTATATATTAATAATAATATAAACAAATTTTGAATTTAAGACATAATAATGATAATAAAATAGTAATGATATAGGTATATAAATATTTTTAATGTTCAATAGTAGGTAATGTGTATTAATATAATTTTATTGTAAATGTAAAATAATTTTCGCATGCCTACAAAAAGGCAAGATATGACGGACTTGTAATTCATTATAATATCTTTGTACACGATATCTTGTGGCGAATAAATGATTTGATTTGATTTTATAATCAAATTAAATAATAAATCATAATTGTAAATTGAAAGTGATTATATCACTCAAAACTCACTCACTCAGTGACTATATCAATAAGAATAATCATATTACATCAATCAACCAATCAACTCAGCCTATCCCAGTCCACTGCTGGACATAGGGCCTCTCCCAAGTTGTGCCACAACACTCGGTCCTCTGCCTTCCGCATCCAGTCCCTCCTAGCCACGTTCTTCAGGTCGTCGGTCCACATAGCGGGGGGGCACCCTACGCTGCGTTTGCCGATTCGCGGTCTCCACTCAAGGAGTCGTCTGCTCCAGCGGCCATCGGTCCTTCGACAGACATGGCCAGCCCACTGCCACTTCAACTTACTGGGCGGCAATTCTCATTTCTCTCGAGATAATCTCGAAATAGAGATTGCGATTTGAACTCTATCTACTACAAAAATTCGAAACTTGAAGTAATTTTTTCGAATCTTGTGCTCTCGACACTTTTAAACTATTTTAAATTTTTAATAATATAAATGAAAAGTATATCTATTAAATATATATTCAATTTATTTTTTATTTTTAAATAATGTGTATAAATAATATTATAATATTAATATTATTTATACTTAATAGCTTTCCTCGAGTGTAACTCAAGATGAGCTATTCTGGAAATGTCGTACCCGAGATATCTCGAAGGCTGCCGCTCGAGTTGCTTCGACTGGTCGTGACCGTTCGAGAAGTACATCTCGAATTCGAACCACATCAAAACGCATATTTGTCGTCGTCTCGCGAGTTTATATTAGTAATAATAAATATATATATTAAATATATAAATATAAATACATTTTTATTTTTATTTTTTTATCTAGGTAATTTAATTTGTTAGATTTAAATTATAATTTAATTTATTAGATTGCAATTATAATTTAATTTATTTTGTTGGTATTTTTTATTTAATTTATTTTGAAGGCCATTTTAATTTAATTTATTTTAACTAATATTTTATATATTATAATTTAAATTTAATTAATTAAATTAAAATCGCACTATCTCAGTGGATTGAATTGCATCGCGCAACATAAATCTGTTTAAAATAGCAACATTTATTCATTTATAGTAGAGAGAGTTCGAAACGCAATCTCTATTTCAAGATTATCTCAAAGGAAACGAGAATTGCCGCCCTGATCCTACAAGCTATGTCAGCCACTCCGGTTCTTTTCCGGATAATCTCGTTACGGATTTTATCCTTCAAAGAAACTTCAAGCATAGCTCGCATCCATAGCTCGTTGAGCGACTTTGAATTTGTGGACTAGCCCAACTGTCAGTGTCCACGTCTCGGCACCGTAAGTCATGACAGGCAGGACGCACTGGTTAAAGACCTTTGTCTTCAAACTTTGCGGTATAGGCGACGAGAAGACTCGGCAATCAAATAACATATTAAATCAATTGAAAGTGATATAATCACTTTTAATAATGATGATTACTTTTATTGAAGAGTTTTTCCAAATGAGTTGTGTTCTCACGTATGGATATCGATTTTGATAACGTAGCTCACAGGACCAACAGGGTTTTTGTTACATAATGTATAAAATGTATGCTGAGTGATATTATTGTGCTATACAACACAATTTTTTTATCACCAGAAAAAATGTAAGGGTAGTCTCTGCTCATCATTATGAACAGCTTTTAGTGTGGGACCAACCCTGAAATCCTGAAAAGATATCAGCTGATCCCTACATTTTGTCGATTTATGTGAACACAAATGTAGGGATCAGGTGATTTTTTTTGCGATTTTACAGTTAAAGATTTTAAAGGTTATTCACACGGAATACTTGAATAAGGTTGTTCATAATGATGTGTAGATTTTTTTCTGGTGATTTTAAATTACTGGGTGTATAATCACAGAATAACTAATAGTACTATCGTACAGAACGGCCATTCACCGCCCCCCGCCAATTTAAGATTCCTCACCCGCACCCCGCACCCACCCGCGGTTTGCAATTGGCAATAGCAATTGCAACGGCAATTGGACTGCAAGATTGCAATGGATGTCAATCGCCAGTCGCTATACAAGCACGCCATCTCTGAAAACTACTGAGAAGCGCTTAGAACCCAGTCGGTATTACGAGCGGCGAACATCCCTAACCTACACGTGTGTGCACGTTCGTATACAGACTTAATATTGTGTATGTAGGTGGTGCTAGCATTTATATTGTATTGAGTGGCCGAGGTGTGGTATAATGTAAAGCGTAATTTGGACGGCCCCTTACACAATTACCCCTCTGATCTGCAATAGAATACTGCAGAATCCTTCGATTAAGATATATCATTTCAAAGCATTCATACATTCCGAATAGCATAGAGTACGGAACATTCAATTACTTGTATTGGTTATCGAGATTGAATATAGGAATAGCCAATTAGGCATTCACAGTGGAGCGTCTAGAGTAGTCTCAATTACAGTTTCAGTTTCTGAGATGTGAAACTCGAAATCCTACGTAATACGTATAGTAATTCGAGAATAATATTTCTCAATAATTCGATATTGCTTTATGTAACTATTTGGTTTTATTTTTGAATTTTTACATGAATGCATACATAAATATCACGCTGTTATTGCCCCGAAGGGGTAGGCAGAAATGTAAACAATAAACCTCTTAAGGAGTCATTGTACAACTTTTACTATGGCACCTAACCTGAAATCACGAATAAAAAATCTGTCGATATAATAATAAGTGAACACAAATACAGTGAACAGAACATATGTTCTATTACGCGATTTCAGGGTTGGTGTCATAGTAAAAGTTATTCATGCTGATGAGTAGACCCCCTTAAGAGGTTTTCAGTTAATTAATTCAATAACACGTATTATACTACACCCACATTTTACCAGTTATGTAATAAGTCTCATGTAAAAGGGGGCGAGCCTATTGCTATTAACCAGGCAAAAATTGAAAATTCAGGCTGCTACTGAGCATATCCTAACGAATAACATTTTACCAGACTCGGGAATAGAACCGAGGACCACGCCTAACAGTCGCACTTGCAACCACTATACCAAGAAGGCATCAATCAATCAATCAATCAACTCAGCCTATCGCAGTCCACTGCTGGACATAGGCCTCTCCCAAGTTGCGCCACAACGCTCAATCCTCTGCCTTCCGCATCCAGTCCCCCCCGGCCATGCTCTTTAGGTCGTCGGTCCAAGAAGGCATGATTTAAATTTATTACATACACATAAAATAATCAACCCATTTCTGGCCTCGAATTCATTTCCTGTTACTGTTATTAAAAAAAGAGTACGCACGATTTTTATATTGTTTAAAAAATCTGACTGCCTTGTTGGTCTAGTGGTCGCAAGCGCGACTGCTGAGCGTGGGGTCCTGGGTTCGATTCTCGGGTCGGGCAAAGTGTTATGGGGTTTTTTCATTAGGAAATTCTCAGTAGCAGCCCGAAGTATGGATTTGTGCTCGGTAAATGGCAATAGGCTCGCTCCCTATTAAATGGGACTATAACATAACTGGCGAAATGTGGGTGTACTATACACCTCTGCCTACCCCTTCAGGGAAATACAGGCGTGATGTTATCTTATGTTAAAAAAAATAAAGGTAATCTCCTTAACTTCGTTTGAACGACGTAAGTAAGCGGGGAAGCTAATACTAATTTACATACCAGCTTTAACAAATAGAACTAATAAGGTAGAGGTAAAAAAAAAACAAATATTATTTCATTTTAGGGTTCCGTACCCAAAGGGTGCAAACGGGACCCTATTACTCTCGCTACGCTGTCCATCCGTCCGTCCGTCCGTCCGTCCGTCTGTCTGTCACAGGGATGTATCTTTGTAACGGTAATAGATAACCAGTTGAAATTTTCACAGAAAATGTGTTGCTATGAGGTGTACCACGACAAATACTAAAAACAAAAAAAAAAACAAAAAACAAAGGGGGTCCCCATACAAGAAACCTCGAAAAACATGCATCTTTTTCAACGTTTTTGTTCCTGTTCTATCTTCAAAACGGTAATACATACCAGCGTCAAACTTGGTCTGGTTATAGTGCATACTATCTAGTTTAGCAACAAATACTAAAAACAGGACAAACATAGACATATGTGGTGGTACCTACGGAAGAAAGAGATGCAAAAATTCACATTTCGCGTACGTACATTGATGTCTTTTGATAAACTCTCGTAAATTAAATCAGTTTCTATGGGGTATCAGGTCGATGGGTGGTACGGAATCCTTACTGCGTGAGTCCGACTCACACTTGGCCGGTTTTTTATTTTTATTTTAAGTATCGAAAGCAAAAATTCCGAAAAAAAATTGTCTTAAGGAAGTCTCCAATTTTTTTGTTTCTGTTATTTGAACTTTAGGCATATTAGCTCTACCTATTCCGATCACTGGTTTTATAAGTGTTATAACACTATAACACCAATGCCAGTTTAATAAGTTGATATTTCGGTGTTGTCACATGAGTAAATATTAGATTTGCTATCCAGATTTTAATATTTACGTCATTTTAAACTGTTTGGGTCCAATAAGCCAATAAAGCGTTATCATCATTTGAGCCATTTAGCGTGCTCATAGTGTAATTGATCATAATTATATCATTGTTTCAGAAACAAAAATGCTTCCAAACGGATCTACAGCCAACACAGAAGTGGTAAATAATACACCAATCACACCTGATAAAAAACTGGACATACCGGAAAAGGCTGGTCCCAGAAAATATGAAATCGTGTACAGAAATATATTATTGTTTGGTTATCTGCATGCTGCGGCCTTTTATGGATTGTATTTATGTTTTACAGAAGCAAAATGGGCAACAATTATATTTGGTAAGTTAGAATATTAACTAAAACAAATAAAATATAAGATAGACAGTTATGACTATATATATATAGACTAATTTACTATTGAAAATAGTGATAAAAATCATTATTGCTCAAATTCCAATCACTATTGCATAGTAAAATTGCAGAACAATTAAAAATATACAAACATGAGTAAGCTGTTGACTAAGAACCAATAACGAATCGATGATAAAAAAATGCATAGAAGAAATATAGACCCACAACATACCTTATTTTCCAAACACAATGAAATGTTAATAATGATATCAAAATTCTTTTTTCAGCTTACCTATCATATGTAGCAGCTACAATTGGCGTAACAGCAGGGGCTCACCGTCTCTGGTCACATAAAGCCTTCAAAGCCAAACTTCCCTTACAAATACTCCTCATGATCTTCGTTTCCATCGCAAACCAGAGAGCAACCCATTGGGTCAGGGATCACAGAGTTCACCACAAGTATAGTGATACTGATGCTGATCCTCACAATGCAAGCAGAGGATTTTTTTACTCCCATATCGGATGGCTCTTTGTGAAAAAACATCCTGAAGTTAAGAAACGTGGAAAGCTGATGGATTTGTCAGATTTGTACAGCAATCCTGTTTTGATGTTTCAGCATAAGTAAGTTCCTTATGATTTAGGTTCTTTTATAGCAAGTTAATATGTAAGACAATTAACTATACAATTGTCATTCTATCAAATTAATTGTTTTGCTGTGGGTATTACTTAAATAAATTAACATCTACACCGTTGTTACTTTAAAGTAATGCATTTAGAGTATTTTTTCAAATGATTTAATTTATTTCATTTCTGTTATAGGAACGCAAAAACATTTATCCCTACAATTAGTTTCGTGCTACCAACTTTGATCCCAATGTTCTTCTGGGGCGAGACCTTCAACAACTCTTGGAACCTCGTCATGATGCGCTACGTTTTCAACTTTCACGTTTTCTTCTTGATAAATAGCGCTGCTCACATCTTTGGCAGCAAGCCTTATGACAAGAGCATTATGTCAAGTGAAAGTAAGATCGTTTCTTTAGTAACCTTTGGTGAAGGTTTCCATAATTACCACCATGTTTTCCCCTATGATTATCGAAGCGCTGAATTAGGACGTACTATTTTTAATTACACTAAGTTTTTTATTGATTTCGCTGCGGCCATTGGATGGGCTTATGATTTGAAAACTGTATCTGATGATATTATAAAGAAAAGGGCGTTGAGAACTGGTGATGGCTCTCGTAATTTCGAAAAGAATCATGGTTAGGAATGACTTTTGTACGGAAATTGCCTTAATTATAAGTTTAGCCTTCAATGGTATGCTTATTAGGGATAAAATTGTTAAAACGAACAGTCGACAGCACGTTAGTGGTAACACTTAAATTCCGAAAACCGACCGACTGCTTACAAAATAGAGACACTATCAAGGTCAAACTGTTACTACTGACGTGTGGCTGATTGCATCAACCTAAGTTTCCTTTCATCATCATCATCATCATTTCAGCCGAAAGACGTCTACTGCTGGACATAAGTTTCCTTTATTATTATTATATTTGTTATTATACTTTTATCGTAGATAGTTTTTTAGGGTTCCGTACCCGAAGGGTGCCAAACGGGACCCTATTGCTCTCGCTACGCTGTCCGTCCGTCCGTCCGACCGTCCGTCTGACCGTCCGTCCGACCGTCCGTCCAACCGTCCGTCCAACCGTCCGTCTGTCTGTCACAGGGCTGTATCTTTGTAACCGTAATAGATAACCAGTTGAATTTTTACAGAATATGTGTTGCTATGAAGACTATCACGACAAATACTAAAAACTAAAAAAAGTCTAAAATCAAAGGGGGTCTCCATACAAAAAACCTCGAAAAAAATGCAATTTCCGTTTGCGTTTTGCGTTTTGTGTTTTTTCTTTATGCTCTATCTTAATAGTGGTAATACACACACGCTTCAAACTTGGTCTGATTATTGCACATACTCTGTAGTTTAACTACAAATAATAACAATAAATGAAATATAGAGATTTAAGATAGATATACGTAAAAAAAAGCTATCAGAAATTTCGATAAACTGTTATTTTTGGTCTCAGTGATGCTATCTAGCGTCCAATAGCGTAATTAAGTTTGACAATGTCATACATTGCAGGGATTGCAGGCGTTAAACTTGGTCTGGTTGTAGCTTTTTGTGTACAATAAAGAGTATTTGTATTGTATTGTATTGTAGCTGTGGATTGTAGTGTATAAGATACCTGTGAGTGTATACCAGAGACATGGCATAACCGGCGGTAAATGTCATGTCTCTGGTGTATACCAAAGGCTTTGTATATACTGACGTCAGTATAATAACTCTATGGTATATGCTGACGTAAGTATAATAACTCTATGGTGTATACCTACTCTGTTGTCAAACAACAATGATACAAAAGCAGTTTATCCTCTTTATTCTGTTATTTGTTGATTGTTCGTACTTTTACAAAGTCATAATGTTCCCTAAAACGTAATATAGATGGCGTTAGTGGAAAAATTAGAAGTCGCTATGGTTTCGTTACACGGATATGGCCTACATCCATTGACTTTGTATTTTAGGGTTTCGTACCCAAAGGATGAAAACGGGACACTGTTACTCTCGTTACGTTGTCCATCTGTATTAATGTCTATCTGTATTAATATTTCGCGCACGATCGCTGATGTATTTTGATGAATTCTCGTAAATTAAATCAGTTTCTATGGGGTATCAGGTCGACGGGTGGTACGGAATCCTTACTGCGTGAGTCTGACTCACACTTGACTCACAAAAGATTGTTTACCTTTAGTTATTGACCTGAACATCTTTGGGTTATCATTACTTGTCATATTCCTATTTTAAAGCTGTAAAACTGATCTAATCACTGTATAGACTCCATTTTATCGTGTTATTATATGTCTGTCTATCACTGTTACTGTCGCAATTTAAATAAATAAATAAATAAATGAAAAAGTAATAGTTTTTTTAATGGCATAGGATGGCAAGCTAAAGCTCCACCTGATGTGAAGCGGTTACCTTTGCCCATAACAACTGCAATACCACCTAGACTTGCCGAAATGGTATTGCAAATCACTTTCGCCAAACTGAGAAGAAAGAGGTGGAAAGTTTCATGTGATTGCAAATTGCAATTTCACTAACAGCCTTCTGTTAGAATATCACCTCCATGTACTAGCTAATATTATGCAGGCCGTGTAGATTCTAACCGAAGTTGTCATTTCTATATTTGAGATAAGATTCCATGATTCCTTTTGTTGTAAAGCTTTTTAACTTCAAATTACACAGCACGTATTAATTCCACTGTTGTTTTGCTCTGCCCATCTGGGGAGATTTGGGAGTTTGGGAACACCTTTGCAATGGAACACAGCAATGCAAGCATCACTGTTTGGTGGATAAGGTACGGTATGTAAACAACATTTGACTATATTAGCCGGCACGAGTCGTGAGCACAGATGGACAGTAGTGGGGGCAAGTTCGCGCATGTACACTTTCGACCAAAATTATTTAGTATCTTTGTTTACTAAATATCACCGTTAGCGTTTTATAAGGATTATGGGTAGTTATATAAAATACAAACTTTCTCGAATTTCACCCGTATTATGATTTTGGGACTTTTTTTTACGCACACGTAAATAAACAGAAAACATTTTGACTTTTAATTTATTTTTTACTACATATTTAGCTATCGATGGACAGGTTTTTTAACTCGCATTCGTATTCTCAGCAAGTCCTTTCATTTGATACCCATATTGTACAAAATTTCAACTAAATAGGTTGAAGATATCTGCTTCAAAATTGAGTTGCAAGATTCCACTCTAACAAATATATTTACATACGTACATACATTGCAAGTTAAATACAATCTTGTAATAAATAAAGGAAGATGAAGAAGAGAAAAAAACAATTTTTAATTCAAAACATTAAACACTCAAAAATCAAAATATAAATTAATTACAACAAAAGTAAAATAAACTGTTTTAAATTCGAAAATGTGAGTCAATAAAGTTGAACCGAAAGTGTACGGTAGCCGAATGACACTTAATTGTCCAATAGACGACGAGCATCGACTGTCGACCAATCGCGTAAATGCAATGTTCGGCCTTGGCACCCCGCGCTCCTGTCATTCCACCAAACAGATCTATAAATGAACTTCTACGCAGGTGAAGTTTGTGCTCACGACTCGTGGCGGTATCTGTATTTTAATGTTTTTGCTCTTAACACAAATAGTACGGTGAACGCGAATTTCAGTAGCATTAAAGCAATAACCTAGAAGTATAGCGGTTGTTATGGGCAAAGGTAACAACTTCACATTAGGTGGGCCTTTAGCTAGTTTCACCATCCAATACCATAAAACAGCTTCTATTGCCATACATTTTTAAATACCTACCATAATTTATTTTTATATCACACTTTAAAATGTTCCAGATGTCATTAACAACTAAAAACTCATTATTTCACCATTAAATTTATGTAAACGTAGTGTCACCATAGTTATAACGGTGTACGGACATTCCCACTTTAGACCACCATATATCATAATTTGAATAACAAAATAAAACGATGGGAACCAGATCCGGTTACTATAAAAACCCTTTGATGGTCACAATACTAATTATAACAAATAACCGACCTTATATACTGAAATATAAATAAATTATCTCGAGCCCTATTAAATTATTTAAGGTTCCGTAGTCCCGCTTTTTTAACCGACTTCATTATTTATTAAAACAGATTCATTTGATGGTTTGTTGGGAATCTTTCAAATATGGAACGTAGTAGTTTTTTTTTAATAAATTGAACTGCGGCAATTTTTTTTTCTTTTCTTTGATGTTATTGAAGAAACTAGCAGCACTGCACTACGAATAGTCGTATTAATATAAATGCGAAATCATGGATATTTCTTTGCTTGCTTATTCGATTGTTTGTCCTTCAATCACACTAAAGTGGTTGAACCATAAAGTTATAATACTTACAGTATAGAAATATAGAAATGTCTTTGGGTTGAACGAATTTGAATGAAATTTGGCACACAGATAGAAGATAACTCAGATTAACATATTTGTCAGATAACTTTTTATCACGGGAAGATAAATATTTCACGAGAAATGCGTGATTAATTATTTCTGTGATAAACCAAATTATACGCGGCGAGTGATACCGCGGCCATAGACTAGTTATAAATAATTATGTCAAATATAACAGAGAATAAAAACAAACACTATTTACGTGACGTTAAAAAATAATAAAACTGCAGTCAGCAAAACATCAGTTTATTTATAGGCGCAAGAATTTTATTATCTAAAGGTTTCTTTTATTTTGAAACGGAACTCTAAACACCACAAAATCTATTCTAGCATAAAATTTTAAAGCCACAATAAACGAGTGTGCCAGTTATTTATTAGTATTATAATACGTTTAGACATTAACTGTGTTATTAAGTTATTTTTAACTAACAAGATAACCAGTTGCATCAGACCTTCCGACTACCACAATTAACGTAAGACGGAAGATCTTCATACACTGGCTATCCAGTCTAAGAGAAGTCTAGAAGACTGAATATTTTCTTCGCGGTAAGAGGTCGAGGTATACTGGTTGTACTGCAAATTGGTTCCAAGTAATGTTCAGTTTCAACTCATTAACGACTTCGAAATGATTGATGAATGTGAAGAAGGGTTGTCTGGGTGTTGTAATTCTTATTTTAGAATTTAGTTTTGCTTTCAGATTGCTTGCATTGCAAATTTCAGTTTTACTATTTACTGGTTGGTGCTGAAATCACTCTGAGGGCCAATTCTCATGATGAGTTTACAATTTGACTGAAAGATGACAAATCAAATGTGAGATTAAATTATTTATTATCTATGAATCGATATTAACATTTACTAAACATACTAACTTTTCTTATATTTATCTTTACAAAGGCTTTGTTTTTAGGTACAAAATATTTATCTTTATAATTTTATTTATTTATTTCAAAACTTAAAACTTAAATGAAAATAGAACAAAAACCACCCGTGGACAAATTGGTATGAATGAAAATTAGATATACTTGAATTCATTTATGTATTTTTCCTCGTAAATGAGAGAAAAGTACTATATAAGTCTCGGCCGGCTCGTTTGGTTAAAAAGGACTCGGCTAGCACCTCCTCCTATTAAAATCACTTGGGAAGTATTATATTCCAATATTACTCAGCCGTCAATTGCTTAGTTTCAGACCTCGACAGTAATTTACTATTTCTCCCACTTGCTCAGAAATAACTTCATTCTTTTAAAAAAGAATGCAGCAATCGACTCTTTTCCGTATGCAACGAAATAACACACCAGCAATTTTCAACACGACAATAATAGAAGTAACTGGACAGTGTTATTCTTCTTAAATTATGCTTGGAGTGCTAGCGAGATTTTTCAAGTACACATATACATAAATTAGGTGTTTTAGTGACACGATATTTATTAATTTTATACACACATGCTCGTAAAGTGGCTCTTATTGCACCGATTTTAGGTTCATAATGTTAGCTTATAACGCACGCGTGCTTTTTTCATTATATTATTGCACTAGTGCTTTTTACTTTACAGTTTATTTTTAAATCGCAGCAAAGAGTTTTTATGCCTAAAGAAAATTAAATATTTTTGGGAATAAATCAACTGTATTAATTAAAATATGCTAAATAAACATTTCAGTTCATCAAATTAATTATTTTTGTCAACAAATTAATATTAATTTGTGTTTTAAATAAAAAAACAATTTTTAGTGTTTTCAATATTAGGCTGTATGGCGGTTACCTTCGACCACCTGCCCGCGCATAGCTGTATGTCACCGTGCCGATTACATTACAGTAATCTGCGCGCCATTTTTCACAAATTCAGTATTTGTCTAAAATGTATGTTTTTTTCCTCGCAAGTGTGTTGAAAAACGTCGTATGACACGCGTGAGCTTTGACTATTATACTCTCGGCTCCATTACGCCCTTGCCTTCGGCTCGGGCTGCAATCCAGCCTCGAGTATAATAGTCAACTTAGCTCACTTGTATCATAATGTACTATTAAAGCAATTTAAAGGCTGAAGCAGATTTATTTTTCAAAAGTTTGAAAAAAGAACAGATAATGCGCGCGGACGTGGCGCGGAGGAACTGGCTCGAATGAAAATTAGATACTGTTGAATTAATTTGTCTAAATGTTTCCTCGCAAATTAGAGAACAGCACAATACAAGTCTCGGCCAAAATAGCAATACTCGGCCTCGTTTAGTTAAAAAGAAAGGTTTTTTTAAACCACTTTGGATGTACTTGGCTTCGCCTCGTCCTTCCAATGTTATAATGCCAACAATTGCTTTATTTCAGGCCTGCACAGCACAGAATAAAGAAAACCAGTGGAAGTCCCTTTCTGATTAGGTACTATAATCGCGGAACGCTATGATGGTGTTTTTGACGTTTGCCTGCTCATGAAGATCCGTAAATATTGACAGCTACGTATGAAGGAATAATTGCCGTACTTTATTGTCAATAGTGATGCACTGCTACAGCAATATAATTTTTGGAATTTCGAATCTATTATTCAAATTCTATTTATTTATAATAAAACAAAGTTTAACCGGATTAAATCATATACGCGGAGTAAATAATATACGCGATTTAATCCGGTTAAACTTTGTTTTATTATAATGTGTAGTGATCGCGAAAACCTAAGAAGTTTCTATTTATTTCTTCTATTTTTGTATGTATGTCACAGATTTTTTTATTAAATAGCGATTAAACAAAATGGCTAGACGTTATGTTTATTGAATAATTTGATAAATTATTTACTTTATGTAGATATTATTCATAACAGCTAGTTGGAGTTACTGAAAGTAATAAACCCGGTCCCAATCGCTAATAATTTGAAATGTGTCACAAAGAAAGAAAAAGAAAGAAAAATGGTTTATTTACTACAGCCACACAACACACACAATAACAATAATATACAGTTTTAATCAATATAGACTCCTAAAAGTATAATTGTGTGCCCCGCGGCAACAACAACACAACACAACACACTACAACACAACAACACTATTGGAAAGTGTCAAAAATGCCATCATAGCGTGCTGCGGGTATAAGTACGGCAAAAGCGTGTGACCAAAATAACATACAACTAAAATAGTACATTATAATACATAAAAACAGTTATGTGATTGGTTCTATTTATAATTAAAATTGAGCCTAACAATTATGTGAGTTTTTTTTAATTCTATTGTTCATGTTGTTTGTTTATATTGTTTTTATTGAAATATAAAAAAAAATTACACATAACGGTGATATTATACACCTCTATGAGAATTATTTTACGTTCATCTATAATTTTTCCATGTTATTATTATAATCTGGTATTTCACGTAAGAATTCGAGACATCGTCGTGTCACAGCGCGAAATTAGTTTTTCGTATTCTTTGAACTCTTCATATAAAATTCTGATATCGAAAACCTTTCGGCGTAAATAAATATTATGTGTGACGTAATATCTCCTAAACAGTTTAATTTTACGCAACGTTTGAGAGGAAAACAATAAAAAGGGGATCATTACCAAAATATTATCATATAAATTGAATATGTCCCATTTACAAAGAAATGTGTGGAGATACCTTTTTGATAGAATTTTAATATATTTTTAAGCATATTACTTTGACCTATATCAAAACAGCAGTGACTACTTATAATTTTTTTTTTTTTTTCATCAAAATAAATTAAACGAATTTACTAAATTGTTTTCCTAAATGCACAGAATACTTCAAATGAATATATCTAGTCACTGGGTGAATCATTATCCAAAATGTAATATAAAATAAATGTTTATTACTATTAATTTTTACTTTTATTTCACTTGCTTTATTGTTTGTCCGTCCGTCTATGTCTGTCCATCTACTACATAGAGGCAAACATTTTGCACACATTTAGAATAGAATAGAATAGAATAGAATAACTTTATTTCAAGCAAAACAATACACGTTACACACACGGTTAGTAACAATTTTAATATCTTAAACCTAGGTGTTAGTAAACAGTTACATATTTTGATACATGTAACTGACAGCAGTGGACAAACTGGATAACTTTTTTACCATCTGTAAAAAAGGATGTGAACAGTTACTATAATGTAATATATCTATGAAAAATATACGAAAAATAAGTGCAAAAATATACTATTCCACATATTGAAGATAATAGATAACCATAGACTTATATAGTAAGGACCCGGCCGAGCGCGCAACTTAATGGCACCAGCGCGCTGGCCCTAAAATTACACTTTTAGGGCCAACGCATCTCAGTCGACAGTGGTCCGCTCGCAAGAGAGAGCGAGTATTTGCTTGTCATAAAAATTTCTATTTGCGTGGTAAAAGTCTGCATAAATTACAATACAAAGGTTTAAGGGAACATGGGATATCGTATCATCGATAAGTAACCTTGCATTACTTTTGTTGCAATTAAATTATTAAATAAATACGTTTTTAAAGCTATAATTATTTTACTACCGAAGTCCGTGATGGCGCCATTGTGTCGACGGCATTAGCCTGCAGCGCGCGCAAAGTAACCTTGTACAGACGTCATTTTTATTAAATTTAATGAAACGTAAATTTTACCCAAAGAACAACAAACAGGGCAAGCTACTCGGACGAATAAAAAATGGCGGACGGAATATCGCTAAGAAAAGATTGAAGCACTTCATTTTTTCCTAAACCCACTATAATTTCGACACAATTTTAAACACCAGATCAATGATATTTAAAAGTAAAGATATGCCATACCCTAACAAAACAAACGAAAAAAAAATGTTCCGCAGACAGCGGCGGCAGTACAATACACATAAACTAGTACAAAATAAGTGAGTTGATTACTTCAAGTTACTTTCGCGTCATAATTGGAACTCTTTCTGCATACTTACGACGGCATTTTAGTTTTTTTTTCGTCACCGGTCACGCTCGGCGTTTTACTTGATTCGGTTTAATAGATAAACGCCCTAATTAGGACGTTTACGAGTTTTCAGTTGCGAGTGCAAGTAACATATCTGTACTTTTAAATATACATGCTGAAATTTTAATGGCTTCTTTCCTGAAAAGGGGTTACTGTATATTGTTATTTTATTTGTGACACTACAACATTGACTACCATCACACAAAATTTGTTGTGTCATCGTGGCTTTTTGTCTTACTATTGGTGTGAATGTGTGCGTGCCAGCCCGTACATTTAAGCAAACCGTTGCGTCGCCGTCGTACTATGGGTGCTTCACTTTTTGGTTAGCGAGATTCCGTCCGCCTTTTTTTATTAGTCCATGGCAAGATAAATAAAACCATTTAAAAATGGAAACTATTTCGACTTTCATTATAGTTTTTAAAATACTTAACTATTATTACAATATTAAGTTGTTTACAATTTCAAATAAAGCTGATTGATATTAATTTGTTTTACTTACGTTTTCTTTGTGACCCTGTAAAGTACCATCGCAAATCGTTATGTATATCGGCATGCAACTGACTCGTACTGAACGACGGAAAAATGTGATGAAAAAAATCATGTACGTACGTACAAGGTCACGTCGTCGACCTATGAAACCGGGTTCGTGTGAGTTAGGACAGATGGCGCTACTTTTGCTTGTACGAAGAACATTTATGCAAAATGTTTAGACGGGCGCATCCTCCCTTTTGAAATCTTTGTACATAACATATAAGGAACGGCAGATTTTTACTCGCTTATTTTTCGATTTCCACACCCTGTTTTTATCCAGACATAAAAAAGTCATCCAGTGTAATATTCATAATCAAAATCATTTATTTTGCTCATATCAAATATTTTTTTATATTATAGGATGACGAAACGAGCTAAAGTGCCACCTGATTTTAAGCGGTTACCTTTGTCCATAACAACTGCAATACCACCTAGGCTGTTGCCTAAATATTACTGCAAGTCGGTTCGTCAAACTGAGATATATTTTGATACATTAAAATTATTCTTAAACAAAATAAAAAAAGGATACTTGTAGCTATTTTATTTCCGAAGACATAGTACGACTCCACATCTTTCTCAGTTAACCCAGACCACGCACGTTATGATTTGTGTCTGTGACGTGACACGTGATTTCAGTCGCGCGTCACATTGGGGACGCTTTGTTTATTATTATTTACCTTTTTGTCTTTGACGAGAAAGGGGATATTTTTAATAATAGCAAGGGGTTGTTATGTGTCTTCACGTCAAGTGGGGGTGGAAAGGATGGGTAATTATAAAATGTAATAATATCGTTTACTTCATTTTGTTTCTCGCGCCCTCTGAAGGATTTTGTAGATTTGCGTACATAGGGCTCGTTTATGGACACGCGGTGCATCGGGGCAGCGCGTTAAGCGGGGCGTCACGCGGTTCTCCGTTCACGGAGAGGCGGCGCGTGAAACGTGGCGATACCAGCGACGGGGCCCACGGCGGTGCCCGCGGCGGTTCCCGTGACGTCACACGCGCAAATGCAAACATAAGGCGATACAGAGACTCGTTTATACAGAGGCGGAGCGGTGAGTGGTGCGGACTAACCCTTTCCCTGCAATGAAAAGTGCGCCACGCCGCCGCGAGCAACGCTGCATATCCAAAAATCGCTTCTGCATGACGCTTTCATACATGGCCAATTGGCCATACTTTTGAATTCTTCACCACTCGATGCGCCGCGCACCTCGCCGCTGGTCCATAAAAGAGCCTTTATTCAGATATTCGGTTCGGCGTTTTTTATTGAACAACAAAACTGACCCGAAGAAACTTAATTTGTTCGATTTTTTCTTCTGTTATAAGATGGCGTAACGAGCTTCATTTGGCTAAACCGGTCGGCAAACCCGGGTTTACCGGGCTGTGCTGATTACTGAACTTTGCTGAACTGAGTATAGGAGCAGACTGACTTTGCTTTTTGTCAAAGACAAAAATCTTTCAACCCGCACCCGTGGTCAGGGCTTCTTCACTCGCTCAAGGTCGTGTTATATGTCGACCGGCTAGCGTACTCCCGAAAGTACAAGTATCAGTGGGCCGTCCTCAACTCTCGGTACGCGTGCAGAAGGCATAGTTCTGCTTGCAGCTAACGCCTAGGATTATTATTACATACATACATAATCAGCCCATTACTGTCCCACTGCTGGGCACGGGCCTCTTCTTAGTATGGAGAAGGCTAAGGCCTTAGTCCACCACGCAGGCCAAGTGCGGGTTGGTGGACTACACACACCATTGAGAACTGTATGGAGCACTCTCAGGTGTGCAGGTTTCCTCACGATGTTTTCCTTAATCGAATATAAATCCGCACATGAATTCGAAAAGTCAGAGGTGCGGGCTGGGATCCAACTCAGACCCTCCTGCATGGAAGGCAAGCGTTCAACAACTAGGCTATCACTGCTCACCCAGAGAACCTCAAGGTGCTGGTTGAGGACATTAGACCAATGGTCATTTCAACTATAGGCACAATGATTGCCGAGTCCACGTTCCGCATGTCAATAACCTCGTGAGCTTAGTCAGTTAGTTTTATTACCTACTTAGAAACTATGCATATTCCAATCCCTGGTTATCGATGTAGGTATAGACAGATAGGTTTACGTAAAGAAATTACCATGATAATTATTTTTACTGATATGGGTAAGTATCTACGGATAATTTGAACACGATTTAAATCTTAAGCCATCATGACTATCAAAATTGATAAAATTATTAGCGTAAGGTTGGCAGCCTACATAAAAATATTCACCTTAATCACACTAATATTAGAAATGTAAAAATTACAGACTGTTTTGTTTGTTAGGTACATAATGACTAAACCATTGCATCGATCATAATGAAATTTGGCAAATTGGTAGCCTGTGACCTGGAGAAGAACATAGCTGCTTTTTATTGCGAAAAACGAAAGGGTTCCTGTGGAATATGCGATTAACCATGGTATAAAAAGATGTTTCACCAGATATTCTCTTTCCGCGATGCCTCAAAGCGTACATCACGATCAGTGTTGCCATTGATTGATGTCTTCAAAATATTTATGGAGATTTTTATTCATAATGAATATAAAATAAATTCCTAAGTAGCCTAATTATTTGTTATCTCGTGTTATTCATCTAATTATTTATTAAAGGAAACTGTATAAAATTACTAGTTCAAAAATGCTTCTTTATTAAATGAAAAAAATCATTTTGCTCGGGTAATTTATTTACACAAAGTGGCAGCACATCAAACTGACAAGTATTGGGTGGTTGGCGGGAAAATTCGTAAAGATCATGTTGTGGATTTTTTATTATTTTCCAAAATTTGTGTTTCTTCGAGTGTTAATGTGTAATAATGGTGGATTATTAAATGTTAAGTGCTCGTTAACGTGTACAAGTGTGGATAAATGGTACAAAGTTGAAAAACATGACTTTCGTATTATCTCATCATCCCCTCAGAAACCTAGTAAAGTTTCCATCACTTTACTAGGATCATCATCCTCCGAGCCTTTTCCCAATTATATTGGGGTCGGCTTCCAGTCTAGCCAGATGCGGCTGAACATCAGTATTTTACACGGAGCGACTGCCATCAGACCCCCGCAACCCAGTTACTGGGCAATACTGACATTCGGAGGTTAGACCAGTTGTCAGACTTTCAGGCTTTAGACTACCCGTAACGACTGCCATAGATATTCGTATGACAACCGGGACCGACAGCTTAACGTGCTCTCCGAGGCACGGAGGGGTCTCGATGTGTAACGAAACGGTCACCCATCCACAGACTGACCGCGGCAAGTGCAGCTTAACCTTGCAGATCGTACAATCCGCGCAGTCGTTGCATCGCTACGAGCCCCTCACTTTACTAGGATACAAGTATAATATGTTCAATGATTACGACTGAAGGACATCCATGGTCATGAATAAATTGGAAAAAAAAAAAAAAAAAACAAGTATTGGGTCCACAGCCGATGACGTTAATACGTAAACAATCACGTGACCTAGCTGTCACGGGAAGATAGTACCTGGTGAAACATTTTATCGTAACCTTCGATCATCAAGACGCGGAAAAGCCGCGGGGAACTGTAGTGAAAAAAAAAATCAAAAACCAGCGTCAACAATTGTAATCATATTTTACATAGCAACTAATAAAGTTAGGGCCAATAGCAAGAAGCTATAAGCAACTTTTTCTGCAGAACTGACGATGCTGTAATAACCCATTCCTCGAGTAACCTTCTCCATCTCCACTAGTCCAGCCATGATCTCCTGGTTGTTTAGGATGATGCGTTGAGGGGGGAGGAGGAAGCCGTACTCTCCAACGTCTCGGAGCTCGAAGAGGTACACGATGGGAACTTCTGCTACTCCTTTTACCCAGTCAAAACTTGAGCCACTCACTTCATCTGGTGGAAAAAAAAAATTGTTAGGACTAGACGATATTATTAAGAGCTCAAAATTAACTGGTTTTTCACGACGAGTTAAAAATAAGAACATACACTGCAGAAATGAAAAAAATAATGTTACTAATTCAATATTTGCCTAAAATATATGTTTATGTTTTTTTCCTCGCAAGTGTGTTGACAAACGTCATATGACACGCGTGAGCAGTGACTATTATACTATCGGCTCCATTACGCCCTCGCCTTCGGCTCGGGCTGCAATCCAGCCTCGAGTATAATAGCCTACTTAGCTCACTTGTATCATAATGTTCTATTTATTAGGTTTTGTTTGAAGTTGATCTTAGCAGCCTCTTGAAATACTCTAATATCAAAGGCCTCAAGGTGAACAAAGATGATTTTAGCTCGCCACACTGAGCAAATATGGTGACCTAAGCTGCGACTCAATGCAACTTAATGGCTAGTTTACATAAGGTTTAAAAATTCATCCCACAAAGATCTTACAAAAATGTCTCCCTTTAGAAACCCTACCCTACCCTACCTGTACCCAATAGGGTAGAGCTGCTCCTGGCTAATTATTAGCCACGTGGATTGCAAGATGTGGGAAGTTAAGCAACACTAGCTACAGTCAGCCATTGTATGGGTGACCATTAAAAGTAAAGTAAAAGTCCGACACTGGCTCCGCCTTCCCCGGGCTGAGTGCATCCATGAGGATTTTCCCCACGGATAAAAAAGGGTAATTTTGGTTCTTACACAAAATATCAGCTGATGTCCCCACTTGATATTCAGTGCCATGTTGCGCCTGCAGTTTGTCCATGCCTCTCATAGCAATCTCGTACTGGAATAATAAATTACATTTACGTTATATTTCGTCTATTTACAAATGGTGTATGCTATGGTGTGCCTTGCTGCAGGCATCGGAAGCTGTGCAACTTCGAAATGCCTCGCTGCTTTGAAATGTTCCCTAGCGTAACAATGTTATTTCTAAAATCTAATTACCGATTTGATTATTCATGAAAACATTGCCAGTACTGTTTATGGATGTGTAGAGTTCAAATTAAATAAGAAAGGCCCATTAAGTCTTTCTATTTTTTTTGATAATTAGTAATATTAATACAAGTCATAGTCGTAAAAGTATTGCTTGATTATCAAAAAATATTTTCTTGATAGAGAAAATTATAGGAGACCAACAGTGTAGAAAGTTTTCTCCTTTCTTTAAGTTGTTTCTAATACTAAGTCGCTTAAACCAATTAAGTAATATCAAAATGCTAACCATATCAGCATAATTTGGGGCTTGCAGTACATCAGGTCCGGACAAATGGCTGTAAGGAACCAGCACCATTTGGGAGTACGAGTGGAAGGCGTAGTAGTAGACCATACGGCCTTCGCCCTGAATTGTCAAGACATAGTTGGCGATGGCTCGTGATTCAGGTTCCGAGAATTCTATAGGTCCAGCGAAGGTTTCAGCGCAAGGGTTCTGCGAGGCTCCAGTAGCTGTAATAGAAATAGAAGAAGGATATTTGCTTACGTTGAATAGGTTTAATATATATGTAAACAAGAAAAAAAAAAGGGATTATCTAACACTTGTGTGAACAATCTTTTAATTCAAGAACCTTGATAGGTTTAATTGATGGCAAATTCATAGCAAAGGCAGGGTTCCAAGACAGGCATCTTATATTAAAAATGTAAGATGCCTGTCTTGGAACCCTGCCTTTTGCGCATTAGCGTGGCGTCCCTTCGTTTGTCATGTCATGGACAAATGATGTGGATCTAAAGGTGGAGGCACACCTGGCACACGTTAAATGATGTTTATTTAATTTTTCTAAAGCATTACCTAACTAATTGTCACATTTGTCTCTAATACAATAATACATAATTTAGGTTTACTGTATTTATATTTATTTGCTAGTTTTTACCCGTGGCCTCACTATCGGGACCCATCCGAAAACCAGCGCTGCAACATTTCGGTGTTGTAGCATATGCTGAGATGGGGGCCTTTTTTAGTCTCATACAGGCATGTAAATTTTAAGTTTATTGTTAATATACTATTTTTAGTTTTTTTTTTTTCTCTCGCCTGTACCGAGACTGAAATAAATATTTTCTTTCTTTCTTTTTTTTCTTTCAATATCCAAGAAAAATAAGACCACTCAAATTTTGTTAACCTAAGAGATAACAAAGAAACTAGGTAGCAGATGCAGGAGCATCATCATCATCATCATCATTTCAGCCGTAAGACGTCCACTGCTGGACATAGGCCTCCCCCAAGTATCACCACAACGACCGGTCCTGTGCCTTCCGCATCCAGCGGATTCCCGCTGGATGCAGGAGCAAAATTCTGTAAATCTTTTTGGGGGCAAACCAACAAAAGTATGCAATAGTATTAATATGTACCTAATTGGGATTTCTCAAAGTGATTAGATTTGGCTCATGAGAAGTTGATCCACATAAATATATGATTATTGCTTAAGTGTGTCAATATACTGGACATAATCAGAAATTACTAGCTGATAATGATAACAGTTTATCAGAGGTAAAAAATAGGTAAGGGAAAATGTATGTACTACAAACAGTTTATGAAGGAAAAAATATTCAAGTATTTTTGGACATACCTACCCATCGCTTTATTTTATTTGTTGAGAAGCAACTAAGTACGAGTGTACTGAAATCTACCTACAACAATAATATGTGGCTACGATTATGAGTATGAATTTTCGTGGTAACAATCACCTCTTTATCTTGTTATGTTTATCACAATAACAATAAGACGAAAAATTAAAAAATTAAAACAAATTGCCTTATGTAGTTTCCATTCTTTGATTATTAAAAGCTGTATAGTATGTGCACCACAAAAAGAGAAGAAAGGAATAAGATTACATTATGAAAACAAAGCCAATGAAATACTTACACATCCACACAAAACCAAAGTTTCTGTTTAAATCTATTCCGTTACTGATATCGTCACTCAAGTTCCACTGAGCACAAGAAGTGTGATTGGCCTTACTCCTGTTCTTCCTCCACATTCTGTTCTGTGAAAAATTTTCAAGGTTAAAATAATAGTTTTAAGGATTTTTCTAAGATTCGAAGTAACTTTAATACGAATTTGATTCAAGAATATGATATGAAACTAAGTCTGTAACTCAAAGTGACTAATTTAAGTTTAATGATTTTTTACTGAATTCTATCTTTTCAAACTTTTATGAATGTTGATAGAGTTTGACATAAAATAATAAACATGAAAACAGTAACATCAGAGTAATTACTTACATCACTGAAGGTGTAGACATAGCCATCAGGGTTGACAACGGGAAAGACGTGCCACACAATATTCTCCGCCATTAATCTTACATCAGGGTCAGAACTAGTCAAGAACTCGTTGATAATATAGGTCACTGTTGCCGGCGAAATCCATTCTCTAGCGTGAATGCCACCCTCAATCATACCAATGACAGGATTCGCTTGCTTTTTGAAATCAATTTTGATACCCCTAATGGATCTTCCTTCAACTGAAGTACCGATATTAACAGCGCTAACAACATCGGGATAATCTTGGACAGTTTTATCGAGCCAAGCGTTGATTTCGTCTAAGGACATGTAAAAATCCCAAGCATAGTTGGCACTTCGGGTCATGGGCCGTTGAAGCTGGGCATCAATCTCTCTGAAAGTTAGTTAAAATATTTACATAATTCAGATTTTACCTAATAACTGTTGAATTTTAGTATTATTATTAGGTAATAACTTCTTAGGTTTTCGCGATCACTACACATTATAATAAAACAAAGTTTAACCGGATTAAATCGCGTATATTATTTAAATTGGTTTCCCTGACGTTTCGAAAGCTTAGCAGCATTTCGAATTTTTTAGCATTTTTTTTTTTTAGCATTTTTTTTATTATTAGGTCTTTATTAATAAATTTACAATTTAGTCTGAACGAGGAGAATAAATGATTTTTTTAAATAGCTTAGTAAACAAACCTGTCTGATTTTACTCTGATAACGTACTCACCTTTGCACGTTTTCAATGACGACTTTAGCGGGAATTCCGATATTTCCGACATAGTTCTCGAACTCAGCCTGATTTTCTGGACCCACCATAATCCTTATATCTCTGTTAAGAGCAATAATATCGCTCCAAAACATATATTCATTTTGTTTTTGCAAATCCATAAGTATTTGTACTTCATTATCAGAACCAGGTACTATTTTATACACTTTATAATCTTCATAGCTAACATATACTGCATTAATAGTGGTTGCTACAGTTATTATTAAAAACAATTCTTTGAATTTCATTATGTATATTTCTTTCCTACGTCCTAAACGAAATGAGTTCCATGGATAATCTTTAGTATAATAATTGATAGTATCATTATCGCTTAAGCATGAATTTTATGATAAGAGGTTTTTTTTTATTATTTTACGATAGTTTTGTAAGATACTCCATACCAATAAATATGAAATAAATAAACTTTGATATAATAAACGTCAAACACGTATACAGACGAACACATGACTGTATGATAGATAAACTTAAACAGACGTCATTAAGTTAGGTACCTATATTATTAATTTTCTCTTGTTTTGGTTTGTGCAGAACAACGTGTTGTTTTTGATTTTCTATACTTGTATAGAAAATAAAAATACAAACTATTACCTATCTAGAACATTTATAATAATTTTTATGTATATTATATCATATACGTAGTGCAGATAACTACAATTTATTTACTGTTGATATGACATTTTTAAGACTTTTAATTAAAATTGAAGAAGCATAATTATTATTATGAAAATTGTGTGGAGGTAGAGGACGTAGTCAAACAGAAATAACTTACAGATTAAAGTAACAACAGTGTTTGTTTAAAAATAAATAGGTAGGTACAAATCAAAATATTCAACTTGGTACTTTTTATTTAATTAAACATAGCAACGAACACACCAAACATTAAAATTATAGCAGAAGTAGATTGAAACACGCTAAAACTTCCTGACATGTAATAACGATGATATCCCAATTTTTTTGCAGTCTTATCCATTTCAACCAGGGCATCCATGGTTTCCAAACCTGTGTCGATGATCTGTTCTGTTGGCAGCAGGAACCCAAACTCTCCAAGATCACGAAGCTCCAAAAGATAGGTGATGGGGACATTGACTGCGTACTTGACCCAGTCAAAGCTAGCACCACTCATAGGATCTGGAATTGAATTTTCTCTTTATAATTTGACTAGGGTAATGCTAAACTAAAAGTAGCTAACACTTTAAAAATACGGTTAATATATACCATTTAGCTGATACAATATCATGGCGTATGGTTCCTAACCTAAAATAGGATGACCCCTGGTTGTAAACGACGACTTAAGAATTTTTCCCAGGAAAGACAGAGGAAGTAACCCCTTTTTGTGGTAATAACAAGATACTGCTTGCATTGCTGTGTTTCGGTCTGAAGGGTACGGGTGCCGGTGAAATTACAATCACATAAGACTTTCCATCTTCATGTCTCAGTTTGGCGAACCGACTTGCGGTACCATTTAGGCAACAGCCTAGGTGGTATTGAAGTTGTCATGGGCAAAGGTAACCGCTTAACATCAGGTGGGCCCTTTAGCTCGTTTCGCCATCCTATACTATAAAAAATAAATAAAAAGTACTCTTTTCACCAAACCTTTACTAAAGTTGGTAAAACTATTAGTGATACAAGAAGAATATAGTGTTACTTACACATAACATTTGCTGAAAGACCAACGCGGTATTCAGTTCCAAATCGTTTCTTCAAGGCATCTGCGCCTCTAATTGCAATTTCGTACTGAAAACAATAATGAATTACTTATTATTTTAACTACAGAGAAATCTGCCAAAAACATAAAATACTTCATTGTTAGATAGATAGTACAGTAATATCTTTGAATCTTAGATTACAGAAGCATACAAAATCATGTCCCTTACGAATTTTTATAATTGATACGGGTATAATTTCCAAACAATAACTTTACCATGTCCCCATAATTTCCAGAAAGCAGTGACTCTTCACTCAACACATGACTATAAGGAATGATTATCAGCTGTGTGTAGGAATGAAAAGCAATATAGTAGATAATTTCCCCTCTTTCGTCGAGATTCCGTACATATTGGGCGATAGCTCTTGATTCAGGCTCAGAAAAAGGTGTTGGCCCAGCAAATGTGTTGACACATGGATCCTGTGAAGCTCCTATCGCTGAAAGTTGAAAGTTAAATGATTGTTTATTTTTATTACTACCGCAAATTTCTCATGACAGACCTGTGGTAGGACATGTTCCTTTCGCATTGGTTTGTTTAGTTACCGAAATCTTTGTCTCAGACACTATGCCATGACTTGTTTGTAATAGACGTAAAGGCTTTTGATGTTTAAATGTATTGTTTTACCATATTCTGTTAGGTCGTTGCTAGTATTAAAGTTATACTTACACATCCATTCAACATCAAAGTTTCTGTTCAAATCCACGCCATGACTCATATCATTGTCTACTCCTTCAGCGCAAGTTGTTAAATTGACTGGACTGCGGTTTTTCCTCCACATGCGATTCTATAATTATAATATTTTATCAACTTCATGCTAAACCTGGTCATATGCTTTTGTAGCATCAAGAAAACTGTAATACTAACTAAAGATACTCACATCACTAAAAGTATAGGCATATCCATCCGGATTAACTACAGGAAATATATGCCATTCAAAATTTTCTGCTAGAGCCCTGATTTCAGGGTCTGTACTTGTCAGAAATTCCTTGATTATCCAAGTAACAGTCGCTGTTGAGATCCATTCACGAGCATGAAGTGTACCTTCCAATATTCCATATAATGGATTAGTTATTTCTGGACGATGATTTATTATGATTCCTTTGATCTCTCTATTTTCTACAGACGACCCCATAACAACTGTTCTGGCAACATTAGGATGGTTGGCTTGTAATTCATCGAGCCAGTTGTAGATGGTACTGAGATTATGGTATGCTGACCAGGAATAGGACAGGTAAGATTGAGAAGTCCTTATGGAGGCTGGGTTTAGTTGACGGTCAATTGCTCTGGAAATGAAATTTGAAAATATTAGGTAGGTTCAATATAAAATTACGTGGCTACTGCACTGTTATAAAACGGTCCAAATTTAAACAAAATAAAATACGATTACCAAGATCGATTCTTTCGACTACGGTTTTCTCATTCTTATAAATTATATTCAAAAACTTTATAATATTTACATAAATATCAAATAATGAGGGACTCGTGGCAAAGTAATAACCGCAAGGATTGTACAATCTGCGAGGTTAAGCTGCACTTGTCGCGGTCAGTCTGTGGATGGGTGACCGTTTCGTTACAAAAGAAAAAAAGAAAGAAAAATATTTTATTCTTGCGCTCCAATACACATCGAGACCTCTCCGTGCCTCGGAGAAGGCTAGGCTCCAAAAATGAGGTGACTTTTTGAAAACATGTGAGTCGAACACATGCTTGATGAATGTCAAATTGGATGGTGATAAGCAATAGTATGTCAACCTACACGGAAGCCATTTCGAGTAAATCGTGTTTCAAAATTACGGCGCCAATTTAATTAGTTTGTTCAAGAATTTGCTGCAAATATTGATGATATGCAGTTATTATATCTTAATATAAGTTTAGATCAAATTTCTCTCATTAAACTTGTAAAATCTGTTATATTCATTCAAAAAACCGTTAAATTTGATATTACAAAATGCGCCAGCAAACATTTTATTTGAATATACATTTCAAGTCTTATAACACATTATTGCTAAACTGAAAACAATTAATTTAAATTCAATTTGATTAATGTCAAGTAATTATTTTATTATTTTAACGCATTTTACGCATGCGAAGCGAATTCTAAAGATATAAATTGTGGAAAGAAAAAATCGCTCACGAGCAGGATTCGAACCTGCGACTCCTGGCTCAGTACGCCAGTGCTTTAGCCACTAAGTAGCTAGTAGTAGTAGGTAGCTTAGTGGCTAAAGCACGGGCGTACTGAGCCAGGAGTCGCAGGTTCGAATCCTGCTCGTGAGCGATTTTTTCTTTCCACAATTAATGTCAAGTACCTTAACCCTATATTGATAAACGTATTATTAAGATAAAAATTGTAATGTTAAGGTGTTATCAATAAAAGCCATGATTTCTTACAATATTAAAATATTTATTTACCTCTTAAAAACGGAACAAATTAGGGACCATCGAGCGTTATTGGCTATTCAATCTTCAAGATTTACTATGAATACTTACCTACCTACATCATAATCAACATTATCTAAATTAAAACAGTATTTAAAAATCAAAATCAAACTACCTACAACAAAATAATCTCGTTTCGTTCGACTGGTTACTTGGTTAGGGTATCAACGTTAACGGCGAGAACATCTCACATCTCCGTTTTGCCGATGACATCGTTGTCTGGCTGAGTCGTTGGAAAACCTGGGCGAAATGTTTTGAGCTTAAACGGAGCATCTCGGCGTGTCGGTCTCGGCATGAATCTGGACAAGACTAAAGTCATGTTAAATATGCATGTCATGCCGAGGCCAATATTCGTTGAAAGGTCGGCGCTCGAAGTCGTAACGGAATACGTCTACCTAGGGCAGATAATTCAGCTTGGTAGACAAACTTCAAGAAAGAAGCCGATAGAAGGTTCTAGTTAGGCTGGGTAGTATTTGGCAAACTTCGCCTAGTCTTCTCGACGCATATACCGCAAAGTTTGAAGACAAAGGACTTAAACCAGTACGTCCAGCCTGTCATGACTTACGGTGCCGAGACGTGGACACTGACAGTTGGGCTGGTTCACAAATTCAAAGTCGCTCAGTGAGCTATGGAGCGAGCTATGCTTGGAGTTTCTTTGAAGGATAAAATCCGTAACTAGATTATCCGGAGGAGAACCGGATTGACCGACATATCTTGTAGGATCAGTAAGCTGAAGTGGCAGTGGGCTGGCCATGTCTGTCGAAGGGCTGACGGCCGCTGGAGCAGACTAGCCCTTGAGTGGAGACCGCGAATCGGCAAACGCAGCGTAGGGCGACCCCCACCAGGTGGACCAATGACCTGAAGAACGTGGCTGAACGTGACTGGATGCGGAAGGCAGAAAACCGAGTGTTGTGGGGCAACTTGGGAGAGGCCTATGTCCAGCAGTGGACTGCGATAGGCTGAGTTGATAATGAATCAGACAACTCATTGGGCTCGGACTGAATAGTTGCTGTATGATGAATAAGCTCAATGATCGACAAATGAGCTAGTGTTGTATTATCAGCCATAAACAGCACAGCAGCAGCAGCTAGAAACTCCAATAAATCCAGAGTATTCTCAAAGTCCAGATCTTGATCAGAAATATAAATATTCGGAAGGTATGTTTCTGCTGGCCGAACTTCTGGAAACCCCTCATTGAGACTGCTATTTGACGGAACCATATGCCTCTTTTCTTCAACATCGTGGCTAATAACCTCATACTGAAACTCCTCGTCAGAAGTAGGACGCGACGCATGGCTTTCCTCGTGAGGTATTAGGTACATGATCCGCAAACATCTTCAGGCTTCTTGATCTTGGCGGTGGCATTCTGAAAATAATTATAAAAATAAGACACACCTTGCAAAAATTATTACATTTTGGCACATACCCTCAATGTGCCAAAATGTAATAATTTCGAGAACCTGGAGATTTGAGACAATGTCTGTCTACCCTGTTTGCGGATACTTACAGTCGTGAACCTGTTTGTTTTATTAATTCCTTCATTCCACGTTTTTAAAAAACGTTTCAAGTCATTTAACATACTGTTGAAATAAACAAACGAACAAGTGAACGAGATTTTTTTGTAGCAATAACGTGTCAAGCTTTATAAAACTTTTACAAGCGCTAGTCAATAGTAGAATGTTTGTTAAGCAATAACCTGTTAATCAAAAATATTACATTTTGCTGAAATTAGGTAGTTAAGATAAGTAATATTACCACGGTTAGTATGTAAAACGTATTTAAATGTAATTTTAAACAGTATTCTGTCATAAAAAAGCGTTGTTTTAATAATTTTACCGGTAAAATGACCTCTAAACTTGTACAGCTAAAATCCTTATATTTATGTAATATTTTGACTTACCTTTGATGATCTTATATTCCCCAAGTCTTCTACTGCGTTTTCCATGTAGTATTCGTGGCTAGTAGTCTTGTGAGGCCCACTTTATACGTATAATTTTAATTAAATTTAATTTATTTTAATTAAATAAAAGGCCAATGTTGTTTATACAGCCGAAAAAGGATAATACTAATTACGCAATAACCGATCATGTCCCTTATTTTTTTTTACTTTAAACAGATGGCGCCTAGGGTCATCAAACAATGTTTCAAGTGCCTAAACATCTTATTGCAAAATGTCTTACCCTTCGAACTGATTTCGTGTCAACCTTTTTATACTCATTTTTGGTATAAAAACCATTCAATCAGGTTAAAACCCTATTGAAAAACGTTCATTGTCAGCCAAAGAAGCGTACTGCATCATTAACTCAATTTTCGATTTTTTGTGGGTTGACACATTATTGCTTATCAGCATCCAATTTACATAGGTATATGTTTTTTTGAACCTTTATCTATCGTTTGTTTAAACAGTTACATAATTAGTTGATTTTTGTTCGATACTTTTATTTTTTTCAAAATCATGCGTTTTTAGAGATGTTACAAATATTTCTCCTTTATTAATTTAACTTAGCTGTACAAAATTTATGCATATAGGCAGATAATAAAGTTTACTAAAAACTGGCTAGAGGAAATTTGTACAGATTGTTTAGTATTCTAGTAATAAAACGAAAACTGTTTTTAGACTTACGTCATTTACTTCAGTGTTTAAAACGCGCGGGAATGAATTTTTCGAAAATGTGTTCTATTGCAACTCGCATAAAATTTACGAGAGCGACCCGCAGTTGCGGGGTGTAAGGGGAGTGCGGGGTGTAAGGGGAGTGCGAGGGTGGGAATTGCGTTTTGGGAGCGTCCTCTTAAGCAGTCGGTCCCGGTTATCATACGAATATCTGTGGCAGTCGTTACGGGTAGTCAGAAGCCTGAAAGTCTGACAATTGGTCTAACCTCCGAATGTCAGCAGACCCCCGCAACCCAGTTACTGGGTAATCCCAGTAACTGGGTTGCGGGGGTCTGATGGCAATCGCTTTGTGTAAAATACTGATGTTCAGCCGCATCTGGCTAGACTAGAAGCCGACCCCAATATGATTGGGAAAAGGCGAGGAGGATGATGACATAAATATCAAATAAAAAATGTAGGGACTTACTTTTGTACGTCCTTGATTATTTCAGTTGCTTCAACATTTCCAGTTCCCAGATATTGAAGAAACTCTTCTTGATTTTCTAGCGATACCATGACCTTGACATCATCGTTGACCTTAAAACCATCATCCCAGAATTCGCCAAGACTCTTTTTTTGCACTCCTTCCAAAATTTTCACTTCACTGTCATCTTTTGGTACAATTTTGTATAAACTGTATCCATCATAACTTTTCTTTACTGCACTTACAATCGTCAATATTGTAAAAATAAATAAAACGTTTCTGAAATTCATTTTGGATCAAATACGGACATCAATTGCGATTGCCTAACATTATTTGGTGATAATTTTTAAGGCATTGATTATAACCTAATTATCTGATAAGATTTGAGACTGTTCATCACATAATCATTAAAAATTACTTGAATAATTTTATGTCATCGTGAGTCCAGTACTTATTTCGTACATATTTCTTACTTCCGTATATTATATTGGTAATAACCAACGTAATTATTCCAGACCTTATTTTTTGGATCATACAGATTGATAAATGAAATGAAATTATTATCAGATACTAATGCTGAGGCATCTAGCGATCAAATTGGTCATCAACGACATTATAATACATTGTACTAAATAAATTTAATTATAGTGCTATTTATAACAGCTAAAATGTGAACACGATTGCAGGTTTCCATGACAAAGTAAATCTATTATTTTTAATGTATGTATGTACGCAGGCAAAGCGAAATCTAAAGATATAAATTGTGTAAGGAAAATGTAAATTAAATCTGAAAAATATTGTGCGGGCTGTATGCTTAGCTTCTTAAATCGTTGGCTGTATTAAGTATTTTGCAGTGAAAACACTTAATACTAGTGACAAAATAATTAATATCAAATAAATTTACATCAGCATCTATCTTTCTCTAAGGTATTTAAGGTAATATGACACTCTGAACTAAATTTTTTTTCTAATGTAGGTACAGTCGACTGCATGATAGTGGTAACACTTCAATTCGAAAACCGCCCTTACTGCTTACGAAATAAAGATGCCGCTAATGTCAAAGTGTTACCACCGACGTGCCATTCTGGCCAGGTTGTCTGTTTATCCGGTAGGTGGCCATCCAATGCTTATTCTTCCAGTGGGTGGTCTGTAGACCACCAAATTACCATTATTAATTATTTAATGTACTAAATTACCTATTAAGCAGTAAGGTTTTTCTAACTCAGGTGTCGCCACTATCATGCGGTCGACTGTACTTTCCTTATACTTTGTGTTTTTTTCGTTTAACTTTCTCTGTATACCTGTTAGTTACTGTTTGTGTTTCTGTTGCACTGTTATTTAAATGTTGCGCGCCGTTAACTGGGACAAAAAACCTGACCCTTCTATTTATACGTACTTTTTTGCTATTGACGGACGCATCCTCACCAGGCTTGATTACCAGAAGTTTCTGGGACGTTTGTTTCAATTCTACACTGTGTAACTGGAGCCGCCATATACATCGTCTGTTACTTAAAAGGCTGGGTCAAACTTCAACCTGACCCGGCCCAAATATAGCTTCACCTTATAAAATAAAATCACCATCCTAGTAACATAAAAGGGTATTTTCATAATGGAATTTTGAATTAAATTTTGTAACTATGGATTCGTATAAACAAAATAAAATACAAGATAGTTCGACAACAGCCCGGAGTTACTTTAGCAAAGATACATTTACATTCGGTTTGATTCTTATGTCTTTGAGTTAAGGATCTTTTTTGTATGGTTAAGTTAACAGTATTGTTAGGCATAGTTCTCCTTTACTTGGTGTAACTGTCTTCCTGTACAATTGCTTGTGGTACATCTGTAGTCATTTGTAGAAACTTATGCACAATGGGGATTACTTTGGCATATTTATTCGTTTGTTTATTTTATATTTTAGCATGAAAGTTATTACTTCAAGGTTTGTGAAACGGAAAAAATACGTAGGTTTAAAGTTTTATTGGGTTTAAAGCAAAGTTTCAGTCTACTTGGCATTTGGAGTTTACTATTTACATGTTGTTCCAAATATGATGAACGACTCAATTAAATGATCGCTTAGCCTGTAACTGTCCATTTTGCCATTGTTATACATACAATTCGTGCAGGATTGCAAGGCGATAACGGTCGTTGACCCCTTCTTACTAATGTATTTTGTAATTATGTCATGACAACGATCACAACGCATAACATTGTTCCACGAAACGTGTGAAAATTGTCATCTTTGATAGTCGTATACCGTGGTATTGACCACGGTAATTGCATAGCAACCCATATTTTCCTTAACTAACAAAATCTAAATAAGGATCAAATACTAAACTCACAACAAATAGCATTACATTACAACATGAAATTATTTTCCCAATGCAAGAGTCGAACTCGCAACAGAAGCAAATATAGTAGGCACACGTCTCCATCATCTACCTCTCATAAAAATGGCAGTGCAACAGTAAAAGCCTACAACACTCTAATTTCCATTGTATAAAGAGCCTTACACACTTGCCGCAGCCCGCTCTCTGGGTGGGTCAGAGCGGCACAATTATATTTATCGCCGCGTACCGCCGTGTCGTTGGTCCACGCATAAATCAGCTCACGTACGATGTCGATGTGACGTGTCTACGATCGCGGATCGCAGCGACCAACTTTGCAATGTGAACGGTCTCTTACATTTGTTTTTTAGCTTTTGTAATATCGTATTTTACTCATACGTCACTGAATTTATTGCTAAAAGATGTGTATGTTGTATAATATTAGCCTTTATGAAGTAAATTTTCATTTCTTAAGTTTTGTTTTTGTCTTCATTTAGGACGCTATCCAATCTTTTGATGAATCTTTATACATCGTTTTACAGCGTGTATCAGAAATGCATAGCCATATTTGGAAAGCTTATTAGCATAGCTTATAACTACATCTTCTCATGGGTGTCGTTAAAGGCGACTAGGGGATTCACCAGAGGATGGGCAGCAGCGTTCTCGAGAGTATTTAACCAACCAACTGCGATCGCCAACCCGCCTGCCAAGCGTGGCGATTATGGAATATCCCCCCAAACTGCTTAGGGGAGGCCTATGTCCAGCAGTGGACGTCTTTCGGCTGGAATGATAGCTTATAACTACTTTTACTACGAGGTCAACCCCGGATTCGCGAAAAATAAATCGGCCCTTCCTTAAATTTTGGTCGAGAGAGGTATTGCACTATTTTATGAAACCTGTTGTTATAATAAAAGGTGTTCTATGGGTGAATGAGCTCTCCTTATATCACGCATTTCTGATACATGTTAAATTTAGGTATATTAACATTTTGAATTCGTAATGATAAGTATATATGTATATTTGTTTATTATATTATTTATGGTACATATACCAAACGAATACAAAGACAGTAATTTACTGGGCGGTCTTATCGCACAAGGCAATCTCTTCCAGACAACCTTTGAATGGACTAGGACAGCCATTCCCAAAGTGGGCTAAAACGCCCCCTTGTAGGCGCTGCAGGCCTAAAGGGGGGCGGTAAGAAACCCAGAAAAAAAAATGGGGGCGTTGTGTAAAGGCTTGGGGGGCGATTTGTAATTTCATCTAGCTAGGAGTACTTTTAGACACCGACTGAACCCTCGACTTTCGAGTAGACAAAATAAGTTTGGGAACCAATGACTAGAAGAATGATAACTGATGGTGGGTAGTTACGGTGTAAAAGTAGGTACGTTTAAATATATATTTAAAAAAAAAGTAAGTATAAAACCTTAAACCTTAGGTGTGTCAGGATCGTAGCAGGTGGAAATCCATAGTCTCTGCCTACCCCAATGGGAAACAGGCGTGATAATATGTATAAAACCTTATTCTTAGTATATACTAAACCTTTTGTTTAATGTATTCATCATTATTAAAAACTTTTACTATGGAACCTACATGAAATCGCACCGAAAAATTATCTGCCGTTCCCTATATTTTATCGATTTATATGGACAGAAATGTAGGGATCAGCTAATTTTTAACACACTTATACAAAGTGTTATTGAAATAACTGAAAACTTCTTAAGGGATCATTGTACTCATCAGTATGAAGAGCTTTTACTACTCGACTGAACCTGAAATCGTAAAAAAAATCAGCTAATCCCTACATTATGTCGAGCGACCTTGCTACTGCGAAACAGATGTATTTTTTTTGCGACTTCAGGATTGTTCCCATAGTAAAACTTGTTCACACTGATGAGTACAATGACCCCTTAAGAGGTTGTCTCTCTTCAAGGCACCTTCATTAACCGCTGCTCTAATTTCAGGATTAAGTGTCGGAGCCTGAGCTAATTTTAAATCGTCAGATACATTGTAAACCTTCGATATATCATTTTTTGTTTCATCCTTTAAACCATTAACTAGAATATCAGACCACCTGCTGGCAATGTCTTTATGAACACTTACACCAAATGTCTCCTCCCTTGCAGGTTCTTCTCCAAGTAACACAAAATATCAGGCTGTATCTCTTGGTTACATTCCATTGACGCGGATTCTACAAGCGGTGCATCGACAGAAAGAACGATGTCCATTTTTGACCTGCTAGGCAATTGGCGGTTCTAGTGATTTGATATATCTTAAAAAATTGCTGATTTTTAGTTGATTCCAAAACACTTACTAGAATTTTAAATAGAAGCCTAGAAAAAATTAAATTGAATTTTGAAAATATCAACTTCTGATACCTACTCATTATTTCTATGCGATCAGCTGAGTAACTGAACGTTCAAAGTACGCTCCGTGCGTCATCTGGTGACATAACTGAACGCACCCAATAAATTATCAAAACGAAACATTATTAATTTAAAGATAATCTCCCATCGCTAGCTTGTAGTTGCGTCTATAACGTGCCTAGTGATTATATTCTCTTTCGTCGAGTCATGATTTTTTCTTCAAGAAGGTTCGTTACGATATATGCAAGTGTTGCCCTAGCATAATATTTATAAAATGTGCGGAGGTGTAACCCGGAGAAGAACCCAGAAAAATAAAAAATTGAGTGACAGGACAACGCATGTTAAATAAATAAATACTTTGGGACATTCTACACAGCACCATCTAGTCCCGTCCGTCCCATTCCGTCTAGTCGCATCACAGACCAGTAAGCCTCTAGACGCCGATTAGCCGGATACCCCCGGTCACCACGCATATACAGTACCACTACAAATCAGACGCCCCACCGCCAATCAGGACGTCAGTCCGTCATCGAGCGGCACCAATGATACGGAATCACACTACCGAACTTTTGAGTTGACCAATCATAACGCGCCGTCCGCCCCCCGGTCCTCACCAACATTTTACGACTGTGTTCTCATGCAAAACTTTGTTTATGCGGCGTCTTGAGGCTTACTGGTCTGTGAGTCGCATGTATGGGGAATGGACATTGTACTTTGCGTGGAAGTAGCCACGGGTACAATAACGGAAGCGGGTGCTAGTGCGGAAGCTAACATTGTCAGCGCGGGCATGGATACATCAGTCGCTGAAACTTTTTAATGTGAATTTGAATCGTATGAAGTGTTAACTTCATTAGGAACTCCTGAAACAATAGCGGTCTATTGTTTCATCAAGAACATCGGTATGTTCTTGTTTTTACGTATTATGTTTACCTTATGCACGGGCATAAATTCATGTTAATATAAATTCACGACATAGCCTCTCGGACTATGCTCCAGAATATTTGATGCTACCTCATATACAGCGATCAACCTTACAGGTTCATCATCATAATCATCATTTTAGATGAAAGATGTCCACTGCTGGACATAGGCCTCCTCCAAGCATCGCCACAACGACCGGTCCTGCGCCTTCCGCATCCATGACCTTCTTCTTCAACGAATGACTTTTTCGCTAAGATATGTCATTCCCATACATTTTGATTGTTTTCTATTAGCGTTGACGATTGTAGATTGTCAACTTGGGGGGCTGAAATCGCAAAAAAAAATCAGCTGATCCTTACATTTTGCCGAGCGACATCGATGATTTAGTAGGGAACAGCTGATAATTTTTTCGCTATTTCAGCGTTTGTCCCATAGTAAAAGTTGTTCTATGCCATGCCCTGAATCATCAACTCAGCCTATCGTAGTCCACTGCTGGACATAGGCCTCTCCCAAGTTGCGCCACAATACTCGGTCCTGTGCCTTCCGCATCCAGTCCCTCCCAGCCAAGTTCTTCAGGTCGTCGGCCCACCTGGCGGGGGGCACCCTACGCTGCCGTTCCGCGGTCTCCACTCAAGTACTCGTCTGCTCCAGCGGCCATCGGTCCTTCGACAGTCATGGCCAGCCCACTGCCACTTCAACTTACTGATCCTACAAGCTATGTCGGTCACTCCGGTTCTTCTCCAGATAATCTTGTTACGAGAAACTCCAAGCATAGCTCGCTCCACACCTCGCTGAGCGACTTTGAATTTGTGGACTGGTCCAACTGTCAGTGTCCACGTCTCGGCGCCGTAAGTCATGACAGGCAGGACGCACTGGTTGAAGACCTTTGTCTTCAAACTTTGTGGAGCCCTTAATGCCCTGAATTAGATTTTCAAATATGACCATGCATTTCTGATAAACGTTGTATATCTAAAATACACCAAAATACAATAATTTTCAATAGCACACCTTTCAACATTTATGATTTTCCCTTAAGGGCTGGGCAGGAACAAAATAATTTACGATCAGCGCAGTACCGCTTAATCAGTGTTTGGTTCATTGTTAACTCGCTCAGCATGGAATAATGGCGCTATTGTCTCTTAGTATCGCGATAAGTTTGGGGTTTAAGTTATAGACTTGTGGAATTGCTTGTGGTAAGGCTTAAAAGGAAACTCAAGCACTAACCTTAAATTGAAGCACAAAAGTTTTAAAGTTCATAATTACTGGCGGTCGCGGTGCCCACATTATACATGTTGATCTGTATTCGTGCCATATTTAATGAGGTGACTATACCACTTATACTGAACACAAATCAATAAAAAAATCGAACCACCAAAAACTTTTTCACCCTTTGGCAATGCCGCCGATGACTTATTTTCAGTGTCGTTCGGGATTTATTCTCAAAACCTCGCTATGTTTCTAAGTGAAAATTTGGGTATTAAATAATCGTAGAATTTTTCAAGTATTTTTAGATACCTAAGAACATTATTTATCATTTGCTATAGAAATATGGCACGGTTACAGATCAACATTTTGCATGTATTATTTTATGCCAAAGCCAAACTATAATGCGTAATGTAGTAATGAAAATCACAATAAAATTGAAAATGTTAAAAATTTGAATCCTACTATCCTACTCCTCCTATAATGTGAAGGTTTGTGAAGATGTTTGGATATCCCTAGTATCTCTGTGTAGTCTGTGGATAAAAAGATTGTTTCGCCGCAAGCACAGCAGCGGTGACACTGCCCTGTACGTGTGAGCTTGCTCGCTGGTGACCTTGAGGGAGCGCATGTATGCAATAGGGCCGATACAAAAACTAATGTTGTGTAAGGAAATTATCGAATGAATATTTATTTGTGATAATAGGTGTACACAATGATATTTAAAAGTAGTTTTTAATATCATTGGGTGTACAATGGGTGTACATGAAAGAAAAGTTTTGTTAGTTTAGTTTATAAGTTTTTTGCCAATACTTTTTTCCCCAATTTGTTTTGTTTTTACCTTTATTTTATCACTGCATGATTTTCTTTTTATTTTTATTTTGTTGTAATTATAATAATGGCATAATCCTGTAACTTATTTTTAAGGGGAACAAACTGGCTCCTGTAATACAGTAATTATACTAGCTCAGGAGTCAGGGAATTCTATATAATGTACAAACTAATATGTCAATAAAGATTACGAATTATTGTTATTATTATGAATTATTTATGTTAATTAGATTATGTTCTCTAACTTCAAAACTCGATGAAATAGGTAGGCCTGATTTTTTATTAGTAAGTAGGTGCAATCAGCGTCAAGTAGCTCATCAATTTGTGTAAGATAATACCTAAATATTGTTTTTTTGACTTTAACAATAATGACTATACGGCGTTCGGCGTGCGGCGGCGGCGTGACTTTAAAATACACAAATCGTGTGACTACTACTTGCGTTGTCCGCTGAGTCAAACCATTAAAAATAATGTACGTAACTAAATACTGTAAGTACTCTGTGTAAAATAGCGAGAGAAGCGGCCCTTGGCTGGGGCAGCCGAGAAACTGCCCGTTCCACACGCCGCGCATCGCGCACGGCCCCCGCGCTCGCCACGACCCGCACACATTGACACGAGTAATTTAACGAGCACACATGCATGAGTCGCTTCTTGTCGTTAGTATATATTTTATGCCGCAAGTCAATGGTCGACTCATTACGTGCCTTTTGACACTTTTTTTTCATTGCTTTTGTTTCCAGATAGGTATAATCTGGTAGTCTTCAAGGCACGAGTGAATAGGTTTATGCTGAGCAAGCGTAGTACCATTGTTGACAGCACGATCGATTAACATCAGGTGAGGTACCGGTCAAACGCAAGCCCATTCAGGATAAAAACGAAACTGAAAGCTGCACAACACAATGCTGCTTTTTTTCGAATGTACTCTCGCAGATGGCACTCAAAATAGGTGTCCTAACTGCTTAGCCGCGTGACGGTGGCGGAGAATCCCGTGAGTGACTCCTTCCGCCGAAAATTTATAAACGAAAATCGCGGTTGCAAAACTACATATGGGCGTCCCCCAGAGAGAGGCTCAGACCTCGTCTTACTAGGGCATGGCGGGGGGACCCCTCCGCTATGTCCTCCTATCAGCCTCCTCCTATCTGCATCGGGAGTTGTTTTCTCCAAAGTGACGGACCTTCGGTATATCGGGTGGGTGAACATCACAGTGCTACAACTCGCTACATTTTATACATTCAACCACACAAGTTCCTGTATCAGAACTCCCTGTTTCGAGCATGTTCGAGTCGCACACGCTGCTCTCAAATTGATTTTGTACTGATAATGTAGCGGTGTCCGATTCGATACTGGCGATATGTTTAAGGCTTAATTAATTTGTTTTGGAAAGTATTAGCTTCCTTTCTTTTACACTGTTACTTATTAATACTTTGTTTATTACGGTTTTCGTATATGTATCTAACTTTGGTTTAGATAACGCTACTCGTGGAGATAAACTATCTTCTGGTAATATTACATTTGAGTCAATAGGGACTAATTGATTGAATCCTTGATGCTGGAAATAGGTCAATGTACAGACGAGCGCACGTCAGTGGTAACAGTTTGACATTGACAGCGTCTTTATTTCGTAAGCAGTAAAGGTGGTTTTCGTTATTGAATTGTTATCCATTTATGTGCGGTCGACTGTACTTATACTTGTTACTTGAAGAAACAGTAAACGTAAAAATTAAGTACATGTTTAAAAACAAACAAAACATTAAACAAAATGAAATCTAAATCTTTTTAGTACATACTTCTTCTTTTTATGAAGTAAGTTGATTTTATCATGACTGGCGTAGTTTTTTAAGGTGGTTTCAAACCGGCAAGGTTAGGATAAGTGATTACTGCGTGCATCGAAATGATTTTAATTAATAAAAATTGTACGGTAGATATTTTGTTTTTTTTTGGAATAACCTCGTAAGTCCTAACCTAAGAAGTCAATATAAATGACGAACCAATGTACTAAGAATAGGTGCAAGTATTTGCGGCCCAGACTTCAAAAAAATTTACGTCATACACATACACCCATATCACATTATAAAATATACTTACAGACCAGTATGCCTCAAGATGCCACATAAACAAAGTTTTGCATGAGAACACAGTCGTAAAATGTTGGCGGGGACCGGGGGGCGGACGGCGCGTTATGATTGGTCGGCTCAAATGTTCGGTGATATGATTGGTGCTGCTCGCTGACGGAGTGACGTCCCGATTGGTGGCTGGGCGTAAGATATGCAGTGCATATGCTTTGTGACCGGGGGTATCCGGCTAATATGCGTCTAGAGGCTTACTGGTCTGTGAATATACCTAAATCGGCCCAACTGCCTAAAACAAACAAAGATGTCCTTCTTTTACGTTGATGGGCGGATATTTGATGATTTAAAAAGATTGCTTGGGCCTGAACGACTACTGACCATATGTACTTACAGTAGGTTGTTGGGTCTTACGAGGATATAGCCACGAGCTCTTATTATAACACAGTGACATTCAGTTCACTAATTCAGACCAAAATTCTCTATTTCGTTTTACATTTCCCTGAATAGCTTTGAAAAATTCATGAAAAGATCCTTAGCGCTCCAAAACCCTGTAATTACAAACCTGGGCGAAATAACACAGCTAAAAATGATAACATAAAATATAATAGCTAACGAAAACGAAGCAAAAAGTAATATTATAGAAGATAAGATATTTCTATGTGAAAAATACTTTCTTTCAGCCATTTACATTCATTATAATCCTAATCTTGAGTCCATTCAAGCTTGGCTTGGTCGAATTTTTATATCTTTATATAATTAAAAATCCTATACAGTTGAACCTGTAGCTAAATTCCCCTACCATTGACCTAGCGATTGAGATAAAGAAATATAAAAATTTCAATCGGGAAGATGGATATTAAGTTGTCCTCCTCGTGGGATCCGATAATCGAGAAGTGTTCGCGTCGTGGTATGTCTATACGTATGTCCGCCGAAACTGTCAGCATTTTGTGTCGTGATTCAGCATATCTTGTTATGGCCAGCGACGTTACGAAAAACCAACCGCGGGTAGTTCGAGAAAACACCCGCCGCTCAAGACGATGACACCCGCATACTTCAGTCTGCTCGTGCCCACGGCCAATGCAACTTGGCCGAAACGTCGAGGTTAGTCAAAGTGTTTTATTATGTTTTTATTTTATTGTGCGCGACAAGTCCCGTAAATATAGTTCAATAATCATAGTGAAGCCAACAAAACCGTGCTCCTCCATGTAAAAACAAGCACTCACGAACATACATGCACTTCAAACCGTGCTCATCGCTCTCAATACACATGTCGCGGCATCGTCAAGTTAGCACCACGAAAACAAATATCCTTCAGGTGCAAAGTGTGTGTGTGTGTGTGTGAGAGAGAGAGCTGGTTTGTATACGAAGTAGCACGGTTTTGTTGGCTTCACTGTGATTAATCGCAGCACTTTGTCTATATTTTACTATGTCTGTGATTAAAATATGGAAACATAAAAATACAAACAAATAATATTAATATATGTCCTTGAGTGGAGTCATGCACATTGCACAATCTATGTCTGTCGAAGGACCTATGGCAAACTATTGCAACTTCTCTAAAACCTTTTTTTTTATCCATGCCATGCCGTGCCTTGATATGGTTCTTTCTCCAGCACACAAAAACTCGATCACTCACCAGACCAATAGTAAAGGGCGCAGGTGTGACGTTTTTAAAGATATTACGGACGGCTTGGCTTCATTTTATGACGTCATTGTTAGCCGTAAACGTCATTACTGAGCCTCTTGGCTTAAGAAGACGGAAAATTTAAAGAGAGGGCGAAATATGATCATTTATTTCAGTTTCGAGGCGAGCATTTATAGGTTATGTTTAAGACTTAATTACCGGTTTATGTAACATTTGTAATTTCTTTTTTAATTCAGGATATATATACGTGCTGGATATATATAATTTGGGCTGTTTTCTGATTTACTTATTTATTGTTTCATAAAAGTAGTACAAAGTCCATCTCATATAATTATTTCTCCTTTTCTTTTAATCCCTACTTTAGGTTGCCGTACTTACTAATTATTTCCGTGTTGTGATTATTTCGCCGAACTTTTCAGACGGTGTTCATGTTTCCCGTTCGTTGCTGAGCCCGAGCAGTGCCTGCGCTGCCTACAACTGCACGTGCTCACCGAGCAGTGCCTGCGCTGCCTACAGCTGCACGTGCTCACCGAGCAGTGCCTGCGCTGCTTACAGCTGCACGTGCTCACCGAGCAGTGCCTGTGCTGCCTACAGCTGCACGTGCTCACCGAGCAGTGCCTGCGCTGCCTACAGCTGCACGTGCTCACCGAGCAGTGCCTGCGCTGCTTACAGCTGCACGTGCTCACCGAGCAGTGCCTGTGCTGCCTACAGCTGCACGTGCTCACCGAGCAGTGCCTGCGCTGCCTACAGCTGCACGTGCTCACCAGGCCAGTACTGCTACCCCGGTTTCCTGTGTGGCAAACACCACCGACGAGGAGCGTGAGCGTAAAATTTTATTAATTTTATTTTACTACTTTGATTATCAACATTTGTAAATTATTTTGTTGTTTACGTACTTAATTTTAGTTTCTTCTTCGTGTTATTTTTGTTGAATGAACTTCTGTTTTCATTACATAACTATTAGCTAACATTAAAAATGACTTTAGCAGAACTGAGTACTAGGCGTAGTTCGGCTAAGGGCCAAGTTACTAAATTTAAAAACTATTTAGATAAATTATCATGGTTTGAAACTTTTACTGCAACACAAAAGGCGGAACTTACACTTAAACTCAGCAGATTTGAAACTTTATCTTCTAAATTTGATGACCTTTAAAGTAAGATTGAGGTTCTTAATTCTAGTGGGTTAGAGGATGAACTTGAGGAACGTGAAATAATTGAGACTGTGGCTGCTCAGACCTTATTGCAAGCACATAGCAAGGATGACAGCGTTCATGATTCTAGTTAGCATAATGTTAAAAATTGTGTTCATAATGAAATGGGTTTCAAGTTACCATTAATTCGGATTGCCAAATTTGATGGGTCATACTTAAAATGGATGGAATTTCGTGATACCTTCAGATCTTTAGTTCATGAAAATAGTAGGATTAGTTTAGTCAACAAGTTCCATAATTTAATTTCATATTTGGAAGGATAACCAGCACGAACTGTTTTGAATCTCGAGATTTCCTCCAACAATTATCAGAAGGCTTGGAATCTGCTGCTTAAACGTTATTATGATAATAAACGTTTGCTAATTAGTCATCACCTCAGTGCACTGTTCAATATAAATTCGATAAGAATGGAGTCCGAAGGATCGTTACGTTTCTTGGTGGACCACGTGACCAAGAACCTACGTGCCCTTTTCAGTTTGGGACAAGCTACTGAGCACTGGAATATTATTCAAAACCAAATGTTTTTTATTTCAAATAAACCTAATTACAGGCACTTTTTAAACGTCAAGCTCTAGTTGCTCGGTTCCAAATTGTGGGTCCTATGGAGAAGAACCTGCAAGAAACTCCATGGATAAACTCTTTTTTAAATAGGTTATTGTTTATTACATCAAATTTATTCAAATAATGTGAGTATAATGTAGGTTAATGCCAAAAATAAACAAGAGTTTAAAGGTGAAAATATTGCCTTTAGAAATAAACGTAAAAAGAGTTGCACTGGTGCAGCCGCGGGGCACACAATTATACTTTTAGGAGTCTGTGTTGTTTAAAATTGTATATTATTGTTATTGTGTGCCTCTGGCTGTAGTAAATAAACCATTTTTCTTTCTTTCTTTCTTTCACTAGTATGTAGGAGCTGACCTGTCCTGACAGACGGCACCCGTTCACGAGCATGACGCGAGCATCAGCCATCGCTTAACTCAACCATATTGAAGGGAACATAACGACCCGACACTAACGCCACCATCATATTATAATTCACTAGCTTTTACCCGCGGCTCCGCTCGCGTTAAATTCTGCTAACCCCCGTGTCCAGTCCAGTCCAGTCCAGTCCTGTCGCTGTCGCTGACTGTGACTATGACTGTCACTGTCACTGTCACCGTCACCATCACCATCACCGTCACCGTCACCGTCACCGTCACCGTCACCGTCACCGTCACCGTTACCGTCACCGTCACCGTCACCGTCACCGTCACCGTCTCCGTCACCGTCACCGTCACCGTCACCGTCACTGTCACCGTCACCGTCACCGTCACCGTCACCGTCACCGTCACCATCACCGTCACCGTCACCGTCACCGTCACCGTCACTGTCACTGTTACTCACTCACTCGCACTCCGCCATCCAACCAGCCATCGTACATTACTATCCCTTCGTGCAAATGGGTAGAAGCGTCGTATCTGTTGGGTAAGGATGAGGACGCAGCCCACGATTTTATTTTATTTTTTCTTTCTTTCTTTCTTTCTCAAAACCCATATCAGTTTTTAAGACTTATCATCAGCTTTCAAACAAAAAAAAATTGATCAAAATCGGTCCAGTAGTTTTAGCGTGATAGTGGAACAAACAATCAAACAAACAGACGTTTACAATTTTATAATAGTTAAGATTAAGGTGAATGCTACAGGGTAGCCCGCGAAATTCAAATTTTCTTACGTTTTTTGCTAATTTTAGCTCTATTTCGCGTTGCATATTAATCAAAATATGATTCGCGGTAGTAATAACAAAGTATCTACGGAATAATACTTATAGAAAATATAAATCTAGCTCTATAAGCTCTACAAGCTCGATAATAGTAATTTACCATCAAATTATCGATTTTCGAGCTTGTACAGCTTATAGAGCTAGTTTAATGTTTTTTAAGTATTAATCAGTAGATATGTTGTTATTGCTGTCGCTAATAGAGCGAATAAAAAATAATATAGAGCTAAAATAAGCAAAAAACGCAAGAAAATTTGAATTTCGCGGGCTACCCTGTAGCATTCACCTTAAGAAGATAAGATTAAGTCGCTTCCAAGCTAGACAATAACACTTTCGTAAAATGGCAAGAGCACCGCAATGCGATGTCAAATGATACGCCTACACTCAAGGCCTACATCATATACATAAAAAATCTCAAAAACAGCTTCATTACACGCATCCAAACACAATACAACTGCACCATATTTCGTCTGACGCTTTTCTACCGAAACCAGCTAAAACAAAGCCTCCTATTTTTTGTTTCACTCATATCGCTTTGTGCGAGATAGGAGTCCATACGGTGCAGGCTGAAAAAAAAAACTGGAATTGACTAACCAGAATTGTGATTCGGGTATGGCTGGTTTTTATGTGTTTTGGCAGTATAGATAGATTTGGTTATCTTCGCCTAGGAGTAAAAACCTCGTGTTTGCATGTAACGAAATACTAATAATAATAACTGAAAAACTGGAGGGGCTCGTAGTGAAGCAACGACTGCGCGGATTGTATGATCTGCAAGGTTAAGCTGCACTTGCCGCGGTCAGTCTGTGGATGGGTGACCGTTTCGTTACACATCGAGACCCCTCCGTGCCTCGGAGAGCACGTTAACCTGTCGGTCCCGGTTGTCATACGAATATCTATGGCAGTCGTTACGGGTAGTCAGAAGCCTGAAAGTCTGACAACTGGTCTAAACTCCGAATGTCAGTATTACCCAGTAACTGAGTTGCGGGGGTCTGATGGCAGTCGTTCCGTGTAAAATACTGATGTTCAGCCGCATCTGGCTAGACTGGAAGCCGACTCCAATATAATTGGGAAAAGGCTCGGAGGATGATGAATAACTGAAAAACTGAAGTTTCATAACAGAAAATGTTAATAATCAATCGCAGTTAGAGCTTTGTACTACCTATCGTTTCTCCGGCGTAGGCGTTCGCGGTGCTTCTCCAGCGTAGGCGTTTGATGAACGTGTACGCCGCCGCGTCATTTTTGTATTATCTTTTATGCGCGACGCTAACGCAGTGTCAAGTTGTCGCGACGTATCATCATCATCATCATTTCAGCCGAAAGACATCCACTGCTGGGCATAGACCTCCCCCAAGCATATGTTGGGGGGATATGCCATAATTGCCACGCATGGAAGGCGGGTTGGCGATCGCAGTTGGTTGTTTAAATACTCAGAGAACGCTGTAACCAGTGATGGGCAGTGGATAAATATCAAAATGATAAAAACTCGGATATTTAATGATAAATACTCGTTTTTACCCGTATTTATCGGATATTTATCCAAAATGGTGGATAAATATATTTTATGTATCTCTGATAGATATTTTTCTGGTTTTGCTTAATTAGCTCTTCCACCCCCCGCGCCCCGTAATACCTAGAAATTAGCTTTGCGTCGCAAAGTGGTTTGAAACTAGAATTTCATACTATTACCTAGGAATTTCAAGTTCTCTTTGATTTATATATTTTATTTTGTTGAGGGATGGAAATCATTGGAAAATAGATACGCACGATCAGCTTGGCAGTCAAAATCAACAAAAAAATAAATGCAAGGAAATACGCCGTGGCCATATTTCGGAACTGTTTGGAACTGTAAAGCGTGTGTGATTGATATAGTGTACTGTCCTAAGATAGTTGTACACCATGAACTTTCCAAACTTCTGATATAGAATGAAATCAGGCGTTACTCTGCGGAAACCCATGACATACAAAATATGAAGTTACAATATTTAGTATGTCATAATTCTTCCAAAACTAGGTCATCAAGCTTTGATGCAATACGCAGCACCGCCCTGCCAGTCCTACAAGCCACTAATATATGCATATGCAGCAGGTGCCAGAAGGCAAGGCAAGATGAAGTAGGTGGTTTTTCTTTGTGTTAGACTGAATCAGGCTGGCTACAATCTTCCATTATGAGGCCCCAGTACATTCACAGAGTATGTTAGTAGGTAGTTCCATAATATCCCGATAGAATAAAATCAAAAGATCTGATAAACATGTCTACAAATTATATAGAGTTGCTATCGCACATGTCTTACGATTTCAACGAACTTGTCTGTCTAACTACTGCAAAAGGCAAATAACGCTTAAATCAAGATATTGTGAATATCATTGAATACTTCAAGACACCCGGAAGATGCAGTGAAATTAGTCGAAAGGTTTTATTGAAAAAAGAAAGCTACAAATTCAGTTGAAACGGCATTGGGGATGTTAATATCACCAAATTAACCAAGCCTGGATTGGAATGCTGCTGGAATAATGTGAACCGGCCATAAATTTCAGATTCTGACTCCAATGGGTTACTTTGACTGATCAATCTATGATTTTGATGAGTATTTTAGATGAATGATACCTAAGTACTCCTTTTTAGCGTACCTACGTAATCTTTAAGCATGAAGGAGGTCTCAGATAATTTCTCTTTTGCTCACTATTTCAAAATTACGACCATTATTTTTATGCGACTGCCCACAATAAAAGGTTCAAGACATATCTCAGGGTCTACTCAACTAATTGAGATAAAACACCTAAAAAAATTGATGGTTTTTGTTATTTTTCTCATTTTTATCCCCCTTAGCCGGGTTTCACGAAAATAAAACTCAATAACAACATCTAGTTCAACTAGATAACTAGACTAGTTGTATTTTTAGGAAACCGCAACCAACCAACAATCATACCCTCTACTTTATATGCAACTTCATACAATAGACCCTATACTTCGTATGCAACTTCATACAATAGACAGGTCAAGCTGTATTCCAGGATTTACCTAACAGTTTGAGATAAATCGCACCTGAATTTGTAAGTTAAGATAATACATATGTAAGTACAACGTTTATTTATGATCTGTTCAGCCATTGTTACGTGATGAGGTACGAACACACAGGAATACATAAATTATAAAAATTGTTGATTTGTGTAATATTTCTTATTTTTCATCCCGCTAGCTGATTTTAATAAAAACAAAACTCGATAACAATAGGTATCTAGTTCAACTAAATAACTGGACTAGTTGTATATTTAGGAAACCATAACCAACCAACAATCCGCACGTGCGCCGTTAACTGAGATAATAAACCATTTTTCTTTCTTTCTTTTCTTTCAATCATGCCCTTTACTTAATATGTTACTTCATACGATACCCCTCGTCAAGCTGTATTCCAGGATTAACCACATACCTCAATTTTTCCACACAACAAAGTGGAATATACCGTAAGTTAGGCTAATACCAATACAACTGTAAAGTTTCATCGCGATCCTTTCAGCCGTCCTCACGTGCTGAGATAAACAGATAGACAGACATGATTTAAAATAAAGATGGATTCGTGTTCTATGGACCCGTAGCTAGTTTTCGCGAAAAAAACCTAATTAACCGACTTTTCGACATTTACGACTTAAGTAATAGTGTAGAGAATTGATTATAATAAGGCACAATTCTATAATTTCAGATTTTCATTTAATAACCAATTATTTTGTGTGTAAAATAAGCAAATTTACGTTACATATCATACAAGAAACGAAAATTCTACGCATAAAATATTTATCCGCTGTTTTGGATAAATATTCGTGTAAAAATGGATATTTATGAGTATTTATCCATTTTTAGTATTTATCCGGATAAATGCCCATCAATAGCTGTAATCCATCCTCTGGTGAATCCCTTAGTCGCCTTTTACGACACTCATGAGAAGATATAGGGTGGTTCAATTCTTTACGTCCGGCACCACACGTAACGTCGGAACACGGAATGTCGTGGCGTATACTTTCATCGAACGCCTACGCCGGAGAAACGCTAGTGTGAAGGAGCTCTTAAACTCAGAAATATGCACAGGAATGCTTACCGTTGAAATCCAATTATATAGGTTGCGTTTGTGAGCTTTCGGTAAGTTTTATTCTCTATTTTTATTTATTTTATTATTCAAAACACAAAAACTCGTTACATTTCTAAACAACAAAATAGTAAGTAAATAGTGCCACCAACATATCAATTTCAAAATATATCGATAAAATCAGTTTTTAAAAAACGAACATGCCATTCGAACGTAGTACACAGAGCGGCAACAAACAATAGGACGGACGCGCGTGATTTACGCTCTACACGGATATTGTTGAAATTCGCATCGATACAGCTTTTGTTTCGACGTCTGCCTTCTTATCGCCTTTTAGGGATGGCACTGTCGATACTTTTTGTGTGTTTATACTTTTACTTTGATTTATTTGGTGTTTTACTTATTGGTTAAAAGAAATGATATCTGGTTACTTGAAGTGCAACGTGTTGAATATAACGTGGCAAAATCAATTTCATCATCATCATCATCATTTCAGCCGAAAGACGTCCACTGCTGGACATAGGCCTCCCCCAAGCATCGCCACAACGACCGGTCCTGTGCCTTCTGCATCCAGCGGATTCCCGCGACCTTCACCAGGTCATCGGTCCACCTTGTGGGGGGCCTACCCACGCTGCGCCTTTCAGTACGCGGTCGCCACTCCAGAACTTTACTGCCCCATCGGCCATCCGTTCTGCGAGCAATGTGCCCCGCCCACTGCCACTTAAGTTTGGCAATTCTTCGGGCTATGTCGGTTACTTAAAAAAAAAAAACAATTTATATATAATAAATAAATATAATATAAATATTTTTTGGGACATTTTACACAGAACCATCTAGTCCAAACTAAGCAGAGCTTGTAATATGGGTACTAGACAATGGATATAATACTTGTATACTGTTTTTTTTTTTTAAATATTACCTCATCCCAAATAACTAGGGTTGTTGAAAAGAGTAACTTTATAATAATACAAAATGATTAGCTAGCTGGTAAAACTCTTCAAATTAGGTATACCTGATCAGGTTGGTGTCGTAAAAGGTGACTAAGGGATTCACCAGAGGATGGATCAGATATATTTCTTCGGTAAGTTCGGGCTTATTATAGATTCTAATACAATCCAAACTCTCTCGACTCTCGCTGTCGTCTATATATCTCTGTCTGACGTCTGTATTTTGATAATAATATATTGATAAGTAGGTACTAATATTGAAATTATCGACATTTAAAATATTGATCACTTACATCCCTACTGTAGGACAGTATGGTGTATCATATGAACAAAATATTAAACGCATTCGAATACCGCATGCAGTGTTTTGGCTCATATACGTCATCTATTTCAGATCTATGTTAGATGCACGATAATAAATGTATATAAGTGTAGCGACACACCTGCCGACAGTACCGTCGCGGAACGATTGGCTCAATACGCTCGCAGTATATTTTAAGTGAGGGGGAGAGACAAGGGGATGTAATATCCCCGAAATTGTTCACTAACGCGTTGAAGGACATCTTCAAGACGCTGGACTGGACTGGACAGGGTATCAACGTTAACGGCGAGAACATATCACATCTCCGTTTTGCCGATGACATCGTTGTAATGGCTGAGTCGCTGGAACAACTGGGCGAAATGCTGCACAGCTTAAACAGAGCCTCACGACGTGTCGGTCTCGGCATGAATCTGAACAAGACTAAAGTCATGTTCAATATGCATGTCATGGCGAGGCCAATATTCATCGAAGGGTCGGCACTCGAAGTTGTAACGGAATACGTCTACCTAGGGCAGACAATTCAGCTTGGTAGACACAACTTCGAGAAAGAAGCCAACAGAAGGATCCGTCTGGGCTGGGCAGCATTTGGAAAACTTCGCCGAGTCTAAGCTGAAGTGGCAGTGGGCTGGCCATGTCTGTCGAAGGACCGATGGCCGTTGGAGCAGACGAGTCCTTGAGTGGAGACCGCGAATCGGCAAACGCAGCGTAGGGCTGACGCTACGCTCGGCAGGAATGTCGCTTCATGAACGTGGGTTAACTCTTGTTTAGATCAATTTTACCGTCTCTTTCTTCGATCTATACAAGATGTTGATACAGATCACCGAACCGAACCGTGCCATATTTCTAGAGCAAATGATAAATAATGTGCTGAGTCATCTAAAAATACTTGAAAAATTTTACGATTATTTAATACCCAAATATTCACCTAGAAACATAGCGAGGGTTTGAGAATAAATCCCGAACGACTCTGAAAATAAATAATTGGCGGCATTGTCAATGGGTGGAAATACCTGCAAATTGTTTTGGTGGTTTCTCACGCATCGTTTTTGTGTCGCACGCGTCACACGGAGGGAATTTGTTTGTTTACAAATAGGTATTCCAATAAAATAAAATTAATTGTTATTGCTTTTTTTAGTGATTCGTGTTCAGTATCAGTGGTATAGTCACCTACTTAAATATGACACGAATGCAGATCAACATGTTGTATATACAATGTGTTATTGAAATAACTCTTCTCCTCTTAAAGGGTCATTGCACTCATCATTATGATCAACTTTTACCAGGCGACCAACCCTGAAATCGCGAAAAAAAAACAACTGTTCCCTACATTTGTGTTCACACAAATCAACAAAATGTAGAGAACAGCTGATTTTTTTTCGCCATTTCGTTTTTGGTCCCATAGTAAAAGTTGTTCATACTGATGAGTACAATGACCCCTTAAGAGGTTTTTAGTTATTTCAATAACACGTTGTATGAAAAGTTACAAACTTGTTTATCCTCAATATTTCGAATAGGCATTTTTTCTCAATGCAGAAATTGAACTTGAATTGTTTTAATTTTATGTCATTAAAATAAAATAGATATTACATTGCTTCTAATTATATTTTTAGAGTCGATAGCCGCAAATGTAAAAGTAAATCGGATTATGATTATCATTTTTGTGATTCATACACATCATATAACCAGCCCATTACTGTCCCACTGCTGGGCACGGACCTCTTCTCAGTACGAGAAGGCTAAGGCCTCTAGTGCGGGTTGGCGGACTACACACACCATTGAGAACTGTATGGATTGATGAACCGTGTGCAGATTTCCTCACGATGTTTTCCTTCACCGTTAAAGCAAGTGATAATCGAATATAAATACGCACATGAATTCGAAAAGTCAGAGGTGTGAGGCACTAGGCTATCACTGCTGTGTAGGCTAAGACTGCTGTATTTGTGTGATTACTGATGGTCATTTAATATTTTATTACTAACAAATATTGTGAATGTGAAATTTAGGCCTTTATACTGCAATGCTTGAAAAAGGCACTAAGTCATAATTATCATATTTCACGCATGGTGCTTTGATGTTTTTTGATGAATTCTCGCAACCCTTACTGCGTGAGTCCGACTCGCACTTTGCCGGGTTTTTTCCATTAAGTACATAAGGTTCCCGAATTTTGGTAGATCCAAATTTTATTTTACCATGAGTGGCCATGAAACACACTATTACTAAAAGTTCTCATAAATATTCCCCGCAACCGCACGTGTGTAGCAAGCCGATATTGTTTGTTTTTAATTTATTATCTGCAATGTTTCCGCGACTTGTTGACGCTGTTCCTCTATAATTTGATTAATGGAACAATATTGTTCCATTTATTGCAATTAACTTTTGTGTACGTGATTGGCTATTTCATTTTGTGTTGTAGTGTTGCAATATACAACTTGTACCTATATTTTGTTCTAGAGAATTTACGAAGCCTTACATGGCGAAACCAAAAAGGACAGGAGCTGCCTCTATACAGAATTATTATTAATTAATTAACAAACCTTTTAAGGCGCTCCTAGCAGCTACGTGGTGCCCCTATCAATAAAAAACCGGCCAAGTGCGAGTTGGACTCGCGCAGTAAGGGTTCCGTACCTCTCAACGACCTGATACCCCATAAAAACTGATTTAATTTACGAGAGTTTATCAAAAAATGTCAACAACAGTGCACGAAATATGAATTTTTGCATGTCTTTCTTACGTAGGTACCACCACATATGTCTATGTTTGTCTTATTTTTAGTATTTGTTGCTAAACAACATAATATGCACTATAATCTGACCAAGTTTGACGCTGGTATATATTACCGTTTTGAAGATAGAGCAGGAACAAAAACGTTAAAAAAAGGCATGTTTTTTGAGGTTTCTTGTATGGGGACCCCCTTTGGTTTTAGTTTTTTTTTTGTTTTTAATATTTGTCGTGATACACCTCATAGCAACACAATTTCTGGAAAAATTTCAACCGGTTACCTATTACCGTTCAAAAGATACAGCTCTGTGACAGAAAGACGGACGGACGTACGGACGGACGGACGGCCGGACAGCGTAGCGAGAGTAATAGGGTCCCGTTTGTCACCCTTCGGTTATGGAACCCTAAAAAATAATTACTTGCAGAGTACATCATTTATCGGGTTTTACCAATTGAAGTAACAGTACTTTAGTTCAATCAGAAACTATTAACCCTGTAAAATATAGTTAGCTGTAGTTGTAGATAGGAAAAGTGCTAAAAGTGGCAGTTTTTCGCATTTTTTCTATCTACAACTATTGAAGTTGTTATGGGCAAAGGTAACCACGTAACATCAGGTGGGCCTTTAGTTCGTTTCGCCATCCTATACTATAAAAAAAAACCTTATAGACCAGTATACCATATTCACCCATCACATTCACCACAAATTGCCTACGGTTTTATAATCCCAGTTTGTTATCGTTACGAAACAATAAACTAGTGTCCACTCTTTTAGCATACACACGAGTGCCATGGCAGCATTTTTTTACCAGATTTTTTTTTCAGAGGTTTCTGACTGGGATAAAACTGTTCTTTGTTTTTTAACCGACGAAAAAAAGGAGGAGGTTCTCAATTCGACGCGTATATTTTTTTATTTAATGGGTAGGGTATATCTCGAAGTTGGTCCCATTTAAATTTCAAAATTCAAAATCCACCTCTAAGGGTAGTAAAACAGGGGATGAGTGTTTGTTCACCCACTGAATTCTTACCTGTTAACCGATTCTGTTGAAACTTGACACACATAAATATAGTTCTAGACACTACGACATAATGGAGACCTGGAGTTAGATTTAAACCCCAAAAATATGAAAAATAAAACTTTTTAACAAATAATTGAACCGACGAAAACAGAAACTGAAAAGCGAAAAATAACTAATTATGAGTCGGCGCCAAACAACCAATCAACGAAAATCATTAAATTAATTTAAATAAATAATAAAAACAACGTCACATCAAATACAACGTGAAATTTTCAACGATAAACAATAACTTTCCAAAAATGCGTTCTCCGCTCGGCCACTTACAACTTGCACGCACTTTGCTTGTTAAAAGTTCGTTTGGCGCCGACTCATAATTAGTTATTTTTCGCTTTTCAGTTTCTGTTTTCGTCGGTTCAATTTTTTGTTAAAAAGTTTTATATTCATCCTACTTTAATTTTTTTGTCTCTTGTACTTGGCGTACAACAAAGATTTATCTTAGTAAATACACTAGGTTTTGCAATCTTGTGTGCTACGATTACTAGCAATATAACACTCAGGGGTAACGCTCACTCAAACGGGCAGGGGCGCATTAAATTTCCTATGGTGTCTGAGACGGAAGTATTACTTGGTACAAAGATAGATCGTGCAACGAATTTATGTAGTTCAAAGTTCTTGTTCCTGCATCTTAGGTTGTGACAAGGTGATTTTGTTATACGTTAAAAGATAGTGAACCAGTGTTGCCAACAATACTTTTGAAATTCCGTTGAATTTGTCGAGTCTCCATCAAAATTCCGTAAAAAAAATCTTCCATTAAAATATCCGTCAGCCGTTAGAATAAAATTTATCCCGTTTCACCTCATCCTAATCCGCTAGATCTGACGGGAAATCCGTTAAGTTGGCAACACTGTCCTTAACTAAAATTAAAGTTCTTCTTCTATCGTGTCGACATGAGCTACATAACGATAATAGCTCATGCCGTGAGAAAAAGATTAGCAAGTCAGCAAGTTGGTACCGGGGCTGACTGCCAAAGTGCGCCGGACAATCAATTAAATATGGTCACTCGTGGAGGCTCTTTTAATGTACCTCAAATTAACTTTGATCATGGCTCACAAAAAAGTACTAAATGGTAATTTGGTATTATTCCTCAAGTACACAACCAATTAATATTTTTGGGTATCAATCAATCAATCAACTCAGCCTATCGCAGTCCACTGCTGGACATAGGCCTCTCCCAAATTGCGCCACAACGCTCGGTCCTCTGCCTTCCGCATCCAGTCCCCCCCAGCCACGTTCTTTAGGTCGTCGGTCCACCTGGCAGGGGGGCGCCCTACGCTGCGTTTATTTTTGGGTATAAATATAATAAATACATGGGACATTTTTACACAGCACCATCTAGTCCCAAACTTAGCAGAGCTTGTGCTATGGGTGCTAGACAATGGATATAATACTTATTTACTTTTTTTTGTGTAAATACGTACTTATAATACATAAACAACACCCAGACCAACACAAACACTTATGCTCATCACACAAATATTTGTGTCCTGTGGGAATCGATCCCACGACCTCGTGATCAGCAGTCCGACCCTCGAACCACTAGACCACAGACGTCGTATAAGTCGAAGGAAGAGGCTCGTGGCGAAGTAACAACTTCGCGGACTGTACAATCTGCAACGTTAAGCTGCGCTTGCCGCGGTTAGTCCGTGGACCGTTTCGTTACACATCGAGACCCCTCCATGCCTCGGAGAGCACGTTAAGCTGTCGGTCCCAATTGTCATACGATTATCTATGACAGTCGTTACCGGTAGTCAGAAGCCTGAAAGTCTGACAACTGCTTTAACCTCCGAATGCCAGTATTACCCTGTATCCGGGTTGCGGGGATCTGATGGCAGTCGCTCCGTGTAAAATACTGATGTTCAGCCCCATATGGTAAGACTGGAAACTGATCCCATGATCCCAATATAATTAGGAAAAGGCGCAGATGATCATGGGTATTACTCTAATGTTAAACAAGGTTTTAATACAAAACTACATCTCAATATAAAACGGTTCTTCTATTTTTGTTTCCCATAACATCCCTTTGTCGACCGCCCCTAGCGCAAGCCTAGCATGAGGCACCGTAATCTAATTTCTCACTAGCTAAATAGTGATGCACTTAGCGGGAATAAAGAATTTTTATACGGAACACATGTCGATCGCATTTACGAGTCTGTGTTTTTTTCTCACTAGGGATGTTTTTGTTATTTTATTTTGATGAAGAGGTGCAGTTATCAGAAGCTTGTGTTTTACTTACTTACTCCGTTGACACAGCGACCCAAAATATGTGTTGGCCTCCGATACGAGACAAAGACACTTGCCACGATCTTTGGCAGTAACTCGCCAATCCTTGGCTCAAATCTCCAGAAGATCGTTTTCCACTGTATTGCTCTAGCGATATCTGGGCGACCGACTGACGCATCTTGATCTTCTAAAATTCCCTACAAGTGACCAAGCCAACGGAGTCTATGAGCTTTTGCCTCTTCTATCACGTTTGGTTCGGACACGAAGAAGATACTGATTGAACAAGAGAAGATTGTGTGGATGAACACAATTGTGATTACGAACGATATTGTAAAAGTTGGAGGAGGGAAGGTGACTAACTTAGTTATTATAAAAAATCTCGAAACTTTTTCAATAAAAATAAGCAACAGTGAAAAAACCAAATAAATATTTAATGAAATGTCCAAGTTTCGATTAAACTACAGTACCTGTACTTCAATTGCTAAAATGATGAAGTCAATTAGCTCCCGATAAAAATTCAACAAACATACCTTTAATGAAAGTGCCTCAACTATCGCGACATCTTGGAATCGCATCACTGACCTATTTTCGTTTCAAAATTGAGTTCTAAAATTCAAAATGCAACCGTCGACCGGAAATGAATCCGTTGGCGGGAGTCTGTCGTGATACGGATCTGATGGAGCCGAGCGTCCAACATCCGGTCGGTTCCCGCCTTTATGGCTTCCAATTTCGAATCCTACGTCTGACGGTTGGTGTAGATTTTTTTAAATTATGTGGCCATTTATATTTTTTGAATTCTAATATGTTTTTGTAAATGTAATTTATGCTCGATTCAAACCTTTTTTATTTTAGAAACTGGCACAATACCATGCCTTTTGCCCAACTTTGCTCTCGCACGTATAAAATACAATAAACCTTTACCTGAACACAGCTGTTTTAGTTTTAATGCCCTCAATTCACAATATAGTGCCAATGTTGATACGTCTTGTTCAGATAAAATTATCTCAATCGAGAAACTTATCGATACGACTTAAATACGTACGGAAATAACTCAGGTAGGTACTTACTTCCTATAATAATTTTCTATAATTGTCTAATAGAGTAATGGTGATGTTTTCACCGAGCGTATAGTTTGATTATTTTTATTAAAGAGTTTTCCAAATGAGTTCTGTGCTTACGTATGAATGTCGATTCTGATAACGCAGCTCACAGCAACAACAGGGTTTTTGTTAAATACTGTAGATGAAAAGAGCGTAAATGATGAGATGACGGCTGATCAGTGGCGTGCAGTGGCCTACTTCACTTGAATTTATTTTTGGTGTAAGTTATTGATTTTTTTATGTAGGAAGATTTATTCAGCATTAATAGGTTTAATAAAGGATAAAGAATCATCGTACTTTGAAAAAAATATAATAACTTACACCACTGTTGAGTTTGAATGAGGAAGGCACTGGGTATTGCCTAATTGCCTATATGCAATGCACGCCACTGCGGCTGATAGACAAAGATAGAAGAAGACGTATTGCGCCGACCTCAAGTAATTTGGGACTAGGGCAGGGAGAGTATGATTTTCATCTCAATTATACCATTCTCAGTTTTAACGACATCCCTTCAAAACTTGTTAACGTAAAGAAATCACAAAACGTAGGTACAGTCGCTCCCACAAACACTTGTGGAGATTTAACACCACCGGTTAGATAGGTATCAGTTGAATCTATTGCCGGGCGAAGAGTATGAACGCGCGACGTGAAGCGATATATGTGGAGACTATATCGAGTGATATTTATGAGTGTGACTGTACTTGCTCATTTATTTTGAGCGTCGAATGTGCGGAAGAGTGAGGGAATTGGTGATCGAGCATATTTTTTATAGCATGGCATAAGTTTTTTTAATTAAAATGAACTGGAAAATAAAGAAGAATAAATACTACCTATATCTTGACAGCTGCTCGTCTTTACTGTGCTAATAAAGAAGCATAACATAATCAGCCTGGTAATGTCTCACTGCTGAGAACGGGCCTCTTTCATTACGCTGGCCTTTTTAGTTTTTGCCCTGGGGAAATCCTCATAGACGCACTCTACCCGGGGACGGCAGAGCCAGTGTCAGACTATTACCGACTAAAACCACCACGGTGTCCCTCCAATTACCTTTGTCCATAGGCATGGAAACCCTCTGTATTTACACAACCACCCTCGACAGGTCCCGAACTACCACAATCAGGCGAGCCCCTTCTCCCCATGCGGCCTAACGCTGGCCATATCCTCCTCGGCGGCGCACACGGAACGCTGCGCGCCATCTTATGGGCTCTGCCATGACATAGCTAACACGCTGATATCACACGACCATGCTAAGTTAAGTTAGTTTTAAGTTTATTGTTAATATACTATTTTTTTTTTTTTTTCTCGCCTGTACCGAGACTGAAATTTTTTTTTTCTTTCTTTCTTTTCTTTAGTCACGTCAGCCACGCCTGCCTCACTATCCATGGGAGCCACGCCAGCCACGCCAGCTAAGTCAGGCAGGAGACTACCCCGAGTCCACCGCCCGCAGGCTCTATCCTCCTGTAATTTTTTATAGAGGATTTCTTCCTCATCCCTCATCTTCCTCTGTGACTTCTGTTAACTTCAGAGGGACACGTGGAGTCACGCCTCATTGGCCCAGATCGAGTCCCTCCCGTGCCAAAATATTCGTCACGGGCAATTAGATCCCCCGGTCCAACAACAGCTGTTCCCGTCTGAAGGGAGGGGTTGTCATCTTAGTCTTCCTGAGACCGCGAACGCTGCAAAGCTTTCGAAACATCAGGAAAACCACACAAAAACAAAAAAACACTGTGTTTAGAAAAGAAACACTGTTTCTTAAGATATCGCTGACGTCACCCAAAGATGTACCAAGTGGATGAGAATTTCGTTACCACGAGTAGTGTTCACGGTAGCTTAGTGGCTAAAGCACTGGCGTACTGAGCCAGGAGTCGCAGGTTCGAATCCTGCTCGTGAGCGATTTTTTCTTTTCACAATTTAAATCGTTTTATTTTTGTTGTTAGTCCTACTTCCTTCTAATATTATAAACGTGAAAGTTTGTGAGTATGTATGGGTGTTCGTTACTCTTTCACGCAAAAACTACTGTATGGATTTTAATGAAATTTGGCTATGTTCTATCTATATGATAGAACATAGCCCGGATTAACATATAGGTTACTTTTTATCCCGGGAAGATGAATAGTTCTCGAGGGTAACGCGATAAACGACATATACGCAGGCGAAGCCACGGGCTAGTTGTAAATAAGAATGAATGAGTAAATTGCGTTTGTGTGTATTGACTTACCGTATAATTCAGCTCACATAACACAACAACATAACATAACATCACGCCTATATTTCCCCGAAGGGGTAGCTCTGCCTACCCCTTCCTGCCTGCCTGTGTATAGTAGGTACAACCACATTTCGCCAGTTATGTTAAAGTCCCATGTAATAGGGGGCGAGCATATTGCCACTGACCGGGCACACAAATCCAGACTTCGGGCTGCTACTGAGAATTTCCTAATGAAAAAAACCAACAACAGTTTGCCCGACCCGGGAATCGAACCCAGGACCTCACGCTCAGCAGTCGCGCTTGCAACCACTAGACCAACGAGGCAGTCTCAGTCTGGCAGTCAGTAATTCAGCTCACGAACAGACACAATTAATGTAAAATCTACTCAGACTCGAACCTTTTCAACTCGCATCAAAATAAACTGATCAACTCTCACACTCTACGTAAACGCTCGTAAACGTGAACGTAAACGTAACTGGTACGATTACGGGTTACGTATTATTTAGGTACTACGGTTATGTTGGTTTACGGGCAGGCGGAGACCGTATTTACGTGCCATAATTTTCATGTTTATTATGAAGAATGTGTTGAGCTGAAGTATGAAGACTAAAGTTGGGAAAAACGACTTAAAATCGTAAGCGTGTTTAAACGTTGTGCTTTTTTCAGCCAACGAATTTTTTTACGCTTTTGCCGCTTTTAGTTTTTCACTTCTAAAAAAATTGACTTTTATTTGTCTACATTACACTATTCTATTTACATTTAAACTATTTACAAAGTTCACTAAAAACTATACAAACAAACTACAATCGTCGCGTAATTACCAAGGAGAACATTCAAAAACGCATTCACTCGTTGACGACGAAAAATAAACTAAGCGCCAAAGCAAAAGCAAATCAATCAATGTCAAAAACGTTTAAAATGTTTAAACGATACGAAAATAATCAACAAAATAAAAAAGTGCTTTCTCTAAACAAATTTTACGTAAACGAATAAAATTTAATTCTGCCGGTTTCAAACCACCACCAGTCAACTTTGAAATTGAGTCTTATTTTCATAGAAATAAGGTTACATTTCAATCGTACTATTAAAAGCATAAGTTTGGTTTACGAAAAAGTCTAAACGAAATCTGCTTTAATCACAAAGCGTGCTTATACGCTTTTTTTTTAATTAGACTTTTTTAAGCGCTTTTTGTTTAAACGCCCACTTCTAATGAAGACCCTATTCTTCGATCAAATATACTGTAGATGCATGAATCAATCCTAAAACACGTCTCCGCGATGAAATGTAAGAAAGAATGAAAGATAGAAAAACTTTTATTTGGCACAGAACAGTGACAGCACAACAATAACATTAATAAAAATACTAAAGTTACAGTTTAGGTATAGGTAAGTAAAACATGAAGTTGCTGCCAGGCATGCCCATGCCAAAAGGGTCACCAACTCAGCATGAACTAGTAATTATGTTTACGATTGCGACAAGTACAACACTCCATCCTTTGTTTGCACATTTGGTTGGAATACAGCTTTATACATTTTTTTCACACATTTTAACATCGTGAAACACTAGCGCAGTCGTGAAGAAGCCGAGAGTGATACTGTGCATGCGACTGATTGCACAGTTTTGATGGTGCCGTTTTTCGAGCGGCGATCGTGCATCTATAGTATATTTGATCGAAGACTATGTGAATAGGTGAAATATATGGGTAACGTAAACTCAGTCAACCTGGTTGTTTGTTTTGATACATTTTTATAGTCCGCGCGCCATTTTTCATAATATCAATATTTGCCTAAAATACTTTATGCGGATGGCAGAGGACCGAGTGTTGTGGCGCAATTTAGGAGAGGCCTATGTCCAACAGTGTACTGCGATAGGCTGAGCTGACATGTTCTTTCCTCGCAAGTGTGTTGAATAACGTAAGACGCGTGAGCATTGACTATTATGCTCTCAGCTCCATTGCGCCCTTCGCCTATGGCTCGGGCTGCAATCTAGCCTTGACTATAATAGCCAACTTAGCTCACTTGTATCATAATGTACTATTATAATACAAATTTTCTTATTGTACGTAATTATAATAATGTGATATGGGTGTATTTGTATGTGTATGACGTCAAACCTTGCCTTTAACGCCTTGCCTTAAATAATGAATATATTTTTTTATTTATAGTTAGTTCAGTAAAAAAAAAACTTCCATGATGCATTTTTTTTCTTCTTCGGCCTGTACCGACTTATCTATTATTCGAAACCATATCTACCTCTTGTGAACGTGCCTTTTTCTCTGCTTTGCACACTTCTCAATCTTGCCCCCCTGAGGCTCAGCAGATTATTTGACGTGTATATTTTTATCAAAATTTATTTTTTTATTTTGAGTCTGGTGATGGTCGCGGGGATCGTTATGGCGATGCTTGGGTGAGGCCTATGTTCAGCAGTAGACGTCTTTCGGCTTTTTTCTAACACCTGACCGTAGTTTAAAATTTTATCTCCCAAAACAATCAAGCGTGAACTATCACATTTTTTATATCAGTTACATCTAAGTTGCTCAGGCGCATATCTACATATTAAACTGCCACGTCCGTTACATTGTCATGCCAACAATTGCGTTCTTAATTTAAACTGACTTACATCATGCGCAGGAGTTGGACTGTGAGCGTCTGATAAGTTTCAGTGTGGGGCTCTGAAATGGGAGAAAATATTTTTTTCAAGCTTGGTAACATTGTGGATCTATTGCGGTGAAATGTCCACCAAGAATCAAAACTTACAAAAACAAAATTTGAATTTACGATATAATTTCAAAATTATTGGATAATCCTACTAATATTTTAAACTGTGAAAGTTTGTTGATGTTTAGATGTTTGTTAATATATCTATTGTCTAGTATCCATAGTACTCTCTGCTTAGTTTGGGACTAGATGGTGCTGTGTAAAAATGTCCCAAAATATTTATTTATTTATTCAACTTACTTGAAACTTCATAGGTATAGATAGACCATAACCTGAACTAAAACATAGGCTACCTTTTATCCCGGCAAAATAGACAGTTACCGAAGTATACACAGTAACGGCCAAAATTAATATCCAATCTATCCACGATTTGCCCTACTAGAGATAGAAATTTGACATATTTTGTATGGAGCTTATGTCAAATTCCTATCTCCAGTAGGGCAAATCGTGGATAGATTGGATATTAATTTTGGCCGTTAGTCTTTCTGTGTTAATTTTTTCTTAATTGTTTTCCATATTTTTTGTAATTATTTTGACGAAATTTTATTCGTATATATGTATATATAGCCCGAAAAAATGTGTATAATTGGAACCAATTTTTGTCTTTGTTAATATTGTGTCACTTTGTGTTTTATCATGCAAAAATATGCATATACATATATCAGTTAAATTGTAACGATGAGGACTGTCCAGAATTTGTGTATGACTATTGACGCCTTATACTCTTTTATGCCAAACTAATCTGTTTTTTTTTAAGTCCTTCTCATAAAGAGAAGAGGCCCGTGCCCAGCAGTGGGACAGTAATGGGCTGGTTATGTTATGTAAAATCAGATTACTGATTTTAATTATTACTGTTATAATTTTTTTGCGTGCCACTTATGGCAAAATATGTGGAAACTAACTGTGACTCTTTATCCATCTGTCTTTACCCGTATTTTTTGAGAAATAAATTATTCTTATTCTTATTCCGATAAGATGAACTATATGCGAGCGCCGCGCGCAAAATATAGCAGATAATAATATGTAATACTGTAAAAAATATGACAGCCAATCTACAGTCCAAGTCTATCCAAGTCGCATATTTAATGGCCCTACAATTTTAGGTGTAATTTTTACAACATAATAAATATCAGATAAGATGGTCATGATATTTCAGTTTTATTTTTCATTATATTATTATTTTCTTTTCGTAGGTAAGGCGCTTTGGGGTAAATCCGGACATGGGAGAATTTCGTTAAAATAGTACTACATTACATTGCATGCAATGCGGTGCATTTAAAGAGCTTCCATGAGTGACGATATTTAATTGATCGTCCGGCGCACCCTGCGCAGTCAGCCGCGCTACCAACCTGCTGACTGACTAATATTTACACCAGGACAAGAGCTATTATCATTATGTAGCTCATGTCGACACGACAGAAGAAGAAGTATAGTACTAACGCAGTATGGTGAAATTTTTAATTCACCATGATCATTATCATTTCAGCCGAAAGACGTCCACTGCTGGACATAGGCCTCCCCCAAACATCGCCACAACGACCGGTCCTGCGCTTTCCGCATCCAGTGGATTCCCGCGACCTTCACCAGGTCCTCGGTCCACCTTGTGGGGGGCCTACCTACGCTGCGCCTTCCAGTACGCGGTCGCCACTCCAGAACTTTACTGCCCCATCAGCCATCCGTTCTGCGAGTAATGTGCCCCGCCCACTGCCACTTAAGATTGGCAATTCTTCGGACTATGTCTGTTACTTTTGTTCTCCTGCGAATCTCCTCATTTCTGATTCGATCACGCAGGGACACTCCGAGCATAGCCCTCTCCTTTGACCTTAGAGTGACTTTGAGCCTTCCTTTGTAATTTTAGGTGCGGTCGACCGTACGTCAGTGGTAACAGTTTGGCTCTGGCGGCGCCTTTATTTCGTAAGCAGTAAGGGCGGTTTTCAGACTCGGGTGTTGCCACTGTCATGCGGTCAACTATACTTTTCTTATACTTTGTATCGACTGTCCTTTCTTAATTTTTTACCTATGTGTCTTTTGTTTTTACTTTCTATGTAACCCCACCTATAAGTTGCCTGCTTGTGTTGATCACTGTGTTTTAAATGTTGCGCGTCGTTAACTGTGACAATAAACTATTTTTCTTTCTTTCTTTCTTTCTTATCAGGCCCATTGTGAGTGACCACGTTTCAATGCCGTTAGTTATTACTGGCAACTCACACTGGTCAAAGACTTTCGCCTTGAGACACTGCCACAGTGGTGACACTCCCCTGTATGTGTGAGCTCGTTCACCGGTGACTTTGTTTATTCAATATATTGGCTGGGATAGCCGAGAGACTGCCCGTTCCACACGCCGCGCACCGCGCACGGCACCCGCGCTCGCCCCGACCCGCACACCTAGCCGCGAGCAATTTTACGAGCACACATGCTTAAGTGTCGCTTCTTGTTGTTAGTATATATTCTATGACACTGCGTTATTTTGTACGAGAATTTTGGTATGGTGACATTTTTAATTGCTACCAACAATTTTATTACCTGCCGTACTCTTTGACTAGCTTCTACAATAATTAAGGCTACAGCCACAAAATCTTCTAACTACTACCCACCAAACTTATCTAACCCTAAAACACTTGGCAGACTTAGTTACGGCAGTAGCGACCGGACTCGTTACAACTTAGTTTATACGCACCACTTATAAAGTTAGTACATTATTGAGACAAACAAGATGGTGTTTGATAAACACGGGTTGATAAACTTTCGTTAGTGTACTGATTAGTTTTACTGTTGATTAGTTTTTTATGGGCTATGAAGATTCTGGGTTGATAAAAAAATTATACAGCTTTAGGGGTTCTGAGAAAAAAGACACTAAATTGCCTTGAGACAGTTTAATCATACTTCATACTTGTACTTATATTATAAATGCGAAAGTATGAATGTTAGTTTGTTTATTTGTTTGTCCTTTAATCACGCTGAAACGGCCCAACGGATTTCAATGAAAAGCACATAGATAGACTATAAATTGGATTAACATCTAGGCTACTTTTCATCCCGAAAAGATAAACAGTTCCCAAGTGATTCGCTATAACATTTTTCTGTGATAAACCTAATTATACGCGAGCAAAGCCGCGGTTATAAGCTAGTTTCAACACTTTCAATACAACGTGTTTTTTTCGCGATTTCGGGGTTGGTCCCTAATAAAAATTGTTCAGACTGATAAGTACAATGACTCCTTAAGGGGCATATAGCAGCCAAGTGGCGCCCCATCAGCAAAAAAATTATTACTCGCTGAATACATCATTTATCGAAAATTTGTTTTTAAACATAACATAACATAACGGCTAAGCCACTTCAAATTAGTCTCATTAAAGCGCCGATAATTAGTTATTTTTCGCTTTTCAGTTTCTGTTTTCGTCGGTTCAATTTTTTGTTAAAAAGTTTTATTTTTAATTTTTTTATGGTTAAAATCTAACTCCAGGTCTCCATTATGTCGTAGTGTCTAGAACTATATTTATGTGTGTCAAGTTTCAACAGAATCGGTTAACAGGTAAGAATTCAGTGGGTGAACAAACACTCATCCCCTGTTTTACTACCCTTAGGGGTGGATTTTGATTTTGAAATTTAAATGGGACCAACTTCGAGATATACCCTATCCATTAAAAAAAGAATCATCAAAATCGGACCACTCTGTAAGTAAAAAGTTATGCGTGGTCATAAATAAAAATAATAAAAAAAATATATACGCGTCGAATTGAGAACCTCCTCCTTTTTTTCGTCGGTTAAAAATACAACGAAATGTAAAACGTAAACTAATTTGACAGCACTAGAATCGTTTCCATTTCTTCAGATACTATAAATCTACTATTAGTAAAAGAGAGCAACAGTTTTTAGTTCGTGAACAAAAGAATTGACACGAATGTGTGGCTACTATTATTCTGTTGACACGTCTACGTCATTTTTACAAAATCGCCATAATACAAAATGTCTGGAACATACAATACAACAATAGTATAAAAATCCTTGAGAAGTGTATAGTACAAACGAGCACTATACAATATACAAGTACACAGGCTACAGATTATACTTTTGTACAATGCTGGATCACGTTCCTTCTGTCACGTGCGCTAGTGATGTGAAGTGATCGATAAAATATCGATTATTTTTGTCAAATCTTATTCGTGTTTATAAATAATAAACATTTATTTTGTTTATGCAGATTTTGAAGTTTCAATGAATAACCGGGAGACAGTAAAGTAATTACCCATCATTTTCGAATTGATGAATTCTAAGCGTACCGAGCGTTGTGACGCAACTTGGGAGAGGCCTATGTCCAGCAGTGGACTGCGATAGGCTGAGTTGATTGATTGAATTCTAAGAGATGAAACGCTCAGTTAATTTGGTACTAAAAATGATGTAAACAAGTAATTAAGCCACTAATCTTCGCCTCCAGTATTAACATTTCAGAAAATATAAATAAATAAAAATATAATTGTATTAATTTCATTTCATTTTAATCAATTCACTTGAATATTATGTCAAAATAAAAAGTAGGCAGCTCATTATAATAAGAACAAGCAATAAAATAAATGAAGTTGACATTTATTTGAAATCCAGTACAATAAAATATGTAAGGACGCAATGTCTGTCAAAAAACCTACGATAAAACTGTTTATTATGAAAACATACCTAGTTATTATATACATAGCTTATTTGATTGTTTCTAACTAATAAGCCAGCCTTTTGTGAGTCTTTTCAGCCAATTACTTAACTATTCCTAGACATGACATTAACGTCACACAAAAAGTGGTTTTGGATTAATTTGTCTGTACCTTTTTTTACGTGGAGAAATCTTCTATCTAGGATACCTTCCAAGCATTATGAAGGGTTATGATATATTATGTTAATGATTTATTTTCCTTAAGTTTTGTGTACAAAGAAGGTCATGTAACACGTAATCAATAAATTATGACGAACTTTTATCGCGTAATTCTCCGCCATTTTCAGGGGGTGTCGGAATCCCATGGCATATCTTTCATCGGTCTAGGGTAGTTTGTTAACTGAAATGGTTATTATATTACCATCTTTTGTCCTTTAACCCTTCGTCTGTCAAAAGACGACGTCCATTGTCTTACTATTGTGTTAATTAATTGTACGGTTGAGCGGTTAATAAAGTTACTAATCTATTTTTGTAATAACTTCTTAGGTTTTCGCGATCACTACACATTATAATAAAACAAAGTTTAACCGGATTAAAAAACATCCTAATTTTAATAGAGAAGATGGTTGGCAGCTGCCACCTGTTTGGAACCCAGTCCTAAAAATAATCAAGTCTCAAACAGCACGCAACACTGTAAAAGATAATGATATTGTGAGTGATTACTGCGTGCATCGAAACGATTTTAATTAATAAATATTGTACGGTAGATTATTTTTTTTTTTTTTTGTTAGAAATATCTGTAAAGACGATTGTCATTTTAGTCTACCTGCGACCACGAAATGCTGCAAAGCTTTCGAAACGTCAGGGAAACCAATTTAAATAATATACGCGATTTAATCCGATTAAACTTTGTTTTATTATAATCTATTTTTGTCTTAGTACAACGTAAAAAAAACCTGATTGCTATAATTTTCACAAAAAATACGTTTCAGACGAATCCAGAGCAACACACCAGTGTTTTGATAACTTCGAAATAAAAAATACAAACACAATTCATCTTTCATTAGGACGCACGGTAATAAAGTCGATAAGATAAAGTCTAGTCTAGACGAAAATAATTAAAAGTTATTATTTTTTCGACTTCGCTTTTGAATTGAAGTTTGTTATCATACTTAGGGAATTTGAATAATTTATGCAGTAGTTAAAATTGAAAAGTTGCTTCCAACTTTATCTGGATCGCAAAGAGGAGCAAATTAAAAGAATCTAGCCTGATAAAAAAAAGTCTATAAACATTTTCTGCTACATATATAGGTTTGATTTTGAATTCAAAAACAGCGAAATAACCAAAAAAAAGCACCTGTTCCGTACATTTTGTCGATTTATGTGAACACAAATGTAGGGAACAGCTGTTTTTTCTCGAGATTTTGGAGTCGGTCCCATTATAAAAGTTGTTCAAATTGATGAGTACAATCATTTCTTAACGGGCTGCTAATACCATACCATTGACACGAAGAAGAAGAAAGGGCTGCTAATTCATGAGATTTTTGGAAGAGTATATTTTGATCACCACGCTTAATTTACCTTAGTATAATCAATCCATTACTTTTTATTTACATGGGGAAATCCTTATGGACACACTCCGCCCAGGAAAGGCGAAGCCAGTGTCGGACTCTTACCGACTAAAACCACCACGGTGTTCCTCTTCCAACCCTTGGCCGGGGGCTTGGGAATCTCGTATTCACCGTATCATCCCCGGCAGGTCCCGGCTTGCCATACTGACCCACTGCTGGGCACGTGTCCCTTCTCAGAACGAAAAGGGCTTAGGCTTTAGTATTGAGTATTATAGAGTATTATAAATATTGAGTATACTCATGTATTATGAGTATACTCATGTATTAGATAAAATGTTTACCTAATCCAGTCTAGCATAAATGACCTTATAATTGAATTCTGATAAAACAATAAAAAATTAACACTTCTTTCATAAAACCCATCCAAATTGATGAAGAACTGATCTCATAACATACGGTACAGTAACACTCTAAACTTCTGCTAATTTCCCCTGAGCTGGCTGATACGTTATGACGCCATAAAACATAATGAATTGTATCCAACGACGGTTTATGCTCTGAATTCATATTGCGCATGAATTTGTAAAACGTTTCGCTCACATTTCTAAATGAGTTTCGATTCTGTTCCTTTTATTATTGGAACTGTGTTTAATATTTTATTGGGGATTTTTTTTGTAGCGTGTTATGTTTTTATAGTTGTATCGCAATAATAGTGACACTTTGCAGGTACCTTTTATTAAATGATCCCAATAAAATTGTATGTAGTTATTGCTGTTATTTTGCTACTGCATTGGTTGACCATTTAAGCTAGAATTCATAGCATAGCATTATACATGCTGAAATTTGAATCGCTTATTTCCCGAAAAGGGGTCATTGTACTCATCATTATGAACAACTTTTACTATTGGACCAACCCTGAAATCGCGAAAAAAAATCAGTTGGTCCCTACATTTGTGTTCACTTAAATCGATAAAATGTAGGGACCACCTGATTTATTTTTAGCGATTTCAGCGTTGGAAAAGTTGTTCATAATGATGAGTACAATGGCCCCTTTTCGGGAAATAAGCGATTCAAATTTCAGCGTGTATTACAATTTCACGTAAACAATACGTAGACAAATGCCTATAGGTGTAGTAAAAATGTAAAAGACAATTATTTATTATTTTAATAATAACAGACAGTTACAAATCTTAAAAAATCACCAGATTTTCCAGAAAGATTGCTTATCAAAAGTATTTCTTTCCACCAAATCAAATCAGTAACTTTTATTAGAGGTTATATTATCGAAGAGCAGAGTCCTTTAACACAGGAATTAATTGTCTAAAAGGATATTTCAAGCACTAACTTGTAAAATATATTGTTGAAGCACTATAAATTATTTTATATTTAGCCATAAATCAACAACAACAAAATTACAATCAACATTTTGAATCTATCGATATCGATATTATTTCTTTTTACAGCACATCCCTAACAACATTTCCAACACGTCCTCCAAGCACACATGTTCCTCACAAATTGTTCGCAAAACATTCCCCAAATTTGACGCCATTTACATAATCTTAAATGCAGAACAGTTTTACTTTCTTGCGTTTGTTACAGTTAGATATTTGTATTTGATGATGAGGCTAATTAGAAGTAAGTTGCGAGAATCTGAAGGCTGTTATTCCGCGTAAAATATTTGGGTAAAATAAAGGGGCTGATAAAGATTTAAACTGATTCGAAGGGTCTTAGATATGGTATGGTTACTTTGCCAGGTGTGGAGTACCTACTCGGGTTTCCAATCTTTGCTCAGGCTGCATAGAGTAAAATAAATGAATACCACCAACCTTTCACTCCTACGCAGTCGCTCTTAGCACAGATCAGCTCAGCATGGCTGAATGTTCCAATCCAATGGAATATCATTGCCAATCGATAGTCGACTATCGATATTTTATCGATAGCCTATCGATAGTTTTTTTTAAGCAATACTGTCGATAGCACTATCACTATTAGTGTCCAATAATATCGATAGTATTGCCACAGTTTTACGTATTGCTATATGTCGACAGTATGGGCACGTATGGTTTACCGCACGTCAGTGGCAACAGTTTGACATTGAAAGCACAGACCAAGTAGAGATGCTACGCATCAGACGACAATCTCCGAACAAGAAATTTGGTCGATAGGGAACCAAAGAGTAGCCTCAATAATAGAAAATGACAAGCACAGATAATACATTATTTTCAACTTCCAACCAAGCAAAAGGTTTTTAAATTTCGGCCTTGGATACAAGGCTTTTGCCTCTTATTCATGCGTAGGTAGGTACCTATACATGCATTGCTAATATTTTATTTTTTATAGTGAAAGTGAAATAAAAACCATTACTTTTACATAAATCTGTTTATTTTTCAAATTTTCTCCAATAAACATTATGCATTTTTTCAGTTATTTCTAATCAGAATAAAATTCTACATTTTCTTGTTTGATTTGCATCCACAGGATCTTCCTAGCCACAGGAGTCATCGTCTTCAGTGTTGAAGGGACTGTTATTTGATTGTACATTACCTGCAAGGAAAATTAAGGCTTTTAACTACTTGGTTTTACATTAATATCTACAATGTTATCATTGCATTTACATAAATCAAAAAAAATTAAAGAAAGAAATAAAATAATTATTTTAATCTTGTTACAGGCGAGAGATAATATTACACATCAACAATAAAATTAAAAATAATATGCCTGTAAAAGACTAAAAAGGCCCCCATCTCAGCATATGCTACAACACCGAAATGTTGCAGCACTGGTTTCCAGATGGGTCCCGGAATGAACATTATAACCTAGTAATTTAAAGTATAGCCTAGTGGTTGAATGCTTGCCATGCTTGCCATCCTTGCAGGGGGATCTGAGTTCGTACCCGGCCCATACCTCTGGCTTTTCGAATTCAAGTGCGAATCAGAATTTGATTGTCACTTTTTACTTTAACGGTGAACGAAAACATCGTGAGGAAACCTACCCACTTGAAGCACTTGCTTCATACAGTTCTTGATGGTGTTTAGTCCACCAACCCGCAGTAGGCCAGCGTGGTGGACTCAGGCCTGAATCCTTCTGAGAAGAGGCCCGTGCCCAGAAGTAGAACAGTAACGGGCTGATAATGATGAACCATTTTTTAATAGAAATGTCTTTAGAACTTTACCCTGCCTACCGTTATGCTCAAACATTTCTCAGTTGATTGTGACATTCACACACAGCTTACTTTGTTGAGGTCAACTTATAATATTATTATTCATATTATTTTGTTTTTAAATATAAATGCCATTAAAGAAAATGAAAAAAGCTGTTGCTTACCTCATTTAACAAATGATTTCCAACAAAACTGTATGTAGGCGGTGGCATCTCAGTATCTGAAATAATACAAAATAGTTTTACAACAGCATTAATATTATTAAGATTCCACACCCGAAGGGTCCAAATGGAATCCTATTGCTGTGGTCAACGGCAGATCCAGGTTTTGTTTCTGGGAGGGGCACAAGGGCCAGATAGGCAAGGAGTACTTAGAAGTGTCCCCTATAGTATTGCATTATGAGTGATATTTTATGATTTCCAACTTGCGGTAGCATGTAGTATACTTATGTTTGCAAAAAGAAACAAATAATATTCAAGCGGTATTGTATTAATCTCCCAACTCCTAGTTTTATTTGAACCATCTGGTGGGAAGGGCTTGTTTCCCTGTGTATCAATTCATTAAGCTTAGTTTGGCCCCCAGAAGCCTGAAATAATCGTTTTCTGTAGTGTGTACTGCATGCAGATTGAAAAGTTCATTGTCAAATATTACACTTTAACATTGAAATGAAATATATTATTATTTGCTTACCTGATGTGATCATATAACAGTGGCTTGATGTGCTAGTGGCTAGTAGTAAGCTTGTTTGTTGGGCAGATGTTAACAAACATTTCGTAACCGTAATTCGTAATGTACGTTTTTATTTAGTTATATTAAACTGTAGAAAACTGAATAGTATATTTCAACTTTTAAATGGGATAGGTACATAGTTTAGACTGCCCATTTTACAAAGAGTTAATTACAAAGAGAATTACTTCAATAATTGAGATTATACATGTATACTACACATAGGTATATAACAACAATATAAAGACCAGAAGGGGAAGGCCGAGGGGGACGAAGTAACTGTCAAAATCTATTATTGAACCCATCTAGAATCATAGACATAACGTTGAAAATTTTTGTTCTAAGATTACTACCCGTGATTGAGAGCGCCTTAATTTGGTAAGCAGTAAGGGCGGTTTTCTTATTTAAGTGCCAAAAGTGGCCTTTTTATTTATTATTATTTATTTATTATATTCTTTATTGTACATTACACGTAACGAAAACAAAGACAATAGTTTACAGAAAGATTAAGTAAGTACAATGGGCGGTCTTATCGCACAAGGCAATCTCTTCCAGACAACCTTTGGATGGACTAGAAGAATGGTATCCGATCGTGAGTAGGTACGGTGTAAAAGTAGGTACGTTTCGTACATAATATACCTACTTAAATATAATAATATTAAGTACATGGAATTTACTTAAATAAGTATGAGAAATATATATCATATAATATACTTTTTTCACATTTTTTTCCATCTCTAATTACAGCGTACTATAATTTACAGAGTTAATAGTTTCTGATTAAACTACAGTACCGAGTAATATTGTTTTTACTGATGGGGGCGCTACTTAGTTGCTCCGTACGGGTGTATGTAATTTTAGATGAATAATAATAAAATTAGTATTGCTAAATCATCATCAACATCATCATCATTTCAGCCGAAAGCCGCCCACTGTTGAAAATAAGCCTCCCCCAAGCATGGTAACAACGACCAGTCCTGTGCTTCCCGCATCCAGCGTATTCCCGCGACCTTCGCCAGGTCGTCGGTCCACCTTGTGGGGGGCCTACCCACGCTTCCAGTACGCGGTCGCCGGCGTAAGTATGGCTAAGTAAATCAAATTAAATGCTATTATTCATCACTAAGGTTCATCGGAATCACCATTCGTGTTTATAATAAAATAATGTGAAGGTAGTGGGAATCCGCTGAGTATGGGAAGTCCAGGACCGGTCGTTGTGGCGATGCCTGGGGGAGGCCTATGTCCAGCAGTGGACGTCTTTCGTCTGAAATTATGACGATGATGATGAATGTACAACACCTATTATTTTATGACCACCTATACCATGTGATTGTTACTTGTTGTAATTGCCTTATGATATAAATAAATAAATAAATAAATGTGAAATGACCATGTATTTTCTTGCGTATGTACAGTCGACAAATCGGAATTATGACCCAATCAGCCGATAATTCGTATGAAATTGTCAAAACAGTAAAATTTTCTTATTACCGTGGTGCTGTACTTAGGACATTTTGAATGTTAAGGAAACTGCATTCATACGGGTCAGAGGTCTATGCAATTTTGAGCTTTGTAATTAATGTAATAGATTAATAATTGGAAAAGTTACGTTTTTGATAAGGCTGGAATTATATTTTGAATTTCGAATTAACTGTCGTTTCGCACAGTTTACCTATAAAAATGAAATTAAAAAAAAATTAAGCGAAATTCGACCTTATTGTATTAGATGGTTGTAGAAAATTCAGCTTATGGTGGGTCATGCTTCTGTTTGGTCGAGTGTACGTCGGTGGCGCCGTCGATTGTTTTCTTTTATGTTCGACCGCACGTGCTTCGATGTAGTTTTCAAAGGGCGTCACTGTTTTAGTAGATGGACTACAGTTGTGGCCAGCTTTTCAGCCATTTTGAGCGTAGTTTTCTATTGATGCTTCACACACAGTCCTTTTAGTAAACTGCTGCCGAATTGCGTAACTCACTCGCGATCGCAATCGTTTGGCCATCAATGTTCATTGCTCCGTGTGTCTTGACAATCCGTGATATCGGCAACTACGCACCACGCAATGAAAGTTGCTTTAATTTCAAAATAAAAGCTAATGTCAAAGTGAATGCATTGCACAATTGCCCCACAGGTCTTTTATCTTTAATTTTTTTTTCTTTGTTTAGGCTCTTAGTGGCTAAATAAATAGACTGAAACACACATCTAAAAAACCTAATCATATATCAGAAAAGTATCACTATCTAAACTCAAGAGGATTCTTACATCACGTTGCCATTATGTCGTCCACTGACTGTCAATCCTTCTGTCAATATACGCAGTCAGTCAAACCTGACAGGGGTTAAGTAGACGTACGTTTTAGTTTACTTTCTTCTATGGGTTAGCGGTTAGGGTTCAAAAAGCCCTCGAGAATTTTTTGGTAGAGCTTATCCTACTAAAAGTGAAAGTTTGTGAAGATGTTTGGATTTGATTGAGTAACAAACATACGAACACGTATGTTTGTTACTCAATCAAGCTGAAACGGCCGAACGGATTTGAAAGAAATTTGACACAGATATACCATAGCCGTCATTAAAATATAGGCTACTTTTTATCTATGGAAATAAACGGGTACGGGTGCCGGTGAAATTACAATCACATGAGACTTTCCATCTTCATGTCTCAGTTTGGCGAACCGACTTGCGGTACCATTTAGGCAACAGCCTAGGTGGTATTGAAGTTGTCATGGGCAAAGGTAACCGCTTAACATCAGGTGGGCCTTTAGCTCGTTTCGCCATCCTATACTATAAAAAAAAAAAAAAAAAAAAAAAAAAAATAACAGTTCCCGACCGAAACGCGATAAGTCTTGCTGTGATAAACCGCGTTAAATAACTTATTATGATCAACTTCCTAGAGGTGTACCAGGATATAACGCTCAGTGATTATTTTCGGCATGCGTGGACAACCCTAAGACCAAGTTTTTTAAGGCTAAGCACTTTTTTACGTTTCTACAAATGTGTGGTGAAGCACAGTAAGTATAGCGTTTCGAACACAAGCTATGTCAATTCAAATTAATGTATTCGGATTAAAGTTTGTACATGACACAGTTGGTCTTACATGTAATCCAGTGGCATGATACTTTGGAATGACAGTCGGCAGATTGTTGCGTCAAGAGGTATTTCGTTCCAAAAATTTCGCCCGTAAGCCTATTTGAACATGCCACTGCATCCAGCGGCATGATCGTGAGTGGTTAGCTTTTTTTAACCGACTTCAAAAAAATGAGGAGGTTCTCAATTCGACGCGTATTTTTTTTTAATGTATGACCACGCATAACTTTTTACAGAGTAGTCTGATTTTGATGATTCTTTTTTTAATGGATAGGGTATATCTCGATATTAGTCCCATTTAAATTTGAAAATCAAAATCCACCCGTAAGGGTAGGAAAACAGGAGACGAGTGCTTGTTCACCCACTGAATTCTTACCTGTTAACCGATTCTGTTGAAACTTGGCACACATAAATGTAGTTCTAGACACTACAACATAATGGAAGCCTGGAGTTAGATTTAAGCCACAAAAATAAAAAAAACTTTTTAACAAAAAAAATTACCGACGAGAACAGAAACAGAAAAACGAATAATAAAATGAAGCTTTTTAGTCTTAATTCTCCTAACTAAACTGATGTAAATAACTAATTATGAGTCAGCGCCAAACAAACAATCAACGAAACGAAGAACATTTAATTACTTTAAAGAAATAATAAAAACAAAATAACATCAAAATATACAACGTGAAATTTACAACGATATACAATATTTTTCCAAGAATGCGTTCTCCGCTCGGCTACTTGCAACTCGCAAGCACTTTGCTTGTTTGCCGCCGACTAATAATTAGTTATTTACATTAGTTAGGAGAATAGTTATTAAGACTGAACAGCTTCATTTTATTTTTCACTTTTCAGTTTCTGTTTTCGTCGGTAACATTTTTTGTTAAAAAGTATTATTAGCTCTTACCTACAAGTCTACAACTTTAGTAAAATTAAATGACTTGCAAATATCTTAAGATTTAGGGCAGGTAGGTGTTAAAATTTAAGCAGTTCCACTGACAAACAAAGTTGCAAACATTCTGTTTCTGTAGAAATGGCTATGGCTTAATGGCAATTTAACAATTTAACAAACAAACTTTATAGCAACCCGCGCGGCCTCTACCTACCCGAATGGAATTTCCCACGGTAGACGTTCCCACGGTCATATACCGCCGCGCTACGTCGACGGTGCGTACGTGTCACTCATATGAGTCCCTCTCTTCCCCCACGCACCGAATTGAGCTGCGCGCGCATGCTGCCTTCGCGCCGGATAGCCGTTGTTAGACGTTGGCACCGCTCGCCAGTCAGTCAGCCGCCCGACACTTAGCTGTGCACATGTGTCACGCGTACGCGCCGGTGGATATACCACTAACCACCTTAGTTTTGTCACACGTTACCTTTTTTGGGATTAGGGCTTCGTTCCCTCTGTACTGAAATTACCAATAAACTATTAAAACCCCTGAGAACTCTCTATATTATTCAGTCTCTCTCCCATAACTTTCTATATTTTTCTCTTTTCCCCCGTGCTCCAGTTTTTGTCGCCTCTCTATTTTTCATCTTTAAAATATGAAAGTGGAGTTTATTTAAATGAAACCCTTATAACTGCCCGTCTGCAATACTAAACGCCAAGAATCACAGTAAAGTGCAAAGTTAAATATTCATAACGGCAAATATGGAAAAATCTTGTTGGAACATTCTTCGTTGAATGGAACGTTCTAGAATTTAAGTTATTTATGAGCTCGTTCCCAGAAAACGGATATAATTTCGAGAAAATTTCATAGTTGAGTGTTATGGTCGAATAGTGTCGTAATAACTAGCTATTGTGTTTTTTATCGAAATCTGAGTTTGAATAGAATTCTTGTAGGATACTTAGGATATAAGTAGATGGGTCATTATGGAGAAAAATAACATAAGAGCCGTATTACAAAAAACGCAAGAAATCTGCGATTTAAACTACTTTTTGACGTCATAGATCTCAGTAATAGAGTAGAGTAGAGTAATGAATGATATTTAAAATATTTTATGTGTATAATATTTAATATTAAGTGTCTATTTAAAATTTTGTTTGTGGAATATGATACTTTTATTCATGCCATCGTTACAAAATTTTGTATAATTTTCATTTAAGTCTAACAATAACCTTTTCTCCCCACCGCTACGTTGGTTAAACGCTAAAAAGCGGTATTTTAACGTTCTGGTTCTCAGTTATATATAAACTATTTAAAAATAGACTAGATTTGGAATATGTTCCCATTGATACGAAATTTACTACTTGTTTGAAAAATATTTCCAGTCCAGCTAAATTACCACTTTAAAATACCTATTTTCTAACCAGAAAATTGGTTTTTCAAACCTCAATTTTCTCCTAAAATAAATAAAAATTTGAAACTTTTGCCAACACAATTAAATTGAAACATGAAAATAACGAAAAAGTCATTCGTTGAGATATGTCATTCCCATACATTTGATTGCTTTCTATAGCGTTGACAATTGTAGATTGTCAACTTGGCTAGGGGGGCGGGCAGTTATGTTATAGATCTTTGGCCTATTTTTTCCATAAAGGTATTATACTATAGAAATGTCTTTGATTTTTTCTGTGGATCTTTCTCTGGAATAGAATGAGAACGCCAAATTCCACTTCTCGTTGCCGTTTTCGTCAAAAAATGTAAGAGAAGCCCATTACACTACATCGCATGCGTTATTCCAAGCCATTTCTTCTACCAGAATATGATAATCTTACAAGTTTACTATATTAATTTTTTTATACAATAGGAGGGCAAATGAGCAAGTGGGTCATCTGATGGTAAGCAATCTCCGCCACTCGTGGACATCCGCAACACCACGGGAGTCACCGACACGTTGGGAACCTCTTAAAAAGACGTATGCGATAGCGCGACTGCTGAGCGTGGGGTCCTGGGTTCGATTCCCGGGTCGAGCAAAGTGTTATTGGGTTTTTTTCAGTAGGAAATTCTCAGTAGCAGCCCGGAGTCTGGATTTGTGCCCGGTCAATGGCAATAGGCTCGCCCCCTATTGCATGGGACTAGAACATAACTGGCGAAATGTGGGTGTACTATACACCTCTGCCTACCCCTTCGGGGAAATACAGGCGTTATGTTATGTTATGTTATGTTGTATGCAAATAATACTTCTTACTAATAAATAATTGAGGAGTACTCTAAACCACACGTAGTACTCAATATCTCGAACAAAAGGAATATTACATTGCTAGGTGTAATAAATTATTTTACTAACTCAAAGCTTAGCCATAGCCAGTCGGCAAGCCGTTTGAAGACAAAGGAATGCTCGTAGCAAGTTAGTATGTTTGTGAATCCGCTTATGTATAAAAAACCGGCCAAGAGCATGTCGGGCCATGCTCAGTATTATAGGGTTCCTTAAGTAGGTGTAATTACAAACGAATCAAATCGAATATTAATCATGGCTATTTTAGTTTTTGCAATAATCGGCAGCATTCGCGACTCAGAGCGTGTTGTTAGTAGCGCCATCTAGCAATAAATTCAAGAAGCCAAATTTAAGAAGTCTGTCATGTCAAAGTTACTTTTTATGATTTTTTCAAATAGAAAGTAGCTAAAGGAGCATTATTTGCTATAATAATTTTTCTCTAAGGTCTTTGAACTAGGACGTTTTAAGTATTTTTCAGTTTTATATATTTTCTTTCTTTCTTTCTTTTCTTTAACTGCGATCGCCAACCCGCCTTCCCCAACATACTTGGAGGAGGCCTATGTCCAGCAGTGGACGTCTTTCGGCTGAAATGATGATGAAAACAAGTTTGAAGCTTGTGTTTTGCGATATTTAGGGTAGAGCAGAATCAAAACCTTACAAAAAAGTCTTGATTTGAAATTTCACCTAACATGTTTCTTTGATTAGTTCTGCCAAAGAACACATTTGATCCTCAAAAAAATCCCCAGAGAGTGAACAACACATTCGGATAAAACCAGAAACACAACACAGTTACGTTACGAAATATTTTAATTAAGTTCAAAACGAGATATCCGATACGTCAGCTCATTGAGTTATTATTTGGGCGTTACTCCTGCGGGCAAACTTTATGTATATGTATAGATATATGTGTAATCGATAGATACGATTATTTTTTACTAACTTTTATCCGCGGTTTTGCTTCCGTACCAATTTTGCCATTACTTTAGGACGGTAACCCAGACATAGTAAAAAATATATATGAAGTGCTACAAACAATCATAGTGAAGCCAAAAAAAACCCGTGCTCCTTTGTGTACAATCAGCGCTCAGACACACACATGCACCTCAAACCGTGGTCGCTCCTCTCAGTACTAATTTCACGGCATCGTCCAGTAAGCATCGCGAAAGTAAATATACTCCAGGTTTGTGCGTGAGCGCTGGTTGTACACGGAGGAGCACAGTTTTTTTGGCTTCACTCGGCCCATAAACTATGTACATGCCAAAATCACTTTTGGCATGTACGTAGTTTAAATCTTTGCCTGAAAGATAGATCGAGACGAAATAAAAACCAAGAAACACTTTCACATTTATAATATTAGTAGGATAAGCAGTTCATTGCAGACGAGCCCTTGAGTGGAGACCGCGAATCGTAATCGTCAGCGTAGGGCACCCCCGACGGCTTGCTTAAAGGTACGGGCTAGCACGCACACGTTCACACCTATAGTAAGACAAACAGCCACGATTACGCAACAAATCTCATATGACGGTAATCGTTATCGTAGTGTCACAAATAAATAACAATATCGTATACAGTACGAGAAAGCCTTCGATTCGATCGAGACTTGGGCAGTACTACAGTCTCTTCAACGGTGCCAGATTGACTATCGGTACATCGAAGTGTTAAAGTCTTTGTATGAAAACGCCACTATGTCAGTCCGATTACAGGACCAAGCCTCGAAACCTATCCTTCTGCAGCGAGGTGTGAGACAGGGAGATGTGATCTCTCCGAAACTCTTCACTGCTGCATTGGAGGATGTCTTCAAGGTTCTGGAGTGGAATGGGCTAGGCATTAACATAAACGGCGAGTACATCACTCACCTTCGGTTTGCCGACGACATAGTAGTCATGGCTGAGACCATGGAGGACCTCGGTACAATGCTCGATGACCTCAGTAGAGCTTCCGATAGAGTGGGTCTTAAAATGAATATGGACAAGTCAAAGGTTATGTCGAATTCCCATATAGCACCCATTCCCGTAAGCATCGGAGAATCTACACTCGAAGTTGTTGACGATTATGTATACCTAGGACAAACTGTCCAGCTAGGTAAGTCCAACTTCGAGAAAGAGGTCAATCGTCGAATCCGACTCGGTTGGGCAGCGTTCGGGAAGCTACGCAATATCTTCTCGTCCAAAATACCGCAGTGTCTCAAGACGAAAGTCTTTGACCAGTGTGTGTTGCCAGTAATTACTTACGGTACTGAAACGTGGTCGCTCACAATGGGCCTGATAAGAAGGCTCAAAGTCACTCAAAGGGCAATGGAGAGGGCTATGCTCGGAGTGTCCCTGCGTGATCGAATCAGAAATGAGGAGATTCGCAGAAGAACGAAAGTAACCGACATAGCCCGAAGAATTGCCAAACTTAAGTGGCAGTGGGCGGGGCACATTGCTCGCAGAACGGATGGCCGATGGGGCAGTAAAGTTCTGGAGTGGCGACCGCGTGCTGGAAGGCGCAGCGTGGGTAGGCCCCTCACAAGGTGGACCGACGACCTGGTGAAGGTCGCGGGAATCCGCTGGATGCGGAAGGCACAGGACCGGTCGTTGTGGCGATGCTTGGGGGAGGCCTATGTCCAGCAGTGGACGTCTTTCGGCTGAAATGATGATGATGAATGATGATCGTATTCAGTATACGTCTGATGTGTTAAAGTAAAAATTAAGTGCTTCAACCTTTTCTTAGCAAGATTCCGTCCGCCTTTTTTAATCGTCCGTGGAAGGCCCATACAATTTTAAATTTAGTTTTTTTTTTGCAATCCTTGTAACTAGCACTTTTGATCTTCTATTGTTCTGGGCTAACTACTATTATAACACACCTTTTAAAATGCATGACGGCTTAAAAACTTAAAACTTAAAACATAAGTTATAGCCACACCCACATACATTATTAACATGTCAGCATTTTATTAATAGACAATACTAATATAATTAAAGTGTTGCACTATTAAGACATCAGGTTATTCTTGCTATAAATTATCGCGTGGGCGTGATTTGTAGCCTCAAATGATAGGCTAGCAATGAAAGCCGGTTAGGTCGGCTACTGTTTGAGGCTTTTTTGTTTTTGGACTCGATTATAGTTTGATGTGGGTGCCGATGCGTTTAAATGTGTGTAGAATACAGGTAAGAGAGAAGATTTTATTCCTAAAGTTATTGCCACGAGTGATGAAAGAAGATAAGAAAGAAAGAAAAAGTTTTATTTGGCACGGGACAGTGACAGCACCATGGACGAATAAAAAAAGACGGACGGAATCTCGCTAAACAAAAAGTGAAGCACCTATAGTAAGACGGCTCGCTCAAAAGTACGGGCCGGCACGCACACATTCACACCCATATTAAGACAAAAAGCCGCGATTACGTAACAAATCTCGTGTGACGGTAGTCATTGTCATCGGGTCATAAATAAAATAACAATATATATCTGGTGTGTTAAAATTCTGTCGAAATTATGGGTTAGTGGTCAATCCGCACTAATTAGATTCGCACGAAAAGTGCGGATCGCCACTTTTAAATATTATGAATTTTGTGGGGGTCGATTTGCACGAAGCCAATTTATTTTCGTGCAGATCGCCACCCTCACTTTTATGTAGGTGGCTATTTGCACACATTGTTTTTATGGAATAAACTTACGAAAAAAGTACTGTAGCGTACAAAGGTGATAGAAGTAATAATATTTTTTTTATGAAGTGACACGAATTAATCAAAAATATCTTTATTATAAATATAAATTTTTGATAAATGTCTACAAGTTCAAAAATTAAGGTAGGTACCAGTGTTTTACATATTTGGAATGAAAATAAGGGACTGAACATTCTCATTTAGTAAGTTCTTCGTTCAACCCGTCAGACTGTATACATTTATTATTATTAACTTGTTTATAGTAAAAATATAAACAAAGTGCTGCAAACAATCATAGTGAGACTAATGCCTATTGCACACGAGGGCAGAGCAGTGAGGCAGAGCAGTGAGTGAAACAGTACTGCTACCGTTCGAACGCCAGAACAGATACTGTGCTGCGACAGAATAGTTACTGTGCTGTGACAGTACAGTATCTCCTCGCTGCCCTGCCCGTGCCCTGCTCGTGTGCAACAGACATTACTGACAAACAGGTAATGTTTTCAGAAATTCTTTATGAGGCAAAGGAATCAATGGCATTCATACAAATAATTGAGTTATTTAGTGGGTTTTATTTAAAGACATTACATATTGTTTTAAAATATTTTAAATAACCCTTAAGTGGATACTTAAGCTTTTAAAAATTATATTAAGCTTTTTTTTGTTGCTTCTCTGAGCAAAACTAATATTTTTCTGAAAAATATCTGGTTCCAAAATATTTATTTATTAAGGGTGCTTTTAATTTTTTTTTGTTTTTGGAACCACATCCTAGATAATTTTTCCTATTAGTAAAACCGCACATGGTAGTAGTTCAAAAACAAAATTATTTTTGGGACCAATTTGTAACATGTCCTTTATTTTTAAATTTAGCCGGATAAAATCAAAAACAAAATTCTCTTTACAGTTTGAGATAAAAGAGTATCTACTCAATAGAGGCGCCACAAGTCATCCATAGCTAAATTTAAACTTTAAAAATCGCTTTTCCGGCAGAACTTTGGGTAGTCTTATTCGTTTTAAATAAATTAAATTATTTACAGGCGTATTTTTTGCATGATAATTCACAGACAGAACCGACAGAAAAATATTGTTCCGTTTATAACCGTTTTTGTCAGACTAATAACGTAGAAGAAAAGATCGCCCAATCATTTTTGCTAGCCAAACCTGAATACTGAAATCACTCCTGCCTAACAACCTGCATGAAGGGAAACAGGATTGTTGAATCAAATTTATCCACTAACATCTTCAAAATGCCATTAGGACTATACCGTGTTCTCTGTACAAGCGAGGCCGACTTAATCTTCACCATGGCGTAGAAGTCACGAACGCGTGCCTGCGCGATCATGCAAGATGCACTACAAAAACGCGGCAGCCACAAAAACATTCTGAAGCTGTTATTACATTGGTTATTTAATAGCGACCAGTCACCAATAGCAATTTTTGGTATCTCCGACACCCTTCGAGATAGCTTAAAAGGCGAAAAATCGCCTAACTTGGCAACACTGCTAAACTTACTGAATGGTAGCGAGTTACGACCCACTGAACCACGACAAATGCGTGTGAGTTAGATGGCATATACTGCTTTCTCTATCACTCATAGGTTTCAGCACCAACGCCAATTTGCTTTCTCACTTTAACGTATAGTTTTTTGTATCACTAGGAGTTTAACGTATAGTTTTTTAGGGTTCCGAAGTCCTACAAGGAACCCTTATAGTTTCGTCATGTCCGTCCGTCTGTCCGTCTGTCCGTCTGTCCGTCTGTCCGTCTATCCGTCTGTCCGTCTGTCCGTCTGTCCGTCTGTCCTAATCCTTTACAGCTTAATAACTTCTACAGTTATAAACATAAGTAAATGAAATTTTGTTAAAAAATAGTCTGCATATAGGTCTCAATTCTAAAGAATAAAAAAATAGTTTTTACGTTCTTTAGGGGTGGCACCCATACATGTGAAATGGGGAAAAAATTTTTTTTTTCGCTGCACCCCCTCGTGTGGGGTATCATTGAATAGGTCTACTAAAATGAAGGTAATGTTTCATACACCACTTTTTTATCAGGTGTACCAACTGCGAAATATAGCCCGCCAAAGTGGCTTGCAATGTGTCCCCCCCCCTGCCATTTCTAAACTATGCAACGTAGAAACTTATAATCTTCCACATTGATAGACCTTTGTGAAAACTCTCTTTTAAAATTATTTCGAGTATAAAGTGATTATAATTTTTTGAGTTATAGACAGAAAACTGAAAAATACTCAAAACGTCCTAGTTCAAAGGTCATTGACCTTACAGAAAATGATCATAGCAAATAATGCTCCTTTAGCTACTTTCTATTTGAAAAAATCACAAAAAGTAACTTTGTGTTATGTTGACGACACACTTCTTAAATTTGGCGCCATCTAGCGGCGTCGTACAACACTCTCTGGGTCGCCAATGCTGGCGTCAAGTGCCGTGTATTATATTTGGCACTGTATAGCGCCATCTAGCGGCTACTGACATCACTCTCTGAGTCGCCAATGCTGCCGTCTATTGCAAAAACTAAAATAGCCGTGATTAATATTCGATTTGATTTGTTTGTAACACCTACTTAAGGAACCCTATAATACTGAGCATGGCCCGACATGCTCTTGGCCGGTTTTTAATATACACGCCAGTAATTCATTGAAATAGTATTTTATTAAATTTTCGATATTTTTATCGTCATGTGTTCACGACTGTACTTTGATATTTTTATTCTTTAAAATACAATGTGTGCAAATAGCCACCTACATAAAAGTGGGGGTGGCGATCCGCACGAAAATAAATTGGCTTCGTGCAAATCGACCCCCACAAAATTCATAATATTTAAAAGTGGCGATCCGCACTTTTCGTGCGAATCCAATTAGTGCGGATTGACCACTAACCCGAAATTATAGTGGGTTTAGAAAAAAAACGGTGTGCTTCAATCTTTTCTTAGTGAAATTCCGTCCGTCATGTTTTATTCGTCCGAGGACAGCACAACAATAATGTCATGGTTTCCGAATTTAATATGAATATGTTGCGTCTATTGGTTCTGTTCTTGGCATCGCTGTTTCATTTAGCTAGTTAGTCAGATCTATCAAATCACTATTAGTAGTTGAATATAGTTCTCGTTGTTAATCATATCAGATTAAGATTGCTTTGGTGTTTTATTAAACTATCTGAAGGTATTTTTCGCTATGGACTGACATGCCGAGATGATAAAAACAGTTGTCATTTGGCGGGGGAACTCACTAAAATACGGGCGTTTGAAGAAGGTTATAACCTGACGTGGTTATCCTCTTATTTTGTAAAGTAGTAATTTAGTAATCTTGTGTGATAATCTAATTAATTAATTGCTCATGAGTTCAAGAGTCTTGATGTGACTATTATTTACTCTGTATAGTAAATTTTAAAATTGATGGTCTTCCTTTTATTTGTGACACTATGTTATTTAGCAAAAAATAATCCTTATGATAAAGCCTTTCAATCGGTATGATAAAGCTACAGGGTGATTATTTTTGTATGTGTGTGTGTAATGGGTTCGATTTCCGGTTCAACCATGTAATTATTTAAATATCTTTGAATGCAGTTTAATTTCTTTTTTAAATTCATATAATGTCTTCTTTCAGTAAAATGTTCCATCTACAATATTCAAGCTACTTTCCCTCCATGTGGCATATCCGTGGGACGCCCTATATATCTCTTGGTCCCTAATAAGTAGACATCAGTTCTATTTCAACATAGAGCTTACTACCATAAAGAAAAGGGTGTTTCTTGATAATAACAACAGTAAAATGACAAGAATAAGTCGTAAGTAAACAATAAGTTGCTGTCGTGCATGCCTATATAGCAAAAGGCTCATGAACTCTGCATGCTCCAAAAATTTGCTAGTAACCGGTTTTATTTATTCTAGCTGACAATTTGAATGACTCTTCTAGCCATCAGAGAAGAACCAGAGTGACCGATATAGCTTGTAGAATTAAATGACACTGGACTGGCCATCTCTGTCGATGGCCCAATAGCCGGTGGAGAAGACGAGTCCTTGAGTGGAGACCGTGAATTGGCAAACAGCATAGGGCCTCCCAGCTAGGTGGATGGACCACCTGAAGAAAGTAACTAGGGTAGACAAGATGCGGAAAGCGGAGACCAAGTCTTGTGTAGAATCGTTGAATGATTTTACGATTACCCCGTTTGGTACGGTCGACCCGCACGTCGGTGGTAACACTTTGACATTAGCTGCATCTTTATTTCGTAGGCAGTAAGGGCGGTTTTCGAATTGACGTGTAACCACTGTCATGCAGTCGACTGTACAGTCTAACAAAGCAATCAGTACTCAGGGTTGTTAGATATAGATGAAGATTTCTCAGGAAATTATTATAGAACGGTTTGATTAGGGTTTTGCATAAATACAGTTTAAATATGTCCATTATTAAACTACATTTCACTCGAAATTATCCAGAATCTTCTGAGAAAAATTCATTTATATCTGGCGAGCCTGGATCCTAATTGCTTTGTTTAACTATACAGCCCCACTAGTCCATACATAAGGAAAAGTGTTTAAGTTCGGCTTCTTAAACACTTATTGCAAAGCCCGATTTTAAAGATATATTTATTTGCAAAAACAAGTCATCATCCTCCTGCCCTTATCCCAATTTATTTGGGGTCGGCGCAGCATGTTTTTTTCTTCCATACATCTCTATCAGCCGTCATCTCCGTGTTCACTTTCATTCTATTCATACCATCTTTCACACAATCCATCCATATTTTCTTCGGTCTCCCTCTTTTCTTATAGCCATTAACATTCATACTTAAAACTTTCCTCGTAACATGCTCCACATTCCTCCTCATCAAATTTGCAAAAACAAGTGTAGATAATAATAAGTTGATAATAATATCTAAGGTACATATTTATATCAAGCCAACCTTTGTGAAGAGAGAAATAAATTTTTATTACTATTATTCCTTATTACATAATAAAGATGTAAAATAATAGTTTGGATGAACATTTTTGATCATTACTGGTGTACAAATATCATCATCATCCTCCGAGTTTTTTCCCAATTATATTGGGGTTGGCTTCCAGTCTAGCCAGATGCGGCTGAACATCAGTATTTTACACGGAGCGACTGCCATCAGACCCCCACAACCCAGTTACAAATATGAAACACATAAAATTAGTAATTGACAAAATTTCTATAATCGCGTGTCTACTTAAACAATTTATAATAAGTTGTTCTATGTTTTATAACAAACAATGACTGCCTCGAGTGGCAATCCTCATGGATACGCTTCGTCTGGGGAGGACGGAGGGGTTTGTTGGATTCTTACCGACTAAAACCACACTGTAGCCATGCTTTGCACAAAATACAGGAGCTCCGGGAACTCCAGTGCTACGCCTTTGGCACGTCCCGGGGAAAAAGGCTATTACAAGGCTTCCCCAACAGCAGCACGCGACCACCACGTGCTGCTGTCCTCCCCAGGGTCGCTTAATGGATGCCTCGAGTCCCCCTACTCTTGGCACCCACGATTCCGAAGGTCCCCCACCATCATTTGGTAGGTTCGATTCTCGGGTCGGGCAAAGTTTTACTGGGATTTTTTTGTCAATAAAATTTTTCAGTAGCAGGCCGGAGACAGGAAGTTGGCGGTGCTACACCCCCCTGCCTCGGTTGTTCACTATAATATGTCCCGCGCAGATGGTAAATCTACGATGAGTATGGCTGCCATGACCGAAATTCGGCCGGGAGGACATTATTATTAGCAAACAATATTACATCAGTATCATTATTGCCTATTAATTTTATTAATAATTTAAATATTACTACAAATTTATATAGGTAACCAGTAGACGTACATACATACATACATATTATCACGCCTGTTTCCCATTAAGGTAGGCAGAGACTATGGATTTCCACCTGCTACGATCCTGACACACCTCTTTCGCTTCAACTACGTCCATTAACCTCGTCATGCATGCTCGTCGGTTTAGAGAACTCTTAACCTGGCATTTTTTGAGAACATCCGCGATTTGATCGCGATACGCTCGCAGTAGAAGTAGATGTGATAAAAAAAAAATATATGTAAATGTTGGTTGTTGCTAATTACTATTTTATTGTTAAACCATAAAATACAACGCAGGTATTTATTTTGTTTATTTTGAATTATATAATCATAAATCAATTTATTATTTAATGGATTATGTTTTAGTGAGTTGGTACCTATACAAGTAAAGAAAAAAAAAATTGATAATGTTACTTTTAGTTTGGCAATTTATATAAAAATACTACTAATTTAATATATATATAGTAAATGGTACCTAACTGTCTGCGAATTTCGTTGTATGTAAACATTACTAAGGCAGAGTGATAAGTCTGGTAAAAATCAACATTGGAATAAAGTTATCGCAAATTGAATATCACCCTTTTATTTACAGCTTTTTTAGAAGGTTAAATGTTAATTTGCAGCCAGATCCGTCAGTTATTTTTTTTTTGAAAGCCATTATAGAAAAACACTGCATTACGTTTTCGCAAACATGGAGAAAAGTGAATTTCGTGTGATGATTAAACTTTATTTTTTGCGTAAAAACACTATTACAGAAATAAAACAAAAGATAGACAAATATTATGGGGACTCCGTTCCGTCGATCAAAATTATTCAGAAGTGGTTTACCAATATTCGTAGTGGTCATACAAGCAGAAGTGATGCTGAACGTCCAGGACGCCCTGTTGAGGTCTCAACACCAGAGATGATCGACAAAATCCATGACATCGTGTTAAATGACCAAAAAGTGAAAGTTCGTGAGATAGTTGAGATAGTAAGCATCTCAGACGCATGTGTGCGCAGTATCTTACATCAACATTTAGACATGAAGAAGGTCTCCGCGGGTTGAGTGCCGCGTTTACTCACTGTAGACCAAAAACGCATGCGTGTGACCACTCCAGAGTCAGGCTTAGCGCTGTTTTAACTCGATAAAACAGTTTTTATGCATCATTTCATAGCTGTAGACAAAACATGGACCCGCCACTATATACCAGAAGCCAAGGAACAATCGAAACAGTGGATTGTTTCTAGCAAACCTGCGCCGAAGAAGGCCAAAACAGTTTTATCGACCAACAAAGTGATGGCCACAGTTTTTGGGGATGCACGTGGTATATTCCACATTTATTATCTATACAGAAAGGTAAAATGACTACCGACGAATATTATGCCAATTTATTGAACCATTTCTACAGTTTTAATGGAAAAATTGCCGCATTTGACTGAGAAGAAAATCGTTTTCCAAGAAGACAATGGGCGACCCGTTATCTCCAAAACTCTTCACAGCCACCCTTGAAGAAGTATTCCAAAAAATTAACGCTGATTGGGAGGACAAGGGCATCATTGTTGAAGCAAAGCGATTAACTAATCTCCGCTTCGCCGATGACATAGTTCTATTCTCCTCTTCGGCAGCCGAGTTAGGCCTAATGCTCGACCAACTGAGCAGTGCCAGCCTCGAGGTCGGACTCACAATGAATATGACAAAGACCAAGTTGATGACGAACAGCACAGAACGCTACATAGAAATGGGGGGTGTGGGGATTGAATATGTTCATGAATACATATACCTCGGCCAAATAGTCTCTTTCCAGGCGAGACAGGATAAAGAAATTGCACGACGTACCGAAAACGCCTGGAAAAGCTATTGGTCGATGAAAGATATGATGAAAGGAACTCTTCCGATTTCACTAAAAGGGAAGCTCATGGACATATGCATTCTTCTAACCCTCACCTATGGAGCGCAGACGTGGTCGTTAACACGTTGTCAAAAGTCCGCACTCGAGGTCTGTCAGCGAGCAATGGAACGCAGTATTTTGGGGGTCAAACTTACTGATCGTGTAAGAAACTCGATACTGCGTTCCCAAACTAAAATTGCAGACGTAGGTCATACGGCTGCCAAGTTAAAATGGAACTGGGCTGGCCACATCTGCCGCATGCCGGAGGGGCTATTGGCGAAACTCACAACAGAGTGGATCCCAGACAGCCGGAAACGAAAACGCGGTAGGCCCAGAAGGAGATGGCGGGATGAGCTGGACTCCTACTTAAAGGATTGGCCACAAATTGCCATAGACCGCGAAAAGTGGAAGAAAGGAAAGGAGGCCTTTGCCCTGCAGTGGGAAAAAACAGGCTCGTAAAAAAAAAAAAGAAGACAATGCACGAGTGCACACCTGCGCGATTGACATGGCCAAATTCCATGAGTTACACTATGAGTTACGTCCTCACCCACCACATTCTCCGGGTTTAGGGGCTAAATCCGGAGAATGTGCGACTATTTCCTGTTGCCAAATTAAAAAAAATGGCTGGTTGGGAAAAGATGTAGCTCCAATGAAGAGATCATGCACGAAACCAATGTCTATTTTGCAGCGTTTCCAAAATTTCATTATATTGAAAGGATCGAAAAGTTGTAGAAACGTTGGATGGAGAGTATGGAGCTAGGAGGAGACTAGGTTGAAAAATAAATAATAACTTTTACAAATTATGTAGTCCTTGTTAAATTTTTACCAAACTTATCACTCTGCCCTCGTACTGTAAATTATTTAATCTTTTTGCAAGAAATAAAATGCTTTTTTATTTTCATTTTATTTTATTTTAATATCAGTATCGCTTATACCTCTCTTTTATCTAGCAACACTGACTTATCAACCATTTATCAAAACGTTTTTACGACAAAAGCTTATCTCCAAAAATATTCTCGTATATAGACCCTTTTATTTCTAAATCCATTACCTAGTACTGCTCCTATAAAACTATAAATTACATGGAGAAATCAATGTCACGAATATAAAAAGGCAGTACGTGTATTTAATAACAGTAAACTTTATGACTCGTAAGGAATTTATAGTTACGACCGTTTTATTTTCGGGCGTTAATATTTTTTTTTTCGGGGAAGTATTTTTCTAATTTGTAACGAAGTGTTTTAAGTTTATTAGAGCAAATTTTATAAGCGCTCTAATAAATCTAATAAATCCTCCTTTTTTTGAAGTTGGTTAAAAAAGAAGAATCTGTAGCTTTCGTTAAAAATGAAAGAAGATCCTTACAAATGAACCATACACCAGCAATGGGCATAGAAATCAATCTAATAAATGTTATAATCTAATCAAGCTCTTAATCAGGTGTTAGAAATAAGATAACCAAGTTAAACTAAATTAAATAAAACCTATAAATAAGACCAGTTCTCATACATAAATCACCAAGTATATGGCGTGTAATTATTGAAAAATATATTTTTACAATATTAATGGGAATTAATAGTGTCGTGGTGTGTTCTATGGAAAATTTATGAGGCCATTGGCTTAGTGGTGAATGGTTTATTTCTATAGTTATGCAATCTAGTTTTATACTAGACTTAAATGGTACTGAATAATATAATAATATGCTATAATGCTAGTAACAGTTTAGGGATCTATATTTTTATAGCAATTAATGGTGCGGAACCTAGAAAAATATAAGTGTAATTTTAATATCTATATAGGGGCCACAAACACGTTTCAGTCATGGTGTCGAGGGCCGCAAGCTAAAATTATTTAGGTCAATTAAAACGTAATTCCAAGTTAACGATGTAGTTACTTTATTAATGAAAAAAGAAGTTTTACCAAAGAGGTTTATATGTTTTAATGCGATTTTTGATACTGTGATGTGAACACTTTTTCAAAACTTTATCAAGATCTGGCTTGGCGCTACATGCTATCCTTATAACATCATCCAGATGAGAATCTGTATGTTTGTTTCTGTAAACGTTCTTTGTGTATTTCATTTTTGAAAAAGAAGATTCGAACACATACGTAGACCCAAAGAATGTTAGTAGGATTTGGGCACATCTTTGGACGCTTTTATATTTTTGGGGAACAAAAAATCGCTGATAACGCTCGGCTCGCATTCTCGTTCTGAAACACCCATTCTCTGATGAGCGCGAAATTTAAAATGGTTTACAATAAATTTGTAACTTTAGACGGGCCAATAAAAAAGGCCAGGCGGGCCGCACGCGGCCCGCGGGCCGCATGTTGAGTATAGCTGATCTAGTCCCAAACTAAGCAGAGCTTGTACTATGGGTACTAGACAATGGATATAATACTTAAATACTTTTTTTTTTGTAAATGCATACTTATAATACATTAGCAACACCCAGACCAACACAAACACTTTGTTCATAACACAAATATTTGTGTCCTGTGGGAATCGAACCCATGACCTCGTTACCTGCAGTCTGACACTCGAACCACAAGACCACAGAGTTCTTCAAAAAAAAAAAAAGGTCAAAGGTCGTAAATTATATATTTATTTATGTAATTCCTTTCACACTCTTAATATACTTACCTACTTATATTTTTTTTTTGTTGATATTGTACTCACATTAAAAACAACACACACAAACGCAAAGCAATCATTCTTAATTTTTCTCATGTATCTGGTCTGCTCGATGTCCGTATGTCACTGCAGGGATCCAGCAGAATATCAGCGTCAGGTATAATACCTGGCACATGCTGAGCTGGACACCCATCTGCTACAATACTGAGACACATATCACACTTTTTCATTGTATTTTAACTTGTATTTCCTGTGTTTGTTTTTGTACTAAATAAACGTTTTATCTATCTATCTATTCCGCTGTTTCATTTTAGACCAGACACGGTGCCATTCGGGACATACATAAACAGCTTACAAAATAAAATTCCTCACCAATCAATTTTGATTTACAAGCCAATTTTTGTAAGCCGACATAAATGCCTATGGTCTTGCAGCCATATTGACCTCCAAGGTCACTAACCTGGTGTATATTCTCAGTTTATTGGGTAATTATTTTGTCCCGTGATTTATATAGGCTGTTAGATTCATGAGATGAGGCCTGGTTAGTACTGGAGCATAGAAATTTGGATGGGAACCTATGGAAACGGATTCTTAGTTACCATTGGCTCATACAAACATGCTTCAGAAACCACTGAGACTATCTTATGTTTGATTGTGTACTAAAGTAACTAAATATGGGCTCGCAAAGAGTCGACCGCACGTCAGTGGTAAAACTTGAATTATGAAAAAAACTGCCCTTACTACTTACGAAATAAAGACGCTGTACAAAATATTTTCTTTGCTGTATTATTTATTATGATAAATTCTCAAGGTTTTTGGGATGTAGGTATATTGTGATAATTATTTGAATGTAGGCAGAAGATACAATAATTTTGGTAATTATAAAAAAATGACGAATCAGGGTCAGCAAACTCAATCTTGTTTAGGTTCATTTGAAAACCAGCGTCAGACACTAGTTGCCTGGCATTTATGCTGCTGGAGCTATTTGGCACAGTCGCTGGGCCCACTGCAACTGTTAACTAACAATTTTTATTTATTTTTACTAAATTGTGTGTTGTGTGTAATTATGTACCTGTGTCTTGTGCCAAATAAATGTTTCTTTCTTTATCTGCTTCTACATACGGCTGAAATTTGAATAGTGAAATAAAATCACAGGAGACTCAAAGCACCGCGAAGAGCGGTCAAGCCACCACATCCACTAGCATCTAAAGCGCCTTGCAACAATAATTCAATACAATATTTCACTACAATATTCAATACAATATTTGCGAGACAATATTTCAGACCGGCTCATCGCCTAAAACTTTATAAGGCACTAATCCGGCCGCACATGGAATATTGCTCTCACCTCTGGGCTGGAGCACCCGAGCACCTACTCCTTCCACTTGACCACATTCAGCGTAGAGCGGCTCGAATCGTCGGCGACTATGCTATTCCCAATCGGCTGGACCCTCTAGCTTTGCGAAGAGACGTTGCATCTCTATGTGTCTTATATCGCATGTACAATGGGGAGTGCCCTGAGGAATTGTTCGACCTTATACCAGCCGCTGACTTCCACCATCGTACCACCCGCTATAAATCTAAATTCCATCCTCACCATCTTGATGATTTTTGGTCAACTACAGTACGTTTCACACGCCACTCTTTGCCTCGTACAGCAAAACTGTGGAACCAACTTCCGTCAGCGGTTTTCCCGAACAAATTCGACATGGGAGCTTTCAAGAAAAGAGCATCGGCGACTCCCCTGGTGTTGCGGATGTCCATGGGCTGCGGAGATTGCTTACCATCAGGTGACCCGCATGCTCGTTTGCCCTCTTATGTTATAAAAAAAATAAAAAATAAACTGCTATTCGCCGCCACTCCATCGGTGTGCGCTGACCCTTAGCTACACTTAGGTAAACTATTTTTGGGACGTTTAGTGTTCCGTTCCTGCAGTTGCCTACAAAAAAAAATGGCAGCCGAAAACCTTACCACGATTTCCTTATCCAACATTCGAATACTCTACGCGTATAACACGACCATAACAAAGCCGACACCACGATATGCACTAAACTTGTTTGTCTCAATAAACCGCCGCAGTTAATAGCGGTTACAGGCCGTGATCTATCGGTATTTATCACGTTTTATCCTACGTAATTAAAGAGACATAATTGAATGGGATGTAAATCAATTGGGTTAGTTATAGTGGTGGTGGAGATTTAAATAAAAAGGCTGTAGGAGAAAATGTAACTTAATTTGCTTAGAAGGATTTTGAGTTTATGAGTTTAATCAACTGTTTTTCTAAGGTGTTTTTAGGGTTCCGTACCCAAAGAGTACCAAACTGCTGCCGAATTGCGTAACTCGATCGCCATCGTAATCAATAGGATTTCAATGTTCATTGCTCCGTGTGTTTTGACAATTCGTCTTATCGGCAACTATGTACCACGCAATGAATATTGTTATCATTTCAAAATGAAAGCTAATGTCAATGTCAATGCATTACACAATTACCCCACTGGTCCTCTCGCTACGCTGTCTGTCCGTCCGTCTGTCCGTCTGTCTGTCTGTCACGGGGCTATATCTTTTGAACGTTAATATGTAGCTGGTTTAAATTTTCTCTTAATATGTGTTGCTATGACCCCTATCATGACAAATACTAAAAATAAAAAAGTCTAAAACCAAAGGGAGAAACAATAAACCTCAAAAAACATGCATTTTTTTCAACGTTTTTGTTCCTGCTCTATCTTCAAAACGGTAATAGTAATACATACCAGCGTCTTGGTTTGATTATAGTGTATGCTAGGTATGTAGTTTAGCAAAAAATTATAAAAAATTGGGTAGACAATAGCAAACATAGACAAATGTGGTGGTACCTGCGTAAGAAGGAGATACAAAAAATCATAATTAGTTCACGGTGCGTTGACGTCTTTTGATGAACTCTCGTAAATTAAATCAGTTTCTATGGGATATCAGGTCGATGGGTGGTATGAAACTCTTACTGCGTGAGTCCGACTCGCACTTGGCTGGTTTTTTATTACTAATAGGCTTACGTTTGACCGCCACCTCGCCTGAGGGCCTAGTATGAGTTTCAATTAATTTCAAGTTTTTATTTTACCATTTTGTTGGCGTATTAATATGTATACCGATGTCAAATTATAGCTTTCTAGATCTAAGATTCTCTGAGCTAAGCCACGGACAGACAGACGGACGGACATTGCCAAACTATAAGGGCTCCTTGTTGACTCGGAACCCTAAAAACGGACTGTACCTATATAAGAAAAGCTCTCCTACAACACGTTCCACGGAAGAAATATATCAACCTTCTAACATTAAACTCACATCTTAAAAATTATGGCCCTTTTAACCGCATAGTTTTGAAACCCCAATTAAAACTAACGCTTATTTATTTGATAATCCACCTTAACTGCTAAACGATACCGAACCAAATATCGAATAATCGTACCAAATATCGATAATCGTTTTACACCTCGATAAACCGTAACGTCCCTAACGATATAAAATAAAGGCCCAGTCCTATAATTCCTTATCAGGGCTAAACATAAATAACCGCCCTTGTAAATAGCCCATCTTAAATATATCGGGCACTTTATTTTGGCAATTAAACGATCATATTTTCATATTAAGGGGACACCATATAGGTGTTCGTAAATCCAGGAATAATCGTGAATTCAGGCCATTTTCTGGGTGCGGAATTATCACGTTACTGGGTTTTGTTTAAGGTATAAAAGTGGAGCGATTCGGATTTAATGAGATGAGTATTTAATTTTACGCTTTTATTTTTAACATAACATAACATAACATCACGCCTGTATTTCCCCGAAGGGGTAGGCAGAGGTGTAATAGTACACCCACATTTCGCCAGTTATGTTATAAGTCCCATGTAATAGGGGGCGAGCCTATTGCCATCAACCGGGCACAAACCCAGACTCCAGGCTGCTACTGAGAATTTCCTAAAGAAAAAACCCAATAACACTGCCTAACCCGGGAATCGAACCCAGGACCTCACGATCAGCAGTCGCGCTTGCGACCGCTAGACCAACGAGGCAGTCTAGGCCGAGGCTTTTATTTTTGACATGTTGAATTCACGCGTGGATCATATTTACTTGTGATCGTGTACCTGCTGAAATATTCAGACACAATTGAAATTGTTAATGAATAAATAAATGAAAATGAAATGAAATGATGGTCTATCTATCGTCGTTTAATCTATCGTGTTGACATGAGCTACAATAACATAATAACTCATCATCAACTCAGCCAGTCCACTGCTGGACATAAGCCTCTCCCAAGTTGCGCTACAACACGCGGTCCTCTGCTTTCCGCATCCAATCCCCCCCCAGCCACAGCCAGGTGGACCGACGACCTGAAGAATAACTCATGCCGTGGGAAAAATATTAGCCAGTCAGCAGGTTGGTAGCAGGGCTGACCCGCCCAGGTTGCAATAATGGGAGGGCAGGATAACAGTGATAGAAATCATCATGGAAATTTACACCAAAGAGGTTTCAGTAAAAAAAATGGGTAGTTTCGGTTAACACCCGATAGAAGCAAAGCTTCTACGTATTTGCAAGAGTGGATAAAACGCGCGCGTGTGTTAACGATGATTTAGCCGTAGCCGAGCGCGCATTGACGCTACAGACGCTTCGCTTCAATAACTCGATATTGTGTGTAGTTCAGTTCGTCTACCCCAGTAACATAAAATAACATAACAACATGTCAGTTTAATGGACTTAAACTAAAACCCATTAATTTTGAGAAAAGGCACGCTCTCAGCTCTGAGGCAGTACATATATAACCAGCATATTACTTTGTCCCACAACTGGGCACGGACCTCTTCTCAGAATGAGAAGGTTCAGGCTTTAGTCCAGCACTTTGGCTGGTCTATTGTGGATTGGCGGACTACACACACCATCAAGAACCGGAACAGTAATAGGCTGATATTGTTATGTATTTAGATTTATACATATAACATTCATTGCCTAAAAGGGCAAAAACCAATTACTATCAGTATTACTTTTATGTAATTTAGATAAATTTAAAATTCTATACAACGAGCCAATGCTATTAGTCATTTTAGGCACTTTACAAGTTATCTATGCAATCTTTATGCCGGATACAGACCAAGCGAACAAAGGCAAGCGAAGGCAAACGGTCATTTTCGCCGATGGACACCGCATGCTCGCTCACCTTAGCTGCGGTATCCACATAAAGTGACTGCCAGCTAAGAGCACAGCCAAACGCGAACGAAGGCCTTTGCTGGCTCTCGCTCGCTTTCAATACAGAGCGTCCACATTGAACGTGCGTGTTCGCACGGTAGCCTTCGCTTGCCTCTTTCGCTTGGTCTGTACGCGGCATTAGAGCTCTCTTTTAGTCAATAGTTTTATATAGGATAGTTTATTTATGAGTAAATAATTTTGTATATTGATATTGTTTTTGTTCGAAATCGCTATCAGCTTATGTCTTGTACATCAGTAAATCATGATAAATTGACTTTTACAATACGTTTTCGGTAATCTATTTGTGGATTAAAAGCGTTTAACGACATTGTTTTGCGAATATTACTTTGTTATGGCTTTCATTTTGTTTTCAATTTTTTCCGATAAATCTTTGTTTTGTGTTTTGTTTGGGATTAGTTACTTCTTAATTAAAACTAAATAGAACAAGCGCCTGGCATGATTTTAATAAGGTTTAAGCCAGGTTTATGGAATTTATTGCTAAGAATTTGGAGTGACGTGAACAAGTGTGATAAAAGAAGTAGTCTTAAGGTTAAATGTCTGCTTCTCTTGATCCCATGTAGGAAGACCGTAGATCCCGTGATCAGCTGATCTTACTTTTTGTTTTATCATCATAGGAGGTCTGTGACGTTTTGCTAACTAATTTTATTTGACTCAATATATTTAAGACATTATTTGCACACGTGTATATAGATATAATTATTTCGTAACACATATGTGATACATCTTTAGCATTTAGCGTTAATTTTGTGTGATAACAATATTAAATCCGGGGTGTAAAACTATGTAGACAAAACGCAGAAATAAATCCATCAAAAACTTCCGTTCCTGCAAAACTGAAATATTACAACCAAATAACAAGATAGTCTCAAATAACAAGATAACTCGTCACGTCTTGTTTCTCATGGGGGCGGAAAGCGGTCTGTGGAGACCTGCTTTGCTACATTGAACGTCAGAGGGGGAATGGATGGTAAAATAAATGAGGTTTGTCAAATGATGAATGAAAGAAAGATTGATGTACTATGTGTGAATGAAACAAAGCGGAAAGGATGTGATACCACCAAATGTGGAAAACATACCGCATATTGGTCTGGGGTAGACAAAACGGCCAGAGGCTGTCACGGAGTCGGCCTAATCCTTTCCGAAAGAATGGCAGAGTGCGTGATTGAGTTTCAATTCTTGAACCCACAACTCCTTTGGGTTAGACTTAAAGTCGGACTAACTCGCCTTTTTGTGTTGGGGGTATATGCTCCTACAGATAAGGGTACGAGTGCTTCCCAGAGAGTCCAAAAAGAGAGGGAACAGTTTTGGGACAGTGTGAGGGATGTCTTGCGCATTTGCAAAGACAATGAAAGGATAGTTATGTTAGGGGATTTCAATAGTTGGGTGGGAGTGAAACGTGATGGCTATGAGAAGGTGCTTGGTTCGTATGAAGACGATAGAGTAAATGAGAATGGAAGTAGTGTGCTTGAGATATGTTTGGAATGGAATCTGTGTGTGACAAACACTATGTTTGCCCACAAAAAGATTCACATGTATACATGGGAAAACGCTAATGTAAAAAAGTATGATTGATTTTGTGATAGTGGATGAGAGATTGAGGAAGAAAGTATTAGACACCAGATCGTACCGAGGAATAGGAGTCGATACAGACCACTTCCTGGTAGTTTGCCGAATGAGGGGTCTTTTTAAGAAATGGCGACATCGTATTCCGGAACCTTCGACGGTACTAGAAAGAATAAAAGTTGAGAATTTACAAGATGATGAGGTAAAAGAAGAGTTTAAAAGGAAATTGCGTGAAAAGTTTGACGGATCAGATGATGAGTGTGATATAGAAGAGTTATGGGATGTTTTTAAGAAAGGCGTCGTGAATAGTGCTATCGAAGTATGTGGAGTGACTAAAAGGAGAAATGGCAAACAAGAAAAGAATGTATGGTGGAATACGGAAGTACAGAAGGTAGTGTGTGAGAAGAAGAAAGCATGGGTAGACTGGCTGGCAATAAGAGCTGACCAGAGAATGCAAAAGGCGACGGATGAAGATGTGGCTAAGGCCAAAAAGGAATATAAGAGAATAAAATAAATTGTGAAGGAAATTGTGAAAAAGAAGAAGGATGAGCAAAAGGATGACTTTGATGAACGGTTATCTGAAGATTTCCGGAAAAACATTAAGTTTTTCTGGAAATCCATAAAAAGAGCCAGAGGAAAATCTGCAACATCGGAGCTCAATAACATCAAAGACAAGGATGGAAATATAATGAATGAGGAAGGATGCGTGTTAAAGAGATGGAAAGAGTATTTTGAAGGACTGTTTGAAAAAGAGGTGATGCAAGTATCGACGGTGATGGACGAAAGGGCAGACATTGAGGATAGGTTTTGTATGGATGAAATTGTAAAAGCGAAATTGAACAGAATGAAATCAGGAAAGGCTCCAGGGTATGACAGGATATCCGTCGAAATGCTGAAGGCTGGACAGGGCGTGGTGGCTAGTCTGCTGTACCGTCTTTTCAACTTGTGCTGGAGTAATGGCCTGGTACCAAAAGACTGGTGTAAGGCCGTGATTGTGCCGCTCTACAAAGGAAAAGGGTCACAGCAAGACTGTAAGAATTACCGTGGCATTAGCCTTTTAAGTGTTGTCGGCAAATTGTATGCAAAAGTTTTGATTGAAAGAGTGATGAAAGTAACTGATGAAAAAATATGGGATGTGCAAGCGGGATTTAGAAAGGGCATGGGGTGTACGGATCAGGTCTTTTCCTTGCGATGCATAGCTGAAAAATGTTTGGCCAAAGGTCAAAAAGTCTATTGCGCTTTCGTGGATTTGGAAAAGGCCCACGACAGAGTGATGAGGAATGAACTATGGTCTGCTTTGTCTATCTATGGGGTGAATAGCAACCTGATTCAAGCGTTGAAATCTCTCTATGCGGATTCTAGCGCTTGTGTCAGGATTAACGGCGCCTACTATGACTGGTTCAGCATCGATAACGGTGTGAGACAGGGATGTGTAGCGTCGCCGTGGCTGTTCAATCTATTCATGGACAGTTGTTTGAAAGATTTGAAAGAGAGTGAAAATGGTTTAGAAATGAATGGGTTACTTGTCAAATGTCTCCTCTATGCCGATGATCAAGTTATCCTTGCATCGTCGGAGGGGGAGTTACAGAAGATGGTAACAATTATGGATGGTGCTTTGAAGAGTAAAGGAATGAATGTTAATGTTAGTAAGACAAAATTTTTGGTTTTTGAAAAGGAAGAAGTTATGACAGAGTGCAATATTTTGATAGGTGACGAAAAGGTGGAACAAGTGAAAGATTTTGTATACCTGGGTTCCATGTTTACGAGAGATGGCAAGCATGTGAAGGACATTGAAAGGAGAATGAGTGCTGGTAATCAGGTGAATGGGGCACTACACACCTTCATGAACAGCCGCAAAGTGTCGGAAAAGGCACGGCTGGCTGTTCATGGGGGAGTGTTAGTGCCTACACTTATGTATGGTAGTGAAAGTTGGGTATGGCAGAAGAAACATGAAAGCAGAATAAATGCAGTAGAAATGAGAGCTTTGAGAAGTATGTGTGGTGTAACTTTGAGAGATAAAGTAAGGAATAACATGATAAGGGAGCGTTGTGGAGTGAAAGAAGATGTAGTGACAAAGATTGAGAAAGGTATGTTAAGATGGTTTGGAGATATAGAGAGGATGGACGAGAGGAGATTGACGAAACAAGTATACGAAGCGAGTGTGGATGGAAGAGTTGGAAGGGGACGACCTCGGCGAACGTATCGCGATCAAATCGCGGATGTTCTCAAAAAATGCCAGGTTAAGAGTTCTCTAAACCGACGAGCATGCATGACGAGGTTAATGGACGTAGATGAAGCGAAAGAGGTGTATCAGGATCGTAGCAGGTGGAAATCCATAGTCTCTGCCTACCCCAATGGGAAACAGGCGTGATAATATGTATGTATGTATGTAACAAGATAGTGAGCTCCAAAATATAGTACATTGAAATTCATCTTCCCAAAACGAAAAACAAAACATACGAAAAAAGTACAAACATTTACAATTGTTCGTCCTATAGCTTTGTCCTACGTAATATGGTAGAAAACATTTATTTCAACTAAAATAACCTAGGTCCTTTGTTCCACAAATTTTCAGAAAACAAACAAAGTTCTGAATACCCTATTGTTAACACATGGAGTGATGAATGGAATTGAAAATAATAATAATAAATTTTTCACATCCCAATTAATATGGCAGCGCAACACTTTTTCCGGTGGTTAATACAGAAAATTCCTGTATCACAGTTAATTAAAATAGCCTGATGTGTGGGGGCGCAGTGTAAACGTTTTGTATTAATTGTTATAGTCAGTAGATATTAGGCATTTTTTTACCGTAGAACCTAAATAAATATACAGCTTATAACAAAATCCGGATCCATCCGGATTACATCGCGTATAGTATTTTGCTATCACTATCCCTATGTGTGGAGAAGGCGACGCCCGCCACTGCTGGCTAGGATGAAACTTACTGTTTATGACTCCTCTCACCCGAGCTGTCCGACTAATTAATGAACAGCATGAGCGACTGGACATATTTACGTGTAATTTGAGTGAACTAGCAAAAGTTCTGTTATGTATTATATGTTACATGAAAAGTTTTCACATTTTGCAGTAGTATATTTTAGGTATAGTTTGCGTATAATGTTAGGTAATATAATTGTTATGTGTAAGTAATTGTTTGTTATTTTTATTCTATTTTTTTGTATTGTTGTTGTTTTCCTTCTCTATCATATTGGGCTAGCCTGTAATGATAGATATGTAAGTTGAAGAAAATAAAAAATGGTTTTCCTGACGTGTCGAAAGCTTTACAGCGTTCGTGGTTGTAGGAAAACTAAGATGACAAGCGTCTTTACAGATATTTCTAAAAAATAATTTTGATTTACCGTACAATTTTTATTAATTAAAATCGTGATCCTGATTGCATAAACCTAAGAAATTATTAAATATACAGCTGTTTCTGTGTACTTATTTGAACGTCTGCAAATTATTATTTATTTGTAAAGTTTTAAACATAACAACTTTTGAAAGCAAAATGTATTTATCTAGTTTCCATTTTACTCATTGTGTCTCCACATCTTACTTTAAAATAATTGTAATTAATTTTTTTGTCAGATTACACTGATCCATTAGCAAACATATTTTTAAAATGGTTAGTAGATTTATAGTAGATGGATAGTTAGGTCAGGTCCAGCGTCAGGTTTAATAACCTGGCAATATGCTGAGTTGGACACCCATTTGTCACAATTCTGAGACACATATGGCGCATGACTGTCAATGACTTTTTCCTCACTTTGTTACTTCTTCACTATATATATATACCTATACATGTATACCTATCCTTTCTTTTGTATGTCTCTCTGTTGTTTCAAATAAATATTTTTCTTTCATTCTTTCTTTTTTTTAGGTACAAAGGAATAAGCACAAATCACCCCAGACAGCAGCAAAGTACAAAAAATATGCTTATAAGTTAAAAAAAAATCGCTATAAGGACAAAGTCTTCGCTCACAATATTTTTCTTCAGCTTTAAATTATTCTGATCCACACGAATTGAAAAAACACAAAGTCAGAAGTGCGAGGTGGGAAAGTTTATTTATGCACAATTGATTGCGATACTAATAGGTCATTGTAACAAAAACAGAGTCCCAAGTGCGAGTTTTTACGTCAAGAAAACATACCTATCTACCACGTTTCTGTCTAATAGCAAATGTATGAAAACATAAAATGCGACCCTGGCGGAAAGTGTCGCAAACTTCATGTTTTCATACATTTGCTATTCGATGCATACGTTTTCTTGACGTAAGAACTCGCTTTTGGGGCTCAGAATATCATCCTTAGCAACTAGGTCTATGTGTTGCAAGAAAGTGTATGTTAAATTCCTGTAATGTACCTACTTAATATTTCTACACCAGCAATGGTAGTATATGTGAAACAATATTTAATATAAGGCTTCAATGTACCTACCATATACTAAGAAAAAAATATTGTTCTATTCTATTCAAATTTTTTTTCTCTTATGAAAACTGGTTGCGAAACTCAGTTGCCAGTGCAGTCGAAAGGGAACCAAAGGAGAAACATTTATATTATTTAAAATCACTGTCACTGTAACCCCGTTCAATTCAAACGAACAGTATAGGCAAGCTTGTCCATACGCTTTATTGAATTTCTGCAAAATTCCTAACACATACCGGGGGTGTCTGAGTTTTAATTCATAAAAGTACTACCATGTTAACTCTTATGAACTGATCTCATACGTGATAATGAGATGAAATTAATTTAGTTGAAGTATGCTAGAGTTTTTTATAGACCGAGAGACCGCGAATCGGCAAATGCAGCGTAGGGTGCCCCCCCGCCAGGTGCACCGACGACCTGAAGAATTTGGCTGGGGTGGACTGGATGCGGAAGGAAGAGGACCGAGTTTTGTGGCGAACTTGGGAGAGGCCTATGTCCAGCAGTGGACTGCGATAGGCTGAGTGGAGTTGTCGAAGTTAAGGCTTGTCGGAGTTCATTCTCATATCATATCAAAATCAACCCTCGGCCATCTAAATTCTTGACTAATAGTTTTTAGGGTTCCGTAGTCCTACAAGGAGCCCTTATAGTTTCGTCATGTCCGTCCGTCTGTCCGTCTGTCCTAATCCTTAACAGCATAATAACTTCTACAGTTATAAACATAAGTAAATGAAATTTTGTTAAAAAATTGTATAGATATAGATCTCAATTTTAAAAGAATAAAAAAATCATGATTATGTATTTTAGGGGTGTCGCCCATACATGTGAAATGGGGATGAAAATTTTTTTTTCGCTGCACTCCCTCGTGTGGGGTATCATTGAATAGGTCTACTAAAATGAAGGTAATGTTTTATACATCACTTTTTTATCAGATGTACCATCTGCGAAATATAGCCCGCCAAAATGGCTTGCAATGTGTGTCCCCCCTGCCATTTCTAAACTATGCAACGTAGAAACTTATAATCTTCCACATTGATAGACCTTTGTAAAAACTCTCTTTTAAAATTATTTCGAGCATATTGTGATTATACATTTTTGAGTTATAGATAGAAAACTGAAAAATACTTAAAACGTCCTAGTTCAAAGGTCATTGACCTTAGAGAAAAAAGATCATAGCAAATAATGCTCCTTTAGCTACTTTCTATTTGAAAAAATCACAAAAAGTAACTTTGTGTTATGTTGACGACACACTTCTTAAATTTGGCGCCATCTAGCGGTGTCTAACAACACTCTCTGGGTCGCCAATGCTGCCGTCAAGTGCCGTTTATTACATTTGGCACTGTATAGCGCCATCTAGCGACTACTGACATCACTCTCTGAGTCGCCAATGCTGCCGTCTATTGCAAAAACTAAAATAGCCGTGATTAATATTCGATTTGATTTTTTTGTAACACCTACTTATGGAACCCTATAATACTGAGCATGGCCCGACATGCTCTTGGCCGGTTTTATTTTTAGATATAGATAGTACCTACCTACAACCCTATTAAAAGATTTCTTCACAATAGAAAATAATAATAAACATTAGTACATATCAGGTTTTGAGCCTACCATCTATTGCTTGGTTTTTTAACCACTTCTAAGGGGTTCCGTAAGCCTCCAGGTAAAATGTATTAACTATGTTGGCAAATGTAGAACTAGTAACTGCTCTAATTTCCATACACGGCTTCGAATAAACATATCCAACAGTCCTTCACATAATATTCAATCGAGCAAACTACTAACAGTTACTACCATAAACAAGTACCTACCTACCAATAGCAATAGTACGTAAGGGCACCTAAATAAATACCTAATCCGTTAGCCAGTATTAAATTATTGTGGCCATATCGTAAACCCGCAACGTTCTAGCGATACAATATTTATTTTTATTAAGTCTGTGTACGCACTAGTTTTATGAAACGCAGCGTTTTTGTTGGGAATGAACACGTATTTTGTGTTCTTTAAGTGTAGCTGCATAAATAATTATTTATAAGTATAAAATATAAAATACAGGCTAATATGTTTACCATCTCACCCTGAGTCTCGTGTCCAGTGGTAAAACAGTAATAAATATGCTAAAATTGTGCTTATGCTGTGAGCATGGAATTTCTAACAGAAGGTAGAAACTTGATTTCCGAACTATAACTGTTATAATCGGATTGGCTAACGCTATACCGCAGAAAATTGTTCTACAAATACTACACTTAACCAAACTGAATAAAAACTTTACCCTCCTTCTGGGGCAGTCGGGTAAAATGGGACAAACTCGAGAGTTTTCCACAACAAAAAAAAAAATCATTAAAATCAGTTCACAATTGGCAAACATGTCGCGTAAGAATCATAGAAAATTATAAAAATGCAGTTGAATTGAGAACCTCCCCTTTTTTTGAAGTTGGTTAAAAAGAGCAAACCTACAGCATTAAGCCTAGATTTATAAGATTTCCGGAAATAAGTAATAATTGATATTTTCTATTGTAATTGACATTACCTACCTACCTGATTGACATATAAAGATTACTTAAAAGTTTACACGCCTTGCATGGCAAAATATGGAATAAGTACTTTTTATATAACCTAACACCTAGTACACATATTAGCAAAAAAATAAAAATAAACTATAGTAAGCCATCTAATAGACCAGACAATATACTCAAGAAATACTAATGACGTACACCCACTTTCAACTGAGTTGGGGGTTCATCATTTCAGCCGAAAGACGTCCACTACAGGACATAGGCCTCCCCCAATTAAGGGGGCGGGGGTTTGAGTTGGGGGTTAATCAATCTCATTTATGTAAGTATAGGAGTATGAATGTATGTAACAGCCTAGGTGGGATTGATGTTGTTATGGGCAAAGGTAACCGCTTAACATCAGGTGGGCCTTTTGCTCGTTTCGCCATCCTATACTATAAAAAAAAATCTACGTTGTGGTATAATACGGCTAGACGTCTTTTATAATACCTGCTGTAACCGATCATACAACAAAGTTGAAAAAAAATATAACCGCTACGACTTTCCCGTCTAGTGCGTCTCACATATTTTTTCACGTTCCTCCTCTGCGGTCGTAACAGCAACTAATTGCTTTGGGAAACGCTTTATGTGATCGTATTTCACCTGAAAAAATGATTTATCCCAAACACTGGATATTCTTTGTCGCATTTTTGTACGAAACAAATGTGAGAAACGCTGGACTGAATTTCTATGTATTCACAGAATTTATTATGCGAAAAGTGTATGGTAGAAATTATTAGTGAATTTATTTTTCGAAAAGCTTGTTGTAGATAATTTTGTGTTATTCTTCAGAAAGGTTTATTGAAAATTGTTTTTATGAAGTGAATTGTTAATATGTAGTGAATAGAATGCTTTTGTGCTTCGAATTTTATGCTTATTTAATTATGATTTAACTTTTTCAAAAATTCCACTGCTCGTTACTTATTTTGTGTTAAAAAATGATATTAGCTAGTGCATCGTCATCTGAAAGTGCAGAAAACTTTATAATACTACATTACTGTCGAGGCCTGAAATAAAGCAATTGACGGCAGAGTGTTAATGGAAGTACGAGGCAAAGCCGAGTACTTTTTGACTAAACGAGGCTGTTAATGGCTATTTCAGCCGAGACTTGTATACTACTTTTCTCTCATTTGCGAGGAAACGATACACAAATTAATACAGAGTATCAAATTTTCATTTGCGCCAATTCATCCGCGCGCGGTTCATGTTCTATTTTCAAACTTAAAAAAAAAAAATGAGCATTCTGCCTTTAAAACAATAAATATCGTGCACCTAAAAACACCTAATTTATATGTGTACCTATAAAACCTCGCTAGCATATTTAAAAAAACTGACCAGCAATTTTTGTTATTGTAGTGTTGGAAATTGCTGGCGTGTTATTTTGTTGCGTACGTTTGAGCCGATTGTTGTTTTTTTTTTTAAAATAATGAACCAATATCCGAACAAGTTGGAGAAAAAGTTGGTTCTTTATTGCGCTTTACGTCACTGGACAAAATAGTCTAAACAGTAATCTATTCACCATACGACAATTTATCTTTACTTTAAACAAGGTACACAAAAAATCTACTACTACGGCGACTACCATATCAAGTAGATACATTGATCCGTTCTCCACTTGCAACACAAACACCAAATACACTGAAGCTATCCCCATACATCGCAACATTGTAAGACATGCTGGCTTGCACATAAACTGCAACACACGTACACTGCAGTGCAAACAACATTGGTTAATCCGAAGCGCCATCATCGAGTGGGCTGCCCGGCGTGAAACTATCTGGAACCACGCCAGTTCTATTATCTTGTGTAATGTTACAGTTTGACTGCCATACAGTGTACACGTTGATGGCCTTTAGTGGGCAGGTGGGAACTTTATTTTGGTCGTAAGTGTATTGGGGGCAGATTAGGTTTTACGATAGTGCGTAAATGCTAACATTAGTGTAGTCAGCTTGCCAGCTATGTTCAGAGTACGTATTTGCATGATCTTTGGATTATATACGTGGGACACTCAGAAAGTTTTGCGAAACTAAAAAAAATTGTTCTATACGTACATATATTTTTATTAAATCTTTTCAAAGTACTTTCCACCAGCCTCTATACAAAGATTCATGCGCCTAAACCAGTTTTCAAAACACTTTTTCCAGTCCGCCGCAGACACCTCGTTTACAGCCTGCTCGAACGCAGCCAGCGCATCTTCCGGCGACGAAAATTGTATCCCTTTGAGCTGATTTTTTATTATTGGGAATAAAAAGAAGTCACACGGTGCTATATCAGGGCTGTAAGGAGGGTGACCCAGGAGTTTGACTGGCGTGCTGTCCAGGAAGTCCCTCGTTTTGAGTGCGGTGTGCGCAGGTGCATTGTCGTGGTGGAGCAGTAGCCCGCGGAGCCCTGTGTTTGGTCGCTTGTTGCTTATAACAGAGAAAACTTCTGGCAAACATTTGGTAGTATACCATTCGGCATTAATGCTTCTTTGATCCCGTAAGGGAATTGATACCAAGTGGCCAGTCAAATTAAAAAAGCTAGCGATCAAAATCTTACCCCCGCTTCTAGATCGCTTCACTTTGGTAGGCGTTGGCTCATTTTGAAACACCCAAACAGTCGACTGGCGCTTGGTTTCTGGGTCGTATTGATAAATCCAGGACTCATCACCTGTAACGATGTCGTAAACACGCCGAGACGAGCCTGCTTCAAATTTGTTAAGCATATCACGGCACCATTCCACCCGGGCCTGCTTCTGAGCATCGGTGAGGTTGTACGGCACCCAGCGTGATACTATCCTCCTCACGCGAAGATGTGTTTGTGTTGGTCTGGGTGTTTCTTATGTATTATAAGTATGTATTTACAAAAAAAAAAAGTATATAAGTATTATATCCATTGTCTAGTACCCATATCACAAGCTCTGCTTAGTTTGGGACTAGATGGTGCTGTGTAAAAATGTCCCGAAGATATTTATTTATTTATTTATGGCTGTGTAGAATCTCGTGAACGCTTCCCGATCCAATCTTCAATATGTGTTGAATCTCCTGATATGTAATTCGCCTATTGTCTTGGATTAAATTTTTCACTGCTAGCACGTTTTCTTCGGTAACAGCCGTCAAAGGGCGACCGCTTCTTTCGTCATCCCCCAAAGTTGGTCGACCGCGCTTGAATTCGTTATACCAACGATACACGGTTGCCTTGGAAGGGCCTTCATCCATGAATGCCATTTGAGGTCTATCGTACGATTCATCCGGTTTCAGGCGACACTTGAAATCGTATAAAATCATAGCTCTAAAATGTTCCCGGCGCAGATCCATATTTCAGTGAGACACAATACTTTGAATTAACTCGCAAAAAATGTGGAGGGAAATTTTGAAATTGGAACTTACTTATTTTTACTTATAAATAATCATATTTTCGAAAAACATTATAACTGGCCAGTCTCCCATATATAAAAACTTTTTTTCGCAATACTTTCTGAGGGGCCTGGTATGTTGTTTTATGTTAAATTGTAGCGTTGAGCACACATTTTAGTATTCAATCGATTTGAGAAGCCAATGTATTAGCATTTCAAATGCTCAGACCAAAAGAATATGATAGACGGAGCACGTAGAACTAGTGACGAACCCAGAAAAAGGTATAATAAAAACCGGCCAAGTGCGAGTCGGACTCGCGCAGTAAGGGTTCCGTACCTCTCAATTTGTCTATGTTTGTCTTATTTTTAGTATTTGTTGCGAAACTACATAATATGCACTATAATCTGACCAAGTTTGACGCTGGTATATATTACCGTTTTGAAGATAGAGCAGGAACAAAAACGTTGAAAAAAATGTATGTTTTTTGAGGTTTCTTGTATGGGGACCCCCTTTGATTTTAGACTTTTTTTTGTTTTTAGTATTTGCTGTGATACACCTCATAGCAACACATATTCTGAGTAAATTTCAACCGGTTACCTATTACCGTTCAAAAGATACAGCCCTGTGACAGACAGGCGGACGGACGGACGGACGGACAGACGGACGGACGGACGGACGGACGGACGGACAGCGTAGCGAGAGTAATAGGGTCCCGTTTGGAACCCTTCGGGTACGGAACCCTAAAAAGCACAGGAGTACCTACTATTCCACCCACACTATTTGCGAGCCACGATTGGAAGCGCCTATCTTAGTCTTTTGGTCAGACGCATGCCCCCGATCGCGGCTCACAATCACTGTGGGTGGAATAGTAAGTACCTACTTGCTATTTAGTATTCCTGTTTCTGGCTTCAGTCACTAGTTCTACGCGCTCCATCTTTCTTAATCTTTTGGTCTGAGATCAAGCGATATTTAAATAATAATCATTGTCATACATTTTATCACACAGATGCTTCAAACAAATAAACTAACCTACAGTTTGAAAGCTGATCAATGAATAACTAAGTAATCAGCTGTCAAATCCCATGTCAAGTGTTATGATTAGTTATTTTTGCTATTTTTTCCGACCAATCACAGGATGACATAAGATTTGACATCAGATCAAATCAAAAAGCTTTCCATAAACGAACCTAAAAGAGCCGATTGATGTATTAATTATTAATTTTTTTTAATAATGTAGCAATTTACGAGCAAGTGGGAGAAAAAATTGTTATTGATCTTTACTTATAATAACTTAGTGCATATTTGTTCGTTTTCAAAGACAAATTGTTTGTATTTATTGTTATTACCTCCTCGTATCTATCATTTCTGTTCATAATACTCAATGTTGTACTAACCCACTTCCCAACACAGAAAATAGAAACATCTCGAACCAAACTCCATCCAACAAAAATAGCCCCAAAAGAAAGCTCGCCGACACTGTTCGAGCTTCCACTTTTAAATCAAAATGGCGGCAAAGACAAACATTTCAGGACAAGATGGATGACCTCAGAGGTCAGGAGGGCACTACAAGGAAGCTCACTCGGAGGCAGGAAGCGAGGAAATGGCTGCGGCTTCCGGTCGGCTGTGATGTGTAAAAATCGGTAGGGCGTTAATTTTTGTTGTAGGGATGTTTAGACCGTGTTGTGGTATGTACCAGTATGTTTTGCGGTATGACCAGAAAGTTAGTGTTACAAGATGTGACATAAGCTTGTTGAAAACTCACTTCTATGGTTTAGATAACGTAATGCATAGAAATGCAAAATTTTGACTCGATTCGAACCATTTCAATTAATTTTCCGTTCATTTTTAGGGTTCCAAAGTCCTACAAGGAACCCTTATAGTTTCGTCATGTCCGTCCGTCTGTCCGTCTGTCCGTCTGTCCGTCTGTCCTAATCCTTTACAGCTTAATAACTTCTACAGTTATAAAGATAAGTAAATGAAATTTTGTTAAAAAATAGTCTACATATAGATCTCAATTTTAAAAGAATAAAAGATTCGTTTTTGCGTATTTTAGTTATGGCGTCCATACATGTGAAATGGAGAAAAAAAAATTTTTTTCGCTGCACCCCCTCGTATAGGATATCATTGAATAGTTCTACTAAAATGAAGGTAATGTTTCATACATCACTTTTTTATCAGGTGTACCATCTGCGAAATATAGCCCGCCAAAGTGGCTTGCAATGTGTCCCCCCCCCCTGCCATTTCTAAACTATGCAATGTAGAAACTTATAATCTTCCACATTAATAGACCTTTGTAAAAACTCTCTTTTAAAATTATTTCGAGTATAATGTGATTATAATTTTTTGAGTTATAGAGAGAAAACTGAAAAATACTTAAAACGTCCTAGTTCAAAGGTCATTGACCTTAGAGAAAAATTATCATAGCAAATAATGCTCCTTTAGCTACTTTCTATTTGAAAAAATCACAAAAAGTAACTTTGAAATGACAAACGTCTTAAATTTGGCTTCTTGAATTTATCGCTAGATGGCGCTACTAACAACACGCTCTGAGTCGCGACTGCTGCCGATTATTGCAAAAACTAAAATAGCCATGATTAATATTCGATTTGATTCGTTTGTTTGTTTGACACCTAGTTAAGGAACCCTATAATACTGAGCATGGCCCGACATGCTCTTGGCCGGTTTTTTTATTTTAGTAATTTATCTGCTTTCAAATCGCGGACGTTCTCAAAAAATGCCAGGTTAAGAGTTCTCTAAACCGATGAGCACGCATGACGAGGTTAATGGACGTAGATGAAGCGAAAGAGGTGTGTCATGTTCGTAGCAGGTGGAAATCCATAGTCTCTGCCTACCCCAATGGGAATCAGGCGTGATAATGTATGTATGTATGTAACTGCTTTTTATGTCTTTCCTCATCCAATGATTTTGAAATCTCTCCTACATTTTCTTACATCGATTTTTTTTATTTTTTATTTATTCTTAATCCGAATTTCTCGCCTTCATCATCATCATCATCATTTCTACTGAAAGACATCAACTGATGGACACAGCCCCCCCACCCCCAAGCATCGCCAAAATGACTTTATTCATGTATTATATACCAGGGGTGTCCAAAATTTGGAAGTGTGCGGTCTAGATTTTAATCCAAAATATACATAGCAGTCTACCAATTAACGGTTTTTTTTAATAAAGCACAAAAGGGTCGATTTCACATAAAATTGGGTACCACGAATGATTTTACACTAATGAGATCATGACACAAATGAAATCTAAATCACGCTAATGACATGCATATTTTTATTGGTTTACAAAGTAAGTTTAGCCTTATTTATATTGATGAAGATTACTGTTAACAAATTGTAAAAAAGTTTATCAATTGTTTTTTCGATGTCAAAGGTTTTAATATTGTTCATAAGAAGACTTAATTTACATTTTTAAACCAATAAAAATATGCACATCATTAGTGTGATTTGGATGTCATCTGTGTCACGATCTCACTAGCGTAACTTCATTCGTAGGCTGTGAAATCGACCCAAAAACTTGCTGTACCATATAATGGCAATTTTAAGTGATGTTTGATTACATTTATTTTGCGACCTACCTCCCCTCCAACGTCTATATGCGTTTGACTGGTCGACTGCAGTCGACGTCTTGGCTATTGGCTATTCCTGTTAATACCTACAAAATAGAGGGAGAAATTGATAAAGCTAGATTTGCTTTTGACAAAACAGTTCCTTTTTCATGCATTTTCCGCCTTAGGTACTATCAGCAAACTTTCCGGTGGACCACCACTAAGGCTAAAATCGTTTGCGCTCAGTGTTCGACGGCAGCCGTAGGTACGTGTAATGTAGCAGGATTCGTTCAAGGGACTTTGTCCACAAAATATCGTAACTGTACATGTATTGTGTTAAAAGACAATTAATACCACACATGATATAATACTATAGTAATTTATACTATACAAGCAGATCTCAACATTTATCTGTGCTACGCCAACATGAAACGAACTCTTGCATCAAGCATCCACTATTATCTACAATGAAGAGCCACCCACTACATTCAAACTACTAAAATGGTTACTGATGCGTTAAACAAGGGTCCTTCAGAGCGGAGACTGGAGCACTACACTAAGAAGATAGGTTCATGTTTGAAGGAGATTGCTCCGAGTACTTGTATGTACATGCTCAGTCTGTGTTTTACTTACTTGCCTTGGAAAATTGCAGTGGAGAAATCGTCATGTTTAATCACTGAGGTAATATGTACTACGTACTAGAGAAGACACCTCGAACAAAATGTTTGTAGCACGTTTTAGAGCTCCTGCACTCTAACTCGTTTACCCACGCTCGCGCCGCGCGTGCTCCACGTCCAGCAAGTTCCGCGATATTTTTTGTTCTTAATGTCTACTCTAGTACGTAGTACATATTACCTCAGTGTGTTTAATAGCCATTGCTTTTATTCATGAAATTATAAACAAAAAACCGGCGAAGTGCGAGTCAGACTCACGCAATGAGGGTTCCGTACCACCCATCGACCTGATACCCCAAAGAAACTGATTTAATTTACGAGAGTTCATCAAAAGACACCAACGCACCGCAACTGCTTATTTATTGTCTAGCAATATGAGTCTGTCATGCTCATGTAAATGTCATGCTGATGGTGGCGTTAGTATCGGGTCGTTAAGATCCCTTCAATACAGTTGAGTTAAGCGATGGCTGATGCTCGCGTCATGCTCGTGAACGGGTGCCGTTTGTCGGGACAGGTCATCTCCTACATACTATGGCAACTCTTTTTAGGTACATTGAAGTACATTCTCACTTTTAATCCTTTTGTTTTTCTCTGACATTAACCTAATGTAGGATATACTTTTGATAATGGAGGTGCTAAGGTTATACCACACATATAGTAAAAAATATAGACTAAGTGCTGCGAACAACCGTAGTGAAGTCAACAAAAACCGTGCTCCTTCATGTACAACCAGTGTTCACGCGCACACATGCGCCATAAACCGTGCCTCAGAGGGGTGTCTCAGTTCACATGTCGTGGCATCTTCCAGTAAGCATCGCGAAAACAAATATCCTTCAGGTGCATGGTGTGTATGTGAGCACTGGTTGTACATGAAGGAGCACGGTTTTTGTTTGCAGCACTTAGTCTATATTTTTTACTATGTATGTGGGTTATACTCACATTATTTGAATGAATTTGATGTAATTAACAATAACATAATTTAAAAAGAGTATATCCATGGAGTTTCTTGCCGGTTCTTCTCCATAGGACCCAACATTTGGAACTGTGCAAATAGAGTCTGACATTTCAAAAGTGCCTGAAATTAGGTTTATTTGAAATAAAACATTTGAATTAGAATTCATACAATAACTCCAAAGAATCACATTGTGGTGTAAAACAAAACTTGTATTTCACATTTATTTTCAACAAATAGCCATTATGTGATACAAATTATCAAACAAACCCCACAACGATATCTATCAACAATTGATCAAACAGATACAACAGTTAATTCAGTTATTGTTAATCACAAAAGTTTTGAACCCCAAACGGTTATGTACAAGATAAATACTGATTTATATCGGAAATCTCGACGTGACAAACGAATTTATTACACAATTCGACTTAATTGAAACAGAACAATATAAAGTGTACAGATTTAGTTGAACTGGAACGGATCCAGAGAGTAAACAAGAGAGGAACGATTGGAATTGGAGAGACTTTTCCTGAAGTAGCCATACCTATGGTGTGTCGTTGTATAGTTTGTTTGTCGTTGTATTGACAACGTCTGTGTTCTAGTGGATTGAGTGTCGGACTGCTGATCACGAGGTCGTGGGTTCGATTCCCACAGAACACAAATATTTGTGTTCTGTTACAGTTCTGTTAGGTGAATGCTACAAGGTAGCCCGCGAAATTCAAAATTTCTTGGGTTTTTTGCCAATTCTAGCTCTGTTTTGAGTTGTATATCAATCAAAATACAATTGGCGGTAGAAATAACAATATATCTACTGAATTATACTTATAAAAAATATATACCTAGCTTTATAAGCTCTAGGAGCTCGATAATCGATAATTTGATCGTAAATTAATATAGTCGAGCTTGTACAGCTTATAGAGCTAGCTTAATATTTTTTATGAGTATTAGTCAGTAGATTTGTTGTTATTACTACCGCGAATCATATTTCGACCGATATACAACGCGAAATAGAGCTACAATCTGCAAAAAACGAAAGAAATTTTGAATTTTGCGGGCTACCCTGTAGCATTCACCTTAATTTATTTGGCATTGAATGCTTGAAACATTGTAGGGGTGATTGCGTATTTATGTGTTGGTAGCGGACACTTTTCTCCATGGTAGCGGAAAACTGGCGACATGCGTTCCCGTAGTAAAAGTCACTAGATAACATTTCTATTAGCTTATTATTTAGATCGTGTGTGTCTTCGTATGTGTGTGTATGTGTGACTGCCTCCTTGGTCTAGTGGTTGCAAGCACGACTGCTGAGCGTGGGGTCCTGGGTTCGATTCCCGGGTCGGGCAAAGTGTTATTGGGTTTTTTAATTAGGAAATTCTCAGTAGCAGCCCGGAGTATGGATTTGTGCCCGGTTTATGGCAATAGGCTCGCCCCCTATTACATGGAACTATAACATAACTGGCGAAATGTGGGTGTACTATACACCTCTGCCTACCCCTTCGGGGAAATACAGGCGTGATGTTATGTTATTGTTATGTTATGTATGTGTCTTAAAATTGTGATAAATGGGTGTCCATCTCAGCTTATTGCTAGGTTATTAAACCAGACGCTGATATTCTGCTGGATCCCTGTTGTGACCTAGGATATCAAGCAAACTTCTTATTTGTAAAAATAATTCGTAGCATGCTGACATTACCATGACCATGGCTGACCGCCCATGTACCCATAATTTGTACGTTGTTCCTGTTTACTACTATTTTCATGGTGTACAATAAAGTATATTCTATCTATCTATCTATCTATCTACCACTTCCATCTTTTAAGTTATACATCCTTTTACTAAGAACTTGGTGTTATTTATGGACTCCAGCAACACAAACGGTTTCCTTCCTACCTCATGATACTAATGGCTTATGTCTTAGAAAAAGTACAACATCAAGTTATGATCCATGACGGGGTAAACAGAGGGAACGGGATAGGATGATTTTATGCTTCATACACTTTGGTGTGCCTACTTAAGTAGTTTCTTTCCCAAAAAGAGACAGGAAAAACCCGACTGCGTGTAAAAATAACTGAAACGATTTAAAGAAGATGGATTTTAAATGTTTTCTTTCATCTTTAAAATTCATGCTACTTCCTTTCCTTTTATGTAACTTGTTTTCGTTCAGAGTGTACCTAGTAGGGAAAATTTACGTAGACTTTCAAAGAATCATGCTACCAAATCATAACATGCAGGCGGAGGCTACCTACGATCTATGGAATTCACAAACATACCAAATACATAAATACGTAGATTTGATAAAAAATTTAAATGTCTACGTAAATTTTCTCTGCCAGGCACTTTCTGAACGATAAAAGTACCTATTATGATTTTTTGTCCCACAGTAAAATTATGTGAAACGATATCCGCGGAAAAGTTCTCTGCAAAATGAAATTCGATATAAAAAGTTTCGGTAAAATAATAGATAATCTTATCATCAATTAGAATAGCGAGAGTTACCAATTCTAAAGTTCGAGTCATTTTACCTTATCATACCAATCACAATACTACTTTTTTTTTTAGATTATAGGATGGCGAAACGAGCTAAAGGCCCACCTGATGTTAAGCGGTTACCTTTGCCCATAACAACTTCAATACCACCTAGTCTGTTGCCTAGATGGTACCGCAAGTCGGTTCGCCAAACTGAGACATGAAGACGGAAAGCCTCATATGATTGTAATTTCACCGGCACCCGTATCCTTTAGACCGAAACACAGCAATGCAAGCATCACTATTTGGCGGATTTGCTCTAACACCAAGAAAAATACATTAGCAAACAAATCTTCCCTTCAGTACAAAAATAAATAAAACAGAGTACGCCGGGTACTTTAGTCACCGGAAGCAACCTAACAGCGTCGCGCTTCCTCCACTAACTGCACCGGATGTTAGTGAATTAGCAGGTGGAGGCCGCTGGAAATGATTGCATAACATAATGGATGATCCAGTTTCTCAGAAGAAAATCATAAAGAAAATAAATCCATTAGACGTCACATTTTGGGCCACCTTGTATCCTGTTTCAGGATATAATATTTAATTTCTTGCCAACATAACATAACATAACATCACGTCTGTATTTCCCCGAAGGGGTAGGCAGAGGCGTATTGTACACCCGCATTTCGCCAGTTATGCTATAGTCCCATGTAATAGGGGGCGAGCCTATTGCCATTAACCGGGCACAAATCCAGACTCCGGGCTGCTACTGAGAATTTCCTAATGAAAAAACCTAATAACACTTTGCTCGACCCGGGAATTGAACCCAGGACCCCACGCTCAGCAGTCGCACTTGCGACCACTAGACCAACGAGGTAGTCACACATAAATACATACATACAATACACATTATTATCTGGTACATTTCTTACAATATTACAAATTTAATTTCCCTGTATCTTATATAAAGACACTTGTTTGGTTAAACATAGAATGCTTTAATAATCTGTGGTATTATTTTGCAATGCCATACATCCTTTGATATACTCAATATAACATCGGGTCGTCAATGATAGCTGGAATTTCGACGCGAGGAAAGTAATTCTCAGTTGTGATATAAAAAGGAAATATTGTGAGGTTCGATACACATCTAAAGCAGGTTAGTAGTTTTGGTTAAAATATAAGATTCAAACTAAATAATAAAGGCTAAGTGATTATGAGAGTAATATTCAAATAATGAAAAATTATTGAAGATCAGACGAGCTTACCTGTAAGCGAAGTCTTGATTCTAATTTTATGAGCGGTGATCTGAAATATAATTACCCACCCGCCACTATCAGTTCCAAAACTGCAATAATTAGTAAACATTCACCGTTAATCTTTCAGATCATCATTTCAATCGAAAGACGTCTGACGAAGACTGCTGGATATAGGCCTCCCCCAAGCATCGCCACAACGACTGGTCCTGCGCTTCCCACATCCAGCGGATACCCGCGACCTTCACCAGATCGTTGGTCCACCTTGTGGGGGGCCTACCCACGCTGCGCCTTGCAGTACGCGGTCGCCACTCCAGTACTTTACTGCCACTTAAGTTTGGCAATTCTTCGCGTTATGTCGTATACTTTCGTTCTCCTGCGAATCTCCTCATTTTTGATTCGATCAGATAGATAGATAGATAGATAAAACGTTTATTTAGAACAAAAACAAGACACAGGACATACAGGGACACTCCAAGCATAGCCCTCTCCATTGCCCTTTGAGTGACTTTGTGCCTTCTTATCAGGCCTATTGTGAGAGACCACGTTTCAGTGCCGTAAGTAATTACTGGCAACACACACTGTTCAAAGACTTTCGTCTTGAGACACTGCGGGAATAGTTAAGTATTTTTTTCTTTTTCCCAGTTCAATGTTTAAATGCCAACTAGAGCCTCTTTAGCAATTCTTAATTAAAGTTGTTTTACAGCTGATCTTCTAAGCCGTTGGTAATTTATTCTGAGATCTTGTTACGTGTTAAGGGCTGCGATTTTTTAAAATCTTGGTTACAGATGAGGCAATTTGTCGGAGATTTTTCTTTTTACTGGTAGGTTAAATACTTCCCTTTATTTATCTTTAAAAAGTTGGTAGAATAACGCGCAAACCACACAGAGCGCGGGCGCGGGTCAGGCGCGGTACCTGTTGGGCCCGCGGTGGGTATATTAACCTGATTTTATATGGATGACATCACACACAGCGCGGGTGCGTGTCGGGCCCGCGTCGGCGTCGTCTGAAGCGCGGGAGCCTTGCGTGTCTCCCGCCACTACAGACAGAGGGCGGGGCGCGCTGATTGTGGTTAACGTTCTACTCGCAAACCACACGGAGCAAGGACGCGGGTCGGGTGCGGTACGGGTCGGGCCCGCGGCGGATATATTAACCTGAGGCTCGGACTGCTGATCACGAGGTCATGGGTTCGATTCCCACAGGACACAAATATTTGTGTGATGAACAAGTGTTTGTGTTGGTCTGGGTGTTTCTTATGTATTATAAGTATTTATTTAAAAAAAAAAAGTATATAAGTATAATATTCATTGTCTAGTACCCATAGCACTAGCTCTGCTTAGTTTGGGACTAGATGGTGCTGTGTAAATATGTCCCAAAAATATTTATTTACTTATTTATTTATTATTACTAAGACCTTTATTTTGCGCATGTTTTTAAAAATATCAAATAGTTTCGGAGGTACCATCACAATACGGGAGTGTTGAGCCACTTGCTACATTCTTAATTCGGCCGTGTTGGCAAATCGGACAAAGTCGGATATACTGGTACTACATGAAAAAGTTGCCCAATTAACACGGCCAAGTTAAGATGATAAGCAAGTGGCTCAACTTTCGCGTGTTGTAACTGTACAAAGATATAAACAAGTACCATAATTTATACGGGCTTTAGAATATATACCTATAAATCGCTTTCCTGTAAAATTGTGTTTTTGCACTTCCCATCGAAACAACACCTGTGACCTGTATAACAACACAACATTTTCGAACTACCCACAAACTACACAATATTTTCGTGCAATTAATCTTGCTAGTCCACATTTCGGCACGTACTCGCTACAGCATGTGTTATGGCTGTTCAGCAAGGACTTACATTGTTTGCTGACACTGTTTACAGCGGCTATCGGATTATGAAGCGTTGCACCTGTGTCAAAGCCAGTATGGCAGGCTCCACACGTTGGCCCTAACGTTGGGGCGAGCGTTGGCCCGTAATTCTGTCTAGCGTCCACACGTTGGAGATAATGTTAGTTTAGTTCCGTCAGAGCCAATGTAAAGACGTCTGAAATAGATGTTGCACTGCGCACTTTAAGATTATTGAGTGCTTTAAGAGCTGAACTGTCAATTAAAATAGCACAATAGTTAAACAATGGACGTCGTATTTGAAAAAGTTTTGACAAACAAGAGAATATAATTATTATTTGTTAATAAACATAATGATTTTTTTTATAGAAATTCTGTAGCTATTGCGTCCATCCACGCGGATGACATTTTCAAGACAAGGTGACCGTAGGAACCAGTTCATTCGATGCACCTTACTGCATGAGTGCTGCGGCAAGACTGAGCAAACCTCCAACGTGTGGACGCATCTCCAACGTTGGCGCATAATTCCTTTGATAAAACCGACACGCGACGGCAAACTGCCAATGCTCGCCCCAACGTTCGGGCCAACTCCATTACCCCGATCCACACGTTGGGGAATCGCGTTGGCGCCAACGTTCGGGCGAACCTGTAGAGCCGGGGTAAAAATATAGACGAAGTTCTGTGAACAATTATAGTGAAGCCAATAAAACCGTGCTCCTCCGTGTACAAACCAGCGCTCACGCACACGCCCACCATAAAATCAAAATCAAATGTTTTTTATTTAAAATAAACCAAATTACAGGCAATTTTGAAACGTCAGGCTCTAGTTGCACGGTTCCAAATTGTGGTTTCTATGGAGAAGAACCGGCAAGAAACTCCATGAATAAACTCTTTTTAAAATAGGTTATTGTTTTACATCAAATTTATTCAAATAATGAGAGTATAATGTAGGTTAATGCCAGAAATAAACAAGAGTTTAAAAGTGAGAATATTGCCTTTAGAAATAAACGTAAAAAGAGTTGCCATAGTATGTAGGAGCTGACCTGTACCGACAGACGGCACCCGTTCACGAGCATGACGCGAGTATCAGCCATCGCTTAACTCAACCATATTGAAGGGTCCATGTTTCTATTAGTCATCATCATCATCATTTCAGTCGAAAGACGTTCACTGCTGGGCATAGGCCTCCCCCAAACATCGCCACAACGACCGGTCCTGCGCCTTCCGCATCCAGCGGATTCCCGCGACCTTCACCAGGTCGTCGGTCCACCTTGTGGGGGGCCTACCCACGCTGCACCTTCCAGTACGCGGTCGCCACTCCAGAACTTTACTGCCCCATCGGCTTTCTGTTCTGCGAGCAACGTGCCCCGCCCAATGTCCCTGCGTGATCGAATCAGAATTGAGGAGATTCGCAGGAGAACGAAAGTAACCGACATAGCCCGAAGAATTGCCAAACTTAAGTGGCATGTTTCTAGTATTCAATGCAAAATAAATTAAGCCAACAAAAACCACTATTATATACATATGCTGTAAAATACAATGTTAGTAACTCCGCGTCCAAAACATAACTGATGATTAATCAAACGGTTCGTTTACTGGTGTCCTACGAGACACCTGCACGCGGTGACAAGTTCACACGCCTTAACTACTTCTATTGCCTTATTACTTAGATTTCTATGCCCTGATATCATTGTAATGGCCGTTTGCATCGAATTTTTGCCTTGGTTTGATGCAATTTGATATTTGAATTCTAGTGTAAAAGGGGAAAAATGATCGTTCTTTGTATTGTAAAGACGTTTCAATGTGCAGAAACAGTGCAGTGCTAGATATAAAGGGCGATATTGCATTTCTGACCTATATTTTCAGCTGATATAGTTCATTTCCGTAAGGAAAAACCATAGAAATCTGTATTTTAGCTGTTTGTGATTGTAGCTGCTGCGACGGAGATTATTGTAGATGATTATTGGAAATTATTGTTTTCATATTAAATTGTAAAAATAATGCAAAAAAATATGGCAGCGGTGGGATTCGAACCCACGCCTCCGAAGAGACTGGTGCCTTAAACCAGCGCCTTAGACCGCTCGGCCACGCTACCGATGCTGCTGAGCTTCCAAAAAGTGTGCTTCTCCAGCATCTTATTAATTACAATTCTTATACAGAGTTATTTGTAAGTCGACCTACCATCACCACCACCAACACAGGTTGTGGTTGCCTACCACTTTAAAGACTAACGAGGTCTTTTGCGATTACGAACGGTCTGAATGGATGTTAGGGGCTTATATCAAGCAATCTCTGAGAGAACAACTGCAAAAACTACTGAAAAATTATTATAAAGAAAAAAAATTATACAGCGAACCAGCGAACATTTACTCACCATACTTTTGCGTATGCATTATACATGCTGAAATTTGAGTCACTTAATTCCCGAAAGGGGGTCATTATACTCATCATTATGAACAACTTTTATTATGGGACCAAACCTGAAATCGCGAAAAAAAAATCTGTTGGTCCCTACATTTGTGTTCTCTTAAATCGATAAAATGTAGGGACCACCTGATTTTTTTTTTCGCGAATTCAGGGTTGGTCCCATAGAAAAAGTTGTTCATAATGATGAGTACAATGACCCCTTTTCGGGAATTAAGCGACTCAAATTTCAGCGTGTATATCATGCATTGTGATTTTACGAGTTAATAAATTGCATTTTAGATACAGCTTTCACCCTCCAATTTTACAACTTCGACAAATTCAGCGTTTTGCCTACATTCAGCCCTACATTTTTATACATCATCAAAAAACCAAAATATTGCAAGGATTAAAATATGCTAACGTCATCCGTCGCATATTTCATAAAAATAAAAACCGGCCAAGAGCATGTCGGGCCATGCTCAGTATTATAGGGTTCCTTAAGTAGGTGTAATTACAAACGAATCAAATCGAATATTAATCATGGCTATTTTAGTTTTTGCAATAATCAGCAGCATTCGCGACTCAGAGCGTGTTGTTAGTAGCGCCATCTAGCGATAAATTCAAGAAGCCAAATTTAAGAAGTCTGTCATGTCAAAGTTACTTTTGTGATTTTTTCAAATAGAAAGTAGCTAAAGGAGCATTATTTGCTATGATAATTTTTCTCTAAGGTCAATTACCTTTGATCTAGGACGTTTTAAGTATTTTTCAGTTTTCTGTCTATAACTCAAAAAATTATAATTACATTATACTCAAAATAATTTTAAAAGAGAGTTTTCACAAAGGTCTATCAATGTGGAAGATTATAAGTTTCTACGTTGCATAGTTTAGAAATGGCAGGGGGGGGGGACACATTGCAAGCCACTTTGGCGGGCTATATTTCGCAGATGGTACACCTGATAAAAAAGTGATGTATGAAACATTACCTTCATTTTAGTAGACCTATTCAATGATACCCCTCAAGAGGGGGTGCAGCGAAAAAAAAATTTTCATCCCCATTTCACATGTATGGGCGCCACTCCTAAAGTACGTAAAAACTATATTTTTATTCTTTTAAAATTGAGATCTATATGCAGACTATTTTTTAACAAAATTTCATTTACTTATGTTTATAACTGTAGAAGTTATTAAGCTGTAAAGGATTAGGACAGACGGACAGACGGACAGACGGACAGACGGACGGACATGACGAGGATATAAGGGTTCCTTGTAGGACTACGGAACCCTAATAAAAACAGGGGTTGAAATCTCTCTCAGGGGTGTGAAATCGAAATTACTGTTGCACCCCTCGCCCTATGTCGATTTCAAAAAAATATGTCCTAAAAACATTCGGTGTTTGATAGGCGTATTGTCAAATTTATTGCTATTGCCGTTCGGGACGTGATGTTTGTGCTAAATTGGGACATTTTTTGGTCCTTTGGGACAAAATTGTGTATGAAATGTTTTGGTCTTTTTAACCGACTTCAAAAAAAGGAGGAGGTTATGTATTCCGCGGGGTTTTTTTTTTTTTTTTTTTTTTTTTCATGTATGTACACCGATTACTCCGAGATTTGTGGGCCGATTTACGTGGTTGTTTTTTTATTTGGTAGAGAAAGTCCGCGCGGTGGTCCCATATAAATTTTATTTACTTACGTTGAGCAGTTTCTTAACTAGCTTCAATAAATCAGTTTATTTTACCTTCGCCTATCTAGATGATCTGCTCATTGGTTCGTTTTTCTGGGAATTCTTGGCCGATATGCGTGTTTTTTTTTTCACGATAGTGATTGGACGTTTGGAAGAACATGAGCGAGACCTTTTCCCAGCAGTGGGATAGCAAAGGTTAGTAAAAAATATATTCTCAAATTGGTTATATAAACATTTATGAATCAACCCTCAACTAAAAAGTCTGTAACAAAAAATAAAACCGACTTCAAAAACCTTAACTAAAAATTAAAAAATAATCATTGTATGTATTTTAAAATCTTAACATAAACAACATTTTGAAGACGGCGTTTTTGTTAATTTTTTTTATAGTATAGAATGGCGAAACGAGCTAAAGGCCCACCTGATGTTAAGCGGATACCTTTGCCCATAACAACTTCAATACCACCTAGGCTGTTGCCTAAATGGTACCGCAAGTCGGTTTGCCAAACTGAGACATGAAGATGGAAAGTCTCATGTGATTGTAATTATTGTTTGGTCTTTGTGTTTCAGGACAAATACTGTGGGGCTCGAGCAGTGGCGTGCATTGCATATAGGCAATTAGGCAATACCTACTGCCTTCCTCATTCAAATTCAATAGTGGTGTAAGTTATTATCTTTTTTTCAGAGTACGATGATTACTGATCTTAAAATAGACCTATTAATGCTAAATTAATCTTCCTACATCAAAAAATCAATAACATACACCACAATTAAATTCAAGTGAAGTAAGCCAATGCACGCCACTGGGCTCGAGGCTAAGTAATCAACTCAGCCTATCCCAGTCTATTGCTGGACAGAGGTCCTTCCCACGTTGCGCCACAACACTCGGTTCTCTGCCTTCCGCATCCAGTCCCCCCCAGCCACGTTCTTTAGGTCGTCGGTCCACCTGGCAGGGGGGCACCCTACGCTGATTACTATAGCGTATACTATTGAAATTGCATATTTAGATTGCCTCGTTGGTCTAACTCTTGTGGTTGCAAGCGCGACTGCTGAGCGTGGGGTCCTTGGTTCGATTCCCGGGTCGTGCACAGTGCTCCAGCTGCTTTAATCAGTTCGTTGGTCCACCTGACTGGCGTGGCTAAGTAATAGGTAACTGTTTTTTTTTCTTTTTTTTAAATTATTTTTGGTGCATTTTAACATAGCACCATCTAGTCCCAAACCAAGCAGAGCTTGTACTATAGGTACTAGACTCTGGATATAATACATATATACTTTTTTTTTGTAAATACATACTTATAATACATCATGTTCGTTACACAAATATTTGTGTCCTGTGGGAATCGAACCCACGACCTCGTGGTCAGCAGTCCGACACATCATACCGATTTTCGATAAAATAAATAAAAACATTGAAGCAACAATAAATTTTATAAATAAATACACTCTCGTTCCATCCATACGTTACAAATGCAAATTAATTCCTATGGCGAATATTCAAAAATATTGACATGTGCATTTTATAGGTTTGCACCAATAAGTTGTACAGAAATAGATTTCTATGGTTTTATTAAAGCAATCAATCTTTAAAGAAAGTAGTATAAACAACATTTTTGTGTTGCTATTTCATTTACGTCACGTTTACGAATGAAGGTTCAGTTGAAAACCAGCGTCAGGCACTAGTTTCCTGTCGTTTATTCTGAACTGGACCTTTTTGGCACAGTCGCTAGACACACAGTATCTATGATCCATTTTTAGGGTTCCGTACCCGAAGGGTTCCAAACGGGACCCTATTACTCTCGCTACGCTGTCCGTCCGTCCGTCCGTCCGTCCGTCTGTCTTTCACAGGGCTGTATCTTTGTAACGGTAATAGATAACCAGTTGACAGAATATGTGTTGTTATGAGGTGTATCACGACAAATAATAAAAACAATAAAAAGTCTAAAACCAAAGTGGGTCCCCATACAAGAAACCTCGAAAAATATGCATTTTTTTCAACGTTTTTGTTCCTGTTCTATCTTCAAAACGATAATACATACTAGCGTCAAACTTGGTTTGATTATAGTGCATATTATGTAGTTTTGCAACAAATACTAAAAACAGGACAAACATAGACATATATGGCAGTACCTACGGAAGAAAGAGATGCAAAAATTCACATTTCGCGTACGTTCGTTGATGTCTTTTGATAAACTCTCGTAAATTAAATCAGTTTCTATGGGGTATTAGGTCGATGGGTTGTACGGAACCCTTACTGCGTGAGTCTGACTCACACTTGGCCGGTTTTTTTGTATATTTATTTGTGTTGCTGTTGAATTGTGTCTGTGTATCTATGTGCTTTGTGTCAAGTAAATATTTCTTTCTTTCTTTATTACTTATTTATAAACTGATTAGAACATAGGGTGAGAATAACAGGTAAGTGTATTTAGTGTCAAATGAAGAATATAAATGGTGTAGTGAATATTTTGGCTTTGGCTTTACTTAATATTTTGGCATATGTGCTCACTCAGTTTTTAAGTTTTTCTTTACTAGAAGCCAGACAGTAAACATACCGAGTATCTTCTCCTTCCACTTGACCTCATTCAGCGCAGAGCGGCTCGAATCGTCGGCAACTATGCTATTCCCAATCGGCTAGACCAGCCATTCCCAAAGTGGGCGATAACGCCCCCCTGTGGCCGCTGCAGGCCTAAAAAGGGGCGGTAAGAGACCCAGAAAAAAAATGGCGGCGTTGTGTAAAGGCTTGGGGTGGCGATTTGTAATTTCATCTAGCTAGGACGACTCTTAGACACCGAATAAACTCTCGACTTTCGAGTAGACAAAATAAGTTTGGGAACCACTGGGCTAGACCCTCTAGCTTTGTGAAGAGACGTTGCATCTCTATGTATCCTATATCGCATGTACAATGAGGAGTGCTCTGAGGAATTGTTCGACCAGCCACTGCCTTCCACCATCATACTATCCGCTATAAATCTAAATTCCATCCTCAACATCTTGATGGTTAATGGTCAACTACAGTACGTTTCACACGCCATTTTTTGCCTTGTACAGCAAAACTGTGGAACCAACTTCCGTCAGCGGTTTTCCCGAACAAATTTAACATGGGAGCCTTCAAAAAAAGAGCATACGTCTTTTTAAAAGGTCGGCGACGCATCGGCGACTCCCCTGGTGTTGCGGATGTACATGGGCGGCGGAGATTGCTTACCATCAGGTGACCCGCATGCTCGTTTGCCCTCGTATGTTATTAAAAAAAACCTAACCATAAAATAACGTTTTAATAATAGCTAAACAGCCTCTACAAAAGTCGCAATCTTTCCACACGGAACGGGGCGTGCGTCAAGGTTGTATTCTGTCGCCAAAGCTATTCAACCTTTACGGGGAGCATATTGTGAGGAATTGCATCTTGATGGTTGGCACGGCGGAATCTATGTTGGCGGTGAAAGACTCACTAACCTAAGATATGCGGTCGATACCACTATAGTTGCGTCGAGTGAAGAAGAGATGGCCAATCTGCTGAAGCGAATAGAAGTAGAAAGCGCTAAGCTTGGACTTTAGATCAATCATGCCAAGACAAAAATAATGGTGGTAGACCGAGCTCAACATCTTCCAATCTCTAATCTACTTGACGGGTATGAGAAAGTCAGCGAGTTCGTTTATCTTGGTTCCTTGATCACGAGTGAGGGCAGCTGCTCTGAGGAAATCCGCCGGCGTACAGGCATGGCTAAAAGTGCAATGACAAATCTGGAAAAAATTTGGAAGAACCGTGGCATCCGACGGAAAACCAAAATACGATTGGTCCGAGCACTGGTGTTCTCAATCTTTTTGTATGGCGCGGAAACGTGGTGCATTAAAAGTCGCGATAGCAGCACGATTGATGCCTTCGAGATGTGGTGTTGGCGAAGACTACTTCGTATACCATGGACTGCCATGAGAACTAATGTGTCTATACTGGAGGAGCTCAACATCACCAACCGACTATCTACAATATGCCAGGAGCGTGCCCTCAGCCTTTTCGGGCATATTATGCGATCACCTAGGCATTGTCTGGAAAGGCTCTTGATACTGGGCCGGATAGAAGGAAAGCGCGCTCAAGGCAGAGCACCGGCAAGATGGTCAGACGCCATTAAGAGGGCTGTCGGAGGCAGCATGTACCGAGCGGTCCACACAGCGGAAGACCGCATAACTTGGAAATGCGTCGTATGTAGTCGCGATCCTCAGCAGTGAGGGAACGACGAAGAAGAAGAAGAAACAGCCTCTATGCTTTATTTACACAAAATTTCCTATAGAAGCTTACCTAAACATGTACATCACAATAGCAGGTCCACAGAATATCTTGTTACTGAAACAACGCTATCCAAAATTTTGTTCCGAGTATCCCAAAGTAAATCGATTCGGTGGAAATGCAAAATCCCGACCATTTTCTAAACATTACCTGTGTGGACTGTTAGTTCCTCTACTAGTAGTTCTAAAAGCTAAATTCAATTTCAGATGGTTCTTTTGTAGTTCAGTTTCATTTAAAATTGAATACCTAATAAATTTCAAGTATTTTTGTGGAATAATAGTACATTCCACCAACTTATTTAGAGTACTATACCACAAAGTAACAATTTATGCAACATACAGGGTGGATATGACAATACGACATTAAATAAAGCCATGTACAGAGTATCAAGTCCTCTGATTGTATACAAAAAATTAATCAAATCCAGTTAATAGCTTAGCCACAGAAAATTATTTTAATTTCATTATTTTTTTATTTAGGACCATTTTTAGGGTTCCGTAGTCCTACAAGGAACCCTTATAGTTTCGTCATGTCCGTCCGTCTGTCCGTCGGTCCTAACCCTTTACAGCTTAATAACTTCTACAATTATAAACATAAGTAAATGAAATTTTGTTAAAAAATGGTCTAGATATAGATCTCAATTTTAAAAGAATAAAAAAATCTTGATTACGTATTTTAGGGGTGGCGCCCATACATGTGAAACGGGGATGAAATATTTTTTTTCGCTGAACCCCCTCTCGTGGAGTATCATTGAATAGGTCTACTAAAATGAAGGTAATGTTTCATACATAACTTTTTTATCAGGTATACCATCTGCGAAATACAGCCCGCCAAAGTGGCTTGCAATGTGTCCTGCCATTTCTAAACTATGCAACATAGAAACTGATAATCTTCCACATTGATAGACCTTTATAAAAACTCTCTTTTAAAATTATTTCGAGTATAATGTGATTATAAATTTTTGAGTTATAGTGAGAAAACTGAAAAATACTTAAGACGTCCTAGTTCATAGGTCATTGACCTTAGAGAAAAATGATCTTAGCAAATAATGCTCCTTTAGTTACTTTATATTTAAAAAAAACACAAAAAGAAACTTTGTGTTATATTGATATGACACACTTCTTAAATTTATCACTAGGTAGCGCTGTTTGCAAAAACTAAAATAGCAATAATTAATATTCGATTTGATTCGTTTGTAATTAGACCTACTCAAGGAACCCTATACTGAGCATGGCCCGACATGCTCTTGGCCGGTTTTAATGTTAGCTATGTCCCCCCCCTGCCATTTCTAAACTATGCAATGTAGAAACTTATAGACTTCCACATTGAAAGACCTTTATAAAAACTCTCTTTTAAAATTATTTCGAGTATAATGTGATTATAAATTTTTGAGTTATAGTGAGAAAACTGAAAAATACTTAAGACGTGTATTACTAGTTCATAGGTCATTGACCTTAGAGAAAAAAAATCATAGCAAATAATGCTCCTTTAGTTACTACCTATTTAAAAAAATCACAAAAAGTAACTTTGTGTTATATTGATATGACATATTTCTTGAATTTAGCTTCTTAAATTCAGCGCTAGGTGGCGCTGTTTGCAAAAACTAAAATAGCAATGATTAATATTCCATTTGATTCGTTTGTAATTAGGAACCCTATAATACTGAACATGGCCCGACATGCTCTTGGCCGGTTTTCTAGGCAAAGATCGTTAGGTCACAGATCTGTGTGAGTCCATATAATTTTAAACACTCTTTCTCAATGTTTACAGATGATTACAAATGGTGTTACTTCTTATTATTTCGATGTTTTAGTACCTATTTATTTAGTAAAAAAATCGTTTTTGTAATTTTCGATAAACAACTTATTTATGTGTTTAAAATGCTTCTATAGACTAGTAATAACCATGTTTTTATTTATTGTCGTATTCTCATATCCACGTTTTATACACACACACTTATAAAATAACCCACCCTTATCCGCATAAAACCTCATCAGACATATTATGTCCTACCACGAACCCATAGTACCGTACTGTCCAGTCCATACACAGTGGCCACTTTTCTGTTCTTTGTTCCCCATTCAGTATTCTGTTTACTTCGTTTTTGTAACGGACACACTCATACACTGGCTCCAGAGTTTAGAAAAAGGGGATATGCGAAATGAATGATGCCTTATTATGCCTAAAATTGACACAAAGTATAAACAAAATTTTAAAATATGAAGAAATGTGTAAGAACTTTTAACAAATAAAATTGTTAGCCTAAACAAGTATTTTTTTTTTTTTCCTTATTGATTCTCGCAGGTGGTACCGATGTACCAGTTCTGCTTAACCGGGCTAGTTGGCGGAGAGTCCCATGTGGGACTCCATTCGCCGAAGGTTTATCCTACACTTAAAAACTAAAAACGCGGTTTCAATACCGCAAAAACGGGCGTCCCCCAAGGGGGGGGGGGGGCTCGGACCTCGTTGGGGCATTGCAGGGGGACCCCGTCGTTCCTATGTCCCCCTAGCAGCCGTTGCTGCGTCAGGAATGAATTTTCTCGAAAGTGGCGGACTTTCGGTATATCGGGTGTGTGTGTGACGCGCTAATCGCGAATCGCCGTTAATCGGCAAGCCTCGCCGGCGAGGCTAAGACCTACCTAAAAATCTAACCAGTGGCTACGCAATAGCGTACTCCTAGGCTAAAGATGATTTCAGAGCAATGCTTATTTATAGGCGCACCGTTCGCACGGAGCTCCGGACGCGTGGCGTAGTATATCGTACTTCAGCGACACGGATTACCGTATATGGCACGCTTCGCATGGATTCCGCCCGGTCCGCAGGCGGACAGTGCGTGCGGACAGTACCCGCTGTTCTGCCTTAGTTTGAAGATATGTAGTTTTCGATGGTAGATAGGAAGGCTTTTCAATTCCCAAATCAATCGTTTGACATGTTAACTTCCAGTGTAATTAATAATGTCCTCCCGGCCGAATTTTGGTCAAAGCGGCCAATCTCAACGGAGACTAGCTATCTGCGCGGGACATATTATAGTACACAAGTGTGTGCGCAAAAACCGGTGCATCCTCTATTCCCATCGTTTCCTCATGCTCCTACTCGGTTCTCCTACTAGTAGGAGCACGAGGACTAATATGTATACTTATGCTCCTATTGGTAGGATCATAACTCTCATAATCCGATGGGACGGTAATCCGACACGACCGGAAAAGATCAGGCGCCGGTCTGATGGCTTTACATGCTCTTCGAGGCACGGGGGTGTAGCACCGCCAACTTACTAACTCCAGGCTGCTACTGAGACATTTTTTTGACAGAAAAATATTAATAATACTTTTTGATCAACCCGGGAATCGAACCCAGGATCACACGATCTGCGGCTTAACACGGTGCTGATAGACCACCAAGGCAGTGTAATATACAATAGACAAATCCTCTCAGGCGCCGCGATTTCATGCGGTAGAACTCCCTCAGGCCATAGGATATATACTAACGACAAGAAGCGACACATAAGCATGTGTGCTTGTAAAATTGCTCGCAGGTATGTGTGCAGGACGGGGCGAGCGCGGGGGCCGTGCACGGTGCGCGGCATGTGGAACGGGCAGTCTCTCGGTTGCCGGAGCCAAGGCCTATTGCATTCACGCGCTCGCACAAGGTCACCGGCGAGTGAGCTCACACGTACACGGAGTGTCACCGCTGTGCTCAGGCACCGCTGCATATGCGCCGTTCAATAGAATTTGAACCTTCACAGATCAAAAATAGAGTCTAAAAATATTCGGTTTCACTCGGACGTTTTTGTCCCAGCGGTGCTTATGGGTAATTAACGATTTTCTGGGAGAAAAACGTCACAGCGGCGCCTGAGAGGACTCGCTTTTAGTCATGTCTGTCTGTTCTGTACAAATTTTGCAATCGACTTTAAACTAACTTCCCGATGAGCTAGAGACTTAAAACTTTAAACATAGCTAGGGTTGCCATCTCTAAAATCTGCGAACCAGGACAAGAAGTGTGAAAACCCTGGATTTTGTACCTTTAAACCCGGACATATCAACAGTGTTTTTTTAATGTAACTCATTAAAATAAAAAATAGTTTTAATTGTTATATTGTAACGCGTTAGACGTAATTTAGGCTGCGTATTTTCGGTAGATGTGTCAGCAGCAGCCTAAAACCCAGATTACAAATGAAACCCCACCCGGACGCTCCCCGGACGCTTTCTAAACTAGGACAAATCCGGGGAAACCCAGACGGATGGCAACCCTAAACATAGCTCAGAACTGGAAGACTGCATTGTCTATATTAGTTTGCTTTAGTTTAAAATGTGATAAATAAAACTTTTTCACTATATTATTTTTATTAAACTTTGTCCAAACACATACCTACAACAACTATCTGTGGATGACACAGGTATTGGTCCATGCGGGATTCGAACCCGACCCTGACCCTTAGAGCAAAAGCCGACCACCCAACCACTGTGCCATTATGTTTTATGGTAGCGGCATTAAAACGTGCCATTGTGTTTGTGTTGTTTGTCGATTTGTGTCCAATAAATGTGTTTCTTTCTTTCCATTCGATGTAAACATGTCTTCTTTATTTCCTTAATCCTAGACTAGAGCTGTCATGTCCAGTTGATGGGAACTTTTGTTAGTACCCTTTTAAGGGCACTTTCACTGCAGCGAAATGAAAAGCTACTTTATTGGAGTCCAGTGTATTTGCCTTCCGTTTTGAATTTACCTGCGTTTTCGCTAGTGGTCCTTAGGTCCAGTGTAGGCTTAATATGACCAGTCTTTTGAATGTTTTTGCATTTCTATTGCTTTGCCTTTATCCATCTCCTGTTTGTTATGTTTAGCTCCAACGTGAATTGAAGAATTTCACATAGGCTGCGGCAATAAGTTTGATCCTACTAATATTATAAACGAGTGACCCGCGACTTCGGACGAGTAGTCATTATAGGCTTATAACATTTTTAGATAATCCCCCTTTCTATTGGTGAAAACCGTATGAAAATCCATCCAGTAGTTTCTGATATTAGCCCGAAAAAAACACGAACTCAGCGCGGCAGGAGACTTTTATTTATATTATGTGGTGATGTAAAAGTTTGTCAAGATTTTGGGATGTTTTTTCTCAATCACGTTGAAATGGCTGAATGGATTGGAATGAAATTTGGCATAAAAACCATAACCCTATATACTAGATTCGCAAGAGAACAAAGGTAACCGACTAAGCCCGGAGAATTGCCGAACTTATGTGGCAGTTGGTGCGGCACATTGGCTGCCGATAGGGCTGATAAATTCTGGAGTGGCGACCGTGTACTGGAAGGCGCAGCGTGGGTATGCCCCCATAAGGTGGACCGACGACTTGATGAAGGTCGCGGGAATCTATTAGATGTTGGAAGCGGAGGACCGGTTGTAGTGACGATACTTGGGGGAGGCCTATGTCCAGCAGAGGACGCCTTTCGGCTGAAATAATGATGATAATGAAACCGCGAGAAAGATAAAGATATATTTATTTGCAAAAATATGTGTAGATACACGTCAGTTATACAAAGTCTTTGGTAGATCGTCAGTTATACAAAGTCTTTGGTAGATACATGGTAAGGATGCTTACTAAAGATGTAAAATAATATCTAGAAAGACTAGTGTTTAATAAATTATTTAAAAAAACTCAGTTTTCATGAACATTTGTTCTTCTTTTTTAATCCTTTTAACTTACTCTGTCTTTAGTTTTTTGGCTCTTATATATCACGTTGGCTTTTCATCGTCATAATCAACTAATTATTGTCCCACTGCTGGGTGCATTTGAGTCATTTATTTTTCTTTTCAGTCATTTTGAGAAGTGACCTTCTCAAAATGACTGTTGGCTCTTATACTTTAAAAAAATATATATATACTTTAGTGCAAACTTTAACACAAAATTAATTTTTCAAATGATAATCAGCTGACACATACCACTCACGCTGAAGGCACTAAAAGTATTTCTGCAAATCAGAAAACTCGTTAAAAAGCAATGTTCCACAAGCCTTAAGTATTTCAAAGTAAGACAAACTTCATAAAGCGAAATATGTGAGAGCGTCATCGCTCAGACAGCTCGAGAGTTTCCACTGGAAATTTTAAGGATTCTTCACAAGAACAGCTCTGGGTCGCGCGACGGTAAATATTTAGACAACGGAGTTTTAAGATGTTTGCTGTTGATGCGGATTTTAAAACAATATGTAGAAAATTGCACTTGCGTTTTAACACTTTATAGTGAAAGATATATTTTCCATGGTAGAGCTAGGAAGAATAAAAAAAAACCGGCCAAGTGTAAGTCGGACTCACACAGTAAGGGTTCCCTACCACCCATCGACCTGATACCCCAAAGAAACTGATTTAATTTACGAGAGTTTATCAAAAGACATCAACAATCTTACGCGAAATGTGAATTTTTGCATCTCTTTCTTTCGTAGGTACCACCACATAGGTCTGTCCACTGTGACTGTGTCTGTCCTGTTTTTAGTATTTTTTGCTTAACTACATAGTATAATCAAACTAAGTTTGATACTGGTATGATGAGAGAGATACCGTTTTGATGAAAGAGTAGGAACAAAAACGTTGAAAAAAATTCATGTTTTTCGAGGTTTCTTGTATGGGGACCCCCTTTGGTTTTAGACTTTTTTTTGTTTTTAGTATTTGTCGTGATACACCTCATAGCAACACATATTCTGTGAAAATTTCAACTGGTTATCTATTACCGTTACAAAGATATAGCCCTGTGACAGACAGACGGACGGATGGACGGACGGACAGCGTAGCGAGAGTAATAGGGTCCCGTTTCCACCCTTTGGGTACGGGACCCTAAAAAGGTGGACGGAATCTCGCTAAACAAAAAGTGAAGCATCCATAGTAAGACGGCTCGCTTAAGAGTACGGGCTGGCAGGCACACATTCACACCCATAGTAAGACAAAATGCCGCGATTATACAACAAATCTCGTGTGACAGTAGTCATTGTCGTAGCTTCACAAATAAAATAACAATATATGTCTGGTGTGTCAAAATTCTGCCGAAATTATAGTGGGTTAAGGAAAAAAAACCAAGTGCTTCAATCTTTTCTTAGCGAGATTCCGCCCGCCATTTTTATTTGTCCGAGTGTTAAAGTAAAACGATGATTGATCAGTTTTGTGGTACGCTAACATAATATAATGTTGGGTGTGTTAACCAAACATTAAAGGGTTTGTCAATGCAACTGTAATATATTTGTCAGAATGTCAAAATTGTCAGTGGATGCTCAACGGGTATGAGTCTAAATGAAAATGCAAATTGTCTGACCGAAACCACGTCTAATTATTATTGAACACTAAATTAACTATTTAACATAAATGCATCATCTATTGGACTTTCTTTGATAGATAAAATCCGTAAAAAGATTATCCGGAGAAGAACCAGAGTGACCGACAGCTTTTAGGATCAGTAAGCTGTAAGTAAGACCGATGGGCGCTGGAGCAGATGAGTCCTTGACGCAGCGTAGGGCGCCCCCCCGCCAGGTGGAACGACGACCTGAAGAATGTGGCTGGGGGGGACTGGATACGGAAGGTGGGGGACCGAGTGTTTTAGCCCAACTTGGGAGAGGCCTAGTCCAGCAGTGGACTGCGATAGGCTGAGTTGATGATCATCTACGCTCCGCCATGTGTCACTGCAATTCCAAATGTAGGTCCCGATCAAAGTGCAGATACACGAGCCTACCAGCTAACTTCTTTCTAGAAAAACATTTTAAAACTCATTTACGTGCACCATACAACATACATACATAAACAGCCCATTACTGTCCCACTACCGGGCCACTTCTCAGTATGAGAAAAATTAAGGCCTTACGGCCAAAATTAATATCCAATCTATCTACGATTTACCCTACTAGAGATAGAAATTTGACATATTTTGTATGGAGCTTATGTCAAATTCCTATCTCTAGTAGGGCAAATCGTGAATAGATTGGATATTAATATTGGCCGTTAGTCCAGACGCTTGCCTACTGCAGATAGGTGGACTACACACACCATCAAAAACTTTTTTGGAGAGAGAGAGAGATATGTGCAGGTTTCCTCCCAACGTTTTCCTTCACAGTTAAAGTAAGAGATAATCAAATTCTGATCCGCACATATCTGAAAAGTCTGAGGTGCGGGCCGGGATTGAACTCAGTCACTCCTGCATGGAAGTCAAGCGTTTAACCTCTAGGCTATCATTGCTTTTACGTTAAATTGTACGCTGAATTCACTTTTTTACGCACTGAAATACTAATAATCGTAATCAAATATTTTTCCGGGACTACGCGTTGACAGTTCACCTCAGTGTATGGATGAATTCGATATATCGGATATTAGTTCTTCTTCTCCTTTGTCCCACTTCTCTTCTTCTCTCCTTTCTTCTGTTCTATTATTTTACTTACATTGTTTTTTTTACTGCTATACTCTTGGCCATGACCTTGTCTTACACAGTTATCCATAAACAATTAATTAAGATATTTAAGCATTTATACGAACCGCATTACAAATAAATGTGAAACATCTTAAGGGCTGACGCCTAAAGCTGTTCTCACCGCGTAAATGGAAAAAGTTTGATTGTGAGATTTTTTTGTCAGTCCATGATTCGGACATATTTATTTTTAGTAATGCTCTTTGTTGTGTATTGTGGTTATGCTAGATACCTTTTTATTTTCTTTACGAACTTCTTTAAGAACAGTGAAAATAAATAAAGACCGGCTGAAGATGTGATAGGACAGCTAAAAATGGATATGCATGTAAATCTCTCGAGAAGACCTAATCTCTTTTTTTTTCTATCAAGCGAAGTTATTTAAATAGTGTATCAATCTTTCAAAATGGATACATAAACTACTCAACTCCACTATATACTTTTTCCATTCTCCCTACTTCAAGAAATGATGACGAAATCTAGAAAGAAACAATGTATTTTTTTGGAATTCGTGCAGGGACAGGGCCAAGTCACAGATTTCTGAAGTAGAATTTAAGTGAACACAAATGTAGGGATCAGCTGATATTTTTTCACGTATTTCCGGGTTGATCCCTTAATAAAAGTTCATAATGATGAGCAGAGACTACCCTTAATTTTTTTCTGGTGATTTGAAAGTAGCGGTGTATACAAAAACATTAAACACAAAAAACACTACACACTACACTATACCACTAACCTATCATTTCCAAGTATCACAATATATCATTCTCATTTATTTATACGTCAGTGTCAGCAGGCTCTAAAAACAAAACTTAATTCGCTGAATGCGCAAATACACTCATATATTGCTGTGTCAAAAATATTTAAATGAAAAAAGCTGAACCCATAGTTATAGTTCGAATAATATAGTACAAAGGCTTTGACTGGCATAGCCTTTGACACATTCGGCACTAATTGGAGCCTGGCCCGCCGGGCTCGTGTCTGATGTCCCGTTGTTTCTGACAAAAATGTAGCAAACATTGATTCTAAAACACAGACAGTAATTTTTTATTTGTTTATAACATAGGGCGGCAAACGAGCAAGCGGGTCACCTGATGGTAAGCAATCTCCGCCGCTCATGGACATCCGCAACACCAGGGGAGTCACCGATGCGTTGCCGACCTTTTAAAAAGACGTATGCTCGTTTCTTGAAGGCTCCCATGTCGAAATGTTTCGGGAAAACCGCTGACGGGAGTTGGTTCCACAGTTTTGCTGTACGAGGCAAAAAATTACGTGTGAAACGTACAGTAGTTGACCGCCAATCATCAAGATGGTGAGGATGGAATTTAGATTTATGGCGAATGGTACGATGGTGGAAGTCAGTGGCTAGTATAGGAAAAATATAGACGAAGTGCTGCGAACAATCATAGTGAAGCCATAAAAAAAACGTGCTCCTTGTTCCACACACATGCGCCTCAAACCGTGCTCACTCCTTTCAGTACACATGTCGTGGCATCGTCCAGTTAACATCACAAAAGCAAATATCCTTCAGGTGCATGGTGTGTGCGTGAGCGCTGGTTGTACACGAATGAGCACGGTTTTATTTTGGCTTCACTGTGTTTGTTTTCAGCACTTCGTCTATTTTTTTTTCCCGTGTTTGTTTTAGTTCTAAAATAAAACTGCTAGTGGAACAAACAAAAAAACTATACCAACATACATATGTATATACGCAACTTGAAACGACGTAAGTACTTATTCATATTTTTACCGTAAACAATGGATTCACTGTCTATTCATTAATTTTGCCTATACCACAGAAAATCTAATAGTACTAACGTACCTATACTTATATCTATGGTACCAATAATTTAGAGGGCTTCTATTAGGAGTGGTACTTTTAACCACATTTAAATATTATTACGAGTATAATCACAAACAAAAAACTATGACTTGCACGAATTAAGTAAAATTGTCATGCTGGCCGCTAATAAGGTTTATGTTTTCCCTAAATATGTTTCCTGAATAATGTAATTAGGTATCTTATCATGATCTAACACAATACTTTGATGGCTAATCACTTTCAGCAACGGTCTCGTCCTAAGAAGTTCCTACTATCTAACATTATTGATTTTAAATTATGATATTAACGACCCTTTTTTTTGTTTTCGCGTCATGAAAGGCGTAGAGATTTCGGATGCCTACCGACTAAAACTACATGGTGGCCATCCTCAGCACAATAAAGAGCCCCAATGGACCTCACCCTTCTAGTTCTACGCCTTTGGCACATCTCAGGAAAACACGACCTAGGACCTATCAATTTCCTAGACTTTTGTTCCATCAAAATCATGTCAAGAATTTCTTTACATAAAAAGACTGCTGATTTATTGTCAGCTGTAAAAAAATCTGCATATTTTTAATTAACAATAGTGCTTTCCCAAAATCTTCCCCAATTAATTCAGACGCTACTTCTTAACACCGCTAATTCATCATATTTTCCCCTAGAGGTATGCTAATTTACCGTCCAAGGAGAGATTTTTCATTCCATTACTAAAATAAATTTCCGTCTAAATGGGTGTTCTCCTTAATTGCATCGGCGCTGTAAATCGAATAAAATTCCCCTTGGTAAGATCTATTGCCCTGAGGTGCAATTTTCCTAGTCTCGAACTAGGAAAACTTGTTACTTTTGTTTTAAAAATATTAATTAACTATATTAACTTACATTGACGACCTCCGTGGTCTAGTGGTTCGAGTGTCGGACTGCTGATCACGAGGTCGTGGGTTCTATTCCCACAGGACACAAATATTTGTGTGATGATCATGAATGTTTGTGTTGGTCTGGGTGTTTCTTAAGTATGTAAGTATGTATTTACAAAACAAAAAAGTATCTAATTATTATATCTATTGTCTAGTACCCATAGTACAAGCTCTGCTTAGTTTGGGACTAGATGGTGATGTGTGAAATGTTCCAAAAATATTTATTTATTTAATGCTCTTGCGGTTTTACCCGCGTAAAAAGTTTTAACGTGCCCCGTATAATGTTTTCAGTCGTAGTTTTGCGGTCAAAAAATGCGTATTTCTTTATTGTTATTTAATTTATATTACTCTGTTATATTTCTAGTAGTAGTAGAGCTCCTTTGTGAAAGAGCTCGTCCGGTGAGGTACTACCACCGTACCTACTTCTCCGCCAAACAGTGATGCTTGCATTGCTGTGTTTCGGTCTGAAGGGGACGGGTGCCGGTGAAATTACAATCACATGAGACTTCCATCTTCATGTCTCAGTTTGGCGAAACGACTTGCGGTTCCATTTAGGCAACAGCCTAGGTGGTGTTGAAGTTGTTATGGGCAAAGGTAACCGCTTATCACCAGGTGGGCCTTTAACTCATTTCGACATCCTATACAAAAAAAAAAATTGAAGAGTATTTATGTCAAGTGTGACCCCAGGAAGATTTTACATAGAAACTTTACCCGTTTAATTTGAATTTTCGAAAAATAAACACGTAATTCATTAAATGCTTTAAAGATTATTTACACCGAGTTTCGACTCACTCCAGCCACGCAATAATATTCTCCCTTGTAAATTTATAACCTAACTGCACCCTCTTTTAGGAGTAATATTGGAAAAGAAAAGATATGTTTCAATATTTACTTTAAAGATTATTATTTGGCGCTGTGTCGAGGCCGGCCTAGCGCGCGCCTCGTTTCTCGCGTCCCGCACTACCCCCTCCGTTCGCATCACTTTTCGTAACGCATTCGCCAGCGTACTCCCCAAGTCTAGCGTGCCTAAAGAAGTTTACTTCAAAAATCTTTTCTTAGTGAGTTACGCGTTTACGTTACAAAAATATAAAATATAAGTATTTGGGACACTTTACACAGCACCATCTAGTCCCAAACTAAGCAGAGCTTGTACAATGGGTACTAGACAATGGATATAATACTTATATACTTTTTTTTTGTAAATACATACTTATAATCAGTGGCGTGCATTGCATATAGGCAATTAGGCATTTCCCGGTGCCTACTTCATTCAAATTCAATAGTGGTGTAAGTTAATATCTTTTTCTCAAAGTACGATGAATGTTTATCTTTTAATAGACTTATTAATGCTAAATTAATCTTCCTACATAAAAAAAACAATAACTTACACCACAATTAAAATCAAATAAAGTGAGCCAATGCACGCCACTGCTTATAATACATAAGAAAAGAAGATATTGTCCAAATTTCATGTTTCTAACTTGAGTAGTTTTGGCTCTACGTTGATGAATCAGTCAGTCAGGACATCTGTCTTTATATATATAGATTTATATTATTCGGTAAGGAATTAATAAGGATATAATTATTAATTTGTAGGTACTATGTTTTTTTTGTCTTTAAAAACGGAAAACGCTCTTATTCAATGCCGTTTCGTCAGAATATTTCATTTGTCAGAATATGTAACATAATACTTTTATCACGAGACATATACAAGACATTACATGCTTATTGGTCTTTTGATGCAGTGCAAACAGTGAAAGACTAAACAATTATTTTCCCAAAATAGGTAAATACTATTGCTATTTCCATAAAAATGTTAAATAATTGCACTCCATAGATTGTTGCAAACTATAATTGTTTTTCCCCTAACAAAGTAACACGTCCTTCCCACCGTCATATCTAAAAACTGGACAAATGCGAGTCGGACTCACGTAGTAAGGGTTCCGTACCAGCACCACCCATCGACCTGATACCAAATAGAAACTGATTTCATTTACGAGAGTTCATCAAAATACATCAACGTACCGTGAGCGAAATATGAAATTTTGCATCTCTTTCTTACGCAGGTACCACCACATATGTCTGTTTACCCTATTTTAATTACTTTTTGTTAAACTACATAATATGCACTATAATCAAACTAAGTTTGACGCTGGTATGTATTACCGTTTTGAAGATAGAGCAGGAACAAAAACGTTGAAAAAATGCACTTTTTTCGAGGTTTTTCGTATGGGGACCCAATTTGGTTTCAGACCTTTTTTTTAGGTTTAGTAATTGACGTGATAGGGGTCATAGCAACACATATTCTGAAAAAAATTCCACGGTCTACTTATTACCGTTCAAAAGATACAGCCCTGTGACAGACAGACGGACGGACAGCGTAGCGAGAGTAATAGGGTGCTTTTTGGCACCCTTTGGGTACGGAACCCTAAAAAGCAATCAAAACTTCGCAAAGGGTAATAAACCACAGAGAATACCCCACACAGGACTCCCTTTGTTTGAGTACTAATTACATCCGAACTGATTGAGCACAGCTCTGTCCGTCCATTGTTGTCATTTGTTTAGGGCTAAAGAAATTAGCCCTTTGTGTGGCGTTTGTGTCTATGTATGATGTTGCCTTGTTTAGAAGGAAGCTTATTGTGACGTTGCTTGAGATGAAGAGCCTACGGTTTGGATTCACAAGAAGTGAAATTTCAGGTAAAGTCATTAATTGTGAATTTGTATACTTCAAATGTTTCAGTTTTACTCTTACACTCTATGTAATGAATGATGAAGTAGTATTTTTTCTCAGCTACATGCCACTATCACAGAATATCTAATAGTACTAACATACAGGATTGCCACTCACCGCCTCCCGCCAATTTAAGATTTCTCGCCCGCACCCCGCTCGCACCCGTAGTCTGACGGCAATTGCAATGGATGTCAATCGCCTGTCGCTATACAAGCACGCCATCTCTAAGAACTACTTTGAAGCGCCTGAAACCCAGTCGGTATTACAAGCGGCGATCATACCTGACCCACACGTCTGTGTGCGTTCGTATACATACGTCATCTTGTGAATGTAGGTGGTGCTAGCATTCATATTGTATTGAGTGTTCGAAGTGTGCCACTATCAAGCATTGTAAACTAAGCTTGTAAGTTTGATTATTATCCTATCATCCACCTCATCAGTCAGCAGCTTGAGCAGATGTAGTTCCTCTTCGGACAGGAATGGTGAACCTGTATATTATATCAAAGTGCCAATTATCTCTACAAAATTGTTAATGCAGATACAAGTGCCAACGAATAATCTGAGCTTAGTGAGAATAGATCAGAAAAATTATTATTTCAATGATGATAGTCAACTTTTTTAACGTCGTGTAACATCTAAAACTATTTCGATTAGGTACCTACCTCAATTGATGCCTCCTACGAATGAATTTTTCGTTGAGATATGTCATTCCCATACATTTTGATTGTTTTCTATTAGCGTTGACGATTGTAGATTGTCAACTTGGCTAGGGGGGGCTGAGTTCACAATTTCTTGTCACTTTCCACCTTTGGCACGCGTGCCATTGATTCGTCATATCTGTCTTAGGACGCCAGGAAGTTCATGTAATTCCTTCTTCCATCCAAAATTTGATCGCATACTTCTGAATCTATTATAATTCCTCTACAATGTGTTCAAGTATTAAATTTGCCAGTAGGTAATGCATGCAGCCATGAAAAAATAGTTTCAATCTGTTCATTACGAGAATACAGCACTGTTCTAGAATCCTAACTTAGATAACCACGAGAAGGACATGGAATCTGACTTTGTACATTTTGGTTAAGTTATGTGTGTGTATTTATGTCATTCAAGATCTTAACTCAGCAAAATACAGTCCATCGATTGAATAAGGCCTCTTCCAAAGGCCTTCACATTTAATTTTGATATCATGACAGAGATGCGATCTAAAGAATAAGGCTGACCTTATTCAGGTTTTCGATTTTTCAATGAAGAAGCATAACTTCAGTAGCATTATTTCATTCATGTTAGCGATGGGTCTTTGAAGGTTTTCGTGTTAATGTAATGTAACCATTTTTTTAATAATCAACAGGTTGAAAAAGCTGATAATTTTAACAGATTTGAAACAGCTGAATTTATAATTTTCTTCAATATTAACGTTTTTGTGTTTAAAACAGTTTCATTTAAAAACAAATATTAGTGAACGTTATTCAGATTGAATAAAATAGAGTTGATTTTTTGAAACAATTCGTTTGTCAAATGCATAATTTTTTTTCAATCTGTTTTTTGAGCAATGGAAAACAGTTGATTGGTTTCTTGTGAAAAAGCTGTTTTAATAAAACGTCGTTCATTGATTCAATGCCCACAGCTAATTTATGTCAAATTAGGAGGTTTGGCTAAAAAAACATTCCGTTTTAGCGCTAATCTGGGTCACTATCCTAAAATCGAAAAATTCTGAGAAAGAAATTCATCAAAGTTGTGAGTCCTTGTCGTGTATCAGATTATTTTTTTATAAAACAGGCCCAAATATCCAACGCCAGTCCTATAGCAAATATTCCAAGAAATCTTTCTCACAAAGCAAAGGCACACTGAAAGCTTACAAAGGGACATGCAGATTAGTGAGCATTGAAAATGTACCAGAGGAATAGATGGCTCTCTTGCTGAGTGTGTAGCTCTTATTCCTACATCCCTAGGGGCGAAATTTGAATAGCAGCTCCTACAAAGGGAAGACGTAGGTGTGTTTCGAATATGATTGAAATCATAGAAACAACGCTTGGGAATCAATCGGTATGTTACTGAGCTGTCAATGGTTCTTGAATTGGTGGTGGTTGTACCACCAGGTAGTAATGACATTTGAAGTGAAGTGAGATGAAGTGTGAAGTGTAGCCGAATGACATTTCTGAAATTGGAAGGTATCTTAAAGTGGTGGTGGTGGTAATGATAGTTGAAGTGAAGTGAAGTGAAGTCTGAAGTGTAGCTGAATGACATTTCTGAAATAGGAAGGTATCTTAAAGTGTTGGTGGTGGTGGTGGTGGTAATGATAGTAGAAATGAAGTGAAGTGAAATGTGAAGTGTAGCTGAATGAGATTTCTGAAATAGGAAGGTAAAGTCAGGTCAGGTTGGTTGTTTGGTTCTTGGAATTGGATTTCAGACGAATACCTATTTTATTTTATTTTTTATTTGTCAGCAGCGTTCTCTGAGTATTTAACCAAAAAACTGCGATCGCCGACCTGCCTTCCAAGCGTGGCGATTATGGCATCCTCCCTATTTTGGGGGAGGCCTATGTCCAGCAGTGGACGTCTTTCGGCTGAAATGATGATGATGATATTACATGCAGGTATATCATATTATTGTTCATCAAACCTCAATAAATAAAGAGACATAGTACGATTGTTTTGCAAATGACTTCCTTAATGTATTTTATCCTTCCCTCTTCACCAAAAGCCATAAACACACACATATATAAAACGAAATTAAAACAAACCCCACGTTTTATTCCGAAGAACAAATGTGCAATCATTAACAAAAAGTACAGTTGACTAAAGAGATAAGAGTCTGGCAAAAACGTCTAAAATTGGGACGAATTTTCAACCTTTGTCAGTATTGTGCCAATTTGTGTTTTATCATGCAAAAAATGTGTATGTAAACACTTTAATTGAATTTACACTTTAATTGAAAACCTCATCGGTGTAGCGGTTGGAAGATCGATATACTCTTGCAAAAAGCTACATAAAGCAATTGAGAGATGATAAAATAACGTAGGTCGTCCGTCCACCTGGCAGGGGGGCGCCCTACGCTGCGTTTGCCGATTCGCGGTCTCCACTCAAGGACTCGTCTGCGTGGCCGGGGGGGACTGGATGCGGAAGGCAGAGGATCGAGCGTTGTGGCGCAACTTGGGAGAGGCCTATGTCCAGCAGTGGACTGCGATAGGCTGAGTTGATTGATTGATTGATTGAAAATAACGTAGGATTTTACGAACGAAAAAACAAACAGCAGATATCTTGTTACATCATCAGTTGAAAAGTCATCAATGTAGAACACATCCAAACAACAATATTCAAAATACAATAAAATATACTTGTAAAATAGACAGCATCAATTCAAGGGGCGGCATTGGGAAAAATAGGGATTTTAGAATGAAAATATTTTCACTTGTGGATACGACGTTGATCTAATTTTAATATTTAAGATTTTTCATTATATTTACTAGATTTTGGTGTAGGGAAAACACGATTTAATGAAATTAGTTGGATAGGTTTATTTTTCAAAGTAAGGTCTGTTTTTGCATTGCATTTAGAAATTCCAATCGTTTTTACTATTGTTTTTTTATGAATAAGATATATCTTGAAAACTTCTTAGGTTTTCGCGATCACTACACATTATAATAAAACAAAGTTTAACCGGATTAAATCGCGTATATTATTTATTATTTTATTCTTCGATTTGATAAACCACAAGTTCTGGCGAAGGAAAACCGATATGTACCGAGAATGCTCCGTGAGGCTATTGAAATTAAAAAACATCCTAATTTTAATAGAGAAGATGGTTGGCAGCTACCACCTGTTTGGAACCCAGTCCTAAAAATAATCAAGTCCCAAACAGCACGCAACACTGTCAAAGATAATGATATTGTGAGTGATTACTGCGTGCATCGAAACGATTTTAATTATTAATATTGTACGGTAGATTAAAATATATTTTTAGAATATTTGTAAAGACGCTTGTCATCTTAGTCTACCTGCGATCACGAAATGCTGCAAAGCTTTCGAAACGTCAGGGAAACCAATTTAAATAATATACGCGATTTAATCCGGTTAAACTTTGTTTTATTATAAGATATATCTTGTACATATCTAAATTCTGGTGTAACAGATTTTTATTTAAATGTTTATTCGTTGAGATATTTGCAAAAATGTAAAAAAAACATAAAAAAAAGCGCGATTCCGCTCTTTTCTCACGCGCGCAATTTGCCGAATGTTAGAAAGGGACGGTTGCAAATTCAATGCAGCACCTTAATCGGCAAAGAGATAGGTTTATTTCTAATAATCTGTAGCTACACTGAGCTACACCATCACCAGCTGGTGATCCTGCAATGTAGTCTCTTTTTTCGACTGTACGTACGTACGACCCGCCAAGAATTCTCATTACGTGGTTACCCTGCGGACCGAGACCTTTGGGACACACAGTAAAGGGTTAGGGATAGGTGAAATTAAACTCGTATGGCAACATTTAGAAAAACATATACCCAATAATTGCTACGATATACAGTTTTAAGGCTAAGTTGCACGAACTGTAATTGTAACATAATTCTACGCAAAATGTCAAACATACGCAACATATTTAACCCTGTTACTGTCCCAGTGCAGGGCACGGGCCTCTTCTCAGAATGAAATGGGTTCACAGGCCTAAGTCCACCACGCTGGCCTAGTGGACTACACCCACTATCGAGAGTTCTATGGAGTACAGTTCTACAGTTGTATCGAGGTCTCACAGGAATGCAGTTTTTTTCACGATGTTTTCCTTCATGGTTAAAGTGATAATCAAATTTAATTCTGATCCACACACGGTCTAGGTGTACTACTTTTTAAATCATTACCCGTGGTTCACCTGCTGGGTGAACTACGGGTACAAAAAGTTAACCGTGGAACACCTAGGTGAACTACGTAGGTGGACCACGGGTACGAAACCGTCAACATTACATAAAAAAAATTATATTATTTAAATAAAAGTATTGTTTTTGCTTTATTTATTTATTACGACCATTACGTCTGTGGTCTAGTGGTTCGAGTGTCGGACTGCTGATCATGGTTCTATTCCCACAGGACACAAATATTTGTGTGATGAATATGAGTGTTCGTGTTGGTCTGGGTGTTTCTTATGTATTTACAACAACAAAAAAGTATTGAACTATTATATCCATTGTCCAGTACCCATACTGCTTAGTTTGGGACTAGATGGTGATGTGTAAAATGTCCCAAAAATATTTATTTATTTATATTTATTACACAATTACCCCACTGGTTTAGTATGTAAGTTTCATCAACGTCAAGCGCCAAGTTCCAAGCGTCAATTTCCAAGACGTGTTCTGCTTACACTGGCTTTGTTAGCATATGCGCTTGACTAGATTTATCCCTTTTTTTGACTTTTGTAATCTTTTTAAACTCCTTTTGGTCTTACGTTTGACAGCCACCTATTGTCGCGTTACGGAGACGAGGGAGGTCGTACCCCGTAAGCGACATTGATGAGGAAGTAAGTGAATGGTAGGGAATAAATAAATAAATGTAGAGTAGGTACAGTTACAGAGGCTTTAATATAAATGTCTAAAAACATTAAAGTCTATTAGAGTCCCACCAATTCACACACTGTTCAGTTGGTACCAGAAAACCTTACAGTTCAATGAGATATCCTGTCACCGTTTAAGCCTCGGCAGGCTGAGAGGCCTGGCCAAGACGGGCCGCCAGTTTGTAGACGGCGGTAGCTCAAGGGCAGCGAGGCGAGCCCTCCATCGCCGTCGCCGCTGGATGAGACTGGCGCGCCGCAGCGCAGCGCTCACGCGCGCCGATCGCCGTATCACAGCATAGATGTAAATATAATAGAATATTATTAGTCACTATAAATTAACATATTATTGGAGTCAGCTCCTCTCGTCCAGAAAACCGAACGTCAAGTCATTTATTTTTCCATAATTTTCAAACTGCTGTTCTCCGTTTAAATTTCAAAGTACATGCCAAAAGAATAGACGGCCAGTACAGAGTTGTGAAAGCACAAGGAGTTTTTATACAAAATAGAATATTAGCAAAGGTTTGATAATATTTAATGAATGAAAGATGAGAGCCGTATAAGCATGTATTATAAAAGTGTAGTGTGCAATAGCGCACACTACACTATGTTAAACAAAAGTGCGGTCGACGATGAAACACGCTTGTCCAGCAAAAACTTATTCACTGGAGCTGTAAAGTCCACCAGATTAAACTAACTTACCATCATTCGTTGATCACCTATTTTTAATTTTATTATTCTTAGAGTAATCATGAATACTATTTAAGTGGCAGTTAAGTCTATGTAACTGCATGTTCCATTCAAATCGTTAATAACTTCCAAATAGAACCAAGACAAATTAAATCTACCCAATCAGGTCAACTAATTTATTAAAAGCTTGCCAAAATCATCACTTACAAACAAATCAAACCAATTTGTTGTTAACGAGAACATTTTAAGGCTATAAAGAGCCACAAACAGACATACAGTAAATATAACAATATTAATGGACGAGACGAAACTGTAAGCGCTGTTACAAACTTTGTGTACAATGTTCTCTTGAAACTACAATGTGAGCAAGATATCAAACGTAATTCTCGATACTGTCTTAATAAGTTTGGGTATGGATGTCTGTTACACTATAAAATATAATTTTTAGCCTTAATTTTATATCTTTGGCAGATAAATTAATTACTTAAATAATCCATGCTCGAGGTTTGCCAGCTATCTTGGTATCTTTTATTTACACCCAGAACACTCCGTTCCATAGCTATCTATGGAACGGAGTGTTCTGGGCATAAATAAAACTTTTAGACTGGTTTAATAACTTCGGCAGATTAATTAATAAGTAGCTCAAATAATCCACGCTCAAGGTTTGGCAGAGAATTACAGAACGGAGTCTTCTTCTTCTTCGTGTCGACGGTACAGAAAATTTACTGATAGTGGCACAGTAATCACACGCTGCTGGGCCAGAAATTTGCCACGTCTTGTGCGTTGTCTGTGGCATCGATAAGGTCACTCAATGTGCAAGTGCTTGGACACAAGGAGCAGCATAGCAAGTGTGACATTGATTGAGGATCAATGCCACACATGCAGACTGTAGCTGTTTGGTCTATATAGCCCCACTTGCTCATGTTAAGCCTGCATCTGCCTACCTGGGTCCGCAATCTGTTTAGGGACTTCCATATAGGCCAGGGGAGTTTATACCCTACAGGAAGTCTCTCACTGGGTTGGATGTAGTGTGCAGGTGGAGGTAATTTTTCCAGCCACAGTTTTCGACGAGCTTCAGCTGGAGAACCTTGTAGAGCCTCTCTTGATTTAAGGAAACTGTGGCGGCTCTTTAGGCGTTGTGTTGGTAGCTGGACACCAAAGAGAGGGTGCCTTATGTCTGACTCCTACTTTTCTTTCAGAACGGAGTATTCTAAGCGTAAGTAATACAACACGACAATCAGTTCCTGAACAAAAATAACTGACGTCAATCGGAAGGCTGCCTCTCTAAAGTGAAACTGCGCAAGACACATCTGCCGCATACCAGACGACCACTGGGCCGAACTAGCAACCCAATGGGTCTCTCTACTTCGCAGACGTCAACGCGGTAGGCTCAAACACAGATAACGGGATGAGCTGGACTCCCGACAAACAGACTCTTCTAGCAAAAGACATGGAGACATAGAAGGACAGTAGGGGGTCTTTGCCCTATATAGGACACTTAATGATTTTAATAATAACGATGAAAGAATTACTGTTCTATTGTTTAACACCAAAATACTGAAACGACACTTATCTTTAAGACGTTAATAAAAGTAATTTTGTCGCTTTGATGCACCTTAGAGTGATTGTGACAGCATAGAACTTGAGAGCTTAAGGGGCTTAAAATTGAGTTGTGTTTGAGTATTTGGGTTTTAGTGCCCGAAAGCAATGCTTCCGAGTGGCCAGATCAGGGTTTGATTTGAATTATTTTTATGAAAATTCTCAGTAGCTTCCCAGAATTTGGAGTCGTTGCGGGCAATTGCCAATCGGCTTAGGAAAGAAATACATTTAAGTAATTAAGTGTGTAAGTTTAAAGTTGTATTTTCATATTACAGGGATGTACACACGGCTACACATCAAGCTCTACAAAACCAGTAAAGGCTGACCTCGCGTTGTAAGGAAAACCTATACAATGCGAGGTCAGCTTATACTGGAATTGTACAGCTTGATGTGTAGCCGTGTGTACCACAAGAGCTGCAACTAGAAGTAGGTATGGAAGAGTTATAAGCCATAATTAAGGAAGAGGCTACTAAAATCTTTCAAGAGTTCGTTTTGAAGTGGTATCTTATTACATAACGGTGTAACAAAACTCTTGTATCATACGAACTTGTCCCTTTTCATTATGCTAGTTTGGTTTACAAGGCAATATGAATAAAACATAGGAAGGGTTAAGAGCAATTATTAACGAGTTGTTTACAGGGAGGGTCCTGCTAGGGTCCGTCAATTGCTCCTCCCTATGGTACATGCTATTTATGGCCTTGGAAAAGCTTTGGCTAGGAATAGGTAGTGTTGGTTATAGGTGTTTGGAACTAATTGGTATTAAGATTTTATTGAATTTAGGCGGAGGGTTTGAGAGATAGACGTGGGGAATCTTAACTTGTAAGATATAATTTTTAAAGCAGTAGGTAATGGTTGTAACAATTGAAGGTCTAATCTCTTTTAAAATGCCACTAAAATGATTCATAAACTTGTATAAACTATTGTAACATTCCAGTATGTAGTTATTTAAACCGCTTCCATCCTGTTGGATGGAAATTTGTCACACCAACGCTGGCCACCCCATAGACGCTGGCTACGATGGCAACATTATTGACACGCTCTACCCACCTCCAGACACTCCTAGATGACACGGCGGGGAGAAAGTGTATTTAAGACATCGCACATCTCATTCGGCCTCCGAGGTCTCCGCGTGGTCCGCCTAGGCGTTCAGCCAGCCTGGACCATAAGGACCGTACCCCCTCACCTCTCCCCACCCCAGCCCCCACTCAATACCCTGATCGCTCCCCAATCCCATCAGACCAAGAGATGTCTTCGGACAGTGAGGTCAACTCAGACGAGGCCGGTGCCTTTACCACGGTAGTGGGCAAAGGTAAAAAACGCAGCCGGAAAACAAACAAGGCCGAGGCTCTCGCCTCAAAATCTCTAAAACTTTCCGAGGCAAACTCTGCCCCGGCCCCTACCCCCCGTCCCGCCTCTCACTCCTCCTCGCAGGATAACAGGCCCCCCTCCCCTCAGGAACATACCTCACCTTCCCAGAAGAAGGTGCCCATCCCGCCTCCCTTATTCATCCAGGATAAGGCATATTGGACCAGGATATCCGACTGGTGCAATCAAAATAAGATTAATTTCACTAGTGCCCGCCCCACACAGCAGGGCATTAAAGTAGTTGTCCCCACCCCCACTGATTACCGCAACCTTACCAGGTTGCTACGCGAGCGTGGTGTGTCTTTTCACACCTACGCACTCCCAGAGGACCGACTCCTTAGAGTTGTGATCCGAGGGATTCCGTCCGAAGTCAGCTGCACGGAAGTGCACGCCGACCTCGATCGTCAAGGGATCCCGGTTGCTATAACCCACCGTATGTTCCGTGGTAAGCACGGTGAACCCTACAACATGGTCCTTGTCATTTGTCACCCTGGCGAAAACGCCAAAAACATCTACAATATAAAGACCGTATGCAATTTATCAGGCATCACGGTCGAGCGCCCCCACAAGTCAAACCAGCCTGGTCAATGCCACCGTTGCCAGCTGTATGGTCACTCCCAGCGTAACTGCTACGCAAAGCCCAGGTGCGTTAAGTGCCTAGGCGATCACGGGACTACCGAGTGCGAGCGTCCCAAGGAGAGGGACCAGTGCACGGAGCCCCCTAGCTGTGTCCTTTGCCGTAAAGCCGGGCATCCAGCAAACTATCGCGGATGCCCCAAAGCCCCCAAAATGCGCAACGCCAAAACGGCAAAACGCGCCTCCGACCGCGTTGCGAGGGAAGCCCCCTCCTACGTAGCCCCCTTCCATTACCAACCACCAAACCCTAGAGGCCCACTCGGGCCCTCCCCTAATTTCCACGGCCCACTCGGGCCCAACCCCTGGTTTAAGGGTAATCAAAAGCCCCAATACCCACCTCTTCCGACCTCTCGTCTCGCGCCCCCGGCCTCAGAGCCCCCCGCGCTGATGAACTTACCCATCCCCGCACCTTCTCTCAGGCCCAAAACTGCACCAGCAGCTAAAGCCCCCCCCCCCATGAGAACCCCCCCTCCGGTAAACTACCCCGGCCTTCTGCCGAGAGAACACCTCGAACCCCAGTCAGGGGAAACCCGTATTGACGCCTACTCTAGACTTTGGGCCTTTACCCAAGGCATCCACGAGCAGCGCCTTCAGGTACTTACCAAGTACCAAGACATCTATAGAATACTTAATTCCAATTATAATGTATAATACGGCCCCACCCAAAAGATTCAAACCCCGTTCCCTAAATTTAGGCTTCTTTAATGCCAGAGGCATTAGTGGTCAACGCGATGACGTAGCTGTCTTCTTGCGTGAGCACCAACTTGACATACCAGGCCCCTCAGAAAGTATTGCGAAAAAAAGTTTTTATATATGGGAGACTGGCCAGTTATAATGTTTTTCGAAAATATGATTATTTATAAGTAAAAATAAGTAAGTTCCAATTTCAAAATTTCCCTCCACATTTTTTGCGAGTTAATTCAAAGTATTGTGTCTCACTGAAATATGGATCTGCGCCGGGAACATTTTAGAGCTATGATTTTATACGATTTCAAGTGTCGCCTGAAACCGGATGAATCGTACGATAGACTTCAAATGGCATTCATGGATGAAGGCCCTTCCAAGGCAACCGTGTATCGTTGGTATAACGAATTCAAGCGCGGTCGACCAACTTTGGGGGATGACGAAAGAAGCGGTCGCCCTTTGACGGCTGTTACCGAAGAAAACGTGCTAGCAGTGAAAAATTTAATCCAAGACAATAGGCGAATTACATATCAGGAGATTCAACACATATTGAAGATTGGATCGGGAAGCGTTCACGAGATTCTACACAGCCATCTTCGCGTGAGGAGGATAGTATCACGCTGGGTGCCGCACAACCTCACCGATGCTCAGAAGCAGGCCCGGGTGGAATGGTGTCGTGATATGCTTAACAAATTTGAAGCAGGCTCGTCTCGGCGTGTTTACGACATCGTTACAGGTGATGAGTCCTGGATTTATCAATACGACCCAGAAACCAAGCGCCAGTCGACTGTTTGGGTGTTTCAAAATGAGCCAACGCCTACCAAAGTGAAGCGATCTAGAAGCGGGGGTAAGATTTTGATCGCTAGCTTTTTTAATTTGACTGGCCACTTGGTATCAATTCCCTTACGGGATCAAAGAAGCATTAATGCCGAATGATATACTACCAAATGTTTGCCAGAAGTTTTCTCTGTTATAAGCAACAAGCGACCAAACACAGGGCTCCGCGGGCTACTGCTCCACCACGACAATGCACCTGCGCACACCGCACTCAAAACGAGGGACTTCCTGGACAGCACGCCAGTCAAACTCCTGGGTCACCCTCCTTACAGCCCTGATCTAGCACCGTGTGACTTCTTTTTATTCCCAAAAATAAAAAATCAGCTCAAAGGGATACAATTTTCGTCGCCGGAAGATGCGCTGGCTGCGTTCGAGCAGGCTGTAAACGAGGTGTCTGCGGCGGACTGGAAAAAGTGTTTTGAAAACTGGTTTAGGCGCATGAATCTTTGTATAGAGGCTGGTGGAAAGTACTTTGAAAAGATTTGATAAAAATATATGTACGTATAGAACAATTTTTTTTAGTTTCGCAAAACTTTCTGAGTGTCCCACGTATTACTCGTTCAAGAGTCCTTTCTCAAGCCCCACTGTCGTAATCCCAACATAGCCAATTATAGGCTGATTAGAAACGACAGAACGTACACCGCACTAGGCGGAACGCTAATCTATTACCGCAATTCTTTATATTGCATCCCCATTGACCCCCCAGAGCTAGCATGCCTGGAGGCTTCAATCTGTCGCCTAGGCATGACAGGGCACCAGCCCATCACCATAGTCTCGGCCTATAGGTCCTCAAACAAACCCGCGAGTCTGCTCGAGGACGACCTAAAATCCTTACTCGATCTTAGTAATTCTGTAATTATAGCAGGCGATCTAAACGCCAAACATTGCTCATGGAGCTGTGTCTCCAATAACACCGCTGGTGTTCAATTAGAAGCACTTAGCGACAGACTTTCCTTTGACGTCATCGCCCCGATGCGTCCCACTCACTTTCCCGACACAGTAGGGCAACGGCCCGACATCCTAGATATAGCCCTCTTAAAGCGCGTAAACCTCGGTATTCGCTCTATCGAGGTAATTCAAGAATTAGACTCAGATCACCGACCTGTGATCATTCAACTGGGTCCCCGAGGTGGTCCCTCGGATCCCGGTACTCCACCCTTAACTAAAACAATAACCGATTGGAGGAGACTAGAGGACCGCCTCAAATCTACCTCATCCCCCCAACTAGATTCAATCCCTGACTCCATCGAGACAGTCGCGGATACGGTGGCCGCGATCACCTCGCTCACCAACCATGTACAGTCCGTAGTGGGCGAATGCTCACGGCAGGTTCCGATGCTGGATGACCAGCGTCTGAAACTGCCGGACGATGTAAATGAGTTGAGGACCGAGAGGAACGCGGCCATCCGTGCCTATGACGCTTTTCCCAACGAAGCCAACCGTGCCCATATGCGCTCTTTGCAGAATACTGTAAAAAGACGTGTAGCTCAGGTACGGGAGGATCGCTGGGACAAGGAAGTCAGCGAAATCCAACCGTCTCATTTAGCCTTCTGGGCACTTCAACGCAAACTCAAATGCGAGACCACGGCAGCTATGCCCCCCCTAAATCGACCCAATCAAAGGCCGGCCTTTGATGATGACGAAAAAGCCGAATGCTTAGCCGACAGCTTGGAGTCTCAGTGCACTCTCAGTACGCTTCCCGTAAGCCAAACCCACCTTGACAAGGTTAATTCAGAAGTAGAGCGTAGGTCAGCCCTCCCCCCCCCCCAATAGATGACCCTGATGACCCGCTCCCACCGATCACCCCTGACGAAGTTCTCTCTATAGTCAAGGATCTTAAGCCCAAAAAAGCCCCCGGCGCAGACGGCATCACCAATAAGGTGTTGAAACGTTTCCCTGCCACCCTAATCGCTCTAATGACCGTCATCTTCAATGCGGCATTTAAAAACAACATCTTTCCCCAGGCTTGGAAACAGGCTACGGTAATCGGTATTTCAAAACCGGGCAAACCAAAAGCCGAGCCGAGTAGTTACCGGCCGATTAGTCTCCTCAATGTCTTCGGTAAAATCTACGAGAAGCTTATTTATAAGCGACTCAAAGATTTCGCCGACTCAAATAAACTCCTTCCCGACGAGCAGTTTGGCTTTCGTACAAAGCACTGCTGCGTTAATCAACTGCACCGCATTGTAGAACACATCAGTGCAGGCTTCGTACGCGGTCAAATGACCGGTACTCTCTTTTTCGACGTAGCAAAGGCTTTCGATAAAGTGTGGCACAACGGCTTATTATATAAGCTGTACACTATGAATGTGCCACATCGTCTCGTGCTCATCATCCGAGACTACTTATCGAATCGTACCTTTTGCTATCGCATAGAAGGGGCTCTCTCCTCCCCCCATCCCATTCACGCCGGTGTGCCACAAGGCTCCGTGCTCTCCCCCCTACTGTTCACGCTGTACACCAGCGATATTCCAAAATGCGGTGCAGCCCGTATTGCCCTTTTCGCCGACGACACGGCAATCTATTACTCCGGCAGGAGCCATGTCGCTATTTCTCGTACCCTCCAATCCGCGGCCAACACCCTAGGTGACTGGTTCCGGAAATGGAGAATCGAAGTCAATCCCGAAAAAAGTGCAGCGGTCCTCTTCGATAAGAGACCCCTGTCACAGTATCGTAAAGAATTAAGCGTACCAGTCTCAATGTTCGGAAAACAGATCCCATGGCAACGAGAAGCCAAATACCTTGGCGTGATCCTTGACCGTAGACTGACTTTCAGACCGCATATCCGCAAGGTGAAAAACCGTGCCGCCTTCGTCCTCGGACGTCTCCACCCCCTACTCAATGCGCACAGTAAGTTGCCCACTCCTCTCAAAGTAAGGATATACACCACCTGTATCCGCCCCATACTCGCCTATGCTAGCGTTGTGTTCGCACACGTTAAGCCGGTGAGAATTCACATACTCCAAACCCTCCAAAACCGTTTCATGCGAAGGGCCGTAGGCGCCCCCTGGTACGTACGCAATGTCGACCTCCACCTAGACCTCAAACTGCCGACCATCAAGCAGTTTTTCAAGCGTGTCTCAAAACGCTATTTCGATTCCGCTCCCAAGCACCCCAACCCCTTGGTCGTGGCGGCCACCGTCTACCAGCCATCTGCTATTAGCAAAACCCGACGTCCCAGACACACACTCATTGAGCCCGATGACGCTATTACACTCCTCCAGGAGTCAGATAAAAGTACAAGCACACTCCGACGCCGTCGTCCAAAATATCGTCCCCGCCGGCGAGGACCGACGCGACACACACACAGAATCCGAGAGTCCGACTCTCGAGAAACAGAAACACATGCCGACGCAGCACCGGCTGCTGGGGGGATCAGTGGCGGGGTCCCCCTGCTGCACCCTGAGTCGAGGTCCGAGCTCCCCCCTGGGGACGCCCTCACGGTGTAAGCAACCGGAGATAATCTCGTCACGCGAGACCGGCCCTATGCTCTAGAGTAGTTCCTAGGAGCAGGCTATTGCGTAGCCACTGGTTAGGTTTTCTAGGTAGGTCTTAGCCTCGCCGGCGAGGCTTGCCGCTTCACGGCGTTTAGCACGTCACCCGATAGGGACCGAAAGTCCGCTACTTTCGAGGAAACCAATTCGATGCAGCAACGGCTGCTAGGGGGACATAGGAACTGCGGGGTCCCCCTGCAATGCCCCAGCGAGGTTCGAGCCCCCCCCCTCGGGGGGCGCCCGCTTGCGCGCGGTATTGATGCCGCGCGCATCTAGTTTGTAAGTATGAAGGGAAAAAACCTTCGGCGAATGGAGTCCCGTTGTCATTAAAATAATAATCTGTCGCGTTGTCATTAAAATAATAATCTTGCTGTCTGTGCTGTATATTGAGTCTGTTAAGTATATCCTTAATCATTTATGTTTTAGTGCTTGGAATTCATAACTAAAGTAATCAATGCTGGATATTATTTATTTAGTAATTGTCAAATTGGTCTATGTAAATTTATTGTCTATATTAGTAATTACCTGCAGCTGATTAAATTGTCGAGTGTGCATAATATGACTATTAAATTAATGGTTGATGTAATATAGACTTTGTTTTATTCCATCTTTTCCTTCCAGTGTCTAATCTTTTGTAACAAATTTGTTACTTTTTAGCCGAAATCAATAAGTCTTGCAAACGAATGCGTTGACACACAATGTATAATATATTTTTTTAGTACAGAGATGAAATTTATAGTGACTGTAGCCCATTCAATTGACTTGATAAGTAATCAAGTCGTCACCATGTCGATACAATTTAAGCATGGTTTATACAGTTATGGCGAGTGATGGAGACGTTTCCACGATGCATGTTTCCTCCAAGAGTTTATATGTCATAATTATATACAGGCAAGGTCCGCCTGAGTGAGATGTTGCAGTGAGGTGAGGTTTGTTCGCGTCACGTCCACATCAGACGTCACTTCCGTATAAACCGTATTGTAATCTAGTAGTCATATCAGTTTCTTTACCAGAAACTACAGTTATGATGATGAGAACTCAAAAACTGTTTGCATTATTTTACCCAGTCTCACGATACAAACGTAACAAGCAGTTGCTATTTATGCATTTGTTTTTCTCTAAATCAGCATAAATAAAACGTGAGAAATCTACCACACATTTTATTCTTACAAACAAAACTAGATACTTAAGAACTTAGTAATCATTTATAAGAAAATAAAATGGTAAAGTTTTGTATGTCCAAACAAAGTTTTGCGGTATACATGCTTTTTGTGCCACAGTGTATTCCATTAACAACTTTCTTGACAACACCCTAATTTATTATTGTAATTTGTTGAATCCACACTTTGATTATTTTGGGTAAGTAAAAAATAAGCGTAGTTTTGGTCTAAATCTATAAATAATAACAACAAATGCCAGAAGAAACGAAACAAACGGCGATATTCAGATGCGTCTTTTGACAACATACAACATATTCTTTTCAATTATATTTATTTATTTATTTATCTTTTCCCTACGGCATGAGCTATTATTTATCATTATGTAGCTCATGTCGAAAAGATAGAAGAAGAATGATATTTAAAAGTATAGATATGTCATACCCTCACAAAACAAACAAAAAAAATCCATACGCAGTGGCAGCACAATACACGTAAACTAGTACAAAGTAAGTTGGATACTTCGGGGTGCTGGCCAGAAAACCCCCACGTGTGTCTGACGGCTACTTGTCCTTCTGGACACGTCTAGAGGGAACGGCAGTTGTTGGGCCGGTGCACCCTGGGCACGGGCAATAAGTCTCCTTTGGACCGGGGGACCTTTTTGCCTGTGACGAATATTCTGGCACGGGAGGGGCCCTATGTGGGCCAATGGGAAGTTGCTCCGCGTGTCCCTCTGAGAAAGCAGAGGGCACAGTGGAGGAGCAGGGGCGGGCCCAGTGTGCACTCACCCTGCCACTGGGCAGGCAGCGGGGGGACTGTCCTTCCCTGCCCCCGTCGGTCTCGTAATCCCAGGGGTGCCTGCTGAGTAGTGTTCTTGCGCCTCTTGGGACCGAGGATCTTGGCTTTACCGCCCGGGCCGCGAGGAAGCACACCTCTATAAAAAATTACAGGAGGATGGGCCTGCGAGCAGCAGACTCGGGGTAGTCTGCTGCCCGACCAGCAGCTGGCGTAGCTGGCGTAGTTGGCACAGCTGGCGTAGCTGGTAAAGGCCCTTGAGGTGAGGTGGCGTGCAGTGTTCCATGTGCGCCACAGAGGAGGGTGCGGCCGTCGTTAGGCCGCACGGGGAGAAGGGGCTCGCCTGCTTGTGGCGGGCCGGGACCTGTCGGGGGTGGTTGTGTGAATAGTCACGGGTTCCCACGCCCCCGGCTAAGGCAGTTGAAGGAACACCGTGGTGGTTTTAGTCGGTAAGAGTCCGACACTGGCTCCGCCTACCCTGGGCGGAGTGCGTCCACGAAGATTTCCCCACGGAAAAAAAAATGAAAAAGTTGGATACTTCAAGTTACTTTCGCCTCATAATTGGAACACTTTCTGTACACACATGACGGCAAATTTGTTTTTTTTCGTCACCGGTCACGATCGACGCCACGCTTGACGCGGATTAATAGATAAACGTCCTAATTAGGACGTTTTAGAGTCTTCAGATTGCGAGCGCAGTAACATATCTGTACTTTTAAATATCATTTTTGAGCCAAAAAAATTTTGAAGTCACATAAAATGGCTCCAAAAAGTGGCCATTTTGATTTTTATAATTTTGATATACCCAGTGTCACTCTCACAATTAAGACGAATCCAACGACACCTCTCAAGCGAAGATCCATCAAGCCGTTTAGGCTACAGAGCGTGCCAAAGAAATATACATACATACATAAATACACTCGAAAAAGTAATATTTTTGATCGAACCCATAGTTTGTGCAATACTTACAATGGAGAAATGTTCCAATGGTGTTTATGCCACTATTTATTATAATTCATTGAATTAACAAACAGATTAATTACAACGCAAGAAGTCCTCTTATTACAACGACACCCATGGGTAAAGGGGTGGTATGGGGGGCCTTCAAAAGGGGGCAGACATCAAATACCCGGGCTTATCACCTGCATGCAATATAAGCTGACTCCCCTTCTGATCTGCAACTTGTTATCCATAGTAATCCATTTCGCTAAGTTAATTCGTATGACATGCTTTGAATGACAATCGTACTTATATCGTAAAGGGGAAAGTTTTGTTTGTGTGAGGGGCTGATAGAAGAAAATAGCTTCCTAACTTTAATACCTATGCGTCTTTTATTACAGCATTAGATAAATATGGCTAATAAGGGCATGGATAACTTCTGATCCACTTCTCCATGCAGTGACTGCGTATTAAAAATGGCCTACCAGGTTCATAGACTCATTGAATTGTCTCCAACCACGGCTAAAATCACTAAATCAGTAATGTACGAAAAATTATTTTACACTATTCCTTGACTTGTATGTTATGTTTTGACAAATGCTATAATTATACTTAATTATGATTACTTACAGGCTTTTACAAAATTAATTTATGTGCAACTTGTTATTGAAATAACTGAAAACCTCTTAAGGGGTAATTGTACTCATCAGTATGAACAACTTTTACTATGGGATCAAATCCAAAATCACGAAAAAAAACAGCTGATCCCATAAACCGACAAATTGTAAGGATCAACAGATTTTTTCTTTCGCGATTTCAGGTTTGGTCCCATAGTAAAAGTTGTTCATACTGAGGAGTACAATGACCCCTTAAGAGGTTTTAAGTTATTTCAATAACACGTTTGTATAGTTATTTTATAAACAGGCAACTATTTTGAAAATTATCAGTTATAAAGAAAAAAGAATACGTGATTTCGTTCAATACCTAAGCGCTTGGCTTTCTATGTATAAAGTCGCGTACACTTTCTGCGAAATAAAAGTAGGCAGGTACCTATATCCCTTGAAACAATTTTTCTTAAAATGTTGACACCATGTAACAGTACCCTCAATACACGAAATCTTATCATGAGTGATAAGCGTTCTTTTGATTAAATGCCTATTTACAATACCTCAGTGTTTACAAAAACCTTTACAATAACTTACAAGCAGAACCAGAAAACGAGGGAACGTCTAAACATATTCATAAATAATTGCCAAATTCACAACCCTTATTTTCAACTTCGCAACATTTGGGTAAAAATTAAACATTTTCATTATATTATGTCCATACTTCCAATCAAAATGCTTACACTAATTTGTCAAATAAGTCACAACAGGGGCAAAATTTAATTTTCTTAATCGTCCAAAATTTGTTACTTCGGGGGTCTCGTCTAATTCATTTTGAAAGGATTATAAATTTTGTCGTTTCCAAGTTATTTGATGCCCCAAACTTTGCACGATTCAGTTAATTTGTTATGGTGGTATTAACAAAATTGTTTGCTCAATTTATACAAATCTTCAATGTTTTTGACAAGAGGATTTATGTTTTACGACTTGGAAAATTGTGTTTTTGTTTCTGAGTATTTTAAGACCTCTTTTGTAACTCCTTGCGTTTAAGACACGTAATGTTTTGATACGACTAGATAGATACATACATACTATAAGACATTTATTCAGTACGTTCGCCGATGTCGTCGGCCCCCTCCAACTGTCCCATCCACACTGGCTTCCTATTCTCGTTTTTTGAATCTCCTTATGTCCATTCTCTTTACATGTCCAAACTACTTTTAAATAGATTTGGAAATCCTCGTCACTACATTTTTTTTTCACTCCACAACGTTTTTTTATCACGGTTTTTCTTATATAATAATATACTTGAGTCCATCAATGCATGGTTGCGGCCATGGTTTGTATAGTACATTTCTCAAATTAATAATGCGGGGAAATTCAAACTAAGTAGTACCTATGAAAATTCTAGAATCAATGACGAACAGTAATTAATTAGTTATTGGATAATAATTCCACGAGAACAAAAATATTTTTCACGCGTCATTTGTTTATTTCTATTTTACTTTAAGCAGCTCTATTTGCAAGCCAGTTCGAAATTAAAATAAAATCTTTGATAAGTAACCTCATTGGTTGTTATTTTGCAAAAAAATATGTTTTTTATTTTGTTTTTTTTTATTTTGCAGAGTAATAGTTCGTTTCATTTTAAAATTAAACGATAGAATACGAGTTTTCATAGTAATTTATTTGGCCGCTAAACACGACTGTTATAGATTTTCACACTAACATTGCCGGCAGCTGTTCGCATGTATTTGACCCAAAAACATTTCTATACTCACGTAATAGACCACTACAGTGTGCGACTGAGATACCGATCTTTACGAAAAAACCTATATGCTAGAAAGAGACATAATAAAATGTCAGTAGAACCGATTTTGACAATTGTAATCTCCCATAGCGTCCCATCAAAATATAATCTCGTATTATTTTATGATTTATTTCACAATCGTTCTGTATTTTATCCAATTAATATCAATAATCGTATTGGTGTAGTGTTCTGTGTTATACTGCTGTGTAATTTACATTATTAACCTAAAGAAAGAGATGTTTCACAGGTAAGTATCTGCAGGACAATACTACTTTCATAATGCTTATTTTCATAGAAGTTATTCTTAAAATTATTTAGTAATACATTAATAACATGCAGTAAATACCCTATTTTCTACATAATATGTTATTTTAAATAATTATGTGTTAGATAAAAAAATATTGTGTACGTGAAAATGAAACCGTTTCGCATATGGATTGCTCAAAATATATCGATATGTCGATAGTTTCAATTATATATTTTTTGTACTACCTAGCACCATACATGTCACAAGTTAGTGTCCGTTACTGCTTTAAAAAAAATACAATCGAATTGAGAACCTCCTCCTTTTTTTGAAGTCGGCTGAAAGTATTGAAAGGTTGATTTAGTCCGGCCGCACATTGGAAGGAAATCACAATGATTCATTCATTGATCACAGAAAAAATCTGACGCGCCGGAACCTATACCATGGTTGTACTTTTACGATGTTATAATAGTATGTTGTACGTCTATGGCAAAGAGACGTTTCACAGGTAAGTATCTGCAGGACAATACTACTTTCATAATGCTTATTTTACATTTATACAGTTAATTTTAGTACCAGCCCCGCAGACTGACAGAATTTTCCGGATCGTATGTCTGCTTTTGACATATTAAAATGTAAATACGGTGCTATTATACTACAGGCTTCGTTCTCGATATATTATGTATTAACCATGCAGCTTTCTCGAGTTACTCGGCAACTGAACGCAATTTTCAGAGCTAAAACTAAACGTAATTATAAGTACATTGTCTGTGTCCTTACGTCAACTGTCATTCTTTTCGTTTGCGCGGCAACTGTTACTGTGTTTCTCTGTGTTTATTTAAATAATTGAGTGTTAAAACTATATTTCAACCAAAATATAAAGCGTCGTCGGAAAGACGAACATTATTCGTCATAAAATAAAAGTGATAGACATCTTTTTTTAGTGTTCCAGGTAATAATACGTTGTCTTGTGATTGCTATTACACCGGTACGGCTACTAGCTTTTATAGTAGGTAAGGCCGCAAGGGTTTTTCGTAACCTTTGTACCGGTTGACACGGGTGGTGTACGAGATACATTGACGTGCTCATTCGTCTCGGGGCTTATACGAGATATACGCACGAGATCCTTCTACTCTTATGTGAGGTCCGTGAGACCTTAATAAGCAGTTTTATCAATCACTTGTACGATCTATTTTTCAGTGGTATGGACACCACCACCAGGATGACCAGATCGGGTTCCAAAAGAACCCAAACCTCTGTTGGTGGAAAATACTATCTCCACCCTAACGGTTGATCCTGAGCCTACCTCAGCAGCACCAACAATAAGCTATGAGGTATTGTTCGCAGATAAGCTACATCTTATGCCAGATTGCCAAAGAAAGCCAAAATGTGGTCCTATAAATAGAGACTTAGCTTTTATTTGGAGCTATATTTAGAAAAATGTCTTAAAGACACAAAAACTGTCTATAGTAAGTAATGCATTATCACTGTTGTTGGTAACGATACAGTAGACCGATTGAAATTGATCTCACTAGGTACTTAGTGATGCTGGAAGGATCCTGATGGATATATCCATCGTCTAGTACCCACAGTACAAGCTCTGCTTAGTTTGGGCTTAGATAGTGCTGTGTAAAATGTCCTAAGAATATTTATTTATTTATTTATGGATTTAAATTGTGTCCAAACAAAGTCAAGGACCAACTTCCCTGTAGTATATCTATGAAACTAGTCTTAGTGACAAGATCAAAGTTTTGAAAACTTGTCAATAAAGCGGTCAGTCAAACTTACAACAAATCATAAGGGAAACTTAACTGCGGTTTAGGTATGGACACCCAGTCCTCAATGCAGGCCCGGGAACATCACAGCCAGCATTATCAGTCCACGGTCAAGAAAACCAAAGCCTACCAGAAGAAAACTTCTGCTCGAACATTGAAGTAAGTCATGCCAGAAGGCTAGCAGACTTTTTACCTTGCTGGAATTAAATTTGCAAAGACAAGTCCATACTTAACTATATCAAAGGTTACCTAATTACCATTGTATAGAAGGCTCATTAGAATTTTGTGCCAGTACCTGCTTCAGTAAAATCAGCTGAGAAAGATAGTGATATACTATATATAGCTATCTGCAATATAATAAAATTGGGTGTATATCCCCTTACAAGCCATGTCATATAATTTTATTCCAAAATATAATTTTAGTGTACCTACGAGAACATAACATAACATCACGCCTGTATTTCCCCGAAGGGGAAGGCAGAGGTGTATAGTACACCCACATTTCGCCAGTTATGTTATAGTCCCATGTAATAGGGAGCGAGCACAAATCCAGACTCCGGGCTGCTACTGAGAATTTCCTAATGAAATAACCCAATAACACTTTGCCCGACCTGGGAATCGAACCCAGGACCCCACGCTCAGCAGTCGCGCTTGCAACCACTAGACCAACGAGGCAGTTTACGAGAAAGTTCATATTAAACTTGTCTCTGAATACATTTGTAATGATTTGTAGACACATCTCATTTCAAGATGGGGTACTATAGGATGGCAACATTACCACTGTCTTCGGGAGATTACGTGGCAATAATTTATTTGAAGAAATCATATTTATTAATACTAATAATAAAAACATTTATTTCTCCAGCACATTAAGGATATTAACATCAGTATTCACTTAACATATGTTATAGAGGCTGGAGCCTTTACTAGATGAACCTGTGTTACAGGTCTCAATTGTATGAGTTTACTGCCCTCCCTTATAGCTTGGGCTCTGTACTTAATAATCATGAAAGTTGTGGTGACACATCAAAGACCTACTTTGTAAAGCATCTAGTAATCAATCATGTTTAGAGGATATTAAAGAAATATTAGCTCTCTTAGTGCTTGAGATTTGTTATTTATTTTTGATAAAAGCATAATAGTACCATCAGTCTTGATAATTAAATTCAAAGTTTTGTGTCTGACACAAGAAATATGACATTGCAATATTGCCTACAGGCAAAGTATTAAACATTAAAAAGTCTGTCCAAAAGTACTTAGACCTGAAAAGTTGTATTATAAGAGATCTAGCAAAGTTAATTGGAATATTAATTACAGCCTGCTCAGGGGCACCTAGGCACACTACCGCTACTGTGGTACCATATGTTTGGTGTTACCTACCAAATTTTAAGAACATCATAAGTCAAAATAATAATTATTATTATCCTTTTTATTGCACAAGAGGTCATGATAGTTCAAACAAAAAACAAATAAAATTACATAATTATTCCCTTCATTTGCTACATTCTCTTATTAATATTTACATATTGAAATAATTAAAAAAAAAAAAAAAAAACTTTACATACATGTTATTATATCTTTATTTTCATAAAATGTGGTATAAAATATGGTTACATTTTAATCTATAGATATTTATCCAATATAATAAAATAAAATAGGAAAGCAATAAAAATATAAATAATGTAAAAGTAAACTTACATTCAGAAATAAAATTAGATCTGCAATGCTGGGCTAATAATATCAGTACAGAATGGGAATTAAATATTGTGACATTTCAATTGTACCTGAACTGGGAGAACCTAAAATAGATTATTTGCATCCCGCACTAATTCTAAATGTATTTTCTATGCCTGTTGGCGACAAAATCCAAATATTCTGTCTTGGACAGAATATTTCTTTGCCTTTTGTCCATTCAATTTAATATTTTATTTATTTACTAGTCTATGCTCGTCACTTCACCCGCGTGAATATCGTTTATCGTGCACCCTTCCGGAACTGTTCATCTTCCCGGGATAAAAAGTAGCCTATACACTAATCCGGGTTATGTTCTATCTGTATGCCAAATTTCATCAAAATCCGTTCAGCCATTCTTGACCTATAAATGGTGTAACTAACCCGACTATGTTTTATATATTCAGATGCCTATAAAATACTAAAAGGCTACAGGTATCATGGTCAGGCCCCACTGGCCTTCACAACCCTGGTATAATTACAGTTTAGATACATTTACTTCCATCTCTACCATTTATTACATATTTTCTAACAAAATCATTTTATTCTGGGGCTGCCTATGGTACCTCAAACTTAAACTCTCATAAGTCAGCTCTATCTTTGTAGGGCTCTAAAATTGGGGAGGATGCTTGTACAAAGAGACCCTTTAAAGGACATAAGTCCAAACCAGCGTTGGCAAAATATCAAGCAACATGGGATCCAAATAAAGTTCTAAGTGTATTTACAAAACTGGACTCCTAATATGGCATTAAGTCTTGATGTAGTATGTCAAAACACTGGTGGTTTTTGCTTCTACTAAGTACAGCTGAATGAGCACAAACTTTATTATTTACTAAAATATCTAAAATAACGCTATAAAAATTAAATGTATTTATTTTACATAGTTATTATAAGTAGAACTAACAATAATTATCAGATTAAAATATATAATAGTATTATAGCTCACACTGAGTGATGTTTGAGCCAATATTGCCATTAATTACATAGTATGATTACGATGATCACTAACAATGTGTATAAAAAATTAAATAAAAATTGATTTGCCCTGCCAAGTCACAAATTGTGTGATTACATGATTCAATATATATCTCTATAGAGGGCATGACAACTATTTCTAATTATCAAAAAATATAAAATAAAACTGTTTTCTGCTTCTACCACTGGTAAATGGATTTAAAGTACTCTCAGTGTGCGGTATATTTATATGAGTGGCTTTTCAGGACATAATAGCTACATGCGTCGCCTCTACGTCCAAAGCTAAGTCAAAAGGAACTTATTAGATGTAATCAGAAAGAGTGCTGGTTGGATAAATAACTCATAAACATTTTCAAAAATGTTTATGACCAACCATTTTTAATTCAGGGGATTTAGCCCATGCTGTGCTGAATAAATAAAAATAATTTTACTTACTAGTAGTACTATCTTAGTCACTGTTGATCTCAAACATCATAAGTGCCACGAGTAGAAAACACTTTCCTGTTCTTATAGCTAATAAGACTGATCATCACATTTTTACATTCTAAGAATATTAACGTTGGAATTTCTATAGATGTTTAATCATAGAGAAGAATCTAAGTGGTTCTAAATAAAACAATGTGATTCCATAACAAATGTTTATTCCATAACAAATGTTTATTCAATAGGAATCCATAATGATTTTAAGGTTCATCTCAAGTTTACCATCTCTCTAAACATCTGCATGGTTAATACATATATCGAGAACGAAGCCTGTAGTATAATAGGTGATCAAACGAACTTACCTGTGATGTTCGATCATTATTATACGAAGGGCTTCGTTCGAAGATATATGTACCCTACCCGTCCCACCCCCGGTAAAATTGAGAAGACCTTACAAGACTCTAAAAAGAATGACAGTTGACGTAAGGACACAGACAATGTACTTATAATTACGTTTAGTTTTAGCTCTGAAAATTGCGTTCAGTTGCCGAGTAACTCGAGAAAGCTGCATGGTTAATACATATATCTTCGAACGAAGCCCTTCGTATAATAATGATCGAACATCACAGGTAAGTTCGTTTGATCACCTATTTTATGACAATGTGCGGCCGGGCTAAAAATGCTGTAAAATATTGACCGGCTAACTTCATAACTTCCAGATTTCCTGTAAATGCTGTTATTAAAGAAAAATGGATGGGCACAAATGTTAAAACGAATAAGCACCGTATCTACTATTCTCCGCCAAATAGTGATGCTTGCATTGCTGTGTGGTGCCAGTGTAATTACAATCACATGAGACTTGCGAACCGACTTGCGGTACCATTTAGGTAACAGCCTAGATGGTATTGCAGTTGTTATTGGCAAAGGTAACCGCTTAACATATGGTGGGCTTTTAGTTCATTTCGCCATCCTATACAATAAAAAAAAAGTTGAAAGCCTCGAAAAAACTACAGGGTTTGCAGTAGATATTTTAAGGATAACTGTATCTTTTAGTGAAATCACCAACGATCCATACCTTCGGAATTTGTTCGGGTCGGTGTTTGTTTCTTATAAAGATCTTTACTTTAATAATGGTAAATATTCAAAGTGGTAAGTCTACGAAGTGACGAGTATAAAGTAAAAGTTAAAAATAAATATAATACAAGAAGAGTTAGAGATAAAAAACTAGTTCAACCGAAGATGACAAATTATTATGGAGACAGAAAGTCAAAATTTTTAGTTCCAAAAATCCTATCCTATCCTACTTCCTACTAATATTATAAATGTGAAAGTTTGTAAGTATGGATAGATGGATGAATGAAAGTGGAGTGGAAGTGGAGGTGGAGTGAAGTGGAGTGCAACCAACCAATTGCGATCGCCAACCCGCCTGCCAAGCGTGGTGATTATGGCATATATGGCCAATATATGCTTGGGGGAGGCCTGTGTCCAGTAGTGGACGTCTTACGGCTGAAATGATGATTAATTGATTTTTTTATTTTTTACTTATGTATTCCTTACCTTCGTGACATTAATAATGTAATTATAATATAGCCCTTAATTGCGTAACTCAATCTTTTAAAACAAATAAAATTATGTCTCAAATATCTGTAATTTTAAAACAATAGTTACTTAATATCTTAGCAGTTTTAAAATACTACCACTCCTTAAAAGTAAGGCCGGTTGAACTATATCGATAATGCGGAAACGTCCATGTCACATCACTAAAAATCACTCCTACACGTGTCAATTTCGCACATATACTCATTTTGCTTTCGGTGACGTGATAATGAGGTGACAGTGCCTCTATTACGTCAGTATAATACCTTTATGATTTGACCAGTACAGCATTATCGATTTACGGGAAAAATAAAAATTGCATGTCGTCTTGTTGTGGCATTAAATAATTTTCCTCTATCTTTCTTTCTATTTATATCGAAGAAGGTTCGAAATGTTCGAATTTCAAAGCATGATTAAAAAATAAAACCAGTGAAATAGTAACCAGTTTTGTAGTGTGTGCGTCAAATGGAGCGCAAGAATAAAATCTTTTTCTTTTTTTCTTTCTTTTATTTCTGAAATAAATATTTAGATAAAATACAAATAGTTACTATTTAACATCATCTAAGTATTTGAGTGTATATGTGTAATGTATGGAGGTGTGAAAGGTATGTTTGTGTGTTGATGTATTATTGTGTGAGAATTATTAATTTATGACCAGACCTTCTGTATCTTCATAAGAAAGTGTATATAGCGACTCATTTACTTTGGTTTTGCACTTATTTAAGGTTAGTAAATAGATTTCAAGTTATCTGTTTACTTTGTTATAAATATTGAAATGATACTCCACTCGGAAAAATCCATAATCTCTTGAGAAAACTTCATTTTTGTCTCGCAATCCTGGATACTTATTTCTTTGTTAGACTGTACTATTTATTTATGAAAAAACACAAATTATTTTCACAACCAATCAATTTACCCATATGACACAATCTAAATCCACACACGCGCGTCAAAACGCTACGATATTTAATACGAAAGTTAAAAGATTTCTTTATTTACGACAGAATATGTCTCGACTTCGCGACGGAGCTGATTATCGGCTCAACGCAACGTATTTCTCGCAAAACAGACCTTATAAATCATAGCACAGATGGTTCAAATGTTATGCTCCTTGTTTTTGGACATATATATTTTTTGTCTGGTTTTCGTATTTTGGTACAGAAATTTTGGTACAGAGGTGTGAGGGTTTTAGGAAACTTAGAGATAAATGCGCAAAGTAAATTATTATTCATTTATTAATCAGATAACAAGGATCCATAATGTGTTAGTTATAAATGACTTAAAAATATGTTAGTTTTATAGTTAGGTAGGCTAAAAACTTGTAATTATTACAGCCAAACCCGATTAGTAAAATCACTTCTGCCTAACTAGCACCTGCATGAAGTGATTCAGGATTGGCGAATCTATTTTATCCACTAACATCTTTAAAATGCTGTTAGGACTTGACCGTGTTCTCTGTAAAATACCGGTGTACAATTATCTAAAAAGTTGCATAATGATTGCAAGTTTTTAACCGACGAAAAATGTTTTTTTTTTTTTTTTTTTTTTTTATGTTTGACCACGCATATCTTTTTACAGAGTAGCCCGATTTTGATGATTCTTTTTTTTGTGGATAGGGTATATCTCATAGTTGGTCCCATTTAAATTTCAAAATCAAAATCCACCCCTAAGGGTGGGAAAACAGGGGATGAGTGCTTGTTCACCCACTGAATTCTTACCTGTTAAGCGATTCTGTTGAAACTTGGCACACATAAATATAGTTCTAGACACTACGACATAATGGAGACCTGGAGTTAGATTTTATCCACAAAAAAATGAAAAATGAAACTTTTTAACAAAAAATTGAACCGACGAAAACAGAAACTGAAAAGCGAAAAATAACAAATTATGAGTCGGAGCCAAACAAACAATCAACGAAGATCATTAAATTACTTTAAATAAATAATAAAAACAACGTTACATCAAATACAACGTGAAATTTTCAACGATAAACAATAACTTTCCAAAAATTCGTTCGTCGCTCGGCCACTTGCAACTTGCACGCACTTTGCTTGTTAAAAGTTTGTTTGGCGCCGACTCATAATTTGTTATTTTTCGCTTTTCAGTTTCTGTTTTCGTCGGTTCAATTTTTTGTTAAAAAGTTTTATTCTGTAATTTGATCTTAAAACTACAAAAAGGCTGATTTTTTACCGACTTCAAAACGGAGGAGTTTCTCAGTTCATCAATAAAAAAGTCTAAAACCAAAGGCGGACACAAGAATTCTCGGAAACATGCATTTTTTCAACGTATTTGTTCCTCAGTAGCAGCCCGGAGTCTGGATTTGTGCCCGGTCAATGGCAATAGGCTCGCCCCCTATTACATGGGACTATGACATAACTGGCGAAATGTGGGTGTACTATTACTCCTCTGCCTACCCCTTCGGGGAAATACAGGCGTGATTTTATGTTATGTGTTATTTTATGTTATTTGTTCCTGCTGAATCTTCAAAACGGTAATACATACCAGCGTCAAACTTGGCTTGATTACTTAGCAACAAATAATAAAAATAGGATAAACATATACAATTGTGGTGGTACCTGCATAAGAAAGAGATGTAAAAATTCCTATTTTGCTGACGATACGTTGATGTCTTTTAGAAAGAAAGAAAGAAAGAAAAGAAAGAAAAATGATTTATTGCCACAACAAGACGACATGCGGTAGGTGCACATAAAAGATACTTAATTAGGTACATTTCTTTAATCATTTTATCAATGCATGATACCTACTTTGCATGTCGTAGCTGCGGCAAAGAGGAATGAACTTTGCATGTCGTAGCTGCGGCAAAGAGGAATGAACTTTGCATGTCGTAGCTGCGGCAAAGAGGAATGAACTTTGCATGTCGTAGCTGCGGCAAAGAGGAATGAACTGAATGAATGCTTATGATGAACTCTCGTAAATTAAATCAGTTTCTATGTGGTATCAGGTCGATGGGTGGTACGGAACCCTTTCTGCGTGAGTCTGACTCACACTTGGCTGGTTTGTGTATGTTCAGACATAACTCTAGCACCGTTGCACCCATTTGGATGATTCTTGTTTTGTTGAAAGAATTTTCTCTCGGAATGGTCCTATTTTTTGGTGAAGATCTGATGAAGTACGTTTCGTCATTTTATGACAAAAAAACACTACCAGGGACTTTACTCCCGTCTGGATTGAGCGCTGTATCAATCGAATTTGAATTCGAGTTAGGGTCAAATCGTACTGCATTTTTATAGAGTACCTATACAGGGTGGACGATAAAATGACGTCCAAAGGAAAAATCCAGACTTCTTATGTCGTAATGCCCATAGAAATCTAAATAAAGGTAATAGCACTGTGATCAAGCAAACGGTTCGTGCACTGGTGTCCTAAAAGTCACAAAAATAGCATTAATTTGGTTTTTTTTTACAAAATAATCCGCTGCCAGATATGCTGCCTCGTCCCATTTAACAAATAATAAATAGCCTTATAGGTACGTTTTATTTAACAAATAATTCATTTAAGAAAGGATAATATAAGTAATTAATTTTAAATATATAGATTTTTGTAATTTTAAAATGCTTATAATATTAGTTTAGCATTTATTTTATTTTATTGTTTCACATTATATGTAGCTATTAATTCTGTTATTGATTTTGAGGAAACGACCTAGCGAAGTAAAGTAATTTCGAGGTAGAAAACCATCGATGTAACGTACCATCGAAGTAAAAACCCATCGAGGTTATAAGCGTTCGAAGTGTTGACCATTCGAGGTAACGACCCATCGACGAAGTAAACCTTCGGGGAAAAGACATCGAGGTATTGATCGTCGAGGAAACGTCATTTGAAGTAAAGTATTAGACCCATTTTTATAGGAATTGAAATTCAGTTCAATACAGTTCAGATTTCAAACCAGTCGGGAGTAAGGCCTCAGGTCCTAAAGAACATAATACTCTTAAATCTTACACCACATCATTCATTTACTCAATTTAACACTACCGAAATCCCTTAAAATCAGGAATGTTATATGGGGTGGAGGAGAGGGCGATCAGAAAAATGAACCGAGTTGTGATGTCATTTATCATCCCTGCAGGGTAAATACGGAGTGTTTACGGGGAATTGAAGTTGTATTTTTATGAGAATGAGTTTTTATGTGTGAGGAAGATGGTTATTTTATCAAGGCCGTCCGTACAAATCTATACATATACAATATGTTCACATCATGTTTTCAAATTCGTGCCATATTTAAGGAGGTGACTATACTACTGATACTGAACACGACTCGATAAAAAAATCAATACCAAAAAAAAAAAAACATTGAAATACCTATCTTTAAAACAATCAAATTCCCTCCGTATGTCGCGTGTGACACAAAAACGATGCGTGCTAAACCAACAAAAAAATTGCAGATATTTCCACCCTTTGACAATGCCGCCGATGTCGTATTTTCAGAATCGTTCGGGATTTTTTCTCAAACCCTCGCTTTGTTTCTATGTGAAAACTTGGGTATTAAATAATCGTAGAATTTTATAAGTATTTTTAGATGACTAAGCACCTTATTTATCATTTGCTCTAGAAATATGGCACGGTTACAGATCAAAATCTTGTATAATCGCTTGTACTGTTTGAATGACTTTTTCGTTGAGATACGAATATGTCATTCCCGTACATTTTGATGGTTTTTTTGTTAAATATTGCTCAATAGTTAACTGACGCAAAAGCATATTTTTTTTGAAAATAACATTGTATTTCCCTTAGGCCGCGGTCTGTTATAACTTATAAACCCTATAGGCAGTATGCATTCGTCGCCGCGTACAGCGTCACGCTGGATGCGGGCGACGGCGTTTGTAACAGGCCACGGCCTTAAAAAAAAACTCGAATTGAATAGTTATTTTTTTCGATCAAGTTGACCCATATTTAAAAAAATCTCCTTTAAACAAAATGTATGACACTGAAGTTTACCGTCGTTTTTATAATAAAACAGGGTGGATATGACAATACGACATTATACAAAAACACATACAGAGTATTACGTCCTCTGATCGTATACAAAAAATAATCAAATCTAGTTAATAGCTTAGCCACAGGAAATTATCTTAATTTCATTAATTTTGAATGTAGGACCATTTTTAGGGTTCCGTAATCCTACAAGGAACCCTTATAGTTTCGTCATGTCCGTCCGTCTGTCCGTCTGTCCGTCTGTCCGTCTATCCGTCTGTCCGTCTGTCCGTCTGTCCGTCTGTCCTAATCCTTTCGGCTTAATAACTTCTACAGTTATAAACATAAGTAAATGAAATTTTGTTAAAAAATGGTATAGATATAGATCTCAATTTTAAAAGAATAAAAAAATCTTGATAACGTATTTTAGGGGTGGCGCCCATACATGTGAAATGGGGATGCAAATTTTTTTTTCGCTGCACCCCCTCGTGTGGGGTATCATTGAATAGGTCTACTAAAATTAAGGTAATGTTTCATACATCACTTTTTATCAGGTATACCATCTGTGAAATATAGCCCACCAAAGTGGCTTACAATGTGTTCCCTCCCCTGCCATTTCCAAACTATGCAACGTAGAAACTTGTAATCTTCCACGTTGATAGAATTTTATAAAAACTCTCTTTTAAAATTATTTCGAGTATAATGTGATTATAACCCTTCTTTTCTCCATGGATTATAATTTTTCGAGTTATAGTGAGAAAACTGAAAAATACTTAAGACGTCCTAGTTCATAGGTCATTGACCTTTGATAAAAATGATCTTAGCAAATAATGCTCCTTTAGTTATTTTCTATTTTAAAAAATCACAAAAAGAAACTTTGTGTTATATTGATAACACAAAGTAACAGCGCCACCTAGCGCTAAATTTAAGAAAACTAAAATAGCAATGATTAATATTCGATTTGATCCGTTTGTAATATGTAATTAGACCTACTTAAGGAATCCTATAATACTGAGCATGGCCCGACATGCTCTTGGCCGGTTTTTTATAGGCAAAGATTGTTAGACCAAAGACCTGTGCGAGTCCATATAATTTTAAACACTCTTTCTCAATTATTACAAATGATTACAAATGGTGTTACTTATTATTTCGATGTTTTAATATTTATTTCATTGAAAAAATTGCGTTTTAATTTTCGATGAACAACTTATTTTGTGTTTAAAATGCTTCTACAGACTAGTAACAACCGTGTTTTCATTTATAGTCGTATTGTCATATCTACGTTGTATAATTTTATGTTTAGCAAAATTTTGTCAACAAAAATTACAATCCTTCGTAAGTAATAGTATATGTTCGACAATGTAAACAAATTGAAGCAACTAAAATAAACATAATAAAATAAAGTGTTAACTTAGTAATCTCATCACTAGCAGTAGTGATGTCCGGAGCGACAATCGATAAGTCCCGGGTATGAGTCGTGACTTATCATTGGCTTAAGTTATGGATGAATAGCGTGATATTATTTCATGAACTTGAAAATTTGTATCTATATTATAAAAACTTCATACTCTCAGTCCAAACATTCCACTGTTATTCCAGATTTGAGTGTTTGTGCATGTGAAATTTGTGTCTGTAAACGGTACCACGATACTGGAAAAATCCTGGTGGGAAGCAAAAAAATAATTAAATTATTCAGAGCGTGACTACATGAGTCAGTATAGAGTAGTCAACTTCTAATTCCATGAGTCCCAAATTCCTTAAATCATAGACCACACTCCAAGATACGTACTCATTCGCAGAACTTAAGCCCAGTCCAGTTGCTGGAAATAAATCCCACATAGACTTCCAGAAGTCCAAATCAGGGAACACACATCGGCACGGTCAACCGCACGTCGGTGGTAACACTTTGACATTAGCAGCATCTTTATTTCATAAGCAGTAAGGGTGGTTTTTGAATTGACGTGTTACCACTGTCATGCAGTCGACTGTACGTTGAGTTTTTTATTAAAATTACTGTATGATATTGTATAGGTATAATAATATCGAGGCATGTCAGGAACAGCAACTGCTTGAATAGCACCTGAGTGAATCACAACCGACGTAATCCACGAACCGCGTCTTTCAATATTTTAGACGGTTGCTCTTCGTGGAACAGTCAATTTACTAAATTTATTCCACGAACAGCAACTACGTTAAAGTAGCTTCTAGTGATGTAGTGTATTTCATTCTTTAGGTCATTATCAAATAAAATATATCGGCCTGTGATGGGGCCATAAATTCCAAATTGTGCAGAAGAATAATCATGAGTTCCAAATTCCTGTAAACTTAGACCACACTCCAAGACACACGTACTGATTCGCAGAACTTAAGCCCAGTCCGGTTGCTGGAAATAAGTCCCGCATACAAGCCACAAAAGAACATAAGCCCAAGAAGACACATCGATACGGGCAGTTTTTTATTAATATGATTGTGAGATAGTGTTTTTATTGATTATAAAGTAACTGTTTTTATTGTAAATGATTCAGTTTTCTGATGATGAAGTGACAGCAATAAAAAATCACGAAACGGTCATTGGGGAACATGAGCTTCATTCATAGAAATGAATTCATTAAACTCATTTGTAACGCAGGTGGTTGATGATAGTAGCACAGTGTAATTATCTATTCTATACAGGTGTACAACGAAAATTGACATTGACAGTTTTTTAAGGCAACTCGGGACAATATTTGACAGTTTTGAAGGCAGCTTGGGACACTTAACTCTTGCGTTGGACGACTGTTTGGAGTGGCTAGATTGTCATAGTAGTATGATAACATGACATAGGCAATGAGACCAGGTATGCTCCGTACGAATACTTTGATTACCTATGGTATAAAAATATTATAGTATAGGAATGGAGTACATAGTCTTAGTTGTGATAAGACACAATAACAAGATACCAAAAACTATCTACACACTACACTCCCTAAACATGTCATTTTCACTGAAGTAGTTATTAAAAACAATAAAACTTTTTAACAAAAAATTGAACCGATGAAAATAGAAACTGAAAAGCGAAAAATAACTAATTATGAGTCGGCGCCAAACGAACTTCAAGCAAAGTGCAAGTTGCAAGTGGCCGAGCGGAGAACGCATTTTTGGAAAGTAATTGTTTATCGTTGAAAATTTCACGTTGTATTTGATGTGACGTTGTTTTTATTATTTATTTAAAGTAATTTAATGATCTTCGTTGATTGGTTGTTTGGCGCCGACTCATAATTAGTTATTTTTCGCTTTTCAGTTTCTATTTTCGTCGGTTCAATTTTTTGTTAAAAAGTTTTATTTTTCATTTTTTTGTGGTTAAAATCTAACTCCAGGTCACCATTATGTCGTAGTATCTAGAACTATATTTATGTGTGTCAATTTTCAACAGAATCAGTTAACAGGTAAGAATTCAATGGGTGAACAAACACTCATCCCCTGTTTTACTACCCTTAGGGGTGGATTTTGATTTTGAAATTTAAATGGGACCAACTTCGAGATATACCCTATCCATTAAAAAAAGAATCATCAAAATCAGACCACTCTGTAAAAAGTTATGCGTGGTCATACATAAAAAAAAAAAATATACGCGTCGAATTGAGAACCTCCTCCTTTTTTTCGTCGGTTAAAAATGGTAAAACATCGATACAACCACATCACTAGTGTACTACTACCAGGTACGAACTCAAGTGGGATATCGTAAAATTATAACTTTACAGCTACCTGCTTATGACAAGGGGATAAGCGTCAATATAGAGAGGTGCACCACTGAGATTTTGGTACGTAATACCAAATTATTGCGGGCTACAATATGCTATGTGTACTGGGGTATTTGTAGAGGTAGGCGTGTTTTTTGTAGCGGTTTTATCCTGCTCGCTGTACCTAGATGTTATGTTTTATTTAATATTATTGTGTACTTATTTTGCCTGTGTTTCGTTCTTACAAAAAGATGTAGAAATGGGAACTATTGGTATTGTATATTCTTTTTATAAACCATTTTCTTGTTTGGCTGATTGACAGATACCAGACAACGCGCGATCCAAACCGCTACGTCTAGATTTCTAGAAACTTAATATTAATAAATTTAATTATTTATTTATTATAGTCTTTATTGTACAGTCACGATACTTCGCGGTGATACATATTGTCGAAAAAATCCCTTGAACGAATCCTGCTACATTATACGTACCTATCGTTGCCATCGAAAATTGAATGCAAGCGACTTCAGCCTTAGTGGTGGTTTACTGGATTGATTTCTGACTGTACATACACCAAACGAAAAAAACAACTGTAGGTAGAATATAGAAAGATTATGTTAGTACAATGGGCGGCCTTATCGCACAAGGCAAGCTCTTCCAGGCAACCTTTGGATGGACTAGGAACCAATCGTGTGTATAGTTATGGTGTACAATTAGGTACGTTTCGTCATAATAACATTAAGTCAACATCGTATTCGTAAATGAAAATGTTTTGATTCTAAAATCCTCGGACGAATAAAATAGGCGGACAGAATCTCGATAAACAATAAGTGAAGCATCAATAGTAAGCCAGCTCGTTTAAAAGTAGTAGGAAGTGGATTGTGCTGAGTAAAGATGTCCCAAAATTATTTTTATTTATTTATTTTACGCGCGATTACGCAAAAAAACCGTAGTGTGACGATAGTCATTGTTGTTGTGTCACAAATAAAATAACAGTATAAATCTGGTGTGTTAAAATGCTTTCGAAATTATACTGGGTTTAGGAAAAAATCTAGTACTTCAGTATCAGTTAAGCGAGATTCCGTCCGCCTTTTTTATTCGTCCGAGCTAAAATCCCTATTTTTCCTAATGCCGCCCCTTAATAAAGACATCTAAGTTGCCACTTCGTACTGATGATGTTTTAAAAAGTACAGATTATGTTGTTGCGCGCGCAATCTACAGACTCGAAAATGTACTAATTGGGACGATTTGCTACTAGTCTCCATCAAGCAAGACGCGGAGCGTGACACGTGACAAAAAAAAATACAAAAATGCCGTCATGTGTGAACAGAAGGTGTACTAATTATGACGCTAAAATAACTTAAAGTAAACTTACTTACTTTGCATTAGTTTATGTGTATTGTGCCGCCACTGCGTATGGTACATATTTTTCGTTGGTTTTGTTAGGGTATTACATATAGACTATACTTTTAAATATCATTGTTTCGTACCAAATTAATTGCTATCAATCATTACAGTAAACTTCATTGTGATATTAAATCTCAATTGTTGATTGGCAAACATTCGAATTCTAAGTGGTCTTCCACTGTTTGTGGAGTTAACTTTGATTAGCAGTATAGCCCTGGGGAATTTTTGTGTCGATTTTGTGGTGGTATGGAACCAAAACTATTATGAATCTTTGGAAATTAATGGATTGATTTTGTTGCTGTGTAAGAAAATATTTTTTCTAATACTTTAAGGCATGTTTGTACTTATCAATTTGAACAACTTTTACTATGCAAACAACCTTGAAATCGCGAAAAAAAACGACTGTTCCCTACCATTTGTGTCCACATAAATCAACAAAATGTAGGGAACAGCCTCGGATGAATAAAAATGGCGGACGGAATCTCACTAAGAAAAGATTGAAGCACTTATTTGTTTCCTAAATCCACTATAATTTCGACATAATTTTAACAGACCAGATATATATTGTTATTTTATCTGTGACACTACGACAGTGACGGTTCACACGAGATTTTTTGCGTAATCGCGGCTTTTTAACCGACTTCAAAAAAAGGAGGAGGTTATGTATTCAGCGGCTTTTTTTTTTGTCTTACTATAGGTGTGAATGTGTGCGTGCCAGTCCATACTTTTAAGTCTTACTATGGGTGCTTCACTTTTTGTTTAGCTAGACTTCCGTCCGTCTTTTTTATTCGTCCAAGGGAACAGCTGTTTTTTTCGCAACTTTTAGGTACTATATTTTTTAGTTATTTTAATTACACGTTGAATAAACACCACAAAAGTTTACAATTAATGAGAATTTTATTAAAGTAATCACAGATTGCTATTATTGTGAAAGCCCTGTACCTACATCTGTTATAGAGTAAATATCAGGTCCTTTGTTATTATTTATAATTACAGTGGATTTAATAACGTGTTAATGTTATTAGTGATTTTAATAATGCGTATACCTGCTGTGTCTTTGTCCAGTGTGTGTTGCCAGTAATAACTTACGGCACTGAAACGTGGTCGCTCACAATGGGCCTGATAAGAAGGCTCAAAGTCACTCAAAGGGCAAAGGAGAGGGCTATGCTCGGAGTGTCCCTGCGTGATCGAATCAGAAATGAGGAGATTCGCAGGAAAACGAAAGTAATAAGTGACAAAACCCGAAGAACTTAAGTGGCAGTGGGCGGGCACATTGCTCGCAGAACGGATGGCCGATGGGTCAGTAAAGTTCTGGAGGGCGACCGCGTACTGGAAGGCGCAGTATGGGTAGGCCCGCCATAACGTGGACCAACGACCTGGTGAAAGTCGTGGGAATACGCTGGATGCGGAAAGCGCAGGACTGGTCTTTGTGGCAATACTTGCGGGAGGCCTATGTTGGACATAGGCCACAGGACGTTTTTCGGCTGAAATGATGATGACGATTATTTTGGATATAACTATTTTCATAATTGGATTATTTGTAGGTATACTATTGGATTATGTTTGTATTATTAATTGGATTATTTGTATTTTTATTGCCGTTTTTTATTATGTTATATGGGTGTGCCTGCCTGAAATAAATGATTTGATTTGATTGAAAATCACTAGATAGAATACTCTACCAAAGAATAGTCAACAAAATAGTTTTGTAATAAAAGCAGGTAACACTGTTTTCTATTTCAGACACAAAGGCGAGCCCCACAAAGGATAAAACAGGCACTGTATAGTAAGAAAAAGCGCGAAAATCTACGTTAGTAAGTTGTTAGTTCACCCTTTGTGAGTGCTGAGATTTTTTTGCTTAAAGTGTGTGTTTTTATACCCTTTGAAGCCTTCGATTTTAGCACGAAATTCATGTTTGGTTGATATTTTGTTGTTTTTGATTGTATAGCTTTGACAGTTTTTCTGGTATAAGCTGTGAATAAAACAAATAATTGATGAGTGTTCTTTTTTTTAATTTTTTTTTTTTTTTTTAGTAACTACCGTGATTATTAGTTTTCTCATTACAGGTATTTATTTATTGGAAGCGGGCGAATATTAGGTATTCATCTCGTTGCTCATCCACGAATACGTGATACCTTATTAAACCCATTATTGTCGTATTATTAAGCACTTGGGGATCTCTTCTCAGAATCAAATGGATTAAACCTACAGGTCATCATGCATTATAACCGCAATGCTCCAGCGCAGCTGCGACATGGTTTCGTTTAGAAAAGGCAAACGCCACCAACGTGCTGCGCCGCCAGTGAGGTGACAGCTCGCTGTCCACCCGCTGCCAGCGAGATATTATTAAGAGTGCCAGTGACGATGCATCCAACAATCCGAATGGCGTGGCTTCCAAAATCTTCACGGACAGATTTTTCTCAGTTATATAAAATTCTTAATTATGTTACACACTTAATACGAGAATTGTTCCAATATACATGTGATAGTGTCGTAAAAGGTGACTAAGAGAGAATGGGCAGCAGCGTTCTCTGAGTATTTAACCAACCAACTGCGATCGCCAACCCACCTGCCAAGCGTGGCGATTATGGCATATCCCTGTTGGGGGAGGCCTATGTCCAACAGTGGACGTCTTTTGGCTGAAATGATGATGATGATGACATGTGATAGTGAAAAAGTGATAGATAATGATAATTCATATGATGAGATAGAGTTTTCAGGCCCGGATTTAACGCAGATCCTCTTACATGAAAGGCAAGCTCAACCACAAGGCTATCGCTGCAGTTTTCAGACACATTCAGACTCTGACGCCAACTTCCAAAATTCTCCAGAGAAACCCGCAGGTATAATACAAAAGCCTACTGAAAAACATTTCAATAGTTAGACACAACACACCTTAGTTCCGGACACAAATTAACGAACAATCATACGTGTGGGGGGGGGGTTTGGATGCGCAAATCTAAAATTCATGTGCGTAGTGATATGAATGTGAGCGTTGTGGGGTACGCCAATTCGGGTATAACGAATCTACTGGTATTTGGGTTGATGTTGTCCTGTTATAAACCAATACTTGCATAATTTGTTTTTCTGTATTTCTTTTTTGAGGATGAGTTATACCAGAATAATGGTGATGTCGCTATGAAAAGACTATGCCTACACAAACTTACTAAAGCCTTCAACTCAGCTTATTGCAGTCCACCAAAAGACAAACACCTCTCCCTTACTTGCATCCCCCCCAAAGTATGCCTCACCTCTTTTCCTGTCCTTTGTGCCCCTAACACCTGCACCTTAAGTAACCTCTGCACCGCCACTGATAACGCCGTAGAAGTTGCAGTCTTTTTTTTTTAACGGGCTTGCGTTTGACCCCCACCTCACCTGATCTTCACTTATTCACTTGAGCCTTGAAGACTACCAGATTATACTTCTCGGGAAACTGACGCCGGCAAGGAATTCCACTCTTTAGCGGTACGCATTATAAAGCTATTAGCAAAACGGTTCGTCCGACAAAACATCAGTCGTACCACTGACACGAAGAAGATGAGAGTTGCATCACAACACTCTGCCCTCCACCTTCCACATCCAGCCCCCCCTAGCTACCTTCTTCAGGTCATCGGTCTACCTGGCTGGGTCTACTGCGACTAGGGCACCCCATGATTTATTTGTGATTGATTGATGATTCGCGGTCTCCACTCAAGGACTTCGTATGCTCCAACGTCCAACGGTCCCTCGATAGACATAGCCAGCCCACTGCCACTTCAGTTTACTGATCCTACAAGCTGTCGGTCACTCCGGTTCTTCTCCGGATAATCTCGTAACTGATCTTATCATTCAAATAAACTCCAAGCATGGCTCGCTCTATAGCTCGCTGAGTGACTTATAATTTGTGAACTAGCCCAACTGTCAGAGTCCACGATTTGGCACCGTAAGTCATGACAGGTAGGACGCAGTGATTAAAGATTTTCGTCTTCAAACTTTGCGGTATAGGTTAGGATAACACTCGGCAAAGTTTGCTAAATGCTGCCCACCCCAACTAGATCCTTTTGTCGATCTAAAGTACATTATTTTAATTTTTTTAAAATCTATCCTCCTAATATTATTATAAGTTTGTGAAGATGTTTGGATATTTGTTACTTAATCACGCTCAAACGGCTAATTAGAATTAGATAATATTTGGCATACAGATAGACCATAACCTCCTATGAAGAACTAACGGTTGCAGTTGCACGCCTAATGCACGGATATAACAAAAGCTTCAGTCTAATATTCTGGTCAACTTCTGAATATTTCTAACAAATCCACAGCATCTAATCTACATGCGTTAACGTGACAGCTATCACGAACCGTTTAGCCTAGCCGGTGTTCAGATAAACAACGTAGGTTAACTGTAGGTGGGCACATAGAATATTCATGCGTGGCAAACATGCTGGCTTTCTGGTAATTTGGTTTCGCCCAGTCTTGCTTTAGTGGACCGAATGTAAACTCTGTAACGGGAGTGACATGTGTGGTTTGAAATATGTGGTAAGAACGGGGATTTTGTCGTGTAGTTTTAGAGTTGCTTGAGGTTATGCTACGTTTACACGAGCTTAGTACTTTTCATTAGCTCTGCTTGTCGCTTAGTAAATAGGATCGACTTCTATTCACGGACCCTTACCCCTGTACTCACGAATTTAGACGTTTACACGCTGGGTATTAGTGTATGTGGCAAGTACTAAGCATTAGTCATAGACGAATAAAAAAGGTGGACGGAATCTCGCTAAATAATAAGTGAAGCATCTATAGTAAGACGGCTCGCTTAAATAATTACGTACCTACTAATATTTGTATGCCACCTGTGGCAGCACACAGAGAGACTACCTATAATGTACCTAACACCAAAATTACCTGTGTACACAAATAAACATTTTGATTGACTGATTGATTGATTAAATGTACGGGCTGGCACGCACGCATTCACATCCATAGTATGCCAAAAAGCCGGGATTACGCAAAAAATTTAGTGTGTGTGACGGTATAGTCATTGATGTAGTGTCACAAATAAAATAACAATATCAATCTGGTGTGTTAAAATGCTTTCCAAATTATGGTGGGTTTAGGAAAAAATTAAGTGCTTCATTATTTTTTTAGAGATTCCGTCCGCCTGTTTTATTTGTCCAAGGCATTAGTTATAATATTGGCTGTGTCGTCGATTAAAATCTCGTAATCACTTACTTGCTCTGTTGCGAAAACTGTCGATCTGGCAGGCCACACCTGTGCCCCACAGAAATAGATAGATAGAATGAAGTAAATACTGCTGTTTCTCACTGTAGAAACAAAAGCTGTAAATTACATTTAATTAAAGTTAATTTAAAAAAAATGAATAACGTCAATATGGAGGGCGTAGTTTGTTCGAAAGTTACCACGCATGAATCGCGAGTAAAATTGTGATTACAACCATTCTATCTATCTATTTCTGTGTGTGCCCCGATTCAGAACTACACGGTAACCAGTTGTCAACTAATTCGGTTTGTTATCTCTTTTTCTCTCGTTGCGTGAATCATCAGACGAAACGAGATAACAAATCGAACCGGTCGACAATTGGTTATCATGTGTTCTGAATTGGGCAGCTGTTGAGAGTTGCTACAGAACTCTAACGTTTTGGTTTCTTGTGCTTATACTAACTAATGATTATCAGAATTTGATTATCACTTGCTTTAACGGTGAAGGAAAACTTCGTGAGGAAACGTGCATACCTAAGAGTACTCTCCACAGTTCTCGATTGTGTACACACACTACTACTACACACACAGGCTACAAACACATGACTGGTGGTTTGGTGACTACACAGTCAGCCTACCGCTCAAACGAGACACTTGTGCCCAGTAGTGGGCCAGTAATGGGCTGATTATACAACGTATTATTGAAATAACTGAAAACCACTTAAGGGGTCATTGTACTCATCAGTATGTACAACATTTACTATCAAACCAACCCTGAAATCGAGAAAAAAACATCAGCTGTTGCAGCAGCCCTACATTTCTGTTCACATATGTAGGGAACAGCAGATTTTTTTTCGCGAGTTCAGGTTCGGTAGGCCCCCCAAAAGGTGGCCCGACGACCAGGTGAAGGTCGCGGGAATCCGCTGGCTGTTGAAAGCGCAGGAGCGGTCGTTGTGGCGATGCTTGGGGGAGGCCTATATCCAGCAGTGGAAGTCTTTTGGCTTAAATGATGATGATGATGTACCCTGAACGGGTTGCTGCCATTGTAAATTTTGTTCATTATGACGAGTACATTTATCATTTTTAACCGACTTCATAAATATTTGCCATTCTATAGTAAGACCTTATATTATACGATTTAAATTGTGGAAAGAAAAACTCGTTCACGAGCGATTTTTTCTTTCCACAATTTAAATCGTAAGATTTCGCTTCGCATGCGTAATTAAAAATAATAAAATAATGACCTTATATTATGTTACACAATTTAATCCATAATTATAAAAAAATTACCTTTTCACAACATGTAACGGGCATCACCACTATCTAAATCTCAGAAACAGTTTTGAATACACGATTTTTCAATCGGTAATACCATCTAATTTCCACTTTCTTCAAATACCCGTGAGAACAGTCCAGGTGTTGGGCCGACATCCTCTTACTGTATCCCTTTTTACTTTGAAGATTTCTCTTCGACAAAGTATTACAAGTTTGAAAGAGAATTCTCTTTTTTATTCCCCATCCGAATATTTCGTTCTTACTTTAAATGTCGGAATGCTCTTTTGAGTTACAAGTCTTCGAGATTTTGAAGTATTTCTCGTAGTTATTTTATTTACGCTTTGTTAGAATTTTAAATTGTTTTTGCAGTGGTTCTTGGATTTAAAAATCTTTTTTTATGCTGGTAAAGGAGATATACAAAGAAAAACCGCGTTTTGTATACCTAATAAATCGAAAAAAAAAACAATCAATCAATCAATCAAAATGTTTATTTGTGTACACAGGTTATTTTGGTGTTAGGTACATTGTAGGTAGTCTCTCTGTGTGCTGCCACAGGTGGCATACAAATATTAGTAGGTACTTAATTAATTAAACATATTATATAAGATTATTAAACATTATTATAAGAATGAATAACATTAATTTACTTTATTTACATTATTATTAATTAAGATTTAAATTGACACATGTTTTTTTTTTCAACAGCATTGATTTTTACCATAAGTAACATAACATAACATAACATCACGCCTGTATTTCCCCGAAGGGGTAGGCAGAGGTGTATAGTACACCCACATTTCGCCAGTTATGTTATAGTCCCATGTAATAGGGGGCGAGCCTATTGCCATTAACCGGGCACAAATCCATACTCCGGGCTGCTACTGAGAATTTCCTAATGAAAAAACCCAATAACACAAGAGAGACCATACCACCACAAGTAGAGACCAGAAAAACATAATATGTTCAAATTCAGATACCTCGGTAAGTATAGGTTTTTGAAAGAAACTATACTATTTATGCTAAGTTTTTATTGAATTACCCTTACAATACCGTAATTGAACACAGTTTTTACGACTACGTATCAAATGAAATTATTATTTCCACAGAGGAAAAAAAAAAAAATGAATTTTTGCATTATAAATTCAAAACAACAAAATGTTTAGCAAAATATGTTTCATTTGAATAAATATACCATTTTGCTATGCGATTGAAAGCAATCTATAACTATTTTTATAAGTTTACCCTACTTTAGCTTCTATTTTCAGGTAACTTCAGCTTCCATTTTCAGGCAACCTTAGCCTCCATTTTCAGCTTCATTTTGCGCTTCTTCCATTCTTTGAAGAACCTTCTGCCTTCTCTTCTCCATTGGTGTTTTATACCACCAGGATTCCGCTGAAGCCTCCTGTAATTTATTTTATTTTATTCATGGACCAATAAAAAAGGCGGATGGAATCTCACTAAGCAACAAGTGAAGCACCCAATAGTAAGTCGGCTCGCTTGAAAGTATGGGCTGGCACGCACACATTCACACTCATAGTAAGTCTAACAGCCGCGATTATACAACAAATCTCGTGTGACGGAATTTTTCGTCGTAGTGTCACAAATAAAATAACAATATGCCGTGTGGTGTATTAGAACACTGTCGAAGTTATAGTGGGTTTCCGTCGTATAGTGGGTTTCCGTCGAGATTCCGTCCGCCTTTTTTTATTCGTCCGTGTGTTTATTTTTTTTTATTTTTTTTATAGTATAGGATGGCGAAACGAGCTAAACGCCCACCTGATGTTAAGCGGTTACCTTTGCCCATGACAACTTTAATACCACCTAGGCTGTTGCCTAAATGGTACCACAAGTCGGTTCGCCAAACTGAGACATGAAGATGGAAAGTCTCATGTGATTGTAATTTCACCGGCACCCGTACCCTTCAGACCGAAACACAGCAATGCAAGCATCACTATTTGGCGGAGAAGTAGATACGGTGGTAGTACTTCCCCGGTCGAGCTCTTTCACAAAGGAGCTCTAGAAACACTGTTTCTTAATAAGATATCGCTGACGTCAGACGTACCAAAAGTGGAGGTTAATTTCGATACCACGTGCAGTGTTCACGATAGCTTAGTGGCTAAGGCACTGGCGTACTAAGCCAGGTGTCGCAGTTTCGAATCCTGCTCGTGAGAGATTTTTTCTTTCCACAATTTAAATCGTTAGATTTCGCATCGCATGCGTAAATGCGTTAAAATAATAAAATAATTAGGAGAGAAAATATTTGACTGTAAAATAGTCTACCAAAAAACTGGTAAACAGCAGTGAAGTCCGTAGTTTTGAAAAAAAATACGAAAGATTTCAAGAAACCTACATGCTCAGCATACACCGGTTCTCTGGAACTAAGCTGGACTGCTACTTCGGCTGCAGTCAATGCGCGCACACGCAACTGCAGACGCCTTTTCGTTGTAAGTACTGAGTCCAATGCTGCTAGGAGAGTACCTGAAGCGAAACAGAAATTTGTAACTGAGGAATGTTATAATTTGGCACGTACGTGGGACACTCAGAAAGTTTTGCGAAACTAAAAAAAATTGTTCTATACGTACATATATTTTTATCAAATCTTTTCAAAGTACTTTCCACCAGCCTTTATACAAAGATTCATGCGCCTAAACCAGTTTTCAAAACACTTTTTCCAGTCCGCCGCAGACACCTCGTTTACAGCCTGCTCGAACGCAGCCAGCGCATCTTCCGGCGACGAAAATTGTATCCCTTTGAGCTGATTTTTTATTTTTGGGAATAAAAAGAAGTCACACGGTGCTAGATCAGGGCTGTAAGGAGGGTGACCCAGGAGTTTGACTGGCGTGCTGTCCAGGAAGTCCCTCGTTTTGAGTGCGGTGTGCGCAGGTGCATTGTCGTGGTGGAGCAGTAGCCCGCGGAGCCCTGTGTTTGGTCGCTTGTTGCTTATAACAGAGAAAACTTCTGGCAAACATTTGGTAGTATACCATTCGGCATTAATGCTTCTTTGATCCCGTAAGGGAATTGATACCAAGTGGCCAGTCAAATTAAAAAAGCTAGCGATCAAAATCTTACCCCCGCTTCTAGATCGCTTCACTTTGGTAGGCGTTGGCTCATTTTGAAACACCCAAACAGTCGACTGGCGCTTGGTTTCTGGGTCGTATTGATAAATCCAGGACTCATCACCTGTAACGATGTCGTAAACACGCCGAGACGAGCCTGCTTCAAATTTGTTAAGCATATCACGGCACCATTCCACCCGGGCCTGCTTCTGAGCATCGGTGAGGTTGTGCGGCACCCAGCGTGATACTATCCTCCTCACGCGAAGATGGCTGTGTAGAATCTCGTGAACGCTTCCCGATCCAATCTTCAATATGTGTTGAATCTCCTGATATGTAATTCGCCTATTGTCTTGGATTAAATTTTTCACTGCTAGCACGTTTTCTTCGGTAACAGCCGTCAAAGGGCGACCGCTTCTTTCGTCATCCCCCAAAGTTGGTCGACCGCGCTTGAATTCGTTATACCAACGATACACGGTTGCCTTGGAAGGGCCTTCATCCATGAATGCCATTTGAAGTCTATCGTACGATTCATCCGGTTTCAGGCGACACTTGAAATCGTATAAAATCATAGCTCTAAAATGTTCCCGGCGCAGATCCATATTTCAGTGAGACACAATACTTTGAATTAACTCGCAAAAAATGTGGAGGGAAATTTTGAAATTGGAACTTACTTATTTTTACTTATAAATAATCATATTTTCGAAAAACATTATAACTGGCCAGTCTCCCATATATAAAAACTTTTTTTCGCAATACTTTCTGAGGGGCCTGGTATATAACCGAGGGTGCTAAGCTTCTAAACTAGGTATTTTACAATAAAGACTAAACATAGTGAACGTTAATGAAAATATTAGTTTTTAAACTAATGTGGTCACTTACACTAATATTATTAGATGTTCAATTCAATTCAATTCAATTCAATTCAATTTTTGTGGCGGGATATTTACCATGGAAGCGTTGAGAAATGAATGAAAATGTCGTGACAAGATTGAGAAGACGGTTTGGACATAAAGAGAAGATGCACGAGAGGAGATTGACAAACAAGTATACGAAGCGAGTGTGGATGGAAGAGTTGGAGGGGGACGACCTCAGCGAACGTATCGCAATTAAATCGCGGACATTCTCAAAGTACTCTAAAGCGACGAGCATGCATGACGAGGTTAATGAACGAAGACAAAGCAAAAGAAGTGTATCAGGATCGTAGCAGGTGGAAATCCATAGTCTGTGCCTACCCCAATGGGAAACAGGCGTGATAATATGTATGTTTTTTTTTAAATTGTTTATTCAACTAAAAATTACACTATATAAATGTATCAAACATCCTGTCAAACTGCAGAACAGTTTGTCGGCAGTAAGTATGTGTATGTATATATTTCCAATGTAAATAATTTTCTTTGAGTTCTCTATATTTCGGTACTGTTTCAAGTACCATGGTCATGGATAATCACAAAGAAAATTATTTAGGTACATGGTAAATATCCTGTGACATTTAATAATGTTATTGAAAATCTTTATAATTACCTAGTGTGTATGAGTCTGATACTCTAGATAGACAAGATATATCCAGTCTAGGATTCAAAGCACCAGCCCTGTGTAACTTAGATCTCCACATCGAGGATATAGTCCCGTAGTCGGCTCTCGGTATCTGGATGATCTTCTGGTAACATTGGAACAGAAGTTTTTGTTCCGCATCCCAAGGAGCTCTTGAGGTGCCAATGAATATGACTCTGTCTTCTGGGTAGATTCCTGGAAACAGATATTACATAGAGTAATTGTTTCTGAATAGAAAAGATCAGAGCAATTAATTTGCCGTACCTTTGATGATTTTAACGAGATCCTTCTTCAATCTCTTTGGGTCAGTCTTATCAGTTTTTGGAATTTTCTTCACAAACGGTTTCTCTGCGTCATCCATCCAGATAATAGATGGTTGTAGAAGCCGAGAAACCTTCATCACCAGATGCAGTAGCATGATCAGACCAGATTTTCCAGGGTATTTGCCAACTATGTTTGCTGGTGTGAGGTCAAAAAGCATTGCACCTACTTCTGTGCAGATAGCATGGACTAGCATCTTCTTGCCGCATCCTGCTGGACCTGATGGAAAAACATTTATGGATGTTAGCGTATTGAACTTGAACTTATCAATGCATATCAGTATTTTATTCCTAATACCAATATATGAGAGTAAAGCTATGTATGGACTCAAAAACTAAATAATTTTACCTATTATACAAAATATTATGTTAAAATATTAAGTGTTAATTCCGCGAAATAAGTAGGTCGTCAAGCTTGAATGCAACATGCAGCACCGCCCACCCACCCACAAATAAATACACATGCAGAAGGTACGATTTCCGCAAAGAAACGCCTGATTCCATTATTTAATTTTACCTGTTATAAGAACCGATCTCACTAATGGAGCGTTATTTCTCACCAGCTCAGAGCCCATCGGTAATATGCAATACTCCTTCACCAGTTGTCTTATGTCCCCCAAACATGGTGTCGCCTCCATCCCATTTTCTCTCATGTCCGATCCTACATAACACTTTTCTCCCATATAGCTATCTATTTTTATCAGAGGATACGGTCTTATTATGCCATTGCTTACTAGTTCCTCGAATAGAGATTCTGTTGTTCTGTCAGGAGTTAAGTCTTTTTCTTTCTTCTTTTTATTCTTCTTACCTCCACGGCGAGCCTATAGAATCATGAGAATAAATTTAATAACAATAATGTAAATAAGTGACTACTTTTAATTTAAAAGTAAATTATTGAAACCTTCTGTTGCTTTTTAGATTTTTTCCCCTTTTGTGCTCTGTCTCTATCAAAAGCAGCTTGCAATAACTCAAGTTCGCTTCTCATCATTTCATCTACAATGTTTCTTATCTCTTGTTCAATTTTGACCATCTTTTCTCTTTCTATCATGTCTTTGTAGTATCTCTCGTGAGGATTGTCTGCGTCATCTTTGAATTTCCAAATGTCTTCATATCTAAGGAAAACATTACAGTGATACACTGTTCCGAAGGTTTTTTGTGGAAGAAAAACCATTATTTTCTCAGAGTAATTAGATGTATTGTTATTACATAAATAATGCTCACAGAATTGTTATTTAATGGGTATTTATTTAGCTTTCAATGGTGCAAAAAATAACGCTTTAAAAATGTTGAATTAACAATAAGAAATACTTACTCCTCATTAGCTCCGGTCATATCGTGCAAAAAAGCAGAAGTAGTACATTTATATGTATCCAAGTCATCGGTTTCTTCTTTACCGTTTTTGCCATTTTCCTCAGCTTTACTGTTCTTCTTGTCTTTACTCTCTTTACTTCTTTTTGATTCCTTAGAAGACACAGGCGATGATTTGCTTAGTTCACTGTCCATACCAGTTCCTGAAAAGGCATTTAGCGTTAGGTCTACTTTGCTAAAAAAACAAGACGCTAATAAACTATCAACAAGTCGTTGGGCTAAAATCATAATATACGTGGGACACTCAGAAAGTTTTGCGAAACTAAAAAAAATTGTTCTATACGTACATATATTTTTATCAAATCTTTTCAAAGTACTTTCCACCAGCCTCTATACAAAGATTCATGCGCCTAAACCAGTTTTCAAAACACTTTTTCCAGTCCGCCGCAGACACCTCGTTTACAGCCTGCTCGAACGCAGTCAGCGCATCTTCCGGCGACGAAAATTGTATCCCTTTGAGCTGATTTTTTATTTTTGGGAATAAATAGAAGTCACACGGTGCTAGATCAGGGCTGTAAGGAGGGTGACCCAGGAGTTTGACTGGCGTGCTGTCCAGGAAGTCCCTCGTTTTGAGTGCGGTGTGCGCAGGTGCATTGTCGTGGTGGAGCAGTAGCCCGCGGAGCCCTGTGTTTGGTCGCTTGTTGCTTATAACAGAGAAAACTTCTGGCAAACATTTGGTAGTATACCATTCGGCATTAATGCTTCTTTGATCCCGTAAGGGAATTGATACCAAGTGGCCAGTCAAATTAAAAAAGCTAGCGATCAAAATCTTACCCCCGCTTCTAGATCGCTTCACTTTGGTAGGCGTTGGCTCATTTTGAAACACCCAAACAGTCGACTGGCGCTTGGTTTCTGGGTCGTATTGATAAATCCAGGACTCATCACCTGTAACGATGTCGTAAACACGCCGAGACGAGCCTGCTTCAAATTTGTTAAGCATATCACGGCACCATTCCACCCGGGCCTGCTTCTGAGCATCGGTGAGGTTGTGCGGCACCCAGCGTGATACTATCCTCCTCACGCGAAGATGGCTGTGTAGAATCTCGTGAACGCTTCCCGATCCAATCTTCAATATGTGTTGAATCTCCTGATATGTAATTCGCCTATTGTCTTGGATTAAAATTTTCACTGCTAGCACGTTTTCTTCGGTAACAGCCGTCAAAGGGCGACCGCTTCTTTTGTCATCCCCCAAAGTTGGTCGACCGCGCTTGAATTCGTTATACCAACGATACACGGTTGCCTTGGAAGGGCCTTCATCCATGAATGCCATTTGAAGTCTATCGTACGATTCATCCGGTTTCAGGCGACACTTGAAATCGTATAAAATCATAGCTCTAAAATGTTCCCGGCGCAGATCCATATTTCAGTGAGACACAATACTTTGAATTAACTCGCAAAAAATGTGGAGGGAAATTTTGAAATTGGAACTTACTTATTTTTACTTATAAATAATCATATTTTCGAAAAACATTATAACTGGCCAGTCTCCCATATATAAAAACTTTTTTTCGCAATACTTTCTGAGGGGCCTGGTAATAACAGACTACTCAGTATACAAATAAAGTGAACTCTGACAGATAGTGACTTAGGGAATTAAATGTTATTTCTACATTCTAATCTTCTCACCGGTTCGACTATACATCGCTCTGCTTCCTCCACTCTCTGCTGATGGCATATCGGGGAACCGTCCAGTTCTATCATAGTATTCCCTGACCCATCTCCTCAGTTCATCCCCAATCTGTTCATTGATCTTCATTTCATGCTGTGCTCGAAGCTCCTCTTCAATTGAGATTAGAGCTGCTTGGTACTCTTTTTCTCTTTCCAATTGCAATTTTCTACGGTATTCCTTGACCTGTTACAAAATATTATTGGAAACAAGCGAGTTTCTATTACAACATAGAAAATGCCGTTATTTTATTTAATAACTACCAATTTAGCATCAGTCTTGAAGTACCATCGTGGATGTGCATCAATTAGACTGTTTCAAACAAGGCTTGGATTTGGTTTAACTCGTTGAGAAAAGGTAAAAATAAATACAAAAAAGTAATTATAGCAATATTCAGACTTACTTCTTCAGTCTTCCTAATGGCCTTCGATTCCATATACGGTGGCAATTCCATACCTATCAAAAGTTGTTCCTCTAGTTTCCTTCGCTTGGTCAGTCTTCGAGCTAAAAATCCTCGCCAGACCTTCTGTATAGCAGTAGCTGCTGATGCTGACATCTCCCCTTTCTGGTCTCTACCTTTTTCTTTTAACAGACGGATTTCTTTCATGAACTGTCCCCTGTTTATAAATTAAATCTTTTATTTTATCAATTGAAACATGATTATCATTTTATTTTTTATTTTTAACTGTGATGATCTGAGCCAAACAACATACATTATGTACTTAGTATGAAACAAATACTTATTTCGTTTGATTCATGATACGATTTTTTGTCCCATTCTCGAATATCCTATCTTTGATTCGTCACTTACCTTAGCCTTCCTTGCCTAGCTCTTTCGTGGCTCTGAATTATAGTCACAGCTTGCTGTTCGGTTAGGACCAAGGGTTGTGCCTTAGGGGGCTCATATCCTAAGTTCCTCAAAGTATCTAGGACGAACTGCCGTCTACTATCAATCTCTTCTGCCCTTTCTCGTATGAAGAATTGTGGAATGCATGGCTCTGCTTCGTATGGTGTCACTTGGAGTTTGACGAGTGCCTGAACATAAATAAGTAGGTATTGTACGGGACAACCTTTGATTGATATGATAGCGAGCACACGCGGCGGAGACCCAACGCGAACTCAATTGGATTAGGAATGCACGCGGTACTAAAAAGCTGATTCTTAGGTAAATGATAAATTGTACGGTTGCATCGTACATGCTCCCAGACACGAGAGCAGAAACTGATAAATGAAACATTAGTGTAATGCAAAATGTTGAAATGTTCTTATGCCTAAAGTTGATCAGTCTCTAATGTCTTTTATTCATTTTCACTAAAAATAGATTCGCGGAACACAGGTGACGTCGCCTTGTGTTTACGCGCACTGATTTCACCAGAAATGGTTTTTAGTTCAAGCTCACTAGTACACGGAACACTAGCAACTTGCAGATGCTGATGATGCGGGCGTGCTGTCAGCGATGAGCTGCGCACGCGCCGGACGTGACGCCACACGTACACTGCCCCTGCGATGCACATTGCGAACACCACCAAGTATATCACGGTGTAGTGGTGCACGTCGTGATATGAGATCCTGTCCTCTAGATCTTCATCATTGCTTGATTTCAATTGATTCAATTTGTCTTCGACTTGCTTTATCAGACCTTGTCTCTTGATATGCTCTCGGTCTGATTCAATTGCACTTATTGGTATGGACAAGTTGATTATGTTGTTAATCGGTGGAATATCTATCTTAATAACATCTGCTGTAGTTTTAAGATAGTTAGAAAGTTGTTTATGTGAATAAATTGTATAAGTATCGCCTTTGATGACGCAGCCGTCGCCGAGCATGATAACGCCGGCCTTAGTTAATTGTTCTGCCATAACTTGATACTCGCATATAACTCGTATAGAGCACCGTCCGCAGCAAAAATATAAATATGTGTTTAATTTATTAAGTTCTGCCCAATTGTTTGCGCAAATTGTTAATTTTGTTTTACAACCTTTTGATTTTAGATCCATGATACACAGGCTTTCATCTGATCTCATTTGATGTATTGGACCTTTTAAGGGGCAAATGTATGTTTCTGTGTCGTAAAACATACAGTTTTGGACATCGTTTTCTGTCATTGGTATATACGAGTCCTTTTGTATATTTATAGCGAGACGATCTGCGATAGGCATTATGGTGATCATATTATTTCCGACTTGTTGTGGAATTGTTAGGATTTTGTAGATGTCATAGCTGTCTCTACTCACTAGTGGAATTTTGACTTCAAAGATAATAAACTGCTGCATGACTCTTGCTTTAGTCTTCAATAAATGATATATTTTTGATAAATCTGATTGAATATTATCTATCGGTAGAGTTAATTCTTTTGCTAACTGTCCAGTTATGATATTAAGTTCATCCTTCAGCTGATTAGGTGTTAGAAGGTGAATGTTGAATCCTGTGTAATGTATATTTATGAGTGTGTCCACAATGGTTTCCTGGATGTTTTTCAAGTTCATAAGGACATTGTTAGCGATGATTGATGATACACTAAAGCTGTTTAAGATAAGTGACTCTTGCACTCCTTCTTTAAGTGTGTTTAATCCCTTTTCTAAACTGATTAATTGCTGATTGAATACCTTATGATGCTTATCCATCGCATTTTCTACTCTCTTAATAATGTTGTTTTCGGCCTCTACAATTGACGTATGATTTTTCCATAATAATGTGAAATGCTTTTGATTACTTCTGATTTGTTCAATATCCTTCAAATATTGCTGAGCAAACTCCTCATCTAAGACTCCAAACAAACTTCGTGCTATATTCCCCACAGCGTTGATAAGACCGCGCTTATGTCGCACGTTTCTCGGGAATTGCTGATCTAGCAACATACTATTGTAATGGTCAAGTTCATTGCAACCGTGACGTAACTGCATAAGGATTACGTCACACTGCGATATCTTGGTTGTGTTAGAACATATGTTGCTTAAGTGATTAACATATTTTTTAAGTAGATCTGATCCTTGCCAATAAGGCGCCATGTCATAATATACAATTAACTTCCATTCATCTCGTTCGAGACGCATGCTGGATATTTTATCAAAATAAATGCTCTGGTTGCTACTTAATGCCGCTATTTTATGATCACAGCTGGATGGCGTTAAGAAACACATTAGAAACATGAGAGCTAGGTAAATAACACTGCAAACCTTTTTTCCTTTCTGATTTCTTGATTTATTTTTTGATGTGTCATTTGATATAGCAGGTTTGTATGTATGTGGTTTTATATGATTTTGCTCTACACTGTTTTGATTTAAAGTTTCATGTTCATGGACGGGCAATACGGAAAGTTTAGTTATTGGTCTCTTGATTACACCTTTTTTGGTCCTTACGGACACAACACGGACACAACCGTCCTTGCCGGGATGCAGCTCTATGATTCTGCCGAGAGCCCACTTTCCGGATGGTAAATTAGCATCGTTGATGATTACGATGTCGTTAATTTTCAGGTTTGATTGCTGTTGCCGCCACTTGCTACGTGCTGATAATTGACTCAGGTACTCGGATTTCCACCTTTTCCAGATATCGTCAAAAACCTTCTGGGCGAGCTGCCATCGTGTTCTTGCGTCTCTTTCCGTCTCAATGATGGTGAGCGTGGGGCCACTTGCTAGAAAGTGAGACGGAGTTAGATAATCCATGTCTTCCGGATCTTCACTGAGAGCGCATAGGGGTCTCGAATTTAGGCAAGCCTCTAATTGTGCTAGTAATGTTGAGTACTCCTCATACGTTAATTTTTGCTCGCCAACAACTCTTTTGATATGATGCTTAAGGCTTTTAACGGCGGCTTCCCAGAGCCCCCCAGCGCTCGGCCAGGAAGGCGCGTTGAAGTGCCATTGTATTTGCATATCTGTAATTGATCTAAAGAAGTTTTCGTCTACAGTTTTTTGTAAGTTCGTGTATTCGTCACGCAACATTTTGTTAGCTCCGACAAAATTTGTCCCATTATCACTGTATATGTGGGTTGGAGCTCCTCTTCGGGCTGCCATCCTCCTTAGGGCCGCTAAGAAGGCAGCTGAACTCAGATCGGAGACCAGTTCGAGGTGCACAGCCTTTGTCGCCATGCACACGAACACCGCGATGTAGCCTTTTGTAGTTTTGATCCCTCGACCCTTGCTTGATTTGATGTCAACATAGCCGGTGAAGTCGACCCCCGTATGGTTAAAGGGACGCGTTGGATTGCTTCTTGACTCAGGTAAGTCTCCCATTATTTGTTGATGTTTAATAGGGTTATGCTTTCTGCATGTGACGCAGTTATGAATACGTTTTTTGACAGCCCTGTTACCGCCAAGGATCCAGAACTCCTGACGTAGCCAAGCCAGCGTTAAACGAGCTCCACCGTGGAATGTCATTTGATGTCCTTGATCTATTAACAGGTTTGTAAGTAACCCGCTATGAGGAATGATAAGAGGATGTTGCATGTTTTTGCTTATTCTTGCATTGCTTATTCTGCCACCAACCCTTAGGCGTCCGTATTCGTCTAGGTACGGATTTAAGCTGAGTAGCTTGCTTTTTGAATCCACTTTGCTATGCTTTTGGAGGCTTTTGATCTCCTCCGCGAATTCATTTAGCTGTGTATGCTTGATAAGAATATGCTTCGCTCTTCTTAGCTCACTGATTGTAAGAAAAGACGACTTCGGTTGTGATTTTGATAATACGCGCAATAGCCACGCAAGTATACGAGTCGATTTTGCTAAACTGCTATAATTGCTTATTATAGTGCTGATGACGTCGTATTTTTGTTTTTGTGAAGTGCAGTTGACTTGTGCTGATTTTCTGATTTCTTCACATGTTTTATATACAGGTTGTTCCTTTGGCTCTTGATTTTCATCAAATGAAGGTAACCATGAGGGTCCGTGCCACCAAAGAAAATGCTGTTTTAATTGCTTTACAGACATGCCTCGACTTGCACAATCAGCTGGGTTATCGGCGGATCTCACATAGCGCCAGCTATTTGTTGATATGATATCGGTCACTTGCTTGACTCTATTGGCAACGAAGGGCTTCCATCGGTTAGGGTCCCCTTGAAGCCACTCCAGCACGGCTGTTGAGTCTGACCAGGTGTAAATTTTGATATTGTGTCCTAGAAGACACTGTGTAACAGTTTTCATCAGTTTTGCTAATAACAACGCTGCACTGAGCTCCAGCCTTGGTAATGTGATATTTTTGTTTACAGGAACTAGCCTTGTTTTCCCAGTAACTAATGATATTGATGATGACTGGCTGATATCTTGATTTTTGATTTTACAATAGATCACACAAGCGAAGGCTTTTGTTGATGCGTCACAGAATCCATGTAGCTCTATGCTTGCGTTCTTAGGACTCTGCAGCCATCTCGACAACTTAAACTGATTAATGTTTTGTAGATCCTGTGTTATTAATGACCACTCTTTGATTATATCTTCGGGAACTTGATCATCCCATTGAAGATGTAACTGCCAGACCCTTTGGAAAAGTAGTTTGAGTTTGGTGGTCACTGGAGACAGCCATCCTAAAGGATCAAAGATTTTTGATATTTCTGATAGAAGAGATCTTTTCGTCACCGGTTTTGATGTTGACATATTGATTTTACTTTGGAAGGTGAACTGATCTTCATTTGGATGCCATCTCAAACCGAGGGTTTTGGTCGACTCTTGATGTCTAAAATCAAATATCTCCTCAGTTTTGCTCACGTCGTCTAGTAATTCCGCCTTGTTTGACGACCACTTTCGGAGGTTGAAACCTCCTGATTTCAGAAGATTTACTAAATCCTCTTGTAACTGCTTTGCTTCTTGCAGGGTATGATGACCACTAAGAAGATCATCCATGTAGAAGTCTTCTTCCAAGACCTTGGCTGCTGCTGGATACTTCTGGCGCTCATCATTTGCTAATTGCTTTAGCGTCATTATTGCTAGAAATGGCGCCGCTTTTGTTCCGTATGTCACGGTCAAAAGTTCATAATCCCGCAGACGTTGATCAGGAGAATCTCTCCAGATAATTTTTTGATACTTCAAATCATCCTCATGGCAAAAAATTTGCCTAAACATTTTTTCCAGATCTGCGGTGTACGCAAATTCATATTGTCTCCATTTTAAAATTAATGTAAACAAATCTGTTTGTAAATTAGGACCACAGTACATTAAGTCGTTTAAACTGTACCCTGATGTGGTTTTTGCTGAAGCATTAAAAACGACTCGCAATGCAGTTGTCGTGGAATCAGATTTCACTACACAATGATGTGCTAAATAACAACTTAATTTACTTTCTTTGGTTGTGCTTTCCTGCATGTGACCTAATTTAATGTATTCATGTATGAATGATCTATAGGATGTTTGAATAAAATTGTTTTTGGAAAATTTCTTTTCCAATTGATAAAATTGTCCGATGGCCTTGTGTTTGGACTCTCAAGTTTTTCCTCTATGTTTGATTTCAGAGGTAATCTGACAACGTATCGACCATCTTCTCTTCTCGTTGTTTCTGTTTTATAGCGCTTCACGCACTCGTAATCTTCTGATGATAAGCTGGTTTGATTTTCGTCGGCGATATCTTCAATTGCCCAGAATCTCTGAATATCGTTTATGTTGTTTAAAACGACACTACACTGATAAGATCTTACGTTTCCGCACAGAATCCAGCCTAGGCGTGTTTGTTGCGCCACTATCTGTGACTCGCCTTCCTTGATGATGCCACCCATGATGATCAATGAATAAACATCTGCTCCGAGCAGTACATCAACTGGGCGACTAATATTGTATTCAGGGTCCGCTAGATTAATGTGCTCCAGGCAAGGCCATGATGGTTTTTGGAATGATCGATTTGGCAAATTATTAAGCAGGCTCTTCATTATGAATAAGTCGCCAGAAAAGGCAAAGTCGCTTTGTGTTGCAGATGCTTCAACCTGTATAACGCCTTTACAGTTGCTTTCCTTTGTGCCAACGCCCATTATGACTCCCTTACATGCTTGTCGGGGAAGCCCTAATCTCTGAGCGGCGTTTTCGGTAATCAGGGATAATTGAGATCCCTGATCGATTAATGCTCGCATAGGATAATATAAACCATTGGCTGCTTTGACCTTGATTTGAGCCGTTGCCAACAGCGTTTCTGCTATTCCTTCATTTGATACATGTGAGACATTTTTACGTTGTTCTTTTGATGTCGATGCGCTAACACCAGAATTCGCGTTACTGGAATCCGAGTTGTAAGTATCGTGTAACAAGGTATTATGATTCCCTTGGCATTGACGACACATTTTCTCGGAAAAACACGCTTTACCTTTATGATCGTAAAGACAGTTTTTGCATAAATTTAATTTAATTATTGTTTTATGCTTGACATCCGGTGTCGATTCTAAAAATGTTTTGCAACTAAACAAACGATGATTCTCGCTGCAAAGTGGGCATTTTTGTGTCCATGACTTTTTAGTTGCAGAGTTATTGAAGAATGATTTATTGAATGAATTCTGATTTTGATTTGATTTGTAGAAATGCTTTTTGCTGCTAGTTTCCTGCTGCGATCTAATGTGATCTGGTTTCTGCGCATCTTGCTTGCGCCGAGATGATTCTAATGATGTAAATTTGTTTTCTAAAAACTCCAAAAATTCACTCAATATTGGTAAATCTCTAGGATTGTTCAATGAGTCAATGTAATCAGAATGTGTCTGGGAATCCAGCTTCTGCGTCAGTATATGGACCATCAATGGATCCCACGTTGATATGTCGACTCCAAGGTTCTTGACTGCATTGAGACATTCGTTCGTGGTGTCATACAACTTTTTGATATGTTGAGCTGACTGCTGTTGCAAAGTTGGTAATGAGAATAGGATATTCATGTGTGAGCTGAAGATTAATTTAGTATTATTGTATCTGTGATTTAAAATATCCCAGCATACTTGATAGTTTTCCGTGCTGATATGCAAGTGTTGAATAAGTCTTTCAGGATCCCCCTTAAGCTTTGCTTTCAAAAATTGCATTTTTTGTGCACTTGAAATTGAACGATTACTATGTATAGACTCCGTGAATAAGTCTTTGAACGGTACCCATTGGTGAAAGTTACCGTTAAATGTTGGAATGTCCATCTTTGGGGTGTTTTTTTCCCGATGCGAGACAGACCACATTTTATGATTGATAGATTTTTTGATATTAATATAGAGTTGTTCATATTTGCTGTATGCCTGATCGTACTCTTCGTTTTCGTCATACAACTCGCTATCAATTTCCCAATGTAACGAGTCGATTGCGGACCATCTTGATTGCACTGCTTGCAAAATATCTTCGAACTCCCATTTCTCTGATATTTTCTCTAAATCAATGATAGCAATGGTTCGCGAAAACGCCTTAAAGTTGCTTTTCTGTTTACGTAGCATCTCTTCCAACTTGCTGCTGTTGCCTTGCGAAGTAAAAAGAGCTGAAGACTTAGCTTTGCTATTGCTGGTTGATTGATATTGATTGTCTCCTTCATCATGATCTGTTGACCCATTACCGTGACCTAAGTGCTTCTCCGATTCAGCTGCTTGCAATAATGATTGTGGAGTAGGTTTTTCGGCAGTTTGGGGATCTGCTGTGGAGACCTTGTACTGCTGGATATACGCACGAGCTTCGTGGTAGAATTCTTTTGTTTTCTTATAATAATTATCCGAGAAATAGCTGTGGCCTCGCTCGTCGGACTCTGATAATTGAATATGATTCATCTGAAACTCTTCCCAGTATTTATCGAGAAGTTCTAAACGTTTCTTGATATAGATAGGAGTTTTCCTCTCAGGTCCATCCTTTTTAAAATTACGTAGAAGCTGATGCATGGCTTCCATGATCTGATCCTGATTTTTGAGCAGGTTCTCCATCTTGATAATGCTGATACAGATGCTTTAGTGATATACGAGTGCTTTAGAAAGATGTATATGATATTTTTCCACTCAATCAACTTGATAAACTTAAGTGCTGTCGCAATTTGTTTGTTCCTTGCTTCCTATTCAACAAGAAGCTAGGAGAATGATAAATTGATATTGTGCAGGACTTGCTTGATAAATGATTTGCTGTAATGCTCTGCTGTAGCCGGATGATATAATATCTACGTGGCACGTACACCTGCTTGGTGACGTGGCGAGTCCACTTGTAGAAATCACTCGAACCGCTTCGCTGTTGCGAAAAATAATGCAAGTCACTCACCGGTATCTGCTGATTTGTTACCTGGTGATTTTTGATAAAATCCATGCACTGATTTGACGGAACAATCACGCACTTTGTTTAACACACGCGGTAGATCCCGTCTATCCAAAAGATCGAAGGACCATAAAGTTGTACGGGACAACCTTTGATTGATATGATAGCGAGCACACGCGGCGGAGACCCAACGCGAACTCAATTGGATTAGGAATGCACGCGGTACTAAAAAGCTGATTCTTAGGTAAATGATAAATTGTACGGTTGCATCGTACAGGTATTGTAAGTTTATTTTTATGTGAATTTTTCGCGATGTTGTTGTTTAGTCCGTGTGGTGCCGGACTTAAAGAATAGCACCACCTTTATCTCTTCTCATGGGTGTCGTAAAAGGCGACTAAGGGATTCACCAGCGGATGGGCAGCAGCGTTCTCTGAGTATTTAACCAACCAACTGCGATCGCCAACCCGCCTGCCAAGCGTGGCGATTATGGCATATCCCCCCCTTAATTGGGGGAGGCCTATGTCCAGCAGTGGACGTCTTTCGGCTGAAATGATGATGATGTTGTTATGTTTTGGGTAGATAGTAATGGCTAGGCCTATCTCATCTGTACTGTATTTATGTAAATACTTCATACTCACTTTTATTAATTTCAGGGTCTTGTTTTCGAAATTTATTTTACAATAGCCAGGTCGATGATAAATATGTTATAAATTGTATTCGAACAATACCACTTACCTCATCATCATCAAAAGTATGATCAGTCAGACGCATCTCCACCAAATCATGCTTAATTTCAATCAGCCTTCCCAAGCAAGACTCCAGCAGTCTCTTGATAATCATGCGCTTTTGTGGCTGCAGCAACTGGTCGTATACCGCATCCAGTCTACTTAGTAGTATTGTGTACCTCACTCGGAGTTCTAACAGAAGTGGAAGGAGGGTTGCTCTGTCAGCGGCTCCAGCTTCGAAAACCGCTTCATCTCCTTGAGTAGCCTCGCCTATTAGTTCTGAAGTCTCGATCAGTAGTTCGTTGTATGTTTTGTTAGACATTTTGCCGTTTTAAAATTTTCATTGTATTTCCAAAGTTCCAAGTTTATAAAACTGATTTTATATTACTAATTACTTTAGTTTTGAGAGCAGTGCTAATTTTTCTAATGAAAGTATTTGAGCTTTATGTTATTACTCATAAAAAAATAAAATAAAAACCCTATTTAACTTTGTAGCTTTTTTAAGATTAACGTTACTTTCACTTTGTTTTCGATCAGTCTATGTACCTATTCTACTCACACATATTTCACATCTTTAAAAAACACACACTGTACCACAATGATTTCAAAAAACCACCAAAGCACTGTCATAATCACAGAAAACCCATTATGAAATTAATTTTTAACTCGAACGAACAGTATCAGACTCTATTGTATCGTGAATTCAAGCTTTATCGACGAAACTTGCGTCGCTAGGCACCGTATCAGCTTCGTCACAGTTGAATTAACGCGTTTTTAGTAAAATTATCGCATTGAGCTATTGATGCGTAAGGCAATGTAGCTATTTATAATGTCTTTTCGCCTTTTTGAGAGGTCATACTATATAATGGTGATGTTTTTTATGTGAACAATAACTTATTGTATCGAGAACATATTCAACGGTTGTTTAAATATCATTTGCTCTGAATGAGTTAAATCCATCAATATTGAATAAGTTGATTTCGAGGTATGATTGAACTTGAAAACTTCTAGTCAAACACTGTATTATAAAAGGTTGTTTGATTGCATTTGAGAGGATATTTTGGACCTATAATTTATTAGGACCACAGTTCAGTTGTGAGCTGATTTAATATGAAACAAATTGTTGTGGGTTTAAAAAAAAATTGAATTGTGAGTGGATCAAATTGTTTAATTTTTAAGTCTTTTTTAATTTTTATAATGAGCTTGCGTTTGAACGCTACCTCACTTGGTGTTAAGCGGTCTTACTGTTGATGCTTGTGCACACTTGCCTAGAAAAAACATTACACTTAATGTGCTTCTAAAACCACCAAATAATAACTATCGGGAAACACAGCGGTACCTACACAAGAGTGGAATTTTACACCCGAAAGTTTTTTTTGTCATTGTTCACCTAGGAATTTTCGATTTCTTTTGCATAATTAGACATATAACAACAATATCATGGTCTGTATGATACCTTGTATTTTCTACATAGTTAATTGTTGTCAGTCGTACAGCTACTTACTTTCCTATTCGAAGTCTAACGTACCGTCACAGATAATGTAATACTGGTACCATGCGAAATCATCTAATTATACCTCGGACGAATAAAAAATGGCAGACGCAATCTCGCTAAGACAAGATTGAAGCACTTAGTTTTTTCCTAAACCCACTATAATTTCACCAGAATTTTAATACAAGATAAGATAAGATAAGATAATATTTATTTTTCATAACATGAGCATACACACAGAGTATGCAAGTTGTACAAAATTATTTATAAGGTCTATCATGATCAATATATATCACATCAGATATATATTGTTATTTTATTTGTGACACTACCGTCACACGAGATTTGTTGCGTAATCGCGACTTTTTGTCTGACTATGGGTGTAAATGTGAGCGTGCAAGCCCGTACTTTTAAGCGAGCCGTCTTATTATGGATGCTTCACTTTTTGTTTAGCGAGATTCCGTCCGCCTTTTTTTATTCGTCCAAAAATTACACATTCTTACACACATAAACACGTTGTAAGGTAGCTAAACGTGTCTCAAGTGGCAGTTATCACGTCTCGCTTGCGCGTGTATGTAGGTACTGTTCCAGTAATTTCCTTCGGGAAAATTCTGCCACTTAAGTAAATAAGACTTGCATGTGTTGCTTAATCGTAACTTGAGTGGTATATTGAAGTGATGGATGGTTGAGGTGTGCCTTAGAGATGTTTAATTGTAAGGAAGAGAGTTGTATTCAAAATATTTTAGGAAGTTGGTTTTTCGTAAAATCTTTGTCTTTTGTCTTAATGGTTAACAATAATTGATGTTATGGTGTTTGACCAGAAGCGGCAACTTTGGTTTTTTTTTACGCTTGCTAATGCGTCCTTTTTTACGTAGAAAAATCTTTATGAACGCACTCTGTCTGGGAATGACGGAGCCAGTGTCGGACTCTTACCGACTAAAACCACCACCGTGTTCCTTTTACCTTCCTCGTACCATAGACTGGGGGCATGGGATACGCTCTGCAGTCTCTGCCCATCCCCGGCAGGTTTCTATGTCGTCATATGAAATGTATTTCTCACTGAATTTCCGTCATATTTAAGATGAGGATAAGCGTAACATCTACAATTTAAACGCGCCAAGAGACACCGCCATAATATCTGCGTCAAGTTTCAAGAGAGTGACAATGTCGTCGACAGCCAGATATATCTGTGTTGACGGTGTTACAACGTTCGCGAGACGACGAGCCTTTAAATTTCGGTGATACAATGAGCTTGCTTCGAGTTTTAGAGCTAGAATAAAAAGTTAATCTCGTTTGTCTCGTGCTACAAAAAATAAGTGTTGTCGAAGATTGCCAGTGAAAATTACAATCATCACGTTTTTTGGCAAAACATGGGTCAATGATTGCAGTATTCCTGCCCATAGGTACTCCTTTTTAGGGTTCCGTACCCGAAGGGTGCCAAACGGGACCCTATTACTCTCGCTACGCTGTCCGTCCGTCCGTCTGTCTGTCACAGGGCTGTATCTTTTGAACGGTAATAGGTAACCGGTTGAAATGTTCTCAGAATATGTGTTGCTATGACGACAAATACTAAAAACAAAAAAAAGTATAAAATCAAAGTGGAATTTTCAACGTTTTTCTTCCTGCTCTATCTTCAAAACAGTGATATATACCAGCGTCAAACTTGGTCAGATTATAGTGCATATTATGTAGTTTAGCAAAAAATACTAAAAATAGGACAAATATAGACATATATGATGGTACCTGTGTAAGAAAGACATGCAAAAATTCATATTTCGCGCACTGTACGTTGATGTCTTTTGATAAACTCTTTTAAATTAAATCAGTTTTTATGGGATATCAGATCGTTGAGAGGTACGGAACCCTTACTGCGCGAGTCCGACTCGCACTTGGCCAGTTTTTTAATAAGTGGGCAAACAAGCAAGTGGGTTGTCTGATGGTAAGCAGTCTACGCCACCAATGGACATCCGCAACACCAGGGCAGTCGCCAAAACAGGTATATGCTCGGGTTTGGAAGTGGGTTACCTTGGAAGTGTCTAATGATGCAATAGCAAGGAAACTCACCCCAGGTCTCATAACCCACTCATAACATAAAATAACATCACGCCTGTATTTCCCCGAAGGGGTAGGCAGAGGTTTATAATACACCCACATTTCGCCAGTTATAACCCACTCGCTACGGCTAAACCAGGGCCACACCTTTATACACCCGTAGCCGTTGACACCGTTGTTACTCCCCGCTACCTAAACTGGCGGCTATGTAGGGGTCCAGCCAGTGAGTTGAAAATTCACCGTCTGCCGTATATTTCAATATTTTAAGTTGAAAGGCAAACGACGTTTTCAGCTCAAGAAATTAAAACCGGTCCATTAAACACCCATAGCCCAAACAATGTATTTTTCCATATTTCACAATAGTCCTGCACCCTCCCGAGACGGAATATGACTGTACTACTATAGTGCAGCTGTGGACTGTCTCCGGGTTGCGCCTCATCCCATCTTAGATCAAAGTTTTAAAAGAGGCGACTGCAGGCTGACCCCTATCCTCTGGCAAGATTGCCAAAGGTCCAAACTTCTTTCTTACGGAAGATAAGCCATGATTAATGAAAGCTAAATAAAAATAGCCAACTAATAGAAATCTATGATATCCTAGCGGTTGAGCACTTGCCTTCCATGCAGAAGGGTCTGAGTTTGAACACAGCCCGCACTACTGTCTTTTCGAATTCATGTGTGGATCAGAATTTGATTATCACTTGCTTTAACGGTGAACGAAAAACATCGTGAGTAAACCTGTACACCTGAGAGTGCTCCATACAGTTCTCAATGGTGTGTGTAGTCTACCAACCCACACTGGACCAGCGTAAAGGACCAAGGCCGTAACCTTCTCATTCTGAGAAGAGGCCAGTGCCCAGCAGTGGGACAGTAATGGGCTGATGATGATGATGATAAAATAAAAAATATCATCTAATAGCATAATAAATAAAGTTATAGATCTGTCTTAATTCACCTACATACTATAAACTTTACTGTGAACGAATAACTTACTATGTAGCTCATCAAAATCTAATAAGATTGAAGAACGCAGCATAAATTATAGTATAAAACTTACGCCCAGACTGGTTGTTGTTAGGAGTGGTGTACACAGTCATTTTATAGATAGAAGCATAGAATTATTAGGATAACTAAGTAGGACATAACACGTAAGAAACAAGATTCAGTTTTATATCAAACTGAATCTTGTTTCTTACGTGTTATGTCCTACTTAGTTATTTTTTAGGAGAATATAGTAGTATATTTTTGTGGTAATTTTTATACATCATTTATTTTGATATTGTGCTGTTGTTTAACTTAAGGCCCAGAACGCCGCGGAATGAGAGTGAGCGCGAAGCAAAATACGAGGCTTGCCGGGAAGGAGTAGTGCGACATGATAAGACGCCACTTTGAATGAAAGTGCATATAAGCGAAAAAACTATATTACTCAGAAAATATGTGTATTTTAGATAAAATGGCTCCGTAAAATTATTTTAAATATACTACTATATTCTCCTAAATCCAGGCCTATGTCCAGTAGTGGACGTCTTTCGGCTGTAATGATGATATTCTCCTAAAACCACTACTACTTGCATATTGCATTGTACACTCAGCTTAACTCTCAACCCATCATTACCTATGTAGCCGGCCGATCAGTCGATATAAAGCAATTATGTGTTTCTTGTTTTTTCACCTTGCAACACTTAAATTAGCCATGATTGAGCAATACTCACGTAAATCCGTTTGGATTAAAGCATTTTACCGCTCTAAGCTTGCGGTGTAAGCAGAATTTTAAGTGGTGTGTGCGTAAGTCCTCAGACGCAAAATACACGCTTGGACGTGGAGTTGCGGAAACCAGCCCGTTATACTATACTATACTACTGTTGGAGCAGGCGTGTAAATAGTCGTACTCCAGTGGCGGGGATGAGAACTTATACGACCAACACGAGGATGCGTGTCAGTCCAATTTCGTCTATTCTATCTAGCCTATGTGAAAGAATTTGAGGGGTCATCCAACAACAAAGCCAACTGGCAAATCTGTAATTCGCTTACCGGATTGCTTCTGGCTGCAGCTTGAGATCTTCAGCAGGTTCCGTTGATTCCTTCTTCGTGGTGGCCACCAGTATTCGATCACAATGCACTGACGTATCTAGGCTAGATTTGTAGTTGTGTATATGCGGGAATATTGCGCTCCAGAGTGGAGATGGTTCTCAATAGTAGAAAAACCAAGTATTTCGACGCAGCAGTATTTTGCGTACGCGGCGGTGTGCGCGATCAGTTAGCGACTATAGAAAAATGCCTGCGAGCAGTGTTGCCAAAACGTCACCCCCAAGTTGACCCATAGACTAGCTAGATGGCGCTGGTGGGACGTTCGCTACACCATACTCCCCGCCTTGAAAGGTCCAGAGCTTTCGAAAAGAAAATAATTATGAAGTTAAATGAAACTCCATTAAGGACCTGTTGGGGTAGAGATGCTCTAAGCGGTGAAGTTAAATAAATACAGCGGTCTGAAAATATCAGAGAACTAATAGTAGCTTGAAACAATTTATCAGGAAATTAATAGCACTCTTAATTTATATTCCAGATAGTTAAATGCGGTTTGATTATGAAATAAATATAAATCTAAGTTAAACTAATATGAGATTATTAACCAGTAATAATCCATAAATTATTTTATTGAGTTGGCAAAGAATACAGCTTAGTGACAGGACGTTTATACGTGCCTGACGCGGTTCTGACTGAAGCCACTCGAACTATGCCATCCGATCCAGGGAACACCTCTGTTATAATGCCTAATGGCCAAGTTAAAGGTACGTTATCCTGACCCAAGAGAACGACAGTACCGATCTCTATAGGGCGATCGGGTGTGCACCACTTCTGACGAACTTGCAACGTGTGCAAGTACTCAATTCGCCACATTCTCCAGTATAATAATACAAGCTGGTCTAAAAGTTTCTTGCGATTCGTTAAATTCCTGCTGTCTTCTGTCAGTTCAGAAGACGGCAAGTATGTGAGCGGACTGGACATTAAAAAATGCGCCGGCGTGAGCACGTCCGGATGTGGATCCAATGATGGAACTATATTGGAATCCGAGAAAGCGAAAACAACTGCAATAGGTACGCGAGCGGAAAGCTTATCTTTGACCACGCGGGCAAGCTTTGACAGAAGCAAAGCTACGACAATCTCTAATCGAGCTAGTGTTGTTATTTTAGCGGGAGAAACTTTAGATTTTGCACATAAAAGCCGGACGGAGATATTACCTTCAGGGTCGGTGATGTGTAAATAAATACAGCAACCATAACCACTGAAGCTGGCGTCGCAAAAGGCTACAATATTCATTACAGATTCTCTGAAAACGCCAATATGTCTCGGAATATTCAGAAAAGCGAGCGCGGGAAAATCACGTGCAAAGGCGGAAAAGCGACCGATGATGGATTCCGGAGGAACTTCATACCAGTCTATTTTAGCTAGCCAAAGTTCCTTGATAAGGATTTTAGCGTACAACACGACGGGAGCCACAAGGCCAAGTGCGTCGAACAAGCGGGCAACTAGCGATAGAAACGTGCGCTTCGTGCATTTAGTATTTACCTTAACCGTCGTCAAAGAAAAGTAATCTTCTGCGGGTTCCCAGGTTAAACCAAGGATTTTAAAATTATTTACATTATTATCCATCGCCGAAAAAACTACTGGTAAGCGGTGAGACTCGGGGAGAGTCTCCAATAAAGCGGATGAATTACTGGCCCATTTGATAACGTCAAAGGAACCTACTTTAAATAACTCAATTAATTCATGAGATAATTTCATTGCAATCTGTTCATCGGGAACAGAATAGACATAATCGTCCATATAAAATTGAGTTTCTATTTTAGAAGACTCAGCAAAGCGGTCACTATGCTCACACGCAAGTTCACGTAATGTGCGCATAGCTAAGTAAGGACTAGGCTTTAGTCCGAAAGGAACGCGGTTAAAATTAAAAGTGCGTATTGGTTTATTTTTATTAAAACGAAACAAAATTCTTAAGTATTTGCGGTGGTGCTCATTTACACCGATACGTAAAAACATCTGTTTAATATCGGCGGTCATAGCTATAGGAAACGTACGAAAATCAAGCAATAATAAAAACAAGTCAGCCTGTAAATTAGGTCCGACATGCAAAATGTCATTAAGTGACAACCCTGAGTGAGTCTTGGCACTAGCGTCTAAAACTACCCGAATGGAGTCCTTGTCCGGTCTAATAACGGCTTGATGCGCTATATAGTAGCCCTCTTCTGTCAATTCAGAATCGGGCACCTCTGATAAATACCCCTGAGTTATGTAATCGGCGATGGTTTTACTATAATTTTCGCGTAGGGCTGGCACGTGCGCGAATTTGCGCTCGAGCGCAAGCAGTCGACGATGAGCCACTCCGCGAGAATTGCCCAACTCAGAGGGATTTCGCGAGAAAGGTAAATTGACAAAATATCTACTGTCTTTAAATAAAACTGTTGAATTAAAATTATTTTCGCAATCTAATTCGTCCGGACTAATAAAACGTTGAGATGGAATTTCTTCTAACTCGAAATATTTCTGCAAACTTGAATCCATGTCAATGTTAGTAAGCGCGATGAATGAAGAAGTAGAAGGAGTCGCGTCATAACAATGACTTGCAATATCTCCCATAAGTACGTAACCGAAGCTAGTCGATATGGCGGGCGGTGCGCGATTACCTGAATCGACCCTATCTCCCAAATAAATATAAGGAAATAGTTGAACACCGAGAACAACGTCGATTTCTCCCGGTATATTCCAGGTTAAATCGGCAAGCGGTAAATTATTTAAATATGACATGTCGTCGTTTACTTTAATAAAATTGGCGGGTAGTTTATCCGTAATGCAATCCACAACCAACGCGTGAATATAATATTTATTATTAGGATTAATGCGAGATTCTATTGTTAAGTTTATACAACCGTGTACAGGTCGTGAGGTCATACCAACACCCTGCAATGACGAATTACGTAATTTAATTACGGGTATGTTCAAACGTTTACAACAATCCATTGTAATCAAATTATTTTGAGACCCGTTGTCTATCAAACATCTGACAACGAGCTTATCTCGGTTATTGCCATGCGCATAAATTTGTGCGGTTGATAACAGTATTGTTGTCATATTCGTTGAGCGAGCGCCAGCACTAAGCGAAACAGAGCGAGTAGCATCCTGCGGCAACATAGGTGCAGCCGCGGTTTGAACCGGCGGCGGCGACTGCTCACACGGTGAATCATTTTTCTCATTAGAAAAATGCAACAAAGAATGATGTTGTTTTTGACAAATTTTACAAACGTTACGTGATTTGCATTTAGATAACGAGTGGGATAAACTTAAACAATTTACACAGCCGCGTTTCGATTTAATAAACTCGAAACGAGCTTGCGGTGAATCCATATTTTTAAACTGTAAACAATTAAACAGCTGATGCACGTTGTTATCGCATAGCGGGCAGCGTGTTACGGAAACCGGTTCATTATTTGACACAAACGTCTTAGAAGTACGAGTGTCTTGTGTGTTACGACTATTCGCTATACTAGGCTTTGCGCGCGGCTCGGCCTGAGAATTATTATTATGCGATCTCTCGAGTACCTTAACATAACCCTGAATGAATGAGATAAACTCCTTATACGAAGGTAACTCTTTCCCAATAACACTATTCTCAAACTGCTGTAGTGTTTGGGAATCAAGTTTTCTCAAACCACAATGTAATATGACAAAGTCTAATAGGTCGGGAATGTCTAACAGTTTCAATGCAGCAACAGACGCGGAATATTTTTCTATATATGTATTTAAACTAACGGCAGTACTAGGGCAACTTTTAATGTCCAGAATGTTATTGAGATAATGAACACCTAAACTACGTTTATCTTGGTACTTTTTGACAAGACTATCCCAAATTATATTATAGGTATCCCCTGAGGGAACAATACCTGCGGTTAATTTTAAAGCATCATCAGTTAATTTTGTAATTAAATACTGTACACGCTGCGCATCCGTCAGATTGGTATTCAAATGCACATTACTACGAAATATTTCGTAAAATATTGGCCAATTGTCCGTTTTTCCGTCGAATGAGGGTAACTGGATTGGTGGCAATTTAACAATACCTTTTTTCTGATCCGATGTGAATGTTTTGCTATTTGCAAGTATGAGGTTACGTTTATATTTTATACTCGAATATAAATCCTCAATTGAATTTAAACACGAGTAGTCTGGAGGAGTGCTATCAATTTTGAACTGTAACTCGTTAATCTGATCAACAATTGTTTCAAACTTACTATACAATTCTGTAATAGACTCAGATTGCGCTAAGAATGACTCATTAGAGTGTGAATCGTAATTAGAAATACTTTTCGATGAATCATATAAGCGATTCATTCTTTCGAAAATAGCATCTTTTTTGGCAGTAAGCTGAATAAGTTCTATTTCGAGCTTATTGGGAGCCATTTTAATGGATTGAGAAATAAAAGTTAACGAAATGAAATTTAATAAAATATGTGTAGGGTAGGAGATGGCGGTTACCTTACCAATACCTACGTAAGTATGTAACGGCGCCAAAGTATTAAAGCGGGATGAATATTTTTAGAAAATATGAAGCTGATACCTATCCTAGGCTCGTAAGGACCAAATGTTGGAGCAGGCGTGTAAATAGTCGTACTCCAGTGGCGGGGATGAGAACTTATACGACCAACACGAGGATGCGTGTCAGTCCAATTTCGTCTATTCTATCTAGCCTATGTGAAAGAATTTGAGGGGTCATCCAACAACAAAGCCAACTGGCAAATCTGTAATTCGCTTACCGGATTGCTTCTGGCTGCAGCTTGAGATCTTCAGCAGGTTCCGTTGATTCCTTCTTCGTGGTGGCCACCAGTATTCGATCACAATGCACTGACGTATCTAGGCTAGATTTGTAGTTGTGTATATGCGGGAATATTGCGCTCCAGAGTGGAGATGGTTCTCAATAGTAGAAAAACCAAGTACCAGGCCCCTCAGAAAGTATTGCGAAAAAATGTTTTTATATATGGGAGACTGGCCAGTTATAATGTTTTTCGAAAATATGATTATTTATAAGTAAAAATAAGTAAGTTCCAATTTAAAAATTTCCCTCCACATTTTTTGCGAGTTAATTCAAAGTATTGTGTCTCACTGAAATATGGATCTGCGCCGGGAACATTTTAGAGCTATGATTTTATACGATTTCAAGTGTCGCCTGAAACCGGATGAATCGTACGATAGACTTCAAATGGCATTCATGGATGAAGGCCCTTCCAAGGCAACCGTGTATCGTTGGTATAACGAATTCAAGCGCGGTCGACCAACTTTGGGGGATGACGAAAGAAGCGGTCGCCCTTTGACGGCTGTTACCGAAGAAAACGTGCTAGCAGTGAAAAATTTAATCCAAGACAATAGGCGAATTACATATCAGGAGATTCAACACATATTGAAGATTGGATCGGGAAGCGTTCACGAGATTCTACACAGCCATCTTCGCGTGAGGAGGATAGTATCACGCTGGGTGCCGCACAACCTCACCGATGCTCAGAAGCAGGCCCGGGTGGAATGGTGCCGTGATATGCTTAACAAATTTGAAGCAGGCTCGTCTCGGCGTGTTTACGACATCGTTACAGGTGATGAGTCCTGGATTTATCAATACGACCCAGAAACCAAGCGCCAGTCGACTGTTTGGGTGTTTCAAAATGAGCCAACGCCTACCAAAGTGAAGCGATCTAGAAGCGGGGGTAAGATTTTGATCGCTAGCTTTTTTAATTTGACTGGCCACTTGGTATCAATTCCCTTACGGGATCAAAGAAGCATTAATGCCGAATGGTATACTACCAAATGTTTGCCAGAAGTTTTCTCTGTTATAAGCAACAAGCGACCAAACACAGGGCTCCGCGGGCTACTGCTCCACCACGACAATGCACCTGCGCACACCGCACTCAAAACGAGGGACTTCCTGGACAGCACGCCAGTCAAACTCCTGGGTCACCCTCCTTACAGCCCTGATCTAGCACCGTGTGACTTCTTTTTATTCCCAAAAATAAAAAATCAGCTCAAAGGGATACAATTTTCGTCGCCGGAAGATGCGCTGGCTGCGTTCGAGCAGGCTGTAAACGAGGTGTCTGCGGCGGACTGGAAAAAGTGTTTTGAAAACTGGTTTAGGCGCATGAATCTTTGTATAGAGGCTGGTGGAAAGTACTTTGAAAATATTTGATAAAAATATATGTACGTATAGAACAATTTTTTTTAGTTTCGCAAAACTTTCTGAGTGTCCCACGTATTTCGACGCAGCAGTATTTTGCGTACGCGGCGGTGTGCGCGATCAGTTAGCGACTATAGAAAAATGCCTGCGAGCAGTGTTGCCAAAACGTCACCCCCAAGTTGACCCATAGACTAGCTAGATGGCGCTGGTGGGACGTTCGCTACACCAACTACTAAGTCCTCAGACCACAACTTTTGATCTGAGGTGCGTACTACATGTTGTGCTTTCGATAATACGTTATAATGATTGAATTAAAATTATGTTTATTACTAATTCTACTTATATTATTAATGTAAACATTACAGTTTAATAATTTCTTAGGTTTTCGCGATCACTACACATTATAATAAAACAAAGTTTAACCGGATTAAATCGCGTATATTACCAGGCCCCTCAGAAAGTATTGCGAAAAAAAGTTTTTATATATGGGAGACTGGCCAGTTATAATGTTTTTCGAAAATATGATTATTTATAAGTAAAAATAAGTAAGTTCCAATTTCAAAATTTCCCTCCACATTTTTTGCGAGTTAATTCAAAGTATTGTGTCTCACTGAAATATGGATCTGCGCCGGGAACATTTTAGAGCTATGATTTTATACGATTTCAAGTGTCGCCTGAAACCGGATGAATCGTACGATAGACTTCAAATGGCATTCATGGATGAAGGCCCTTCCAAGGCAACCGTGTATCGTTGGTATAACGAATTCAAGCGCGGTCGACCAACTTTGGGGGATGACGAAAGAAGCGGTCGCCCTTTGACGGCTGTTACCGAAGAAAACTTGCTGCGCCGACCCCAAATAAATTGGGATAAGGGCAGGAGGATGATGAAACTTAAAATTTTTAAATTTTAATTACTGGCAACAAGCACTGGTCAAACACTTTCGTCTTGAGACACTGCGGTATTTTGGACGAGAAGATACTAGGTACAGAGCTTCCCGAGCCCTGCCCAACCGAGTTGGATTCGACGATTGACCTCTTTCTCGAAGTTGGACCTACTTAACTGGACAGTTTGTCCTAGGTATACACCGTATACATAATCGTTAACAATTTCGAGTGTATATTCTCTGATTTTTACTGGAATGGGTGCTATATGGGAATTTGAAATAACCTTTGTCTTGTCCATATTCATTTTAAGACCCACTCTATCGGAAGCTCTACGAGGTCATCGAGCATTGTTCTGAAGATCCTCAGTACAATGCTCGATGCACTAAATACAGGTTACCCAGGTGCACCCAAGGTTAGGCCTCATCTAGATGGGGATCTATGGTCTATAATCAGCTTAGTACCACAATATACTGAGTAACAGTTGTCCTTGTTTACTCGTTGCCAGCATGGCTAATCCCAGGATAAAGTTGCTAATATTCTGTTTAAGAAAAACTAAAAATACATTTAAGCCCTTTTGACGTAGATTACGTAGGATATTGTAACTCAAGAAATATTTCCTGAGCCCATAAAGGCTTACAAATATGAAAATAGCCTAGTAAGTAAGAGTTTATGTTTGTAATAAACGTTTAGGTATCTTAATAAAAACAAGATGTTTTTGAAAGAAGCTCGCTACATTTCATACGAGACTTACAAAAATTACTTAGAATGTGTTTCTTAAAGTACAGCTCACAAGAAATTTACTGGAAGGCGCAGCGTGGGTAGGCCCCCCACAAGGTGAACCAACGACCTGGTGAAGGTCTGGGAATCCGCTGGATGCGGAAGGTGCAGGACCGGCCATTGTGGCGATGCTTGGGGGAGGCCTATGTCCAGCAGTGGACATCTTTCGGCTGAAATGATGATGATGATGATGAATAAAACCTACATTGAACTAGTATTACTATCTGTAATCATATTCACAGCAAGAACGATTGTGCTCATAAGCAATAAAAGTACGCCAAAAGACTAAACCAGTCAGTGTCAGTATTTTAGCGTACTTATTACTTTTTTTTTGTTTTTCTACAATATGCCAGGAGCGTGCCCTCAGCCTTTTCGGGCATATTATGCGATCACCTAGGCATTGTCTGGAAAGGCGCTTGATACTGGGCCGGATAGAAGGAGAGCGCGCTAAAGGCAGAGCACCGGCAAGATGGTCAGACGCCATTAAGATGCCATAAGACGCCATAAGGGCTGTCGGAGGCAGCATGTACCGAGCGGTCCACAAAGCGGAAGACCGCATAGCTTGGAAATGCGTCGTATTTAGTCGCGATCCTCAGCAGTGAGGGAACGACGAAGAAGAAGATTACTTTGGAATCTTTGGATAGATTATAAAATACGACTAAGCGAAATAGATTACAACTCTACAAGATGTTGATCTGTAATCGTGCCATATTTCTAGATGTGATGATAAATAATGTGCTTAGTCACCAAAAATACTTGAAAAATTCTACGATTATTTAATACCTAAATTTTCACTTAGGAACATAGCGAGGGTTCGAGAATAAATCCCGAACGACTCGGAAAATAAGTCATCGGCGGCATTGTCAAAGGGAGGAAATACCTGCAAATTGTTTTGGTGGTGTCGCACGCATCGTTTTTGTGTCGCACCCGACACACGGGGCATTTGTTTCTTTACAAATAGGTATTTAACAAACGAAAAAAAAAAGACGTGTGGCACTCGGAGACTGCCGCGGTAAAGCTATTGCATAGCATTTTTTATGTAAATACAAAGAGGAGGTGCCCTAACGCCGAAACTCTAAGCAGGCATGAGTCACCAGATTGCGGGGCGAAGAGGGGGATTACGCATGCGCAGTAACGCCGATACAACCAATGCCACCTAGAGGCGATTTGCAGAACTAAAGAGACAAGCGTGATATTTCAAAAAGTCATTAAAAGTTCTGCTATTCATCGATAGATGGCAAAACTAAAGAGTATCACCACTGTGCCGGTCGGAGTGGGGGGTGTTAGGTTATATTCGTTACGGAATTTCTGGATTCGGTCTCCACGCTCAAGGCCTGCGATAGAAGCTATGCAATAGCTTAAAATTTTTGATTTTTTTACCGATTCGTGTTCAGTATCAGTGGTATAGTCCCTCCTCCTCCTTACCTCCTTAAATATGGCACGAATACAGATCAAATGTTGTATAATAAAGTACGTGTAGCAATCCAAATAACAGATATGTGAACATTCCTGCCTCATTTTGACCTTAATCATCTTTTACCACACCCACGGTCATGTAATGAAGAAACAATTTTTTACTTTATTATTATTTACAGGACTAGACTGATATCAGAAAATTAGAATCGAATAATGAAAATATTGATAACCTTTAAATAAGAATAAAATCGTATCAAGTAAAATTAAAAAGGTCACACGAGTGATGATACCTTAAGGCGCTCCCCTGACCTGCGACCTTGAGTGCGCGGACTTATGAATTATTATCAAGAAAATAATATATAAATGGTAATTAAAAAAAAAAGTGGAATGATTTATCCAAGAGGATTTCCACACGAAAAAAAAAAAAAAAGTACTGTAGTGTGATCAGAAACTATTAATTCTTTAAATTATAGTTCACTGTAATTGTAGATAGAAAAACGCATGCGCCTTAATACGACGTACTTTGGCGACTTAGCTCTTCTGCCCAGCTAGTTTTGAGCTCGTGCCACCATAAAATAAGAAAAAAAATCCAGACAATACCCACTAAATAGACTTTCCTAAAACTTATTTCCAAACTACACAAACACAAGGAAAATAAACAAAAAGCTTGAGAAACAAGGCAGTGAACCATAAAATGTTGGAAGATGGACGCTCATAATAAAGTCATTATGTGAATAAATGCTAACGACCATATTTACAAGGCGACTACGCGCCGACCATTAGGGTTAAACATTGTATCATGGATTGATGAGAGCTGGATAAGAACAATAAAACCAATAAACAAACCGATAAAACCAATTTAAATAATAACATAACATAACATCACGCTTGTATTTCCCCGAAGGGGTAGGCTGAGGTGTATAGCAGACCCACATTTCGCCAGTTATGTCATAGTCCCATGTAATAGGGGGCGAGCCTATTGCCACTAACCGGGCACAAATCCAGACTCCGGGCTGCTACTGAGAATTTCCTAATAAAAAAACCGATAACACTGCCCGACCCGGGAATCGAACCCAGGACCCCACGCTCAGCAGTCGCGCTTGCAACCACTAAGCCAACGACGCAATCTTAATAAGCAATTTAAATAATATACGCGGTGTAATCCGGTTAAATTTGTTTTTTTGGTGATCGCGAAAACCTAAGAAATTACTTATTAGTTATTTACGGATAAGTACTGTTTTTTTTTTTACCATAATACGAATTTCATAATTGCCTGGTTCTTAATTAAGAATAAATTCCTAATTTAAAAAGAAAACATACATCATTAACTTGTTTTCTGTTATACCAATTCAAATTCAAATTATTTATTTGCTAGAGTATGGTACATAAAGTAGGTTTTATAAAATTTCAAATAATATTTTAAGAAAACTACTACGTAAAGAAGCAAAACTCGTCTTTTTGTGCGATTTTAGCATCTCCAGCAAAACTAGTAGTATATGTTACCATGTGAAAATGTGTGTGTAAAGTGTAACATTCAGGTCCAGGACCAGTGCCTAAAGAAGACTTAAAATAAAAGAGGTTGTGTGCCTTAGGATTTCTTCATTCCCAAAAGAATATGGTTCATATCATCATCACCATCGCTTAGAGCTGTTACTCACCCGCCGCTTAGGCTGCCTTCCGTCTTCTATAGTATCATCATCATCATCATTTCAGCCGAAAGACGTCCACTGCTGTACGTACGCCTCCCGCAAGCATCGCCACAACGACTGGTCCATGCGCTTTCCGCATCCAGCGGATACCCGCGACCTTCAGCAGGTCGTCGGTCCACCTTGTGGTACCCACGCTGCGCCTTTCAGTACGCGGTCGCCACTGCATAACTTTACTGCCCCATCGGCCATCCGTTCTGCGAGCAATGTGCCCCGCCCACTGCCACTTAAGCTTGGCAATTCTTCTATAGTATACATACATACATACATATTATCACGCCTGTTTCCCATTGGGGTAGCAGAGACTATGGATTTCCACCTGCTACGATCCTGACACACCTCTTTCGCTTCATCTACGTCCATTAACCTCGTCATGCATGCTCGTCGGTTTAGAGAACTCTTAACCTGGCATTTTTTGAGAATATCCGCGATTTGATTTCATTTCATTTCTATAGTATAGTCTTTTAATATTCAAATTCCATTCCACCACTCTCTAGTCCAAGCTCATCACCGATAGCAGATAGGTGGCGAGGGCGGCGCCTCTTTGTTTCACATAACGAGCCAAACTTAATAGCCCACGAGGAGTTTTTGTCCACGAGGACTTTTTGCAAACGCCCTTTAACTTTCAAGGATGCGAACAAAAACTGACATTAGTCAGTTAGTTTTGGTATAAATATGTGTGAACTCTCTTGGCCGTTAAATCGGTTTTATGTAAGTGCTGATTCGCTAGGAATTACTTTGTTAGTGTGTTGGAATGTTAGTAAGATAGATTTTTGGGCTTTTCTTGAGTAAAACTTCTCACATTTAATGTGAAGTGATTATCAAACATTTTACATACCTATAGGATAAAAGAGCATAGGTACAGCCGGCCGCACGTTAGTAGTAATACTTGAATTCCGCAAACCGCCCTTAATGCTTAAGAAAAAAAGTCTCTGTCAAGGTCAAACTGTTACCATTGACGTGCGGTCGACTGTACATGACATAACATAAAGACTACAAAAGGTACAAAATAAGAATACGACACGCAAAAAGTCAATACGATTTATATATTTACAAAAAAAAATAGTTTGTAAGTATCATATCCATTATCTAGTACCCATAGTACAAACTCTGCTTAGTTTGGGACTAGATGTTGCTGTGTAAAAATGTACCAAATTTTTTTACTTATTTATATTGCCAATATAGCATCTTTCCATCTTCATGTATCAGTGTGGCAAACAAGACTTGCCATTTATTTATTTTACTTTAATTAAAACGGCTGTAAGCCAATTACAAAAATTAAAGACATTTAACATTTAACATAAAAAATAAAAAATAATATGAAATAATAATACACACTTTAAGCAATAGCCTAGGTTGTATTGTTAGGTACTAACAATCGTTTTTAAGTTTGTACTAACACATATATGAGTCATAGATACCCGAATAAATAATATTTAATTTAATTTAATTGCATTTGTTGGCAAAGATAAACGCTTGCCATGGTCTAGTAGCCTCAAATTTGCGTTATGGTATCATATTTTGGGGTAGCTCCACGAATAGAGACCTATCAATCCCCCTCCCCAAATGCCTCAAGATGCTACTTGCGTCGACGGCGGTTTTTAAATCTCTGGTCCAGAAAGAAAGAAAGAAAGAAAGAATCATTTATTTGCGTAGAATACAGGTGGTACCAGATATAAAAATTGGTGGTTTAGGAACAGTGCTATATTCTGCTTGTATTAAGCATGCAAAAATCCAGTATAGATGAAACCAATTGAACTATTTTATTATTATTGTAAATTATTATTATTGTGCCCATTATTACACAGTATTATTAGAGTTCATAATTAAACTTACATTATTATTTTACTATTATACATTATAATTATTATTCGTTATGAATACTTTGCATTATTATTTTTGGTAAACATTATTATTAAAACATTACATTAATTCTGAAAATTGTACATTATCACTACAAACTTACGACACATTATTTTGCATAAACTCTTGAATCGTGTAGAAACATTTATCTACCAACCATTTGCGTAACTTAATTCTGAAGTATTTGAATGGGAGCTCCCTTAAATTTCTCTAAGAAATTTTTTTTAGAGCTCGATCCCCGAAGTAAATTTCTGGCTACAGCCACAGTATAAAGAGATATTAACATCCTTACTCTGTGCTACGGCCTTGCAAACGCATAAAGCTTATCACATCTCTCTTAGCAGAAACTTCATCGCAAAACATATCAATCAACTCAGCCTATCGCAGTCCACTGCTGGACATAGGCCTCTCCCAAGTTGCGCCACAACGCTCGGTCCTCTGCCTTCCGCATCCAGTCCCCCCCAGCCACGTTCTTCAGGTCGTCGGTCCACCTGGCAGGGGGGCGCCCTACGCTGCGTTTGCCGATTCGCAAAACATATGCCGTCCATAAATTCCCAAGAATTCTCTATTAAACTGTTCAAAATTCAACCTTTAAATGTCTCACATGTATAACGAATACTACTATTATTTCTGAAGTAAGCGAGAACACTTTATTATATCATTTTTATATGACATGCATTTTATTATGTCCGCGGTTAGTGCTGGACTCGCAAATGTTCCGGTTTCCCGGGAGTTACTGAATTCTGTTGCACTCGCGGGATTAAATCCGGTGGTCCCATGATTTGCGGGTGAATTTTTTAGTTAGTTTCGTTTGGAAGTGCATTTTGCATTGTGTGTAGGCGAAGTGCGGTTTTTGTTTTGAGTGTATTTTCGGTTAGTGAACAATGGCAATTTATTAAGAATTTTAATGTTGACTATTTCATAGGCACAGGCATAGTAAAAACTATAGACAAAGTACTGCGAACAATCATAGTAAAGCCAACCTCCGTGTACAAACCAGCGCTCACGCACACATATGCATATCAAACCTCTCAAAGCGTGCTCAACGCTCTCAGTATACATGTCGCGGCATCGTCCAGTAAGCATCGCGAAAACAAATATCCTTCAGGTGCATGGTGTGTGTGTGTGAGCGCTGGTTTTTTCACGGAGAAGTACGGTTTTATTGACTTCATTATGATTTTTCGCAGCACTTCGTCTATATTGTTTACTATGTGTATGGGCCTAAGTTAGATCGTCACTAAAACATGTCTTTTTGTGTTTTATTTATTAGTTAAAATCTGACGTGTTATTACATTTTCTCCCAAATCACACCTACCGGAAGCCGCGATAAGGAACTTCGTTCCAAAAAGCAGTTCTTATGACAAATTAAAAAACACATACCTTGCATGGAATATGTTTTTTAATTTTAGATTTTATTTATTATAATTTTAAATCCCGGAATTGTTAACTATATAACGATACAACACTATTACAGGAATAGGGTTTCCAGACATTTTGTTTTGCAGTGTTCTCGTTTCAGACGACAAAGGATCTTTAGGATGACTCATCATCATCATCATCATTATTTCAACCGAAAGACGTCCACTGCTGGACATAGGCCTCCCCCAAGTATATGTTGCGGGGATATGCCATAATCACCACGCTTCACAGGCGTGTTAGGATGACTGCAGGAAGTTAAACCTTGCCTTTTTCTGTTTGTATAGGAAAATTATTTATCTATAGAACATGTTTTTGAAATAACTCAAAACCTGAAACTAGTTTACTCAGAATAGAGAGTAGAATGGTCAATGGTGTACACATTTTTTAATATTACTAACCAAAAATATTTTTTGTATCCCTGTTAAAATATAGAGAAGAATCTACAAAAAATTTAAATACATATTTGCAAAAACTTCTTTAGGAATTGTGTATACTGTGTAGCAGTGGCGAAGGGTCCATATAGCACGATTCCCCCCGGATTCGAAAACTATGTAAAATTAAATTAAAAGTTGTTTTTTTTATTTTTTATTAACGTGCGATCTTAGCTATTTTAGGATTTTTAGGTACCTACAGCTTCCCTTCTTAAAATATTTACCTTCTGCCACTGCTGTGTACACATTTTTCGACAAAAAAGACAAAGACAAACTCAAGAAAACGTTGCGTTTGCACACCTTGTGTTGAAGCGCATTTTTTTTACAAATTTTAAAGACGCATAATAATAAACATGCTACCCAAAAATAACTTTAATAACCACGTTCAATCATCGCCAATCAAGTGGTGATTAAGCCCCACCCAATGATTATGTTGTTCATACCTTCATTCTCACATAGCCGACGTCTTGATTACATAGTAATCACCAATCCACCTTAATTGATGGTATAAAATCATAATCATGTTAATATAATAAAATTAAGTGTTTTGATGTCTTGTTTGTCGGTAAGGAGAGGAAAACGTTTTGTGATTCTCCCGAAATCTGAGTTCGAAGTGATAGTTGCTATAATTGATTATATATAATAATTATCAAGATAAATGTACGTTGATAAATAAAAATAAAGAAAAAAATCTAAAAATAATATTTTACAATACAATATTCCACTCATTAATTCTTTCGCTTTAGTGAGAGAGGGATAAAAATAAATAGTAGTTTCGTAGTAGTAGAGCTTCTTGTGAAGGAGTTCGTTCGGGGAAGTACTACCACCGTACCTACTTCTACCACCAAACAGTGATGCTTGCATTGCTATGTTCCGGTGTGAAGGGTACGGGTGCCGGTGAAATTACAATCGCACGAGACTTTCCATCTTCATGTCTCAGTTTGGCGATCCGACTTGCGGTACCATTTAGGTAACAGCCTAGGTGATATTGCAGTTGTTATGAGCAAAGGTAACCGCTTTACATCAGGTGGGTCTTTAGCTCGTTTCGCCATCTTATAACATAAAATATCAACATAACATATTAACACGCCTATATTTACCCGAGGTGGTAGGCAGAGGTGTATAGCACACCCACATTTCGCCAGTTATGTTATAGTTCCATGTGTGGGGGCGAGCCTATTGCCATTAACCATTATAACAAGAAAAAAACTCCTAACGAAGGAAGGTCTGCAGATTACAAACTAAAATAAGTATACTTTACACTTTTTCATCACACACAACCCTATAATAACGCCTCAATATAAATACAGTCCAAATCTGCATACAAAAAGCACCTAAAACATTCATACAGACCCAAAAAAATACAAAAAATAATAACACAAAACCCATTAATCGACCTTCAACTTTGCCCTTAAAGTAAAATGGCGGCAAAAAGCTCACGTACGCTGCGCTCGCGCACGCCCCGACCGGATAATGTCTTCATTTGAGATAATTCGCGTGGATCGTCGAGTCGAGTCGGGGCCGGCCACTTTTTACATTCCACTATGAGCTGGGTGGGATTTTAGATGTTGTAGGGTTTGCAAAATAGTTATAGCTATAATGAGGTTTTATGTTTCCTGACTTATTTTTTATTTAGTCGGTCTATCACAGCAAAGGGTGCTAACGGGACCCTATTATTCTCGCTACGCTGTCCGCCCGTCCGTCTGTCTGTCTGTCACCTTTGTAACGGTAGTAGATAACCAGTTGAAATTTTCAGAGAATATGTGTTACTATAGTGACTATCACGACAAATACTAAAAATAAAAAAGTCTCAAACCAAAATGAATGATATATTTATTTGCAAGAACATAGGTAACATTGAGTTCGTCTAAAGTTAAAATTCGACATTTCAGTCGTGCAAATATTTTGATTTTCAATTAATCGTACATCATTTTTAAAAACAAGGGAAAAGGAAAAAAGAAAGGAAGAAAGGGCGTACCCCCTTTCCCCTAAAACTAAAAAATAAAAAAAAGTCTAAAACTTAAGGGGTTCCCCATACACGAAACCTCGAAAAACATGCATTTTTTCAACGTTTTTGTTCCTACTCTATCTTCAAAACGGTAATACATACCAGCGTCAAACTTTGTCTGATTATAGTGCATACTATGCAGTTTAGCAAAACATACTAAAAACAGGACAAACATATAAATAAGTGGTGGTACCTCCGTAAGAAAGAGATGCAAACATTCACATTTCGCGTACGTCGTTGATGTCTTTTGATAAACTCTCGTAAATTAAATCAGTTTATATGGGGTATCAGGTCGATGGGTGGTACGGAACCCTTACTGCGTGAGTTCAACTCACACAAGGCCGGTTTTTGTCCTTAATAATATGCTGCCCTTAGAAACATATCTATTAGATAACTATTAAAAAACTAATAATTATAAGAAAAAACTCAGAAATAACATTATAATAATCAGGTTGTACATTTTATGCGGACCCTCCACAAAATTATTATGTACTCGTATTCCTTTTTGAAATTGAAACGAGTCTGTGCAAAATAAATCGACGTGTCTGTACTACTGTTTACTCAGAACCATATAATGATAGTCTTTTAAATATACACAGTTTTTATAACCGTCTTGTTCGACAACGGACGGTGTTGAATGTGTGTATGGAATAATTTAATTAAATATTGCAAGAATCTATAATGGACCATGAACGTAACGAGGGACTCTAATTTTTTTTTAGATATGCACATAAAAAGGCACAATAAAGATAGGTTCATAGTCGTATGAAATTGACCGAAGATCAGAGAAACAAACATCAAAACGGATTGAACAGATGATTGTTCATCGCACGCGATATGAAAACGATGGTTGACTAGAAATTTTTATTGTGCGGTGAATGTTACGTTTAATTGAACATCACACACCCTCATATTCATTAAACAGTTACACCATTATAATAAAATTCCAAAACCCATAAGGAATATTCGTGACTTAAGACTATTTAAAAAGGAGTTAAATTTGTTTTTAATCAGTAAATCTTATTATGCTATCAATGAATTCCTATCTGATTATAATATAATATAATATAATATTTCAATATAAGAGATTTGCATATATATTCACTACCGGTACCTAATTAATAATCTAATAAATCAATAATGATTTGAATATTTTGAATGCAGCTAATTCCTGTAAAAGTATTACTAAAAAACCGGCCAAGAGCATGTCGGGCCATGCTCAGTATTATAGGGTTCCTTAAGTAGGTCTAATTACAAACGAATCAAATCGAATATTAATCATTGCTATTTTAGTTTTTGCAAACAGCGCCACCTAGCGCTAAATTTATGAAGCTAAATTTAAGAAGTGTGTTTCTTTTTGTGATTTTTTTAAATAGATAGTAACTAAAGGAGCATTATTTGCTACGATCATTTTTCTCTAAGGTCAATGACCTATGAACTAGGACGTCTTAAGTATTTTTCAGTTTTCACACTATAACTCAAAAATTTATAATCACATTATACCCGAAATAATTTTAAAAGAGAGTTTTTATAAAGGTCTATCAATGTTGAAGACTACCAGTTTCTACGTTGCATAGTTTAGAAATGGCAGGGGGGGGGACACATTGCAAGCCACTTTGGCGAACTGTATTTCGCAGATGGTATACCTGATAAAAAAGTTGTGTATGAAACATTACCTTCATTTTAGTAGACCTATTCAACGATACCCCACACGAGGGAGTGCAGCGAAAAATATATTTTCATCCCCATTTCACATGTATGGGCGCCACCCCTAAAATACGTAATCAAGATTTTTTTATTCTTTTAAAATTGAGATCTATATCTATTCCATTTTTTGTCAAAATTTCATTTACTTATGTTTATAACTGTAGAAGTTATTAAGCGGTAAAGGATTAGGACAGACGGACAGACGGACAGACGGACGGACATGACGAAACTATAAGGGTTCCTTGTAGGACTACGGAACCCTAAAAAATAATGTGTGAATTTAAATTTTAAATAACAATTAAGTAAATAAAGTAAATTAATGTTATTCATTCTAATAATCATCATCATCATCATCATTTCAGCCGAAAGACGTCCACTGCTGGACATAGGCCTCCCCCAAGCATCGCAACAACGACCGGTCCTGTGCCTTCCGAATCCAGCGGATTCCCGCGACCTTCACCAGGTCGTCGGTCCACTTTGTGGAGGGCCTACCCACGCTGCGCCTTCCAGTACGCGGTCGCCACTCCAGAACTTTACTGCCCCATCGGCCATCCGTTCTGCGAGCAATGTGCCCCGCCCACTGCCACTTAAGTTTGGCAATTCTTCGGGCTATGTCGGTTACTTTCGTTCTCCTGCGAATCTCCTCATTTCTGATTCGATCACGCAGGGACACTCCGAGCATAGCCCTCTCCATTGCCCTTTGAGTGACTTTGAGCCTTTTTATGAGGCCCATTGTGAGCGACCACGTTTCAGTACCGTAAGTAATTACTGGCAATACACACTGGTCAAAGACTTTCGTCTTGAGACACTGCGGTATTTTGGACGAGGAGATATTGCGTAGCTTCCCGAACGCTGCCCAACCGAGTCGGATTGACCTCTTTCTCGAAGTTGGACTTACCTAGCTGGACAGTTTGTCCTAGGTATACATAATCGTCAACAACTTCGAGTGTAGATTCTCCGATGTTTACGGGAATGGGTGCTATATGGGAATTCGACATAACCTTTGTCTTGTCCATATTCATTTTAAGACCCACTCTGTCAGAAGCTCTACTGAGGTCATCGAGCATTGTACCTATTGATTCTAATAATAATGTTGTATAATATGTTTAATTAATTAAGTACTAACTTTGTATGCCACCTTTGGCAGCACACAAAGAAACTACCTATAATGTACCTAACACCAAAATTACCTATGTACACAAATAAACATTTTGATTGATTGATTGATTGATTGACCAATACATCACACTATCTTACGCGCGCACACAGTATTTTGTGTTTCACAGTTTTTCCTTAATTAAGTATACCTGTCAAATTGCCTGTTAAATGTAAATTGTAAATGTAATGTGTATTGACTGTATTGTATTGTAATTGTAATTGAAGCGTTGGCTTCTGGATGATACTGACAGCCGTCATACAGTTTAAACTAGTACGGTTGTCATCGTTATCCTTATTGTCTAGTATATAAAATTACAGTGTACAATGTTTTTTTAGATTATAAGGTATATTTCTGTTACTTTGTTTTTTGGTCAAATAAATAAACTTAAACTTAATTATCTCGTCAAACGGGAGCGGACCCCCAGGTCCCGATAAGCACTGGTCGCCAAAATATAGAAATATGGTATTTTTAACACGCTTTTATTAGGTCGACCTGTATGTAACTAACTACCTATGTAATGGAATCTAAGGTAACTAATTTAACCATCTTCCAAGGGTCGTAGCGTGATGAAAATTGGCAGCTTTATGTAGTTCTGATGACAATACAATAATATGGTACTTTCGAACTGATCTGATGATGGAGCCGGATGATATGAACTGGTACTTCATGATGGAAAATCGTATCATAGCTGCATTGGATTTCTTAGAAAAGTCTTGTAATGAACTTTGACCACGATTAGGTTTCAAGGTCTGATGATGAAGCCGCAAGATAGGCACTGGCATTCCATGATGGAATATCGTATCATAGTCGTGTTTGCACTTGTGAGAAAGGCCACGTAATGGACTTTGAGCGTGTTATTCTAGTGTTTTTTAAACTATTAATTTATTGATGGTAGTATTGGTAGTTTAAGCAAGTGTCAATATTCCCGTCAGTTGGACTGATGACCTGAAGAAGATGACTGCAGAAGGCAGAGGACCGAGTGTTTTGGCGCAACTTGGGAGAGGCCTATGTCCGGCAGTGGACTGCGATAGACTGAATTGATGAAGTGTTAATATGGTTATAAGTTTATATAGCCTACTACATAAATAAGTATGCTTACGTAAAGTTCTGGAGTGGCGACCGCGTACTGGAAGGCGCAGCGTGGGTAGGCCCCCCACAAGGTGGACCGACGACCTGGTGAAGATCGCGGGAATCCGCTGGATACGGAAGGCGCAGGACCGGTCGTTGTGACGATGCTTGGGGGAGGCTTATGTCCAGCAGTGGACGTCTTTCTGCTGAAATGATGACGTATTTATATCATGGCTCTCTAAATAACAAGCTTGGTATTTAGTAATCATTGGTAGGTATTTAGTTTAGGGAAATATCCATAATTGAAACAACATTAGAATATTGTGCTTAGTAAAACTTTTTACCGCCTAATATTTTTTTTGTCTGCCTCGTTGGTCTAGTGGTCGCAAGCGCGACTGCTGAGCGAGGGGTCCTGGGTTCGATTCCCGGGCCGGGCAAAGTGTTATTGGGTTTTTTCTTTAGGAAATTCTCAGTAGCAGCCCGGAGTCCAGATTCGTGCCCGGCTAATGGCAATTAGGCTCGCCCCCTATTACATGAGACTTCGAAATGTGGGTGAACTATACAGCTCTGCCTACCCCTTCGGGGAATATAGGCGTGATGTTATGTTATGTTAAAACCATTTACGCCAACTTTAAAACATTTATTGTATCTTTATAATTAAATCGGTCTTCACTATCGGCCAAAATTAATATCCAATCTATCCACGATTTGCCCTACTAAAGAAAAAAATTGACATAAAAAAAAAAAAACTTTTATTTCAGACTGTAAGTCCATTTGGTTAGTATACAAACAACTTAGAAACTAATGTTAGTACTTACATCTACCAGTGATTAAAATAAAATAAACTATTTAGGAATTACGCCACAGGGGCATGTAGGCGTATCCAATGTCCCAGTATGTGGCTGTCCTACCTATCTGCTATAGTTTTCAGGATGCTGTTGGGGCTGGCGCGTACCCTGCGCATAATGGAAGCGCATCGCTTGCGCATGATAGCGTGGAAACCATCTATTCCCGTTTCTGCGAACATGCCGGAAGCACTGCAGTAGCGCGGCAGCCCCATCAACACCCTAAATGCATTATTATATTGTACATAAGCTCCATACAAAATATGTCAAATTTCTATCTCTAGTAGGGTAAATCGTGGATAGATTGGATATTAATTTTGGCCGTTAATGTATCGAAGCAAATGTCGTGAAAAACTTACAAAAAATAAAAATATTCTCCCACAATTTTCGCATTTTTTTTTATATTGTCATAAACATAATACACTAGGTACCTACATTATGTTCACCTCAAGCTCCCCATATATTTTTTAGCGGGTCATTGACCAGGGCACACAGACGTCACACCCGGGGGAAATCTCGACCGGTTGCAGCCGATTCAACCAGACACGACACTCTGCCGTGGGAATACACTCTAAGCGCTTTGTGTGTAATTGCTCAGACTTAATTCGCTGTAGTTTTAAACAATGACCGCTTTTTTAAGTGCTATTAGGAATTGCGTGTCAAAAAGACAAGCAGGTTTTTTTAAATATATTACAGAGGGGTAAAGGAGCAAGTAAAGAGCAACGAAAGTAACTGACATAGCCCGAAGAATTGCCAAACTTAAGTGGCAGTGGGCGGGGCACATTGCTCGCAGAACGGATGGCCGATGGGGCAGTAAAGTTCTGGAGTGACGACCGCGTACTGGAAGGCGCAACGAGGGTAGGCCCGCCACAAGGTGGACCGACGACCAGGTGAAGGTCGCGGGAAAACATTGTTAGAATGTTTTGTTAGATTTTGTCGCAGGAGACTCGATCGGCTTAACACGGTATGCTGTATCACGACACACAATACTGACAGTTTCGGAGGACATAAATGTAGATAAACCACGACGCGGACACTTCACGTCGCTTCTATCAGTGTATTCAAGAATTGATGTAAGACATCTAATGACGCGCCTTGGGGGTAAGACCGACGACTCGTATACCGTGACCACAGAATACCTAATAGTACCATCGCCGTGACGCAAAACAACATGAAGCTCTCTTATGCCGTCATGCTCCCTCTTCGCCGATTTTTCAATTCATGGTAATCAACTCAGCCTATCGCAGTCCACTACAAGTTGCGCCACGCGTTGTTGTGGGCGTCCCGTAGCGGCTTAATTTTTTAATTTATTTTTAAAAAACGTCTGTTTTAAAAAATGTTTGCCAAATGTAATAATAAAAAATAAAAATATTTTTATACTGTTGCTTAATAGCATACATAAAAGGTGTGTGAGCTCCAAAATATATATAAAAAAAAAAGGAATTCGGGCGCCAGGAGCCACACTTAATAAAATAAATACCTGGATTGGCTGAACGAGTAGAGTTGAAACTTTTAATCTTTCAGCGGGAGAACTTCAATAAAAACCAGATTTCAAGACACTAGTTTTATTTTCTGTAGGCTTTTAAAATGAGCAAATAAATCCCATCGTGGAATTGTATTAAAAATTTACTATCATTATCATTATTATTGCATCCTTTAAAGTTAATTTAAATTTATTATTAGGTACGATACTTCATGGTATTGAGAGAACCGCATTAAACTCCAAAAATTAACATACCGAAATAAACCCAAAATAAATCCCGAATGGCCAATGGCCGATGGGGCATGCAGTAAAGTTCTGGAGTGGCGACCGCGTACTGGAAGGCGCAGCGTGGGTAGGCCCCCCACAAGGTGGACCGACGACCTGGTGAAGGTCGCGGGAATCCGCTGGATGCGGAAGGCACAGGACCGGTCGTTGTGGCGATACTTGGGGGAGGCCTATGTCCAGCAGTGGACGTCTTTCGGCTGAAATGATGATGATGAAATCCCGAATAAAACCGCCAACAAATGGGCTGTAAAATGTGGCTGTAATGTAACTCCACTCCACTGCTTAATTTTATTGTATTATCTGTGGATAATGTAGTGGGCTGCAACATTACCTTATACAAATTTGCTAACCCTATGATTGATGTCTTATTTTGTAGCTGTTTATTATCCCTCAATAAATAAAATAAAATAAAATAATGTGTCTTAACGTTTTTTTTTTTTTTTATCTTTTCTCTATTTATAGGTCTGCTCGAAAGAAATTTCTTTTAGAGCTAAGCAGTTCCCTAGTTCTCAAGTTTTTTTTTATTTATCTTTTTTCAGTGTTGTATCTGTACATAAATAAATAAATACAACAGAACCAGTATATGAGTGGAAAAAAAATTCAGAATATATATAGATTGCTGATTTACCCCAAAAAATTTAGTAGTAGAGATAATTTCCCATTTCGCCCGGATAAGGTAGTGGCCTATATTTTTTTGCAATTTGTAATAACTTTATTATTAACACACTACTTTAAGTTCTACTAACGCCAGTTTAGTAACACTTTAGGTACAGGTGGCGTGGGAACACTCGTAAGCACTTAACATATAATTTGACAGTAATTTGCGCCTTGTAGGTTTAAAATAAAACCGTATATTATTTGTTATTTCTTTAAACCGCATACTAGAAGTAAACTGTACACCAATAACAAATATACCCACTGTACATAATAAAACTTGGGCAAAGTAAGACTTTTTTAAACTTTTTTTTTAATATTTCCAGTATTTTAAATATCTTTTATCTGACCTCCAAAGGCACTAGTGTGCATATTAAGTACAACTGACATAATCTTTATTCACCTCTCGCAAGACTTATTAGATAGGGCATCCTTTTAATAGCTGACAAAAACATGGCATGAATACATAGCCGACAGTATAAGCAAATCTTTCATATTCCGAGCCATTCATATTTGAGCCGAAATTCAGCTTAAAAGAGGAACGACATAAACCTCACACGAGTTTCCCTTATTAAACATTTTAAAGTCCATATTACAACCTTACAAAATTGTAAACACACAGCCTAGAGCAATACATTTAGGGAATTCGGATATAGAGCAGTATATCATAAGTTTCCATTGGAAATTTTTGTACTGTGGTCACCAGGGTGAGTTTGGGAGCGCAAAATCTCTGGAAAAGTAAATTGAATGAACCATGCTTAGAGGTTACAAAGTATTTGATAAAATAATCTTTTTAGGGAAATCTTTTAATTTTTTTTTTGATATTATGCTAGACAGAAGAGTGTTTGTGGATAAAATGTCATGTATGTATGGAAGTAGATAGGTAACTAAAGAAGCTACTAGGATGAGATTTCTATCAGATTTTTTGGCCTTATAGTAGGAAATGTAAATAAAGGAATAAAGTGTTTTGAGGAACCTGGGTGAACGAGGGACGTATTCAATAATATAGTAAAAGGTGCGCCTGTTGCTACTTAACTTCTCTGTCACTGGCGCTACTTTCAGACTCCCTCTTACATATTCATTCCTTATCCTATCCATTCTCGTTACACCACACATTCCTCTTAACATTCTCATCTCAGCTGCATGCACTTGCCTATCATTAATTCCTTTCGAAGCCCAACATTCCGATCCATACAGGACAGCAGGTCTTATCATGCTCTTATAGATTGTCCCCTTCAGTTTAAGGGGAATTCGAGAGTCACATGTAGTTCCCGTGACCTGCCGCCATTTCAACCGTCCTGTATTAATTCGGTGCTTGACTGTCCGGTATATTTCGCCATCGCTTTGCACATGTGAACCGAGTACCGAAAGTCGGAGCAGACTGACAAGGGTACGCCATCTAGCGCCATAGCAACGAAACCAGAGAGACCGCCGAAATCACAGAACATGTATTCCGTTTTAGTTCTGCTGATTTTCAAGCCAACGTTCTCCAGATTTTGTTTCCTTTTTGCCAATCTACTCTGGTCCTCAAGTCCATCTTCACCAACAAGGACAATGTCGTTAGCAAACAGCATGCACCAGGGTGCCTCTTCCTGGATATCTGATGTCAAAGCATTCATTATCAGCAAGAAGAAGTAAGGACTTAGAGCCGACCCTTGGTGTAAGCCTACAGCCACACTGAACTCGTCGGTGTTGCCAGCGACAGACCGAACGTGGGTACTAGATTGGCTGTACATAGCACGAATTAAATCCACATACTTTCCTGGCACATCTTTCTCTTTCAGGACCCACCACAAGACCTCGCGGGGTACTCTGTCGTACGCCTTCTCTAGGTCAACGAACACCATGTGAAAGTTCTTATGCGCACGTTTATACTTTACGCACGCATAGCTATACGTCAGTATGTCACTCAACTACAGTCACGGCGCGGCGTGTGATTATAGAAACCCGCGCGCCATTTTTCACAAATTTAATATTTGTCTAAACTATGTTTATGTTTTTTTTCCTCGCAAGTTTGTTGAAAAACGTCGCACAAAACGCGTGAGCAATGTTCATTATGCTCTCGACTTTATTACGACCTCGCCTTCGGCTCAGGCTGCAATCCAGCCTCGAGTATAATAGACATCTTTGGTAACTTGTATCATAATGTACTACTGTGCTTGCCAGTGATCGTCAAAATCAGTGTTAATTTATCATATTACTAGCAGGGCTGCCACCTCTCCGGGTTTGACCCGGAGTCTACGGGTTTGAATGGTGCATGTCCGGGCTACGGGTTAACATCAAATATCTCCGGGTCAGACCGAGTTGTGAGCGCAAGACAAGTCGTCCATCACGCGGCGGTGATAGCCAGTTTTCGCTGCTCAACTGCTCAACTGAACAAACACAACCAGCACTCTTTGACGGAAGCTTGCTGGCTCGACGTAAAAAAACGCTATATTAGCTTGTTTTTGAAAAAAAGCGCCAGATTATTGAAAACCACGGAAAAACGAAAGGAAAATTATTGCACCATACATATCAAGCAGCGAGGACAAACGAGCGATGGCAATTAACATCCGGTTTTGCCCATCTGCCATGGAAAAGTTTGCCATTAGTTCACCGTCACCGTCGCTTGCTTTCGCTGCTTGGTTTGGATTATAAGCAAAAAAATCGTACTCGTATATATAGATAGATATACGTACGTACGTTCGAGTAGGATAGCCTATGGCCTAGCACAGGGGTAGGCCAATCTTTTCCTTTACGAGCCAAAAAAAACTCTAGGAAATCTAATGGGGACCAGATTTTTTTATTAAACTAACTACTACTACTCACTAATCAAGCAATTAAATGATTTCTATGTTATGTTTTTTTAACAACTTAACAACATAACATAACATCACGCCTGTATTTCCCAAAACTTGTTTTACCAAAATCTTCGGGCCTGTCTTTTTTTAAAGGAGGCAGCCCTAATTACTAGCCGTGAAACCTGAAACTGGCTTTATGTAACATTTGCTATTGTGTATTAATTTTTAAAGAGCTAATTACGTAGTTGGCCGTTGGGTAGGAGTTTCAATAAGGCAATTTGTGTCCTTTTTACAAGTTTTAATTATAATAATTATTACATAAGATTTACTAATATTACTTAATTCTAGCACAACCTCTAACTACAGCGATTCGAGCGAGATTGTTAACGTCTCTGTCTGTTCCCCTGCACTTATACTAACGCACGCACAGCACTTCACTTCACCATAAGTTTGGTATGTTATGTTCGGCAGGTCATAGGTTACACCGTAACTTAGGATCGATTAATTTTTGTACAATCGATACAATTTCTTGTTTCAAATTATTTTCAGAAACTTCGACAGTCGTTTTCCTGAAAGTTTCAAAGGGTGTCGTAATTTTTGGCTTAGTTTTAGATGGTCTGTTAGTGCATTTAATAACCAGTTGTCGCTTAAATTTATTCAGGGGTTCATCAGAGGTAGGTATTTCTAGGATGGGATTTTCATGTGACGTGTGTATTGTTTCAGTGTCACGTATGTCTATGTCAGGGGTCAGACTGTTTAATGCTCTTAAGGTATGTGCGGTGTCAGTTGAAGAGTCACTGATAATAGCTCTATCGTCAGGTGCTGTTATTGTCGATTCTGAGACATTTACTATCATTGAGGGTGATTCTTCGTTATAGATTTCTATCCGGGACAATGCATCGGCGTTAGTGTTGGCTTTTCCTTTTTTGTAAATTACTTTATAGTTGTATTCTGACAATTTAAGTTTCCATCTAGTCAGGCGTGAACTTGGTTCTTTGAGATTCATCAGCCATTGTAGTGGCTTATGATCGGTAACTATTGTAAATTTTCGACCAAAAAGGTAGGGTCTGAAATATTTGACAGCCCAAACGATGGCCAAAAGTTCTTTCTCAATCGTTGAACAGTTAATTTCGCTGTCGTTTAAACTTCTTGAGGCATAAGCGATTGGTCTATCTGAACCTATTTGACCTTGAGACAGAACGGCTCCTAGCGCAACGTTCGATGCGTCTGTCGTGAGAACAAAATCTAAGGAAAAGTCCGGGTATTGCAAAATGGGATCGTTAGTTAATAAAGTTTTACAATGTTCAAAGCATTTAATGTATTCGGGAGTGAGGTAAATTTTTGCTCCTTTTTTTAAACACGAAGTCAATGGTTTGGCCACGCGTGCGAAATTTGGTATAAAACGTCTATAATAGCCAATTAAACCTAGAAATCCTTTTATCTGTTTTTGAGTTTTAGGGATAGGGTATTTTAAAATAGCTGAAATTTTATCGGGGTTTGGTTTCACTCCTTCCGTCGTAATTATATGACCTAGATAAGGGGTTTCATGCTTTAAAAATTCGGACTTATCGAGTTGTAATTTAAAATTCGATTCCCTAAGTCGGTTAAAAATTTTGCGCAAATTAACTATATGTTCTTGAAGAGATGTTGAAAAGCATAAAATATCGTCTTGATACACGATGCATATCTCGTGCTGCAAGCCTCTAAGAATGTTGTCCATGACACGTTGGAACGTGGATGGACTGTTCTTGAGTCCCATAGGCATTCGTAGGAACTCATAGTGACCATTTCCGTCGGCTACACTAAATCCTGTTTTGTGGATATCATCTGGGGACAGTTCCACCTGATAAAATCCACTGGCTAGGTCCAGGGTCGTGAAGTACTGACAACGTCCTAATTTGTCTAGAATGTCCGTAATATTAGGGATAGGGTACTTATCGTCTATTGTTTTTTCATTTAATTTACGGAAATCAACAACCAATCTCCATTTAACTTTACCAGATGCATCAGGTTTTTTCGGGACTATCCAAATAGGCGTGCTCCACGCTGAAGTTGATGGTCTAATAATACCTTGTTCTAACATTTTTTTTATTTGCTCTTGTACTTCCTGCCTATGTATGTAAGGATATCTATATGTTTTAGAATGAACTGGAATTTCATCAGTGGTATTAATTTTATGTTTAATTTTATTTGTGAAGGTCAAGGGCTCGTTTTCTAAATAAAAAATGTCTGAAAACTCTTTACATAATGAATTTAAGTTTGCTTTTTCTTCGGCGTTAAGGTGATCTGTCCGTAGACGCGATAAGACTTCTTGAAACCTTGCGTTATCACTATCGCCGAAAGTTATTGCTTGTTCGTTAAACATAAGTGCACTTATTGGTTTGTCAAGACTAAAAATTATGTCATTATTAGTGGGGTTAGAAATTTCGATAAGGCACTTACTATTTTCAACTGTTGACAGGCACTCTGTTAGATTACAGTTATGAATAGATTGTTTATCTATAATTACGTCACCGTGGGAAACATTAATAGGCAACTTAAGTAGTTGAGTAGACTGTGAAGGAATAATAGTTTCAAATAAGTTTAATAATGATTTATATAGTATACCTAATAATATTTGAAATGAATGTTCATGTCGTGCTCACATATAACTTGTTTTTTTTTTTTTTTTTGCATGCCAACTGGTAAAATATGGTTGAACTTTGTTTATTATGTTTACCACCATGTTATGTACATGTACCCATATTTGCAAAATAAAATATCTTTATCTTTATCTTTATAATGTTTTAGAGTCATAAATTTGAATGTTATTACTGGTTAATTTAGTCGTTAATGTACGTGTCTGAAGGTCTATTTTTGCTTGCCAATGTTCTAAAAGGTTCCATCCGATTAAACCATCAAAATAGTCATGAAATTTATAAATGAAGAATTTTATAGGATCATGTCCTTGAAATTCTTGAAATAAAGGAACTATTATAGAATATTCATTTCTCGTAGATGCGTGAATATTTGACACTATGAATGGATCTTCGTATATTGGTAAATGTGCGAAGTACTTATCTACTATTTGAGGGCTAATAAACGACTGATTAGCGCCAGTATCAATAAGTAATTTTAAAGGTGGATTTTTAATTTGAATATACGGGAGTTGTCTTTTGCCTTGTAAATTCAATTCTATCCTGGGGTATTGGAATTCTGATCCTCCTGAAAATTCTGATTGTCATTTTGTTGCACATTTTCAGTTTCGTGGTAAGGTGAATAATTATCCGGTAAGTATTGAGAGTAGTCAATGTCATAAAATTGGTCATAGTTACAATAGTCAGCTGTCTCATTTATATTCACTTGTCTATGGTCAATCTGTCCTGTTAAAGGTAAGTTATGAGCTACGGGGTGACTTATGCCACTCATAGGTACAGAAATGTTTTGTCGGCCTTGCTGAAAATTACTGCGAGGCGGAATTCTGAATCCAGTTGACATATTTGAGCGAGGCAATGCTCTCATAGCCTGTTGAGTCCTTGAAGGTCCTTGAAATTGGGGCCTAAACATAGGTGAAGCTTGTGGAGTAAAGTTAGCATGATGAGGATTCTGATTATTAAAATTAGGATTTAAATTAGGGTTGAAATAAGGCCTAATTTGATTCGGAGACTGAAGGAAATTACCTTGCGGTATGTTGTTGAACTTTTGATGACTAGTAGGTACTTGAGGCGTTTTTATAGAATTACCTAGCTGACAGTTCTTATTCTGAAGGTACGAAACGTTTATTTCCTCTTTCGCGAATTGAAGTGCCTTTTCTAAGGTTTCTGGACGCATGCACCTAACGCGTGATCCAATGGGTTCCTGCATCCCTCGCATGAAAGTTTTTAATGCTAATTTGTTATATAATTGCCTCTTAGCTTCTACAGTAGTTGAAACGGGATCATGAAGTTGGACATAGGCCATAATTATACTAAGAATGTTCTGTACTCGCTCGTAGAATGCGTTAACAGATTCGGTGCCTTGGGTAAGTTGTGACAAATCAGTAAAGAGAGAACACTCATCTCTATGATCCGAAAAACTATTTATTAATGTATTACGGATTCCTTCCCAATTATTTGGAATACCGTTAGTGGCTAGTGTGCGGGCAGCTGATCCAGTGATTTTATTAATAATGCCGTTAAGTAGGGCTGAGTTTACAAGCTGATTATCTGTCTGTACATATTCTAATACTAGGTTATCGCAAATATCTAAAAATTTAACCAGAACGTGAGAATTTCCGTCAAATTCTGGTACTAACCTCTAAGTGCTTTCCAAATTCTATCAATATTAACACTATTATCGGCTTGAGCCATTTCAGATTAAATTTTAGTCTACTGTAATATGCCGTTGAATCGGCCTAATATACCTATTAATTTTTTTTCCAAGGACAAAATCTAAGTAACTAATAACTAAGCTATTAGGATAAGGGATGATCTATTACCAGGATCGGGAATAGCAACCGATAGGAATTACGTAACTTAAAATAACTCACAGCAGGTTCTGCATCTCAAGTCTCATCAATGTTTGGATGAAGTCTTCCTCAGCAACAGCAGGTTCTGTAGACTCCGTCAACGGCGCTGCTCGTAGATTCGTAGAGATAGTCGACCCGTCGGCAATACGACTATCAGGCGCGAATCGAAGTTGGACTACACGCACTGTTTCGACTATCCTACCGACTGCGCCAATTACGTAGTTGGCCGTTGGGTAGGAGTTTCAATAAGGCAATTTGTGTCCTTTTTACAAGTTTTAATTATAATAATTATTACATAAGATTTACTAATATTACTTAATTCTAGCACAACCTCTAACTACAGCGATTCGAGCGAGATTGTTAACGTCTCTGTCTGTTCCCCTGCACTTATACTAACGCACGCACAGCACTTCACTTCACCATAAGTTTGGTATGTTATGTTCGGCAGGTCATAGGTTACAAGCTGTTGGTTTTCCTAGTTATAAATAAATACATTTATTTAAATAATCTCACTTTCCAACAAAACAAACACCCAAATTGCCAACCGCATACTATTTTTACGTTTACCACAGAAAGTGACATTAAAACAAAATTTAGCAGAACTCCGCTTTCGTCACGTTTACCAAAGCGAGTTTTCGTCACAAACAAAAAAAGTTCTTTATTTAATAACCCGGGCAAATTGTGCGTTCAACCAACACTTATGTTGGGGCCTCAGAGATAGCGCGGCATTTAACCTGCTGTTATTATGTCATTTTGGTAAAAAATTTCGCGGGTAAAGTGAATTTTGTTAAAAGAAGTTTTAAACATTTTTGGGTGTTTTAGTTTCTGGGTTAAGTCAATGATATTATACCTACGTGTTATTGAAATAACTGAAAATCTCTTAAAGGGTCATTGTACTCATCAGTATGAACAACTTTTACTATTGGAACAATCCTGAAATCGCGCAAAAATATACTACTAAATGTAATACTTTAGTATTAATTAATAATATTGTACGGTAGTTTTTTTTTTTGAAATATCAGTAAAGACACTTGTCATCTTAATCTACCTGGGACCACGAAATGCTGCAAAGCTTTCGAAACGTCAGAAATACCAATTTAATTAATATACGCGATTTAATCCGGTTAAACTTTGTTTTATTACTTTAGTATAATCAGTTTGCAAACAAAGCTTTTTATTAAGTGTCACATTCTACTCCGTTGACCTCCTGGCCTGATAACGTCCTGGTACCAGTCGATACTCTACTTGCCATGCAAGGGAACCTAGCGGCCCAGCAAGAGGGAACCTCAGGACCTACTTACGTCAAGAGGATAACAACACAACTTATATATCTTGCAGTGGCCAATTCTTGTAAAAAGGCTCCTTCTTATGTATCCTTCTAATCTTTAGTAAAATGCGTGTACGGTCTAAAAATGCGCTGTTAGCTTAGCAGTTGAACGGTTGCCTTTCATGCAGGAGGGTCTAAGTTCGAGCCCAGCCCGCATCTATTCTCTGACCTTTCAAATTATGTGCGTTTCAGAAATTGATTATTAGTTGCTAAACATCGTGCGGAAACCTGACGCGGCTGGTGTTGCTGGCGTGGCTGGCGAGGCTGGCGTGGCTGGCGTAGCCCCCGTGGCTGGCGAGGCTGGCGAGGCAGGCGCGCCTGGCGTAGCCGTGACATCGGCGTGTTAGCTGCGTCCTGGCGGGGCCCGCGATGTGGCGCGCAGTGTTCCGTATGCGCGGCCGGGGAGGGTGCTGCCGAAGTTGGACCCCACGGAGAGAAGGGGATCACCTGCTTGTGGCGGGCTGGGATCTTTCGGAGGTGGTTGTGCAAATACCCACGGGTACCCACGCCCCCAGCCAAAGGTAGTTGAAGGAACACCGTGGTGATTTTAGTCCGACACTGGCTCTCCATGTCGAGTGAGAGGGTCCTCAAGGATTTCCCCAAAAAAAAAAATATTGTCAAAACATATGGAGCAATGAACACTGAAATCAACATGATTGCGATCGCGATTGAGTTACACAATTCAGCAGCAGGTTTTGAAATATTCCTACAATATTATTATAAAGAAAGCGCAAGCGCGACTGCTGAACGTGGAGTCCTGGGTTCGATTCCCGGGTCGGGCAAAGTGTTATTGGGTTTTTTCATTAGGAAATTCTCAGTAGCAGCCCGGAGTCTGGATTTGTGCCCGGTTAATGGCAATAGGCTCGCCCCCTATTATATGGGACTATAACATAACTGGCGAAATGTGGGTGTACTATACACCTCTGCCTACCCCTTCAGGAAATACAGGCGTGATGTTATGTTATGTTATGTTATAAAATTGTAAATTTGAAAGTTTGTGAAGGGGTTCGGATGTTTGTAACTCAATCACGCTGTAGTGGCTGAACGGATTTAGATGAAATTTGGCACACAGATAGAAAATAGCCCGAATTAACATATAGGCTACTTTCTACTTTTAATCCCGGAAAGAGGAACAGTTCTCGAGAGATACGCAACAAACGACATCCAGGTGGGTGAAGTCGCGGTCATAGGCTAGTTAAAAATAAGGAAACGTGTGGTGACTTAATGATAATAACGGTACAAAATAATTACAAAATTCGCCTTTCGCCCCAAAATATTGAAAGAGGAAGGAAGCGTCATAATACTTAAAAGGCTATAATACCCTAGCTGTTATATATTCCGCTGTGAAGTTTAGACAACTTTTGTGGTATTTTGCTAATAGCCCATCCCGGCGAGCCATTGAAGCGATCAAACTCTGTCATGTTTTCAAAATACTTTACTTAACTTGTAAATTTTGAAGCTTTCAAGAGAACAGCAGTGTGCGTACGTATTACGGTTAAAATAAATAGGTATTTTGGTTACTTTCAACTATATTTAGCTGTTAAAAATATTGCTGTTATTGTTGTTGTGTTAGTTAAAAATGGTATGGAAGATTTAAAAATTTTTAAATAGCTTTAAAGACGCTTGTCATCTTAGTTTTCCTGCGACCACGAACGCTGCAAAGTTTTCTAAACGACAGGAAAACCAATTTAAATATACTTAAGGTTAAACTTGCATAATTATAATTTTATATTATATTTTGTGAATACAATAAATATATTGAGTATTGAGAAACATATATGTATGTATGTATTGTATATTGAGTGTTGTTTTGTATTGTATTGGATGACGAAACGAGCTAATAAAAGCCCTAAACCTTTGCCCATAACTTCAATACCTCCTAGGCTGTTTCCTAAATGTTACCGCAAGTCGGTTCGCCAAACTGAGACATGAAGATGGAAAGTCTCAACTGTTTGTTTGTAATCGATAAACTCTGAAACTACTGAACCGATTTTAATAATTCTTTCACCATTAGAAAGCTACTTTCCAGAAGTAACCATAAGCTATATTTTGTTTCAGTACAAACAACGAGTTTTTTCAATCAAAACCAAACAAATTAATCCGGCATTTAATCTAAAAGTCCCCAATGTCTGTACGCTAACAGAAATCAAATGCTCGTGTTGACTTCCCGCGCCATTAATTGGCAACGACTCATCGCCATTGTTAAAACAGTAAATTTGTTTCAAAAACTTGAAGCTAGAGGTTTTCTGAAATGATTTATTGTTTAAAGTGAGTTTGACTGAGATGTAGTGGCTTTGAATTGTTTATTAGTTTTATGATTGTCATTTAGACTATGAACCTATTATATTTTCAGGTTTTTTTTTATCAAAAATCAAAAAGTCAGTCAGTCAGTCATCATCAGTTGGGACAAGTTCACTCAAATTGACCTATTTTTCTTCAAAAGGCCAGTCCAGGTGTTTATATAATTTTTCTGTACGCGTGTTTCTCACCTAACTCCTCCTAAACGACTCAATCGATTTGAGTGAAATTTTGTGTGTATATTTAAATTGATTTCTGGATGGTTTGAAAATACAATTGGACCCGCTAGGTGGCGCTGCTGTCGGTATGTCACTGATCTTCTCCTAAACGGCAGGGACGATTTTAATGATAAGTAGGTGGCGCAGCAGTCGGTGTGTCACTGATTTCTCTTAAACGGTAATTTAATGTGGCGCTGCTTTTCCGGGCAGGACTACGTCTGCCGGGTCCACAAGTATAAGATAAATGTCTGGACTAAAGACTGATTCCTGAGTTTCTTTCAGCATTTCTTCTCAGAGGTAGTCACATAGAGAATTCCGACGCCATCTTGTTTTTAAATAATCGATTTGTAAAAGTGATTTTCAACATCCAATTTGCAGAATTATTTCATTTTACTTGTTAGGTGGTTTGTACACTTAAGTATTAGATATAGTATGCTACAATAAAAGGTCATAGCATAGGGGTATCGTCATTACTCTTGGTACGCAGATTGGTACCAAATCACAATTTTGTTATTATCATACAGAAGGACGCTGATGCTAATCTTCTTAACAAGAACCCGTCTTCTTCTCATCTCGTTAATCTCCATGCCAAGATCTCTTTCTCCTCTTTCGTTGCAAGCTATACGAGAATAGAGAACCAATCAGTCAGCATAGTCGTTTGCCATAGGTCCAGCATTGGACGTATTTCGGCTGAAAAGATGATGATGATGGCGTTTGCATCCATGCTGACTGCCCAGGATACGCCTCACGTACGTACTTTAATTTTGTAACTCGTGGAGGCTCTTTCAATGCACTCAAAGCCAAAACAATCTTTTCCGGCAACCACAAATTATCACTTCCTGTACCACTACCAAATTCAATTTTTATTTATTTTCTCTTCACAAACATTTAGTAGGTACTTACAAAGTTATGGTGACATAGTTATAATAATAATTTCCTCCCATCCAAATTTCGTTTACGAGAGACTAGCCATCTGTGCAGGACATATTATAGTGCACAAGTGTGTTCACAAACACAGGTGCATTCTTTATTCCATCACTCTCATAATCCGATGGGACGGCAATCCCACACATCCGGAGAGGAATTAGGCACAGAACTGATGGCTTTACGTGCTCTCCGAGGCACGGGGCTGTAGCACCGCCCACTTCCTGACTGCGGGCTGCTACTGAGAAATTTTCTTGACTTGATCTCAGTAACACTATTTGCCATATCGGGGAGTCGAACCCAGGACCTCACGATCTGGGGTTAAATACGTTACCGCTAGACCACCGAGGCAGTCAACATAATCATGTGATATAATAAGGGGTAATTATTTGGAAAATTTGTGAGAAACTGGTGTCTGAACTAGAAATACTTGTATACTTCTTCTTCCATCGTGTCGACATGAGCTACATAATGGTAATAGCTCATGTTGTGGGGAAAATATTAGCCAGTCAGCAGGTTGATAGCAGGGCTGACCAAGGTGCGCCGGACGATCTTAAAATATCGTCACTCGTGGAGGCTCTTCTTATGCACCCCAATTGTACTTGTATTAACAGATCACCAGATCCCACCTCGCAGAAACTATATTTTTATCAACTAGCATAATTTAGTGATCACAAGCCTAGTGAACTAGTGGTCACAAGCGCGACTGCTAAGCGTGGAGTCCTAAGTTCGATTTCCGGGTCGATCAAAATGAGTTATTGGGATTTTTCTGTCAAGGACATTTCTGAGTAGCAGCCTGGAGTCAGGAAGTTGGTGATGCTACAGCTGCTTGCCTCGGAGAGCACGTACAGCCGTCGGTCCTGCACCTGATCTATCTCCGGTCATGTCAGATTGCCGTCTCATCGTATTATGAGAGTGGGGGAATAGAGTGCACTTATGTTTGCGCACTATATTAATACATGTCCCGAGATGGCTAGTCTCCGTTAAGATTCCGCCGTGACCGAAATTTAGCCGGGAGGACATTATTATATCTTATTTTAACTCCCTGTTTCTACTTTAAATATGAAACTATGGAAATCCATTCGCACAATAGAAGTTCCGGTCAAACTGACAATTCAGTATTCAAACAACTCGACCCGGTTGAACCGTTGTGGTCAAAGTTTAGGTTTGAAGGGTTAACAAGAAAATTAGCTAACTATTATAGTAAAGTTAGAGTGGTTGTCTAGCCATTTATTGTTCTAGGAGCACAGACCAGTAAGCCTCAAGACGCCGCTTAAACAAAGTTTTGCATGAAAACGCAGTCGTAAAATGTTGGCGGGGACCGGGGGGCGGACGGCGCGTTATGATTGGTCGGCTCAAAAGTTCGGTGGTATGTTTCCGTATGATTGGTGCCGCTCGCTGACGGACTGACGTCCTGATTGGCAGCGGGGCGTATGATATGCAGTGCTACGGCATATGCGCTGTGACCGGGGGTGTCCATCTAATTGGCGTCTAGAGGCTTACTGGTCTGTGTCTAGGAGTAAAATATGGAAATACTATTAACCCCCGCAGCTTCACTCTTATTGTTATGTCACTAAAAAGTATCCAGGATATGGTCTATTTATGTGCCAAATTTCATCCATATCCGTGTGTTTAAAGCACAAACAAACATTCATATTTTTACATACATACATACATATTATCACGCCTGTTTCCCATTGGGGTAGGCAGAGACTATGGATTTCCACCTGCTACGATCCTGACACACCTCTTTCGCTTCATCTACGTCCATTAACCTCGTCATGCATGCTCGTCAGTTTAGAGAACTCTTAACCTGACATTTTTTGAGAACGTCCGCGATTTGATCGCGATACTTTTGCATATTTATTTATTCATATTTTTGCATTTATAATAATAGTAGAATGAAATAATTACCATTAACAAGTTCTAGTTTTTACTTCAAATAAGAAACTATGGAAATCTGTTTGCATAAAAGCAATCTGAAATCAAACTTAACCGTTCAGAATTCAAACAATTCGACCCGGCTGAACCATTGTGGTCAAACTTCAGGTTTGAAGGGCTAACAAGAAAATTTGCTAACTACAGTATAGTAAATTTGAAGTGGTTTTCAAGAAATTTATTACTATGGGAAAAAATTTAGAAATACTTTATCAAAATAGCTTTCTAAATAGTCTAAGTGGTCACGAAGGCAGCAGGGATTTCTTGAAGTTCCGAGTCAAATTCCTTTGATTGGACATAGTGATAAAGGTTTTTTGTGTCAGATCATTCTTAATAGCAGTATGTGCCTGTGTCATTGCCAGTAAATTTCAATTTGGAGCCATCATATATCGAAAAATTGTACTTATTAAAACATTAGGGTCATGCACTTCTGCTTTAGGGAATACAAGTGTGCCATATAAAGTTTTTGAAGGAAAACTTCTTTACGGACGCTTGACTTGAGGAGTAAGCTGGTGAATGCGTTACAAAAAGTGAGGCAAACGGAGGGGGTAGTGCGGGACGCGGGGACCGAGGCGCGCGCGACGGCCGGCCATGACTCAGCGCTGGCAGATGTACGCGCGCCGCGCCGCCATTTCTTTGTTCTCATTGAAATAGTATTGAGGGAGATATAAGTTAGTGAAGTTTACTTCAGTCGTGTGGTCTAAAGCACACTCGTTTTTTTTTTCAAGTACCTAGTTTCGCTCTTGACTGCTATTTATAATTATTTTTCGATTAAAACAAAAGTTGTAACTTTTCAAAACTAATTCGAGTAAGCTGCATTCTCAATCACTCAAAAAGCCATCTGTCTGTTCAGCTCCTTATAGAGGCAAATAGTAGTCAATTCAATTTCTTTCAATTCAATTCAAGTTCAATAACAATGTTTTACCCTGTGTTCAAAACTAAATACTTTTCTATATTACACCACTCCCCTCACAGACCAGTAAGCTCCCATTCTATTTTTCTCGCCATTCCTTAACCAAACATGTCCAAGACTATTAAAGAAAACTCGGCCGCAGACACGCGGTTTTTTTATTTGCCATGTACTTTAAGTCGCACCTTTTCTAAGGAGCTATCCTTAGGAGGTGAGCTCATTTCTCGTAGCATTGAAAGCGTCAAAGGAGTTCCTTCTGCCTTTCTAAAGATGAAAGGTCTAAGTGTAAGGCGGAAATATTTAGGTCCTATTCATCAAATTTTATGATTTTTGTAATTAAATGCTTTTTGAATATTAAAAGATAAAGCAATGTTTGAGCTCAATTTTTGAAACCTGAAAACTGTTTTTCTACAAAATAATATGCTAAAAATTTAAAAACATCCTATCCTATCTTCGATTTGATAAACCACAAGTTCTGGCGAAGGAAATCCCCTACCCTGAACCAAGAACCTAGAATGCTCCGTGAGGCTATTGAAATTAAAAAACATCCTAATTTTAATAGAGAAGATGGTTGGCAGCTACCACCTGTTTGGAACCAAGTCCTAAAAATAATCAAGTCCCAAACAGCACGCAACACTGTCAAAGATAATGATATTGTGAGTGATTACGGCGTGCATCGAAACGATTTTAATTAATAATATTGTACGGTAGATTAAAATATATTTTTTGAGAAATATCTGTAAAGACGCTTGTCATCTTAGTCTACCTGCGACCACGAAATGCTGCAAAGCTTTCGAAACGTCAGGAAAACCAATTTAAATAATATACGCGATCCGGTTAAACTTTGTTTTATTATAATGTGTAGTGACTGCCTCGTTGGTCTAGTGGTTGCAAGCGTTACTGCTGAGCGTGGGGTCCTGGGTTCTATTCCCGGGTCGGGCAAAGTATTATTGGGTTTTTTCATTAGGAAATTCTCAGTAGCAGTCCGGAGTCTGGATTTGCTCCCGGTCAATGGCAATAGGCTCGCCCCCTATTACATGGGACTATACCATAACTGGCGAAATGTGGGTGTATTATATTACACCTCTGCCTACCCCTTCGGGGAAATACAGGCGTGATGTTATGTTATGTTATGTTGTTATGTAATGATCGCGAAAACCTAAGAAATTATTATGCTAAAAATTTGTTAAATGGACCATTTCAGTATCCAGTAATTTAGCCTCTGACATCGCAAAAAGGCGTGAAGATATGTATAAACTCTATACAGGTAGCTTATCATGGACTACAGCCAGGGGCTCGTGGCGAAGTAGCAACTGCACGGACGGAACGATCTGTCACGGTCAGTCTGTGGATGGGTGACCATTTCATTACACATCGAGACCACTCCATGCCTCGGAGAGCACGTTAAGCTATCAATATGTATATATCTAACATAACATAACATCACGCCTGTATTTCCCCGAAGGGGTGGGCAGAGGTGTAATTATAGTACACCCACGTTTCACCAGTTATGTTATATTCCCATGTAATAGGAGGCGAGCCTATTGCCATTGACCGGGCACAAATCCAGACTCCGGGCTGCTACTGAGAATTTTCTAATGAAAAAAGCCAATAACACTTTGCCCGACCCGGGAATTTAACCCAGGACCCCACGCTCAGCAGTCAATATATATCTGGTGTGTTAAAATGCTGTCGAAATTATAATGGATTTAGGAAAAAATTAAGTGCTTCAATCTTTTCTTAGCGAGATTCCGTCCGCCTTTTTTTATTCGTCCGAGGTTGTATAGTATTATATAGCAGCGAGTGGCCATCGTATTTATAGACCTTTTAGCTCCTTTCTAGTAAAAGACCTAAAAAAAACCTTACAAATCCTTTCATCTGTGAAACAATAAACTTATACCCTAATCTAGTTAAAACAGCAATGTTTTCCGATATCCTTTCTCAGGTGAGAGATCTATGTAGACCGTTTGCAATAATTCCACATTGTCCTCTGCCCAGTATGGTGTGCGATGGAATTTATTGCCATGAGACAATGGGTCTCGCCTAACATCTGTTCTTACCTACATGGGCAATGTAAGGAATTGCACTGTGTTGCAAATGATATGGGTTCTTGTGCAAAAAAAAAAAAATGTTTCTCTTTCTAGATTTTTTCTTAGACTTTGTTTTTACCCGACTGCGCCAGAAGGAGGGTTATGTTTTTCGAGTGTATGTATGTATGTATGTATGTATGTATGTATATTTCTTTGGCACGCTCTGTAGCCTAAACGGCTTGATGGACTTTAGCTTGAGAGGTTTCCTTAGATTCGTCTTAATTGTGAGAGTGACACTGGATATATCAAAATCATAAAAAATAAAATGGCCGCCGATTTTTGGCGCCATTTTAAGCCTTCAAAAAAATTTTTTTTCCCTCAAAACCTATCGAGTGGGGTATCAAAATAAAGGGTTTTATAAATGCTTTACAAAAATATACACAACTTATATGTTTAAATGTAATTTGGAATGAGAAATGCTAAAAAACAACAAAATATTCATCGTTAAAAAGAATTACATGACAGAACTAAAAATTTTAAAATAAAAAGTTAATTAACAAAACCAAAAAACCCGACTGCGTATAAATAAAACGAAAAGATGTAAACAAGACTTGTATAGGTACATGTAGGTATATGTGAAACTATCAAATCAACACGCAGGCAGAGGCTACGTATGTTTTTGGTCATGAATTACATAAAGTAGTTCATCGGTAGCCTCCGCCTGCGTGTTAATTTGATAGTTTCACATATACCTACATGTATCTATACAAGTCTTGTTTACATCTTTTCAGTTATATTTATACGTAGTCGGGTTTTTTGGCTTTGTTAATTAACTTTTTTTTAAACTATCATGTTTTAACATTATGAATGTTTAACTGTATTCCACTATATTATGGTTTCTCATAAGTAACTTCTGAGCCAGACTTCGATGGAAAAACGCAGCTCAGTTCAATATGCAGTGTTTTAAGACACATGTAGCAGTAAAGTGGCGCCCCCATCGGTAAAATATTTATTACTCGCTGAATACATCATTGGTCGAAAATTTGTCTTTAATATTTGAAGTACAGGTACTGTAGTTTAATCAGAAAATATTAATTATTATTAGGAACTCGTAGCGATGCAACGACTGCGCGGATTGTACGATCTGTAAGGTTAAGCTGCACTTGCCGCGGTCAGTCTGTGGATGGGTGACCGTTTCGTTACACATCGAGACCCCTCCGTGCCTCGGAGAGCACGTTAAGCTGTCGGTCCCGATTTGTCATACGAATATCTATGGCAGTCGTTACGGGTAGTCAGAAGCCTGAAAGTCTGACAACTGGTCTAACCTCCGAATGTCAGTATTACCCAGTAACTGGGTTGCGGGGGTCTGATGGCAGTCGCTCCGTGTAAAATACTGATGTTCAGCCGCATCTGGCTAGACTGGAAGCCGACCCCAATATAATTGGGAAAAGGCTCGGAGGATGATGATTTCGCTGTAATTGTAGATAGAAAATGTTATAAAAGTCGCAGTTTTTCGCCTTTCTGACCCGATTGCGCTACAGCAAAGACAGGGTTATATTTTTCTCGTATGTATCTCTATGTATGTATGTATGTGGGATTATTTATTCTATCTATAACTACAGCGAACTATAATTTACAGTTTTAATAGTATTTGATTAAACTACAACAGTTCCTGTATTTCAATTATTAAAAGCGAATTTTCAATAAATCATGTACCTACTCAGCGAGTAATTATTTTTTACTGATGGGGGCGCCACTTAGCTCTTAATAGGGTCTTGACGGCCTTAACCAGAAACAGTATTTGTCAATTTCGGTTCTTATTCACATAAAACAGAACTTAAATATTTAATATAGACTTATACCCTCAAGCGTCAGATTTCAAAAAATTCAAAATGGCGATCGCCTCCTTGAACTTGACTTGGCCCCGCCCATTTTGTACCTACTTGCATTTCTTATAAGATTTTTCAGTATTCTATTTAGAAACCCACACAAAAATGTTATTGTTTTATAATTTTCATATAATTTGCATGGAAATAAAAAAAATACAAAAAGGGTAAAAAAATTTTTTTGCAAATGGCGGCAATTTTGCATTTCGTCAACTTTAAACCCTAATTTAGTCTTGAAAATTGTATGAAGATTTCAAAAACTAGTGGTTATAACTCTATAAGTATACACAAATGTATGTCTTAACCTAAGTAATTATAATATGTTAAAGTAAAACAAAACCATATTAATTATTATTATTTTCGAATGGACTTCTTGCAAGTAGCACCTAGGTTAAAACTATATTAATTCTCGCGTTTTCTTTTATGAAACATGTGGCAAAAATAGAACATAATACACACTGCTCAATAAATGAAGCTTTTTAAAGCCGCAGTTCGTTTAATCGGTTCATTTAAAATTCTCAATCGAAAACTGAAGCGTCGATATTAAGCTCAGATAATTGCTGCATTCATTTGTTTAACCAAACACCGAAAAAAGGCAAATTTATTTTATAAAACAAACAATTCGTCTTTTTTTATAAAAAAGACACAATCTCATTTATCACGCTGAAGTTAAAATGAATGCACAGTGCTCCCGACATGGGCGCCATGGACAAAAATACTCACCCCCGAATTTCGAGCGATTAAATGCAAAAACATTTATCGACAACCACCACAAGTCAATTACTGTGCAATGAAAAACAATTACGCAACTGTCCGTTTCGTTGCGGTCGGTTAAATAAAAGTAAAGCAAACGAAGGGGTTTTTTTATTTATTTTAATGGTTGTCGTACTGTTAGTGTTAAAGTGATTTGCTGTGATTGTTTTTTTTTTCATTTGCAGGTTTTTCACGCTTTTTTCGGAATAAGGTAGAATGTGTTGCAAGCAGTAGGTGCCTGTAATTTATTTTTACGGTTTGCAATTGTACCTAAAGCGAGTGAATCCGAGTAATTTATTGAAGAAAGTCTATATGGATAATTATGTGGTGCGCGAGGCGTAAGCATATCTTTTCATTTGTGTGAGTGCACATCGTTATTATATTGAGATTCGGATTTCAAATCAGAGCTAATGTCAATGTCAATACACAATACACAATATATATTATTATATATGTGCATTACACAATTACCCCACAGTGGGGTAATTGTGTAATGCATTGACATTGATATTAGCTTTCATTTTGAAATGATAACAATATTCATTGCGTGGTACATAGTTGCCAATAAGACGAATTGTAAAAACAAACGGAGCAATGAACATTGAAATCCTATTGATTGCGATCGCGAGTGTTACGCAATTCGGCAGCAGTTTGTACTGCTTCTTGATACCCAACTTGACGATCACTCACACAAATGAAAAGATATGCTTACACATCGCGCACTGTAATAATAATGACCAATACCGGACATCTTACGGCAAAAATTATTGTGGAGAAAGTTTTTTGTATAGTCTCTTCAAGATAAAATGCACAACATACAACATAATTGCATTATTCATCATCATAATTTCAGCCGAAAGACGTCCACTGTTGGACATAGGCCTCCCTCTAGCATACGTGGGACACTCAGAAAGTTTTGCGAAACTAAAAAAAATTGTTTTATACGTACATATATTTTTATCAAATCTTTTCAAAGTACTTTCCACCAGCCTCTATACAAAGATTCATGCGCCTAAACCAGTTTTCAAAACACTTTTTCCAGTCCGCCGCAGACACCTCGTTTACAGCCTGCTCGAACGCAGCCAGCGCATCTTCCGGCGACGAAAATTGTATCCCTTTGAGCTGATTTTTTATTTTTGGGAATAAAAAGCAGTCACACGGTGCTAGATCAGGGCTGTAAGGAGGGTGACCCAGGAGTTTGACTGGCGTGCTGTCCAGGAAGTCCCTCGTTTTGAGTGCGGTGTGCGCAGGTGCATTGTCGTGGTGGAGCAGTAGCCCGCGGAGCCCTGTGTTTGGTCGCTTGTTGCTTATAACAGAGAAAACTTCTGGCAAACATTTGGTAGTATACCATTCGGCATTAATGCTTCTTTGATCCCGTAAGGGAATTGATACCAAGTGGCCAGTCAAATTAAAAAAGCTAGCGATCAAAATCTTACCCCCGCTTCTAGATCGCTTCACTTTGGTAGGCGTTGGCTCATTTTGAAACACCCAAACAGTCGACTGGCGCTTGGTTTCTGGGTCGTATTGATAAATCCAGGACTCATCACCTGTAACGATGTCGTAAACACGCCGAGACGAGCCTGCTTCAAATTTGTTAAGCATATCACGGCACCATTCCACCCGGGCCTGCTTCTGAGCATCGGTGAGGTTGTGCGGCACCCAGCGTGATACTATCCTCCTCACGCGAAGATGGCTGTGTAGAATCTCGTGAACGCTTCCCGATCCAATCTTCAATATGTGTTGAATCTCCTGATATGTAATTCGCCTATTGTCTTGGATTAAATTTTTCACTGCTAGCACGTTTTCTTCGGTAACAGCCGTCAAAGGGCGACCGCTTCTTTCGTCATCCCCCAAAGTTGGTCGACCGCGCTTGAATTCGTTATACCAACGATACACGGTTGCCTTGGAAGGGCCTTCATCCATGAATGCCATTTGAAGTCTATCGTACGATTCATCCGGTTTCAGGCGACACTTGAAATCGTATAAAATCATAGCTCTAAAATGTTCCCGGCGCAGATCCATATTTCAGTGAGACACAATACTTTGAATTAACTCGCAAAAAATGTGGAGGGAAATTTTGAAATTGGAACTTACTTATTTTTACTTATAAATAATCATATTTTCGAAAAACATTATAACTGGCCAGTCTCCCATATATAAAAACTTTTTTTCGCAATACTTTCTGAGGGGCCTGGTATGTTGGTCAATGCATATACCATAATCGCCATGCTTGGCAGGCGGGTTGGCGTTCGCAGTTGGAGGTTTAAATACTCAGAGAACGCTGCTGCCCATCCTCTGGTGAATCCCTTAGTCGCCTTTAACGACACCCATGAGAAGAGGGAGGGTGGTGCAATTCCTTACGTTGGGCACCACACGGTACCATTTGCACCATTGCATTATTACTATCTTAAAAATATTTTTCTTGATAGATCGCTAAAATATTCAATCGGATGCGGGAATTGAAAATTACGACCCCGCAATAGCAAATTGGATGACACTAATGACCACCGGGGACTTCGAACTTTTGTCCCGTGGAGTTTATAAGCTGTTTGAAAATCTGAACTGTGAAGTCAATTTCACAACAAAGACCGAACAGCATTGATCAAAGTGTTAGATTTTCTTTTTAGTGATTTTAGATACTTCTTCATTTTCTTCAGTCTATAACCATCCCCCTGGGCTTTATTTATTATTTTTTTATATATGCTTTATTCTACACCATGAAAAACATTACATTGAATATGCATTTAAACTATTGTACAAATGGCGGCCTTATCGCGATCAGCGATATCTTCCAGGCAACCTTAGGATGGACAAGAATGAACTGGACAGAAAATGGGGTTGTCAGATGTGCAAATTCGATACATAATTTAATAATAAAATAACATATATTCTATAAATCCTAATACATAAATACTATATGCATATATACATAATAAGCAAGGCTTTCTGATGGTTGAGATACACTCGAGGACAGCGGTTGAGGAATTCACTTCGGGAGACATTCCAGGAACAGTAACTGCTCGAACAGCACCTGAGCGAACCGCAACTGGAGTATTCCACGAAGGGCAACTTTCAATATGTTTGGAGTAGCTCTTCGTGGAACAGAAAATATACTAAATTTTATTCAACGCACAGCAACTATCTACGTTGAAGTACCTTCTAGTGATGTGGTGTATTTTGTTCTTCAGGTCGTTATTAAATCAAATACAATGGATAAATATCACCAGTATGTTTATATTTAATAGCTGTTCCAGCGTGAAAAAGTAACAAACACAAACTTTCGCATTTATAATATTAGTGTACGTTTATACCCTGAATACATATTTTGCCGAGTGGTTGTCGTGAAATAATTTCTTTGTCGTATAACGCGCAACCCTCTGGAATTGCTTATCTTCCCGAGATAAAAAGTAGTATAGGCTACTTTGAAAACAACTAAAAATACTTATTCATGATTGTTATAAATCCGGCAATTTCTCATGTATAAAAACAAACAACTTTCCTCTTTATAATATTAGTATGATGTTGTAATAGTTGAACAAACCAAGAGTGCAATGTTATCGTCTTTGAGCAAAATAAATCAGTTTAGCCTTCAGTGTTATTAAACGCATGCTCCCCTGCGTTGTATAGACTTATGATTCTTTAGAAGTCACAGGTATTCTTATTACATTAGTACTACTAAATATTATAAATACGAAAATAACTCTGTCTGTCTATCTGTTTGTTTGTAACTTTTTCGCGACTAAACCTCTAAACCGATTGTAATAAAACTTGGAAAAGCGTTAAGAGGCAACGCGAGCAGAGAGGCTTTTGTAGATAAGGTATTTGAAGAAACTATCTCTGTCAAACTATTGCCTCAAGTAAACTAAGTGCGATAAGGACAACTGCAGTTCCAACTGAATGAGTGAATAACTTTAGTAAAAAAGTCATAATTTGAGGTTTGGCTCTCGACTATTTTCTCCTCCTAAACTGGATTAATTTGAAAGATATTTCATAAACTGAATAAGAAGAAACACTAATAGTTGTCAAATGTATATACTAGGCTTCTGTAAACAGCGGTCTAAATAAGCAATTTAAAGAGTTTTTGGGCTTCTAGAAATAGTTTATCAACAAAAACGAAACATAGGGTCATAGAAAAGGCTTACATTTTATTTTACTCAAAAAAAATCATTGCTCTAAGATTATAAACCAGAAATAAAACAGTCGAGAGCGTTTTGATGGAGAAAAGACCACCCGCATTTCCTCTTAACGTGTAAAGGCACGTATTTTGATTCTCTTAGGTAACAACATAATTTCATACGGACACGAAAGAAAGTTTATAATTTATGGTACCTAACCAAATCGATAATAACGTAACACGGTGGCCATCTATAGATACTTTTACTTTCCATTTTCATCCACCCTTCACTAAGCATCAAACCAATACCGAAGACTTAAAATCTCGAAACTTGACAAAAGCTCGTCAAAATACTTTACTTAAGTCTATGAAAACCCCTTCGCAAGTCACGCCAATCGGCCCCTCTCCAGCGAAATCATCTTAGAATGAAAGGGAAAATCCTGTAAATTACACCCTTCATGACACCCCATTATTTTATTTGTAAGGGTGCTTCCTAGACGGAAGACGATTTGAGTGCATCAAAAGAATAAAATTCTGGATTATCATACTCCGTTGAAGAAGAAAAATGGATTCTAATTTGACTAATGAGGTTCGTATTATGTAGAGTTAGGGTGCAAAATCTTTTAAAAGGTTCATGACAAAATAAGCTTGCCAGTAAAAATGTAAATGAACAAAAGTGAAAATATAGTTTATCATTTGAGAATGAGTTAAATTAAGTACGTTTTAGTATTAATTAAGTTCCAATTAAATACGGGGTACGCTTGGAGACAAACCCTTTCAAATTATTTTTGAGCGGCTGAATACGCTGATATAGAAAAACCTTCTTCGAAACAAATCGAAAATACTGTACTGGTCAAATACATGCGAAGAGCGGCCGGGAATTTAGTATGAAAATCCATATCTGTCCTGTTTAGCGGCCAAATAAATTACTATGAAAAATCATATCAGTCGTGTAATTTAAAAATGGAACGTACTTTTTACTACGAAAAATAGCAACCAAGGAAGTTACTTATCAAAGATTTTATTTAAATTTCGATCATGCTTACAAATATAATTTTTTAAAGTAAAAAAGAAATAAACACATTGACGCGTGAATATTTATTGTTGTTCGTCATTGATTCTATAATTTACTGCACTACATAGTTTGAATTTCCACGCATTATTTGAGAAAAGTACTGTAAAAGCCTCAGCCGTAACCAGGCATTGAAGGACTCACATATGTGTGCCTCGGCTTCGCTTCATCCCACATTTTTCACGTTCGTCTATCAATGCTTCTGTTGCTAGCCGCTGCAATAATGTAATATACTGCCGTGTAACTAAGTAGTGTAACGCGACCTTAAGTAGCACTCGGAGCTGCGTTCTGTAACGTGTCCTTAAGCGTGCGCGGGCTCACCTCCCTCACCCCCGCCCGTCGCCAACCCGCTGCGGCACCCCGCTCCGCGGTGTCCGCCAGCAGTCCGCCTACGGCCGCGACGCACGCGCCCACGTTTGTTTTGTTTTCTCGCTAAGATCACTGTTGTACCGTTTTCAAGTTGTCTGTACCTAATGCTTTGTATCTTAGTGTCAATATACCAGTATTCCTTGTAAATCGTGTTCGAACCGTATTATTTACCGCCCCCTGAGAACCTTTTTTTTTTTTTTTTTTTTTTTTTAGGCGGAGAAAATGCCTATCGCATGTCACGCCCCCCGGGGAGGTAGCGTGGTTATGTGGGGCTTGCACCCACTAAAAACTCCGCCGTGTACCTACTCTCGCCTTGGTGGATGAGCCACGAGAACTGCGATGCATGGCATTCGCGACCCATCCAGCGCGGCCCATTTTCGGGTCCCTCTCTCTGTAGTGACGCTCCTTAGGTGATGTCCGGGTACACTTGGGACATCACCACAACTAGAAGGCCGTGCAATGCGGACGACTGACTCCCCAGTCTATCGCCCGCTGGCCTCTGTTAGGGCGGCATCAGTTCGGCGTAAAGCCGCCTGCGCCGACCCGTCCTCCTGCGGCGGATTGGATCAGCGAAGGAGTCTTCTTCCCTGACCCGCTCCGCCGCTTCTTTCTGCGAGATAACCTCCTCACAGAAAGATGCGACCGCCTCCCACGCCTCCACACTTTCAGCCATGGCCCTGACCACGGCTGGCAGCGATACGTCTCCTCCAATCGCTGCAGTGAGAGCACGGCGCTGCAACACCCAAGCAGGACAGTATGCAAGGGTATGAAGGGCCGTGTCCTCACTACAGCCGCACTGGTGGCACATGGGAGTAGCCTCCCGTCTCGCCACTTTATGCAGGTATTTGCCGAAGCAACCATGCCCCGACAACACCTGCACCAGACGGAAGGACAACGTTCCATGTCGCCTCCGTACCCATTCCTCAAGGATCGGCTGGATAGCCCCCACAGTCCAACGACCGGCACTGGGCGTTTCCAGCCTCTCCCTCCATTGCACCATTATGGCAGCCTGTGCCTCCCTGCGCCACGTTTTTATGACTTCAGGCAGCGGGCGTCTGCCACTTTCTGCCTGATGGTCCACTCCCTGCCGATAGATCTCGGCGAGCACCTTGGCCTCTAAGTCCCACGGGGGGGTGCCTGCAAGTGCACACGCCGCTTCCGCAGATATTGTGCGGTATCCGCGTATGACCCTGACTGCCATGACTCTCTGCGGCCTTCGCAGCAGAGCCTTATTTTGGGCATTCAGGGACTCCGCCCACACTGGCGCCCCGTAGAGTGCCATCGAGCGCACCACCCCCGTATAGAGCCGTCGGCAGCTCACACTCGGTCCACTCAGGTTCGGCAACAGCCGGCTAAGTGCGGACGCTGTGCCGATCAGCTTGGGGGCAAGTTGCTCAAAGTGCTCGCCAAAATTCCACCTTCGATCTAAGACCAGGCCCAGATATTTCATGCGCATGCGGACCATTACACTGGCATCACCAATGGTGATGTGAGCGCCAACTGGTGGCCGGCCCCCTGAGAACCTACTTCAACTATACCACTACAGTAGTACTATATTTTAGTCAGGACCATCGATATATATGTACGCACGGCTACACATCAAGCTGTACATTTCCAGTATAAGCTGATCTCGCATTGAACGGAAAGCCTATACAATGCGAGGTCAACTTTTACTGGAAATGTACAGCTTGATGTGTAGCCGTGTGTACTACGTACTAGATGCGCTGTTTAGAAGGACAACATGGTTACACGAGTTATGGTTCCGGAACCACACTGTCATCTGTCATTAGTTCATTACTTGACAGCTGTCTCGCGAACACACGTAAATTTGATCAACGGTTGCGTCAACTGAATTTGGAACATGCTGCTTATATATGAGATCGCGTGTCTATTTATTGACGTCGTTGGTCAGGACAATGTTATAGAAGAATATTAACACTATACACGTAATCATGTACTTTGTTTTTTAACCGACTTCAAAAAAGGAGGAGATTCTCAATTAGTTTTTTTTTGTCTGTTTGTTACCCCAGAACTCCGTCATTTATAAATCGATTTCGAACTTTTATTTTGATAAAAATGGGACCAAATGGGAAATGGGAAAAATAATTTTCCATTTGAAAGAATATACTTCCAGATTGGTCCCATTTTAATCAAAACCCAGTTTTGATTATGGGATCCATGTGGAATTAAGGGAACTCCTCAAATATTATAGGCATACATATAACGATTTCGGTATATTCATCAACAAGTCAAGCATCTGCATTCAGAAAGTATCATTTGATGAAGATCTGATGAAGGTCTTTGGAGATAAAGAAGGGGACTCTTCAATGGATGACAGAAAATCACCCGGGATTGCAGCAATAGCTTGTCTTTCTATTGTTAATGCCACTCAAAATAGAAAAAAAATAAAAAAAATATGAACATGCCCTAGACAAACCCAACCATTTTATTTGATTTGATAAACCACAAGTTCTGGCGAAGGAAAACTGATATGTATCTAGAATGCTCCGTGAGGCTATTGAAATTATGTAAAGATGAGGGTCGTCACACAAATATCTGTAAAGACGATTGTCATCTTAGTCTACCTGCGACCACGAAATGCTGCAAAACTTTCGAAACGTCAGGGAAACCAATTTAAATAATATACGCGATTTAATCCGGTTAAACTTTGTTTTATTATAATGTGTAATGATCGCGAAAACCTAAGAAGTTATTAAATAAAATAAACTTGAAAAAAAGTAAAAACCGACTTCAAAAAGAATAAAATAATAAAATTTGTGTGAAACGGTTTAGGAAGTCGGTGCCAGTTTTTTCTTAATCCGAATCTAAGGCACCTACTTCCTAAACTGTTTCACACAAATTTTATTATTTTATTCTTTTTGAAGTCGGTTTTTACTTTTTTTAAAGTTTAATTTTTACAAATACAAAATAAAGCAGCACATTTGCCTTCAGGGCGGTAATTCGATCAATTTAGCAAAACCTACACGATATTATGTTCGTTATTGGAAGGCAGTTCATAACGTATTCAGAACGGGCAATGTCCTGATTAGGCCTGATGAGGGACAGGGTAATTTGGTTACATTCCCATCTCAGGTAACCCCTTTATATTGGGTTGTATACGTGTGGACTTGTGGAGCTAAATAAGCATTGTTAGATGTATTTATTTCCGGGGTATTTTTAGAATATTGCAAACGTGAAAGTAGTTAGTTCAGAATCAATAAGAGAATGTAGTTTTTAACAGACTTCAAAAACGAGAAGGTTGTCAATTCGTCTTTATATTTCCTATGTATGTTAAACAACATGTTATTTAAATAACTGAAAACCTCTTAAGGGGTCATTGTATTCATCAGTATGAACAACTTTTACTATGGAGCCGAACATAAAATCGCGAAAAAAAATCTGCTGATCCCTATATTTTGTCGATTTATATGAACACAAATGTAGGTAACAGCCATCGATATATATGTACAGTCGCCTGCATGACAGTGGTAACACGTCTGTTCGAAAACCACCCTTACTGCTTACGAAATAAAGATCCTGCTAATGTCAAAGTGTTACCACTGACGTGCGGTCGACCGTACTAGATGCGCTTAGAAGAACAACATGGTTACACGAGTTATAGTTCCGGAACCACACTGTCATCTGTCATTAGTTCACTTGACAGCTGTCTCGCGAGCACAATGTAAATTTTATCAACGGTTGTGTCAACTGTTGTGTTGTATTTCCAATCTTACGTATTTATTAAATATTACACATTTTATCTCGTATTGTATTTAATCTTACTTATTTATTTTTTATCGTTATTTACCAACATCACGCCGCACTGATCTACGCTATTGTGTCGTTGAAAACCAGCGCTGTGTCTTCGCTCCGTGCATAAGGCACAGCAACATGCTTAGCGGTGCCGGTGGCCGTTCTGCGCGGATGTGACGCATATCTTACCACACTTCTTGGCTCTGTACCTGTATTTGTTCTGTGTTCTTGGATATTTTTGGTGATTTTGTGCGTCACTTTTGAAGCAAATAAATTTTTTTCTTTATTGTTTTTCTTTAACTGAATTTGGAACATGCTGCTTATATGAGATCGCGTGACTATTTATTGACGTCGTTGGGAACTGCTGATATTTTTTTCGCGATTTCATGGTTGGTCCCACAAAAAAAGTTGTTCATACTGATAAGTACAGTGACTCCTTATCATTAAGAAGTTTTCAGTTATTTCAATAACACGTTGTACATATAACTCCAACATATATTCACGGATTCAGATGTTTTTTTTTTTTTTTTTTTTTCTTTTTTATAGTATAGGATGGCGAAACGAGCTAAAGGCCCACCTGATGTTAAGCGGTTACCTTTGCCCATGACAACTTCAATACCACCTAGGCTGTTGCCTAAATGGTACCGCAAGTCGGTTCGCCAAACTGAGACATGAAGATGGAAAGTCTCATGTGATTGTAATTTCACCGGCACCCGTACCCTTCAGACCGAAACACAGCAATGCAAGCATCACTATTTGGCGGAGAAGTAGGCACGGTGGTAGTACTTCCCCGGACGAGCTCTTTCACAAAGGAGCTCTACTACTACTGTAACATGTGATGGTCTCATTTAAATTTGGTTAAGATCTGATGAAAATCTTCGGAAATAAGGAAGAGAACTCTTCAATGCATGACAGCAAATCACCCGTGATTGTATGCCACTCAAAATACAAACAACAATAAAATGAACTGTAAAAAATAATTGAAACAGTTTAGGAAGTCAGTACCAATTTTTAGGGTTCCGTACCCGAAGGGTGCCAAACGGGATCCTATTACTCTCGCTACGCTGTCCGTCCGTCCGTCCGTCCATCCGTCTGTCTGTCACAGGGCTGTATCTTTTGAACGGTAATAGGTAACTAGTTGAAATTTTCTCAGAAAATGTGTTGCTATGAGGTGTATCACGACAAATAATAGAAACAAAAAAAAAACAAAAACCAAAGGGGGTCCCCATACAAGAAACCTCGAAAAACGCATTTTTTTCAACGTTTTTGTTCCTGCTCTATCTTCAAAATGGTAATACATACCAGCGTCAACCTTGGTCTGATTATAGTGCATACTATGTAGTTTAGCAACAAATAATAACAATAAATAAAATATAGAGATTTAACGTAGATATAATGTAAATAAAACTACCAGAAATGTCGGTAAACTGTGATTTTTGGTCTCAGTGCTGCTATCTAGCGTCCAATAGCGTAATTAAGTTTGACAATGTCAAACGTCAATGGCTTTCATCAAAGACATTAAATTTTTTTTATTAATTCAAACCGAATCAAAGGCACCTACTTCCTAAACTGTTTCACACAAATTATTTTACTCCTGTTGAAGATGGTTTTTACTTTTCTTAAAGTTTATTTTATAATACAATGTTACTCGTACATTCAAAACAAAATGTGGAAAAAAATATATTATAATGGTTAAATTCGGTACATCTTCAAATCATGAACTTGGACGAATGAAAAGAAAGGACGTAATTTCGTTAAGAAAAGATTTGATGCACTGCAATGGCGGCGGCGTAAGTATATGTGCGTGAATGAAGTGTTGTCATGTGAAACAAAATTTCCCCATTTTTTAACACTGGGTAAAAATGCTTTGAATAAATAAATATCTTCGGGACATTTTTACACAGCACCATCTAGTCCCAAACTAAGCAGAGCTTGTGATATGGGTACTAGACAATGGATATAATACTTATATACTTTTTTTTTTGTAAATACATACTTATAATACATAAGAAACACCCAGACCAACACAAACACTTATGTTCATCACACAAATATTTGTGTGAAAACCTAGACAGTTAAATTTTCTAGATGTTAACGTGACGTGATAGGCCTCCTTTGCCTTACATGCGTATATTTGAAGCAAAGTTATGGCTCATCGCTTGAGGCCGCCACCGTACTGATTTTTTTTTTGTATTTCTGACGTAGTTAGGATTTTATTATACTTGAGACGTAATTTTGTGTTTTGCGTAAATAACTTTGTATTGTTAAACAATACTGATATTAACGCCCTTTTCACATAAAACATTAATTTAAAACCAAAAGGAATCCAAGATTATCTAGAAAAAAATGATTTACTAGCGTAAAATGTCAAATGATGACAGTGATGATTTCAATTTCTCACTAGGGAAAATAACATATTTTTTTTCAAACTTTCCGCCGTGACCGTCTGCACACTGGGCATGGTTGCAGCTTGTGGCTGGAAATTTGATTTAGTAGAATTAAAAACAATAACTGAAAAATAAATTCACGCACCAGACGTTATGCTTCTCCTTTAAATTAAACTACAATAAAAACACAGTGAATAATATTAAAATATTTAATATATACCTACTCATACAGTGGTTTTGGAACTGTTCCTTTCTAACTAACGGCAAATTGTGCGTAGAACAAAACGGAATCGAACTGTTTTGATGTATTTTTTTTATATTTTTGCTTATTTCTCAGGGAATAAACATGAAAATAAAAATCTGTTGCACCATGTTGAATCTAGAAATGTACAAGATAACCCTAAAAATAAAGGTATTAAGGTGGATGCACTTGTATTACCCACTAACTACAACTCACGCTGGTTAAGAAGTTTTACGCGTACTGTACTGGATTGGTTAATTTTTTGGTAATGAACGAGGAACAACACGAAGTAGTCCTCCTTCAGTTTTGTATAAGTCACCAGTGTTAAAATGGACACTACAAATCATACTAGATTTGGATGGACTCCAATCATTTTCCCCTCTACACTCTCTAATCAATTCAATTCTTCATTTCCTATAGGAAACCTAAAAGATGGATAGGTATGTAATATATTTAGTAACATAATAATTATCTAATTATCTGAAGAAATGGAATTTAATGCAAAAAATAACAATGTCCCATACTTTCGGGTAAATTTCCCTTTAAATAATTGACAACACCGGTCTTGTAGTCGATGGTTTGTGTTCCAAAAAAAGTGCAGATTTGTTTATTGACAAAAATGTGGTAAATAAGTGATAAATTACTCACGTACCTATGAAAGGTAATCCCTTGACACTTTTTCTTTGTAGCACTGTTGTTTCGACAGTATTTTACAACACACGACGGCATATTTTTATTTAATTTTTGACACTACGACAACGACTTCTGTCACACGAGATTGGTTTTTTTTTTTTTTAATTTATTCATGACCATGGATACATGTCCTTCAGTCGTAATCATTGAACATATTGTACTTGTATCCTAATAAAGTGATGGAAACTTTACTAGGTTTCTGAGGGGATGATGAGATAATACGAAAGTCATGTTTTTCAACTTTGTACCATTTATCCACACTTGTACACGTTAACGAGCACTTAACATTTAATAATCCACCATTATTACACATTAACACTCGAAGAAACACAAATTTTGGAAAATAATAAAAAATCCACAGCATGATCTTTACGAATTTTCCCGCCCCACGAGATTGGTTGCGTACAGTGTTGCCAGGTCTAATTTTCAAAATCCGGGAGGCTTACTATGAAAAAAACGGGAGATGTATTGAGGAAAAATTTAAAAAACCGGGAGATGATATTTTTCAACAAAAATCCAAGTTTTTGAAGTAATCCCGTTAGGATATTTTGCCACCATTCCGGCTGTAATATTAAAATCATAGCAGTTGTTTTTTTTTTTACATTTTACTGCCATGTGTAATTTAAAAAAAAAAATACTTTTTGATAGTGTCTATTTTACGCTAAATGATTAGTGAAGATACGATACCACTGGGAGTGACGGAAATAATCAGGGCAGCAACTTATCCGTCTGTTTCATATTATGCAGTTTTTTTGGCAGGTTTTGATCTTATACCTATTATTAGGCTTTATACAGGATTGTAAAAAACCGGGAGATTTTTGTCGAACATCGGGAGATCGGGAGATTTTTAGGAAAATCTGTGAATCTCCCGGAAAATCGGGAGACCTGGCAACAGTGGTTGCGTAATGGCGGCTGTCTGGCATACTATGGGTGTGAATGTGTGCGTACAAGCTCGTACGACAAGCGAGCTGGCGTACTATGGGTGCCTCACTTATTGTTCAGCTGGATTACGTCCGTTCTTTTTATTCGTCCAAGATCATGAATAGGTCCTTAAAGCTCAGGAAGTTCAGTTCGATGAGTTTCCATGCATCAGGTGGCCTCTGCTTGACATTCTTCCCTTTCTTCGCTTGCTTCCTGGAAAATTACAGAAGTAAAAGGAATGTAATATTCGTATTGAACTATGTTTACGGGACTTGTCGCGCACAATTAAATCAAAATACAACAAACAATTTGACTAACCTTGACGTTTCGGTCAAGTTGCATTGGCCGTGGTCACAGTAGTGTGCGCGACAAGTCCCGTAAACATAGTTCAATATGAGTGAAATTCGCGAAAGTTTAAAAACTTCTATGTAATATTCGGTTTTAGAAAAAAAAACTCAAATAGCTCTGATGAAGTCTTCTTCTGTTTCAGGTTTGTACTATTTTATTCTCTATATCTATTGTTATATGATATACGACATTGAGTTAAATATTGGATGGCGGATGGGGCTGTAAAGTTCTGGAGTGGCGACCGTGTACTGGAGGGCGTAGCGTGGGTAGGCCCTCCACAAGGTGCACTGACGACCTGGAGAAGGTCGCGGGAATCAGCTGGATGTGGGAAGTATATTATAATGTACTCTGTGTGGGAAGCGCAGGACCGGTCGTTGTGGCGATTCTTGGGGGAGGATTATGTCTAGCAGTGGATGTCTTTCGGTTGATTCAATCAATTTCCTCGTCATTGATTATCTATTATTATTAGGTAAGATAACGATGAAGAAAAACATCGTGAAAAAAGCTGCACACTTGCTTCATAGAAATGTTCTTGGTGGTGTAGGTATGTAGATTGCCAACCTATATCACGGAATAGAAAAGTACCAGTACTTATCCAGAGTGATGGAATAAGGCTTAAACCCTTTCAGCCCAGCCGGCAGTAAGACGTAATGTAGCATCAAACTCTTACACCTGCTGTTTTCGGTCAATCTAAAACTACCTAGGCCATATTTAGTCTTTTCTCAAACATGATTTAAAATTTGAACGTTATTTTGACAACCTTCTTCGAGATAAATCGAAATTGCTGTACTGGTCAAATACACGCACAGGGCACACGGGCAGCGGCCGGCAATATTAGTATGAAAATCCATATCTATCCTGTTTAGCGATTTTGGGTTGGAAGATCTGATCCAAGAGATTACTTAAATACTACACCATCGACACGAAGAAGAAGAAGAGCGGCCAAATAAATAACTATGAAAACTCATATCTGACTTGTTATTTAAAAATGGAACGAACTTTTTACTCCAAAAAATAGCAACCAAGGACGTTACTTATCAAAGATTTTAATAAAATTTCGAACTGGCTTGCAAATAGAGCTGTTTAAACTATTTAAAGTAAAAAAAGAAACACATGAACATATTGACGCGAGACTTTTTTTGCCATTGATTCTAGAATTTACATAAGTAGTAGGTGCTAGTTTGAATTTCCGCTCATTATTTGAGAAAAGTACTATACAAGCCTTGGCCGCAACCAAACATTGATGGACTCACGTATGTGGGCTGAGGCGAATTCCTCCATCAATGCTCCTGTTGCCGGCCGCGGCAGTAATGTACTTATATCCTGATGGTCAGTACTGACGTCGGTCATCCGTAATGTCCGTAGCTATCGCTATGGAAACCGTGCGTACGTTTAGACAACGTGTGCATATGCAGCACGTTTTTCATAGCGATAGCTACGGACGACCGACATCAGTGCTGCTCAGGATAAGACTAATACTTAGCCTTAGCTGGATGGGGTCTTATTTGATCCGATGGTGAATAATAGGCAAAATGTCCCATCAACATTATGCTCATCTAAATCCATTCAAGGAGCATGTAGCAGCCAAGTAGCGCCCCCATCAGTAAAAAAAATATTACTCGATGAATACATCACTTATCGAAAATTCGTTTTTAACAATTGAAGTACAGGTACTTTTACTTGTTCGCACTTGGTCGGATTCGCAAATTGTCGGATTCTCATTTCGCCAGAATACAGTTATGAAGAAAAACTGTTTTATATTTTCTGTCAAAATTACTTTAATCAGAAACTAACTCTGTAAATTATAGTTCACTGTAGTTGTAGATAGAAAAAGTGCCAAAAGTGGCTGTTTTTCGCATTTTTTGCTATCCTCATCATCATCATCATCATTTCAGCCTTAAGACTTCCCCAAGCAAATGTTGGGGGGATATGCCATAATCGCCACGCTTGGCAGGCGAGTTGGCGATCGCAGTTGGTTGGTTAAATACTCAGAGAACGCTGCTGCCCATCCTCTTGTGAATCCCTTAGTCGCCTTTTACGACACCGATGAGAAGAGATAACAATATACAGCTATAGCGAACTGTAATTTACAAATTAATCGTTTCTGGTTAAACTACACAGTACCTGTACTTTGTACTTCAATTGTTAAAAACTAATTTTCGATAAATGATGTATATATTGAATAATATTATTTTTACTGGTGGGGGCGCCATTGGCTGCTACATTTGCCTTAATCAAAACACAAACGCTCAATTACGTCAACACATAGCAACAATTCCACACATTTCAGTCTATTCATTCGAACCCCTAAGCCAGGTATTTCCCTAATCGCATAACATGGAACCCCCAAAAGCAATCCAAGTCACGCATTCCCTTTACACGCTACAGTATTTGCTACCTAAATATTGTCCCCTTACCCCTTTGAATATTAACTATGCATCTCTATTTAGTGGTTACTAAATAATTCAGGGTTGTGCATATTGACCGGCGAAATACCAAATGCAGTAACCGAAATTTGAAGACCTTCTATATCCTTCGTAGTGAAGGAATATTACTTCTCGTCTTTCAGTTTTAAGGTGTTAAGTTAGGGTGGTTGATGCATTATTAATTTGATGTGAGATTTGACGTTGACAATAAATAGTATGTGATTTGGGGACCTTTAAGTTATACATGATACATGTGTACTTAGCAACATTCACAGTTCTCCTACCGAGTTTTATATTCTCAAAACAACTTGAAGATATTGACTTTACATAACGGCACATAGATTTCGTATCGGTGTTGAAGCTACACTTGTTGAGGATTTAAGATTTCTGCTGGGGTACTCTTGAAAAAAAAACACTGACACACAAGACACAACAACTGTATATTATTATATACATAGACATATAACACATAGACTGATAGTTCCCTTTAACAGATCAGCTTATAGTGACGCACGGAAAAGATCTATGTGTGTGTAAGCGAGCTCACCAACAGGCACACAAGCGCACAAATAATGTTGGAAGTAAATTACATTTTCCCGAAAAAGTAGGGAAAAATAGGTTGCGTTCAGAATTTTGCAGCCAGTGAATAGTAACATAATCATTTAGCTGTCAGATTGTTTTTATTAGATACCTACCTATTCATTTATTTATTTATTTATTAAGGCTAAGTTCAGAAAACGTCAACTGAATGCTTAAACCATTAGAACGGGTTTTTGCATTACGACGAAATGGGTGGTTTGCCCCATTTCGTCGCCGCCGGCCGCGACTGCTGGCCCCACCTTGGGCACCAACCGCTTAAAGTGCGGCCCAAAGCCCACCGGCTGTCGAGGACGAGGACCCAGGTACTTCATCGTCGACTCGATGCCGATGCGGCAGGTTCGAATCCTGCTCGTTAGCGATTTTTTCTTTCCACAATTCATGCCTTTAGAGTTCGCTTCGCATATTTACGCATGTGAAGCGTTCAAAATAATAATATAAAACACGATTTGGCTAATGGCAACCCTTAAATAATTATTATTTGGCAAACGCTAAATACGTGATTCAAAATTATTTAGCATAAAAAACCATTACCATTACCCATTAACCATTACCCATTTTATTTATCCTAAAACACTACTAATAAAAGTATAGCTTGGCTTAAGGGTACATAAAATAGGGGCACCACTAGTCATACATTTATAAATAATCGCGTTTTTGGCAGAATTTTGTAAAGCCATAATCATATAAATTCAATTGAAGTGTTTACAGACACATCTCATGCAAGATAAAACACAGATTGACTCAATACTCTTAGAAAATATACAAAAATTATATTATTAGGTACAGTCAACAAATCGGAATCATGACCCACTCAGCTGATAATTCGTTTGAAATCGTCAAAACGGTAAGGTTTTCTTCTATGCTGCACTTAGGACATTTTGATTATTACAGAAACTGCATTAATACGGGTCAGAGGTCTTTGCCATTTTGAGCTTTGTTATCAATGCAATAGATTTACAATCGGATTGGAAATTATGTTTATGATAAAGCAGGAATTATGTTTTGAATTTCGAATTAGCTGTCGTTTCACGTGGTTTTCCTACAAACATCTATATTTTTTAAGAAACCTATACTAACTTTTTCGATTACAGAACATTAATAAAATAAAAATAAAAATGACAAATACTAAAACGTCAAGTACTTATGAAATGGTGTCAAACAATATTTGGAGTTAAACATCAAGAATAAAATTTAGAAAAAACAAGTATAAATTCTGCGGAAGACCACGTAGTAACTAATCAATTATCTGGCCGAATTTCAGCTAACATGTGAGTCTGGATGAGTGCCGGAAATGTAGGCGAACTCGTCCAGATTTCTTCTCATGCAAATTCAATTAACTATGTTGACTTATTAGAAGAAAATAAGTTACCGATGGTGCGAACGGTTTACCCGCGAGAAGAAGTTCCGAACTTCTTCTACGTTCACGATAGCTGTCCAGTGCATACAGCAAGAGTTGTCATTAGTTGATTTCACCATCATTTTCATAGCCGTCCCCGGATCCCAATCCAAATAAAAATTTTGTGGGCTTGATGGTCCAAATGTGGGATAATAGAAACGAGAGGACAAGGCAAGCACTTGAACAACGTTGTAACAAAATTTGGGATTATATGAGAGATGAGAGGAACGGACATATGCAGTCGCCTAATCGGATCGATGTGTTGCAGACTAATGGACGTTATTGAAAACTATTTTGCTTACTCTCGTTTTTAGGATAAATTAATTGTCATTCATTAATGTTATTGTGAATATTTTATTAAATAAATAAATACAGTATTTTATTGTGTATTTCCCTTATCTCTTAGTTAGTGATGTTTTATGCAGTGGGTGGGTAAGGTGACTAAATAATAAAGAAGTGCATAATATTGTGACATTTCACAAAACTATAGTCGCATTAATCGATGTCTTTGATCGATGCCATTCGGGTGGATGTGTTTATACGCAGTTACGTCTAGTTACGTAGTAATACCCTTGCAATATGGCATCGAATTTTCATAATAAGTCAGTCCATCATGAGGTATCGAAACTCAATGTCTATTGTCCGCCATCATGCGTGTTAGCATTTGAAATTTATAGCTTCACATGTTATGGTTAGTGCCAAACGTGTCAAAGAAAGTTCACGTTCTATGCACGAAAGCACGAAAGGAGATGGCATAGGGAGACGACAATTTTATTGGTAAACTAACTGTCACTTTCAAAAGCTAACAAAATTGATAACAAGTCTGTTGCCAGGGAAATATCAGTTTAAGCGAAATTCAACCTAATTGTATTAGAATGTCTGTAGGATATTAAGCTTATCGTGGGTCATGATTCCGATTTGTTGACTGTACATGAAAAATTAGTTCTGATTTTAGACGTTTTTGTCAAACTGTATTTACGAAAAAACAAATATGGGGTAAAATATTTTTCCCATACCTAGCAACATTTTCATTGTTATGGCGTCTGTCAAGTTTATGAATTATTTTTGTGTTTTGACTCAAGATTATAACATGCCAGGTTGTACTTACCCCTGAAATGCGATCTATAAATGTTTATTGTTATTATGTGACGACTTGTGACACCCTTTCACTGCACAGTAAGACATTTTTTTATTAAATTGCGGGAGCGGTTCGCACTAAGACTTGACCTTGAGCACTGACGTACTGATAGGCTTGGTTAGCCTTTTAAGGCTAACCTGGATTTGCGTCGCTCTGCGTGCGTCTACTGGGTTTCTATGTGTTATATTTCTATGATTATATAGTTTTAGGAACTGTTATATTGCGTTATAAGCACTATTTCCACTAGTATTAATTCGTGTACCAGGAATGGTTTTAGCAGAGAGAGAGAGAAAGAGGATGTGTGTGAAATGGATCAATGGATGTATGTAATTTTGTATGGCAATACTAAACAGTACTGAAAATCATGAGTACATATCACACGCAAAAACCGAAAAAAAAAAAACAATTGTGTCAATTTGATAGCGGCTTCAGTTAAAGTGTTCTACCTAACAATTTTTAAATCACGTTGAGTCTTCTCCTTTACAAACGATGAAGTGATCAAAATGACCGATGAAAAGTTAAGTTTATCTGACGTGAAACTTCAATCTAGGACTTGCATATCTTAATATTCTTCGCACGGAATAGCCGTGTTTATACACTATGTCTTGTTTTTGCCACAAAGTGCCTGCTTGGTTTGATAATACGAGACAAGAAGGAAAAAAAAAGACGTGTGGCACTCGGAGACTGCCGCGGTAAAGCTATTGCATAGCATTTTTTATCAATACAAAGAGGAGGTGCCCTAACGCCGAAACTCTAAGCAGGCATGAGTCACCAGATTGCGGGGTGAAGAGGGGGATTACGCATGCGCAGTAACGCCGATACAACCAATGCCACCTTTTTTTTTTTTTTTTTTTTCGGGTGGAAATCCTCATGGATATCCTCCGTCTGGGGAAGGCGGAGGGATATGTCGGACTCTTACCGACTAAAACCACACGGTGTCATCCTCAGCACAAAATAGAGGAGCTCCGGGAACTCCAATGGACCGCGCCGGTGCCCTCTAGTGCTACGCCTTTGGCACGTCCCGGGAAACAATACTGTTTCCCTCACAGCAGCACGCGACCACCACGTACTGCTATCCTCCCCAGAATCGCTTAATAGACGCCTCAAGTCCCCAACTCTTAACGTCCGCGATCCCGGAGGTCCCCTGCCAGATGTGGCGGCGGGGGATGCTGCGTTTCGCCCTATCTGGGCATTGCGCCAGGGCGGTTGCCTCCCCGGCGCCTTCGTCTCCGAGCGGGGTCAGCCCTCTCCCGATCCCGCTCTGCGGCCTCCTTCTGGAGCATGACTGTCTCGCAGAAGGAAGCCACGGCCCTCCAAGTCGTCGGATCTGCCAGCATAGCCGACACTACTGCTGGCAGAGAAAGATCCTGCCCGATCCGGTTGACCAGGTCCTGCCGCTCGGAACCCCACGCAGGGCACTCCTCGAGCGTATGTTGTGCGGTGTCCTGGTCACACCTACAATGGTGGCAATTTGCCATGGCCTCGCGTCCAATCCTATTCAGGTACTCACCGAAGCAACCGTGCCCGGTGAATACCTGAGTAAGACGGAAGGTGACGCGCTCACCCCTCTCCAGCCAGGCTTCAAAGCTTAGTAGGACAGCTTGAACCACACGCTTGTGCGCATACTGCGGCCCTTCTAGCCGCTCGCGCCACGTCTCGAGCGCGTGTCGTCGCTCCTGCCGCCTCAGCATCTCAAACACCCTTGCAGGCGCGCTCCCACCGTTCTGTCGGATGGCGCGAATCCGGTCATAGACCCTCGCGTCCATATCCACCAAGATGTCCAACGGTGGGAAGCGTGCCAGGACAGTTGCCGCCTCAAAGGATACCGTTCTGTATCCTCGTGCGATCCGTATGGCCACCTTGCGTATTAAATTTAGCCCTTGAACGCTGGACGCCTGACAGTCGGTGTGACCATACAGGCGCCCCATAGAGGGCCATGGACCTCACGACTCCCACGTAGAGGCGGCGAACTTCCTCCCGAGGTCCCCCGAGATTGGGCAACAGTCTGTGCAGTGCACCAGCTACCCTCTCGATCCGGGGGACCAGGCGGTTGAAATGCTCCTTGAAGCTCCAGCGGCTGTCCAGAAAGAGGCCGAGGTATTTCATGCATCGGCTCACCTGGATTTGCGCATCACCAACGCGAACCATCGAGCTGGGTGGTTCCCTGCCACACCGCAGGTTGTGGAACCATAGCGCTTCAGTTTTATGTGGCGCTATTTGCAGACCCAACTCGTGGATTTTGGCCACGACTTTTTCCACCACGAGCTCAGCAAGCCGGGTGGTCCAATCAAAGGTGTCCCGCCAGCCAGCACCAAAGTGTCATCCGCGTAACAAACGACACTGACGCCAGCGGGGAGATCGACACGCAGGACCGCGTCATATGCTAGGTTCCACAAGAGCGGGCCGTGTACAGACCCCTGAGGAACCCCACAACTAATCCCCCTGCGATGAACGCAATCATCCCTACCAACATAGCGGATGTGCCTGTCGCGAAGATAGGCCCCGACAATGCCTTGCAGGTAGGGGGGCACACAATGGTGAACAAGTGCCCCCCTAATTGCGTCCCAGGGCAAAGAATTGAAGGCGTTGACGATGTCAAGACTTATCGCCAACGCCACTCCACTCCTGGACACTACCTGCTCCGACAGCGAGCGGACCCGTAGGATCGCGTCCACTGTTGATCGCCTCTGCCGGAAGCCGTACTGGCTATCGGCAAGGTCGGGACCGACCCGCGACAGGTGCTCAACGAGGCGTTCGGCTACTATTCTCTCGAATAGCTTGGATGCCTCATCGAGCAGGCATATGGGACGGTATGCAGAGGGAGAACCTGCAGCCCTGCCTTCTTTCTTTAATAGGACCAATCCAGCCTCCTTCCAGCCGGAGGGAAACACGCTGTGACGGAGACAACTTGTGAAAAGCCGCCTCAGCCTGTCCCCCAGAGCAGCCATAGCCAGCACCCAGGCACGACCCGGTATACCATCAGGTCCTGGTGCTGTATTACGGGCAGTCAGGCGACTAACTGCTCGGTTTAGCTCCCCTTCTGTCACCCCAAGTCCTCGGACCAGACCGGTGCAGTCATTGGGGGGACTGAGGGACCAACCCAGACCGCTGGAAATAGTGTGCAGACAACTCTGCCCAACAAGTCCGGGTCCAGGGTTTCCGTAAGTGGGGGGACCCATGGACGTAGCTTGCCCATGACTACTTTGTATGGTTTTCCCCACGGATCCCTGTTTAGGCCCTCCAGTAGCTCGCTCCAAGACCGAACTCTGGCATTCTCAATGGCAATTTGGAACGCCTTTGTAGCCGCCCGATATGCCGCATGATTGGTGGCTATCTCCTCGGCTGTAGCTCGGCGTCGACGCCGTGTTCGTGTGTACCGGCGACGAGACCTCAAACACGCCGCGCGAAGTTGCGCAAGGTCATCAGACCACCAGTACACCGACCGAAACCCGCCGCGCCTGACTCGAAGCATTGAGGCATCACAAATTGCCGTCATCGTCTCCCGGAACCAGGCCGCTTCCACCACCGGATCGGGCAGGATCCCTACGGACTCCGAACTCTCCGACCATGCCGCGACGTTGGCAGCTGCGACGAGCAAATCTCGGTTAAGCAGTTTGAGGGACCAACGCCGCGGCTGAATGCTATGATTTGGACGGCTGAGGTGGTCGGGAGGACGGAGTGCCACCTCGAGAACGATGTGGTGGTGGTCGGATAGAGTGACCACCTCCTCAGCAACTCTCCATCCCGACACCATGCGGGAAGCAGGAGGACTCGCCCATGATAAATCGACGATTGACTCCCCCTGCCACCGAACGCATGTAGGCACGGACCCCCGATTGAGAAGTCGAAGGTCCAGGCCAGCCACCCAGTCCTGCAATGTCTCTCCCCTAGGTCCATCCCGACGGTTCCCCCATACTCTTGAGTGAGCATTGAAGTCACCCAGGACGAACAGTGGACGAGATAAGCAAGTGCCACGAATGCAGTGTGCCACCCCGTCCAAATATCTCTCATAGTCGGCACGAGAGATATTGGGAGAGACATAACAACCCACTACTGCCAAAGGACCCCATTCCACAGCGACGAATCCCTGCCCCCTTTCGAGAAAGGAGCAGGGAGGGCCGCCTTCTATTCCACCCCAGTAAATGGCGACAGAGCCAACAGCGTCACCGAACCAGCGTGGATGATCCGGGACGCTATAGGGTTCCGCCACCGCCGCTAAGGCAACCGACCACTCCGCAACATTTTGCATGAATAGATGCTGCGCGTTCCGGCAGTGGTTGAGGTTGCCCTGAATGACTTTCAGGGGTGGGAAGGTGACGTGTCCATATCTTCCTCCTGGGGGGTACTGCTTGGAGCAGGCCCCGGCCCAGATGTATCCGTCACAGATGTAGCCGTCGCAGCTGTAGCTGTTGTGGCCTTGCCCCGTTTGCCCTTCCTTTTACTTTTCGTTGGGGAGCACTTCTTTCTCCCCATCCTATGGTTGGCTGGACGACCAAGGTCTACGCAGAGCGGGCATCGGACGTTCCACGCCGTGCACTCTTTTGCTTTGTGGCCAGGCTCACCACAAGCAAAGCATCGTGTGCTTCGGTCAACCTCACTCGGGCATTGGCGACTGACGTGCCCGAACTCCAAACATCGGTAGCATTGCAGAGGCCGTGCCTCCAATATTTCTACCTTTGCTGACACCCAGCCGACCCGAACGCACTTTGTGACTGCCAGCTTCTTGGCCGTTGCCAGCGGACAACAGACCCAAGCGGACCCCAGGGATCGTGGAGAGCGGCGAATTTCACCTACCTTCACATCCTCTGTAGAACACCCGCCCGCCTCAGCAATGGCAGCAGCTACCTCTGCAGGCGAGACAGCGTCATCCAAGTCAGACACTCGTAACTCGCTGGTCTTTGTTGGACGTGCAATGTTCACTTCCATGTCAGCTAAGGCTTCCCGCATCCGCGACGCGAGACTGTCCGCCTTGGAACTGCAGTCACTGCCAGATATTTGCAGCAACATACCACCCGTCATGGTACGCTTCTGACGGACAGTCTCAATCCCAATGTCGGAGAGCTTAATACGCTGCCTTGCTGCAGCCATAACTGCCGCATACGTTGCAGCAGAGCCCTCCGGCACTGTAACGGTGATCGCCGCCGACGCGGGAACAGGAGGCAATTTTCGAGCCCTGCCTTTTCTCCCCTCTTTCGCTTGTGTCTGTTGTGGGTGGAACCTTTCGCCGATGACGCAGCTTTTGAGCCGGATGCATCCGATGCCTCCTTGGCTTGGCAAGAAGGTGACGCTTTCTTCTTGTTTGTCCCAGTTGCAGTGGCCCAGGTCTGAGAGGCAGCTGCCGATGTCGACGGCTGTGGTTCCTGACTAGGTACAGCGGGCAGGTCCACCACAGGCGGCGGCGTGGGTTTCGTACCTTTCGTCCTCTTACCCTTTCCTTTCCCTTTTTTCGCCGTCTCTGGGGCGGAGCCAGTCTGCACCTGAGGGGCAGTTGCCGATTTCCCTTTGGCAGAATCTACAGCCAGTGGTGGCCGAAGGCGCTGCTCAGGAGGCAATCTACTCTCCAATGCTTCGAATCGAGCGTTCATCATGCCCCCGACACGGAGCATGATGGGTTGCATGAGCTCCTCAAATAATGTCGAAGTCAAACCACCTCCATTGGGTCCCATCGTCACGGATGGCAAGACTGACTTTAACGTTTGTTCGTCACTCTGCCGACGGAAGAGGTTAAGTTCCTCCGCCAGTTTTTCAAACTTTGTCGACAGGCTGGCGAGCTGCAAACGCAGATCCGCATTCTGACTCTCCAGCCTTTCAACATTAGCCGTGACGGAGGTACGCTGAGTTATTTCCTCTGCCGCTACCTGCACCGTCCTTGCCGCTACCCGAAGGCTGTGGGCAAAGCTACCTTTAAGATTGCGCGAGTTTTCAGCAACCTGTTCCACCAAAAGAATGTTATCTTTAATGCAGGCGCCAAGAACAAGCGTTGGTTGCGCCTGCATCTGCAACGCCAGCTCTTTAGGTTCTGGCAAGCTTCCCTTACATCGAGTACTTGTAGACTCTGTGGGCTCTAAGTCTTCTCCGGCACTCATAGACTTGCTCTGGACAGGCTTCCTTTTTGGTCTCATTATGAGAAAAAAAATCGTGCTCAGCATTGGGACAGATAATATAGGCTAATTATCATAAGTTTAATCGATAAGGACCGATGGCCGTTGGAGCAGACGAGTCCTTGAGTGGAGACCGCGAATCGGCAAACGCAGCGTAGGGCGCCCCCCTGCCAGGTGGACCGACGACCTAAAGAACGTGGCTGGGGGGGACTGGATGCGGAAGGCAGAGGACCGAGCGTTGTGGCGCAACTTGGGAGAGGCCTATGTCCAGCAGTGGACTGCGATAGGCTGAGTTGAATCGATAAGAGTAAACTAACAAAACCTGTAACCACATAAATACTACCATTAAAAGTTCTAAATCACTGGTCAAAAAATTAATGTATTGTGAATCGTAATCTTATTTTAAATTCACTTTTAGCTAACACAAAATTGCCAAAAATTCGTGTTTTCACTTTACCACCAACCGTTAATGAATCAAACTAAATCTGATAGTGGAGCTTTCAATCCTTAATTTTACATTAATAACCGTTTTACTGAGGGTCTGTTTGGGGTGTGATGGAGGGGTGGGGGGGGGAAGGCGTGAATAATGTGACGTAAATCGTAATCGAGTTCAGCTTACGTCGTGTCGTCAATGCTCCCTGATTGAGTTCATAACGACGTTAGCGTCAGACACTGATGAACTTTGTTGCTTTGAAAAGCTAAGGGAGAAGCGGTAGCGGAATAGAATCATGAAGTTTCCCAAAACAAACAGACAAAACGTGACATGAAAGCCTTGTTTTCAATATGACATCTAGTAATAAAACTGATAGAAAGTTGCTTTTATTCCTAAGGAACCTTATGATAAGTCTCAAAGCGAATTTATCTGTTGGTTAGAAGGCTTAAAGTTACTCAAAGGGCAATGGCGAGGGCTATGCTCAGAGTGTTCCTGCGTGATCAAATCAGAAATGAAGAGATTCGCAGGAGAATGAAGGTAACCGACATAGCCCGAATAATTGCCTAATTTAAATGGCAGTGGGTGGGGCACATTGCTCGCAGAACGGATGGCCGATGGGGCCGTAAAGTTTTGGAGCAGCGACCGCGTACTGGAAGGTGCTGCGTGGGTAGGCCCCCCACAAGGTGAACCGACGACCTTTTGAAGGTCGCGGAAATCCGCTGGATGCGGAAAGTGCAGGACCAGTCGTTGTGGCGATGCTTGGGGGAGACCTATGTCCAGCAGTGAACGTCTTTGGGCTGAAATTATGATGATAATGATGAAGACAGATCAGACAATATCTTCTCGATTTTTCTGTTTACTGGTATCATCTGGTTGTTACCAATAACAATAACAATGTGTTTACAATAACTGGAACACACGCTTACATACAAATTAGGAACTTTCAATAAAGTTTCATATTGCCGAGGCGCTTTCAGTGAAGTGTACACACGGCTACACGTCAAGCTGTACAAAACCAGTAAAGGCTGACCTCGCGTTTTAAGGAAAACCTATACAATGCGAGGTCAGCTTATACTGGAAATGTACAGCTTGATGTGTAGCCGTGTATACCCAGAAGAGTATAGCTTAATTCTAAAAAAAAGCAGTGATGTCTTAGGCATTGAACGCTTGCCTTCTATGCAGGAGATCCCATAGACCTGTATCCAGCAGTATGTTTAAGTTATGTTATGTAAGACTCTCAAGTATGCACCATAATCCGGCAAAGTGTGACGCTTGTATGTATTACCATTTTTAAGATATAGCAGGAACAAAAATTTGTATAAAAGCAGTTTTCAAGGTTTCCTGTATGGGCTCCCCTTTGGATTTAAATTTTATTTTTAGTATTTGCCATGATAAAGGCTATAGTAACACATATTCTGTGAATATTTCAATTGATTACCTATTACGGTTAAAAAGATACAGACCTGTGACAGATAGAAATATGGACGACGATGGACGGATGTTTTTTTTTATAATATTATAAGGTGATAAAACGAGCTAAAGGACCACCTGATGTTAAGCGGTTACCTTTGCCCATTACAACTGTAATACCACTAAAGCGGTTGCCTAAATGGTACCGCAAGCATAGAATATATACTAACGACAAGAAGCGACACTTCAAAAAATTGCCCGCGGCTATGTGTGTGGGTCATAGCGAGCGCGGGGGCCGTGCGCGGTGCGCGGCGTGTGGAACGGGCAGTCTCTCGGCTGCCCCAGCCTAGGCCTAACGCATTCACGCGCTCGCTCAATACACCGGCGAGCGAGCTCACACGTAGGGTAAAAGCCGGATAGTTGCCCCACTTTTCGAAAAAGCTTTATTTTTAAAAAATATGAACTTGCTGGAAATTATTCAGTATGTATCTTAAAACGTAGGTCTTTTATCTTCTATAATAGCCTATTTTTGTATACATAATTAACAATGGTTTTGAATAAATACTGTTTTATTTCACCTCTGGAAAATGCTTCGGGGGATACTTGCCTCATGCGGGGATTTACTATCCCCGCGTCCTCTCTGTATAATTTTTATTTTGTATAGAAATAAATTTATATCAATAAAAGAAATCTTTATTATTTATTTAACAGTATTTATAATTTACTGAGAACTTTTATTAAGTATAGCTATCTTCTGTCCAGTTGATGTTGCGTGGCACCACGCCTGGTTTTCGCTTATATTTGCGAGGCATTTTGCTTATCTAGAATAAATAAATAAAACAGTTAAGTAGATATTTATTTTATTTACAACAAGTTAGAGTCACAGTAAATTAGAAAAAACAACAATTAAATAAAATCCGTCTTTGCTTGTAAAAAAATTTTTTGTCACTCTAAGGGCAACTATTCGCGAAAGTAAGTAGCCTATCCTTTTTGATGCGGATACTTGCCCTTTTTATTTGCGAAATAAATAAATAATATTTAGCAATAAAACATAATAAACAATGTAATTTAAACTCATGAATGCAAAGAAACAAAAAGTTGACTGAAACCACGATCAGTAATAAAAATATTCAATAAAAATTACTAACCAATATAACGCACTTCAAAGTTTCGCTGCAGAAGATTTTTGCTCACACGGACAAAACACGTGTGCCTATTCCGGCTTACGCGGCATTTAGGCCTGCGGGGGGGTCACTACTTATTGTAGTAAAGCGCCACACAACTTATATTCCTGACATAGTGTATTAAAAACCGGGGCATGTATCCGACCGAGGCAACTATCCGGCTTTATACCCTACACGGAGTGTCACCGCTGTGCCGCAAATCAGTTCGCCAAACTGAGACATAAAGATGGAAAGTCTCATGTGATTGTAATTTCACCGACACCCATACCCTTCACACCAGAACACAGCAATGTAAGCACTGTTTAGCGGCAGAAGTAGTTATGGTGGTAGTACTTCCCCGGACGAGCTCTATCACAAGGAGCTCATACTAAAACTGGTTCCCATTGGCCTCCTTTGAGTATGGAATCCTAAGACCAACCAGAACGCTACATTCTCATCCCTTGTTCTCCACACCTACTGCGATCTATGTTCAAACGACACCGTCTGGAAAGTACAGACAAAGGTGAATCTGTTAGTCAGGATCGAGGCGCTACAATCATTCCATTATTGGAACTTTAAATAGTGAAACCCTATTAACATTCACTAATTGCACCTTGTCTCGAGACGAGACGGTTTTAGATGGAAAGTATTTTGTCCTAAGACGATATTAGAAAATTCTGGATGTTAAATGAAATAAACGAGACTAGTGATGTGCCAGATATCCGTATCCGTATCCGCGGATATCCGAGGTAAAATAAGGATCTGTATCCGTATCCGTATCCGTCGTATTTTTGGCGGATCTTGAACGTATCTTTAATAAATTTCATTAGGTATATGAAATTGTGTGGGCTGGCCATGTCTGTCGAAGGACCGATGGCCGTTGGAGCAGACGAGTCCTTGAGTGGAGACCGCGTATCGGCAAACGCAGCGTAGGGCGCCCCCCTGCCAGGTGGACCGACGACCTAAAGAACGTGGCTAGGGGGGACTGGATGCGGAAGGCAGAGGACCGAGCGTTGTGGCGCAACTTGGGAGAGGCCTATGTCCAGCAGTGGACTGCGATAGGCTGAGTTGATATGAAATTGTAAGGAAAGTTAGCAATGAAATACTACTAACTTCATAACAAATTACTTTTTATTTCTTAAAATTACATATTATTATTTTTATTTAACTTATAACGTTTCCAAAAACAAACAGTAAACTATACTTGTGTCACACTAAACTATAAACAAAAACACGCACAGTGCAAGTCAAAACACGTCGCGGTACTATTAGTAGTAACGCAAAGCGTCAACTGTCGGTCCAAGGTCACGCGCACAGGCGCCGACATCGACAGTGTACGAAATACTACTAAAGTTGTGGTCCGTATCCGTATCCGTATCCGCGGATTTTGACACTAATTATCCGTATCCGTATCCGCGGATTTTGACACTAATTATCCGTATCCGTATCCGCGGATTTTGACACTAATTATCCGTATCCGTATCCGCGGATCTACATTTTTAACGAACCGGCACATCACTAAACGAGACGACCGACAGGTGCCGAGACATGGACACTAACAATTGGGTTAGTTAGTCCACAAATTCAAAGTCACTCAGCGAGCTATAGAGATAGCTATGCTTGGAGTTTATTTAAAGCATAAAATCAGCAACGATATTATCTGGACTCCGGATAATCTCTCTCCCTACCCGCAGGAGACTGACTGGGTGCCGCAGGAGGGGATACGCTGACCTCCAGTCACCCTAAGAGTGGGCCTGCTGGTGACAGACTCGGAGTAGCCCGCCACCCGACCAATCAAGCACCCGTGACTGTAGCGCGTTGTGTCCCGCGCGCGCCTGCCAGGACTCCTCCTGCAGCCGATGTTGAGGCCGCACAGGAAGGGGCTCACCTACTAGTGGCGAGTGAGGACCTGTCGAGGGTGGTTGGCAAACGCAGAGCGTTACCCACGCCCCAAGCCAAAGGTAGATAGAATAGTCATATTGTAGAACTTATACCTATATGAATAAATAAATAAATAAAATAGTAATAATAAAAGAACACCGTAGTGGTTTTAGTCTGTAAGAGTCCGACACTGGCTCCGCCTTCTAATACATAAATAAATATAAATATTTTTGGGACATTTTTACACTGCACCATCTAGTCCCAAACTAAGCAGAGCTTGTACTATGGATAATTGGATACTAGACAATGGATATGATACTAATTTTTTTTTTTTTTGTTGTAAATTCATACTTATAATACATAAGAACCACTAGACTACAGACGTTGTCTCCAGGTGGAGTGCGTCCATGAGGATATGCTCACGAGAAAAATAGTCACCAGCATAGAAATACAGTCTATAAAAACTTCATTACCTTAAAATCCATCTAAAACTTAAACGTACTCAATTGGGCAGTAACAATAACACTATATGAGCAATAATAAAAACAAGCCCTTACTTGATACGGGGACAAACGCTTTTCCAAGGAGATTTGGGGCTATAAAAATAAAATAAATGCCCTCCCCTATATTGCATTAGGAGAGCAGATGTGAATTTGTACCATTTGCAACGATAACCTGAGGATTGCTATTTTTATGGTTAGTTGGCTTCGTGGCTCTTCCCGTAGAAAAATGATGTATTAGAAATTTATAACCATATGGAACGAAGTGCGTATAGGATTAATCCGTCATATAGATTGCTGTGTTTCGGTCTGAAGAGTACGGGTGCCGGTGAAATTACAGTCACATGAGACTTTCCATCTTCATGTCTCAGTTTGGCATATTATATTATCTGTGGTTTGGCGAACCGACTTGCGGTACCATTTAGGCAACAACCTGGGTGGTATTGCAGTTATTATGGGCAAAGGTAACCGCTTAACATCAGGTGGGCCTTTAGCTCGTTTCGCCATCATATACTATAAAAAAACACTACTTGAAACGTGGTCGCTCACAATGGGCCTGATAAGATAAGAAGGCTCGGAGTGTCCCTGCATGATAGAATCAGAAATGAGGAGATTCGCAGGAGAACGAAGGTAACCGACAAAGCCCGAAGAATTGCCAAACTTAAGTGACAGTGGGCGGGGCATATTGCTCGCAGAACGGATGGCCGATGGGGCCGTAAAGTTCTGGAGTGGCGACCGCGTACTGGAAGGTGCAGTGTTGGTAGGCTCCCCACAAGGTGGACCGACGTCTTGATGAAGGTCGCGGGAATCCGCTGGATGCGGGAAGCGTAGGACCGTTCGTTGTGGCGATGCTTGGGGGAGGCCTATGTCCAGCAGTAGACGTGTTTCGGCTGAAATAATGATGATGATGATGCAACAGTTTCATGAAAAACTATAATTAGGTAGAAAAGGAATCTATTTAAACAATTTTAACTATTCATGACGATGTCAAATTCATAATTTTGTTTTATTTCCTTACCATTATCCGCATATCGCATATTTCCATAACAATAAATAAAAACAATCTGAAAGTTTAACATTGTTATAATAATTAAATTTAAATCCTTTGAGCTAAACAAAGCGAGTTGAAACAACAAAATTGGTCAATCCGTCCGAATAATAAAATTGAACTGAAGCAATATTTGGTAGATAATATTTTTAAAATAACGATGAAATTTTATCACCTGTCGTTGTTCGATTCTAACTGTGAGTTTGCACTGACGAAACATTCACATAAAAACATGTTGAAAAGTCAGTTGTCTGTCCATGCATCGAATCGCGTTCGCATTATCACACAACTTGTTGAAACGAAACTTGTTTGACATTTCATAGTCGATTGACATGTTTCACAATAAATTTCGATACACTTCAAAGTATCTGCTTTCGGCCATTCATGTTTACCGACCTCATTGGAAAACACTAAAAACGAGATTTATACAAGTTGTGAAACATGATTAAACATCAGTGCGAACGTCAGCCGTGACAAATCTATAGACAAACATGTCAATGTATAAGTTTTTAGTCAGTGCAAACACAGCCAACAACAAATCTTGAAATCTGTCAAAGAATTTACCCAGTTTTCTGCAGTGCGAACGTAACAATCAATAAAACTTTTTAACAAAAAATTGAACCGACGAAAACAGTAACTGAAAAGCGAAAAATAACTAATTATGAGTCGGCGCCAAACGAACTTTTAACAAGCAAAGTGCGTGCAAGTTGCAAGTGGCCGAGCGGAGAACGCATTTTTGGAAAGTAATTGTTTATCGTTGAAAATTTCACGTTGTATTTGATGTGACGTTGTTTTTATTATTTATTTAAAGTAATTTAATGATCTTCGTTGATTGGTTGTTTGGCGCCGACTCATAATTAGTTATTTTTCGCTTTTCAGTTACTGTTTTCGTCGGTTCAATTTTTTGTTAAAAAGTTTTATTTTTCATTTTTTTGTGGTTAAAATCTAACTCCAGGTCTCCATTATGTCGTAGTGTCTAGAACTATATTTATGTGTGTCAAGTTTCAACAGAATCAGTTAACAGGTAAGAATTCAGTGGGTGAACAAACACTCATCCCCTGTTTTACTACCCTTAGGGGTGGATTTTGATTTTTAAATTTAAATGGGACCAACTTCGAGATATACCCTATCCATTAAAAAAAGAATTATCAAAATCGGACTACTCTGTAAAAAGTTATGCGTGGTCATACATTAAAAAAAAAAAAAAAAATATAATATACGCGTCGAATTGAGAACCTCCTCCTTTTTTTCGTCGGTTAACAAAACAAGTTTAACATTAGTTTCATATGACAAGAGTCGAGACATTACATGTTAAATGTTTTTTGTGCAAACCCACAGTAAAACGATGTTATTGTTAAAACAAATTACAAACGTACTAAAATTTATTAATTTGATTTATGATTATGATATAATCATCATCATCATCATTTCAGCTGAAATACGTCCACTGCTGGACATAGACCTCCCCCAAGCATCGCCACAGCGACCGGTCTGGCGCCTTCCGCATCCAGCGGATTCCCGCGACCTTCACCAGGTCGTCGGTCCACCTTGTGGGGGGCCTACCCACGCTGCGTATGATATAAAGGGTTTAATAAAATTGAGATTAATAAAATTACATTTTACTAATTACAAACTGTATCTAACTGCCTACTTGTATGTACTAAGTCACATACATATCTCACATATTCGATTCATTGGTTCGATTTCAGAGTCGGGAAAAGTGTAATTGAGTTTTTTCATTTGCAAATTCTCAGTAGCAGCCCGGAGTCTGGATTTGTGCCCGATTAATGGCAATAGGCTCGCCCCCTATTACATGGGGCTTATAGTCATAGTCATAGTCATTGTATTGGTATCAAAAAGATTACACGTCAAATAAATGAATGATTAAAATAAAAAAATACAGTGTTCAAATAAGTAGTATTAATTATTTTATTATTTTAACGCATTTTACGCATGCGAAGCGAATTCTAAAGATATAAATTGTGGAAAGAAAAAATCGCTCACGAGCAGGATTCGAACCTGCGACTCCTGGCTCAGTACGCCAGTGCTTTAGCCACTAAGCTACCGTGAACACTGCTCGTGGTATCGAAATTATCCTCCACTATACGTCTTTGGGTGACGTCAGCGATATCTTATTAAGAAACATACTAAAGCACTGGCGTACTGAGCCAGGAGTCGCAGGTTCGAATCCTGCTCGTGAGCGATTTTTTCTTTCCACAATTTATATCTTTAGAATTCGCTTCGCATGCGTAAAATGCGTTAAAATAATAAAATAATTAGTAAGGGTAGGCATATCTATACGACTTTGATTTAACTGTAAAGTTAGTCGAGTTGGTTAAGGAACTATGTTTTTTTAATAAGATATCGCTGACGTCACCCAAAGACGTATAGTGGAGGATAATTTCGATACCACGAGCAGTGTTCACGGTAGCTTAGTGGCTAAAGCACTGGCGTACTGAGCCAGGAGTCGCAGGTTCGAATCCTGCTCGTGAGCGATTTTTTCTTTCCACAATTTATATCTTTAAGTAGTATTAACATCACACAGATGATATAAAATAACGTGAAATATAAAAAAGCCATGTAAAAAAGTAAGTATATAGGTACATAACTGGTGAAATGTGGGTGCACATCTCTGCCTACCTGTTCGGGGTACACAGGCGTGATATTGTGTATGATTGTATTTGTACGGTCGTTGTGGCGATGCTTGGGGAGGACACTGAAATCGCGAAAAAAAATCAGCTGTTCCCTGACAAAATGTAGGGAACAGTGTTTATTTTTTCGCATTTTCAGGGTTTTTCCCATAATAAAAGTTGTTCATACTGATGAGTACAATGACCCCTTAAGAGGTTTTCAATCATTTCAATAACACGAGAGATGGCGCAACAGCGACGTATATGCAATCCAATCTGCTCGCGATTGTGTTTAGGATACTGTTTGAGCTGGCCCACACCCTGCTTACCAAGGAAGCACACCTCTAACGCATTGTTGCGTAGAAGCAATACTCATGTGCGTCTGCGAACATTCCCGATGCGCAACAGAAGCGAGGCAGCCCCACCAGCACCCCAAACGCATTATTGAACTGAACTCCGAGTGCGCTGTACGATCTTTGGGTATATCTTTTTTTCTTTCGGGTGGAAATCCTCTTGGATACCCTCCGTCTGGGGACGGTGGAGGGGTATGTTGGACTCTTACCGACTAAAACCACACGGTGGTCATCCTCTGCACAAAATCGAGAGCTCCGGGAACTCCATTGGACCGCGCCGGTGCCCCTCTAGTGCTATGCCTTTGGCACGTCCCGGAAAAACAATATTAATTCCTCCACAGTAGCACGCGACCACCATGTACTGCTATCCTCTCCAGGGTCACTTAATAGACGCTTCGAGTCTCCCCACTCTTAACGTCTACGATCCTGAAGGTCCCCTGCCAGATGTGGCGGCAGGGGATGCGGCTCTTTGCCCTATCGGGGCCTTGCGCCAGGGCGGTTGCCTCCCTTGCGCCTTCTTCTCCGAGCGGTATCGGCCCTCTCCCGATCTTTCTCTGCGGCTTCCTTTTGAGTAAATCTAGCATTCTAGCCCACAAGCAGCATGTGTAGAAGGTCGTACTGTAAGCTCGGAAGAGTGTATTTTTTACATGAAGTGAGCAACATGCAAACCTGTAAACGAAACGAATCAATATTCAAATACGAATTTGTTATGAAACTTTTCAATATTCATTGAATTTAAAAGTAATATGCAGATTATGGTAATATCAGCTTTTAGCGAGATCGGTGTTATACATTTATAGATACATTTTGACGTCATTTTTTATCAGTTTTATGAAATTATATATATTGTTGGTTTTATTGTAGTTAAAAAGGAACGCATGAGTCATGTTGTTTCGATTTTGTAACAATGAAATTGATTGATTGAGAAGAAACATTATGCTGAGTAAATATACGAAACGGTATGAAAATGATGGAATGGAATGGGCAAGCGTGTACCATCGTCGACCGCACCATCGTCAATCGCAAGGCCATTTTGAATAAAAAAGCCAATGATATTTTAGTTTTCAATGAGGCTAACAATCGATTCTAAAAACTCAGCGTATAAATCGTTCAACTTGTATAATTAAGTAGGTATTAAATCATGAACATTTTAAAGTATAGATATTTCATTTTCTTTGTCATATGTCATTGTTATGTTCTATTATGGTGATGAGCTAAAGTAAACAAAGAGATATGAAACCAAATGTATATTTCTATAACCGTGAGATTACATGGGAAGTAACTACTTGAAATTTATAATTAACGTGAGCAGTAACACTCATTTAACTTAAACCTACTGTCTTAAAAACTAGGAGGGCGCCAGGAGGGTTTTAGTTATGTTATGTAATGTACTTGGAACCCTGCCTATCCTGCAGTCGCCGGCTGGCGTGAGACTCTTGTAGTCGATGATGATATCGCGTATTGGATATAACAAATAAGGAATACATACGGTTTCCGTGCGAACTGACGATAAACCTTCTCAATAATAAAGGGCATGACGGCAGGCTGAAACAATTAGAAAACTAATTGTTACATCACCTAGAGTGGTGAATTGTAGGAATATTACTATATTTAGGAAACTCACCCCTCTATTGTTGAAACTGTTCACAAAACAAAATATGACGAAACTTCACTTGATCTTTTAATATTTCACAATATTAATTTTATTTCTATATCATGTCGGTAGAAGTGGACAATTTCGCTCTCAAACGATACATCTGTCCTTTACAAACATCTAGGTTGGTCTGACCTTCAAACCCCGCAGTCGTTTTATACAATATAATTTACTTAAGAAAGAATTACAAAAAGACTAGTTTGACGACGGCTAGATTTGAACGCGTGATCATCGATGCGTAAGCTAAGAGGGTACACCTCTTTGCTATTTGAACAATTAGTTTAGATGATAAATAATGGGTATGCATTCATGTTTATTTATTCTTACAATAACAACTAGATAGAAACTTTCAAATCTTATTTTAATTAGATACTTTGTTATTTCGAACTTAATTAGACTGAATCTAGTTAAAATTGGCAATAGTTCAATGTCAAAATTAATGATTTATTAAATTATTTAGTTTAATAGGTCAGGTCAAGGAGAGTAAAAGACATTAGAAAAAGGTTTCTGTATTTTCTCGGGATAAAGCAAAAAAATGGTCAAGTGCGAGTGGGACTTGCGCACCAGGGTTCCGTATATTTATTTATTATTTTCTATGAAAGAGGCCAAAATAACACTGGCTACCTACTAATACGATTAAAAACATACAGCCTAGATAGACAAACGGACGGATAGACGGCGGAAGCTTAGTTATAGGATCCCGTTGGCACCCTTTGGGTATGGAACCCTCAATACATAATAGGTAGCTAAAAAGAGACCAAGATAAATTTTGGGTGGCTGAGCCAATGGAGTAAGTATAATTTACGATGATGCGTGATTCGACGACAAACAGATCGAGCTAAGTACACTTTTATTTAGGATACTTAGGCTTTATTTAATTAAAGGTCCTGTAAATATAAATTATTAAATGTTCATATAAATCAATATAAAAGTGAATATATTTCGGCACCTAGTTAAGTTCATCTGACAATATCTTAACCAGCGCGGGTGCGGGCCGCAATTAATTTCAGTTGGGCTTGCGGTCGCCTCCAGACGTGGTTTCGTTGGTAGGTTCCACTCAGGACTTAGTGAGTTGCGGCAAAGTATTAAGTACTTAATTTTACCGTAATGGAAGATGGTATTTATTTATTTTATTATTTTTAACGCATTTACGCATGCTAAGCGAAATATTACGATTTAAATTGTGGAATTTCATTACGTTACGCAATGCGGCAGCTGATGTTAACCTGTAGTCAATAATAACTGCCTAAATCGTACTACAAGTTATGTTCACCAAACTGAGACACGACGATGTAAAGTCTCATGTCATTGTAATATTATAAGATATCTACATGGTGGCTTATATAATTTTAAAATGTCTAACCATTTTGTCATTTTTAACTTCAGTCATTCCTGAAATATGTAGGTACACATACAATCATACGCAATATCAAAATTTCAAATCAAAATTTCTTGCCCCAAAAACCCGCTTTCCTACATTTTCAATTCCTGTTCCAAAACTGGCTCCACCCAAAAGCCCAGTAAAGTCCAAACCTCTAACACAGAGACACAAATGTGTAGGGCCGATACAAATGGCAAATCGACCGCAGCAATCAATTATAAAACGGAATTGTTCGGATCGCACGCGCACGGATCTCCTTTGTTCCGTAATGTATTGGCGCCAATAACTTATATTTTAGTTGGAGCTGTGTTATGGTTTAATTCGGAGGTTTATGTTAGGGGATGGGGTGGGGATGGGTGGGGCAGTTATTGTTGAATGTTATACACATACACGTCCATTATGTTGTAATAATTATGATAGGAATGCACAATATTGTATAGTTTAAGTGGGTAACCGTGTTATACAGTGTGACTAGTCGGAATATTGTATAGTTTAAGTGGGTAACAGTGTTATACAGTGTGACTAGTCGGAATATTGTATAGTTTAAGTGGGTAACAGTGTTATACAGTGTGACTAGTCGGAATATTGTATAGTTTAAGTGGGTAACAGTGTTATACAGTGTGACTAGTCGGAATATTGTATAGTTTAAGTGGGTAACAGTGTTATACAGTGTGACTAGTCGGAATATTGTATAGTTTAAGTGGGTAACAGTGTTATACAGTGTGACTAGTCGGAATATTGTATAGTTTAAGTGGGTAACAGTGTTATACAGTGTGACTAGTCGGAATATTGTATAGTTTAAGTGGGTAACAGTGTTATACAGTGTGACTAGTCGGAATATTGTATAGTTTAAGTGGGTAACAGTGTTATACAGTGTGACTAGTCGGAATATTGTATAGTTTAAGTGGGTAACAGTGTTATACAGTGTGACTAGTCGGAATATTGTATAGTTTAAGTGGGTAACAGTGTTATACAGTGTGACTAGTCGGAATATTGTATAGTTTAAGTGGGTAACAGTGTTATACAGTGTGACTAGTCGGAATATTGTATAGTTTAAGTGGGTAACAGTGTTATACAGTGTGACTAGTCGGAATATTGTATAGTTTAAGTGGGTAACAGTGTTATACAGTGTGACTAGTCGGAATATTGTATAGTTTAAGTGGGTAACAGTGTTATACAGTGTGACTAGTCGGAATATTGTATAGTTTAAGTGGGTAACAGTGTTATACAGTGTGACTAGTCGGAATATTGTATAGTTTAAGTGGGTAACAGTGTTATACAGTGTGACTAGTCGGAATATTGTATAGTTTAAGTGGGTAACAGTGTTATACAGTGTGACTAGTCGGAATATTGTATAGTTTAAGTGGGTAACAGTGTTATACAGTGTGACTAGTCGGAATATTGTATAGTTTAAGTGGGTAACAGTGTTATACAGTGTGACTAGTCGGAATATTGTATAGTTTAAGTGGGTAACAGTGTTATACAGTGTGACTAGTCGGAATATTGTATAGTTTAAGTGGGTAACAGTGTTATACAGTGTGACTAGTCGGAATATTGTATAGTTTAAGTGGGTAACAGTGTTATACAGTGTGACTAGTCGGAATATTGTATAGTTTAAGTGGGTAACAGTGTTATACAGTGTGACTAGTCGGAATATTGTATAGTTTAAGTGGGTAACAGTGTTATACAGTGTGACTAGTCGGAATATTGTATAGTTTAAGTGGGTAACAGTATTATACAGTGTGACTAGTCGGAATATTGTATAGTTTAAGTGGGTAACAGTGTTATACAGTGTGACTAGTCGGAATATTGTATAGTTTAAGTGGGTAACAGTGTTATACAGTGTGACTAGTCGGAATATTGTATAGTTTAAGTGGGTAACAGTGTTATACAGTGTGACTAGTCGGAATATTGTATAGTTTAAGTGGGTAACAGTGTTATACAGTGTGACTAGTCGGAATATTGTATAGTTTAAGTGGGTAACAGTGTTATACAGTGTGACTAGTCGGAATATTGTATAGTTTAAGTGGGTAACAGTGTTATACAGTGTGACTAGTCGGACGAGAGACAATGAAAGACGGCGTTGACTTGATTTTCGTTCTTGATTTTTTCAATATTTTTTCAACACACTCATAAAGTGGCTCTTATTGCTATGCTTTTAGGTTCATAATGCGGCTTATAACGCACACGTGCTTTTTATTTTACAGTTTATTTTTAACTCTCAGCGAGTTTTTCTGTCTAAACAAAATTGAAATTTTTTTGTGAATAAATCAACTGTATTAATCAAAAAATTTTTTTTCAACTATTTAACTTTAATTAGTGTTATAAATAAAAAAATACTATTTATTACATTTTTAATATTAGGCTGTTTGGCGGGTTCCTTCCACCACCTGCGCGCGCATACCTATACATCACTCAACCTCAACCTAACAGGCACGGCGGCGATTACAGAAATCCCTGCAGAAATCCGTGCGCCATTTTAAATAAAATTAATATTTGTCCAAACTATGTTTATGTTATTTTTATCCTCGCAAGTGTGTTGAAAAACGCCGTATAAAGTGCGTTAGCTATGTTCATTATACTCTCGGCTTTATTACGCCTTCGCCTTCGACTCGGGCTGCAATCCAGCCTCGAGTATAATACGGTGATTTTCCGATCTACCTAGCTCTTTTTTATCCAAAAATATATGTCTATCTTTTTGTGAAGATTAAATCGCAGGAAACAGATTTATTTTACTGTGGCTATCATACTAGGTATACCAGTGAAGATGCAAATAGGAAGATTTTAAGATAGAATAAACTTTAATTAAACTTTAAATATTCATAAGAAGGAATCCCACGGATTCCTTTCACATTTCACTGCTAAACTACTTCTGTATTTACCAACTGAAGATCCCACTGAAAATTTAAGAGTCGTAATCTTCTTAAAGTTCCCCGTTAATAACACTGAAGATGTAATTATATTCGTATAATTAATTAAGATGCGAACAGGTGCTCCATTCAATTTGGTTCCCGCGATACTTAGACGAGGAACAGACGAGCAACTTTCTGTTGCCGAAATCAGTTGCAATATCTAGCAGCTTTTTCCACCTAGTTTTATGAGCCTACTAATAAAAGGACATTGCCAAATTGTCAGTGGCGTGCCATTGGAGAGGCCTTTGTCCAGCAGTGGAGCAGTGGCTGATGATGATGATGATGCTAAAGTTCCATTAGTGCCCAGCCTTTGGAAGTTACGTATAAAATATGATGCTCACCATACAAAAAAGCAAAATTAAAAATTTTGAAATAAACCCACGACGTATGTAAACTTAGTCGAAAAAGGATTAAATGAAAATTTTGAGAAACCCCCGACTAAAATAAAGTAAGTAACGCAAGATATAATTACAACCCTAAGAAAATCCGTCGGGGGCTGCCATTGCACATCTGTTCGCGATTACAATTAAAATGTAGTAGCTATTATGTATCTCGTAGAGATGCAGCAATATCAATTAAAGATACAATTATTTACGTACCCAACGTAATTTTATTTAGTCACAAAGTCTTAAATTGCAGCATTTAGTTCATTTTAAGGCAGAGAATGGCAGCCCCCGACGGTTTTTCTTAGGTTTGTAATTATATCATCCGTTACTTACTTTATTTTAGTCGGGGGTTTCTCAAAAAAAAATATTTAATCCTTTTTCGACTAAGTTTACATACTTCGTGGTTTTTGTTCAAAATTTTTAATTTTGCTTTTTATTTTAAACTTTTTAGAGAATTCCTATGTTTCTAACAAAATATTAAAAACCTGCCAAGAGCGAGTGATTACTGTTAAGTATAAAATATATATATAATAATAATATATGATTACTGTTATCAGTCAATACAAAGTAATTATTGTATTTCCTGGGATAAAAAAAAAGTTCGAAAAATATTGATTGCGGCGCCCCCTGGCGAGTTAACACGATATTACTTATCTAAGAACCATACCCGTTGAATCACAAACCCTTTACAGAAAACCGTATCCAAATCAGTCAAACCTCATTTTAACGTACGAACAATATTGATTGCAGCGCCCCCTGAAGAGTAAACACGATAACACATATCTAAAGACCATCGCCGATGAATTACAAACCCTTTACAGAAAACCGTATCCAAATCGGACAAACTGTTTTGGAGATAAATGGAAACATTCGTTTGCACACACAAACAAACAAACAAACAACCTCTCACCCTAAACGCATATACCTTCTCCGTTCCGTCGTGGGTAAAAAATCGATGAGGACAATGTGTTACATAGATAGATAGATATAATATATATTTTATTGTACACCATGAAAATAGTAGTAAACAGGATCAATGTATTTATGGGTCTTATCGCTAAAAGTGATATCTTCCAGACAACCTTTGGATGGACAAAGAAGACTCAAGATCTAGATAATGGGGGCAGTCCGTCCGTGTTGCAATCTATTTTAATACACGGACAGTACTCCACAGATGTTTAATTCCTTTAATATATCGTTTTGCTCAAAACTTATATCAAACAAGTCAAAAAACTTATATCAAACAAGTGGATGTCTAGCAACCGAACAGTTTCTCGTCTATTCCTGTAGATGTAAAGTTGCTAAAAAGAGATTGGGATCTTTAACAGTGGTGCCAACATATTTTTTCACAAAACTAAGAGTACTTACAAGGGATTGATTAATAATATTTGTTAATAATTTGATTTGGTCTACTAAAACTCTAGGCTAGTTCACCAGGGTTCTTTGAATATGTAATATTTAAAATACGCTCATCGCCATGATTCAAAATTCACACAAATTTATTGTTGTCCAAGTAACGACAAGAAGTTGCCTGTCTATTCCCCGACTTAAGTGCCTGCAAGATCTCCAACTCTGTGAATGGAGATTTGCAAGTCTTATGTCGTGTTTCGGCAGTCTGGTTGGGGGGTTAAGTTTGGAGTATTCTTAGGGTTAGGTCTGAGTTGGCTTGGTACTACGTATGGAGAAAGTGAGCTAACAATCTTATTTATTTAAGGGCTTGTATATCAATACACATACATACATATTTGTGGAAAGGGCCAAATGTCATGTTTTTAGTTTGTACACACAGCATCATTAATTGGTTACCCCTCTTGTTGGAGAGTTTGTTCGTAAGTGGGGTAACCAATTGGTGCAGCTGACTGTACAATACAAATGCCGCCATTTTCAATTATATTTATCTGCGCGAGTGGTGGTGGTGGTGGTTGTTTAGTTTAATTAGTTAAGTTTCCGATATTTTATTATTAAGTGCACCGGTAACTACCCTTTGTCTCTTCCATGACATTCCAGTCCATTCAATGGTTGTCTGGAAGAGATCGCCGTGGAGCAATAAGACCGCCAGTTGTACACTAACACATAAGTACCCAGTTAAGAAATAAATGTAATCTTGTTGTGCAATAAAGAGGATTTGTATTGTATTGTATTTTACTAAGGTATTTTACTATCGCGACCAACCATATAATCCATAATACGCTTAAATTATCCCCAACTTCAATAACCACGATATCTTTAAGGATATTCCCAAGGAAAGTAACCACCTCATATTATCCCCACAATATTTAAATGAGGAAATAAGAAAGTGTACGGCAAAAGTCGAAGGTATAGCTATAAATATTTATGTGGAAGATAATTCAGGTGTCGCTTTCCAAGTTTAAAACGATCGATGCACACCTGCACACGGTAAGTTTTTTTGATTTAGACGGATACTGATTATGGTTTGGTGTGCTAGTGATATTAGTTAGTAGAAGGGTTGATTTTAAAATAGAGATTTTATAATAAATAGGGTCGACGGTAGTTCTATTCGCTTTCTGAATTACAATATCCTATACGTGTCCCCTGGATCACCGGGAAGTGCTATATGAACTAGGTTTATGACACGATCTTAGGTAGGGGTCAAATAACCTGGTCACTCTTGTGATGAAAACTTATAACTCTGCCAAATATAGATACTAGAGACCAAAAGTCTTCTTTTCTTTGGTGTAATAACATAAAAAGCGGAAAATACGATTGATGGTGAAGCACCCGACATCATCTCAACATAGATAGAATTCGATTGTACTGTTAAAATATATTTTTCAGGTTTCATTCTCCAACTAATGCGAAACTATCATTGCGTAAACAAACAAGTATGCAAACTATTTCCTATCATGTTAATCAACTCAGCCTATCGCAGTTTACTGCTGGACATAGGCCTCTCCCAAGTTGCGCCACAACACTCGGTCCTCTGTCTTCCGCATCCAGACCCCCCAGCAACATTCTTCAGGTCATCGGTCCACCTAGGCGCCCTACGTGCCCTGCTTTAATAACAAAACAAAATTATGTTTAGGCATATTTTCGATCCTAAAACTACCTCTTCAAAAACATTTCACTCTCAAACCAAAAGAAGATTTAACTACCTATACAACAGCGTATACCCTGGTTACTTTATATAAGTGTCGATAAATACACAACCTATTTCCCGAAGCCTTTTAAACGGCGATGACTTAAAACTCTGCAGACAGGCCGTCATAATTTTCAGTAAAAGCCATCTTCAGTTCGCCTCAATGGATCCTTAGTGACAGACAAATGGGAAGTAGGAAGGAATATTGGGTGCCTTATTATAGATTTGTTTTATTAGAACTATGAAAAACTAAATTGAATGAATTAATCTGTGGCGTTCACTGCTGGACCTCTCCCACAAACTATAAAACGATGGAAGACTAAATTGAATAAATTAATCAGTGGCGTTCACGGCTGGACCTCTCCCACAAACTATAAAACGATGGAAGACTAAATTGAATGAATTAATCTGTGGCGTTCACTGCTGGGCTGGACCTCTCTCACAAACTATAAAACGATGGAAGACTAAATTGAATGAATTAATCAGTGGCGTTCACGGCTGGACCTCTCCCACAAACTATAAAACGATGGAAGACTAAATTGAATAAATGTGGCGTTCACGGCTGGACCTCTCCCACAAACTATAAAACAATGGAAGACTAAATTGAATAAATGTGGCGTTCACTGCTGGACCTCTCCCACAAACTATAAAACGATGGAAGACTAAATTGAATAAATTAATCAGTGGCGTTCACGGCTGGACCTCTCCCACAAACTATAAAACGATGGAAGACTAAATTGAATAAATTAATCAGTGGCGTTCACGGCTGGACCTCTCCCACAAACTATAAAACGATGGAAGACTAAATTGAATGAATTAATCTGTGGCGTTCACTGCTGGGCTGGACCTCTCTCACAAACTATAAAACGATGGAAGACTAAATTGAATGAATTAATCAGTGGCGTTCACGGCTGGACCTCTCCCACAAACTATAAAACGATGGAAGACTAAATTGAATAAATGTGGCGTTCACGGCTGGACCTCTCCCACAAACTATAAAACAATGGAAGACTAAATTGAATGAATTAATCTGTGGCGTTCACTGCTGGGCTGGACCTCTCTCACAAACTATAAAACGATGGAAGACTAAATTGAATGAATTAATCTGTGGCGTTCATTGCTAGACCACTTCCACAAACTATAAAACAATGGAAGACTAAATTGAATACATTATACGTGTGTAGTGATGTGAGTCGAGTCCACTTTTACTCAAGTGACTCGAGTGACATCTAAAAAAACGTACTCGAATAAATAAAATATCTACTCGAGTTCACTCAGACTCGAGCCACTCGCCAATCACTCACCGAGACATGCGAAACGATGTGTTTTTATTCTTAAGAACGATTTTCCATATTTTTTCTTTTATTTGGTTTTATGAATAAACCATAATTATTTACTTATTTTTATTAGCATATTATATTAATTTCGATACAGAAATGTTGATTTTGTGACTGACGATGTTTTGAAACAAAACTTCAAGCTTGCCGTTTTACTAAGCCTCAACTTATTGTCAAAAAAAAACAAGGATTGTGACAAGTGATTTGATAGAGGTGAGTTTTCGAGTGACTCGTGAATCACTCGAGTGACTCGACCACTCGAGTCGTACTTGAGTAAAATTGTAAAATGACTCGAATAACTCGAGTGGTAAAATCGGACTCGAGTCACATCACTGTGTGGCATTCATAGAAATCTAAATAATGTAAGACAAGTGGCATTAATTGCTGGACAAACGCCTTTCACATAAAAAGATTTTGATCATAAGCCATCCTTCACAATTTTATTTTCAATATTGTCATTCTATTGCCTATTTCATCATCATGGAAAACTCAGCCTCGCATCGCAGTCCACATCAACCTCCCCCGATTGACCTCTTTCGTATCTATCAATTATTTAATACTGCAAGTTGCAATTTTCTAAATTTTCAGAGTATCTACCATTAATGCCACATCCTTCATCAACTACATCTTCGTATCTTCGATCATAATAGACAATCAAGTTTTTAGTTCACTCCTGATCCTGATGCGTACTGGCTTTGAGTGTATAGGTTTTAGAACATTTATCAGTTTTGATGGCTCCTTCACAATATAATGTAAGTGATTTTCCAGTATTTATTGTTAGTAAACAAGTTAAGGTATTTTTCTTCATTAATAAAGTTTTTTTTCTGTTCAGGGTTTTGCTTGCACGCTTTTTTAGTGCAAGCAAAACCCTGAACTAAAAAAAACTTTTTTACCACGTTATCACGTTTTCATTAACTCGCTTTCAGTCATACACGTCTGTCTCTTCGGTACAAATTTTGCATTCGATTTTAAAATAAACTTCCCGATAAGCTAGAGACTTGAAACTTTAAAAATAGCTCAGAACTCGATGACAAAGTAATATTAAATCGCTTCCCGTTTTAATTTTCATTTTTTCATTAGTTTCCTGTGAGGCTTTCACTGAGGTTTTTTCATCTGGAGACCCATATTTCTGTAATTTGTCCTGTTACCTTTGCATGTAATGTGTATATTTTATGCATGTGTGGCAAAATAAATGGTTTAAATGGTATCTTAGAAAAAGTCGTTCAGTTTCATTAGTGAAATTCACCTGTAAAAAAATCGTCGCATGTATTCTATTTTACTTGTATATTTATTTTAAACACCCAATTGCCAACATAATTAATGTTCTTGCTCTCTCTCTTTCTCTTATTTTTTAGTTACTGATTCGGGATAAGCATCCAGATAAATCAGAATCTTCTGAAGATAAGCTCCCTAAACACACAAATAGAATATTTAATACATTCACTCCATCTGTTGCCAATAATAACCCAATCTTAGCACATAAGCCTATTTTAACAGTAGCTGTTAAAATAAACAATAATACAATATTGTTCTGTACAAATACTGATAACACAGGAGGGGTGCAATATTGCTTAGACTAACTCCAAAACGCGGTCGAGCTCTCTACTATACGCGAAATAAATAATGATGTCTGTCTAAACAGTTTAACTGTTTGTGAATTGTAGTAGAAGTCATGCTTTGAATTTATTTCGTAAACAAGCATGAAAATATTCTTGGCACAAATTCTGATAGTTTTATACTTAAAAGCCATTAAAAAATTGTGGACGTGTGACGATACCTAATTGTTTCGTTGTTGTTGTTTTTAGGGTTCCGTAGTCCTACAAGGAACCCTTATAGTTTCGTCATGTCCGTCCGTCTGTCCGTCTGTCCGTCTGTCCTAATCCTTTACAGCTTAATAACTTCTACAGTTATTAACATAAGTAAATGAAATTTTGTTAAAAATAGTATAGATATAGATCTCAATTTCAAAAGAATAAAAAAATCATGATTACGTATTTTAGGGGTGGCGCCCATACATGTAAAATGGGGATGTAAAAATTGTTTTCGCTGCACCCCCTCGTGTGGGATATCATTGAATAGGTCTACTAAAATTAAGGTAATGTTTCATACATCACTTTTTTATCAGATGTACCATCTGCGAAATATAGCCTGCCAAAGTGGCTTGCAATGTGTCCCCCTCCCTGCCATTTCTAAACTATGCAACGTAGAAACTTATAATCTTCCACATTGATAGACCTTTGTAAAAACTCTCTTTTAAAATTATTTCGAGCATATTGTGATTATAAAATTTTGAGTTATAGAGAGAAAACTGAAAAATACTTAAAACGTCCTAGTTCAAAGGTCATTGACATTAGAGAAAAATGATCATAGCAAATAATGCTCCTTTAGCTACTTTCTATTTGAAAAAATCACAAAAAGTAACTTTGTGTTATGTTGACGACACACTTCTTAAATTTGGCGTCATCTAGCGGCGTCAAACAACACTCTCTGGGTCGCCAATGCTGCCGTCAAGTGCCGTCTATTACATTTGGCACTGTATAGCGCCATCTAGCGGCTACTGACATCACTCTCTGAGTCGCCAATACTGCCGTCTATTGCAAAAACTAAAATAGCCGTGATTAATATTCGATTTGATTTGTTTGTAACACCTACTTAAGGAACCCTATAATACTGAGCATGGCCCGACATGCTCTTGGCCGGTTTTTTTTTTGTACTTAGATTAATTTGCATAAAAACATAGTGGCTCGAAGGTTTGCTGGTTGCAAACTACCGGTTAAAATAACATTATTCAAGCCAAACTACAATGGGAAATGCTCTGAGGAATTATTCGACCTTATACCAGCCGCTGACTTCCACCATCGAACCATTTGCCATAAATATAAATTCCATCCTCACCATCTTAACATCGTAACACGATTTTATTTTTTTATCCACCATGTCATCTCCGAAACTATAATAGTAGGTTTCACATGGTTTCTTTGAAATAACAGTTGGCAACATTTTAAGGAAAAATGCTTTTGACAGCATTGCAATAGGATAATTGTGTACACAAAAAGTTAAAACTCTTTTTGTGAATTGTAATTTAGTTTTTTGCCTCTCCTGTATAGTCACCTTTTGGCGGTTGCATTATTTCATATTACTACTGACGATATGCAATAATCGCAACGCTTGGCAGGCGGACGAAGTACAGTAGACTGCAGAGACTATATATGCATGTATAGTTATATATAATTGCAAAAGTTGCCTGTTCCGACCACCAGGCGGCGCCACTGTGCTACATCTTTAGAGTGACCACTCTATCTCATATATACAAATGTACTCTGTGGGCGGACGTATATGAGTCATACTGGCTGGGTTTTTGGTATAGAAATGTCTTTGGTTTTTCATGACAGCACTAGCTTAAGGCCCTGTCCCTGCACGAAACGTCTCGGGGTGGACTGCGGGGCGCAATGGGGAGCTGGAGCACTGAGGCTCACATGCCCGTGATAACAATTAGTTATGTAAAACATTAAATTAATGTAATTTTGTCAAATTTAAATTCTGAAATGTAGTAAGTAAAAGTGTAAGTTTCAAAATCATGTTCTATATAAATTTTCGTCATAAAATGAATTCAAAGTGTCAAAAATTGGCTATGTTTGGATTTTTTTTCTATCAAGCGAAGTTATTTAAATCGTGTATCGATCTTTCAAAATGGATACATAAACTACTCAACCCCACCATATATTTTTTCCATTCTCCCTACTTCAAGAAATGATGACGACAAATGGAAAGAAACAATGTATTTTTTTGGAATTCGTGCAGGGACAGGGCCTTAACTCGTATAGCTCGGGGATATGAGAGCGTTCCTTGATGGGTCAAAACACAATAAACTGATAATCCAGTCAAATTTTAATTAAAGTACCTATAAAATTCGTCAAAACTTTACTTAGGTAAATGCCATTCGAAATTCGCTTTTACTGCCCTATTTACAAAACTCAATTCAGCTTACATATCCTCGCACCACTTTTGGCCAGACAATCATCCTTTAAAATAAGTCAAATCTCAAAATAATAGACTGTAAGCTCCTTAGAATGGCTGCAACTGCAGGGACAGGTACTGTTCACCTGCAGGGAACTCGGTTTAAAATATTGCCTGTCATATTTTTAAGACAGCTACTTCGGTTTTAGTTGGCAGTGCCGTAGATGCGTAAGTAACTAAAGTTTGTGTTGAAGACAGGGGGGAATTATAATGGTTTTGCAGTTGAAAATCATGAAACAACACTTTTTTTAAGGTTCTTAAAGTCTTGATTTCATTTATTTAATGCTGAGGCGTGGCTGAGGCTATACTTGTAAAGGACTTCGGTAAAATAAAGAAAGGATTTATTATTTGAGGAAAGAGGTAGGGGTCCTGAATGCCCCTAAGCCACTGCAACCTGGTAAGATCTATTGTGACGCCTCTTGCAGCATTACAGCACTTCCCCAAGCTGCAAGTCAATCATGAAGTCGACTATGACTTTGGGGAAGGAGGATTTGATCTCCTGCGTTGAGATGCCGTGGCCTTCAGGATGCTAGCTTCTCATGTGGTGCACTGCATCATACTCGCATAGGACGTAGATCAGCATCTCATCCTTTTCGCGACAAAACCTGCAAACTGTATCACAGAGGCCCAACCTGTGAAGGTGTGTATTCAGCTTGCAGTGCCCAGTAAGGGTTCTGTCAGGATTCTTATGTGGTTCCTGTTCAAAGAAAGCGCTTCTTTCGTAAATCTTTTCTTAAAGCCTACTGGAAGCGCTTTCTAGTGTTCTTAGCCTGGGGATTTTTCCCAAAGGCTAACACTTTGGTCAGCTACCCAGTTTTTAAGGTGAGCTGTCATGGTGCATTTAGGAATGCCACAGATTGGCTCCGGGCCTACAGTGGGTCTTTTAGCACCAGCTCTAACCAGTTCATCAGCGGTTTCATTTTCCTAATGCCACAGTGTCCAGGTACCCATCCTAGTGCCATCGAGTTTGCCACTCCTAGTGAGTTCAGAAAGAAAGGATAAATGAATGTATTGATTTGCACAAACATTAAACTCACAATTTAAAACAAAACAGGTTTTTATTTTCTCTCATCCATTTTCATACAATACTGAAATTGAGTCAGCCCCAGTAAGTTATAAAAATACTTGTGTTAGGGCTGTCTCGCAACTTCACTTCTGTTTCACCCTATTATTTATTTATTTATATTTATATATGCTTTATTGTACACCATATAAAACATTACACCTATCATCCCTATCTGGGCTGTGCGCCACCACCGGGGTGGTTACCTTCGTCTACGAGCGAGTTCGGCCCTCTCCCGATCCAGCTCTGAGGGCTCCTTCTGGACCATAACAGTCTCGCAGATGGAATCAACGGCCCTCCAAGTCATCAGCTCTGCCAGCATAGCCGACACTACTGCTGGCAGAGAACATTCTTGTCCGATCTCGCTGGCCAGGTCAAGCTGTTCGGAGCCACGCAGGGCACTCTTCAAGCGTGTGCAGTGCAGAGTCCTGGTCAAACCTACTACTACTTTTCTCTTGATAAGTAGGGTCACTCCACCGCGATATTCGGTTGTCGGTCAAAAAACTTGGTTGCCGCCCTTTTTTCTGTTTTTTGTTGGAAATTCTCATGGATACCGTCCATCTGGGGATGGCGGAGGGGTATGTTGGACTCCTACCGACGAATCTACCGACTACCAACTTAATCCTTAGCACCTCAGCTGGAGCTGCAGAGCTCAGCACAAAATAGAGGTGCTTCGGGTAGAATCGGGTACTCCATTGGACCGCGCCAGTGCCACACATTTATCCACGACCAACTCGCAAAATTTTCTCTCAGTCTTTAAAATATTCAAAGCAAATGTGAATAGACATAATACAAACGCAAAGAAAGTTTGTAGCAGATCAAATACGCTTTGTATTCGCACGACAAAGGGTGTAAATGATGTTCCAACTCACAAAGACGACTTGTATAAGTTATTTGTCTTTTGCATTCGGGAAAATATGACGACGTATTTTCAGTTATTTTTGTGAATTGAGTGTTTTGTGATACTAGATGTAGCCCGCCACTTCGTTTGTGTTTTTGAAACCTCTTCACGTCTTTTTCAGGTTTGAAAAACTATGCTTTAGTTATCACTAAACTAACTACACAAATACACTGAAAAATCAAAACTCAGGTATTATATAACATAACATCACGCCTATTTTCCCGAAGGTGTAATAGTACACCCACATTTCGCCAGTTACGTTATAGTCCCTTGTAATAGGGGGCGAGCCTATTGCCACTAACCGGGCACAAATCCAGACTCCGGGCTGCTACTGAGAATTTCCTAATGAAAAAACCGAATAACACTTTGCCCGACCCGGGAATCGAAGCCAGGATCCCACGCTCAGCAGTCGCGCTTGCAACCACTAGATCAACGAGGCAGGCAGGTATTGTATACATGCATTAAAAAAAAATGATCGAGTCAAGTAGTATTTATGTATCTAACAGTTACTCAAATTCAAATTCCATAGAGCTACCGCAACCCCAAATTCAAATAATTTATTCTGCAAATTAGATGTTAAAAATCACTTTTACAAGTCTGTTATTTTAAAAACTAGATGGCAGACGACTACTTTAATTTAATCAAAAACTATTAACCCTGTTAAATATAATTCGCTGTAGTTGTAGATAGAAAAAGAGCCAAAAGTGGCCGTTTTTCGCATTTTTTCTATCTACAACTACAGCGAACTACATTTTACCGAGTTAATAATGTCTGATTAAATTACAATACCTTTACTACAATTCTGTAGAACCAGATTTTCGATAAATTATGTATGTACTCAGCGAGTTATTTTTATTTTTTTATAGTATTGGATGACTAAACGAGCTAAAGGCCCACCTGATGTGAAGCGGTTACCTTTGCCCATAACAACTTTAATAGCACCTAGGCTAGTTGTCTAAATGATACCGCAAGTCGCTCACAAACGAGACACGAAGATGGAAAATCTCATATGATTGTAATTTCACCGGCACCCGTACCATTTAGACCGAAACACAGCAATGCAACCATCACTATTTTGCTATTTTTTTGTAGGTACTGGTAGGAGTGGTTATTCTTTTACTGATGGGGGCACCACTGAGCTATAAGCCCCATAATACAATTTTTTGTGTTCATTTACTAACATTCTGTAGAACCAGATTTTCGATAAATTTTGTACTCCGTGACTCAGACCAAAATAATAAAATAGACGGAGCGCGTAGAACTAACGATTGAAGCCAGAAAAATGAATATAAAATGGCAGAAAAAGTACCTACTATTCCACCCACAGTGTTCGCAAGCCGCGGTCGGAAGTGTCAATCTTATATTTAGTTTGAGGATTAGACGTCTCCAGTTGCGGCTCGCGAAGACTGTGTGCGGAATAGTAGGTACTCCTTTGCCATTTTGTTTTCCTTCTTCTGGCTCATTCGCTACTTCTACGCGCTCCGTCTATCTTATTATTTTGGTCTGAGCCCAGCGAGTAAATATTTTTTACTGATGGGGGCGCCACTGAGCTACAGGGTGCCCCAGACAAATTAACATCAAATTCGATTTAAAAGTTCTCAAAATGCAAGCGGCACCGCGGCGCCGGTACAACAAACTATCATTTAAATTATATTATTACTGAAGTAATTTAAAGTGTTGAACAATTCAAAAACTTGATATAAACTTCATAGTCATCTGAATTGCTAATTTTTCATCTGACATTGCCTGCGGTTTGCAAATACTTAACGAGCTTCAAATAAGATTTTGGGCAAATATTATTTAAATAGTTTTAAGGTGTTTCAAATATTTGTTTTAAATTAACCAAATTTATTTAACTTTTGCGCAGAAAAAACTTGATATAATGTTTTATGTTAATAAATTTTACTTTCGTATATAGTTAATTACAACTCCAAAAGACATAAAGAAAAAAAAAGTCTATCAACGTGGAAGATTACAAGTTTCTACGTTGTATAGTTTGGAAATGGCAGGGGGGGGGGACACATTGTAAGCCATTTTGGTGGGCTATATTTCGCAGATGGTACACCTGATAAAAAAGTGATGTATGAAACATTACCTTCATTTTAGTAGATCTATGCAATGATAACCCACACGAGGGGGTGCAGCGAAAAAAAAAATTTCATCCCCATTTCACATGTATGGGCTTCACCCCTAAAATACGTTATCAAGATTTTTTTATTGTTTTAAAATTGAGATCTATATCTAAACCATTTTTTAACAAAATTTCATTTACTTATGTTTATAACTGTAGAAGTTATTAAGCTGTAAAGGATTAGGACCGACGGACAGACGGACAGACGGACAGACGGACAGATGGACAGACGGACAGACGGACAGACGGACGGACATGACGAAACTATAAGGGTTCCTTGTAGGACTCAATCAACTCAGCCTATCGCAGTCCACTGCTGGACATAGGCCTCTCCCAAGTTGCGCCACAACGCTCGATCCTCTGCCTTCCGCATCCAGTCCCCCCCGGCCACGCTCTTTAGGTCGTCGGTCCACCTGGCAGGGGGGCGCCCTACGCTGCATTTGCCGATTCGCGGTCTCCACTCAAGGACTCGTCTGCTCCAGCGGCCATCGGTCCTTCGACAGACATGGTCAGCCCACTGCCACTTCAGCTTACTGATTCTACAAGCTATGTCGGTCACTCCGGTTCTTCTCCGGATAATCTCGTTTCGGATTTTATCCTTCAAAGAAACTCCAAGCATAGCTCGCTCCATAGCTCGCTGAGCGACTTTAAACTTGTGGACTAGCCCAACTGTCAGTGTCCACGTCTCGGCACCGTAAGTCATGACAGGCAGGACGCACTGGTTGAAGACTTTTGTCTTCAAACTTTGCGGTATAGGCGACGAGAAGACTCGGCGAAGTTTGCCAAACGCTGCCCAGCCCAGACGGATCCTTCTGTTGGCTTCTTTCTCGAAGTTGTGTCTACCAAGCTAATTGCCTTTTTTTTTTTCCGTGGGGAAAATCCTCATGGACGCACTCCGCCCGGGGAAGACGGAGCCAGTGTCGGACTCTTACCGACTAAAAACCACCACGGTGTTCCTCTACCGACCTTGCCGGGGGCGTGGGAAATACTCCTGTATTCGTCCAACCATCCCCAGCAGGTCCCGGCTCGCCACTTGCAGGCGAGCCCCTTCTCCCCGTGCGGCAACCACAACGGCCGCACCCTCCCCTTGACTGGCGCGCGCGGAACACTACGCGCCACCATCACGGGCCTTGACTGGTCGGACGGCGGGCCACCCCGAGTCCGCCGCCCGCAGGCCCACACCTAGGGTGGCTGGAGGTCGGCATACGCCCTCCTACGACGCCCAGGTCGTCTCCTGCGGATGGGAAGAGAGGTCATCGCCTCTCGAACCCTCTCCGCCGCCTCCTTAGCGAGCATCACCTCCTCGCAGAAGGAGACGACGCCTTCCCAAGCGCTCTCGCTCCCGACCATAGACAGAACCACGGCCGGAAGCGAGAGATCGCTGCCGCCCACTGCAGTGATGAGGTCACGGCGCTGCGTGGCCCAAGCTGGGAACTCCGCCAATGTGTGCTGCGCCGTGTCCTCTGGGCAGCTCCCGCAGTGATGACACTCGGGCGTCGGCTCCCGGCCTATGCGACACAGATACTTACCGAAGCAACCATGCCCCGAGAGTATCTGCGTCAGCCGGTAGGTGAGGGCACCATGGCTCCTCTCCAGCCACTCCTCCATGACGGGCCTTACCGCCGCGATAACGGCGTGCCCTGCGCTGGGTTGCGCAAGTCGCTCCTCCCATTCAGCCACTAGGATCTGGCGGATCTCGCTCCGATCAGGCGGGTCCTCGCGCTGGTGATACCTTAGCGCAAGGTCTCTCGCCTCCAGATCCCAGGGCATTGATCCGGCTAGGAGGCTCGCCGCCTCAAAGGAGATCGTACGATATCCCCGTATCACCCTGATTGCCATCGCACGCTGCGGCCTACGTAGCACGACATTACAGCGTGTCAGGGTGTAAGCTGAATTGCCTGCCCTAGGTAGACGTATTCCGTTACAACTTCGAGTGTCGACCCTTCGACGAATATTGGCCTCGGCATGACATGCATATTGAACATGACTTTAGTCTTGTCCAGATTCATGCCGAGACCGACACGTCGAGAGGCTCCGTTTAAGCTGTGCAGCATTTCGCCCAGTTGTTCCAGCGACTCAGCCATTACAACGATGTCATCGGCAAAACGGAGATGTGAGATGTTCTCGCCGTTAACGTTGATACCCTGTCCAGTCCAGTCCAGTGTCTTGAAGACGTCCTCCAACGCGTTAGTGAACAATTTCGGGGATATTACATCCCCTTTACCAGCTTAATACTAAAAAGAATTTCAAAGACGTTGGAAGAAAATCAGCCAAGAGAGCAAGCAGGTTTCAGAGCGGGCTTCTCTACCAACGACCACATATTTACCATCACGCAGATAATTGAGAAGTACAATGAATATGATAAGGAGCTCTACATAGCCTTTGTAGACTACTCCAAGGCGTTCGACTCAATCTCCCATGACTCTCTATGGCATTCACTCAAAGAACAAGGAGTTCAAAGAAAATACATCAACGTCTTAAAAGAAATTTACAAGCATAGTAAAGCAGTGGTTAAGTTAGAAAAAAAAGGAAAGCCATTTAACATTCGAAAAGGAGTGCGAAAAGGCGATCCCGTCTCACCAAATTTATTCAATGCACAGGATAAAAAGCGCTTGGAGAAGGTACTGGTCATTAAAAGAAATTTTTAAATCGCGCATACCTACACGCCTGAAAAAGAAAGCTATGGATACCATAATACTCCCTACACTACTATATGGATGCCAGAGCTGGGCATTTACAAAATCAGTGATAAACAAGCTTCAAGTTTTCCAACGAGCTATGGAGAGGAGCATGCTGGGATTTAAGCTTAGAGACAGAAAGAGAAGCAAAGACATAAGAAAACGTACAAAAATATTGGATGCTGCGGAACTGGCATGCAGGTTAAAACGGCGATGGGCAGGCCATGTAGCAAGAGCCACAGATGGACGCTGGAGTGAAAGGATTTTGTACTGGTACCCTCGAGATACACCACGCCCCCGCGGCAGACCTAGACGCCGGTGGTGCGATGATATCGTAGCCACAGCTGGCCACACCTGGACGAGAATTGCGCAAGACAGAGAAAAATGGCGTGTGATGGAGGAGGCCTTCACCCGTAAATGGGTACCCAATATCACACTAACTTGAGCTATTGTGAATGTTTAAATACATTTAAACAGTCATAATAATCCAATTATTTAATTATTAATTTATATATAATATAATTATGAAATCTATTAATTTTTATATAATATAAAATCTATTTAAATGTGATTATGTATACCTACAGCTACGAAAATGAAATCCTATTCATTATATTCTGTGAATGTTATGCAATGAATGAATTAATGTTTATTTGGTTATGTTTGAAGTTTTAAATTGTGATCATGTACCTATACCTACAGCTATGAAAATGAAATCCTATTTATTATATTCTGTGAATGTTATGCAATGAATGAATTAGTGTTTATTTGGCTATGTTTGAAGTTTTAAATTGTGATCATGTATACCTACAGCTATGTAAATGAAATTCTATTTATTATAGGTATACTGTGAATGTTATGCAATTAATGAATTAATGTTTATTTGGCTATGTTTGAAGTTTTAAATACATACTATTACTTTTTATTTTAACATATAATATCTAGTAACAAAAAATTGTGTGATCATGTATGTTTAGTCAAGCCAAGTCAAGCGCATGTCGATGGTAGGGGAGACACTGTGGATGGAGCTGGCTAAGTATGTGAACTTCATACAAGACTAGCTCTGCTTATACTGGCTTGTCTGCCATCGATATGGGATTGACTGTACCATGAAATCTAATTTATTCTATTTTACGACTGATATTTAATTAATTGAATGTTTATTTAATCTTGTTATGAAATGTAATGTTTATACACATTTTATTAATTTTATAATATTTGTGTGGATGGGTATCTATTGTAATAAAACAAGTTTGACAGGATTGCAACGAGTACATTATTATAATTTGTATTAGTAACTTGTTTTATTACAATAGTTAGTAATCACGAATACCTATTTAAGATATTATTATGTAGGTATCTAGTTATGAGACTGATTTAAATGTGTTACTGATTTAATTATGAAAATTATGTCTAATCTTATTTATTATATATTAATTAAGAATACTATTCAATTTAAATGTTGCATGATTGTTTTTTTTTTTTTTTTTGGGAAATAAAGGCTATAATAATAAATAATAATAAAACATCCCCTTGTCTCACCCCTCTGCGCAGTTGGATTGGCTTCGTCTTTTGGTCCTGGAGCTGAACAGTCATGGTAGCAGCGTTGTATAGGCATCTCAGCATCTCTGTATACCGCTCATCAATGTGACATCGCTGAAGAGCATCCAGAACTGCCCAAGTTTCGATAGAGTCGAAGGCCTTCTCGTAGTCCACGAATGCCATACACAGCGGCTGATTGTACTCTTCAGTCTTCTGTATGATCTACCGAACAGTATGGATGTGATCTACGGTGCTGTAGCCTTTTCGAAACCCAGCTTGCTCTGGTGGCTCGAATTCGTCGAGTCTTCCGGCGAGACGATTCGTGATGACCCTCGAGAACAGCTTGTATACATGACTCAGGAGTGAGATGGGTCTGTAGTTCTTCAGTAGGGTTTTATCCCCTTTTTTGAAGAACAGTACCACCGCAAACCCGCTCCATGCCTCCGGTGTAGAGCCTTGTTGAATGACGGCATTAAACAGACTCTGTAGCTCCTTCAGGACCGGAGCCCCGCCTGCTTTTAGGAGTTCAGTAGTAATGCCGTCATCGCCCGGAGCTTTGTTGTTCTTAAGCTGCTCGAGGGCCACCCTAATCTCGCCCTGGTCAACGTCCGGAAGATCCTCGGTGTAATGGCGCGTGAGCTGGGCTCTTTTGTCGTCATTGCTAGGAACTGCTGGTCTCGCCGTTTTGGTGGAATACAAATGCCCATAGAAGTTTTCGACCTCATCAAGCATCTCGATCTTAGAGGTGACTATTTTGCCATCCGCGGCTTTCAGTTTTATCAGATGGGTCCTCCCTAGCTGCTGAGCGAAAACTTTCGACCCCCTATTTTGCTCAATCGCAGCCTCAATGGCGCGGGTGTTGGAGCGGCGGAGGTCACGTCGCATCAGCTTCCTAATCTGTAGGTTTAAGGACCTATTATTTGATGAAAACGAATGCGCGGCTGACATTTCCCGTCTTTTCCTCATCAGATCGAGAGTCTCAGTCGAAAGCTTGGGCATCTTGCTTCCACGCTGCGGCGGAAAGAATTTTCGAGACAGTTCCTGCAATGTTTTGACCATGGTGTTGGTTTTCTCCTCAATATTGCCCGTGGTTTCCAGCGAGTCGAATCGATTTTGAAGTTCTGCTTGGAACCTTTCGGAGCCCAAACTGGTTTGGAGCGGCGAAGGTCGGAGAGTAGACTTAATCAAGCGCGTTCTTTCAGCTCTAAAATTGATATTTAGAGTGCCTCGGATAAGTCGGTGATCGCTTCCGGTGTTGAACCTATTGATCACAGAGACATCTCTAAATATGTGCTTCTTATCCGTCATGATATAGTCTATCTCGTTCCTTGTCACCTTGTCGGGGCTTTTCCAGGTCCATCTTCTTTGGGGCTTCTTCTTAAAGAAGGAGTTCATTAAGAAGAGCCCCTGGGACTCCAAGAAGTTGACCAACATTTGGCCCCTGTGGTTTCTGCGCCCCAAACCGTAAGGTCCGATTCTCGATTCGCCGCGTTCTTGTACTCCCACTTTAGCGTTGAAGTCCCCCATAACAACGTTGTAGTGAGCCTTAGCGGTACTATTCATAGCCTTCGCTATGTCTTCGTACATCGCTTCGGCTATATCGTCAGAGTGTGTCGAGGTCGGCGCATATACCTGCACTATTTTCAGCTTGTACCTATCATTTAGCTTTAGTACAAGGTACGCTACCCGTGTCGATACACTACCGATTTCCACAACGTTGTTTACGAGGGCCTTATTGACAAGAAAACCAACACCACCTTGGGAGAGCTGATCCCCTTCGCGGAAGTAGAGTAAGTTTCCTGACTCCAGGGTTATCGTGTCCTCTCCCTCTCTACGGACTTCGGATAACCCCAGTATATGCCATTTTATATGACTTAACTCTACTTCAAGCTCGGCGAGGTGACGGTCCAGTCTCAACGTTTTTCCATTGTACGCTGCCAGATATAGTCGTCGGTTTTGGTAGCCTGCTGTAACCCGGGGATTCCTAGCACCCCCCGTCCCACCGTTACCACCTTGTAGGACTACGGAACCCTAAAAAAGGACTTTCACAATAACGAAAGTGTATTGAGTCTTAACCGGATTAAATCGCGTATATCATTTAAATTGGTTTCCCTGACGTTTCGAAAGCTTTGCAGCATTTCGTGGTCGCAGGTAGACTAAGATGACAATCGTCTTTACATATATTTCTAAAAAAATATTTTAATCTACCGTACAATATTTATTAATTAAAATCGTTTCGATGCACGCAGTAATCACTCACAATATCATTATCTTTTACAGTGTTGCGTGCTGTTTGGGACTTGATTATTTTTAGGACTGGGTTCCAAACAGGTGGTAGCTGCCAACCATCTTCTCTATTAAAATTAGGATGTTTTTTAATTTCAATAGCCTCACGGAGCATTCTAGGTACATATCGGTTTTTCTTCGCCAGAACTTGTGGTTTATCAAATCTAAGAAAATGGTAGGGTTTGTCTAGGGCATGTTCACACACTGCAGACTTTGTGGAGCGTCTGTTCTTGACGCCAGCTATATGTTCTTTAATTCTAGTGGCTATACTACGCTTTGTTTGCCCTATGTATGATAACCCACAATCACAATCAATCTTGTAGACCCCTGCATCTTGTAAGGGAATGTGACACTTCACCGGTCTGAGGAGTTGGCTGACCTTTCTTTGGGGCTTGAAATAGGTTTTGATAGAAGCACGCTTCAAGATATGACCAATTCTGTTGGTGACCCCTTTGATGAATGGTAGAACAGCAGGACGACGATCAACTGTGCTGGGTTTCGAGCGGCGTTTGCGGTGGGGATGTGGAGCTCGCAAGTTATTATGCTTGAGAAAATGCTTCACATGGTAAAGTTCCCCTGCCAGGTGGTCGGCGTCGCAGATGCGATGTTCTCTCTGTAACAAAGATTTGGCCATCGCATCTGCGACGCCGACCACCTGGCAGGGGAACTTTACTATGTGAAGCATTTTCTTAAGCATAATAACTTGCGAGCTCCACATCCCCACCGCAAACGTCGCTCGAAACCCAGCACAGTTGATCGTCGACCTGCTGTTCGACCCTAGATTTCTTAGATACACATCATCATCAGCCCTCAGAATGAAAAGGTAGAAACGTATAATTAGGGTCAAGGTCAATGACTCCGGTGTTCACAAGTAGTTTTGGCTAACAGACACAGTCACAGTTTTGACCAATGTTTTTCAGTCAAAAGTTTTGGCACACACAAAACTTTAAAAATTGTCACCTACCGATTACCCTCGCAATTAAATGCCAAAGTCTAGTTCGTATTTTTTCAGCATCCACATAATTTAATTTTCATTTATTACCCAGTAAAACCAGCAGCTCTAATAATTCTTAACCATTACAAGAAACCATAAAAGGGCACTTAATTTAAACGCCTCATATAAGACACGGAAAATCGTCAGTATTAAAACAGTATTAACAAAGTAACGCGGGCAAAAGTGGGCATAAATGGAACGGTAGGCCTATGCCATGCCGGTTGTTTTGCATAATACCCACATTTCTATGCTCGTTTTGTGCACACGTATGAAAGTCCTGACGCCAGAAATGTACAGTTGCGTGCGGTGGACTTTTTTTCATTTTTTTTCAGGCGGATATTGCGAAAAGCGATCATCTGGGCTTAAAATAGAATGCAATGTTAGTTCATGTGTGGTTTTGTTCGAATATAAGGGCATGCATTGGACAAAAACCCCTGCAAATCACCGTATTTGGTATCATCATCATCATCATTATTTCAGCCGAAAGATGTCCACTGCTGCACATAGGCCTCCCCCAAGCATCGCCACAACGACCGGTCCTGCGCCTTCCGCATCCAGCGGATTCCCGCGACCTACACCAGGTCGTCGGTCCACCTTGTGGGGGGCCTACCCACGCTGCGCCTTCCAGTACGCGGTCGCCATCCTTTCTGCGAGCAATGTGCCCCGCCCACTGCCACTTAAGTTTGGCAATTCTTCGGGCTATGTCGGTTACTTTCGTTCTCCTGCGAATCTCCGCATTTCTGATTCGATCACGCAGGGACACTGAGCATAGCCCTCTCCATTGACCTTTGAGTGACTTTGAGCTGTATGCTATATGCTTTGTATTTGGTACAGAGCAGAAAATTAGCATCATATACTAGCTGAAAATAAAGTAAGGTATGGTGTTGACAAAGAGATAGAAGAGAAGTAGATTGTGATGCAGAGGGACACAGACAACCCGTATACCGTGGGTATTTATTAGCTTCTTTATTAGACTTATTGGTACCAAACCAATAAGTCTAACATACCGTTTTCAACGAAGCAAAGACAAAAAGGTAAACAAACTGCCACTTTGAAATAAAATTAATAGCGATGTTGTAATAAGCAGCTTTTGTTTATCTTTTCTTTTTTTTCCTTGAATAGGTACCTACCCACGGTATACGGGTTGTCTGTGTCCCTCTGCATCACAATCTACTTCTCTTCTATCTCTTTGTCAACACCATACGATAAGATAAGACTTGATAAGACTTGCCGCCAGGCGGCAGCTATCGCTTTCGCGATATTAGTTCCTTTACCGTCCGCTGCCAGCAAACGCTATAGTGGATAATAATAGTAATAACTTTTTTTTATGTCTTTTTAATTTCTTATTTCTTTCTTTCTTTCTCCTTTTTTTTCTATTTTTTTTTTATTGGCAATAGGCTCGCCCACTATTACATGGGACTTATAACATAACTGGTGAAATGTGGGTGTACAACACCTCTGCCTACCCCTTCGGGGAAATACAGGCGTGATGTTATATGTTATGTTATGTTTAATTTATTTTGAAAAAAAAATTATAAATATAAATTAAAGTTTTTAAGCGAATGAAGGAGTATAATATTTTTTTTCATGTCTCAGCCATACAATAGTATTTTACAATAGAAATTCAAGGTAATTTTTAAAGTACCTACCCAAAGAAGATCTGCTGACCCACAAACTTGTACTTGTATCTTGGAGGTCAGTAGGCTTTCCATACATAGGCGCAGCCCGTGTACCTACCTATAACATATTATTAAATATATAATATATATAAAATAATTAATATTAGCTTCTTTATTGTGGCACATGCAATCATATAACTCGGCCACCATCTCTAAATTTTAATTTCAAAATAAAATTATTAAATAACTCGTGTATACTTTGCGGATATATTGTGATGTCACAGCACAGTACACTCGCGTACAGTCTGGAGAAGAAATATTTAATTTATTTGAACGAAGAATAGGAAAGAAATAAGTTTTGTGAATGTGTCTTAATTTGAATTGATTTATTATATTTTGATTAGTGTCTAATCGGAGATATGATTTCATAATAAGAACTTGATATATTTTATTTCTTTGAAGGGTAAAAAGTTAAAAACCAACCTGAAAATCGTGAAAAAAATAAACAGCTGATCCCTACATTTGTGTTCACATAAATCGAAAAAATATAGGGAACAGCTGTTTTTTCAATAATTATTTTCAAGGTTTTAATCAATTAATGCATAAAAAAACGACTGCAGTAATGATTTCTAAGATGTATTTTTTAAATAATTTAATGACAAATTATTAAGCACTTATCCAACAAATACTTTCAGAAATTACGAGCACTTTCTGTAAACCTCTAGACTTTTGGTTGACTGAGCACCCTTCAGGACCCCTTTTTGACCAGCTGTCGTCGAGTCAACTAGAGCCCAAGTTATTGAACAAAAAATCACTGATTCGAAAAGAACTTGAAATAGTCTGTCTTGAGAAATCTTGAGACATTTACAAGCAAAAAATTATTTAGTAAGTTGATCCAATTACTTTAAATGTTTATAACGGCGGCGATAGTAATAAATAACCCTCACTGTAATAAAGTCTAAAAAATATTAAGAAGCGACAGGACTTACTTTCCATTAAAATATTTTAAATTAATCACAGTAAGAGCCTGCTGAGACAAAATTATTTTTATTATTGAATAATGTATTTTTGAATATTATTGTGACACTGATTATCTAAAGTATGTCTAGACAAGACAACAATATCTGCCATTATTATCGCGCTTTTTCACCCTTTGCATTTTTATTATTGTTTTTGTTTTGACTAACTGTAAATCACAGACTATAATGTGGAACAAAAAACCGGCCAAGAGCATGTCGGGCCATGCTCAGTATTATAGGGTTCCTTAAGTAGGTGTACAAACGAATCAAATCGAATATTAATCATGGCTATTTTAGTTTTTGCAATAATCGGCAGCATTCGCGACTCAGAGCGTGTTGTTAGTAGCGCCATCTAGCGATAAATTCAAGAAGCCAAATTTAAGAAGTCTGATTGATGTCAAAGTTACTTTTTGTGATTTTTTCAAATAGAAAGTAGCTAAAGGAGCATTATTTGCCATGATAATTTTTCTCTAAGGTCAATGACCTTTGAACTAGGACGTTTTAAGTATTTTTCGGTTTTCTGTCTATAACTCAAAAAATTATAATCATATTATACTCGAAATAATTTTAAAAGAGAGTTTTCACAAAGGTCTATCAATGTGGAAGATTATAAGTTTCTACGTTGCATAGTTTAGAAATGGCAGGGGGGGGGACACATTGCAAGCCACTTTGGCGGGCTATATTTCGCAGATGGTACACCTGATAAAAAAGTGGTGTATGAAACATTACCTTCATTTTAGTAGACCTATTCAATGATACCCCACACGATGGGGTGCAGTGAAAAAATTTATTTTTTCCCCATTTCACATGTATGGGCGCCACCCCTAAAGAACGTAAAAACAATTTTTTTATTCTTTTAAAATTGAGATCTATATGCAGACTATTTTTTAACAAAATTTCATTTACTTATGTTTATAACTGTAGAAGTTATTAAGCTGTAAAGGATTAGGACAGACGGACAGACGGACAGACGGACAGACGGACAGACGGACAGACGGACAGACGGACAGACGGACAGACGGACAGACGGACAGACGGACAGACGGACAGACGGACGGACATGACGAAACTATAAGGGTTCCTTGTAGGACTTCGGAACCCTAAAAAACCGATGATGTACCGTTAACCACAGATGCATTGTTTATGTCCAGTGTTACATACATACATACATACATATTATCACGCCTGTTTCCCATTGGGGTAGGTAATTCCAGTGTTGTCAGTTGTCAATTTAACTGTTACTGTACTAATTTGTTATGGAATTTTATTGTAAAGTATTATGTATAAGTATTGTAGTATTAGGTTGTTGTGTGCGTCAAATCGAGCGCAAGAATAAAATATTTTTCTTTCTTTCTCAATAGCACATTACCGTCGAGGCCGCAATTGACGGCCGAGGAATTTTGCTAAAAAAAACTAACACATTTGTCTCATAACAATTATCTTACCCAACCAAGACAAAATAACCCTAAAATATCAACACTGAACGCAGAATAACCCTCTTCCACCTTAAAAACATTACAAGGAATTTGAAAGCGAGTTTAACGACACTTCTGAAAGTAAGGGTTGAAGAAAATACGCCAATAACATTGCAGCCCTTCAGGGTTGTCAAAGAATAGCAGATTAGACGGCAGATGGGGCTCGGGGCACCCCTACAAAAGAAAATCGTTAGGGACATGCTAACACCGTTTTTTGCACACTCTACTGTATAATGATAGGTGAGTTGTTAAACTTTGGACTTCTTTATTTGTACAAATAGTGGTGTCAATTCTGTTGTTCACGAACTAAACTTATTTTAAACTATCGCTCTCTTTTACGAATAGTAGATACAAGAAAGGGATGGCAACAATTTTAGAACTCTATCAAATTAGTCGGAATTTAGATTTCCATACAAGTTTAGTTGTGCCCACGTGCCCACTAAAATAAAAAGAAATGTAACACGTAAACTAATTTGACAGTTCTAAAATTGTTGCCATCCCTTTCTTGACTACTATTAGTAAAAGAGAACGATAGTTTAAAATAAGTTTAATTCGTGAACAAGAAAATCAACACCAATGGCAGTGTAACTAAAATTTCTTGTACTGTTAGCATTTTTATTTGATGTAACCATCTGTGAGTACTTGAGTGGAGACCGCGAATCGGCAAACGCAGCGTAGTGCGCCAGCCAGGTGGACCGATGACCTGAAGAACGTGGCTGGGGGGGACTGGATGCGGAAGGCAGAGGACCGAGTGTTGTGGCGCAACTTCGGAGAGGCATAAGTCCAGCAGTGGACTGCGATAGACTGAGTTGATGATGATGATGATGATGATCTGTGATTAAAGATAACTCACAAGTAGTCGGTCCCGGTTGTCATACGAATATCTATGTTACGGGTAGTTAGAAGCCTGTAAGTCTGACAACTGGTTTAACCTCCGAATCTCAGTATTACCCAGTAACTGGGTTGCGGGGGTCTGATGGCAGTCGCTCCGTGTAAAATACTGATGTTCAGCCGCATCTGGGTAGACTGGAAGCCGACTCCAATATAATTGGGAAAAGGCTCGGAGTATGATTATGATGCGATGTAAAACGGCTAAACTTGATTTATTATAATCTTATGTTATTAGGAAATAAAGCCTTCTAGTGGTATAATTATCCCTTTTAATCAATTTGATCTATCGCGAACACTCATTATTACAAGTCCTATTATAAATAATATTTGAAAAAAAAAAAGAAGTTCACACCCCCCGGCCCCGATAGATTAAAATAATTGCAAAATATTCGCTCCAAAAAGCGATTGATTTGCCTAATAATGCCTCGGGAACTCTGTGAGCACGTATAGCAGGTTCTTTGATTTAAGTGGACTTAAAATGCTTAGGTATCCATCCAAAATTTATAAATTAACCTATTTTCAATAAGCTGTAACAACAAACGGCCTGCTGACTCCCTCGTTGGTCTAATGGTCGCAAGCGCGACTGCTGAGCATGGGGTCCTGGGTTCGATTCCTGGGTCGGGCAGTGTTATTGGGTTTTTTCATTAGGAAATTCTCAGTAGCAGCCCGGAGTCTGGATTTGTGCCCGGTTAATGACGCACTCCGCCCGGGGAAGGCGGAGCCAGTGTCGGACTCTTACCGACTAAAACCACCACGGTGTTCCTCTTCCAACCATTGGCCGGGGGCGTGGGAAACTTTTATTCGTCCAACCATCCCCGGCAGGTCCCGGCTCGCCACTAGTAGGCGAGCCCCTTCTCCCCGTGCGGCATCATCGTCGGCCGCACCCTTCTCTTGACTGGCGCGCGCGGAACACGACGCGCCACCGTCTCGGGCCTTGACTGATCGGGCGGCGGGCTACCCCGAGTTCGTCGCCTGCAGGCCCACTCCTAGGGATCGGCTAGATCGGCGTACGCCCTCTTGCGACGCCCAGTCCGTTTCCTGCGGGTGGGAAGAGAGTTCGTTGCCTCTCGGACCCTTTCCACCGCCTCCTTAGCGAGTATCACCTCCTCGCAAAAGGAGACGACGCCCTCCCAAGCGTTCTCGCTCCTGACCATAGACAAAACAACGGCCGGAAGCGAGAGATCGCTGCCGCCTACTGCAGTGATAAGGTCACGGCGCTGCGTCGCCCAAGCTGGGCATTCCGCCAGTGTGTGCTGCGCCGTGTCCTCAAGGCAGCTCCCGCAGTGATGACACTCGGGTGTCGGCTCCCGGCCTATACGACACAGATACTTCCCGAAGCAACTGTGCCCCGAGAGTATCTGCGTCAGCCGGTAGCGGTTGATTCACCTGACATAATGTAGCTAGCGCTCTTTGTAGGCGCGTATTGCCATTCATTTTTTACAAGGCGTTTCTATAATATTGAACATTGATTTTTCGTTAAACCAAATTAGTTACTAATGTTTGCCTTAATTATAGATGGTTTTCGCATTCTTCTGCATTGACAAAGATTGGTCAGTTAAACGACGCTCAAGTGACTCTTATAGTTAAGTTAAGGTACCAATTGTGTCGTTCTTTTTTATATTTCATAGGACTAATTTTTCGACAGTTACACAGTCAAGTACGCAGAAGCTGGTGGCTCAATTTTTTTTTTTTTCAATCAGAGATACCTTACTTGTAACTAAACATAGCCCTAATTATCTGACATAAGAATACCTAGTTCTACAAAAAAAGTCTAACAAGTTGTACTGAAACAAACTTAGGAAAAACCACACAAACTCATATTACCTACCTACGTTTATATTGTTCGTAACATTTTCCAAGTAAATGTGTGTGGCACAAGTGTTTATGAAGTAATAAGCGTGTTTGAAAGAACTTGTTTTTATTAGGTGCCTTGTAACGTGGACTGTTAAATTAAGTTTGTCCTATAATATATGTCTGGCATGGGCGACACCAGGAGGGAGTAGGAGGTGCAGCTGCCCCCCCCCCTCCTCCCTAGAAACTCGTTCCTAGAAGATTTTAATAATAACGTAGTCGAAAAATTTACAAAAAACCTAAGAATATTATGTATTAATCAATTTTTTTTTTCTTGTAGTATCTAAGCCATTAAAACCTTACAAATTGTATTAATTTTTAACCGACTTCAAAAAAGAAGGAGGTTCTCAATTCGACTGTTTAAAATTTATTTTTTTATTTGAAAGAATATAATTCCAGATTGGTCCCTTTCTTATCAAAATCTAATTCTGATAATGGGATCCATGTGGAATTGAGGGAACTCCTCAAATATTATAGGCATACCTACATATAGTTATTTTGGTATTTTCATCAACAAATTTTGGCATTTGCATTCAGAAAGTATCATTTGGTGAAGATCTGATGAAGATCTTTGAAGATAAAGAAGGGAACTCTTCAGTGGATGACAGAAAATCAATCGGGATTGCAGCAATCGCTTGTCTTTCTATTGTTACTGCCACTCAAAATAGAAAAATAAAATGAACTTTAAAGAAAGTAAAAACCGACTTCAAAAAGAATAAAATAATTTGTGTGAAACGGTTTAGGAAGTCGGTGCCAATTTTTACCTTTTCTTTTCTATCTATCACCTTGCCCTCCTGGCCCATTTTCTGGCGACGCCCTTGATGTCTGGTTAATTAAAATCTAGCTCCATTTTTCTTTAATATTAAACTTAACTTGGCTTCCATGCAGGCCTGAAATCAAAACAACCTGGAAATAAACGGTTTCATTTCATTTAATTTTACGGCCAATTTGAAATTTTAATTATTTAGGATTAGTATGCAGTAGTCATGGACGAATAAAAAAGGGCGGACGGAATCTCGAGGCCCGTATTACAGAACGTTCCTCAAGCACATTTTGATCTTCAATCAACTAATCACTACTTAAGGATAGAGTCGTTACTTGAGCATCGGACTTATTCCAATACGGTAATTATAAACTTCAATTCAACAGGAGTTTCAAACAGGGTCGCGGCAGACCACGCAGGAGATGGAGAGACGAGCTCGATGTCTTTCTCGATGAAAGCTGGCAGGAGGCGGCACAGAACCGCGATAGATGGAAGGAATTGAGGGAGGCCTTTGCACAGCAGTGGGACAGTACAGGCTAACAAAAAAAAAAAGAAAAAAGAAATCAACAACATAGCACACAAATTTAACCTGAAATATGAAAGAAATATCTACTCACTTGAGTGATTAAATCTCTGATCTAATACCACAACAGATGACAGTATAAAATAAAGCTAAACTCAGCTGAACTGTGCATTTGGGGTGCATTAAAAGAGCCTCCAAGAGTGACAATATTTAATTGATCGTCCGGCGCACCCTAGGCAGTCAGCCCCGCTACCAACCTGCTAACTGGCTAGTCTTTTCCCCACGGCATGAGCTATTATCATTGTGTGTAGCTCATGTCGACACGATAGAAGAAGAAGAACTGAACTGTGATCAATGAATATACGCTTGACGAAGGTTCTAAAATTAAATCACAACTCAAAACTAGTTTAAAACAGTGATCAACGCTTGCGAAACGTTCTGTAATACGGGGCTAAGTGAAGCTCCCATAGCATAAACACACATAACGTAACACTAACACTGCTCGTTGTATCGAAATTATCCTCCACTATACGTCTTTGGGTGACGTCAGCGATATCAAGAAACATAGTTCCTTAACCGACTCGACTAACTTTGCAGTTAAATCAAAGTCGTATAGATACACGGTACGTTCACGGTAGCTTAGTGGCTAAAGCACTGGCATACTGAGCCAGGAGTCGCAGGTTCGAATCCTGCTCGTGAGCGATTATTTCTTTCCACAATTTAAATCTTTAGAATTAGCTTAGCATGCGTAAAATGCGTTAAAATAATAAAAAAATGCTGTCAAAATTGTAGTGGGTTCAGGAAAAAATTAAGTGTTTCAATCTATTGTTAGCGAGATTCCGTCCGCCTTTTTTTATTCGTCCGTGGCAGTAGTACAGTTTTTTTATTCTATCTCATCATGAAGCTGAACACAACCCTTCATACAATATAACAAGCAAGCTCAAAACAAAGTCACCTTCCCAAACGTACAATAACGTACTTTACGACGGGCAGCAGCGCTAACTGTGGCAGTAACTGTAGCAGTAACAAAACTAACAATACGACACTTACGACCATTGTTAATTGTGCGACGCTGACTTAAATTAAACTTGGCCGTAAAACTCACCGCACTTGTAAACTGGACCTAACTATTTGTTCTAGAATTTTATGGCTTTTCTCATTGTTGTTAAGAAAATATGTCCTTTTTTCTGGGCTTAGTATATCATTTAGCTTATTGTCTAACTTTGTCTGTAAAATCAACTCAGCCTATATCACAGTCCATGGCACATAGGCCTCCCCAAAAAGAAAGAAAGAAAGATTTTATTTCTGCGTTCATTTTGATAAGGTGACTTGGGGTAAGTCGGGACACGGGGTAAGTTCGTTCAAATGGATTTTCCGCAGAAAGTGTCGTCACAATATTACGACGCGCACTCAAGTGAGATGTAGGATAAACTGACGTGACACGCTTTTACCTCCAGCAATTGCAAATATCACCACACTGCTTCAAATCCATTTGAATGAACCTACCCCGTGTCTCGACTTACCCCAAGTCACCTTACACACAACTTATACCTAAAGGTGCAGGCACACAGTGGGCGGGACGGAACTGAGGCGGAGCTGTGAAGCGTCGATCGAACGTGGACGGGGTCTGCATGTCACACTGCACTGGGACTGAACAGTGGCAGAATGACAGCGCCAAAAGAAAACGTTCCGCTGTCTGTGTGACCACTACTATGCATTCCCATATAATACAACGCCAGCGTATCGGTCGCGCACTGCCAGGTGTTGTCTTTCCGCCCGGGCGGCGGAGCGGCGGTGGACGGTCACGCCGTAAAAACGCCTGGCAGGACGGCGCTGTGTGCACTGTCTAATACAGTTCAGTACATTACAACACGACGAAACCCGCCGACGATACGCTTCAGTTCCGCTCGCTGTAGATTTGCAGCTTAAAAGACTTTAAAACAGAAAAAATAATTAAATTGGCACTCGATCCACCACCTTCCGCATCCAGTCCACGCCAGCTACCTTCTTCAGGTCATCGGTGCACCTGGCTTGGGGGCGCCCTACGTTACGTTTGCTGATTGGCGTCTCGACTCAGGACACGCCGATGGCCTTTGTATCGAATTTAAATTCCACTTACGTCTTTGAATGACTTCAGCAACATCCCATTGAGAAACAGACCGTGTTATGTTGTTGTGTGTTGTTGTTTGTTGTGTGTGTTGTTGAAATAATACAATCAAATCGTACGTTTCAGCAAATAGGTACGTCATTCTTCTTTTGTACGAAACAAAAAAGGATGATGCTGAAAATTCAAAATTTCTTAAAGAAATAAGCAGTACCTTTGTATTATACATTTCTATGTTTTTTTTAAATGCTATTTTATAATCGCGTATATTATAAAAATTGGTTATCCTGACGTTTCGATAGCTTTGCAGCATTCGTGGTCGCAGGAAGACTAAGATGACAAGCATCTTTACATATATTTCTGATATCTTTTTTGAGCTACCGTACAATTTTTATTTAATTAAAATCATTTCAGTGCACGTAGTTATCACTCACAATGCATTGCGATGTAATCCGGTTAAACTTGGTTTAGTATAATGGGTAGTGGGGCGTTTCACACCACGCGTGGTTCGAACCGCGGTGTGAATCGCTCAAGAACTCATTTTGAATGGGCCCTTTCGGACCGCGGTGTGAAACGGCCAAGACCTTTTTTATAATGGGCTGATTCGGACCGCGGTGTGAAACAGCCCAGTACTCTTTTACAGTGGAGCGATTTGGACCACTATCAAAAGTATTAAAAAACTAGTACGTTTTGAATGTTTTTTGTACAGACGGGTAGAAAAATGTTTAGTGAAAAATATCAAACAAATCGAATTAAATACATAATATAATTCATAATATATAAAATACATATTAAAGTTTGTTATTAATTTAAATAATAATTATTACAAAGCAAAAAATCATTTTTTTTATTTTTATTATGTGTTGATTACTCATTTTACTTATAATAAAATCATATACCAATACAAAATGGTACAAAATACGTAAGCAGATAATTTGCATGTAAAAGTTATACAGTATTATTTAAAAAGAGATAACCAATAAAACCCTTATATTTTAAACTCTCAATTTTTCCAAGCAATGACCAATAGTTATGTGGCCAGCCAATAACTCTTGTATAATGTAATGAATTCTTTTGTTCATTTCAATGTTCTCTACTTTTCGGAACTTGACCATTGCCAGGTTTTTTTAATAGACCAGAAAAATGAAAAATGTAGGTACACACGGCTACACATCAAGCTGTACAATTCCAGTATAAACTGATCTTGCATTGTATAGGTTTTCCTTACAACGCGAGGTTAGCCTTTACTGGTTTTGTACAGCTTGATGTGTAGCCGTGTGTACTCAATCTGTGATATTTATTAATCAGTTAAAAGAAAAAATGTGTAATCTGCACTCAACCTGTGATTTTTAATAATTTGGTATGAGTAAAAATATGTGATCAAACTCAACCTATGATTTTGAACTGTTTGTATTATCTAAATAAATTTTAAATGAATAATATACACTCAACCTGTGATTTTTTATAACTATAATAAGTAAAAGTATGTAATCTACAATCAATCTGTGATTATTTATCGTTTATATTACACTTTTTTATAATAATCAGTTTACTACTCAAGTATTTTATACCATACCTATTGTAAGTGATTATATTATAATTATATGTTAAAATTAGTCTACACATAACTATTAATTAGATTTGTAATATCCAATATTTTAATTAATAAAATACTAAGAATTATGTTATGTAGGTATTTTATTTTAATATTTCTCATTAACCGTTTTTCTACTCGTCTGTACAAAAACACAAGAGCACACTACATTTTTAAACTTTTGATAGTGGTCCGAATCACTCCATTGAAAAAGAGTACTGGGCTGTTTCACACCGCGGTCCGAATCAGCCCATTATAAAAAAGGTCTTGGCCGTTTCACACCGCGGTCCGAAAGAGCCTATTCAAAATGAGTACTTGAGCGATTCACACCGCGGTCCGAACCACGCGTGGTGTGAAACGCCCCACTACCCAGTATAATGTGTAGGTAGTCATCGCGAAAACTTAAGAAATTATTATGCTATTTTATACTTTTCCCAACACACATTCCCAACCACTGCAACTGTAAGAATCTACAATGGCAATGATCTATAACGACATACTTTTGGATATAAAATTGTAGAAATTATGATCGTCGTCGTATTTTAGTTTACACTAGTAGTAAAGTTTTAAACTTAATAAAGTTACATTGAAGCGACACCGCTGCTTGACAACCGCAACATAGGTGCAAGTTAACAAAGTTCGAAGAACACTTAACTTAGTTCGTGTTAAGTACATATAAGTAGCGTACCTACGTGATCAACTATCTTTTTCATTTTCATCCTATCCGTAGCAGCCTGTTACTGTTTTTTTTTTCTGCGGGTTGGCAGACTACACACACTATCAAGAACTGTATGGAGCACTCTCTCCTGTCCTCACCATATTTTCTTTCACCGTTAAAGCAAGTAATAATCAAATTCTCATGAATCCGAAGTCAGATGTGCGGGCCGGGTCACCAGATCATCGTCAATTAAAAAGTTCTGTTCACCAATGTGAACAGAACTTTTTAATTCACGAAAATTAATAATAAATTTAATTAATAATTTAATTGATCAATATCCATTCAAGCGTGCTCTTCATTTTTATTAATCTTTATTTTTTAAGGAGGGTTTTCTCAAAATTTTAACATGTGACCCTCATAGGAACCCTTACATTCACTTATTAACTTAGAGCCTACGCTTAATATCTATTTCAAGTAATTTATATAGCATTTTTGCAGTTTTATATAATTGAAATGCAAGAATACTATTACATAAACCAGTTACATGTACATCAATGTCATGTCGGTTCATGATTACAACCCTCTCAGCCTCGTTCCGTACACACTCCACCAAAATGTGGTAGACGTATTCGACTACCTAGAATTCTACGCAATTAAGAGATGCGACTTTTCCCATCAACGCTGCTGTTCAAAGGAATGTGTCCGATCGAAGCCTGAAGCTTGTTACAAACGTACAAATGTACAAACGTGCTCTTCTTACAAAACAAACGTGGCTAAACAGCACTGGCAATCAATTCTTCTTCTAATCTTCTTCTTGTGTGTCAATGGCTCACACATTTTTCATGTGTACATAGTAGCATGTGAACATAAGTGTTTGTGTTGGTCTGGGTGTTTCTTATATATTATAAGTATTTATTTACAAAAAAGCATATAAGTATTATATCTATTGTCTAGCACCCATAGTACCTATAAGCTCTGCTTAGTTTGGGACTAGATGGTGCTGTTTAAAAATGTCCCAAAATATTTATTTATGTATTATTTGGCCACTTCTATGGCGTTGTTGGCGTTGTTGTTGTTGTTGGCGTTGTTGTTGTTGTTGTTGTTGGCGTTGTTGTTGTTGGCGTTGTTGTTGCGTTGTTGTTGTTGTTGTCGTTGTTGTTGTTGTTGTTGGCGTTGTTGTTGTTGTTGTTATGTTGTTGTTGTTCTTCGATCGCCAAGCCGCCTGCCAAGCGTGGCGATTATGGCATATCCCCCCAACATTTGCTTGGGGGAGGCCTATGTCCAGCAGTGGACGTCTTAAGGCTGAAATGATGATGATGATGATGATGATAGCGTTGTCCCTGGCTTCGTTTAGGTCATCTCTTGTACAGTTGACAGGGATCAACTTGTGCCGCACAAGGTACAAGTAAGCAAATGGGCCTAAACTGAACAAGGGCCCCGCAATCGCTTTCAGTATTGGAGGAGTCTCGCATTTCCCATTTTAAACAATCAATCAAACAAGTCAACCCATTATAATAAAACAAATTTAACTGGATTACAAACAGCACGCTACACTGTAAAAGATAATGATATAGTGAGTGATTACTGCGTGCATCGAAACGATTTTAATTAATAAAATTCGTACATCAACATCATCATCAACTCAGCCTATCGCAGTCCACTGCTGGACATAGGCCTCTCCCAAGTTGCGCCACAACGCTCGGTCCTCTGCCTTCCGCATCCAGAAAATTAAAAATTCGTACGGTAAAATAAAATATTTTTTAGAAATATTTGTAAATACGCTTGTCATCTTAGTCTTCCTGCGACCCCGAACGCTGTAAAGCTTTCGAAACGTCAGGAAAACCAATTAATAATAATAATGTACGCAATCTAATCCGGTTAAACTTGTTTTATTATAATGTGTAGTGATCGCGGAAACCTAAGGAATTATTAATTCAACCCATCTTAGTACACAATGCCTGCAAACAAAAAGTCTTTCAGGACATATCACAAATTCCATTTACTTCACTGGGAAAATATACTTGGTTTTATGTATCAATGAAAGAAAATACTTCACCCGAAAGTTCTTTACAAGTCCACATACCTGAATATATTCCTGCCTAGATCGATTTCCATTCTAGTCTCCTAGAGACCGACTGCTAGACTGTTTTACACTTCTTTTCTTAGATACAAAGTGAATACTTATTATGTTTGTTTCTAGCCACAGGTGCAAAGTACCACAGGCATGTTGAGAATTTATAGTTCTGGTACGGGAGCTGGGCTCTAGTTTTGTTATTTGTTTCTGTATGCTTGAGCACTGCTTAAAAGTTACGCGAGGGTATAATAAGATGCCTTTTTTTATTTCAGTTGGAAATCCTCATGGATACCCTCTGTCTGGGGACGGCGGAGCGGTATGTTGGACACTTACCGACTAAAACCACACGGTGGCCATCCTCTGCACAAAATAGTGGAGCTCCGGGAACTCCATTGGACCGCGCTGGTGTCTCTCTAGTGCTATGCCTTTGGGAAAACAATATTGTTTCCCCTACAGTAGCACGCAGCAACCACGCACTGCTGTCCTCGCCAGATTCACTTATTGAACATGCCAGTATAAAATTGGTAAGGGGAAAATATCATCATCATCATCATCATTTCAGCCGAAAGACGTCCACTGCTGGACATGGGGCTCCCCCAAGCATGTTAGGGGAAATGCCATAATTGCCACGCTTGGCAGGTGGGTTGGCGAAAATATCCAGCTTCCCAAATAGGTAGTCATTTTGCAATGAGAGCATAATTTAACCGACGAATTTTGAAGACTGAATATTCTCTCTAAGCATCTTAGGCCAGTCACAGCTGCGCTAGGCCGGTTCGAAACGACTAGTTCATCCTGCGACTAACCTGATTACCATGGGAACTTGGAGTCTGTAACTTCCTTGTGGCTGAAGGCATTGGCTCAGTAGGATTGACTAAAAGGTTTGCTAGAAAACCCAATCATGAGTTTAAGCTCGCCTTTTTACTTGACATTTCTCAACTACTTTTTTTTATTCTGAATCTCCGTTTCGCCAACGATATAGTCCTTTTCTCGTCTTCAGCCTCCGAGTTGAATCAAATGCTAGACGACGAAAGATTGGATAGGAACACAGCACAACACAACACAGGAGGCACATGTTTAACAGTGGAATGATAATGGGCTGATTATATTATTACGTTATATACAGCAAAGCCTAGAGGGGTTATCTTATTTCTTATACATTTTTTGTCAGGGAAATCCTCTTTGCAATAGGTTTCTGTGGTGATGTGAACAGATATGGCCTCAGGCTCAGATGAGAAAACTAATCATATTACTTTTGTTATCACTGAAAATATTTGACAATTTCATGGCCAGTCTCCCGGCCTACTCAATAGGAGCGCCTGCACGTGAGTGTTACATGGACCAACAAATCGCATCGCACGGTCAGTAAGTGTTATCCCGAAGAAACAACACAGAAACACCAAGTTTTATAGAACAACAGACTGTGTTTATTGCTATCTGTTTTATACACGTTAAACTTTTAGCTCTGCAAGCTTTTACATAATCTCTTCGCTGGTGATCTGAAACTAGGAAACTTTCACTTAGATAGCTCATATGGAATTCTACTTTTGATAGCCTTCTATAAAGCTCCTTTTTCACTGTAAAGTATCTCTAAGTAGATAGAATGGTTGTAATCACAATTTTACTTGCGATTCATGCGTGGCAACTTTCGAACAAACTACGCGTCCCTTATTGACGTAATTTTTTTTTTTAATTCTCTTTAATCAAATGTATTTTACAGATTTTGTTTCTGCAGTTAGAAACAGCACAATTTTGCAGGTTTTTGTTACATTATTTACAGAAACAAGTCATAAGGCGTACTGAGAAAGGCTTCGAAATACCCAACACTATGGTGCAGTGTTGGCGCGCCCTGCTCACTTGTCCATTCTATCTATCTATTTCTGTGTAAGATACTTTATTTGAATTACAATCTAGCCTTGCGGCTAGTAAGTAAATTAATTTTAACCTAAATTGCTAATGTTCTAAGATTGCGTCCAATAACTTTTCTTAGTTTCTATTAAGGAGAAGACACTTTGTTCATGTGTTCTTTATAGGCAGCACTTATCACTAAATTATGTCTGTCTAAAACTTCTAAGTCCTGATCTTCGGTTCGATTCCCTGGTCGGGCAAAATGTTATTGGAGTTTTTCATCAGGACTTTCACATTTTCATATAGTTTGTAGAAATATAAAAAAAAAAGTTGTGTTTTTGGTTTTTCAGGAGTAGGTATTAGCACAGTTTAACGATATAATTAGTTTTTAATTAACATTAAGTCGTCTTGATTAGCCAATGTTGTGTTTACCCGTAATTGGCATACATATAAGGACAATACTGTACTGTATTATTTGGTAATAGTGATAATATGTATGCTGTGGGCGAACCTTATGTAATAAATAAATAAATTTTCAATAGAAAGGCAGGTCATACAATCCTGCTGCTTAGCCACGAGCCATTCACCCGCCATCCACTTCCTCCATAAATAACAACCTCTTGAAACTAAAACCACCTTCGTCAAGGGTACGGAAACCCCCTGGTTCAGAGACAACAAATACCGATACAGAACATGACAACAGTTGCCAAGTTAGCTATTGTTCTGTTAATTTACAAGACATTAGTTTATGAAGTTAGCGGAGTGTGTGTCAGAAATATTTGCATAATAGAATCTATGTAAATTTTAAAAAGCAGTGATAGCCTAGTGGTTGTATGTTTACCTTCCATGCAAGAGAGTCTGAGATCAAATCCGGTCCTGACTTTTCAGATTCATGTGCAGATCAGAATTTGATTATCCAAGTGATAACTTTAACTGTGAAGGAAAACATTCTGAGGAAACCTGCAAACCTGTGAGTGCTCCATACAGTTCTTGATGGTGTGTGTAGTCCGCGAACTCGCAGTAGGCCAGCGTGGTGGACTAATAATGAAATAATAACATATAAAATATGTGCATATACAGGGTGTCAGGGAAACGCTTCCGAAAACGAAGATAGGTGATAGTGCTGGTGATTACTGATACGAAACCACGAAAAAAAATGCGATTCATTTATTTATTTTTTTGCATTTTTCATTATGTACGAGTTTTATTTAACTGCCCAAAGCTGGTTATGTATGAAAAATGCAAAAAAAATATATATGAAAAAAATCTAAAAAAAGAATCGCATTTTTTTTTTGTGGTTTCGTATCTGTAATCTCCAGCACCTATCTTCGTTTTCGGAAGCGTTCCCCTTACACCCAGTATGCCCGGAGTCTGGATTTGTGACCGGTTAGTGGCAATAGGCTCGCCCCCTTTTACATGGGACTTTTTAACAATCTGGCGAAATACGTATGGCCCCTTCGGGGAATACAGGCGAGATGTTGTGATGTATATTAATAAACTTTTGTTTTTATTTTAGTTATTTATGTAAGAATATACATAACCTCAAGCAAGCACAATTGGCAGAACCGACAACCCAAGACAGAGTAACTTGGCGCAGAAATGTGAGGAGACCCGACCCCAAATAATGGGACCAGGGAAGGAAGAAGAAGAAGATATAAGAATATACATAACATGTTTTCTCTATGTATAGTACACCGCCAATTACTGTTATATTTTCTTGTACATTTCAAGTACATCCAATGGTTGTCTGGAAGATAAGACTGCCAATTGTTAGTACTGTGCTCATGATTGTTATAACTTTATTTTTATTTTTATGGTAAGCAAACAAAGTATACTCTATCTCTCTATCTATGTTTATGTATAAGTCTGAGAACCAAGTGGAAATTGGAAAGCTATTTGCACTTACAACATGAAGAAAATCGCTGGTAAGTTGCCAGCCTTAGAGGCAAAGTTGAAAATATCACCTGTAATCAGTACACAACAATGCTAACCAGTGACACAAATAAGTATGGTGCTACTACTAAAAACATAACCCTGTCTTTGTTGTCACGCAGTCGAGTAAAAAGCCGGTCCTTATTTTAAAGTTAAGCACTGTTTTGCTGATAATGAATATAAAGAAAATAACCTTATCCACTTCACCAATATCCTACATTTTATTTCGTACCTACTCCATACAATGAATAACATAGATATAAAATATATAGAACAGACAATCCAATAACCTAACAATGTTATTCCGACGCCGATATTGAAACATTTTTGCGTAAGAACCGAACATCGACAGCATTTGCATGTTTATTGCGCTCGTCGTTAGCTCTTCAGGTGACAAAAGGGCTCACAGCAAAATAATGGAATACAGAAGAACCACTTTATAAGAATCAGAGAGTCATGTCTCTGATAAGAATAAATAAGAATCAAACTGTCGACACGACATGGTCACTTCTGTGGTCTGTGGTGCCTAATTGAATTTAGTAATCACCGATAGATGTCGCTTAATACAATTTTAATCAATAAACTACACTGTATCGACCGACTAAACGAACAAAAGTATAGTTTAGTGCTTTAGTACTGGCGTACTGAGCCAGTGGGTCTACTCCCGTTCGACGATATTCGATAAATCGTACGATTCATCGCACAATTTGCTACTCCGGTCAACCATCGTTCCCTTATCGCATGCGATGATCGTGTTTTGACGTTTGTTTTTCTCATCTCCGGTAAATTGTATACGACTATGAACCGTAGTCTATCTTAATTGTGCCTTTTTTATGTGTCTATTTTTATTATGTAAGTATCAGTCGGAACGAAAGTTCGTACTTCGTTTGTCGTTCGTAAAACGCGAGTAGACCTACAGGAGTCACAGGTTCGAATCCTGCTCGTGAGCGATTTTTTCTTTCCACAATTTAAATCGTTAAAAGGATTGAGTTCCGAAACAGATCTTAAAATTAGGAGTTTAGGATTGTTTTTTTAATTGTCGAATCTTAACTTTTTTTTTGTTAGCCTCTACTGTCCCACTGCTGGGCAAAGGCCTCTCTCAATTCCTTCCATCTATTTATTCTAGCAGACCACGCAGGAGATGGAGAGACGAGCTCGATGTCTTTCTCGATGACAGCTAGCAGGAGGCGGCACAGAACCGCGAATCTTAACGGCTTATTTGTTGTAAGTGGGGATGCGGAAGGCAGAAGACCGAGTTTCATGGCGCAACTTGCGCGAGGCCTATGTCCAGCAGTGGACTGCGATAGGCTGAGTTGATGATGATGATGAGGTTTTGTAATGCAACATTTTTCAACAAAAACAAAATAAGCAGATAAGCAATTTATAAAAGTGACTTTGAAAATTAGTTTAAAGAATAAGTGCGCTTACTGTTGCACATCGCTAGTCATCAACTACCTCCAGCTCGCCTAAAAAGCCAAAAAACTGTAGGCTGTATTTTGGACTACATCCACCAGGAGTTGGTTTCATGAATTCCCGTCGCGTTGAACTAATTTACAACATATCTTATTTTATACTATAGCTATGCCTTACATGCATTGCAAGCCAATATTGTAAGCCAGACGGCAGTTGTTGTAATTAATTATTATTGGATGAATTAATCTGGAAATAAACTATTTCATTACATTATTTCATTATCTCCTTTTTAGGGTTCCGTACCCGAAGGGTGACAAACGGGACCCTATTGCTCTCGCAACGCTGTCCGTCCGTCCGTCCTTCCGTCCGTCCGTCCGTCCTTCCGTCCGTCCGTCCGTCCGTCCGTCTGTCTGTCACAGGGCTTTATCTTTTGAACGGTAATAGGTAACCGGTTGAAATTTTCTCAGAATATGTGTTGCTATGAGGTGTATGACGACAAATACTAAAAACAAAAAAAGTCTAAAACCAAAGGGGGTCCCCATACTTAAACCTCAAAAAACATGCATTTTTTTCAACGTTTTTGTTTTTGCTCTATCTTCAAAAATAATACATACCAGCGTCAAACTTGGTCAGATTATAGTGCATACTATGTAGTTTAGCAACAAATACTAAAAATAAGACAAACATAGACATATGTGGTGGTACCTGCGTAAGAAAGACATGCAAAAAATCATATTTCGCGCACTGTGCTTTGATGTCTTTTGATAAACTCTCGTAAATTAAATCAGTTTTAATGGGGTATCAGGTGGTTGAGAGGTACGGAACCCTTACTGCGCGATTCCGACTCGCACTTGGCCGGTTTATTCATTTTTGGGCCAGAACCCTTCGCTGGTTTACGCGAAACAACTCACGAAAGTGTCACAATCGGATGAATAGTTTAGAAAAGCACAAACATTCAAAGAAACCTTCATTTAATTTTGTATTATAGTATATAATATATAGATTACATTTTCAATACAGGCGTGATGTTATGTTATGTTATGTTACATTTTCAAGTGCTGTAAAAAATGGGTCTTCTCTAACTTCCTCTTCTATGTTTATACCAAAGAATAATGCAATTTCTCGGCAAGTAGGCTATTAGCTGCGCAATTTAGGATAGAGTTGTTTGATTTCTGAACCAGAATTACGTTAACCCAAATAGATTGGGGGATCCAGACCCTATCAAACCGTATTTTGGAGTGGTTTAGAATTATTGGCTTTGTGTTTGTGTCATGGTTGGTTTGCGATATTTGGGGGCTCTTGTGCATGTTATAATAGAGATAAAGGCCTTTGTGTTTCCGTATGTATAAATGTACTCTGTGGTCTCGTCTTTCGAGATCGTAGTATCAGTTGGTAGATCGTAGTGTCGTAGGATCAGAAGCTCGATTTTATGTGCCGCTTGCGGGCACACATTGATTGTTTTTTTGCTTCCATTTTGAATTAAACTATCACTCTATGTCTTATCAATCTAAAGCCCGTATTAGAGAATGTTCCTCAAGTACAGTTTAAACTTCAATCACCTGATCACTACTTAAGGATAGAATCGTTACTTGAGTATCGGTCTTATTCCAATACGGTAATTATAAACTTTAATTCAACAACATAACACACGAATTTGCCCTGAAATAGAATAGAAAATCTCTACTCAAGCGTAGTCTGGACCACACAGAGTGATTATTGATTACAGATCAAATCTCTGCTCAAATATTAAACAGGTGACAGTATAATATAAAGCTAAACTCAGCTGAACTGTGGTCCGTGTGAGCCGTGAAACTAGAGCCTGATGTTTTAAAAGTGCCTTTAATTAGTTTTATTTGAAAAAAAAAAAAAAATGGTCAATAAATCTCTGCTTGAGGCATGTTCTAATAATTAAATCCCAACTCAAAACTAGTTTTAAACCGTGATCAACGCTTGAGGAACTTTCTGTAATACGTGAAATCCTAATTCAAGAATGCGATTGGACATCAAACTCAGTATTTTTCCATCTAAGCCCCCAAACCATTATGTTCGGAACAGACTATCTGTGAGCTGAGTGTCGACAATTTACGATAATGTCTTTACGGGGACTCCCTAATAAGAAAATCAGTCTGTCTGTTTGTCTACACGGATTGCTATGCTTCTTAAAACACTTTTTTCTTTGACTACTTTTATGTTAAGCATACAAAATGCTTTGTTAATGTTTTATTTTATTTTATTAAGTATGGGACAATAAACAGCTACAATATTAATGTATAGGTACATAAAAATATAGTAGAAATAATATAAATTTTTCAGTCCACATACATTATCCGCATGTGTGTGCACACATGCGATGGGGTGCATTAAAAGAGCCTCCACGAGTGACGATATTTAATTGACCGTCCAGCGCACCCTGGGCAGTCAGTCCTGCTACGAACCTGCTGACTGGCAAATCTTTTTCCCACGGCATGAGCAATTATCATTGTATAGCTCATGTCGACACGATAGAAGAAGAATCCGCATGTAAACCATAGAGTTATTATACTGACGTAACAGTATGGAAATTTGATGTAAACAGAGTTAAAATTAGGTAAAAAGTGACACAAGATTAGTATTACAGGGAATTAATTATAGTTACAATACAATTAATCAATTATTACAAAGGAAAAAAAAAGAAAAATTACGTTATTACTTAGGTAAAATATGGGATTCCTCTTTGTGACAATAGAATAAGTAATATCCGTTATTTTTTCTTACTTGTCTTATTTAGTAAACAATCTTGGCATGTCTTTTTAATTCAATTCGTTAATAATAATTATTAAATGACATTATGTTAACAATTTCACAAACAAAATACCTATTTTTTTTACCTTATTACATATGCAGAACTAGTAATTATATTTTATCAGTTATTTGAATAAAGAAACGTGCCAAGATTTTTTACTAAATAAGACAAGAGAGAAAAATTTGAATATACCTACAAAAGGTACAAATAGTTCATTCATACATACAATTCATAATATTAATTATTTAGGGAAAAAAAGTTTAAAGATTCATTATACCTTAGTATAACAGTAATTAAAATAATTATTTATAATAAAAGAGATTTGACTACTATACGTTACGTGTTTCTGTTTTTTGTTACGGTCATAAAAGGCGCCTGCAGCTTTTTATTAGCAATATGGACATTGGAGAGGACTTTTGGCTAAGTTATAACCTCGTGGCTAGCCGCGGTCAGTCCTTGGATGGGTAACAGTTTCATTGCACATCGAGACCCCTCCGTGCCTTGGAGAGTACGGTCCCGGTTACCATAAGAATATCTATGGCAGTCGTTACGGGTAGTCATTAGCCCACATCAACAACAACAAGTGGTCTAACCTAGGATGTCGGTATTACCCAGTAACTGGGTTGCTTGGGTCTGATGGCATTCACTCCGTGTAAAATACGGGGCGTTTTTTATAAATATATTTGGGACATTTTTACACAGGAAGGCGCAGCGTGGGTAGGCCCCCCACAAGGTGGACCGACGACCTGGTGAAGATCGCGGGAATCCGCTGGATGCGGAAAGCGCAGGACCGGTCGTTGTGGCGATGCTTGGGGAAGGCTTATGTCCTGCTGGACAAAGGACGTCTTTCGATTGAAATGATGATGATGATTTTTACACAGCGCCATCTAGTCCCAAACTAAGCAGACCTTGTAGTACTATGGGTACTATAATAGACAATAAATATAATGCTAATACACTTTTTTTGGAAATACTTACTTATAATACATAAGAAACACCCAGGCCCACACAAACACACACACATCAATATTTGTGTCCTATGAGAATCGAACCCCACCACCTACCACCTAGACCACAGGCCTCTTTGCAATATTTTTAACCGACTTCAAAAAAAGGAGGAGGTTATGTATTCCGCGGGTTTTTTTATTTTTATTTTTATTTGAGATGAGATTTGTGGGCCGATTTACGTGGTTGTTTTTTTATTTGGTAGAGAAAGTCCGCGCGGTGGTCCCAAATAAATTTTATTGACTTAGGTTGAGTAGTTTTTTAACCAGCTTCAATAAATCAGTTTATTTTAGCTTCGCCTATCTAGATGATCTGCTCATTGGTTCGTTTTTCTGAGAATTCTTGGCCGATATACGTGTTTTTTTTTCACGATAGTGATTAGACGTTTGGAAGAACATGAGCGAGACCTTTGCCCAGCAGTGGGATAGCAAAGGTTAATAATAAAAAAAACTCAAATTGGTTATATAAACATTTCTGAATCAACCCTCGCAATTTTCAACTAAAAAGTATGAAATAAAAATTTATTAACAAAAAAAAAACCGACTTCAAAAACCTTAACTAAAAAGTAAAATATAATAGATAGATAGATAGATAAAACGTTTATTTAGTACAAAAACAAGACACAGGACATATAAGTATTTATTATTATATTTATTGTGTGTATTTTAAAATCTTAACAGAAACCAAAATTTTTAAGGCGGCACGTGATTTTCATGTACCTACGTTCACATAAACCTGTTTTTACTTTATATATTGCGCTCGACTGTACATTACATGACACAAAGGGTCAATCACGCGCCGCCTTCAAAATGTTTTCAGACGAAAGACGTCCACTGCTGGACATAGGCCTCCCCCAAGCATCGCCACAACGAATTCTAGATTTTAAAATACATACAATGATTATTTTTTACTTTTTAGTTAAGGTTTTTGAAGTCGGTTTTTTTTTTGTTATAAAGTTTATCATTCGGTTGTTTGTTACAGATAACTGTGGTTGTTAGAGAACTTTTTGCAAGCCTTCTAATGAAGCCATATTTCTGCCTAAGATTAAAATATTTTTGAGTGCAACAAAATTGTCATTCTGAATTATCAGTAAGCGACACCAGTATTTAGAACTAGTGTTACATAATTATCTAACCATTCTCGGTAAGGTAACTGCAGATTTGGAGCTCGTTATTGAGTACGGCGCTGTTACGGCAAATTATGTGCAGCGAGGTGAATCCTGAATAAATATCTAGTAGGTAGGTAACGGTTAGGGTTTCTGATTTCTCGACTTATTTTTTTTTTCTCCAGACTCGAGATATCTCGACTAGAAATTCCAGGGAATTCTCGATTTTTCGAGAAATTTCTGAAACCTTTGAATGATCATAAAATCGTTAATTAAATGCAAAATAAAGTTATGCTTATTATAATCATCAACACTTATTATTAACAAACAGACAGACAGACAAAAAATCTTATTTAAATGGTTGATTTGTGTTCTCTTGCTAATATATTTAAAAGATTTTCGCGAAAAAAAACTTGGTACAGACTTTTCATAACATAACATAACGTCACGCCTGTACGTCCCCGAAGGGATAGGCAGAGGTGTAAAAGTACACCCACATTTCAGCAGAGGTGTAATAGTACACCCACATTTCGCCAGTTATGTTATAGTCCCATGTAATAGGGGGCGAGTCTATTGCCATTGACCGACAGACAACAACCTTTTACAGAGTTTTCAACCTTTACAATTTTATTATGTACAGTCGACTGCATGACAGTGGTAACACTTCAGTTCGAAAATCACCCTTACTGCTTACGAAATAAAGATGCTGTCAATGTCAAAGTGTTACCTCGACCGTACTAGCTTCTGCCCGCTGCTTCGCACGCGTGTAATTCGGTTTATCACAGAAAGACATTGGCGCATCCCTCGGGAACTTTGGTAGACTTTTTGTCGCTGGTACACACGGCTACACATCAAGCTGTACTAAACCAGTAAAGGCTGACCTCGCGTTGTAAGGAAAACCTATACAACGCGAGGTTAGCTTATACTGGAAATGTACAGCTTGATGTGTAGCCGTGTGTACTAGTTATACCTAATTAATAATATACGAATGCTTTGGCCAAATGTTGTTTGCTTTTTTATGTTTTGGATCATAGGCAGATAAGTGATAACAAAAATCATAAATACTAATAAAATTAGCAGTTATTTAAAATAATAACAACCTGTGTGAAAAACTTTGTCTAAAAGCATTTAAATTGTATTTTAATTAATCTATAAATAAATGCAAAAATCTGGCAGTAAGGCACTTTACTCATGACGCGACGCGATGCGAGCGATATCGCATCGATTGTCGACTTGAGTTGTACGTACGTTCTAATTGATACCAAAAATATTTCCAACGGATTACTAGTTGCGCAACAGAAGAGAATCGCGTGCAAGTCGAAACAAGTGCCAGCGCTCGCACGCCCCCGTACATTTATTTGAAATAGGATCGCAGGTCATTAGAACGTACATGCAATTCGATGTCGAACAGTGGGGTAATTGTGTAATGCATTCACATTGACATCAGCTTTCATTTTGAAATTACAGCAATATTCATTGCGTAGTACGTAGTTGTCAAAATGATGGATTGTCAAAACACACAGAGCAATGAACATTGAAATCCAGATGATTGCGATCGCGAGTGAGTTACGCAATTAGGCAGCTGATCTGTGAGCGATATCGTCAATCCATGCGATCTTGTTCGTTCGAAGACATTTGCGATTTTCAATACATTTTCTTCGAACACATGTTGTTGCGATATCTGACCGATATCGGCAATCGATTCAATTCTGCGTCGCGTCGCGCCATGAGTAAAGTCCCTAATGCGATATTTTTTTTCTACGGCTAATGGCGTCTATAGGGTGTTGTATAGTCGATTACCGTTATAGGAAACACCATCAAGTCAACCCCTGCATAGATCAGCGACGTATAGGTATGTAATTCATTGTATATAGAAAAACGACGTCTCTGCAATTCAGCTGAAATACACATACGTAGTTCATAAATGACGCTGAATTACAAACACCGATGATGATCTGATTTTAAATATAATTGTTTAAAATTTCTTGCGTGCCACTTATGGCAAGATATGTGGAAACTAACTCTGACTCTTTATCCATCTGTCTGGACCCGTATTTTTTGCGAAATAAATTATTCTTATTCACATCTTTCTTCGAAGCAGGGGGTCGAACATAGAAATCTAAAAAATAAGGTAATAGAAATTTTATCTACTGTATTTTACTACGGGAACGCATGTCACCGGTTTTCCGCCACCAACACATAAATACGCAATCAAGCCCACCATGTTTATACCATTCAATGCAAATAAATTAAGCCAAAAAAAAAAACCGCCGCTAGACATGCTGCAAAAAACAATTTTAATGACTCATTTATTTTATTTTTTATAGTTTAGGATGGTGGGTATCCGCTGGATACGGAAAGCGCAGGACCGGCCGTTGTGGCGATGCTTGGGGGAGGCCTATGTTCAGCAGTGGACGTCTTTCAGCTAAAATGATGATGATGATAGGATGTCGAAACGAGCTAAAGACCCACCTGATGTTAAGCGGTTACCTCTGCCCATAACAACTTCAATACCACCTAGGCTGTTGCCTAAATGGCACCGCAAGTCGGTTCGCCAAACTGAGACATGAAGATGGAAAGTCTCATGTGATTGTAATTAGACTCTGCGTCCAAAACAGCACTGATGATCAAGCAAACGGTTCATCATCATCATCATCATCATCATTTCAGCCGAAAGACGTCCACTGCTGGATATAGGCCTCCCCCAGGCATCACCACAACGACCGGTCCTGCGCCTTCCGCATCCAGCGGATTCCCGCGACCTTCACCAGGTCGTCGGTCCACCTTGTGGGGGGCCTACCCACGCTGCGCCTTCCAGTACGCGGTCACCACCCCAGAACTTTACTGCCCCATCGGCCATCCGTTCTGCGAGCAATGTGTCCCGCCCACTGCCACTTAAGTTTGGCAATTCTTCGGGCTATGTCGGTTACTTTCGTTCTCCTGCGAATCTCCTCATTTCTGATTCGATCACGCAGGGACACTCCGAGCATAGCCCTCTCCATTGCCCTTTGAGTGACTTTGAGCCTTCTTATCAGGCCCATTGTGAGCGACCAGGTTTCAGTACCGTAAGAAATTACTGGCAACACACACTGGTCAAAGACTTTCGTCTTGAGACACTGCGGTATTTCAAACAAACGAGCACGAGCAAACGGTTCACGCACTGGTATTCCAAAAGATGCATGTACGCGGCGATAAGTCCACGCACCTTTGCCCCTTCTATTATTATCTATATTTCAATTTCTATGGGGTCTTAGTATAGAACCATCATGCATAAGCCATACATTATTAGCTACTCGAAACATTATTACAGTGATTACCTGTTAAAAGCTTTGTCATGTAATACTATTAATAAATTACTGGTTACAGGGGTAAGCAATCATCGACTTAACGACCCCTTTTCACCCCTCGCACCCCCTTTACACCCAATTTGTATTTGTGGGTCTTTGTAATCTTTTTACCTACTCTTGTACGAAATGTTATAATAATTGGGATAATAATTTAGAAAGATGATTAGTATTATACAACGTGTTATTGAAATAACTGAAAACCTCTTAAGGGGTCATTGTACTCATCAGTATGAACAACTTTTACTATGGGACCAACCCTGAAATCGCGAAAAAAAATCATGTGTTCCCTACATTCACATAAATTGTCAAAATGTTCAAAGTGTTCCCTACACACTTGTTTTTTTTTTTTGCGATTTGAGGCTTAGTCCCATAGTAAAAGTTATTCATATTGATGAGTACAATGACTCCTTAAGAGTTTTTTAATTATTTCAATAACACGTTGTACATGCTATTTAAAAAGAATAAAATTGAAATAACTGGTGCGCAGGTTGCGCTAGTCGGCGGTTCAAGAACTGGCGATGGTCGCGACGAATATGCAAGCTATTCACTTAAAATAAAACGATAAAAAAATCGAAGGGGATAGATCCAGTCTTCGATCAAATATACTATAGATGCACGATCGCCTCTCGAAAAACGGCGCGCCATCAAAACTGTGCAATATTCAGTCGCGTGCCTGGTTTTGCTCTTAGCGCTAGTTTACGCACAGCGTACTTCCGTACGTTTTAGATATAGTTAAAAGGAACGCGTAAAACTCCAGATGGAGACCTTTAGGCATTTATACTATAAAAATCTGCTAAATACATCAATTCAAAATAAATTACTGGAACTTTTAAATAAATAAATAAAGTATGCCTCTGTTTTAACTGTTTTGCAATTTAATATTCCTTACGTTATTTTTATTTACGTACCTACAAAGTTGCATCAAAATGAAATTAGTGTAACTTTCAAATCAACGTTTTTTTTTTCTTTTCCGTTTCTATACAAACTTATTACGACACAAATCGTAAAACATCAAAGTGTGGAATAATCACCACACAGCGTTTATTGTATGGAAGAATACAAAATAGCGCGTAGCGTCCACGAATTATTGTTTATTATTCGTACCACAGATTGAGCATGTTCTCGTATGTCGGTGCAAACACGAGAAATGGAGCCATTGGCGTTGAACGTATAGTCGTCAAAATCGCAAATCTGTAGGTGTCTAAAACAGTAAAAAAAGTTCTAGTCTACCAGTGGCGTAACGAGTCCCTATTTGAGGCGTCTATTAAATAAGTGATCCTGCTGTCCCATTGGAATTCGCCGGAGCTCCTCTATTTTGTGTTGATCAATGCTATCATGTGGTTTTAGTCCATAGAAGACATATCTCTCCATCTTCCCCAGACGACCATGAGGATTCGCACCCGAAAAAACAAATGTCTCCACATACATAAACATATCAGTACACAAACAACATAAGATACACATTCTATAGTAACAATATTGTTATTGTAATTCTTGTTTTTCTTTTAAATTAATTGTTAGTCTGATGAAAGAGACTAGACTCCACAACACAGGGAATCCTAGTATGGAGGCTAGTGTTCTAAGTATTATTTATAATTATACTTTCGCTGGATGCGGAAGGCACAGGACCGGTCGTTGTGGCGATGCTTGGGGGAGGCCTATGTCCAGCAGTGGACGTCTTTCGGCTGAAATAATGATGATGATACTTTGATCAATAAATATTTCATTTATTTATTTAAAGAGAAAAATATTTTTCAAAATAATTTGTACCAATAATTCTAAATAATTAAAAAGCTATTATTAAAACAAAGTGACATTATTTACTGTTGAAACGAAAATTATTAAGATAATACAAAAAGAATTTCCCGTACCGGGAATCGAACCCGAGCCTCCTGGGTGAAAGCCAGGTGGTATCCTAGCCACTAGACCATACGGGATATGTTAATACAGATAATTTTTGGGGTGCGTACCCAACGGTTCTATTTTTTGTCACGGATTCGATTGCAAAAAAAAGGGCTTCTTCCTTATTATAATTCATAGGATCAAAAAAGTAAAACGTTTTGTGTATAGTCACAGTAGTATACTTTACATAACGTAACATAACCAGCCCATTACTGTCCCACTGCTTGACCCTGGCTTGTTCTCAAAATAAGAAGGTCTGAGGCCTCGTGGTATCCATACCATAGGGACATAGAACAAATAACAATAAGACTGGTTTTTAAACAGGTTTTCAAAGCTACTTCAAGTAGGTATCAGTCATTTGGATAATATGGTATCCACGGACATAAATCGCCATTTTTTTATATATTTTAGTGTCCACGAACGACTGTGGGTTTAAAAACAAAGTATAACGGCCAAAATTAATATCCAATCTATCCACGATTTACCCTACTAGGGATAGATATTTGACATATTTTGTATAGAGCTTATGTCAAATTCCTATCTCTAGTAGGACAAATCGTGGATAGATTGGATATTCTTCTTCTATCGTGTCAACATGAGCTACATAATGATAACAGCTCATGCCGTGGGAAAAAGATTAGCCAGTCAGCAGGTTGGTAGCGGGGCTGACTGCCCAAGGTGAGCCGGACGATCAATTAAACATTTTTTTATTTTTTTTATTTTTTTTTTTATTCTTAACGGGCTTGCGTTTGACCGCCACCTCACCTGATGTTAAGCGATGGTGCGGTCGACGATGGTACACGCTTGCCCAGCAAAAACCTATTCACTCGAGTCTTGAAGACCACCAGATTATATTTCTCGGGAAACACTGACGCCGGCAAGGAATTCCACTCTTTGGCGGTACGCATGATAAAGCTATTAGCAAACCGGTTCGTGCGTAAGGGTGGAATATCTACCATATAACGGTGGCGCATCGCCGTGCGTCTGGTCGTCCGATAATGGAAAGGGCTTGGGGGAATTAAATTGTGCAATTCCAACGCACACTCGCCGAAATGCATTCGATAAAAAACCGATAGGCTAGCAACTCTGCGCCGATGCTCGAGACTTTGTAGTTTGGCGTCGACCAGCGCATCGTTGCCAACGAGCCTCTTGGCGCGCCTCTCAATCGACTCGAGAGCCGCCAGTTGATATTTAGCCGAGCCATCACAGAGATGAGAGCAGTACTCCATACAGGACCGAACTTGTGCTTGGTACAAATTGAGCAGCTGTTCAGGTGTGAAGTACCGCCTCACCTTAGAGAGGATGCCCAGCTTTTTGGCAGCAAGTTGAGCCTTGGACTCTATGTATGAGCCGAAGTTTAGGGTGGATGTTAGTGACACGCCAAGAAGCTCAAGGTGGTCAGTTATCGGCACGGATGCATCACAGAAAGTTGGAGTAAGTTCAAATTGACTCCGTTTAGCAGAAAACAGGCACGCCTGGGTCTTAGCAGCATTGAACTTGACCAAGTTAGCATCACCCCATTCGGAGACAGCTTTCAGGGTCAAGTTCAAGCGTTCAACCATGGCCTCTCTAAGAGACTGGATTTGCGTCCGACTCGCTCGTGCATTGGATGTGTAACTCTCAACAACGGTGCTGTCGTCTGCGTACCCAAAGGTGCCGGGTCTTAGCAGATCATTTATGTGGAGCAAAAACAAAGTTGCGGAGAGTACTGAGCCCTGAGGGACCCCGGCATTTATAGCCAATTGGTCGGACGTGCAGCCGTCAATGACAACTCGGATCGACCGATCCCTCAGTAAGTCTGAGATCCAATTACACAGATCAGTAGGCAGGCCGAATGAAGGAAGCTTGTTTATAAGGCTATCGTGCCAGACCCTGTCGAAGGCCTTCGAGATGTCAAGAGAAACGGCAATCGCTTCTCCGTGTTTCTCGATGGCCTCGCTCCAAATGTGGGAGGCATACGCAAGAAGATCTCCGGTAGACCGGTTTCGGCGGAAACCGTATTGTCGGTCACTCAGAAGGTCATTAGCTTCAAGGTATCCTAGGAGCTTGTTATTAAGTACTCGTTCCATACTCTTACAGAGTATGGACGTTACTGAGATGGGCCTGTAATTAGCAGGGTCAGCACGACTGCCCTTTTTGGGCACTGGTTGCACATTAGCCTGTTTCCAGGATTTCGGCACTTTACCAGTCACCATCGAGAGACGAAATAGGCGTGTCAGGATCGGAGACATCGTCACTCGTGGAGGCTATTAATATATATTGGCTATTTATATTGGATATTAATTTTGGCCGTAAGTTTATAGGAAAACAATGTATCTGGGATATGCTCAAATAAGTCAATTCTAGTTCAATTAACTTTCAGACTTGACATTCATTTTAACCCCTTCGTAAGGGGTGTCCTAGGTTCCCTAGGGAGTGGGTCGTAACGTAACAATGGAGAACAACTAACCCTTCTGTAGTATTGTTAATGGTACCTTTTGTTTCTTGTGGGAGGGAAATAAATCGATAAAGTTTGTGATAAAATTGTCATTCAAATTTTAGTTCCACAAAGTTTGGATTTTTAGGGCGAAGTCAAACGAGCCTAATTTTGTGAGTTAAGACTTGTAAACGCGTTTTTAGTCGCGTAATTTACGAAATGAATTTGAATGCGGAAAGCGCAGGACTGGTCGTTGTGGCGATGCTTGGGGGAGGCCTATGTCCAGCAGTGGACGTCTTTCGGCTGAAATGATGATGAATTTACGATGCACTTGGTTACATAAAAGCAGACAATTCATTTTGCGTTATCATGTGGCAAAAACCGGACCTTTGTAAGGTCACAAGCACTCTTTTCTGTGGTCACAAGTCACAAAATTGCGTTTTAATTTATAATATTACTTACTATTATTGGACTGCCTTGTTGGTCAAATGATCGCAAGCACGAGTGCTGAGCGTGGGGTCCTGGGACCAATTCCCGGGTCGGGAAAAGTGTCATTGGCTTTTTTCATCACGAAGTTCTCAGTAGCAGCCCGGAGTCTGGATTTGTGCAGGTTAGTGCCAATAGGCTCGCCCCCTATTACATGGGACTGATAACATAACTGGCGAAATGTGGGTATACTAAACAACCTCTGCCTACCCTTTCGGGGAAATACAGGTGTGATGTTATTTTATGTTACTATTATTCGGTATAATCTACATAATAAATCATTGTTATAAACCACCATAATTTAAAATCTCTGCTTATCGGTAGCTGGAAAGAATTATTACAGCCGAAAGACGTCCACTACTGGACATAGGCCTCCCCCAATTAAGGGGGGGATATGCCATAATCGCCACGCTTGGCAGGCGGGTTGGCGATCGCAGTTGGTTGGTTAAATACTCAGAGAACGCTGCTGCCCATCCTCTGGTGAATCCCTTAGTCGCCTTTTACGACACCCATGAGAAGAGATAAGGGCTGGAAAGAATAATTCTTTGATAATAATTAGAAAGGGATACAATAAAATTGTTCTAAAATAGAAGTTTTTAACATTGAACTATATTTACGGGACTTGTCGCGCACAATAAAATCAAAACATAACAAACATTTTGACTAACCTCGACGTTTCGGCCAAGTAGCATTGGCCGTGGTCACGAGTACTGACGAGCAGACTGATTTAATTAATTGTTTTTGTCGAGGTTAGTCAAAATGTTTTGATTTTATTGTGCGCGACAAGTCCCGTAAAATAGTTCAATATTGTTCTGAAATGCTACAAAATGTTCTACTTGTCTTGCCTTTTGTTAGCTAACCTAGATGCAGCTGACCTAACATTGTATTCCGAGAAACTTTTACTGGGTAATGTTGACATTGCCGACATCTTTTGTGTCATCATCAACTCAGCCTATCGCAGTCCACTGCTGGACATAGGCCTCTCCCAAGTTGCGCCACAACACTCGGTCCTCTGCCTTCCGCATCCAGTCCCCCCCAGCCACGTTCTTTAGGTCGTCGGTCCACCTGGCAGGGGTGCGCCCTACGCTGCGTTTGCCGATACGCGGTCTCCACTCAAGGACTCGTCTGCTCCAGCGGCCATCGGTCCTTCGACAGACATGGCCAGCCCACTGCCACTTCAGCTTACTGATCCTACAAGCTATGTCGGTCACTCCGGTTCTTCTCCGGATAATCTCGTTACGGATTTTATCCTTCAAAGAAACTCCAAGCATAGCTCGCTCCATAGCTCGCTGAGCGACTTTGAACTTGTGGACTAGCCCAACTGTCAGTGTCCACGTCCGGATCTTTTGTGTAGCGACGTCAGTATAGAAATGTCTTTGGTAGCGACTATTTTTATGAGATCCGCGACCGACACGGCTACTACTGTTGAAACGTGTTTTTAGAGGTAAAATCGCTGGTGTACCGTCATTTTGAAACTTACACTATCTCCCGTATGGTCTAGTGGCTAGGATACCTGGCTTTCACCCAGGAGGCTCGGGTTCGATTCCCGGTACGGGAAACTTGCTTTTTGCGTTTTACAAAACCGTTTCATAGCATAATTAATGCAATTTTAATTTATTAATTAAATTTGTGTTTTTATTTAGCATTATTAATTGCTTAATTTTATTATGAGGCAAAGTAAAGCTATCTTACGAGTGTTCTTTCTCAAAATTAGTACGTAAACAATGATATTTAAAAGTACAGATATGTTACTTGCACTCGCAACTGAAGTCTCGAAAACGTCCTAATTAGGACGTTCTTCTATTAATCTGCATCAAGTAAAACGCCGAGTGTGACCGGTGACGAAAAAAATAATGCCGTCGTTTGCGTACAGAGTGTTCCAAATTTCCAATTATGACGCGAAAGTAACTTGAAGTAACCAACTTACTTATTTTGTACTAGTTTATGTGTATTGCGCTGCCGATGCCGTTGAGTACGGAACATTTTTTTTTCGTTTGTTTTGTAGGATATGCCAGACTCTATGGCATATCTATACTTTTAAATATCATTGTACATAATATATTACTTTAATAAAAATGTATGGGTACGAAAAAGTTTGAAGTGCTTATTTGATTAAGTAATAAAATCAATAAAAATTTCATAATAATACAGCTGCCCAATTGCGTAACTCACTCGCGATCGCATTCATTCGGATTTCAATGTTCATTGCTCTGTGTGTTTTGACAATCCGTCATATTGACAACTACGTACCACGCAATGAATATTGCTGTAATTTCAAAATGAAAGCTGATGTCAATGTGAATGCATTACACAATTACCCCACTGGACTACAAAGGCTGATTAGGTAAAGTTTAAATATCGTAATCACATGATGTTATCTATAAAAAGAAGTTCAATCAAGGTCATCATACCTATTTTTGCTAAACCTGTTTCCTTTGAATATATTCTTTGTAGGTTTAAAATAATGAAGACTTTCATTCGGGTTATGATCAGATAGTTTTATATTAGCTGTCTGACCGGGGCTCGAATGAAATGTCTTATTTAATTTATGTACATTTAAGCATTATATAATAATACCTACTAACATAGTTTTTAAGAAAATTGTGACTAACATAAATGGAGATTCTCCGAATAAATAAATGAATTGAATTAAAATAAAATTAAGATTGTTAAAATTCCTTAGTTATGGAAACCAAAAAATGGCTGGTACAACATCTCCCGTATGGTCTAGTGGCTAGGATACCTGGCTTTCACCCAGGAGGCTCGGGTTCGATTCCCGGTACGGGAAAAATCTTTTTTAATTTTGATCATATTAAATATTTGCTTTTGCGTTAGTTAACATAATACTTTTACAATCGAGACGTTGGTGTCGATTATCTTGTTTACAATGTAAACTTATTTTAAAATATCGCTCTTTTTTACTAAAAGTAGATGGTAGAAAGGGATGGCAACAATTATAGAGCTGTAAAATTAGGTTACGTGTTACATTTCTTCGTATTTTTAGTCGACACGTTCTGAGATAACAACAAAAATTGTATGGAAATTTTAATTCCGACTCATTTTACACCAAAATTGTTGCTATCCCTTTCTGGTATTTATTTACTATAAGTAAAAGAGAGCGATAGTTTAAATAAGTTTAGTTTATGAACAAGATAATCAGCACCAATGCAGTGATAGCATACACTTAAGGTGAATGCTACAGGGTATGCCGCAAAATTCTAAATTTTGGAGTTTTTTGCAAATTGTAGCTTTATTTCGCGTTTTATATCGGTCAATATATGATTGGCGGAAATAATAACAATATATCTACTGAATAATACTAATAAAAAACATGAATCTAGCTCTATTAGCTGTACTAGCTCGATAATATTAATTTACGATCAAATTATCGATTTTGCAAAAAACGCCAAAAAATTTGAATTTCGCGGGGTATCCTGTAGCATTCACCTTAAGATCTATTTCATTAATTAATCCAAGTCAAACACAAATAAGATCTGATTAGACCTAATCAAAGCTTGTTAACAACGCGACGATGCTTGTAGAATATGTTCGATTGTATTTGTTATATGTATATATTGAAAATTGGTGGATTGTGTGTTTGTTGAGACAATCACTGTAACTATTTAGTTTTTATTGTGTTTTTAAATACCTTTATTGAGGGGCTCGAGGCTATCTACAAAGGATATCGCTAAGAATAGCCCTGAGTTTGTACAAAGATAAAAATGTGCGACAATTACATGCGTATTTTTTCATTAAATAAATAAATAAATATTTTTGGGACATTTTTACACAGCACCATCTCGTCCCAAACTAAGCAGAGCTTGTGCTATGGGTACTCGACAATGGATATAATGCTTGTATACATTTTTTTTTGTAAATACATACTTATAATACATAAAGAACACCCAGAGCAACACAAACACTTATGTTCATCACACAAATATTTGTGTCCTGTGGGAATCGAACCCACGACCTTGTTATCAGCAGTCCGACACTCGAACCACTAGATCACAGAGGTCGTCATTACTTACTATTCATCGTATCAAAACAGTAAAAAATAAAATCAACACAATAATAACGTGAGCGGCTATGATACTCCATTTGACTCAATATTTGACTCCATATTTTCAACCAATCCCTTGCGGGTACGCACGGCTACACATCAAGCTGTACATTTCCAGTATAAGATGATCTCGCATTGTACGGAAAGCTTATACAATGCGAGGTCAGCTTATACTGGAAATGTACAGCTGATGTGTAGCCGTGTGTACACAAAGGTTTTGTGAAAAAATATGTTGGCACCAAAGACTTTGTATATACTGACGGTTGGCACCACATCTATAGGAACAGAAGAGTAAAACTGAATAGTTTTTTTTTTTTTTTTTTTTTTTTGTTAGCCTGTACTGTCCCACTGCTGGGCAAAGGCCTCCCTCAATTCCTTCCATCTATCGCGGTTCTGTGCCGCCTCCTGCCAGCTGTCATCAAGAAAGACATCGAGCTCGTCTCTCCATCTCCTGCGTGGTCTGCCGCGACCCCGCTTCGCTGTCTCAGGGCTCCAGTCCTGTGCAATTATCCTAGCTCTATATGCTGTACAAGCTCGATTATATTAATTTACGATCAAATTATCGATTATCGAGTTTCTGGAGCTTATAAAGGTAGGTTTATATTTTTTATAAGTATTATTCAGTAGATATATTGTTATTACTACCGCAAATCGTATTTTGATTGATATACAACTCAAAACAGAGCTACAATTAGCAAAAAACGCAAGAAATTTTGAATTTCGCGGGCTACACTGTAGCATTCACCTTAAGCTATACTAGCCGAGGTCAGTCTTCAGATGGGCGACCGTTCTTTTAAGTACACATCGAGATTCGAGGCCCCTCCGTGCTTTGAAGAGCACGTTAAGCTATCGGTCCCGATTGCCATTTGAATATATGGTAGTAAACACTCGTCTGGTCAATTTTCTAGAAAAATACAATTTGATATCCGAAAGACAGTTTGGTTTTAGAAAAGGCAAATCAACCGAGGACGCGGCTGTTCTGCTAACAAACTCTATCTCTACAATAATAGAAAAAGGCGACCGATGCATGGCGGTCTTCTTAGACTTAGCCAAAGCATTCGACACAATATCAACCGACCTCCTATTAAAGAAATTAGAAGCTGTAGGAATAAGAGGCAAACCACTTGAGTGGCTTCACAGTTATCTCACCAATCGTAAGCAATATGTCAAATCAGATGACCACTCAAGTGGACTACTTCCTATTAATTTTGGAATCCCGCAAGGTAGTTTACTCGGTCCAACCTTATTTACTGTATATATGAATGACATCCTAAAACTCACCCTACCTAATGCGGAAATTATTTCTTATGCAGACGATACTGTCATCACTTTTCATGCCAAAACCTGGGAGCAGGTCTTCTGCCTTGCGGAAGACGGCCTAGCAACTGTAGCACAGACACTTGACAAGAACTTACTGACACTTAACATCAAGAAAACCAAACTCATTACATTTTCCAAAACACGCACATCTCGTCCTCCTAATAACCTTCAATTAAGATTCCACACCTGCCAGAATCATCTCAATACTCTATATGGAGACTGTCCATGCGAAAGTATATGCCGCACAAAATCTATTAGATATCTAGGTTTACTTATAGATGAAAATTTATCGTTTAAAGCACACATTAAACTTCTTTCTGGCAGAGTGAGAAAGCTTATTTACGTAATGAAGAAGCTGAGAGATTGTACCCCAAACGACACATTGCGAACGGTGTATTTCGCAATATGCCAATCTATAACCCAATATGGCATATCAATATGGGGTGGAGCTGGCAAAACGGACCTGATTGAGCTAGAACGTGCTCAAAGGGCTGTCATTAAAGTTCTTTTAAAAAAACCCTTTTACTACTCTACGGATCTTTTATACAAAGAATTCGCAGTTCTCCGAGTCCGACAGTTATTCATCCTTAATGCCTATCTACATACTCACAATAGTTTAAAAAAAAGATCTGACTATAATACAATTAGGTCAAAACGTGTGTTCAAAATTCCTCAAACCCGAACCACCTCTCTTTTAGCCAGACGCTGCCCATCTTTCCTTCACACATTTGTCTATAACAAGGTCAACAGCATCATATCTTTTAATACAAAAGATCTCAATTCTTCACCATGCAAAAAGGTTGTCAAAAAGTGGTTGCTCAGTCTCTCATATGACGAATCGGAAAAAATACTCACAATATAAAACATAACCATCACAACTCCATAATATTTACACACGAACACATACAAAATATCATACACATACACCCCACACAAACACGCTCCTTCCACACATACACATACTTATTCCAGTCATACACACGAACATATTATCATAGTGCAAAATTAAATGCAAACTTCACATAATTTCTTATTTTCGTTATTATATTTTGCGTTTTGTTTATATTTTGATTTTGATTTTATTGAACTAATTACTTACCTAGTTTAACAAGGTTAGTTTCTCTTTAAGTTTATTGAGAGGTACTCTGATTTTGATGTTGTTTAGAATAATTGAGTTGATTTTATTTTTATTTTATTTTATTTTTCTGTATCATTTATTTAATTATATTAATGCTGATTCCTTTCTATTTTTTTACTTTGTTTGATGTTATAATAAGATAAGATGTTACTTTGAATGTTTGATTTATTAGATTTCCATTTGATTTTATTTTCTTTAATTATGTAACTAGTGATAAACTATGTTAACTTTATTTTTGAGTTGTAAAGATACGATTTTAGTTTTGGAGTTTAATTAATTAATTATTTATTTTGAGGCTTTTATGTTTGTCCTTTTCTCTTTATAATGGTGGTGTTTTCTTCTGTAAGTGATACTCAACCCAGGTTCTCAAGATACAGGCTTGCCTAGTTTGAAAACCGCTGTCAATTGTAACCAATGTACCAGTGTTTTTTGGAAATAAATAAATTTATTATTATTATTTATTTATAATATATCTATGGCAAGCTCGAAAATCTGATAACTGATATAATCTTAGATTGCAGGGGTCTGATGATAATAGTACATTATGATACATGTGAGCTAAGTTGGCTATTATACTCGAGGCTGGATTGCAGACCGAGCCGCAGGCAAGGGCGTAATGGAGCCGAGAGTATAATAGTCAATACTCACGCGTGTCATACGACGTTTTTCAACACACTTGCGAGGAAAAAACATGTAAACATACTTTAGGCAAATACCTATTGAATTTGTGAAAAATGTAAAAACAGTCTTCTTTAATCTCATTAAGATGCTGACAACAGCCAAATACAACAAATAGGCTTCTTTTAAAAACATTTTTAGCTGTTTCTACTACAGTTTTAGTTATACAGTTTGTGGCAGTGAAAAAAATTATGTTAATCTTAATCGTATTTTCTAAAGCTCTATTGTGCCCAAAACACGTTTTCTTGAAGTTTTCTCGATAGAAACGAATTGTAAACTAACCTCTTAAAAAATGCTTTAAAGCAAAGAATCTCTATTATTTATCAAATATCATAAATGAAATTAAGAAAACATTTAAGAAAGACAATAATCTAAAACATAGTTGTTTCTGTTTTTCAAATAAGCTTTTAGTTTTTTATAAAAAAAATACATTACTAATTTTCATTCGAGTTGAGCGGCGCACCCGACGTCGACCGACGACAAACGACGACAGTGACCGCAGAGGATTGATTTTTTAGGTGTTGTCAGCATCTTAATACATCAATTACAGACAAACCCACATCAAAAGCCAATATTTCATTACCGAAGCTAACTAAGAACGTTTCGCGCGTTTCTATATACACACGCATCTACTGTCAGAATATTAATGACACAACTTGCAGTGCAGGGGAATGATTAATGAGCCAAGGGAATGATATAGTATTAATTAGAAATAACATCGCCCTTTATTAAATGGGGGAAAGTTAGTATGAAAGTATATGTATATAGTTAGATAATTAATATTTTCGGTTATATATTTTATAAGAAAACTTTCAACGTTGTAATTCGCTTCATATCTCTCAATAATATTTCTGCAACTATTTTTAACAACATAACATAACATAACATCACGCCTGTATTTCCCCGAAGAGGTAGGCAGAGGTGTAATAGTACTCCCACATTTCGCCAGTTATTTTATAGTCCCATGTAATAGGGGCCCCTAGCCTATTGCCACTGACCGGGCACAAATCCAGACTCCAGGCTGCTACTGAGAATTTCCTAATGAAAAAACCCAATAACACTTTGCCCGACCCGGGAATCGAACCCAGGACCCCACGCTCAGCAGTTGCGCTTGCAACCACTAGGCTAACGACCAACTATTTTTATGCACGGTGAATTTTCGTTGGTTTTGGAAACGAAAAGGGGTACACTCTTCATTATGAACAATTTTAATATGGGACCAAACCTGAAATCACTAAAAAAAACCGGCAGTTCCCTATATTTTGTCGATTTATGTGAACACAAATGTAGGGATCAGCAGATTTTTGTCGCAATTTCAGTATTGGTCTTATAGTAAAAGTTGTTCATAATGATGAGTACAATAACCCCTCTTCGTTTCAAAAACCAACGAAAAGTCACCTTGTATTGATTGCTGTTAGACAGAGTAAATAAATTAAAATTAAATTAAATTAAATTCATTTATTAATTGTGACTACAGAGGCCCACATGTTAGTAAAAACTTAACAAACTACGGGTTAGTATTTAAAATAAATTGAACAACACACAAACATTTAATTTTATGAACGACAAGGTTGCCCTTGTCGCACCAATACATTAACAAAATGCTTCAATATAGGAGCATCATGTTGCTCAGATAAAGCTTTCAGAACACTATTGGAACTGTCATGCATTCTGGTTAGTAAAGATACGGTCTTTTTCCTTATTACAGCATAAAAATCATTTGTTCGCGCTTCTGCGAACATGCCGGACGCACTACAGTATCGTGGCAGCCCCAACAGCATCCTGAAACCATTATTATATTGAACACGCAGGACGTCTAGAGCTTTATAAAAAATAAACCAAACACACTTTGGAGTAGTCTCTGTTTATCATTCTGCAGAAATTTTATTATGGGACCAACTCTGAAATTTTAACTTGAAGTTTTACGGGCAGTTTTTTTTTTTTTTTTTTGGTTTTTTACATTAAGAATCTACCCATAAAACTTCAAATTAAAATTTTGTTGCGATTCGTTTTTCCACTTGTCAGTTGTCATTCGTTTTTCCACTTGTCCGTTGCGATTCGTTTTTCCACTTGTCCATTGAAGTTTCACTTCTACCATGTGTCCCAGCACTCCCAGCACACATTTCGTTTTTTTTTCGCAGGTTTACTGCAAATTATGATTTGGTTAGGTTAGGTACATTTTAATGAATGCATTTTTTACTTAAACTTATTTTATTTTATCAAACGAAAAACTTGTTATTAATTATTATTAATTAATTAATTCAAATACAATACTGACAAATTGACGTAGTGGTCAAAGTGTCAAACGACGTTTGAGCATTTTTTTTCCATACCAAAAACATAGATGTTGCTAGTACATATGGGCCCGATGCTAATGATCTGACTAGCAAGGTATAAAAATGCATGCACTGCTGTTGTCTAAAAAATTGTATAGATGGCGTAAAAATATAATTCTAATTCGTCGACAATTATTTACCAAAAATTAAGTTTTCCAGTTTATTTGATTTGGTTTTTTGTATGTTTAATTTGCCTATTTATTAGTTAAATTTAACAAATTCTTATCCACAAGATAATTAATATATAACTATGTTGGAAAACGTAATTTGGTAAATAACACCAACATTTAAATTTATCAATTGTGTTTTCTAGTTATACTAATATTTTTAACGCATTTACGCAATTGAAGCGATATCGAAAGATATAAATTTAAAAAAACAAAAGTTCTGATGTGTCATCAAAAGACGTAAGTGTAAGTTAAATTCGACATCGGTCACGATAACATTTCGGTGACAGTATTAGACTTATGAAATTAGAGTCACACGTTCGGATCCCACTAGAGCGTCTGGACTTTTTGTCTTTATTTACGGGGCCGTAACGCTTTTTCGTGACAGAAAAATCCTAATACGGGGGGTATGACGGGGGGCCCCCGTGTCTATATAGAAGTTTCACTTCAAAAACTAACCAAATAATCACTGAATCACTGGGATTGAAAAGTTATAAATCAATATAATTTTATAGAGGAAGAATATTAGTAAAATATTTATTTGTTAAAAATGTGTACCTACAAAATAGGTACTGATCATAAAAATGTAACTATCTTCTTCACAGAGATAAAACTGTACTTTACAAACGGTACTTTCCAGAGCAATATTTATAATTGTCTATCAACACACCCAGAGTACTGATGTACTACAACTGTAGGCAAACTTCCCCCTAGTTGTCGTCGGAGAGACAGCAGGCGAGCAAAGTTTGTGTGTGTCCCCCTTCCCGGTACCCCCTCGGTACATGGTACCAATAATTTAGCGACATCGCTACCCAAAGTTTGCATCGTATCAACACAAGGTGCGCGGTGGAGTGTGGTTTGTATTATAAGAGATTCTAAATATAGAAGATAAATTAGGTAGATATAATTAAAATTCGTGGTTTTATAAGGTTAGGATTTATAACGGCACATACTAAAAGCATCAAGTTATGGTAATCATTATGAAATCGGCCAAAAGACGTTCACTAATAACAATAATAATAGTGGTATTTATTTATTTACCTACTGCTAAAATGACAGTTGAAAGTTTAAATCTCTACTTCTATACTAATATTATAAAGAGGAATGATTTTTTTGTTTGTTTTTAATTGATAAACTCTGAAACTACTGAACCGATTTTAATAATTCTTTCACCATTAGAAAGTTTCGTTATCCAGAAGTAACATAGGCTATATTTTATTTCAGTTCGCGAGTGAAGCCACTGGCAAACTATAACATAACGTTGCTGTTATGATTAGCTGCGATTTTTATCCCCAGACAATGTGAAATATTACCAGATTTTAGGAAACCAAAAATGTCATATTGGATCTCAGATAAATATACAATATGTAACAAAAACCCTGTTGTTCCTGTGAGGTACTTTATTAGAATCGATATTCATTAAGGACACAACTCATTTGGAAAAGTCTTCAATAAAAATAATCAAATTAAATATTAAATCATTAATAATTGTAAATTGAAAGTGATTATATCACTCAAAACTCACTCACTCAGTTATTATATCAATAAAAATAATCAAATTAAATATTAAATGATTCATCATCATCATTTCAGCCGAAAAACGTCCACAGCTGGCCAAAGGCCTCCCCAAATGGGGGATATGCCATAATCGCCACGCTTGGCAGGCGGGTTGGCGATCGATTAAATTGTAAATTGAAAGTGATATAATCACTTTTAATAATGATTTAATATTAAATTTTATTATTTTTATTGAATAGTTTTCGATTCTGATAACGTACCTCACAGGACAACAGGGGTTTTGTTATATGTTATTGGATACATGAAATGAAACCAACAGATATTCGAAGTGGCAGCGGATTAATAATGCGACATTAGAAACAATAAATTTACCTATATTACACTCGCTTATAACTTGTGACCACCTTGTGACCATGCCTTCTGTAACATTACTCAAACCAGATCCCAATCCTGCACGCATGACGCTATGTTCAACATGAACTGCTCGAAGTGAAAACTTTAAGATCAGCGATCACTGTACCTACTATAATAGTACATATTCAATTGATAATTTACATAATATTGTACTTGGAGTCCGACCACGCTAACTCTGCAGTGGAATAAATGGGCAACCCCGTAAATAATTATATAATTATATTATCAAAATCGATCGTATTATATTCCAATGCAGAGTTAAATTTACTGGTCTTTACTCACTTACTTGGTCTGAAAAAACTAACTCTGCGTTAGAATAATATGATCATTACAGAGATTTTGATAATTATTGTTTACGGTGTTGCCATAATAGCACTGCCGAGTTTGCGTGGTCAGATTGTAGGTATATCAATGATAAGCAGAGATGGGCAGCCGACCGAGTACTCGTTTATTACTCGGTACTCGGCAATGGCATACTCGAAAAGTTTTGGACTACACGTACTCGGCCGAATAACTCGGTTCAAGTGCCTCTTATTCGGTTAGTAAAAATAATGTACAATAAAGTGATATTTTATGTCTGTAGCGACATCTATTCGGTGACATGAAAACTAACCTGAATCACGCAAGCAGAGTTTACACGCATGTTAGCATAATACAAGCACCCAACAGTAACCGATGGATTCCCCGATTTACCGAAAGTCCGTCACATTCGAGGAAACTATTCCCGATGCAGCAACCGCTGCCTGGGGAACATAGCAACGGGTCCCCCCCAATGCAATGCTCCAGTAAGCCGAGGTCCGCGCCCTCCCTTGGGGGACGCCCTTATGCGGTTTTTACAACCGCGATTTTAGTTTATAAGTTAGGTTTAGGGAAATTTTCCGGCGGATGGAGTCCCTAACGGGATTCTCCGCCACCCTCCCGGTTAAGCAGTTAGGGTATATATTTTGACCCAGCCTGGTCGGAGGATCCTCCCTTTGTGTTGGAGGAACATGATACCTCGTTCCTCCACACGTGCATTCATTGTTCGAACAGACTCTTATCCAATTGTCAGAATATTTTTATTTTTATTTTTTTTTATTAGATTTTTTTTACATAAGAGCTCTGACTAAACCTTCGAGAATATAAAAAAAACTAGGTATAATATTGCAAGCTCAGGAACAAATAAAGAATCCAATATTTTCACCATCTTGACGACGTCTGTGGTCTGGTGGTTCGAGTGTCGGACTGCTGATCACGAGGTCGTGGGTTCGATTCCCACAGGACACAAATATTTGTGTGATGAACATAAGTGTTTGTGTTGGTCTGGGTGTTTCTTATGTATTATAAGTATGTATTTACAAAAAAAAAAGTATATAAGTATTATATCCATTGTCTAGTACCCATAGTACAAGCTCTGCTTAGTTTGGGACTAGATGGTGCAGTGTAAAAATGTCTCAAAAATATTTATTTATTATTTATTTATCTTCCGTACCTACATCATACATATTTGAAACTTTTAAAGCACACCTTGGGATTCAATCGGTAGAATTTACAACTTTGTAATACAAGTAAGTGTACCAAGTTAAACGTTGGATCGGATCGTAAAATAGTTCAGTTTTATAATCCAGTTAAATGTTTGAGCCGTTTGACGGTTAGATCCGAACTTTTGAACGGTTTACCGTCGAACATTCGGTTTGATGATTTGAGAATATTTTATGGGTTACGTGAGTTTAAGAGGCTGTATGTGGGGTTGATGGGTTTTCTCTTAGAATAATTAGGCTGTATCTGTCAATAAATAAATTGTGAATGGCAGTTCTATATGATGATGTCCTCCTTGACGTGTCCGTCAACGGCAAACCTTGTCATGAGAGCGGAGGTGGCTAGCGAAACCAAATTTGGTTTTAAAGGTCCTGTTGCAAGGCGCACAGTGCAACTGACCTGAAGAATTATATGTGTTAGGAAGACTTTCGTCGGTTCTTTTTACTAAGGCGTTTTCATCGAGGTCTTGCAAATGGCGTTCTTCGAAAGCCCCAACAGCCTTGTTCCTTGAGTTCTATATAGCCGGTATGTGATAGGCTACCGGGATCTCTTTTTTTATTTTCGGGTGAAAATCCTCATGGGTAGTCCATCTGGGGAAGGCGGAGGGGTATGTTGGACTCCTGCCGATTAAAACCATATGGTGGCCATCCTCGGCATAAAATTAAGGAGCTCCCGGAAACACAACGGTGCCCCTCTAGTGCAGTTTCCACTGTCTTTGACACGTCTCGGGGCAACAACAAGGTTTCAAGGATAGAACAAATAATAGTTAAATCTTCACAGTAAATAATGCTAACATAATATAACCAGCCCATTACTGGCCCACTGCTGGGCACGGACCTCTTCTCAATACGAGAAGGCTAAGGCCTTAGTCTACCACGCTGGCCTAGTGCAGGTTGGCGGACTACACACACCATTAAGAACTGTATGGAGCACTCTCAGGTGTGCAGGTTTCCTCACGATGTTTTCCTTCACCGTTAAAGCAAGTGATAATCGAATATAAATCCGCACATGAATTCTAAAAGTCAGAGGTGCGGGCCGGGATTGAACTCAGACCCTTCTGCATGGAAGGCAAGCATTCAACCACTAGCAATATCACTAGGCTATCACTGCTCTGACATAAATAAAAACAAATAACTTGTCTGCAATTGTGCAGCTACAACTTGACACTACAACCTCGAGGGAGCAAGCAGTGCACACTCCCTGCAACAGTATCTCCTGCTTGTTTTATCTTGCTCGCGTCAAACTTTGTTCAAGTCTAGTTATTTATTCAACATGTTGCTTTCTGTGAATTCATTGGCTTTTATCTTCTTGATATATAAAACAAAGTCGGGTTAGTTACATTATTTATAACTCAAGAACGGCTGGACCGATTTTAATGAAATTTGACATTCAGATAGAACATAACCCGGATTAATATATAGCTTGGACGAATAAAAAAAGGCGGACGGAATCTCGCTAAACAAACAGACACCCATAGTAAGACGGTTCGCTTAAAAGTACGGGCTGGCACGCACATATGCACACACATAGTAAGACAAAAAGCCGCGATTACACAACAAATCTCGTGTGACGGTAGTCATTGTCGTAGTGTCATAAATAAAATAACAATATATATCTGGTGTGTTAAAATTACGTCAAAATTATAGTGGGTTTAAGAAAAAACGAAGTGCTTCAATCTTTTCTTAGAAAGAAAAGAAAACTCCATTTGACGCACACACTACAAAACTTATACATAATACTTTATAATTTCATGACAGATTAATATCATCATCATCATCATCATTTCAGCCGAAAAACGTCCACTGCTGGACATAGGCCTCCCCCAAGTATCGCCACAACGACCGGTCCTGTGCCTTCCGCATCCAGCGGATTCCCGCGACCTTCACCAGGTCGTCGGTCCACCTTGCTCGCAGAACGGATGGCCGATGGGGCAGTAAAGTTCTGGAGTGGCGACCGCGTACTGGAAGGCGCAGCGTGGGTAGGCCCCCCACAAGGTGGACCGACAGATTAATATAGTTACAGTTAAATTTACAACCGACAACACTGGACATAAACAATACATGATCTGTGGTTATAACGGTAATCATCGGTTTTTTGTTCTACATTATAGTCTGTGATTTACAGTTAGTCAAATCAGAACAAAAACAATAATGAAAAAGATACTAGGTATTATAAATACTGCTGTGATCTTTGTGCGTCGCAAGTGCGCAAAAATGCAGGTCATTGCTCAGCATAATGCTGTGGCTTAGCGACATTCCGTCCGCCATTTTTATTCTTCCGAGACATATAGGCTATTTATCCTGGGAAGATGAACAGTTCCCGGGGGATGCGCGATAAACGACATTCATGCGGGCAAAGTCACGGGCATAGGCTAATTTAAAATTGGTTGGGAGAATAAAAGTTTCCCACGCCCCCGGCCAAGGGTCCGTGGTGGTTTTTAGTCGGTAAGAGTCCGACACTGGCTCCGTCTTCCCCGTGCGGAGTGCGTCCATGACGATTTTCCCCACAGAAAAGAAAAGAAGTATGTTTTATTACAATGACGCAATTGTTTTCGACTCTTTGTTACTAATTCACAAAATGAACCATACTTACAAATATTTGTACAGATGTAAGAATCAAACTTGGTGCGTCATTTAATTTTATTACGTTTCTTGAATTATATTGTCAACATGAGCAATTGTATTAAATTTTATCTCTTTATTTAAATCCTTGTTTCATCATATATCGATGCGATCACGACCAGTGACCTTTAAATAGAGGTTATTCCGTATTCATCCCATGACGTCTTATCCCAATCATTACTTTTTCCTAACTCATCCTATTTCTATTCCTTACTCATCCTTCAGCAATTCTTTTATTTTTCTATTCTTATCTCATCCCAAAAGTATTCCTGACTCATCCTATTGCAAAGAATTAATAAAAAAACAAGGTTTGTTTGTACGGTCTGACAAAAAACATTGTAATTACATAAATTTAAAAAAATGTAACAAAATGAAAAGAAAGAAAGAAAGAAAAAGATTTTATTCTTGCGCTCCATTTGACGCACACACTACAATACTTACAACACTGGACATAAACAATACATGATCTGTGGTTATAACGGTACATCATCGGTTTTTTGTTCTACATTATCTACATTATAGTCTGCAAAGAAAATATAATCACTACGTTTTAATAGTCTGTGATTTACAGTTATTCAAATCAAAACAAAAACAATAATAAATAAAAGCGTGTTAAAAATGCTAGGTATTATAAATACTGCTGTGAGCTTAACAACGCGCATATTAGCTTCGTTTTAATTCATAAGAAAATCATGATATAGTTACAATATGACCGGGTTTAGCTGGTGTCATTAAGGTATCTAACTGGCTGTTATTAATAGGAAACTTTTTGTTTGATCTTTTATAGACACTGGTACGACCAGGAACCTTAATAGCTGGAGCCAGTAACGTATATCTCTCTAGCTGTCTCTTTGAACAAGAAACATAGTTAATAGGTATCATCATCATTTTTGCCGAAATACGTCTACTGCAGGACACAGGCCTCCCCCAATTAAGGGGGGATATGCCATAATCGCCACGCTTGGCAGGCGGGTTGGCGATCGCAGTTGGTTGGGAGAACGCTGCTGCCCATCCTCTGTTGAATTCCGTAGTCGCCTTTTACGACACCCATGAGAAGAGATAGGGTGGTGCAATTCTTTATGTCCGGCACCACACGGAACGTAGTTAATAGTTTATTCTTAGTAAAACAAAAAGGCTGAAAAAAATATGTTGAATAAAAAACATATCAATAGCGACAAAATATCGGCATTATGAACATACCCGTATTAAATAGCGCTAACTTAAGCACAAACACATAACACAAATTAAAACACACTGGCGTAACTCCATGTCTAGCCAACCTCAGTGCAAACTGATGTGGTCTCAAGGGTATACCAGTACACCAGCTTATTTGTTCAGAGACACGACCAACTTTGTTCATATTAGTTTGTGTGTATACCAAATAGCTGTGAGGTTGTTTGGAAAAATTTAGGAGTGTATGAATGGTCTGGGTTTGTTAACTATTGCCTGATGAAATTAATTTCTCTTCATGATTATTATAAAAGGACGCTAGAAGTCTTTCCCTAAGACCATGTTCAGGTAGAAAGACAGCAGCTAACACCGATCTACCGGTGCTTATCGGCGGCGATGCTGCTACATAATGAAAGCTGGTAGAGACAGGGAATTCAGTAATGTATACTCTGGGAGAACTACCGAATGCCAAGGCACATTAGAGCCGATCGGAGCTTGTCGGCGCTTATAGGCGCGTGTTCAGCCCGTAGTACGGAAACTGTATACACCAACTTCCAGCGCTAACGGCGCCTACTAGTGCCGGTAGATCGCCGGCTGCCGTATTTTTACCTGAACGCGGCCCAAGTTTGTAAATCTGCTTCTGATGAAGGCATAATAATATACTCTGCTTAGAATAAACAAGGCTGGTTAGCTGGTCCATTGGCAAGAAAAAATATCTTAGTCATAAGCAAATAAGATAATGACACGCCTGAATTGCTTGCTGACTTCCTTAAAGGCCAATAAAACCATTCTGTATAAGGACATTTTGGACATAAGGACAGGTAACGTTATTTTTTTCATAAATCTGGATAATGGGGTTTTACATGAGTCGATTTTTTCCGGATGCGGCTAGACGCTAACCAAATTGCCTGTCAAAGCCGTACAGCCACCTTATTTACACAGTTGACTAAAATCTCAACTGACTACTGTCAACTAACGCATTGCAAAAATATCAGTAAATGGCAAGCGATCAACTGCGATTGAGCATTTCATGGTCCACTTTAGTTGCCCGCCGCTTGCGGCCTGTCGCCGCACGGCAAAAGTCGACTTTGGCATTTGCGATTTTAGTCACGGCTGGGGCGGACCTAGCCGTGTGGTGGAAATCGACCCGTGTAAATCCCGCATTCGATACCAAATATTTTTATTCCAAGAACAGATAAGTATAAGTACCTAAATCTTAGCCCTTCGACAAAGAAATATAGAGGAGCTAATCGGAATAAATTCACACCTACGAATAAAAAATATCTTACACATGTAAATCACGGGCTAATATCCAATTTTCCGTCTATCTAGGACCCTTATAACTCAACAGGATCCCGGGAACGCGCCACTCTAGTGACAAAAACTGTCCGAGGTGGAATGGGACGCGGATAGAGCAATAAATCTCCGGGATTGATTCCCGGGATTCCGTGTTAGGATGTCCTCAGGTCAGGCAGTATTATTCATTGAGGTGTGTGAATTTGGTGCGAAGGGTTATTTTCAATGTTTTAACCTATAACTGGTATTGGTTTTGTACTCGATAAGCCGCCGGCGTCGCCGCGTCAGCACAATGAATGATTTCATTGTCACCATAAATAATAGTACATTACTATCCAGGCCTGAAATAAAGCAATTGACGGTCGAGTAATATTGAAAGGACGAGGCGAAGCTGAGTACATCCGAAGTGATTTCAAAAGTTCCTAGAAAGTTTTATCCTTTTTAACTAAACGAGGCCGTTAATTGCTATTTCGGCCGAGACTGTACTTTTCTCTCATTTTCGAGGAAACAATTATGTTCAACAGTATCTAATTTTCATTCGCGTCAATTCGTCCGCGCGCGGTTTTTGTTCTATTTTCGACCGTTTGAAAAAATGAATGGGCGTTCAGCTTTCAAAACAATAAATATCGTGTAACGATTTAAATTGTGGAAAGAAAAAATCGCTCACGAGCAGGATTCGAACCTGCGACTCCTGGCTCAGTACGCCAGTGCTTTAGCCACTAAGCTACCGTGAACACTGCTCGTGGTATCGTGGTTTCGCTTCGCATGCGTAAATGCGTTAAAGATTATAAAATAAATACCGTGTACCTTAAAAAACCTTGAAACATAATGAAAAAAAAATACTCGAGTAATTTCCATTATTGTAGTGTTGGACATTGTTGGCGTATTATTTTGTTGCGTATGGAAAAGAGCCGATGGATGTATTCTTCTCTTTAAATAATGAAGCAATTTCTGAGCAAGTGGGAGAAAAAGTATATTCCTATTTTCTTTTATAAGTAAGAAAGAGACAACAATTCATCTGTCAATTCAACTCAGCCTATCGCAGTCTGCTGCTAGAAATATGCCTTTATAAAACTTCCGCACCCAGTTCGCCCTAGCTATCACAGAGAAAATAATCACTACGTTACACTAGCTATCTTAATTAGATCGTCGATTCATCTAGCTAGGAAGCACCCTACGCTGTTTACCGATTCACGGTCTCCACTCAAAGACAATACAAAAAAAATACATAATTTGTATGTATGCGTGTTTGTATTATATGCTTTAGTTAAGTTTAAGTTTATGTTTCTACCTTGTCTCTTACAGAAAATAAAAGTGAATATATTAAAACAGTAATAGTCTGTACAGCAGAATGCCTCGGACGAATAAAAAAGGCGGACGGATTCTCGCAAAAAAAAAAAACATTTATTCAGAACCAAAACATTTATACACATTGTATAAACTCATTGTAAAAATAAGTGAAGCATCCATAGCTCGCTTAAAAGTACGGGCCGATCCGCGTACATTGACATCCATAGTATGCCAAAAAGCCGCGATTACGCAAAAAATCTTGTGTGACGGTAGTCATTGTTGTAGTGTCACAAATAAAATAACAGTATTTTAAATCTGGTGTGTATTTTTTTTTTTTGGAATTATAGTGGATAGGTAGTACGCAAAATACAGGCTTGGACGTGGAGTTGCGGAAACCAGCCCGTTATACTATAGTGCATTTAGGAAAAAATCAAGTGCGTCTTTGTTTAGCGAGATTCCGTCCGCCTTTTTTATTCGTCCGAGCAGAATGCCATATTTATTTTACACCAGCAATAATCTTAAGTGTAAGCTTTCAGTGCAATAGCTCGGAATCCCCGATGTAGACGTATGTATGCTAAAACTATGCAATTGTATAAATGGGTCTGCGGTTACGGCTAGTATGAAGCTTGCTTTTGTTAGATAGAGAAGTTTTGGCATAGTGGTCGAATTAAATTTAATTTATAGCTTATATGCACAGACCAGTAAGCCTAAAGCATAGAATATATACTAACGTACCTAAAGACAAAATAAAAACAATTGTGCATGTGCAAACACAATCGTAAAATGTTGGAGAGAGACGGCGCATTATAATTAGTCAGCTCAAATTTTGGTGGTAAGATTGGTCCCACTCGCTGGCGGAGTGACATACCGATTGGTGGCGGGATGGCTCTCATGCAGATATTAGTCGCAGTCATGCAGTTCTACTGCATAAGCTATGACCCACCACTTTTTTTTAACGAACTTAAGACCCACCTGATGTTAAGCGGTTACCTTAAACTTGCCCACAACAACTGCAATAGCACCTAGACTGTTGCCTAAATGGTACCGCAAGTCGTTTCGCCAAACTGAGACATGAGGATGTAAAGTGTCATGTGATTGTTATTTCACCGGCACCCTGTCCGGCGTAAGGATTACACCGGAACACAGCAATGCAAAAGAAAAAGAAAAAGTGTTTATTCTCTAAAAATAACAATTTTGCAAACAATATTACTTTTGCCAAACTGTAAGGCAGTTTGTTGGCAGATGTAGCTCTCTTATTTATTACATTTAAACATTCAATACTTTTTCACCTAAAACTAACAGAAAAAGCTTTACTATTTAGCGGCAGAAATAGATACGGTGGTGTTATAGTACTTCCCCAAACGAGCTCTGCTACTACTGGTTAATTAATAAAATAACACAAACATAAATAACTACCACTATATCATCGCCTCATTGCTTCAATGTCCAACCGACCATTGACCAAATTTTACAGGAGACGTTTTGTTTTGTTTATTATTGATTTAAGAGAAATATTTTCAAAACTTTGATGATTTAAGAATAATGTATAGTTATGTTAGATTATTCTTAAATCATCAAAGTATAAAAAATATTTCTATTAAATCGATAATAAACTAAAAAAACGTCTCCCGTAAAATTTGGTCAATGGTCGGTTGAACATTCAAGCACTGAGGCGACGATATGTAGGTACTGGTACTATGACACTATACAATATTTCATTCTCAGCAAACTAAAGTCGACCGATACAATTTGCCCGTTGGTTCCTTCCGGCCAACGTTCGAAGTTTGAACAATCGTGGAAGCCCCGGAGGCGGGGATTTACAGACTGGACTACTCTTTTTACAAGTTCGCTGAAAGAACAGATTTTGAGTTTCTTTCAGAATTCAACGGTTGCTTTTGATAGTGTTTTGGTGTTTGTTTATGTTTGTCAAATTTTAATTTAGTTTTTAATTAACATAGTTACTTGAAATACAATACAACAGCTTTATTTTTCCTTATACCTACATACAATTTGCCTTAGTGGTGTCGATTCTCTTCTTCACAAACTAAACTTGTTTTAAACTATCGCCCTCTTTTACTAATAATAGATACAAGAAAGGGATGGCAACAATTTCAGTGCTGTCAAATTAGTTTACGTGTTACACTTCTTCGTATTTTTTGTGGGCACGTTGCGGGATCACGTCTAAACTTTTATCGAAATTTTAATTGCAACAAATTTGACAGCAATAAAACTGTTGCCATCCCTTTCTTGTATCTACTATTAGTAAAAGAGAGCAATAGTTCAAAATAAGTTTAGTTTAAAAACAAGAGAATTTACATCAATGTGAATATGATACAAGAAGTTTCAAGATGAAGCTACCTTTAGGTAATAATACGATTATAAATTATAGAAGCGAATCCCTTTTGCAGGGACCCCAAATGCCGCCTTATAAATACCTACTTCCCTCTTCAGCTCCTAACGTCCCTCTGTCATCCGAGCATGCTGCCAGGGCTGTTAGCTGCTAGCTCTGGTTTAGTTAGGAAAAATATTTTAGATTGTTCTTTACTGAAGAAAGTAATGGTTAAGTTGTCCGTTGCGCTATGGTGACCTAAGACACTTCTTTCTTACTATAGTTATTGGTATGATATGGTTAAAGTGAAAAGTCGTGGATATCGATTAAATAACTATATATTTGGCACAATAATACACAAACTAAACTATAAAACTGGTTAAAATGGTTATGAATGGTTTTTGGTGAAATGGTACTGGTTTTGAGCACGCGATGTCTCAACGAGAATCGAATGCAAACTGTCCTAAAATTAGGTGAACTCGCTGATGTGCATAAGTTGCATGCGATGCACTTGTGCAAATTAGCGAAGTGTTCGATTTTAACTCGAACAGTCCCTCTGTCATCGGAGCGTGCTGTCAGGGCTGTTAGCTGCTAGCTCTGGTTTAGTTAGGAAAAATATTTTAGATTGTTCTTTACTATGAAATCATTATTTTATAAATAATTTTACGTAATAAAAAAATTATATTTACTTACATACATTATATAACTTTATATTTAGGTACAAAATACAAGATCATTTATTTGTAGGTAGATACCTACTTTACATATTTAGACAATTTGCGCCAAATTAAATCAGTTCAGTACCTATAAATGACACACGGCAGAGAGAAAGAGAAAAAACAATAGTTGTCATTTATACTTTTTGACTTACGAATAAGAATAACAGGGGGTCTACTCCCATTCGACGATATTCGATAAATCGTACGATTCATCGCATAATTTGCTACTCCGGTCAACCATCGTTCCCTTATCGCATGCGATGATCGTGTTTTGACTTTTGTTTTTCTCATCTCCGGTAAATTGTATACGACTATGAACCGTAGTCTATCTTAATTGTGCCATTTTTATGTGCCTATCTTTATTATGTAAGTATCAGTCGGAACGGAAATTCGTACTTCGTTTGTCGTTCGTAAAACGCGAGTAGACCTACAGAACAGGAGAATAAACGATGATTGTGAAAATATCACTTACTTTTCCTAAATATTAGGCAAACTAAATACTTTCTTTCTGGCGTTGTTTTTGAGTTACTCTTACACCCATATACATCGCAATATTTTGGCGCCATGACATCACACATCTAACGTCTAGCATCGTAACGTCGTCATCTAGCATCTGACGGCACGCGCGTGCAAGTGTGAGGCGATGGACGGAAGCCCCGACTGTTCGATCCCTTTAAAGGTACGCTAGACGGTAGGCTATTATCGTGGATTTGAAAGCGTCTGGGGCGCGAATTTCGCTTCTACTGTTCTCTTTTCTTATGCTTTTATCTACATCTAAAGACCCTTTGACACAATAACAACGCTGGTCTTGCAGTTCTTCAACCAAAATCACAACAAAAACGGCAAGAAAAACGGTATCAATTTCTGCAAGACCGCCATCTTTATTATCAAACTGTTTAGTAATAACCTCAGTTCAGCATTATTGCATTTTTTCCGTCATCGCTAGTCGGCTTATCCTTTCGGTTTAATTCGACGGAAAATTGCAATCGATCTACCCGCAGTTTAGTTTTTATTGTTGGTATCCGATGAGAGCCTGAAGGATTTGAAAAAATATATGATTTGGCGTTGAATTGGTTTATCCCTCTGTCAGGCGTAGTCAGGATAAAAAAATATGTTTAGCTTTCCTATTTGTAGAGTAAACAGTGTGGATGTGGATGAGAAAAAGAAAAGAAAAAAAAGAAAAAAGAAAAAAAAAGTATTTGTGTCAAAAGTGACGCACAAAATTACCAAAAAAATTCAAGAACACGGAACAAATACAGGTACAGAGCCAAGGAGTGTGGTAAGCTATGCGTCACATCCGCGCAAAATGGCCACCGCTCAGCATATTGCTGTGCGCTGTGCCTCATGCACGGAGCAAAGCCACAGCGCTGGTTTTCAGCGACAGCCGAGTAGAGTTTGAATTCACGGTGACTTACTTCGTCACTGAAGATTTTATACAAGACTAGCTCACACCCGTGGCTTCGCTCCCATGGTATGTCTTTGAAAAGTATTCTGTGTATGGGTATCCAGGATATGGTCTGTGTACCAAATTTTATCCAACTCCAATCAGTATTCACCATTTCAGAGTGTTTGAAAGACAAACAAACAAACTTTAATATTATTTCATATTCGATTATCTGAAAAAGGTGGCTGGATGCGGAAGGCAGAGGACCGAGCGTTGTGGCGCAACTTAGGAGAGGCCTATGTCCAGCAGTGGACTGCGATAGGCTGAGTTGAGTTGTTTTTTCAGCCCCAGGATTTTACGGAGTATACTTTTCTTACTGAAAAGTAGGTAAACTAAATAATTACCAATATTCATCCTCCAGCAGATAATTAATTTGTTCTTACAATTTTAGGCCACAAGAACTAAATGAAAGTAAAAATATGAAATTAATAATAGATTAATTATTTCACGAAGAGACCGGCTTATATAAACTCGATTACTTAGTGAGGCCTAGGGTGACCAGATGTCCCATATTTAACGAGACTCCCTGTTTTTCAGCTTAGAATTGATAGCCATGCCCCTTTTTGGCTAAACCAATTCGAAATGATGAAGATAATGAAGGCTGCAAAATGTAATAAAAAATACACTTTCCCGATTTACATAAGAATCGCTTTTTTAAGTAGGTATATTAGGTTAATTTATTAGAAATGCAACAATTTATGTTTGTTTCTAGTTTGTCGGTTTTGCCACCATTTTTTGTTGTGAAATTATTATCCCGTCATTGCTCCGAAGACCAGTGTCTTCAGTGTGTGACATTTGACCCTGTTCGCAAAAATAACGAATTTTCTTCTTTAAAAGCCTCATCCGATATATTAATTAAATTTCTATTGAGGGGTATGCCCAGGCTGAAAATATTTTTTCCCTAAGATAACCTTTACGCCGCGCCTTCATTTTTCCAAAAATTTGCTTGTGATAATTATAAACTCTACCTGTGAAGATTTGTAAATGGCACAGGATTATCTATTTTCAGCATTATATAGATTCTGTTTGACTGTAAATCTTCCAAATTTTAAATAAATAAATAAACATTCCTCTTTTTAATATCAATATTTTCTATTGAGGCGTGGGCGCAAGCCCCAAACATTATTTCCCATTATCCTTTAGATTGTGGTGGTTTTCTGTAAAAAATAGGTTGTCCCTTACTTTAATTAACTTTGAATCCTCTATGTTGAATGTTGATGCCCCTTAAATGTGGAGTCCGGCCTGGTCACCCTCAGGCCCCAAGAAAAACCTGTAGATGACAAGTCCAATTTGCAAGGTGGTGGCAATTAGTGACTCTCAGATTTTTAGTTCTAGCTCAAACTGAGAACCGAGGATTTAATTAATTAAAGTAGGTATTTTAACTTTTTGATGTTATGGCTATTGTTTGACGGTTTCGTTGGAATTAGGTTTTGTTTATGAAATAGTCTGTAAAGCGTGTCTTTCTTTTGTAAAGGATGATATTTTCTGAATTAGATGCTAACTTGGTAAAAAATATTTACTTTATAATGTTGATACTTGTTACTTAACTGACCGAGCGAAACGAGGTCTTCGAGTTAATTAGGCCACCCAGCTCTTTGTCCGTCTGTCAGAACCTTATTTATTTATTATTAACTAGTGACCGGCCCCGGCTTCACACGGGTTCAATATTTTTTCCAAAGATTTTCCTTCATACAAACCTTGTGCTGACAATTACGTACAACAAAAAAACAGCCTTATCCGTCGAGCCATTCTCAGGTAATCTTTCATACATGCGCCAATACATTTTTATTTTTATGTATATTTATGTGTATTTTCATTTTATTTGTGTTTAGAGCATATTTATACTGTCTCACTCCTGGGCCAGTACCAATACGGACTAACAGAAACTATGCTTCTAATAATGCATGTGGAGTTTCCAGTTATAATAATGTACTCTGTCATCTGTGGGAGTATATTGTTAAAACTAGGTTGAAAAGTAATTTCTTAACAGAGTATAAAACTATTTTTGGAAATATTCTAGGTCATAGATTAACAATTGAACAAGCCATTTGACAACCCACAGCTCCCAACTTTTCAAAGATTTGATTACAATTAATCATTCCGATCTTGGTTATAACTCAAAACTGGCAATAGATTCAATAGCCATCAGTCTGTGACAGATGGCTTCATTTAACTAACGTTTCTACACTTCATAAATCACTATTAGGTCCTTATTTTGCAGACGATAAGGTTAAAATTTGAATAAGAGATGATTTTCCAGCGGTAAGCAAGTTTGTGGTTTGTATGATAGATTCGCTCTAAAATGCCATCGATTCTGCCATTTTGGAAAAGTTGAGCAGTGTGGTTTTGTTGATTTAAATTGCAGTTAAATCTAAGTTCTTATAATTAATTGTTTTGTCTTTTTGCAAAGCGTTTTTGTCATGTTAAAGTGACTTAAACCTTATTAACGACATTATGATGTTCCCATTTTGGTAGATTTTCTTTTCATTGTGTCGGATCATTGGGTTCCCTTCTATAATGGTCGATCCTAAACATTTCATTGTTTATTATTAATTCTTTGACTTCAGTCAATTTGTATCACTCATGATCTTGCCAAATTATGTAACAAACACTGCACAATTTACCTATTATTTATTAAAAATAGTATTTCATGGATACTCTTGAAATAATTTGTAGAGAATTTCTTCAAATATTCCTTAGACTAGTAAGATGCACAGGAAAAGTGATAAGTATTTGAAAAACAGAAAAAAATAATTACCCATTGACTTTGAATATTTCGAGAAACAGACCCAAGACAAAGGCATTTATTGACCAAACTATGTACTTAAATTAGGTGTTAAACAATAGATTTTTCTCCCACTTGCTCGGTAATTGGTTCATTATTCAAAAAAACCGGCCAAGAGCATGTCGGGCCATGCTCAGTATTATAGGGTTCCTTAAGTAGGTCTAATTACAAACGAATCAAATCGAATATTAATCATTGCTATTTTAGTTTTTGCAAACAGCGCCACCTAGTGCTAAATTTATGAAGCTAAATTTAAGAAGTGTGTATCTTTTTGTGATTTTTTTAAATAGAAAGTAACTAAAGGAGCATTATTTGCCATGATCATTTTTCTCTAAGGTCAATGACCTATGAACTAGGACGTCTTAAGTATTTTTCAGTTTTCTCACTATAACTCGAAAATGTATAATCACATTATACTCGAAATAATTTTAAAAGAGAGTTTTTATAAAGGTCTATCAATGTTGAAGACTATAAGTTTCTACGTTGCATAGTTTAGAAATGGCAGGGGGCCACATTGCAAGCCACTTTGGCGAACTGTATTTCGCAGAGGGTATACCTGATAAAAAAGTTGTGTATGAAACATTACCTTCATTTTAGTAGACCTATTCAACGATACCCCACACGAGGGGGTGCAGCGAAAAAAATATTTTCATCGCCATTTCACATGTATGGGCGCCACCCCTAAAATACGTAATCAAGATTTTTTTATTCTTTTAAAATTGAGATCTATATCTATTCCATGTTTTGTCAAAATTTCATTTACTTATGTTTATAACTGTAAAAGTTATTAAGCGGTAAAGGATTAGGACAGACGGACAGACGGACAGACGGACAGACGGACAGACGGACAGACGGACGGACATGACGAAACTATAAGGGTTCCTTGTAGGACTTCGGAACCCTAAAAAGAATAGAACAATCGGCTCTTTTCCGTACGCAACGAAATAACAGGCCGGTAATGTCCAACAGGACAATAATAGAAATTGCTGGACACTTTTTATTTTTTAAATTATGCTACCGAGGTTTTTAAGTACACACTTCTTCGATAAATAATACCTATTGATCGAAGACACACTTACATAAATTAGATGTTTTTAGGTACAAAATATTTATCATTATAATGGCTGAAGGTGCATTTTTTTTTCAAAACTTTGAAAATAGAACAAGAACCGCGCGCGGGCGAATTGGCGTGAATGAAAATGAGATACTGTTGAATGAATTTGAGTTGTGTTTCCTCGCAAATGTGAGAAAAGTACTATACAAGTCTCGGCCGAAATAGCAATTAACGGCCTCGTTTAGTTAAAAAGGACTCGGCTTGCGCCTCGTCATTTTAAAATCACTTGGGAAGTACTCGGCTTCGCCTCGTACTTCCGATATTACTCGGCCATAAATTGCTTATTTTCAGGCCTCGACAGTAATGTACTATAATATTAAGAAACTCTTTAGCAAGTCTTTAGAAGATTAAAAGTTTAAAACAAAGGGACATGCAAAAAATTTGCTTTCTACTATTCATTCTGAGGTTAAATGCTAATTGGACTAAACTAATGCAACATCTTACATATTATCACGCCGTTTCCCATATGGGGTAGGTAGGGACTAAGGATTTCCACGTGCTACGATCCTGACACACCTTTCGCTTTATAACCTCCTCATGCTCGTATAACCGATGAAAATAAATTTGAATTTACTCGAATTTTAGTTGTTATAAACTTACACCTCCTTTATAAGAGGGCGACACTCGATCATCTAAGTTTTCAAGGAGCATTTACATCCTACTTCGCCTGGAGGTCAAAGAGACAAATAGAGGTGTGCCTCGTCTTATTTCCCCGGGGTGCACCTCTCATAAGTCGCCGCCTTACCGTTGTTTACAGTAGAGGTGGCGCTATCTTGCGGAACGATGGTCCTATAAGATACGAGTTAAATTGTAAGCATTTTTTTAACGATATTGCGGTTATAACTTGTTGGTAAATGTTATTACAATTTTTGCATATTTTGTAAAGTTGAGCGCACGTCCAGTGGTAACATTTTGACCTTGATAGCATCTTATTTTTTAAGCAGTAAGGTTTTCATATTTAAGTGTTACTTACCACTGACGTGCGGTCGACTGAACACACTTTTTCTCTTTTTTGTGTCATTACTGAGGACACATGCAGCTGAGATGAGAATGTTAAGAGGAATGTGTGGTGTAACGAGAATGGATAGGATAAGGAATGAATATGTAAGAGGGAGTCTGAAAATAGCGCCAGTGACAGAGAAGTTATGTAGCAACAGACTATCATGGTATGGACATGTGATGAGGAGGAATGAGGAGCATGTTACGAGGAAAGTTTTAAGTATGAATGTTGATGGCTATAAGAAAAGAGGGAGACCGAAGAAAATATAGATGGATTGTCTGAAAGATGATATGAATAGAAAGAAAGTGAACACGGAGATGACGGCTGATAGAGATGTATGGAAGAAAATCACATGCTGCGCCGACCCCAAATAAGGCAGGAGAATGATGACTGAGGATTGTATCCGTTTTGATGTACCGACACTATGCCCACACATATCGGTTCTCGTTTTGACTCATATTACTTCATTTATTGGCAGACTGGCCGACCATGTCAGAGCTTTCACCTGCGGTGCGGTGCTATTCACAAACGCTCGAAAAGTTTCCGTTTCCGAGTGAAATTTGACCGGCAAACGAAACAAAACGACCACTTCCTGCGACCACGAACGTTGCAAAGCATTCGAAACGTCAGGAAAACCAATTTTAATAATAATACGCGATGTAATCCGGTTAAAGTTGTTTTATTATGAAACAAAACGATTAGAGAATCGGACAGATACGGAAACGCTATTCATAGTTCTTTAATTTTGCATCGAGTGTATTGCATCGAGTGTATTGCATCACATTGCAGTGTATCAATTGTTTATTGGTAAATTGGGATTGGAAGGTGTTGGTTTCATTAATCAACTCTAGATTTTTTGCAAGGCTAATTGCGTGTCTAGCTTGCTTGTATCGGAAAAATATACGTTTTCAAGAAAAAAAATGTTGAAAAAAGCCAAGACTTGGTCTTAGCATATAAGTTAGATTTTTTTTATTATTCTGTAGTATTAGGTAAAAAGTCTTCATATGAAACTGTTACAAACTGTTTTACAAATTGTCTTTCTTTAAATTTTATACTTTTTCAGTACTTGCCTCTAACTGGCTACGTGTACGAATACATTTGAAGACAGTTACTGATCTGAGAAAAGATTCTTTACGTGTTTTTATTTTTTCAAAACGTTACTTTCTTTTTTCCCCCAAGTAAACTAGGCGCGCGTTTTTATATAATTTTATTTTGTACTTGTGTTTTATATAAACTAGGTGAACTTGAATGAATGAATTTAATTGAATTTAATTTAATTTAATAAAACCAAAGTTCGAAATACTCTTAAAGTAACACACTGGCAGCATGATCGCTGTTAGTTCATAGCATCGTAACTCGGTAACTGATTTTCGCGAACGCCGTCAGTATTTTGCATATTTATATAAACACGAGCATCGAGTATCGAATATTATGCAAACTATATTCAATTATATGCGTGCATTTTAATGTTTCGCGATTACTGCTGATCATAGTAAAGTAGGCATATTGTCAAAAATCAAAATCAGTTTATTGTGAGCATAGGTCAAAGTACAGGTGGTAATATTAAAATTTAAGTTCCACTATGTCCTGCCTTTTTGGCATACAATAATATCATTATTAAGTGTGGTAAGTGTGTGTTGTGTCGTCGTTTAGTGTTTTTAGAATAATGTTAGTGTTTGTTGTTTGTTGTTTTCCGTACGCAAAATACACGCTTGATCGTGGAGTTGCGGAAACCAGCCCGTTATACTATACTACTATACTAGTGTTTGTTGTGATGTTTTTAGACATTATCTGCTCACTGCTTTAACTAATAAACAAGACAATGAGAGATAAATTACACTGATTACATTTGACTACAAAAAAATACACTTCTACTTGACTGTAACGCGTTGGTAATAATTATGCAATCGTTTTCACCTCGGCTATTTTGGCGGCTTTGTCTTAAATCTCCCTTCTCTCCCTCATAGATCTATAGGATCAAGGATCTATTCGTAGGTTCAATTGATATATTTATTTAATAATTAAATTTATGCACAAAAAAAAAAAAAAAATATCCATAAAAGCATGCAATAACCACTAATTTCCACAAAACAATACGCTATGTCATGAAACCCGCCATCTTGAATTTCACCTACACGTTATGGCGGGCATTTCATTTTTAGAACACCGATTATTTTGACGTCACAAACGCTACGGGATCCATTCGTAAATGTATAATGCAATTTTTAAGAGGTCCTTGAGAGCCGTAAAACGTATTCTACCATTGTTCAAACATTTTATAGGCACCATTTGCTTTTTGAATATTTGAATAGGTACCTTAAGAATTCCAGGTTGTACTGTTTGATGTTGTAAGTGTCTGCAGTGTAGTAAAATTTTGACGGTGTGTGTATAATGATGGTAATATTTCATGTGATTGTGATGGACTCTTTTTAGCTTTGAACACAGACAGTAAAAAATATAGACGAAGTGCTGCGATGCCTGCGAACAATCATAGTCAAGCCAACAAAATCGTGTTCAAACTAGCGCTCGTGCACTCACCATGCACCTGTCTGAAGGATATTTGTTTCCGCGATGCTTACCGGACAATGCCGCGACATGTGTACTGAGAGCAGTGAGCACGGTATGTCCGTGAGCGCTGGTTTGTACACGGAAGAGCACAGTTTTGTTAGCTTCATTATAAGTGTTTGCAGCACTTCGTATACATTTTTTAATATGTCTGTCGCTTTGAATAAACCCTAACTTTGATATACCGAGAAAATTATCGGTTTAAAAAAAACAAGAAATTATTAAGAGATAATTAAAATACCTACTAGGTGTTCTTATAAAGTAAATTGACGGATCCCACCCATAGGTAGGTACTGGTACAATCTGCAAAAATGAGAAATACACTTTTTTACATCAATCGTTTTCAAATTACCCATACATTGCAATTTATTTTTAATTTCAATTCGTTTCGGAGATACAAAGCTGTAAGCGAATGCAAGTAACAAAATTATTTTATACGGGCTAGGATCTTCAAACCGCTTATTTGTACAGTTGTGTTTTTGATCGTATACATAGGACCCGTCGAAATGGTCTCTAATAGATAAGAAAACAGAGATAAACAGAATAAAACATTAACCAAAATAAAATCTTAATTTTCCACGACAGCCTCATAGGACATATTTTATTCCTGTCTTGCACAGGCAAAATGACGCGGCGTTTTAAATAAATTTCGTTCAATGGCCATCGGAATTTTAGCAGCCATGATTGATGACGTATTTACAGGCGCGCCTCTGATTGGCTGATTTGATTTTCGGAAAGACGTTCCAATCCCGAATTTAACGTTGGCATGACGAACGTTTTGATTCTTTGAATTGACACCTCATTAAGATTTTTTGTTAAGAAAATATGTGAAAAGAATTTTGCTCTTTGAATTCGTGTTTTGTGCGCTAAATTGAATGAATGGTGGGATATTTCGTTATTTTTACTGTTGTAATGAAGAGGGGGAGTTAATTGTGCTCTTTTATTGAATAAAACCACTGTAACGTTGTAAACACGTTTTTAATTTTTAAAAGCTTAAAGACTAGTTAACCCTTCCAACAACACACATCAATAATATAGCATACGCACACTACGACGTGCGCGAGCGCAATTTCGGCCTCCGGTGACACCGCCTGCACGTCATTGCTAAACTGATCTCACGGGAGGCGCACGTTCACGCGCCGTTCGGACGTAATCCTAACCAAGCGCGTGTCGTCTTACGTGACGCCTTTATTATCAGTAACTACATATATTCGTGTTTTTGTTAAACTATAAAATCAGTGTCTAACCCCGTATTTGGGGTCCAAAGTCCGGGCACTTATCCTGGAGTGCCCAGTGTTTGTGCAGCCACCACCACCAGTCCACCTTCATCCTCGCGAGATATTCACCACCTTGCGCCACATCCTCGGCATCGGCATCATCGCTTCATCAGCTCCGGAAGCCAGGAGAGTACATAGTGCGCCTACCTCCATAGTGTAGATTAATTAATGACGGGTCCATCAACCTACGACCTAATAAAACATTATTGAAAGTGTTGAGTGAGTTTTATTTGGAAGTGACTGATGAACCACTCTCAAACGTTACATTGGCGCCCAACTCCTTCTGTTACAATTTCAATTTAACTGTAAACGTCTTGGTTGTTTTTCCACTAAATGAGTGAAAGTTGAAAAAATAATAGAAGCATGAAAAAAAATATGCAACTAAAAAGAAAATGAAAGCACACAAAATGAAACTGCAACTTATGTGTACGCAAAACAAAAACAAAATGTGGAAAAAAAAAAAAAAAAATTACTTGTATACAAAATTATTTTGCCGACTGTACTTTAAAATACACTATCCATACTATGGTTAACAGAAATAGCAATAAGATTATTAATGCATAACAAGTATAAAAATAATAGAAAAAATTTAGTTGAAAGGTATAACAGAACCATAATCACATGTATTTCCACATTCGTCGATGATGACCATCGATCATGGGACTTATTCATTCCAAAAGTGCAATTTGCAATCAACAATTCCGTAAATGAAGCAACAGGTTTCACGCCTTCATTTTTGATTTTCGGTCGTGAGCTCGTTACTTGCGGCTCACATTACGTTGACAATGATCTCGGCAATGAAATACTATTTCTACCAAGAGACATTTATGCCGAAAACTTAGGTTGTCTGTCCACCATCTTCGACAATGTACAGGCAAAATTATGGCAAGCTCATGTAAAAAATACTTCCTATTTTAATTTGCGACGTAAGTTTGCCGAATTTAACATCGGTGACGTAGTCATGAAACGTGCTTACTTTCTAAGTGACAAGGGTAGTCGTTTTTGTAAAAAGTTAGCTCCAAAATTTATTAAGGCCAAGATCATTGGTAAGAAATCTCCGCTTGTTTACGTACTGCAAGATATGACAGGGAAAAATCTGGGCACCTGGCATATAAAAGACATAAAATTAGTGGGTCACAATAAATAATTTCCGATTTCTTATATACTTTTATATAATTTTTATTTAAAATCAGCCCTCACGCTTTATTTCCACCCCTTAATGGTACACTTATTTGAAAGGTCACCAGTTTAAAAACAAAAAACTAGTTACCTTTAATAGTATGCAATATGCGCCAGTTACTTTAGTTTTGTGTTAACAGTAACTGCTGCTAGTTCTATGTTTGCGAGAAGTATGAAAGATGATTTTGAAAGAGATATCAAATAGTTTCGCAGATATTTTTTAAGCGGATTTTAATAATTTTAGAAATATTAAAATCCTTGACTAAGCGCGGGGGTATTGTAACGTTGTAAACACGTTTTTAATTTTTAAAAGCTTAAAGACTAGTTAACCCTTCCAACAACACACAGCAATAATATAGCATACGCACACTACGACGTGCGCGAGCGCAATTTCGGCCTCCGGTGACACCGCCCGCACGTCATTGCTAAACTGTTCTCACGGGAGGCGCACGTTCACGCGCCGTTCGGACGTAATCCTAACCAAGCGCGTGTCGTCTTACGTGACGCCTTTATTATCAGTAACTACATATATTCGTGTTTTTGTTAAACTATAAAATCAGTGTCTAACCCCGTATTTGGGGTCCAAAGTCCGGGCACTTATCCTGGAGTGCCCAGTGTTTGTGCAGCCACCACCACCAGTCCACCTTCATCCTCGCGAGATATTCACCACCTTGCGCCACATCCTCGGCATCGGCATCATCGCTTCATCAGCTCCGGAAGCCAGGAGAGTACATAGTGCGCCTACCTCCATAGTGTAGATTAATTAATGACGGGTCCATCAACCTACGACCTAATAAAACATTATTGAAAGTGTTGAGTGAGTTTTATTTGGAAGTGACTGATGAACCACTCTCAAACGTTACACCACATTTAATTTAATGTCATACAAATACTTTTGCTGATTTAAAACGTACAAGGTGTTATTCATCGTTGTTTTAACTGAGCTAATCGCATTCTGGACACAGATATCAAAAAGGGAAGAAATGTCCACGCCGCATAAGACAAAATTGTAATTTAGTTAGTTTTCAGTTTTTAAACTTTTGCGAATTTCACTCATATAGACACTAGAACAAAGCGGTGTATTCTCTTGACCGCGGGTCAATGTAACTTGGCTGATACAGTCAGGTTGAGGTATTCAAAATTTTGTTTTGATTATTACCTGCCCCCTAGCCACGTTGACAATCTACAATCGTCAACGCACTAGAAAACAGTCGCTCTAGAAATGTATAGGAATGACATATCTCAACGAATGACTTTTTCGTTGGCTAGGGGGGCTGTGCGCGAAGTCCCGAAATTTTATTAGTAGATAGTTGTGACTCTGCCAAATACTTCAGCTATTTAAACCTGCTAGTTCGATGGTTATCGCAGAATGTCTTGGTCTTAGAATAATTAGGCTTAGAACCGCCATAGTCGCACGCGGAGGGAAGCAAATTCAATGTCCTTAAAAGGCTACGTTCAATATATTTCACGCGTGTCTATGTGTATGTTGGCGAACATTTTACGGGCCGCTTGCGGGCACACCGATTGTTTTTGTGCTTCAACTTTGAGCGGTACTTTGAATAAAACCATCATTATGCCTTATTACTAATAGTTATTACTCTAAGGTCTTGGTGTTTCGGGAAGTTGGACATCTGTTTCAGAAATATCACCAGGGAGGAAACAATCACATATCACTATTCCTCTTCCAAAGAAAAAATAAAAACACATTTCTTCGCAGGCTTTGAAGGAAAATTTACGAGTTTCAGTCGAAAAGATTCGTACGTTAAGGCGTGGTAGGATTTAGAGCTAAGTCCTCGCCACTCTGTGTTCATTTCACGAAAATAAACAAACATATTGAACGAAGTAATCTACAAACGATCGCGAATCCACCACTGGGTGGAAACAATGTTTTGAGAGTGTGGCTCCGAAAAAAGCGTGATTAGTCAACATAAAGAAAAAAAAAAGAAAAAAAAGAAAAAATAGCGCATAAAGAAAAGTTTTGCCAAAATTAAAAAAATCATTAAAGTGTCGTAATGGCTACTGTAGTGAAATTAGGTATAGGAATTTTACGAATTGGCACTTGACAAAAACGCAATTTGACGCATGTTCTACAACTCTCAAAGATAATGTCAATTACTACTTATTATTACTTACTTTACTTATTACTTATCAATTATTTCTTATTTAATATCTTACCTTGTTTTGACTATATTTTTGTTTTCCTGTTTGTATAGTCGATGATACCGATATACGGTAAAACCCTAATGAGTTTATGTTTACATCTTTAGAATGTTTTTATTATGTATACCACACTGAACAAATAAATAAAGAATAAATGAATACAATTCTTGCAGTTATAGGATAGCGTGGTTTTAAGAATTTGGTTTTGGTAATTCTTAAACATTTTTATTTGCTATTTATTTCTTAATGATAATTGTCAACAATATAAGAAAGACGTACCAAGGCTTTTTTGGAAATCTTAAATGGTAATGTTATAGCGACAAGAACATCCAATGTTTTACAGCAAACTATCTCAAAATATCGATATCAATAGATTGCCAAATAGAAGATGAGTTTTCAATGGTAAAAACCTATTGACAACTCCTAACGTATCTCTACAACCGCTTCTCCGCTCATCTCGTGGCTTCCATTTGAAGAGAAATTTCACTTTGAATCGAGTTAAGTGAGCGCCATGCGTTAAGAGCATTAAACTTTTTGTTGTGCCCACAGACGCTGTCAAATTGGGCGTGAATTGCGTAAGGGAAAGTACATAGAAGAATACGGTATAGATGTGACATATTGTAACGTGTTTATAAGTACAAATCCTTAGTAAAGGCTTTATCGAATTCATTATCTAGTCTGAGAATTGATTTATTGCTGTGTCGATACAGCACAGTACGTGCAATTTAACTCGGCCTGAGTTAAGTTAGGCACTACGCAAATTTCCCCGCCTCCCGCCTTCAACTGACACCCTTATAATGATTACTGCAACGGTTTTGTGACAACTTCACTCCGGCTTAGTTCGATTGGTCCGCAACGGAATCGGATCTTATCAGCTTTGGTTGTCGGTCCACCTGGCTGACAAGCGCCCTACGCTACGTTTGCCGATTTGCGGTCTGCACTCAAGGACTCGTCTGCTCCAACGGCTATCAATCCATCGAGAGGCATGGCTAGCTCACTGCCACTTCAGTTTACTGATCCAACAAGCAAATATGTTAAAATCTTCGCTAATGTCAGCCGTCAAAATTGGCAGTTGTTGTGTTGGTGATTGCTGTATTTATGCAGTGAAATACCACCCATACACCTACCTTTTTCGAAATCAATTTTAATATCTGGCGCTTATCAAAACCAAAAACTAAGATCGAGCATAAAATACAGTCATAAAGGCTAAAAATGCCACATCTCAACGTTCCTAATCCGTAGGTACCTACTAAAGTGGAAAATAATAAAAAAGATTCAGCATAAATAAGTTTGCAACCTTTATAGCTTCGGCTTCAGTACGCCTCTACCTACGCCATTACTTTCAGTCTCAGATCTCGTAAAGATGTGAAACCTTTTGAATTATACGTAGGTACCTATTTACTTATGTGTGACTGTCACTTTCCTTTGACAAAATTCGAGGAATTTGTAAAGCTACAAGCTAGAACATAAGTATTGGATGGTGTTGATATGGCTCTGCCTATTTTCTTCGTGTCCGGCACCACACTTCCGTGTGCACCATGATATTCAAAAACTATAGATTTCTATGTAATTGTTGCACATGCCAGTTTGATTTTTATATTAAATTTAGTTTTCTATCTCTTATTTCTTATTCCTTCAGCATCAAGTAAAAACATTCACCTTCAGAGAATTGCAACTTGTACCGTGAGATATTTACGAGCGTCGCTTAATTAAATTCTACAATTTGCTTAATAAATGCTACTATCTTCTTTTTGGTTCGTATTATAATTTGTATGTTTGCATCATCCAAAGTTTCTCTAAAACGGCTTAAGAAAGCAATAGCCAACTGACCTCTGGCCACCTCTAATCTTGACCAGGGGGGTAATTGTGTAACGCATTCACAGTGACAATAGCTTTCATTTTGAAATTACAGATATGTTCATTGCGTGGTCATAGTTGCCGATAAGACTGATTGTCAAAACATACGGAGTAATGAGCATAGAAACCAACATGAATACGATTGCGAGTAAGTTAAACAATTCGGCAGCAGGTTTTCAAAGAAAACAGGAGTTTGATAGGCAAATATGAACGTTGCGGAGTACCTAAATGATAAATTATATTTATTGACAAAAAGTTATACAGCAAATTTTTTACATATTAATTGGCTATGTTTTGGTAGTACAAAAAATATGAAGCATCTGTAGCCAAACTAAGCAAAGCCTGTATTTCGGCTATCAGCGCTAATCCCCTCGAATTATACATCATTATCGTAGCCATTGAAATTAATATTATCCTGTAAGTTTCATTTAACCGTAAATCTTATTTTTGATATTATCAGGTGCATGCATGACCTCTCTTTGTGTACGATGAAAGTGTATGTGAGTGAAGTGTGGGGTGAGTATGAGCGTGTAAGTGTAAGTTGTAGTAAAACAGTGTTAATTGTTAATTTAGAATGAATTTGTGAATGTGCTATCTGTGAATGATTTGTATGCATCCAACAAGTTTGTCATCTTAATCACTGTGCTATATACAGTAAAAGTTCAGTCTCATCATAGTTCAGTGTTTGAAGGTATTCACACACTTTTTTCTTACATTGCATTTTTGTAAGGGGGTATATATTTAAGACTCTATTTAATCTGTTATACAAAAAGGGTCCAATAAATTTTTCAAAACGTTGGCAAAACTTGGTTTTAAAAAGAGTCAGTCTATCGCAAACCATATCTTTCCTACGTTTCTGTAAGAGTAACGGGTTATATGGCTGTTTACTATGCTGTAAGAGAACAATACTTAATATAAACAGTTGTCTAACAGTTAGAACTCCACAGATCTGGTACAGTGCTACAGTAGGAAAGTAAATAGGTTTGAAAATACTAACCTTCAATATTGCACGCTGGGCGATCTCAAGAGGCTTTAGGATAGTTTTTAACGCGCCTCCCCAAGATGATAAGCAATATGTTATGAGCGATTGGCACAGTGCATAATATATCTGTTTAAGCAATTCAGGATCAGAGACGTGCCTTAGATTTTTAAAGATATAAATTAGTTTTCTTAGTCTACCGCATAGCAGTCTTATATGCTCATTGAATCGAAGATTACTATCTATGGTAACTCCAAGATATTTTATAGTGTGTACACACTCCAATGATGGGCACGAGCAATTTCCTCCAGATTGACACTCATGCGATATGATTTTACGGCAGATACTAGCACTATTTGTATTCCTTATGCCAAAACAGACATACTTGGTCTTGTCTACATTTAACGTAAGAATGTGGCTCTGCAGCCAGTCTCCCACCACACGAAAACCCAACTGAGCAGCATCGTGGACCTCATCCCACGAATCGGCGGAAAAAAAGAGGGCAGTATCATCTGCGAAAGATATTATTTCGCCCTGGGAAAGTTTTAAACTTGTGAGTTCGTTTATATAGACGAGAAATAATGTAGGTCCCAGTATGCTGCCCTGTGGAACTCCGTGAGTAACCGTGAGTTCATTACTTTTAAAAGTACCCACACGGACTAATTGAGATCGCCCAGTAAGATAGCTTTGAAAAAGTTTTAGCTGCGTCCCTCTAACTCCCATCCTCTCAAGTTTTTCTAGAAGTATGGAAACAGAAATCGTGTCAAACGCCTTTGCCAAGTCTAAAAAGATAGTAAGACATTTTTTTCGACTATCTAAGTTTGATGAAATAAAACCTATTAGCTTATTTACGGCTTGCTCAGTTGACTTACCTTGCCGGAATCCATACTGGTTATCGGAAAGCAAGCTACTCTTTTGAAAATAGTTTATTAGTCTTACATTTATTATTCTTTCCAGTACCTTTGATATGGATGGTAAAATAGATATAGGCCGGTAGTTATCGACACGACTTCTGTCACCATTCTTATGAATTGGACACAGTTCTGCTTTTTTTAGGGAGTCAGGGAAGACTCCTGTTTGCAGACAGTCGTTGAATATTTTCGTAAGGGGTGGTACTATAATATTTTTGTGTATTTTTAGAAACTTGGAGCTAATATTGTCGCATCCACTGGCACAATCTGTCTTTAAGTCAAATATGAGACGTTCAACTTCCTCTTCGGATGTATCAATAAGTACAAATGAATTTACGACGCTGGTGTTGGTATTGTTTTTTTGTTTGTTGTTATTAAGCATGTGCGTACTTTTTTGATAGATTTTATTTGCTAATGAACTTCCTACGTTTGAAAAGTAACAATTTACTTCATTTAGTGATTTTTCAGGAGAGGTTGATAGCGTCAGCAGTTCTTTAGGATGACTTTTTCTTTTAGAAGTGTTTGTTATCTCTTTAATTGCTTTCCACAATTTTTTTACTGTCATTTTTTGCAGCTTTGAGTTGGTTTTTTTCGTACGTCCTTTTAACTTTTCTTAGTATCGCATTGCAGACATTTCTGTAGCGCGTATATGTTAACTTTAGAATTTCATTTTCTGGTAAACGTTTAGATTTTTTATGCAACTTGTCCCTATTCCGGATGCATCGCAGCAGCCCCTGTGTTATCCATGGTTTTATAATTTTTTGGCGTTTAGAGAGAGAAATTTGTTCAGTGTTGTTTTTAAGTGCAGTTTGAAGACTATGTGTGAAATAATTCATGGATAGATTTGGGTCTGTTAAGTTATAAATTGGGCTAAAATCAATTTTTGTAAGGTCTTGTTCTAAGCCTACTTGGTCGACTTTAGTTATTGTTGTAACTGCTAATTGTGGGTTTTTCTTTAAATTCATGTTTACTAAAACTGGGTAGTGATCTGTTAACGTTGTGTGAGGTACTACAGTAGTAACAGGATTGTTTGTTTTTATTAACGCATGATCCAAACAAGTGCCACTTTTGCTACGAGTAATTAAGGTGTGAGCTGGCAAGATGCCATGAGTAGCCGCAAGAGTCAGGTAGCGTTCTCCGTCCAAGTCAATTTTGTTAGGGGTTATATCGATGTTAATATCCCCCATTATAATAATATATACAAAGGATGATAGAGTCTGAAGTACCTTATCTAATGATGATAAAAAATTATCAATATTTTTATATGATGGAGAACGATATAAGGAAAGTATAGCAATGCGGTTTTCAATTGTAGCGACCAAACAGTTGCATTCCTGCATGTCTGGTTCTTCTATAGTTAGACTAAGGTTTTCATCATAGTAAACTACTACGCCATCATTTTGTTTTGGGTTCATATTAGTTCCCACATGAAAATATCCTGCAAGATTTGGAATTACTGAAGTGCAAGAAAGCCAACATTCAGACAAAATAATTATATCACATTTAAGTTTCATTCTCGTTAGTAAGACTTCTAACCCTGGCATGTTACAACTGACACTGCGAATATTCTGAGTAAGTAAAAGTAAGCGCTCTGAAGGCTGGAGGGACAGTATTTTATGACACTCTTCGATATCTGCTGTTTGCGATTGCGATACCGATATTTTGTCAATGTTTTCTGTTAGGTTAATTATATCATTGAATGTGAAATCAAATAAATAATTTTATAATTAATATTAGTCCGGTTTAAAAACAACTTGTAGAAAGCTTTGCAGAATTTTAAAAAATCCAAACGGAATAAGTTTGAGTGATAATTTGTGGAGTATGTGTAGTGTAATAGTATAGTTATTTGTGTATTATTCGTAGGAATATATAGAGTGCTTGTGATTGATGGATTGTATAGTAGAAGTCTTTGGTATATGTAAGTATGATAACGTGTTAGTTTAGCAAGTTTGTCAACAGATGATATATTAATTAAAGTGTGATGTATACAATTTCTGTAGAGTGTACTGCGATATGAATAACAATATTTAATAAAATTATATGAGTAAAAAACATGCAACATTATAACAATTAACTGTGTACAATAGCGCGTTACAACAAAAACCAGTCATATTGCGCTTCGCAACTTATCCAAGTCTGTATCGTGATTTATGCGAATTCGAGACGAATCTTCGGTTCTCTTAAGATACACAATCCCGTTAGCTGTCCAACAAAAATTGTATCCATGACTATTTTTGAATTGTCTTGTTAGGAAGTACAGTTTCTGAGTTCTATGAGATAGAGTCTCCGCTACGTAAAGTGGTTTTATCTGGGATCTAGGGTTCAAATGCGTAGTGTTCAACTTATCTCCTTTAACTTTGGTTTTGTTGAAGTTCTTGACAGCCTTGAGTATTTTATCTTTCAGTAGTACTGTAGTGAGGTCCACAACAACCGGGTTTGAGGCATCTTTTGAGCTCAAGCGGTAAATGTCTTTTATGTTATGACAGTCAATATTAACGTTTATAATCTTTCCTAGTTGCAAAATTTCGCTAACTAGGGTTTCTTTTGTCTCTCCTTCTTGTTTCGGTATGTTCCGGATTTCGAAGCCAGTACCGCGGGATTTTCGCTCGGATGTTTCTAGCTTTTCCTCTAGCTCTTTAATCTGAATTTTATCTGCCTTTCTTTCTTTCTCCAAAGAGCTGATTTTTAATTTCATCATATTTACTTGACATTACATCCATACTCGTCCTAAGTTCTTGGAATCTTTTCTCCTGTTCTTTCGAGAAAGATGAAAACATTTCCCTGATAAGCGCCTTTATGTCAATATTCTCCTCGTCATACTTCCGTTTTTTCCGCTCAGTAACGTTAATCGCGAGTGAATGGAGATCAGGCTCCGACTCATAGTGCTGCAATGGTGATATATTTGTTGTTGTAGCGATTGTTAATGCAGCACTCCGCATATTCTCCAGTGCAGCAGTTGGCGTTGTCGGGGTGGCTGAGCTAGGGGGTGTTCGGTTTAATGGCATACTAGGAGTATATTGATTATGGCGTAACACACTTAGATACTAGGGCTCCAGAAGCAGTTGATACAGTATATTCTTCACAAACCTATGTTTGCAGAGTTTGTTGCTATTAATGTATGCAAAAATTATTCCTATCAATAGATTGCAGGAATTTTCCTTTTATGTGCCAGCTATAAATTATACTTGGGCCACAAACAAAAATAGTTACCCGCTTCCCGCTGTCGCTTATAACTTGAGGCAAGCCTCGACGGTGACGTTAATCGGCGCACGGGCTGCGTAGCTCCGCCCGCTAGCACCGTCTCAGCTGTTGCTGTCCTGTTTTATCCAAAACTCCGCGTTCACCACTACGTTATGCGCGCCTAGTACTTTGCCTTTTTAATATTTATTTATTTTAATATTTATGACATAAATTATAATAAATTCCAAAAAATAAAGCGACTTTGTACGGATGCACGTCAGTTCGCTTTCGCGGTCCAAGGGGAAGGAAATTAAACAACGTCCAGCTTTTTAGAATTTCAAACCTGCCATATGTCAAGGCTTTCATGATAAACTGGTGAATATCTATCCAGCTTATTGGCGCCGAGAAGGAGTTACAAGGGGATGCACATGACCCACTTGGCTAAAATAATATACAGGAAGAAACTTTAAAGTTTTTTATTAATGTCTCCTTAGGTTTGTGTGGTCTTCTAAATGTGCACAAAAACTTAAGGCATCCTGAGGTTGTTGTCCAAAATAGTTTAACACCTTTTCTGTAAATTCAGTATCACTTTAGAAATCCTGCCGGCAAACATGTTCCAACGTGTAACAAATACGCTTGGATTGGATTAGAAGAAGTTTCACCGTAGGAAAATAATTAGCTCTGCAGTTACCAAACCACGTACTCTTCTTGGCAGAAGTTTATTAATGAGCAATAGGCAGAGTAGACAGGAAGTTGAAAGGCCAATAAGGTCTATAGATAACAACACAGTGAGGCTGCCTTTCCATCAGAGATGTGTGAGGTAGCTAAGCAGGGAGCGAGAAAAAATAAACACCAATAGAAGAATAGAGCTGTGCGAGGCTAGATGGAGGCAATCGTATTGGTAGATGTTGGGTTATATCACATCCCTGGTGGAAAGACAGCCTTAGAACTAAAGTTTCCAAGATTTTCCACAAGGCATGTATAAAAAGTCCTGTTATCTCTTAAATTCCTTCGGTAGCCGTGGATCGTCAAGTGTTGAGGAAACGATTTAGTTCTTGTGGAAACATAAAGGTCTAAATCAGGGGTGGTAACGCTGCATTACCAAATAAATCAAGCAATGTAGTTGTGTTTCCCCGATGTTTAGATTAGGTCAGTAGTTTTTCTCTTGTTGCTAAATATTTACCAGATGTTAAAACAGGCTCCAGAAAGATGTACAGCAGGATCCTTCTTTATAGTCTTCTTTATGACCAGAATTTAGCCACGTCAATAGCATCATCAGTGACCTCGCATATATCTTTAATTGTGTAACTGATACTGCATAAATAACGAGACAGGAGGTGAGGCATAGTTTGGTGAGTGAATCCACACTCACATCGCGAGTCATTCATGTATCCCCATCTAACTAAAATAAATCTGCACTGACCCGCCTGGCTTCGAAGTCGATTCAAGGATTTCCAGATGGGCCATGGCAATTGGTGGCATGATGTGAGCTCTTTTGCAGTTCTCTCTTACCTTATTAGGACTGCTGCCTGTTAATGGTTTGTTTGCTTTATTTCACGGTACTGGAAATACATACAGCAATCAACAATCTTGGTTTTATGACAATCTTCCATCACGATCTCTTTCTCCGAGCTTTTTTCCCAATTATGTCGGAGTTGGCTTCCAGTCTAACCAGATTCGGCTGAACATTAGTATTTTACACGGAGCGACAACCATCAGACCTCCGCAATCCAGAACCAACCATCCACCAAACGGAAATGTTGAACACAATCTTCCATCATGATCATTTATTGTAATGGTCTGATCTATATTATTGTATAGGCTAAGTGTTTATGTAGTCCTAATGATGATGGAGAAATATTATATCACGGGCTCGCACCAAATCCACATCCATATGTTCTTCAAAGAGAGAGCTGTTTGATTTGTCAAATTGCATCCTTTGTTGGCACCAAACAGTCGATAACCCTTACTATTTGTACTGTCGTCTGTTAAACGTCCCTTTTCTTACCGAAAACTTCAATGATTCGTATTTTTGTTGGACGCATTTTTGGGATGTTTTTTTTCCTTTTGAAGACCCCCTTTTGATCGTAAGAGGTTTAACTGTAAGTTTTGTTTGGTCTGTAAGTTTAATCGTGGAATTCTGGAATAAACTGGTAAACTTGTGTCATAGTAAGCCGCTAAGATGAGTAAAATAAAGTAGGTATTCAAGATATAATCTTGTGCAAATTGAAGATACACAACATGTTGCTCTGCATTCGTGCCATATTTAAGGAGGTGACTATACCACTGATACTGAACACGAATCAGTAAAAAAATCAATACCAACATTTTTTTTTTTTTTTTGTTAAATACCTATTTGTAAACAAACAAATTCCCCCCGTGTGTCACGTGCGACACAAAAACGATGCGTGCAACACCACCAAAACAATTTGCAGGTATTTCCACCCTTCGACAAAGCCGCCGATGACTTATTTTCCATGTCGTTCGGGATTTATTCTCGAACCCTCGCTATGTTTCTATGTGAAAATTTTGGTATTAAATAATCGTAGAAATTTTTAAGTATTTTTAGGTGACTAAGCACATTATTTATCATCAGATCTAGAAATATGGCCCGATTACAGATCAACACCTTGTATAATTTTTACATTTTGGACACTAGTAGTAAAAGGCCATTATTTAATATTATAGCATTAGACAAATACGATTATCCTCGTTAGATCCATAGTCCAGATCCATGATGGTTGTATTCTCATTACTGGTACGTTTGAACCCATAGACTCATTAAATTATTGTCTTCAACCTAGGCTGGAAGCAGTAATGTATTTTATTTTTATACTTTTCCTTAAATTTTCGGTTATGTTTTGTGTATTTTATTTTTATACTTTTCCTTAAATTTTCGGTTATGTTTTGTTTATTTTATTTTTATACTTTTCCTTGCTTTTTTGTTTATGTATTGTCATAGAAATCGAAATAATAAGGTAATAGAAATGTAACTTACTGTCTTTTAATACCGGAACTCGTGTCGCCGGTTCGCTGCTGCCGTTACCAACACATAAATACGCAATTACACCCACATGCTAGAAAGCGTTCAATGCAAAATTTATTGAGCCTCAGAAAATCCGCTGTTAGATATGCAGCAAAATAAAATTTTTGTGAATCTGCGTCCAAAACAGCACTGATGATACAAAAGGTTCGCATACTGGTTTCCTACGATATACCTGTTCACGGCGACAATTTCACGCACCTTCGCCACTTCTATTACGTTAATATTATTTAGATTTCTAAGTGTTTTGTCTACTGCTATAATAAATGTAAGCTCTGTATAATTCGGTCAAGTAAATAATGTAATTAAGAAACACTGTTTCTTAATTTAAGATATCGCTGACGTCACCCATAGACGTACCAAAAAGTGGAGGTTAATTTCGATACCACGAGCAGTGTTCACGGTAGCTTAGTGGCTAAAGCACTGGCGTACTGAGCCAGGGAGTCGCAAGTTCGAATTCTGCTCGATGTTTTCTTTCCACAGTTTATATCGTTAAATAATGTGATTAAAATTAGTGGCAGTTATATTGATATATTATTTACCTCTCGCCCACACGATACTGTAGCCAGAGCTGTCAGCAAGAGGCAGATGGAAGTGCCGCCATCAAGTGTATGGTTTCGTTAGTTGTCACAACTCTATTTGGTGGTATCGTTTTATACCCACCGTACCACCAGGGGTGTGGCCAGTGGTACGGTGGGTCCGTAACGCCATTTCCTATACCATTCTTTAATTCTTCTTATCATATCAATGGTTCAATTAACTTTCATAAAAAATTTGATTTAAATATTCTTCTAATAAAATTTGGCAACTTCAATGGCCGCCAATCAATTTAATAACGCCATTCTTTATGTCAGCAGTGGACTGCGATAGGCTGAGTTGATGATGATGATGATAATGATTCTTTATGTAATTGAGTTAACTGTGTTATAATATAATACCTTCTACTTTACAATTTTTTTTCTTTTTTCTTTATTACTCTTTACTTCCTCTGTTTAGTCTGAACTATTATTTTATTTTAATAACATTGATGGTTGTGTGCTGTGCCAAGCTCAGAAAGCACCTAAGTTCTTTACTCCCTTATTTATTCTGCCTAATCCAAAATGGTATTTTACCTTAGCCATTGTTCCATGAGCTATATACAAATCAAGCTATACATTTCCAGTATAAGCTGAATTCTCATTGTAAGGAAAGTCTATACAATGCGAAGTCAGTTTATACTGGAAATTATATCTTGACGTGTAGCCATGTCTACAAGGCGACTGATTAACTACTGTATCTGCTGTTACGACAGAACGTGTTTTATAGCTTCATCATCATCATCATTATTTCAGCCGAAAGACGTCCACTGCTGGACATAGGCCTCCCCCAAGCTTCGCCATAACGACCGGTCATGTTGGGGGATATGCCAAAACATTATGTTGGTTTTATAGCTTAATCTTTTTTTTTTTTTGCATAATTTTTTTTGACAGTATATCTCCTTAAATATGAGTACACTAATCTGTAAATTCACATTTAAATGTCAAAAATCTTAATAATATACCTAATCATATACAAACATCAATAAGACTTTAGCTCTACAAAGCATCTCATATTTCCCATAACTTGTTAGCTAAAAATAACAAAGTCGCGCAACACTGTAAAGGATAATGATATTGCGAGTCATTACTGCGTGCATCGAAACGATTTTAATTAAATAAAAATAAATAAATAATAAATATTTTTGGGACATTTTTACACGGCACCATCTAGTCCCAAACTAAGCAGAGCCTGTGCTATGGGTACTAGATAATGGATATAATACTTAGATACTTTTTTTTTGTAAATACATACTTATAATATACATAAGAAACACCCAGACCAACATAGAGACCAAAAGATACCAACCCACAAATACTTATGATCATCACACAAATATTTGTGTCCTGTGGGAATCGAACCCACGACCTCGTGATCAGCAGTCCGACACTCGAACCACCAGACCACAGACGTCGTCAATTAATAATATTGTACGGTAGATTTAAATATTTTTTTAGAAATATCTGTAAAGACGATTGTCATCTTAGTCTACCTGCGACCACAAAATGCTGCAAAGCTTTCGAAACGTCAGGAAAACCAATTTAAATAATATACGCGATTTAATCCGGTTAAACTTTGTTTTATTATAGTTGTTACACAAGAAACCTGACAATCCACTTACATCTCAGGTATTTGCGACAAATCTCTGTGGAAATAAACGGAATATCTTGTCTTTGTGCAGTGCAGTGCATAATAGTAGAAGTTTGTGTATTGTTTTGTTTTATTCTTCGTGTAGTGTGTGTGTAACAGGGCTTGAATACAGTGTTGTGAAGTTCAAATCGGTTTTATCATCACATCATCAACACTATTCAACACAGCCTATCGCAGTCCACTGCTGGACATAGGTCTCTTCCACAGAAATAGATAGAATGGAAAAGTTTGCAGGGCGCGTGCCAACAATCTGCACCATAGTGCAGGGCACTTCAAAGCCTTTCTCAGTACGCCTCATGACTTGTTTCTGTAAAAACTGTTTGCTGCTGCTGCCTTATTGTGCTGTTTCTAACTGCAGAAACAAAAGCTGTAAAACACACTTGATTAAAGTTGAAATTAAAAAATTAATGACGTCAATATGTAAGGCGTAGTTTGTTCGAAAGTTGCCACGCATGAATCGCAAGTAAAATGTTATTGTGATAACAACCATTCTACCTACACCTATTTCTGTGGTCTCTTCTCTCTCAAGTTACGCGACAACACTCGGTCCTCTGCATTCTTCATCCAGTCCCCCCCAGTCACCTCCTTCAGGTCGTCAATCCACCTGGCGGGGGGATGTCCTACGCTGTGTTTGCCGATTCGCGGTCTCCACTCCAGGACTCGTCTGCTCCAGCGGCTATTGGTCCATCGACAGACATGGCCAGCCCACTGCCACTTCAGCTTACTGATCCTACAAGCTATGTCGGTCACGTGTCGGTCATTTAACGCCTTAATTACCATTCGATTAAATAATTAATTACTAAAGTATTTCATATTTTTCATGATCTGATAAAAAACCAATAGGTTGGCAACTCTGCGCCGATGCTGAAGGCTGTAGTTTAGCGTCGACCAACGCATCGTCGCCAATGAGCCTCTTGGCACGCCTCTCAATCGACTACGAAGTTCTACGTAATATTCAAATTAATAAATTACATTGATTTATATAGATATATAATATATAGATTACATGATTATAATTATGTATATCTTGTAGGAGTCTGTCTGTATCTTTTATGTCTGTTTTGTTTCTGTATTTTATGTCATATGGGTGCCAGTTACCTGAAATAAATTTCAGCATTTTATTTTATTTAGTTTTAAAGATTTAAATTGTAGAAAGAAAAAATCGCTCACGAGCAGGACTCGAACCTGGGGGTCTACTCCCGTTCGACGATATTCGATAAATCGTACGATTCATCGCACAATTTGCTACTCCAGTCAACCATCGTTCCCTTATCGCATGCGATGATCGTGTTTTGACGTTTGTTTTTCTCATCTCCGGTAAATTGTATACGACTATGAACCGTAGTCTATCTTAATTGTGCCTTTTTTATGTGCCTATCTTTATTATGTAAGTATCAGTCGGAACGAAAGTTCGTACTTCGTTTGTCGTTCGTAAAACGCGAGTAGACCTACTGCAACTACTGGCTCAGTACGCCAGTGCTTTTTAGCCACTAAGCTACCATGAACACTGCTCGTGGTATCGAAATTATCCTCCACTATGTATGGTACGTCTTTGGGTGACTTCAGCAAAATCTTGTTAAGAAACAGTGTTTCTTAACTGACTCGACTAACTTTGTAGTTAATTCAAAGTCGTATAGCTATACCTACCCTTACTAATTATTTTATTATTTTTAACGCATTTGTACATGCGAAGCGAAATCTAAAGATTTAAATTAAAAATTAAAAAAAAAAACAATTAATTTTTTTTTTTTAATTTTTTTTTTTAAATTTTAACATTTTAAATTGAATTGAAATTCGCAGATTTGAATGATGATTTGATGATGATGATGATTTTTTCTATCCACAGTTTATATCTTTAGATTTAGCTTCGCATGCGTTAATGCATTTGCATCATCATCATTTCAGCCGAAAGACGTCCACTGTTGGGCAAAGGGCTCCCCCAAAGGGGGGGGATATGCCATAATCGCCACGCTTGGCAGGCGGGTTGGCGATCGTAGTTGGTTGTTTATATACTCAGAGAACGCTGCTGCCCATCCTCTGGTGAATCCCTTAGTCGCCTTTTATGACACCCATGAGAAGAAAGAGGGTGGTGCAATTCTTTACATCCGGCACCACACGGACGATAAATGCATTTAAAATAATTATTTATTTTTATTACTTTTTATCCAAATTCAAAACCTTTTCTTTCACCCCTGATCCCAAACTTCCAAACCACCCATAACAATAATATAATAAACGTAAGCAATAATCTAGTATTTACAATGGCAATAACGTTTAATATCGCCAAGTTGTGTTCGTAATTAAATTCAGTGCGCCCTCTATGGACCCGATGCCAATTATAATAGTTTTGCTGGTTCCCAACTAGACGCGTTTTCTGTGATTAGCTTAGCTCCCAGAATGGTTAGCGCGTTAGGCCAAACTATATTGTGATCGAATCAGAAGGAGACAGCGTGGGTAGGCCCCCCACAAGGTGGACCGACGACCTGGTGAAGGTCGCGGGAATTCACTGGATGCGGAATGCACAGCACCGCTCGTTGTGGCGATGCTTGGGGGAGGCCTATGTCCAGCAGTGGACGTCTTTCGGCTGAAATGATGATGATGATATTGTGAAACCTTCGTACCTATGTTTCCTATGTCAAAATCGTAGGATGTGTTGTGTTCTGTCAAGCCTTTTGCCAACAATGTTAGGAGTTTTTCAATACCTTTTTACCGGTCGTTGTGGCGATGAGGAGACCTATGTCCAGCAGTGGACGTCTTTCCGCTGAAACGATAAGATAAGATAGGATAACATTTTATTCAGTTAGAAATACAAGTGGAAGTTTTACATAACTCAGTATTGCATATGTTCACTTATGCACTAAAATATACAGTTTCACTGGGCCCCACACTAAGATACCCTGTGTCGTGATGATGATGATACCTTTTTAGGGGGTTTTTGACGTTGTTGGGTTTTAGTTTTATCTTTCATTTTATTAAGCTATTGCATAGCTTCTATCGCGGGCCTTGAGCGTGGAGACCGAATCCAGAAATTCCGTAACGAAAATAACCTAACACCCCCCACTCCGACCGGCACAGCGGTGATACTTTTTAGTTTTGCCACCTATCGATGAATAGCAGAACTTTTAATGACTTTGAAATATCACGCTTGTCTCTTTAGTTCTGCAAATCGCCTCTAGGTGGCATTGATTGTATCGGCGTTACTGCGCATGCGTAATCCCCCTCTTCGCCCCGCAATCTGGTGACTCATGCCTGCTTAGAGTTTCGGCGTTAGGACACCTCCTCTTTGTATTTACATAAAAAATGCTATGCAATATTATATATAATATATAATAGTGCCACACGACACGTCTTTTTTTAATTTATTTTTTATACGGTCTTGAACCAATTACAGTAATTAAAGATAGAGGTATGACACATAAAATACATAGTGAGTTACACATCTTTCATAAATCTCTCTCACAATGCTTCAGACATACTAACAGAATCTTCTTCCAATCATCCGCAAACAGATCATAATTCGGATTACAATCTAAGAGTTCGTTGAGTGCAGTGAGAGTACGAGGTACTGGCGATTTAGCTCGCGCAACAGTGCAACATGAAGGCACAGCAAAAAGCTTATGCTTCCTGTTGCGGTGGTAATTATTTAAATTATTCTGAGATGATCGTTCCTTTATAGTAGGCGTTTTTTGTCGTACTTGGGTTTAAGTTTTTAACTTCAATTTTTGATACATACACATACATACATATTATCACGCCTGTTTCCCATTGGGGTAGGCAGAGACTATGGATTTCCATCTGCTACGATCTTGACACACCTCTTTCGCTTCATCTACGTCCATTAACCTCGTCATGCATGCTCGTCGGTTTAGAGAACTCTTAACCTGGCATTTTTTGAGAACATCCGCGATTTGATCGTGATACGTTCGCCGAGGTCGTCCCCTTCCAACTCTTCCATCAACACTCGCTTCGTATACTTGTTTCGTCAATCTCCTCTCGTCCATCCTCTCTATATGCCCAAATCATCTTAACATACCTTTCTCAATCTTTGTCACTACATCTTCTTTCACTCCACAACGCTCCCTTATCACGTTATTCCTTACTTTATCTCTGAAAGTTACACCACACATACTTCTCAAAGCTCTCATTACTACTGCATTTATTCTGCTTTCATGTTTTTTCTGCCATACCCAACTTTCACTACCATACATAAGTGTAGGCACTAACACTCCCCCATGAACAGCCAGCCGTGCCTTTTCCGACACTTTGCGGCTGTTCATGAAGGTGTGTAGTGCCCCATTCACCTGATTACCAGCACTCACTCTCCTTTCAATGTCTTTCACATGCTTGCCATCTCTCGTAAACATGGAACCCAGGTATACAAACTCTTTCACTTGTTCCACCTTTTCGTCACCTATCGTTACCTTTTCGTAATTTTTGATAATCATTCTTATTCATAAATAAACAAATCATAACCTGCTAATACATATTTTTCTTCTCCTAAACCTAGTCCCAGTATCTTAGGCCGGCTCTCCTTGAGCCTTTCTACATTTATTTCTATTCTGTGGAAAAGTCACACAAACCTTAACAAAATCAGTAACCATAACAGGAGTAGCCCCAGTAAACTCAGAAGGGAGGGCCAGTAGAACGTGCGTCACAAAGTTGAACTGGATCCCCAGGTGCGGCGGATATTAATAAACTACTGGCCCACGGAACAAACTGACAGTTAATGCAATGAACCGAATGTAAGAATCGTTAAATTAATTAACCGTTCCATTAGTTTATTGGTTGAAAAGTTTCGGTCTACAGTTCAATTCCCAGGTCGGTCACTGTTATTGAGTTTCCTGTGTGAAACTTCTTAATAGGAACTCGGAGTTTGGAGTCCAGTCTTGGTAATTTGAGAAAGACATCCCGACAAAGGATCTTGTACTATCTTTATCAGCTTTAAACGTCCACTACTAAAAACCAGGCTTGTTTTTACCACCTTTTTTAGTAACTCGCTTTCAGTCATGTACGTACATACGTTCGGTACAAATTTTACAATCGATTTTAAACTAACTTCCCGATGAGCTAGTGACTTTAAACTTTAAACATAGCTCAGCACTGGATAACAATGCATTATTAATTTGCTTTATTTTTAACCACCTTCAAAAAAAACGTAACGGTTTTTTAAAAACGTAGTTTAAAAAAAATCTTTTACATAAAATTATTGTTTCCAATTTTTAAAAAATATTTTTAGTAATTATGGTGTAACGGAAACATTGCCATGGATATTTCTGTTATCAGTCTTACCAAAATAGCTTGAAGATAAGCACCCCTATTTTTTCAATTACAACCCGTTCTTTCGCAAAAAGGGCGAATATGGAACACGAAAAAACAGTTTAAACCTTATCTCCCTGTTTACTGTTTCATTTTTACGAGAACTCGTAAAGTTAATACCACCTTTTGTCCCAACCCTCTTGCAGCAAAAACTTTCTTTAGCCCAACCCTAAACCGCTGTGTTTTGTTGTGGTATAAAGGTATAAAGATGTATAGTTTTTTTTATTCATCCTTTTTATAGTGTTTTGGTCTGAGATCAGATGGTACAGATAAGTGGTCAAAGGTTTGTTAGGAGGTAGAGTTTTGTGGAAGTATATTGTTTCCGTAACCGACTGTAACGAAAAAGGGCCTTCCCTTTTCAAACTGAAAAGGGAATGTTTTCTAACCAAGCAACGTATGCTTCATACAGAGGGTACCGATAAAATGCTGTCCAAAGGAACAATCTAGACTTCTTATGTCCTGCCCCCGATCTTTCCAAATCATACGAAAAAAAAACAAGTACTTTACGGGACATTTTTCCTTGCAAATCGGCTACGAAAATATAGGTACCTAATTAGTACAACTTCTATGTGTACTCACATAGAAGTTGTTGTACTACATTGAATAAATTAATAGTTTAAACACAAACAAAAAACACGTTTTTAGAGAAATTTTTTTTATCTGTAGTCCATCATCAGATCAGCTCGATAGTGGGTGTCGATTATCTTGTTTACGAACTAAAATTATTTTAAACTATCGCTCTCTTTTACTAATAGTAGATACAAGAAAGAGATGGTAACAATTTAAGTGCTGTCAAATTAGACGAAATTAAAATTTCCATACAAGTTTAGACGTAATGATTAATATAAACGGTTTCACTCACGTTATTTCATCGGGTGTGCCCGACCGGTAACGGAACGGAAGTTTAGACGTGATCTCGGAACGTGCCGACTAAAATACAACGAAATGTAACACGTAAACTAATATGACAACACTAAAATTGTTGCCATCCCTTTCTAGTATCTACTAATAGTAAAAGAGAGCGATAGTTTAAAATTAGTTTAATTCGCGTACAAGAAAAACCGGCCAAGTGTGAGTCTGACTCACGCAGCAAAGGTTCCGTACCACCCATCGATCTGTTACCCCATAAAAATTGATTTGATTTACGAGAATTCATCAAACGACATCAACGGACCGTATGAATTTTTGCATGTCTTTCCTACGCAGATACCACCACATATGTCTGTGTGCCCTATTTTTTGTATTTGTTGCTAAACTACAAAGGATGCACTATAATCAAACCAAGTTTGACGCTGGTATGTAATTATGTATTATCGTTTTGAAGATAGAGCAGGTACAAAACGTTGAAAAAAATGCTTGGTTTTCGAGGTTTCTTGTATGGGGACCTTTGGTTTTATACTTTTTTTAACTGCCTGGTTGGTCCAGTGGTAACTGCCTCGTTGGTCTAGTGGTTATAAGCGTGACTGCTGAGCGTGGGGTTCTGGGTTCGATTCCACTACGGTCGGTCGGGCAAAGTGTTATTGGGTTTTTTCATTAGGAAATTCTCAGTAGCAGCCCGGAGTCTGGATTTGTGCCCGGTTGATGGCAATAGGCTCGCCCCCTATTACATGGGACTATAACATAACTGGCGAAAAGTGAGTGTACTATCTACACCACTGCCTAACCCTTCGGAGAAATATTGGCGTGATGTTATGTTATGTTATTTAACTCTTCCGAGATTATGAGTTAAAGGTGCCTAGTAGATTTTTGGCAACACTGGTACGAGCAAAGAAAAAAACCGACATCTGGCAACCCTGCTAGTACTCCCATCCACAGAGTAAAAGTGTATATTCGCATCTACCATTCCATGAAATTTGTACAGACATCAATAATATTCTTGCAGATAAAAATCGGCTTAGCATAACAGGAGATCACGATCTTTAAACCGGTAATAAGCTTCTTATCAATTGGTTAGTGGGTTAAATATTATAATTGTACCAATTAGTGTAACTATGGTTACGCTTCAAACATTTTGTTGATAAGAAACCGGGTGGGTACAGTACCTACTACTTCTCAATAACCCTTTTTTTTATAACATTTAAATTGCTAAAAACAACTGAAATAACAATAATCGAGGTATAAGGTAATCTTGAAAATAAAATCGAATAATTAAATAAAAGTAGAAAATATAATATTATGATTAGTCGTCAAAAGTACGGATATGTACGGACACGGGGTCTCATCAGCAAGAAATAAAATTTGGTTCAAATTAATCTTCAAAGATGGCGTTACATGTACCGATGTTTTATTAAACATTGTGTAAAATTCAGTACACAAAAAATAGATTATGAAAAACTTATGTTCTAATTTTTAAAACTCCCCTAAGTACGTAAAAAATTTACAATGGGCTCCTAATTCGACCATAATTTTACAAAATTAAATTACTCTAGCATCTCTAGTGGCAATAATTTATATAAGTTCAGAGTATTATAATTATCTGTGCCACTGATGTGTTGCGGGTACAATTCTCGTACAAAACAAGCTTAAGACACAGGTTGATAATTTCATTTTAGTTTCGCTCAAAGTTGAAGTATAAAAATAATCTAGGCGTAAATTCGCTGAAAGGCACACAGGCATGCGTAAATATACAAACGTAGCCTTTTAAGGCCTAAGGCTCTTAGCCCAGTTATTATATCAAGAAACCGGAGGTGCATGGTACCTACCATTTATTTAATCAAAAAGTTAGTCATAATCACGTTTTCTCCAACACGGGAATCGAACTGTAATCATCACCAATGTCACAATACACAGTCTAATAAGGCGACAACGATTAACTGAATGCAAAACAACGACGGGAAATAACTTTTTCTCAAACATTTAAACGCGAGCATTTTCCTTATAGCCAGTTCTTCCCCTAGCTTGGAAACTTAGTATAAATATCGTTTGATGTTTAGTTCAGTATCATTGCTTACACGTTCTTAGTGAATTGAAGAAGTAATTGAAGGACAATGAAGACTGTATTCGTGTTTTTGGTTGTGGCTGTCAGTGTGATGATGGTTAACAGTCAGGGATTCCCTACAGGTATGTATTTTTGATTGTTTCTTAAAATAATCAATAGATCTAAAAGTACCTAACTAAGTCCCCGAACAGCACGCTACACTGTAAAATATAAGGGCACTGTGAGTGACTACTGCGTGCATCGAAACGAAATTACTTAATAAAAATATTGTATGGTAACACAACACATAACATAACATCACGCCTGTATTTCCCCGAAGGGGTAGGTAGAGGAATATTGTATGGTAATTTTTTAATTTGTAAAAACGCTTGTCATACTGGGTGTAAGGGGAACGCTTCCGAAAACGAAGATAGGTGCTGGTGATTAACGATTCGAAATCACGAAAAAAATGCGATTCTTTTTTTAGATTTTTTCATATATTTTTTTTTTTGCATTTTTCATACATAACCAGCTTTGGGCAGTTAAATAAAAGTCATACATAATGAAAAATGCAATAAAAAATGAAAAAATCTATAAAAAGAATCGCATTTTTTTTCGTGGTTTCGTATCTGCAATCACCAGCACTATCACCTATCTTCGTTTTCGGAAGTGTTTCCCTGACACCCAGTATTAGTCTTCCTGCAACCACGAACGCTGCAAAGCATTTGAATCGTCAGGAAATTCAATTTTAATAATGTACGCGATGTAATCCGGTTAAAACTTGTTTTTATTTTATTACAATGGATACTCTCTTTCCAGCGAACTGCCCGCCCGGTGAACACTCAGTCCTTTACTGCCCGGAGAAGGCAGAGCCATCTTGTGACAACCCAACAGTCCATGAACTGGATGGACCGGCAGCCTGTGGTAGACCGCAGTGTTTTTGCAATACACCAACAATCAGGAACACCAAGACTGGCAAATGTATGAAGCCTGCTGATTGTTAAATAAAATTAAATAGTATTTTTTTGTAAACATTATAGTATTATTTCTGACATTTCATCTCTGATGAGCCAATCTGACTCAGTGATGTCCAACGCGATTTCTTAATTGAGAGACTTTTTTAAGACTAGAAAATATGTGAAGCCTACTGATTGTTAAATAAAATTAAATAGTATTTATTTTGTAAACATGATAGTATTATTTCTGACATTTCATCTCTGATGAGCCAATCTGGCTCAGTGATGTCCAACGCGATTTCTTAATTGAGAGACTTTTTTAAGACTAGAAAATATGTGAAGCCTACTGATCTACTACTATTATAAAATTGTTAAATGTCAGTTGTCTGTTTGTTTGTTTGTTTGTTTGTTTGTTCCAGCATCACGATAAAACTATGGGACCGATTTTGTTGAAACTGTTTGTGACTAAAAACTTATGATTTGACTTAAAAACTGGTATATATTTTACCTCGCTACGATGACGGGAACCGGTGATTATATATTATATTTTTCTACAACATTTTGCATACATTAAGGCGCTCATATCCAGCTGTCATTCGCACGCATGCGCTCTAGCGCGCGCCTCCATAGACAAAATACGGCTGCTATAGAAATTGCATTAAAAACTTTTTGGTCGGGCCGAATTGTACTGAGTAGAAAAAAAGAATCCTGTCGTATGTGGGTGGTGCCATCTTGGAAATGCAGTTTTTTGAGCCAACCGAAAATCAGAATCTTTCGACTTACAGACAAGGACCGGAAGCTACCTCTAAATTGCGATTTATGAAAAGCAATAAAACTATGTTAGAAGTACCTAAACGCACAGGACCGGTCGTTGGGGCGATGCTTGGGGGAGGCCTATGTCCAGGAGTGGACGTCTTTCGGCTGAAATGATGATGATGATGATGACCTAAACGATGTATACCTATATTCTATCCATCTTAAAATATGAATAAGCATAAAGTTATCTTGGTGTAACTAAAAAAATACTATTATCAGTCTACAATTTTTAATTACCTTCTTCTTATCTTATCTTCTTCTTCTTAATCTTAACTATTATAAAATTTTAAATGTCTGTTTGTTTGTTTGTTCGAGCATCACGCTAAAACTGCTGGACCGATTTTGATGAAACTTTTTTTGTTTGAAAGCTGATGATCAGACTTAAAAACTGGTATGAGTTTTGAGAAAGAAAGAAAAAACTACATTCGTAATTCCTTCTCACGAGCGGATAGTAATGGATGAATGATGAAAAAACACAAAGAGTGTGAGTTCGAGGGTGAGTGTGAGGGTGAGGGTGAGTGTAAGTGCGAGGGTGAGTGTGAGGGTGAGGATGAGCGTGAGGGTGAGTGTGAGGGTGCGGGTGAGTGTGATGGTGAGGTTGAGCGTGAGGGTGAGGGTCAGTGTGAGGGGGAGCGTGAAGGTGAGTGTGAGGGAAAGCGTGAGGGTGAGTGTGATGGTGAGTGTGAGGGTGAGGGTGAGGTGAGTGTGAGGATGAGGGTCAGTGTGAGGGGGAGCGTGAAGGTGAGTGTGAGGGAGAGTGTGAGGGTCAGTGTAAGGGGGAGCGTGAAGGTGAGTGTTAAATAAAGCTAGTTGTTGAATAAAATTAAATGGTTTTTTTTTTGTAAACATGATAGTATTATTTCTGTAATTTCATCTCTGATGAGCCAATCTGACTCCGTGATGTCCGATGCGATTTCTTAATTTGAGAGACTGTTTTAAGACAGGAAAATTTGTGAAGCCTGCTGATTGTTAAATATAATTAAATTGTATTTTTTTTTGTAAACCTGAATAAATATTTTTGGGACATTTTACACAGCACCAACTAGTCCCAAACTAAGCAGAGCTTGTAAACATGATAGTATTATTTCTGTAATTTCATCTCTGATGAGCCAATCTGACTCCATGATGTCCAACACGATTTCTTAATTTGAGAAATGGCAAATGTGTGAAGCCTGCTGATTGTTAAGTAAAATTAAATAGTATTTTCTTGTGAATATGGTTGTATTATTTTTGTCATTTCATCTCTGATGAGCTAATCTGACTCCGTGATATGCAACGTGATTTCTTAATTGAGATACTACTTTAAGACATTGTTTTTTTTGCAATATGGTAATATTATTTTTGTCATTTCATCTCTGATGAGCCAATATGACTCCGTGGTGTCTAACGTGATTTCTTAATTGAGAGACTGTTTTAAGACTGGAAAATGTTTGAAGCCTGCTGATTGTTTATTTTAAAATTAGTTTTTTTTTACAGTACTAGTCATTGACTGTAGAGTTTCTTCCTTTTATGACGCCCACCGAAATACTAGAAATTACTTTTCTCAGGCAGTATTCATAAGGCGTTACTGTGAGTCCTGATGAGTATATGACGTCGCGTATTATAATAATACGTCACAGCCATTGTCCTTCTTCTTCACGGAAGTAGCCTTACCATATCATACACAACATACGTAACATGGGGACGGGGATTTACTTTTAAAGAACACTTTTTTCCTTATGGTCAACTCACTTACATAATATTTTGTAATCCTATAACTTTTAAATCTATGATTGTCCGTTTGTTTGTTCGAGCATCACACAAAAACATCTAGACAAATATACAACGTGTAACCGAAAGGCCATATCTTTCCAAAAGGGGTGAAGGATACATTTGGTATAGAATCTCTAGTTATGCATAATTTCAGCTCAAAATAAATAAATTAAAAACTTTTTTTTCATAAGTTTATTGAATTCAAATCAAAACAAACGTGTCACTGTACTACAAGGGTCATTATACTTTTCTTGTCACTTGCTAGTTGCTAGTATTAAGTTATAGGTGCTAGTGATGTGTTTTCAATTTGAAATTGTTGGTTTCATATATTACCCAGTAACTGGGTTGCGGGGGTCTGATGGCAGTCGCTCCGTACAAAATACTGATGTTCAGCCGCATCTGGCCAGACTGGACGCCGACCCCAATATAATTGGGAAAAAGGCTCGGAGGATGATGGTTTCATATTTTGGAATTTCTCCTATGTCCTTATATGTAGATATAGGATTTAAAACCCTTGCCGTATAATTTGTTATCATCCAAAGAAGTTGTGCACTTGATATATATATACCTTTTCCGTTACATGTTGTATAGTATATAATACAATATACAGGTTCTTCCTTTCGTGAAAACTGAAATATTAAACTTCTATTTCATTTACATTCAAATAATTGGTTGTAGGTGTGACGTATTATTATGGCATATCCCCCCAATACATGCTTGGGGGAGGCCTGTGTCCAGCAGTGGACGTCTTACGGCTGAAATGATGAAATGATGAAAATGTGACGTATTATTTTCAAAATTACTACCTTCGTAGTTTATAGTACATTACTGCCGCGGTCTATAATGACTACTTTGCTTGTTGCGCTGATGATGGCCGACAGCGCAGCGTAGCACAGCTTCAGGCCGACACAGCGCGGTCAGCGTGCAGCACTTGATGGACGAGCTGAGATAAAGGCCGAGGCCGTAGGTCGAGGCCTTTACAGCGAGGACAGCAAGGGCTGTAATGATGGCCAAGCTGGAAGGCCTAGAGCGTAGCTAGGCTAGCTCGAGGCAATCATAACGTGACCAGCGAAGCAGTCATAGTGGGCCAAGGCTTGTATAGTGCTTTACTCAAAAATGCAAGTACCTAATCTAAATAAAACCAGCAAGTAATTTAAATAAAATATATATTAATTAACTAGAAATTTAATTAAAATGACATTTATGAAAAGTACAGTTTCTAAAATTCAACACCGACTTTCCTGGTTTGATATCAGTAATAGTTTGCGATAATTTTTATGCGGTGTTTGACTGCTGTATTATTTCTTCATTTATTACTTCATTTTCCACTGCACAAATCTTTTATATGCAAGCTTATATTTTTTTTTTGAGTTTCGCGGTATTAAATTTTAAACTACTAATTTAGCTTCATCTTTAATGTCTGGCGGTGTTAAACACATTGAATTGGAAGAATTTTCGCTTTGGGAGCATTTTTAGCAAAAAAGTCACTAAATAAAAATAAAATTTTCGCTGAACCGCGCTTTTGTTGCTACTTTGTTTTTTTTTTTTAGCAATGGTAGATGGAACTATACAGCCAAATATGGAATAAAATCTTTTTGTACCTATCTCTATAAATACAAACAGCTGTGTTTTAAATAAAATCTTTTTGCATTTGATTTTTTTATACGTTGAAACGTCAAAATAGCGGCCGGCAATATTTTGCCGGCCTGTTAGAGCGACCAGCAAAACTTTGGCGGCCGCTCCTTGAAACAGAACGGCAAGGTCGACTTTGCTTAAACAAGGTTGTCAAAATATGACCTCATTACATGCATTTTTGAAGTCTATTATTCACAGATTTCTGAAGCAATTATTTAACCCGGTTGATAGAGATCTACACATTTATTTTAATATGTTATTTATATTTATAAAGATCGCGGTAGAATAAATTTAGCAGAGCTCGATTAAATCTTGAAATGAAACGTTCTCACGTCTCATTAATTTGTACTGAAATAATTACAAAACCATACAAATAATGCGACCGAAGAAACTCAAAGTAATTCTATATCAATTATAATAAGAAACGGTTAATAGCAACCGAAAGTAACCCTATTAGCGGGACTCATTAGCGAATAACTCAACCGGTTACAGAATTATATCATCGGGTTGTTTTAATCTGTTGGTTCAAGTTAAAAGCGGTTGATATAACCATTTTTAGCACGCTTTTATTAGGTCGACCTGTATGTAACTAACTATGTAATGGAATCTATGGTAACTAATTTAACCATCTTCCAAGGGTCGTAGCGTAATGAAAATTGGCAGCTGTATGTAGTTCTGATGACAATACAATAATATGGTACTATCGAACTGATCTGATGATGGAGCCGGAAGATATGAACTGGAACTTCATGATGGAAAATCGTATCATAGCTGTTTTGGATTTCTTAGAAAAGTCTTGTAATGAACTTTGACCACGGTTAGGTTTCAAGGTCTGATGATGAAGCCGGAAGATAGGCACTGACATTCCATGATGGGATATCGTATCATAGTCGTGTTTGCACTTGTGAGAAAGGCCACGTAATGGACTTTGAAGTGTGTGTAGTTATTCTATGGTTTTTCTAGTGTTTTTTAAACTATTTATTTATTTATAATTTCAGATCACTGTACAACCATAATGATCTTTATCTTTACTAATATTGTAAAAAGGAAAGATTTAACGATTTAAATTGTGGAAAGAAAAAATCGCTCACGAACAGGATTCGAACCTGCGACTGCTGGCTTAGTATGCCAGTGCTTTAGCCACTAAGCTACCGTGAACACTGCTCGTGGTATTGAATTTAACCTCCACTTGGTAACGTCTATGGGTGACGTCAGCGATATCGACTAGCTTTGCAGTTTTTTTTATTTTTTTTATGGTATTGGATAGCGAAACGAGCTAAAGGCCCACCTGATGTTAAGTTAATTCAAAGTCGTATAGATATGCCTACCCTTACTAATTATTTTATTATTTTTAACGCATTTACGCATGCGAAGCGAAATCTAACGATTTAAATTGTGTTTTTTTTACTCGGTCAATTATAATGAACTATAGTGAATATAGTGGGTCTTTTCGCGCACAATGAAATCAAAACAAAACGAATATTTTGATTTTGACTAACCTCGACATTACAGCCATATTGCATTAGGTCACGAGCAGACCCAATAGATAGTATGTAGTATGTATAGTTCAACATTCATGTTTCTAGCTTGAGTAGTTTCGGCTCTGCGTTGATAATCAGTCAGTCAGGACATCTCTTTATAAGTATAGATAGATATTGCAACCTAGCTTCCAGCACCTCATCATTCATCATCGTTTCAGCCGAAAGACTTCTACTGAAGGATATAGGCCTCCCACAAGCATGTTGAGGGGATATGCCATAATCGCCACGCTTGGTAGGCAGGTTGGCGATCGCAGTTGGTTGGTTAAATACTCAGAGAACGCTGCTGCCCATCCTCTGGTGAATCCCTTAGTTGCATTTAACGACACCCATGAGAAGAAATAGGCTTTCAATACCTATTATGACTGAAACACCAGACTAATAAAAACAAGATTACCAAGTATAAGTTGTAAACACTTGGGGGTTCATTATGCAGAGAAAAGTGTGTTAAGAATTTTCACGTACCCCGTTTCTCGCTTAAACCAAATCGTCCTTCGGGAAATTACAGTTTCGACCAATTAGACACGGCTTGGATAAATTTCGACCTAACGCTGGGTTATATTTTTTAATTATACGGTGTAACTGCGCACCAATTTGATTTTAATTACTGTAATCATTCACTTTGATCCTTTGGGGGACTGGTTTTTGGTGATGGAAATGTTATTTCTTTTGGATGGAGTTGTATGAGTGCATCTAGATATTCACTGGCAACATAAGGCTGGAAAATCTTTCTAGAAATTTCGGTGGGTATGGGTCTACAACAGGGTTGTTGCGAACATCAGCATCCGCTGTTTATCAGCATCAATTTCAACATCAGCATCAGCATCCTCATCATATTTATCTCACATTTGTTCAAGCACAGTAAAAGAAGACTCAAATGGATATGTTAATATTTAAAAAGAAAAACCTTAAAACTCAATTAAAATCAATTAAAATGGTGTGACGTTTTCGCAAACCCCAAAAATGTTTGCGCTCGCTTGTATACCGAATTCTTCATGGCTTTGTCTCGTACAAATTTTTAAAGTTCATGATCTGTTCTTCATAATTTACGAGATTTTAAGAATTCATAATTAAAAACTGGTGGGTCGCAATTATTTTTGTTATACTATTTTGGTCTTAATTTTAAAATTTGATTAATGAACGTCAAAATAACAAAAAGGCTATTTTTTAATATAAAGATATCTTACGTATTACAAATAAATTCATAAGGATCAGTGTAGTTTCCCTATTTAAAAAATAAATAAAAAATCAACATCAGCATCAGCATCCGCTGATGTGGTAAAATCTGGATCAGCAACAACCCTGGTCTACAACCAGTGTACGATGCAACCGTACATTTTCTCAGGTCAGCGTTTTTACGCGACTCATGAATTTCTTTTAATATTTAGACCAGCTGCCTAATTGCGTAACTCACTCGCGATCGCATTCATTTGGATTTCAATGTTCATTGCTCTGTGTGTTTTGACAATCCGTCATATTGACAACTACGTACCACGCAATGAATATTGCTGTAATTTCAAAATGAAAGCTGATGTCAATGTGAATGCATTACACAATTACCCCACAGTTCGCGACGAGCGATCAAGTAAGCCGCGCGTTCTCACATTTTACGTGACTAACAAGTGTCGCGTATTAGCAATATCATTTCCACTCACATACCTACAGTTCATTCAGTTCATTAACTTTCATAAATATTCGGACAATATAACATTTCTTTTCCTGAACTATCGTATTTTATTTCTACCAGCATCATCATTAAAAGAAGTGCAGTCTAACAAGAGACTGTACATCTTTTTGGTCCTTCGTAAAGAACTTGCGCAGTAGTCTTAGGGTCGCGTCGCGTGTCGTGTCGCGGACTATCACTGTGCGAGGCACAGTGCCAGTGTGTCCTACCTGCCTGTCATGATCAACGGTGCCGAGACACTGGCAGATGGGCTAGTCCACAAATTCATCTATTTTTCTATCATATATTATCTAGAAAATTCATCAAAAATTATTAGCTAAATTCCACCAACTTTCCAGTTTCTCACATACCGCAGTAACGTAGTCAAACATATAGGAGCTAAAGTTTTATACCTGATCTCACTGTGAACAATGAACTAGTATATAAACAAAACTGGATGCCTAAACGAAAGTTATTTGGAGAGAAGCTTGTTTCCCACTACATAAACCAATTTTGTTAGGGTGACTGATAGTTTTGTGGATAAATTGGGACTCATAGCAGTATTCATACATCATTGAGCCTTTGGCAACACAACACAACGCTTTCTTGAAGTTGAAGACAATGGCATCTTCCGCTGCAGAAAGTCAGTCAGTAAAATGGCAGAATCAACTTTTTTCTAAAAACTGCTCTTTTTCTATGTTATACATCTGATCGGTAATGAAAGAGCTTCAGTTCCTTACTAGAACACTCTGAAATCGACACTAAACTTTCCGTTCCGTACAGAAACGGCATCAGTCCTAGACTCAAGCCTTTCTCTATGGAATGCAGTTAGACTTTTAATAGGGGACACTACTTTTTAGACTGTAACAGAGACTTTAGTACGGTAAAAAGAGCTTTAAAAACATGATGGGCTGTATACAGCCCATCGGTTGTCTGAGACCACTATTGAATGTCTACTAAAATAAATAAGTTTTCCGTTCAAGAAGTACAACATTCGAAAATGCTTGATTTAAAAAAATTGTGGTATTTTTTTTACAAAAAGGACTGCATTTCTGATGAAACATCATGAAGGGACCCCACAAACACAAAAAGTTAGTTTTACTAACATTAATCTGTTGTTTTCTTATGATTCTCAAAAACCTGATGTAATATTGTAGGCCATGAATGGATTGATGGCATAATAAAATACAATTTCAAAGTGTCTCACCCCGGGAAACCATTTCTGATTTATCTGTCAATCCCATGGGAAAATTCCAATAACAAAAAAATATAGACATATGACTGACTGTGCTTCAAACAAACCCCCTTAAAAACTGGGGAGCTTACCAAAGTGTTAGCCTTTGGGAAAAATCCCCAGGCCAAGAACACTCGAAAGCGCTACTAGTAGGCTTCAAAAAAAGGTTTACGAAAGAAGCGCTTTCTTTGAACAGGAACCAGATATGAATCCTGACAAGAACCCTTACTGGGCACTGCAAGCTGAATAAACACCTTCACAGGATGGGCCTCACTGATACCACAGTTTGCAGGTTTTGTCGCGAAAAGGATGAGACGCCCATTCATATCCTATGTGAATGTGATGCAGTGCACCACATCAGAAGCCAGCATCTTAGGGCCACGTCATCTCAACGCAGAAAATCAAATCTTCCTCCCCCAAGGTCATAGTCGACTTCATGATTGACTTGCAGCTTGGGGAAGTATTGTAATGCTGCAAGAGGCGTCACAATAGATCTTATCAGGTCGCAGTGGCTTAGGAGCGTTCAAGACCCCTACCTCTTTCCTTAAAATAATAAGTGCCTCAAACAGCAAAGGGAAAATACTATTTGACGTCCAAAATCAGGACGAATCCCTGAAAAATCTGTCATCGCCTTCCCCCTACGTTTGCCAGTGCACCCCCTGCCGTAAACTAAACGAAACATACGAACGCTCTCAGAGCGCACCACAAACCGATCCCGCGTAATAAAACTCACATTTTGAATAAACTATGTTTTTGGACTGTGGTTGATAGATAAATCTATTGTGTTTATTTATAAATAATAACTACTGACTTAATTAATCTATCTACAAATGTACAATATTTACAACACAAATATAAAATACAATTACATTGTAGATATATTATTTTTAAACTAATTCAAACATAGTATTATATTCTCATTCATCCGTAATCAATCTGGGCTGGCCGCAAGAGTGGCTGCCAGGGCCACAAAGGTCCAGAAACGGTTTATTAAAAAAGGAATTATGAAAAAAAAAAAATTTTTTTCTAGGTTCTTGGTTCAGTCTGGACTGGCCGCAAGGGTGGCTGCCAGGGCCACAAAGGTCCAGAAACGGTTTATTAAAAAGGAATTATGAAAAAATGCATTTTTTCTAGGTACTTGTTTGATTATTTTTTTACTTTTTTCCTTATTAGAGTCCATAGTGTCACATATTCTGTGTTTTTTTTTCTTCATTTGTAATTTGTCGAAGCACACTACATCTTATCAAAGATTCTAACAGCAGCTCCTGAAAAAAGTCGAAACATCATAAATAAAAACCTTTGCATATTTCCCAAAATGTTCTCCAAATACACGTCGGATATGAAAGAGCACTAAACGTCCACAAAACACAAATAATATCTAACGCCACTCGGTGCGAGGTGTGAGCGAGAATAACATATTTTATGCAGGTCTACATGGAAACCTACTAAACCGAATATATTCAGCATAAAGAGGTAGTATGGACGCTTTAAGATGGCACGATACGGCTACGATTCGACTGTTTTCTTGCGCGTTTTTTGCTACTGCACCATAGTCTGGAAAGCAAGTTTTCTGTCAGTATGGGTAGTTTTATGAAACTACCCATACTGACAGAAAACTTGCTTGCTTTTTTGGCTATTCGCACACAAAATAATATTAAAAACTGGCCAAGTGCGAGTCGGACTCACGCAGTAAGGGTTCCGTACCTTCAACGACCTGATACCCCATAAAAACTGGTTTAATTTACGAGATTTTATTAAAAGACATCAACGCACAGTGCGCGAAATATGAATTTTTGCATGTCTTCCTTACGAGGTACCACCACATATGTCTATGTTTGTCTTATTTTTAGTATTTGTTGCTAAACTACATAATATGCACTATAATCTGACCAAGTTTGACGCTGGTATATATTACCGTTTTGAAGATAGAGCAGGAAAAAAACGTTGAAAAAAATGCATATTTTTTGAGGTTCCTTGTATGGGGACCCCCTTTGTTTTTAGACTTTTTTTTGTTTTTAGTATTTGTCGTGATACACCTCATAGCAACACATATTCTGAGAAAATTTCAACCAGTTACCTATTACTGTTCAAAAGATACAGCCCTGTGACAGACAGACGGACGGACGGACGGACAGCGTAGCGAGAGAATAGGGTCCCGTTTGTCACCCTTCGGGTACGGAACCCTAATAAAAACTGATACTAACGGGCTCAAATAGGAAACACGTCATTAGTGTTTATTTTCTTGTTCACAAACTAAACTTATTTAAAAATATTGCTCTCTTTTAATAATAGTAGATACAAGAAAGGGATGGCAACAAATTCAGTTCTTCCAAATTCGTTTACGTGTTACATTTCTTTGTATTTTTTTTCGGCACGTTCCGAGATCACGACTAAACTTGCATAGAATTTATATTCCGACTAATTTGACAGCACTAAAATTGTTGCCATCCCTTTCTTGTATCTACTATTGGTAAAAGAGAGCAATAGTTTAAAATAAGTTTTGTTTTTGAACAAGAAAATTGACACCATTATCATACCACCATTTTGCTACTATTTACTTCCGAAGATAAAATTGGGAGCATATGTTTATATAACTGTGTTACGTCACGTTTTGTCTAACCCATTGTGGTACCACATGGACCGATGACCTGAAGAAAGTATCTGCAGTGGACTAGATGGCGAAAGTGAAAGACCGTACTATGGCGCAACTTGGGAGAGGTTCACGTCCAACGGTGGACTGTGATAGGCTGAGTTAAGTGGATACCACATACGTCAGATTTCATTTTTTTTTCTATAAAAGTCGTATGATATAAACGCCATCGCAACACTTGGCCGCCGGACGCAAGAAATGTGCCCGTATAGGATATCTTATGATAATATATTTTGCAGTATGGCTTTGCGATTTCCTTGCCTAATATATTTCTATTTATGTATTTAGTACCGCGTTCGGTTGCGAGTTGCCAAATTATATAAGTGGCAATGTAATCGAGCAATATTATTTGTAGGAGAATTTTATTTAACATACATACAACATGTTGCTCTGCATTCGTGCCATATTTAAGGAGGTGACTATACCACTGATACTGAACACGAATCAGTAAAAAAATCAATACCAAAAAAAAAAATTTTTTGTTATATACCTATTTCTAAACAAACAAATTCCCCCCGTGTGTCACGTGCGACACAAAAACGACGCGTGTGACACCACCAAAACAATTTGCAGGTATTTCCACCCTTTGACAATGCCGCCGATGACTTATTTTCCGAGTCGTTCGGGATTTATTCTCGAATCCTCGCTATGTTTCTAAGTAAAAATGTAGGTATTAAATAATCGTAGAATTTTTCAAGTATTTTTAGGTGACTAAGCACATTATTTATCATCAGATCTAGAAATATGGCACGATTACAGAACAACACCTTGTATAATTGATGTGACTTCGAAGTTACAAATACATTGTTATTAGAAACTGCCTCTTAGTTTGCTAACCTTGCCTAGCATGTTGAGTAGTCAAAGTTGAAGTATAATTAATTATACTTTATTGTACACACATATACGCATTATTGTTACAGTAGGAAAGCTTAACTCAAAAATGAGTTTTCTTACAGCAAACCTTAGAGTGATAGAGACATGTTGATATATTAATAGATGATAAAAATAAGTGCACAACAGAATAACAAAAATTTTGACTACATAACTTATCTAACAAAATATTTACAAGTAAAATAATTATATTAAGATATATATACTTATATACATAAATAGATACATACATATATACATAAAATATATACACATATACCAGGCCCCTCAGAAAGTATTGCGAAAAAAAGTTTTTATATATGGGAGACTGGCCAGTTATAATGTTTTTCGAAAATATGATTATTTATAAGTAAAAATAAGTAAGTTCCAATTTCAAAATTTCCCTCCACATTTTTTGCGAGTTTATTCAAAGTATTGTGTCTCACTGAAATATGGATCTGCGCCGGGAACATTTTAGAGCTATGATTTTATACGATTTCAAGTGTCGCCTGAAACCGGATGAATCGTACGATAGACTTCAAATGGCATTCATGGATGAAGGCCCTTCCAAGGCAACCGTGTATCGTTGGTATAACGAATTCAAGCGCGGTCGACCAACTTTGGGGGATGACGAAAGAAGCGGTCGCCCTTTGACGGCTGTTACCGAAGAAAACGTGCTAGCAGTGAAAAATTTAATCCAAGACAATAGGCGAATTACATATCAGGAGATTCAACACATATTGAAGATTGGATCGGGAAGCGTTCACGAGATTCTACACAGCCATCTTCGCGTGAGGAGGATAGTATCACGCTGGGTGCCGCACAACCTCACCGATGCTCAGAAGCAGGCCCGGGTGGAATGGTGCCGTGATATGCTTAACAAATTTGAAGCAGGCTCGTCTCGGCGTGTTTACGACATCGTTACAGGTGATGAGTCCTGGATTTATCAATACGACCCAGAAACCAAGCGCCAGTCGACTGTTTGGGTGTTTCAAAATGAGCCAACGCCTACCAAAGTGAAGCGATCTAGAAGCGGGGGTAAGATTTTGATCGCTAGCTTTTTTAATTTGACTGGCCACTTGGTATCAATTCCCTTACGGGATCAAAGAAGCATTAATGCCGAATGGTATACTACCAAATGTTTGCCAGAAGTTTTCTCTGTTATAAGCAACAAGCGACCAAACACAGGGCTCCGCGGGCTACTGCTCCACCACGACAATGCACCTGCGCACACCGCACTCAAAACGAGGGACTTCTTGGACAGCACGCCAGTCAAACTCCTGGGTCACCCTCCTTACAGCCCTGATCTAGCACCGTGTGACTTCTTTTTATTCCCAAAAATAAAAAATCAGCTCAAAGGGATACAATTTTCGTCGCCGGAAGATGCGCTGGCTGCGTTCGAGCAGGCTGTAAACGAGGTGTCTGCGGCGGACTGGAAAAAGTGTTTTGAAAACTGGTTTAGGCGCATGAATCTTTGTATAGAGGCTGGTGGAAAGTACTTTGAAAAGATTTGATAAAAATATATGTACGTATAGAACATTTTTTTTTAGTTTCGCAAAACTTTCTGAGTGTCCCACGTATATGTATAAATTAGGCAAACCATATTTTTAAATTACGTAAGTGAATCCTGTTCATCCATCCATCCATCCACACTATTATAAATGTGTAAGGGTGGTATGCCACTGGTCATATTTCTTTGTCCAATCGAATATCTTTGATGAGCAGTGTTAAAATACATGCAACATTTGATGAAAATCATCCAATTTCTTTGATCAAAGTCACATTGGAAAATTAAATTTGACAAGTGGCATACCATCCTATGTCTGTCTGTTTGTTAACAGGAGAAGGACATCTGAAAGACGTCCACTGGTAGACATAGGGCTTCTCCAAAAGGGGGGATATATTATAGTCTTATAGTCTCCACGCTTGGCAGGCGGGTTGGTGATCACAGTTGGTTGAAAAAATAATCAGAGAACGCTGCTGCCCATCGTCTTGAAACCTTTAGTCGCCTTTTACGACACCCATGAGAAGAGATAGGGTGGTGCTATTCTTTATGTTTGGCACCACACAGAACATAGAAAGAAAAAAATTTAAGCAAAGCCACGAGCGATAATGAAAATGCTAGTAGCAAATACGTTAAAGCCTTTTTCATATGGATTGAACACATGTAGAATTTACAGAAAAAACGCATTCCGAAAAAAGAATCCGTAAAATAATAAAATTCACTAACCCATTAAAGCATTCATTGCTCGCAGAAATGATGGCCGATGGGGCAGTAAAGTTCTGGAGTGGCGACCGCGTACTGCAAGGCGCAGCGTGGGTAGGCCCCCCACAAGGTGGACCGACGACCTGGTGAAGGTCGCGGGAATCCGCTGGATGCGGAAGGCGCAGGACAAGTCGTTGTGGCGATACTTGGGGGAGGCCTATGTCCAGCAGTGGACGTCTTTCGGCTGAAATGATGATGATGATGATGAAGGCATTCAAGATTACTACAAATCAGTTGGAATTTCCAAATTTGCATGGAAATAATCACCAAATACTATTTATGTGTCAAGGTTTATTATCAAATCAATGTTTGTTAACAGATAATTAGTTTTATGTAACCTTATCTTTCAATATCTTGAACTGCAAGGAATTGATAAGTATTTGAACATTTTTTATGGCAGCGGTAAACATGTTTCGATCAATATTATTTTTAATATTAATAGTAAATGTTTTTGCTGAAGATGACCGAATAGTGGTCTTAGATGTGGGGGGCGTTAGGGGGGAGAAGTACTGGAATGGTGATTTCTTCGAGTTCTATGGAGTGCCGTACGCTACGGCTCCGAAAGGCAGAGATAGGTTTAAGGTTGGTAGATATTAATTTTATGTTTTTATGACTATATATTTTTTTCCCTTTTAATATGCTAATCTCTCTTTCACTAGCTCGCTAATTAAACAAATACGTCAATGTCCCGCACGTGAGCCATATTTTTCAAGGACCATTTTTTATGAATTATTTGCCTAGTAAGATAAAATAGTTCAGGTAAAATATTTCAAGTATTTTCTCATATAATGTGAAATATGGTTAGACAAAACGATTTTCAATAGAAACAAGTGGAAGCAGCTATTAGTTGATGATTATGATGTGCTATTTTGCGCTTTCAGAAATAAGAATACGTTTCTAACATCAACACCATTGTCATTTCAGGCACCACTACCGGTAGAACCATGGGAAGGCATCATGGACGCCACAATGAAGAACATTGCTTGCGAGCAAGTCTATCTTACTGAAGAAGATGATGATGAGTTGATTCTAGATGGAATTGAAGACTGCTTGACCATGAATCTCTTTGTCCCAGAAGTCGCCAGTGAAGACAATCTGCTACCAGTCCTGGTCTACATACACAGTGGGGCTTACTCAGGAGGGAATGGAAACATGGCAAGGTTTCACTATCTAGCCCGTCATGACGTCATTGTAATAAGCTTCAACTACAGACTTGGATTCATAGGATTCACCTGCCTTGGCACTAAAGACATACCTGGCAATGCTGCGATGAAAGACCAGGTTGCTGCTCTGAAATTTATTAGTAAATACATTAGTAAGTTTGGAGGAGATCCCAACAAGGTAACTCTTGCAGGATTCAGTGTTGGAGCCAGTATGGCTGAACTACTAGCACTGTCTAAAGCAGCAGGTGGTTTGATAGATAAACTTATCCTGGAAAGTGGATCAGCATTATCTCCATTTGCAGTAAGCAGGAACCCAATTGATACAGCCAAGAATTTGGCAATAGCTATGGGTTATAACAATACGGAGAAAATCGAAGACTTAAATGAATTCCTATTGAACGCACCGATTGAAGATTTGGCTGCTAAAAGTAAGAATTTCTACTTGAAAAACGCTACTTTTGGTTTAGCGCCGTGCATTGAGTATGTTATTGAAAATGTTGAACCATTCATGACTGAATCTCCTTTAATTACTTTCCACAAAGGAGATTACAAACAAATTCCTGTATTGACTGGATTCTCTAACATGGAAGGCATAAGTAGATCTATTAAGTTTGAAGAATGGAGTGATATGATGAATAAGAATTTTGCTGATTTTCTACCAGCTGATTTGAAATCTGACAAATCTAAAGATGCTGTTATCAATGATATAAAGAAACATTACTTCAAAGGGGAAGAAGTTACTCACGACACTTTGCAAGAATACATTGATTATTTCTCTGACTCAATGTTCAAATATGGTATAATGAAATCAGCAAAATTGCATTCTCTAAAATCTAAAAGACCAGTCTATCTGTACGAGTTCACGTACGTTGGAAAGTTAAACTTTAAGCATTATTACATGGATAAAATAAAAGGCGCCAGCCATAGAGACCAAACTGCTTATTTATTGGATTTCTTTGAATTTACAACGAGATCTAAGGACATGGATACAAGAGACCGAATGACTGCGATGTGGACTGACTTCGTTAAATACGAGTAAGTTATTATCGTAATTTAAAATAATTTTATAATGGAAATAAGCTACTTACATCGATTATAATAAAGGTACCTATTAAACCCGGTTAAGAAGAATGTCATGTTCATAACATGCTAAAAAATATATGAAAAAGTATTATAAAAACCACGTTTTTCAAAAGAAAGCAACATAATATTGCATTTTCATCCAGTCCTGAGCTATGTTTAAAGTTTCAAGTCTCTAGCTTATCATGAAGTTTATTTAAAATTGATTGCAAAATTTATACCGAACAGACAGGCCTATGTCCAGCAGTGGACTGCGATAGGCTGAGTTGAAGAGTTGATGAGACAGACATGACTGAAAGCAAGTTAATAAAAACGTATTAAAAAAGGTTTTATTGAATAATTACTCCAAAGCCCCTATTAGATTCAAGGTTGAACTAGCCGGTCACTTCCCCATACAAACGTCGACGGGTGACCACTCCATTAATTGATGTTGTAGGTCCAGAACTAAACATGATATCGATTTCTCTTCAGGTTTGTATTTTAACAAAACAGTAAAAAGATAATTGGAATAAGAATAATTGACATAAAAGTTATGAGCCTCGAAACATCCGTATTTTAGCACAAATTTTAACGCTTTTTGGACGTAAATAAATGAGATAATAAGCATGAAATCTTCAAAATAATTTGTTTTGAAACATAGCTCAGTTAGTCAATATTTTGCAAACAAATTACTCTTACACAACGATCATATATTATTATATCATAGATGCACGATCACCGCTCGAAAAACGGCCCCATCAAAACTATGCAATAATCAGTCACGTGCACAGTTTCGCTCTCAGTCACTTCACGACTCCGTATGTATAAATGTACTCTGCGTTCACTACCGCGCTAGCGGTGAGACGATTCACGATGCTAAAATGTGTATAAATAAAAATGAAAACTATACTCCAAATGTGCAAACAAAGGATGGAATGTCGTACTTGTCGCTGTCGTAAACATAATTACTAGTACATATTATCGCGAAAACGTTTTTAGGGTTTGATTTTGTCCAAGACCATGCATCGAATCTATAGTATATTTGATCGGAGCTCTTATAATACTTACTAAAATACTCTTTTTTTATATTTACAGAAATCCTACAGCATATGAGAGCTTGCTAGTTGACGTAAAATGGCAGAAGTATACAAATGAAGAACAGAATTACATGGAAATAAGTCACAAATTGAAAATGAAGAAAGATTTATTCGCAAAACGTTACGCATTCTGGGACCGAGTTTATGAGAAATATTATTGGAATCCAACGCCTACTTCAGCTAAGAAAAGTAGGAAATAAAGTTTGATATAACATGTTTATGTGGTTGTTACTTTTGAAATATCACCTCAATGTACTATAGCTATTATTATGCTGGCCGTGTAGATTACTGTCCAATAGAAGTTGTCATTTTTAATTTTGAGATAAGATGTATAATCGTGGCTAAAGCGTGTGCTACAATGTGTGTTTTAATTTGACAATTTGGTTTATATACATTTTACCATGCATAATTATTATACAACGTGTATCAGAAATGCGTGGTCATATTTGAAGAGCTTATTCAGGGGATGCTGTCGAACAACTTTTACTATGGGACCAACCATGAAATCGTGAAAAAAAAATCAGCTGATCCTTACATTTTGTCGAGCGACATCGATGATTTAGTAGGGAACAGCTGATATTTTCTTCGCGATTTCAGGGTTAGTCCCATAGTAAAAGTTGTTCTATGCTATGCCCTGAATGAGCTCTTAAAATATGACCACGCATTTCTGATACACGTTGTATAATACAACAAACTTGTCTTGTCTTGTTGTCTGGACTTTAAAAGAGACTATGATCCCTGAGGTTGTTTCGGTATTTCTTCTCAGAGGTAGTCATATAGGTAATGCCGATGTCATCTAGTTTTTATAAATAACCGACTTGTAAAAGTGATCTTTAACATCCAATTTGCAGAATAAATGATTTGTATTTGTATTTGTACACGGTGACAAACCAGCCTCTTGGATATAGGTACTCTTTTTAAAATAGGTTATTGTTTATTACATAAAATGTATTCAAATAATGTGAGTATAATGTAGGTTAATGTCAGAAATAAACAAGAGTTTAAAAGGGAGAATATTGCCTTTAGAAATAAACGTAAAAAGTGTTGCCATAGTATGTACGAGCTGGCCTGTCCCGACAGACGGCACCCGTTGACGAGCATGACGCGAGCATCAGCCATCGCTTAACTCAAACATATTGAAGGTATCCAACCATGTAGACAGTGGTTTGTCACCAAATTTCGTTTGACGACGGCTGTCAGCGACCAACCTCACACCAAGGTCACCTTGGTGGGCAGGCTGGTTGCTCACCCTGTAGCACACGATTAACACTTGCCAAGTTGTGAAGGAGTTTTGCTTAGGCCGAAAGACAGTGGTAGTGATTGTGTTGTAAACGAACTATGTCTCTAAGACATTAATTTAAGACATTGCCTATGTATCCAATCTCTATTCTAAATTGTAAGATTATTTATATATATATTTATGATACCTATATGTTTAATATATTTTGTGCTATTTATTTATTTTAGTTTAGTAGTACGCCACGGACTGCCCCCATTATCTAGATCTTACGTCTTCTTTGTCCATCCAAAGGTTGTCTGGAAGATATCGCTTTTAGCGATAAGACCGCCCATGTACCCATAATTTATACGTTTTTCCTGTTTACTACTATTTTCATGGTGTACAATAAAGTATATTCTATCTATCTATATATCTATCTATCAATCTAACTAAAATCATTATGAAAAGCATGAAAGATTTTAGTCCTGTGAAATTAGTCTACTTGCTTTTTCTAACGTGAATTAAGTCACCGTCTTTAGAAGTTACGACTATTTTCCCGTAAATTACGAGGGCATAGACTAAATGTTTTCTGTCCTTTTTTAATGATATTTATGCGAAAGAGAAATAGTGTGATTTATTTATAATAAAACAAAGTTTAACCATAACACGCAACACTGTAAAAGATAATGATATTGTGAGTGATTACTGCGTGCATCGAAACGATTTTCATTAATTAATATTGTACGGTAGATTAAAATATTTTTTTAGAAATATCATCATCAATCATCAACTCAGCCTATCGCAGTCCACTGCTGGACATAGGCCTCTCCCAAATTGCGCCACAACACTCGGTCCTCTGCCTTCCGCATCCAGTCCCCCCCAGCCACGTTTTTCAAGTCGTCGGTCCACCTGGCGGGGGGGGCGCCCTACGCTGCGTTTGCCGATTCGCGGTCTCCACTCAAGGAATTTTTTTTTAGAAATGTCTGTAAAGACAATTGTCATCTTACGGCCAAAATTAATATCCAATCTATCCACGATTTGCCCTACTAGAGATAGAAATTTGACATAAGCTCCATATAAAATATTAGTTAGTCTACCTGCGACCACGAAATGCTGCAAAGCTTTCGAAACGTCAGGGAAACCAATTTAAATAATATACGCGATTTAATCCTGTTAAACTTTGTTTTATTATAAGTGTGATTTATAGCTTAGGAGGCGATCAAGAGAATCGACACCTGTCAAAGTATTAACCCTACTATTTGAGTTCACGATAGACAAACAAAAGCCATTACACGCAGATTGATTTCTAAGTTCAAAATATAACCCTTCCTATTTATTGGCTTTACACCCTAAAATATGAAGTGTCAAGTTGGAAACACAACCTCTTCAAAGGTTACGATTTGACAAATTGAGGCTACAGATAAAAATATACAAAAATATAAAAATATACATTGTAGGTACTCGTTTCCCTTCTCAGATCTTCAGAAAATAAAAAAAACGTTAAAAAATATTTCCGAAATTCTAATATCAAAGGGGAATGATCATCATTTTTCAACGCCCGAATGTTTAGGAGCTTCCCCTTCTGAATCGATGGGTTTTTATACAAAAATCTAAACCATATATTTTTTTACCAATATTAACCCCTGCGCAAGTGCCTTCGATTTTGGTTTGGTACAATTTACAAACTGAAATTTTTAAATGAATGAAAATTTAAATCGTTTTTGTAAGTTTTATAAAATGGACTCAGCGTGCTATGGAAATGCTTGGAGTTGCTCTGAAGGATCGAATCCGCAACGAGGTGATCCGACAATGAGCCAATGTAGGTTTAAAGAATTTTATTTCTCATAAGAACAAACAGTTCACTTATAATGAGATACAAAAGTACTTACAACTAAATTATATAATTTAAGCCTCTAGAGCGTTGGAAATGTTAGTGTGCATACATAATTCTTTAGCTTAGCTTTGAACACATTCATGTTATCACATTCTTTTAGATCCTCTGGTAATCTATTGAACAGCTGTGCTCCTTCATACGATAACGTGTTCTTGCCGTAATTAGTCCGTGGTTTCATTAATTGGAGTTCATTTTTTTTCCTTAGGTTGTGTGTTATTGTTTTTTTATGTAGCTGTATGTTCGATTGGATGGAATTAGTGGTGATATTTTTAACAAGAATTCAATGTTTTGTAGTGAGTGCGTCAAATGGAGCGCAAGAATAAAATCTTTTTCTTTCTTTCTTTCTTTAATGAAAAAAAATGTGAATGTTGTCGACATAGCCTACAAGATTAGCAAGCTGAAGTGGCAGTGGGCCGGCCACATTAGCCGAAGAACCGATGACTGTTGGGGTAGACATGTTCTTGAGTGAAGAATAGGGTAGGACGCCCTCAGGCTCAGTGGAGTGATGATATTGGCAAGGTGGCTGGTACCAACTGAATGCGAGTGGCCGAAGATCGATGTCAGTGTCGTACCATCGCAGAGGCCTATGTCCGGCAGTGGACTAATATAGACTGATGATGATGATGATAAAACCATTAAGCCATTAATAAGTTATTAGTTTTTTTTATTTAAAATATATATTTTTAATTTTCATTCAAGAAGTGCTGCGCACCCGACGCCCCACCGCTCGTTTCCTCTCTCTCAGTTCTGTACAAAACGACAGAGACTACTGAGAACAGACTTTTTAGGTGCCGTCAGCCTCTAGACGTATTTTTTCTTAAGAAACCAAGCTAGAAAGAATATGAAGAATTGTTAGGTAGATACTGTAAAGCTACAAAAGCTGAGAGCATTGATTTATAAGTACTAGATGCGCTGTTTAGAAGAACAACACGTCATACCAAGTTATGGTTACTGCACCATATCATGGAATAATAAGATGTTGGTGAGACATCTTATTATACTATTAATTCACTTGAAAGCTGTCTAGCGAGCACAATAAATTTGTGGGTCTTAATATTATTTGGTTTTTGGAATCAGCGAGTATTGAGTGATTGTATGGGGCAAATTTAATTAACCCACTATTTCACCGTAAAAATAATTACTAACGCGATAACTACTCAATTTAATTAGTTTTCTTTCTATGGGCATGTCCTTTTCGAAACAAAAGCGGGAAAGTCCATTACGCAACGTCTCGCTTGACTCGCTTGTATTACGCAACTTCCACACATCGATACTAGATGGCGGTAGGTTGCGTCAGTTGAATTTGGAACATGTTGCTTATACGAGACCGCGCGTCTATTCATTTGAAATCATTGTCTGAGGGTAGTTATAGTTATTAAAACGCTTGCAGCTTCTTACTTGAAACGCTAAGCCGGTGTGACTGACACCTCTAAACAGTAGGCTTCCCCTTCCTTGTTGCAAATATTTGAACGATTCCAAATGATGCGCGTGCTATTGAAATTTTTGGCTGAATTCCCCATGGGGCGCCGCTCTATTCTGAAATTTGCAGTTCATTTTCTATGAAATTGACTGGTGGGTAGGTGTCGGTCACAAAAGCTTTGGTACGTGACGTGAATTTTTATCAAAAAAACATATAAGTGAAGGTGTGGGCCCTGATTCAGTACCTACTTCAAAACCTAAGGGGTGCTAAAGTACTAAATCGGATTTTGATTTATATAAAAATATTGTAGTTCCGTGTGGTGCCGGACGTAAAGAATTGCACCACCCTTATCTCTTCTCATGGGTGTCCTAAAAGGCGACTGAGGGATTCACTAGAGGATGAGCAGCAGCGTTCTCTTGAGTATTTATTCAACCTACTGCGATCGCCAACCCGCCTGCCAAGCGTGGCAATTATGACGTCTGTGGTCTGGTGGTTCGAGTGTCGGACTGCTGATCACGAGGTCGTGGGTTCGATTCCCACAGGACACAAATATTTGTATGATGAACACACAGACAAATAAGCCTAAAAGACGCCTCATGTACAAAGTTTTGCTCAAGAACGCAATCGTAAAATGTTGGCGGGGGACAGGTGCGGACGGCGCGTTATGATTGGTCAACTCAAAAGTCATAAATCAAGTTCAATCAAACTAGTGACGGGACAGCGAAAGTTTTTTATCGACAAGATTTCTATAAGGTTAAATCAAATTACCTGGCGAAACTTAACAGACGTGATGGGTATCGATATCTAATGACAATAAAACAAGAAAAGATACGATTTTCTAAACTCATCATTTCATTCAAGGAAGCTAATCACGGGATTAACAGTCACGGGACGCGTGACCTTGTAGATTTACATAGTATTTTTTAAGAAATTCACATACCATAACACTAGAATTGTCTTTCAATACGTAAGAATTACTTTTTTTATTCACGCGTAACGCGGCCGTTGACCCCGTGATCAACTGGCTGTAGTTAAAATTATGAGTTCAGAAAATCATATTTTTTCTCGTGATATTATTGACTTATACAGGGTTAGTTTTTAAAGACCAGCCAAATTTTAAAATTAAGATTATGAGGTCAAGCCGAAAGTGTATACAACTCAGCCTATCGCAGTCCACTACTGGACATAGGCCTCTCCCAAATTGCGCCACAACACTCGGTCCTCTGCCTCCCGCTTTTGTCGAAAGTGAGCTTTTTAAAAATTATAGTCAAATGAAAAAAATATATAATAAAACATTCATTTGAAAATGTCCGAAATTTTTCTTAAATTATAAACACGCCATAAGGACGATGACCTCGCTCGCTTGAGTAGGTACCCAGTGTGCGCAGCTAATGTCTATCTAGTAATAATTAATAACAAAATATAATACCTAGGTAGTCGTGATATCTATGACATTTCATTATTAATTATTTCGTAAAAAAACCGGCCAAGAGCATGTCGGGCCATGCTCAGTATTATAGGGTTCCTTAAGTAGGTGTAATTACAAACAAATCAAATCGAATATTAATCATGGCTATTTTAGTTTTTGCAATAGACGGCAGCGTTGGCGACTCAGAGAGTGTTGTTAGTAGCCGCTAGATGGCGCTGTATAGTGCCAAATTTAAGAAGTGTGTCATGTCAACATACCACAATGATACTTTTTGTGATTTTTTTCAAATATAAAGTAGCTAAAGGAGCATTATTTGCTATAATAATTTTTCTCTAAGGTCAATGACCTTTGAACTAGGACGTTTTAAGTATTTTTCAGTTTTCTCTTTATAACTCGAAAATGTATAATTACATTATACTCAAAATAACTTTAAAAGAGTGTTTTTGTAAAGGTCTATCAACGTGGAAGATTACAAGTTTCTACGTTGCATAGTTTAGAAATGCAGGAGGACGACACATTGAAGCTACTTTGGTGGGCTATATTTCGCAGATCGTAGACCTGATAAAAAAGTGATGTAAGAAACATCACCTTCATTTTAGTAGACCTATTCAATGATATCCCACACGAGGGAGTGCAGCGAAAAAACGTTTGTGTATTTTAATTACTGTTCAAAATGGAGTCCGTTTCTCTCAATAGGTACATAATCGTGCATGTTTTCTTAAATTATTTTTTAACAAATTGATTGTCTCATTTTTACTTTTAATTTTGTTGAAAGCAGTATTTATTTTATTGCGTAGGTCCTCCACACTTTGTGCCTCCTCAACGTAAACATGTCTTTTCACTTCACTCCATAAATAATAAAAATCCAGTGGCGTCAAGTCCGGTGACCTAGCAGGCTATAAGTACGGGGCGCATACGCAACAAGTCAAGGTCATACTAGCCGGCCGGTGCCGGCGCGGCTTGTGGGAAGGGGTGCGGGGTGGTCGGGGAGAAGTGCACTATGCGGATTTGTGGTGGTTGTATGCGTGCGTTGCCGTATGCGGTTGTTGAACTGAATTGTTTTGATGTAACTGTCCATACGTTCTGTTTTTTAGTGGCGGACAGGAAACAAGTCTTGGAAACAAAAATGTTTATTTCGTAGAACGAAAATATTGTCGATTCTGAACCGTCTCTGAAAATTTGGCCGGCTATCGAAAATTAACCCTGTATAGATATTGTTACCTCGGCGAACTAATTTGATTTAACGTTGTATTTAATGATAACAATAAATCAAAATCGTAATTAATTTTCATTATTTATTATTAATATAGCATGTAAAGGCAGGCCTTATACACTATGCGTTTAGGCACGTTTAAATACGGCACCGCTGCGCTGGGCCGGCTAAGGGGTTTAATTTATTGGCCCTTAAAACAAATTAATTTGGTGTAAACCCTCGTTACAGATTTTAAATTTGATTTCATTGTTAAATAGGCAAGCCGAACATTGACATATTAATATTTGTCTATACCGCTTTTTATTAAATCAACTAAATGATTTACTTAATTATTTAAAATCAAATTCATGTTGCAGTAATTCTGGAAATAACTGTTTGTTAGATAATTAATGTAGAGTATTCGTTATTATGTAGTTTGCACGGTGATCTGATGTAGGTATTTATTATTAAAAAGATAGGAATCATTTACAACATTCGCATTTTATCGATAAATTATATTTGTGTTAGTACCCCAACTCTAGCACACATGATTATGATAGAGCAAGATAGCGGTATGTGAAGTACCATGAAACAGAAAAAGATGGCGAAAAAAAGACTTCAACGTGCGACCACGTTTTGTGCTTTGCTACACACTATTTTAAATTAACAAAATTATTCTTAAATGGAAAATATGGACATATCTGTGAAATGTACTACCGTCTTTATTAAAACTGAATGTTGTACTACATATTCCGCACCATTTCACTGCACAATAGGGATTTTTTTACAGAAAAAAAACGTGTTTATTAGAGCTCTTTACTCAGTTGCGCTCGCTGACGGAGTGACGAACCGAATGGGGGCGGGGCGGCTGATATGCAGTGGTACTGCATATGTTGTGTGACCGCGGGTGTCCGTCTAATAGGCGTCTTTTAGGCTTATTGGTCTGTGGATGAACATGAGTGTTTGTGTCTGTCTGGGTGTTTCTTATGTATTATAAGTATGTATTTACAAAAAAAAAGTATCTAAGTATTATATCCGTTGTCTAGTACCCATAGCACAAGCTCTGCTTAATTTGGGACTAGATGGTGATGTGTAAAATGTCCCAAAAATATTTATTTATTTATTTATTTATCCCCTCCCTATTGGGGAGGCTTGTGTCCAGTAGTGGACGTCTTTCGGCTGAAATGATTGTAGTAACTTAAGATATAAATTGTGAAAAAGGAGAATCTCTCACTAGCAGGATTTAAATATGCGACTCCTGGCTCAGTACGCCAGTGCTTTAGTCACTAAGCTACCGTAAATACTGCTCGTGAAGAGCATGGTCTGTTACTCAATGGGATGCTGCTGACGTCACCGAAAGTCGTAAGTGGAAGTTAAATTCAATACCACGGCCAGTGTTCATCAACTCAACTCAGCCTATCGCAGTCCACTGCTGGACATAGGCCTCTCCCAAGTTGCGCCACAACACTCGGTCCTCTGCCTTCCGCATCCACTCCCCCCCAGCCACGTTTTTCAGGTCGTCGGTCCACCTGGCGGGGGGGCGCCCTACGCTGCGTTTGCCGATTCGCGGTCTCCACTCAAGGACTCGTCTACTCCAGCGGCCATCGGTCCTTCGACAGACATGGCCAGCCCACTGCCACTTCAGCTTACTGATCCTACAAGCTATGTCGGTCACTCCGGTTCTTCTCCGGATAATCTCGTTACGTATTTTATCCTTCAAAGAAACTCCAAGCATAGCTCGCTCCATAGCTCGCTCCATAGCTCGCTGAGCGACTTTGAACTTGTGGACTAGCCCAGCTGTCAGTGTCCACGTCTCGGCACCGTAAGTCATGACTGGCAGGACGCACTGGTTGAAGACCTTTGTCTTCAAACTTTGCGGTATAGGCGACGAGAAGACTCGGCGAAGTTTGCCAAATGCTGCCCAGCCCAGACGGATCCTTCTGTTGGCTTCTTTCTCGAAGTTTGGGCGAACAAGCACGATTATTTTGAAGTAATACACGATTAAATTTTACCAGGTACAGGGAGTCCGAATGGTATTTCTACCTAAACTTAGGGAAGAATATAATTTCCTAAGGGCCACTTGCGTCAAACAGGGTTAGCATGCTTAACTCAGAGTTAAGTAGCAACTCTGGGTTAAATCATTAACTTATTTTGCGCCATCGCGAGTTAGTTGTTAACACTGGATTAAGACGGTAATAAAAACTTTTTAACAAAAAAAACAAAACCGACTTCAAAAACCTTAACTAAAAAGTAAAAAATAATCCTTGTATGTATTTCAAAATCTTAACATAAACCAAAATTTTGAAGGTGGCGCGTGACTGTCCCTTTGCGTCATGTAAATATAATGTACTGTCGAGCGCTTATCTATAGTAAAAAAAACAGTTTATGCGAACATACATGAAAAACACGCGCCGCCTTCAAAATTTTGGTTTATGTTAAGATTTTGAAATACATACAAGGATTATTTTTTACTTTTTAGTTAAGGTTTTTGAAGTCGGTTTTGTTTTTTTTGTTAAAAAGTTTTTATTTCATACTTTTTAGTTGAGAATTCACAGAAAAACGAAACTATTAGTAGATCATCTAGGTAAGCGAAGCTAAATTAAACTGATTTATTGAAGCTGGTTCAAAAACTACTCGACCTAAGTCAATAAAATTTATATGGGACCACCGCGCGAACTTCCTCTACCAAATAAAAAAACAACCACGTAAATCGGCCCATAAATCTCGGAGTAATCGGTGTACATACATGAAAAAAAAAAAAAAAAAAAAAAAAAAAAAAAAACCCGCCGAATACATAACCTCCTCCTTTTTTTGAAGTCGGTTAAAAAAATAACCCACCCATGATGGAGGTTTAAATCGTTAACTCGGGCTGTTATTGTTCCGTTCGAGGTTATTTGTATCATAAGACGTGGTAAATTTACATTGAAGTTATAAAAATATGATCATAATCATATTTATTTGCGTTCAATGTAGGTACATACATAAGATGGAATACAAAAGAAAAAAATAGGCCCTAGTACATTCTACCTTACGGCATGCAAACTTATCAATTATTTGTTAATAATAATAATAAAAAATACATCTAATTTCAATCAATATGTATTTGTATTTTTTTTCGATTTTAATTAATAATATTGTACGGTAGATTAAAATAATTTTTTAGAAATATTTGTAACGACGCTTGTCATCTTAGTCTACCTGCGACCACGAAATGCTGCGAAGCTTTCGAAACGTCAGGGAAACCAATTTAAATAATATACGCGATTTAATCCGGTTAAACTTTGTTTTATTATAATATGTATTTGATTATGTAATTATTTTTTGACGATGATGAAGAAATTGTTGAACATTTAAGCATAGATTTTTTGATAGTAAATTCCGAATACGGACTTTTAAACACACGGCGAAAATAAAATGTATTTCGACGAACGGTAAAGTACTTTATTTTCTTCATATTTTTATGATACTGTTGTTCCAGAGTACGGGAGTATGTAGGAGTTGTGGAATTGTAACCACTAATGACATTCAAATACGCATTCTGCTTATCTTGGAGGCTCAAACCAATAAAAAAAGGTCTTGAGAAAAAATCCACCTTCTTTTATTAGTCTCGTTTCATCGATCTTTGTTTTCAATTATCTGTAAACGAAGCAAGTGACCTTGAGACAACTATATACAAACTGCCAGAGTGTAAGTGAGATTGACATATATTTCTATTCGTCGTGTTGGTAAGACTGCAGGGTTACCTAGCCCAAAGCTATTTTTGGTTGGTGCAAGACAAATTTCGAGTTAACGTTTAAAAAATTTGACACCGAGTTAACTAACTCTTGATTTATTCTTTTAACCCTTGGCATGACGCAAGTGGGCCTAAGACGCACTACTACTACATAATATTTCTGTTGATCCATATAATACAATATGTTACAAAAACCCTGTTGTTCCTGTGAGGTACATTATCAGAATCGATATTCATACGTAAGGACACAACTCATTTGGAAAGACTTCAATAAAAATAATCAAATTAAATAATGTTAATGTTGTTTTATGTAACTAATTTTTGTATTAATATTAATTGCGCTTAATTTATGGCATGCAGTGCTCTTCTGTAAGTAATGGGGCACTTAGATTATGTTTGAAATGTGTTAATTTTTTCATGTACAGTGTACTCATTGTTGAAGAGCCAAATAAAAAAAAAATATTAATAGTAAATTTAAAGTGATTACATCACTCAAAACTCACTCACGCAGTGATTATATCAATAAAAATAATCAAATTAAATATTAAATCATTTTTAATTGTAAATTGAAAGTGATATTGTAATCACTTTTAATAATGATTTAATATTTAATTTGATTATTTTTATTGAAGAGTTTTTCCAAATGAGTTGAGTCCTTACGCATGAATATTGTTTCTGATGACGTTCCTCACAGGGTTCGTTCACAACAGGGTTTTTGTTACATGTTGTACCTATAATATAACACATCAATCTTCTACAACAATCATGGTACTATAGCGTCTTAAAATTATTCGTAGCCTGACCCAATGACACACGACACAAAGTAAATATGAAAATCCTTATCGAATACACTCTATTAACTCTCTAAGCATTAAGTACATAACAACTGACAAACATTTCGAACTTTTGTAAACTTAACCTTCCAATTTAAACTCAACCTTAAATTTTTTAGATAAGATTGAAATTTCTTTGTATTTGTTGAATTTAAAAGTATATTTATGTTTCGCGTCGTGACACAGGTGACGCAGAGATAAGTAACGTCAATTTATAAGCGTCAAAGTCATGAGTCTCAGGGGGCTGGTGTTTTGATGCTTCTTGAAGCGTATGGAGGGCTTCGAAGCTTCGAATTTATTGTGTTAATAATAGATATTCTTTTGAGGAATTTTGGAGCAGTTGCTCCGTGTATCGAGTATCGATATTATTCGATATATCGAGTCCCCACCGTGACTAGGAGAGCACGTTAAGCTGTCGATCCCGGTTGCCGTACGAATGCCTATGGCAGCCATAAGCCAAAAAGTCTGACAGTTGTTGGACTGTTGACTGTAGTCAGGCCAGTTGGCCTAAACATCATCATCAGCCTATATTAGTCTTAGAACTGGACATAGGCCTCTCCAAGAGCACGCCACTAACATCAATCCAATACTGCCAGCCTCCTTGCCAATATCAACGCTCTACCAAGCCTGAGGGCATCCTACCCTACATTTGTCAATTCGCAGTGGAGACTTCAGAACTTTTTCATCAAATAATTATTATTATTTTATTTTTATCTTAAACTGCCATTAAAACTTCTGAAAGTAGTTCAAATTGTGTCCTGCGGTAGATACAGTATTCCTTACGTACTAATTAAGTGCCAGGAGATGACGTCATTCACTACGATCGGTTTGTAGCATCCTGTCATCCGTGGCTGCGTTGCTCGACTTCCAATACTGACTTCCTTCGGATACAGGATGTTTCTTAGTGTTTATTTGTTTACTAAGTTTGTATTTGTAACCACAATGCATTTAAAACTAACTTAAAATAAACCTAACCTTTATATAACATCATCATCATCATCATATGCCATAATCGCCACGCTTGGCAGGCCGGTTGGCGATCGCAGTTAGTTGTTTAAATACTCAGAGAACGCTGCTGCCCATCCTCTGGTGAATCCCTTAGTCGCCTTTTACGACACCCATGAGAAGAGAGAGGGTGATGCAATTCTTTACTTCCAGCACCACACGGAACAACATAAACATAAACTTATGTACTAATCTCATCATATATACTTATATACTAAATTACATCAACTTGTAATTTAGTATTCCTCTTTGATCTTTAATGGACCGTCTGGCCAGCTGGCCACAACTGACACCACAGCTGGTATGCGGCATGTTGACAGCCACGGGCATACCTAGATTGACTGACATGTGTACAGGGTGTGTACACAAATAAAACTTTACCTATAATTTATAAAATAAATTGTCTTTTTTTTTCTTTTTCTTTTTTTAGGGTTTTTTTTCTTAACGGGCTTGCGTTTGACCGCCACCTCACCTGAATGTAATGTAATGTCTAGTCAATTTTCTGCTGTCAATTATTCAAAATAATACCCGAGTTTTCTAAAACACCTTAAAATAGCTTACTGAATTACCTACTCGGCTGCACAAAGGCACGATATTCTTGTTTGTTACATCACAGATTTGTCAACCATAGATTTCTGAACGCCGATTTTCATAATTAAAAACGTTAGTCAAAGTCAAAAGTTTTTATTTCGAATAAGCATTTAGATACACTTTCAAAACGTTAATTATGAATCTAGTTGCACGGTTCCAAAAAGTTGCTCCTATGGAGAAGAACCGGCAAGAAACTCCATGGATATACTCTTTTCAAATAATAATATTACAATGATTTGTTACATGATTAATTGGAATGAATTGAGTGAGAATAATTTAGGTTAATGACTGAGACAAATTCACTGAAGTAAACTAATTAATGATAATATTTTTTTTTAGATTGTTTCACTTTTCTTTTCAAATAAATTTCCATAGGTAGTAAAATAGTAACTGGTAGGTGCCTTATTTTGAATTAGAATCAGTATACCAAATTCAAATTTAAAAAATTACCTCAAAAATCCCCAAACATTTTCAAGCACCCTGTACTTCCCAGTCTTGCTAGTGCATTCCAGTAGCGTATCGCTATGCAAACTCGGTTCGAACGCGTTCGACCGGCGACACAACTATCCATATTGCTCGAACAGATAGTCAGACCGACAAATTACGTAGTTATGGAATGACTAAGTCTCCTGTAGGCGTAGCATGACCAATTCTATGTCTATTCTTCCAAGAGTAGACAAAGCTCTTTCTATACGTCAAGATATCTCTTCTTCTCGAGCATGAGGCGACCCGTCGACTCGGGTTTCTACGTAGACAAAGTGACAGATCTTTTTCCATAGCAACGAGAACGTAGCTAGTGCCGTACAAATTCTACCAAATCCTAACATATTATTACGTTTCGTTATCTAGAAAAAAGGTGAATTGAAGGAATCGAATAAGTTTTGAAACATTTTGTACGTAATTCAAAGCAACAACAATACGCATTTTATAGTCATGAATGTCAAGGTCGAAGGATGCGTTTTACAAAGTAGTGATGCGACTCGAGTCCGATTTTACCACTCGTGTCATTCGAGTCATTTTACAATTTTACTCGAGTACTACTCGAGTGATCGAGACGTCGAGTCACTCGAGTGGTTCACGAGTCACTCGATCACTCGCCTCTAACGAGTCACCTGTCATAATACTTGAATTAATTATTGTAGTTGAGGCTTAATAAAACGACAAGTGTGAAGTTTTATTTCAATACATCGCCAGTCTTACAAAAATCAACACTTATATATCGAAATTAATATTATATGCTAATAAAACTGAGCAAATATGGTCTGTTCATAAAACCAAATAACATTTCGTTATTTGGTGAGTGATTGGCGAGTGAATCGAGTCCGAGTGAACTCGAGTCGATATTTTTTCACTCGAGTACGTTTTTTTTCGATGTCACTCGAGTAAAAGTGGATTCGAGTCGCATCACTATTACAAAGTAAATTAATATTTTTATGACGTGCAAACAATAAAGTATACTCTATCCACTTTTTGTACCGAGAAAATAAACAGTTCCCACAAAATTTCTTACATGTAATCCTACTAATATTATAAATGCAAAAGTTTGTTTGTTTGTCCTTCAATCATGTTCAAACGGATTTGGATGAAGATTAGCACGTAGACCATAGGGTGTGTATTAACACAAAGGAAACCTTTTTATCCCGGGAAGACACAGTTACCGAAGGATTCACGAAAGTCATTCGATACTTATTACGAATTACACGCGGGCAAAGGCTAGTTTTTGATAATAACTAAGGAGATAGCGACGATAGGAACCCGACATGTTATTATTGTTGTTCAAAAACTCCAATGAAAACAATTTAACAAGAATCTAGTCCTAATAAAACTAAAAAATACTTTTGTCTAGGTCTCATGAGATGTAGACTAATTTCTTCTATTTGAAGAGAAACATGTCTACCCCTAACTATCAAAAGTAGAGAAAATTGTTCGTCATGCTCGACGTTGTAGACATGTGTCGATCGAAGTATAGAAACATTTCTTTTCTTCATTATTGACATCGGCATGCTACGGACGGAAGAAATCTTTCTACAATACGTCATTTTGTCTATTCTTCCGTCGACATAAGCTTTGTCTACAGCGGTCATGCTACGCCTGCAGGAGATACAATATGTATTTTCGCATCAAACCATACAATGAAAACTATAGGTGAATAAGCAATAACGTTTTGCTAATACTCGGAACTGGTTCATATGGAATAAACTTGGATAGCACACCTAATACAAAGGTACATGGTGAGATGAGGCGAGGCGCTTTTTAGGGTTCCATACCCAAAGGGTGCCAGACGGGACCCTATTACTCTCGCTATGCTGTCCGTCCACCCGTCCGTTTGTCTGTCACAGGGCTATATCTTTTGTACGGTAATAGGTATAAAGCTGGTTGAAATGTTCTCAGAATATGTGTTGCTGTAACTTATATCACGACAAATAAGTACTAAAAATAATAATAAACCAAATCTAAAACCAAAGGCAAACCACATATACAAGAAATCTCAAAAAAAATGCATTTTTTTCAACGTTTTTGTTCTTGCTCTATATTCAATACGGTAATACATACCAGCGTCAAAATTGGTTTGATCATGCTTACTATGTAGCTTAGCAGCAAATAATAAAAATAGGGTAAACATAGACATATGTGGTGGTACACACGGCTACACATCAAGCTGTACATTTCCAGTATAAGCTGACCTCGCATTGTATAGGCTCTCTACGGAAATGTACAGCTTGATGTGTAGCCGTGTGTACCTGCGTAAGAAAAAGATGCAAAAATTTATTTATTTCATCCACGGTGTGTTGATGTTTCTTGATGAACTCTCGTAAGTTAAAACAGTTTCTATGGGATGTTAGGTAGATGGGTGATACGGAACCCTTACTGTGTGGGCCCGACTCACACGTCGCTGGTTTTTGAAATCGATCGATCGAATAAACATCCATACCTTCGCATTTATAATATGTATTACTAGGAATTAGCGAACCTCGGGCAGTTTGCGTCACTACCAATCTTTTATCCATGATTATATTGATTGGAAAATAGCTCTTTAATATAATTATTATGAGCTTAATGAGCTATTCTCGAAACTTGAGTTGAGACCATAGAAAAAAATTTTATTGCAATTTTCGACTCCAGAACATTTAATCAACTTTAACACACATTATAATAAAACAAAGTCTAACCGGATTAAATCGCGTATATTATTTAAATTGGTTTCCCTGACGTTTCGAAAGCTTTGCAGCATTTCGTGGTCGCAGGTAGACTAAGATGACAAGCGTCTTTACAAATATTTTTAAAAAAATATTTTAATCTACCGTACAATATTATTAATTAAAATCGTTTCGATGCACGCAGTAATCACTCACAATATCATTATCTTTTACAGTGTTGCTTGCTATTTGGGACTTGATTATTTTTAGGACTGGGTTCCAAACAGGTGGTAGCTGCCAACCATCTTCTCTATTAAAATTAGGATGTTTTTTGTTTTCAATAGCCTCACGGAGCATTCTAGGTACATATCGGTTTTCCTTCGCCAGAACTTGTGGTTTATCAAATCGAAGAAAATGGTTGGGTTTGTCTAGGGCATGTTCAATTAATAATATTGATATTGTTTTTTTTTTTTTTATACGATTTTAATTAATAATATTGTACGGTAGATTAAAATATTTTTTTAGAAATATTTGTAAAGACGCTTGTCATCTTAGTCTACCTGCGACCACGAAATGCTGCAAAGCTTTCGAAACGTCAGGGAAACCAATTTAAATAATATACGCGATTTAATCCGGTTAAACTTTGTTTTATTATAATGTGTAGTGATCGCGAAAACCTAAGAAGTTATTATTTAACACACATTATTTATACAATCTGTATTGTACATGACACTAATTAATTAAACTATATATAGCAAAAAATTCACATAAATGTACAATGGGCGATATTATCGCACGTAGGTATACGTTCATTCAAAACGGAAAAGAAAATCAGCGACAGTGCTTCCCTAAATAAAAGTTCATACAAAAAATCAGATAGCAATAAGTCACGCTTTATCTTCGGAAAAATTCTTTTAAAAAACCCCGTCGCTGCTTCCATAAATCTTTTTCGAAAAAAAATCGGATTTTTTGATACCCGCGGATTTCACTCCCCCAAGTCTTGGCGCGGATGACTGTGCAATTATTAGTATCACCGCAACATAGCGGGTATGCCACCGGAAAATTCGTATTTCGTAGCTATAAATCAGTTTTCCGTTTATTAAAACTGCTCCGGCACCTTCGATCGAATCGCCCCCTTAATACTGGGGTGAGTTCCTTTTAGGGCCCAGAGTGGTGCCTCATGTTTGGAGAATTCAAATGCAATGAGTGTGGAAGTTTTAGGTAATTCAAAACTTAACTTCATTCTCCGAACCTTTTTCCCAAATATTGGAGTCGGCTTCCAATCTTACGAGGTGCGGCTGAACATCAGTAATTGAGAACTGTATTTTCACGAAGCGAATTTCATGAAACCGCCGCAACCCAGGTACTGGGTAATACTGACATTCTAAGGTTGGAGCAGTTGTCAGACTTTCGGGTTTCTGACTACCCACAGATATTTGTATATTGCATCATAATTCAAAACCTAACATTTATATTTAATTTAAAGTTTTAATACGTACAATCGACTCCATGACAGTGGTAACAATTGAGTTAGAAAACCGCCCTTATTGCTTACGATAAAAAGGCGCTGTCAATGTCAAACTGATACCATTGACGTGCAGTCGACCGTACAAAATATAAAGCGCTGCAACATTTCTGTATTGCAGCCTGTCTCAGCTTGGGGGCCTCTTTTGGTCTTGTTCAGGCATGTTATTTTTTAATATTAATGATAATTAGTATTGTATTGTTTTTATGTTTTTGCCTGTTACTAGGTCAAAAATTATTGATTCTTTATAATTATGCTTTTGACGCAACTTCAGCCTGGTATGGGCATATCCCTTCACAGTGCAGTGGGGTAACTTTTTTTAAAGGAAACTCCAACACTTTTGAGCTGTGTTTAAAATGCAACCTTTATTAACAATAACAAATACAACATTCAGTGATAAATTGATTATTCATTCATACATATTTAAATTCGCTTAATTAAAGATTTTTTTTGTGTGTAAAGTTATTTGTTTTGATTTCATACAGACCATAAATGGTCCACTTTGTTTGCACCACTGTAAGTTTGTTTTTATTTATTATTTATTTATGTACACACAACACATTTAATAATAGATAACATACAGAACAAACACTTGAGCACAAAGGTACTGCTTATCTCTAAAATAAATTTCTTGTTGTTTTATGTAACAAATTTTTGTATTCATATTAACTGCGCTTAATGTATGGTTATTAAAAACAGTTAAAAGATGGAAAATCTCATATCTAGGACACATACAACGTGTATCAGAAATGCGTGGTCATATTTAAAGAGTTTATTCAGGGGATGCTATCGAACAACTTTTACTATGGGACCAACCCTGAAATCCAGAAAAAAATATCAGCTGATCCTAACATTTTGTCGAGCGACATCGATGATTTAGTAGGGAACAGCTGATATTTTTTTCGCGATTTCAGGGTTGGTCCCATAGTAAAAGTTGTCCTATGCTATGCCCTGAATGAGCTCTTAAAATATGACCACGCATTTCTGATACACGTTGTATACAGAAACGATAAATATAATATATTGAGGAAAATACTGGAGGGCAAGATAGACAGCAGAAGGAGCAGGGGAAGAAGGAAATTAGCCTGGATTGACAACATCAAGGGCTGGACCAACATCAATGACGCTGCCAGTCTATGCCGACTGGCACAAGATAGAAACGAATTCCGTGCGGTTGTTGTTGACATCCGATGAGGATATGGCACAGGAAGAAGAAGAAGAATGTATGGCATGCGGTGCTCTTCTGTAAGTAATGGGGCACTTAGATTAAGTTTCATCAACTCAGCCTATCGCAGTCCACTGCTGGACATAGGCCTCTCCCAAGTTGCGCCACAACACTCGGTCCTCTGCTTTCCACTTCCAGTCCCACCGAGCCACGTTCTTCAGGTCGTCGGTCCACCTGGCAGGGGGGCGCCCTACGCTGCGTTTGCCGATTCGCGGTCTCCACTCAAGGACTCGTCTGCTCCAGCGGCCATCGGTCCTTCGACAGACATGGTCAGCCCACTGTCACTTCAGCTTACTGATCCTACAAGCTATGTCGGTCACTCCAGTTCTTCTCCGGATAATCTCGTTACGGATTTTATCCTTCAAAGAAACTCCAAGCATAGCTCGCTTCATAGCTCGCTGAGCGACTTTGCACTTGTGGACTAGCCCAACTGTCAGTGTCCACGTCTCGGCGCCGTAAGTCATGACAGGCAGGACGCACTGGTTGAAGACCTTTGTCTTCAAACTTTGCGGTATACTTAGATTAAGTTTGAAATGTGTTAATTTTTTCATGTACAGTGTACTCATTGTTGAAGAGCCAAATAAATAAATAAATAATTTTAATATGTTAGTAGAATTAATTAACAAAACAAAAAACCCGACTGCGTGTAAAAATAACAGAAAAGATATAAACAAGACTTATCAACACGCAGTCGGAGGCTACATATGTTTATGGTCATGAATTACATAATAGTTCATAGGTAGCCTCCGCCTGCGTGTTGATAAGTCTTGTTTATATCTTTTCTGTTATTTTTACACGCAGTCGGGTTTTTCGTTTTTGTTAATTAATTTTTTTATTTGATTTTTTTTAGTTTTGTCATGTTTTATTTATCACACTATTAATGTTTTTTTTTAAAAGTCAAATTCATTTTTAACGTTGAATATTTTGTTGTTTTTTAGCATTTTTCATTCCAAATTACATTTAAACATATAAGTTGTATATATTTTTGTAAAGCATTTATAAAACCCTTTATTTTGATACCCCACTCGATAGTTTTTGACGAGGTAATATGGCGCCAAAAAGCGGCCATTTTAATTTTTTCAATTTTGATACACCCAATGTCACTCTCAGAATTAAGACGAATCTAACGACACCTCTCAATCTCAAATCCATCAAGCCGTTTAGGCTATAATAATAAATAATAATAAATCATTTATTTCAGATTTGTATCCATTTTGTTAGTAAACATTGCCCTTACAACCTAATGTTAGTAAATTTACTTATTTTCACGCTATAGAGCGTGCCAAAGAAATATACATACATACATACATACACTCGAAAAACATAACCCTCCTTCTGGCGCAGTCGGGTAAAAACACAGGAACAATTCTCCATTCCCAATAGGAGCAACTCCTCACTACACAAGGGGCGTGCTGTATTATTTTTAATCTGCGACCCCTGTGTAATCTGCGACGAGCGACACCGGGGGTAAACATTGTTTAATGTTGTCTAACGAATGCTATTAAAGTTAAGAAAAAATTGCCTACTGTATTTTAAATTTTTTTAAATTTCAACGACCATTCTAAAATTTTAATCATCAAGAATAGATCAAGAATTTAATTTAACAGTCTTATTTTAAAAAAACGCAAGGAATCTGCGTTTTAAGCAACTTTTTGGCGTCGTAGATCTCAGTAATATAGGAGTTTTTTAAATCCATGATAAAAATTTAATACCAGCTCATGCAAGCGGTACTAATAGAACCAATCTCCTAACCACATCACCTGACTAATTCAAAATAATCCAATTACTTACCCACTTGAGAAATTGATCATAACAATGGAATTGTAAATTAAATAATACTCCACAATGGGACCCTGATTGAGGGTCCAATACCTCTTAAAAACCTTTCAATTACGTAACTGTCAAACACACAAAGATGTGTATTGGCATTGAACCTTTTTTTCCTGATTGTCACCCTGCATTTGAAATTATTGGCGGTAATTGTGTTCCGATATTGATTTTATTATGGCTTTTTTAGGGGAAGTAAAATCACAGACACGACGTATGTTATTGGATGCTTTAATGCGAAGATTCATTGTCATATAACTGGCAGCTCTAGTAAGTAGATCATATTAATAATAATTATTGTAAATGCGAAAGTATAGGTTTTTGTTTGTTTGCTTCGATCACGGGAAAAATATAGATACAGTACTTCATACTATAACCACAGTGTAATCCGGTAGTAGACTATTGTTACTATAATATTATATTATCTGTGCTACTGTGAAAAAATACCAAAAATTTTGTATTAAAAAAAATGAACAGAAACGACAACATTTGTGAAAATAATAATAAAAACCATGAAAAAAGTAATGAGATACAAGCTTTTTAAGTTTTTGGAGGGGGCATTTTCTATCCGACAAGGATAAACGGACATTGTACAGAGATATGTCAAGCTTCTATGAAGGTTTTGAACAATTACGTCATACTTTGATAGTACTGTCTCTGTCTAGTGAACATAACTTGAACATTTTATTGAATACTTTATTGGTTTTTTCACTGTTGCTTATTTTTCTTGAAACTGTTTCGAGTTCTCTAAAAAAAATGAATAAAAAAAATTGTTACCTTCCCTATTATCTGTTCCATCATAATCATTCATCATCATTTCAGCCGAACGAACATCCACTGCTGGACATAGGCCTGCCCCAAGCAGTTTGGGGGGATATGCCATAATCGCCACGCTTGGCAGGCGGGATAGCGATCGCAGTTGGTTGGTAAAATACTCAGAGAACGCTGCTGTCCATCCTCTGGTGAATCCCTTAGTCGCCTTTTACGACACCCATGAGAAGATATAGGGTGGTGCTATTCTTAACGTCCGGCACCAGCCGTGCATGGTGTGTGCGTGAGCGCTGGTTTGTACACGGTTTTGTTGGCTTCTCTATGATTGTTCGCAGTACTTCGTCTATATGTTTTACTATGTATGTGTGCGTATGTAATAATGGTGGATTTATTAAAGTGTTAAATAGTACAAAGTTGAAAAACGTGTCTTTTCATATTATCTCATCATCATCATCATTTCAGCAGATGTCCACTGCTGGACATAGGCCTCCACCAAAGGGGGGTAATTGCCATAACCACCACGTTTGGCAGGCAGGTTGGCGATCACAGTTGGTTGCTTAATGCGAAAACCACACACAGGTGTGCGTGTCGGGTCCACGTCTAGTGGTAACGCGCGGCCCGTGCTCTGTCTGTAGTGGCGGGAGACACGCGCGGCTTCCGCGCTCCACCCGTGTCGGAGCGACGCGAGCCCGACTCGTACCCGCATTGTGATGTCGTCCAAATAAAGCTCGACCCGACCAGACCCGCGCCCGTCCCGAACCCACGTTAAGTGTGATTTGCCGATGATTTGTGTTTTTATTTTTTGCCGTCCCATCGGATTATGAGAGTGAGGGAATAGAGAGTGCACCTGTGTTTGCGCACATACTTGTGCACTATAATATGTACCGCGCAGATGGCTAGTCTCTGTTGAGATTGGCCGCCGTGGCCGAAATTCGGCCGGGAGGACATTATTATTAAGTGTAATTTGCGCTTAAAACAACGACAACAACATAAATTCCTCAGAAACCTGTATTAAAGTTTCTACCGCTTTATTAAAGTGTGTTTTACTTAAGACTTGGCTAAAAAGTCTTAGCAACCAGTCTCTAAAACTACTCAGAATAATAATTACCTGACGTAATTATACTGAAAAGTAGTATACTTAAATATTCTTTTTCACTGTCTGCCCTTGCAAACGCGCACAAGTTTTCAACCTTCAACAATATTCATAACATATTAAATTATAATTATATTATTCAAATACTTACATCGAAACACAGGGGAAATTAAGTCATCTTTTATCGTATCACCTGTCTCAAGTAATATTGTCTTAACAAGCCTGTGACTTCGCCTAATTAAATTCTTATTAATTTAGAAGAGGGTGTTATAATTAATTACATGCTGAAATTTGAGTCGCTTAATTCCCGAAAAGGGGTCATTGTACTCATCATTATGAACAACTTTTATTATTGGACCAACCCTGAAATCGCGAAAAAAAAATCAGTTGGTCCTTACATTTGTGTTCACTTAAATCAATAAAATGTAGGGACCACCTGATTTTTTTTTCGCGATTTCTGTGTTGGTCCCATAGTAAAAGTTGTTCATAATTATGAGTACAATGACCTCTTTTCGGGAAATAAGCGATTCAAATTTCAGCGTGTATATGTCGTAGGACAACCGGATGGTTGAAACCTGAGAAAGATTTTTGTAATCGTACGAGCTATTATCAGGATCATTGCAAAAATCCCAGTTTGCTTAGGACGATTGGAAACTTGAACGTAGATTGGCTAATCTAAGAGTCGATTTATGACATCTTTATTCTGGTTGGTCAGAACGTGGCTCTTCATAAAGGTCTATAGTATAGACATGGAAAAGTAAATAAGTGACAAGGTACTAGAGGTATTAATTAAAACAAAGAATTTTAGTGTTAGAATTATTATCATAAAAAGGTAAGTACATAGTCAACAAAACACTGAAGCACTATCAGACTACAACAAAAGAAGAAGGAATGTAGCCGTTAGCCAATCAGCGCATCCGTCAGTGCATAACGTTCACATCAGCCAATCAGCGCTCATAACGTGAGTGGTTTTTCGCGACTTACCTAAGAAAAGCTCGGTTAAATAGCTTAATTAAATAGCTAGGTAGATTGCGAAAAAAAAACAGATTCCAATTGTCCGGTTCTTTGCAATCGTTCTAGGATTTTCGCAAAGATACGATTTTTCCGATTATCCTACGACATATACAAGGTGACTGGTTGAAGAAGGGACTTATTGAAGTAGAGTGTTCTACATTTGATAAAAAAATCTGCGGTCAGGGGACCCCCGTCAGGAACGAAGTAATCCTCAAAATTCATATTCTTTGGCCGGTTCATTATAAAGCAAAATTTCGCTACTATAATACAAGCGTAGATGGCAGGAAACATCATGCGTCGGACTGAAATACCACAGGGCCTAGGTTTAAACCCCAGTAAAACATGTATTTTTGTATGTTTTATTTAATAGTTAGCTGCAACTTTGACGTTACCCACAAGATGGCGCTTAGTGACGCCTGACAACTCTATGTCTGTATATTCAATGTACTTGTCCGCGCGTAGCTCAAGGTTTCATCAGGATTCATCACGAAATAAATTTCTCTTTACTACAAATTATGTATTTTCCGATTATTACATGAACTGACCAGAAGAAGAAGTTTTACAACAAGAATGACAGCCCGCGCAAAGCACAGTGTCTCCATCTTTATATTACTACAATCAAATAGACCCAACGGAGTCACTAAATACATTTTAATTTATAAATGAACACTAAAATAATTAACCAGTCGTCGTGATAAAACTAATATTAATTTAGATAATCTCTAAACATTATATAAAGCAACGAATCATGCCAGATATTAAAATATGAAACAATATAAAGCGGAATTATCAGAACCACAAAATTAAATTAACAACATTTAAATTAATCATTTCATTAATCGAATTAGAATATTCGAATTATAATTATCATAATATTAACATTATTTACAACATTAATTTAATTAATACGGATCATCAAATATTAAACTTTGCTAAACAAAAAGGTATCTTCTTTGATCTTTGTTGATCTTTGCAAAGTACAACAAATACAACAGCAAACTACATAACAAATTCTAGAAATAATGGATATTTATTTCAAAATACTTCATAATCTAATTAAAAGTAATTCATTGTATAAACTATGGCAATAGATTGCGTTGTAAGCATCGATATTCGATATAGCATAGACATTAATTGGTCTGAGTCCGAGTATAAATTAATATTTTAATGTTATAAGCTATGGAAAGCTATATTACTCTCAAATTACACTAGAGGGCGCAATGTTCAACCAACGCCAGGAAGAAACATTCAATACTGACCAGTAATAAAGATTAATATATTAAGTTCTGTCAAAAAAGTGAAAACAAAATTGATGGCAACACTAGCGCGCCCATATACTCTATGGGTATAACGCAAATCTAAGCGAGACGTAACGCTACATTTTCTCCTGAATCTAAATCACACCTACCGCAAGCCCCCATAAGGAACTTCGTTCCAAAAATGTTACCAACCTTAATGTTTTAAAATATTTTTCCAATCGATTTCATCCTATATGACAACTTCAATACCACCTAGGCTGTTGCCTAAATGGTACCGCCAGTTGGTTCGCCAAACTGAGACATGAAGATGGAAAATCTCATGTGATTGTAAGATGTGTAAGCTATTCTACTCTTGATTCTGATCAACCTAATTCAGGTTTTGAGTCAATCAAATAACACGTCGCATTGACAAAGACCACTTACCAGAAACAATGTTTAATCTAATATCTTCCAAATTAATTTTTGATTGCCAAAATTGATTGTGAAAGTCCTCATTGGTTCACTTTGACTTGATATATTTTAATTAAAATGGTAAAGAGTTTGTTGTATGATGTTAATTTATTTAGATTTTGCTACGGTGCTACGTTGCTACGACATGCTACGAAGGGTCCTTAAAGGTGATCTTGATCGCTACGTTGTTTTTACGGTGTTACGACGTGCTACGAAGGGTATTTTAGTGTAATAATTTAATTTACCTTCGCTGGCTCCATAAGATTAATGGAGTGTTTTTTTGTACTGGCAGTGCTACTACTGGCTAACTAATCTAACTGTGTATTATTAATGCACCATACCTAAATAAATAAAAATCGGATACACACAGCACCATCTAGTCCCAAACTAAGCAGAGCTTGTACTATGGGTACTAGAAAATAGATGTAAAACTTATGTACTTTTTTTTGTAAATATTTACTTATAATACATAAGAAACACTCAGTCCAACACAAATACTATGTTCACCACATAAATATTTGTGTCCTGTGGGAATCGAACCCACGACCTCGTGATCAGCAGTCCGAAATTTGAACCAATATACCACAATCGTCGTCAAATAAATCAGTCTAAAAAAAGTTTTAGAATTAATTGTTTAATTTTGTGTAAAGTTTACCAATTTGTAATATTTATTTATTATGTAATTAATTCTTATTCATAAAAAGTAGTATGACCGAATTTGTTTATTTAAAACGGTGTTCCAAAAAAATTAAATTCTGAAAATTACTTTCTCGAAACAAATTTGCTCTTTTTTGTCTAGTCCCTAGACTGTGAAACTAACTAAAAACTTTTATTAAAACAGCAATAGACACACACAGACAACACACAGCTTCCATCAATTTATTAAAACATACTCAATATGCAGCACTGCTCTGCATAAACGGATAATCGTCAGGTTTCAATAAAAAGTCGCTCTGTCGCACAGTGTGAATATTCATTAGTTATTGAATGCCCCGTGGTGTTGGGTGAGTCGCGCCAATGATGGTGGAATGGATACGCGTTGCTGAATGAAAATAATAAACAAGATAAATATTGTAAATACTTTATAAAAACCCTTCGTAGCACGTCGTAGCACCGTCACAACAACGTAGCGGACAATATCATCTTCAAGGCCCCTTCGTAGCATGTCGTAGAACCGTAGCTACGTAGTACCGTAACAAAATCATAATAAATTAACATTATACAATAAACTCTTTACCATTTAATTCATCAAAGGTACGCTAATGAGACACAATAGTCTTTTGTTTCACCGCCGCCGCCAACAGTCTGACGACCGCTGTCGAACTAAGCCATTTATTTTATCCAAAATGGGCTATTGTAGTACTGATACTTCTCCAATGATATCCACCGCCTCCTTCATGAGCATCACCTCCTCACAGAAGGAGACGACACCTTACCAAGTGCTCTCGGACCCGAAAATATACAGAACTACAACCAGAAGCAGGAGATCGCTGCCGCCTATGTATTGCTAAACGAAATAAAAACACCAACACATTTCAATTTCGGTATTGCAGATGCTGAGATGGGGCCGTTTTGGTATTGTCCAAGCAAAGACATGTACTTTTTAGAGTGCCGAACCCAAAGGGTGCCAAACGGGACCCTATTATAAATAATATAAATAAATATCTTCGGGACATTTTTACACAGCACCATCTAGTCCCAAACTAAGCAGAGCTTGTGATATGGGTACTAGACAATGGATATAATACTTATATACTTTTTTTTTTGTAAATACATACTTATAATACATAAGAAACACCCAGACCAACACAAACACTTATGTTCATCACACAAATATTTGTGTCCTGTGGGAATCGAACCCACGACCTCGTGATCAGAAGTCCGACACTCGAACCACTAGACCACAGAGGTCGTCTTAATCTCGCTACGCTGTCCATTTGTTCGTCCATCCGTCTGTCTGTCACAGGACTGTATCGTTTGAACGTTAATAGGTAGCTGCTTGAAATTTTCAGATTCTATTAGGTCGATGGGTGGTACGAAACCCTTACTGCGTGAGTCCGACTCGCACTTGTACGGTTTTATATTTTACTGCTTTGAAACGAAGCTTCTATAGCATACCTGCTTACTGGGCCACCCGGGAGTCAACCGAGAATAAATATGACGCCAGCGTCACCGTTAACTTCACCGTCCATTAGGGCGCGGCTACACTATTGCCTCAAACTCACACAAAACCCTACGCATGCACGTTCTATTCACGCTTTTTTAAAAGCTTCGCTTCTGTCGGGCGTCTCCCAACGCAACCCGTTTTTTGTCTTGTATAGGCAAAGGCATGTTTTTTTACTGTTTTTATGCTTTTGTTTCTGCCTGTAACAAGAAAATAAATTCTTTCTTTCTTTCAAAAGCAACAAAATCGTTCACCTTAACGTGAAACCTCAAAAAGTTTTGCAGCAGATATCAGCGGCGTCTAGACGATCGCCCTACACCAACTCTTAGTACTTTTATTGTATTTTGACTTCACACTATTTCCCCTTCATCCTCTCACCCCCTAGACAAGAAAAGAAATAAAGGCTAGAAAAAAAAAAGAGAAAGTGTACCAGGTGTTTGTGGCGCGGAAGTGTAACACCGGTTGGTAGCAAGATTGCAGCACGATAGCTAATTGAAGAAAAATCTGTAGACTTCCAAACAAGGTTTATTGTGTTCCACCGACAACAGAAGAATGAGCCCGTTTTAACGTTACCACCTATTTTTATAAATAATCAGCGGTAGTGACGTCACAACGTTTTCGATTATAATACCTACTTATTAAATGTTGGTATTTAACTCAATAATTAATAAATATGGATGAATAAATAACCTTAATCAATATTACTTCTAATCACAAAGTATTGTAGACATTTAAAATGTAACCTATTTGTAGGAAGTGTTGGTGGCGGGAGCCGGAAGTTGTAACAGAAGTGCACGTCAAAATAAAAGCGCCATTGTATTGAATTAAATGCATGTCTTATTTGGATTGAGTCACTAATTGAAACTGCTGATTTACGAAAGCAATGATTTTTTTGGGTTAATTAAATTACAGTCTAAAGATATCAAGTGTTGAACTCTGTGTTTTTATTATTTGAGGAAAGAGGTAGGGGTCTTGAACGGGGGTGCTGGCCAGAAAACCTCCACGTGTGTCTGACAGCTGCTTGTCCTTCTGGACACGTCTAGAGGGAACGGCAGTTGTTGGGCCGGTGCACCCTGGGCACGGGCAATAAGTCTCTTTTGGACCGAGGGACCTTATTGCCTGTGGCGAATATTCTGGCGCGGGAGGGGCCCGTTCTGGGCCAGTAGGGAGTTGCTCCACGTGTCCCTCTGATATCAGCAGAGGGCACAGTGGAGGAGCAGGGGCGGGCCCGGTGTGCACTCACCCTGCCACTGGGCAGGCAGCGGGGGGACTGTCTTTCCCTGCCCCCGTCGATCTCGTAACCCCAGGAGTACCCGCTGAGTAGTGTTCTCGCGCCTCTTGGGACCGAGGGTCTTGGCTTCACCGCCCGGACCGCGAGGAAGAAAACCTCTATAAAAAATTACTGGAGGTAGGGCCTGCGAGCAGTAGACTCGGGGTAGTCTGCTGCCCGACCAGCAGCTGGCGTAGCTGGCACAGCCGGCGTAGTTGGCGCAGCTGGTAAAGGCCCATGAGGTGAAGTGGCGTGCAGTGTTCCGTGTGCGCCACCTAGGAGGGTGCGGCCGACGTTAGGCCGCACGGGGAGAAGGGGCTCGCCTGCTTGTGGCGAGCCAGGACCTGTCGGGGGTGGTTGTGTGAATACTCACGGGTTCCCACGCCCCCGGCTAAGGTAGTTGAAGGAACACCGTGGTGGTTTTAGTCGGTAAGAGTCCGACACTGGCTCCGCCTACCCCGGGCGGAGTGCGTCCATGAGGATTTCCCCACGGCAGAAAAAAAAAAAAAAAAAAAAAAAAAGGGGTCTTGAACGCCCCTAAGCCACTGCGACCTGGTAAGATCTATTGTGACGGTCATAGTCAATCATGAAGTTGACTATGACTTGGGGGAAGAGAATTTGGTCTGCTGCGTTGAGATGACATGGCCTCTAAGATGCTGGCTTCGTATCACATTCGTATAAGATATGAATGGGCGTCTCAACCTTTTCGCGACAACACCTGCAAACTGTGGTATCACTGAGGCCCATCCTGTGAAGGTGTTTATTTATTCAGCTTGCAGTGCCCAGTAAGGGTTCTTGTCAGAACTCTGTGACACCATGACTGATGAACCGTAGACATAATGCGACTGCCAACATACATATTAGTCAATTAATTTTAGACACAAACTAATAAACACTCGTGAATTTCATAATATACCTAACTCAATTAAAAATACCCAACTTATACTTACCCCACGGATAAGTTAAACTGTGTTTTTTTTTCAAAAGTTCACGCTCTGCGCCTCAAAGAAGCAAGTGCGCTTGACATTTGAAAAAAAATTTTTTTACGAGTAAACTCTTCAGTGCCTTAATGAAAAGTAGTCTTTAAGGGCATCAAAGGGTATTTTAACTGCATGATGTGTTTATAACTACCTACTTTAGAGCTTAAAATGGAAGCGGCGACTTATTTTATAAAATGTAAAATTATTATGTAGCTGCTACATATAAAAAATTGTTAATTCGCTGAAGACTAAATTTTCTTTCTACAATAATTTAGCTCCGTATGCGTAAATGCGGAAAAAATATAAATATCTAGTTAGACAAGGGCTTCTCCTCAGTTGCACAAAAACATTCTGTACGTACCCCATAATTATTACTTTAAACCATTCATAAATAAATAACATAACATCACGCCTGTATTTCCCCGAAGGGGTAGGCAGAGGTGTATAGTACACCCACATTTCGCCAGTTATGTTGTAGTCCCATTTAATAGGGGGCGAGCCTATTGCCATTAATCGGGCACAACTCCAGGCTGCTACTGAGAATTTCCTAATGAAAAAACCCAATAACACTTTGCCGGACCCGGGAATCGAACCCAGGACCCCACGGTCAGCAGTCGCGCTTGCGACCACTAGACCAACGAGGCAGTCAAAAAAAAAAAAACTTCCTACCTAACTTTTCACTAAATGCGATCATGCATCCATACATTATTAAATCCACATCCGAGTAACAACGGTTAAAATATTGACCATTTAAATATTCATTACCAGATTTTAAAATGGAAACTCCTTTTATTTATTACCACCCACATGGCCAGGTTTAAATAAGGCTTATTTTGTATATGGATAATCTCTTTGGGGTACTTATTTTAATTTCATAAACATACACGAACTGTTTTTATGTTCTTTGTGTTAGCAGTCATTTTAATTTTCGGTTATTATTTGTTTTATACCATGGTAGATAGATAGATAAATTGAATATTCTTCATTGTACACCAATAACATTATTAAACTTAGGACTAACATGGTAGCTATGTATTGCGGCTTACTTCCAATATTCATGAAACATGGTTCAAATAACCCTCCTTCTGGCGCAGTCGGGTAAAAATAATGACTTTTAGGAACAATGATATTTAAAAGTATAGATATGCCATACCCTAACAAATCACACAATAAAAATGTTCCGTACGCAGCGGTAGCACAATACACATAAACTATTACAAAGTTAGTTAGTTGGTTACCGTAAAATGCCCTAACTTGGCCCACAGGCCCTACTCTGCCCAGTTGTTTTTTTGAGTAAACTATAATTGCTATGATTTCCGTACTTGGGGAGATTTAAAAACTATGACATCGCTACCTTACTTTTGGTTCAGTTATAAAGTGTCAGTACATGTAAAAATTAAGTTAATGCCTTAGGCAAAGTACAAAGGGCTTGTGGGCAAATTTAGGGCATTTTACGGTACTTCAAGTTACTTTCGCGTCATAATTGGAACACTTTCTGTAGACGACGACATTTTTTTGTCTCCAGTCACGCTCGACGCCTTAATTGTCGCGGATTAATTCTTAATTAAGACGTTTTCTAGTCTTCAGTTGCGAGTGCAAGTAACATATATGTACTTTTAAATATCATTGTTTAAGAAAGACTTATTTTTAAGTGTCGCCCTCAAATACTCAAGTATTTGAGGGTGAGCCATGGACGTTGATGGTCTAACCACAGCTGTCATTAATCAAAGATAATAAAGGATATTAGCCTCACCGTACTTGACAAACCGATTGTTGAATCACATGTTTTTTTATGGTTCAGGATGTTGAAATAAAGAAAGAAAAACTATTTATTGCCACAACAAGACAAGCGGTAGGCGAACATAAAAAATAACTTCTTACATTTTAGGAAACGTTTTAAAGACCCACCTGATATTAAGCTGTTACGTTTGCCCATAACATCTGCAATACAGTAACATGAAAATGATAATTTTAATGTGATTGTAATTTCACCGGAAAAACAATCAAACAATCAATGCTTGTGTTACGGGAAACATCATTGTTTGATTGTTGTGTGGCAAAAATTCTAATGTAAGGAAAAAATCTGTTATGTATTATTCATAAAATAACATAACATCACGCCTGTATTTCCCCGAAGGGGAAGGCAGAGGTGTATATAGCACAACCACATTTCGCCAGTTATGTTATAGTCCCATGTAATAGGGGGCGAGCCTATTGCCATTAACATGTATTATTCATATTCATTTATTTGTAAAGTCAATTTACACGTCAGTAGTTTTATAATTTAAAACAAATCGTAACGTTAATCGTTTTATCATCAAAACGGAAAATGCTACTGCGCCCACCATGTGAGTTCGGGGGCCGTATTCTAATACAAGCACATGATATACGGCCAAAATTAATATCCAATCTATCCACGATTTGGCCTACTAGAGATAGGAATTTGACATAAAATGTATGGAGCTTATGTCAAATTCCTATCTCTAGTAGGGCAAATCGTGGATAGATAGAATATTAATTTTGGCCGATAGTGATTCGGAGTGTCGGATTGCCGTCCCGTTGGATTATGAGAGTGAGGGAATAGAGAGTGCACCTGTGTTTGCACACACTTCCGCACTATAATAAATAATAATAATAATAAATAATCAGTTTATTCTCTCTTCATAATAGTTTTTAAAGTAATAGCAAATGTGCCAAAATTATAAAAACCAACTTTGTGAGAGACTGGTGCCTTAAGTAGGTTTTTATTCAAAACCTGTATTACAGGTCACCAGGGCCCTTCCGCAGCCAGCGTTGTATAATTTGGCCTTTGAAGGCTTATGTAATACAGACATTTTCATTAGGTATAATATTATTATGTCCCGTGAAGATGGCTAGTCTCCGTTGAGATTGGCTGATTGGTTTCAACTATTTGCGTAGGTACAAAATCTCAAAACACTTCCGCCCAAAATAAACAAGCCAGTCTGATCAACTAACAATGTTGGAATCTGGTACGTACAGACAGAACGATCATAAATATGCATGGAACGCAGCCGCAGCGACCGATTAATTGAACATCTGCAGATCTATCGAGTGTGGGATTGCAGCAGACTGTTCGGATGTCGGTTTATTAATTTTTGACTGACTACCATTACTATATACCATTGGAGATAAAAAAAAGTCAAAGTCACTCAAAGGGTAATGGAGAGGGCTATGCTCGGAGTGTCCCTGCGTGATCGAATCAGAAATGAGGAGATTCGCAGGAGAACGAAAGTAACCGACATAACCCGAAGAATTGCCAAACTTAAGTGGCAGTGGGCGGGGCACATCGCTCGCAGAACGGATGGCCGATGGGGCAGTAAAGTTCTGGAGTGGCGACCGCGTGCTGGAAGGCGCAGCGTGGGTAGGCCCCCCACAAGGTGGACCGACGACCTGGTGAAGTTCGCGGGAATCCGCTGGATGCGGAAGGCACAGGACCGGTCGTTGTGGCGATGCTTGGGGGAGGCCTATGTCCAGCAGTGGACGTCTTTCGGCTGAAATGATGATGATGAATTGCATGTGTATTATCACAAGTATATATTTGCACACTTTTTAAGTTAGGATATGGTAAAAGAACTTTTGTTATAATATATTATGTATCACCTCATGTATTACCTACCTGTATTCAAGCAAATAAATTATTTGATTTGATTTGATAGAATATAATCCGGATTAACATATAAGTTTTACAGCACTATTTATATATATTATATTTATATATATATTTATATATAGGAAGATGAACAGTTCCCGAGGGATGCACGATAAACGACATCCACGCGAGCGAAGCTGTGGGCATAGGCTAGTGATAAATAAAACAGATAATAGTCACCACCGAAATAGATAGAATAGAATGGTTGTAATCACAATTTTACTTGCAATTCATGCGTGGCAACTTTCAAACAAACTACGCCTTAAATACTGACGTCATTAATTTAAAAAAAAAAGAAAAAAAAAATTTACACAGCACCATCTAGTCCCAAACTAAGCAAAGCTTGTACTATGGGTACTAGACGATGGATATAATACTTATGTACTTTTTTTTTGTAAATACATACTTATAATACACAAAGAAACACCAAAAAAAATAATACAAAAACATAACTTTAATCCAATGTACTTTACAGCTTTTGTTTCTGCAGTTAGAAACAACACAATAAGGCATTTTTGCGGGTTTTTGTTACAGTATTTACAGAAACAAGTCATAAGGCGTACTGAGAAAGGCTTTGAAATTCCCTGCGCTATGGTGCAGAGTGTTGGCGCGCGCACCCTGCCCTCTTTTCTTTGATTTCTGTGATAGTCACAGTGTAAATAAAAACTAATTACGTCCTATCTGTAACACAAAAACTCACTTAACGCAAGAAATAAGTCCAATTTTTATTCAGACACATTATATGCGTGACGCGCAGAATTTCTGAGCGTCAAAATTTTCAGGTTGGCCCGTATAAATCACAGACCAGCCAGTCACTTGTTCAGCTTTTGGCATCGTTATACTAGTATATGCAATACAGGCCAAATAAAAGTACTCAGAAAATTGGTGCTGAGCGAACAAAATACAAATTTGAAAATGTTATCATGTTGTTTTTGAAGTAGAACTTCTTTACGTACGCTTGACTTGGGAAGAAAGCTGGTGAATGCGTTACGAAAAGTTTGGCGAACGGAGGGGGTAGTGCGAGAGGCGGGGAGCGGGGCGCGCGCTAGGCCGGCCACGACTCAGCGCTGGCAGATGTACGCGCGCCGCGCCGCCATTCCTTTGTTCTCATTGAAATAGTATTGAGGGAGATATAAATTAGTAAAGTTTTACTTCAGTCGTGTGCTCTAAAGCACACTCGTTTGTTTTATGTTACCATATTACCACAGTCTAAGGCACTCTAGCTCTGCTCTGTATATTACCATGTTTTTTATTAACTCACAGTCTTGTCTGTCTATTCGGTACAAATTTTGCAATCGATTTAACTTCCCGATGAGCTAGAGACTTGAAACTTTAAACATAGCTCAGGATTGGATGACAATGCGATATTATTAACTCACTTTCTTTTTGAAAATGTCGTGCTGTAATAAAATCTTTTTATTTAAATTATCTTTCGTATATTATAGTAAAATATTTCAACCACAATATTAAATTCAAATATGTAATTAATTGAGCAACATAACATCACGCCTGTATTCCCCGAAGGAGTTGGCAGAGGTGTATAGTACCTACACCCACATTTCGCTAGTTATGTTATCAGTCTCATGTCATAGGGGGCGAGTGAACGAAGAAACTTAATTATACATTTGCCTTTAGATTGCCACAAAAAAAAAACAGATTTATACAGTTTGCATTACAAAAATCCTTTAAGTACTTACTACGGTAATATAATACTAAGATAAATAATGAAACTTGGTTGCAGCAATATATGGTAGAAATTAACCGGACCCGGCTGTATCCTTTATTCTGTCCACCAGTGCACCAATTTTATTAATTAAACTTGCTGACGTGAGGGTCAGTGTATTATGTTTAAAAAGCACTCTTTTAAAATTTATAATGTTTTATTATTATGACTTATTTTTGGGTGTATTTAAGGTCTTGGTTACTCCCGGAATATAATAAAATTATCGCTTACTCGCATTTTGCCCATGATTCGAGAATAAAGTTACAGTATTCTTTGGCTAGATACAAAATATTTTACATGAAAAAATAATGTAGGTATAGGTACTAGCAAAGGCAAATCGGCATTTTTAACCCAAAAAACTTGACATTAAAGTCAAAGTTAAAAGTTTTTATTTTGAATGGGTATTTAAATGCGCTATCAAAACGTTAATTATGAATCTAGTTGCTCAAAATATATTACACATGTCTTATTTATTTTTAAACTGTCAACTTTGCAGGTGCTAAATTACCAAACACGCTTAAGTAGTTATTTTTAGCTATATTTTATTTATTTTTATTCTATAGCTACGTTTTTTCAGTGTTAAGTCAAAATAAACTTAATTTAATAAAACGCTTCACAGCCGAAATATCTTAAATTCACATCAACACGTTCGCCCACTGTTTTATATCGCCAATTCGTATTCTATATACTTTATAGAGCTTTTTAAATGGCCGTAAAAATAAGCAGTAAACAGTAAACATGTACTTGCTATGAAACGGCCATTTCAGATGGTCAGTGTAGCACCATCTGAAATGGCCGTTTCATAGCAAGTACATGTTTACTGTTTACTGCTTATTTTTACGGCCATTTAAAAAGCTCTATAAAGTATATATATAGTAAAATATTTCAACCACAATATTAAATTCAAATATGTAATTAATTGAGCAACATAACATCACGCCTGTATTCCCCGAAGGAGTTGGCAGAGGTGTATAGTACCTACACCCACATTTCGCTAGTTATGTTATCAGTCTCATGTCATAGGGGGCGAGTGAACGAAGAAACTTAATTATACATTTGCCTTTAGATTGCCACAAAAAAAAAACAGATTTATACAGTTTGCATTACAAAAATCCTTTAAGTACTTACTACGGTAATATAATACTAAGATAAATAATGAAACTTGGTTGCAGCAATATATGGTAGAAATTAACCGGACCCGGCTGTATCCTTTATTCTGTCCACCAGTGCACCAATTTTATTAATTAAACTTGCTGACGTGAGGGTCAGTGTATTATGTTTAAAAAGCACTCTTTTAAAATTTATAATGTTTTATTATTATGACTTATTTTTGGGTGTATTTAAGGTCTTGGTTACTCCCGGAATATAATAAAATTATCGCTTACTCGCATTTTGCCCATGATTCGAGAATAAAGTTACAGTATTCTTTGGCTAGATACAAAATATTTTACATGAAAAAATAATGTAGGTATAGGTACTAGCAAAGGCAAATCGGCATTTTTAACCCAAAAAACTTGACATTAAAGTCAAAGTTAAAAGTTTTTATTTTGAATGGGTATTTAAATGCGCTATCAAAACGTTAATTATGAATCTAGTTGCTCAAAATATATTACACATGTCTTATTTATTTTTAAACTGTCAACTTTGCAGGTGCTAAATTACCAAACACGCTTAAGTAGTTATTTTTAGCTATATTTTATTTATTTTTATTCTATAGCTACGTTTTTTCAGTGTTAAGTCAAAATAAACTTAATTTAATAAAACGCTTCACAGCCGAAATATCTTAAATTCACATCAACACGTTCGCCCACTGTTTTATATCGCCAATTCGTATTCTATATACTTTATAGAGCTTTTTAAATGGCCGTAAAAATAAGCAGTAAACAGTAAACATGTACTTGCTATGAAACGGCCATTTCAGATGGTGCTACACTGTTGAAGATAATTTATAGCTTCTGGCTCTTCAAAACAGAACGTGCTGCTGTTATAATAATAACCGCTACGAATAAGTAGGTACACAATAATAAATTAATAAAAATATATATACATAATAACATTAACTTTTTCAAGAAGTTTAGTTTGGTATTATAATCTTTATCGTTTGAATTACATATATATTTCAGTAAACATTTTTGTTCTCGTCTGTACAAAAACCAAAACTACATTAGACTGTTTCAACTTTTGATAGAGGTCCGAAACGGCCAATGGTAAAAGAGTATTGGGGTGTTTCACACCGCGGTCCGAATCAGCCCATTATAAAAAAGATCGTGGTCGTTTTACGTTCGACTGCCTCGTTGGTCTAGTGGTCGCAAGCGCGACTGCTGAGCGTGGGGTCCTGGGTTCGATTCCCGGGTCGGGCAAAGTCTTATTGGGTTTTTTCAGTAGGAAATTCTCAGTAGCAGCCCGGAGTCTGGATATGTGACCGGTTAATGGCAATAGGCTCGCCCCCTATTACATGGGACTTACAACATAACTGGCGAAATGTGGGTGTACTATACACGTCTGCCTACCCCTTCGGGGAAATACAGGCGTGACGTTATGTTATGTTATGTTATGTGGTCGTTTCACACCGCGGTCCGAAACGGCCCATTCAAAAAGACTACGTACTTGGGCGATTCACGACGCGATCCCAACCAGGCTTAGTATGAAACGCCCCAATACCCGTATGTTTACAAAAAGTCTAAAGTATTTACATGTCATCAAAAAATTAATAGGTATGTAATCCATGGCATAATAATATGTTTCACCAGGTATTCTCTTCCCGCGATGCCTCGGGGCTACGTCACGATCTGTGTTGCCATTGATTGACGTCTTCAGTACGATTAAGGAGATTTTTGTTCTTAATTAATTTAAAACAAATTCCTAACTAGCCTATTTCTTATCTCGTGTTATTCATCTCATCATCATCATCATCATTTTAGCCAAAATTTGTCCACTGCTGGACATAGGCCTTCACCAAAAAGGGGGGATATGCCATAATCGCCACGCCTGGCAGGTGGGTTGGCGATCGCAGTTGGTTTGTTAAATACTCAGAGAACGCTGCTGCCCATCCCCTGGTGAATTCCTTAGGGACTTTACTCATGACGCGACGCGATCTGAGCGATATCACATCGATTGTCGACTCGAGTTTTACGTACGTTCTAATTGATACCAAAAACATTTCCAACAGATTACTAGTTGCGCAACAGAAGTCGCTCATCGATATCCCGAACAGAGAATCGCGTGCAAGTCGAAACAAGAGTGTCAGCGCTCGCACGCCCCCGTATATTTATTTGAAATAGGATCGGAGGTCATTAGAACGTACATGCAATTCGATATCGAGCAGATCTGTGAGCGATATCGTCAATCCATGCGATCTTGTCTGTAGACATTTGCGACTGTATTAAACATTTTCTTCGAACACATGTTTACGACCGAAGTAAAGGCTACGCTGTTTACAGCATACTGTCGGTCGTTCTATACATGCAGTCTGTGGGTTAACTACACGCAGAGGACATACAACACCCTGCGCGTACAATATAATAATGCATTTAGGGTGTTGATGGGGCTGCCGCGCTACTGCAGTGCTTCCGGCATGTTCGCAGAGGCGGGAATAGATGGTTTTCACGCTATCATGCGCAAGCGATGCGCTTCCATCATGCGCAGGGTACGCGCCAGCCCCAACAGCATCCTGAAAACTATAGCAGATAGGTGGGACAGCCCCATACTGGGACATTGGATACGCCTACATGCCCCTGTGGCGTAATTCTTAAATAGTTTATTTTATTTTATTCACTGGTAGATGTAAGTACTAACATTAGTTTCTAAGTTGTTTGTATACTAACCAAATGGACTTACAGTCTGAAATAAAAGATTTTTAATTTTTAATTTTTTTAATTGCGATATCTGACCGATATCGGCAATCGATGCAATTCTGCGTCGCGTAGCGCCATGCGTAAAGTCCCTTTATCACTTTGACGACACCCATGAGAAGATATTGAGTGGTACAATTCTTTACGTCCGGCACCACACGGAACAACGGTTATTCATCTAATTAGTTATTAAAGGAAACTGTATAAAATTACTAGTTCAACAGTGCTTCTTTATAGAAGCAAGAAAATGAAGCCGCGCACTTGATATGTATAAACCTTTCCGTTACACGATGTATATACTACGTTTTTAAAATAAAACGAGTTAATATTGCATTGTCATCCACTTCTGTGATTCAAGTCTCTAGCTAGCTCATCGGAAAGAGTTTAAAATCGATTACAAAATTTGTACCGAGACAGAAATGACAGAAATTAAAGCGAGTTAATAATAAAAACGCGGGAATCATTAAAATGGTTAACTACCAAAGGAAGCTAAGCGGCAACTTCTATGTGCTGTGGATGACATTCTTAACACTGAGGACATTAAAATGTTATAGTCAAGCATTTAATTTGTGACGATAAGTGGAGAGGACATTGCTTGTTTAGGCTCTTGATTTCTGATTATAAATGGCAGCACAAAATGGAAGCGCTGTTTTTATGTTATGAATCTTTGAGTTATTTTGTTGTACTATAACATTGTTTAAAATCCTTACTGATAATGTCAACTTAAACTCGTAAAAGGAGTATTCCCATCGAAGCTACTTTGGGTAAATATTTTAAATTGTGGGCTTCAAGGGCCTGATAACACCATGGTAAAAAAAACTGGGATCCCTAAACTTCACGGGGATCAAACAGGTCAGATTTTGGCCGCTGCACAACGCGCATGTAACTCCGACATAAGAGAAATGGCAGTGTCAGGTGCCCATTGACAAAACCGGTTACAGAACGAGCTCATTACTGTCTCACTATTGGGCACGGATCCCTTCTCAAAACGAGAACAAAACTGGTTTGGCGATTGCATAATACAGTCATGAAAAAATTTATGAAAAAGATTCTTTTTAAACCATGTAACGAAAGTGAGTTAATATTGCATTGTCATCCAGTCTTGAGCTATTTTTGAAGTTTCAAGTCTCTAGCTCATCGGAAAGTTAGCTTAAGATTGCAAAATTTGTGCCAAACAGACAGACATAACATAACATAACATCACGCCCGTATTTCCCCGAGGGGGTAGGCAGAGGTGTAATAGTACACCCACATTTCGCCAGTTATGTTATAGTCCCATGTAATAGGTGGCGAGCCTATTGCCATTGACCGGGCACAAATCCAGACTCCGGGCTGCTACTGAGAATTTCGTAATGAAAAAACCCAATGAAACTTTGCCCGACCCGGGAATTGAACCCAGGACCCCACGCTCAGCAGTCACGTTTGCAACCACTAGACCAACGAGGCAGTCAATGTGGTAATATAAGTATTTCATAAACTTGATAAAATATTAATAACATCTAGTAATGAATTAAGGTTATTTTGCCAAACCGACTAATTCCTACCCTTCCATTTGAGGGGTTAATACAAAAACTTCGTTAGAATTCCGATTGACTCAGGTGGTGTGTGGTGACTGTTCTAAGTCATAAGATTCAAATATTTATGTTAACATTGAACTAAGCAAATGAAGCAAACAACTATAGCCAACGATCAAATATACCATAGATGCAAGATCGCCGCTCGAAAAACGGCACCATCAAAACTGTGCAATAATTAGTTGCGTGCACAGTTTTGCTCTCAGTCGCTTCACAACCGCGCTAGACGTGAGACGTGTCACTATGCTAAATTGTGTGGAAAAAAATTATAAAAACTATACTCCAAATGAGCAAACAAAGAAAACATAATTTTTAGTACATTTTATCGCGGAGACGTTTTTTGGGTTTGAGTTTGTACAAAACCGTGCATCTATAGTATATTTGGCCGGAGACTGTAGCAGATAAAGTAGTTAAAAATTATAAAATGATACAATTATAGCTCTAAATGTAAAGCTCTGAAAATAATTGTGGTAACTTTTGCCCAACATACCGTAAACTGCCCTAACTTGACCCACAAGCCATACTTTGCCTAGTTATTTTTTGAGTAAACTATAATAGATATGATTTCCGTACTTGGGGAGCTTTAAAAACTATGACAACGCTAACATTTTGTTCAGTTATAAAGTGTTAGTGCGTGTAAAAATTAAGTTAATGCCTTAGGCAAAGTAGGGCTTGTTGGCAAAGTTAGGGCATTTTACGGTACTTTCATTAAAATACCAATATTAAACATTAATTGTACAAGAAGTCTCAAACACAACTGGCGGTTTAACAAAAATCATAGTAACTCCACTGACTCTTTTTACTAAGTCAGTGAGTAACTCTTGCGTAGACATCATAAAGCAAAGAAGATTGAGGGATCAAAATGGGAGCCACAGATCACACCAAAGCAATCAACGGCTTGACAGTAGCCGGCTATGAGAAATTGTGACAGCCACCAGAGGAATTAGGAATGATCCATGAAGAATACCGATTGTCAATGCAATGTCTGTCTGACCAGCACAACTGGTTGTTAAAAGTGGTACATTGTTTTCAGCTTATAAAAAATAATCATGAATAGCTGATGACGTTATTTTGAGCGATCACATAGTAGATATATAGAATATGCTTTATTGTACACCATTAAAATTGTAGTAAACAGGAACAACGTAAATTAAACAAAAAAATCTGTAAATTATACATCGCTCTAGTTGTAGATAAAAAAGTGCGGAAAACGGCCACTTTTGGCACTTTTTCTATCTACAACTTCAGCGAACTATATTTTACAGAGTTAATAGTTTCTGACTAAACTATAGTACCTGCCCCCCTAGCCAAGTTAACAATCTACAATCGTCAACGATAATAGAAAACAATCAAAATGTATGGGAATGACATATCTCAACGAAAAAGTAATTCGTTGAGATATGTCATTCCCATACATTTTGATTGTTTTCCAAGCGTTGACGATTGTAGATTGTTAACTACTTGGCTAGGGGGGCTGTACTTCAATAGTTAAAAACGAATTTTCGATAAATGATGTTGGTATTTAGCGAGTAATTTTTTTTTTACTGATTGGGGCGCCACTTGGCTGGTACATTCTCCTTAACCACTAGCTGATTACAGTGCTCTCAGGGTTGGTTCGACAGTCTTATTGTAACTGCTTAGACCCTGATAAACAGACATTGGTTCTAAATGTAAAACTATGGTCATCAACTCAGCCTATCGCAGTCCACTGCTGGACATAGGGCTCTCCCAAGTTGCGCCACAACTCTCGGTCCTCTGCCTTCTGCATCCAGTCCCCCCCAGCCACGTTCTTTAGGTCGTCGGTCCACCTGGCAGGGGGGCGCCCTACGCTGCGTTTGCCGATTCGCGGTCTCCACTCAAGGACTCGTCTGCTCCAGCGGCCATCGGTCCTTCGACAGACATGGCCAGCCCACTGCCACTTCAGCTTACCGATCCTACAAGCTATGTCGGTCACTCTGGTTCTTCTCCGGATAATCTCGTTTCGGATTTTATCCTTCAAAGAAACTCCAAGCATAGCTCGCTCCATAGCTCGCTGAGCGACTTTGAACTTGTGGACTAGCCCAACTGTCAGTGTCCACGTCACTAAAACTAAAACTATGGTCACTTCTATCCAATTCAACGTGCCTGGTTCTAATAGCACATATAATATAATCTTATAGAATTATAATAATATAAGTATAATAACTTCTTAGGTTTTCGCGATCACTACACATTATAATAAAACAAAGTTTAAACGGATTAAATCGCGTATATTAAATAATAATAATAATATACGCGATTTAATCCGGTTAAACTTTGTTTTATTATAATATATATTAATCATCATCACCATCATCAGGCCATTACTGTCCCACTCTTAGGCACGGAACTATTAATAAAATTATAGATTTTTATTATAAAGTAATACGTCAACCCGGCAGAGTTATTGACTTGAGCCAAGTTCTCAAACTTGACACGGCACGAGACTTGACAGAGGTTCAAGCGAATCGACACATTTTGACAGGTGACCGGACACATGCCAAGCCGAAAGAGGGACAACAATTTGACAGCTTAATCTAAATGGACTGAGTAAAATGTTGGCTTTATCTGCATTTAGAGGGAAATTTTGAATTAAGAGTTCATTTTAACGGAACTTACGTTAATAAGGACAATATAATCTTTTATAACCGTTTTGTCTTTTTATCGATCAAAAATGTTAGGATCCCTCACAGACATAGTAAAAAATATAGACGAAGTGTTGCGAAAAATCATAGTGAAGCCAGAAAAACCGTTTTATATTACTGTTAAAGGTTGATAAAATTGTATCATTCGTGTTTAAGACTTTTGTTGTAGGTAGCTGTTATGTTGCAATTGAGATTTGCAAGAAGGCTAATTTATTTTAAACAGTTCACGCCAACGTGCTCCTCCGGGTACAAACCAGCACTCACGCATACCATATTGATTTTCGTATTCTCGATCATTGCCCACCGCTCGAAATACAAAGAGTGGTTCATAGCAATCGACATAACCAGCGACATTTTTAGTAGAGATTTAAAATTAGCGATTATGTCGAATTAGACATTTATCTCTATAACGCGAGAATTAGGGCCCAGGCTCTTGTGTGCGTGCATGTCCCACTCGTGCGCAATAAAATTAAACCACACAATGGTGAGGTTGTGGAGGAACGAGGGTATGTCTCTCCAACACAAAGGCAGGATCCTCCAACCAGCAGGGCAATTGTTTATTTATTTATTTTATTTATTTAAATTGCGACAGTAACAGTGATGGACAGACAGATAATAAGACGATAAAATGGAGTCTATACAGTGATTAGATCAGTTAAACAGCTTAAAACGCAAAAAAAAAAAAAAACTGTGTAACTCATTTGACAGTTTCATTTTGATTTAAAATTGAAGACTATGTTGATAACATCGCAATCAAACATTGGAATTGTGTAACGACATAGAAGGACTTTATTATGAAGAAAATGACGTCAGGAGGGAAATCCATACATACATACATACATATTATCACGCCTGTTTCCCATAGGGGTAGGCAGAGACTATGGATTTCCACCTGCTACGATCCTGACACACCTCTTTCGCTTCATCTACGTCCATTAACCTCGTCATGCATGCTCGTCGGTTTAGAGAACTCTTAACCTGGCATTTTTGAGAACATCCGCGATTTGATCGTGATACATTCGCGAGGTCGTCCCCTTCCAACTCTTCCATCAACACTCGCTTCGTATACTTGTTTCGTCAATCTCCTCTCGTCCATCCTCTCTATATGTCCAAACCATCTTAACATACCTTTCTCAATCTTTGTCACTACATCTTCTTTCATTCCACAACGCTCCCTTATCACGTTATTCCTTACTTTATCTCTCAAAGTTACACCACACATACTTCTCAAAGCTCTCATTTCTACTGCATTTATTCTGCCTTCATGTTTTTTCTACCATACCCAACTTTCACTACCATACATACGTGTAGGCACTAACACTCCTCCATGAACAGCCAGCCGTGCCTTTTCCGACACTTTGCGGCTGTTCATGAAGGTGTGTAGTGCCCCATTCACCTGATTACCAGCACTCACTCTCCTTTCAATGTCCTTCACATGCTTGCCATCTCTTGTAAACATGGAACCCAGGTATACAAACTCTTTCACTTGTTCCACCTTTTCGTCACCTATCAAAATATTGCACTCTGTCATAAGTTCTTCCTTTTCAAAATCCATTGCGGTGTAAATGACGTCATGTATGTTAGATCACGTTTCGTTACGCAAGTAAGCTGCTGCAAGTATGCGTTTTAAGCTTTATCGTTCATTCAATTCATGATGAATCCCTCCGACATCGTAATCAACAGTTTTGTAGTTACGCAATTCGAATTGTATAATTTTTCCGGATTCAAACGTCAAAATTGACATTTTGTTGAATGCGATGCAGTTACACAATTACCCTGCTCACTCTGCTGGCTGGGTTTCTTTGCCTGGCCCAACGGTTGATGTCAGGCGCTTGTACTACGCGTCAAACTTAGCGCGATTAATGCGAGTGGTCGTTTCTCCATACAAACGCTCTCGACTGTTTTCTGTCTGGTTTATAATCCTAGAGTAATAATTTTTCAGATTAAAATAAATACCAGCTTTTTCTATGCCTCTGTTTTTTTTTTTTTTTTGATAATATATTTCTAGAAGCCCTCAAAAAAATCTTTAAATTGTCTATTTAGACCGCTGTCTACAGACGCCTTGTGTATAAATTTGGCAACTAATAATCAAAAAGAAAAAACATAGCGGCACAGTACACATTCTTCTTAATCAATTTATGAAATATCTTTCAAATTGGTCCAGTTTCGGAGGAGAAAATAGTCGAGAGCCAAACCTTGAATTATGGCTTTTTTACTAAGGCTATTCAGTTGGAAATGCAGTTGTCCTTATCGCACTTCCTTGAAGCAAAGCGACAGCCATATATTCTTCAAACACCTAATCTTCAATGACGTTATCCACTACGTCAGTGGTAGAGCAATTAGTTGTCGCTACAACGTCATACCACAGAATATTTAATATACTAACGTACAGAACGGCCACACACCGCCCCCCGCCATGTCAATCGCCTATCGCTATACAAGCAAGCCATCTCTGAGAACTACTGACACACCTCGGCCACTCAATACAATATTAATGCTAGCACCACCTACATACACAAAATTACGCCTGTATACGAGCACACACACGTGTAGGTTAGGGATGCTCGCCGCTCGTAATACCGACTGGGTTCCAAGCGGTTCTCAGTAGTTTTCAGAGATGGCTTACTTGTATAGCGACTGGCGATTCATATTCATTGAAATATTGCAGTCCAATTGCCGGCAAACCGCGGGTGCGGGTGAGGAATCTTAAATTGGCGGGGGGCGGTGAGTGGCCGTTCTGTACGATAGTACTATTAGGTATTCTGTGCTACTGAGAACCGCTTGGAACCCAGCCGGCATTACGAGCGGCGAGCATCCCTAACCTACACGTGTGTGTGCGGTCGTATACAGACGTAATCCTGTGTATGTAGGTGGTGCTAGCATTTATATTGTATTGAGTGGCCGAGGTGTGGTCATGCGATAAAGGCAATGGTGGTAAGGTCTGAGCGAGAGCGAGAGCATTCCCCACGGGACAAAAGATACCAACCAAGTACCTACCTAGTATGTATGTACCTATGTATTTTATCAGCAAAATTCATCTAGACAGTTAATCCTGAATATCTCAATTACCAATCAAATTCTATCTAATCGTGAATTAATTAATTCGTGATAAACAATCGGAGACTCATCAAGACATTTTTGTATTTTTCCTAAGATCTACAATAACGAAGTGTGGTGGCGAATTTTCTTGAACAATGAAGTTATATAGTTTTTTGATTGTGATATTTAGTGGTTATGCGTTGTGTCAAGTTTGTAAGTAATTTTACAATACCTACAATGTACCTACTATGTGATCACCAAACAAATCACTCAGTTTCATATTGAAATCGCGAAATCGCTTCTTCAATTACCCACCCTAACTTACCCTGACTATCTGCCAATAGAATATTGTAAAAACTTAACCATATTTTTTAAAGATTTACATAAATTAATTAAGTCTATTGCCACTCAATCTGTACCATGCAACCGAGAGGCCTGGCCTCTGTCATACAGGTTGTCCTAGTTCAGGGTCCAAGGAACACCATGGTGGTTTTCCGACCGACACTGGCTCCGCCTACCCCGGGCAGAGTGCGTCCATGAGGATTTCCCCACGGCAAAAAAAATAAAAAAACACTGCTGTTATGTTCTTTTGAATCGCAATAAACATTACTACTATTACTATTAAATTCTTCTTATAGTATAGGATGGCGAAACGAGTTTAAGGTTCACCTGATGTTAAGCGGTTACCTTTGCCCATAACAACTGCAATACCACCTAGGCTGTTGCCTAAATGGTACCACAAGTCGGTTTGCTAAACTGAGACATGAAGTTGTAGTCTCGTGTGATTGTAATTTCACTGGCACCCACCATTAATGGGGGTAGTACACCATAATACTCTTTCACGCCGAAATACAGCAATGCAAGCACCATTATTTGACGGAGAAGGTACGGTAGTAGTACGGTCGACCGCACGTCGGTGGTAACACTTTGACATTAGCAGCATCTTTATTTCGTAAGCAGTAAGGGTGGTTTTCGAATTGACGTGTTACCACTGTCATGCAGGCGACTGTACTTCCCCGAACGAGCTCCTTCACAAAGAGTTCTATTACTACTGCTAAAAAAATATTGTATGGAGTAGCTGTTTTTTTGCTATTTCAGGGTAACACATAACATAACAACACGCCTGAATTTCCCCGAAGGGGTAGTCGTAAAAGACGTCCACTGCTGGACATAGGCCTCCCCCAAAAATGGCGGATATGCCATAATCGCCACGCTTGGCAGGCGGGTTGGCGATCGCAGTTGGTTGGTTAAATACTCAGAGAACGCTGCTGTCCATAGAAGTACCTACCTCATTCAAATTCAATAGTGGTGTGTAAGTTTTTAGTGGGTAAACACTATAAATGTATTCGGGTGAACCGTAGTAATAATAAAAGGATAGATTGTTTTACTCACGGTTTATATTTGACCACAAACACAGTTCACATATATAGGCACACACAAACAGAAAGTACAGCACAGTAACAAACAATGATCAACGTATATAATGTGTTGTATCAAACAAGTGATAGAACGAAGCTGCATAGGCTTCGCGGCGCGAGGGCAAGAATCGTACTAAGGTCAAGGAAGGTTGACGGACGCGCGCTGCGCGAGCGACGCCCCACTCTGTATCTAACTGTACCTTACCTACGTCACGTGGCTACGTAGGTAATGTGCGACTCCACTGCACGATATTCATATTGTAAATATGCGGTGTTAGGAGTTCGTGTGGAAATAAATATTATTATGTTTTGTGAATGTAGTATCTAGTGAATTAATATTATTATGTAAATAATATTAATATTAGATACGTGTAATGTAAATATATAGATATTTGTATAATAGTGAGTTTGTGTACTAACGTTAGTGGGAACTGTTAAGTTTGGGAATCCGGTATTTAGATATTAGTTAGGAAGGGAAATTATGGTGGTAAGGAATGCCACATCACTCCCCCCCAGAGACCGTCCTACGGGCGATAAAAATCAGGAAATCGAACCCTTCGACCAGACCTGGTCGTTCTGACCATGGTGTCCATAGACCGTGACTCATCTTGGTCAACTTGGTCAGGTGGCGTGTTGTCAGCCATGATGTAGGCCGGTTTTAACCGATCCACGGAGACTGTGACCACTTTGCCCTTCACCAAAATTTTGAAGGTTTTGTCGCATTTTTCGACAACTTCATAAGGACCGGTGTATGCTGGTTGTAAAGAAGCTCGCAGCGCATCTTCCCGTAGAAATATGTGGCTGCAAGTCCTGAGGTCTTTATGGACAAATATTTTGTCCTTAGAATGGCGTGAAGCAGGAGCCGGTTTTAATTTTGCGGTAAACGAGTGTAACCGGGCGATGAATTCAGACACATCGGTGGTGCCGCTCACACTGGTGTTGAAAAATTCTCCTGGGAGACGTAAAGGCTCACCATATAGGAGTTCCGCAGAAGAAGTCTTAAGATCCTCTTTAATAGCGCTCCGGACGCCCAGTAAAACCAAGGGCAGGGATTCTGTCCAGTTACTGTCGGCATGGCACATTATGGCCGTTTTAAGTTGCCGGTGGAATCGTTCCACCAGGCCGTTGCATGCTGGGTGGTAGGCAGTGGTCTTCCGGTGTTTGAATCCGACTATTTTGGCGAGATATTGAAACAGCGCGGACTCAAATTGTCGTCCTCGGTCTGTGACAATATCTGTTGGACAGCCAAAGCGGGAAATCCATCCGGTCAATAAGGCCTTGCCTACTGTCTCAGCGGTAATATCTGCAATTGGTACTACTTCAGGCCACCTGGTGAAACGATCCACGGCCGTCAAGCAATACCGGTAACCCTGTGATGGAGGTAGTGGACCAATTAGGTCAATGTGCACAAAGGCAAACCTAGCGCGAGGTATTTCGAATGTGCCCAATGGTGATGACACGTGTCGATTTACCTTGGAGCGTTGACAACCAAGACATGTTCGTGACCATTCCCGACAGTCCTTGCGGACCCCGGGCCAAACATAACGCTGAGCGACTAATTTGGCTGATGCGTTAGCCCCAGGGTGACTAAGGCTGTGAAGGCTGTCGAATACTTGCCTTCGAAATGGTTTGGTTACATATGGTCTTGGATTATCTGTACTCACATCACAGAGCAGTTCGACGGGACTGTCGTCGATTTTAAGCCTCTTTAGTTGAAGAGACGACTCTGTTTTCAGAAGCTGCAGCAATTCAGGGTCTGAAGCTTGGGATTTAGCGAGAACTTCGAAGTCGACTGGAGTTTGCAGTTCACTGACGCGGGACAAAGTATCAGCAACGACATTGTCCTTGCCGGATATATGCTGTATGTCGGTCGTGAATTGTGCAATAAAGTCGAGGTGTCTATACTGACGGGGAGAGCAGTTGTTTTTTCTCTCATGAAAAGCATACAATAATGGCTTGTGGTCAGTATAGATGGTGAAGTGTCTCGCCTCAAGCATGTGGCGGAAGTATTTTATGCCTTCGTAAATCGCGAGGAGCTCACGATCATATGGCGAATACTTCTGCTGAGTTGGGCTCAACTTACGCGAGAAGAAGGCAAGTGGTTGCCACACTCCATCCTTGAGCTGCTGCAAAACTGCGCCCATTGCCAGATCAGATGCATCTGTAACTAGAGCGAGCTTGGCCTGATAGTCGGGATGTGCAAGCAATACGGCATTGCAGAGGCTGTTTTTGCACTGATTAAAGGCAGTGAGTGCCTCGTCCGACATTTCCACAGGATGTGAACCTTTAACTGAGCCAGTCAGCAGGGCGTTAAGGGGACCTTGAAATTTTGCGGCTTGTGGTATAAACCGCCTGTAAAAGTTCAACATCCCTAAGAAACGCCTTAGCTCTTTCACTGTCTTGGGCGTTGGAAAGTCCTTAATGGCTTCCACCTTGGTATCCAAGGGCTTCGTTCCAGCTGCAGAGATGCGGTAGCCTAAAAAGGTGACTTCGTCAGCGCCAAACACACACTTTGACGTGTTAATGACGATGCCATATTTCTGCATCCTGGCGAATAGCTGGTGCAGGTGGGACTCGTGCTGCTCCTGGTTTTGCGAGTATACCAAAAAATCGTCAAGGTAGCAATAGCAGAAATCGAGCCCACGCGTCATTTCGTCGACGAATCTCTGAAACGTTTGACCTGCGTTCCTGAGACCAAAAGTCATGTATGGAAATTCGTACAGGCCAAACGGAGTTGTTATTGCCGTCTTCTGTATGTCGTCCTCGCTGACAGGAATCTGGTTGTAGGCCTTGACCAAATCAATGGTTGAGAAGACCTTGCACCCGGCTATGCTGTGGGTAAGGTCGTGGACATGCCTAATTGGATACCTGTCGGGTATGGTCCTCGAATTGAGTAGCCTATAGTCGCCGCAGGGACGCCAGCTGTTGTCCTTCTTCGGCGCTAAATGTAAAGGCGCAGCCCATGGGCTGTCGGATGGACGAGCTGTACCATTACTAAGCATGATGTTAAATTCTTGCTTAGCAATCTGCAGTTTATCAGGAGCTAGTCTGCGAGGGGAACAAGAAATGGGCGGGCCGGGTGTGGTACGTATATGGTGTACAGTGTGGTGTGTAGGTTTGCGTAGCGTGCCAGCGGGTCGCGTGATCTCGGGGTATTTATTTAAGATCAAATGATACTTGGAATCCCCAGTTAAGACCTTAACCGACCACGTCGCAGAAGCCTTTGCAATTGAAGCTACAACAGACAAAGAAGTGGTCTTATCAACTAAACGTTTGTTGCGGATGTCAACAAGCAAGTTATAAAAGCTTAAAAAATCTACGCCTATGATAGGCTTTGTGACATCTGCAACTATGAACCGCCATGGAAAGTTACGGCGCAAACCAAAATCTAAATTTAGCTGTAGATAGCCATATGTATCTATCACTGTACCGTTAGCGGCCGATAATTGGTAATTCGACTTGACACACTGTTCGCGAAGAACATGGCGTGGAAACACGCACAAATCACTACCAGTGTCCACGAGAAATTGAGTCCTAGAAGCGCGGTCGGTGACGAAGAGGCGACCAGAGTATGTTTGGCAGTCGTCAGCCTCCATTACCGACTGCCTTTGGAGTTTCCCGCCTTCTGGTAGTCGCACGGCTTAATGCACTTGTGAGCATTGGCCCCATATTTGGAGTGGTAGAAGCAGAGAGGATGATGATGCGTGTTCAAATCACGTCGGGGTCACCAGTTTAGTGGGTAAACACTATAAATGTATTCGGGTGAACCGTAGTAATAATAAAAGGATAGATTGTTTTACTCACGGTTTATATTTGACCACAAACACAGTTCACATATATAGGCACACACAAACAGAAAGTACAGCACAGTAACAAACAATGATCAACGTATATAATGTGTTGTATCAAACAAGTGATAGAACGAAGCTGCATAGGCTTCGCGGCGCGAGGGCAAGAATCGTACTAAGGTCAAGGAAGGTTGACGGACGCGCGCTGCGCGAGCGACGCCCCACTCTGTATCTAACTGTACCTTACCTACGTCACGTGGCTACGTAGGTAATGTGCGACTCCACTGCACGATATTCATATTGTAAATATGCGGTGTTAGGAGTTCGTGTGGAAATAAATATTATTATGTTTTGTGAATGTAGTATCTAGTGAATTAATATTATTATGTAAATAATATTAATATTAGATACGTGTAATGTAAATATATAGATATTTGTATAATAGTGAGTTTGTGTACTAACGTTAGTGGGAACTGTTAAGTTTGGGAATCCGGTATTTAGATATTAGTTAGGAAGGGAAATTATGGTGGTAAGGAATGCCACAAGTTATTATATTTTTGTTCAAAGTAGGTACGATGATTATTTATTAGACTTATTAATGCTAAATTAATCTTCCTACATAAAAAAAATTACTTACACCACAATTAAATTCAAATGAAATAGGCCAATGCACGCCACTCTGTACACCCACATTTTGCCAGTTATGTTATAAGTCCCATGTAACAGGGGGCGAGCCTGTAGGTCTACTCGCGTTTTACGAACGACAAACGAAGTACGAACTTTCGTTCCGACTGATACTTACATAATAAAGATAGGCACATAAAAAAGGCACAATTATGGTAGACTACGGTTCATAGTCGTATACAATTTACCGGAGATGAGAAAAACAAACGTCAAAACACGATCATCGCATGCGATAAGGGAACGATGGTTGACCGGAGTAGCAAATTGTGCGATGAATCGTAAGATTTATCGAATATCGTCGAACGGGAGTAGACCCCCTGTTGCCACTAACCGGGCCCAAATCCATTATACTCGAGACTGGATTGCAGCCCGAGCCTAAGGCAAAGGCGTAATAAAGCCGAGAGTATAATAAACATTGCTAACGCGTTTCATACGACGTTTTTCAACATACTTGCGAGAAAAAAAAAATCATAAACATACCAAACCAAAACCTAAGAAGTTATTAAAATAATAATAAATAATGTCCTCCCGGCCGAATTTCGGTCACGGCGGCCAATCTCAACAGAGACTAGCCATCTGCGCGGGACATATTATAGTGCACAAGTGTGTGCGCAAACACAGGTGCACTCTCTATTCCCTCACTCTCATAATCCGATGGGACGGCAATTCGACACGACCGGAGAGAGATCAGGCGCAGGACCGACGGCTTTACGTGCTCTCCGAGGCACGAAGGGGTCTCGATGTGTAACGAAACGGTCACCCATCCACAGACTGACCGCGGCTAGTGCAGCTTAACCTCGCAGATCGTATAATCCACACGGTTCTTACTTAGCCACGAGCCCCTTAAGAAGTTATTAAACATAGTTTGAACCAAAGACATTGTATACTGATGTTTGAACAAATATTAAATCTGTGAAAAATGGCGCGTGAATTTCTGTACAACGATTTAAGAACGTCTTTATTCGTTGTTTCTGTAATCGCATGCTGTGGCTGTGGTTGAGTGACGTATAGCTATGCGCGCGCAGGTGGTGGAAGGAAACCGACAAACAGCCTATTAAAATTTTTTAAATTCATTACAGGTGCATGTGCGTAAAGTATGTCATTATGACATTACTTTCGAGTTCATAATTCGAATTTTACGATATGAGAGTAGATAATAGTAGTTTATGAAACTGTTGCATAATAGGGGTTATTAAAACACGAGTGTGAGTTTAAAAACCGAGCCGTAGGCGAGGTTTTTAATAGTATCACACGAGTGTTTTAATACCTAATTATGTCAGTTTCATACACTATTTTATCTACACTCATACAATTTTAAATAAAATACCAAAGTCAAAATCTTAGTAACATTGTCGTTGTTTTTCTTGATTTCTCTGGTAAAAGATTGTTCGTCATTTACGTTGCTGCATCCAGAAATTCAGGCGGGGTCATATTCTCCTCAGTTCAGTATCACTGCTGTAGTCAGATATTTTTGCCCAGAATAAAACTTTCGACATACAAAACCATAATAATAACGTAAACAATAACAATAAATTTACAAGTAACGATGTCCAAATCCAGTAGGCCAGGCGCGCGGCCGCGCACGCGCGCTGGTGCGCGCCTACACAGATAATAAAATATAGTCTGGCGACAACATTATAATCGGAACTAATTTTCTATCCTTGTCAGGATTCCGTCAATCTCTGTTTTATCATACAAAAAATATGCCTGTAAACACTTAAATATAATTAAAAGCAATATGACAATCAAAAGTTCTGCCAAAAACGCGATTTTAAACGATAAAAATTTTCAATGTATGACAAGTGGCGCCACCCTGAATTTTGTGTACTCATTGGTGCCAAACTGTACGACTGCTAAAAAAAAGGTTTGAAATTAATTGCAATGCGGTAATTTAATTTTTTTTCCATAACCGCACACTTCAGCCCAACTAAGGAGTTTTTAATGCCACTTCGACCTAACCAAGAAGTTTTCAAACCTTTTTTTTAGCAGTCGTACAGTTTGGCACAAATGAGTACACAAAATTCAGGGTGGCGCCACTTGTCATACATTGAAAATTTTTATCGTTTAAAATCGCGTTTTTGGCAGAACTTTTGATTGTCATATTGCTTTTAATTATATTTAAGTGTTTACAGGCATATTTTTTGTATGATAAAACAGAGATTGACGGAATCCTGACAAGGATAGAAAATTAGTTCCGATTATAATATTTTCGCCAGACTATATTTTATTATCTGTGTAGGCGCGCACCAGCGCGCGTGCGTGGCCGCGCGCCACGGCCGCGGCCTACTGGATTTGGTCATCGTTACTTGTAAATTTATTGTTATTGTTTACGTTATTATTATGGTTTTGTATGTCGAAAGTTTTAATCTGGGCAAAAATATCTGAATACAGCAGTGATACTGAACTGAGGAGAATATGACTCCGCCTGAATTTCTGGATGCAGCAACGTAAATGACGAACAATCTTTTACCAGAGAAATCAAGAAAAACAACGACAATGTTACCAAGATTTTGACTTTGGTATTTTATTTGAAATTGTATGAGTGTAGATAAAATAGTGTATGAAACTGACATAATTAGGTATTAAAACACTCGTGTGATACTATTAAAAACCTCGCCTACGGCTCGGTTTTTAAACTCACACTCGTGTTTTAATAACCCCTATTATGCAACAGTTTCATAAACTACTATTATCTACACTCATACACCTGTAATGAATTTAAAAAGTTTTATTACGATACAGTTTGCTGAACAAAACAATGCGGTAATTTAATTTTTTTTCCATAACCGCACACTTCAGCCCAACTAAGGAGTTTTTAATGCCACTTCGACCTAACCAAGAAGTTTTCAAACCTTTTTTTTAGCAGTCGTACAGTTTGGCACCAATGAGTACACAAAATTCAGGGTGGCGCCACTTGTCATACATTGAAAATTTTTATCGTTTAAAATCGCGTTTTTGGCAGAACTTTTGATTGTCATATTGCTTTTAATTATATTTAAGTGTTTACAGGCATATTTTTTGTATGATAAAACAGAGATTGACGGAATCCTGACAAGGATAGAAAATTAGTTCCGATTATAATATTTTCGCCAGACTATATTTTATTATCTGTGTAGGCGCGCACCAGCGCGCGTGCGCGGCCGCGCGCCACGGCCGCGGCCTACTGGATTTGGTCATCGTTACTTGTAAATTTATTGTTATTGTTTACGTTATTATTATGGTTTTGTATGTCGAAAGTTTTAATCTGGGCAAAAATATCTGAATACAGCAGTGATACTGAACTGAGGAGAATATGACTCCGCCTGAATTTCTGGATGCAGCAACGTAAATGACGAACAATCTTTTACCAGAGAAATCAAGAAAAACAACGACAATGTTACCAAGATTTTGACTTTGGTATTTTATTTGAAATTGTATGAGTGTAGATAAAATAGTGTATGAAACTGACATAATTAGGTATTGAAACACTCGTGTGATACTATTAAAAAACTCGTGTTTTAATAACCCCTATTATGCAACAGTTTCATAAACTACTATTACTGCACATGCACCTGTTATGAATTTAAAAAGTTTCATTACGATACAGTTTGCTGAACAAAACAATGCGGTAATTTAATTTTTTTTCCATAACCGCACACTTCAGCCCAACTAAGGAGTTTTTAATGCCACTTCGACCTAACCAAGGAGTTTTCAAACCTTTTTTTTAGCAGTCGTACAGTTTGGCACCAATGAGTACACAAAATTCAGGGTGGCGCCACTTGTCATACATTGAAAATTTTTATCGTTTAAAATCGCGTTTTTGGCAGAACTTTTGATTGTCATATTGCTTTTAATTATATTTAAGTGTTTTCAGGCATCTTTTTTGTATGATAAAACAGAGATTGACGGAATCCTGACAAGGATAGAAAATTAGTTCCGATTATAATGTTGTCGCCAGACTATATTTTATTATCTGTGTAGGCGCGCACCAGCGCGCGTGCGCGGCCGCGCGCCTGGCCTACTGGATATGGACATCGTTACTTGTAAATTTATTGTTATTGTTTACGTTATTATTATGGTTTTGTATGTCGAAAGTTTTATTCTGGGCAAAAATATCTGACTACAGCAGTGATACTGAACTGAGGAGAATATGACCCCGCCTGAATTTCTGGATGCAGCAACGTAACTGACGAACAATCTTTTACCAGAGAAATCAAGAAAAACAACGACAATGTTACTAAGATTTTGACTTTGGTATTTTATTTAAAATTGTAAGAGTGTAGATAAAATAGTGTATGAAACTGACATAATTAGGTATTAAAACACTCGTGTGATACTATTAAAAAACTCGTGTTTTAATAACCCCTATTATGCAACAGTTTCATAAACTACTATTACTGCACATGCACCTGTTATGAATTTAAAAAGTTTCATTACGATACAGTTTGCTGAACAAAACAATGCGGTAATTTAATTTTTTTTCCATAACCGCACACTTCAGCCTAACTAAGGAGTTTTTAATGCCACTTCGACCTAACCAAGGAGTTTTCAAACCTTTTTTTTAGCAGTCGTACAGTTTGGCACCAATGAGTACACAAAATTCAGGGTGGCGCCACTTGTCATACATTGAAAATTTTTATCGTTTAAAATCGCGTTTTTGGCAGAACTTTTGATTGTCATATTGCTTTTAATTATATTTAAGTGTTTTCAGGCATCTTTTTTGTATGATAAAACAGAGATTGACGGAATCCTGACAAGGATAGAAAATTAGTTCCGATTATAATGTTGTCGCCAGACTATATTTTATTATCTGTGTAGGCGCGCACCAGCGCGCGTGCGCGGCCGCGCGCCTGGCCTACTGGATATGGACATCGTTACTTGTAAATTTATTGTTATTGTTTACGTTATTATTATGGTTTTGTATGTCGAAAGTTTTATTCTGGGCAAAAATATCTGACTACAGCAGTGATACTGAACTGAGGAGAATATGACCCCGCCTGAATTTCTGGATGCAGCAACGTAAATGACGAACAATCTTTTACCAGAGAAATCAAGAAAAACAACGACAATGTTACTAAGATTTTGACTTTGGTATTTTATTTAAAATTGTATGAGTGTAGATAAAATAGTGTATGAAACTGACATAATTAGGTATTAAAACACTCGTGTGATACTATTAAAAACCTCGCCTACGGCTCGGTTTTTAAACTCACACTCGTGTTTTAATAACCCCTATTATGCAACAGTTTCATAAACTACTATTTTTTTATTTATAACACAAATTTATATTAATTTGTTGATAAAAATAAATAATTTAATTAAATTAAATGTTTATTGATCATATTTTGATTAAGTAATACAGTTGATTTATTCACAAAAATGTTTAATTTTTTTCAGACATAAAAACTCTTTGCTGAGATTTAAATGCTGATGATGATGATGAGATGTAAAAACAAACTGTAAAGTAAAAAGCACTAGTGCGATAATGTAAAGTAAAAAGCAAGCGTGCGTTATAAGCTGCATTATGAACCTTAAAGCGGTAAAATAAGAACCACTTTACGAGCAAGTGTGTTAAAAAAGGTCTTATATCCATCTACATACTTATCATTTACAACATTTCTTTTTGTTTACAGTAAATAGTGTCCGGCTGGTGGACCATACCAGCTACATGATAGATGTTATAACAAAGACAGTCAATATCGTGGAAGAGAGGGGATGGTGTAATCTAAAACTACCTGATCATGTCCAAGCATTGAAGTGAGTACCTACCAGATTAATTTGAATAAATATTATATACAAAATCTTGTGTTGAGATCTACAGAGCCTATAGAAAGCTATTTCACTTAAATGTCATGCTAATAGTGGCGTTAGTGTCGAGTCGTTATGTGGGATTCCATATGGTTGAGTTCAGCGATGGCTGATGCTCGCGTTATGCTCGTAAACGGGTGCCGTCTGTCGGGACAGGTCAGCTCCTACATACTATGGCAACTCTTTTTACGTTTATTTCTTAAGGGAATATTCTCACTTTTAAACTCTTGTTTATTTTAGACATTAACCTACATTATACTCACATTATTTGAATAAATTTTATGTAATAAACAATAACCTATTTTAAAGAGTTTCTTGCCGGTTCTTCTCTATAGGACCCACAATTTGGAACCGTGCAACTAGAGCCTGACGTTTCAAAAGTGCCTGTTATTAAGTTTATTTGAAATAATAAGAATATTATTGCGAGTTCAAAAGAACATAACAGCAGTGTAGCCCTGGACCCTGAACTAGGACAACCTGTATGACAGGGGCCAGGCCTCTCGGTTACATGGTACAGATTGAGAGACAACAGATTTAATCAAATTATCTAAATCTTGAAAATAAAAAACAATTGAAATTAAATTTGAAAATTGATGGACATAGATAGCCTTTACCACAGAATATATTATAGTAGTACCTCTACTCAAACCCGGGGCGAGCCAAAGCCGTAGCACTAGAGGGGCACTGGCGCAGTCCATTGGAGTTCTCGGAGCTCCTCTATTTTGTGCTGAGGATGGCCAACGTATACTTTTAATCGATAGGAGTCCGACAAATTCTTCCGTCATGCCCAGACGGAGGATATATGAGGATTTCCACCCGAAGAAGGCCCCTGCTCAAAAGGGAGATAAATACCCATAGGCACCTGCACTTTGAGTGGTCGGGTTGTTCATCGCAGAACTAGTTCAAGCCAGAGGCATCAATTATCCCTTACAAGATTTAGGATGGCAAGTAAAATGGTTATTTGGCCTTCTATTGGTCACCTGAACCTCATTATTTATGCAAGAAGCACTTCGTGTAGATGTGTAAATTTTTGGGATATTGAAATTTTTGTGCTTCCCTATAAGTACTTTTAGCCTGTATTATCCCACTGCTAGATAAAGACTCGGCCGTCAGCTAATGTCATCATCATCAGCCAATTATTGTCCCACTGCTGGGCACGGGCTTCTTCTTAGAATGAGAAGGTCAAGGCCTTAGTCCACCACGCTGGCCTAATACGGGTTGGCGGACTACATACACCATCGAGAACTGTATAGAGCACTCTCAGGTGTGCAGGTTTCATCACGATGTTTTCCTTCACCATTAAAGCAAGTGGGTGAATTTCAACAAATGCCATTTTTTTTATCATATCGGTGAACTTTTTCATTTATATTTTTTTTGTATATTTTTCAGGTTTTATGTAATCGTTAGGATATCAAATATCCCCAAATTTAATATCATCAACGTATCATTAAAGACTAAGGAGAAAATTCAGTTTGAATTCTGGTTTTCACCGAAGTGACAAACCGGCACCGATTATTTTTTCTGTACACCGATATGATAAGTTTATCCACCGAAATGATGTACATATCCAGCGATATGATAATCTATCCACCTTTGAACATCAAAAAGGAAATAGTTAGTAGGTACCTAGGTAGGTAGGTAGGAGAAATACCAGGCTTATTATCTCGATTTTTCGGTTGCGATTCTGTACATCATTGGTCACTGAAACACTTGTTTGGTTATTTCGGGCAACATTTGCCTTAGCTTTTTTCCTCTGATAATATGCACGGGAACTGATTCGGTTTTTTTTTTGTGCAATGCGACGTGCATGTGCAGTCATTTGGCTTCGGGTTGGGATAAGTCCGGCTGCCTTTCGTCTAGCTAAACGTTCTCTATCTTTTCTTAAATGCTCCTCTCTTAACACAGGATCGCTTTTGAGTTTAGCTTTTCTTATTCTTTCCAGCAACCTCTTTCTCTCTTTTTTCTCCTCCTCTTTTAGTTTTAGCCTCGGCATTCTTAAACAAAATTAAGCTATTATGATGTTTTCTTTTTATCTATTTATTATTCCGTTATTTATTATTATGTACTTACTATTTTTTTAACTACAAAATATTTATTGGAGAAACCTTTAATGCGTTCCCTCACCATCATCACCTCAGCCTAAAGACGTACATTACCGAATACAGACCTCCCCTAATGATACATTTATACATCTTCTACTACCCAGTGGTATCGTGGTAATGATTTTGGCAGTCTATGTAGGTAAGTATGTATGTATGAATGTTTGTATGTAGGTATATATGTATGTATATAATGTATGTGTTTGTATGTATGTTTGTATGTTCCATTGTTTCCTTATATACTTAACGAAATGACACGGGGTCTACCGATATGATAAAACGATTCATCGAGATGATAAAATGATCTACCGATATGATAAAGCATTCCACCGATGTGACAAAACTGTGCGCTGATCATGAATCAAAACACCGATATTAGATATAAGACACCGATTGAAATTTTCTTATCTTTTCGGTGTAAATTATCACATCGGTGGTAATAAAGACCACCGATTACAGCGATATGAGAACAGCGACGTGAGAAATAACACACTTTTTTGAAAATTAGAAAAAATGCATAATATCTAGGATAAATTACATAACAGTCAATGAAGCTAATTCACTTACTACCTCTATTAGAACCAAACAACAATAATAAAACTACTTATTTCACTTGAAAAATGCGACCACCGATAGTATAAAATAATTGTCCGGGGGCAACTGAAATGGCAGTGGGCTGGCCATGTCTGTCGAAGGACCGATGGCCGTTGGAGCAGACGAGTCCTTGAGTGGAGACCGCGAATCGGCAAACGCAGCGTAGGGCGCCCCCCTGCCAGGTGGACCGACGACCTGAAGAACGTGGCTGGGGGGGACTGGATGCGGAAGGCAGAGGACCGAGCGTTGTGGCGCAACTTGGGAGAGGCCTATGTCCAGCAGTGGACTGCGATAGGCTGAGTTGATTGATTGATTGAACTGAAATGGCGTATTTACGTTATTTTTGGGAATACGCAGGGATTTGACACACGTCCGTCCTGACTGCGCACTAGAGAACACTAATGAGGGAAATAAAATTGGGGTGGGGACGCTGTCGGACTCGTCGATGTAAAGTTAGGTTTAAATTACTTTTGTCCAGCGATATGAGAACATTTTGCAGGACAAGTACGTTTGTGCCTCTCAGTAATAATAAACGTTAATTATGTTATAAAATATGCTATATATTAATAACAAAACTAATAGTCTATGAAATAAAATAAGTTACATACTTAACTTACTTATATTTATTAGTGTACCAGGCCCCTCAGAAAGTATTGCGAAAAAAAGTTTTTATATATGGGAGACTGGCCAGTTATAATGTTTTTCGAAAATATGATTATTTATAAGTAAAAATAAGTAAGTTCCAATTTCAAAATTTCCCTCCACATTTTTTGCGAGTTAATTCAAAGTATTGTGTCTCACTGAAATATGGATCTGCGCCGGGAACATTTTAGAGCTATGATTTTATACGATTTCAAGTGTCGCCTGAAACCGGATGAATCGTACGATAGACTTCAAATGGCATTCATGGATGAAGGCCCTTCCAAGGCAACCGTGTATCGTTGGTATAACGAATTCAAGCGCGGTCGACCAACTTTGGGGGATGACGAAAGAAGCGGTCGCCCTTTGACGGCTGTTACCGAAGAAAACGTGCTAGCAGTGAAAAATTTAATCCAAGACAATAGGCGAATTACATATCAGGAGATTCAACACATATTGAAGATTGGATCGGGAAGCGTTCACGAGATTCTACACAGCCATCTTCGCGTGAGGAGGATAGTATCACGCTGGGTGCCGCACAACCTCACCGATGCTCAGAAGCAGGCCCGGGTGGAATGGTGCCGTGATATGCTTAACAAATTTGAAGCAGGCTCGTCTCGGCGTGTTTACGACATCGTTACAGGTGATGAGTCCTGGATTTATCAATACGACCCAGAAACCAAGCGCCAGTCGACTGTTTGGGTGTTTCAAAATGAGCCAACGCCTACCAAAGTGAAGCGATCTAGAAGCGGGGGTAAGATTTTGATCGCTAGCTTTTTTAATTTGACTGGCCACTTGGTATCAATTCCCTTACGGGATCAAAGAAGCATTAATGCCGAATGGTATACTACCAAATGTTTGCCAGAAGTTTTCTCTGTTATAAGCAACAAGCGACCAAACACAGGGCTCCGCGGGCTACTGCTCCACCACGACAATGCACCTGCGCACACCGCACTCAAAACGAGGGACTTCCTGGACAGCACGCCAGTCAAACTCCTGGGTCACCCTCCTTACAGCCCTGATCTAGCACCGTGTGACTTCTTTTTATTCCCAAAAATAAAAAATCAGCTCAAAGGGATACAATTTTCGTCGCCGGAAGATGCGCTGGCTGCGTTCGAGCAGGCTGTAAACGAGGTGTCTGCGGCGGACTGGAAAAAGTGTTTTGAAAACTGGTTTAGGCGCATGAATCTTTGTATAGAGGCTGGTGGAAAGTACTTTGAAAAGATTTGATAAAAATATATGTACGTATAGAACAATTTTTTTTAGTTTCGCAAAACTTTCTGAGTGTCCCACGTATAAGCTTTTTTGTTTGTAAAAAAAGTAGAGGGACAGCACCGATTTGAAAAAAAATAGAGGTTTATGTATTTATTTCTACCATTGTAATAGTCCTAGGCAAATTATATTTTTGCCACAAGCCAATAACTACCTATTGAATACTAAAAAAAAATTCAGAACAATATTCCTATTTTCAAATACTAATTTCACCGAAGACAAAAAAATAAGTCATTTGGGAAATTCACCCAAGTTATAATCAAATTCTCGTTACGTCAGCTAATGTGGAAGTCCGTAATAAGCAAATATGCATCGACCATAACCCCAATAGACCTATTGTTGAATATAATGCGTACAATATATTCTGTCAACTAACTGAGGTAGGAGGAAGCGGGGTACGCAATCCGATTGGCCCTATCAAGGCGGCTATTGGCCTGATCACTAACGCGGATGTATTGACGGCTCCATAAGTGGTCGAAACTGATTTGAACTCTCAAAGATGCGAACAGTAACGACCTATATCTGATCTATTAGACTGATGAAGTCAGAAATGAGGAGATTCGCAGGAGAACGAAAGTAACCGACATAGCCCGAAGAATTGCCAAACTTAAGTGGCAGTGGGCGGGGCACATTGCTCGCAGAACGGATGGCCGATGGGGCAGTAAAGTTCTGGAGTGACGACCGCGTACTGGAAGGTGCAGCGTGGGTAGGCCCCCCACAAGGTGGACCGATGACCTGGTGAAGGTCGCGGAAATCCGCTGGATGCGGAAGGCACAGGACCGGTCGTTGTGGCGATGCTTGGGGGAGGCCTATGTCCAGGACTGGACGTCTTTCGGCTGAAATGATGATGATGAGACTGATGTTTTGACCGACATCGGTTGCTTGTTATGAGGCGTCTATTGGGGTGTATGGTCGATGTAAATATGAAAGAAAAAATCCTGAGTTCCCGATATTTCGGCGCTGTTACAAGCACCATGGTCACGGATAAACTAAATTTTACCTAACACTTACATAACATAAAGGTAACATATGTGATAGTCGAAGCGGCACCCAGTGCACAAAACGAAAAAAAAAAGAGGGTAGGTTGGTTGATTTACTCATAAACGTCCACCCGCAAAAACTTTAGTTTATCCGTGACCATGGCGCTAGTAACAGCACCGAAATATCAGGAACTCAGGAATAAGGATTACGATGGTAAATATCCCGTGACATAATAATGTAAGTGTTAGTGTCCATGTTAGTTTAAAAACAATGCTTAGCCCATAGACGCACATCGCACAGTTGCTTGTTTTTCCGTGTTCTACAGACTGTACTTTGGAGAGTGTGCGCAAGAGCTCCATGAGCTTACTCCGCCATCTCTTTTCTTTCATCGGACAACACGACGCACTGCAGGATATCATCCATATTTGGTAGAAATCCCTACTATCAGGACCAAGCGCTTTGAGAACTCTTTCATAATGCGCACAGCCAAGTTGTGGAATTCACTGCACCTGCATCTGTATTTCTGGGCACTTATAACCCAAACGCCTTTAAAGCTGGAGTGAATCGGCACCTAATAGGTTTGCTCGCTCCATCGTCAACCATATCTTGACAAAACTGTCTAGATTGCGGTCAAGAGCAGATCGATATCTCATTAAAAAAAACTAATGAAAGTGTTGTTCCATGTAACGCCTCAACTCTTATGTTACAGTGAAACGGTCATAAATACGCCACTCCATGGAACAGTGAGGTATACCAACGGCTTCCTTGTCTCCATGCAGCATGTGGACATCCAGCAATCAACAGTTCAGCAAGTCTGGTTCTACAACACTACTTCCCGGGCAACCACGTCGACTGTGCGTGGCACCCTGAGGCTGCATGACGTAGCTGTTGGGTATGACGTCGAAGCCGACTTGAATGATGGGAACCGTCGGTATACTACGATATACACACACCCACTGATCTCGTTTGCTTTCTCTGTAAGTTTTGAATTAGAGTCACATCAGACTTTTCAGACTTCCCAGGGATAGCCGTAGTTCCTAGGGATGTCCCTGAACCGACATAGCCCAAAGAATTGCCAAATTCAAGTGGCAGTGGGTTGGGCACATTGCTTGCAGAACGGATGGCTGCTGGGGCTGAAAAGGTACTGGAAGGCGCAGCGTGGGTAGGCCTCCCACAAGGTAGACCGACGACTTGGTCAAGGTCGTGGAAATCCGCTGGATGCGGAAAGCACAGGACCGGTCGTTGTGGTGATGCTTGGGGGAGGCCGATGTCCAGCTGTGGACGTATTTTGGCTGAAATGATGATGATGATGAGACTTTCCATCTTCATGCCTCAGTTTGGCGAAAGTGACTTGCAGTTCTAATTAGGCAACAGCCTAGGCAGTATTGCAATTATTATTGTTATGGACAAAGGTAGCCGCTTTTGATCAAGTGGAACTTTATGAACTTTACTAATCTGTCTGATGCTTATGCAAAGAGGTTAAATCATGATATTTGTATCCCAGTCGTAAGGAATGAAGAAGTTACTACAATAAACAGCATTAGCTATTCAACGACAACTGTTCACCATGGACTGATATATTCTGCTTTAACCGGAATACCAGACACAATTGTATTAATATGTCTCGTCACCCTGGTACCAGCCGTCCCATGAATAGTCGGGAGTGAAGTTTCCGTAACTACCATACTTTGCATGATAGTTTCATTCATGATCGCAATAGATTGGTATCAGTCTAGCTCTTGAGAATCCCTTTGTTATTTTTATATGACCCTCAAGAAGATAATAGATATATTAGACGAATAACAATGTCATGTATTTTCAGATCATCAAGAACGTATTCACTGATGCTATGGAGGTGACGGTAATTGGTACTGTTCCGAATACTGTTCGCATACCAGTTTTCAGGCCAGTAGATAACACAACTGACATCTTAACATCAACGGTAAGAATATAAAATATGATCAATGAAGATATATGTAAATTGTGGAAAGAATTGCACCACCCAATCTATCTTATCATGGGTGTCGTAAAAGGCGACTAAGGGATTTACCAGAGTATGGGCAGCGTTCTCCGAATATTTAACCAACCAACTGCGATCGCCAACCCGCCTGCCAAGCGTGGCGATTATGGCATATCCTCCCCTTTTTGGGGGACGCCTATGTCCAGCAGTAGACGTCTTTTGGCTGAAATGATGAATGATAATGATGATGTGGAAAGAAAATATCGCTCACGAGTAGGATTTGAACCAAGAGCGAACCAATAAAGAATGATTGAATGATAACTGAAGTTTTGCTTTAAAGGCCGGTCACATCCAGTGGTATTTTTGTTATAAAAAGAGACAATCTCTGTCTCTGTACGGAGTAACAGTATCTGTCTTACCAAATGACACAGAAATACTCTAAATGCTAAAAAAACCTTTGAGTATATTTTCTGAATCCAGCCGAGATCTAATTTTGCCTTAGTTCGATACCTACCAACAGTGATGACCATGAACTTTTCAGGAATACTGTCTCGCGTTCCTACTTTAATAACACAGTTAAATAATATTTTTCAGTTCAATCCAGCAACGATTACATCAGCCGGCATCCACGCTTGGGGTCCCGAAGTACTACAACCTTTAGCCTACGACATCGCAACTCGGCAAGTCCCGTTCCCGACCTTCTGTTACAACTGCGCGACTTAAATCACATTCTTCGCTATACGTCACCAGTTTTATCGAAAGTATGAGAGATTTAGAAAAATTATAATGACTGATGTCTTGGAATGATAGTGTATCAAGAATTAAAAAAAAACATACGTCACCAGAGATTGTTTTTTTTTTATGTTCCCTGTACCGAATATTATTATACGAAAAATTGCAAAAATATTGTGTGCTTGTGTAGTTGGCAAAACTCGTGATGGCATGCACATGGTTCAAGAAGACATATTATGTATTTTTCTGTTTAACTCCACAATGATCACTTCAGCCGGCATCCACGCTTATGGTTCCGAAGTATTTCAACATCATAACTACGACATCAACTAACCTACGACATCGCAACTCAGCAAGTCCCGTTCCCCACTTTTTGTTACAATGGCCCTGTGACACCTTGAAGAAGCCTGACAAGCCTCATGATGAGTACCATTCAAGCAAACTTACATTTACTCCACAAATGTGTGTCTAATTTGATGTAATTTTTCCTTGAACCTCCGAAATATGTAGAACGCCAACACAATTATTTTTGTTGGCTTCTAAACCAATCTGACCTCGGCAAAGAATAAGCACTCCCTCTGCACTCTGCACCCTGCACCCGAATGTGTAGGGATATAATATATCATGAGGACGAGAAGTAGCATTCTCCTGTTGATACCGAATTACGAAAAAAGATATCAAAGGCAGCTCTTTGTTTTCTGAGCAAGTAAAACATAAGGTATTATTATCCATAAGACGTGTATGTAGTAGTAACGTCATGCAAGCTCATGAGTGATCATATCAATCTAAGTTCTTATGCATTATGATTTGGTGTCCTCAATTCAGAGCGGTAGTCATTTTTGGTGAGAACTACTAAAATTATTGTGCAGTTTCGTGTCATCAAATCAAATCATAGTCATATGACAGACTGGTATCAGTTCGGTCTGCGTAAACAAAGCCACAACGATTATAATATAATCAATCTTTAAACTTCTGAAACACAAAGAAAGCATATTAATCTTAATTATGCGATTATTACCTGATTAAAAGAACGTATCATTAACATTATCGATTAGAAGCTTTTGCTGACATAATCGTACATCGTTGTTCGGTGCATGCATAATTAGTTTTATCTATATATTTTTTTTGTGTCGTTGGTATTCAGTTCTTTGATTTTATTTGAAGTGATCATGAAGACGGTTTCCTTAATTTTGTTAGCATGGTTAACTGTTGTTTTTGGACAGATAAGATGGGGTAAGTTGTGAAAAATGTTTGGTATTTATAACGAGAATGGATAGAATAAGTAATCAGTATAGCGAGGGGGAGTTTGAAAACAAGCACCAGTGACGGAAAGGTTGAGTTGTAGAGTTGTAGTAGATTGTCATGGTATGGACATATGATGCAGAGGAATGAGGAGCGTGTTACGAGAATAGTTTTGAAATAAATGTGAATAAGAAAACAGAAAGATCAAAGAAAAGATCGATGGATTGTATGAAAGATGATATGAATAAAAAGAAAGTGAACACTAAGATGACGGCTGATAGATTTTAGGCGTACCTAAATACTTACAAAAAGTTTTTCACAAAATTGGAGGTCTTTAAAAATAAATGTATGATTTTACTGTAAAATGCTAGTTTTAAGACCTCTACCCAAATATATTTAACTAATGCGGGTTGCAATTTTTGATGATTGAAAAACCGTTTCTGGACATCTTTCTGTGACTCCAAATCGAGTTACTGGACTGGCTGTGTTAGTAAAATATTCAATCACCTTAATCTTGCAGCACAGAGAGCACGTGTACAGGACCACACCGAATACTTCTCAGCAGTAATGCAAGAAACTGTGTACGAAATAGAGCGAAGAGGATTCAGCAAACTAAGGCTGACAAATATCACTCAAAATATAAAGTAAGATCTAACATTCAGAACGTGGTGAGCACATTGCCGTGTGCCTTGATTATTTCATACATAACACCTTTATAACACATACATACATATCAGCCACTACTGTCCCACTGCTGGGTATAGGCCTCTTCTCAGAATGAAAAGGTTGAGGCCTTAGTCCACCACGCTGGTCTAGTGCGGGTTGGTGGACTACAATCATCGAGAACTTTATGGAAAACTCTCAAGTCTGGAGGTTCATCTCGATTTTTTCCTTCACCTTTAAAGCAAGTGATAATCAAATTCTGATCTTGGTTATTTCATTGGTGTTTTTAATTTTATGTTATACTTTAAAAGGCTCGTGTAGAATCTGATCCAATACATGCATATTCTTTTTTGAGAGGGAAACATTTAATAAGACTTTGTTTTTTGAACTTGGAGAATTGGAACTCGCATATTGTTAACATCTTTTTACAACATGTATGCAATAAACCGATTGAATTGAATTGAATTGGAGAAATCCTCATGGGCTTTCCGTCTGGAGAAGGCAAGGGGTTATGTCGGACTGTTACTGACTAACGGCCAAAATTAATATCCAATCTATCCACGATTTGCCCTACTAGAGATAGAAATTTGACATATTTTGTATGGAGCTTATGTCAAATTTCTATCTCTAGTAGGGCAAATCGTGGATAGATTGGATATTAATTTTGGTCGTAAAACACCACGGCATTACTGCTTTTGGTGGGGGATCCACTATTGCATTCGCTGCCACAGCTCTTAGGCTTCTTGATCGAAGATAACTCACTCTATAGCAGTGGAAAGTTATTAGATATTTTTTATTGATTGTTTCCATTGTTTTTTTTTTTCAAAATTATAACAAGAGTTTCCATTTGTTTCAGTCTGCAAATGTACAAATGGCTGGTGAATGGCACAGTGGTATACACTAACGGTTTCCTGGTCTCAGTCCAAAAGCTTGACGTCACAGGCATGACGCAGAGCGTCGGTAGTCCCACTGTTAATGGGGTAGTGACCCATAGGGCTCTTGTGACTGGTACACTGAACTTTAGGGATGCGAAGCTTGGTTACGATGTGATCTTCACTCCAACTGATGGACCTGTGCAAAGGTATACTGGAGACTTCGTGCATTCTACGATCACTTGGCAGTTTCAAGTAAGTTGTTGTTTTATTAGTAATATGTGTCCGAAAGCGCGCTGGGTCGATGATATCGCCAAAGCCGCAGGAAAAACCTGGATGAGGGACGCACAAGATCGAAGAGGCTGGCAAAAACGAAAGGAGGCCTATACCCAGCAGTGGGTGATGCCGGGCTAGAATGATAATGATGATGATGATGTGGCATTGGGAAACGTAGCGTAGGGCCAGGTCCGAAACAATTGATGGGAGGGGCACTTTCCAGGCGAAGACTACGATGGACCCAGTTTCTGGCCCGTTTTCGTCGTACATAGCATGGCGTGTAACAAGCCCAGTTCAACCTGTGTAACGATCTCCTCTATTCACACGCGATATATGTCCACTGAAGAACGTAGCTGGAGAGACAAGATGAGGAAGGCAGACTGCCGAGTGTTGTGGGGCAAATTGGAAGAGAACTATGTCTAGCTGTGGACTGCTATCGACTGAGTTGATATGAAATGACCAAGTGAAGTTTTAAGAGGAAACGCGGGCGAAGAGACAAATGGGTATTTGATGAAACTATCGCTGTCGAATTGCGAGCTCTCGGACTCAAATAAATGCGATTTTAACAACAGCAGCTCTGACTGAGTAGCCTTAGTAAAAAAGTAATAATTCTAGTTGTGGCTCTCGACTATTTTCTTCTCCGAAACTGGACCAATTTGAAAGATAAAGATAAACTGAACAAGCAGAATTTTCCATTTTCAATAACAGTTGGCTCAGTGGCCTAAATAGGCAATTTTGAGCAATTATTAGTGCTTCTAGAAATAATTTATGAACAAAAAAAAACAGAGACAGAAAAAGTTGATATTTATTTTCCTAAAAAATCGTTGCTCTAAGGTAAGGTATTGCTCTAAGTACAAAGAAAACAGTCGAGAGAATTTTTATGGAGTAAAGACCAACCGCATTTCCAACCATTTGCAACCAGCTGCCCTGACTAGCTAGGACTTGTCCTCGATGTCCCGGTACCTACTATTTTATTACAAGAATATAAAAAAAAATGTCTACCTATATATGTATAGGTAGACATATTATATGTATACCTATATATGTATAGGTAGACATATTATATGTATACCTATATATGTATAGGTAGACATATTATATGTATATGGTGTGTACGGGTATGTATAGGTTGACATATTATATGTATACGGTGTGTACGGGTATATATAATATGCATAAATAAATAAACGGAACAATTGAATTAATTTCAGATAACCAAAGATTTGACCACCAAAGAAATAAATGTGACAATGACATCTGGAACTTCTGGAGGTCTTGTTAGAATGGTCTATAGACCAGCGAACAACATAACGGAAGTAATTTCTAGAAACGTAAGTGTGAAATAGTTTGATAAAGCCACAGTTCCTTTTCCATTCGTAAGGTGCACATCGATGAATAGTAAGAAACATATTTTACTACTTTACTGGTGCATCTACCTTATTCTTTGTCTCTGCATTACCCTAAGGTTGTCTGGTAGAGAACGCCTATGGCGTTAAGACCGCCTTTGCACCTTGTTGTACATAAAGAATTAAATAAATAAATGAATGCCTAAAATGAATATAAATGCTTGGAGGTCCAAAAAGGCCACATTGACCAATTCCTCTGAATGAAATTCAGTTCCCGAATTCCCAGAAGACCCTTTGCAATTGCTTTTTTTGTTCAATTCCGAAACTGTTCAATTTATTCCCACAGATAAATATCAGGCCACGAGCGCGCTTGCCATTAAGAGTGTGATTGGGCGCGCTCCTTTTGGCTTTCGCAATGCAAAGCCCACGTAGGAGCGCTTTAGGTCTAGTCGAAAATTGGCGGAATTTATTTCAAACAAATCAGCTTCCCAATTCAGTCGATAAGCAGTTGTCGACCTATTCGGTTTGATATCTCTTCTCTCGTTACACGCGTGAATCGTAGACGAAACGAGACAAACAAACCGAATCGGTTGAAACATAGTGAACTGCACATTCACTCAACATCTTGCAATGTATATTTATGTACCTACTTTGTTCAGCAATAAAGTTTTGTATTGAATTGAATTAACTGCTTATCGAAAAAATTCTGAATCAGAGAGCAGATGTGATTACGTCTCTAAAGGGTTTATATCTCGAGGGGTATCCCCAATAACTATGATAATAGTCGTATCCTCAAAACCTTAAACACAGGCTATTGTCCAACTACAGGGCAAATTTTCCCTGCACGCCTGCAGAGAAGGAACAAGCATTAATCACAAAATGGCTTGTTTACTACATGTTGACGATTGCAAACCAATAAGGGCCAAAATTAAAGAAAACGAAACAGACGTACAGAATTGCACTACCCTATATTTTTTCATGGGAGTCGTAAAAAGCGACTAAGGGATTCTCCAGAGGATGGGCAGCAGCGCTCTCTGATTATTTAACCAACTGGGATCGCCAACCCGCCTGCCAAACGTGGCGATTATGGCATATCCCCTCCATTGGGGGAGGCATATGTCCAGCAGTGGACAACTTTCGGCTGAAATGATGATGATGATGAAGGGCCAAAATTAATGTAATTATCCACGATTTGGCATAAAAGGGATACAACAGGAGCTACATACAACTTGTGTCAATTTTCTATCTGTGGGCAAATCGTGGATGGATAAGATATTATTTTTGGTCGTTAGTCAGGTTTCTTCGTGATATTTCTCTTCACCTTCAGGGTTGTCTTAGGAATCAAATTCAAAGTCACTCAGCGAGCTATGCCTGGAGTTTCTTATGAGGATAAATCCGTAACCAGATTATTCGGAGAACAACCGGCGTGACCGACAAAACTTACAGAGGACTGGTCGTCGGAGCAAACGAGTCCTTGAGTGAAGACCGCGAGTCGGCAAACAGAGTAGAGTGGTGCAACATATGGCAACAATTTAATTGCTGTCAATTTAGTTTACGTGTTACATTTAATTTTATTTTTATTTTAGTGGGCACGTGATCACGACTAAACTTATATGGTTTAATTCCGACTAATTTGACAGCACTAAAATTGTTGCCATCCTTTTCTTGTATCTACTATTAGTAAAAGAGAGCGCTAGTTTAAAATAAGTTTAGTTTGTGATCAAGAAAATTAACACCAGTGTTTACACTCTTCATGGTTTTTTTACCTATCTGTTGCAGTTTTTCCCGTTCAACAATGCTGATGGTGTTAGATCTTGGGGGACTTTCCTCGAGCCCATACTCTTGGACGTTGTTAGAAATAAGATTGAATTTCCTGAAGTATGTTTTGGCCATTGCTAGACGGACGATAATAGAAGAAATAAATAAATAATTTATAAACTCTATTTGTTTTCCTTATAACATGTTGCCTGTTGGCATTTGGATGGTTGAGTCAGTTTTCTAAAATAGGCTGGCCTTTGGCCGCTACCTCACTTGATGTTATGTGATGGTGCGGTCGACGATGGTGCACGCTTACCCAGCAAACTCGTGCCTTAAAAACCACCAGATTATACCTATCGGGAAACAGACGCCAGTAAGGCATTCCACTTTAGTTCTACAAAAAAATATTGCCTAAGTAAGTTCCTACCTTTTGGATTTAATAACAGTGCAATAATAGACTGACTGACTGCCTCGTTGGTCTAGTGGTTGCAAGCGCGACTGCTGAGCGTGGGGTCCTGGGTTCGATTCCCGGGTCGGGCAAAGTGTTATTGGGTTTTTTCATTAGGAAATTCTCAGTAGCAGCCCGGAGTCTGGATTTGTGCCCGGTCAATGGCAATAGGCTCGCCCCCTATTACATGGGACTATAACATAACTGGCGAAATGTGGGTGTACTATTACACCTCTGCCTACCCCTTCGGGGAAATACAGGCGTGATGTTATGTGTGTGTGTGTGCAATAATAGAATACCTACCTACTTACTCCATAAGTTGGTTACCAAAACCTGTGTCAACCAGATAATAATAAAGTACCCAGAAGTCGTAGCAGGACTGGCAGCACTGTGCGCACAAAACGAAAAAGAAAGAGGGTAGATCGTTTGATTACTCATAAACATCTACCCGCAAAAACTTTAGTTTACCCGTGACCTTTGCGCTTGCAAGAGCGCTGAAATATCTGGAACTCATGAAAAAAGATTTAATTATAAGTGTTAGTTAGTGATCATTGATATATTATAAACATTTCCGCACGAAACGTTTACTGTCACGACTGTCAGTGTAATGTAATCTATTGACAGCGGCAGTGTTGACAACATGAGTATTTTCCTTGAATTTTGGGTATTTCTTGATCCCTAGGGTACTCATTGGGGCATATAATTTTTTTAACGTTAATATTTAGGGGAAGTTATTGCGACAGGCTGTTCCAAACCATCAAATGTGAGATATGAAACGTTTGTTTGTGATTTTTCATGACCAAACAAAGTGCAGTGTAAAAAAGTCGCCACGCCTCCACGTGCCGTTACATTACACACTAAATTAGCAAAAAGAAATGGTAAATGACAAAGACAGCCAAAACACAATTGCTGTGTCACAGCATGAAGCTATTTAGGAACGTAAAAAACATACTCAAAACGTTTTGGCTGTTTTAATTTATTTATTTCTAACATCTTTTAGGACTTTATTTTTATATTGTTACGACTGGCCAATATTAACGCAATACCATGAAATATGGAAATCAAGAAGACCTTTGCCCAGCAGTGGGTTATTACAGGCTTACAGTAACAATAATCTTTTAGGAAAAAACTGTTCGACTATGATGGTTGTTCTTAGGCGTTGTCCTAATACAATGCGACTACGTGACTATCGCAAAATGGTGCAAATTTTGTTTGCGGATTGTGTTCGCTAATTAGGACGTTTGATCGCGGGCTCGCACGTACGAAATTCACACGAATTTTGTTCGTGCGACCCCGCTTTCAAAGTGTCTAATAGATGTCCTAATTGGTAATCTTGCGATATTGCCATGTCACGAATGAAATGCACGAACAAAATTCGCGTGAACTTGCGATGGTCGCGTAGTCGCTTTGTATTAGGACAACCTAGGATAATTTTCACTGAGACTTGGGGAAAATAAAATTTCAGAGTTGCCAATACTGGACAGCAACCGTCATCGCCCGTCAACGTCAAAAAAACGTCACTAAAATCGTTTTGCTTTCATTTCATTTCATTTCATTTTAGATTCAGTAAAGCGGTTTATTTCTCAAACTAATGTGAATTATCTGCTAAAATAGCAAATTTTCTACACGCTTTCATGAGAATCGTTTAAAAGACAAATAGTTTGTTCATTTTATGAAGAAATATGTGTGACGAAACGAACGAAGAACGCCAGGACAACGAATTCGCTGCGTTAGAGGTTATTTATTTTCTTATTTGTAAATAAAAATATTGATGAGTGATGAAAATAAATACGTTTTCATAGGAACAATTTCTTTATTGCGTTGTTGGTTCAATTCCAAAAAGATTGCGAGTATTTTTTTGTTATTCTGTTTCCGGCGGGAATTAGATTTTATTGGCCAAGATAACTATTTTTAAGCACATAGGAGCTTTACTTGAAAGTTTTCTTGTTTTGTAGGAAATGTACAGGAAACTGTACTAACTAAACTCAAGGTTTAAAGTGCTTACTAAAGACCCATCAAGTAATAGTTTCTCATAAACTGAAAAAAAAAACTTTCAACAACAGTGACGATATTTAATTGATCGTGCGGCTCACCTTGGGCAGTCAGCCCCGCTACCAACCTGCTGACTGGCAAATTTTTTCCCCAAGGCATCAGCTATTATCATTATGTAGCTCATGTTGACACAACAGAAGAAGATTAACTGAATATAGAGCAATAAAAGCTTCTCTGTTACTTATTATTTACTTTTACTTATTAAAAACAACACACACAAACACAAAGCAATCATAATTTGTCTCATCTATCTGGTCTGCTTGACATCCATGTAAGAGGTATCTTAACCTTATCTCTGCCAATGACATCTATAGAAGACAAACAATTTCGTGCTCTCTGCGCCACACAGACATAGTAAAAAATATTGACTAAGTGCTGTTAACAACCATAGTGAAGGCAACAAAAACCATGCTCCTTCATTTGACGACTTCTGTGGTCTAGTGGTACGAGTGTCGGACTGCTGATAACGAGGTTGTGGGTTCGATTCCCACAGGACACAAATATTTGTGTGATGAGCATAAGTGTTTGTGTTGGTCTGGGTGTTTCATATATATTATAAGTATGTATTTACAAAAAAAAAAGTATATAAGTATTATATCCATTGTCTTGTACCCATAGCACAAGCTCTGCTTAGTTTGGGACTAGATGGTGCTGTGTAAAAAATGTCCCCAAAATATTTATTATTATTTATTTATGTACAACCAGTGCTCATGCATATACATGCACCTTAAACCGTGCTCACCCCTCTCAGTTCACATGTCGTGGCATCTTCCAGTAAGCATCGCGAAAACAAATATCCTTCAGGTGCATGGTGTGTACGTTAGCACTGGTTGTACATGAAGGAGCACGGTTTTTGTTGGCTTCACTATGGTTGTTCGCAGCACTTAGTCTATGTCTGTGCTGCGCCACGTCTTTATTAACTTTGTACTAACATCCATACAATATTATTTGTCTTCTATAGAAAACATGGCGTTGAGGCCACGAAAACCTTTACGATGCCATGGTGTTGAAAAGGTTAATAATAAATCTTTTATTCTCCCTTACAGGCTATTTACGGTGATGCGGTGGTGGACAACCGTGAGGCAGTAGCTTGGAAAATATGGAGACCTATAGATCTGATGCTAACATTGAATCCGTTGCACAATTCAGATATCAAAGGCATACACTGTTCAATTACGTTACATTTCAAATGCTGTCCAAGTTATCCTGATAAGTATGTATTAATTTTTCCTTATAATTTCTTTCCAGAAAACAGGTAAAACCTGCAAATTATTATACACATACAAACTACAACTGCTTATCATATACAATGTGTTATTAAAATAACTGAAAACCTCTTTAGGGGTATTGTAATCATCAGTATAAACAACTTTTACTATGGGACCAACCCTGAAATCGCAAAAAAAAAAGTACAATGACCCTTTAAGAGGTTTTCAGTTATTTTAATAACACATTGTATACACATTATATAGGGTTGATAAAAATCATGAGTTTTTTTGTTTCTTTCAGATTTGTTTGTTTTTTTTTTCCTTTTTATTTGTCTTTTTTTTCCTGTATTTGTTCCATGTTCTTGAATTTTTTGGTAATTTTATGCGTCACTTTTGAATCAAATAAATATATTTTCTTTCTTTCTTTTCTTTCTTTTTAACTTGTTTTTAAGTGATGAGTGAGTGAGTAAGTGGTGAGTGAGTGAAGTGATGTTAAGTGATAATGTGGTCAATGATGGTACACACTTTCCCAGCAAAAACCTATTCAGATTCTTCTGTAAGCTGTTTTTGCTTGCCCGATGCCTACTGTTGATAAAGACAAAAATAGCCAAAATACAAATCCATCTATTTTATTTCTGTTTTGCAGTAATAGCAAGCAAATTTGGTATTAGATTATTTAGAACATTTTTTAATTACGCAGAATACTAAGTTTCATCATCATCATCATTTCAGCCGAAAAAAAAGGCCTCCCCCAATGGGGGGGATATGCCATAATCGCCACGCTTGGCGGGTTGGCGATCGCATTTGGTTGTTTAAATACTCAGAGAATACTATTTCACTGATTCACCAGAGGATACTAAGTTTAATTACCTTTAAATTTGATTTTCAGACAACTCAGTATAGCAATTCACAAAATGCGGGGGTTATCTACTGAAAAAGGTATGAAACTGCTGGCTGACTTGGAAGCACTGGCGTCAAAGTTACGAGGGGAAGTGTGTATATTTCAACTAGCACAACATGCTCAGGTAATATGGTAATAAAGGACATTGCCCATTCTCTTAGGAGCTTTAGGCCCCTCAAAAAAAATTGCTATGTCACGGCGGTTTTAGTCTTATTTTGTAGACCAAGAATTATCTTTAATTATTCTGCAAACGATTTTAATTTATTCACCCTGGTTTAAGAGAAATCTTATTTTTTCCAACTCCTTAACTGATTGATAAGTACGCTCCGTGCATCGTTGCGCGATATAACTGAACGCACCCGGACATCCAGAGACACCATGTATGTTGTTGCAAGATATAATTATTTTATTAATCGATTTTTGAAATCGATTTTGTAGTATTTTTTAAATAACAACATTGCAAAGTTTTAAGTTTTATGCGTGTATTCATTAACATCGATTTTATAAGTTATTTCAGTTAATTTAAAATGATTATAACAATATTTATAATAAATGAGTAGGTATTTTAAAGCAATGAATCATCTTATTTTTTCTGTACAAAAAGATTTCAAAAATACGTTTTGCAATTTCTTTTGACTTGACGTCATATTAGTGATTTTTTATAATTTTTAACAGATTTACGCATGCGAACCGAAATCTAAAGATATAAATTGTGGAAAGCAAAAATAAGAAATCAATCAATAAAGATAAGTCTAGTATAATAGTATCTGAAACACAGTAAAAGTGAATTCATAGAAGTATCGCTATCTAGAATCGATTCCGATTATTTGTTGAAATAGTCTGATATCTGGCAACATTTTCGTTCGGTTTGAATGGAGGATATACTTACGATTCTGTTTAATACATATTTATTATGTTTTTTAATGCTAGGGTGAAAGAAATGTTGAAAAAGAACGAATAAACGTGAAAAAATAAGACATAATTTTTGAGTAACATACAGTTTTGACATGGCACCAAAAATGGGCCCATCCGTGGGCATTGTCCTTTATTACTTTAATGTAAAATGGGAATTAAAATAGGTACAGTAGTACACATTTAATATGGCCCACCGAAGCACCTGCGCAGATGACACAATTTAAATACGCGAGAAATTGGTTAACCAATCAGAAAACTCCATCGCTGCGCGCCGAAAGTCTCAGCCGCTGCCGCTAGAGTACGGAGCGTGTGAGCGAAATAGAAAAAGACAACACCTTATGGTGTTAAAATTGATTGCCGTGCCGTCTTTTATTAATGTTTTGGGTTGATTATATGTTTTGGGTGTTTTCGTGTTTGCGCGAACGAAGATTGACGACTCGTCTTATTTTTTGTGACGTACTGTGAGTGTTAATTCCCGTTTCGTATTTATCATCATCATCTTTTCAGCCGAAAGACGTCCACTGCTGGACATAGGCCTCCCCCAAGCATATGTCGGGGGGATATGCCATAATCGCCACGCTTGGCAGCGGGTTGGCGATCGCAGTTGGTTGTTTAAATACTCAGAGAATCATTACAGCCGAAAGACGTCCACTACTGGACATAGGCCTCCCCCAATTAAGGGGGGGATATGCCATAATCGCCACGCTTGGCAGGCGGGTTGGCGATCGCAGTTGGTTGGTTAAATACTCAGAGAATGCTGCTGCCCATCCTCTGGTGAATTCCTTAGTCGCCTTTTACGACACCCATAAGAAGAGATAGGGTGGTGCAATTCTTTACGTCCGGCACCACACAGAACAAATTGTTTATTTTTTATTTTTAATATGGTGTTTGACAATTTTTTGAAATGTATATAAAACGATGGCGAAACATCCAATTAAAGCATTCATTAAAAAATAATTACTGAAATATGCTTTTAAAATTAAATAATCAAGATTTTTATTTCTCGTTTTAAATTTCGCACCAAAAAGCTAAGTCACGTGATATTATTGTCAACCTACGTCACTGTTCTTGTTCCGTTCTATCAGTGTTGCCGGTGTAAATTCCCTTAAAAGTACATCATGCTTACCAAAAAGGTACAAATTAGAGGAAATGTAAAAAATCTGAGAAAAAACTTAAGATTCCAGTTTACGAAACAATGTAGTTAGAAGGCGATGTCGAGAGTTTATTTTTATTTTGATATTGCTTTTATTTTACGTTTAATTTTCATATTTCCTTCGAGATGGTTGCAGCGGTGCGAGCGCTGAAAACTGAACGTAGTTTTGTTTCTGGCATGAGACATGACTGAAAAGTTTTGTATTTTGTGGTTGAATCACGCACCTACAAAACAAAAGCTTGTAAATTACGTTCATGATTACGTACAAATACTAATTAATTATTATTATTATTAATTAATTGTTAGTAAGTTATAATATAAGAGGATCGAGCGTTGTGGCGCAACTTGGGAGAGGCCTATGTCCAGCAGTGGACTGCGATAGGCCGAGTTGATTGATTGATTGAAGTTATAAAGTATTATAACCTGGCTCGATAAAATAAACAATAAACTGGCTGACAAGAATATGATCAACAGATTAAAAAAACGAAATTTCAAACAGGAAAATAAAATATTTAGAATCAATTTAAATTTAAAAAACTTAGTAAAAGTTATTCTTCAACCTAAAATCTACGTTGTGTGCACTTTTCATAATTTTTGGCGATACCAGTCAAACACCCTATATTAACAACTTTTAGCTTAATCTAAACATTGCTGCTTTGAGAGTTGAGAGACAGCTCTCAAGAGATCTTTCTCTTTCACGAAAAGTTGATGTTATCTGTTTGCTTTTTTATATTTCAGCAATTTCTGCACGACCACAACAAGCCAACATTATCCTGTTATGAAGAAATGTTGAAACAAAAGAATGAACAGGAACAATTAAAACTGCACGATTTACAAGTCAAGGAAAATGAAGAGGTATGTTTTAAATTAATTAATTCTTAAGCAATAATGATAAATTTTTCCGTCAAATAAATATGGATTTATGATGTGTAGACTAGCTTTTGCCACTTCACTCCCGTGATTTTTTATCCCACGGAAATCGTGCATTTATCCAGGATAAAAAGTTGCCCATATAGCGTACAGGATATAGATCCTCATTACTATCGGCCAAAATTAATATCCAATTTATCCATGATTTGCCCTACTGTAGATAGAAATTTGACATAAGCTCCATACAAAATATGTCAAAATTCTATCTCTAGTAGGGTAAATCGTGGATAGATTGGATATTAATTTTGGCCGTATGTGTACAGGTACAGTTGGAAAACTTTCCGATGAACGACCACTAAGGCACACCTTGGACACTCAATACGATATAAATGCTAGCACCACCTACATACACAAGATTACGTCTGCATACGAACGCACACACACGTGTAGGTTAGGGATGCTCGCCGCTCGTAGTGCCGATTCGCTTCCCAGTAGTTCTCAGAGATGGCGTGCTTATATAGCGACTGGCTACGATGAAAGAACCTACTTTCTACCAAGTAGGTTCTTTCATCGTAGGCGACTGGCGATTGACATCCATTGCAATCTTGCATTCCTATTGCCGTCAAACTGCGGGTGCGTGCGGGGCGCAGGCGTGGAATCTTAAATTGCCGCGTTAGTGATTAGCCAAAAGCCGCCTTGGTAGGGCCAATCGGATTGCAGTACACCGCCTCAGCTAGTGGCAGAATTTATTGTACGCATTATATTCAACATAAGGCGTCTATTATACTATATACAGCCCGTATTGAACGATTACTGACCATATGTATATATACTTATATAATATACTTAAAGTAGGTATTTGGGCCTTACAAGGATAGGGTGATCCATTGAAATACATGATATATCTAAACGATTTAAATTGTGGAAAGGATAAATCGCTCACGAGCAGGATTCGAACCTGCGACTCCTGGCTCAGTACGCCAGTGCTTTAGCCACTAAGCTACGGTGAACACTGCTCGTGGTAACGAATTTAACCTCCATTTGGATACGTCTTAGTGGCTAAAGCACTGTCGTACTGACCCAGGAGTTGCAAGTTCGAATCCCGCTCGTGAACGATTTTTTCTTTTCACAATTTAAATAGTTAGATTTCGCTTCGCTTGCGTAAATGCGTTAAAAATAATAAAATGGTATATCTTATTATTATATTAATTAATATTATGCTATGCATTTTAATTTAGCGTCAAAAAATGAAGGATGAGATACTAAGGCGGCAGGAGATCCTCCGTTGTGCAGGCAGATATCGTACACAAAGATCCAGCTTTAGTCAAGAAAATGACAGTATTGATGGCCAAGGAGATGCACCAGAACTTGTGTGGTAAGTCCCTTACGTGTTTTTATTTTTGTAGTATAGAATGGCGAAACGAGATAAAGGTCCACCTGATGTTAAGTGGTTACCTTTGCCCATAACAACTGCAATACCACCTAGGCTGTTGCCTAAATGATACCGCAAGTCGGTTCGCCAAACTGAGACATGAAGATGGAAAGTCTCATGTGATTGTAATTTCACCGGCACCCTTCAGACCGAAACACAGTAATGCAAGCATCACTGTTTGGCGGAGAAGTAGCTACGGTGTTAGTACTGCCCCGGACGAGCTCTTTCACAAAGCAGCTCTACTTCTACTAAAACTAAACTAAAAACTAACCTGACTTATTAAAGGAGGATGTTTAATGAAATATTGAATCTCAATCCAAATCTGCAAAAAAAAAACCATTCGATTTCATCAATAACTCTTTTTTCTCCCACTTGCTCGGAATTTGGTTCATTATTTAAAAAAAGAATACATCAATCGGCTCTTTTCCGTACGCAACGAAATAACACGCCAGCAATATCCAACACGACAATAACATAAATTGCTGGACAGTTTTTATTTTTTAAATTATGCTAGCGAGTTTTTTAAGTACACACTTACATAAGTTAGGTGTTTTTAGGTACAAAATATTTACCATAATAAAGGCTGCATGCACATATTTTTTTTCAAAATTTGGAATATAGAACAAAAACCACCATTTTAAGATTCCTCATCCGCGCCCCACACGTGCCTGCCGTTTGACGGCAATTGGACTGCATGATTGCAATAGATAACAATCGCCAGTCGCTATACGAGTACGTAATCCCAGAACAACTGAGAAGCGCTTGGAACCCAGTCGGCATTACGAGCGGCGAGCATCCCTAACCTGCACGTGTGTGTGCGTTCGTATACATACGTAATCTTGTGTATGTAGGTGATGCTAGCATTTATACTGGGTGTCAGGGAAACGCTCCCGAAACTGAAAGGCTATTATTATACTACCTAAACACAGTCGAATACCAATAACCATTAGCCTTAGACTCATTGTACGCGTACCTAACCTACCTAATCTCGCTACGAAACGGACTGCGTTTGCCAGCGGATGTCGTTCACCTCTAGCGCCAGCTGATATTTTATTTGAATTACATCGCTAACTTTGAAAAATTAAGTAAATAAATGGGGTTCTTTGCAAATCAGTTTTATTTAACTGCGCTAAGCTGGTTATGTATGAAACATGCAAAAAAAATATGAAAAAATCTAAAAAAATAATCGTTTTTTTTTTGTGGTTTCGTATGAATAATCACCAGCACTAGGGGGTGTGAAGAATCCCCCGGCAGCTGGAAGGCGCAGCGTGGGTAGGCCTCCCGCAAGATGGACCGACGACCTGGTGAAGGTCGCGGGAATCTGCTGGATGCGGAAGGCGCAGGACCGGTCGTTGTGGCGATACTTGGGGGAGGCCTATGTCCAGCAGTGGACGTCTTTCGGCTGAAATGATGAATCACCAGCACTATCACCTATCTTCGTTTTCGGAAGCGTTTCCCTGACACCCAGTATTGTATTGAGTGTCCGAGGTGTCTCTAGTCCACCACACTGGTCTATTGCAGGTTGGCGTACTATATCAGAATTTGATTATCACTTGCGAAAATGTTGAATGAAATGATTGTGAGGAAACTTGCAGATATTAATTATCCCATTATTACTTGCAGTTATGCCGACGATAAGACGTCTCCCGTTAAGAAGGTTACTCGAACTAAAACGATAGATGTGCAGTGTACTTGTAAAAATAAAGGTGTTCAAGTTATAAGGATCACTCAGAGGAATAGTAAAAAAGTCTACATTGGAAACTGTATAGGTAAGATCTTTCTACAAAATTATCTATTATTTCCGATTACACAAAACTTAATCGGCAGATTGGTAGGCACAACTTCGAGAAAGAAGCCGACAGAAGGATCCGTTTGGGAAGGGCAGCATTTGGCAAACTTCGCCGAGTCTTCTCATCGCCTATACCTTAAAGTTTGAAAACAAAGGTCTTCAACCAGTGCGTCCTGCCTGTCATGACTTACGGCGCCGAGACGTGGACACTGACAGTTCGGCTAGTCCACAAATTTAAAGTCGCTCAGCGAGCTATGCTTGGAGTTTCTTTGAAGGATAAAATCCGACACGAGATTATTCGGAGAAGAACCGGAGTGACCGACATAGCTTGTAGGATCAGTAAGCTGAAGTGGCAGTGGGCTGGCCATGTCTGTCGAAGGACCGATGGCCGCTGGAGCAGACGAGTCCTTGAGTGGAGACCGCGAATCGGCAAACGCAGCGTAGGGTGCCCCCCCGCCAGGTGGACCGACAACCTGAAAAACGTGGCTGGGGGGGGACTGGATGCGGAAGGCAGAGGACCGAGTGTTGTGGCGCAACTTGAGTGAGGCCTATGTCCAGCAGTGGACTGTGATAGGCTGAGTTGATGATGTTGATGACACAAAACTTGTAAACCTACTTTTCTTATTCTTAAGAGGAAATGCGGGCCGAGAGACTTGAAGATTAGGTATTTGAAGAAACTATCGCTGTTCTTTGCGAGCGCTTGGCCTTAAGTGAGTGCGATAAGGACATCTGCAGTTCCGACTGAATAGCCTTGGTAAAAAAGTCATAATTCGAGGTCTGGCTCTCGACTATTTTCTCTTCCGAATCTGGACCAATTTGAAATATATTTCATAAACTGAATAAGAAGAATGTGTACTGTGGCGCTATGTTTTTGTCTTTTTCATTAATATTTGTGAAATTTATACACTAGGCTTCTGTAGACAGCGGTCTAAATAGGCAATTTAATGAATTTTTAAGGGCTTCTAAAAATAATTTATCAACAAAAACTAAACATAGGGGCATGGAAAAAGCTGATGTTTATATTACTCTAAAATCATTTATCTGGGATTATAAACCAGAAAGAAAACAGTCGAGAGCGTTTGTATGGAGAAAAGACCACCCGCATTTCCTCTTAATAATATAACAAGAAAAGAGGGAACCTTATCTTGTTCAACAAACAGAATTATTTAGTCCACTTTTTACAGCACCTATGAACCAGTTAATTTCTTATTTCTGACCTTTTTATAGTATTATGAACAGATTAAACAAGAAAGGGTTCCCCCTATTCTTGTTATATTATTATACCTCCCATTAATTCCTCCGCAGGTCACTCAACAAATGGCGCCACAACCCACCTAGCGATTGACGACGAAGGCGAGCGACTAATCGCAAAAAAATGGGTCATACCACCCGCCTGTGACTTTCAAACGCGGTCTCGACAACTAACCTCCATACAACAAGATCTGAAAGCCATGTCCCGGCTAAACCACCCCACAATCACCCCCTACATAGCCATGGAAACAATAAAAGACGTTAACAAACGGACGACAAAACAATACATATATTTATTTAGAAGTTATGTCCTAGGCAGTGCGTTAGAAAGTGTTAAAAGTAAACTTTGTGTGTTTAGTGATCGGTATGAAGGGTTAAAGTTGTTAAGACACGTCGGTTTGGGGGTCCTAGGGGCGTTGAAAGAGCTGCATAGTGCTGGGGTCCTGCATAAGGATGTGCGGGGTCAGAATGTGTTTTTGGATGACTTCGGTGGGGTCAAGCTGGTTGGGATTGGTCTCGATATGAGGCTGGCTGAGATGCTGGATGGAGACTCGTTTTGTGACAGGTAAGATAAAGGTATGATCATGATTTCTTTGTTTCTGACTTCTAGGGAGCTTTTGTGTCGGTTGGGGATAGATTAGATTTTTTTAACTCAGTTTTAGCACCTTATGTCACGCACAATCTTGTCTTCCTATTACCTAAGCAATCTAATAGCTTCGTTTGATATATTTGATATCGATTTGATATTTATAATGTAGTGTAGTACTTGTAAAAAACTGGTTTTCATTTTAGAGGACCATCCTGCAGCAAGGTTACTTTGACTAAATGTTTACCTAAATTGGCTTTTTACCTGCATTTTTTGATGAAATTAGCGTTTCGGGGCAAAACTGTTTTCACCCCCTAAGTCTTAACGAAAATCTTTTGTTTTTGGTGTCAATCGCTTGGATAGATTATAATCTAAGTAAGTTGATAAGTTTGTTTAAAAAAAAAACTGGTATTCTAATAGACCCTACTTTTCTTCGTCATAATTTCAACGCCAAAAATGTTATTATAACTGCGAAGATATAGCTAAATTAAAAAAAAAATCAGCAGCTTTTCAGTGAAGATGATATAAAATAAAACATTGAAATCGGATAACTTTGGGTGGAAAATCGTTGGAGTTTTTTGTATGGACAAGAAGGTGGTATTACGGCCAAAATTAATATCCAATCCATCCACGATTTGCCCTACTAGAGATAGGAATTTGATATAAGCTCCGTACAAAATATGACAAATTTCTATCTCTATAGGGAAATTGTGGATAGATTGGATATTAATTTTAGCGGTTAGTCTAGAGTATTATAGTATCTGTGGTCTAGCCATAAGCTCTGAATTTCCTTAGGCGGCCCATACACCTACAATATAATTGCGCTATTATTATTGTATCGTCCCGATCTTAATTTGTCTTTCAATCTTACCCCTACACGGTCAATATCATTGCGCAATTGCAAATATTGCGCAATTATATTGTAGGTGTATGTCCTTTGATGCAAATCTGAAGAAATAATAATTACTCTTACAAACTGTACTTTTATAGACAAACAGCAGCGCAAGACATATACGCCACAGGACAGCTTCTTCTCTCCATCGTGTCACAAGAACGAACCTATTTGGAAATACCTCCGGAACTACCCAGCTCCGCCAAAGATTTCTTTGCAAGGTATATTTCTATTTGAACTAATCTGCAGATTATAATTTTTTTTTTTTTTTTTTTTTTTATGATTTATAGATCTGCTCTTGACCACAATCTAGACAGCTTTGTCAGGATGTGGTCGACGATGGAGCGAGCAAACCTATTAGGTGCCGATTCACTCCAGCTTTAAAGGCGTTAGGGTTATAAGTGCCCGGAAATACAGATGCCGGCAGTGAATTCCACAACTTGGCTGTGCGCATTATGAAAGAGTTCTCAAAGCGCTTGGTCCTGATAGTAGGGATTTCCACCAAATGTGGATGATATCCTGCAGTGCGGCGTGTAGTCCGATGAAAGAAAGGAGATGGCGGAATAAGCTCATGGAGCTCTTGCGCACACTCTCCAAAGTACAGCCTGTAGAACACCGACAAACAAGCAACTGTGCGTCTATGGGCTAAGCTTTGTAGCTTAGATTTTGCTAACAGTTCATCACCAATTAACCTCTCAGCTCTGCGTTGAATCGAGTCAAGAGCCGCAAGCTGGTATTTGGCGGAGCCATCCCACAAGTGACTGCAATACTCCATACACGATCGGACTTGAGCTTTATATAAAGTGAAAAGCTGTCCAGGAGTGAAGTATCGCTTCACCTTGTTAAGAATGCCCAACTTTTTGGCCGCAGTTTGAGCCTTTAATAATTCCGCATTCATTCTTCTTCATCATTTAAAACCTACTGATATGAGTTAAATTAAATTCATTTGTTTCAGGTTTAACCCATATCATAAAAACATCATGTCATACAAAATAAATAAATTAACAATTACGAGTATAGAACCAAAAAACCTAAGATTCCGGATCTTAAGAAACTTTTTTTTTCGAATTTGGGTTCGCAGGTTGTACTAGGTACTTTTGCTGCTTAACTAGACTAGTGTGGCGGAGTCTCGTTAAGGTCTCCATCCGTCAGAGGGTATTGAGATTTTTTTTTTTGTATTGAATGGCGAAACGAGCTAAAGGCCCACCTGATGTTAAGCGGTTACCTTTGCCCATAACAACTTCAATACCACCTAGACTGTTGCCCAAATGGTACAGCAAGTCGGTTTGCCAAACTGAGACATGAAGATGGAAAGTCTCATGTGATTGTAATTTCACTGGCACCCGTACCCTTCAGACCGAAACACAGCAATGCAAGCATCACTATTAATGTAACTATGTTTCTTATTTTAATGTCTTCATAATAGGTATTTATTTTGCTCAGGTCGCGGAAAAGAGTTTCCGCAAGTTACGGTATGGCCATGACGTCAAAATTGACTTCTGTCACTTAATATTGTGCAATTTTATCTCTGACTTAAACACACCTGGCCAATCCATTAAAGACAACAGAAGTTTCTGATAACTGTGGCCCTAATACTTGCAATTTCCTGGTAGGATGTTTTATAACGTATAAATATACTCGTAAACCACATTTCCGGTCTAAATGATGATTTATTTAACAGGTGTTTAACGGAAGACGAACAATCTCAATGGTCAGCGGAACAGCTGATGAACCACGTGTTTCTTATCGACGCGCCTGCCCGACTGCCGAGCAGTAAAGAGAAGAATGGTGAGGGCAGTGGCTCAGAGGTATATCTCGACTATTCAAAATGTTTGGGTGACACTTAACTCATTATTCTGCTAGTATTTGCGTATCTACACTATCTAGAGCTCGCAGCTTTGCTCGCGTGGTTGATTGATAAGAGTTGTCGCAGACTACAGACTTGTTAAGAGAGAAAATAATAGTATATTACTGTCGAGGAAAAATTAAGCAATTGACGGCCGAGTAATATTGGAAGTACGAGGTAAAGCCGAATACTTCCGAAGTCATTTTAAAACCTTTTAAATCATTTTTAACTAAACGAGGCCGTATTTCGACTTTTATAGTACTTTTCTCTCATTTAATTAAACAGTATCGAATTATCATTCGCGCCAATTCGTCCGAGCGCGGTCTTGTTCTTATTTCAAAAAAATGCGCATTCAGCCTTTATAATGATAATTTTTTTGTAGATAAAACACCTAATTTATGTAAGCGTGTACTTAAAAACCTCGCTAGCATAATTTAAAAAATAAAAACTTTCCAGCTATTTATATTATTGTCGTGTTGGGTATTGCTGGCGTGTTATTTTGTTGCGTATGGAAAAGTGCTGATTGATGTATTCTTTTTTTTAAATAATGTACCCATTTCCGAGCAAGTGGGAGAAAAGATTATTATTATTAGACTATCTAAACTTTCTGCCGATGATTTAATTTATTGTATGGGATATTGAGTCTGCTGGTGTGCACAGTCCCGTATATCCTCGTACTGATAAGGAATCCAAATATATTATGGACCGATTAAAAGTCTGCAGTCTACGAGGGCGCTTAAAGTACCCCATGGCCTCTGGGTTTCAGGATAACTCAATCCGAGGTTTTATCGAATTGGTTCGCATTTCTTTTTGTTATGTTCCACCCTCAAACTCATGTCATGTGATGTGATTTGGTTAACCAATCACTGTATTTCTGCATCAATTCATTTATTCGTTGACTTCTTAATTGACCACAGATTAATAACATCTGCTTTTCTGGAACTTTGAAAGGCTGATGATTGAATTGACACAAATCAATTGCTTATTGGAACGAAGTTCCTAGTCGCGGCTTGCGGTAGGTGTGATTCGGGAGAAAATGTAACGTCATATCAGATTTTGACGATTAAATAAAACATACAAAAATACATGTTTTATTGGGGATCGAACTTAGGCCCTGTGGTATCTCAATCCGACGCTTGATGTTCTCTGCCATCTATGCTTGTATTATAGTTGCGAAATTTAGCATTATAATGAGCCGGTTCAAAAAGATACGAATTTAAAGGATAACTTCGTTCCTGACTTTGTCCCCTGAGCGCACACGCTTTTTTATGTACGTACGTGTAATCATCTTTACAATATTGACCAGGATGATGAAGCAGTAAAGAAGATTCATCACACCAATTCAGTGACCAATGGTCATTCTCGGCTGAACGCAGAGTTTGAAGTCCTCACCTGGCTAGGCAAGGGAGCCTTTGGCGATGTCCTGAAGGTATTTAAATTATCTAACTTTACACAATTTATAAAACATAATCTTCGCAGAAAGTAGATGGAGCTCGGAGGGGTCCCCTTTGAGTGACTTGAACTTGAATTTACTTTGCAAATCGTCGTTGCGACTTTAAGACCTCTTATGTGTAAAAATCACTTCCGAGAAAATCGATTACTGAAAAAATTATAATGAAACTAACTAGTTACAACAAAAAATATAGGAGCCACATGATTTCCTGATTGAAATTTCATATACACATGAGTGTTTTTGCATTCGAAAGAGCTTCAAAATTTAGAATCGACCGGTGTAAAAATGTGATTTTGCCAAAAGTGACACGTAAGAGGTCTACTTGCAACGACGAAATGCTTTTGTAGTGATCTTTTATATTATCTTTTCTATCAGCTGTATAAAAACCACAATAGTGTTCTTTATACATTTATCAGGGATAAAATTATTGGAAACATCGACAAAAGTTTATCGTTAATTATCTATTAATCCAGCACTTTGATGTGAAGCTAAGCATTGGTTTAGAAGTTTTTAAACTTTCGCGAATTTCACTCATATTGAACCAAGTTTACGGGACTTCCAAACACCGGGGGTATATAAGGTTGACTGCAGCTGTGGTAGCTCCTACATTGGACAGACAAAGCGTACTATCGCGGAGAGAGTGAAGGAGCACATCACAGCGGTAAGGCGCCGTCAAGTGGACAAATCTGCCATAGCCGAACATTTGCTCGATTCACGACCAAACCATTGGATTGAGCTACACGACCCGAAAATCCTCTCCACTGATCGTCATTACTATCCCAGAATCCGGTAGTTGACTACTGTTAAAAATGACCAAAAATGATATCTCATTTAAAAGAAGGTACAGAAAGGACAACATTGTACAAAAAATAAACAAAATCCATGAAAAAATGGAAGAGATACACGCTTTTTAAATTCTTGGAGGTGGCATTTTCTGTCCTTGTCATGCGAAACGGACATTGTACAGAGAGATGTCAAGGTACTATGAAGGTTTTGAACAATGACGTCATTGTTTGATAGTGCTGTCTCTGTTAGTGAACAAATTTAAATAGCTTATAACTTGGACAATTTAAGAAATATTTTATTAGTTTTTTCACTGTTGGTTATTCTTCTTGAAAAAGTTTCGATATTTCTAATAAAAATTAATTTTAAAAAATCAGTCACCTTCCCTATTGTACGAGAAGCGATTGAGATAAAGAAATATAAAAATTTCAATCGGGAAGATAGGTATAGGTTGTCCTCCTCGTGGAATCCGGTAATCGAGAAGTGTTCGCGTCGTGGTATGTCTACATGTATGTCCGCCGAAACTGTCAGCATTGTGTGTCGTGATTCAGCATATCTTGTTACGAACAGCGATGTTACGAAAAACCAACCGCGGGTAGTTCGAGAAAACACCCGCCGCTCAAGACGATGACACCCACATACTTCAGTCTGCTCGTGACCACGGCCAATGCAACTTGACCGAAACGTCGAGGTTAGTCAAAATGTTTGTTATATTTTGATTTAATTGTGTGCGACAAGTCCCGTAAACTTGGTTCAATATAAGCATTGGTTTGTTGATAGTGGACTGCCAAATATCAAGTTAGACCTACAGATTACCAAAAATATTCTGATACCTCTTTTACAACACTAACAGAACGTTTCAGGTTAAAAACAAACTAGATGGCGGCTTCTACGCGATCAAACGCATCAAGCTTAATCCCGAAAGCGTCCAATTAAACAAGAAGATAACCCGCGAAGTTAAGTTGTTATCTCGACTTAACCATGAGAATGTGGTCAGATATTACAACGCCTGGATCGAGTCTAGTATTGAAATTGATGAAGAGGATAGTACTGTGGAGATTGAAACCCCTCTGAAGAGACCTATCGATAGTCTACAAGGTAATTATTGGTCTATACTCATCATCATCATCATTTCAACCGAAAAACGTCCACTGCTGGACATAGGCCTACCCCAAAGGGGGGGGGGGATATGCCATAATCGCCACGCTTGGTCTATACTAAACACATTTTATCGCTGCAAGCAGGGTCATAAATCATGTTTTGCATAGTGATGTCCATGTCAAGCTCGACGTATCGATATTTTGTATATGGCTTGTCGATAACATTACGATATGAGTGCTGTACATGATTAAGTGTTGCCATAAGTCCTGTAAGGGTGAGTGAGCGTGCAATATCTCCCGCTACTTTCACACTGAGTATGACACGTCAATTAACAAGCGATTGTATTCGATAAAAAGTAAACACTGATTGTTCAAATTGTCCAGAATGCTTTATGCATGAATAATACGTCTATATTAGAGAATATGATGAAATAGATTATACTTAAACTGTAGCATTATTTTAAAAAAATGATTGGATCCGCTGGTAATTCCATTTTCAATACCAAAATATACATCGACTTTTTTCTGTTGACCGTACAGTCGACCTCTCGTCAATATTAACAGTTGAATTACGAAAACCGCCCTTACTGCTTACGAAATAAACACGCTGTCAAGGTCAAACTATTACCGCTGATTCGAGGACAGACTGTACCTAATTCATGTAACATAATATATGCTAAAAAATAAACACATACACGTTATATCAAGGTTATTAAACATAAACCATCAAGTACACACGTAGAAGCTTTGTAATATTAATTTTAATATTATATTATTTACTACATTTTTTTTTTTAAATTACATGTGACTATAACATAACTGGCGAAATGTGGGTGTACTTAATACACCTCTGCCTACCCCTTCGGGGAAATACAGACGTGATGTTATGTTATTATTTACTTAACAACGTAGGTATTAATTAATTTTTTTTTAAATTTAGTAATAAAAAAAACTATTACTATTATTATCAGCCTGTGGTGTCCCACTGCAGGGCAAAGGCCTCTCTTCCCTATTTCCACTTGTCTCTGTCTTTTTTCGTCTTGGGCCAATCCTTCAGATAGAAGTCAAGTTCGCCATCTCCTTCTGGACCTGCCGCGTTGTCGTTTGTTGCTGTCTGGAACTCACCCCAATTTTAATATACTAACATAATAAAAAAAATAATTAACAAAAACAAAAAACCCGACTGCGTGTAAAAATAACAGAAAAGATATAAACAATACTTATCAACACGCAGTCGGAGGCTACGTATGTTTTTGGTTATGAATTACATAATAGTTCATAGGTAGCCTCCGCCTGCGTGTTGATAAGTCTTGTTTATATCTTTTCTGTTATTTTTACACGCAGTCGGGTTTTTTGTTTTTGTTAATTAATTTTTTTATTTTAATTTTTTTAGTTTTGTCATGTTTTATTTATCATACTATTAATGTTTTTTTTGAAAAGTCAAATTCATTTTTAACGTTGAATATTTTGTTATTTTTTAGCATTTTTCATTCCAAATTACATTTAAACATATAAGTTGTATATATTTTTGTAAAGCATTTATAAAACCCTTTATTTTGATACCCCACTCGATAGTTTTTGACGGAAAAAAAAATTTTTTGAAGATTTAATATGGCGCCAAAAAGTGGCCATTTTAATTTTTTAAATTTTGATGTACCCAGTGTCACTCTCAGAATTAAGACGAATCTAACGACACCTCTCAATCTCGAATCCATCAAGCCGTTTAGGCCACAGAGCGTGCCAAAGAAATATACATACATACATACATACATACACTCGAAAAACATAACCCTCCTTCTGGCGCAGTCGGGTAAAAATTAATGCAATTTCTTCTATACAGGTACTAACCTTACTAACCTAGGTCTAGACACAGGTATGGGTCCATAACATTGTACTAATATGTGTTTTGTATTTGTTTTTAAATTAAGAAATTTCTTTATAAAATTCAAACTCTATGTCTTCATTGAATCCTATTTCCACCATAATGCCTTTAGGCAATATATGTAACCGATCCGCTGGCACCAAAACTGTAGTCAAAAGAAGTAAAATATGCCTTGACATAAATGTATTTATTTATCAGGTATTGTGGCTAAGTTAGGCCAGGATGTGAAGGTGGAATGGTCAATGTCAGAAGCTCCAGTACAGAAGACGAATACTTCTTCGGACACAGAAGATGATGACGACGATGATGAACCGGATCCTTGGTTTACCATCATGAGGTGAGTTATTTCTTGTGTATTGTAGAATATTGTTTCATGTATGTAGAATACACGAGAGTGACTGACATAGCCCGAAGAATTGCTAAACTTAAATGGCAGTGGGTGGAGCACATTGCTCGCAGAACGGATGGCCGATGGGGCAGTAAAGTTCTGGAGTGGCGACCGCGTACTAGAAGGCGCAGCTTTGATAGGCCCCCCACACGGTGGACCGACGACCTGGTGAAGGTCGTGGGAAATCGCTGGATGCGGAAAGCGCTGGACTGGACGTTGTGGCGATGCTTGGGGAGGCCTATGTCCAGCAGTGGACGTCTTTCGGCTGAAATGATGATGATGATGATGATGATGTAGAATACCACTAATTCATACTGTACATTCATGTACCGTGTGGTGCCGGACGTAAAGAATAGCACAACCCTATCTCTTCTCATGGGTGTCGTTAAAGGTGACTAAGGGATTCACCAGAGAATGGGAAGCAGCGTTCTCTAAGTATTTAACAACCAACTGCGGTCGCTACCCGCCTGCCAAGTGTGGTGATTATGGCATATCCCCCCCCCCCTTTGGGGGAGGCCTATATCCAGCAGTGGAAGTCTTTCGGCTGAAATGATGATTATAGTGTACATTACATACATGTCTCTTCTCCCTTGTTGCGTAACTTTTGATGTATTCTGCCGGGCATACTGATAGCTCATTATTCTTCCTGTTTCCTCTTCATTTTTTTTTTTGTACGATGTACGATTTGATACGATGGCGAAACGAGCTAAAGGCCCACCTGATGTTAAGCGGTTACCTTTGCCCAAAACAACTTCAATACCACCTAGGCTATTGCCTAAATGGTACCGCAATGCGGTTCGCCAAACGGAGACATAAAGATGGAAAGTCTCATGCGATTGTACCCGTCACCGGCACCTGTACCCATCAGACCGAAACACAGCAATGCAAGCATCACTATTTGATGGAGAAGTAGGTACAGTGGTAGTACTTCCCTGGACGAGCTCTTTCACAAAGGAGCTCTAATACTACTTCTTCATTGTCCTTTAGTACACGGCTTGCAGATTACAGTACACACTTAGCGAACAGACTCTTGGCTACTGCCTATCTTCTTTAAATAAAATTTGACGACGTCTGTGGTCTAGTGATTCGAGTGTTGGACTGCTGATTGCGAGGTCGTGGATTTGATTCCCACAGGACACAAATATTTGTGCGATGAAAATAAGTGTTTGTGTTGGTCTGGGTTGTCTCTTATGTATTACTAGCGACCCGCCCTGGCTTCGCACGGGTGCAATGCTGATACTAAATATACTACAAAATGTACATTTAAACCTTCATCTTTAATCACTCTATCTATTTAAAAAACCGCATATCAAAATCCGTTGCGTAGTTTTAAAGATCTAAGCATACATAGGGACAGACAGCGGGAAGCGTCTTTGTTTTATACTATCTAGTTATAGTGATAAGTATTTACAAAAAAAAGTATGGAAGTATTATATCCATTGTCTAGTACCCATAGCACAAGCTCTGCTTAGTTTGGGACTAGATGGTGCTGTGTAAAAATTTCCAAAATATATTTATAAATAAAAACCTCCAGACGCCTTTACAACACCACAGCAAATTGACAGTTGAGAGAGCTGTAGTACAGCCGTGTCTTCTTTTTCATTAGACCACAAAGATTGATAGATTTAACCCCTCAAAATCCCCAGACCTGAAGATGAATCCAGCAGCGGCGTAGAATTCGAAGTGGACTCCAACCAATCTCAGACGATACCTTCAGAAGACGTAGTAGACGCCCCTCGTCAGCCGTCAGAACGAATTCAACAGGTCCTGTATATACAGATGGAGTTCTGCGAGAAGCATACCCTGAGACAGGCTATAGATAGTGGACTGTATCAGGAGCATTTTCGAGCTTGGAGACTGTTCAGGTAAGATATTGAAAGTTACTGAGTGTTAAAATGATTTTTAGTAAGCTCCGGTCACCTCTCTTGAAGAGTATTGAAGCAGACTAAATCTTGACAAAGACCTCGTGCTAGCACCATTCACCTAACACAATCCTTTCAACCCGAACCTGAACCTGATGACCTGTCAAAGGTGGCTGGGGGGGACTGGATGTCGAAGGTAGAGGACCGAGTGTTGTGGGGCAACTTGGGAGAGGCATATGTCCAGCAGTGGACTGCGATAGGCTGAGTTGATTGAATCCTTTCAACACTTAAAAGAGGTAAAGCACATATACACAATCTCAAATCATACCTTCAGAAGATGTACTAGACGCCCCTCGTCAACCATCAGAACGAATATAACAGGTCCTGTATACAAGGTTGTAAATGAAATAACTGAAAACCTCTAACTGTGGGTTTGCACCAAAAAACATTTAACATGTAATGTCTCGAAACTTGTCATATGAAATTAATATCACAACTTGTTTTGTTGATTGTTACGTTCGCACTGCAGAAAACTGGGTAAATTCTTTGACAGATTTCAAGATTTGTTGTTGGCTGTGTTTGCACTGCCTAAAAACTTATACATTGACATGTTTGTCTATAGATTTGTCACGGCTGTCGTTCGCACTGATGCTTAATCATGTGTCACAACTTGTATAAATCTCGTTTTTTGTGTTTTCCAATGACGTCGGTAAACATGTATGGCCGAAAGCAGATACTTTGAAGTGTGTCGAAATTTATTGTGAAACATGTCAATAGACTATGAAATGTCAAACAAGTTTCGTTTCAACAAGTTGTGTGATAATGCGAACGCGATTCGATACATTGACAGAAAACTGACTTTTCAACATGTTTTTATGTGAATGTTTCGTCAGTGCAAACTCACAGTTAGAGTGTCAAGTTATGCAAACACAAATGTATTTAGCAGCTGTTTTTTTTCTCGATTTCTGGATTGGTCTCGTAGTAAAAGTTCTTCATAATTGTGATTACAATGAGCAATTGAGCATTTTTTTAATATCTATAAAGTCGCTTGTCATCTTACGGCCGAAATTAATAACCGATCTATCCACGATTTGCCCTACTGGAGATAGAAATTTGACATAAAATGTATGAAGCTTATGTAGCGCGTTTTTGTAGCGCTTCCGGCATGTTCGCTGAGGCGAGGATTGATGGTTATCATGCCATCATCCGGAAACGGTGTGCCTCGACCCTCTGCAGAATGCGTTCCAGCTCCCACAGCATCCTAAGCGCATTGTGCGACAAGTGGGATTGTCCAATGTTGAGACACTGGATAGGACTTCACAAGTCTAGTGCGAACTACCTGTTTTAACTTTTAGAAAAATGTATTAATTTTAAGTTACTAACATTTGGTTTTAGGTTTTCTTTTGTTTGTTACTAACACTATATGGATCAACTTGTGATCTGAAATAAAGATTTATTATTATTGTTATTATTTATGTCAAATTTCTATCTCTAGTAATGCAAATCGTGGATAGATCGGATATTAATTTTGGCCATTAGTCTTCCTGCGACCACGAACGCTGCAAACATTTTTAAACGTCAGCAAAACCAATTTTAATCATAATTATACGCGATATATCCGGTTAAACTTGTTTTATTATAAGCATTTTAGAGCTTTAATAAGGTAAAGGTCCATGCTAATTAACATATCGTTTGTGATAGTCCAATACCGCGTAACTCCATTTTGCTATACGGCCTAACATTGAATTGAATAACATTCAAAATTAGGCCTTATAGCAAACTGAAGATACGCTGTATTGAACTATCACCTTGGCTATTGAGCAGAAAACATGAGAGTGCACCTGAGGGTGGAGACCACAAACCATCTAATTTGATACTACAATAATGATGAATGATGATTGTGTGATGAACATGAGTGTTTGTGTTGGTCTGGTTGTTTCTTATTTATTATAAGTATGTATTTACAAAAAAAAAAGTATATAAGTATTATATCCATCATCCATCATCCAAGCTCTGCTTAGTTTGGGACTAGATGGTGATGTGTAAAAATGTCCCAAAAATATTTATTTATTTATTTAATGATACTATATCATTTCCCTTCCCTTTCCATCATCGGACGACCAGACGCACGGCGATGCGCCACCGTTATATGGTAGATATCCCACCCTTACGAACGAACCGTTTTGCTAATAGATTTATCATGCGTACCGCCAAAGAGTGGAATTCCTTGCCGGCGTCAGTGTTTCCCGAGAAGTATAATCTGGTGGTCTTCAAGGCTCGAGTGAATAGGTTTTTGCTGGCAAGCGTGAACCATCGTCGACCGCACCATCGCTTAACATCAGGTGAGGTGGCGGTCAAACGCAAGCCCGTTACGAAAAAAAAAACCATTAGTTGTCTCTGACTTCACTGTTTGACAATAAAAAGCAAACTATTACCAAAATGTTTGCTGTTTATTAGCTAAACATCCATTTATATTTTACAGAGAAATCGTAGAAGGCCTAGCCCACGTACACCAAAGAGGCATGATACACAGAGACTTGAAACCAGTGAACATATTCTTGGACTCCAATGACCACGTCAAGATAGGAGACTTTGGACTCGCTACTAAGGCCTTTACAGCATTACCTATTGATGGTAAGTCAGTTTTATTGTGTCATCGTGTATTTACATTCACTTACATACATAACATCACGCCTGTGTTCCCCGAAGGAGTAGGCAGAGGTGTTTAGTACACCCACATTTCGCCAGTTATGTTATCAGTCCCATGTATTAGGGGGCGAGCCTATTGACACTACCGGGCACAAATCTAGACTCCGGGCTGCTACTGATAAAATCCAATATCACTGCCTGACCCAGGAATTGAACCCAGGACCCCACGCTCAGAAGTCGCGCTTGTGACCACTAGACCAACGAGGCAGTTAATTCATTTAATAATAGCAGCTTCCCGAGACGGAATATGATTGTACTATAGTGCAGCTGTGGACTGTCTTCGTTTCGTGCCCCATCCCATCATAGAGTAAATTTGTCAAAGGGGCAACTGCTAGCTGGACCTGTGTCCTCTGGCAAGCCTTCCACAGGTCCGGACATCTTCCTGACGGTGGATGAGCCGTGATTAAATAAAGACATACAAATAAATAATAATAATAAATAATTTATTAAAAGCACATCCATACAACTTAAATAACTAATTATAAGGCAATTTAGAAACAGTCATCATTGTCTGCTGTCTCATTGTTATTTGACTCATGAAATTGTATAAAATATTAATATTGGACGCGTATCGTTTCAGAAAAGGCGAAACAAGAAGAAATTGGAGGTTCTCTTACTGGGCAGGTACGATTTATTTTTCTACCTTGCCCTTGTAATTTTTATAATAATGTGCCTATAAGGTGGACCGACGACCTGGTGAAGGTCGCGGGAATCCGCTGGATGCGGAGGGTGCAGGACCGATCGTTGTGGCGATGCTTGTGGGAGGCCTATGTCCAGCAGTGGACGTCTTTCGGCTGAAATGATAATGATGATGATGTCCCTATAAGAATTATTTTAACCTCTACATTTTAAAAAAACCGTTTTGATTTTAAAATTTGAATACAATACAACCAAATTAAAAGTCAACATTTCAATGTTCAAAAATCGTTGTTATAAATCTTCTGTTAAAATTTATTAACTTATTATTATCTGCTATATTTACCACCTGGGCACCTATGGGTCTTCGAATTATTACTAATATCTCGAAAATTAGTGGCCAATACATTCTTCTGAAATCGTTAAGTTATTGTACCTACTTACAGTTTGAAATCTTTCCGGTGAACCGCCACTAAGGCTAAAATCGCTTGCGCTCAGTGTTCGACAGCAGCCGTAGGTACGTGTAATGTAGCAGGATTCGTTCAAGGGAATTTTTCGACAAAGTGTATCACCGGGAAGGACCGTGACTGTACGTGTAATGTAGCAGGATTCGTTTGAGGGATTTTGTCGACAAAATGTATCACCGCGAAGTACCGTAACCGTATATGTCGCGACAACTCTCTAAAAAACCTGTAATTATATCTTTTTTTTTTTTTTTTTTTTAATTCTTAACGGGCTTGCGTTTGACCGCCACCTCACCTGATGTTAAGCGATGGTGCGGTCGACGATGGTACACGCTTGCCCAGCAAAAACCTATTCACTCGAGTCTTGAAGACCACCAGATTATATTTCTCGGGAAACACTGACGCCGGCAAGGAATTCCACTCTTTGGCGGTACGCATGATAAAGCTATTTGCAAACCGGTTCGTGCGTAAGGGTGGAATATCTACCATATAACGGTGGCGCATCGCCGTGCGTCTGGTCGTCCGATAATGGAAAGGGCTTGTGGGAATTAAATTGTGCAATTCCAACGCACACTCGCCGAAATGCATTCGATAAAAAACCGATAGGCTAGCAACTCTGCGCCGATGCTCGAGACTTTGTAGTTTGGCGTCGACCAGCGCATCGTTGCCAACGAGCCTCTTGGCGCGCCTCTCAATCGACTCGAGAGCCGCCAGTTGATATTTAGCCGAACCATCACAGAGATGAGAGCAGTACTCCATACAGGACCGAACTTGTGCTTGGTACAAATTGAGCAGCTGTTCAGGTGTGAAGTACCGCCTCACCTTAGAGAGGATGCCCAGCTTTTTGGCAGCAAGTTGAGCCTTGGACTCTATGTATGAGCCGAAGTTTAGGGTGGATGTTAGTGACACGCCAAGAAGCTCAAGGTGGTCAGTTATCGGCACGGATGCATCACAGAAAGTTGGAGTAAGTTCAAATTGACTCCGTTTAGCAGAAAACAGGCACGCCTGGGTCTTAGCAGCATTGAAATTGACCAAGTTAGCATCACCCCATTCGGAGACAACTTTCAGGGTCAAGTTCAAGCGTTCAACCATGGCCTCTCTAAGAGACTGGATTTGCGTCCGACTCGCTCGTGCATTGGATGTGTAACTCTCAACAACGGTGCTGTCGTCTGCGTACCCAAAGGTGCCGGGTCTTAGCAGATCATTTATGTGGAGCAAAAACAAAGTTGCGGAGAGTACTGAGCCCTGAGGGACCCCGGCATTTATAGCCAATTGGTCGGACGTGCAGCCGTCAATGACAACTCGGATCGACCGATCCCTCAGGAAGTCTGAGATCCAATTACACAGATCAGTAGGCAGGCCGAATGAAGGAAGCTTGTTTATAAGGCTATCGTGCCAGACCCTGTCGAAGGCCTTCGAGATGTCAAGAGAAACGGCAATCGCTTCTCCGTGTTTCTCGATGGCCTCGCTCCAAATGTGGGAGGCATACGCAAGAAGATCTCCGGTAGACCGGTTTCGGCGGAAACCGTATTGTCGGTCACTCAGAAGGTCATTAGCTTCAAGGTATCCTAGGAGCTTGTTATTAAGTACTCGTTCCATACTCTTACAGAGTATGGACGTTACTGAGATGGGCCTGTAATTAGCAGGGTCAGCACGACTGCCCTTTTTGGGCACTGGTTGCACATTAGCCTGCTTCCAGGATTTCGGCACTTTACCAGTCACCATCGAGAGACGAAATAGGCGTGTCAGGATCGGAGACAATTCAGGCGCACAGGTTTTAAGGACTATGGCTGGTATACCGTCGGGGCCACTGGCTTTGTTCACGTCAAGATTGCGTAGCGTTTTACGGACCTCCTTCTGGTGGATGCGAATATCCGACATACAAGTCTCACATCCATTTTGTGGAGAAGGGGGTGTAGCGCCACCAGCATCGAGACGTGAAGAATCCGCGAAGAGAGAGGCAAACAAGTTTGCCTTCTCCTCAGCAGTGTGGGCCAGTGACCCATCAGGCTTCAGCAGTGGAGGTAGTGAGGGGCGACAGAAGTTCGATTCGACCGACTTCGCCAGGGACCAAAACGCCTTACTACCCGACGGGTAAGAAGCAAGTTTGTTACCTATTCGGCCTATGTGGTCAAATCGAGCTCTGCGCAAAGCCTTCTTACAGGACTTGGCAGCCTTGTTGAAAGCTCTCTTCTTTTCGCTTAAGTCCTTAGTTTTGCGGTTTCGAGCGTCGACCCACTCCAGGTATGCCGTGTGTTTCAGCGCCTCAGCGCTTCTACACTCGGCCCCAAACCATGGACGAGCTTCGCCAGACATTGTTACATCAGAAAATGGAATGTAATACTCCATCCCCTGACGCAACACGTCCGTTACGGCGCTTGCACAAACTGTAGGATCATCAGAAGAGAAGCAAGTCGGCTGCCAAGGATAAGATGCAAAAAACGACCGCATCTCATCCCAATCTGCTGCTTTGTACCGCCACACTCGCCGGATGCCTCTAGGGCTGGGATCGGGCGGAGAGTAGACGGATACAGATTTCACCAGACAGTGGTCAGAACTACCTAAGGGTGATGATACCGACAAGGAATACCGGTCTGGATCAGTTGTCAGCAGAAGGTCCAAACAGTTGGCTGTGTGCGACTCAACATCAGGCACCCTCGTTTCCCCTTGGACCAGCTGGGTGAGATTTAACGCTAAAGCCAGCTTTCGCGTCTCTCTCCCTGCGTGGTCAGTTATCTGGTATGGGAAAAGCCACTCCTGGTGGTGGGCATTGAAATCCCCCAGAATCACTAACTGGGCCGAAGGGTACCGTTGCTGGGCCGCATCCGCCGCCTCACTAAGGTACTGTGTGAGCCTGGTTGTCTCCTGATCTCCGCTATGTGAACGGTAGACGCAGGCATACAGAATTTTCTCCATGCCTGTGTCAACCAAAACCCAAAGTATGGAGAAACTGGGATCTTCAAGGTTTCGGAGACGCCGATAGCAGATGTCGTCCCGGGCGTACAGGCATACGCCCGCACGTGGTTTGAAGTTGTGCTCCAGGGTAAACCCTGGGTAGGAAAGGTACGACACGTCAGACGGACATCCGATCTGCGTCTCCGAGAGAAACAGGAGTGATGGTTTATCAGTCTCGAGGTGGTGGTGGACTGCAACGAGATTTGAGTGCAGACCTCGGATGTTGTGGAGGTGCACTTTGAGAGAGAGGGAGTGCAGCCGCTGTGAAACCATTTTTCTCTTGCTTCTCTTTATCATTATTTTTGTCGAGTGAAGGAAGGTGAGGGGATGGCAGTGAAGTGAGGTTCCACGCTGCTAACGTTCAGACACACACTGACAAGTCACAACATTGGGGGACTAAGCCGGAGACTGCGGGGACGCCCGAGCCCCCCCAGGAGTGTCCATCGGGCCCTCTCAACCGGTCGCCGACCGGCACGATGGCGCATCCCGGGATTTTTCGCTAGTTGGCGGGGCAGCCTTTCATGTGTGGCTAGCACACTAATTGGGCCCCCTACTACCTGCGGTCGGCCAGCGGTGCACCGTGCCTCGGATCCCGCTACCCTCCGCGATTAGCCTCCCGATGTGACAGTATCAGCGCGCGTCAGATTGGTCTGCTTGCAGTGAAACAACTATTTCGACCCATCCTCTCGAGTGGCTACACTGGGCATCGTACCGGAACACGACTGGGTCGCTTGGCGGCACGTCTTTGCCCGGTGGGTGGTCGCAAGCCGTCGGCTGAGGCCTACCACCAGTATGTCACCCGATTTGCACCACCCAGGGATCACGTGTAGGGATTCGGAAAAGGGGTACTCTCCTACGGACGTGGATGACTCGACCCCCATCTCCAGCATTACATGGCTTTCATCATCATCATTTCAGCCGAAAGACGTTCACTGCTGGACATAGGCCTCCCTCAAGTATCGCCACAACGACCGGTCCTGCGCCTTCCGCATCCAGCGGATTCCCGCGACCTTCACCAGGTCGTCGGTCCACCTTGTGTGGACATGGCTTTAGTTAGTATTAATGCGTCGCTATAAAGACTTCCTAGACATTCTTGTGAAGGTTAGTTGGAACAATATTTAAGAAACTATCATACCTTCAAGACTCCAAATTATTTTACAGATTGGCACAGCCCTCTACGTAGCTCCAGAACTTCTCCAATCCAGTACCAAAGTCATTTACAACCAGAAGGTGGACATCTACTCACTAGGCATCATCCTCTTTGAGATATTCCATCCCACGTTAGACACGGGGATGGAAAGGATGTTGGTACTGACCAATCTGAGGAGTAAAGAGATGATCATGCCTAAGGGTTTTGAAAAGGAGGATAATGCTAGGCAGATTCACGTTATCAGGTATGTCTTTGGTTAGTCTCTGAAATTGTTATTCTTTGTTAAGTTAAATGAATTATTTTACTTGTAAATATTTTGTTAGATAAGTTATGTAGTCAAAAATTTTGTTATTCTGTTGTACACTTGTTTTTATCCTCTATTAATATATCAATATCTCTCTATCGCTCTAAGGTTTGCTGTAAGAAAACTCATTTTTGAGTTAAGCTCGCCGATATACATAAACTTTCCTACTGTAATATTAATGTGTATACAATAAAGTATAATAATAATAAAGAATAAACAAAGGATGAACTTTTTTGCCGTCTGAATAAATAGGATAGATGTACAATTTGTCGTGTATGAAAAAAAATAAGTGCGACAAAAATCTGCTGCTAGACAAAATAAATGGAACAGCTGATATTTTTAGGGTTCCGTACCCGAAGGGTGCTCATACAAGAAACCTCAAAAAAAAATCATTTTTTTCAACATTTTTGTTTCTGCTCTATCTTCAAAACGGTAATATATACCAGCGTCAACCTTAGTCAGATTATAGTGCATATTATGTAATTAGATTAGACAAACAAAGACATATTTGGTTGTACCTGCGTAAGAAAGACATGCAAAAATTTATATTTCGCGCACTGTGCGTTTGTCTTTTGATAACTCTCATAAATTAAATCAGTTTTTATGGGGTATCAGGTCGTTGAGAGGTACGGAACCTTTACTGCGCGAGTCCCACTCGCACTTGGCCGGTATTTTTTTAAACTTATTTTTCAATTTTTTTTTTTCATAAATCTATTACGTTACTTATCACACTCTGTTCTTTACCAAACAGTAAAAAAGTCAATACGGTTTTCTTTTAATTACTTTGTTTAGGTATTAGACTGACAAGATTTTGCCCCTTTTAAAGTGTTGTTAAATTATTATTATTTAAAACACCAAGCAACTAATTTTATTACAAGCTTGTGCCCGCGGCTTCGCCCACATGTAATTCGGTTTATCACCGAAAGATGTTACCGCGCAAACCTCAAGAACTGTTTATTTTCCTGGTATAAAAGGTAGTCTTTATTTTAATCTGGTTTATATTCTATCTGTGTGTGATAAATTTCATCCAAATCCGTTCAGCTGTTTCAGCGTGATTGAAGGCCAAACAAACAAACATCCATACTTTCGCATTTGTAATATCTTCTTCTATATACCAGGCCCCTCAGAAAGTATTGCGAAAAAAAGTTTTTATATATGGGAGACTGGCCAGTTATAATGTTTTTCGAAAATATGATTATTTATAAGTAAAAATAAGTAAGTTCCAATTTCAAAATTTCCCTCCACATTTTTTGCGAGTTAATTCAAAGTATTGTGTCTCACTGAAATATGGATCTGCGCCGGGAACATTTTAGAGCTATGATTTTATACGATTTCAAGTGTCGCCTGAAACCGGATGAATCGTACGATAGACTTCAAATGGCATTCATGGATGAAGGCCCTTCCAAGGCAACCGTGTATCGTTGGTATAACGAATTCAAGCGCGGTCGACCAACTTTGGGGGATGACGAAAGAAGCGGTCGCCCTTTGACGGCTGTTACCGAAGAAAACGTGCTAGCAGTGAAAAATTTAATCCAAGACAATAGGCGAATTACATATCAGGAGATTCAACACATATTGAAGATTGGATCGGGAAGCGTTCACGAGATTCTACACAGCCATCTTCGCGTGAGGAGGATAGTATCACGCTGGGTGCCGCACAAACTCACCGATGCTCAGAAGCAGGCCCGGGTGGAATGGTGCCGTGATATGCTTAACAAATTTGAAGCAGGCTCGTCTCTGCGTGTTTACGACATCGTTACAGGTGATGAGTCCTGGATTTATCAATACGACCCAGAAACCAAGCGCCAGTCGACTGTTTGGGTGTTTCAAAATGAGCCAACGCCTACCAAAGTGAAGCGATCTAGAAGCGGGGGTAAGATTTTGATCGCTAGCTTTTTTAATTTGACTGGCCACTTGGTATCAATTCCCTTACGGGATCAAAGAAGCATTAATGCCAAATGGTATACTACCAAATGTTTGCCAGAAGTTTTCTCTGTTATAAGCAACAAGCGACCAAACACAGGGCTCCGCGGGCTACTGCTCCACCACGACAATGCACCTGCGCACACCGCACTCAAAACGAGGGACTTCCTGGACAGCACGCCAGTCAAACTCCTGGGTCACCCTCCTTACAGCCCTGATCTAGCACCGTGTGACTTCTTTTTATTCCCAAAAATAAAAAATCAGCTCAAAGGGATACAATTTTCGTCGCCGGAAGATGCGCTGGCTGCGTTCGAGCAGGCTGTAAACGAGGTGTCTGCGGCGGACTGGAAAAAGTGTTTTGAAAACTGGTTTAGGCGCATGAATCTTTGTATAGAGGCTGGTGGAAAGTACTTTGAAAAGATTTGATAAAAATATATGTACGTATAGAACAATTTTTTTTAGTTTCGCAAAACTTTCTGAGTGGCCCACGTATATATATATCAATCAACAATCAATCAACTCAGCCTATCGCAGTCCACTGCTGGACATAGGCCTCTCCCAAGTTACAGTTAGTTAGTTAGTTAAGTTAGTTAGTTAGTTAGGTATATATATACTATAATAAAATTGTAAAGGTCGAAGAGTCTGTACATTGAGTTTTTTTTCGCGAAAACCGGCTAGGGGGACTAGAAATAAGCAATAGAACACGAATCAATCGTTTAAAAATTTTATGTCTGTCTGTCTGTTTGTTACCTCATCACGTGAAAACAGCTGAACAGATCGTAATGAAACTTAGCATTTATATTGGTATTAGTCTAACTTAAAATATAGGGTATGTTTTATCTGAATCGGTTGAGTAGAACCAGCGATACAGCTTGACCCCTCTATTGTATTAAGTTGCATACAAAGTAGAGGTCATGATTGTTGGTTAGATGCAGGTTGCAGGTTCCTAAAAATACAACTGGATTCTATTAGTATTATAGAAAATATAGAATAACATAACAAAGCCCATCACTGTCCCGCTGCTGGGCATGGCCCTCTTCTTGGAATGAGAAGAGTTAAGGAACTGGATATTGTTAGTGTAATAGATTATCCTAACATAATCAGCTCATTACCTACTGCCCCACTGCTGGGCACGGACCTCTTCTCGGAATAAGAAGAGTTAAGAAACTAGAAAATATAGAATAACATAACGTAGTCAACCCATTACTGTCCCACTGCTGGGTATGGCCCTCTTCTCAAAATGAGAAGAGTTAATGAACTGGATATTGTTAGTATTATAGAATAAATGTACCAAAAAGCAGCACTACATCCTATTTATTATATTTGATAATATGTTAAACACGGGCAGTGCCTAAGAAATGGAAAACCTACTGACCTCCAAGATACAGGTACTTCCTAGTTTGGGGGTCAGCAGATCCTTGTTAGCGGTCTTTAAAAATTGCCTTACATGTATAATTGAATTAAGTTTGTAAAAAATGTTGTGTGGCTAAGTCAATAAATTATTATATTATTATTATTAAATAACATTACCAGCCCAATTACTTTCCACTGCTGGGCACGAGTGTCTTCTCAGAATAAGGGAGTTTAAGGCTAATTCCATGAAATTCCATCACGTTAGCCAATTGGTTGTAAAAACAAAATATAGTATGGTCGGCTACACAGACGATTACAAATATAATAGTGTAATCGTCTGTGTAGGTGCTTATATGTATATATTATAGAAGACATTGTGGTCATAATAATTATGACACGATGTTATTTTCCGACATCCACGCGGACGGAGTCGCGGGCACAGCTAGTTAGTATGATAAAATACTAGACTACTATGCCTCAAGCAAAAACCACGCTTTCGTATCTCCTAAAACTATTCTTCTTCTTCTATCGTGTCGACATGAGCTACATAATGATAATAGGTCATGCCGTGGGGAAAAGATTAATCTTCCTAAAAAATCCTAGGATTCCTTAATTTAGATTAAGATTCCTTAAACTATTAACTACCTTTATTAACTTCAGATGGCTCCTAAACCACGAGCCAAGCCTTCGCCCTACATGCGCCGAACTCCTCGCAAGCGAACACGTCCCACGCGCTGTACCCGAAGGTGCACTATCCGGTCTACTATCACATGCTCTCAGCGACCGAACAGCACGAGGATATCAACGACTGGTCGCCGCCTGCCTCGACCAACGACCGTCTGCTGCAGAAGACTATACATACCATAACGATATGAAGAGCAAGCATCAAGAAACACTGCTGAATATCAAACATGCTGTTATCAAGGTAAGCCCACTGTACCCCAGTAGATAATCCATCATCATTATTTCAGCCGAAAGACGTCCAATGTTGGACATAGGCCACCCCAAAGCATCGCCACAACGACCGGTCTTGCGCTTTCCGCATCCAGCGGATTCCCGCGACCTTCACCAGATCGTCGGTCCACCTTGTGGGGGGCCTACCCACGCTGCGCCTTCCAGTACGCGATCGCCACTCCGGAACTTTACGGTGCCATCGGCCATCCGTTCAGCGAGCAATGTGCCCCGCCCACTGCCACTTAAGGTTGGCAATTCTTCGGGCTATGTCGATTACCTTCGTCCTCCTGCGAATCTCCTCATTTCTGATTCGATCACCCAGGGACACTCCGAGCATAGCCCACTCCATTGCCCTTTGAGTGACTTTGAGCCTTCTTATCAGGCCCATTGTGAGCGACCACGTTTCAGTACCGTAAGTAATTACTGGCAACATACACTGATCAAAGACTTTCGTCTTGAGACACTGCGGTATTTTGGACGAGAAGATATTGCGTAGCTTCCCGAACGCTGCCCAAACAGGCTCATTGTGAGCAACCACGTTTCAGATATAGTAGTAGATAATCCACCTCGCCCCTAATATATACTCCCACGTCGCCCCCAGTAAGTTCTTCAAATCGCCCCCAGTAGATACCTCACCTTGTCCCAAAGACACTTAAGTAGTCCACCTACTATCACACTTGTTCAGCGACTGAACAGCATGGGTATATGAACGACTCTCGATCTGTCTCGACTAACGAACATCGGCTGCAGAAGATTATACATACCATAACGATCCGATGAACAAGCATCAAAACGTTATGATGATAATCAAACATGCTGTTATTAAGCCCCAGTAGATACCTCACTTTTCACCAATAGTTCCCGAGCTCACCCCAAATGGATACCCTGATTTGTCCCCAATAGATAATCCATCTTGTCCTTAAAGACACTTAGGTAGTCCAGCTAATATAACACGCCCACAGTGACCGAACCGCACGAATATATCAACGACTAGTCGCCACCTGCTTCGACCTATAACCATCAGCTGTAGAGGACTTTACGTACCATAACGATATGAAAAATAAAAGCCCCAATACATGCTGCTACACATGAAACATGCTGTCATTAAGGTAAACTCCACTACCAGCAGAATACCAGCGTCAGATATAATACCTGGCACATGCTGACACCCATTTGGTACAATACTGAGTCACATATCACACTATTTTATTGTTTTTTTATTTGTATGTCCTGTGTCTTGTTTTTTTGTACTAAATAAGCGTTTGATCTATCTATCTATCACTCTATATCGCAACTTGCCCCCAATGGATACCTCTTCTTGCCCCCATAAGATACCCCACCCTTTCCTCAAAGACACCCAAGTAGTCCAGATACTATCACACGTGCTCAGCCACCGAACTGCACGAGGATACAAACGTCTCGTTGCCGCCTGCCTCGAACAATGACCAACAGCTGCAGAGGGTTATACATACCACAATTATACTGGGTGTAAGGGGAACGCTTCCGAAAACGAAGATAGGTGCTGGTGATTATTGATACGAAACCACGAAAAAGTAATGCGATTCTTTTTTTTAGATTTTTTCATATATATTTTTTTGCATTTTTCATACATAACCAGCTTTGGGCAGTTCAATAAAACTCATACATAAAGAAAATACAAAAAAAAAAAGAAAAAATCTAAAAAAAGAATCGAATTTTTTTTCGTGGTTTCGTATCAATAATCAAGAAAGAATCGAATTTTTTTTCGTGGTTTCGTATCAGTAATCACCAGCACTATCACCTATTTTCGTTTTTGGAAGCGTTTCCCTGACACCCTGTATGAAGAGCAAGCAACAAAATATGCTATTTATAAGGTGTAATTCTCATACAGTACGCGTAATACAACTGTGCCGCTCTGATAGCAGGCTTTGCAAAGGGCCGCGCAGGTACAGTATTGTAATAAGTATGAGCAAGACATAAAGATGCATCGAACATTAACGAACGCCTGCAACAGCGAGAACATGCGGTCCCCCGCCATCTTGTCACTCATATGAACAACCTATCAGAGTCTTGCCGCCATTACCGCGCATGCGCACTGCTGATTTGGTTGCAAATTTGACTACTGCGCAGCCACCTGTTTCTCACTTAACAGCGGCAGAGTTATATAACGTGTACTGTACGTTATGTCTACACATTTCTGACCAAAAATCGCCTTCTTCGGACCGTAATGGTAAACAATTCTTTTTATTTCTTGTGTTATATCTCAAGTCGTAAACATCAATAAACATTATTGTCTCTATTTGTACATTATTTTGGATTACATAGATAGATAGAATATACTTTATTGTACACCGTGAAAATAGTAGTAAACAGGAACAACCTATAAATTATGGGTACATGGGCGGTCTTATCGGTAAAAGCTATACCTTGTAGATAATATCTTCCAGACAACCTTTGGATTATGGATATATATTTTAATATACCTTTTTATTCTGAATAGGGATGTTAATTTATCATATTATCAGATCTTATTCATATCTTAGGGATTCAAGCACAACACGACTGATAAATTATTCTAAAAAGCAAATCAAAGATATAAATCTCTTGCAAATTAAATTAAATTCAGAAAGATTTCTACAACTCAACAAAAATATATGTGTAAATGCACCAAATACTTTGAAAATTAAATCTGAACCACAAGCATAAAAAATGTGGTCAGTGAATTGTAAAAAGTCAAACCTATTCATTAATTAGGCCGCCACTGCAATGTGACGAGGTGGCCGAGTGGTTAAGGCGTTGGACTGCTAATCCAATGTGCTCTGCACGCGTGGGTTCGAATCCCATCCTCGTCGTCTCTTTTTGTGTTTTATTGCCTAGTATGATTTTATTGTAACTAACAAATGTTTAAAATATTTTAATTTATGAACAGATATTATTTTAATAACTATAACAAAATGTTTTTAGAAACAAAACGTAAAAGATTGTTAAGTAATTTTTTTATTATTAATGTAAAACTTTTGAAAATAATCCAAATGAAGGTCAAATGTACTGATAACAGTGATAACAAACAAATTACTAATGTTCATGTCATTGTATTCGAGTACTTACATAGGTATTTATTATTTTGGAACTAATTTTAGTACTAGCTGAAATTGCTTAATTATTTGAAGGGAAAATAAATACGACAATCAACTCTTTTCGGTACGTAACGAAATAACACGCCAGCAATTTCCATCACAATAATGAAGTTTGCTAGCGAGGTTTTCCAATCAGGACGTGACTCCGCCAACGAGCGGCACCAATCATACCACTGAAGTTTGGAGCCAACCAATCATAACGCGTCGTCCGCCCCCTGTCCCCCGCTAATGTTTTACGACCGTGTTCTCATGCAAAACTTTGTTTATGCGGCGTCTTGAGGCTTTTTGGTCTGTGACTATATGTTAATCCAGGTTATGGTATATGTGTCTGCATATTTAAACATTCAAAATCCGTTAAACTGTTTCAGTGTGATTGAAGGTAACAACAACAAACAATCATCTATAATTTCGCATTTGTCATATTCATCATCATCATCATTTCAGCCGAAAAACGTCCACTGCTGCACAAAGGCCTCCCCTAATGGGGATGCCATAATCGACACGCTTGACAGGCGGGTTGGCGATTGCAGTTAGTTGTTTAAATACTCAGAGAACGCTGCTGCCCATTCTCTGGTGAATCCATATATGTATATATCCATATATTTGTCATATTACATATACACTTACTCATTTAACGCACATACACACACACGACCCACCCCCTCATACCTCCAAACTCACACTAACACACAATGGTGCCGATTCTCTTGTACACCCACCTAAACCTAACTATAACTAAAATTTACAAATTTTAGTTTAGAAAATCATAAAACTTATTCTGTGTTTATCTTTTTCTTATTTTAGAAAACTTGTTGACAGCTCTAATAATTGAGTTTGACGCATCTAAGTTGAATTGGCGGTGTTACCAGTAGATCTTAAAAAAAAAATTAAAGAGTGAATGGAATGACCGAAAGTTCACAAAAACAAGGAAATTAAATAATAATTATATTTGGAATTATTAGTTTATCATTAAAATTAAGAATAAAAAATCATGTCACGAAATAAAGTACATTTTTGTTTTATATTTTCAATAAAATATATAAATTGGAATAATGTGACCAGATTAAAGAGCTAGGTTATTATTTTCTACGGCCCGTATTACAGAACGATACTCAAGCGTTGATCACTGTTTAAAACTAGTTTTGAGTTGAGCTTTGATTTTAGAACGTTCCTCAAGCAGAGATTTATTGATCACAGTTCAGCTGAGTTTAGCTTTATTTTATACTGTCACCTGTTTCGGTATTTGAGCAGAGATTTGATCTGTAATCAATCACTCTAGTGTGGGTCCAGACTACGCTTGAGTAGAGATTTCTATATATATATTAATTCAGGTCAAATTCGTGTGTTATGTTGTTGAATTAAAGTTTATAATAATTACCGTTCTGGAATAAGACCGATTCTCATGTAACGATTCTATCCTTAAGTAGTGATCAGGTGATTGGGAGTTTAAACTGTACTTGAGGAACCTTCTGTAATACGGACCTAAGAGTACCTATCAAAGGAGATTGTTATTATTGTTATTATTTATTGTTATTGTTGTTATTATTTATTGTTATTATTGCAGCGTATCATATTGTATATCTTAAACAACGAGAAACAGAGCTATTTGCAAAAAACGCAAGGACCTTTGAATTCCATGGGCAATCACAATAATAAACTATTTCTTTAATTTAAAAAGCTAGAATTTCATTTTTTAAAGACGTGGTTAAAAAGTTCTAGCACCCAGGACACGAAATTTCTCAAAAAATTTGAATAAATTAGAATATAAGCCAAAAAGTACCAATAGCGCTACCACATAATTGTTTTGTGGGTTCTCGGTAAAGTCGTCAATGATGACTGATGCCGAGTTCCTCAACCTTCTTGACGGTCCTCTTCAAGGACCCATATATTATTAGAAAATATGGGAAGTTGTTCCCCGAAGCGGTGACCGGCAATACCGCCGGCTCTGACTTACCTGACTCTCCGGAGTCACCCCCGGCTGCTCCCCAGTTAAGGCGCAGACGCCCCCCCCCCCACCAGCGACGACGATGAGTTGCTTTCGGCGCGCAGTCGTTCGGCATCTCCGCCCCGGTCCCGTGAACCATTGAGGTCCCCCCGTAGTCCGCATAGGCGTTATGCCAGCCCGGACTACAAGGACCGCACCCCCTCGCCCATCCCCACACTAGCCCCCTCCCCCAATCTTGAAATTTCGGTTTCAACGGACCCGTTAGATCAGGAAATGTCCTCCGATAGTGAGGCACCCTCCAACCAGCCCGATGCCTTTACCACAGTAGTGGGTAAAGGGAAGAAGCGAGCGCGAAAGGCCAAGTCCGACGCTCACGTCCCAAATAAGGCCCCCAAAACTTCAGAGGATAACTCTGCCTTGGCCCCCCCCCCACCACGCCTCAGATTCCTCCCCGCAGGGCAGCAGGCCCGCTTCCCCCCGTGGCACGCCCCCCTCCGCTTCTCAGAGGAAAATACCCCCCCCGCCACCCTTATTCATACAGGATAAGGCGAAGTGGACCGAAGTGTCCAAATGGTGTACTGATCGTTAGATCATGTACACCAGTGCCCGCACTACCCAACAGGGTATCAAGGTCTCAGTGCCTACCCCAACAGACTTCCGCAGCTTCAAGTTGCTGTGTGACCGTGGTGTGTCGTTTCACACGTACGCACTCCCAGAAGATCGCCTCCTTAGAGTGGTGATCAGAGGTATACCCACCGAAATTCCTAGTTCTGATGTGCTGAGTGACCTCAAGTCACAAGGCATCCCAGTCGCCGAAGTACACCGTATATTCCGTGGTAAACACGGAGACCCATACGAAATGGTCTTGGTTATTTGCGAGCCCTGCGAGGACGCAAAAGCCATTTTTAACATTAAAACGGTATGCCACCTATCAGGCATTAAGATAGAGCGCCCGCACACGTCCAGTCAGCCTGGTCAGTGCCACCGTTGACAACTATATGGCCACTCACAGCGTAATTGCTACGCTAAGCCTAGGTGCTTCAAGTGCCTGGGTGATCACGGCACAAGGGAGTGCGAGCGTCCCAAAGAGAGGGACCAGTGCACAGAGCCCCCTAGTTGTGTTCTCGGCGGACAATCCGGGCACCCGGCGAGCTATCGCGGATGCCCGAAAGCTCCGAAACAGAAAAACGCAAAATTAGCAAAACGTGCCTCCGGTCGCGTTGGTAGGGAAGCCCCCTCCTACGGAACCCAAAACCCCAACACCTCATATCAGCCCCCAATTCGTAGAGGCCCACTAGGGCCCTCCCCCAATCAACTTGGCCCACCTGGGCCCATCCCCAATCACCTTGGCCCACTTGGGCAAAGTTTGGGCCCGATACCAAATAGCCACGGGCCTCTAGGACCCAAAGCCAAACACGTGGGCCCAACTGGGCCAACAGGGGAGGCCAGCAGAGCCAATTCCCGCCCCTCCCCCCCTCTCACACACATATTAGCATAAAATGATAGAATTGAATGTCAAACATAGATTTTTTTTTCCCATTGTATGGATTTATGTACTTCTTATCCTTTATTATATAGGTAGTTAGGTACCTCTTCTTATCGAAATTATAAATTTCATTGTATATTTCTATGAACAATTTGCCTTTCTGGTGAATCTACAACATCTGCAACCACATAGTAGGCATCCATCATTTATTTTAAACTACCTAAAAACTATAAAAATGAATAAAATAAGCTTTGCAATTTTAGTTGTTGATAACTAATTATAGTCGACATGTATTTTGATGCCTTCTAAAAATAGTCAGATTTAGGTTGACATTTCTAATATTAGGTGAAAAACGTCAATTACAGAATAGCAAAATGTCCATTTTTACTAAGTTGAATAACTAAACTAATTTTGGTCCTGTCAAACCAAAAATTAGTTTTAAAGTGAATTTCAGAATAGAAAACGTCGTTTGACAGGACTAAACTAAATTTAGGTGATTTTTAGTCTAGTTTAGAGAATTTTGTGACAAGAGAATCGGCACCACTGCCTATCAATTTTAGAAATGATTGTACTACTACTTACTGTTTGTTTGCTTGTTTTTATTTTTCTTTTTATTATTATTTATAAACTCGGAATGTATAACATGTGCTATAATCCTTCCATATCGATAGGGGATCGGAACTGTCTCTCCTAAACACAGGTTACTTTGTTGCCTATCTAGGAGAACAGTACTCTACCCTTTAACTAGATTAAATAAGTACTTAAATTGTAAGCCTGTGCTAAAATCCTTCCATGTAATCTAGTCTAAGTTTAACAAATTAATAACTAAAAAAAAATAACTATATTAATAGGATTTAATCGAATTTAACGGCAATTATAATCATATTTGACCTTATCTTCAGGTGTTCCGAAGTCACGGTGCGTCAGAGTTCTCTCCGCCGCTACTAATCCCTCGCGCCTCAGCCTGGGACCAGCACCCTAATGCCGTGAAGGTCATGACCGCTTCAGGCTCTGTAGTCCATCTACCTCACGATTTGAGACTGCCGTTTGCAAGGTATGGAAGTTGTTATAACATCAAATTATGATATTGTTTTTTTTTTATATATTCTGTAATAATCTTTTGGATTTGGTGTACAAATGAACGGTTTAGGCATAATTTAATAAATTCTAATAGTGAGTCAACTCGGCCGGCAGACAGCAACGATGCGATGTGGTATGAAGGATATCGGAGTTCCCCCCCCTGCCCGCGACGCCTGCGGGGGCCGGCTCATCATCGCTTGCGCGCCGGTACTCCCGTTTAGGTGTGTCAAGTACACGAGATCACTACCACGTATTAAATTTTCAATTGAATTAAATCTAAGGATGATAATTCATTATATCATTTACCGGTTGCACATCTTTATCGAGGTGGATTATTAATTAATAAAGAAAATGTATATTTTAGCTTATTTTATATTTTATTCTGTCCTACTACCAAATATTTTAAATGCAAAATGTTTGATGAAAAACTTTAGATGTTTTTTAGGGTTCCATACCCAAAGGGTGCTAACGGGACCCTATTACTCTCGCTACGCTGTCCGTCCGTCTGTATGTCACAGGGCTGTAACTTTGTAACGGTAGTAGATAACCAGTTGAAATTTTCACAGAATATGTGTTACTATGAGGGGTATCACGTCAAATACTAAAAATAAAAAAAGTCTAAAACCAAATGGGGTCCCCATACAAGAAACCTCGAAAAACATGCATTTTTTCAACGTTTTTGTGGCTGCTCTATCTTCAAATTGGTAATACATACCAGCGTCAAACTTGGTTTGATCATAGTGCATACTATGTACTTTAGCCACAAATACTAAAAACAGAGCAAACGTAGACATATGTGTTGGTACCTACATAAGAAAGAGATGTAAAAATTCACATTTCGCCTACGTTCGTTGATGTCATTTAACAAACTCTAGTAAATTAAATCAGTTTCTATGGGGTATCAGGTCGATGGGTGGTACGGAACCCTTACTGTGTGAATCCGACTCACACTTGGCCGGTTTTTGTTACTTAATCACTGCGAATTGGGTGAAGCCGCAGGGCACAGCTTGTAAGTACATATAGAATACAATATATTAAGAGGAATACAAATTTTTATATAGGTAATGTAATAATAAATAAATAAAATAAAATAAAATAAAATGTTTATTTGACGCTATAAATACATGCTTCAAAAATTTTTACAGTCAATATTGTAAAATATTATGTATTGCAAGAAATCTGATACTAACCCGCAAACTAGGCCTGGACCTGTATCTTGGGGGTTAGTGTTCAGCCATAGGAGCTTATGACACAAAAATACATTAATACATTATTATTATTATTTTGCAAAAGATATTTTGTTTTGTAACAACCCTTGCATATTTTTAGCTACTGGGTAGTAGGTATTCGCCTGTCGGCATTTTGCGCCGCGACAAAGAATATGACTCACTATTAGTATTTATTACACTATGGTTTAGGCGTCAGTTAGTCAATAGAAAGATCCTCAGTCCGAGTCCCATCCGGTTAGTACAGCTTCTGAACTCAGAATACGGTCCCATCCGGCAGACACCATTAAACTTGGCATGCATGTGGCTTATACATGCTGAAATTTTAATCGCTTAATTCCCGAAAAGGGGTCATTGTACTCATCATTATGAACAACTTTTACTATGGGACCAACACTGAAATCGCGAAAAAAATAAATCAGTTGGTCCCTACATTTGTGTTCACTTAAATCTATAAAATGATGATGAGTACAATGACCCCTTTTCGGAAACTAAGCGATTAAAATTTCAGCATGTATATTTATGTGCTTCAATTTAGAAGTAGAAACACGTCTAAAAATTATTGTTTTACAGACATACAGCCTACTCCGGCACAAAGTACATGCGTCGCTACGTGGTTGATCGAGTGTTTAGAGAGAAGCATGCGCAGGGATTCCATCCGAGAGAGATCATTGAGTGCTCCTTCGATATTGTTATACCTATCACTGGTAAGTTTGGGACTAAATACAACTTTAAAGTTCGATTTGTAAGATTATTTCATCAACTCAGCCTATCGCAGTCCAGTGCTAGACATAGGCCTCCCCCAAGTTGCGCCACAACACTCGGTTCTCTGCCTTCCGCATCCAGTCCCCCCCAGCCACGTTCTTCAGGTCGTCGGTCCACCTGGCAGGGGGGCGCCCTACGCTGCGTTTGCCGATTCGCGGTTTCCACTCAAGGACTCGTCTGCTCCAGCGGCCATCGGTCCTTCGACAGACATGGCCAGCCCACTGCCACTTCAGCTTACTGATCCTACAAGCTATGTCGGTCACTCCGGTTCTTCTCCGGATAATCTCGTTACGGATTTTATCCTTCAAAGAAACTCCAAGCATTGCTCGCTCCATAGCTCGACTTTGAACTTGTGGACTAGCCCAACTGTCAGTGTCCACGTCTCGGCACCGTAAGTCATGACAGGCAGGACGCACTGGTTGAAGACCTTTGTCTTCAAAGTTTGCGGTATAGGCTTTGTAAGATTATTTGCATAGTTATAAACTAGAAAATGATGTTCATGCTCTGGCTCACCAACTTAAGGGGAATGTAATATCGAAGTGGCGCCCCTATCAGTAAAAAATCATTACTCGATGTATTCAGCATTTATCGAAAATCCTTTCATAACGATTGAAGTACTGTACTATAGTTGTAGATAGATACAAAAAGTGCCAAATGTGGCCGTTTTTCGGATAGTTTGTATCGACAACTGCAGCGAACTGTAATTTAACACACAGGAAATTATTTTAATTTCATTAGTTTTGAATGTAGAACCATTTTTCTATGCAAAGATCGTTAGGTCGAAGACCTGTGCGAGTCCATATAATTTTAAACACTCTTTCTCAATGATTATAGATGATTACAAATGATGTTACTTATTATTTCGATGTTTTAATATCTATTTTGTTTTCTTTTTGTTTTTTTTTTAATGTTCGATAAACAACATATTAATGCTTCTATAGACTAGTAATAACCGTGTTTTCATTTATTGTCGTATTGTCATATCCACGTTGTATTTAAATAAACGTAATTTTATTTGCAGATTCCTTATGGCCAGACGCGGAGCTCCTCATCGTAGCAAGCCGAGCAGCAACAGAAAGTGGTTTGAAAGTGTCGCTACAGTTGAACCACACAGAGTTGCTGCGAACATTGCTACTGTCTTGCGGAGTACCGCTAGACAAACATGCTGATATATACCCTGTGCTTGTTGATGTTAGCTTCGGTAAGTTATTAACTTATTACTTATTAACTAAGAAAGAAATAAGAAGATAAGAAGGCTCAAAGTCACTCAATGGAGAGGGCTATGCTCGGAGTGTCCCTACGTGATCGAATCAGAAATGAGGAGATTCGCAGGAGAACGAAAGTAACCGACATAGCCCGAAGAATTCCCAAACTTAAGTGGCAGTGGGCGGGGCACATTGCTCGCAGAACGGATGGCCGATGGGGCAGTAAAGTTCTGGAGTGGCGACCGCGTACTGGAAGGCGCAGCGTGGGTAGGCCCCCCACAAGGTGGACCGACGACCTGGTGAAGGTCGCGGGAATCCGCTGGATGCGGAAGGCGCAGGACCGGTCGTTGTGGCGATGCTTGGGGGAGGCCTATGTCCAGCAGTGGACGTCTTTCGGCTGAAATGATGATGAATGATGAAGTAATAAAGATGATACAGAGATTTTTTTTGGTAATCATATATCTACCAGTTGTAAGCCACTTTTCATTACGATGATCCGGAAAATTCAACGATAGTTTCTTGTAACTTCATCTCCCAACATCCAAGATACAATTATCTTTCTTTTTAAACTAAAAAAAAAGTAGAACTGTCAATAATACGTTCTAGAAGCCTAATGAATAATCTTTATATGATTTGATTTTTTTATTCAACTCGGTTTCTTTGGCCATGCAGCTTATGCCTTTCAGTCGGATATTACAAACAGTTTTTTGTAATTTATTGTAACACCCTCGATGGAGAAAACTTCTGTAATATTACAGAAGTTTATATATTCCCAATTTTATTTTTCTGAGAAACTGTCTGACAAGCTGTCTGTTTATCTTATTCAAGTTTAAGCTAAACTTACCAATAAAATCATCAAAAATACGTACTTTTTTCCACCTTTCCAGGTCGAATAACAAGTCTTCAACTACAAACCCACTTAACTTCTCTCTGCGTCACAAACCGTGACGTATCCAATCTCCTTCGACTCATGGAGGCTGATGTAGCTGTCCACGAGATCAGAGAGCTGGTGACTCCTTTCGTGAAGCTTGCCAAGTGGAGCAAGCTACTGTCTCATGCAGTACACGACTTGGAAGCTGTGTATAGAAACGCTAAAGCTCTTGGCTGCGAGGTTAGTATCATTAAGATCCCTTAGGTCTTGTACAATGACCTTCATGTAGAATTATAATTTCTCTCTGTGTTACGAACCGTCTAAGCTTCACCACATATTGAATCCAGCCCACGGCCAGCCTAGGAGCAACCCACACACGCTTTACCACGTGTACGTGGGACCAACACGATGCCGCATACACACTTTACAATTATCCACGAGTGGCCCAGCCGTGTGCTGTGACTGGGCTGTATCCAGTCTCCTTCGACTCTTGGAAGCTGATGTAGCTGTCCACGACATCAGTGAGCTGGTGACTCCTTTCGTGAAGCACGCCAAGTGGAGCAAGCTGCTGTCTCGTGCAGTTCACGACTTGGCAGCCGTGTATAGGAATGCTAAGGCTCTTGACTGTGAGGTCAGTATCATTAGGAGGTTGTGGCCTGGGTCTTTGACCTTCAAGTAGAATTATAACTTCTATCTGCGTTAAAAACCGTCTAAGGTTACCACTTATTGAATCCAGCCCATCATAGCACGTCCGTGTGGTGCCGGACTTAAAGAATTGCACCACCCTCTTTCTTCTCATGGGTGTCGTAAAAGGCGACTAAGGGATTCACCAGAGGATGGCCAGCAGCGTTCTCTGAGTATTTAAACAACCAACTGCGATCGCCAACCCGCCTGCCAAGCGTGGTGATTATGGCATGTCTCCCCCTTTTGGGGGAGGCCTTTGTCCAGCAGTGGACGTCTTTCGGCTGAAATGATGATGATGAATCATAGCACACGGCCAGCCTACGAGCATCTCACACACGTTTCCACGTGCTACCGCATATTCAACACATCCCAAGTCACAGTATGTCGTGGGACCAACGTACAGTCGACAGCACGTCAATTGTAACAGTTTGACATTGACAGCGCCTTTATTTCGTAAGCAGTAAGGGCGGTTTTCTAATTCAAGTGTTACCACTGTCATGCAGTCGACTGTACGATGCCGCATACACGCTTTACAACTATCCACGCGTGGCCTGGCCGTGTACTGTGAGTGGGCTGGCTTCTTCATATTATGGAGGCTGTTGTAGCTAGCACTGATATTCAGTCACATCAGAGTAGCTGGGTCTTCACTTTATTTGCACCAAATCATTGTAACATTATCACTTGACTTGTTAACCGTCTCTGGCTGTAATTTTTTAATTTTTTATAGTATAGGATAGCGAAACGAGCCAAAGGCCGACCTGATGTTAAGCGGTTACCTTTGCCCATAACAACTTCAATACCACCTAGGCTGTTGCCTTAATGGTACCACAAGTCGGTTCGCCAAACTGAGACATGAAGATGGAAAAGTCTCATGTGATTGTCATTTCACCGGCACCCCTTCAGACCTAAACACAGCAATGCAATCATCACTGTTTGGCGGAGAAGTAGGTACGGTGGTAGTACTTCCCCGGACGAGCTCTTTCACAAAGGAGCTCTACTGCTACTTCGTGTAGAATTGTAACTTCTCTCTGCGTTACAAACCGTCTAAGGTTCACCACATATTGGAAACCAGCCCACTCATAGGACACGGCCAGTCTACGAGCATCCCACACACGCTTTACCATGTACCCCCGTATATTCAACACATCCCAGGTCACAGTATGACGTCGGACCAATACGGTGCCGCATACACACTTTACAATTATCCACGAGTGGCCTAGCCGTGTGCTGTGATTAGGCTGTATCTAGCCTCCTTCAACTCTTGGAAGCTAGTGTAGCTGTCCACGAGATCAGTGAGCTGATGACTCCTTTCGTGAAGCACGCCAAGTGGAGCAAGGTGCTTTCTTATGCAGTACACGACTTGGAAGCCGTGTGTAAGAATGCTAAGGCACTAGGCTGTGAGGTCAGTATCATTAGGACGTTGTAAAACTTACCACCCATATTGTTACAGAGTCCGATGACAGTAGCTCCTTTCCTGGCATACAATGCGACGCAACATTGCGGTATTTTCTGGCAAATGTCGGTAGTAAGAAACACGGATCACAAGCCTACTGCCAAACATCGAGCTGGTGACCTGATAGCTGCTGGTGGCAGGTAAGGAGAACCATGGTTTATCAAAATTCTATTTAAATTGTAAAAACTGCTAGTCATTTCGCTTTGAGATAGATATCCTGGTCTCATGAAAAAATCTTTAAGAACGACCAATATTTTTATACAATATACCGCACGTCATTGGTAACAGTTTGACCTTGAAATCGTCTTTATTTTGTAAGCAGTAAGGGCGATTTTCGTAATTCAAGGGTTATCACTGATCTGCAGTTGACTACCATGAAAGAATCTTAGTTTTATGTCTTATCGTGTATTAAAAGATCTATAAAAGCAAAAAAAACATGATAAAAAACGTTAGCCGGAGAGAAAACAGCTAATTATTTTCTGTATACCTTTTTGAAGAAGAAAATACGCTCCTGCGTATTCAAGTTTAGACGAATAATAAATAAATAAATATTTTTGGGACATTTTACACAGCACCATCTAGTCCCAAACTAAGCAGAGCTTGTACTATGGGTACTAGACAATGGATATAATACAATTTTTTTTAAATACATACTTATAATACATAAGAAACACCCAGACAAACACAAACACTTATGTTCATCACACAAATATTTGTGTCCTGTGGGAATCTAACGACCTCGTGATCAGCAGTCCGACACTCGAACCACTAGACCACAGACGTCGTCAAAATGGATTATTCGTCTAAACTATTTTATTCCATTTAGCTCATTATGTGAATATATTCCACAGATACGATGCTTTAGTATCAGAATTCTGGAAGGTAGCCCGAACAGAGAAGGACAGTGCAGAACTCAAGTCTAGTTCAGTTGGGTTCTCCATGTCCCTAGAGAGAATGGCCGCCATGTTGAAGAAGATGGAGACTGAAATGCCTTCTCCACTGCAGAATGTTGAGGTATGTAGCGATTTTTGTTTAAAATTTATTTTCAAAGGTTATTCACAGCAGTTTTGTTTAGTAATACTTCATATACTTTGTATGCTACCAGATTCAATTTTTTCTAGTTTTTTTCATTTTAAATAATATTAGTATGCTTGCTTCTCTTCACAGCGGAATTTTATGTTGTGAGTTTCACTAGCTTGTTTATGATTTCACTCGAATTGTTTTGATAAAAAAAAGATTAATAGTACATTACTGTCGAGTCCTGAAATTCGCCTCGTACTTCCGAAGTTATTTTAAAAGGACGAGGCGCCAGCTGGCATAGCTGATTGCTATTTCGGCCGACACTTATATAGTACTTTTCTCTCATTTGCGAGCACAGACCAGTAAGCCTCAAGACGCCGCATAAACAAAGTTTTGCATGAGAACACAGTCGTAAAATGTTGGCGGGGACCGGGGGGCGGACGGCGCGTTATGATTGGTCGGCTCAAATGTTCGGTGATATGATTGGTGCCGCTCGCTGACGGAGTGACTTCCCGATTGGTGGCTGGGCGTAAGATATGCAGTACTACTGCATATGCTTTGTGACCGGGGGTATCCGGCTAATAAGCGTCTAGAGGCTTACTGGTTTGTGTTTGCGAGGAAACAATAGACAAATTAATTCAACATTGGTGTCGATTCTCTTGTTCACGAACTAAACTTATTTTAAACTATCGCTCTCTTTTACTAATAGTAGATACAAGAAAGGGATGGCAACCATTTAAGAGCTGTCAAATTAGACAAAATTAAAATTTCCATACAAGTTTAGACGTGATCTCGGAACGTGCCCACTAAAATACAAAGAAATGTAACACGTAAACTAATTTGACAGTTTTAAAATGGTTGCCATCCCTTTCTTGTATGTACTGTTAGTAAAAGAGAGCGATAGTTTAAAATAAGTTTAGTTCGTGAACAAGAGAATCGACACCAGTATCTAATTTTCATTCGCGCCAATTTGTCCGCACGCGGTTCTTGTTCTATTTTCAAAGTTTTAAAAAAAATTGGGCATTCAGCCTTTAAAATGATAAATATTTTGTACCTAGAAACACCTAATTTATGTATTATTATTTGAGGAAAGAGGTAGGGGTCTTGAACGCCCCTAAGCCACTGCGACCTGATAAGATCTATTGTGACGCCTCTTGCAGCATTACAGCACTTCCCCAAGCTGCAAGTCAATCATGAAGTCGACTATGACCTTGGGGGAGGAGGATTTGATCTCCTGCGTTGAGATGACGTGGCCTCCAAGATGCTGGCTTCTAATGTGATGCACTTCATCACATTCGCATAGGATATGGATGGGCGTCTCATAATTATCGCGACAAAACCTGAAAACTGTGGTATCACTGAGGCCCATCCTGTGAAGGTGTTTATTCAGCTTGCAGTGCCCAGTAAGGGTTCTTGTCAGGATTCTTATCTGATTCTTGTTCAACGAAAGCGCTTCTTTCGTAAACCTTTTTTTGAAGCCCACAAGTAGCGCTTTCGAGTGTTCTTGGCCTGGGGATTTTTCCCAAAGGCTAATACTTTGGTCAGTTCCCCAGTTTTTAAGGTAGGCTGTAGTGGTGCATTTAGGAATGCCACAGATTGGCTCCGGGCCCACAGTGGGGCTTTCAGCACCAGCTCTAGCCAGTTCATCGGCGGCTTCGTTGCCCCCAATGCCAGTGCCAGTGTCCAGGCACCCAACCTAGTGCCACTGAGTTTGCCGCTCCTAGTGAGTTCAATAGCTGGACACACTCCTTTACAAGTTTGGAGTCAATTTCTTCTGAATCCAAGGCTTTTAATGCTGCCTGGCTGTCAGAGAAGATGAAGATTCGCCTATTAATATAGGTCCTCTGCAGACTTAAACGGACAGTTTAAAGTTTTAAGTTCTGAAAACTTAATTTATGTAAGTGTGTACTTAAAAACCTCGGTAGCATAATTCAAAAAATAAAAACTGTCCAGCAATTTCTATTATTGTCGTGTTGGATAGACAGACGTTGGGCGGACGTAGGATTAAGGGTTCCGTACCATACCACCAAACGAATCAAAGACAATTATTTTTGCGAGTTTATACTAGCTTTTGTTGATATGAAGCTTTTAAAAATAAATAAAAATAAAATTCTATTTTCAGTCAACCCTCATATGCGTCTGCGTATGGGGCACTGCGGGTAGTGGGCGAGACGGGCTAGCGGCTGCCCGACGAGCCCAGCTTGCCCGGGATCTGTGGGCAGCCGGGTACAACTGCTGTGGCTGGACGTTATCCATTTCGGATGCCCATGACATGACGAAGGCAGGAGTAGTACTACTGCAGGACGACGCTACAGTTCGCCTAGCCTGTTGGGATGGAGTCAGGTGGGTACTAGGTGAGCCCAGTATCTATAGGCAGCCAGTACAACTGCTGTGGCTGGACGTTATCCATTTCGGATGCCCATGACATGACGAAGGCAGGAGTAGTACTTCTGCAGGACGACGCTACAGTTCGCCTAGCCTGTTGGGATGGAGTCAGGTGGGTACTAGGTGAGCCCAGTATCTATAGGCAGCCAGTACAACTGCTGTGGCTGGACGTTATCCATTTCGGATGCCCATGACATGACGAAGGCAGGAGTAGTACTACTGCAGGACGACGCTACAGTTCGCCTACCCTGTTGGGATGGAGTCAGGTGGGTACTAGGTGAGCCCAGTATCTATAGGCAGCCAGTACAACTGCTGTGGCTGGACGTTATCCATTTCGCATGCCCATGACATGACGAAGGCAGGAGTAGTACTTCTGCAGGACGACGCTACAGTTCGCCTAGCCTGTTGGGATGGAGTCAGGTGGGTACTAGGTGAGCCCAGTATCTATAGGCAGCCAGTACAACTGCTGTGGCTGGACGTTATCCATTTCGGATGCCCATGACATGACGAAGGCAGGAGTAGTACTTCTGCAGGACGACGCTACAGTTCGCCTAGCCTGTTGGGATGGAGTCAGGTGGGTACTAGATGAGCCCAGTATCTATAGGCAGCCAGTACAACTGCTGTGGCTGGACGTTATCCATTTCGGATGCCCATGACATGACGAAGGCAGGAGTAGTACTACTGCAGGACGACGCTACAGTTCGCCTAGCCAGTTGGGACGGAGTCAGGTGGGTACTAGGTGAGCCCAGTACCTCTAGGCATCCAGTACAACTGCTGTGGCTGGACGCTAGCCAGCTCAGATCCCCCCGATATGACAAAGGCAGGAGTAGTATTGCTGCAGGATGATGTTACAGTGCGCCTAGCCTGCTGGGATGGAGTGAGGTAAATACAGAGTGAGCCCAGCTAGCCCACTTGTGGGCAGCCGGGTTGGTACAACTGCTGTGGCTGCACGCTGCTTAGCTCCCGATGCCCACGACATGACTAAAGCAGGAGTAGTGATTCTTCAAGATGATGCTACAGTGCGTCTAGCCTGCTGGGAGCGAGATGGGTAGTTCTGTTGAACATAGGTCTTTCTGTTGTCACTATGCTGAGGTTGGTAACAATCTAGTCTGTTTTCATCAGTAACGTTGTGGCATATAACTGGCTCTCAATATTCAGGCCAGTAAGTGATATGGTTATTCAGTTACAGTAGTACTCATGGCTCACTGATATACCTGCGCAAATTAACAATTAAAATATGCGGGAAATTTATCAACCAATCAAAAATCATAATGGCTGCGCGCCAATAGTCTCAGCCGCTGCCGCTACAATGACTTGCAGTGTACGAAAGCGTGTGAGCGAAATAGAAAAAGACGGCACGGCAATCAATTTTAACACCTTATTGGCCAATGCCATGCAATGATACAATGATGTCATGCAATCATAAGGTTGATTATATATTTTTCAAAATGGTGTTAGTCCGTGTGGTGCCGGACTTAAAGAATAGCACCACCCTTATCTCTTCTCATGGGTGTCGTAAAAGGTGATTAAGGGATTCACCAGAGGATGGGCAGCAGCATTCTCTGAGTATTTAACCAACCAACTGCGATCGCCAACCCGCCTGCCAAGCGTGGCGATTATGGCATATCCCCCCCCCTTAATTGGGGGAGGCCTATGTCCAGTAGTGGACGTCTTTCGGCTGTAATGATGATGATGATGGGTGTTTTCAACGATCGGTTTTTTGTGTCTGCGCGAACGAAGATTGACGACGCGCCTTATCTTTTGTGTCATGCTGTACTTGAAAGTTAAAGGACTTTAAGAAATTGAAATCTAACTTACCCGAACGCTCCAGGTAATATTCTCTCTCCACTGTTGCTTGCAGCGGTAGACACCCAAGCTCGACAATGATGATTCTAAATAATATCATTACCTTAGTCAACCAGAATGTTTACTAAAATAAGAGAAACTAAATTTGAAGAAACATTGTTTTTTTTTTTCAGATTAAGGGAACACAAAGTGCCATACATCGATGTTTTGGATGTCATCAAACAGAAGCTCAATCCTGATACTGTTAGGAGTCCAGAAGGTTAGTTCGACATATAATTCGCTTTTTTTTATTGTTGGTAATTTCTCATTTATCAGAGAAATTGAAAACTGCATTCTGATTTATGCCATTTAAATACAATGCATTATAAAAGATATTATCGACATAGATAGACCAAATACATATTATTATATGGATCCGACAAAATCTTGCGACTCAACTGCGATCGTCAACCTGCCTGCCAAGCGTGGTGATTATGGCATATCCCCCAAACATATGCTTGGGGGAGGCCTATGTCCAGCAGTGGACGTCTTTCGGCTGAAATGATGATGATGATGAGTAAACGTCGTCACTCCAGAACTTTAATCCTTTTAATTTTCCTTTTGGGAATCCGCTGGATGCGGAAAGCGCAGGACCGGTAATTGTGGCGATTCTTGGGGGAAGCCTATGTCCAACAGAAGACGTCTTTCGGCTGAAATGATGATGATGATAAGATCTGGAGATGGAGCCAATTCGCAAGTTCAGCTTCAAATTTATTTGTACACGGGGCCAGCCAGTACTGAACTGGCTCACTGGACTGACTCGCGAACTAGCCCCGTATCATTTCATTTCATTTATTCATTAAAAATTTCAATTGTCTTATCAATTGTTTATATTTTTCGTCTTATTCATTCTTGTCTTTTATTTCAATTTGTCTTGTCTTATTATCTTCTTAAGGTGGTTTCAAACCGTCGAGGCGAGGATTGGATGGGATGGGCGTGAATTGAAATCTCGTTGACCCTTTCACACCGAAAGATGTACATCGCGAGCAGGCACGCGCATGCTCGCGATGTACCGTTTTGCAATGTAATAAATACTCTATTTATGCAGCAATAAAGTTTAATGTTGTACCAACAAATATTTCAATTCTCGCCTCGCACATCCTCGCCTATCCAGACCTTTCACACCAAAGATGGGTGTGACGTGAATTGAAATTTGGCTATACAAATTTCAATTCTCGCTCGGCCCATCCACGCCACGCCTCGCCGGTGTAAAACCACCTTTAGACCCTTCAGAGATTACGAACACGTAACTGACTCATGCTCTCCCATAATAATATTCAGCAGGTACAAATCGCTGTATGAGCTGGTCGGAAGTCGATAAGTCTAACAGCAGCTCTACGACGTCGGTCACCTTCATCACTGCCAGCGACAGAATGACCAAGAACTCGAAGAGGCATTGTGAGAATCAGGTTTGTTGAATTTTATATTTGTTACTACTACAGTAGTTTCTTTGAAGGATAAAATCCGTAACGAGATTATCCGGAGAAGAACCGGAGTGACCGACATAGCTTGTAGGATCAGTAAGCTGAAGTGGCAGTGGGCTGGCCATGTCTGTCGAAAGACCGATGGCCGCTGGAGCAGACGAGTCCTTGAGTGGAGACCGCGAATCGGCAAACGCAGCGTAGGGCACCCCCCGCCAGGTAGACCGACGACCTGAAGAACGTGGCTGGGGGGGACTGGATGCGGAAGGCAGAGGACCGAGCGTTGTGGCGCAACTTGGGAGAGGCCTATGTCCAGCAGTGGACTGCGATAGGCTGAGTTGATTGACTACTACAGTACGCGTAATTTAACAGTGCCGCTCTGAAACCAGGCTTTGCGAAGGGCGGCGCAGGTACAGTAGCGTAATAAGTGTGAGCAGGACATAAGGATGCATCGAACATTAATGAATGACTGAGACAGCGAGAACATGCTGTCCCCCGCTTTCTTGCCACTCAGATGAACAATCTACTAGAGTCCTGCCGCCATTACCGCATGCGCGCTACTGATTTGGTTGCAAAATTGACTACTGCGCAGCTACCTGTTTCTCACTTAACAGCGGCACATTATATTCCGTGTACGGTACTTTAATCGGTTATATTATAATCTTTTAACATGACATGGTTTGATTTGTTTCCTATACACATTAATAGCAATACACTCTCCACAAATCCAAAGCCGCTCAGCGGGCTATGGAACGAGCTATGCTTGGAGTTTCTTTGAATCATAAAATCCGTAACGGAACGAGATCATCCGGAGAAGAACCAGACTGACCGACGTAGCTTGTAGGATCAGCAAGCTGAAGTGGCAGTGGGATAGTTATGTCCGTTGACGAACCGGTGGCCGTTGGAGCAGACGAGTCCTTGAGTGGAAACCGCAAATCAGCAAACGCAGCCTAAAGCGCCCCTCCGCCTGGTGGACCAACGACCGGTAGAAGGTAGCTGGGGGGAACTGGATGCGGAAGATGGAGGACCAAGTATTGTGGCGCAGCTTAGGAGAGGCCTAAGTCCAGCAGTATATTGCGGTAGGCTGAGTAGTAGCGGTAGTACTTACATATGAATTATTGTAGTTTTAGCTATTTAGTCCCTTCGATTAAATGGTTTCTTCGATATTAACATGATTTTTTTTCTATGATAGATTTTATTACGATTAAAAACACATAAGTAATAAGTCGCTGGAATAACTGGGCCAAATGCTGCACAGCTTAAACGGAGCCTCTCGACGTGTCGGTCTCGGAATGAATCTGGACAAGACTAAAGTCATGTTCAATATGCATGTCATGCTGAGGCCAATATTTTCGAAGGATTGGCACTCGAAGTTGTAACGGAATACGTCTACCTAGGGCAGGCAATTCAGCTTGGTAGACACAACTTCGAGAAAGAAACCAACAGTAAGATCCGTCTGGGCTGGGCAGCATTTGGCATACTTCGCAGAGTCTTCTCGTCGCCTATACCGCAAAGTTTGAAAACAAAAGTCTTAAACCAGTGCGTCCTGCCTGTCATGACTTACGGTGCCGAGACGTGGACACTGACAGTTGGGCTAGTCCACAAGTTCAAAGTCACTCAGCGAGCTATGGAGCGAGCTATGCTTGGAGTTTCTTTGAAGGATAAAATCCGAAGCGAGATTATCCGGAGAAGAACCGGAGTGACCGACATAGTTTGTAGGATCAGTAAGCTGAAGTGGCAGTGGGCTGGCCATGTCTGTCGAAGGACCGATGGCCGCTGGAGCAGACGAGTCCTGGAGTGGAGACCGCGAATCGACAAACGCAGCGTAGTGCAACCCCCTGCCAGATGGACCGACGACCTAAAGAACGTGGCTGGGGGGGACTGGATGCGGAAGGCAGAGGACCGAGCGTTGTGGCGCAACTTGGGAGAGGCCTATGTCCAGCAGTGGACTGTGATTGGCTGAGTTGATGATGATGAAGTAATAATTGACACACATACTATTGCATGAACAGACTTACAGACCCTTTTGTTTTCGGGTGGAAATCTTCATGGATACCCTCCGTCTGGGGACGGTGGAAGGGTATGTCGGACTCTTACCGACTAAAACCACACGGTGGCCATCCTCTGCACAAAATAGAGGAGCTCCGGGAAATCAATTGGACCGTGCCGGTGCCCCTCTAGTGCTATGCCTTTGGCACGTCCCGGGGAAACAATATCCCCACAAATAAACTACATCTTGCCACAAAAACATCCCCACAGAACCAATCTTTGTGGCTGTGTGTAGAACGTATTCATGAAAAGTACGTTCTTGATATAACCTTGTTTTTCTTTTCTTTGTAGTTTTATGGCCTGGTTGCTAAGACCTTTTAGCCACGTCCTTAGTTTACTCACCCTAGTAAAGTGATGGAAACTACTAGATTTCTGAGGGGATGATGAGAAAAAATACGAAAGTCACATTTTACAACTGGGTACCATTTACTCACAATTGTACACGTTAACGAGCACTTAAAATTATTTAATAATCCAGCATTATAAACTCGAAAAAACACAAAGGACATCTCTAAGAATAGCCCTGAGTCTGTGCAAAGATTAAAAATGTACGACAATTTCTTGCGTATTTTTTCATTACTTACTTTTCATCGTATATAATGCGGACAGTACAGTATTTAATAACGTGAGCGGCTTTGATACTCCATTTGACTTCATATTTTTGACAAATACCTCGTAAATACTCTATGGTTTTATAATGTATTAAGTTGGCACCACTAAATGGTAGCCAATGAAAGCCAGCCTCTTGTTAGCACCTTCAAATGTATAGGAATAGAAGAGTAAAACTGTTTAGTTGCTAGACAACCACTTGTCTGACATTAGTTTTGTAAGCAAAAGAATAACCTCAAAATGGTTAATATGAATTAAATATCTGTGTAGTACTGTCCGTTTATTAAAATAAATTGCAACGCATTGCTTTCATCGAATTGTATATGGTGAGCATAATCTATTATTCATAATTTCCATAGGCGGGGCTTTAATGGAACTTAAGCAATGTCCTTTGGAAAATAATACACGATCTTTCCGAATTTTCCCGCCAACCATATAACATTGTTCGTTTGTTCTTCCACAGATAAACACCCAAATAACATCAATCCTAGTATCACTAGGCATGCAGCCCGTACTAAGTCGCGTCCGAGTGAATATTCTAGCTTTATCATGCGAAGCTGCCTGCGTCAGGATGTTAGCCGCACATATTGCGGTACCTCTCGATGTCGACGAGTTAGCGCATGCGTTTACACCTGTATGTGAAGCGTGAGTATCAAATTCATATTGTTTTTATTTTAAATAGGCTCACACCCATATTCTAAGTTGTTTCCTCAACGTTTCTAGACTCCACTCCACCTCACTTGATAGTTTTCTTTACTCAAGGTGAGGAAGAACTTAAGGTACATCGCGACTAATCTTAAGGCTTCCTCCAAAAATTGGAAAGTGTAATTTCCAACGTAGTTATTGTTGTTTCTATTCTGAAAAATCTAAAAATCTTGGACGCACTCCGCCGGGGAAAGCGGAGCCAGTGCCGGACTCTTACCGACTAAAAATCACCACGGTGTTCCACTAACGACCCTTGGCCGGGGCCGTTGGAAAAACTCCCGTATTCGCCCAACCATTCCCCGGCACGTCCCGGCCCGCCACTGGTAGGCGAGCCCCTTCTCCCCGTGCGGCACCAACATCGGCCGCACCCTCCTTTTGACTGGCGCGTGTGGAACTACGCACCATCGTCACGGGCCTTGACTGATCCGCCACCCGCAGGCCCACACCTAGGGTGGTTGGAGGTCGGCATACGCCCTCCTACGACGCCCAGGTCGTCTCCTGCGGATGGGAAGATAGGTCATCGACTCTCGAACCCTCTCCGCCGCCTCCTTAGCAAGCATTACATCCTCGCAGAAGGAGACGACGCCTTCCCAAGCGCTCTCGCTCCCGACCATAGACAGAACCACGGCCAGAAGCGAGAGGTCGCTGCCGCCTACTGCAGTGATGAGGTCACGGCGCTGCGCGGCCCAAGCTGGGCACTCCGCCAGTGTGTGCTGCGCCGTGTCCTCAGGGCAGCTCCCGCAGTGTTGACACTCGGGCGTCGGCTCCCGGCCTATGCGACACAGATACTTCCCGAAGCAACCGTACATAACCAGCCCATTACTGTCCCACTGCTGGGCACGGGCCTCTTCTCAGTATGAGAAGGCTAAGGCCTTAGTCCACCACGCTGGCCTAGTGCGGGTTGGCGGACTACACACACCATTGAGAACTGTATGGAGCACTCTCAGGTGTGCAGGTTTCCTCACGATGTTTTCCTTCACCGTTAAAGCAAGTGATAATCGAATATAAATCCGCACATGAATTCGAAAAGTCAGAAGTGCGGGCCGGGATCGAACTCACACCCTCCTGCATGGAAGGCAAGCGTTCAACCGCTAGGCTATTACTGCTCGAAGCAACCGTTCCCCGAGAGTATCTGCGTCAGCCGGTAGGTGTGGGCACTATGGCCCCTCTTCTGGCACTCCTCCATGACGGGCATTACCGCCGCTATTGCGGCGTGCCCCTATTTGGCACCCCTGCAGCACACCTCGGACACTCAATACAATATGAATGCTAGCACCACCTACATACAAAAGATAACGTCTGATAGAAACGCACACACGTGTAGATTAGGGATGCTCGCCGCTCGTAATGCCGACTAGGTTCCAAGCACTTCTCAGTAGTTCTCAGAGCTTGCTTTTATAGCGACTGGGGATTGACATCCATTGCAATCTTGCAGTCCAATTGCCTACAAACCGCGGGTGGGTGCGGGGCGCGGGCGAGGTATCTTAGATTGGCGGTGAGTGGCCGTTCTGTACGTAGTACTATTAGGTATTCTGTGCCTGCAGTGACACACATCAGTTATAAAAAATATTCCATTCGCATGCAATAATGGAAACGTTTCATCTCATTGAGACTGCTATCACTATTGCCCTTCATAAATAAACTTGCAAATAATATATTATGCTAACTACTATAGTTCAAGAAACAATGGATGATAAGATAAACTTGTTTGTGTATTAATAACTCGAAATGCATATTACTGATATAGTTAGGTACAAACTTGTAGGGTTAAGTTCAATAAATGCATTGATAATGTGTCTGCGGAGCTGTATAAAACCAAGAGATCATAGAGGCCAACAAGTAGCTTAAAACGCAGATTTCTTGTGTTTTTTTTGTGACACGGCTCTTAAAACAGAAAAAGATAAATAATTTAACGCTTTTTCGTTATTTTCAGGTACCCAAAGCGCAGGAACGTATTAGATGACGCATTGACGGAGTTAACAGGCTTAGCTAAGTGTAACCAAAGTCGGGGTGTAGAAGAAACACAACTGTATGCTCTATACTCTATACCTGATTCTTTGTGTCGACTGATTACTTGACTAACTGTTGTTTAATCTACTTATTATCAAGGTTAACTTAACCGGCGTTAGCCAGAGGAACCAGATTATTTATTATTATTCCCGATAAGTATAATCAGGTGGTCTTCAAGGCGGTGGGAATAGGCTGGGCAAGCGTGTACTATCGTTGACCGCACCATCGCTTGACATCAGGTGAGGTGCCGGTCAAACGCAAGGCCAATGACAGAATCGTTTATGAGCGGGACATAATTATTAGATTTGTAAAGAGGGAGTAAGAAAGAGAATTAAATAAGTTTCATTATTATGCTGTCGTCATCTGCTCATATTTATAACTCTGATCCAGTATTACAGGAGATCTACGAAGTATATAATTTTATTCTTAAACAAGTTGACTGGTTGAACTGAGGGACTTATTGAAGGAGGATGATCTAAGGTTGCCTGGTATAAATATCTGATCGCGATAAGGTCGCTATTTGTTAAATGGTTTAAATGCATATTCAATGTAATGTTTTTTATGGTGTACAATAAAGCATATAAAAATAAATAAATGTTCAGTACTCGATTCTGGTTCAAAAATAATAATATTATTATGTAAAAAAATGGGACCTTATCTTTTACAATATTCTTTGTAAAGAGAGAAATAAAAATTTATTTATTATTATTATTTATTTATTCAAATCGATTTCATCAATTACTGCGGACACTGTTTCGCGCTTACAAATCAAATTTGCCTGCGGTGAGGAGATGCACCTAGCATGGCAGTGGCGGCAGTGTTCATCGGTCGTTATTTCCACCCTCTCCGCCTTTTGTACAGTACGCATAATATAACTATGCCTCTCTGAAACCAGGCTTTGCGAAGGGCCTCGCAGGTACAGTCGCGTAATAAGTGTGAGCAGGACATAAGAATGCATCGAACATTGACAAAAGACTGAGACGGCGAGAACATGCGGTCCCCCGCCATCTTGTCACTCAGATGAACAACCTATCAGTCTTGCCGCCATTACCGCGCATGCGCGCTTCTGATTTGGTTGCAAAATTGACTACTGTGCCTGTTTCTCACTTAACAGTGGCATATTATATTACGTGTACTGTACTAGCCAGCAGACGCCTAGACTGTCAGAGCGTTCGCGAGCATTTTAATTTTACTCTTGTACGCGTGATTTATTGTGGGATTTATTTTCAACTTCTTTGGTTTCGTACCCAAAGGGTGCTAACGGGACCCTATTACTCTCGCTACACTGTCCGTCCGTCCGTTCGTCCGTCCGTCCGTAAGTCCGTCCGTCTGTCTGTCTGTCACAGGGCTTTGTAACGGTTTTTCGGTTCAATTTTTCAAAGAATATGTGTTACTATGGTGCCTATTACGACAAATACTAAAAATAGAAAAAAGTCTAAAACCAAAGGGGGTCCCCATACAAGAAATCTGGAAAAACATGCATTTTTTTTTTCAACGTTTTTGTTCCTGCTCTATCTTCAAAACTGTAATACATACCAGCGTCAAAGTTGGTCTGATTATAGTGCATACTATGTTATTTGCCAACAAATACTAAAAACATGGCAAACGTAGACATATGTGGTGGTACCCTACGTAAGAAAGATATGTAAAAATTCACATTTCGCGTACGATCGTTGATATCTTTTGATAAACTCGTAAATTAAATCAGTTTCTATGGGGTATCAGGTTGATGGGTGGTACGGAACCTTTACTGCGTGATTCCGACTCACACTTGGCCTGTTTTTCATTATTTATACACACATTTTACCATATGCTTGAATGTCTCTCGTTCATCCAGTCATATTGTAAAACTATTTTAAAAACTTAGTATGTAAAGGACACATTTATTTTGGTAAGCGAAAATGTTCTTACAGTTCTTGTTTTAAGATCGAATATTACTTGTTCGTAAATATCAGTTTTTCGACCTTGATTTTGATATCAAATCTCAGCTATGTCGTTATTGTAATGCATTTTCATAATAAGTATGTTAATTATAAACTATTTATGTACCTACCTAATATTTTAATTTATGTTTCAGTAGATAAACTTCCTGGATGTAATGCGCTAGAAATAGTTTTGTATATTATTATGTCTCATTGAAATTCAAGATGTTAATTTTATCAATAATACCTATTTATTTTAATGTTATTTATGAATATTTTTATTTTAATGTTATTTATGAACATTTCTGTCGTTTCAACAAACTTTCATTAATGTTAAAAAACGGAAAGTTACTTTTCAACGGCCATTTAATATATACTTTTATACAAACATGGTTTATAATAAAAATAAACAAAATTATATACAAAAAGTTTTTTATTTAATTATAGCTTAATTCAGTCTTTTATTAGTATAAATACTTACTTACTTACTTACTCCTCTGGCTCAGCGACCCAAAGTGAGTCATGGCCTCCGAAACGAGAACTCTCCACTTTCCTCGATCTTGCGCGATATCTCGCCAGTATAAATACATGCATACAATTTTTTTATTCAATATTTGGTTAATGTATTACCTATTCCTTATTTAGAAAATAATATTTATAATAAGAAATACACTATTTACATAATCAATAATTAAATTTCTTAAAACGAATTACAATTTTATTATCTTTTGACATACAGACCGGGGTTATCCAGGATCTCACGTAAATTATTTTAATTTGAACCTTATATCGGTGTCATAAACGTCAAAAGACAGTACCTACAGTCCACAGAAATAGATAGAATGGAAAAGTTGTCAGGGCGCGCGTGCCAACACTGCACCATAGTGCAGAGCATTTCAAAGCCTTTCAGTACGCATTATGACTTGTTTCTGTAAATACTGTAACTAAAACCCGCGAAAATGCCATATTTTGCTGTTTCTAACTGCAGAAACAAAAGCAAAAAAATATGTAAGGCGTAGTTTGTTCGAAAGTTGCCACGCATGAATCGCAAGTAAAATTGTGCTTTCAACCATTCTACTCTATTTATGTGGTGTAGCAGCTATAAGGAGAACAGCAGGAGCTGAATAAAACAATTTCTCGGACCTCGGCACCCGCCCCCAGAGGGCCGGCGACGCCCCCGATGTGTAAGCGCCCGGGTGCGCTGCACCCCTTGCACCCCCGGATGGTTAAGACGGCCCTGCAAGAATGTCTGTGTTCGATCCTGCCAAGCACCTTTGACTGTTCATGATTATCACGTTAACAAGAGAATCTGCACATCTGAGAGCTCCAAAAAGTTATCGATATGTCCTATTCGGTATTGTGTGCTATTTATTTATTTTAGTTAATTAACATGCAGTAGTACGCCACGGAATGCCCCCATTATCTAGATCTTACGTCTTCTTTGTCCATCCAAAGGTTGTCTGGAAGATATCGCTTTTAACGATAAGACCGCCCATGTACCCATAATTTATACGTTGTTCCTGTTTACTACTATTTACATGGTGTACAATAAAGTATAATCTATCTATCTATGTGTAGCCCGCTAACTCGCATCAGGCCAGCGTGGTGAACTAAGGACTTAATCCTCCTTATTCTGAGAAGATGAAGGCATCCATGGTATAATGAGATGTTTCACCAGGTATTCTCTTCCCGCAATGACAGCGCGATGCCTCCAAGCTACGTCACGATCAGTGCTGCCATTGATTGATATCTTCAATATACTTAAGGAGATTTTTGTTCATAATGAATATAAAATAAATTCCTAACTAACCTAACTATTTGTTATCTCGTGTTATTCATCTAATTAGTTATTAAAGGAAACTGTATAAAATTACTAGTTCAAAAGCGATTCTTTATAGAAGCAAGTAAATGAAAAAAATCATTTTGCTCGGGTAATTTATTGTCACAAAGTGGCAGCACATCAAACTGACAAGTGTCACGCTAACAGCCCGCTATTGGCTCCACGGCCGATGACGTAGTACGGAGGCAATCACGTGACCTAGCTGTCATGGGAAGAGACTACCTGGTGTTATTATACCATGCAGGCATATAATAGGACACAAATGAGCTGATTATGCTATGCCTTCACAACACAACTTATTTTTAATTCAAAGCCGTCAATATCGAATAATTTATGCCCTTGTTTGTTAGTTCTCACCCGTCCAAAGACTCTTTGACCTGCTTGCGTGATAGTGTTTATTGCATTGAAGCTTTCTTCAGCAATAAGCAGGGCTTGTTTACTCTGAAGGAGAATTAACTATCTAATGCTCCTTTTGACATAATATCACGCCTGATTCCCCGAAGTGGTAGGCAGAGGTAAACACATTTAGCCAATTATAAGTCCTATATAATAGGCTCTTGATGTGATCCTGGATATGATGCTCCGTTTCTTATTTCCTCATTTATCCTAGGCTTTCCTTTTGGCATTTTGATATTGTCAACATTTCGCATTCTGAATTAGAAGGTCAATAAGGTCATTCTCATAATCGCATCACTTTTTATGATCTTGACCTTGTTTACTCTGAAGGAGAATTAATTATCTGATGCTCCGTTTAACATAACATCATGCCTGTATTCTTCGAAGTGGTAGGCAGAGGTGTAACACACTTTGCCAATTATAAGTCTCATGAAATAGGCTCCTGATGTGATCCTGGTGATCCTCCTTTTATCTTTTATTTCCTCATTTTTCCCAAGCTTTCCATTTCTGATCATAATAATGTCGACATTTCGCATTCTGAATTAGGTACTCAAGGTCAATAAGGTCATTCTCATAATCGCATCATCTTGACCTTGTTTACTCTGAAGGAGAATTAATTATCTGGTACTCCTTTTAACATAACATCACGCCTGTATTCCCTGAAGTGGCAGCCAGAGGTGTAACACACTTTTCCAATTATAAGTCCTATATAATAGGCTCCTGATGTGAAGGATCACATCCAGGAGGATGTGATGCTCCTTTTCTCTTTTATTTCCTCATTTATCCCAAGCTTTCCTTTTCTGATCTTGATATTGTCAACATTTCGCATTCTGAATTGCTTAAAGTAAATAAGGTCATTCTCATAATCGCATCACATACAAGATCTTGGCACAATCCATGAAACCATAATCCATGGTCATCCATCGATCCATAATCTTAACCAAACCAGTCCATTTACATAGTATAAACTTTATCTTCATTCATCTTATAAATCAAGGGTGCGAAAGTCATATGCGTTGGTGGCACGCTGGGTAGATTGAAGCTGGTTCCAAAGGAGTTGCAACGAGGAGACATTACCAGGATGCAGGCTACGATGGAGAGGAACATTGCCATTAGTGCCCAGAACATAAGGACTAGGAAGAAGCGGGTGCGACGCCAGGTTACCTCTTGCCGGACTGTCAGGACCTCTTCGTGTGTTAGTGGCCTGGAACAAAAGAGTATAGTCTGAGCATTATAAACATAAAAGTTGGGTATTTCCTTTCGCTGGTCTGCTGAAAGAAATTTATTTTTGAGATAAGCTAGGTACCTGACTAGTTGGGTAACTTTGTGCTCAAGCTTCTGTTTTTTAAGTTATGTAATAATAGGTACTTCTTCTGCTTCTATCGTGTCAACATGAGCTACATAATGATAATAGCTTATGCCGTGGGGAAAAAGATTAGCCAGTCAGCAAGTTGGTAACGGGGCTGACTGCCCAGGGTACGCCGGACGATCAGCTAAATATCGTCATTCGTGGAGGCTCTTTTAATGCACCCCTATAGGTACCTACTTGTAGTATAACTTTCTGGCGGTTTGGGTTTCTATAGCCTATTTAAATAGTCCTAAACGATAGTAATAATTTGCGTCGGAATGTCTTAGACGACGTCTGTGGTCTAGTGCTTCGAGTGTGGGACTGCTGATCACGAAGTCAAGGACACAAATATTTGTGTGATGAACATAAGTGTTTGTGTTGGTCTGGGTGTTGCTTATGTATATTATAAGTATGTATTTACAAAAAAAGTATCTATGTATTATATCCATTGTCTAGTACCCATAGTACAAGCTCTGCTTAGTTTGGGACTAGATGGGGCTGTGTAAAAATGTCCTAAAATATTTATTTATTTATTGTTGAACTCTCTAAAATATGGTTGAGCTATACACGATGGCTGATGATCGATGAATGCGTGCCATCAGTTGGGAACTTGGGACAGGTCCACTCAAATGGACCTGGCACTTTCTTCAAAAGACCAGTCCAGGCGTTGCCTTGCACTGTCCTCACGCAAATATTTAAGGGGCCGAAACCCGTAAGTCAACAAACTAATGCGAATCCCGCTCAAAAACTACTCACTGTATGGTACTGAAATTAAAATACGTGTTACTCACGGATAGACGTGACAATATTATTAAGTCCAAAACATGAATGCACTTATTTGGCTCGATCATAAAAAATTCCAAACATACCTCGGAAACTGTTTATTTTCAAACAGTTTCCTAAATATATCCTACATTTATTGGTATTTTAGTATGTTATTTTACCTAAATATTGTGTTATTAATTTACAATAATTTTACTGAGCCATTTTATCGAAAATACACACATTTTCTGTGTAATTTATTTTTTTAGCTGATATGCACTTTCATTCGGAGTGGCGTCAACTTCATGCCGCACTACTCCTTCTCGGCAAGCCTCGTATTTTGCTTCTCGCTCACTCTCATTCCGCGGCGTTCTGGGCCTTAATACAACATGTCTGTACTTTAAAAGACACTAATGATCCCTAAGTTTGTTTCGATATTTCTTCGCAGAGGTATAGTCATATAGGACATGCCGATGCCATCTATGTAGGTAGTTTTAAAAGTAACCGGCGCGGCAACGTGTAAAAGTGATTTTAACATTTAATTTGCAGACTAAATGGTTTGCATTCGAATGACTTTAATGGATTATGTGTACATAAATAAATAAATGGAATAAACATGATCAGCTTAATAGTGATGTAAGGCGCAGACAAAACCTGACTAAAATCATTAGTTGTAATAGGTTTTTAATGCTGATAATTAAAATTGCCTTTAAAAAACATTAGGTTATAGGTGTAAAACGTGCACTTATACTAATGCTGTAGGTATCTAACTAAAGTGTTTGGGGTCAATAATATGCATTTTTTATTGAACGGATGAGCGCCATCGCTTATGGCTCGCGGTGGTTCCAACTCACATTTTGTACGAAAACTTTGCGGACCAACGGTGGTCCCGACGGCGCTTAACATAACATAACCAGCCCATTACTGTCCCACTGCTGGTCACGGGCCTCTTCTTAGTACGAGAAGGCTAAGGCCTTAGTCCACCACGCTAGCCTAGTGCGGGTTGGCGGACTGCACACACCATTGAGAACTGTATGGAGCACTCTCTGGTGTGCAGGTTTCCTCACGATGTTTTCCTTCACCGTTAAAGCAAATGATAATCGAATATAAATCCGCACATGAATTCGAAAATTTAGAGGTGCGGGCCGGGATCGAACTCACACCTTCATGCATGGAAGGCAAGCGTTCAACCACTAGGCTATCACTGCTTTTGCCGACGGCGCTTGGGGGGTTTTAATCTACTGCGTTTTGTTCTCCGACATTTTTAAAGTTCATAATTCATGATCATTTATTGCTTTCATGGTGTTCAAAGGGTGTTACAGTAGAATAATTGTTTCAAACATGAAGGAGCTATGGAGCTTAGTTACGTATGTCAAACTATTTCTTTCTAGCAAAAAAAATCTGGCCAAGAAATCGATATATTAGGTCCTACATTATTAATCCGAAATATTTGAAGTGGTGAATCTTCTCATCAATATGAACAACTTTTACTATGGTACCAATCCTGAAATCGCGAAAAAAAATCTGGTGGTCCCAACGACGTCAATATATAGACACGTGGTCTCATATAAGCAGCATGTTCTAAATTCAGTTGACGCAACCGTTGATAAAATTTACGTGTGTTCGCGAGACAGCTGTCAAGTGAACTAATGACAGATGACAGTGTGGTTCCGGAACCACAACTTTGTGTAGCCATGTTGTTCTTTTGAACAGCATATCTAGTACGTAGTAGCTGCACTTGCCGCGGTCAGTCTGTGGATGGGTGACCGTTTCGATACACCTCGAAACCCCTCCGTGCCTCGGAGAGCACGTTAAGCTGTCGGTCCCGGTTGTCATACGAATATCTATGGCAGTCGTTACGGGTAGTCAGAAGCCTGAAAGTCTGACAACTGGTCTAACCTCCGAATGTTAGTATCACCCAGTAACTGGGTTGCGGGGGTCTGATGGCAGTCGCTCCGTGTAAAATACTGATGTTCAGCCGCATCTGGCTAGACTGGAAGCCGACCCCAATATAATTGGGAAAAGGCTCGGAGGATGATCTAGTACGTAGTACATATATATCGATGGGTGGTCCCTACTTTTTATCGATTTAAGTGAACACAAATGGGGACTACCTGATTTTTTTTTCGCGGTTTCATTGTTGGTCCCATGGTAAAATTTGTTCATAATGATGTGTAGATTCACCACTTCAAATATTTCGGATTAATAATGTAGTGCCTTATACTTATATGGTAAGTAATTGAACTATTCTTTTACTTTCAGTAAAAGTGTCACTAACTATAGTAACTGACTACAGTTAGCAACCAAACTTGTGAACTTTAACCTAGAATCGAGAAGTCACAACTTTATTTTGATAAAAACATACAAATTGTTATGAAATCTTCGAAACTACTCTATATAAACGCATTTTTATCTTGTTACTTAACTACAATACAAACATGTTAGGTAGGTTAATTTAGGGTCACAGTTGACTAATTAAGTAACTTTTATCACATGACTTGGCTACTTACCTAATAATTTTATTATTGATTCATGTGAATAGTTTAAAAATAGAACCGAAATGATTTGTGTTCAACACACACACATTCACACATTTGGCGTCACATTATTTGGGCCTGAGTTATTGGCCCTAAATTAAACCCTTCTCTACTTATTTGAAAATAGCCCAATGCACCAGCTGTGAGATTCTCATGGACGCACTCCGCCCGGTGAAGGCTGAGCCAGTGTCGGACTCTTTCCGACTAAAACCACCACGCTGTTCCTATAATTACCTTTGGCCAGGACAGGAGCGTGGAATAGATTCTGCATTTGCCAACCCAACACCCGACAGGACTCGGTTTGCCGCAAGAAGGCGAGCCCATTCTCCCCGTGCGGCTTAAAATTAGTTGCACCCTTCTCAGCGGGTCTTAACTGGTCGTGTGGTGGACTACTCCGAGTCCGCCACCCGCAGGCCCTACCCTCCCGTATTTTATATATAGGTTTTCTTCCTCGCGATACGGTCGGTAAAGCCAAGATACCCTCGGTCCCAATAAGAGCCGCGGGTACATACATAACCACATCACTCTTACTAGGATTATAAGATTGACGGGGGCAGGGAAGGGCTCAGTCCCTGCTGCCTGCCCAGTGGCAGGGTGACTGCACATCGGGCCCAAAGATAATATATTAGAGTTTTAATCGGGCCCGTCCCTGCTCCTGCACTGTGCCCTCTGCTAAAATCAGAGGGACACGTGGAGCAACACCCCATCGGTCCAGATCTCGCCCCTCCCGTGCAAGAATATTCACTACAGACAATAAGGTCCCCTGAAGAAGAGTTATTGCCCGTGCCCAGGATGCACCAGCCCAACAAACTGCTGTTCCTTCCAGACGTATAGAGAAGGACCAGCAACTATCGGGCAGAGGAGGTTGTCTGGCCCAGGTTTCCCCAATAATTTGGCCTTGGCCTAAGTGAAAAAAGCTAGCGGCTACCCCCACCTGGGTGACCCCGGTAGCATAGTAAAAGTTCCATAAACCCCAGCCTCTCACATATGAGGCCAGAAGCCTTTTGAAGGTTTCCATAAAAAAACAAAAAAGTTTCCCTCTATTAATAAGCGGAAGTTTAGGGATGAAAATTAGATCAAAATTTATTATAAAATACCTGCCTATTATTAGGTAATAGATAGGTACCCACCTGAATCTTCTACACCTCACTTCCGAACCCTGCCCCAAAAGAGGCTGTCTTTCAGGATCCATTATTGCCACTTCTATCACTGTTTTTCTAATTCAGTCTTTTAACACTGGAGATCTTGACTTCACCTACTGTTTTATTTCTTTCCTGCTGACTTATGTATACCTCTTCAAGAAGAGAAGATTTAGGTGCACCAGGAAAGTTCTGAGAGAACTTGAGTATCCTGGATCAGAATTAACTTTATTACACTCGCCGCAATCATAGAAACTCCCGATTTTGAAAGAAGGTAGGTAAGTACGAATATTCATACAAAATATTTTAAAGGCACCACATACCAGGCCCCTCAGAAAGTATTGCGAAAAAAAGTTTTTATATATGGGAGACTGGCCAGTTATAATGTTTTTCGAAAATATGATTATTTATAAGTAAAAATAAGTAAGTTCCAATTTCAAAATTTCCCTCCACATTTTTTGCGAGTTAATTCAAAGTATTGTGTCTCACTGAAATATGGATCTGCGCCGGGAACATTTTAGAGCTATGATTTTATACGATTTCAAGTGTCGCCTGAAACCGGATGAATCGTACGATAGACTTCAAATGGCATTCATGGATGAAGGCCCTTCCAAGGCAACCGTGTATCGTTGGTATAACGAATTCAAGCGCGGTCGACCAACTTTGGGGGATGACGAAAGAAGCGGTCGCCCTTTGACGGCTGTTACCGAAGAAAACGTGCTAGCAGTGAAAAATTTAATCCAAGACAATAGGCGAATTACATATCAGGAGATTCAACACATATTGAAGATTAGATCGGGAAGCGTTCACGAGATTCTACACAGCCATCTTCGCGTGAGGAGGATAGTATCACGCTGGGTGCCGCACAACCTCACCGATGCTCAGAAGCAGGCCCGGGTGGAATGGTGCCGTGATATGCTTAACAAATTTGAAGCAGGCTCGTCTCGGCGTGTTTACGACATCGTTACAGGTGATGAGTCCTGGATTTATCAATACGACCCAGAAACCAAGCGCCAGTCGACTGTTTGGGTGTTTCAAAATGAGCCAACGCCTACCAAAGTGAAGCGATCTAGAAGCGGGGGTAAGATTTTGATCGCTAGCTTTTTTAATTTGACTGGCCACTTGGTATCAATTCCCTTACGGGATCAAAGAAGCATTAATGCCGAATGGTATACTACCAAATGTTTGCCAGAAGTTTTCTCTGTTATAAGCAACAAGCGACCAAACACAGGGCTCCGCGGGCTACTGCTCCACCACGACAATGCACCTGCGCACACCGCACTCAAAACGAGGGACTTCCTGGACAGCACGCCAGTCATACTCCTGGGTCACCCTCCTTACAGCCCTGATCTAGCACCGTGTGACTTCTTTTTATTCCCAAAAATAAAAAATCAGCTCAAAGGGATACAATTTTCGTCGCCGGAAGATGCGCTGGCTGCGTTCGAGCAGGCTGTAAACGAGGTGTCTGCGGCGGACTGGAAAAAGTGTTTTGAAAACTGGTTTAGGCGCATGAATCTTTGTATAGAGGCTGGTGGAAAGTACTTTGAAAAGATTTGATAAAAATATATGTACGTATAGAACAATTTTTTTTAGTTTCGCAAAACTTTCTGAGTGTCCCACGTATCTCCGGTTCTCTGTTCAAATAAGCCGCGACAAAACGAATTTTATTTACTGTGTTAATTATTATTCACCTCTAATAGTTATCTTAATATATATTCCGAGTCTTAATATCACTACGTTCCACACAAAACTATTCGCTGTCTTGAACAAAACTATACTGATTGTAATAAATATTATTTCTACAGTATTAATTAGCTTGTTATTGTGTTAATTACATGACCGGTAACCGCTTATCTTTGAGCTCGTCTGGGGGTAAACTTGACTCGAATCTTTAACGTGATTTGTTTAACAAAGATGTTGATTGTTATCGTTATTTTAAGTATTAGGCATAGATGATCTCTAGGAAGATAACTGGAAATATTATAATTTGGTAAATTATCAGATTCTTAAATATTCATCAAACTAAATATTATACTAGATAGGTTAATAATACCGTCACGAACCAAGGCTTGCCATGATCAGCGTATTGACCAAAGGAATAAGGCTAAATCATCTTTTTTCGGAAATAAAATCTAGGTTTATTAATATTAAAAAGACGAAAGATCGAAGATTGTTTTCTTGTTTGTTTATTTGTTAATAATCGATAAACTCTGGAACTACCACAGACATGGTAAAAAAATATCTATAGACGAAGTGTTGCCAACAATCACAGTGAAGCCAAAAAAACTATGCTCCTTCGTGTAGGTACAACCAGCGGTCACGCACAGACCATGCACCTGAAGGGTATTTGCTTCCGCGATGCTTACTGAACGATGCCGCGACATGTGTACTGAGAGGGGTGAGCGCGGTTTGAGGTGCATGTGTGTGCATAAGCGCTGGTTGTATACGAAGGAGCATAGTTTTTTTTGACTTCACTATGATTGTTTGCAGCACTTCGTCTATAGTGAAACTACTGAACCGATTTTAATCATACTTTCACCATTAAAAAGTTACTTCATAGGCTATATTTTATTGCAGTACGCGGGCGAAGCCGCGGGAAAAGTATAATAAAATAACTAATAAAATTTAAGTAACATAATATAACATAACATAACATCACGCCTGTATTTCCCCGAAGGGGTAGGCAGAGGTATATAATACACCCACATGTCGCCAGTTATGTTGTGAGTCCCATGTAATAGGGGGCGAGCCTATTGCCATTAACCGGGCACAAATCCAGACTCCGGGCTGCTACTGAGAATTTCCTAATGAAAAAACCCAATAACACTTTGCCCGACCCGGGAATTGAACCCAGGACCTCACGCTCAGCAGTCGCGCTTGCAACCACTAGACCAACAAGGCAGTCAAAATTAAAGTAACCTTTTAGAATAAGGTGTAAAAACTACTAATTGCTCACTACCAATTTATATAACATAGCCTATGCCCGCGGCTTCACCCGTTGTTTCGTGGATGTCGTTTATCGCGCATCCCTCGGGAACTGTTCATCTTCCCGGGATAAAAAGTTGCCTATATGTTGATCCGGGTTATGTTCTATCTGTATGCCAAGTTTCATTAAAATCCATACAGTAGGTTTTTTCGTGAAAGAGTAACTAACATCCAAACCTCACAAATTTTCACGTTTATAATATCAGTAGGATAGGATAAACTAAAATTTATTTTCATCATCATCATTTCAGCCGAAAGACATCCACTGCTGGACATAGGCCTCCTCCAAAATGGGGCCATAATCGCCACGCTTGGCAGGCGGGTTGGCGATCGCAGTTGGTTGGTTAAATACTCAGAGAACGCTGCTGCCCATCCTCTGGTGAATCCCTTAGTCGCCTTTTACGATACCTATGAGAAGATATAGGGTGGTGCAATTCTTTACGTCCGGCACCACACTGAACTTTATTTTATACATTAAAAATACTTTTTTTTTTCAGTAGAGCTATATTTTGTTGCCTTAATTAAAAGTGAAGGCGTCCTAATCCAATATATTTATCATATCCGTCCAGTGTGAAATTGGTTCAACTTTCATAAGCGGATTACACATAATGTTACATGCCAACACTATTTGATCACCAATTTAAAGTTTCGGGTCCCAGAGGTCTGTTGACCCCTAATGCTCTAATATTTGATCGGATCCTACGTTTATTGGGTCGGTACGGTACTCGAACGTAGGGTAGTTTGAACTTCAAAGGATTATTATCCAATACTGTGTCTTCGTTTGCTCAGTAGGGTATTTTGTGTTGTATCAATCTGAAAACTTTGTTCAAGATACCTACTGACCTGATTTACCTATTTAACAACTAACAACCCACCCCGGCTTTGCACGGGTGCTAATTTTTTTTTCAAACATTTTCTTTCATACAAACCTTGTCTTGACAATTAAAGACGCAACAAAACAAAAATCCCAAATTAGGTAATAAATGATCTTTCACACATGCGGAAATTGATTTTTATATAAACAACCTTATTTTTTTATTTTTGCCGTGGGGGAAATCCTCATGGACGCACTCCGCCTGGGGTAGGCGGAGCCAGTGTCGGACTCTTACCGACTAAAACCACCACGGTGTTCCTTCAACTACCTTAGCCGGAGGCGTGGGAACTCGTGAGTATTCACACAACCACCCCCGACAGGTCCCGGCCCGCCACAAGCAGGCGAGGAAACCTGCACACATGAGAGTACTCCATACAGTTCTCGATTGTGTGTGTAGTCCGCCAACTCGCACTAGCCCAGCGTGGTGGACTAAGACCTTAGCCTTCTCGTACTGAGAAGAGACCCGTGCCCAGCAGTGGGACAGTAATGGACTGGTTATGGTTTATGGTTATAAATCAGTCATTTAAACCAAAAATGTTAGCTCTTACCAAATTGTCTGGCTAATTGAGGCTTTAGTAAGATTTCCTCGTAGTTAGGAACAATTTTAATAGACAAAGTTTAACCCTTAGTGTCCTAAGCTCACTTTGAGCTGATGGTTTGGGCCGTTACGGTAATATTTCCACTCAGATTTGGGTAATGGCAATAGGATCTCCCTCTTTTACATGGGACTTATAACATAACTGAAATACGGATTTAGGTATTCAATTTCATGCATGCCTGCAATTTATTTGTGTAGGTAATGATTATGGAAATTGTTTCATTATAAAAAACAAATAATACATCAAATGTTTGTAATTGGCATCCAGCCGTTTTAATTAAAGTAAATCAATAAATCAATCGGCTCTTTTCCGTACGCAACGAAATAACAGGCCCAGTAATATCCAACACGACATTAATATAAATAGCTGGACAGTTTTTATTTTTTAAATTATGCTACCGAGGTTTTTACGTACACACTTACATAAATTAGGTGTTTTTAGGTACAAAATCATCCTTTTTTTTCCAAACTTTGAAAATAGAACAAGAACTGCGCGCGGACGAATTGGCGTGAATGAAATTTAGATACCTACTGTTGAATTAATTTGTGCATTGTTTCCTCGTAAATGACAGAAAGTACTATACAAGTCTCGGCCGAAATAACAATTAACGGCCTCGTTTAGTTAAAAAGTACTCGGCTAGCGCCTCGTCCATTTAAAATCACTTCGGAAGTACGAGGCGACCGTCAATTGCTTTATTTCAGGCATCGACAGTGTTGTACTATTTTTATGTACCATTGAAACGAAGAAGAGGCGGTACGTAATAATAGCAAAGATAACTACAGTTTGTGTAGTAAGTACACCATATTTTATAATGACATCATTAAGGTAGTAAAGTCAAATGACATAGTTTGGCATCTTAATTAAATAGCCATTACGATTTACAAATACCAAATCCATTAGGAATTTACCTAATTAAGGCATCTTGAATATTGGAATACCTACAGGTTTCGGGTGAATATCATATCAATTTAAATCAGTCAGTTAGTTGTAAAAGAATATTAATGGTAGATGGTAGGTAACAGAATATCAAAAACTTTAAATTGTTGCAATATTGTTGATTTTGTTTACTTATATTGTTTTATTATTATCTACCTCATCATCATAATTTCAGCCTAAAGCCATCCACTGCTGGACGTAAACCTCCTTCAAGCATCGCATCGCCACAACGATCGGTCCTGCGCGTTCCGCATCCAGCGGATTCCCGCGACCTTTACCAGGAGCCTACCCACGCTGCGCCTTCCAGTACGCGGTCGCGACTCCAGAACTTTACGGCCCCATCAGCCATTCGTTCTGCCATCAATGTGCCTTATCAATTATCTTCCTACTATTATTTTAATACCTACTATTCTATTGTTTTTTGCCTACTCCTTCAACTTGACCGCATTCAACGCAGAGCGGCTCTCTTGCCTTCTGAAGAGACGTTGCATCTCTATGTATCATTTATGGCATGTGTTTAGGGAGTGCTCTAAGGAAATGTTTGACATTAGGTATACTAGCCGCTGACTGCCACCATAGTACAGTCTAACAAAGCAATTAGTATACAGGGTCGCCAGATATAGACAAAGATTTCTCAGGGAGTTATTATAGAATGGTTTGATTAGGGTTTTGTATAAATACAGTTTAACTTTGTCCGTTATAAAAATGATATTTCACTCTAAAACATTCATAATCTGCTGAAAAAACTTCTATTATATCTCTCTACCCTGTATACCAATTGCTTTGTTAGACTGTACCACCCACTACAAATCTAATTCCCATTCTCACAATCAGGATGGTTGGCGATCAACTACTGTACTCTTTACACTTTTTTTTTGCCTTGTACAGCAAAACTGAGGAACCAACATCCGTGAGCGGTTTTCCCGAACAAATTCGACATTGGAGCCTTCAAGAAAAGAGCATAGTTCGGCAATGCTATGGCAACTCCCCTAGTATTGTGGATGTCCATGGTCGGCGGAGATTGCTTACCATCAGGTGAACTGGTTGCTCGAATCAAAGTCAAACCAACATTTATTATAAATAAAAAATATTTTTTTCTGAATTTTAATGTAGGAATATTCCATTTACATATTTATTACTGTTATAATTACTAACTGCCTCGTTGGTCTAGTGGTTGCAAGCGCGACTGCTGGTTAGATTCCCGGGTCGGGCAAAGTGTTATTGGGTTTTTCATTAGGAAATTCTCAGTAGCAGCCCGGAGTCTGGATTTGTGCCCGGTCAATGGCAATAGGCTCGCCCCCTATTACATGGGACTATAACATAACTGGCGAAATGTGGGTGTACTATTACACCTCTGCTAACCCTTCGGGGAAATACAGGCGTGATGTTATGTTATGTTATAATTACTAACACTTGCATTTTTTTTTTCCTATATTATTAGCGATAAGATCTTCTAATGTTGTTAATATTTTTGTATTTCCTCATGATTTACTTAATTACCTAGGTACTAAAATCAAGATTTAAGATTAAATAATCATTGTTTTTGTTTACTAAAGTTAAATAAAGTGCGCAGTACTTATTAAGTAATCAGTCGTCTGATGATTTATTTAGGCAAGGCCGCTATCTAGGTATCATTATATAATTATGTCATATCAACAGCAATGTCTGATATATATCTCATCATTCCCACCGAGATTATGAGTAATCATAACAGCTTTGTTATCATATGATAATATATCACCCTGTATTACAGGGTGATATTTTGAAGTTATTATTATTGCTTACTAGACTTTGCCCGCGTCTTCGCCAGCGTTTTCGACTTATCACAGAAAGACTTATCGCGTATCTTCGGGAACTGTTTATTTTCCCAGGATAAAAAGAAGCTTGTATTTTAAGATCAGGAGTCGAACCTGTGACATTAGTAACATAAGGTATCGCATGCGTAAAATGCGTTAAAAATAATAAAATAACATAAGGTATCATCATCATTTCAGCCGAAAGACGTCCACTGCTGGACATTGGCCTCCCCCAAGCATCGCCACAACGACCGGTCCTGTGCCTTTCGCATCCAGCGGATTCCCGCGACCTAGACCAGGTTGTCGGTCCACCTTGTGGGGGGCCTACCCACAAGGTAGCACCCGCACAAATAAATAATGAATAAGACAATTTAGATTTCTGTGTAAAGAAGAAAGAACATATATTATCCACATTAAAACCTTTTACCTCCCGCAACATTAAAAGAATTGTGGGGTCAATTACGGAAACCAATAGTCTTATTCGACAAAGCGATAGAACAAAGGAATCCAACACAAAGGAGGTTGGTATCGCATAAATCATGTCCGTTCATTGGTGTCGCATTGAGCTGTAATTTATCGCGCGCTTACAGAATATACCTTGTTAGTGATTGTTCATGCTGTGAATGATTAAACGATAGATTATTAATCCTCTTCACATTTTCCCAATTATGTTGGGGTCGGCTTCCAATCTAACTAGTTGCGGCTGAACATCAGTATTTTACACGGAGCGACTGCCATCAGACCCCTGCAGTTACTGGGAAATATCCAGAGGTTAAACCAATCGTCGATTTTTTTGGCCATGTATTGCGTGCGGCGTAGTCACTCTATAGAGCGTTTTGTCGTACAGGACAGAATAGAAGGCTCAAGAGTGCGCAGCAGGCCTCTCATGTGATGGACTGATTTAATTAAGTCTGCCATGAGCCGGCCATTACATGAATGCACCAGACTAACCGAAAGCAGGGAAGGGTGGCGAGGCATGGTGAGGCGAGCTACAGCAGCCCCCGGCAATAGTACATGATGGCCACGACCGCTCTGTCAAGAGCGAAACGACGAAGAAGAATATCAGTTGTCAAATTTTCTTTCAGGCTTCTGACTACCCGTTACGCCTGCTATAGATAGTCGTACTATGACAACCGAGACCGACAGCTTAGCGTGTTCTCCGACTCACGGAGGGGTCTCGATGTGTAACGAAACGGTCACCCATCCACAGACTGACCTTGCAGATCGTCCAATCCGCGCAGTCGTTGCTTCGCTACGAGCCCCTCAATCAACTGGGGATATTGATGATAAATTCAATAATGTTGTTATTGATAAACGATTGTTATTATCTCCATTTGTTCATTTAGATTAAATTCTGCTAATTTTAGAAAGCACTTAATGTTATTTATGACTTGGTCGCTTCTCGATCCCTTTTCGCCATCTCCTTCGCGAGCATCACCTCCGCGCAGAAGGAGACTACACCATCCCAAGAGCCCAAGGTTCCAACCATGGCCAAAACTACGACCGGAAGCAGGAGGTCTCTTCTCTGCCACCTACTGCAGTGATGAGGTCACGGCACTGCGCAGCCCAAGCTGGGCACTCCACCAGTGTGTGGTGCGCCGTGTCCTCAGTGCAGCCCTCGCTGTGATGACACTCGGGCGTCGGCCTATTTTTTATTATTTTATGACATATACATCTGCTCTTGACCGCAATCTAGACAGCTTTGTCAAAATGTGGTCGACGATGGAGCGAGCAAACCTATTAGGTGCCCATATACTTCTTGAATCAACGATGTCCCGACAGTATCTGCATCAGTAATGATGGGCCTTAATAATAATAAGCCTTTATTGCTGATAAACTAATTACAAAATGAAATACAATAATACTTTACAAAAATTATCATTGCACTTCGGTGTCTTCATCTATCAGCGCGTACCTTGACGCATAGGCCTTCTTCCAGGTTCTTCTGCTGCTGCGTCTTATGCTATTCTTAGCCATAAGGTACCGGCTGTCTTCACTACATCATCGTCGATGGGCCTTCATCATCATCATCATCATTTCAGCCGAAAGACGTCCACTGCTGGACATAGGCCTCCCCCAAGCACTGCCACTACGACCGGTCCTGCGCTTTCGATGGGCCTTAATGGATCTTAATACAATTATGTTTGTCAATTATTTTTTTCCTTGTACCTAAGTTTATGAAGCTACCAATTATTATTATTTTTTCATTCGTTTCTGGAAAATATCAATTTTAAGTATTAGGTACCAACTTTACTCAGAACAGCGCAAAATCTTAAATTTAAAATTAAACTGCCATTAAAACTGTAACAGACTCGACGTTTTAAAAAACTTTGAAGAACTATTTGTGCCACTGCATCTGTTCAGTTGTTCAATCCTCAGTGGGATTATGAAAACCTCGTCAAAATACGTTTAACATTTTACTGTATGCCAAAACGAAGAAAAATTAGTTTCGAAATTTTATTTTTGAATGTGTATTCTGAGTTGAATGCAAAAGAAATCAAATATTCGATTTAAAGGCGAGTACACTTGCATTATCTACGCAATATCTTCTCGTCCAAAATACCGCAGTGTCTCAAGACGAAAGTCTTTGACCAGTGTGTGTTGCCAGTAATTACTTACGGTACTAAAACGTGGTCGTTCACAATGGGCCTGATAAGAAAACTCAAAGTCACTCAAAGGGCAATGGAGAGGGCTATGCTCGGAGTGTCCCTGCGCGATCGAATCAGAAATGAGGAGATTCGCAGGAGAACGAAAGTAACCGACATAGCCCGAAGAATTGCCAAACTTAAGTAGCAGTGGGCGGGGCACATTGCTCGCAGAACTGATGGCCGATGGGGCAGTAAAGTTCTGGAGTGGCGACCCCGTACTGGAAGGCGCAGCGTGGGTAGGCCCCCCACAAGGTGGACTGACGACCTGGTGAAGGTCGCCGGAATCCGCTGGATGCGGAAGGCACAGGACCGGTCGTTGTGGCGATGCTTGGGGGAGGCCTATGTCCAGCAGTGGACGTCTTTCAGCTGAAATGATGACACTTTCATTCACTTGTAATTCTCGTCATACAAACATGCAATCACTCCCCTTGTGATTGCATGTTTGTATGACGTAGGTACTTCTGCCTGCAGTACGGTTGATGGTTTGGGCAGCAGAGTATCAAAGCTTCACTTCTTACCCTTTTTTTTGTACATTATAATGAAATTAAATAGGGACGGCGCAATTACAGCCTAAAGCTAACAATATGTACCGGTTTTCCGGTTTTCAACCAGCGTAAAATATGTTTCCGTTTGTAATGAACGCACTTCCTTAGCCACTATAAGGGTCAGGTTCCGTCGAAAGATAAAATATTGATCTAGTTGGAATTTTATAGCCTTTAAATGGAGAATGGTCAGGCGCATCTATAAGAGCTTATTTATCATGATACTATAATTAAATATTTTGGCAAATGTGGTCTTCTTCTTCTTCGTGTCAGTAGTACGATTTTTTTTGCAGACTTGGCAATCCCAGAACTTTGCCACTTCTATGGCGTTATCAGTGGCGGTGCAGAGGTCGCTCAAGGTTCTGGTGTTGGGGCACAAAGGACCGCATGAGGTGAGGCATAGTTTGAGGGTCATATCCACAACCACAGCCTGTCACCGTTTTATTAATGTAACCCCCACTTATCAGATTATGATCACATTTTCCCACTTGAGTTTGAAGTCGGTTGAGTGACTTCCAAGTGGAGCACGGAAGGTTATACCCCGCGGGAAAATTCTCACTAGGCTGAATTTAGTAAATGGGTAGTGGAAGCCAAAGTGTACGACGGGCCTCGGCTGGGCACAATGGCAGAGCTTCTGCCGATTTAAAAAACTATGCTGATTGCCTGTGTGTTGTTATTTTGATTGCTGAATTTCCCTAATACATTTTGGAGAATGATCGAGAAAGGTATGTTAAGATGGTTTGGAAACATAGAGAGGATGGACGAGAGTAGATTGACGCAACAAGTATACGAAGCGAGTGTGGATGGAAGAGTTGGAGGTTGACGACCTCGGCGAACGTATCGCAATAGAATCGTGGACGTTCTCAAAAAATGCTAGGTTAAGAGTACTCTAAACCGACAAGCATGCATGACGAGGTTAATGAACGTAGATGAAGCGAAAGAGGTGTCAGGATCGTAGCAGGTGGAAATCCATGGTATCTGCCTACCTCAATGGGAAACAGGCATGATAATATGTATGTATATATGTTTGTAAATTTTTTAGATCGAATATCTAACGGGTGAAAAGTAATCTTTTCACTAAGCTGCTTTACCTCGCTTATTCCTCGCTCAATTCACATTGAGGCCAGTAAATACGAAAAGGGATTACTAAAATAATACAGAGTGTTGTCAGTTTAAATGAGCGATAAATTGTACGGGCCCCGGGGCGTTTTCGTAAACAATTAATGGAATTAAAACAAAAAAGTTTTATAGTGGTCGATCTGGAAGTTATTTTGAGAAACAATTCAATCAGATTATTTATTAATTAAATAATTTTAGAATTGAACAGAATAGAACTTTTATTCGCAGGAACAATTGTTTTACATGGTCTTATAATATTAGTGTCGATAGAATCATGACTCATGCCTTATAAAAAGGCAGGCAAATATTTTATTACCATGCATGCATCTCGATTACAAATATGTCACATTCTCATTACCATATACATAATCATGCGAACTCAAACCATACTCAAACTTAAATTTTAGTAGATGCATTTTACAAATTAAACCCATTTTATTTTATAAAATATAATATATATATATATTATATATATATTATAAAATTATAATATTTATTATAATTATAATGTAATGAATAATATATATATATATATATATACTTATATATATTAATTTTTTTATTTTTTTAAATTATAATTAACTCCATTGTAATTTAAAAGTATTGTTCAATATTTATTTATTTATTTAACATGCATTATGAAAAAAATTGTATGCCAGTACCTGGTGGAACATGTATTAGTTCAAAATAATGTTTTCTAACACCTTATTGTACCATGTTTGATGAAAATAAATACTATTCTATTCTATTCTATTCTATTCTATTCTATTCTATTATCATAATATAGATGTCAATAGTAATTATTAAGTAAATCAAATCCATTATTAAAATATTAATCATAACACATTCTAGTTTTTAAAATTCATATATTCGATTATCGTGTAGATAAAAATGGCAAACAAAGCATTTGAAATATACGCAGATATTTACATAAATATTATAATAATATCAGCTATTGTCGGTTTTTTTGGCTGCGGTGATACAAACATACATACAATCACCCTTGTTTCCCATTGGGGTTAGCACAGACTAGATTTCTACCTGCTTCGATCCTGACCTCGTCACGCATGCTCGTCGGTTTAGCGCTCTTACACCTTCCCGAACGTCCGTGATTCTATAGTTGGTCATTGTGGTGATAATTAGGCCTATAACCATGAGCAGACGTTAAAGGGCCAGTGATTAAAACCATAAAGTTAACCAATACTCGCCGTAAGCGTATTTACCAGAAGATGTAGTGACAAAGATTGAGAAAGGTATGTTAAGATGGTTTGGACATACATACAACGTGTATCAGAAATGCGTGGTCATATTTGAAGAGCTTATTCAGTGGATGCTATCCAACAACTTTTACTATGGGACCAACCCTAAAATCGCGAAAAAAAATCGGCTGATCCTTACATTTTGTCGAGCGACATCGATGATTTAGTAGGGAACAGCTGATATTTTTTTCGCGATTTCGCGTTTGGACCCATAGTAAAAAGTTGTTCTATGCTATGCACTGAATGAGCTCTTAAAATATGACCACGCATTTCTGATACACGTTGTATACATGCTGAAATTTGAGTCGCTAATTTCCCGAAAAGGGGTCATTGTACTCATCATAATGAACAACTTTTACTATGAAACCAACCCTGAAATCGCGAATAAAAAATCAGTTGGTCCATACATTTGTGTTCACATAAATCGATAAAATGTAAGGACCACCTGATTTTTTTTCGCGATTTCAGGTTTGGTCCCATAGTAAAAGTTGTTCATAATGATGAGTACAATGACTACTTTTCGGGAAATAAGCGATTCAAATTTCAGCGTGTATAGAGAGGATGGACGAAACTAGTACCTATACGAAGCGAGTGTGGATGGAAGAGTTGGAAGGGGACGACCTCGGCGAACGTATCGCGATCAAATCGCGGACGTTCTCAATAAATGCCAGGTTACGAGTACTCTCGTAACCGACGAGCATGCATGACGACTTGACGAGGTTAATTAACGTAGATGAAGTGAAAGAGGTGTATCAGGATCGTACCAGGTGGAAATCCATAGTCTCTGCCTACACCAATGGGAAACAGTCGTGATAATATGTATGTATGTATGTACACTAAGTTACTATGTTATTAGTATGTATGTACTAAATGGTGACATTACATGGCAAAGCATCGCGTTATTAAATTCATTAATCACAACGGTGCATTGTCTCGCTTATTGCTTCATTAGTTTTAATTTGATTTACGACAGCTTAACTTTGGCTTTGACTGCCTCGTTGGTCTAGTGGTTGCAAGCGCGACTGCTGAGCGTGGGGTCCTGGGTTCGATTCCCGGGTCGGGCAAAGTGTTATTGGGTTTTTTCATTAGGAAATTCTCAGTAACAGCCCAGAGTCTGGACTTGTGCCCGGTCAGTGGCAATAGGCTCGCCCCCTATTACATGGGACTATAACATAACTGGCGAAATGTGGGTGTACTATACACCAGCTGCCTACCCCTTCGGGGAAATACAGGCGTGATGTTATGTTATGTTGTTAACTTTGGCAAAATGTTAAATATCTGACGTGCTTTTGTGGTGAAAAGATACACTGGAATTGATTTAATAATTTATTTTATTGTAATTTCAATTTAGTCAAGTAATGTCAGAAAGTAACTGCAAGTACTGTTTTCAACTTTCAGTTAATCAGATCGGTTAGGTTTCAAAAGTCAACTTAATATACTGTATATAGCACAATAATAATAATGTTAGTAATATAAATATTATGATTTATGTATCCTATTGGAATCTCAGCTTGATGCTGGAGGTTTGACGAACCAATCACGGGTTTACACCAAGTGGGATGGTTCGTTGCCTACTGATGTAGGTGTCTGTGTTGTGGATGTCAGGAATCGCCGAACTATGGAGCATGTGTCTATTATAACGGATTTCTGTAGTGGTATGTATATTGTTTTGTGTATGTCTAACTCTTTTAGTGACGTGTGTAGTGATTTGGGGATGAGTCCTTGGGTATTATTTTGACTGTATTTTGTTGCCACATTTGGCGTATTTCGTCTGCTAATGGAATGTATTTCTGTATCTTTTCTGTATACTTCTTCCTTAGATTTTCTGAATTAGGTACTGATATGTCGATAAGATATGTAATTTTTTGTTCTTTAAGAGTAAGTGTTATATCCGGTGTATTGTTTTGTGTAGTTTTATCTGTAATTATATCCCTATCCCAATATAATTTAGCTATTTCGTTATTAAGTACACTTTTTGGTTTATATTTGTAATATGGTTCTATTTTATCTATTAATTTGTATTTTTTAGCGAGTTGAATGTGTATTTGTTTTGCTACATTATTATGTCTATCTGTATATTGTTTATTTGCCAAAAATGGACAGCCTCCCGTTATATGATCTATTGTTTCTTTTTGGGTGTTACATAATCTACATCTATCTGAGACTACATTTATATCTTTCATTATATATTTTTGATAATTTTTAGTTTTTATAATCTGGTCTTGAATAGCTACCATAAAGCCTTCAGTCTCCTTATAAATATTGCCTTTACAAAGCCATGCATTGGACGCTTCCTGATCGATGTGGTCTTGTTGAATTAAATTAGGGTACTTTCCGTGTAAGGATTTTTGTTTCCATTTAGTTATTTTCTGTTCATCTGAAGTTACATTTTCTATTGGATTAAAATTACTGTTATTTAATTTTAGGGATGTTCCTGAGGTTTTCATGTCGATAAGGGCTTTGTGTATGGGGCTATCTTGAGCTTTATTTAGCATGTATGTACGTATATTTTGAACCTGTTTATCGTGTAGATTTTTGATATCTATCCAGTCTCTACCTCCTAATTTTCGTTTGAGGTTAAATCTTTCAATAGCAGAGTGTATGTGGTGTATGTGTTGTTTATAGCATGTTGTTCTTGTTATTCTGTTAAGTTTATCTAAATCTGTAACTGTCCATTTAATTATCCCGAACGAGTATGTTAATATAGGTACCGCATAGGCATTAATAGCTTTCGTTGTATTTCTTGCTGATAATTCAGTTTTTAGTATTCTATTAAGCCTTTCCATGTATTTCTTTGTTAGTTCTTCCTTTATTTTATTGTGATCTATACGTGTACTTTGGCAATATCCTAAATACTTATAAGTGTCGGTAAGGTCCATATTATCTACTAAAGAATGTTGTTGTGTTAAAATGTATGGGTCGGTTATATGGTGTTGTCCTCGTATTATACTGTTGATTTTACATTTATCTGTTCCAAAGTTCATATTAATATCAGTACTAAACTCCTCTGTAGCCTTCAATAAGGAATCTAGTTGTTGTCTATTAGCAGCATAAAGTTTGATGTCGTCCATGTAAAGTAAATGTGTTATTTTTGTGTTGTTTTCTTTGTGTATTACATATCCCTGCTTTGTATTATTTAAAATTCGAGATAGAGGATTTAAAGACATACAAAACCACAAAGGACTTAGAGAATCCCCCTGAAATATACCCCTTGCTATTTTAATTGGTTTGGATTTAAAGGTTTGTGACTCTGTGTTAATGTGTAATGTTGTGCTCCATTTTTGCATAGCTTGTTCTAGAAATTGTATCAATGTAGGGTCTATTTTGTAAAGTTTAAGAACGTGCAGTAACCATGAATGGGGAACACTATCATACGCCTTTTGGTAGTCGATATATGCATGATAAAGATTTCTATGTCCTTGTTTAACCTGATTGTGTATTTCTGTGTCTATAACCAATTGTTCTTTACAGCCTCTGGAGCCTCTCCTGCAGCCTTTCTGTTCTTCCGCTATTATATTGTTATGTATTAGGTGTGTGTTAATTTTATGAGAGATGATGGATGTGAGAAGTTTGTACAGAGTTGGTAAACATGTTATCGGTCGATATTTAGCTGGGTTAGTAGTGTCTGTGTCTTTAGGTTTTAAATATGTATTCCCTTGGGTGATAAACATAGGTATAGCATTTGGATCTCTAATAAGTGTGTTAAAAGTGTCGGCTATGTGTTTATGTGTAGATGTGAAATATTTTAACCAATAATTTTGTATCAAATCAGGTCCAGGTGTTTTCCAATTGAGTGTTCTACCGATTGCTTGCTCTACGTCTTTCTTTTCTATTACGACTTCCGGCATTGGACTAATAGCCTCTCCTCCTTCTTCTTCGTCCTTTATCCATTCAGCTTGATTATTGTGTTCTACTGGTCTAGACCAAATGTCTTCCCAGAATTTTTCTACGTCTGCAATATTGGGTGGATCTTTGATACTAGATTCCTTATTGAAATTTCTATAGAAGAGTTTTTGGTTTGAGCTAAATACTACATTGTCTCTATGTCTTTGGTTAGATTTTTTATACCTCCGTAATCTTTTAGATAGTGCTTGTAATTTTTGTGTCTTTTTGTCCATATCTTCTATTACTTCTTTTTTACTATTATATTTTCTATTTATTTTGTTTTGTTTTTTGGTTGATAGGTTGTCTTTAAGATATTGCGTAAGTGTTCCTATTTCTTTTCTTAAATTTGCTATGTTAGAGTCAATACGTCTTTCCCATGCTGGTTTGCTATTTTTGTTACTGTTTCTAATTTGATTATTATCAATTCTTTTTTTATTATGAATGGTTATAGCTGTATAAGCAGCACAGTAGATAAGATCCTGTATTTCTTCTAAACTAGGTTGATCGTGTTTTAGTAATTCGATGTTAATTAGCTGATTTAATGTATTTACGGTTATTTTAGAATAATGTGTAATTTTAAGTTTTGGTATATTTGGGCGCAGTGTCGGATCTGTACCTTTATATTTAATCATACTTTCATTGAATATATTTTCAACTTGTAGGTGGTCTGTAACTGTTTCAGCTAGTATTTCTGTCTGAGTGTCTGCTACAGGTATTGATGACTGTGAAAATCTTTCTTGTAATATTGAGTGTGATTGACTTGACTGTGATGTTTGTGTATAAGTTATTTGTATATCAATATTTCCAGTTTGTGTGCGTGACAATGTAATTTCTTGAGTTATATCAAGTTGTTCTACATCTGTATTACTAGAGCATGCATCAGCGATTTCTGCTGTTTTATGTATACGAGTGTTGCGAGATCGTGAAGTGATTTGAAATGCTGAAGGTAAACTATCAATATTTGTTGTGGATGCTATTTCTCTTTTAATTGCTTCTCTTTCCGCGGCGGGAATTCTATTGTTACGGTGTATAACTCTAATTTGATCTGCAAGTCTTTGTTCAGTAAGAATTTTAAGATCTGGAAAGACTTCTGTAAATTTTTCATGTAATAATGGGCGATATCCTGTGAGGTTAGTTTCGCAATTAGTGACTGTGTAGTAGCAGCGGAGTAACTGTCGGTTTATATCATCAGTCCATTTCATCCGCTGTCTGTTTCGTCCAGCAAGGGTGGTTGCAGGAAGCATTTCCTGCGAAGCAATCCTTCCTGTTTCATGTGGAGTGTTATTTGTGGGTGTGTTAGTGTTAGTGTCGTCGGCTGTAGCATCTTGAGTGATCGTGACCCGCCTGTTCAATCGACGACCACTGGCGGTTCGCATGCTGTGACGTCCAGCGCCAGCTCCAGACGTGCCCCGGCGGCCCCCGGGCAGCGGCCCTATACGTTCTACATTATTTAAATTCTCCATGTTTATGGGTTACCTTTACCTCGTTAGCCGCGTAAGTTTTAAGTACAGAAGTACAGTACGCGTGTCCGCCCCCCACGTGGCTAGATGTTCAGCACGGACGTGAGGTAGGATTTTGGGGGGCTTATTATTATATTATTTATTATTATGTTCAATTGGGTTCATCAATTCTGGTTTAAAATTGATATTTGATTTTTGCTTTAAACCACAAATTTTTATATCTGGTACCACCTATATTCTACGCAAATAAATTATTCTTTCTTATTATAGGTACTGTAAAAGTAGACACCTCATTATCATCATCATCATCATCCTATGACATTCAACTGCTGGATATAGTCCTCTCCAATTAAATAATAGTAAACCACTGACCTGGGCCACGCTTCCAGTACAGCTTCTAACAGTCACCTTGCGTAGATCGTCACTCCACCGAGCCTGAGAGCGTCCCATTCTACGTTTTCCGATTCGTGGTCTCTACTTAAGAACATGTCTTCCCAACGGTCATCGGTTCTTCGGCTAATATGGGCGACCCACTGCCACTTCAGCTTGCTTATCCTGTGGGCTATGTCAACAACTTTGGTTCTCTGTCAGATCACGTCATTGACACCTACCAGTACAGTACCTAATTAGGAAGTTGACTTTTAAGTAATTTCAGTTGCTAAAGGTAATCTTCGTGTCCATTGACTAGTAATGTCTATAAGTTGTTGAAACAAGTGCTTGCTTACGTGTTTACACTGAAAGTAAGTTCTGCGAATGCGCGTACTTCGTAGCTTGCAGCTAGTTGACATACAATATGTCCCTGTCTTGTAGAATACTTATACACAATTTTATCGGTAAAAAGATCCCACTTGTAGGGTCCAAACCCAACACTCCCAAAGATAGAGCAATTTTATTATTTGACTTACCTACTTAGACATCTGCGTAATCTAACAATCATAACTTAAGACCTAAGTCACATATAGGTGTTATTGTCAATTTAATGTCATTTAAAACATTTAGCATTCATTATTTAAAAAAATACCTATTCAACTGACAAACAAAACTTAAGTTACTTTTGTAATGAATAATGAAAATGAAATTTTAAATATAACTTTACACGTTATTTTTAAATTTTCTAAAATACCACAAAAACTTTGTGTATTCTTTTTTCTTTTATGCGTTTTTATTAATTTTTGAGTTATTCTACACATATTTAAAAGAATTGCAGCTCTACGTCAATTATCGCTTAATAAGTTATTATCGTTTATAATAGACTCCGCGTACGGCATTCCTTATAAAAATACATAAAAGAAACATCTTTATTTAAAAAAAAAATCGATAAAATCCCACAAGCGTTTTTATCGATAACATTATTTATTTATGTATTTAACGCCTTTAAAGTTTTATTACCACAAACCGGGACATATTGTAACTACCAAAAATCTACTTTGTCTGGGTGTGTCCAGTGCAAGTTCATTGCAGACAACTACTGCAATTTGATGTCATTTAGACACAGCTTTAGAATATTCAGAAAAGGAAGACAAACACATTTAACAAGATACTCAAATATAATTGTGCTAATTACAGTTTACTTGGTAAATCATAGTCCTCACTTCACACCCAATAAAAAACTTGGTTTTACCGACAGTGACGAAAACCACTTGACTCACCATCTTGAGAAACTCCGCTGATTAAGTCATTGTTATGATCAATGTGATTATTGTACACTTGTAAAATCCCACTTGAACTAACGTGATAGAAAACCTTTGGAATCTCAATTACTATCTTTTATCTTAAACTATATAAGTAAACTAAGAGAGAACTAAGAATCAGTCCATTTTTGACTGTTGTTAAAATGTTCCGAAGTTTGGTCATGTGGATCGTGGTTCTTTTGGTGTCAGTTTGTGGTCTTACCCAAGGTCTGTCTAGGATAGACCCTCTTGTGTCTGCGAAGGCCGGTCTCATACGAGGATTGCGGTCTGAGGATGGGTATTCCAAATTCTTGGGAGTGCCTTATGGTGTGGTGAATGAGAGTAATCCGTTTGGGGTAAGTACTTAGTTTAATTTTTATTTAAGTATTGTATAAATCCAAAAACTGCCACTTTTGGACATGGGCTTCCTACAAATGGTGATGACGGATAAATGATTGCAGTATTTTATTTTTAACTCGTAGGAGAACAGCTGCCCAACATACACAAGAAAAAATTTAGTAGCCAATATTTGCTGCTATATCACGGAGCCGCAGGTAAAGCTTATATAACAACTTTTTTATTATTATTATTTACAGCCATCCGTCGCGCATCCAGTCTTTGAAGACATTTTTGAAGCGAAGGATGACTCCATCGAATGTCCTAAATCACACATTGATACTGTCACGGGCATCATCCAATGCCTGATCCTGAACATCTACGTGCCAGACAACGCTAGTTCTGACAACCCTCTGCCAGTGATGGTCTGGATACATGGAGGAGCCTTCATTGGAGGCAGTGCTGGTGGAGAAGCCAGCAACCCCATTTCATTGTTAAGACATGACGTCATTGTAGTAGCAATCAATTACAGGCTCGGTATTTACGGATTCATGTGCTTAGATACACCTGAAGTGCCAGGTAATCAGGGACTGAAAGACCAAATATTAGCCCTGAGATGGATCAAGGATAATATTGGAGCTTTTGGAGGAGATGTCAACAAAATAACTCTGTTTGGTGAAAGTGCTGGTGGAATGTCCGTGAATCTCCATCTGTACTCTTCATATGAAAAGTTATTCAACAATGTAATTATTGAAAGTGGTCCCGCTTTAAGTTACTGGATGATGGTAGAATCCAATAATACGATACCTTTGACACTAGCTGAGGCCTTTGGTTTTAATACTACAGATATAAACCAAGCACTGACTTTCCTCTCTTCTGTCGAAGCACATGCACTAGTTACGATGGCTATTGATTTAAAAATTACCAGCGCTATGGGTAATGATCAACCTCTAACCAAACCTTGTGTTGAGAAGAAATTTGAAGGTGTTGAAAATTTCTTGACAGAGCATCCCATGAATGTCAAATCCACTAAAGCTAGTACAACGCCAATAATCATTGGTCATAATAACCAAGAGTTTTATTCACAATACGCTTACCAAGATGCTGATTATTTCGCAGCATACAGTCTGGATATGCTATTCAAAATGGGATTTGACATGGATAATGATTTGGATGATGCTTTGGATGCTGTAAGACATTTCTATTTTGGTGATGAAAAAATCAGTGAGAGCGTCAAATGGGATCTGGTGAACTTTGGAACCGATTTTATATTTGGGCACTCGACACAGAGGATGGCCGAAAAACTGTTAGAAAGTGGTGCTAAAAATGTGTATCGGTACGTTTTCTCGTACAGTGGAAGTAGAAATATGAAAAGTGGTACAGGAGCCAGTCACGGAGATGAGTTGGCTTATCTATTCGATATGAACATGTCTGGAGCTAATACAACAACTGAAGATCAACTCGTGATTGATAGACTGACCAAGCTTTGGACCAACTTCGCTAAGCATGGGTGAGTAATTGTTTTTTTCGAGTACCTATAGGAAAGTTTTTATTCCGAGAGAACTTTATTCTTGAGACTGATTATTTGGAAACTTTTATTTTAATCTATGACTTCTGTGCCAAAATTAAATGGAATCGGTCATAATTTTTTAATTTAAACACATTAAAATGAGAGTTTTCTTCACAATATTCAGACATGATGACAGTGATGTTGCAATTACTACTGTAAAACATCAGTTAGGTACTAATCTTTCGTCGAGTACTCTATCAAGATAATTAGAGATTGACAGTTCGATAGCATTTGTGTACAGGCACTACTGAGAGTACTTTCCACTGTGGCGATTGACAGCATCGACCAAATGGAAAATACGCAAAATTACGAAGCAAACTTGCATGTAACTGTTATTATTGAAACAACTTAAGTACCAATTTTTTCAAATAAATACGTTCCCATTCTGAGAAAAAAAAAACATCCAATATCTAGGTGTAGGTATAGCTTTCAAGAAATAAAATCAAAACAAGATTATCTTATTGTAAATTACTTACTAAAATACTCTGGCTTTTAAGAACCTAATTGTGTTGAAACAATAAAATGTTTTCTCTCATCAGAAACCCAACTCCAGAAACATCAGAACTTCTACCATTCAAATGGGAGCCAATAACGGAGACAACACAACACTACCTGAGCATGGACTTAGATTTCACACCTAGTTGCAGGCCTGACCACACCAGAATGGCATTCTGGGACCTGTTCTACAAACTCTATGGAAAATACCAAAAATGGTATGAAGTTTCCAAAAGAGATCTGAAAAAAGTTTTTAGAACTTTAAGAAAGGACTCGGCAAAGTTTATTGGAAGAAAACTCTCGCGAGAACTTCGAGAACCCCGCTCTACGATTAAAAAGTTTAATAAATCCAGAAATTATTAGTATAACTTCGTTTTTTTTTGTTTTAAATCTTTTTCAGCAGTTATAAGCAGGGATAACAGAAAGATAGTGGTTGAATGCTTGCCTTCTGTGCAGAAGGATCTGAGTTTGAACCTAGGTCTCATTTTTGGCTTTTCAGGTTCGTGTGCAGATCAGAATATGATTATCACTTAAGTAAACGGTAAAGGAAAACATGGTGAGAGAGCTACACAGCTGAAAGTGCTACATAAACTTTTTTATGGTGTGTGTAGTCCACCAACTTGCAGTAGACCAGCGTGGTGAACCAAGGCCTGAATCCTTTTTATTCCGAGAAGAAGCTTATGCCCAGCAGTGGGACAGTATTGGGGTGGTTACATATTTGTTGTCCAGCAGTTCATTCGAGATAAGGTTATCATAAGACTTATCGATACAATAGGCCATCTACCACCAGAATTTTATGACGTCATTGAGTGTTTGCAGCCTATTAGATAGATAAAACTTTTATTTGGTACAAAATAAGACAAGACAAACAAGTAAAAGACACAATTCATAAAAGAAGCAAAAAAATCGAAAAATACAGAAGAAAGCACATTTTGGTCTTTGCATGAAAAAGTGCAATTAACTTGTTAAATTTATAGTAGACTGGTTTTGACATCTGTGTTCTTAGAAAAAAGTACACAATGGCTTGATAGGAAAATGGTTTGACTATAAACCCTGACTCATTGAACAATAGCATTACATCTTTTTCTATAAAAATAACTGATTACACCATCACTTGTCTCAATGATATTGACAACAATATCTTCAAGATGCGATTTTATCTTTTATCTTAACTCTATCGATGTATTCTTGTGTTGGATAGCACCAACTTGTTTTAAGTCTGCTTAATAATGTCACAAGGCTTGGAGATGTGGTCTGTGGCACTGTTGGTCTCAATATGTGGTCTAGTAAGTGGACTATCTAGGATAGATCCTCTGGTGGCTACAAAGGGTGGTCTAATTCGAGGACTCCGGTCTGATCAAGGGTATGCCAAATTCTTGGGTGTACCTTATGGAGTGGTGGAGGAAAACAATCCCTTTGGGGTGAGTTGTAGTATTTCTTGCTGTTCATAACTTATTTTCTGGCTGTGTCATGTAGGTGGTAAATATAAAATGAATTATTTGGGTTGGGTACCTTTTATCTTTTGAAAAATTGTTGCCCTACACTAAGATTTCTCCTGTGTCGTTTATAGACGCAAATCTGACACAATATCTGTAGGCTATACAATGTGTATCAGAGCATAGAACAACGTTTACTATGGGACAAATACTGAAATCGCAATAAAAAAACTGCTGTTCCCTACAAAATCATCATATCGCTCGACAAAATGTCAAGAAAAGCTGATATTTTTTTCACGATTTCAAGGTTGATACCGTTATAAAAGTTTTTCTATGCTTTGCCTAAATGAGCTCTTAAAACAAAACCACGCATTTCTGATACACGTTGTATCTATTTGATCCGTGTAGGAAATGAATGTTTGACCCGTAGCGCAGAAAGCCAACTCAACCAATAAGATAATGCACCATCAGTGTTAACTACTATCTAACCGATAGTTGATGAGAAGATTTATGATTGTGAAAACATTTTTTATGCAATATTCTAAATAGTAAAACAAACTAAAATTATTTACAGCCATCCGTTCCACATCCAGGCTTTGACGAAATCTTCGAAGCATACGAGTCAAATGTCTGCCCTCAAGTACACAACGAAGACGCGATTGGCACCATCGATTGTCTCACCATGAACATTTACGTTCCAAGTGTCTCAACCTCTCGAAACCGTTTACCAGTAATGGTATGGATACATGGAGGAGGATTCGTCAGAGGCAGTGCTGATAGCGAAGGCGGTGATCCTACCTCTTTGGTAAAAAATGACGTTATTGTAGTAGCCATTAATTACAGGCTTGGTGCTTACGGCTTCATGTGCTTAGACCACCCAGACGTCCCAGGAAATCAAGGACTTAAAGATCAAGTTCTAGCTTTTAGGTGGATCAATGAAAATATCGAAGCTTTTGGAGGAAATTCCAGACAAATTACTGTGTTCGGTGAAAGTGCTGGTGCCATGTCTGCTCATCTTCATCTGTTCTCGTCATACGAAATGTTATTCCAAAGAGCAATCATACAGAGCGGTCCTTCCTTAACTCCGTTTCTGACATTTGAATCTGACAACACGATACCATTTAAACTCGCAAAACATTTAGACTTTGAAACTACAGACATAAGTGAAGCTCTGGAATACCTTTCATCGGTTGATGCCCATACATTTGTTAAAGCGGCCAATGATTTAAACAGATTTTCTTTTGGAAATATGAATCCTCTAACCGTCCCTTGTATTGAGAAGGAGTACGAAGGTGTTGAGAATTTCATAACTGAGCATCCTAGGAACATCGTATCGTCTAAAGCTAGAACAACTGCCGTAATTATTGGTTATAACGACCAAGAGCTATCAGCACAATTTGAGACCGCGAATGCCGAATCAATTGAAAATTTTAAGTTTGGCGACCATTTAAATTTAGGATTCGATTTAAATGAAGATTTAGACGATGCAGAGGATGCTGTCAGACACTTTTACATTGGAGATGAGAAAATAACTGAAGATGTGAAATGGGATCTTTCAGATTTTTCAACAGATTTTATATTCGGTCATCCAACGCAAAGATCGACAGAACAACTTTTGGACAATGGTGCAACTAGTGTCTACCGTTACATTTTCTCTTACAGTGGAGACAGAAATGTTGTAAAGGTAGCAATGAACTTGAATTCAACGGGAGCTGTTCATGCTGATGAGCTGGGTTATTTGTTTGACTTAGAGTTTAGTGGAGAAACAACTCCTGAAGACCAGCTCGTGTTTGATAGAATGACAACGCTTTGGACTAATTTCGCAAAGTTTGGGTGAGTGAGGTCTTTTATTTTTGTCATAATAAGGTTGATAACGATATAGGTACTAGGTACCACTGATATATTTATTTGATAAACGATGCGTATCTTAAGAACTACCATCTTGTGTCACAACGTAAAATCAGTTTTTCTGGAGCATTTGACGAATAACACCAAGGGCAGGCATTTTTATGCGTTATGCAATCGTAAGATTAAAAATCATTGACTCTGCGACAGCATTTGAGATAAGCCGAAATGGATTGGCTGATAGCACTGATATGAAAAAAAATTACAAATCTCAAATTGACCTTCATCTGTCACATCACTTGACAACACTTCATGGCCAAGTACATTTTGAGTCATTTCTAATAATAACAGGGCCAAGCCATAAAAAACGGGTTTAATTATTTTCCAGGCCATAGGTATTAAATTTCAATAAAATTAAATACCTAAGTATTTTTGGTAACATGTTAATATCTGCAACTAGAGTTGCAAGTGCAACTAGAGCCTGACGTTTCAAAAGTGCCTGTAATTAGGTTTATTTGAAATAAAAAAAACATTTGATTTGAATTTGAATTTGAATTGAATTGAATATGGCTTGTAGCTACTTAAATAGTGTCTTATCGTTCAATATAGATACACGCTAAATGAAATAATTTTACTAGAAAATTAATTGTTATAACTTTTTTGTACTCGATGTGCAAAGTTTAAGATCCACCTATTTTAATGCTGATTTTGTAATATACTATTTTTTGCAAGTAAAAATTGTATGTATTTTCCTTTACAGAGATCCAACACCAGAGACAACAGAGCTGCTTCCAGTCAAATGGGAGCCCGTCACGAGGACCACCCAGCCATACCTAGACATAAACTCAGACCTTACCCTCCAGGCCAGACCGGTCCATGACAGAATGGCATTCTGGGACGTATTCTATAAACTCTATGGAAAGCACCAGAAATGGTCAGAAGGTGCTAGAAAACTATAAAGCTAATTTGCTGTTCACTTATCAAAAAAGGATGGTTAGTTCGTTTTAAGAGGAACCAAAATATATTGCGATAGTTGTAAAAAGAAGAGAAGATTTAAAACATGATAGGTTGAAAATGATCAAAATTAACTAACTAGCTATTATTATTTAACTAATGTTTTTATTTTCGTTTGATGTACATTAAAGAATATAATAAATAAATAAACAAAATTGTAAATAAAGTTTGATGTTGATGTTGTTTACGTTTTTTTTTGGATTAAAAGGTTTAGTCATAGTCATAGGCACAAGGTTTACTTTAGTCAACATTTATTTAATCAGTTAATCATCTATACTGACATATTCAATCAGCATACGTAAACATACAACATACATACATATTAATAGGTATATATGAAATCTAACATATTTAATCATTAATTTAATCAACTAATATATATTATATTTTGATGGGCAACTTTTATGATTCCATGCAGTCGTTGTCAACAAAGAGTATATATATAACCACTACGTTTAGTTGTCAAAGCAACGTCTGTACCTAACCTACGTCTTTACAACTAGTAAAAGTATTAAAAAACTCAAAAAAGTGCAGATAGGTCTTTGAGAAAATAATAGGTAGGTTCCATAGTCATGTCAATGACGTATTTATTTGGGGTTTGGGGGCCGGGCCAGGAAACCTCTTCGTGTGCCTGACGGCTGCTGGTCCTTCTCGATACGTCTGGAGGGAACAGCAGTTGTTGGGCCGGTGCATCCTGGGCACGGGCAATAACTCTCTTTTGGACCTGGGGACCTTATTGCCTGTGGCAAATATTCTGGCACAGGAGGGGCCCGATGTGGGCCAGTGGCGAGTTGCTCCACGTGTCCCTCGGATGCCAGCACACACACACACACACACACACAACATACACTCACATACAACATACATACATACATACATAAACATAACTTAAAATTCGAATTTCTAATGATACGATTGTAATTCATGTTGATCAACTCGATTTTTCGTGACATTCAGAACGCCACTCACTCCAAAAGAAAGTTGATTAACAAAATCCTCACACACTGCACTCTCATATTATATGTACACACGTAAACATGCCCCCCCCCCCTCCACATACACACACACTCAACATCAACAACAACTAATTGCACACAGCCAAAATAGTTTCATTTCTACAACATGTTATTGAAATAACTGCAAATCTCTTAAGGGTCATTGTACTCGTCAGTATTAACAAGTTTTACGATGCGACCAACCCTGAAATCGCGAACGAAAAAAATATTAGCTGTTGCCTATATTTGTGTTCACATAAACCGAAAAAATAAGGGGAACACCAGCTGTTTTTTGTTGCGCGATTTCAGGGTTTGTCCCATAGTAAAAGTTGTTCATACTGATGAGTACAATGACCCCTTAAGAGGTTTTCAGTTATTGCAATAATACGTTGTATACAAATTGTTTTATTTAATTTTTCTTATCTAAAGCAAATACTTGTTCCAGTATTTATTTATCTATGTAAGTTGTATTCATGTAACCGTGAAGTAATTAGGTTGTGTTATTGTAACCAGGGAAGGTGTTGCCAGTAATTACTTAGGGCACTGACACCTTGGTAACTCACAATGGGCCTGGTAAGAAGGCTCAAAGTAACTCAAAGGGCAATGGAGAGTGCTATGCTCGGAGTGTCCCTGCGTGATCGAATCAGAAATGAGGAGATTCGCAGGAGAAAGAAAGTTAAGCGAAATAAGAATTCCCAAACTAAAGTGGCTGTGGGCGGGGCACATTGCTCGCAGAAGGGATGGCCGATGGGGCAGAAAAGTTCTGGAGTGGCGACCGCGTACTGAAAGTCGCAGCGTGGGTCGGCTCCCCCACAAGGTGGACTGACGACCTGGTGAAGGCCGTGGGAATCCGCTGGATGCGGAAAGCACAGGACCGGTCGTAGTGGCGATGCTTGGGGGAGGCCTATGTCCAGCAGTGGACGTCTTTCAGCTGAAATGATGATGATGAATGAACCAGAGAATGTACTGTCTCCTGAGATACAGGCTAACACCCAATTCAGGAGGCAGAGTTTCAATACAATCAGTGGCGCGCATTGCATATAGGCAATTAGGCAGTACCCAGTGCCTTCCTCATTCAAATTCAATAGTGGTGTAAGTTATCATCTTTTTTTTTTCAAAGTACGATAATTATTTATCTTTTATTACACCTATTAATGCTAAATTAATCTTCCTACATAAAAAAATCAATAACGTACACCACAATTAAATTCAAATGAAGTAGGACAATGCACGCCACTCAATCTAATGTAATGGTGTCACTTACTTTAAAAATCATAAAGATTAAGATTAAAATCGCCTCATGAGAACGCGCTTGTCCATTTTTTAGGGTTCCGAAACCATAAAAGTTGGGAACCACTGATCTAAAGGATGACGTCATTGATTACTGACCGTTCTCTCGCCCGTCGTTTGTCAGGCATTGTGTGAAATACGGGTGAAGCGGGAATAAGCGAGTATCTGTCACAGAGTTGAAAGATGGTGTGTCTGACTATTAAACGGATTTGGACATAAAAGGAAACTTTCGTGTTGGAATTTGTGGTTACAAGAGTATTTTTTAATGATATTGTAGGGACACTGCTGACGCATGGGTTTAGAAAAAGGCGCTTAATTGTATTAGCGCAGCGCAGCAGTCGTCTCCCCGCAGCCAATCCATTAGGTCGTAGTTATAATGTAGTCTATAATATTAATATGTACCTGGTACCAGAAGTAAAATATATATCTCAACAAGTGCTTCATTACAAAGACCTTTACAACCCCACCCCCTAAAATATAGTGACTTCGATCGTAAGAGCAGTTGTTTTGAACTATCAATGGCTCGAAATGAAAATGCCTTCTGGATGATTTCAACCTTGCCATCATCAGGTATAATTCATTCAGTGTAAGAGATAGAGTGATAGCCTAGCGGTTGAAAGCTAGCCTTCCATGCAGGAGGGTGTGAGTTCGTTTCCGGCCCGGACCTCTGACTTTATGAATTCATGTGCGGATTTATATTCGATTATAACTTGCTTTAACGGTGAAGGAAAACAACGTGAGGAAACCTGCACACCAGAGAGTGCTCTATACAGTTCTCAATGGTGTAGTCGGTCCGCCAACCCGCACTAGGCCAGCGTGGTGGACTAAGGCCTTAGCCTTCTCATACTGAGAAGAGGTCCGTGTCCAGCAGTGGGACAGTAATGAGCTGTTTATGTATGTATGTAAGACCTCTAACGCCACGGCATTATGCTGAGCCTATACAATCTTATTTTTAGCTTATACTAAACCTCTTAAGGGGTTATTGTACTCATCATTGTGGACAACTTGAGACCAACCCTGAAACCGCGCAATAATATCAGCTGATCCCTACATTTGGGTTCACAAAAATCGACAAAATATAGGGAACAGCTGTTTTTTCGCGATTTCAGAGTTGGCTCCATAGTAAAAGTTGTTCATAATGATGAGTACAATGACCCTTTAAGAGATTTAGTATAAACTATTAATATTTTTGCACACAAGCGACACAATGCTGACAGAAATTATAAATATATAATAATTAGTAATTTTATTATTGCACAAAATTTATCGCAAAATCGTTTCTTAGGATCCAAATTATTTTTATTTTATTAAGGCTTCAGACATCTTAAAACTTAATCTTACGCCTAGCCTAGACATACTCCCCTAAGCATAAACATCAAATAAAAAAGTTATAACTTGAAAATTACAAGATAGACTATTCATTGAAAAGAAAAACTTTCAATAAATATATAAGAGGCATCAAGGCTGTCTGTAAAAGCAAAAAGCACCTCTTTTAATGGAAACGAAATTGCGAACAAACTGTTTGCTGAAACTTCACCTGAAAACGGTCTTTTTCAGTTATAAATAAAGATGGAGCGGCCGTAGTTTATTTTTGTAAAAGAGTATCTTTGAGTTTGATACTGAATTTTGGTGTGCGAAAGTTTTTAATTAGCTGTGGTCGGAATGTAATTTTGCCATAAAATTACTAAATATTATTATATTTATGGCAAAATTGCGCTACTTTGCAGGAATACAAATACTCGAAAAAATTTAGAAGATTTGCTCATTGGACGTTCTGCTATACATGCTGAAATTTGAGTCGCTTAAATCCCGAAAAGAGGTCATTGTACTCATCATTATGAACAACTTTTACTATAGGACCAACCCTGAAATCGCGAAAAAAAAATCAGTTGGTCCCTACATTTGTGTTCACTTAAATCAATAAAATGTAGGGACCACCTGATTTTTTTTTCGCGATTTCAGGGTTGGTCCCATAGTAAAAGTTATTCATAATGATGAGTACAATGACCCCTTTTCGGGATTTAAGCGACTCAAATTTCAACGCGTATAGATGTTTCGATAGTCGGACGTTTTGCTATAAAGACGATTCGCTAATTGGACGTATTGCTAAATAGACGGGTAATTGGACGTTTTGCTAATTAGACGTACTGCTCGTTAAACAAAATAATATGTTAAGAACTACATTATATTACACATTCTATTAAATTAAAATGGTTCAATTTAATCTACAATTTCACTTAAGTTATTGTTTCTGTATCAACCAGTTTCATTTCTTTTTTAATCTGCTTTCAATTAATATTTTTTATTTGTGATTCATTGTTAGAAATAAGTAACTATTCTTTTAAAAAAATCGTAATAATCTATACATCTGAGAATAATATTACCTCCTAGGTATGAGGAGGTATCTTATCTTAACTATTATAAAATTGTAAACGTCTGTTTGTTTGTTTGTTTGTTTGTTCCAGCATCACGCTAAAACTACTGGACCGATTTTGATGATTTTTTTTTTGTTTGAAAGCTGATAATCTGACTTAAAAACTGGTATGGGTTTTGAGAAAGAAAGAAAGAAAGAAAAAAAGAAAAAAATTAATTCGTGGGTACTCACCCGACAGATCGAAGCTTCTATGCATTTGCACGAGCGGATAGTAATGTACGATGGAGTGGAGTGGAGTGGAGTGGACAGGGGATAGGACTGGGGATGGGACTGGGGACGGGACAGGGGACGGGACTGGGGACGGGACAGTGGACGGGATAGGGGACGGAACATGGGACGGGAAATGGGACGGGACATGAGACGGGACATGGGACAGGACTGTGGGACCGCACATGGGACTGGACATAGGATGGGACATGGGACAGGACATGGGACATGGGACGGGACGATAGCGATATAGTGGGACAGTGGGACAGTGGGATAGTGGGACAGTGCGACAGTGGGACAGTAGGACAGTGGCAGTGGGACGTTGGGACAGCGGGGCAGTGGGGTAGTGGGGCAGCGGGGCAGTGGGGTAGTGGGGCAGTGGGGTAGCGAGTTAGTGGGGCGGTGGGGCAGTGGGGTTGTGGGGCAGCGGGGCAGTGAGGTAGCGGGACAGTGGGGCAGTGGGGCAGCGGGGCCTGGAAGCGGGGCAGCGAGGCATTGGGGCAGCGTGCCAGCGCGGCAGCGGGGCAGTGGGGTACCGGGGCAGCGAAGCATTGGGGCAGCGGGGCAGTGGGGTACCGGGGCAGGGGGCAGTGGGATAGCGGGGCAGCGGTGCAGTAGGGTAGCGGGGCAGCGGGGTAGTGGGGCAGCGGGGCAGTGTGGTAGCGGGGCAGCGGGGCAGTAGGTAAGTGGGGCAGCGTGGCAGGCAGTGGGGCATTGGGGCAGCGGGGCAGTAGGGTAGCGGGGCAGTGGGGCAGCTAGGCAGTGAGTTACCGTGGCAGCGGGGCAGTGGGATAGACGGGCGGCGGGGCAGTGGGGCAGCGGGGCAGTTGTGCAGCAGGACAGTGTGGCAGCGGGGCAGTGGGGAAGCGGGGCAGGCTGTGGGGCAGTGGGATAGTGGGGCAGTGGGGCAGCGGGGTAGCGGGGCAGCGGGGCAGTGTGATAGTGGGGCAGCGGGGCAGTGGGGCAGTGGGGAAGCTGGGCAGCGGGGCAGTGGGGCAGCGGGGCAGCGGGGCAGTGGGATAGCGGAGCAGTGTGATAGTGGGGAAGCGGGGCAGTGGGGCAGTGGAGTAGCTGGGCAGTGGGGTAGCGGGGCAGCGGGGCAGTGGGGCAGCGGGGCAGCTGGGCAGCGGGGCAGTGGGGCAGCGGGGCAGTGTGTTACCGGGGCAGTGGGGCAGTGGGATAGTGGGGCAGCGGGGCCGTGGGGCAGCGGGGCAGTGGGGCAGAGGGGCAGTGGGGCAGCGGGGCTTGGGGTAGCGTGGCAGCGGGGCAGCGAGACAGTGGGGCAGCGGGGCAGTGGGGCAGCGGGGCAGGCTGTGGGGCAGTGGGAAAGTGGGGCAGCGGGGCAGTGGGGCAGCGGCGTAGCGGGGCAGCAGGGCAGTGGGGCAGCGGGGCAGTAGGGCAGCGGGGCAGCGGGGCAGTGGGGGGCAGTGGGGCAGTGGGGTAGTGGGGCAGCGGTGCAGTGGGGCAGTGGGGTAGTGGGTCAGTGGGGCAGCTGGGCGGTGGGGCAACTGGGCAGCCGGTTAGTGGGGCTGTGGTGCAGTGGGGTAGCGGGACAGTGGGGCAGCGGGGCAGCGGGGCAGCTGGGCAGCGGGGCAGTGGGGCAGCGGGGCAGCGGAGCAGTGGGGCAGCGGGGCAATGGGATAGTGGGGCAGCGGGGCAGCGGGGCAGTGGGGCAGCGGGGCAGTGGGGCAGTGGGGTAGTGGGGCAGCGGGACAGCGGGACAGTGGGACAGAGGACTGGACTGGAATGGACTGGACTGGACTCGACTGACGTGGGTTAGCAGAATTTAACGCGAGCGGAGCCGCGGGTAAAAGCTAGTTATATTATAAAGAGCTCGCCATGACTATTTGTAACTTTCTTTGATCGTTGACAAAATTCTTTACATGTGAACATGCATCGATATAATTTGAAGAATTTTAGAGGAAAATATTAGGAAAAACAAACTTATTCAAAGCTATTGTGAGGAGCCAAAAATATTTCAATAAATAGTAATTCTTCTTTTCGTGTGTTCTTTTCTGGTCTTTGACCAGGAAGTGGCACACTGTACATACATTATGTCTCCATAGCCTACATTAGGTCCAAAAGCGTAGTAAAGTTATGATCTCCTGCGTTTTTGCTTTGAGCCAAAAACCGGACGTTCGATGAATTTTCAAAAATACTTTCTTAGTTACTAGCTCACCTACGTTGTCTGAGGAATCCCTGTGTGAAATTTCATAATTCTAGACCCACCGGTTCAAGCGCAAATCACACACAAAGCGGGTGCGGGACGGGCGCGTGTCGGGTCGGGAGTACGGCGGGTATATTAACCTGTTTTTATATGGATGACATCACACGAAAAGTGGGTGCGGGTAGTGCGTGAGTCGGACCCGCGGCGGGCCCGCGGCGGGTGGAGCGTGGGACCGACCCGCGCGCAACCCGCACCCGCTCTGCACAGATTAATGATATATGTATGTACTCCGCTCTGCGTGTGGTTTGCGCTTAAGGCTGTGCGTTGCCTGTCAGATAGTTTTAAGAATTTTACTAACAGCCAAAATTAATATCCAATCTATCCACGATTTGCCCTACTAGAGATAGGAATTTGACATAAGCTCCATACAAAATATGTCAAATTTCTATCTCTAGTAGGGTAAATCGTGGATAGATTGGATATTAATTTTGGCCGTAAGTAGATCAGAATTTTTACTATTTGTGCCACCGGCCTTCCAATTTTGGGTACCCTCTTTCCTAGGTACTTTAAATGAAAACAATGTCCCTAGGTGTTTACTGAAGTGTTTACTTTTGAAGAAAGGAACATTTACGACGCTCCTTAGTAGGAAAGGAACTTGTTAATGAATCAATTGATATTCTATCCACTTCCAAACTCTGATCCCTAGAAGTTTGTTACTAAGACCCACAGACCAGTAAGCTAAGACCAAAAGTTGCCAATGCTTTAGAATTAACTTTAAATTCAAAATGGGACCTGTAGGTCTACTCGCGTTTTACGAACGACAAACGAAGTACGAACTTTCGTTCCGACTGAGACTTACATAATAAAGATAGGCACATAAAAAAGGCACAATTAAGATAGACTACGGTTCATAGTCGTATACAATTTACCGGAGATGAGAAAAACAAACGTCAAAACACGATCATTGCATGCGATAAGGGAACGATGGTTGACCGGAGTAGCAAATTGTGCGATGAATCGTACGATTTATCGAATGTCGAACGGGAGTAGACCCCCTGAATCCGAAGTAAAAAATGTGATAGATTACTTTTTTAATGGCAGCTGAAATTCTGACAAAAAATATTTTAAATTTTGCCATTTTTTTTGAGAATAATAATGATTGATGGAAGTGTTAATGTTTTTCACTTGAATAAAGTAATTGATCAATTATAATTTTTCAGTCGCAGAATTAGGTACAGTCGACCGTACGACTCTGGTAAGTTTGAAAATTTGAATTACTAAAATCGCCCTAACTGCTTACAAAATAAAGACGCTGCGTGCGTACTTGCGGTCGACCGCACCTACGACGTACAAAATATTTATGACTAAGAGGGCCTTTTCAATGTAATTTGCAATGCAATGACCATCAATTATTTTGTAGATAAGAATTTCATAATAGAAAATCCCACGATAAACATTGGAACATCTTATTAAAATAAACAAAATATATTTATATAGAGCTTAAAGATCATCAAGGATAACACAATGAAAGATAATAGAACTAAACATGATTAATAATAATAACTTCTTAGGTTTTCGCGATCACTACACATTATAATAAAACAAAGTTTAACCGAAAGTTAAAAAGTTTAAAATTAAATTTACTATGGAATTGGAGACAAACAAATCCTTAGCTTTTCTTGATATACAACTTATCCATAATCCTGATCATTCTGTTAGTCATACAGTGTATAGAAAGCCTACCCATACAGACAGGTACTTGAACGGTGAATCTCACCACCATCCTTGTCAGTTAGCTACCGTGGCCAAATCTTTGTTACAGAGAGCACACCGCATCTGCGATGCCGACCACCTGGCAGGGGAACTTTACCATGTGAAGCATGTTCTCAAGCATAATAACTTGCAAGCTCCACATCCCCATCGCAAACGCCGCCTGAAACCCAGCACAGTTGATCGTCGACCTGCTGTTCTACCATTCATCAAAGGGGTCACCAACAGAATTGGTCATATCTTGAAGCGTGCTTCTATCAAAACCTATTTCAAGCCCCAAAGAAAGATCAGCCAACTCCTCAGACCGGTGAAATGTCACATTCCCTTACAAGATGCAGGGGTCTACAAGATTGATTGTGATTGTGGGTTATCATACATAGGGCAAACAAAGCGTAGTATAGCCACTAGAATTAAAGAACATATAGCTGATGTCAAGAACAGACGCTCCACAAAGTCTGCAGTGTGTGAAGATCCCCTAGACAAACCCAACCATTTTCTTCGATTTGATAAACCACAAGTTCTGGCGAAGGAAAACCGATATGTACCTAGAATACTCCGTGAGGCTATTGAAATTAAAAAACATCCTAATTTTAATAGAGAAGATGGTTGGCAGCTACCACCTGTTTGGAACCCAGTCCTAAAAATAATCAAGTCCCAAACAGCACGCAACACTGTAAAAGATAATGATATTGTGAGTGATTACTGCGTGCATCGAAACGATTTTAATTAATAATATTGTACGGTAGATTAAAATAATTTTTTAGAAATATTTGTAAAGACGCTTGTCATCTTAGTCTACCTGCGACCACGAAATGCTGCAAAGCTTTCGAAACGTCAGGGAAATCAATTTAAATAATATACGCGATTTAATCCGATTAAACTTTGTTTTATTATGATTAATAATGTTCCCAAAAATTATGATAAGTTACATCAAAGTCATAGTGATTGTGCGATTTTAGGGTGTTACCACATCAATAGATCGATCGTCGATCGATGACATCAATCGATGGTAGAATCTATTAGACGTCGACGTCGATCGATAGTTCCTACTAATCCAAACTTTGAGCGCGGTATCAATCGAATTTGAATTCGAGTTAGCTCGATTGATTATGAATCGATATAACTCAACCGATTGAGTAGATCAGTGGCCTTACTCCCCAACTGGATCGAGCTTTGAACCAAAACGAGCTAATGTCAATTCCTAGAATAATGTAGTACAATTTGACACTAATACTATGAGTGCTGCATTATTCTAGGAATTGACATTAGCTCGTTTTGGTTCAGAGCTCGATCCAGTCGGAAGTAAGGCCACTCACTGATCTACTCAATTGGTCGAGTTATACCGATTCATAATAGATCGAGCGTCGATCAAGCATCGATCGATGATCGATTGATGACAGGGTAGGTTACGTACGGGTGGATAGCTCACTGTATAGGGTGGTTATGCCACATCAATCAATCGACGTTGATTCATTTTAGATTGATCGTCGATCCGTACCGTCGTCATTCATCGATCGACTATCGATTCATTTTCGATCGATGGCTGATCAATGTTTTATCGACGGGTATCCATCGATCAGCCGAAGCTACCACACCAATTGATCGACAACGATCGACGTCGATTTATGGCATCGATCGATGATCGATCGATTGGTGTGGTAACACCCTTAAGCATACAACTTTTCACTCATCCGTGGGGACCGTTGGTATTGTAACACCCTTAAGCATACAACTTTTCACTCATCCGTGGGGACCGTTGGTATTGTAAGGGAGCGTTACAATACCAACGACGCCACACGTTCCATTATTAAAGGCGCAGATAACCGATCCAGCCTGGTTGGAGGATTCCTCTGTGTTAGAGAAACATAATACCTAGTTCCTCCTAGACCCACTGACCCATTCAAATTAATTATCCTGTATTACTAGGAACATAGAAAGAGGCTTACGTAAGACTATTTCGAAGGGACGCTGAGTTAAAAGATACAGGAACATACACTTAGTAAGTCAGGGTTCGTTTTACTCAAGACCACTAAGTATACCACGTTTTTGTAAATAAAATGAATATGGACAAGACGAAGGGTATGTCGAATTTCCATATAGCACCCATTCCCGTAAACATAGGAGAATCTACACTCGAAGTTGTTGACGATTATGTATACCTAGGATAAACTGTCCAGTTAGGTAGGTCCAACTTCGAGAAAGAGGTCAATCGTCGAATCCGACTCGGTTGGGCAGTGTCAGTGTCAGTGTCTCAAGACGAAAGTCTTTGACCAGTGTGTGTTGCCAGTAATTACTTACGGCACTGAAACGTGGTCGCTCACAATGGACCTAATAAGAAGGCTCAAAGTCACTCAAAGGGAAATGGAGAGGGCTATGCTCGGAGTATCCCTGCGTGATTGAATCAGAAATGAGGATATTCGCAGGAGAACGAAAGTAATCGACATAGCTCGAAGAATTGCCAAACTTAAGTGGCAGTGGGCGGGGCACATTGCTCGCAGAACGGATGGCCGATGGGGCAGTAAAGTTCTGGAGTGGCGACCGCGTACTGGAAGGCGCAGCGTGGGCCCCCCACAAGGTGGACCGACGACCTGGGGAAGGTCGCGGGAATCCGCTGGATGCGGAAAGCGCAGGACCGGTCGTTGTGGCGATGCTTGGGGGAAGGCATATGTCCAGCAGAGGACGTCTTTCGGCTGAAATGATGACCACGTTTTTGTAACGAAAGCGAGTTAATATTGAATTGTATCCAGTTCTGATCTATGTTTAAAGTTTCAAGTCGCTAGTTCATCGGGAATTTCGTTTAAAATCGATTGAAAAATTTGTACCAAACAGACAGACATGAAAGCGAGATAATAAAAACGTGGCAAAAAAAAAAACGAATTATGGACAAATACATATTTATTTGATTCCCCTATAGCTTTAATCGTTTATGGTAGGTATGATAGGTCATAAGGAGAACAATTTTCAACTTATAAGTTTATTTAATCAACTTTTTCAGAGTAGGTATAAAATGTTCAACAAACAAAAAGAAAACAAAAAGTAAAATTATACAGTATGTTTTTAAAAGATGTTTATTTTACAAGTGCACAATCCCACGCGTTTCCTGGGAGCCTCCATCCGGGCCGTATCTTTTAAGGGTGCCATTTTTTCCGTAGGTACGGACCCCGCATAATAGCTCACGATAGGGAGCAGGTGTACGTTTATAGGATTACGGATAATCCCGCCGAAAATCAGGCAGGAACACACGGTAAGGACTTTATTCCCGCGATTTATCGCTTCTGGTACAGATTTATATTATTTCTCGAACAGCCCGTATATTATTTTGGACCGATATATTTATCGGTACGAGCACCATCAGTTATTTTTATATTTTCAATATCATTGATAGGTCCTAGTATAGTATAGTATAACGGGCTGGTTTCCGCAACTCCACGATCAAGCGTGTATTTTGCGTACGGGTGGGAACTTACTCGATCCACCCTAACTCCTCGAAAAAGGCCAGCAACGCCTTGGTGTTGCTGGTGATCTCTCTGAGGGTACCTGGGTTACCGAAGTACTTGGCCCTGTATGTGGCGACCTCAGGGCAGTCTAGAAGCACATGGGCTGCTGTCTCGTCTTCCACCATGCAGGCTCTGCACAGTGGGCTGTCCGTGACACCTATGACAAAAAGATGTTTGTTAAAGGACCCGTGGCCAGTAATAGCAGCTGTGACTGTACGCAGCTGTTGTTTTGACAATCGGAGGGCCTGTTTCGTAAACCGGCCGTCGATTGTGGGAAGTGCCTCCTTGGCCTGCCTGCACTCACCATGGTCTTTCCATAGTTTGTAGTGTTTGTCCTTGGTGCGTTTCCTTCAAAGTTGCGTAGGTATCCAAAGGGGAGTGGCACTATGGGTTCAGGTCCCACGACTACCATACTCGATCCCCTTCTGGCCAGTTCATCCGCTGCGTCATTGCCTCGGGAACTGCTGTGTCCTTTTATCCATTGAATGGTTATGTTATTGAGATTACCTACCTGGTTGAGGTTTTGCTGGCACTCGTGTATCAGCCCCGAGTTTACCGTGTGGCTGCTTAGTGCTTGTAGTACAGACATGCTGTCCGAGAGTATACGAATTGAGTAGTCTTTAACCTTCCTGGCTATAATCGCCGAAGCTGCCAGGGAAATGCCCATGCACTCGGCCTGGAACACCGTGTTATGGACCCCCAATGGTGTGGCTATACTATACTATACTATACTAGGTCCTATCATATTTTTACATGATTTTTACACAGTGTCAGTCAACAAGTCGAACAAAAAACATTCGAAAATGCGAGTGTTTATGACCAAATTAATTTTGTCAATCGTTTTTGTAATGTACAGTCGACCGCACGTCAATGGTGACGGTTTGACCTTGACAGCGTTTTATTTCGTAAGCAGTAAAGGCCGTTTCGTGATTCAAGTGTTACCACTGACGTGCAGTCGACTGTACAATCACAGACGTAGTAAAAAATATTCCTTGACGAAGTACTGCGAAAATTATGTTTAATAACATAATTTTCGCAGTACTACAGTACATGCATCAAACCTTGCTTACCGCTCTCAGTACACATGTCGCCGCATCGTCCATAATATCTTTCAGGTGCATGGTGTGTGCGTGAGCGCTGGTTTGTACACGGAGCAGCACGGTTTGTTGGCTTCACTATGACTGTTCGCAGAACTTCGTCTATTAATACGAGTGTTTTCAATGTTAGTATCGCGATACATAATACAGTACTGTATTTATTGACATAAGTTAGGTATACCATATGTGTAATATGGTTAAATTGTTAGTTACCTCTACGTGTATTACATTATGTAGCCGTTTGTTATTCCTCTTTTATTATTATTATTATTTTATCAAATAAAATAAATAAATATTTTTGGACATTTTACACAGCACCCTCTAGTCCCAAACTAAGCACGAGCTTCTACTATGGGTACTCGACAATGGATATAATACTTATATACTTTTTTTTTGTAAATACTTCATCAACTCAGCCTATCGCAGTCCACTGCTGGACATAGGCCTCTCCCAAGTTGCGCCACATCACTCGGTCCTCTGCCTTCCGCATCCAGTCCCCCCCAGCCACGTTCTTTAGGTCGTCGGTCCACCTGGCAGGGGGGCGCCCTACGTTGCGTTTGCCGATTCGCGGTCTCCACTCAAGGACTCGTCTGCTCCAGCGGCCATCGGTCCTTCGACAGACATGGCCAGCCCACTGCCACTTCAGCTTAATGATCCTACAAGCTATGTCGGTCACTCCGGTTCTTCTCCGGATAATCTCGTTACGGATTTTATCCTTCAAAGAAACTCCAAGCATAGCTCGCTCCATAGCTCGCTGAGCGACTAAATACTTACATACTTATAATACATAAGAAACACCCAGACCAACCCAAACACTTATGTTCAATCACACAAATATTTGTGTCCTGTGGGAATCGAAACCACGACCTCGTGATCAGCAGTCCGACACTCGAACCACTAGACCACAGACAAAAGTATGTAAGACGTATTATCAGTCTTTAGTGTCCCACTGCAGGGCAAAGGCCTCCCTTAGTCCCTTCCCTTTTTTCACTTGTCCCCGTCTTTTGCTGTCTGTGGCCAATCCTTCAGATAGGAGTCAAGTTCGTCCCGCCATCTCCTTTTGGCCGCGTTGTCATTTGCTGCTGTCTGGAACGTCAGTGAGCAATGGAACGCAGTATACTAGGAGTTAGATTTATTGATCGTGTATGAAACTCTACAAGTTGAAATTTGAATCGCTTATTTCCCGAAAAGGGGTGATTTTACTCATAATTATGAACAACTTTTACTATGGGACCAACCCTGAAATCACGAAAAAAAATCAGTTGGTCCCTACATTTGTGTTCACTTAAATCGATACAATGTAGGGACCACCTGATTTTTTTTTCGCGATTTTAGGGTTGGTCCCATAGTAAAAGTTGTAGATAATGATGAGTTCAATTACCCCTTTTCGGGAAATAAGCGATTCAAATGTCAGCATGTATATTCGTTCATGCGTTCCAAAACACAAATTGCTGATGTAGGCCAAACAGCTGCCAAGCGGAACTGGGCTGGTCACATCTGCCGAATGCCAGAGGAGCTATGGGCGAAAACAACCACACAGTGGGTTCCAGACAGCAGTATTCCTCTTAAAACAAAAATGAATTAAGTAGGTACATTAAACATAATTTTGGAAACTTTACTAAAGTGTGTACGTGAACCACAAATGAACCCAACTGTAAGCGACGCATTGTATTTTGTGTATCCGAACCTTAAATCATAAATAATTCATTTGTAACCGGCAACATATTTGTAAAAAAAAACTGGCAACCCTTTTTCTTTGTGGATACTTCCTGCTCCTGTTCCTTAGTAGCTCTGTGTAAAAATATAGTGTCAATTATAATTTGTGATGTATTGTAACCTAAAACTAAGTAGTGGAGAAATCCTTGTTTTTCTTTGCCATCAGCAATTAAAAAGTTTTGTCAAATCAAGCGTTTTCTTTTCTGCATTCTTCAAGCAGTACCTGGCCGCTACACCAACTTTATATGAAATTAAACAAACTCCGTCTCATTGTTGTAACTTCGAACCCTGGCTCTGTCTGAAATAAATATAATTTGTAAGTCTTTAAGTTACAATTAGGGACTCAGAGCGACGTAATCTTATTAGTATAAAGACAGTTTTATTTCTAGCAATTTACATTGCTGAAGGCCAAGAAAATGCATAGAATACTAGCTGATGGCAGCAGTTTCGCTCACAGCGCTACCTATCGGGTCCAGATTTTGTGATATATTTTTGGCATAAAACGAAAATTTTGACGACGGCTGTGGTTTAGTGGTTCGAGTATCGGACTGCTGATAACCAGGTCGTGGGTTCGATTCCCACAAGACACAAATATTTGTGTGATGAACATAAGTGTTTGTCTTGGTCTGGGTGTTCGTTAAGTTGTAGCGTTGTGGATCTCATTAGTTTTAGTCGAGTGAAAGATATAAAACTTAACCGGTGTTGCGCATCCCTAAAATGTGTGCACAACACTAGTTATCGCGTTGGCCTCTGTCACTTTCTACACAGCAGCTTCCAAGGAAGTAACTATTCCTTCTGGAATACATATTTTATCCCCAATCTCGGGTGAGTTCTTCATTAATCTAGCTAATATATTATAAACAGTGTATTAGGGAACTGATTCTATCATACGATCTTGTTAATGTTTAATTTCTAACATTTTCATGGCCGGCCACGCGGTCATGCTTACTTCCTGTCTCAAGAAGCTAAAATATGTGTAATTAACTGCTGCATCAGCTCTATGCTATGCCTTACAGTGTGCTGCAACCTATTTCATGTGCCATCAGCGAAGATCACTGTCCTTCTATATGTTTTGCACGCCTCGTGTCACTTAACCTACAATTATGCACCTGTCATATACTATGCTGTGACTGCACCCTTTACTGCCTGTTAACCGCTGTGATGTGTGAGCTTCCACTATCCTCCTTCATCACCGTTCCTTGTGTCACTAGAGGGCGGAGAAGCTACCACATCGCACGCGGTTGTATTAACCTGGCCGCCACTAACATGCGCACCCTTCTGTACGCTCCGGCTGAAATCCTTCCGGTTGGAATTCTACCTTCCGGCTGGACTTTTACCTTCAGGCAGTACTACAACCTTCTGGCTGGACTTCTACGTTCCGGCAAGAGGCGTACCCGCTGCAACCACGAGGCAGCGTCTACCTGCTGCCCGCCGGCCTGCCGTACCATCCACGTGGCGGAGACGAGGGACGGTACCCTTACCACCTTCCTTCCAAAGTGTGCGAACGCTCAGTGAACAATAGCCTTACCCGCGACCTAGCCGAGTGTCTTTCAATATATGTATTAAATCTTCAAGTGTTATCTATTTATCTCTCTCTCTTCCTTATGTTACTGCGGTGCCTAACACCGTAGTGACACCTATTCTTTTGTAGCGGTCTGCGCAGCTTACCTGCGTAGACTCTAACCGTTTCAAAGTATTATAATTATGTATTAATAAATTGCAGCAATCGCTTGTCTTTATATAGTTAATAGCACTCAAAACTGAAAAATAAAATAAACTTAAAAAAAAAGTAAAAACCGACTTCAAAAAGAATAAAATAATTTGTGTGAAACAGTTTAGGAAGTCGGAGCCATTTTTTTCTTAATCAAACTGAACAACCGTTCACTACTATTGCTGCAACACTCGCGATCGTAACAAGGATGATGATACAGTAAAACTCCAATTACTGAGATAATAACTGTATATTGAATAAATTAAAATTAAGCTTTCAAAGGAAAATATTTTTACAAGAGAAGTCATCGGTTGTCAGTTTTGTATTTTTTTTGTTTTCTTTTTAGAACGCCATCTAAAGGCACCAAAGAGAACAACACTTCAAACATTCCGCCCACCAAGGGCAAATTCAGAAATTTGACCTTCCATTACATATATCATTCCGCCCACCATGGTACGTGGTGGGTTGCGTAAAATTAACAAACTTAAAATAATCACACTATAATAATTTCAGTATAATAGCTACGTGGACATAACAAGTAAGATACAGATCTTAGAGATGGATCTCTTAATTACGGAACTTTTAGTCCGTAGTGATACAATTCTAGTAATGCCATCTATTCCAGGGTGTTTTGTAACCACACGGCCTAACAACCACCGAGAGGGCGGCAAATCGTCCTCTTTAACGAGAACTAATTCACCAATACTTGGTTCTGGATTTTGTTGATTCCATTTATACCGATTCAAAAACATAGATAAATACTCCTGCGACCAGCGTCGCCAAAAACTTTGCATCATTCGTTATGTCGGTTGCCATCGACGTAAAATACTTAAAGTGGAGGACTCGAAATTGTACTCCGGAACGGCAACCAAATGCTCACTCACATGGAAATGACTCTGAGTCAGAGCGTCTAATCCATCCATATCATTACCCATTCTGGACAGTGGTCGCGAATTAAGGCCCGCTTCAATTTTTGCCAAGACTGTCGACAATACTAATTTCGTTAGGCTTGAAAACCTGTCCCAGAAATTATTTCCAGTGCTTGGGAAATGGACCTTAATAGCTTCTAGATCGGTCTCTACATCTTTAGGTTTGTTATATATTATTTGAGTGGAGCTTAAAAACGCCGGTCCATTAAACCAGGACAATTGGTTCTTGAGTTCTGATGGATTGAGGCCCCTAGAAGCATAATCAGCCGGATTTACGCTGGACCGAACATGAGACTGCTGGGCGTCTAAAGTGGTTAAAATCTCTGATACTCTGTTGGCTACAAACGTTTGACACCGAGTTGGATGGCTATTGAGTCAGGCCAGCACAACAGTAGAATCGCTCCAGGCATGAATGTTCTCCTTCCGGATGTTCAGTATGTGAGCTACCTCAACCAACAATCTAGTAAGAAGAACAGCGCCACAGAGCTCCAACCTAGGGATTGATATTTGTTTGATAGGTGCTACTTTAGTTTTTGTCGTAACTAAATTTACAGTTACTTGACCCTTTTCATTGGTCACCCGAATATAGACAACAGCAGCGAATGCTAATGTAGATGCATCGCAAAACCCGTGAAGTTCGACGAGTGTATCATTCCGTTTAGTGTTAATCCAACGAGGTATTTTCAATTCACTTAATTGACACAGATCATTCCGGTAAGTAAGCCACTCTTTTAGAATTTTGCTTGGTACTTCATCGTCCCAGCCTATGCCTGATAACCACAGCTTTTGAATTATAATTTTTGCTACTATAACGCTCGGTGAAACCCACCCTAACGGGTCAAACAAACGTGTTATGTCAGATATAATTATTCTTTTTGTTACAGGTTCCTTCGTCGTTGGAAGCGTCACTGTGTAGCAGAATGCATCAGTCGTCCGATTCCACGTAAGTCCTAGTAATTTCATAACTGCATCTCTTTTGATCTTTCTTCCTTCTTCTTTATTTTCTTCATTACCTTTATTTATTCTTTGCAATAACTCGTTACTATTGCTTGACCACTTCATCAAGATATGTCTTTAAAGTTGGCTGTAAAGTAGGGCTTATCATTAAAAGATCATTTAATGAAACACCATTTTCAGCTTTACAGGATGCATCGAACACTATCCTCACCTGCGTGGTGTCTCTGTCTTCTCTAACAACAGCAAAATGAGGTAAGTATATTCCCTTAGAGTTATTTCTTTCTTTTTCAGGAACTTTCTCCATATGTTCGAGACGTAAGTATTTATCTAACACTTTCTGATACTTGTTTTTCTTTTCTTCATTTTTACTTAATCTTGCAACTAATGACGAAACTCTTTTTTCAGCTATCTTTTTGGAATTCTTTATTTTCAACTCTGGATTTGTAGTTTTAAATGGTAACCGTATGATATACCGCCCATCCTGATCTCTTTTAGTTGTCTCAGCAAAAAAACGTTCACACTGCGTTTCTTCTTCAGTTAAGATATGTTTTTTGTTAACAGTATCTGCCTCCATTTCCCAAAACTTTTTCAGTAAGTTGTTTTCCTCCACATAGGAATGCATAACTACCACATTCCCATCAGGTTGATATGATTTGCCTACTACACCCGAAAGAATCCACCCAAACAAAGTAGCTTGCGCTACTAAAGTTCCCTGAGGTTCCTTTTTTATCCCTTTTTGAATGACTTGACCATAAACCTCGGCGCCAAGCAATATATCGATCTTGTTTGGTGTATTATATTGTGGATCCGCTAAAGGTAAGTCCAAGATCCAGTCAACAGATACAATTTTCTTGCTATGAAGAAACGTAGTTATTGTTTTCAGTACATAAGCGTCAACTGAAATCTTTACATTTGGATCACGAGTAGATGTAAGTATTATTTCTACCATAAACTTCGAATGAATATTAGTATTTCCTTCCAAACCTGAAATGAGTCCCCTTACCGGAGTCTTTTTGAGACCCAAGTACTGAGCCGTTGCTTCTGTCACAAAGGAAGCTTGAGACCCTTGATCGAGCAACGCCCTGATAGTATGACTCATACCATTCCTAGCTGTAGCATTTACCAACGCCGTGGCTAGTAACACCTGATGATGACTTTTTATTTTATTCGACGAAAATAATGTTGCCACTGTGTCAGAGTTCAATAATTTGGATGGTGTAGAACTTTCAACTGATGCCTCACCGTCGTCGTTCCGAGGTACGTTAATACTAAATGTTTTCGTATTATCTGAACTGGCATCGGTATTAGTTTGACCAACTGGATGGAGCAAAGAATGGTGCTTACGTTTGCAAACGCGGCATACAGCTAAACTTAAACACTGCTTGGCCGAATGGTTATAACCCAGACAGTTAAAACATAAACCGTTTTGACCAATAAACTCACGTCTGGCATTTACATCAGATTTTATGATTTTTTTACAACTTATTATTTTATGACTTTCATCACAAAATTTACATTGCATATTAGATACATGAAATACTTTAGTTTTGTCTGTTTGTCTGACTCTATTTGATCCAGCATCCAGAAATTCTAAAGCGCGATAACGACTTGTCAAAAAATCTTTCAACTGTTCAAACGTTGGCAAACTATCAGACGAATTGTCGCTTGTCACCTTCAACTCCCACTGTTTTCGGGATTCTGGATCTAACTTTAAAGTAATTAAATGAATAATTATGATGTCCCAAGTTCCGACGTCAATACCCAGATTAGATAGCGCATTTAAACAATCACAGGTATTATCAATCAATTCTTTGAGACCCATAGCCGATTCATTACCTAGATTCCTTTGACTGAGTAACCTTTTCAAGATGTAATGCGATAAATATCTTTTACTATTATACCGCGCGTTCAGTTGGTCCCAACATCGTTGATAATTTGCATCTGAAATAGGTATTTGTCTGAGTAACTGCTCGGCTTCCCCAGACAGATATCCTTTTAAATATTGCATCCGTTGCACGTTATCTAAAGATTGATTATGATGTATAAGCGATAGAAACAAATCTCTAAAGGTAACCCAGTCTGTATATTTACTGGAGAACACAGGAATAACAATTTTGGGTAGTTTTACATTGCACTGTTTTAAATTACCTGTTACATTTTTAGGACATTCTTTTGAGTTCCCTTCTTTAATGTCAAATGATTCCAAAAGGATTTCTAATTCGATTTTATACTGAATGTAAATTTCTTCAGTTTCATCATATAATTCTCCGTTAACATATGAGCTCTGTTTTAATTTATCGGGCTCATATTTTTCATATAGTTTATTATGATCGTCTACTAACAGTTCCCACAATTTTTCTAAATTCTCCAATCTAACTTTGACATAATGACGGTTTATTCTTTCATTAGGAGATTTTTTTAAATTAGTGTACGCTTTATTAAGCCTGTTACATGTATCTTCCAATTTGTTTATCAAAGACTCCATGTTTATAAAGGCAACGTAATGTTTTCAAAAGACTTCTAAATATTTTTAAGTTAAGTATAAGAATTGATAGAATAATTAATAAGTTCATAAAATAGTATTTAAATTTTAAAAGCGTTTAGACCAAATGTTGAAAAAATTACAAGTGTTTTAGAACCATTAATTATTGGAAAATTCGGACATAGGTCTCCCGTCTCAATCAATCTTAAAATTAAACTAAGACTAACACAGTTCAATGAAATTTTTCAATAGGTTAAAGTTTTAGTTCCACTGGTATAAAATTGAAAGTTCACTCACGGTTATCACGTTTGAAACCACCTGCCTGTTGAGTCCACTGACGTTGACGTCCAACGTCACAACTCCTCCAGGCACCCTTGTTGCTGATCCCTGACGATGACCTTACCAGGCACCGTCTGCAGTAGCTCCCTGCTACTGCTGCTTGATGTTGCTGCTGCTTATAGCTCCTGCTGCTGCAAGAATCTTGGCTGTTTTGCGCAAGCGATCCACTTGCCCAGCCAAGAAACTGATACCAAAAATACCTCCGGACAAATCTATCCGGCTCCGAAGGACCATATGAACAACCGTTCACTACTATTGCTGCAACACTCGCGATCGTAACAAGGCTGATGATACAGTAAAACTCCAATTACTGAGATAATAACTGTACGTGGGACACTCAGAAAGTTTTGCGAAACTAAAAAAAATTGTTCTATACGTACATATATTTTTATCAAATCTTTTCAAAGTACTTTCCACCAGCCTCTATACAAAGATTCATGCGCCTAAACCAGTTTTCAAAACACTTTTTCCAGTCCGCCGCAGACACCTCGTTTACAGCCTGCTCGAACGCAGCCAGCGCATCTTCCGGCGACGAAAATTGTATCCCTTTGAGCAGATTTTTTATTTTTGGGAATAAAAAGAAGTCACACGGTGCTAGATCAGGGCTGTAAGGAGGGTGACCCAGGAGTTTGACTGGCGTGCTGTCCAGGAAGTCCCTCGTTTTGAGTGCGGTGTGCGCAGGTGCATTGTCGTGGTGGAGCAGTAGCCCGCGGAGCCCTGTGTTTGGTCGCTTGTTGCTTATAACAGAGAAAACTTCTGGCAAACATTTGGTAGTATACCATTCGGCATTAATGCTTCTTTGATCCCGTAAGGGAATTGATACCAAGTGGCCAGTCAAATTAAAAAAGCTAGCGATCAAAATCTTACCCCCGCTTCTAGATCGCTTCACTTTGGTAGGCGTTGGCTCATTTTGAAACACCCAAACAGTCGACTGGCGCTTGGTTTCTGGGTCGTATTGATAAATCCAGGACTCATCACCTGTAACGATGTCGTAAACACGCCGAGACGAGCCTGCTTCAAATTTGTTAAGCATATCACGGCACCATTCCACCCGGGCCTGCTTCTGAGCATCGGTGAGGTTGTGCGGCACCCAGCGTGATACTATCCTCCTCACGCGAAGATGGCTGTGTAGAATCTCGTGAACGCTTCCCGATCCAATCTTCAATATGTGTTGAATCTCCTGATATGTAATTCGCCTATTGTCTTGGATTAAATTTTTCACTGCTAGCACGTTTTCTTCGGTAACAGCCGTCAAAGGGCGACCGCTTCTTTCGTCATCCCCCAAAGTTGGTCGACCGCGCTTGAATTCGTTATACCAACGATACACGGTTGCCTTGGAAGGGCCTTCATCCATGAATGCCATTTGAAGTCTATCGTACGATTCATCCGGTTTCAGGCGACACTTGAAATCGTATAAAATCATAGCTCTAAAATGTTCCCGGCGCAGATCCATATTTCAGTGAGACACAATACTTTGAATTAACTCGCAAAAAATGTGGAGGGAAATTTTGAAATTGGAACTTACTTATTTTTACTTATAAATAATCATATTTTCGAAAAACATTATAACTGGCCAGTCTCCCATATATAAAAACTTTTTTTCGCAATACTTTCTGAGGGGCCTGGTATATTGAATAAATTAAAATTAAGCTTTCAAAGGAAATTATTTTTACAAGAAAAGTCATCGGTTGTCAGTTTTAAATTTTTTTGTTTTCTTTTTAGAACGCCATCTAAAGGCACCAAAGAGAACAACACTTCAAACACAAACCGAATCAAAGGCACCTAATTCCTAAACTGTTTCACACAAATTATTTTATTCTTTTTGAAGTTAGTTTTTAATTTTCTGTAATCTACCTAACCCTTCGGGAAGTAAAGACGCTTATGTCGTTATTGCCGTACGTTGCTTCTGTACCTACATAACAGCAAAAATGTTGCGTCCTTCCTTCCTTATTAGCTCTCATAATCAGTAACTGTCAGGGAATCTTTTAATGAAGACCATAATTTTCGGCCTTATCCTTATCTTTTGCGGCGGTCCCTGATGCGTATCTTGCAATGCTGCTACATTTAATTGGCTCTTAAAAATGCCGGCGAAAGATAAACACGAAGTACATAAAAGAAGATAACAGTACAATAATGTTTGAGAGTACTTATCTGGTTTCTTGAAAGGCATTATAAAATTATGGAGTCCGGTGTCTGATTTAATAATAATAATTCTTTTCGCTCACTTGCTCGGAAATTGGTTTATTAACACCACTCCACACACATACATTTTCACACACAAAACTAAATACTTACCTAACTAATTCTACCTCCATAATTACAGCCGAAAGACGTCCACTACAGGACATAGGCCTCCCCCAATTAAGGGGGGGATATGCCATAATCGCCACGCTTGGAAGGCGGGTTGGCGATCGCAGTTGGTTGGTTAAATACTCAGAGAACGCTGCTGCCCATCCTCTGGTGAATCCCTTAGTCGCCTTTTACGACACCCATGAGAATAGATAAGGGTGGTGCTATTCTTTAAGTCCGGCACCACACGGAACTACTACTAATTATTCCATCATTGTCTGCCAAGTATTCTTTAAAATTTATAATCACATTATACTCGAAATAATTTTAAAAGAGAGTTTTTATAAAGGTCTATCAATGTGTAAGACTATAAGTTTCTACGTTGCATAGTTTAGAAATGGCAGGGGGGGGGGACACATTGCAAGCCACTTTGGCGAACTGTATTTGGCAGATGGTATACCTGATAAAAAAGTTATGAAACATATGAGGGTCATTTTAGTAGACCTATTCAATGATACCCCACACAAGGGGGTGCAGTGAAAAATAAAATGTCATCCCCATTTCACATGTATGGGCGCCACCCCTAAAATACGTTATCAAGATTTTTTTATTCTTTTAAAATTGATATCTATATCTAAACTATGTTTTTACAAAATTTCATTTACTTATATTTATAACTGTAGAAGTTATTAAGCTGTAAAGGATTAGGACAGACGGACAGACGGACGGACATGACGAAACTATAAGGGTTCCTTGTAGGACTACGGAACTCTAAAAAAACCGGCCAAGAGCATGTCGGGCCATGCTCAGTATGGCTTCCTTAAGTAGGTAGGTGTTACAAACAAATCAAATCGAATATTAATCACGGCTATTTTAGTTTTTGCAATAGACGGCAGCATTGGCGACTCAGAGAGTGATGACAGTAGCCGCTAGATGGCGCTATACAGTGCCAAATGTAATAGACGGCACTTGACGGCAGCATTAACGACCCCCAGAGAGTGTTGTTAGACGCCGCTAGATGGCGCCAAATTTAAGAAGTGTGTCGTCAACATAACACAAAGTTACTTTTTGTAATTTTTTCAAATAAAAAGTAGCTAAAGGCGCATTATTTGCTATGATCATTTTTCTCTAAGGTCAATGACCTTTGAACTAGGACTTTTTAAGTATTTTTCAGTTTTCTCTCTATAACTCAAAAAATTATAATCATAATATGCTCGAAACAATTTTAAAAGAGAGTTTTTACAAAGGTCTATCAATGTGGAAGATTATAAGATTCTACGTTGCATAGTTTAGAAATGGCAGGGGGGGGGACACATTGCAAGCCACTTTGGTAGGCTATATTTCGCAGATGGTACATCTGATAAAAAAGTGATGTATGAAACATTACCTTCATTTTAGCATTTTTTTTCATTCTTAATAATTGTATAATTTATTAATATAGTAATAATAATAATTCATTTAATTAATTCTAATTTTCTAATTGTAATAATGTGATATGGGTGTATTGGGTGTATGTGTATGTCGTCGCCTTGCCTGAAATAAAGAAATTTAATTTAATTTTATTTAATTTTATTTTTTTTATTTTTTTAGTAGACCTAGGGGGTGCAGCGAAAAAAAAAGTATCATCCAGTTTCAAAGTTTCAGTTTCATAGTTTGTATGGGCGCCACCCCTAAAATACGTAATCATGATTTTTTTATTCTTTTAAAATTGAGATCTATATCTATACTGTTTTTTAACAAAATTTCATTTACTTATGTTTATGACTGTAGAAGTTATTAAGCTGTAAAGGATTAGGACAGACGGACAGAGGGATGGACATGACGAAACTATAAGGGATCCTTGTAGGACTAAGGAACTCTAAAAAAGGACTCGACTTGCACCTCGTCATTTTAAAATTACTTAAACTGACTAAATTCTACGTTTTGCCTGGATTTTCTTTAGATGCATTGATGTACAATGTACAATGATCATGTACCTACTGGGAAGTGGGGAATTCAGACGACTTGCTATCACAGCTATGGCGAATGCTACATGCTCGATATGTATCGCGATATTTAACGTGATATTTATCTAGTCATGTTTTCGTATACTACACATACGATACGAATCGCGTCAGTCCGACGCTAAATTTCATTGAGTACACTCGTACGTTTCGTATTACAATATAAATATAGCTATGAATGATAATATAAATAAATCTTGCGTTGCTATTATATTAGCGATAGCATTGAAAAGACGCACAAAGCTAAAAACATGGACGAAATATTGGTTTCAAGATAGAGAAAAATATACACAACTGAATTTACTAAATCAGATTCAAGATTCAAAGATTTATTGCATACTAAGTGGTGTACATTATTGATGTTACATTTTGTTTTGGTGCTTAAAACGATTCGGGAATACCAAGAAATGGATGACTATGACTATTATTTTCGCATGCCCGATGCACGCTTTGAAAATCTGCTGGAGTTGATTACACCATACTTGATTAAAAAAGATACATTAATGAGAAAGGCTATTACTGTGAGAGAAAAGCTAGCTCTGACTTTACATTATCTATCAACAAGGAAATATTTTAAAAGGAGGAGAGCGCCGCCGCCTCAATATGCGCGTCCTCTTCCATCGCTGACAGAATTAATACATTAATACTGACGGGATAAATATCGATTAGAGACTAGACGCTCGATATTTATCAACGATACTTGATACAAATCGTGGATTTTTGGATTTCTAGAAATCCAGCGATCCGTATCACGATAGGTAATACGCTATACTACAGACTCGATAAATATCGTGTTCCTGGATTACGATCCAAATATCACGATAAATATCGAGCGTGTAGTATTCGCCTATGGTGCGGTTGGGGCTGGCTCGCACTGTGCAGAGCTTGTACGCGCATCGTATGCGAACCCGAAAGTGTGATTGAAGCACAAACAAACAAAGATTTTTATTTTTATTTTACACAACTAACAGACACACTTTGTTATAAAATAAGTGAAAGATCATACATAGTTAAAAAGTTACACACAATATTGACTTTAGTAAATTATTAGGCAAAAGGAAGAAAACAGAAAGAGAAAATAAATTTTTAGGGTTCCGTACCCAAAGGGTGACAAACGGGATCCTTTACTCTCGCTACGCTGTCCGTCCGTCTGTCTGTCAGTCACAGGGCTGTATCTTTTGAACGGTAATAGGTAGCTAGTTGAAATTTTCTCAGAATATGTTTGCTATGACCCATATCACGACAAATGCTAAAAATAAAAAAATACATTTTTTTCAACGTTTTTGTTCCTGCTCTATCTTCAAAACGGTAATGCATACCAGCGTCAAACTTGGTTTGATTATAGTGCATACTATATATATAGTTTAGCAGCAAATAATAAAAAACCAGCCAAGTGCGAGTCGGACTCGCGCAGTAAGGGTTCCGTACCTCTCAACGACCTGATATCCCATAAAAATTGATTTAATTTACGAAAGTTATCAAAAGACATCAACGTACAGTGCGCGAAATATGAATTTTTGCATGTCTTTCTTACGCAGATACCACCACATACGTCTATGTTTGTCTTATTTTTAGTATTTGTTGCTAAACTACATAATATGCACTATAATCTGACCAAGTTTGACGCTGGTATATATTACCATTTTGAAGATAGAGCAGGAACAAAAACGTTGAAAAAATTCATGTTTTTTGAGGTTTCTTGTATGGGGACCCCCTTTGGTTTTAGACTTTTTTAGGGTTCCGTAGTCCTACAAGGAACCCTTATAGTTTCGTCATGTCCGTCCGTCTGTCCGTCTGTCCGTCTGTCCGTCTGTCCTAATCCTTTACAGCTTAATAACTTCTACAGTTATAAACATAAGTAAATGAAATTTTGTTAAAAAATAGAATAGATATAGATCTCAATTTTAAAAGAATAAAAATATCATGGTTACGTATTTTAGGGGTGGCGCCCATACATGTGAAATGAGGATGAAATTATTTTTTTCGCTGCACCCTCTCGTGTGTGGTATCATTGAATAGGTCTACTAAAATGAAGGTAATGTTTCATACATCACTTTTTTATCTGGTGTACCATCTGCGAAATATAGCCTGCCAAAGTGGCTTGCAATGTGTCACCCCCCGTGCCATTTCTAAAATATGCAATTTAGAAACTTATAATCTTCCATATTGATAGAACTTTGTAAAAACTCTCTTTTAAAATTATTTCGAGCATATTGTGATTATAATTTTTAGAGTTATAGAGAGAAAACTGAAAAATACTTAAAACATCCTAGTTCAAAGGTCATTGACCTAAGAGAAAATGATCATAGCAAATAATGCTCCTTTAGCTACTTTCTATTTGAAAAAATCACAAAAAGTAACTTTGTGTTATGTTGACGACACACTTCTTAAATTTGGCGCCATCTAGCGGCGTCTAACAACACTCTCTGAGTCGCCAATGCTGCCGTCAAGTGCCGTCTATTGCATTTGGCACTGTATAGCGCCATCTAGCGGCTACTAACAACACTCTCTGAGTCGCCAATGCTGCCGTCTATTGCAAAAACTAAAATAGCCATGATTAATATTCGATTTGATTTGTTTGTAACACCTACTTAAGGAACCCTATAATACTGAGCATGGCCCGACATGCTCTTGGCCGGTTTTTTTTGTTTTTAGTATTTGTCGTGATACACCTCATAGCAACACAATTTCTCATTTATAATATTAGTAGAACAATAGAACATTACCCTTTTAACAATGCAATTAAAGTGGCCCAGTTTTGTCACACTGTAGTTCATTTAAATCACCCTTTTAATAAAACGCTATGCACACCCCGCGTCCTGCGAACATAATGTATTCGTGGTCGAGTCAAAATGACATTTTTTCATCCGCTTTCACTGACCCGGTAGCTGTGTCTGTATTCAGTCAGCTTTTTTTATTCTGTGCGTGTAGGGGGACTAATACTGTGGTGATTTTAAAAGTTTGTGGAAGCTTTTAGTTTGGTGAATTTATGCCGACCAATTTGTTATGCAAAACTGGTTTTAAGTGGCAGTGGGCGGGGCACATTGCTCGCAGAACGGATGGCCGATGGGGCAGTAAAGTTCAATCACTTTCCATCTTCATGTGTCAGTTTGGCGAAACGACTTGTGGTACCATTTAGGTAACAGCCTAGGTGGTATTGATGTTGTTATGGGCAAAGGAAACCGCTTAACATCAGGTGGGCATTTAGCTCGTTCGCCATCCTATAAAAATAAAAGTTCTGGGGTGGCGACCGCGTACTGGAAGGCGCAGCGTGGGTAGGCCCCCCACAAGGTGGAACGACGACCTGAAGAAGGTCGCGGGTATCCGCTCTGCCGTGTCACTCGCAGGTCTGTTATCTTAAGATACATGAGTTACGCGTAACAGGTCTAAATCGTATTTTTTCTTGATCCTCTATCACCCAGTAAAATAATATTTTGAGTAACTATTACCAATTAGTCACAATTGCCTATCACCTAACTCTTGAAACTATGATTTTGCCATTGTTAGTTATGGTAAAATACTGTAACTTAAGTTACATCAATTACGCGTGATAAGTTGCGAGCGCACCGAGCAAATCCTAACTCTGCTAACTACTAGATACAGTATTTATCCGTGACTGTAGTGCGCGTATTAACTGATGATGATGTGGATATTATGAGAGCTTCACGAACAAACATGGTTCTAAAAGTAATAGCCCACGGCAACATGATAGTATTTATGGACCAGCTGAAGAAAAATAACTACCTTTCTGAAATCAATAGGTGGATTGAAAAAATCGCGGTCGAATATGCAGGAGTAATGTTCACAAACCTATTTTTGTTGGTTAGTATATCAGCTTGATGTATCATCTCATTTACCGGGTTTTTGAAAAGTGTACGTACTTGAAAATAATTTCCAAAACCCTTAAAAATACGCACTGTCTGTGGTTGGATTTCCACTGGTTATTTTATGGAAATGTGTGTTAATCAATTATTATTTTACTACACAGGAAATTAAAGTAAATAGGTCCTAAACAAGGCAGTGAAAAGCCAACTGGCACCTTAAATTATGGATTTCAGTCAAGGTTTCAGAGTTTCGGATAATTTCAGAACGCGCGAATTGTGCTTATAAAAAACCAAACAGTTTTTAGTAAGTTCGTTGTTAATTTTTACTGTTTGACGTTTAAAAAACTACAAAATTTGTATAAAAAAGTGCAGTTATAAATTCAGTTTATGACGATACCCTTTAATCGGCAGTCGACTTAAACCCAAAAAACTGCCACCATTACATTATTTTCCAAATAATCACCTTATGTTCTTATGTTGCTTCGAGGCTAGTAGTAATAATAATAATATAATAATATAAATAGTAGTTCTGGTCTATACTTTTCTTAGAAGTATTTTTTGGTCTTACTATTCTGTTGTCTTAGCTGGACCCTAGTTTCATTTATGACAACTAATTTGCCTAAAATTTCTTATATATCGGCCTCAAACGAAATAAAAAAATTCGTGAAGTGCTTAGCCGGTTGTGTTTTTGTTCGACTCAAAAGGGCATCGATATCTTTCTCTTAGATACCCTGGGAAATCAGAATTTATGGCAGATATTGCTTCCTTATCACTTTTTACAAACATCTATTACCTAGCTATCTCTTTAATATTTCATTATTGATTTCCTACCATCAGATTCAATATCTTTTCGGTGTTTTGTGCTATAGTGGAAGTTGAAGGCTATTTACAGTAGAGGACATATTCAACGCTCTGTCTACTGGGATTTAATTCAGTTAACTGATTTTCAACTACAGCATCGGATGCAATAGATTCTCCTTATTCCGTCACTATGTAGTTTTGTGCTATTTTAGACAAAATTTAAAACGGACACGTACTGACAGCGCATTGTTGAGATTTTTTTTTTCAAATGCAAGAAATTTATCACCTGGCTCTGATTAAATCCTTCTAAGTCTGGAAGCAAAAGTAATACAACAAAGAAATTTAGCGTAAAATCATCTGAAGGGTTGACGATTATATTGAGATCAAAAGCATTTCGATTGCATTATTATTTTTATATAAGACCGCGAACTTTTCAATCCACGTATTTAGGCATTAAGAATAGTTGAATTTTGAAGATGCTCAACTTACATAGTCGTCAAGAAATCATACGATGAAAAATAATTCAAAGATTTGCATGTGTATTGCAAAAGTGTGTTGGACTTAGTTAAAAAAGAAGTACTCCGAGAAGTAAGCCGAAGGAGTGTAAGTGCAAGAAAGAAAGCAGACTTAAATGCAGATATAGATTTAGATAAGATCTTACATATCTAAGATTTAGTTTTTTTTTTGTATCTAAAATAATTTTGATGATACTAAGTTCTCATTCCAATTTTTATGTTAGTTATGAAGTTAATTAAGTTTATTTGTTTTAAAAGTTATCGAATCTTGGTTAGAAGAAGTCTGAGATTTCGTTTTACTTTGTGACTCATTAAAAAGGATATTTTAATGCATTTGAAAATTTGAGTTTTTACTTGATAAGTCATAAGTCATTATTCATTTGTTTAGATGAGTACTATTTTTTCTATTTCTTTATAAACTAATTTAATTTAATACTAAATAATCAGTCAGACAAACTTTAGTTAAAGATACCTGTGTTTATCAAAACATTCCATATTACACTTGTTGCGGCTAAGTCACGTATCTTAAGATACAGAGCACCGCGTAACAACCAGTGTATAGAGAGCTTGTTACACCTATCTCTGTTATTGCTAATAACTCTGAAAATTTCGAAGTTTTCAAAAATCTATAAATTGCCCGGTTTTCCTCAGACTTTAATACAACCAATTATGTAAAAATATTTCCCAAAAGTTTTGAAACATTTAAGATAATCGCAATTATCTGTAAAAAACTTTAAACGGTGATATCTCAAAACTATGTTTCGTGAGATACAAGAGATAGGCCTGACACGGCAGCGCTATGGATGCGAAAAGCGCCGGACCGGTCGTTGTGGCGATGCTTGGGGAAGGCCTATGTCCAGCAGTGGACGTCTTTTGGCTGAAATGATGATGATGATGATGATAAATTTGTTATGATGTTATCCTTAAATATTTGTATATTTAATTGTGTTCCTGTTGAATTGTGTCTGTGTATCTATGTGCTTTGTGTCAAATAAACGTATCTTTCTTTCTTTAATCGAAATCTGTATTAACAGGAAAAAAAAAAACTTGTTTCACAGCCGTGTTGCTCTAATTTAAGCCTTTTTTAAAGATTTAACAAGGTTTTAGGCGTAATTGAATAATGTATTCAATTTACATCCCAAATATTTGAATTGCGAGTGTCATCACAAATATTTGAACAATGGTTTTATTTCCTTACATGATTTATACAGTATGTAACAAAAACCCTGTTGTTTATGAGCTATGTTATCAGAATCGATATCGACACAACTCATTTGGAAAAACTCTACAATAAAAATAATCAAATTAAATATTAAATCATTATTAATTGTCTTCTTCTTCGTGTCGATGGTACGGTCGACTGCACGTCGGTGGTAACACCTTGACATTAGCAGCATCTTTATTTCGTAAGCAGCAGGTTTTCGAATTGAAGTGTTACCACTGTCATGCAGTCAACTGTACAATATTCATATACTGCTGGCCCAGTAATTGGCCACCTGTCTGTAGCATTGTTCAGATCGCTCAATGTGCAGGTGTAAGGGCAAAGAGAGCAAGATAACAGATTTGGCATTGATTGAGGATCAACGCCACACGTACAAGCTGTATCCGTTTTGTCTACGTAGCCCCATTTGCTCATGTTGAGCTTACGTCTGCCTATCTGGGTCCGTCCTGTGTTGTCGCTGGGGTCCGTAGACGGTTTAGGGACTTTAATGTAGGCCAGGGGAGATTATGACCAGCAGGGAGCTTCTTACTGGGTTGGATATAATTTGCGGGCGGAGGAAATTTTTCCAACCAGTTTTCGATGGGCCTTAATATGACAACCTTGTTATTAATTATTAGTTAATAATGATTTAATATTTAATTTGATTATTTTTATTGATATAATCACTGAGTGAGTGAGTTTTGAGTGATATTATTATTATTATTATATTTTACATAGATTTGAATCTCTCCCATTTCTGAGGAAATACGCCAAAGTTGCGGGCTTTTGGCCAAACAACCTTGGCGGTATACTGTTTAGTCTATTGACATAAACTTTCTAACGATTCTGCATGTGTTCAGTATGACTGCTTTCTGTAGGAGTGTAAATGTGAGTGGATGAATATTTAAAGTTTGAAGGCTCGTATGAAGAGTTTTGGGAATGACACCGGTGCTGGATATTATGATGGGGATGGTCTTGACAGTGTGAACTCTCCATTGAGTTTTTAATTATTATTATTTATTTGGCACCAAGAAAATATTACATAAAAGTAAACCAATCATGAACAAAGTTTCAATTTCATTAAATATAACACTATGTTTTGATATAATCACTTTCAATTATTATTTACAATTAATAATGATTTAATATTTAATTTGATTATTTTTATTGAAGAGTGATCCAAATGAGTTGTGTCCTTACGTATGAATATCGATTCTGATAACGTACCTTGTGAGGAACAACAGGGTTTTTGTTACATATTGTATAAATGAATCACCCGTATAGTGTAACATAAATACGACACAAACAGTTATCATGGCCGCTTCCAATCTATTTCTGTTCGATGATTTCCGTCATCGCTGTGAGCTTCTGAATCATTATCACTAGATGGCGCTGTGCACATGACGTCACATTCTGACTTGCGGTGTTAAGATTCTCCGCGATTGAATGACCCGGCTCGATTTTCCTGTTGCAAATTAAGACCTTACTTCATAGGATCATTTCTATAGTAAGCTCTTCTCGAGACTTTCACACTATGTGAGTCCTCACAAGCCACGTTGATGAGATGTGGCGCGGTGCCCTGAGCGTGAGGCGGGCGGTGGTAGATCTACCATCAGCCCTCGATGATCGTTCACTCCCCTTTACGGGGGAGAGTGGGGTACTGTCGCTGTCTGAGTGGCTTTTTTTACAACTATATAAACATTTCTGATATTAAGTTCTATTCTAATAATTATGAACATTATCTACGACTTCGTATAAAATTACAATATTTGCCATGAATTCGACAAACGACCAAAAATTTGAACATTTCTTAGAGTAGGGTTCGATTGATATATTCGGAACACTATCGTGTTATGATTATGTTGTTGACGATTTTTCGTGAAGACCATAATGATCGAATATAATAATATACAGTTTTGATGTGTCTTACCAAACCAAATGGTTCCCCCATTTTAATATATATATTTTTAAATCGTTGATTGGCGATACATTATTTAATATTATTATGTGCGGGTCAACAAAACGTCACATCATTTCAAATTATTACGTTACATATTTTTTGAGAAAAACTTCTGTAACAAAAACTGTCCGGACGGATGGACATTAGAGTAGTCTTATGTTAAGGGTTCTGTTTTTTCCTTTTACCTTAAAAACAACTGTCTAACCCGTTTCCTATAAACGGATCAAATAAAATCAACGAAATTTCAAGATGAAGGAGAAAAATCTTTCAGAATGTTCCCATCGTCAAAGTTTACCATTTTTATTTACAAAACTAGCTGTGCCCGCGACTCCGTCCGCGTGGATGTCGGAAAATAACATCGTGTCATAATTATGAACACAATATCTTCAAATATATACATATAAGCGCCTACATAGACGATTACACTATTTACCGACCATACTATATTTTGTTTTTACAACCAACCGGCTAAGGTGATGGAATTTCATGGAATTAGCCCTAAACTCCCTCATTCTGAGAAGACGCTCGTGCCCAGCAGTGGGAAGTAATTGGGCTGATTATGTTATTCTATAACACTAACCACATCTCTTCTTATGCTGAGAAGAGGCCCGTGTCCAGCAGTGGGACTGTAATGGGCTGGTAATGTTATGTTATTCTAGAATACTAATATATCCAGTTCTTTAACTCTTCTCATTTTGAGAAGAGGGCCATGCCCAGTAGTGGGACAGTAATGGGTTGACTACGTTATGTTATTCTATATTTTCTAGTTTCTTAACTCTTCTCGTTCCGAGAAGAGGTCCGTGCCCGGCAGTGGGGCAGTAGGTAATGAGCTGATTATGTTATGATAATCTATTACACTAACAATATCCAGTTCCTTAACTCTTCTCATTCCAAGAAGAGGGCCATGCCCAGCAGCGGGACAGTGATGCGCTATGTTATGTTATTCTATATTTTCTAAAATACTAATAGAATCCAGTTGTATTTTTAGGAACCTGCAACCTGCATGCAACCAACAATCATGACCTCTACTTTGTATGTAACTTAATACAATAGAGGGGTCAAGCTGTATCGCTGGATCTACTCAACCGATTCAGATAAAACATACCCTATATTTTAAGTTAGGACTAATACCAATACAAATGCTAAGTTTCATTACGATCCGTTCAGCCGTTTTCACGTGATGAGGTAACAAACAGACAGACAGACAGACAGACAGACAGACATAAATTTTTTAAACGATTGATTCGTGTTCTATAGCTTATTTCTAGTCCCCCAGCCGGTTTTCGCGAAAAAAAATTCAATGTACAGACTTTTCGACCTTTACAGTTTTATTATAGTATAGTATAGAAGATAGAAGAAGATAAAGGGAACAAATACAGTTAGCCATTGTTTGCCCGCCTAGCCTCGGGTTGCTTAGGCTTGGAGTGATTTTCTGCTGATGAACTTGTTGGCTTATCAGTGGAAGTGATGTATTTATTATCCAGAATTACTTAACACTCCTACAGACACACAGACAATACAAAAACCTGCAGTAGCGTCTGTAAGCCACCACTTTCCATTTTTTTCTGTTTCAAATCATTTCAATTATACTTCTATATTACATTCGAGATATTTCTTAATAAATTTGATATTTTCAACGCATCGGTCATTTTTATAAAGAAAGCTGTCACCGCTGAGGTTTAACATGAACATATAATTGTAATTTAATTTCGGGTAATCTCTTGAGTGTATCTATCTCTTGCATGTTGTATCCACTTCTAGAAGGATAAGCACTTGGTCATGTCCTTGAAACCACTACTATATTGTTAACAAAAAAGTGTTTTATCCAGTTTAGTGGATCAATAAAAAAAAAAAAATAAAAAAAAAAAAAAAAAATTCTTAACAAAGGTAGTCCATCCATGCATATCGCATCGGTTCACACAGTTTAAAGCTTGCTAAAACAAACAAAAATTAAATTAAAAGAATTGATGGCCTAATCAATTCCGTGCATACATATACCCCTATTTCACCCGGTACAACTCTAATAACGTCATTCATTTTTTGTGTGTTGCGTCGGTCACACGAATATTTTTTATTTTAGGTTTTTTTCATGTATTTCATTGAAGTTATGAATTTTATCTAATTTACAACAAATCTTATAACACCTACTAAATTTACAAATTATATGTTTCATAGGTACTTGTAAATAGATACACCCATAATACTGTATGAATATGTAGGTAAACACCCATCATTTTTAGGTTCCGTACCCGAAGGGTTCCAAACGGGACCCTATTACTCTCGCTACGCTGTCCGTCCGTCCATCCGTCCGTCCGTCTGTCTGTCACAGAGCTGTATCTTTTGAACGGTAATAGGTAACCGGTTGAAATTTACTCAGAATATGTGTTGCTATGAGGTGAATCACGACAAATACTAAAAATAAAAAAAGTCTAAAACCAAAGGGGGTCCCCATACAATAAACCTCAAAAAACATGCATTTTTTTCAACATTTTTGTTCCTACTCTATCTTCAAAACGGTAATATATAACAGCGTCAAACTTGGTCAGATTATAGTGCATATTATGTAGTTTAGCAACAAATACTAAAAATATGACAAACATAGACATATGTGGTGGTACCTGCGTAGGAAAGACATGCAAAATTCATATTTCGCGCACTATGCGTTGATGTCTTTTGATAAACTCTCGTAAATTAAATCAGTTTTAATGGGGTATCAGGTCGTTGAGAGGTACGGAACCCATACTGCGCGAGTCCGACTCGCACTTGGCCAGTTTTTTAATATAGCACATCATTAATTACTTCATGAAAACTTGTACAAACTATACTTAGATACAAATCCATGCTATGAAAGTATGACATCTACCGGCACCTTGGCTCAACTAAGAAATAAAATCGCTTCTACTAAGAAGGCATCAGCAAAGTCCAGAAGACAAATTCTCGTTATTGAAAACGTTCAAAATATAGTTCCAAACTAATTTCAATGCACTGAGATTTAAAATCTCAATCTCCTGACAACAAGTCTCAATCTCCAATAAACGGCAATCAGAAACATATCCCCCGACACCCTATATCCCTTTGTAAAGAGTTCTCATTTGACCCATTTACTTTAAAAAGCTCTACGGTAGGCAATGTGCTAAACCTTGATTTCTTTAGAATGACTGAATTACGGCCAAAATTAATAATCGATCTATCCATGATTTACCCTACTAGAGATATAAATTTGACATAAGCTCCATACATTTTATGTCAAATTTCTATCTCTAGTAGGGTCAATCGTGGATTGATCGGTTATTAATTTTGGCCGTAAGTAATATTCAAGTATTTTATGTAATCTTTTTCAACTCTAATCAATTGTAGTTTTTGGGCTTGCTAGTGATCGTTAAAATCAGTGTTAATGTATCCTATTACTATCCGTGGAAACCTGTAATTGGCTTAATGTAACCTATGCTATCTGCTTATTAATTTTTATATAGCTGTTGGTTTTCCTAATTATAAATAAATAAATAAATATATCTCGATATCATAAGATTGCCCCGTTGGTCTAGTGGTCGCAAGCACGACTGCTGAGCGTGGGGTCCTGGGTTCGATTCCCGCACGGAATATTATATTTCCTCTATGTCCTCTATGGATTCCCGGGTCGGGCAAAGTGTTATTGGGTTTTTCCATTAGGAAATTCTTAGTAGTAGCCCGGAGTATGGATTTGGGACAACATAACAACATAACTGGCGAAATGTGGGTGTACTTTACACCTCTGCCTACCCCTTCGTGGAAATACAGGCGTGATGTTATGTTGTTATTGTTATGTTAGAAACATATCAATCGTATCGCGATCAAATCGCAGACGTTCTCAAAAAATGCCAGGTTAAAAGTTCTATAAACCAACGAGCATGCATGATGAGGTATAATGGACGTAGGTGAAGCGAAAGAGGTGTGTCAGGATCGTAGCAGGTGGAAATAATAATAAAATAAATAATAATAAAGATTTTTCAGACAGTTTTACACAGCACCATCTAGTCCCAAACTAAGCAGAGCTTGTACTATGAGTACTAGACGATGGATACGATACTTATAAACTTTTTTATTTTGTAAATACATACTTATAATTAATAAGAAACACCCAGACAAACACAAATCCATAGTCTCTGCCTCCCCTAATGGGAAACAGGCGTGATAATATGTATGTATGTAGAAACATCACAAGGGGCTCGTGGCTAAGTAGCAAGCGTGTGGATTGTACGATCTGCAAGGTTAAGTTGCACTAGCCGCGGTCAGTCTGTGGATGGGTGACCGTTTCGTTACACATCGAGACCCCTTCATGCCTCGGAGAGCACGTAAAGCCGTCGGTCCTGCGCCTGATCTCTCTCCGGTCGGGTCGAATTGCTATCCCATCGGATTATGAGAGTGAGGGAATAGAGAGTGCACCTGTGTTTGCGCACACACTTGTGCACTATAATATGTCCCGCGCAGATGGCTAGTCTACATTGAGATTGGCCGCCGTGACCGAAATTCGGCCGGGAGGACATTATTATGTAGAAACATTTACTGTCAGGAGATCGAGATTTAAAGCATTTGATATAAGTTTGGAACCATATTTTAAACGTTTTTGATTACGAGAATTGGCCCTCAGGGTCAAACACAACCTAGCCCTTGAAACTGGAAAATTCTTACAAGGAGTATTGCCGTACGATCAAGTCTCCATGTATCAACGAAATGTGAGCGCTAAGACTGTTAACATAAGATTCAAAGTCATTTCAGCTTACAAAAATCTTTTGTCGTTCCATGCCGTCATCATTTTTTTTTTATAGTATAGGATGGCGAAACGAGCTAAAGGCCCACCTGAAGTTAAGCAGTTACCTTTGCCCATAACAACTGCAATACCACCTAGGCTGTTGCCTAAATGGTACCGCAAGTCAGTTCGCCAAACTGAGACATGAAGACGGAAAGTCTCATGTGATTGTAATTTAATTGTTATAGTGAGCGCCGACCGATACGAACATCTATGGCAGTCGTTACGGGTAGTCAGAAGCCCAAAAGTCTGACAAGTGGTTTAACCTCCGAATGTCGGTATTACCCAGTAACTGGGTTGCGGGGGTCTGATGGCAGTCGCTCCTTGTAAAATGCTGATGTTCAGCCGCATCTGGTTAGATCGGAAGCCGACCCCAACATAGTTGGGTAAAGGCGCGGAGGATGGAGGATGATGAGTGAGCGCCGACCGTAAGTGGTAAAATGTGGGTTATTAAAAGTGCTTTTTAATTTTCATAGAAACATATTCCGACTAATAAACCAGTTAAAACTATCCCAGCCTGAAAATATACTAATCAAAAAGATTTCACGCTGATGACGCAAACTAGTTTAAAAGTGAAGCGAAGAACTCCCAGCAGGTTTATCGCTTCGACGAAAATTCAATTTGCTATTTGCACCTAATCTAGAATTTTTTGCCAAGTTTGATTGGATTTAATATTCCTAGCAGTAGTGAATTTAGTTTATGTAAAGTCTGTTTTTTCTCTCTTGTCTCATTTAGTAAACAGTGTCTCTTTCAAATAACTACTGATGAAATATTATTACTAGTTCTGCACATGTCTTCAATTTAAAAAAACGAGTGTGCTTTATACCACACGACTGAAGTAAAAATTCACTAAGTTATATCTCCCTCAATACTATTTCAATGAGAACAAAGGAACGGTGGCGCGGCGCGCGTCTTCTCTGCCGGGGCGCTTTGTCGTGCCGGCCGTCGTGCATGCCTCGTTCCCCGCGTCCCGCACCCTCCGTTCGCCTCACTTTTCGTAACGCATTCACCAGCTTACCCCCAAGTCAAGCGTGCCTAAAGAAGTATTACTTCAAAAAATTAGGTGTTTAGTGTGTGTAATTGTTAACATACCCTCTCTTACTCCGTTGGCGCAGTGACCCAAGATGTGTCTGGGCCTCCGAAACGAGAGAACGCCACTTGCCGCGATCTTTGGCAGTATCTCGCCAATCACTGGCTCATTGGCTGAAATTGGTATCAAAGCTTCACTCCTAGTGTGACTATTGTGGTTTTAGGCCTAGTTATTTTAAGTTTGCAGCTATCATAGGATTTTTGCTGATCAAAATAAAAAGGAATTTAATGAACTAATTACGTACGGCTGCAGCCGAGGGTACAAAATGAAACCGATTTAATTAACTTAAAAATTTAATCGATATAATTATTACAATATATCGGTCTAAAACTAAGATGCGTGACAAATGTTCGATATGAGAAACAAGAGTGACGAGTAGGTATGCTAATTTAATATTGAATTATTAGTATTGCGCAACTTCGGTCACACGCTATCGAATTGCTGATCAGGCGATCTCACGGTGCAGTTCGCTGTAGAGTGTGTCATCGCTTCAATAATTTAGCGTTCCGCAGGCAAGGGTCATCATTATATAACATCTCCCGCCGCAAGATCGGCAACTATTTAAAAACTCTAGTTGAAAATAGTGTCGATGGTGTAGCTTGTTTTTTTTTCTATAATTTCTGTGTTGCAGGCCTTCTTATCCTTTGCATTAACTTAAATTTCAGCAGTGATTTTCTTTTTTGGTTGAATTTTATGGATTTTCCTTCATGATTGGCAAGTCTATAATTTTCAATATCTTTCCCTTGATTTGATCATGAAGATTGCTTGCAGTAAATGATGTCTTTTGCACACATCCTTTGGATATAATAGATAAATAGCTTCCCTTCAGTATTCTGTACTGGTCTTCAGAACAAGTTAGACGAACTTTCGTTGGTTTGGGAAAGCTCACGATGAAATGTTGGTCGTCCAACTGCTCCATGGCTTCAGAAGACAGGATAACTGGTGTGAATTCACAGGAATCGTGAATTTGCTGGTGCAGTATAAGATGCTGGATACAGTGCGACTGCTTGCCGTGGTGGTGACTTTAGTTGTCCTCGCAAAAATGATCGTGATGGTACTTCGGACATTCTGTCTCTATATATGGTCGGCTGTCAAACCGTTAAACAGAAGCATACACGCTCCGCAATTTTATTCTTTATCAGTTTAAATACCGGGTCTTTGTGTACTAAAACAGTCTAAACGTGAAGTTATTAGTGTCGAGGACTTTGTGTTGTTGTTAATCGGTGCCTAATTAACTATTTTAATCTACGAAACCGTGATTATAAACATGTAATACCGGGTCACAAAACAAAAAATATAATTTTCTACCCTCTCTTAGAAAAATAATGTTATTATGGAAATGAAGTCAGCTGTCAGTACCTAAATGACAGAATCTGACACTGCCAACATAACAATTGCTGCCACTTCAGATTATATTAATGTTGCCAACATAAAAGATAAACGTACAACATTAACGTACAAACTCACTCGATTATTGACTTCGTCCTTTAAATCAACAATACTGAGGTGAATAAATTAAGCGCTTAGTATTTGCTTGACATCGAATCATGCCGCTAAGACGCACTCCACCAACTACTCCGACTGCATTAACTCAGTCACAGTCCGACTCGGACATACCTAAGGCAATGGAAGATTCCCATAATATCACGATCCGTTCTAAAAGACCTCATACAGAATCGTCATCGCCAAAGAATGAGTTTGTCACCTTCCAGAATGAAATGAGAAATATGTTCGAATCATTGAAATCGGGTCAATTCGCATTACTTAATAAGTTAGCGAAAGACGTAAACGAGATTAAATTACAAAACATTACAATTCAAAAAAGCAATACAGAGATTGAAAGGTCGATTGAAACTATTAAAAATAACTACGAAGATATGAAAACGAAACTTAACAAGCTTGAAAAAGAACGGCTAGAGTGCTACAATTACATAGGAAAGCTGGAAAAGCGAATCGATGACTTGGAATTTGGCTCCAGATCATCTTGTATAGAATTACGCAATATTCCATCAAAAGAAGACGAGACTCCAGAGGATATTGTGAAACATATATTCAACGTCGGAAAAACGTTGAACTTGGACATAAACAAATCCAATATTCGAGATGCATATCGTCTTCCCGCAAAACCTGGCAACAATAAGACCCTTGTGGTAGATTTTATTACGGTCTCTATGAAAAGCGCCATTTTTAACTCGGTGCGAGACTATAACAAGAATAAAGCAGTCGGGCTAAAGCTTAACTCAAATCTGATCGGAATTGAAGGGACATCACTACCAATTTATGTGTCAGAATATTTACCAGGAAATGGAAGAAAGCTTTTCTACCAGGCCAGGGAATTCGCCAATAATAACAATTTTAAATTTTGTTGGACCTCGAACCGAAGGATTTTTTTACGTAAGGAAGAAAATAGCAAACCCATAAGGATTCGCTCGGATGAGGACTTTATTAATTTAAAGACGATGTGACTACGTTTGTCTATCGCTCACAACGTCATTTCTGTTTCATACAGTATTTTTTTAACTCTTTTGTTGTACTACCTATGTCGACAATTTCTTTGCATGTTCTTAATCATAAATATTTGCTATTTGCCATTCTTCACCATTTTATACACAAATCACTTCATCACAACATTCGACTCATACAAAACTAACCTGTTGCTTTCAACTCACTCATTAAGATGTATGCTTAAATGTTTTCGCTATGATAAACAAAGGTGTAACAATACTAGTCCCGTTTCTGTCTCATTGGTGCATTATATTATGGCAGGGAGTTCTTCATGTTCTATAAAACACGTAACTTTAATTTCTATCATAATACAATGAATAATAATGTAGATAAAATATCATCGGAACTTGAAGCACTCCATGCAATGCAATCGTATATCTGCTCATCAGATAACTGTACTGATTTCATACGAAAAATAATTGGTCCATTCTCAATTTTTCATCTAAATATTTGCAGTATTAATAAAAATTTTGATCAGTTACGTGCCTTGCTAACTTCGTCTCATATTTCTTGTGACATATTGGTGCTAACAGAATGCTGGCTATCAAAAACCTCATGTGTTCCTGTTTTGGAGGGTTATGTATCGCATTTAACCCGTGTTATTTTAAACCAAAATGATGGGATCGTTATATACTCCAAGACCGGGCTAGACCTCACAATAAGCGAACCTGAATACATCAGGGAATTTAGCTGTTTAATATGTAAGATTGGCTTTGAACTGGCTCTTGTAACAGTCTATAGATCACCTTCATTTAATAAGATCGATAACTTTTTGAATGGGCTAAACAATGTCTTAGTTACATTAAACACCTTTGCTAACATATGTATACTGGGAGATATGAACATTGACATAAAAGCCAGCACCTCCGACAGCAGATCTGGAGATTATCTGAATCTGCTGGCGTCTCACGGTCTTCTGCCAACTCACTTGTTTCCAACAAGAAAAGAAAACTGCTTGGATCATGTTCTATTGAAATCTAAGCTTGACTCTGTCACATTAGTCGTTGAATCTTACATAACTGACCATTGCCCCACGCTTCTAATAATGTCTTTAAAGAAAAAAATAATAACGCCGGTTACCTATCGCAATAAAATAAATTACATCGCAATACAAGATGCTTTGGCACATGTAGATTTTACGCCAGCATTAAACTCTCAAGACGCTAATTTTGCAGCAAGTTTTTTGGTTAGTGTCGTGTCGGACATAATTAAAAACAACACTAGTACTCATAAAATACCGCGGAATAAAAGAAATATTAAACCGTGGATCACGTCGGGTCTGATACGCTGTATTCGAAATAGAGACAGAATGCACAAAGCATTAAAAAGGGACCCTACGAATATTACACTTAAATTATCGTACATTAGATACAGAAATTACATTAACAAGCTACTTAAAAAACTTAAAAGACTATATGAGAAAAACCTTCTACAAAGCGCTAACAACTCAAAAGCTATCTGGGATGCTATTAAAACTATTACAAACTCTAATACTAAGTCATCATCAGCTGTTTCACTACTTAAAATAAAAGAAAACCCAGTTTTATCAATAAATGTTATTAATAATTTTTTCACTAGTATAGGCAGAGAACTAGCTACTCTAATTCAGCCTCATCCTTCATCTGCATCATCTACCGACATCATACCAAGCGCCTCTCAGCGTGATTCTTTTGGTCTTCTCCAAACTGATGCTGAAGAGATAGAATCACTCATAAAAAATTTACGGAGGGATTGTGCTGTCGGTCTGGATGGTATCTCTGCAGTTATACTACAATCTTCAACTGATATATTTGTTCCTATTCTCACGCACATCTGTCAACTCTCTCTTTCTACTGGTATTTTCCCTGATGTCTTTAAGAGAGCCATTGTCCATCCAATCCACAAGAAGGGTGATGGAGACGATGTCAATAATTATAGGCCTATATCAGTTCTGCCAGTAATGTCCAAAGTTCTCGAGAAGTTATTAAACAAACGACTGATGAACTATCTTGAAACAAAAGGTATAATTTCACCAAACCAATTTGGCTTCAGGAAACATATATCCACAGAAGATGCAGTCTTGTCATTGGTGAACAGAGTGGTACACAGCCTGGACACTAAAGAAAAGTGTCTAGGTATATTCCTGGATCTGTCAAAGGCATTTGACACCGTCTCCATTCCGATTCTACTCACTAAGTTGGATAAAGTTGGTGTAAGGGGTATGGCTCTCAATTTATTCCGCGACTATTTGACAAACAGGACACAAGCTGTCACGATTGGGGGATTTACCAGTGAGGATGAGGGGCTGGATTTTGGGGTTCCGCAGGGAAGCATTTTGGGCCCAACCCTCTTCACTATATACATAAACGACCTTTGTGAACTGAAGTCCTCCAATTGTCAAGTTTTTGCATATGCAGATGACACCGCACTATTTATTCACGGTCCCACCTGGACTGATGTTAGAGTTCATGCAGAAACTGCCTTAAGTAAAGCCATGTTTTGGCTGTCACGAAACCTACTTACGCTCAACGTTGGTAAAACTAGTTTTATTACTTTTTCACTAAGCAGTTCTGCTCTTCCACCTTTGGGTACCTTCTTTTTAAGAGCCCACACATGCATAGATTTTTCTTCCAACTGTGATTGTGTGTCAGTGGCTAGAACCTCCACTATTAAATACCTTGGAATTAATATTGACCAATCCATGAAATGGCAATGCCATATTGTTTTTCTAACTTCACGCGTCAGAAAACTAATTTACGTTTTTAAACTTCTCCGTAATGCCGCCGATTTGGAGACACTAAGAATGACATATCATGCGTTATGCCATTCACTTCTATCATATTGCGTCACTGCATGGGGTGGGTCAGCCAAGACTATATTCTTACCTTTAGAAAGGGCACAGAGAGCTGTTCTCAAAGTTATGACCAAAAACCCCTTTCGGTATCCAACTACACAACTTTATAGTGATACAGCTGTTCTAACTGTGAGACAGCTCTATATACAGCAAACGATCCTCAGGAAACATGCAACCTTAACGTTTGATCCTTCAATTTATAAAACCAAACGTCGGTCAGACATAGTTTGCCCCCCAATCAGACACAGAACAACAATGGCTAAAAGGCATTACGTAGTTGTAAGCGGTTTCTTATATAATAAAATTAACAAAACTCTAAACCTATATGCCTTACGCAAAAATGAATGTAAAATAAAACTGAAGAAATGGCTCTTGACTTTAGATTACACAGCAACTGAAAATCTCATAAATCAACAATTTAACACGAATAATTGAATACAAAATAAAAATATAATTAAAATAAGGCAAACATCCCGAAACTGCACCCTATAGTCTTACGCACATCTATCGCTCACACTAACACAAATACACCTTACACACATAAAACATCCACACAAGAACTCATAACACAAACCCATTTAAGACACACACACACACTTTCACCTGATGTGAATGTGGCATATAATTAGTTAGTTTTTTACCACTTTTTAGGAAGACCTGTTTAACAGTAGGTCTTTGCGTTTCTGTGTATATTGTGAACTGATTCCCTATATACAGGCATGCCTACATTGGGAATCCAGTCATTCAACTGCAACTTTTTGCTACGATTGATGTAAACAAGTTATTAGTGCGGCGACGGAGCAATCACCTAGCACCCGTAACACAGGTTGACTCCTAGCTCGGGACTGGGTCTTGCTCTGTCTCCCACGTAAAATTCCAGATGTATCTGTCGCTCAATCTAGTACTTAAGTTGACCTGTACTCATACGTTTATAAATAAAATTTATGATTTATGATTTATGATTTATGATATACAATAGATCTTTTTCGTGAACTGCTATGATAGGGTAAGTTGGAATTGGGACTTTATTATCACTATTAGGAGCTAGGGATGATTAAAAAAAAGGATAAAGTTAGTAGGATAAACTACTGGTGATAACTAACAACTATACTATTCCCATTATAGTAGTAACCCAGTCTAATTATATTAAAATATTACCTGAAACTAATATATATGATTTTATTCTTATCGTGTAACATACCTAGCCTATTTATCATATCCTTAAATATAGCATGGTTCTATATAGAATGATGAGTAGAAAACTTTATTAAGGCTCGTACAACGCTTTAGCTGTAGCATCTCTCAAGAAGTATGCTTGACCATACTTAGAGAATGCATCTACTATAGTAAGATACTTATTTGTTTCAACACTTAGCAAATCTAAAGGTTTTGTTGGTAGATGTTCAATTTGAACCGTGGTCTTATTCGATCACGATAGTATTTCACTTGCCCACATATTGTAAAGTCATTGATATACTTGGCTATATGCTCTTTAATATTTGGCCAATAGCATCTACGAATTCCATTCCAATCACTTGCTATACCGTTTGAATTGATTAAGTGAGCAGCACACCCTACAACTTTATTTAATATACCATTACTGACTGCCTTATTAATAAATTCAGAATCACCTTGAACATTATAATATTCCTTAACTAATTGATCACACAATTGAATAAACCTTGTCAGCACATTCGGGTTTCCGTCGAACTCGGGTACTAACCGGAATGCTCTATAAATACTATCTATATTCAAAGACATTTTCTCGAAATGCGATTCTGTTTCCTCAGATAATGTATCTAAACTAATATTATTCTCGAATCTAAAATTGATTCTCTACTATTTCTAACTAACCTAGGGTTCCTGGATTTTCGTTGAAAGAAAATTTTGGAAAATTATATTAATTAGTACAGGCTAGGAGTAAGCGTTCACTAGAAAGAATCTAATGTACTTACATTAACATTAAATCGGCTTCTTTGCGCTATCAATGTCTGGATATCTCGGTGCAGCACGACGTGTAGATTCGGGATACTCTGGAGTGGCTGGATAGCCACACGGGCGGCTTTACGACACGGAAATCTTCGTTTTTACGCGAAACCAACCGCGAGTATCCTACCGACTGCGCCAATTACGTACGGCTGCAGCCGAGGGTACAAAATGAAACCGATTTAATTAACTTAAAAATTTAATCGATATAATTATTACAATATATCGGTCTAAAACTAAGATGCGTGACAAATGTTCGATATGAGAAACAAGAGTGACGAGTAGGTATGCTAATTTAATATTGAATTATTAGTATATTGTTATGTGGAAGTCAATAAAGTGTTTACTATGTTTACTACTATGTTACTATGTATTGCGCAACTTCGGTCACACGCTATCGAATTGCTGATCAGGCGATCTCACGGTGCAGTTCGCTGTAGAGTGTGTCATCGCTTCAATAATTTAGCGTTCCGCAGGCAAGGGTCATCATTATATAACAAACTCAAATATATGAAAAAGCATAATATTTACAAACTTAGGATATTAACAAAGTAGGTACAATTAGGCTCAAAACAAAACAAAATTGCTACAAGAAGTCATCAAAATATTACTCCGTATGGCTGTCTAGTGCTAACCAGAAGACCGGCAGCATTGCCACGTTTATGGCAATAATTATTTAAAACATTAATTTGAAATTAGTGAATAGGTAATATTTTGTGGTTGAATTGTTTTTTTTGTTTTTTTTTGTTTTGCCGTGGGGAAATCCTCATGGACGCACTCCGCTCGGGGTAGGCGGAGCCAGTGTCGGACTCTTACCGTCTAAAACCACCACGGTGTTCCTTCAACTACCTTAGCCGGGGGCGTGGGAACCCGTGAGTATTCATATAACCACCCCCGACAGGTCCTGGCCCACCACAAGCAGGCGAGCCCCTTCACCCCGTGCGGCCTAACGTCGGCCGCACCCTCCTCGGTGGCGCACACAGAACACTGCACGCCACCTCACCTCACGGGCCTTTACCAGCTATGCCAGCTAACTTACTTACCAACTACCTACCGCCAACTAGGCCAGCTGTGCCAGCTACGCCAGTGGTGTCAGCTACGCCAGCTGCGCCAGCTGCGCCAGCTACGCCAACCGTGCCAGCTATGCTAGCATGCCGCCAGGCCAGCATGCCAGCTACGCCAACTGTGTCAGCTACGAAAGCTGTGCCAGCTACGTCAACTGTGCCAGCTATGCCAGCTGTGCCAGCTATGCCAGCTGTGCCAGCTACGCCAACTGTGCCAGCTACGCCAACTGTACCAGCTACGCCAGCTGTGCCAGCTACGTCAGCTGTGCCAGCTACGCCAGCTGCTGGTCGGGCAGCAGACTACCACGAACCTGCTGCTCTCAGGCCCTTGAGATCAAATGTTTGGTTTTTGTACATACAAATGGTTGGAAGAATTAAATTAAGATTATGTAATTTTATTGTGTAAGATAGGTGTCATATCTAATCTGGATCATCAATTAAATCACCGAATAGATATATCTTACATAAAAATGATTACAATTTTACATGTAGTTTGCCAGACAATGTCGTCCAGACATCGGGATTTTGATCGGGATGATAGAAACAGTTGTATAGTCATCATGACCCAAGCTTCTTTCCTAAAAAGATAAATGTTTGGGGTTTTTCATTTTGTTTTTATCTGAGTGTGATGTTAAGTGATAAAATTACAAGATGTCCCAACTGATATTAAGCTTTAAACTCTGCCCATACAACTGCCTTGCCTTGTAAGTCACGTCTACCTGGTCTACCTAGGACATACCTGATGTAAGTTCCTACGTGGCAATGCATTACGCTCGTCACGGTAAAGTTAAAGTCTCGGGTTCGTGTTCGTCGGCTCCACAGACAGTAAAAAATATAGACGAAGTGCTGCGAACAATCATAGTGAAGCTAACAAAACTGTGCTCCTCTATACTGGGTGTCAGGGAAACGCTTCCGAAACTGAAAGGCTATTATTATACTACCTAAACACAATCGAATACCAATAACCATTAGCCCATTGTTTTAGTGATTTGGTATTTTGCGAATCCGCAATGTAAAGCGTACAAATTCGGGATTAATGCTGCGCCTACTGACCTACCTAGCTTGCTACGACACGGACTGCGTATGCTAGCGGATGTCGTTCACCCCTAGCGCCAGCTGATATTTATTTGAATTACATTGCGAACTTTAAAAAATTAAGTAAATAAATGGGGTTTTTTTGCAAATCAGTTTTATTTAACTGCCTAAAGCTGATTATGTATGAAAAATGCAAAAAAAAAATGGTTTCTTATCAGTAATCACCAGCACTATCCCCTATCTTCGTTTTCGGAAGTGTTCCCCTGACACCCAGTATACAAACCAGCGCTCACGCACACACATGCACCTGAAGGTTGTTTGTTTTCGCGATGCTTACTGGACGATGCCGCGACATGTGTACTGAGAGCGGTGAGCACGGATTGAGGTGCATGTGTGTGTGTGAACGCTGGTTTGTACATGGAGGAGCACGGTTTTGTTGGCTTCACTATGTTGTTCGTAGCACTTCGTCTATATTTTTAGTATGTCTGTGATCGGCACCCATACAATCCAAACTATAGAAGCAATAGTTTAATTATTTTATTATTTTAACGCATTTTACGCATGCGAAACGAATTCTAAAGATTTAAATTGTGGAAAGAAAAAATTAAGGAAAAAAATTAATTAAGTAAATTAAATTAATTAAATTAATTAATTAATTAATTAATTAATTTATTAATTAATTTATTAATTAAGGAAAAATGTTTCTTAGTAAGATATCGCTGACGTCACCCAAAGACGTATAGTGGAGGATAATTTCGATACCACGAGCAGTGTTCACGGTAGCTTAGTGGCTAAAGCACTGGCGTACTGAGCCAGGAGTCGCAGGTTCGAATCCTGCTCGTGAGCGATTTTTTCTTTCCACAATTTAAATCTTTAGCAATAGTTTAGTCGTGGAAAAGGTACTATAGTGGTAGTACAGTCAACCACATATAAATGGTAACCATCGATCATACACCCAATAGACGCCTCATTACAGGTGACCGACACACCAACGATTTAGATCGCCGCTATTCGCCATTTGAAAACATCAAATCGGTTTCGACCCCTTACGCAAGCCATCAAACTTTCGCGTTAGTGATTAGCCAATAGCCGCCTTGCTAGGGCCAATCGAATTGCAGTACGCTTCCTCAGCTAATTGACAGAATTTATTGCACGCACGGTTAGACATCAAGCTGTAAATTCCCAGTATAAGCTAATCTCGCATTGCACGGAAAGCCTATACAATGCGAGGTCAGCTTTTACTGGAGATGTACAGCTTGATGTGTAGCCGTGTGTACGTACATTGTATTCAACATTAAGTGTCTATTTGGCTATTTGGTCGATGATGGTAACAAAACCATTTCACCACTGGACTGACTGGCTGTAATAGAATAAAATCTAAGGCTGAACTTACGATTTTCGATACCAAAAGGAATTATAACTGTTAGCTTTAAAACCTTAAAAACATTTTTTTGTGTATTTTTTTTCTTTCTATTAAACTTACATTTCATTCAAATATGATCATCTTTCATCATACTGACATTTAACATTTGAATGCAACTTGACCGAAACGTCGAGGTTAGTCAAAATGTTTGTTATATTTTGATCTAATTGTGCGCGACAAGTCCCGTAAACATATTTCAATATGAGTGAAATTCGCGAAAGTTTTAAAACTTCTATCTTTCATTATATACGGGAAATTATAAATATTTTCTATTTTAACAACAATACTTTAGTTAAACATTTTCCTGAAATTTTGAAAACTTTGAAGCTCGGTAGAGGGCTAAAAATTAAAAAAAATTAAAATAATGTCTGGAATCTACGTACAATAAGGCAACTTTTAACACCTACTCGAACTTCATAGCATTAATTATTTTATTATTTTAACGCATTTTACGCATGTGAAGCGAATTCTAAAGATTTATATTGTGGAAAGAAAAAAATCGCTCACGAGCAGTATTCGAACCTGCGACTCCTGGCTCAGTACGCCAGTGCTTTAGCCACTAAGCTACCGTGAACACTGCTCGTGGTATCGAAATTATCCTCCACTATACGTCTTTGGGTGACGTCAGCGATATCTTATTAAGAAAAATTGTTCCTTAACCGACTCGACTAACTTTACAGTTAAATCAAAGTCGTATAGATATGCCTACCCTTACTAATTATTTTATTATTTTAACGCATTTTACGCATGCGAAGCGAATTCTAAAGATATAAATTGTGGAAAGAAAAAAAAAACATCGTGCAGTGTTCACGGTAGCTTAGTGGCTAAAGCACTGGCGTACTGAGCCAGGAGTCGCAGGTTCGAATCCTGCTCGTGAGCGATTTTTTCTTTCCAGAATTTATATCTTCATAGCATTAACTTTTTTTTCTCCATACATTGACGCTCCACCCCGCCGTACAGTCGTTTCAGCATGATTGAATGACAAACAAATAAACAAATATTCATATAATATTAGTAGTTTTTTAATTACATTACTCTTATTTTAGTGTTTTTTTTTCGACAAAACTTGACACGTATTACCGATTTAAGAAGAGCAGGAAAAAAAACGTTGATAAATACGTTTTGTTATAGGTTTCTTGTATAGGGACCCCCTTTGTTTTTTGCCCCAATAAACGACATAGTAACATGTTCTCTAGCTACCTATATGGATAAATAATAGAGCCCTGTGACAGACAGACAGACGGACGCACAGACCCTACGACGGCATCCTAAAATTTTCAAGAATATTAACTATTTTTAAATTAAAACTAGCCTATGCCCGCGACTTCGCCCGCGTAAATGTCGTTTATCGCGCATCCCTTGGAACTGCTCATCTTCCCGGGATAAAAAGAAGCCTTTAAGGTAATCTGGGTTATGTTCTATCTGTATGCCAAATTTTATTAAAATCGGTCCAGCCGTTCTTGATACCGTAGAAGTTCTCTCCATCAAAATACATATCACATGTAGGTATACATTCTTGCTCGTACACAAACCGGCAATTTATTTCACGCCTACCCTCTTTCGAACTTTGTCTTTCAAGTCCGCAAGTCAACAAACCTTTCTTATATTACTTCGGTAACAATATATCGTGTGACACGCGTTACCAAGACAAATCGATGCCTCGTTTGTCAGTATCTGTCCAGTAGTAGTTTCCACATTGCAATAGGACATAATAACATTTTTTTTTTTTTTTTGTAAGCCTGTACTGTCCCCTGCTGGGCAAAGGCCTCCCTCAATTCCTTCCATCTATCGCGGTTCTGTGCCGCCTCCTGCCAGCTGTCATCAAGAAAGACATCGAGCTCGTCTCTCCATCTCCTGCGTGGTCTGCCGCGACCCCGCTTCGCTGTCTCAGGGCTCCAGTCCTGTGCTATACGGGCCCACAGCTCATTTGGCATACGGCAAACGTGTCCTGCCCAGTCCCACTTCAGTTGGGCGACCTTCTGACCCACGTCAACAATTTGCGTTTTGGAGCGCAGTATTGTGTTTCGAACACGGTCTGTTAATTTAACACCAAGTATACTGCGCTCCATGGCCCTTTGGCAAACCTTGAGTTTGGACTTCTGGATGTAGGTCAAAGACCATGTCTGTGCACCATATGTTAAGATTGGGAGAATGCACATGTCCATGAGCTTACGTTTTAGTGACAAGGGCAAATTGCAGGGCATTTGAGGTCGTGGGTTCGATTCCCACAGGATACAAATATTTGTGTGATGAACATAAGTGTTTGTGTTGGTCTGGGTGTTTCTTATGTATTATAAGTATGTATTTACAAAAAAAAAGTATATAAGTATTATATCCATTGTCTAGTACCCATATCACAAGCTCTGCTTAGTTTGGGACTAGATGGTGCTGTGTAAAAATGTCCCGAAGATATTTATTTATTTATTTTATTGCTCTTTCATGGACTAGTAGCTCTTCCAGGCGTTTTCAGTACGTCTTGTAATTTCTTTATCTTGTCTTGCCTGGAAGGAGATTACTTGGCCCAAGTAGATGTAGTCTTGGACATACTGCATTTTCTCCCCATCCACTTGGATGTTCCGTGGTGAGCTGTTGGTAATGACTTTAGTCTTTGACATATTCATCTTAAGTCCAACCTCAAGGCTTGCATTCTTCATTCTTCTTCATTCATTCTCATTCATAATAACATAGACAAATAAAAAAAGGCGGACATAATCTCGCTAAACAATAAGTGAAGCATCCATAGTAAGACGGCTCGCTCAAAAGTACGGGCTGGCACGCACACATTAACACATAGTAAGACAAAAAGCCGCGATTACGCAACAAATTTCGTGCGTAGTGTCACAAATAAAATAACATTCTATATCTGGTGTGTTAAAATTCTGTCGAAATTATAGTGGGTTTAGGAAGGAACGAAGTGCTTAAATCTTTTCTTAGCGAGATTCTGTCCGCCTATTTTTATTCGTCCGTGTTTATTTAGAGGTGCAGTACCTAGAACGTTGCAAGTTATGGCTCACGAATTCCAGTTTCTTGTGGGCAATTCAAACGGTATACTAATGAGTGATGTGTTGAATGTTTTAACACAAAAATATTATAGAAAGAAAGCACTCAAGTATACACCATAATAAAAAGAAAACAGTACCTGTACAGAACCGAACCTATTTGTACCTGTGCCGAAGAATTGCCAAACTTAAGTGGCAGTGCGCGGGGCACATTGCTCGCAGAACGGATGGCCGATAGGGCAGTAAAGTTCTGGAGTGGTGACCGCGTACTGGAAGGCGCAGCGTGGGTAGGCGCAGCGCGGGGCCTCCCCACAAGGTCGACCGACGACCTGGTGAAGGTTGCGGGAATCTGCTGGATGCGTCTTTTGGCTGAAATGATGATGATGACCTGTACAGAAACATAATAAAAACGATAACATTCTGCCCGATTCGGGTACCCAAGCCTTTTGTTTTCGGGTGGAACTCCCCATGGATACCCTCCGTCTGAGGAAGGCGGAGGGATACGTAGGACTCCTCCCGACTAAAACCTATCGGTGGCCATCCTCAGCACAATACAACGTGTTATTTTAATAACACGTTGTATAGAGGAGCTCCGGAAACTCCAGTAGACCGCGCTGATGCTCCTCTAGTGCTACGCCTTTGGCACTTCCCGGGGAAACTACAATGTTTCCCCTACAGTAGGACGTGAACACCACGTTCTGCTGTCCTCCCCAGGAGCCACTTAAAGGATGTCCCGAGTCCCCCTACTCTTAACGCCAATGATCCCGAAGTTCGAAGGAACGTGGCAAGGGTGCCATTATGTGGCGGCGGAGGATGCGGCGTTTTGCCATATCTGAGCCTTGCCGGGGCAATTGCCTCTCCAGTGCTTTCGTCTCCGAACGGGATCGGTCCGCACCCAATTTAGCTCTGTAGCCTCAGAACAAAAATATAACAATAGACCAAAGAGTACATTGCTCCAAAATCTATTAAATCGATACGGTAGCAGCTGAATGGGTGTAATTCCGCCGGAGAATGTAAGCGCATAATATATCAGATTGCTGGCCGAGAATCGATGAGTAGATATGTAACAGGCACGGACTTGGGATAAGGGGTATGAGATCCCCGCTATTTAACATTTTGCGGGGGCTCGTTGCTAAGTAATAACCACGTGGATGACAAGTTCTACGAGGTTTTTGAATGGGTAACCATTTTGTTGCACATTGAGACCCCTTCGAGCCGGAGAGCACTTCTGTCTGTTCCGATTGTTTTTTGTTGTTATCTATGGCAGTTTTAACGGTTAGTCAGAAGCCGGAATGTCTGACAACTGGTCTAACTTTAGGATCTCGGTACAGTCGTGTAAAATACTGATGTTCAGCCGCATCTGCGTTGTAGGGAGCTAGTCTTATAGCACAGAATATCTAATAGTACTAACGTACAGAACGGCCACTCACCGCCCCCCGCCAATTCAAGATTCCTCGCCCGCGCCCCGCTCGCGCCCGCAGTTTGACGGCACTAGCACTGCAATCGTGCAATGGATATCAATCGCCAGTCCAGTCGCTATACAGGCACGCCATCTCTGAAAACTACTGAGAAGCGCTTGGAACCCAGTCGGCACTACGAGCGGCAAGCATCCCTAACCTATACGTGTGTGTGCGCGTTCGTATACAGACGTAATCTTGTGTAGTAGGTGGCGCTAGCATTCATATTGTATTGAGTGTCCGAGGTGTGCTTATAGTCATTTAGATACTAACTCCGAATAATTGTTTTCACTCAAAAGCGTGTGCTTCGACGGTGTTCAAGACCACAACCTTTGTAAAGTCAGTCGTAGCTAGCAAAAGTTTACGTAGTCCTGAAAACAATATCAAGCAACCTTTTATGCCTCCAAATCCGTCCCTGGTGCCTAGTGTAAAACGTTCATGGCAGATGGTGGGGGCTGCCAGTGGCGGCATTTCCGGTGCCGGGAGCATCCAAACGCGGTGCGGTAAGTAGCTGGGTGGATGTGGAATATTATACGATGTGTTATTGAAATAACTGAAAACCCTTTAAGGGGTCATTGTACTCATCAGTATGGACCAACCTTGAAATCGCGAAAAAAATATCTGCTGATTTTGTCGATGTTTATAAAGCTTTTCTAGCTCAAAAAAAATGTGTTAGAGCCATTGCTAGTATACCACCTTGGGAATCTTGCAAGCCACTCTTTAAGGAATTCAGAATCCTTACACTAGCCTGTATGTACATCCTGGAAGCAGCTAACGGCCAAAATTAATATCCAATCTATTCACGATTTGCCCTACTAGAGATAGGAATTTGACATAAGCTCCATCATCATTCATCGTCATTTCAGCCGAAAGACGTCCACTGCTGGACATAGGCCTCCCCCAAGCATCGCCACAACGACCGGTCCTGTGCCTTCCGCATCCAGCGGATTCCCGCGACCTTCACCAGGTCGTCGGTCCACCTTGTGGGGGGCCTACCCACGCTGCGCCTCCCAGTACGCGGTCGCCACTCCAGAACTTTACTGCCCCATCGGCCATCCGTTCTGCGAGCAATGTGCCCCGCCCACTGCCACTTAAGTTTGGCAATTCTTCGGGCAATTCTTCGGCTTCTTTAAGCTCCATACAAAATATGTAAAATTTCTATCTCTAGTAGGGTAAATCGTAGATAGATTGGATATTAATTTTGGCCGTAAGTTTGTTAAGTTAAATCCTAACCTATTTAAAACAGCTAAAGATATGTTTCCTAGAAACACAAGAAACCCGAACAGAATAGTTCTGTCACATGTACCAAGGACATCAATGTATTTAAAAAATTGTAATGTAAAGTGTGGACGTATTTATAATGCCATTCCTGATGATTTTAAAGAATTGCCTATAAATAGATTTAGAAAAAAAACTAAAAATATGGCTAATTGAGAAATATTTTTATTCTGTATCTGAATTATTATTAATTAATATTATTTGATGCCTGTCTTGGAACCCTGCCTTTTGCGCATTGGCGTGGCGTCCCTTCGTTTGTCATGTCATGGACAAATGATGCGGATCTAAAGGTGGAGGCACACCTGGCACACGTTAAATGATGTTTATTTTATTTTTCTAAAGCATTGCCCAACTAATTGTCACATTTGTCTCTAATACAATAATACATAATTTAGGTTTACTGTATTTATATTTATTAGCTCGTTTTTACCCGTGGCCTCACTATCGGGACCCATCCGAAAACCAGCGCTGCAACATTTCGGTGTTGTAGCATATGCTGAGATGGGGGCCTTTTTTAGTCTCATACAGGCATATAAATTTTAAGTTTATTGTTAATACACTATTTTTAGATTTTTTTTTTCTCTCGCCTGTACCGAGACTGAAATAAATATTTTCTTTCTTTCTTTTCTTTCTTATTTATCCAAATAAGTAAAAAATAATTTATTTATTTATTTATTTTATTTATTTATTTATCTTTCTTATAACTACCATTAATTAAACTGCTTGCTGTATCTTAATCATAACTATGTTGCTGATGTCAAAGATAAACTAAATTATTTCATAACTATCGTGAGTTAAATTCATAATGATTGATATAAACGGTTTCACTCACGTTATTTCACGCCGCCGCGTAACCAGCTCATGATTAAGGGCTCCGTTCGAGCTCGAAACCGGTCGGGCACACCCGATGAAATAACGTGAGTAAAACCGTTTATATTAATCATTATAAATTATTTCATTTTAATATTTGCATGTCGTGAAACGACTAAATGTATCTGGCACTGAATGTTCAATTTTCCATCATCATGATGGAACATGGTTGGTTGGTTGTTGGTTTGGTTACATGTAACCTATATTTTAAGCAAATGAATTTATTCTATTCTATTCTATTCTAATTCAATTAATGTGAACACAAATGTAGGGATCAGCCCGATCATCTGATTTTTTTTCGCGATTTCAAGGTTGGTCCAATAGTAAAAGTTGTTCATACTGATGAGTACAATGACCCTTTATGAGGTTTTCAGTTTTATTATTTCTTGGTTTATTAAATAAAAAATACTACACTACTACTACTGTTACACATCGAGACCCCTCTGTACCTCGGAGAGCACGTTAAGCTGTCGGTCCCGGTTGTCATACGAATATCTATGGCAGTCGTTACGGGTAGTCAGAAGCCTGAAAGTCTGACAACTGGTCTAACCTCCGACTGTCAGTATTACGCAGTAACTGGGTTGCGGGGGTCTGATGGCAGTCGCTCCGTGTAAAATACTGATATTCAGCCGCATCTGGCTAGACTGGAAGCCGACCCCAATATAATTGGGAAAAGGCTCGGAGGATGATGATTAAATAAAAAATATGGTATATCGGGTGACTATGATTATTTTTGATTAATGGCTGGATGTAGTATGTCATCATCATCATCATTTCAGCCTAAAGACGTCCACTGCTGGACATAGGCCTCCCCCAATTAGGTGGGAGGTTTTAATTTTTTTGTAGTAAGTGGAGTGTGGAAATTCTTCAGCCATAGCTTACGAAGCTATGATGATATTTACTGCAGGCTTCATAATTATTGTAATATATTTTCCAAAACAAGATTTTGTGGATCGAGTACCCACGTCCGAAGGAGAGTACCCCTTTTACGAATCCCTACACGTGATCCCTGGGTGGTGCAAATCAGGTGACATACTCGTGGTAGGCCACGGCCAACGGCTTGTGACCACCCACTGGCCAAAGACGTGCCGCCAAGCGACCTGGTCGTGTTCCGGTACGATGCCCGGTGTAGCCACTTGAGAGGATGGGTTGTAATATTTTAATGCCATCCTCTCACCTTTGCTGGGCAAGCGTGAACCATCGTCGACCGCACCATCGCTTAACATCAGGTGAGGTGGCGGTCAAACGCAAGCCCATTAAATACAAAAAAAAACAAGAACATACCACACCACGTTCAAAGCGACGAGTGGCAACGTTAAGATTTACGCGAGCAAACGTGAGTGGCACTTACTGCAAGTGTACTTACGCCCTTTTACATGTTAGTGCATATATTACACATGCATAGTGTAATAGATAGTAGAAACAATATTGAGTAACATCATTCATCATCATTTCAGCCTTAAGACGTCCACTGCTGGACATAGGCCTCCCCCAAGCAAATGTTGGGGGGATATGCCATAATCGCCACGCTTGGCAGGCGGGTTGGCGATCGCAGTTGGTTGGTTAAATACTCAGAGAACGCTGCTGCCCATCCTCTGGTGAATCCCTTAGTCGCCTTTTACGACACCCATGAGAAGAGATAAGGGATATCTATCCACGATTTGCCCTACTAGAGATAGAAATTTGACATAAACTCCATACATTTTATGTCAAATTTCTATCTCTAGTAGGGCAAATCGTGGATAGATAGGATATTAATTTTGACCGTTAGTCTTCCTGCGACCACGAACGCTGCTATGCTTCAACAACTTCAACTTGACAAGCGTCTTTAAAGTTATAAAAAAAAAAAAACTAATCTACCGTACGATTTTTATTAATTACACCGTTTCGATGCACGCAGTAATCACTCACAATGTCATTGTCTTTTTCAGTGTTGCGTGCTGTTTGGGACTTGATTATTATAATAATTTTTTTGGACACAAATATTTGTGTGATGAACATGTTTTTGTTGGTCTGGGTGTTTCTTATGTATTATAAGTATGCATTTACAAAAAATAAGTACCTATATTAGTATTATATCCATTGTCTAGTACCCATAGCACAAGCTCTACTTAGTTTTGGATTAGATGGTGCTGTGTAAAAATGTCCCAACAATATTTATTTATTTAACTACTGCAAGTAGTTTAGGTACTTCCTGCAAATGTACTTACGGCCTGTTACATGTTACTGCATATTTAACTTGTATACAATCCAACATGGTATAAAAGATAGTAGAAACGTCTAACAGAATGTTCATTATCATCATCATCATCAAAAACGTCCACTGCTGGATATAGGCCTCCCCAAAAGGGGTGATATGCCATAATCGCCGCAGGCAGGCGGGTTGGCGATCGCAGTTGGTTGGTTAAGTACTCAGAGAACGCTGCTGCCCATCCTCTGGTGAATCCCTTAGTCGACAACTTTAGCCTTTAACTTAGTCTTTTACAACACCCATGAGTAGAAATAGGGGTGGTACAATTCTTTATGTCCAGTACCACACGGAAAATAATGTTACCTTCAGCATATTGAACGAGCAGCTGCACTCACTGTCAGTATACTTACGCCCTGTAACGTGTAACGTTTCAGATATTTGGTATACCGCATGTTGTAATCGTTGGTATGGAAATCTAACAGTAGTTAACAGTCGGCTCGCCTTTAAAATTAAGTTAAGGAAATATTTCCGTGAAAACAATTTAGCAGATTCAGCTCGACTTTGAATTATCTTGATGTTATATATTTATAGTTATATATGTAGGTATGTATAATATGTATATTTTATTATATGTATAATTTACTTAGGTATTTATCTATTTTTATTATATGTAATTATAAGTCGTTGTACGAAACATATTTTACTACTTTACTGGTGCATCTACCTTATTCTTTGTCTCTGCATTACCCTAAGGTTGTCTGGTAGAGAACGCCTATGGCGTTAAGACCGCCTTTGTACCCTGTTGTGCATAAAGAATTAAATAAATAAATAGTTATGTCGTCCAGCATTCTATGAATGGATAAAATATTTGTTGCTCACTGCAACTGAGTGACAAAATGTTGGTGTAAGTGCATTTTAAATTAATTAAAACATTATGGAGTTCAGATTGGTTTGCAATATCTTGAAATTTTATCTAACAATGTAATAATGGATAGGCATACCTATAATTACCATTTGTTTTGTCATTTAATTTTAGATTATGTGATAGTAAAATTATATTAAGATCGGTATTATAGATATTGACAGCCGTCATTTAAGTAAGTAATATACAATCATATAGATATTAAGCGTAATATTATAAAATTTTTGTTACTCGTGCGATAATTCAATTCTTACTTTATAATTATTGTTACTAGACCTTGCCCGCGGTTTCGTCCGCGTATTGAAATAAAATATAGCCTTTGTACTTCTGGATAATGTAGTTTTCTAATGGAGAAAGAATGATTAAAATCGGTTCAGTAGTTTCAGAGTTTATCGATTACAAATAATCATATCTTTCCGCTACATAATATATTAACCCCCAGTTTCCGAAAGGCTGATCAACGCAAAAATTAACTAATCAGCTGTCAAATCTCAGGTCAAGCGATGATTGTTGCCGGCCAATCACAAGCTGACATTAGATTTCAACAATACAATACACAATAGATCAAATTGATCAGCCTTCCAGAAACTGGGGGTAAGTATAATATTATGCTTTTCCTGTATCCTGTGACATTATAATCATGATTTGTGTCTAAAGTTCTGTATGATGTGGGAGACTTTTTGCAAGATATAGGATAGGAAAATAATTATAGAGATGGGCCTAGTTGTTGGTTAAAAGTCATTGTTTCATCATTGGTATATTATTTTATTAACAAAAACGTAATAAATAAAAAGTACAATTCTACAAGTCAGCCATAAACGTTCCGAATAATTTAATATTCTGTATTTTTTCTTATATTTTTAATTACATAATTTATTTCTGAAATTATTCATGAGACTCATTGTACCATTTTTGCTGGTTTCTATAGAGTTTATAGAACACATCCCAGAACGCCATTCTGTCATTGAAAGGTCTATAATCGAAGCTGAGGTCTGAGTCTATGTCCAGGTACGGCTGCGTTGTCCTCGTGATGGGCTCCCATTTGTATGGAAGCAGCTCTGAAGTCTCGGGTGTTGGGTTTCTAAAAATAAATAAAAGTTGTAGGTAACTAATTATATTTATTTATAACATAACATAATCAGCCCTAATATAATCAGGTATGTGAGAGGGAGTTTGAAAGTAGCGCCAGTGACGGAAAAGTTGAGATGCAGTAGTAGATTGTCATGGTATGGACATGTTATACGTAGAAATGAGGGGCATGTTACAAAAAAAGTTTTGTGTATGAATGTGGATGGCTTTAAGAAAAGAGGTAGACCGAAGAAAAGATGAATGGATTGTGTGAAAGATGATATGGATGAAAAGAAAGTGAACACGGAGATGACGGCTGATAGAGATGTATGGAAGAAAAAGACATGCTGCGCCAAACCCAAATAAATTGGGATGACGGCAGGAGGATGATAACATAATCAGGGTTTAGGTTTTTTAGTAAACATCGCTAGCCTACTGCAGGTAGGTGGATTACACACGACATTAAGAACGTTATGGAGCTCTGACAGGTTCTGGGTATATTTTAATATCAACCTAAAAATCACTTTATTATAAAAAAAATAACAATGAATCTTAGTAGAGTAGGTTATCAATTTTAAATCTTAAACGAAATGGATTAGCTAATAATTACTTGTTTTTGTAAACAAACAAACGTCAACATTGTTATCATTGATAAAACTAATGGAATTCTTCAAAATTTCCCACATAATAATAACATTAAAATTTTGGCAATCAGTATCAGGCAATCGATTAGGTCCTGATTATATCAGATGTTATGATGATTATTAATTCCCAAAATGAAGGAAACAATATTTTGATGATAAGGTTCTGGACTGTATTTTTGCTCGTGCAGTCATCATAGGATCTACTAATACAAGATGGCTGTAGTATTGTCGTATGGTAAGATAAATAAGTTACTCACCCATACTTAGCGAAGTTGGTCCAAAGCTTTGTCATCCTATCCATCACGAGCTGGTCCTCAGGAGTCGTTCCTTCACTGAACATTTCCAAGTCGAACAAATAACCCAGCTCATCAGCATGAGTAGCCCCCGGTGAATTCATGTTCAACTGTGCTTTCACCATATTTCTGCCACCACTGTATGAGAAAAGGTAACGGTACACAGTCTCGGCACCATTTTCTAGAAATTGTTCAGCCATGCGTTGTGTTGCGTGATTCCATACAAAATCTGATGCAAAGTCCACAAGTTTTTCCCTTAAATTCTCGGTGATTATCTCATCTCCAAAATAAAAGCGTCTGAGGTAAGTACTAGCCTCTTCTGAATAAGAATCCAATTCTAATCCACGGCTTAAAAATTCAACCATATTGAAAGTGGGGAAGAAATCAGCGTCTGAGAATTCGTATAGCAAAGCTGCTTCGTTGTTGTTGTTTCCGATGATAATTTGGGTAGAATTTACTTTAGATGTTTTCATATTTATAGGATGCTCTGTCAAGAAACTTTCAACACCTTCAATATTCTTTTCAAGACAGGCGGTTGAGACAGAATCGACTACTCCCGATTCGTGGGTTGCTCTGATTATCGTATGTGCATCAACGGTTGACAGATATGCCAGAGCTGTACGTATATCTGTAGTTTGAAAACCTAATGCTCCTGCCAGTCTCAAAGGAACTGTGTAATCGGTATCCATCATCACCCAAGGACTTAGAGCAGGACCGCTCTGAATGATTGCTCTTTGGAAAAATTGTTCGTATGACGAGTACATATGAAGATTTACAGATATACCACCAGCACTTTCACCAAATGCAGTAATTTGGCTGGCATCTCCTCCAAAAGCTTCGATATTCTCATTGATCCACCTGAGAGCTAGCACTTGATCTTTAAGTCCTTGATTTCCTGGGACCTCCGGGATATCCAAACACATGAAGCCGTAAGGACCCATTCTATAATTGATTGCTACTACAATAACGTCATTTCTCATCAGAGAAACAGGATCACTGCCTTCTCTGTCAGCACTACCTTCAACGTATCCACCTCCGTGTATCCAAACCATTACTGGTAAACGGTTCTGAGAGCTGGCGATACCAGGCACGTAAATATTAATGGTGAGGCAATCGATGGTACCTATTGTATCACCGAGATATATCTGAGGGCATACTTTGTATTCGTTTGCTTCGAAGACACCGTCAAAGGCTGGTTGTGGGACTGATGGCTGTCAATAAAATAATATATTATTTTTAATTATTGTCAGGAGACAATACTCAAAAAAGTCAGAGTGTTCAGTTGTATGTGGAAGTCGATTTAATAAAATCTGTTCAAATCGAGATAGAATACGTAGTAATTTCAATCACAAAATAAATAAATAAATCAACAATATTTCATAAGAAATTATTTTATGTACTGCTACAATCATGGATACAGCTGCACCAAAGTTTAAAAAATATTGACTTACCCCAAAAGGATTGTTCTCATCCACTACTCCATAAGGCACACCCATAAACTTGGATCCATAATCAGTCCGAATGCCTTTTATTACACCAGTGTTTGTAGAAACGAGAGGGTCTAACCTAGACAGTCCTTGGACTAGACCACATACTGAGACTAATAGACCCAGAGACCACATGGCTATGCCTTGAGCATTCATATTGGTAATGATAATTAAAACGAGTCATAACGATTTATATACCTCATCTGTCCGTATCGATATCTGATAACCAATGATAAAATTAGTAATGATGTTATCGGTGCTAATAAAAAAAAGAAACAATATATAAGATACGCTAAAACACAGTCAACAGCCGTGATTTAAAGAAAAGCGCCGCAATCACTTACACGTGTTTGCTAAGTCTTATCTTCACACAAGCAGTTGGCTGGCAGTCACGATAAACAGTCATGAAACATTTTGATAGAAAACAATGAGAAGGGTGTACTGAAAGAGCTTTCAAAAGTGATCGTTCTTAAGTTCGTACAGAGCATCTTTGGAGATTGCCAAGTAATATTGAAGGGGAACCGTTATAAAAATGCGATTACTCTTTGTTTTTTTTATTACCGTAGGAGTTTTTTTCAAATATTTAACATGGTGGTAGTGTGAATAGGTTTTTGCCGGGGCAAGCATGTACCATCGTCAACCGTGCTATCGCTTAATATCAGATGAGGTGGCGGTCAAACGCAACCCATTAGGATTTAAAAAATCAGCATGTCCTTTTCAACAGAAACTTCAAATATTACAGTTATAAATTCAAAACTAGAAAAAATGAAGCAAAAAAAAATTTTAAAATTTTCTTTCCTGCTGCAGTATGTAAATCACGTCCCAGAATACCATTCTGTTATGGAAAGGTCTAGCTTGGAGAGAAAGATCTGAGTTTGATTAATCTTGATCTGATTTATTTAAAGAATACTTTTTCTTTTGATTACAGTGATACAGAGTTTCTTGATGACAAACTTTAACTTATCGTGTGTTATGCTGTGTAATAAATAGTTGCAATATTTTTAATATTTCACAATATGTACTTTAATAATAATTAAATTTTAAGAAATTATACTTAATTGATTGTTTTGATCTGTGTGGTGCTGGACATAAATAATTGCACCACTCTATCTCTTCTCATGGGTGTCGTAAAAGGTGACTAAGGGATTCACCAGAGGATGGGCAGCAGCGTTCTCTGAGTATTTAACCAACCAACTGCAATCAACAGCCCGCCTACCAAGCGTGGCGATTATGGCATATTCCCCCTCTGGGGGAGGCCTATGTCCAGCAGTGGACGTCTTTCGGCTGAAATAATGAATAATGATTATGATTGTTTTGTAAAAATGTTGCATGGCGGAAGCCATAATATGGCGATGATTAATACTATTATAAAATTTATAACATCATTTTGTACCCATATTAGCAAATAAATAAAATTGAATTGAATTGAGTTTATTTCTAGGTACGGCTGGGCAATCCTCGTGATGGGTTACCAATTGAAAAGGAGTAGCTCTGATGTCCCGGGTGTTGGGTTTTTGAGAAAAAGCATAAAAATCAAGTTTTATCAGGAGAAGTAACGGAAACCCAAGTATGTGTTATCTAAGATACTTAATACACATAAAATTAATCAGAATTTACCAGATTTTAATAAAAGTATATGACAAACATTATCAGGCAATACAGATTTGAATTGATTATACAACATGTTGATCTGTATTCGTGCCATATTTTAGGAGGTGATTATACCACTGATACTGAACACGAATCAATAAAAAAATCAATACCATTTTTTTTAATACCTATTTGTAAACAAACAAATTGCCTCCGTGTGTCACGTGCAACACAAATACGATGCGTGCGATACCACCAAAACAATTTGCAGGTATTTCCACCTTTTGACAATGCCACCGATGACTTATTTTCAGAGTCGTTCGGGATTTATTCTCGAACCCCCGCTATGTTTCTAAGTGAAAATTTGGGTAGGTATTAAATAATCGTGGAAGTATTTTTAGATGACTAAGAATATTATTATCATTTGCTAAAGCAATATGGCACGGTTACATAAAAACTACTTGTATATATATTTTTTTTTTTTTTTATTTTTTTTTACTATAAAGTACCTTTAAGATACTTTATTTCAATTACAATCTAGCCATGAGGCTAATGAGTAATTTAATTTTAACCTAAATTGCTATGTAAAAATGTTCTAAGAATGTGTTCAATAACTTTTCTTAGTTTCAGTTAAGAGGAAGACACTTTGTTCTTGTGTTCTTTATAAGCAGCACTTATCACTACATGTTGTCTGTCACTAAACTATACACTACACTAATTCAAATGGCTTTGTCCGTTTTAGTCTTCGAACTATTTCCGTGTTATCGAGGAGCTGGATTGCCTCGACATTCACGTGGTGGTGAAGTCTAAATTGATGAGCTTCTGCGTAATTCTTTATAGCTGTGTCTATGACGTCCACATTGAGGTCCCGGTGGAGGTCGGCATTTCTGATGTACCAGGGTGCATTGGCCATGTCCCTGAGAACTTTATTTTGAAAACGTTGGATGATTGCTCTATTGCTCTGACTGGTACAACCCCACAGCTGAATACCATAAGTCCATACTGGCATTAGGACTTGCTTGTATAAAAGTAGTTTGTTTTGTATTGACATGGGTGACTTCCTGCCTATCAGCCAATACATTTTCTTGTAGCGCAAGTCTAGTTCTTCTCGCTTCTTCTTGACGTGTGCTTTCCAGCGAAGCTTCACATCAAGGGTCATTCCTAGATATTTGGCGGTATTCACATAAGGTACCACCTGGTTATTTATAAATACCGGAAGGTATTGTGGTTTTTTGTTAGTGAAGTCAATATGAACTGACTTAGCTTCATTCAGTCTAATTCTCCATTTTTTTGTCCAGTCAAAGACTTGGTTGATGGCTACTTGGACCTTTTCTGTAGCTTCCTCGTGACTGCTTCCTACCGCCATGATAGCAGTATCATCAGCAAATGTTGCGATGGAATTGTTCTCAGGCATTGGAATATCGCAAGTGTATAATAGGTATAGGACCGGACCTAAAACACTTCCTTGAGGTACTCCTGCTTTAATTGAAATTATTTTAGAATAAGCGTCTTCTTGCCGTATCCGAAACGCTCTGTTGGATATGTATGATTCCAAGATAGCAGCGAACTGCCTGGGCAACATTATTTTTAATTTCTGTACTAGGCCTTCGTGCCAAACTTTATCGAAAGCTTGAGCCACATCAAGGAAGACGGTGGAGCACACTTTCTTTTCTTCTAAGGATTTTTCGATTATGTTAGTGATTCTGTGCACCTGATCAATTGTCGAGTGCTTTTCTCTGAATCCAAACTGATGATCTGGAATAAGTTGTCTATTTTCTATAATGGGTTTCAACCGCTTTAGCAATAATTTTTCGAATAATTTTGACATAATGGGTAGCAAGGAAATTGGTCTATATGATGTTGGTTCATGAGGAGGTTTTCCTGGTTTCGCTATCATAATTACTTCGGCTACTTTCCACATATCAGGCACATATTTCAATCGAAATGCAGCGTTTATAATCGTGGTTAGTTTTACAGTAGCTTTACGAGGGAGTTTTCGTAATATTTCTCCTGTGATTAAGTCATACCCAGGTGATTTTTTCGGGTTTATGTTTATCAAAATCTCCTTAGTGACTTCTCTCGGCGTAACTAGTTTTATGTCTATGCAGTCTTGGGTCATTACATCACTGGTTGCTTCGAATAAACTAGTTTCAGGATTTGGTTGGAAGATCTTTTCTAAATGTTGTGCAAATCTTGTAGCTTTCTGTTCATTGCTTGCAGCCCATGATCCATTTTCTTCCCTTATTGGAGGAATTTGAGCTATTGGTCTCTTCATATTCTTAGTAGCCTTCCACAGTGAATAGCTAGTTTTTTGATCACTAGTTAGCTGACACAGGTATTGGTTCGTAATTGTGTTGTTAAAGTTCTGGATTTCCCGTTTGACACGTTTTGTTAAATTGTTGAGTAATCTTTTGTCTTCAGGGGACCTGGTCTGATGCCATCTTTTCCTCTGCCTACGTTTTTCAGCTATAAGGTTTCTTATGTCTGTGGGGTAAGAAGGTCTCTTCATTGTTTTTGGGTAACTAGGTGTATTATTCCAGGCTGCTTGTTGGATATTAATAATGAATTTTCTGACTTCTAAATCTAGTTGTTCTGTATTTTTTAAGGGAACTCTTAGTTCTATACTATTTTCTAGGTCTATAATAAAGGTTTTCCAGTCCGTGTGTCTATTAACTAGTGTTGGACTATTCTCTTTGTACCGAATTCGTTCACCCAATGTCAGTAATATGGGTGAGTGGTCCGAATTCATGTCATAGCATTCTTCTATGTCTATGTAATTGCATGATATATTCTTACATATAAAGAAATCTATCAAGTCAGGGATTTTATTTGGATCAGTTGGCCAATAGGTAGGTTTCCCTGTTGAGACAGCTACACATTTCAGCTCTTGTATGGCACTAAGTAGCTCTCTACCTTTGGTGCTAGTAAGTCTAGATCCCCAGTGTGTGTGTTTAGCATTAAAGTCACCTCCCAGGATGAATTTTTGTCCGAGTTGTTTCATAAAATTCAAATAATAATCTCTTTTTATAGCAAATCTTGGTGGCGAATACAAGGCTGCTATAGTAACAGGATACGTGCGAGTCTTGACACATATAGCTACGGCTTGAATTTCTCGTTCTTCATGTTTGAAGATTTCATAATGTAACAGGTTTTCTTTTACTATAACGGCACTTCCACCCCTAGCCGAATTGTCGGGATGTAATGCGTGATAAACATTATATCCTCTTAATTGAATATGACATTGTCTGGTGAAGTGGGTTTCCGATACCAAGCACACATCAATGTTTTCTGTATTTAGGACTACTTGGAGTTCTTGCTGATGTTGCAGTAATCCATTTGCATTCCATGCCATAATTTTTAAAGCCATTTATTAAGAGATGTTTTAGGTTTGGCTACCTTAACACCATTTTCTAGCTTTTGAAGACGTCCATCAAAGGACGATATTATTTTAATAATTTCATCCAACTTACCTTCCAAACTAGTATGTGGTTGGATTACATTATTAGTGGTGCCGGTGCCGTTACTTTTTGACATTGCGATCGCCTGTGCATAAGATTGTTTTTGCAGGTTTGGGTTGCTTGTTGTTGGCTGCAAATTCATAATTTGCTGTTTATTGATTTGAGGCATTTTTTTGGTTGCTTTATTCTTGAGATTCTGCATTTCTTTGGCTACAATACATCCTCTATAGTTAGCAGGATGTGGTTCACCGCAATGCACACATTTTGGTTTCTCTTCCGCTGGTTTCTTGCAGTCACAGGTGAGATGTTTGCCCGTACACTTTACACATCTCGGCTCCTTGGAGCAGTATTTCTGCGTGTGACCGTACGCCTGACATTTCTTGCACTGGGGAACTAATCTTGAAACTTTGATGGGATGAACTTCAACTTTACATCCTAGTATTGATTTAATACCATAAATCTTATTTATGTCCTCCTCGTTGTTAAATGTCAACATAAACATATTGAGAGGCTCTTTCGTTTTCCAGCTCAGTTTGTTAGCTGCGTCTTGGATCTTATAGCCTTTACTTTGCAGATCTTGAATAATCCTTTCTGGCTTACAGGTAAAATGAAGGTTTTTGACCATCACTCGCATAGGTCTTTGCTGTTTGTTTTCATAAGAGTGCCATAGATATTTGCTCTCAGACAGCAACTTAGTAAGATACTTATAAGTGTCCTCACTTTTAGTATTTATTTTGACACATTTACCACTCATGATTTTAGTGGTAAATGAATCTCCTGGCTGATTATCAGCTAATGAGTCAAAGAAGGCTTGGTAATTCTCAACGCCATCTACTATTATAGGAGGTGGTGGTGGTGTCCTCTTTACCTTTGATTTTTCGTTAGAACTGTCTCCAGTTTTTTCAGGTTGATCGATTTGAGTTGGGCGATGTGTTCAATTTTCTTTTTTTCCTACTCTTCACTCGGATCCACTCTGTTTCCTTTGCTAATTCTTCTTCGTCAGTGCTGTATTCAACACGCTGAGTAGAACTTTCCATAGGAGTCGCCATTAAGATGATAACAGCTACTTCTTCTTTTTGCTGTGTGAACACCTTCACTTGTTGTTGCAGTTCTTCAATTTGGGCCTGCATTTTTTGTATTATTTGATGTAATTTTTCATTTTCCGCTTTTTCTTTGTTGAATGCTTTGTACAGAAGATGTTCTGTTTCTGTTTTCAGTTCAATTGAAGTATTTGAAGCCATATTTGTAGTAGACTAATAATAACTTCACCTTAACAATTGCTTCCTTCGCGTAGGTCAGGCCTTGCGCAACGGTAAGTGGGTCATCGCGGCGAGCGCACGGCCGGCGCGCGGTATTTGCTGTGTCTGCACTTTGCACTTTAAACTAGAGCACACGTACGCGACGCGACTGATCTCAGCGAAGATCGAACACGAACATATTTATTTATATATATATAAGTGAAAATTTGGGTATTAAATAATCGTTTTTTTTTTTTTTTCTCTTTATTTATCGTCTGCTCTAGAAATATGGCACGATTACAGATCAACATCTTGTATTATCTGAAACGCAAGTTTTGGTGATTTTTAACATTTAAATTTAGTGAGTAAGTTTTTAAAATATCACGTTTTTTAAATAAAAGCGAGTTAATATTGCACTGTCCTCCAATTCTGAACTATGTTTAAGGGTTCAATTTTTCTAGCTCATAGGGAAATGAGTTTAAAATCGATTTCAAAATATGTACCGAACAGACAGACAGAAAGGAAAGAAAGGGAGTTAAAAAGAACGCAGAGTAATAAGCAAATAGTGTGATTAAAATTTAAAACCAATTATCGCTTATTGAACGTTGACAAAAAATACAGCACCCAATGATTTTTAGCACCCAAAAGGGCGTAACAAACTTACCAGCAATACATTTCTGTCTTTAGCATTAATAGTACATTACTGTCGAGGCCTGAAATGAAACAACTGACGGGCGAGCAATATTGGAACTTCCCAAGTATTTTAAAAGGACGAGACGCCAGCCGAGTCCTTTTTTATTAGTAAACGAGGCCGTTAATTGCTACTTCGGCCGAGATTTTTATAGTTTTTTCTCTCATTTGCGAGGAAACGATACACAAATTAATTCAACAATATCTAATTTTCATTCGTGCCAATTCGTACGCGCGTGGTTCTTGTTCTATTTTCAAAGATTTGAAATAAAAAAATAAGCATTCAGCCTTTGTAATGATAAATATTTTGTACCTAAAAACACTTAATTTATATAACTGTGTACTTATCAACCTCGGTAGCATAAATTAAAAAAGAAAAACTGTCCAGCTATTTATATTATTGTCGTGTTGGATATTACTGGCCTGTTATTTCGTTGCTTACGGAATAGAGCCGATTTATGTAGGTATTTTTTTTTTTGAATAATGAACCAATTTCCGATCAAGTGGTAGAAAAAAATATTATTATTAGTTAAAATTATCTTTTGAAATAAAAGGACATAAATAAGTGCAAAAAGAACAATAATTTACAAAATGTAAAGAATGAATGTCAAAATAAAAAACTGAAGAAAAATAAAATATACAAAACCGGTCAAGTGCGAGTTGGACTCACGCAGTAAGGGTTCTGTACCACCCATCGACCTGATACCCCATAGAAACTGATTTAATTTACGAGAGTTTATCAAAAGACATCAAAGCACCATGAGGGAAATATGAATTTTTGCATCTCTTTCTTACGCAGGTCTTCTTACCACCACCACATATGTCCATGTTTACCTTATTTTTATTATTTGTTTATAAACTACATAGTATGCAATTTAATCAAACCAAGTTTGACGCTGGTATGTATTACCGTTGTCATGTTTCTCGAGGTTTCTTGTATACAGAATTACTGCGCATCAACCAACGCAGGCTTTTATATACAACGTGTTGATCTTTATTCGTGCCATATTTAAGGATGTGACTATATACCACTGATATTGAACACGAATCAAAAAAAAAAAAAAAAAAAACGAGGCGTGCGAAACCACCAAAAAAAATTCAATTCAATCCACTACTGGACATAGGCCTCCCCCAAAATTAAGGGGGGGATATGCCAGATATTTTCAGAGTCGTTCGGGATTTATTCTCAAACCTTCGCTATGTTTCTAAGTGAAAATTTGGGTAAGTATTAAATAATCGTGGAAGTATTTTTAGATGACTAAGAATATTATTTATCATTTGCTAAAGCAATATGGCACGGTTACATAAAAACTACTTGTATAAGGTTCAAGTGATAGCATTTTTGTTTGATGTGAGTTTTCCAGGTGAGCCGTTTATCTAGGTGGAATCCAAGATACTTGACGGAGTCAGTGAAAAGTGTTGGTAAAGTATCTTCTCAGAGTTTCACCGGAGGACAATTTCCATTCCTCAGAGTGAAGGTAATAAAATATTCAGACTCTTGTGCATTCGCACGAATACGTAATTTTTTAATCCATGATTTTGTTTTATTTAGCAGTGGGGCTAGAGTTTCTTACTAGCAGCTTTTCTACAGCAGTTTTTACTAGAATCTTGGTTGTTAGCCAAATAAGCAACGTCATAGGTAGGTAGGTCAACGATAGGTTGCAATGGTCATATCTGCCGAAGTTGGTAGATCAGAAGTAAATATATTGTATAGAACTGGACCCCTTGTAGCACTCCATCTCATTTTTTTGTCATCCTAGGAAAAATAAATACCTTTCATCTGTACTTTTCAAGCTGTGTAATGCAGTAGGTATGAATACCCGTAGATGTTAGAGACTTTGTGCAAAATGATAACAAAATTGGGTAACGTTCTTTGTTATTTTGATAAAAAGGCATTATTTTACAAAATTATAATAATCTTTATTTACAAAAAATGTATTTTATTTTTCAAAATAATGGTAAACAAAAAAAAACCAAAGTGAATATGTCTACAAATTCACCAAAGGATAAAAAAGGAGATCCTGTATTTTTCTTTCATTTTAAAGTCCATACCATATTTCTGAAATTATTCATCAGACTCAATGTACCATTTTTGGAGGTTTCTATAGAGCCTATAGAACACATCCCAGAACGCCATTCTGTCATTGAAAGGTCTATAACCGAAGCTAAAGTCTGAGTCTATATCCAGGTATGGCTGCGTTGTCCTCGTGATGGGCTCCCATTTGAATGGAAGCAGATCTGAAGTCTCGGGTGTCGGGTTTCTAAGAAAATAAATAAGATAGAATAATTTTTTATACATTACAACATTACATAAGGTTATCTGCCCATCACTGTCCCACTGCTGGACACGGGCCTCTTCTCAGAATGAGAAGGGTTCTGGCTTTAGTCCACCATGTAAGCCTGCTGTAGGTTGGTGGACTACGCATACTATCTTTAAAGACTAGTCTGAAAAAAAATGAATTGAAATGACATCTGAGATATGCATGGGTGTAATTTAAAACCAATCACACCAATATTCCAAAATATTTCTTTGAACTTTAGTAGGTAAATTTTTAAATGGTTAGATTTTTTTGTAAACAACCAAGCATCAATAACATAACTTTCAAGTGTAGTTAAGACTAATGGGATTCTTCAAAATTTCCCACAAATGTAATAGCAGACCCTATGTTGACTGTTCACGATCAAAATACAGTCCCTTAGTTACTACCTATTACTATTTTCCAATTAGCAGTACTTTGTATATATTCTTGAATCCAGAAATTAAAAGTCATCACAACATTAAAAAAAATAAGTTATCGATTGCTTTATACTGCATGATTGTCAAGTGTTATTATTATATTGTGGCTGTAGTATTACCGTATAGTATCACACAAAAATTACTCACCCATACTTGGCGAAGTTGGTCCAAAGCGTTGTTATCCTATCAATCACGAGCTGGTCTTCAGGAGTCGTACCTGCACTGAACATTTCCAAGTCAAACAAATAACCCAGCTCATCAGCATGAGTAGCTCCTGATGACTTCATATTATATTGTGCCTTCATCATATTTCTGCCACCACTGTATGAGAAAAGGTAACGGTACACAGTTTCTGCTCCATTATCTAAAAATTGTTCGGCCATGCGTTGTGTTGCGTGATTCCATACATAATCAGATGCAAAATCTACAAGTTTTTCTCTTACGTTCTCGGTGATCTCTTCATCTCCAAAGTAAAAGCGTCTGAGGTAGTTACTTGCCTCTTCTGAATAAGAACCCAAATCTAATCCACGACTCAAAAATTCAGCTATATCGAAGGTAGAGAAGAAATCAGCGTCTGAGAATTCGTATAGCAGAGCTGCTTCGTTGTTGTTGTTCCCGATGATTATTTGGGTAGTGTTAACTTTAGAAGTTTTCATATTTATAGGGTGCTCCGTGAAGAAACTTTCAACACCTTCGATATTTTTTTCAAGACAGGGTGTTGAAACAGAATCGACTACTCCCGTTTCGTGGGTTGCTCTGATTAAGGTATGTGCATCAACGGTCGTCAGATATGCCAGAGCAGTGTGTAAGTCTGTTGTGTGAAAACCTAATGCTTCTGTCAGTCTGAATGGAACTGTGTAATCAGTATCGTCCATCACCCAAGGACTTTGAGCAGGACCGCTCTGAATTATTGCTCTTTGGAACAATTGTTCGTATGACGAGTACATATGAAGATTTACAGATAAACCACCAGCACTTTCACCAAATGCTGTTATTTGGCTAGCATCTCCTCCAAAAGCTTCAATATTTTCATTGATCCACCTCAGAGCTAGTACTTGATCTTTAAGTGCTTGATTTCCTGGAACCTCTGGGATATCTAAGCACATTAAGCCGTAAGGTCCCATTCTGTAATTAATTGCTACTACAATAACGTCATTTCTCATCAGAGAGACAGGATCACGGCCTTCTCTGTCAGCACTACCTTCAACAAATCCACCTCCGTGTATCCAAACCATTACTGGTAAACGGTTCTGAGAGTTGGCGATACTAGGCACGTAAATATTAATGGTGAGGCAATCGATGGTGCCTATTGTTTCACCGAGATATATCTGAGGGCATACTTTGTATTCGTTTGCTTCGAAGATACCGTTAAAGGCTGGTTGTGGGACCGATGGCTGTAAATAAAATCGTACATGAATTTTTATTACTTTCTGAAGAAAATACTTAAAATAGTTAGATTAGAGTTTTGTGCTGTATGTGAAAATCGAGTTAATAAAACCAGTTAGCTCGAATTGAGATATAATAAATATCGAATTCAATAACAACATAGTCTAAGATCTATTTTCATATATTGCTGCAAGCATGTATTCAGCTGCACAAGTGACACAAAAAATATCAGCTTACCCCAAATGGATTGTTCTCATCCACTACTCCATAAGGCACGCCCATAAACTTGGATCCATAATCAGTCCGAATTCCCCTAAACAGGCCAGTCTTCGTAGAAACGAGAAGGTCTAATCTGGATAGCCCTTGTACTAGACCACATACTGAGACTAACAGTACTAGAGGCCAAATGTCCAAACCTTGAGACTTCATATTGGTAATGATAATGAAAACAAGTAACTACGATTAATATACCCCCTCTTTCCGTATCGATATCTGATAGATAATGATAAAATTGGTTATGATGATTGTTATCAGTGCAAGTAAAGGAACAATTTAAGATACAAGCTTAACCCCAAACATCACCTATGATTTAAAAAAAAGCTTTTTTTTTTTGTCGACAGTAATTGGCAGTAACTGTAAACAGTAATGAAACTTTTATATAAAAATATTAATAAAGGTGTACTTCTTCTTCTCCTATTATCGCGTCGACATGGGCTATAAAATGATAATTGCTCATGCCACGGGAAAAAGATTGGCCAGTCAGCAGGTTGGTAGCTGGTAGCGGGGTTGACTGCCCAAAATGCGCCGCACAATCAATTAAATATCGTCAGTCGTGGAGGCTCTTTTTTAGGGTTTCGTACCCAAAGGGTGCCAAACAGGACCCTATTACTCTCGCTACGCTGTCCGTCTATGTCCATCTGTCTGTACCAGGGCTGCATCTTTTGATAATAGGTAGCCAGTTCAAATTTTCTCAGAATATGTTTTGCTGTGACTCCTATCACGACAAATACTAAAAATAAAAAAACCAAAGGGGATCCCCATACAGGAATCCCCGAAAAACATTCATTTTTTTCAACTTTTTTGTTCCTACTCTATTTTCAAAACGGTAATACATACCCAATCTTGGTCATATTATAGTGCATACTATGTAATTTAGCAACAAATACTAATAATAGAGCAAACATAGACATATGTGGTGGTACCTAGTACCTACGTAAGAAAAAGATGCAAAAATTCATATTTCGCGCACGGTGCCTTGATGTCTTTTGATGAACTCTCGTAAATTAAATCAGTTTTCATCGCGTAGGTAAGGCGTCACAGTAGGTCTTACCAGGTCGCAGTGGCTTAGGGGGCATTCAAGACCCCCTACCTCTTTCAGGTCTATGGGTGGTATTGTACCCTTATTGTGCGAGTCCGACTCGCACTTGGCCGGTTTTTCTTTTAAGGCGCTACTCAGAGCTAAGTGGTGCCCGCATCAGTAAAATAATAATTACTCGCTGAGTACATCATATATTATTTTATCGAAATTTAGTTTTTAACAATTGAAGTACAGGTTGACTGTTGACTCTGTAAATTATAGTTCGCTGTAGTTGTAAATAGAAAAAATACCGGAATGCATACGGAATACTAAAAATATACGTGTAATTTAATTTTGCTAGTTTCAATAATTATCAGGCAATTATACAAATCAGACAATTGTTATCTATTTGGAATGCAAGTCGTGGTGATTTGGCACTTTTAAATTGCATGATGATTCACAATTAAAATTAATTGAAGAACTAGCTTCTTTTGTGCCTCGCATAGCACGTTAAGCTGTCGGTCCCGGGTGTCATACGAATATCTATGGCAGTCGTTACGGGTAGTCAGAAACCTGAATGTCTGACAACTGGTCTAACCTCCGAATGTCAGTATTACCCAGTAACTGGGTTGTGGGGGTCTGATAGCAGTCTCTCCGTGTAAAATACTGATGTTCAGCCGCATCTGGCTAGACTGGAAGCCGACCCCAATATAATTGGGAAAAGGCTCGGAGGATGATGAACTAGCTTCTGCCCGGTGCTTCGCACGCGTGTAAAGGTGGTTTCAAACCGGCGAGGCGAGGATTGGATGGGATGGGCGTGAATTGAAATCTCGCTGACCCTTTCACACCGAAAGATGTACATCGCGAGGACGCGCCGTCTCGCGACGACCAGGCGCCCGGCACGCGCCTGCTCGCGATGTACCGTTTTGCAATGTAATAAATACTCTATTCATGCAGCAATAAAGTTTAATAGTGTACCAAATTAATATTTTCAAAAATAATGTGAAAAAAATACTTTTAACGAAATGTATATATACTATTAATGATTACCTCTCTGACAAATTACAATTATCGAATCTAAATTCTAAAAACTATATCTGTGTTTTAAAATCTATATCTGTTTTTATACCTCACTGACAAATTATAATAATTGAATCTTTTAAAATCTATATCTGTGTTTTTTATCTAAACTTAAATGTATTGTACACACGGCTACACATCAAGCTGTACAATTCCAGTATAGGCTGACCTCGCGTTGTAAGGAAAACCTATACAATGCGAAGTCAGCTTATACTGGAATTGTACAGCTTGATGTGTAGCCGTGTGTACGCCAATATGGCAGGTCATAGCAGCACTTTTTTTTTTGTTATAACAAAAAAAAAACCTACCTATGTATCACAATATACAACAAATTGAATTGAATTGAACAAATATGTCAATTCTCGCCTCGCACATCCTCGCCTATCCAGACCTTTCACACCAAAGATGGGCGTGACGTGAATTGAAATTTAGCTATACAAATTTCAATTCTCGCTCGGCTCATCCACGCCACGCCTCGCCGGTGTGAAACCACCCTAATTCAGTTTATCACAGAAAGACGTTAGCGCATCCCTCGAGAACTTTGGTAGACTTCTGGATTTTCTGGTTTTATTTTGTCGCTGGTGTTTAATATCAGAAACAATGGTTTAGGTATAACCCCTGCTGGTTATACCTAATGAATAACATATGAATACTTTGGCCAGTATTGTTTGCCTTTTTAGGGTTCTGAACCCGAAGAGTGCCAGACGGGACCCTATTACACTCGCTACGCTGTCCGTCCGTCCGTCCGACTGTCTGTCACAGGGCTGTATCTTTTGAACGGTAATAGGTAACCGGTTGAAATTTTCTCAGCATATGTGTTGCTATGAGGGGTATCACGACAAATACTTAATACAAAAAAAAAGTCTAAAAACAAAGAGGAAGAAAGAAACCATACAAGAAACCTCGAAAAACATGCATTTTTTTCAACGTATTTGTTCTGCTCTATCTTCAAAACGGTAATATAGACCAGCGTCAAACATGGTCAGCTTATAGTGCATATTACGTAGTTTAGCAACAGATACTAAAAATAGGACAAACATAGACATATGTGGTGGTACCTGCGTAAGAAAGAGATGCAAAAATTCATATTTTGCGCACTGAGCGTTGATGTCTTTTGATGTACTCTCGTAAATTAAATCAGTTTCTACGGGGTATCAGGTCGATGGGTGGTACGGAACCCTTACTGCGCAAGTCCGACTCGCACTTGGCCGGTTTTTCATATTTTGGATCATAGGCAGATATGTGATAATTAAGTATATCACTGTATCTGCCAAATGTATGTATTTTTTTTTTTTAATATATAAAATAAAATAAATAAATAAGTAAACAAAACATTTATTTGATAAACAAAGTTAATACACACAAAGTTTCAGTAGTAGTTAATTAAAAGAATAATTAATAACATGTTGAATGTAACTCGTAATATTTTCAATTATTGTGTTATAATAACTACAAAAACCTAAAATATTACTTCAAAATTCAAAAAAATTGCTGGACAGCCACGGGATTTGATCTCATTACTATCTATAAAGTCTATCTACCCTTCAGGCAGCGCCTTCAGACCATCAGGCCACGGAATCAAGTATGAAATATGGTAAAATAATTAATAATTCCAAAATCTCGTCGCATAGCAAACTTCAAAAAATTTCTCAGTAACAATTTTGGCAATCAATCCTTCATGACTTCCGATTTGTATGTAAAGTTGAATGTTAAGTTGCATCGCAGGACCAAATAAAACCAATAATTGAGATAAAATATATCCTATACGTAGCTCCAGGCTGGAGGATTGTACGATCTGCAAGGTTAAGCTGCACTTGCTGCGGTCAGTCTGTGGATGGGTGACCGTTTCGTTACACTACGAGACCCCTCCGTGTCGGTCCCGGTTATCATACGAATATCTATGGCAGTCGTTACGGAAGAAACAGAAGCCTGAAAGTCTGACAACCGGTCTAACCTCCGAATGTCAGTATTACCCAGTAACTGGGTTGCGGGGGTCTGATGGCAGTCGCTCCGTGTAAAATACTGATGTTCAGCCGCATCTGGCTAGACTGGAAGCCGACCGAAATATAATTGGGAAAAGGCTCGGAGGATGATGACGTAGCTCCAGGCTGTGAGCTATTTACCAAACAAAGTTTCATAAAAATCCGTTCAGTAGTATTTGCGTAACTGGGGAACTGTCACACTTAGCAGCAGCCACGGTTTTGACATTTCTACTGTTTTATTATAAGTATATAGAATAGAAGATAGAATAGAAATATAGAAGATAGATATAGATAACTATATCATTATAATATAGATATATCATCATCATATAATTGCTTCAAAGAGACATTCTGCTTAAAATTTACTTCTAATTGTCCATTCATTTAAATCATAAAAGTGAGATGAGAGATTGATAGGCAAGTAAATAATTAATAATCAAACAAAGCTAAATTAACAGGTGTTAAAGGAAGCTCATTGAGTGATGTGTATGTATATAAGGTAGAATTGTCAATTAATTAGTAGTATATTTTATTTAAGTGTTTTTTCTGGTGGTAATCTTGTCAGGCTCACGCATACGGCATGTTATTATGATTGTTATGCTAATGGTGGGCAAAGCATTGTTGTTGGTATCGTCTAGTTACTACCCAAATAGGGTTGAGCTGCATTATGGCTGATTAATGCGAGTTTCACACAGTGCGCTCACAATGGGCCTGGCCTGGCTCAAAGTCACTCAAAGGCCAATGGAGAGGGCTATGCTCGGAGTGTCCCTGCGTGATTGAATCAGAAATGAGGAGATTCCCAGGAAAACGAAAGTGACCGACATAGCCCGAAGAATTGCCAAGCTTAAGTGGCAGTGGGCGGGGCACATTGGTCGCAGAAATTATGGCCGATGGGGCAGTAAAGTTCTGGAGTGGCGACCGCGTACTGGAAGGCGCAGCGTGGGTAGGCCCCCCACAAGGTGGACCGACGACCTGGTGAAGGTCGCGGGAATCCGCTGGATGCGTAAGGCGCAGGACCGGTCGTTGTGGCGATACTTGGGGGAGGCCTATGTCCAGCAGTGGACGTCTTTCGGCTGAAATGATAAATGATGATGATGAATGCGCGTTTAACTTGGAAAGGTCCAACTTAAAAACGCAGACATAATCTACACTCTATTCACTTAAATACTAAAATATGTCTGATTTAAAAAATATGCAAATGTTTAAGGGCCTCTTCACACTAGCGTTTCTCCAGCGTAGGCGTTCGATCAACGGCCATACAGCCCAATAGACGCCTAATGTTGAATATAATGCGTACAATAAATTCTGCCACTAGCTGAGGCGTGATACTGCAATCCAATTGGCCATCATCATTTTATCATTATGTAGCTCATGTCGACACGAAGAAGAAGAAGATTGGCCCTACCAAGGCGGCTATTCGATAATCACTAACGCAGCAGTTTTGACGGCTCATGTAAGTTGTCGAAACTGATTTGAAGATTTCAAATGGCGAATAGTGGTGATCTACATTATTGATATTTCATAGATGTGTTGTGGACATTAGTCGCCTGTTATAAGGCGTCTATAGGCTGTATGGTCGTTGCGTTCAATAAGCGTATGCACACCGCAGAAACCACGCGCCGCCGCCGCCGCGACAATGCAACGCACACATCGCTTTTTGCGCCGGCGCCCTACGAACACGATTAAGGCCAGTATTGCAGAACGATACTCAAGCATTGATCTCTGTTTAAATCTAGTTTAAAGTTGAGCTTTGATTTTAGACCGTTCGTCCGTTTTTTTTTTAACGTTCCTCAAGCAGAGATTTGTTGATCACAGTTCAGCTGAGTTTAGTTTTGTTTTATACTGTCACCTGTTTCGGTATTTGAGATGAGATTTGATCTGTAATCAATCTAGTGTGGTCCAGACTACGCTTGAGTAGAGATTTCTATTATATTTCAGGTCAAATTCATGTGTTATGTTGTTGAATTAAAGTTTCTAATTACCGTTCTGGAATAAGACCGATACTCAAGTAACGATTCTATCCTTAAGTAGTGATCAGGTGATAGGAGTTTAAACTGTACTTGAGGAAGTTTCTGTAATATGGGCCATAGTTTGGTATTATACAAGCGTAGTTTACAAGCGACAATGCAACGCATACGTTGCGTTGCGCATACGAACGCCTACGCCGGAGAAATAAATAAGACCCTATCCCGAGGTAGATCGATAGTGGGAAAATCTAACATGTCACCTTCAGTGGGTATTTTCAGATCGAGAAACGATCAGTTGTCACTTACTTCAAGTTGATTATTTACTGCAAGTGTACTTACGCCCTGCTGCCGAATTGCGTAACTCACTCGCGATCGCATTCATCTGGATTTCAATGTTCATTGCTCCGTGTGTTTAGACAATCCGTCAAATTGACAACTAAGTGGTACGTAGTTGCAATGAATATTGCTGTAATTTCAAAATGAAAGCTGATGTCAATGTGAATGCATTACACAATTACCCCACTGTTATACCAGGCCCCTCAGAAAGTACTGCGAAAAAAAGTTTTTATATATGGGAGACTGGCCAGTTATAATGTTTTTCGAAAATATGATTATTTATAAGTAAAAATAAGTAAGTTCCAATTTCAAAATTTCCCTCCACATTTTTTGCGAGTTAATTCAAAGTATTGTGTCTCACTGAAATATGGATCTGCGCCGGGAACATTTTAGAGCTATGATTTTATACGATTTCAAGTGTCGCCTGAAACCGGATGAATCGTACGATAGACTTCAAATGGCATTCATGGATGAAGGCCCTTCCAAGGCAACCGTGTATCGTTGGTATAACGAATTCAAGCGCGGTCGACCAACTTTGGGGGATGACGAAAGAAGCGGTCGCCCTTTGACGGCTGTTACCGAAGAAAACGTGCTAGCAGTGAAAAATTTAATCCAAGACAATAGGCGAATTACATATCAGGAGATTCAACACATATTGAAGATTGGATCGGGAAGCGTTCACGAGATTCTACACAGCCATCTTCGCGTGAGGAGGATAGTATCACGCTGGGTGCCGCACAACCTCACCGATGCTCAGAAGCAGGTCCGGGTGGAATGGTGCCGTGATATGCTTAACAAATTTGAAGCAGGCTCGTCTCGGCGTGTTTACGACATCGTTACAGGTGATGAGTCCTGGATTTATCAATACGACCCAGAAACCAAGCGCCAGTCGACTGTTTGGGTGTTTCAAAATGAGCCAACGCCTACCAAAGTGAAGCGATCTAGAAGCGGGGGTAAGATTTTGATCGCTAGCTTTTTTAATTTGACTGGCCACTTGGTATCAATTCCCTTACGGGATCAAAGAAGCATTAATGCCGAATGGTATACTACCAAATGTTTGCCAGAAGTTTTCTCTGTTATAAGCAACAAGCGACCAAACACAGGGCTCCGCGGGCTACTGCTCCACCACGACAATGCACCTGCGCACACCGCACTCAAAACGAGGGACTTCCTGGACAGCACACCAGTCAAACTCCTGGGTCACCCTCCTTACAGCCCTGATCTAGCACCGTGTGACTTCTTTTTATTCCCAAAAATAAAAAATCAGCTCAAAGGGATACAATTTTCGTCGCCGGAAGATGCGCTGGCTGCGTTCGAGCAAGCTGTAAACGAGGTGTCTGCGGCGGACTGGAAAAAGTGTTTTGAAAACTGGTTTAGGCGCATGAATCTTTGTATAGAGGCTGGTGGAAAGTACTTTGAAAAGATTTGATAAAAATATATGTACGTATAGAACAATTTTTTTTAGTTTCGCAAAACTTTCTGAGTGTCCCACGTATATGTGTGCTTTTATCACAATCACGTTTAGAATGCAGCAAGATATAATAAGCAGTAGGAATTTCTAACAAAATGACATCTACGGTATAGATTTATAATAGTAGGCAGAGCGCCTGTCACTTACGAGTTAATTTTTACTGAAAGAGTACTTACGCCATATTACATGTTAGTGCTTAGGTGGCTCTATAGCATACGCAAAAACGTTCGCTATAAAATTTTCTGTATCTCCCATACAAAGCCGATATTTTATGTTTGTTTTAAAGTGAATTTTAATGATGTGGTTGGTAAAGGAACAGAAACTAAACCACTATGCAAATCCACACTCCTTGAAAAAATAACCTGTATAAATAAAGCTATCATTTACTGTAAGTACTTACTCGTTATGTGTCTATATACAGGAAAAAAATTAACTAGTGCGCAAATTTTTTTTGGTGGTTCGGTATGAGTAATTTTTTTATTTTTTTTTATTTTTCACAAATCCGACAAGACAATAATCATTTGTACATTGAAACATCTTAAAAAAAAAAAAAAAAAAAAAAAAAAATCATTCATTCAATATTTTCATTCCCTAAACTAGTGAACACAGCAGGCATTATAATAATGAGTTCAGCAATTCCGATTTACTGAATGTTAATTAAATTATTAACAAAACAAAACAAAAGAGCCATCAAACTACGTATTTGTCGAATGACTCCCAATACGCCCAACACTCTTCTTTATTATTATTTTGGATGAAGCTAAGTTACCAGAGAAAATATCAAAATGTTGCCTTATGCCATTGTAGCCAGAAAACATTCTATAAAATGGTGCATGTTGCCCAATATTAGTTCTGCAGAGAGGCATCGCAAATGTATGCCTATTACACAAGCGACTGTTCTGACGTTGAACAGAAAGCTGTACTCTCTCAAGTAAGCTTGCACAGTCTATGAAACCATTTATTAATTTATACAGATACACAACATCCACAGCTTTTCTTCTAGAATGTAATGTTGAGATTCAGAATTGTATCAATCTTGAATCATAGGACTTGAGGTGTTTACATTTGTTGTTGACATAGGTTAGTTGGTACAAAAAACGTTTTTGAACTCGCTCCAACAAGTAATAGAACACATTTCCATTAATTGTTCAATACTTTTTTTTTTTTATCCTACTTAAAATTAGCTAAATATGGACACAATCTGTTCGTAATAACATCAATGAAAGCGCGCGACGGCTGGCTCACGCGGCCGTCCGGGAGGGGGTTGTACCCCCGATGAAAACCCGCAGCCGCATGAGCCAGCCGTCGCGTGCTTTCATTTTATGTTATTACGAACAGGTCCATATTTTGCTGATTTTAAGTCGGATAAAAATATTAAAAAAAAAGTATTGAACAACAGTATTCCATTAATGAATGGAAATGTGTTCAATTACTCATACTGAACCACCAAAAAAAATTTGCGCACTGGTTATTTTTTTTTCCTGTATACTTCAATTAGTAAGAAGTCAATTCTGGAATCATATTATAATGATGCTATGACTATGATTTTTCTGTTTCCATGATCATTCATCAAAGGAGACAACGGGGGAAAAATAAAAGTATTTCGTCGTGCCATAAAAACCTTATTTTTACATTTCAAGCTTAGTAATTTATATACTCGTATATTGTGTCATACGATAAATAAATAATTTAGAAGAAGAAGAAGTGATTAAAGGTCATTGTTCTATTGATATAATTTATTACCAAAATATATCTACCTTTTTTATTTTTTTATTACATAGAGGAGCAAACGAGCAAGCGGGTCACCTGATGGTAAGCAATCTCCGCTGCCCATGGACATCCTCTTTCAAAAATCAAAACAGAGTACAAAAAAAATAATTAAATAAAACATAAGATGAAATTCTATTTTAAATTTCATAATTTATTTCTGAAATTATTGATGAGACTCATTGTACCATTTTTGCTGGTTTCTATAGAGCCTATAGAACACATCCCAGAATGCCATTCTGTCATTGAAAGGTCTATAACCGAAGCTGAGGTCTGAGTCTATGTCCAGGTACGGCTGCGTTGTCCTCGTGATGGGCTCCCATTTGTATGGAAGCAGCTCTGATGTCTCGGGTGTCGGGTTTCTAAAATAATAAATTATAAGTTTGAATATTTTTTATACATGCATAATATTACATTAGCCCATTACTGTCCCACTACTGGGCATGAGTCTCTTCTGAATGAGAAGAGTTCTGGCCTTAGTCAACCACGCAAGCCTTTAAATTTTCAATGTTATAATCACTTGGCAATCAGTTTTAAACAATTACTGATTTCGTGATTTCTTCAAGTGTTTATGGTTTATGTTATTATGATTTTGATCTACTGGATTGAAGAATACAAGGGTCTTACTCCCGACTGGTTTGAGCTCTAAACCAAATCGAGGTAATGTCAATTCCTAGAAAAATGCAGTATGAATTGACACTAACTCGAAATCAAATTCGATTGATAAAGCACTCGATCCAGTTAGGAGTAAGGCCCAAGTACTTGAAAAATAGATTCGGAACTATATTCTTGATCATGCAGGCTCTGCTGATACAAGATGGCTGTAGTATTATCGTATGGTAACAGAAATAAGTTACTCACCCATACTTAGCGAAGTTGGTCCAAAGTTTCGTCATCCTATCCATCACGAGCTGGTCTTCCGGAGCAGTTCCTTCGCTGAACATTTCCAAGTCGAACAAATAACCCAGCTCATCAGCATGAGTAGCTCCTGGTGAATTCATGTTCAACTGTGCCTTCACCATATTTCTGCCACCACTGTATGAGAAAAGGTAACGGTACACAGTCTCGGCACCATTTTCTAGAAATTGTTCAGCCATGCGTTGTGTTGCGTGATTCCATACAAAATCTGATGCAAAGTCCACAAGTTTTTCCCTTAAATTCTCGGTGATTATCTCATCTCCAAAATAAAAGCGTCTGAGGTAAGTACTAGCCTCTTCTGAATAAGATCCCAATTCTAATCCACGGTTTAAAAATTCAACCATATTGAAAGTGGGGAAGAAATCAGCGTCTGAGAATTCATATAGCAAAGCTGCTTCGTTGTTGTTGTTTCCGATGATAATTTGGGTAGCATTAACTTTAGATGTTTTCATATTTATAGGATGTTCTGTGAAGAAACTTTCAACACCTTCAATATTCTTTTCGAGACAGGCGGTTGAGACAGAATCGACTACTCCCGATTCGTGGGTTGCTCTGATTATCGTATGTGCATCAACGGTTGACAGATATGCCAGAGCAGTACGTATATCTGTAGTTTGAAAACCTAATGCTCCTGCCAGTCTCAAAGGAACTGTGTAATCGGTATCCATCATCACCCAAGGACTTAGAGCAGGACCGCTCTGAATGATAGCTCTTTGGAAAAATTGTTCGTATGACGAGTACATATGAAGATTTACAGATATACCACCAGCACTTTCACCAAATGCAGTAATTTGGCTAGCATCTCCTCCAAAAGCTTCGATATTCTCATTGATCCACCTCAGAGCTAGCACTTGATCTTTAAGTCCTTGATTTCCGGGGACCTCTGGGATATCCAAGCACATGAAGCCGTAAGGACCCATTCTGTAATTGATTGCTACTACAATAACGTCGTTTCTCATCAGAGAGACAGGATCACTGCCTTCTCTGTCAGCACTACCTTCAACGTATCCACCTCCGTGTATCCACACCATTACTGGTAAACGGTTCTGAGAGCTGGCGATACTAGGCACGTAAATATTAATGGTGAGGCAATCGATGGTGCCTATTGTGTCACCGAGAAATATCTGAGGGCATACTTTGTATTCGTTTGCTTCGAAGACACCGTCAAAGGCTGGTTGTGGGACTGATGGCTGTAAATAAATTAATACATTAGGTATTTTTAATTATTGTCAGCAGACAGTACTCAAAAAAGTCAGATAGAGTTTTCTGCTGTATCTGGAAATCGATTTAATTAAATATGTTGGGTCAGATCGAGATATAATACGTAGTAATTTCAATTATACAACAGATAAATACATCAACAAAATTTTATATTAAATTTATTTTATATAATGAAAGAAAGAAAGAAAAATGGTTTATTTACTACAGCCAGAGGCACACAATAACAGTAATATACAATTTAAATCATCATAGACTCCTAAAAGTATAATTGTGTGCCACGCGGCTGCACCAAATAGGCTCAGTATACGTGGGACACTCAGAAAGTTTTGCGAAACTAAAAAAAAATGTTCTATACGTACATATATTTTTATCAAATCTTTTCAAAGTACTTTCCACCAGCCTCTATACAAAGATTCATGCGCCTAAACCAGTTTTCAAAACACTTTTTCCAGTCCGCCGCAGACACCTCGTTTACAGCCTGCTCGAACGCAGCCAGCGCATCTTCCGGCGACGAAAATTGTATCCCTTTGAGCTGATTTTTTATTTTTGGGAATAAAAAGAAGTCACACGGTGCTAGATCAGGGCTGTAAGGAGGGTGACCCAGGAGTTTGACTGGCGTGCTGTCCAGGAAGTCCCTCGTTTTGAGTGCGGTGTGCGCAGGTGCATTGTCGTGGTGGAGCAGTAGCCCGCGGAGCCCTGTGTTTGGTCGCTTGTTGCTTATAACAGAGAAAACTTCTGGCAAACATTTGGTAGTATACCATTCGGCATTAATGCTTCTTTGATCCCGTAAGGGAATTGATACCAAGTGGCCAGTCAAATTAAAAAAGCTAGCGATCAAAATCTTACCCCCGCTTCTAGATCGCTTCACTTTGGTAGGCGTTGGCTCATTTTGAAACACCCAAACAGTCGACTGGCGCTTGGTTTCTGGGTCGTATTGATAAATCCAGGACTCATCACCTGTAACGATGTCGTAAACACGCCGAGACGAGCCTGCTTCAAATTTGTTAAGCATATCACGGCACCATTCCACCCGGGCCTGCTTCTGAGCATCGGTGAGGTTGTGCGGCACCCAGCGTGATACTATCCTCCTCACGCGAAGATGGCTGTGTAGAATCTCGTGAACGCTTCCCGATCCAATCTTCAATATGTGTTGAATCTCCTGATATGTAATTCGCCTATTGTCTTGGATTAAATTTTTCACTGCTAGCACGTTTTCTTCGGTAACAGCCGTCAAAGGGCGACCGCTTCTTTCGTCATCCCCCAAAGTTGGTCGACCGCGCTTGAATTCGTTATACCAACGATACACGGTTGCCTTGGAAGGGCCTTCATCCATGAATGCCATTTGAAGTCTATCGTACGATTCATCCGGTTTCAGGCGACACTTGAAATCGTATAAAATCATAGCTCTAAAATGTTCCCGGCGCAGATCCATATTTCAGTGAGACACAATACTTTGAATTAACTCGCAAAAAATGTGGAGGGAAATTTTGAAATTGGAACTTACTTATTTTTACTTATAAATAATCATATTTTCGAAAAACATTATAACTGGCCAGTCTCCCATATATAAAAACTTTTTTTCGCAATACTTTCTGAGGGGCCTGGTATAATGCTACAATCATGCTTGCAGCCACACTAAAGCTTAAAAAAATATTGACTTACCCCAAAAGGATTGTTCTCATCCACTACTCCATAAGGCACACCCATAAACTTGGATCCATAATCAGTCCGTATTCCTTTTATCACCCCAGTCTTTGTAGAAACAAGAGGGTCTAATCTGGACAGACCTTGGACTAGACCACAAACTGAGAATAATAGTACCAGAAACCACATGTTTAAACCTTGAGACTTCATTTTGGTAATGGTAATGAAAAGGAGTAAACACGATTTATATACCCAATGTGTACGTATCAATATCTGATAACTGATGATAAAATTAGTGATGATGATATCAGTGCTAATAAATAAACAACAATTATAAGATAGGTGCCACGACCCAGTCATCAACCGTGATTTTAATTTAAAGCGCCGAAATCACTTAAACGTATTTCCCCGATAATCTCGAAATGTATCAAGTCTTATCTTCACATAAACAGTTGGCAGACATGATCGAGAGTTTCATAGAAATATAAAGTTACGTCTCAACTATCAAAGGAGCTTTTGCAAGTGATGAAACTTTAGTAAGTTCAGTGCACCATTGACCGTAATTTCCGCTAGGAACGCAAAGTAAATAAATAAATTTATTTTCCAAAAAAGTTGTACAAAAACACTTCTTACAGATAACAATAGACTTATCAATATAACTAGAAATAAGAGTGTTTCGATGAACTCTGATACCCAAGGTAAGATTTAACTTGTTTTAAGGGTACCAGCGTTCTCGCGTTTAGGTTCTTACATTGTAGGAAGAACCCAGTAATTAAAAAATATAGTTTGGGGGTATGTGAGAGTATAATGTGTGTCTTTGTGTGCAGATTTATTTGTGCTTGTGCAAATGTAGTAATACTGTAAAATTTACAACTTCATCAGATTTTCTGTCTCATCATAATCTTAGGATCATCATCATCATCATCATTTCAGCCGAAAGACGTCCACTGTGGACATAGGCCTCCTCCAAGCATCGTCACAACGACCGGTCCTGCGCTTTCTGCATCCAGCGGATTCCCATGACCTTCACCAGGTCGTCGGACCACCTTGTGAGGGGCCAACCCACGCTGCGCCTTCTAGTATGCGGTCGCCACTCCAGAACTTTACTGCCCCATCGGTCATCCGTTCTGCGAGCAATGTGCCCCGCCCACTGCCACTTAAGTTTGGCAATTCTTCGGGCTATGTCGGTTACTTTCGTTCCCCCCAAACATGAAAAGCACAATAACACTGGTTACGGTAATCTTGGGATATTCAAAGAGAAATATTGTAAAAATTGTGTTTACGTACTACTTTTTTTATTTACTTCTAAGAAATTTGAAAATACTACAGTTATTTTAATTTATATTCATGAAGTATTCAATCAGAAGAAACTATTTTACGTTTTTCATTTCATTCAAAATGCCTTTGAATTTCTGCTGATTCTTGTAGTTTGTAAGACATGTTCCAGATCTCCATCATGTAAGCTTCCATTGAAAGCGAGTTCTGAGTTTATGTCAAGGTATAGCTGGGTGGTCCTCGTCATGGGTTCTCATTCTAAGAAGTAAAATTACAAAATATTGTATTAAGTATTTGATGTCAGATGTTTTCATAATTTTTTTTTGTTCACCTAAATTTCACTTTTAAGTTATACAGATAGGAGGGACCAGCTGAAAATCTGGCTGTGTATAGCTACATGTACGGCAAATACTGAGCTGGATCCCTTGCTACATATATTAAGTTGTGTTCTCTATAATTTTTCCTGGTACCTTTTCACGTAATATGTATATTTTATGTGTGTGTGGCAACATAAATGGTTTAAATAGTTTTAATTTGACTGGGAGTAGCTACTCCGGTGTGTCACCGGGAATGAGTTTCTGTGAAAAACCATAAATATGAAGTTATTACAAGTCATAGATATCTGGAAAACTATGAAACATTTACAATCTAAGATATTGCTCATTAAATGAATCAGGATTTACCAGATTTTAATAATTATCAGTCAATTATACATATGAGATAATTGATTATTATTTATCTGAAATGCAAGTTGTGGTGACTTTGAAATTTTAAATTGCATAACGGTTTACAATTCAAATAAGCAAAGAGTGTGATCTTCGTTTAAGAGGAAATGTAGGCGGTCTTTTCTCCGAACAAATGCTCTAAAAAAACCCGAAAAACATGCAACGGCATCGCGGCAGACCCAGGCGAAGATGGCGGGACGAGCTGGACTCGTATAGAAAAGACTGGTCCACACTTGCACTTGACCGGAAAGAACGGAATAAGGAAAGGGAGGCCTTTGACCTGCAGTGGGACAATATAGGCTGCAAATAAATAAATAATAATAAACGCTATCGACTGTTCTCTTTTTGGTTTATAACCCAAGAGCAATGATTTTGACAGAAAATTGAATATCAACTTTTTGTATGTCCCTATGTTTTATTTATTTATTTATGTACACACAACACATTTTAGTATAGAAACATTGTTGTTGGTTTGTCATTGTTATTGATAAATTATTTCTATAAGCCCTAAAAAATCTCAAAATAGCCTATTTAGACCGCTGTCTACAGAGGCCTAGTGTATTATAGTGTAGTATGTTATAAATTTAACAACTATTAATGAAAAAGGAAAAACATAGCGACAGTACATATTCTTCTTAGTTTATGAAATATCTTTTAAATTGGTCCAGTTTCGGATGAGTAAATAGTCGATAGCCGAACCTTGACTCTTGACTTTTTTGCTTAGGCTGTGCAGGCGGAGCTGCTGCTGCTGCTTATCCTTATCGCACTTATTTGAGGCCGAGCGCTCACAAAGCGACAGCTATAGTTTCTTCAAATACCGATGATATTTTACTATTAAATTTTTAAAATCCCAGCAGAGTTTTTATGTCTAAAAAATACTAAACATTTTTGTAAATAAATCAACAGTATTAATTAAAATATAATAAACAAACATTATATATCATCAAATTATTTAATTTTGTCAACAAATTAACATTAACTTGTGTTATGAATAAAAAACTTTTTCACAAAAAATTGAACCGACGAAAACAGTAACTGAAAAGCGAAAAATAAAATGAAGCTTTTTAGTCTTAATTACTATTCTCCGAACTAAACTAATGTAAATAACTATGAGTCGGCGCTTTTCAGTTACTGTTTTCATCGGTTCAATATTTTGTGAAAAAGTTTTATTTTAAATTTTTTTGTGCCTAAAATCTAACTCCAAGTCTTCATTATGTTGTAGTGTGTCTAGAACTACATTTATGTGTGCTAAGTTTCAACAGAATCGGTTAAAAGGTAAGAATTCAGTGGGTGAATAAACACTCATCCCCTGTTTTTCTACCCATAGGGGTGGATTTTGATTTTCAAATTTAAATGGGACCAACTTCGAGATATATCCTATCCAATAAAAAAAGTATCATCAAAATCGGACTACTCTGCAAAAAGTTATACGTGGTCAGAGAAAAAAAAAAAAAATATAAATATTCGCGTTGAATTGAGAACCTCCTCCTTTTTTTTGTCGGTTAAAAAACAAGTTCCGTGTGGTGCCGGACACAAAGAATATAGTACCACCCCATCTCTTCTCGTGGGTGTCGTAAAAGGCGACTAAGAGATTCACCAGAGGATGGGCAGCAGCGTTCTCTGAGTATTTATTCAACCAACTGCGATCGCCAACCCGCCTGCCAAGCGTGGTGATTATGGCATATCCCCCTTTTATTAAATTTTTTTGTTGGGCTATTTGGCGGCTTTCTTCCACCAGCTGCGCGTGTATAGCTATTCGTCACTCAACCACAGGCACGGCGCGCGGCGTGCGATTACGGAAATCCATGCGCCATTTTTCACAAATTGAATATTTGTCTAAAATATGTTTATATTTTTTCCTCGCAAGTATGTTGAAAAACGTCGTATGAAACACGTAAGCATTAGCCATAATAATCTCGGCTTTATTACGCCCTCGCCTGCGTCTCGGGCTGCAATCCAGCCTTGAGTATAATGAACATCTTAGTTTACCTGTATGTACCTGTATGTTCACCTGTATATACTATTATGTTGTTATGTTGAATGTTACTCAATCATACTTAGCGAAGTTAGTTCAAAGCATTATCATCCTTTTAATCACGAGAAGGAGCCATTTATTACAAGTTGAACAAAAAACACAGCACATGTTCAGAATTTCAGGATGCAGTTTTATGAAAAACAACCTAAAGTATCTAACAACATGTCACCTTCAAAAGAAATTGGAACGATCTTCTGTCACTTACTGCAAGTGTACTTACGCCTTATTACATGTATTTTAATGCATACAGGTTTTTTTTTTTTACTAGTGCGCAATTTTTTTTGGTGGTTCAGTATGAGTAATAGAACACATTTCCATTAATTGCTCAATACTTTTTTTTATATTTTTATCTGACTTAAAACAGCAAAATATGGACATAATCTGTTCGTAATAACATCAATGAAAGCGCGCGACGGCTGGCTCATGCGGCTGCGGGTTTGCATCGGGGGTACAACCCCCTCCCGGACGGCCGCGTGAGCCAGCCGTCGCGCGCTTTCATTGATTTTATTGCGAACAGATTGTGTCCATAATTTGCTGTTTTTAAGTCAGATAAAAAAAAAAAAAAAAGTATTGAACAATTAATGGAAATGTGTTCTATTACTCATACGCGCACTAGTTTTTTTTTTTCTGTATATTATCACATGTTAAGAATGCAGCATGGCGTAATATATAGTAGGAACATCTAACAACATCTCACCTTAGGTATTTTTAGATCGAGACAACCTCAGCTGTCACTTACTTCAAGTTGATTATTTACTGCGAGTGTACTTACGCCCGGTTAGACACGATCAGCTGTCACTTCAAGTTGATTATTTACTGCAAGTGTACTTACGCCATGTTACATGTTAGTGCTTATATCACAATCACCTTTAGAATGCAGTATGTTACAGGCAGTAGGAATTTCTAACAAAATGCCATCTGCGGTTATGATTTATAATAAAAGGTAGAGCGCCTGTCACTTACCGCAAGCACTTTGTTACTGAAAGAGTACTTACTCCATATTACATGTTAGTGCTTAGGTTCGTCACATGTTAAAATGCAGCATAATGTAATTAGTAGATAGTTCAAACATCTAATAATGAGTCGGTTTTGATAATAATTTGAACGAGCAACAGCTGTCAGTTGCTGTAAGTAGTGTCCTTACTGCATGTTTCTTTATAATAATTTTTTGCTATCGGCATCCGGTTGACATTCTGGTATAACAGCTTGTCTCTCGACAAAGGCCTCCTCTAGAGATTTCCATGCCTCCCTGTCTTTTGCTATTCGGGTCCATGTGGGAATCTTATCTTAACTATTATAAAATTGTAAACGTCTGTTTGTTTGTTTGTTTGTTCCAGCATCACGCTAAAACTACTGGACCGATTTTGATGATTTTTTTTTTGATGGAAAGCTGATGATCTGACTTAAAAACTGGTATGGGTTTTGAGAAAGAAAGAAAGAAAGAAAAAAAGAAAAACAATAATTCGTGGGTTGCGTACTAACCCGACAGATCGAAGCTTCTATGCATTTGCACGAGCGGATAGTAATGTACGATGGAGTGGAGTGGAGTGGACAGGGGATGGGACTGGGGATGGGACTGGGGATGGGACTGGGGACGGGACAGGGGACGGGACTGGGGACGGGACTGGGGACGGGACTGGGGACGGGACAGTGGACGGGACAGGGGACGGAACATGGGACGAGAAATGGGACGGGTCATGAGACGGGACATGGGACAGGACAGTGGGACGGCACATGGAACTGGACATAGGATGGGACATGGGACAGGACATGGGACATGGGACGGGACGATAGTGATATAGTGAGATAGTGGGACAGTGGGACAGCAGGACAGTGGCACTGGGACGGTGACACGGTGGGACAGTGGGGCAGCGGGGCAGCGAGGCAGTGGGACAGCGGGGCAGTGGGGTACCGGGGCAGCGGGGCAGTGGGATAGTGGGGCAGTGGGGTAGCGGGGCAGCGGGGCAGCGGGGCAGTGGGGTAGCGGGGTAGCGGGGCAGTAGGGGAGTGCGGCAGCGGGGCAGGCAGTGGGGCAGGGGGATAGTGGGGCAGCGGGGCAGTTGTGCAGTGGGTTAGTGGGGCAGTGGATTACCGGGGCAGTGGGATAGTTGGGCAGCGGGGCAGTGGGTTACCGGGGCAGCGGAGCAGTGGGGCAGTGGGATAGTGGGGCAGCGGGGCAGTGGGGCAGTGGTATAGTGGGGCAGCGGGGCATTTGGGCAGCGGGGCAGTGGGGCAGCGGGGCATTGGGGATTCGGGGCAGCGGGGCAGTGGGGCAGCGGGGCTTTGGGGCAGTGGGGCAGCGGGGAAGCGGGGCAGTGGGGAAGCGGGGCAGTGGGGCAGTGGTGCAGCGGGGCAGTGGGTTACCAGGGCAGCGGGGCAGTGGGATAGTGGGGCAGCGGGGCAGTGGTGCAGCGGGGCAGTGGGTTACCAGGGCAGCGGGGCAGTGGGATAGTGGGGCAGCGGGGCAGTGGTATAGAGGGGCAGCGGGGCACTTGGGCAGCGGGGCAGTGGGGCAGTGGGGATTCGGGGCAGCGGGGCAGTGGGGCAGCGGGGCAGTGCGGCAGTGGGGCAGCGGGGAAGCGGGGCAGTGGGGAAGCGCGGCAGTGGGGCAGTGGGGCAGCGGGGCATTTGGGCAGCGGGGGAGTGGGGCATCGGGGCAGTGGGGCAGCGGGGCAGCGAGGCAGTGGGGAAGCGGGGCAGTGGGGCAGCGGGGCAGCGTGGCAATGGGGCAACGGGGCAGGCATTGGGGCAGTGGGGCAGCGGGGAAGCGGGGCAGTGGGGAAGCGGGGCAGTGGGGCAGTGGGATAGTGGGGCAGCGGGGCAGCGGGGCAGTGGTGCAGCGGGGCAGTGGGTTACCAGGGCAGCGGGGCAGTGGGATAGTGGGGCAGCGGGGCAGTGGTATAGTGGGGCATCGGGGCAGTGGGGCAGCGGGGCAGCGGGGCAGTGGGGAAGCGGGGCAGTGGGGCAGCGGGGCAGCGTGGCAATGAGGCAACGGGGCAGGCATTGGGGCAGTGTTATAGTGGGGCAGCGGGGTAGTGGGGCAGCGGGGTAGTGGGGCAGCGGGGTAGTGGGGCAGTGGGGTAGCGGTGCTGCGGGGCAGTGGGATAGTGGGGCAGCGGTGCAGTGGGGTTGCGGGGCTGTGGGGCAGTGGGGTAGACGGGCAGTGGGGCAGTAGGGTAGCGGGGCTGCGGGCAGTGGGGCAGCGGGGCAGCTGGGCAGTGGGGTAGCGGGGCAGTGGGGTAGCAGTGCAGCGGGGCATTTGGGCAGCGGGGCAGTGGGGTAGCGGGGCAGTGGGGCAGCTGGGCAGCGGGGCAGTGGGGCAGCGGGGCAGCTGGGCAGCGGGGCAGTGGGGCAGCGAGGCAGCGGGGCAGCGGGGCAGTGGGGCAGCGGGGCAGCTGGGCAGCTGGGCAGTGGGGCAGCGGGGCAGTGGGATAGTGGGGCAGCGGGGCAGTGGGATAGCGGGGCTGTGGGGTAGCGGGGCAGTGGGGCAGTGGGGCAGCGGGACAGCGGGACAGTGGGACAGTGGACTGGACTGGAATGGACTGGACTGGACTGGACTGACGTGGGTTAGCAGAATTTAACGCGAGCGGAGCCGCGGGTAAAAGCTAGTAATAATATAAAAATATATAAATATATACCAGGCCCCTCAGAAAGTATTGCGAAAAAAAGTTTTTATATATGGGAGACTGGCCAGTTATAATGTTTTTCGAAAATATGATTATTTATAAGTAAAAATAAGTAAGTTCCAATTTCAAAATTTCCCTCCACATTTTTTGCGAGTTAATTCAAAGTATTGTGTCTCACTGAAATATGGATCTGCGCCGGGAACATTTTAGAGCTATGATTTTATACGATTTCAAGTGTCGCCTGAAACCGGATGAATCGTACGATAGACTTCAAATGGCATTCATAGATGAAGGCCCTTCCAAGGCAACCGTGTATCGTTGGTATAACGAATTCAAGCGCGGTCGACCAACTTTGGGGGATGACGAAAGAAGCGGTCACCCTTTGACGGCTGTTACCGAAGAAAACGTGCTAGCAGTGAAAAATTTAATCCAAGACAATAGGCGAATTACATATCAGGAGATTCAACACATATTGAAGATTGGATCGGGAAGCGTTCACGAGATTCTACACAGCCATCTTCGCGTGAGGAGGATAGTATCACGCTGGGTGCCGCACAACCTCACCGATGCTCAGAAGCAGGCCCGGGTGGAATGGTGCCGTGATATGCTTAACAAATTTGAAGCAGGCTCGTCTCGGCGTGTTTACGACATCGTTACAGGTGATGAGTCCTGGATTTATCAATACGACCCAGAAACCAAGCGCCAGTCGACTGTTTGGGTGTTTCAAAATGAGCCAACGCCTACCAAAGTGAAGCGATCTAGAAGCGGGGGTAAGATTTTGATCGCTAGCTTTTTTAATTTGACTGGCCACTTGGTATCAATTCCCTTACGGGATCAAAGAAGCATTAATGCCGAATGGTATACTACCAAATGTTTGCCAGAAGTTTTCTCTGTTATAAGCAACAAGCGACCAAACACAGGGCTCCGCGGGCTACTGCTCCACCACGACAATGCACCTGCGCACACCGCACTCAAAACGAGGGACTTCCTGGACAGCACGCCAGTCAAACTCCTGGGTCACCCTCCTTACAGCCCTGATCTAGCACCGTGTGACTTCTTTTTATTCCCAAAAATAAAAAATCAGCTCAAAGGGATACAATTTTCGTCGCCGGAAGATGCGCTGGCTGCGTTCGAGCAGGCTGTAAACGAGGTGTCTGCGGCGGACTGGAAAAAGTGTTTTGAAAACTGGTTTAGGCGCATGAATCTTTGTATAGAGGCTGGTGGAAAGTACTTTGAAAAGATTTGATAAAAATATATGTACGTATAGAACAATTTTTTTTAGTTTCGCAAAACTTTCTGAGTGTCCCACGTATATGAATATTTTTGTCCTTTATAATGCGCACCATTTTCTATGGCGGCTGTGAAGATAGCGCTTCGCAGCGCCTCGCACCCCTACGCGCACTCTACATTTTGCTACTGCGCAGGCATATGACTCGTTTTCACAGCCGCCTATAAAGTTTGGTGCGTACTATACATGAAACTTGATGGAAGTGTAAACTAAATCGGAATTGATATTCGACGTCCGGATTTGTTCACAATATCTAACAATATTTTACAGTCATATCTACAATGTGTTATTGATTAATTTAATTTTTTTAAATATAATTTTGGCAGAAAATATAAAACAGTTTTTCTTCTTAACTGTATTCCGGCGAAATGAGAATCCGACCAAGTGCGAACAAATGGAAATAACTGGAAACCTCTAAAGGGGTCGTTGTACTGATCAATATGAACAACCGTTACTATGAGACCAACCCTGAAATCACGAAAAAAATATCGGCTGATCCCTACATTTTGTCGATTGAACACAAATGTAGGGATCAGATGACTTTTTTCGCGAATTCAGGGTTGGTCCCATAGTAAAAGTTGTTCATATTGTTGTTCAATGATCTCTTAAGAGGTTTTCAGTTATTTCAATAACACGTTGTAGATAGCCATAAGTAACATATATATAACATATTCTTAGTATAGGTACGCACGGCTACACATCAAGCTGTACATTTCCAATATCTGACCTCGCATTTCCGCTACTATTTTGGCTTTCCGTACAATGCGATATCAGCTTATACTGGAAATGTACAGCTTGATGTGTAGCCGTGCGTACCTATACTAAGAATATGTTATATCTATTATACTAAATAAATGAGCTTAAATTAGATAGGTAAATGTGTTAGTAGCAATATAAAATATTATTTGTAAACTATGTGATGGCTAAAAGCCTTGGGTCCATATACTTACTTGTCACTTTGACATGACAGTGACACTTCTGTTCCTCCCGCCTTTTGTTGGCGTCCGTCTGTACTCTGTAATTGTGTTCCTATAAAACTGTCTTGCAACCAATCTATTATAATTCCACTTAACATTAATAAAACCAATCTCTGCTTAGTAAATTAGTGTTTTATTAAGATTACAATAGGTTATGGGCCCAGAACCGCTCAGACCCACCTATTTGTATAGATTGACTTGGATGCAGACAGGTTGTTAAAACCCAGAGATCATGGATCTTCAAGGCGCTGCTGCTGCTGGGGTAACAGTTACCGGAATCACTGTTGTGAAACTGACCGGTGCCGAAAATTGGTCGTTGTGGAAGTTCCAGACCAAGATACTGTTAAATGGTTTAGGTCTCTTCGGAGTCGTGAACGGAACCGTAACAAAACAGGATACCAACCTAAAACCAAATGAATGGGAGCAAATGGATGCGAAAGCTCAAACACACATTGTCTCACGAGTCACTGAAAAGGTGATGCAACACTTGTTGTCGTGTGGTACTGCTGCTGCAATGTGGAGTAAATTATCAGGTATTTATGAACTAAAAAGTTCGACGAGAATTCATCTAGTGCAAGAAAGGTTTATGAAGTACAAATATGAAGAAGGAGGTATGGCTAACTTGTTTAGTAAAATAGAGCACATGGCAAACCAGTTAAAACAGTTAGGTGAATCCATATCGGATAAGATGATCATCACTAAAGTGCTCATGACATTACCAGCACAATACAAACATTTTGTGTCTGCGTGGGAAAGCGTTCCGCAGGAGTCGCAAACACTTAATGATCTGCAGGCAAGATTACTCATCGAAGAAGAGCGTATGCAGGAATGTGAGGAGCCTGTGGCTTTAACAGTTAAGAAAACTATTAAATGTTTTAATTGTGGGAAAATTGGTCACATGAAGAACCAGTGCAATTTTAGTAAAACCTGTTCATATTGTAAAAAGGTAGGACATACTATAGATAAATGTTATTTTAAAAAGAATAAGGAAAATAGAGTAAGTAAAGGAAACAGTTCAAAAGAAAAACAAAGTAATGCTTACATATCAAGTGCATTTATTGGACACAATTTAAGCTGTGACGAATGGTTAGTGGACAGTGGTGCCAGTGACCATATGACTCACAGTAAGTTTTATTTCTCTAGTTTTTCTGAAACCAATTGTGATAGATTTGTTATAGTTGGGGATGGGAGAAAATTAAAAGTTGAAGGTATGGGACAAATAGTTTTAAAAGCTTATGATGGGCATAAGTATGTAGAGTCTACATTAAATTGTGTGTTATATGTTCCAGAACTTAAAGTTAACTTGTTTTCAGTCACAAAAGCTGTAAGTAATGGTTATATGTTCAATATTAAAGGTAACAAATGTGAATTTATTAAAAACAATGTTGTATGTTCTATTGGTAAATGTGTTGATAAAATCTATGTGATGCAGTTTGCATTTAGTTCATGTAATGTTAATGTTGTAACTACCCAAGTTAAAAGTACTATACAGGACTGGCATGAAAGGCTAGCTCATCAAAATTTTGAATACTGTCGTTCAGTGTTAAAAAATAATAATATAGAATATATTGATTCTAGTGATTCTTGTAATGCATGTATAGAAGGGAAATGTCATCGCTTACCTTTTCCTCATAGTTTTACAAAAACAAGTATGTGTTGTGAGATCTTACATGCTGATGTGTGCGGACCAATGGAAGTGCCATCTGTTGGTGGTTCAAGATTCGTATTGGTTATTAAAGATGATTTCTCTAGGTATAGGAAAGTTTATTTTTTAAAACATAAGTCTGAAGTACCGGGTAATATTAAAGATTTTATAAATTATGCTGAAGTTGAAACGGGTAATAAAGTAAAAATCTTAAGAACAGACAATGGGACAGAATTTTTAAATAAAACATTAGAGTCATTTTTAAATAATAAAGGTATACAGCATCAAACTACAGTTGTCTATACGCCGGAACAAAACGGAAAGGTAGAAAGAGAGATGCGAACAATAATAGAAGCTGCAAGGACTATGTTGATTCAGTCTAATTTAGGTAAAAAGCTATGGGCAGAAGCTGTCAATATGGCTGTGTATATTTTAAACAGAAGTTATATGAAAAATAAAAATACTGATAAAACACCATATGAATGTTGGTCAGGTAGGACTTTTGATATAAATAATTTACATAAATTTGGTAGTCCAGTATTTAGTCACATACCAAAAGAGAAAAGGAGAAAATTAGATTCTAAAGGAAAGAAGGGATACTTAGTTGGATATGGAGAAGTTACTAAGGGATATAGAATTTATTATAAGGAAGAAAATAAAGTAGAGATTAAGAGAGATGTAGTTTTTATAAAAGTTAGTGATAGTACATATAAAATACCTAATTGGGAAATTACAGAAAATGTAGAAGGCATAGTAGAAGAAAATAGTTTAAATACAGAAAATTCTATGAGAGAAAATAATAATGATGTTGATGATGTCGTACAGGACGGAAATAGTATGGATAGTATAATCCAGAGTGAAACACAAGTTATTAATGAAACGTCAAGTCAAAATGTAAATAATAGTGCAAGCATTGAGTTGTCAAATAATGAATCTGAAGAAGAGTTAGATAACACAAATACTGAAGTTCAAACTCAGGAAGAACAAACTAGAAAATTAAGACCAAGAAACCAGATTAGACCGCCAGATTGGCAGAAAGATTATAGTACAGATTATACATGTCTATTAAGTTTTATAGAAGATAATCCTAAAACATATAAAGAAGCTATGGAAAGTACTGATAAATTAAATTGGAAAAGAGCTATGGAAGAAGAGATAAATAGTTTAAATAAAAATAATACCTGGGAGTTAGTGCGAAAACCAGTAAATTGTAAAGTTATTGAAAGTAAATGGGTATATAAAAGAAAACTTGATGAACAAGGTAATATTACTAGTTACAAGGCTAGGCTCGTGGCTAGGGGCTTTCAACAAACTGATTTTCTTGATGATGATTTATTTGCACCAGTTGCTAAACTTCCATCAGTTTGTACTCTATTGGCAATTTGTAATCAAAAAGGTATGTTAGTACATCAAATGGATGTTAAAAGTGCTTTTCTTCATGGTGAAATAAATTATGAGATATATTTGTCATTACCAGAGGGATATACTAATGATAGTGATATGGTATGTAAACTTAAAAAATCATTGTATGGTCTCAAAAGTTCACCCAAAAACTGGAATGATAAGTTTAACTCGGTCATGTTGTCTGAAGGTTTCAAACAATGTAAAACTGATTATGGTCTATATGTAAAACAGTGTAATGGACAGATTGTTTATCTATTGTTGTATGTAAATGATTTATTACTGGCAGGGACGGATATAGATTGTGTAAACAAAACTAAAGAGTTGTTGAAGAAAAACTTTGCCTGGAATTAAATTTGTTAAGTTGAGAAAATACATACAATTAGAATAACTGTTGTTATGTATAAATTGTAAAAGTTTGATAATAAATAGACTTATATAGAAATAGAGTTAATATGTTAAAATGTTAAAGTGTATATGTAAGGAAAATAATATTTTTATATTGAGGGACGGTGTTAGTAGCAATATAAAATATTATTTGTAAACTATGTGATGGCTAAAAGCCTTGGGTCCATATACTTACTTGTCACTTTGACATGACAGTGACACTTCTGTTCCTCCCGCCTTTTGTTGGCGTCCGTCTGTACTCTGTAATTGTGTTCCTATAAAACTGTCTTGCAACCAATCTATTATAATTCCACTTAACATTAATAAAACCAAACTCTGCTTAGTAAATTAGTGTTTTATTAAGATTACAATAAAATGTCATAAAAGGACTGCGGATAGTTTTAATATTGGTTCAGTCATCATCAGCATCCAGCCGAAAGACGTCCACTGCTGGACATAGACCTTTCTCAAGAATCGCAACAACGATTGGTCCTGCGCTTCCCGCATCCAGCGGATTCTCGCGACCTTCACCAGGTCGTCGGTCCACCTTGTTGGGGGTCTATCCACGCTGCGCTTTCCAGTACGCGGTCGCCACTCCAGAACTTTACGACCCCATCGGCAATCCGTTCTGCGAGCAATGGTTTAGTATCTGTACCTTATCGCAACCACATTATTAAAACTCACTTTGAAACAAAATTAAAATTTGCTTTTATATAGCGTACACTATAAAATTTTCTGTGTCTCCCACAAAAAGAAGATTTTTTAATTTGTTTTTAATTTAATTTTAATTATGTGGTTGCGATAAGGAACAGGATACTGGACCACTATGTAAATTTTACTAACTCCTTGAAAAATTATCCTGTTTAGAGAAAGCTGTCATTTACTGCAGGTATCGATAGTTACTCGATCTGTACATTTCAATAAGTATTAAATCAATTCTTGAATCATATTGTAATGATTCTATGACTATGATTTTTCAGATTTTTTTAATGTATAGGATGGCGAAACGAGCTAAAGGCTCACCTGATGTTAAGCGGTTACTTTTTCCCATAACAACTGCAATACCACCTAAGCTGTTACCTAAATAATGATACCGCAAGTCGGTTCGCCAAACTGAGACATGAAGATGGAAAGTCTCAAGTGATTGTAATTTCACCGGCACCCTTACCCTTCAGACCGAAACACAGAAATGCAAGCATCACTATTTGGCAGAGAAGTAGGTAAAAAGGTAGTACTTCCCCGGACGAGCTCCTTCACAAGGAGCTCTATTACTACTAGAATATCCGTGACCATTCATCAAAGGAGACAACAGGAGAAAAATAAATATATTTCGTCATGTTAAGGTTCTTGCGACTGAAGCTCAGTACATGTATACTTGTATTATATATGTAGGAGATTTAAGAGGCCTTTTACGTTTGAATGCTGTTTCTCTCTAAATTTAAGCTTTTTTTTAAAGATTTATAGAGATTTTAGGAGGAATTGAAAAATGTATTTTATAAATATCCTTCAGAGTATTTTTTTTAACGCATTTACGCATGCGAAGCGAAATCTAACGATTTAAATTGTGGAAAGAAAAAAATCGCTCACGAGCAGGATTCGAACCTGCGACTCATGTCCTATATATAATCTAAGTTAAACTAAGATATCGCTGACGTCACCCAAAGACAAAGTGGAGGTTAATTTCGATACCACGAGCAGTGTTCACGGTAGCTTAGTGGCAAAAGCACTGGCATACTGAGGCAGGAGTCGCAGGTTCGAATACCGCTAGTGAGCGATGTTTTCTTTCCACAATTTAAATAGTTATTATTCAGAGTGTCATCTCAAATATTTAAACCATGGTTTTATTTCCATATTTACATGATTTCTATAGAAATAAAAACAAAGAAATTTATTTTTTCTTTCTCCTCCCCTTCCCAGCAATAAATCCAGACGAAAATATGTTTCAAATATTTGTATATGTTACCCTGAAGGATGACTAAAGTATACATTTTTAAATTTTGACTAAAATCTCTTGAAATCTTTATAAAAGTTCTACAGTACGCGTAATAATAATAGTCAATTTTGCAACCAAATCAGTAGCGCGCATGCGGTAATGGCGGCAGGACTCTGATAGGTTGTTCATCTGAGTGGTAAGATGGCGAGGGAACGCATATTCTTTCTGTCTCAGTCGTTCCATACATTATTATGTCCTGCTCATACTTTTTAATGTACCTACGCGGCCCTTTGCAAGCATGGTATCAGAGCGGCACAGTTATATAACGCGTACTGTAAATTAGATTCAGACGACTGTGAAACATAAAAGGTTTCTGAAAGCAAAATATACGATAGGAAAATAATAATAATAATAATAGAAATTGTCTTTTGTTAGTTAGTCATTGTTTCATTAATATATTTACTAACAAAAACTATAATTTCCCTATCAAAAATCACAAAATAAAGTAAAAAAAAAAAAAAAAAAAAATATAATTAAAAAAGTACCTATACTAATATATAGTATTTTTTTTACAAATCAGCCATAAACAATCAAAATAATTAAAAATCTGTATTATTTATTCTATTTTAAAATTCATAATTTATTTGTGAAATTACTGATGAGACTCATGTATTGAAGAAAAATAAGTGCTGCGCCGATCCCAACTAAACTAGGATAGGAGCAGGAGGATGATGATGTTTGATGAGACCCATTGTACCATTTTTGCTGGTCTCTATAGAGCCTATAGAATACATCCCAGAACGCCATTCTGTCATTAAAAGGTCTATAACCGAAGCTGAGGTCTGAGTTTATGTCCAGGTACGGCTGCGTTGTCCTCGTGATGGGCTCCCATTTAAATGGAAGCAGCTCTGAAGTCTCAGGTGTTGGGTTTCTAAAAAAAAGAGTTATACATACATGAAAAATTAGCCCATAACTGTCCCACTGCTGGGCACGGCCCATTTCTCTGAATGAGAAGGGTTTAGGCTTTTTAGTATCCAACGCTAACCTCCTGCGGGTAAGCGGAAACATCAAGATTTTTTTGGAGGACTCACAGGAGTCAATGAGTGTATTTCTACACAAACGTAAGAATCTCTAATTTTCCATACATTAAATAGTCGTAACCATTTCAAATCTTAAAAAACCGGCCAAGTGCGAGTCAGACTCGCGCAGTAAGGTTTCCGTACCTACCTCTCAACAACCTGATACCTCATAAAAACAGATTTAATTTACGAGAGTTTATCAAAAGACATCAACGTACAGTGCGCGAAATATGAATTTATGTGTCTTTCCTACGCAGGTACCACCACATATGTCTATTTTTGTCTTATTTTTAGTATTTTTAAAAAAAGTCTAAAACCAAAGGGACCCTTTAGACTTTTTTTTGTTTTTAGTATTTGTAGTGATACACCTCATAGAAACACATATTCTGAGAAAATTTCAACCAGTTACCTATTTCCGTTCAAAAGATACAGCCCTGTGACAGACGGACGGACTGACGGACGGACGGACGGACAGCATAACGAGAGTAATAGGGTCCCGTTTGGCACCCTTCGGGTACGGAACCCTAAAAAAGAGGAAGTACATGTAAATTATAAATTACTAGGTTTTATAAGCAACCAAATATCAATATTGTGTTATCTTAGCTTTGACTTATGAAATTCTTTAAAATTACCAACACCATTACATAAACACTATTACATTTAGCTATCAACATCAAGAAATTTATTACTGATTATTTCAAGTGTTCATGTAAATTAGTGATGATTTTGAACTTCCGAAAGTGATACTGAAGAATACAGTAATTGAAAAATAAGTTCGTTGCTGTATATTTGATCGTGCTGTTATAATTGTCTGCAAACACAAGATGGCTGTAGATTTATTGTATAGTAGCAGAAATAAGTAGTGACTCACCCATACTTAGCAAAGTTGGTCCAAAGCGTTGTGATCCTATCAATCACGAGCTGGTCTTCAGGAGTAGTTCCTCCGCTGAACATTTCCAAGTCAAACAAATAACCCAGCTCATCAGCATGAGTAGCTCCCGGTGAATTCATGTTTAACATAACCTTCATCATATTTCTGCCACCACTGTATGAGAAAAGGTAACGATACACAGTCTCGGCACCATTATTTAAAAATAGTTCCGCCATGCGTTGCGTTGCGTGATTCCATATAAAATCGGATACAAAGTCTATAAATTCTTCTCTTACATTCTCAGTGATCTCCTCGTCTCCAAAATAAAAGAGTCTTATGTAGTTAATAGCCTCTTCTGAATAAGAACCCAAATCTAATCCAAGGCTTAAAAATTCAACCATATTGAAGGTAGTGAAGAAATCAGCGTCTGAGAATTCATATAGCATAGCTGCTTCATTGTTATTGTTCCCGATGAGTATTTGGGTAGTATTAACTTTAGAAGTTTTCATATTTATAGGATGCTCTGTGAAGAAACTTTCAACACCTTCAATATTCTTTTCAAGACAGGAGGTTGAGACAGAACTGATTACTCCCGATTGATGGGTTGCTCTGATTAACGTTTGAGCATCAACGGTCGACAGATATGCCAGAGCTGTGCGTATATCTGTTGTCTGAAATCCCAATGCTCCTGCCAGTCTCAAAGGAACTGTGTAATCGGTATCCATCATCACCCAAGGACTTAGAGCAGGACCGCTCTGAATGATTGCTCTTTGGAATAATTGCTCGTATGACGAATACAAATGAAGATTTACAGATATACCACCAGCACTTTCACCAAATGCAGTAATTCGGCTGGAATCTCCCCCAAAAGATTCGATATTCTCATTGATCCACCTCAGAGCCAGCGCTTGATCTTTAAGTCCTTGATTTCCTGGGACCTCTGGGATATCTAAGCACATGAAGCCGTAAGGACCAAGTCTGTAATTGATTGCTACTACAATAACGTCATTTCTCATTAGAGAGACAGGATCACTGCCTTCTCTGTCACCGCTACCTTCAACGTGTCCACCTCCGTGAACCCATACCATTACCGGTAAACGGTTCTGAGAACTGGCGATTCTAGGCACGTAAATATTAATGGTGAGGCAATCGATGGTGCCTACTGTTTCACCGAGGTATATCTGAGGGCATACTTTGTACTCGTTTGCTTCAAAAATACCGGCAAAGACTGGTTGTGGGATCGATGGCTGTGAAAAAATAATACATTACTTTCAATTACTGTCAGGAGACAATACTCAAATAAGTCAGGGAGAGTATTTTGCTGTATGTGAAAATCGAGTATATCAAATCCATTGGGTCTTAGGTCAAATCGAGATACAATACATAACTAAATCAATAATAATATTGTCTAAGAAGTTATTTGGTATACCCCTGCAAGTACCAAAGACAACAATAAAAATGTATCAACTTACCCCAAAAGGATTATTCTTATCCACTACTCCATAGGGTACACCCATAAACTTGGATCCATAATCAGTCCGTATACCTCTAATCACACCTCTCTTGGTAGAAACGAGAGGGTCTAACCACGACAGTCCTTGCACTAAACCACATATTGATAATAATAGTACCAGAGACCACATGTCTAAGCCTTGAGATTTCACATTGGTAATGACAATTAAAACGAGTAACTACGATTTATATACCCCATGTATCCATATCGATATACGAAACATTTTTGTTGAAGTCATCAGTGATAGGGAACAATATCAAAGATAGACGACACGACCCATTCATTATCCATGATTATACAGCATGACTCGGTAAACGAGGGACATATTCGAAATACAGTAAAATGTGCGTACACATGAAGAAAAAATATTCCACGATAAAATAATAACGCGTACAGGAGAAAAAATGCTCGCGCATGCTTTGACACTCTAGGGGTCTGCTGACCTTTTGCACAAAGGCGAGGAGAGTGGAAATAGCAACCGATGAACACTGCTGTTGTAGGTGCATCACCTCGGGGTGCTGGCCAGAAAACCTCCACGTGTGCCTGACGGCTGCTTGTCCTTCTGGACACGTCTGGTGGGATCGGTAGTTGTTTGGCCGGTGCATCCTGGGCACGGGCAATAAAATCCTGCCGAGGGATTAACCTTCGGGGGATTTTATTGCCTGTGGCGAATATTCTGGCGGGGGAGACGCCCGTTCTGGGCCAGTAGGGAGTTGCTCCACTTGTCCCTCTGATATCAGCAGAGGGCACAGTGGAGGAGCAGGGGCGGGCCCGGTGTGCACTCACCCTGCCACTGGGCAGGCAGTGGGGCGACTGTCTTTCCCTGCCCTCGTCGATCTCGTAACCCCAGGAGTGCCCGCTGAGTAGTGTTCTCGCGCCTCTTGGGACCGAGGGTCTTGGCTTCACCGCCCGGACCGCGAGGAAGAAAACCTCTATAAAAAATTACGAGAGGTAGGGCCTGCGAGCAGCAGACTCGGGGTAGTCTGCTGCCCGACCAGCAGCTGGTGTAGCTGGCACAGCCGGCGTAGTTGGCGCAGCTGGTAAAGGCCCATGAGGAGAGGTGGCGTGCAGTGTTCCGTGTGCGCCACCAAGGAGGGTGCGGCCAACGTAAGGCCGCACGGGGAGAAGGGGCTCGCCTGCTTGTGGCGGGCCAGGACCTGTTGGGGGTTGTGTGAATACTCACGGGTTCCCACGCCCCCGGCTAAGGTAGTTGAAGGAACACCGTGGTGGTTTTAGTCGGTAAGAGTCCGACACTGGCTCCGCCTACCCTGGGCGGAGTGCGTCCGAAAAAAAAAAGAAAGATGCATCACCCTCACTACATGAAACTTTGATTTGTTAGCGCGGAATTGAGTCCACAGTTATTGATGAAAGTGATTGTAAAAATGTTTCAAAAATTAAGGTGCCATTTTTTATACAGTATTTGGAACGAGAATCAAGTACTGAACATCCTCCTTAGAAGTACCTCGTTCAACTAGTTATCTTGTATAATAGAGAAGCGCCACAAACACGTATCTATCAGATAATCTTGATGAATCAAGTCTTATCTTCTAATGATAATGTAGTACCTTTAGAGAAAAATATTATATCTGCTCCAACCACCGGTCACGTCTTTCGATAGACATGACCAGCCAACTGCCACTTCAGCTTGCTGATACTTAAAGCTATGTCGGTCACCCCGGTTCTTCGGATAATCTTATTATTTAATGAAACTTGCAGTTTTCCTAACATAATGCGCATTGCTTAGACTTTTTGGTCGTGTCAGATCAGATGTGTAGTTGGCAGACATGATAAAAAAGACATAAAAATTAGGTTGATCTCAACTATGTAGGGTGTACTAAAAAGAGCCTTCGCAAGTGATGAAATTTAGTACGTCCAGCACATCTTTGACCGTCAACCCCGCTAATAACGCAAAGTAATATTCAAAGGGAAATGTTGCAAAAATATTGTGTTACCGTAGGCCTAATTTTATTTACTTTCAAAATACTACAGTTACGTTTAATTATATCATTGAACTATTCTCGCCAATTAAAATGAACTTATCTGTTTTTCTTTACCCCAATTATGTCGTTTATTTTATGTTATTTATCTTAGTTACAGCTTTCTCCTGATTTCTTGTCCGTTGATTTCTTTGAACGCCATTCTGTCATGGAACGGTCTCCCTTTGAAAGTGAGTTTTGAGTCGATGTCTAGGTATAGTTGGGTGGTCCTCGTGATTGGCTCCCATTTTGCTGGGAATAACTCTTTTATTGGGGTTTACGAAAAACCAAGTGTTTGGGATTCATTATGTTACTAGTGTAATAAATCAGAATTTACCCTTATTTTAATAATAACTTAATAAGGGGGCGCCACTTGGCTGCTATATTTTCTTTTAAATTGTAATATTTATATCGATTAAAATTTGTTGCAGATAAAAAGTACTTTCACAATATTACAAAAATCCAATAAATATTTTCAATTATTTAATGTTCCAAACAAATTCTTCAACGTTATCTAGTTTTATCATTTTCAATAACCTTTGAACCAATGCATTGTTAGTGATTTCCGTATAATCTATAAAAGACATCCCAGAACGCCATTCTGTTATGGAAAGGTCTCGCTTTAAGCTTGAGGTCTGAGTCTATATCTAAGTATGGCTGCGTGTTCTTTGTGATGGGATCCCATTTGACTGGAAGCAGCTCTGATGTTTCGGGTATTGGGTTCCTGTTAAAAAAATATACAATTAAATTCTATTAAATATTGGATTAAAAAAAATTGACATCATGTTTCATCATGAATGGATAAATTCGAAAACAAGAGTATGGCCTGCAATCATAACGATCAGACGATCGAATGATTGTCATGCTTTCTACCGGCCAAAATTAATACCGGAATAGGAATTTGACATAAGCTCTAGTAGGGTAAATCGTGGATAGATTGGATATGAATTTTGGCCGTAAAACATACAATTATGGTAATGCATCTTCTTTGCCTTAAACTACACAGCAAAATAATATTATTGTATCCCATAATTTGTTTAAACTTCTGTTTTATTTGTTGTGGCAAAGATGCCACAACAAAGACAAGACCAAGATCAAGAGGCAAGATCATACAAAAAATACACACTTTCAGACATTAAAACTGAAAAAGGCACCGGACATCCGAGACATCGTTTTCACTATCGTTTTACTTGTTTAGGCATCTTGAGATCGTATAAAAGTAAAAGATAAACACTGTCAGACATCAAAACTGACAAAGGCACTTACCCATACTTAGCAAAGTTAGTCCAAAGTGTCGTTATCCTATTGATCATGAGCTGATCTTCAGGAGTTGTCTCTCCACTGAACATTTCCAAGTCGAACAAATAACCCAGCTCATCAGCATGAGCAGCTCCCGTTGAATTCAAATTCAGAGGTACAGTCATCATATTTCTACCACCGCTGTATGAGAAAAGATAACGGTATACAGTCTGTACACCGTTATCTAAAAATTGTTCAGCCATTCGTTGCGTTGGGTGATTAAATATGAAATCTGATGCAATATCTGTAATGTTACTCTTCAAATTTTCGCTCATTTTTTGATCTCCAACATAAAAATGACTGATGTCATCAACAGCATTCTCTAAATTGTCATCCAAATCCAATGCCATATTAAGAATTGTATCTAGATTGTAGTTTCTGAAAAAATCTGCATCTAAGTTTTCATATTCGAAAGCTAATTCATTATTGTTGTTTCCAATAATTACTGGTATAGTTCTGGCTTTAGTTGATTTTATATTTCGAGGATGTTCTGTTATAAAATTTTCAACACCTTCGAACATCTTTTCAACACAAGGTTTTGTAAGAGGCTGGTGGGAACCAACCGCGCCAATTATTTTCAAATCGTGAGATAGTTTGGCTAATAGATGTACATTAACAGACGAAATATATGTCAGAGCTTCCCTTATATCTTCAGTGATAAAATCTAATGCTTCTGCCAGTCTTAAAGGTATTGTGCTATCAGATTTCACCATTACCCATGGACTTAGAGCAGGACCGCTCTGAATAATTGCTTTTTGGAATAAGTCTTCGTAAGATGACAGCAAGTGAAGATTCGTGGACATGGCACCAGCACTTTCACCAAACACGGTTATTTGTCTAGCATCTCCTCCGAAAGCTTCGATATTCTCATTGATCCATCTCAGAGCTAGCACTTGATCTTTAAGTCCTTGATTTCCTGGGACTTCTGGTATATCTAAGCACATGAAACCGAAAACGCCGAGTCTGTAATTTATTGCTACTACAATGACGTCATTTTTAAGCAGAGACATAGGATATCCGCCTTCTTCATCAGCGCTGCCATGAACGAATGCTCCTCCATGTATCCATACCATTACTGGTAAACGGTTCCGAGAGTTGGCGGTACTAGGCACGTAAATATTCATGGTAAGGCAATCGATGGTGCCAATGGCGACATCTTCATTGTTAATTTGAGGGCACACATTTGACTCGTATGCTTCAAAAATATCGTCAAAGCCGACATGTAGGACTGATGGCTGTAATTAAAAGTTCGATTCATTATTCAGAAGTCTTTAAAACTGCACTAATCAACATCAAAAGATCATAATTAAAACATGGTCAAAATATTTATGTCGGGATTTAGAATAATACCAGATTTAAAGTTTGCATAATTATGTGCACAGGAGTTCAATAAAATTATTTAATTAAATCTAATACATTATACAAAAATATCATCTCACCCCAAACGGATTGTTCTTATCCACAACTCCATAAGGCACACCCAGAAACTTGGCGAAACCATTATCAGATTGGAGTCCTCGAATCAGACCACCTTTTGTAGAAACGAGTGGGTCTATCCTGGATAGACCTTGGACTTGGTGAAATATTGAGATCAATAGTAACACAGACCGCGTGTATAAGCCTTGAGACATATTTGCAATGACTGTGTATGACAACAAACAAAGACCTTTCGAGAGGTGGGAAATAAAAAATATACAGCATCTTGATGGTATCTATATCTGATAGCTGCAGATAAATTTTGATATGTAACACTTGAAAATAAAAACACCAACAGTATTTAATCCTATCTAGGCAGTTACTTTATCTTACGGTTTTACCAGAACCTCGCTGTGTGGAAACGAACTAAGGGCCCACTTAATATTAAGCGGTTACCTTTGCCCATAACAACTGCAATACCACCTAACCTGTGACCTCAATGCAGTTGCAAATCGCATATATACAAGCTCTTCTACTACTCGAATAACTTTGCTTAGCCTTGAGATAAAATGACAACCCAAGGCTTACCAAATAGATACTCGTCCCGACAAACTTCAATAGCTCAAGATTACTTAATAAATAGTAATATGTACTAAATAATCCACTCTCTAGCTGTGGTTATCTTAATAGTTACATAATTTTGCGCTTAATTATTTTTCTGTGCTTCTTTTTATCCCAAAAGTTAATTGGTAGAGAATGGCATTTGGTGTCTATTCCGCCTTATGTACCTCTGTTTTGTACTCATTGGATCTTATAGACGGCTGTCATTTAAGTATATGTATGTATGGTATGTGTAAATAGTCATGTTTTACGATAACAAAAATGACACTCGTGATATAACACGTCAAAAGTCAATTCTGAAATTACACATTATTAATAATTTCTTAGGTTTTCGCGACCACGAACGCTGCAAAGCTTTAGACAGGTCAGGAAAACCAATTTCAAAAATATACGCGATGTATTCCGGTTAAATTTGTTTTATATACATTATTGTTATAATTAATATGCATTTTCTGTATACTGTGACAAGATACCAATCATGATTTGTTTCTGAAGGTGTGTATGATGCGGAAGACTTGTTGCATGATATTGTACGTATAGGATAGGAAAATAATTGTAGAGGTAGGAGTAGTTGCTGGTAATACTTGGTGGTTAAAAGTCATTGTTACATCATAAATTTTATTAACGACTTTAAAAATCAAAAAAATATTGTACAAAAGTATAAAAAAATTATAATAAATAAAAAGTGTAGCAAAATTTCTACCATTCAAAAAATTCCAAATAATTAAGGTTTTATATTTTCTCTTATATTTTAAATTCCATAATTTATTTCTGAAATTATTCATTAGACTCCTTGTACCATTTTTGCTGGTTTCTATAGAGCCTATAGAACACATCCCAGAATGCCATTCTGTCATTGAAAGGTCTATAACCGAAGCTGAGGTCTGAGTCTATGTCCAGGTACGGCTGCGTTGTCCTCGTGATGGGGTCCCATTTGTATGGAAGCAGCTCTGAAGTCTCGGGTGTCGGGTTACTAAAATTAAAAGTTTTTTATTTTAATTATTTTTATACATAGCATAATCAGCCATCATTGTCTCACAGCAGCTGGGCACAGGCCTCTTCTCAGAATGAGAAGGCCTCAGGCTTTTTAGTAAACTACGCAAGCCTCCTTGGCAACTAGACATGACATCAAAATTTTTTGCAGCACTCACAGATATATTTTTATACAAACGTAAAAATCGTTCACATATTCCAAAATATTACTAAGAATTTTAGTAGGTTTTAAAATGAGGTGCATGTAAATTTTGTAGAAGTTACTTGTTTTTGTAAACAAGCAAAATGTTAACATTGTGTTATCATAGCTATGACTAATGGAATTCTTCATTTCTCACACTATAGTAATATTTGGCAATCAGTATTAATACATTAATTACATAAGTACCTACTGATTATTTCAGTGTTTATGTAATTATGACTTTTAAATTATGGATTGAAATATTTGGACATTTGGAAAATAGTAATAGTAAATGAGGGACTGTATTTTTAATTGTGTAAAGTCATCATATTCTTCTTATAAAAAGATGGCTGTAGTACTACCGAAAAGTATAAAAAAGTGACTTACCCATACTTGGCGAAGTTAGTCCAAAGTTTTGTCATCCTATCCATCACGAGCTGGTCTTCAGGAGTAGTTCCTTCACTGAACATTTCCAAATCGAACAAATAACCCAGCTCATCAGCATGAGTCGCTCCCATTGACTTCATGTTTAACTGTGCCTTCACCATATTTCTGCCACCACTGTATGAGAAAAGGTAACGGTACACAGTCTCGGCACCATTTTCTAGAAATTGTTCAGCCATGCGTTGTGTTGCGTGATTCCATACAAAATCTGATGCAAAGTCTACAAGTTTTGCTCTTGCATTCTCAGTGATCTCCTCATCTCCAAAATAAAAGCGTCTGAGGTAGTTACCAGCCTCTTCTGAATAAGAACCCAAATCTAATCCACGGCTTAAAAATTCAACCATATCGAAAGTAGGGAAGAAATCAGCGTCTGAGAATTCATATAGCAAAGCTGCTTCATTATTGTTGTTCCCGATGATAATTTGGGTAGCATTAACTTTAGAAGTTTTCATATTAATAGGATGCTCTGTGAAGAAACTTTCAACACCTTCAATATTCTTTTCGAGACAGGCGGTTGAGACAGAATCGACTACTCCCGATTCGTGGGTTGCTCTGATTATAGTATGTGCATCAATGGTCGACAGATATGCCAGAGCTGTGCGTATGTCTGTTGTCTGAAAACCTAATGCTTCTGCTAGTCTCAAAGGAACTGTGTAATCGGTATCCATCATCACCCAAGGACTTAGAGCAGGACCGCTCTGAATGATTGCTCTTTGGAATAATTGCTCGTATGACGAGTACATATGAAGATTTACAGATATACCACCAGCACTTTCACCAAATGCAGTAATTTGGCTCGCATCTCCTCCAAAAGCTTCGATATTCTCATTGATCCACCTGAGAGCTAGCACTTGATCTTTAAGTCCTTGATTTCCTGGGACCTCTGGGATATCCAAGCACATGAAGCCGTAAGGACCCATTCTGTAATTGATTGCTACTACAATAACGTCGTTTCTCATCAGAGAGACAGGATCACTGCCTTCTCTGTCAGCACTACCTTCAACGTATCCACCTCCGTGTATCCACACCATTACTGGTAAACGGTTCTGAGAGCTGGCGATACTAGGCACGTAAATATTAATGGTGAGGCAATCGATGGTGCCTATTGTGTCACCGAGAAATATCTGAGGGCATACTTTGTATTCGTTTGCTTCAAAGACACCGTCGAAGGCTGGTTGTGGGACCGATGGCTGCAAGTAAAATCAAATTATAAGTAAATTAGTTTTGATTATTGTGGGGAAACCATAGTCATATAAGTAAATCGGCTAGAGTTTTCAGCAGTTTGCGAAAATCAAGTTAGTAAAACCAGTTTGGTCAAATCGTAATGTAATACTTCGTCATCATCATCATTTCAGCCGAAAGACGTCCTCTGCTGGACATAATACTTAACATTAGTTGATAAGTTCTTAAACAATAAGTACCTAATCATAAGTATTTTGGGACCTTCTACACAGCACTATCTAGTCTCAAACTAAGCAGAGCTTGTTCTATGGGTATTAGACAATGGATATAAAACTTATGGACTTTTTTTCGTAAATATATAGATAGATACGTAATATGTTAATTTTCCACCAAGTTTTTAACTTTTACCTATGTTTTACAATTAAATCATTTTGATTTTGATACATATAATACATAATGAACACCCAGACCAACACAACCACTAATGTTCATAACATAAATATTTGTGTCCCAAAGGAATTGGATATAGGTCCTCGTGATCAGCAGTCCGACACTCGAAACACTAGACCACAGACGTCGTCAAGATACTACTATTAAGTTATCAATAACAATATAGTCTAAGAAATTATTTGATATAGTTTCCCCTGCAAGTACCAAAGACAACAAAGAAATGATTATAACTTACCCCAAAAGGATTATTCTTATCCACTACTCCATAAGGTACACCCATAAACTTGGAACCATAATCAGTCCGAATTCCTTTTATCACACCAGTCGTTGTAGAAACGAGAGGGTCTATCCTGGACAGTCCTTGGACAAAACCACATACCGAGACTAATAGTACCAGAGACCACATGGCTATGCCTTGAGCCTTCATATTGGTAATGATAATTAAAGCGAGTAACTACGATTTATATACCCCATCTGTTTGTATCAATATCTGATAACTAATTATAAAATTAGTGATGATTAAATCGATACTAATAATAATAGAAAGACGTTACAACCCAGTCATCTTCCGTGATTTTGAAAAGAAGCGCCGCAATCACTTTACGTGTTTATGCGATAATCTCGAAACAGAAACAATTGGCAGACACGATAAACTGGATTTAGGGTGCACTTAAAAAGTCTTCGCAAGTGATAATAATGTGTCAAATGGAAAAGCTGTAAAAAATAAATTAACGTTCCGTAGAATTTCTTTTATTTAACATTTACCTATAAGAAATTCCAAAATATTACAGTTAAATAGTGATGCTTGCATTGCTGTGTTTCGGTTTGAAGGGTACGGGTGCCGGTGAAATTGTAATCACATGAGACTTTCCATCTTCATGTCTCAGTTGGGCGAACCGACTTGCGGTACCATTTAGGCAACAGCCTAGGTGGTATTGCAGTTGTTTTGGGCAAAGGTAACCGCTTAACATCAGGTGGACCTATAGCTCGGTTCGCCATCATATACTATAAAAATAAAAATAAAATTACTTTAAATTATATTCATGAACGATGCTATCAAATAAAACTCTGCTAAGTTTTTTCTTTCCCTCATTTTTGTCTTTTATTTTATTTTAAGATAAATGGAGCCTTCGAATTCGCTGATTTGTAGGTTTGTAAAACACGTCCCAGAATACCAGTCTATCATGGAAAGGTCTTGCTTTGAGAGCGAGTTCTGAGTCTATGTCTAGGTAAAACTGGATAGTCCTTGGAATTGGCTCCAATTTGACTGGGAGTAGCTCTGATGTCACGAGTATTCGGTTTCAGAGACAAAACATTAAAAAAAAAACAATTTTAGCAAGAGAAAGATTTATGGAAAACCATGTAGGTATTTTCTATCAAGTAATTAATCAGAATTTATCACTATTTTAATAATAACATGCAATCAATATGACAATCATTATCAGGCAATATAGATTTGATTTGATTAGGTATTATTTATCTGAAACGCAAGTTACGATGACTGTTAACTTTTAGATCGCATAATAATTCACAATTAAAATTAGCGAAGAGTGTGATAATTTCTTAAAACGAAAATTACATTTATGAGCTTCCAATAGTTAAGGTATTTAGTATCTAACATGAGAATAAGGTTCTCAACGAATCCAAAAATTGTAAGCTAATAATACTAACATAACATAACACCACGCCTGTATTTCCCCGAAGGGGTAGGCAGAGGTGTGTAGTAGTACTAGTACACCCACATTTCGCCAGTTATGTTATGTCCCATGTAATAGGGGGCGAGCCTATTGCCATTCACCGGGCACAAATCCATAGTCCGGGCTGCTACTGTGAATTTCCTAATGAAAAAACCCAATAACACTTTGCCCGACCCGGGAATCGAAGCCAGGACCCCATGTTCAGCAGTCGCGCTTGCGACCACTATACCAACGAGCCAGTCGTAGTAGTGTAAATACTTATGCTATATTACTAAATTATGACCATACTAAATGATCATAATTTAGTAATGAAGCATTGGGACCATGTTCATCAATACCCGTTTTCTGGTTAACATCGTGAAGATAGGAGTTTCCATATAGCTAAACATTTTATATGAACTTTTTAATTTTGTTGCTTATCCTTACTAAGCGAAGTTAGTTCAACGTGTCAACTACAAGCTGATCTTCAGGAGTCATTTCTCCACTGAATATTTCTTATTCAAATAAATAACCCAACTCATTTCCATTGATTGCCCTATATACATTTGTGTTTATTTCTTCCTTCAACATATTTTTTCCATCACTTTATGAGAAAAGATAAATAACTATATGGACCGCTCTGTATGATTGCTCTTTGAAACAATTTTTCGTAACATGAGTATATAATCTCTCAGAAGTCTCTTCATGTCAAAATAATTTCACCGGCACTCATACCCCTCAAAAGGAAACGCAGAAATGGTTAATCCACTGCGTAGCGGATGGGCTCTTTCACAAGAAGTATTAGTACTTGGTATTACATGGTAACATTTGTTTCCATATATATTTGTTGGAGATAAAAAGCATTTTCTTTGCGACAGTTCTAACTTATATACATAGAGGCCTATGTCCAGCAGTGGACTGCGATAGGCTGAGTTGATTGATTGATTGATTGAGTTCTAACTTATAACAATAAAAAACCAATCATGTTTATTATTTAATGACCCAACAAATTTTTTACACGTTCTCTAGTTATTCCATTTGTTATTTCATCTTTGGACCATGCCTAGTGATTTCCATATAATTTATAAAACATGTCCCAGAACGCCATTCTGTCATGGAAAGGTCTCGCTTTGAGGTCGAGGTCAGAGGCTATGTCTAAGTATGGCTGTGTGGTCTTTGTGATGGGCTCCCATTTGACTGGAAGCAGCTCAGATATTTCAGGTGTTGGATTCCTGTGAAAAAATATATATATATAAAATAAATATAAATATTTTTGGGAAATTTTTACACAGCACCATCAAATCCCAAACTAAGCAGAGCTTGTGCAGTCGACCACATGACAGTGGTAACACTTGAATTAAAAAATTGCCCTAATCCAAATCTAATCCTTTATTTCGTAAGCAATAGCTTACGAAATAAAGGAGCTGTCAATGTCAAACTGTTACCACTGACGTGCGGTCGACCGTACGATCAACCGCACATCTGTGGTAATAGTTTGACTGTACTATGGGTACTAGATTTTGGATATAATACTTATATTTTTTTTTTTGTAAATTCATACTTATAGATAGATAGATAGATAAAACGTTTATTTAGTACAAAAACAAGACACAGGACATACAGGACATATAATACATAAGAAACACCCAGACCAACACAAACACTTATTTTCATCACATAAATATTTGTGTACTGTGGGAATTGCACCCACGATCTCGTGATCAGCAGTTCGACACTCGAACCAATAGACCACAGACGTCGTCAAAAAAACTTGCCATCATGTTCCCTATTTTTTCTAAACATTTTGAGCAAATAAAGTTAATTTGAATTTGAATTTTTTTAAATGCTTATACAAAGTGTTATTGAAATAACTGAAAACCTCTTAAGGGGTCATTGTAATCATATGTATGAACAACTTTTACTATGGGACCAACCCTGAAATCGCGAAAAAAATAAATTAAATGTTCTCTACATTTGTGTTCACATAAATTGACAAAATGTAAGGAGACTCCACTCTAAATAACAACATAACATAACATCACGCCTGTATTTCCCCGAAGGGGTAGGCAGAGGTGTAATAGTACACCCACATTTCGCCAGTTATGTTATAGTCCCATGTAATAGCGGGCGAGCCTATTGCCATTGACCGGGCACAAATCCAGACTCCGGGCTGCTACTGAGAATTTCCTAATGAACAAACCCAATAACACTTTGCCCGACCCGGGAATCGAACCCAGGACCCCACGCTCAGCAGTCGCACTCTAAATAACATTATATATCTTATCTCATGTTCTAATCGTTTTTTTATAATAGAGGGGGGCAAAAGAGCAAGCGGGTCACCTGATGGTAAGCAATAACCACCGCCCGTGGACATCCGAAACACAGTTTTCACTAAATGTTTATTTGTTATGGCATCTTGAGGTCCCCCTATTACATGGGACTATAACATAACTGGCGAAATGTGGGTGTACTATTACACCTCTGCCTACCCCTTCGGGGAAATACAGGCGTGATGTTATGTTATGTGTTGTTATCTTGAGGTTGCACAAAAGTAAAAGATGAACACTGTCGGAAATCAAATCTGACGGAGGCACTTACCCATACTTAGCAAAGTTAGTCCAAAGTGTCGTTATCCTATTGACCACAAGCTGATCTTCAGGAGTAGTCTCTCCACTGAACATTTCCAAGTCAAACAAATAACCCAGCTCATCAGCATGAGCAGCTCCCGTTGAATTCAAATTCAGTGGTACCGTCATCATATTTCTACCACCACTGTATGAGAAAATATAGCGATATACAGTCTGTACATCAATATCTATAAATTGTTCAGCCATTCGTTGCGTAGGGTGATTGAATATGTAATCTGACGCAAAGTCTGTAATTTTGCATTTCAAATTCTCGCTCATCTTTTCATCTCCAACATAAAAATGACTAATGTCATCAACAGCATCCTCTAAATTGTCATCCAAATCCAATGCCATGTTTAGAACTGTATCAAAATTATAGTTTCTGAAAAAATCGGCATCTTCGTTATCATACTGGAAAGCTATCTCATTGTTGTTGTTACCAATAATTACTGGTATAGTTCTGGCTTTAGCGGATTTTATATTTCGAGGGTGTTCTGTTATAAAATTTTCAACACCTTCAAACGTCTTTTCAACACAGGGTTTTGTGAGTGGCTGGTCAGTACCAACCGAACTAGTTATTTTCAAATCGTGAGCTAGTTTGGCTAATAAATGTATATTAACAGACGAAAGATATGTCAGAGCTTCGCCTACATCTTCAGTAATAAAACCTAGTGCTTCTGCCAGTCTTAAAGGTATTGTGCTATCAGATTTCACCATTACCCATGGACTTAGAGCAGGACCGCTCTGAATAATTGCTTTTTGGAATAAGTTTTCGTAAGATGACAGCAAGTGAAGATTCGTGGACATGGCACCAGCACTTTCACCAAAGACGGTTATTTGTCTAGCATCTCCTCCGAAAGCTTCGATATTCTCATTGATCCACCTCAGAGCTAGCACTTGATCTTTAAGTCCTTGATTTCCTGGGACCTCTGGGATATCTAAGCACATAAAACCGAAAGCGCCGAGTCTGTAGTTTATTGCTACTACAATGACGTCATTTTTAAGCAGAGAGATAGGATAACCACCTTCTCTGTCAGCGCTGCCTTCAACGAAAGCCCCTCCATGTATCCATACCATGACTGGTAAACGATTTCGAGAGTTGGCGATACCCGGCACGTAAATATTCATGGTGAGACAATCGATGGTGCCAACGGCGACATCTTCACTGTTAACTTGAGGGCACACGTTTGACTCGTATGCTTCAAAAATGTCGTCAAAGCCGGTATGTGGGGTTGATGGCTGCAAATTAGATTTTAAATTATTATTCAAAAGTCTGTTAGATTTCTGCACCGTCAACCAACATCAAACGATCAGAATCGTAACATGAGTAAAATATCTATCTCACATAACATAACATCACGCCTGTATTTCCCCGAAGGGGTAGGCATTGGTGTATCTATCTCACGATTTAACAAAAATAGAAGATTTTGCAATAAAATTATTTAATAAAATAATCAATATGTTATATAAAAATATCATCTCACCCCAAACGGATTGTTCTCATCTACCACTCCATAAGGCACACCCAGAAACTTGGCGAAACCTTGATCAGACTGGAGTCCTCGAATCAGACCGCCCTTTGTAGAAACGAGCGGGTCTATCCTGGATAGTCCTTGGACTAAGCCAAATATTGGGACTAACAGTAATACAGACCACATGTCCAAACCTTGGGACATATTTGTAATGACTACTTATGGCCTGTAAGAAAAATATTTCGAGCGATGGGAGATAAAAGATAATACAGCATCTTGATGATAACGATACCTGATAGCTGCAGATAAATGCCGATATATATGTTACCGACAATGTATATAATTCAAGGATCTTACGAAATGACGAGGCTGCATCAAGCAATGTGTAAATAGTTTATCTTTCTTAAATTATTTTACTAATTGCCTAGGGCTAGGCATGCATACTTAAGTATTGCCAGGTATTGTATAGAATACTTATCGTAGATTTTTCAAAGTATAAAATAAAGTTTAAAATATAAAATAATCAAATCAGTCATTTATTTTCATCGTATCAGACATCTATTCAAAACAATTCAACAGTTCTTAAAGGTTTTAATGTCGAGCGGCTTTAACTGAAGAACACATCCATCCAAACGTCCCCGTAGTCATCAGTTCTTTGGCTAATATGGCCGGCCAATTGCCACTTTAGCTTGCTTTTCCTTTAGGCTACTGTCGATAGATTGGCTCTGTCAGATTACCTTGTTTCGGATCCAATCCTTCAGATGGAATAATTATGAAGGTTGTTATTTTATCAAATGAGCTCGATGTCTCTTCAGCACAAACACAGCATAGAAGCACAGAACTCATAAACTCTTAGGTCTTATAAGGCTTTGAGACATCGATGTGCACATTCGGACCATTTCAAGGTTGATTTCACAGATCTTTCTCGGGACTCTTAGATGTTCAGCTTGACAGATCTTCTACATGTGAAGACTTATGAAAAGTCTCAGGGTGCCTTTCATTGTTTTCAATAAGTGTTTACCTGTATTTTACTCATGGAATAGGTACCATACATTCGGTATAGTATTGAATGCCGAAGCAAAATGTGCAATAAATAATATTTTATAGGCACACTAGGCAAGCCTGGTCTGTGGGTGCCAGATACATATATTCAACCTGCTAAATATATGTATCTGGCACCCACAGGACAGGCTTGCCTAGTGTGGGGCCACTGGATAATTCCTTATTATGTAAGTAATGTTGTTTCTTGGCAAATAAATGAATTTATAAAATAGTTTAGTGATTATTACATCAATTTATTCAAATGTCAGAAATAAACAAAAGTTTAAAAGTGAGAATATTGCCTTTAGAAATAAACGTAAAAAGAGTTGCCATAGTATGTAGGAGCTGACCTGTCCCGACAGACGGCACCCGCTCACGACGCGAGCATCAGCCATCGCTTAACTCAACCATATTGAAGGGAACTTAACGACCCGACACTAACGCCACCATCAGCATGACATTTTAGTGAGCATGACAGACTCATACTGCTAGACAACAAATAGGCAGGAATTTATAGAATTACTCTAAAAACAAATAATTACATTTTACATTTTAATCATCTATTAAAATATTGTAAGCATTCTATTGAATACCTAGGTATTCCAAAGAATACCAGATTATACAGACTGCCGATAACATTTAAAAACTTGAAAAAAAACAGTATTTAATCCTACCTAAGTGGTTACTTTATCTTAGGTTTTTACAATAACCTTGCTGTGTGGTAACTGTTTTCAAGCATGAGATAATCAAAACAAAATTCTGATGTGTTTTGTACATGAATTTAGACTCGAATTCAGACCTCCCTGAACAAGAGGTAAGCGTTGAATCATAAGGCTACCATTGTGAATTATTTATTGTAAATACATACACATCATGCCTTTACTTCACGAAAGGGTCGACAGTTCTATCGAATACACCATACATAACATAACTATTTTTAACACGCTTTTATTAGGTCGACCTGTATGTAACTAACTATGTAATGGAATCTAAGGTAACTAATTTAACCATCTTCCAAGGGTCGTAGCGTAATGAAAATTGGCAGCTGTATGTAGTTCTGATGACAATACAATAATATGGTACTGTAGAACTGGTCTGATGATGGAGCCGGAAGATATGAACTGGAACTTCATGATGGAAAATCGTATCATAGCTGTTTTGGATTTCTTAGAAAAGTCTTGTAATGAACTTTGACCACGATTAGGTTTCAAGGTCTCATGATGAAGCCGGAAGATAGGCACTGGCATTACGTACATTTATAAAAGCGTGTTTTTCTAGTGTTTTTTAAACTATTAATTTATTATATAATAACTATCGTGAGTTAAATTCATAATTATTAATATAAACGGTTTCACTCACGTTATTCCATCGGGTGTGCCCGACCAGTTTCAAGCTCGAACGGAACCCTTAATCATGAGCTGGTTGCGCCGCGGCGTCGCGCACCAAACAACAATAATAATTATAACATAACTAGCCCATTACTGTCCCACTGCTGGGCACGGGCCACTTCTCAGTACGAGAAGGCTAAAGCCGTAGCCTACCAAATGGCCTAGTGCGTGTTGGCGGACTACAAACACCATTGAGAAACATATGGAGCACTCTCAGGTATGCAGGTTTATTCAAGATGTTTTCACACAATCACCACAAAAAACACACCGTACACCCTATGGTGTTTTTTGTATGTGTTTCTATAAACAAATACACCACACCACCATACACCACACACCAAAGAAATCTCAATAATAAAGTAATAGAAAATGTATCTACTGTCTTTTACCACTGGAACACAATTCACCAGTTTTGCGCTACCAACACATAAATACGCAATTACGCCCACCATGTTTCTAACATTCAATGCAAAATAAATTAAACCTAAATAAATTAATAGTTTAAAAAACACTAGAAAAACACGCTATATTACGTGGACTTTCTCACAAATTCAAACACGACCGATAACACACGACGATATTCCATCATGGAATGCCAGTGCCTATCTTCCGGCTTCATCATCAGACCTTGAAACCTAATCGTGGTCAAAGTTCATTACAAGACTTTTCTAAGAAATCCATTTAGCTCGTATCGCCATCCTATATTATAAAAAAATTAAAACAGCTTTGATATGACGATTTAAATTGTGGAAAGAAAAAATCGCTCACGAGCAGGATTCGAACCTGCAACTCCTGGCTCAGTACGCTTGTGCTTTAGCCACTAAGCTACCGTGAACACTGCTCGTGGTAACGAAATTCTCATCCACTTGGTACATCTTTGGGTGACGTCAGCGATATCTTATTAAGAAACAGTGTTTCTTAACAAATGAATGAAAATGAAAATGTTGGATGAGAATTTCGTTACCACGAGCAGTGTTCACGGTAGCTTAGTGGCTAAAGCACTGGCGTACTGAGCCAGGAGTCGCAGGTTCGAATCCTGCTCGTGAGCGATTTTGTTAGATTTCGTTTCGCATGCGTAAAATTCGTTAAAAATAATAAATAATTAGCTTTGATATGATTTTCCATCATGAAGTTCCAGTTCATACCTTTCGGCTCCATCATCAGATCAGTTCGACAGTACCATATTATTGTATTGTCATCAGAACTACATACAGCTGCCAATTTTCATTACGCTACGACCCTTGGAAGATGGTTAAATTAGTTACCTTAGATTCCATTACATAGGTAGTTAGTTACATACAGGTCGACCTAATAAAAGCGTGTTAAAAATACGCTGATAGATATGCTGCAAAATACAAATTTTCGCGACTCTGCATCCAAAACAGCACTTATGATCAAGCAAAGGATTAGAGCACTGGTGTCCTATAAGACACCTGTACGCAGCAACAAGTTCGCGCACCTTTACCCCTTCTATTACCATATTATTTAGATTTCTATAGTACACAATAATAGTTTATCATGACAGCATTACAGAAAATGGTGTTGCTGGGGTGTTCGTTGCGTCGGTTTTTCTACTTAGTAAAATATTTGCCAGTTCTGTAGACAAAATTATTATTTCGAATTTAAAAGCGTTTCATGCATAAAACGAAAGTTGTTTTACTTAGTTAATAGAATTAGAATAGCAGTTCCAATATGTTTTCTGGAAAAATAATAGTGCCATACCTAACCCAGCCGTTGATTTCGCAAAAGATAATAAAAACAAGAAAGATAGGCAGCGCGTCCTTCTATCTGAAAATACTTGGAAAATACTTACGAAAACTATTTTGTCATCTATATCGTGTTTACATTAACACGAATTAATGTGACGACGTCTGTGGTCAGGTGGTTTAAGTGTCGGACTGGTGATCACGAGGTCCTGGGTTCGATTCCCACAGGACACACATATTTATGTGATGAACATAAGTGTTTGTGTTGGTCGGGGTGTTTATTATGTATTTATAAGTTACATACTTACAACTTTAAAAAAAAAAAAGTATATAATATAGTCTAGTACCTGTAGTACAAGCTCTGCTTAGTTTGGGACTAGGTGGTGCTGTGTAAAAGTGTCCAAAAATTATTCATTTTATTTTATTTATTGTAATGAATGATTGGTTTTTGAAACTTAGTGTAATATACTCTACTGGCAAAGACAAGACCAATAATAATAATATCCTCCCAGCCGAATTTCAGTCACGGCGGCCAATTTTAACAGAGACTAGCCATCTGCGCGGGACATAATAGTGCACAAGTGTGTGCGCAAACACAGGTGCACTCTCTATTCCTTCACTGTAATCCGACGGGACGGTAATCCGAAACGACCGGAGAGAGATTAGGCGCAGGACCGACGGCTTTATGTGCTCTCTGAGGCACGGGGGTGTAGCACCGGCAACATCCTGACTCTGGGCTTGCTACTGAAAATGTCTTGATGGAAAAATCCCAATACCCTTTTTACCCGACCCGGGAATAAAACCCAGGACCTCACGATCTGCTGTTGGACACCGCTAGATTAACAAGGCAGTTAAGAAATACCAATACTGTTTCTCTAACGAGCCCCTCAATACAAGCGTATTTACCAAGAAAAAGCTCAAAGCGCGTACGCATCAATTAACCTCCCCTATATCTCATTCGCTTCCAGAATTCAAAAGTTCTTTGTCTCAAAGCGTCAATCTTTCTATAGCTTTCGCTAATTTATAGACTTCACGCCAAGAACAAAAGGGACTTTCCATTCAATTAAATTATCCGATAAATGTGGAAAGTTTGATATTGAGTGAACGATATTATACAGAGGGTTAAGGGGGGACAAAGAAAAAGTTCAGCTCGGTTTTACCGTTTATTAATGGAATTGTGATTCCAATTCAGTCTTCGTTTATTATTATTATGGTCTTTTGCTGTTTTAAGAGGCGGTGGACTGCTGATAAATTGTTTTTTTTTTGTTAAACAATACAGGTGCAGGCACACAGCGGGCGGGACGGAACTGAGGCGGAGCGTCGACCGAACGTGGACGGCGTGCATGTCACACTGCGGGCGGATCACGCGCGGGACTGGACGGCGGCGGTGGAATGACGGCGCCAGAAGAAAACGTTCCGCTGTCTGTGTGACTACTACTATGCGTTCCCATATAATACAACGCCAGCGTATCACCCAGCGTTGTCTTTCCGCCTGGCGGAGCGGCGGCGGTTTGGTCACGCCGCCAAAAGGCCCGGCAGGACAGCCATTGTGTGCACTATCAAATACAGTTTAGACAAATATAAAATTTGTGGAAAATGGCGCGCGGATTTCTGAAATTGCACGCCGTGCCTGTGGTTGAGTGACGAGGCTATGCACGCGCAGGTGATGGAAGGAAGCCGCCAAACAGCCTAATATTAAAAATATTATAAATAGATATTTTTATTTCTAAAACAAACTAATGTTAATTTTTTGACAAAAATAAATAATTTGATGAAATGAAAGATTTATTTATCATATTTTAATTAATGACAGTTGATTTATTCACAAAAATGTTTCATTTCATTAAGACATAAAAACTCTTTGCTGATTTAAAACTAAACTGTAAAGTAAAAAGCACTAGTGCGATAATGTAAAGTAAAAAGCACGCGTGCATTATACGCTGCATTATGAACCTAAAAGTGGTGTAATAAAAGCCACTTTACGAGCAAGGGTGTTGAAAATCCTTTTTTATTGAACTCAAAATTCTCAAAATACCTGATAATAATTGAATAAAAATTATGTTAAAATGAATGTACTGTAGAAATTAATAGTTAGTCAACAAGATATGGTTTATAATTAACTGACTTAAAACTATGTTGTGTAGGTATAGTTTTGTAAGAGATATATAAAATTTTAGATTATAGAATCTGGTACGCCAGATGTTGCTGTGCCATAGCAGGGTTCATGTTTGATACTATTATTCTACTGTAACACCTTTTGAACACCATCAAAGCAATTATGATTATGATTTAATAACATTTTGACCATGGTATAATAACACCAGGTAGTCTGTTCCCGTGACAGCTAGGTCACGTGATTGCCTCCGTACTACGTCATCGGCCGTGGAGCCAATAGCGGGCTGTTAGCGTGACCCTTGTCAGTTTGATGTGCTGCCACTTTGTGAAAATAAATCACCCGAGCAAAGTGCATTTTTTCATTTACTTGCTTCTATAAAGAATCACTTTTGACCTAGTAATTTTATACAGTTTCCTTTAATAACTAATTAGATGAATAACACGAGATAACAAATATTTAGGCTAGTTAGGAATTTATTTTATATTCATTATGAACAAAAATCTCCTTAAGAAGGAGGCCTCTCTCTCTCTCTCTCTCTCTCCAGGCCCCTCAGAAAGTATTGCGAAAAAAAGTTTTTATATATGGGACACTGGCCAGTTATAATGTTTTTCGAAAATATGATTATTTATAAGTAAAAATAAGTAAGTTCCAATTTCAAAATTTCCCTCCACATTTTTTGCGAGTTAATTCAAAGTATTGTGTCTCACTGAAATATGGATCTGCGCCGGGAACATTTTAGAGCTATGATTTTATACGATTTCAAGTGTCGCCTGAAACCGGATGAATCGTACGATAGACTTCAAATGGCATTCATGGATGAAGGCCCTTCCAAGGCAACCGTGTATCGTTGGTATAACGAATTCAAGTGCGGTCGACCAACTTTGGGGGATGACGAAAGAAGCGGTCGCCCTTTGACGGCTGTTACCGAAGAAAACGTGCTAGCAGTGAAAAATTTAATCCAAGACAATAGGCGAATTACATATCAGGAGATTCAACACATATTGAAGATTGGATCGGGAAGCGTTCACGAGATTCTACACAGCCATCTTCGCGTGAGGAGGATAGTATCACGCTGGGTGCCGCACAACCTCACCGATGCTCAGAAGCAGGCCCGGGTGGAATGGTGCCGTGATATGCTTAACAAATTTGAAGCAGGCTCGTCTCGGCGTGTTTACGACATCGTTACAGGTGATGAGTCCTGGATTTATCAATACGACCCAGAAACCAAGCGCCAGTCGACTGTTTGGGTGTTTCAAAATGAGCCAACGCCTACCAAAGTGAAGCGATCTAGAAGCGGGGTAAGATTTTGATCGCTAGCTTTTTTAATTTGACTGGCCACTTGGTATCAATTCCCTTACGGGATCAAAGAAGCATTAATGCCGAATGGTATACTACCAAATGTTTGCCAGAAGTTTTCTCTGTTATAAGCAACAAGCGACCAAACACAGGGCTCCGCGGGCTACTGCTCCACCACGACAATGCACCTGCGCACACCGCACTCAAAACGAGGGACTTCCTGGACAGCACGCCAGTCAAACTCCTGGGTCACCCTCCTTACAGCCCTGATCTAGCACCGTGTGACTTCTTTTTATTCCCAAAAATAAAAAATCAGCTCAAAGGGATACAATTTTCGTCGCCGGAAGATGCGCTGGCTGCGTTCGAGCAGGCTGTAAACGAGGTGTCTGCGGCGGACTGGAAAAAGTGTTTTGAAAACTGGTTTAGGCGCATGAATCTTTGTATAGAGGCTGGTGGAAAGTACTTTGAAAAGATTTGATAAAAATATATGTACGTATAGAACAATTTTTTTTAGTTTCGCAAAACTTTCTGAGTGTCCCACGTATATTGAAGATATCAATCAACGGCAACACTGATCGTGACGTAGCTTGGAGGCATCGCGCTGTCATTGCGGGAAGAGAATACCTGGTGAAACATCTTATTATACCATGATTTTGACATGGTTTTTATTGGAGTTTGAACCCATAACTGAAACAGGTCTATAAACTACGACACAATTAAACAGCAGCGATTTGTTTACAGCATTTTGTTGTGCTTTCATACCAAATTCCGGTGATTATCAAAACAATTACATTATTAATTACTATTTTAATAATCAGACCACAACAATTAACATCCGTTGCACAGATAAGTTAAATTATTTGACCCAATGTCAATTGGGATACAATGTACCTACTCGAAAATAAATTGAGTTTAGTTTTTAATAAAACAAGTTTAATCGGACTATGTCGCGTATATTATTTAAATTGGTTTTGCCTGACGTTTCGAAAGCTTTACAGCGTTCGTGGTCACAGGAAGACTAAGATGACAAGCGTCTTTACAGACATTTCAAAAAAAAAAAAAAACTACCGTAACTTCAATTTTTATTTATTAAAATCGTTTCGTTGCACGCAGTAATCACATGCAATGTCACTATCTTTTACAGTGTTGCGTGCTATTTGGGACTTGATTATTTTTAGAACTGGGTTCCAAACAGGTGGTAGCTGCTCTGCCAACCATCTTCTCTATTAAAATTAGGATGTTTTTTAATTTCAATAGCCTCACGGAGCATTCTAGGTACATATATGTAAATGTGTGTAAAGCAGCCGCGTCAAACTTCGTCTGATTATAGTGCATACTATGTTGTTTTCAAATATGACCTTGCCATTTGTGTGTTTGTGTGTATTTCATGATATAATAAAGCCATCTACCGCGACTAAAAAAACAACACAAAAATTTAGTTCTTCATCTGTGGTGTTAAAGGCTTTGTTTGGGCGATTTTAAAGAATGTTTTTTTGTGTTATTTTTTTAGTCGCTGTAGATGACATTATTGTATCATGAAATACACACACACGTGATACACCTCATAGCAACACATTTTCTGAGAAAATTTCAACCGGTTATCTATTACCATTCAAAAGATACAGCCCTGTGACAGACAAACGGACGGACGGACGGACAGCGTAGCGAGAGTAATAGGGTCCCGTTTGGCACCCTTCGGGTACGGAACCCTAAAAATACTGTCAAAATTATAGTGGCTTAGAAAAAAAAATGTGCTTCAATCTTTTCTTAGCGAGATTCCGTCCGCCTTTTTTTATTCGTGCAAGCTTGAAGAATTTAATTTATTTATTGATAATTATTGTTACATAATGAAGATATTGCAATCCACAAACTTGCTAATTTACTTACTTAAAATAAAAACCAAGCTAAAGTGTTATTATAACTGTATAAACAACCCATTCTACTCTCAACTCTATTCTCCACGAGTAAAAACTAAATTTCTCAGTGAAAAATATGGATTTTATCAAATGAAACCGCACAATCACTGTCGAATGGTCGAGGGAGGAACCCAAACCCCTCACCCTTCCCCCTCTTCTCACCCGCTAATGGGATAATCACACAAAACGGGACGGTCCATTTTATGCGAAATGCATATTAAGTTTTTCAGAGTAAGCACTCCATTATGACAGCGATTTTGGTTATTCTATCGCTAGCGCTGTTGGGATGAAATTGGACTGAAAATGGTATTAATATACCGAGTTGGTTTCGTATATACGAAGTCTGTGATGAGAGTTTACTTAAATATCCTCATAGGCTTCAAATTCGAAAATAATTAAATTGTTTTTGATTTCAAATAAACCTAATTACAAGAAACACACACACAACACTTTTGAAACGTCAGGCTCTAGTTGCACGGTTCCAAATTGTGGATCCTATGGAGAAGAACTGGCAAGAAACTCCATACTCTTTTTAAAATAGGTCATTGTTTATTACATCAAATTTGTTCAAATAATGTGAGTATAAAGTAGGTTTATGTCAGAAATAAACAAGAGTTTAAAAGTGAGAATATTGCCTTTAGAAATAAACGTAAAAAGAGTTGCCATAGTGTCACACCGTGTAGTTACCTAAATGGTACCGCAAGTCGGTTCGCCAAACTGAGACATGACGATGGAAAGTCTCATGTGATTGTAATTTCACTGGCACCCGTACCCTTCAGACCGAAACATAGCAATGCAAGCACCACTATTTTCGGAGAAGTAGATACGGTGGTAGTACTTCCCCGGACGAGCTCTTTTACAAAGGAGCTCTACTGCTTCTAAAATAATAATCAAATCAAAAAGTATAATCTGGTGACTTTCGAGACTCGAGTAATAGGTTTTTGCTGAGCAAGCGTGTATCATCGTCGACCGCACCAACGCTTAACATCAGGTGAGGTTGCGGTCAAACGCAAGCCCATTAGAAAAAAAAAGTGTCTGTTTGAATTCAAAATACATAAAAGCTGTGCATAAAAATAGAAAAAATCTCTCCTGGCTCCATAAAACCACAAAATTGAAAACTTAAGCATGTCATCGAGGGTACATCAATACATCATTGTCTGTCTGACCCGCCAACGCCATCTATTGGAAGTTTTGCAAAAACAACACCAAAGCTCATCAATCAAACTTTTGGACGTCGACGGTCACGGACGGCCGTTTTTTGTTGAACTTACAAATTAATTTAGTGATGAAGCTTGTTGCTTTTTTGTTTCATCTGTTTTTGATGAGTTGAAGTTATCGATAGGAAAATAATTTAGTCATCACTGTTGACTTTTAGGATATTCATCAACTCAGCCTATCGCAGTCCACTGCTGGACATAGGCCTCTCCCAAATTGTGCCACAACACTCGGTCCCCTGCCTTCCGCATCCAGTCCCCCCCAGCTACTTTCATCAGGTCGTCGGTCCAGCTGGCTGGGGGGCACCCTACACTGAGTTTGCCGATTCGCGGTCTCCACTAAAAGACTCGTCTGCTCCAACGGCCATCGGTCCTTCGACAGACATGGCTAGCCCACTGCTACTTCAGCTTACTGATCCTGCAAGCTATGTCACTCCAGTTCTTCTCCGGATAATCTTGTTACGGATTTCATCCTTCAAAGAAACTCCAAGCATAGCTCGCTCCATAGCTCGCTGAGCGACTTTGAATTTGTGGACTAGCCCAACTGTCAGTGTCCACGTCTCGGCACCGTAAATCATGACAGGCAGGGCGCATTGGTTGAAGACCGTTGTCTTCAAACTTTGCGGTAACTTAAATATCAAACTTTTGTCTTTTTTAACCCAGTTCTATCATATCGCTGGATTTGTGAATCACAGAGTACATTTTCAACATAATGTTTTTCATTTACTTCTTTTTTGTGTCTTCTTCTTCTGTCGTGTCGACATGAGCTAAATAATAATAACAGCTCATGCCGTGGGCAAAAGATTAGCTAGTGAGCAGGTTGATAGCGAGGCTGGTGCTGGTGGGTTAATTGGTGGCGTGGTTTTTTTGTGTGAATTTAAATAAATCATTTTTCTTTTATTTTTTCAAAATAGATAGTTTGAAAAGTAGTTGACGAACTATTCGACTTCTGGTTTGATATGTTTGAAACATAAATTAATATAGGCACCTATCTAGATATCATTTAAAATTTATACAAAATCCGTCATCATCGATCGACAATTTATTGAAAAAAAAAGCAAAAATTCAACTCAATATTTTATCAGCCTACCAATATTATATACGTGAAAGTATGGATGTTTGTTGTTTGTTTGTCCTTCAATAACGTTAAAATCGCTAAATGGATTTGGATGAAATTTGGCACACAGATAGACCATGTCCTGAATTAGCACACAAAATAATTTTAATTGACATACAACGACTATACAGCCCATAGACACAACAGGCAACCGATCTCTGCAACACATCTATGAAATTTCACTAATGTAGGTCACCACTACGACGTGTATCTTTTTTTTTATGTATGACCACGCATAACTTTTTACAGAGTAGTCCGATTTTAATGATTATTTTTTTAATGGATAGGGTATATCTCGAAGTTGGTCCCATTTAAATTTCAAAATCAAAATCCAAATAGGAAAACAGGGGATGAGTGCTTGTTCACCCACTGAATTCTTACCTGTTAACCGATTCTGTTGAAACTTGGCACACATAAATATAGTTCTAGACACTACGACATAATGGAGACCTGTAGTTAGATTTTAACCACAAAAAATAATTAAAATAAAACTTTTTAACAAAAAATTGAACCGACGAAAACAGAAACTGAAAAGCGAAAAATAACTAATTATGAGTCGGCGACAAACAATCAACGAAGATCATTAAATTACTTTAAATAAATAATAAAAATTTGCTGTCGTTGTATTTGATGTTATGTTTTTTTTATTATTTATTTAAAGTAATTTAATGATCTTCGTTGATTGTTTGTTGGGCGCCGACTCATAATTAGTTATTTTTCGCTTTTCAGTTTCTGTTTTCGTCGGTTCAATTTTTTGTTAAAAAGTTTTATTCACTGTTGCTTATTTTTCTTGAAAAAGTTTCGAGATTAAAAATAACGAATAAAGAAAAATAGTCACCTTCCCTATTTATTGTATACATTATATTCAATACTAGCTGTGCCCGCGACTCCGTCCGCGTGGATGTCGGAAAATGACATCGTGTCATAATTATGAACACAATATCTTCAAATATATACATATAAGCGCCTACACAGACGATTACACTATTTACCGACCATACTGTATTTTGTTTTTACAACCAACCGGCTAAGGTGATGGAATTTCATGGAATTAGCCCTAAACTCCCTCATTCTGAGAAGACGCTCGTGCCCAGCAGTGGGAAGTAATTGGGTTGATTATGTTATTCTATAACACTAACCACATCTCTTCTTATGCTAAGAAGAGGCCCGTGTCCAGCAGTGGGACTGTAATGGGCTGGTAATGTTATGTTATTCTAGAATACTAATAATATCCAGTTCATTAACTCTTCTCATTTTGAGAAGAGGGCTATACCCAGTAGTGGGACAGTAATGGCTTGACTACGTTATGTTATTCTATATTTTCTAGTTTCTTAACTCTTCTCGTTCCGAGAAGAGGTCCGTGCCCAGCAGTGGGGCAGTAGGTAATGAGCTGATTATGTTATGATAATCTATTACACTAACAATATCCAGTTCCTTAACTCTTCTCATTCCAAGAAGAGGGCCATGCCCAGCAGCGGGACAGTGATGGGCTATGTTATGTTATTCTATATTTTCTATAATACTAATAGAATCCAGTTGTATTTTTAGGAACCTGCAACCTGCAACTAACCAACAATCATGACCTCTACTTTGTATGCAACTTAATACAATAGAGGGGTCAAGCTGTATCGCTGGATCTACTCAACCGATTCAGATAAAACATACCCTATATTTTAAGTTAGACTAATACTAATACAAATTCTAAGTTTCATTACGATCCGTTCAGCCGTTTTCACGTGATGAGGTAACAAACAGACAGACAGACAGACAGACAGACAGACATAATTTTTTTTAACGATTGATTCGTGTTCTATAGCTTATTTCTAGTCCCCCTAGCCGGTTTTCGCGAAAAAATACTCAATGTACAGACTTTTCGACCTTTACAGTTTTATTATAGTATATATAGAAGATATAGATTAGGCGTCTATTGTGCTGTATGTTTGTCGTTGACATACCATGGAAGCGAAGCCACGAGCGTTTGCTAGTTATAATATAAACAACGATTTATATCAAAATATTTTATACCTAAGCACCTCATTAAATAAATAATCCGATTACAAATCACTTTCATTGTCCTTAAACGAATGGAATAAATCATCGACAACAGAATTCTCACAAAGCTCTCGCGAAAAAAATACAAATCATTATTGAGTGAATAGGAAAACTCGAAATGATTAGGAGATTATTTGCTTACACTTGATGAGGAAATTGACGGAATAACGAATTTTAAGAGTATTTTGTCAAAGAACGCAGCGATGTGGAGAGAAAGCGCGATGCTCTAAATTATTTGCCCCTACTATTGTAGTATGATAAAAGTACAGATATGTTACTGCGCTCGCAATCTGAAGACTCGAAAACGTCTTAATTGGAACGTTTTTAGGGTTCCGAAGTCCTACAAGGAACCCTTATAGTTTCGTCATGTCCGTCCGTCTGTCCATCTATCCGTCTGTCCGTCTGTCCGTCTGTCCAAATCCTTTACAGCTTAATAACTTCTACAATTATAAACATAAGTAAATGAAATTTTGTTAAAAAATAGTCTACATATAGATCTCAATTTTAAAAGAATAAAAAAATCGTTTTTACGTATTTTAGGGGTGGCGTCCATACATGTGAAATGGGGATCCAAAAATTTTTTTCGCTGCACCCCCTCGTGTGGGGTATCATTGAATAGGTCTACTAAAATGAAGGTAATGTTTCATACACCACTTTTTTATCAGGTGTACCATCTGCGAAATATAGCCCGCCAAAGTGGCTTGCAATGTGTCCCCCCCCCCCTGCCATTTCTAAACTATGCAACGTAGAAACTTATAATCTTCCACATTGATAGACCTTTGTGAAAACTCTCTTTTAAAATTATTTCGAGTATAATGTGATTATAATTTTTTGAGTTATAGAGAGAAAACTGAAAAATACTTAAAACGTCCTAGTTCAAAGGTCATTGACCTTAGAGAAAAATGGTCTTAGCAAATAATGCTCTTTTAGCTATTTTCACTATTTGAAAAAATCACTAAAATAAACTTTGAAATGAAACACTTCTTAAATTTGGCTTCTTGAATTTATCGCTAGATGGCGCTACTAACAACACGCTCTGAGTCGCGAATGCTGCCGATTATTGCAAAAACTAAAATAGCCATGATTAATATTCGATTTGATTCGTTTGTAATTACACCTACTTAAGGAACCCTATAATACTGAGCATGGCCCGACATGCTCTTGGCCGGTTTTTTCTATTTGCGTCAAGTATGGTGCCGAGCGTGACCGGTGACGAAAAAAAAACTAATTTGCCGTCGTGTCTGTACCAAAGACATTTCTATACTAACCAGTATAATACCTTTATGGTCTGTACAGAAAGTGTTCCAATTATGACGCAAAAGTAACTACAAATATCTAACTTACTTGATACTTTGTACTAGTTTACGTATCGTATTTTTTTTTGTTTGTTTGTTTTTTTGTGTTTGTTTGGTTATGACTTAAATACGTTTTAATGTACTTATATATCCTATTTGATATTTTCATTAAATACTGAGAAATTTTCAATGATTGGATATTCTAGCCATAATTTTAAGGCGCATGTAGCAGCCAAGTAGCGCTCCCATCAGTAAAAAAAATATTGCTTGCTGGATACATAATTTATCGAAAAATCCTTTTTAACAATTGAAGTACAGGTCATCATCATCATCATCATTTCAGCCGAAAAACGTCCACTGCTGGACAAAGGCCTCCCCCAAAGGGGGGGGGGGATTAGCCATAATCACCACGCTCGCCATGCTTGGTTTGGCTTGGCTTGGAAGTACAGGTACTGTAGTTTAATCAGAAACTATTAACTCTGTAAATTATAGTTCGCTGTAGTTGTAGATAGAAAAAGTTTAAAAAACGGCCTGTTTTGGCAGGTTCTTCTTTTTCCTCAAGTACAGGTTCTAAATATAAATAAATAAATAAATATCTTTGGGACATTTTTACACAGCACCATCTAGTCCCAAACTAAGCAGACCTTGTGGTATGGGTACTAGACAATGGATATAATACGTATATACTTTTTTTTTTTGTAAATACATACTTTTAATACATAAGCAACACACCCAGACCAACACAAACACTTATGTTCATCACACAAATATTTGCGTCCTGTGGGAATCGAACCCACGACCTCGTTATCAGCAGTCCGACACTCGAACCACTAGACCACAGAGGTCGTCAAATTCAATAACTACAAAATTTTATCCTCTGCGATTTTATTCTGCGTTTATGTTCAATGTTGCAGGTGAAATCCAATCTGGGCAACCTGAAGATTGAATGTACCAAATAAATAATTTTAGAATACGAGTTTTAAATCGAGTTTCTTTAGTAAAACGTTGACAGTAGACCTAAAATTCCGCAGAATTCTCCAAATATTTCGCCAGTTCGTAGCCAGTTCATTTGGCAATGTTGCCATGATTAAAAAAAGATATCAAAATAACATTGGAACGCAAAGGACGTAGAAACAAATACTTGTGCTTTGTTAAACAATTTTTTTTTCACTAAATGGCTGACTATAAAGATGGCCGGCTTTCGAAATTCAAATGTAACTGTGTCGTTTTGTGCGTTGATTACATGAAGCTTGCTATTTTATACGCTTTTGTTTTGTAAATGGAAAATTAAACATACGCTTTTGCCTGATTAAAGAATGAAACGTAATAAAGTAAATTACGGGTGTAAATTTTGTTTGTTGTCAGACTTATTAGTTAATTGTCTTACAAAATCGTGTACTTAAAATAGTTGAAATGAAAAAATAAATTAACAATTTGGACGTTAAAATAATTTTTACACGTTTTGGAACTAGATGGCACTGGTATTGTATAATTAAATACCTCTGAGAAGAAACGCCGAAACAAACTTTTGTTTGTTCAATATATTTTTAAATCCGTTCTCGATGTTTGTGGCTCAAAATATCCTACTAATAAGATAAACGTGAAAGTTTGTGCGGATGTATGGATGTTTGTTACTCTTTCACGCAAAAACTATGGTATGAATTTTAATGAAATTTGGCATACAGATAGAACATAACCCGGATTACCATATAGGCTACTTTTTATCCCGGGAAGATAAACAGGGATGCGCGATAAACGACACTAACGCGGGTGAAGTCGCGGGCATAGGCTAGTAAGTAAATAAAAATAAAAAATACATGTTGTCAGTCATACATGTATTTTTTATAAAAATCTTTAAAAACGCGTACCTATGTATGAAATTCATAATAAGGTACGCGTTTTTAAAGATTTTTCGAAAATTTCTCCTTTATTATTTATGTTAGCTGTATACAATTTGTATAGATAGGCAGATAATAAAGTTTATTAAATAGTAGCTAACGGAAATTTGTTTAGATTGTTTAGTATTCTTGGAATAAAACGAAAACTGTTTTGAGGCTTAAATTGACGAGAGCGGCCCGCAGTTGCGGTGTGTAAGGGGAGTGCGAGGGTGGGAATTATGTTTTGGGAGCATCCTCCGCTCACAACTTTGTGATTTGATTTTTTTTTGCGATTTTACATGCGTCACAAAAAAAAAAAAAAAGGTTTTGTTTTTGCAGTTAAAAACAGCGCAATAAGGCATTTTTGCGGGTTTACAATACAGTATTTACAGAAAGGAGTCATAAGTTGTTGAGAAAGGCTTTGAAATGCCCTGCACTCAGGTGCAGAGTGTTGGCACGCGCGCCCTCGCGCTTTTCCATTCTATCTATTTATTTCTGTGGTGAGACCCTCATAACTTCCAATCCGAATAATATAATAACTTGAGAATCTCACATAATACGTAAAGTCAAGCCGGTTACGATATATAAATAAAAAAAGCCTCCATACATGCAAAGAGGAGTCAATTTATTTTTTTCGTTCTACTAATTCATGTGGGTTATCGTTGAAAATAACTTTTTTAACAGTTTTTTTTTTTTTTTTAATATTATTGGTTATTGATTGCTGGGTCCCAGTCGCTGTTTTTAGACATATCTTTGTCCCGGGATCTATATGAAAAACGGCTCCACGTCAAAAGTTGTTACTTATGGTTAATTTCATTAATATTTTTTTTTTGTAGTATTGGATGGCGAAACGAGCTAAAGGCCCACCTGATGTTAAGTGGTTACCTTTGTCCATCCTGTAGTGTAGTTAAACAACAAATACAAAAAATTATCAATTATCAGTAAGAAAAATAGTTATAAAGTAGTTTTCGAATGGTGAAAGAATTATTAAAAACAGTTCAGTAGTTTCAGAGTTTATCGATTACAAGCAAACAAACAAATCTTTCCTCTTTATAATACAACAATAATAATATTAGTATAAGTATATATGCTGATGATAATGATATCATTAGTATCGAAGGACTGTATAATGATATAATTATTTGTTTTATCTACTACAAACGCAGATTTATTATCATATCTCTGGTATTTCCCTAAACCATCCAGACATCTAATCACTACAACCCAATCGGAAATATGGATTTATTAATGATGGTGTTATGATTATTGATCAAACTACAGATGTGAATTAGATAGAATAACATTTTAGGTGGCATCACGATGATTTAGCTGGTTTTTTAAATGATTTCCTTAATATCAACAACTGCTTACCTCATGATAACTTCTTCATTATCTATTTCTTATCTTGAATCGGCACGAGCTATAAAATAATATTTTGGGCCTAAATGAAAAGATTAGACTTATGTATTAAACTAATTAAAAGCCAACACACACCAAAAGCATGTCAGTAGCAGCGCTGGTTGAAAACAGGCCCACGCAAGATGTAATGCAAGGAATAGAACCATATAAAGCACGACACATTAAATAATAATACATGTAATAGCGCGGGCTCGCCGCCAGCAAACTGCCCTGCTCTTGTCCTGGTTTAGATCCCCCAGGTGACAAACCGGGCAGCGCGGCGTATAGATGTGCTGGGCAATAGCGGCGCGCGCGGTTGCGTTATATCACACTTATCTCACCAGAGTGGTGCAAGCTCAGTCAGAATAACAATTAAAGGCCCGTACAAACCAAAATAATGTCAGTAGCAGCGCGGGGCCTGAGCAGCACGGCACAAGCCACACAAAAAAAGGCAGACAGTTTTAAGCGTTTTAATGGTAGGCCCGCGATATAACTGCTTTCAGTATGACGTGTTGTATCGATTTTCAAACAATACAACTGCCTTGTAACTGCTTTAAAGTCACACAGACACGTTTGTGTGTTATTTGCCACTCTGCTCATTACCCGCACCACTCTTGACATGCTTTTGGTGTGTTGGAGCCTTTGGTTAAGAACCTTACGTCAGCATAACAATTAATGTTGCCCAGTATAGGTCTTGTAGTCTTGCAGTTTTGAATATTCGCAAGACCAATGCAAGACTGCAAGACCAAGAATTTGGACAACACTATCTACACTATCAATATCTGTGATTTAAAAGAGAGCCAAGGTCGCCAACCACTTCTTGTCCAGTACCTAATTTTATGGCCTGGTTGCTAGGACCTTTTAGCTACCTCTCTATTAATAAAACATACCCTAATAAGTGATGGGAACTTTACTAGAGGTTTCTGAGGGATTTAGGAGAAAATACGAAAAGTCACGTTTTCACCTTTGTGCCGTTTTACACTCAACATTTAATAATACAATATTATTACACATTAACACAAGAAGAAATACAATTTCCAAATATTCTCGCCGAATCCCAAGCACTTTTCAGTAATGACTACCTTCGGGTAGTGTTGCCTACGTCTTGGTCTTGTAGTCTTGTATTGGTCTTGCGAAAATGCAAGACCGCAAATCTACAAGACCCCAACACTAATAGCTACTAAATTACTTAAATAGATGAAGACCAAATTATGAAGTTAGAGTTCCCTTACATATTATTTTATGATGTTAAAAATGACATTGATACTATGTAGTTGGACTAAAAAGGTCTCATAACACTTACAGATAACACTTTCTTTAAACCAGCCAAATAAAACCACTACCAGCTAAATAGTCAAAGATAAATAATGATTTAGGAAGACACCAGAAAATCCCTTATTATACTCAACGGGTTGAAAACAAAAACAGTCCAAATAAAAGAACGCCACGAAATTGGTCCCGCACTAAATTGCAATTTATGGGCCCTGGTACGGACCTCTAAAGTGTAACGTGGCCCTTGGCGTGGTGAGCGGGTCCCGGATTCCCGGGATGTTCTTCTTTGAAACTGTTATAAGTCTCATCTTTAATATTTTAGAATGTTGGTTAGTCAATATTCTTTAAGAAGTAGAGAGTAAATGCTTAAGTTATGTATACTTCGTGTATATTAACGGGAATTCCCGGAGCTCTTATAAGTTATAGTGAGGATGGCCACCGTATAGTTTTAGTAGGTCGGAGTACGACATATCCCTCCGCTTTCCCCAGACGAAGGATTTCCACCTTAATACAAAACAAAAAAAACCTATTATGTTGAAAAACTGAACAAAATAATAGTGAATGTATATTTTATTTTGATAAAGAAAATACGATGAAATTCATAAACGCTAAGCTGAGAGCCTATAATAAGTTGCCAACTCTAGCTTAATAATGAAATTATGTTGTCTAGTTTATGGTTCTAAGTCATATCATTGTTATGGGCCTTGATGCCTAAAATAAATGAATTATTATTATTATTATATCTAATACATAATAAAAATGTATTTGTGTTCTTTTGCTATTCTGGTTTGTGTTTGTTGACATCCTGGCTTAAATCCCACAATATCTAATAATTATAACATGTCCCAGAAATAATAATAAATCTTTATTTCAGATCACATTAGATCCATATAAAAGCAATACAAAACCTAATGTTAGTAACTTATAATAAATGTTGCCGAACTTAAAAAAAAAACAAAAAAAAAACTTAAACAGTTCGCGCTTCCTTTTTTTTCTTAGATCCCGGTTTATTATCCCGGCCATTTCCCACACTAGTGGGCTTACCTACTAACGCCAATACAGTGCGACAAAGTGTCCCACATGACATTGTCACGCGGTGTGACACATCGGAGAAAAAAATCCCGCAAAATATCCCAGCATTGTTAGTTTCCTAATAGGTTTGTTCCTTTTTTCATGGCAAAATAGTTTACTTTTCGTGTTCGTTTATTTTTTATAATGTCAGTTTACTATAATATTGTGCCTTAAACTAGTATAGTTCCCGGCACGAGACGTGAGCACAAATTGTACCTGCGTGATAGTCTCTGTCGTCACCGTATTCTAGTATTCCGTTTTCTACGTATATTTAATTATGTATTATCATGTAATTAAGCCAATGCAAGTGCCAGTTTCTGGTCTGTTGTACTGTGAACAGAGATTCGACCACTTACGTAGTGGAATCTGTGCTCACGACTCGTGCCGGCAACTATAGGTCTCTTATACTGGGTGTAAGGGGAACGCTTCCGAAAACGAAGATAGGTGCTGGTGATTACTGATACGAAACCACGAAAAAAAAAATGCAATTCTATTTTTAGATTTTTTCATATATATTTTTTTGCATTTTTCATACATAACCAGCTTTGGGTAGTTAAATAAAACTCATACAAAATGAAAAATGCAAAAAATAAATAAAAATAAAATAAAAAAGAATCGCATTTTTTCGTGGTTTCGTATCAGTAATCACCAACACTATCACCTGTCTTAGTTTTCGGAAGCATTTCCCTGACACCCTGTATAGAAACAAATCGGAACACAATTAGTAGGCCATAATTATATCATTATATCGACTTGATCCCATCTACCCCGGTCCCGTTACCGGGGCAGATGGGAAAAAGAGTTTCATCTGCCCCGGCAGCCACGTTGTTGGAATCTAACAGGGCGTATGACACAAATCAAGTGTCATCGACCCCTGCAGCCCCGGCAATGACGTCTAACGGGGATATCGTACTGCTAATACAGAACGTATCACCGGCCAAGGGTAGTTCGAGGAACACTGTGATAATTTAGTTGCTAATTAAGAGTCCAACACTGCCTCCGGCTTCCCTTGGCGGAGTGCGTCTATGAGAAAGTAGGTATAAGAAAAAAAAAGAAAAATCGACTTTTTCCTGTAAAACGTTTATTTTGCAAACAACTAAGGAACAAAGAGATTTGTATGAAGGGTCAAACTTACCCCAACTTGTGGTCTACAAGTCACACTGTTGTGACAGTTACATGATCCTACAGGGGTCCTTTTGTCCCTAATCCTTATTTACCAACCCAATTATTTCCGGGTTCAAACAAAAACAGTTCAGATCCTGTTACGAAAATAAATTAGAATTTAATGGTAGTGTAATCCTAATATGGAAATCTTAAACTTATGTTGATCTTTTTTTTTTTTTTGTGTGAACATGCCCTAGACAAACCCAACCATTTTCTTCGATTTGATAAACCACAAGTTCTGGCGAAGGAAAACCGATATGTACCTAGAATGCTCCGTGAGGCTATTGAAATTAAAAAACATCCTAATTTTAATAGAGAAGATGGTTGGCAGCTACCACCTGTTTGGAACCCAGTCCTAAAAATAATCAAGTCCCAAACAGCACGCAACACTGTAAAAGATAATGATATTGTGAGTGATTACTGCGTGCATCGAAACGATTTTAATTAATAATATTGTACGGTAGATTAAAATATTTTTTTAGAAATATTTGTAAAGACGCTTGTCATCTTAGTCTACCTGCGACCACGAAATGCTGCAAAGCTTTCGAAACGTCAGGGAAACCAATTTAAATAATATACGCGATTTAATCCGGTTAAACTTTGTTTTATTATAATGTGTAGTGATCGCGAAAACCTAAGAAGTTATTATGTTAATCTTTTTCTATAGTGTCGACATGAGCTACAAAATGATACTAGCTCACCCTGTGGGAAAAAAATTAGCCAGTCAGCAGTTTATTAGCGAGGCTAACTACCTAGAGTGCGCCGGACGATCAATTAAATATCACTCGTGAAGGCTCTTTTAATGCACCCAATAAACTTTTATACATTGATGTTAATTAATGTAACCCATGTTCATGTAACCATGTACGTCCAGATCTGTCGAATTCGCCACTCGCGAGTAAGGATGCTCGTTATATTAGGTAGCAGATAACATAACCTATTATAATTATACAAAAAGCAGGAGCAAACTATTATTTACTTAACACTACTTCCTGCTATCTGCTATAAATTTTTTCGTCGTCTTGTTTACGAGATTGAGTCAAGATGTAGTTTTTTTGTTGCTAGGTTGTGCCATACGATCAAGTATAAAATATAAATCCATTGTAATAAGGTCTATTTTCTAGCGCACGTTGCAATTCGAGACTTGGCCGCGTAACTTTTGCTGACTTGCTATTCATTAGTATTTCAATAAAAGGCGGCTTACATTACATTACACTAACGCAGCCTGCTATATAGCAAGTCAAGGAGCTACATCGCAGACTGTGGTTCATCTATGCGCTCGTGCTCGCACTCGCACATTGCTGATAATGAATAAAATAACGCGCATATAGCACATACTCGTAGCGTTGTGTTCGCACACGTCAAGCCAGGAAGAATTCATCCCCTTCAAGCCATCCAAAACCGATTTATGCGAAAGGCCGTGGGCGCCCCCTGGTATCTCCGTAACGCCCAACTCCATGTTGACCTAAAACTGCCGACCGTCAGGCAGTACTTCAAGCGTGCTTCCAAACGCTATTTCGACACCGCCCCTAATCATCCTAACCCTTTGGTTGCGGCGGCCACTGATTATAAACCACTCTCCATTAGTAAAACTCGCAGACCTAGACACGTGCTCATCGAATCCGATGACGACATCACCCTCCTTCAGGAGTCAAACAAAATTACTAGCACCATCAGACGCCGTCGTCCTAAATTTCGTCCCCACCGGAGGGGACCGACGCGACACCCACACAGATGCCGAGAGTCCGACTCTCGAGAAACCCAACACGATGCAGCAGCGGCTGCTGGGGGGACCAGTGGCGGGGAATCCCCAGCTGCACCGTGAGCCGAGGTCGAGCTCCCCACCTGGGGACGCCCTCACGGTGTCGCAACCGGAGACAATCTCGTTACGCGAGACCGGTTATGCTCTCGCTCGCTTCCATTCCTACTCTAAACCGCGCTATGAGCAGTTTTGATCGCCGACCAGTTAGGAATAGGTAGGTCCTAGCCCTCGCCGGCGAGGCTTGCCGCTTAACGGTGATTCGCGAAACGCGTCTCCCCCCCGTTATACCGAAAGTCCGTCGCTTTCGAGAAAACTTGTTCCGATGCAGCATCGGCTGCCGGGGGACGTAGCGGCGGTGTCCCCCAGCAATGCCCTAAGCCGAGGTCCGAGCCCTTCCCTGGGGGACGCCCTTATGCGGCATTGCAACCGCGAAATTAGTATGTAAGTTTGTAGTAGTTAGTAAAATATTTCGGCGGATGGAGTCCCTAACGGGACTCTCCGCCCCCAAAGCCCGGTTAAGCAGAAAGAGCACTATAGTGCTTCCTGTGAGTAATCAATTCGAAAAAAAAAAAAAAAAAAAAAAAAGCACATACTCGTAGCGTTTCGAGCGCCGCGCTGAACCCCGAAAGCGGACTGTGATTTCTAACGAGTGCTGTATGCTATATTATAGCATAAAAATATTATGCGCTATACATATAGCATGTCGTTACAACGTGTCTTTGATATGTAGCCATTGTGAACACCTTTACTCGCGAGATGCATGCGAGCCGCGTGCGTGCATTTCATGTTCGCGCACCGCTCCTGTGCTAAGCTGAAATTTAAATCGCTCATTTCCCGAAAAGGGGTAATTGTACTCATCATTATGAACAACTTTTACTATGGTACCAACCCTGAAATCGCGAAAAAATACATACCCCTTTTCGGGAAATAAGCGATTCAAATTTCAGCATGTATAGAGTTATATTAAGATAACTGCCACTTCATAGCACAAAGCATCGCGACGAGTAATGATGAATTTTCGTGAAATTGAATGTTTCTTAACATGTCAAACATAAACATACCTACCCTAAACTCTCAAATACAATTTAGCATAATACTCAAACATACTCATGCTCGAGCCTCACATTACTAAACTCCCACCAACTTGAGTATCACTGAGTAACAAATCAGAAGCAACTCGTGACGTGAGCTGTGGCTTGTACACACTTGAACTGTGACTTCTACACTGAGTATGAAATATGTGGTGTAGGTAAAACACAAGTCTGTAGCGATTTGGAGAAGTTACTTTTTTTAAATTTATATGTTTATTTCATCCTTTATGCACATCTGGGTACAAAGGCGGTCTTATCGCCATAGGCATTCTCTACCAGACAACCTTAGGGTGATGCAGAACAAAAAATAAATAAATAAATTCTGAATTCAATCCCGCCCCGCACCTCTGACGTTTCTATTTTAACACAAAAACACAACACAGTACACATTATAATAAAATAAGTTTAACCGGATTACAACACGAATATTATTTAAATTGGTTTTCCTGATGTTTCGAATGCTTTGTATCGTTCGTGGTCGCAGGAAGACTAAGATTTATTTATTTATTTACTTTAATTAAAACGGCTGTATGCCAATTACAAAAATGACAAGCGTCTTTACATATTTTTCTAAAAAAATATTTTTGTCTACCGTGTAATTTTTAGGGTTCCGTACTCGAAGGGTGACAAACGGGACCCTATTACTCTCGCTTCGCTGTCCGTCCGTCCATCCGTCCGTCCGTCTGTCTGTCACAGGGCTGTATCTTTTGAACAGTAATAGGTAACCGGTTGAAATCTCAGAATATGTGTTACTATGAGGTGTATCACGACAAATACTAAAAACAAAAAAAAGTCTAAAACCAAAGGGGGTCCCCATACAAGAAACCTCAAAAAACATGCATTTTTTTCAACGTTTTTGTTCCTGCTCTATCTTCAAAACGGTAATATATACCAGCGTCAAACTTGGTCAGACTATAGTGCATATTATGTAGTTCCTGCGTAAGAAAGACATGCAAAAGTGCATATTTCGCGCACTGTGCGTTGATGTCTTTTTGTAAACTCTCGTATATTAAATCAGTTTTTATTGGGTATCAGATCGTTGAGAGGTACGGAACCCTTACTGCGCGAGTCCAACTCGCACTTGGCCGGTTTTTTTTATTAATTAATATCGTTTCGATGCACGCAGTAATCACTCACAATGTCATTATCTTTTACAGTGTATTTTGCTGTTTGGGACTTGATTATTTTTATAATGTGTAGTGATCGCGAAAACCTAAGAAATTATTATTGGAATATTATTTTTATATTCATTCGATACGGCTAGTTTGGTTGCCGTGCAGTAGACGTGCAGCTTACGCGCAGTTCAAAGATTACAAGAATGCCATTTACCACTAAAACTTGAACTCAACTGCAGCGTCACTGCAACTTGACCGGCGCGTCATGAAATTGTGTGAATTAAAGCCAAACAGAACGCTGAAAGTGAAAAGTAAGTGCCCCTGGCCAATGGCATGGTAAAAATTAAATATAACCTGTGGAGAAACAAGGTTATAATAATATATTCCTCCATCAACCAGTCTAGGTCATATTGTCCGACTAGAGGGCATCGGCGCGTTCCATTGTTGTTCCCGGAGCCCTATATTTTGTACTGAGGATGGCCACCGTGTGGTTTTAGTCGGTGGGAGTCCGACATATTCCTCCACCTTCCCCAGACGGAAGATATCCATGAGGATTCCCACCCGAAAACCAACGAAAGGTCTTATTACTCGGCGAGCCGGGCCGCGGTGCAATGTTGGGCGTTCGTATACTTGCTAACTGCGCGTCAAACTTTCATCGCATGATTCAGGATTCTGTTACGTCATCCAGTACATAAAAGTTTATACGTAGTTTATAATTTATTATCGTAAGTATGTTTATATTTAGTATGTTTTTAATGTCACACACTGTGTCTACGTATTTCTTTTATCCTTTTTTCCTGTCGCAGGTCTGCTGGAAGAAATTTATTTTAGAGATAAGCAGTACCTTTGTGCTCAAGTGTTTGTTTTGTATGTTTTCTATAATAAAATGTGTTGTGTGTACATAAATAAATAAATAAAAAATAAAATAAAACTCTTCACCTTCCTCGGACCTATGATCAATTATCAACTCAGCCTATCGCAGTCCACTGCTGAACATAGGCCTCTCCCAAATTGCGTCACAACGCTCGGTCCTCGCGTATCGGCAAACGCAGCGTAGGGCGCCCCCCTGCCAGGTGGACCGACGACCTAAAAAACGTGGCTGGGGGGGACTGGATGCGGAAGGCAGAGGGCCTATGATGGTTTCCTCAAATTAGAAAATGAAACAAATATTTGAGCTGCTACCAATGTTGTTCCCGCCACCTACGGCCCAGGACTAAAACGTGCAGCAATTTAAAATAAACACATTTGAACTAAAAACGCTCCCGCTACACTTTTGGACCATCCACGCAAGTCGTACCGCAAGAACTTGCAGTCTACCGTCGGTTAGCTGAACGGCCGCAAATAAAACCACGATAACAAGGAACAGTGGAAATTGTATCGCACGAAATGGTGCGAACATCAGTCTATAATGATCGAGCTCATAGTGGAGGAGTGAAGGTATACCAATATATGTCTTGTGACTTGTGTTTGTGAATATTAGATTTGCAATAAAGAGCATTTTGAAGGTTTCTATGTAGGTAGGTACAATACGAGTAAAATAAAGTACCCAAATAGATGATAATAGCCCATTCCATTATTGGATGATCAGGCGCACGGCAATGCACCACCCTTATGGTGGCTTCCCATGGCGCTTGATATAACAAGTCGCGACGCGCCGCGGTGAGCGGATTTGTACAAGCGAGGGTGAGCCCACGCCTACCACGGCGCGGCGTGCGTTGGTTGTTTCTATTTTTGTGTTCCGCAGATTTCGGGTTCCACAAAGCTGTTTTGATATATATATTTTTTATCGGAAATTGTTTTATTGGACTACTCATTTACGGTAAGCGAGAGAATTTACCGGTGGCACGAATTATACTAAATTAACAAAAAGCGACGTATTCACCCACACCACCAAGCACGCGTTCGCCGCGCCTTTGAAATTAAGTATAATCTGGTGGTCTTCAAGGCTCGAGACGAGTGAATAGGTTTCTGCTGGGCAAGCGTCCACCATCGTCGACCTCGTAGCCGTGGTCAAACGGTAGTCCATTCAGGATAAATAAGCAGATACTAGTACATTTTTGTCGTAAAGGACTTGGGTACATGTCTCCGAAAATATCAGTGTAAGATAATTTTTGTATTTCATGAATATGTAATCAGTTAATAGACTCATAAACAAATTATTTTTATTTTTTTATAGTATAGGGTGGCGAAACTAGCTAAAGGCCCACCCGCCTTTGGGAAAAATCCCCAGGCCAAGAACACTCTAAAGCTCTTCTAGTAAGTAGGCTTTAAAAAAAGGTTGACGAAAGAGGCGCTCTCTTTGAACAGAAACCACATAAGAACCCTGACAAGAACCCTTACTGGGCACTGCAAACTGAATAAACACCTTCACAGGATGGGCCTTAGTGATACCAAAGTGTGCTGGTTTTTTCGTGAAAAGTATGAGACTCCCATCCATATTTTTATGTGAATGCAATGCAGTGCACCACATACTAAACCAGTACCTTGGAGGTCACGTCATCTCAACGCAGGAGATCAAATCCCCCAAGGTCATAGTAAATATAAATATAAATAAATATAAATATCTTTGGGTACATTTTTACACAGCACCATCTAGTCCCAAACATAGTCGACTTCATAATTGACTTTCAGCTTGGAGAAGTGCTGTAATACCGCAAGAGGCATCACAATAAATCTTACCAGGTCGCAGTGGCTTAGGGGCGTTCAAGACCCCTACCTCTTTCCACAAAATAATAATTGTAACTCAAGAAAAGGGGTGTTTCTTAACAACTTCATAGTAAAACAATAACGTGTCTATAAATCGTCTGTTCATTTACAATAAAGAGAGCTTTTTATGTTTTTTTCGCTTAAATAAACCTTTCTGAGGCCGTGAAAACTTTTCTTTTATGGAAGTTTTTTGTTGTTACCTACTGAATAACATGATTACTTAGACCAATGGACCAATTTATTGAGTAAAATAGGTTTTGCATGGGAGAAGTTAGTTTCTTATTCAAACTATGTTTCTTTTTATTTTAGGCCTCGTTATAAAATTATATCTCTGGATTTAGATTATTACTATTAGATTAAAGCTAGAAACGAAAGTGAAAAGCGTTTAAGTCAATAAAGAGATTTGACTTTAGTGCTTTTCACTTCCCAGTAAGATTTGACTTAAAGGGCTCCCTACAGCTCAGTAGCGCCCCTATAAGTAAAAAAATAATTATCATTTATAGAAAATCTGGTTGTACAGAATTGTAGTAAAGTTAGTTAAATCAGAAACTATTAACTCTGTGAAATATAGTTCGCTGTAGTTGTAAATAGAAAAATTGCTAAGTGGCCGTTTTTTCGCATTTTTTTATCTACAACTACAGCGAACTATATTTTATCGAGTTAATAGTTTCTGATTAAACTACAGTAGTATAACTACAATTCAAACAATGTAGAACCAGATTTATGAATTAGAATTTTGTTATAATTGAAAATAAAACTACGTACAGTCAGCTTTGTGAAATATAATTCAAATATTTCAATATTATACACATAACATCTGCTAACACATGAAATGTGAAGATTTAATGAACAACTTTCTCTTAAAATTTGAATATATATACTTACTTATAGATTGTTTAAGACGTACCTATTGTCTAGTAGTTTTGACAATTATAAATTAATTGTACCTAATAAATAATATTTAGCATGCCGATCATACGGTGAGACATGATGTACCTGCCACAAACCACTAACATCTTTGTAAAAACCATGTTTCTTGCATTGAGGTAACATGTACTACGTACAGCCAGGCCAGCAATTTGTGCTAAATTTTTTGTTCCTGATGTCTGCTCCAAGACATCAGGAACAAAAAATTTAGCACAAATTGCTGGCCGCGGAGCACGCGCGGCGCGAGCCTGGCTAAGCGAGTGAGAGTGCAGGAGCTCTAAAACGTGCTAAAAACATTTTGTTCGAGGTGTCTTCTCTATGACGTAGTACATATTACCTCAGTGGTTTCTTGCAAATAAAAATCTTTATCTTTAAATTCGCGTTTTAATTTCGTAGAGGTATACATAATTTTCAGGATCCGTGTTGTGCCGGACGTAAAGAATTACACCACCCTATCTCTTCTCATGAGTGTCGTAAAAGGTAACTAAGGGATTCACCAGAGGATGGGCAGCAGCGTTCTCTGAGTATTTAACCCACCAACTATTGTCGCCAACCAGCTTGTCAAGCGTGGCTATTATGGCATATCCCCCCAACATGTTTGGGGGAGGCCTATGTCCAGCAGTAGAAGTCTATCGGCTGAAATGATGATGATGTTACATCATTTTGCAGTCAACTGTACCTATGATACAGTTGTTGTACAGTAAGTCAAAATTTTAGACAAACCGTTAAATTTTGAGCTAATTAATTTTATAACTCTGAAACATTCATCGACTTCTGCTGTTGACTGCAAAATTATGAAATTTTGTGCTTAAATAAAATGTAAAATGTATCTGAAGAAATAGAGTTATTTAGTTATCTAGCTGATACACGCGGTTTCACTCCCGTGGTAAGTCGATAAAAATTATCCTATGTGTTAATCCAGGACATGGTCTATATGTGAGCCATATTTCACGCAGATCCATTCAACCGTTTCAGCGTGAGTGAAGGACGAGCAAATAAATAAATCATCTATACTTTCGCATTTATAATTTATGTAAGATAACAAACATAAATAAGCATTCATCATCATCATCATTTCAGCCAAAAGACGTCCACTGCTGCACATAGGCCTCCCCCAAGCATCGCCACAACGACCAGTCCTGCGCTTCTCGCAACCAGCGGATTCCAGGGACCTTCACCAGGTCGTGTCGGTCCACCTTGTTAATCTCCACGAAAAATGTCGCAGGTAAAATGTCAACGCTATGAACCACTCTTTGTATTTAGAGCGCTAGGCGCAGACATATCTCTAACGTGACATTCTGAGAATACGAAAATGTATTTTCAATCGGCATTCATTCATCACCTTGCTTCGACACTATATCGAGTTCGAGATAATTTCTACGACGCGAGAATCACCCCCGTGAACTTATTAATTAAAAAGTACATTGAGGAACTTTTTTTGTAGTTTTTTGGCCTGGTTGCTCAGACCTTTTAGCCTCGTCTTTAGTAAAACACACCCTAATAAAGTGATGGAAACTTTGTTAAGTTTCTGACGAATTGATGATAAAATACGAAAAGTCATGTTTTTCAACTTTGTGCCATTTACTCACACTTGTACACGTTAACAAGCACATAATATTTAATAATCCACTAATTGTTAACTATTAACACTCGAAGAAATACAAGTTTTAGGAAATAATACAAAATTAACAACGCGCGCTTTCAGAATTGTTCTGCTAAACTACATTTAAGGAATACAATATTCTATATAAGTTCAGATTAAAAAAATCTGTCTAGAACATAGATTAAAATCTGCATATTTCATAGGAGACATAATTTTGAGAATGGTCACAGTTACTAATTTGTTCGCTGTTGAAGCTAGTTCAGCTCTCGACGATTCTTCATGGTTTTTTACGAGCTGACATAAATTTTCAGAGAGTATACTTTACCCAAAGCGCACTGAGGGAATTAAAAATGCATTTGAGCCGTTTACCCCCACTCAAAGGAATATAGGGGGAATAATTGCGTTTAGAACTGCTGCGTTTTTTATTTAACGCTGTCATGCAATTTGTTAAATTCATTACGCGCCCGAGAGACCTTCGGGAATGTAAAAATTCTAAAAAATGTGTAGATATTTTATTTTGTCTACTATAGCTAATAAGCGTCGATTACCTTGAATATCTCTGTCTCTATCTCTCCCGTCTTTCGTCCATATGTCTGTCTTGTACTGTCATCCGTCGCCCGCGTATAATATAGTATTTTTAACCGACTTCAAAAAAAGGAGGAGGTTATGTATTCCGAGGGTTTTTTTTTTTTTTTTTTTTTTTTTTTTTTTTTTTTTTTTTTCATGTATGTACACCGATTACTCCGAGATTTGGGGGCCGATTTACGTGGTTGTTTTTTTATTTGGTAGAGAAAGTCCGCGCGGTGGTCCCATATAAATTTTATTGACTTAAGTTAAGTAGTTTTTTAACCAGCTTCAATAAATCAGTTTATTTTAGCTTTACGTATCTAAATGATCTGCTCATTGGTTCCTCATTCTGAGAATTCTTGGCCGATATGCGTGTTTTTTTTTCACGATAGTGATTGGACGTTTGGAAGAACATGAGCGAGACCTTTGCCCAGCAGTGGGATAGCAAAGGTTAATAAAAATATATTCTCAAATTGGTTATATAAACATTTATGAATCAACCCTCAACTAAAAAGTATGAAATAAAAACTTTTTAACAAAAAATAAAACCGACTTCAAAAACCTTAACCAAAAAGTAAGAAATAATCATTGTATGTATTTTAAAATCTTAACTTAAACAACATTTTGAAGGCGGCGCGTGATTTTCATGTACGTTCACATAAACTGTTTTTACTATAGATATTGCGCTGGACTGTACATTACATGACGCAAAGGGTCAACCACGCGCCGCCTTAAAAATGTTGTTTAAGTTAAGATTTTAAAATACATACAATGATTATTTCTTACTTTTTGGTTAAGGTTTTTGAAGTCGGTTTTATTTTTTGTTAATTCATATTATTCTTAGACTTAGAAAATCACAGAAAAGTTAGTTAGTTAAATTATCTTTAAAATGGTGAAGGATTCTTAAAAATACGCTTGATCGTTTTTAAGCAATACTCGTTTTTACGGCCGTGTAGACATAATTTTACAAATTAATTACACTACGTAATGTAAATATAATCTAAAATATTAACATACTAAATTATTATAAAAAAAATGTTTTAGTTTATTATCCCTATGTTTTTTTGGATCGTAAACACTACTCATTTAGTCTGATCTTTAGTCCAAAATAATTAAAAATCGTATATCGTCACCTAAAGAAAAGTAGTCAGCTAAATAACTTTTATCAAATACAAACACTATTGTAGGTAGGAATTTGTCAATTCAGTTTCTATTTATAGGCCAGCAAAGTATCTTTTATTGATTACATTGGTAAGCGGTTCACTTTAAGTTGCAGTTGGCGGTTTTGCAAAACTAATTTGCATATATTTTGATTTGCAAATGGCTCGTGAGTGTATAATGTTGACATTGCCTATATGGAAGCTTATTAGCGCTTCTAGTTAATTAAATACAATTTAATTATCTCATCCATATGATGAAAACATAGAAGCGTACTTTACTTTATCTTTCTTCATAATCAAAATCTAAAACCATAAATTAAAATTCGACATTATTAAATCGAAGACAGGATAGAAACTTGTATGTTTTCAAAGCAGACGAGAAGAAAACAGAGCGTGAAATTAAGTTGTGCTATCAATTTACGTCACTGCACAAGACGAAATAAATCTAAACATTATTTTGTAACAAGAACTAGCCAAGTAGAAAATCTAGGAATCTTGTAAATTTCGTATAGTAATATGACAATGTTATAATAAAACCGGCCAAGTGCGAGTCGGACTCGCGCAGTAAGGGTTCCGTACCTCTCAATATGTCTATATTTGTCTAATTTTTAGTATTTGTTGCGAAACTACATAATATGCACTATAATCTGACCAAGTTTGACGCTGGTATATATTACCGTTTTGAAGATAGAGCAGGAACAAAAACGTTGAAAAAAATGCATGTTTTTTGAGGTTTCTTGTATGGGGACCCCCTTTGGTTTTAGACTTTTTTTTGTTTTTAGTATTTGTCGTAAAACACCTCATAGCAACACATATTCTGTGAAAATTTCAACTGGTTATCTATTACCGTTACAAAGATACGGCCCTGTGACAGACAGACGGACGGACGGACGGACGGACGGACGGACAGCGTAGCGAGAGTAATAGGGTCCCGTTTGGAACCCTTCGGGTACGGAACCCTAAAAAGCAACGTGTAGAGTATCATTGAATAGGTATTTAAAAATATTAGAGGTTGTCTTAATTACTTTTTTGATACATATACCATTTACGAAACATTAATGTTTAAAGTGTCTATTTTTGTTATAATGATGTGGCCCCCTTTAAGCTATACTAATAATCCTGAACACTTGAAAACTACGCAGAATGTTACCAAATATAACGAATTTAAAAGGAAATCTATCACGGACACATAGACGAAATGCCGCGAATAATCACAGTGAAGCCAAAAATAACTATGCTCCTTCGTGTACAACCAGCGCTCATGCACACACCGTGCACCTGAAGGATATTCGCTTCCGCGTTGCTTACTGGACAATACCACGACATGTGTACTGAGAGGGGTGAACACGATTTGAAGTGCATGTGTGTGCGTGAGCGTTGCTTGCATTATAAGCTGATCTCGCATTGTATAGGCTCTCTGTACAATGCGAGATCAGCTTATACTGGAAATGTACAGCTTGATGTGTAGCCGTGTGTACACGAAAGAGCATAGTGTTTTTGGCTTCAGTATGATTGTTCGCAGCACTTAGTATATATATTTTTTTTACTGTCTGTGACCACGGATATGCGGACACCCACTTTGGCCGTTTTTAGGGTTCCGAAGTCCTACAAGGAACCCTTATAGTTTCGTCATGTCCGTCCGTCTGTCCGTCTGTCCGTCTGTCCGTCTGTCCGTCTGTCCGTCTGTCCTAATCCTTTACAGCTTAATAACTTCTACAGTTATAAACATAAGTAAATGAAATTTTGTTAAAAAATAGTCTACATATAGATCTCAATTTTAAAAGAATAAAAGAATCGTTTTTCCGTAATTTAGGGGTGGCGTCCATACATGTGAAATGGAGAAAAAAAAATTTTTTTCGCTGCACCCCCTCGTGTGGGATATCATTGAATAGGTCTACTAAAATGAAGGTAATGTTTGATACACCACTTTTTTAACAGGTGTACCATCTGTGAAATATAGCCCGCCAAAGTGGCTTGCAATGTGTCCCCCCCCTGCCATTTCTAAACTATGCAATGTAGAAACTTATAATCTTCCACATTGATAGACCTTTGTGAAAACTCTCTTTTAAAATTATTTCGAGTATAATGTGATTATAATTTTTTGAGTTATAGAGAGAAAACTGAAAAATACTTAAAACGTCCTAGTTCAAAGGTCATTGACCTTAGAGAAAAATTATCGTAGCCAATAATGCTCCTTTAGCTACTTTCTATTTGAAAAAATCACATAAAGTAACTTTGAAATGACAAACGTCTTAAATTTGGCTTCTTGAATTTATCGCTAGATGGCGCTACTAACAACACGCTCTGAGTCGCGAATGCTGCCGATTATTGCAAAAACTAAAATAGCCATGATTAATATTCGATTTGATTCGTTTGTAATTACACCTACTTAAGGAACCCTATAATACTGAGCATGGCCCGACATGCTCTTGGCCGGTTTTTCGAGATATTGTAGTCAGCATTCAGTCTATACAAAAATGAACTTCAACCAGAATTTGATTCCAAACTGAATTATTCAACGAATCCTAGTAAGCCTTAACAAAATCAATGGCAAGACAGCCATTAATTCCATCGATCCCGAGATAACCAATATTGCTGGGAGATAGCAGCTTCAGTGAAACCACAGAATTTACGGTAGGTAACTCGAGATGTTTACATAAGATTTTGTGCCATAAATTTACTTTAGATTGGATTACTTTGAAAGTAAACAGGCTGTCATGAAAATGAGCTAATGGTGCTTTTTATAAGGAGGATCGATTGTCAAATTGTTGACGACACCAGTGGGGCAATTGTGTAATGCATTCACTTTGACATTAGCTTTCATTTTGAAATTAAAGCAACATTCATTGCGTGGTACCTAGTTGCAGATAACACATACATACATATTATCACGCCTGTTTCCCATTGGGGTAGGCAGAGACTATGGATTTCCACCTGCTACGATCCTGACACACCTCTTTCGCTTCATCTACGTCCATTAACCTCGTCATGCATGCTGTTCGGTTTAGAGAACTCTTAACCTGGCATTTTTTGAGAACATCCGCGATTTGATCGTGATACGTTCGCCGAGGTCGTCCCCTTCCAACTCTTCCATCAACACTCGCTTCGTATACTTGTTTCGTCAATCTCCTCTCGTCCATCCTCTCTATATGTCCAAACCATCTTAACATACCTTTCTCAATCTTTGTCACTACATCTTCTTTCACTCCACAACGCTCCCTTATCCTTATGCAGATAACACGGATTGTCAAAACACACGGCGCTATGAACATAGAAATCCAGATGATTGCGATCCCAAGTGAGTTACGCAATTCGGCAGCTGGCTATTTTGATGGTAAGCATAGAAATCTTAATAATAAGATAATAGAAGTGGCCAAGGAGCGTAAACTTGTCGCCGCTTACAGGTGTCTCGTAGGACACCAGTGCGCGAACCTTTTACTTGACTATCAGTGCTGTTTTGGACGCAGAGTCGCTAAAATTGAATTTTACAGCATATCTAATTGCGGTTTGTTTTTTAGGCTTTATTTATTTTGCATTGAATGCTTAAAACATCATCAACTCAGCCTATCGCAGTCTATGATGGACATAGGTCTCTCCCAAGTTGCGCCACAACACTCGGTCCTCTGCCTTCCGCATCCAGTCCCCCCCCAGCCACGGTCTTCAGGTCGTCGGCCCTCCTGGCGGGGGGGGCGCCCTACGCTGCGTTTGCCGATTCGCGGTCTCAACTCAAGGACTCGTCTGCTCCAGCGGCCATCGGTCCTTCGACAGACATGGCCAGCCCACTGCCACTTTAGCTTACTGATCCTACAAGCTATGTCGGTCTATGTGGTTCTGTAAAGACGTTTGTCATCTTAGTCTTCCTGCGACCACGAATGCTGCAAAGCTTTCGAAACGTCAGGAAAACCAATTTAAATAATATACGCGATGTAATCCGGTTAAACTTGTTTTATTATAAATTTATAACATATATCAATTGCGAGTTGAGATAAGCTTGATAATCATTATAATCTCAGGTGTAATTGTTGAGATAAGGTTGATAATGATCACCATCATCATCATTATAAGCCTATGTTAGTCCACTGCTGCCATAAGGCCTCTGCAATGGCACGCCACTCATATTGATTGTTGGCCACTCACCGTATCTATTCATCTAATCTATCTTTTGATAGGGCTTCAAATTCCCAGGCGATATGATCTCTTAGATAAAATCACTTATTGTAAAATTCTCAGCATGACAATTATTTTATAAAAATGTCTGGTGTCGTAATAATAGTACATTATTACTGTCGAAGCCTGAAATAAAGCAATTGACGGGCGAGTAATATTGGAAGGACGAGGCGAAACAGAGTACTTCCGAAGGGATTTTGATTTTAAACTTTGAACTAAACGAGGCTGTTAATTGCTATTTCGGCCGAGAATTGTATAGTACTTTTCTCTCATTTGCGAGGAAACAATACACAAATTAATTCAACAGTATCTAATTTTCATTCGCGCCAATTCGTCCACGCGCGGTTCTTGTTCTATTTTCAAACTCTTGAAAAAAACCGCATTCAGCCTTTATAATGATAAAATATCGTTTATCTTAAAACAACTAATTTATGTAAGTGTATACTTAAGAAACCACGCTAGTGTTATAAAAAAACTGTCTAGTAATTCATATTATTGTCGTGTTGGAAATTGCTGGCGTGTTATTTCGTTGCGTACGGAAAAGAGTCAATTGATGTTTTTTTTTAAAATAATGAAACAATTTCTGAGCAAGTGGGAGAAAAAATATTTTCATCCCCCCATCTCGGAAAGAGTATTTTTGCTCTTCGATATCTGAGTGCAAAAGCCGTTTTTATCCCCTAGAGGATAAAGTAAATTGAATTTAGAACATCGTGTGCACTAGGTTTGTGAATTCAAAACATCATTAAACCTATTTACTTCTCCCTCCACGGTGCCGAATTTATCATACAACCTTTTTTAATTTGTTAAAAACTCAGACTCGGAACCTTCTTGGTGTACTTTTTTTTTTATTTGCTTTGCGCGCGCCAGTTTCTTTTCACGTCATTTTATTAAAACCTTAGGTTAAAAACAAGAAACTTGAAAACAAGTGAAAAACCTAAAATGCACAGGTCTATTACCCTAAAATGAGTGGTTCTAGCGACGAGGAAGTTTATTTGACGCAAACAGAATTGACTGAAACTGTTAATAATGCACAAATGAGCTTTCTCCCTCAACAATCACGCGAGAAGTATTTGAAACAATACGATATGGTTAACATGTGGCGACTAGATAAAGGAACCAAAACTTTCTCAGAAAACGTTTTGCTCATTTACGCCAAGGGAATCCGATGAATCGGTACAACTATTAAGTAGTATGACAGATAGTTTACCGAAAAACAGTGCACAAGTCACTAACACCAACATTACAGTACCTAACAAAAATATTACTCTCAACAGTCTCAACTTAAGTAACTGTAGCAACGTCACTTTAAATTTTTCTTAATTAGGTATACCTAAGTATTATTTGTTATAGTTTAAAGATTATTCTGTAATACTTACCTATCATAATGTAGTAGTTAAAGTGAAATAAAAGTATCTTGTGATTATAAATGTTTTTTTTGCATTTAGTCATTTCCTCGCTGAGGTGGGATGAAAAGTTACGTGTTGCACTCGAGTGCAAAGATTTTTCACCTTGTGCTCTATTGATTCCCTCGCTAACGCTCAGGATTCTAACTGTTGAATCACTCGCTGCGCTCGTGATTCAATTTTAGAATCCTTCGCTTGCTCGGGCATCAAAATTGAGCACGCGGTTAAAATTGCTTTTTAACCGCGTGCTCAATTTTGATGCCCGAATCACTTTGCACTCTTGTATAACAAATAACTATTATCTTTCTTAACTTGAAACTTGTGGGGTTGATAGCGACATTAATTAATAACTAGGTAATAAAAAAAGTATTTACGTCTCTTGTATTACCGTGCATCAGGGTGAAAAAAATAAAACAGGTTTTAATAGTAATAGAGATCCTTGGACAAAAACTGCAGGGCAATTACGTAATTCATTTGACAGTTTTGTCATGATGTAAAATTGAAGACGATATTGATAACATCGCAATCAAACATTGGGATTGTGTAACAACATAGAGGGACTTCATTATGAAACATATGACGTCAGGAGGGAAATCCATTGCGATGTAAATGACATCATGTATGTTAGATCACGTTTCGTTATGCAAGTAAGCTGCTATAGTATGCGTTTTAAGCTTTATCATTCATTTAATTTAATGATGAATCCCTCCGACATCGTAATCAACAGTTTTGTAGCTACGCAATTTGAATTGTATCATTTTTCCGAATTCAAACGTCAAAATTGACATTTTTTTGATTGCGATGCAGTTACACAATTGCTCTGCAGGTCCGGGGTAGTAACTTCCCTACCTATTTATGCCAAATGCTTGCATTGCTGTGTTTTGGTGCGAAGGGTACGGGTGCTGGAAAATTACAATCACATAACACTGTAGTGTCGGGAGTAATAATAGACGTGTTGATGGTTATAAGGTCTGTATAAGGAATACATGGAATATATGGTAGAGGCATGTACTACTACACCACAACACTTTCCATCTTCATGTCTCAATTTGGCGAAAGCGACTTGAAATACCATTTAGGCAATGGCCCAGAAGGTGTTGCAGTTGTTCTGGACAAAGGTAACCACTTAACACCAGGTCAGTCTTTAGTTTGTTTCGCCATTCTATAAGTACAATTTTTTGTAAAAACTTAAAAAAGAATTAAAACCGACTTTAAAATGAATAAAATAATTTGTGTGAAACTTCGGGAAGAAATTGGCATCGACTTCCTAAACTGTTTCACACAAATTATTTTATTCTTTATGAAGTCAGTTTTTACGTTTTTTAAAGATTTTTGTTTTCTATTTTTAGTGGTATTAACAATAGAAAGACAAGCGATTGCTGCAATCCCCGATGATTTGCTGTCATCCATTGATGAGTTCCCTTCTTTATCTCCGAAGATCTTCATCAGATTTTCACCAAATAATACTTTCTGAATGCAAATGCTTAGTTGGTTGATGAAAATACAAAAATCGCTATATTTATGCCTATAATATTTGAGGAGCTCCCTCAATTCCACACGGATCCCATTATCAGAACTAGATTTTGATAAAAATGGGAACAATCTGGAAGTATATCCTTAAAAAAAATCCTAATCGGTTGTTAAATGTCGGAGTTCTGAGCTAAAAAAAAATCTAATTGAGAACTTCTTCCCTTTTTTTCAAGTCGGTTAAAAATAGGTAGGTACTTAGAAACGCCTTTAAAATTACTTCTAAAGTGGAAAATCAAGTAGAACAAGAAAACAAGAACAAAAAAAAAATCATGTACACTTTCGTAGAATAAATTGTATAGGCAATCTCGAAAACGAGCCGATTCCAATTTTATTCAACAACGGATGCACGGGTTGACAAATCGATTTCGATTTTGTTTGATTTTTCGACGGCTCGCTGGTTTTTTGTGGTATAGTCGTTTGCAGTGACACAATAGTGCAAGGGAAGGCTTTTTGCAATCAGGGTTGCGACACCACAAAACCGAGTTTTTGGTTTGATATAAAACAAAACATACAAAAAAACATAAAATGAAATTAAGACGTGAAAATTTATACGCACCACGCACAAACTACGGGAAAAAATGTATTATGTAGAAGGATCCAAACTATATAACAATTTACCTAGAGATGTAAAAGAATCTAAATCTCTCACTACTTTCAAAAAACTACATAGACAACACATCAAAAAAAATTCACACTTACTACAATAACTTCGAGCCACATCCAACTTTTCTGTATCGTAACGTGAACTTGTTTTATATTAGAGCCAGTGTCAAATGAACATTGCATTTTTTGTTAGGACTACCTTCAAAATATTTTGTTTCTAATATTTATTTTTTGCAATATTCCCAACAAATTTTTCAATTTATGTATTAGTTAATTCTCATGTAAGTGAATGATTGTATTCGTGTGATAAATAAAGTTATCTTAAACCTCAAACCTCATTTAATCATCGAAATAGTCAACTCATTACCGAATTCATTCATCAATCATTACTTCTTGTCGTTGATACAGTGATGGTGCTGTCACAATCTGATTACGATGATGAATCTGATGATGGTGTTGATTGCTCTGTAACAATCTAAAGACCTATTCTCGTAATTCAACAACTTCATATTTACTTATGTCTAATTTTATAGTCATTTTATTGATGTTATTATTGTGCTGTCACTGTCCTGTACCATTTTTTTTTTCTTTCTTTCTTTCTAATTCACAGACATTGGACGAAGTGCTGCGAACAATCTAGTGAAGCCAAAAAAGCTATGCTCCTTCGTGTACAACCAGGGGCCTTACTTCCGACTGGATCGAGTGCTGTTTCAATCTAATTTGAATTCGAGTTTGTCAAATCGTACCTACTGCATTTTTCTAAGAATTGAATTAGCTCTTTTTGGTTTAGAGCTCGAACCAGTCGGGAGTAAGGCCCCAGCGCTTAACACACATGTAGCTCGAACCGTGCTCACCCCTCTCAGTACACATGTCGCGGCATCGTCCAGTAAGCATCACGAAAGCAAATATCCTTCAGGTGCATGGTGTGTGCGTGAGCGCTGGTTGTACACGAAAGAGCATACCTTTTTTTGCCTTCGCTATGATTGTTCGTAGCACTTCGTCTAAATTTTTTACTATGTCTGTGTTTTAATTAAAATCGTTCAAAATATATTTCCAAAATAACTTCTTAGGCTTTCGCGATCACTACACATTATAATAAAACAAAGTTTAACCGGATTAAATCGCGTATATTATTTAAATTGGTTTCCCTGACGTTTCGAAAGCTTTAATCCGGTTAAACTTTGTTTTATTATAATATATTTCCAAGATAAGATAAGACCATGATAAGACCTGCTGTCCTGTATGGATCGGAATGTTGGGCTACGAAAGGAATTAATGAAAGGCAAGTGCATGCAGCTGAGATGAGAATGTTAAGAGGAATGTGTGGTGTAACGAGAATGGATAGGATAAGGAATGAATATGTAAGAGGGAGTCTGAAAGTAGCGCCAGTGACAGAGAAGTTAAGTAGCAACAGACTATCATGGTATGGACATGTGATGAGGAGGAATGGGGAGCATGTTACGAGGAAAGTTTTAAGTATGAATGTTGATGGCTATAAGAAAAGAGGGAGACCGAAGAAAATATGGATGGATTGTGTGAAAGATGATATGAATAGAAAGAAAGTAAACACAGAGATGACGGCTGATAGAGATGTATGGAAGAAAAAAACATGCTGCGCCGACCCCAAATAAATTGGGATAAGGGCAGGAGGATGATGATGATGATGATATTTCCAAACAAATCCCAATGTTTTAAATCTCAACCTCCTGACAATAGATGTTTCTGTTTGCTATTTATTTGTAACATTTCGGTCATTAATGTATCATCATCATCTCTATTAAAATAAAAATTCCCAGAAAAAATGTTTATTATTATTAAAATCTTTATTGCAGACTTCACAATCCATAGTGTTAGTTACAAAATCTTAAAGCTATGTTAGTAAATAGTAATAGACAGGAAATAATCACTTTACATATAGAAGTGGCTTTGAGCACCTGGTCAATATATGTAAATTGACTCAGTGCTCAATGAATGGGTTATCCATTTTCTCACTTAATGTTTTTATGATTTGTTAGAAATTCCATTTTCTAGAACGAATCTCGGTCATTTTGCTGCTGTGCCCAGACTTTGTAGACGATACAATGCGTTATGAAAATCTCGCGATATTGACATGTACTATTAGATATTCTGTGTCTGTGCTGTGCGTCTTTGTCAAAGTACAAGAAAAAATTAAAAGAGTTTATTTAAGTTATAATTAATTAACTGTTGTTAGATATATATAAAAATACATAACATAATGTAAAAAGTGCCTGACTCGATTGAAAACAGGAAGATATATAAATTACCTACATATTGTTTTGTTTTTAGTTGAGTTAGATACGTAGTTTCACCTTAATTTTAAGTTAGCTCAGTCATTAAATTTGTGCATGCTTTGGCCTCCTGTAAGTGAAGGAGTACACCAGATAGAATCCTGTATCTGACACTTGTGATTTTTTGTGTATATCTTTTTGTGTAGATATATCTTTTGTTGGAGGTCCTCAATAATATAAAAATAAATGTAAAATAAATATCAATACCGCAGTGTCTCAAGACGAAAGTCTTTGACCAGTGTGTGTTGCCAGTAATTACTTACGGTACTGAAACGTGGTCGCTCACAATGGGCCTGATAAGAAGGCTCAAAGTCACTCAAAGGGCAATGGAGAGGGCTATGCTCGGAGTGTCCCTGCGTGATCGAATCAGAAATGAGGAGATTCGCAGGAGAATTTAAGTAACCGACATAGCCCGAAGAATTGCCAAACTTAAGTGGCAGTGGGCGGGGCACATTGCTCGCAGAACGGATGGCCGATGGGGCAGTAAATTTCTGGAGTGGCGACCGCGTACTGGAAGGCGCAGCGTGGGTAGGCCCCCCACAAGCTGGACCGACGACCTGGTGAAGGTCGCGGGAATCCGCTGGATGCGGAAGGCACAGGACCGGTCGTTGTGGCGATGCTTGGGGGAGGCCTATGTCCAGCAGTGGACGTCTTTCGGTTGAAATGATGATGATGATGATGAAATATCAATAAACGGCAATCTGAAACATATTGTCAGGAGACTGATATTTAAAGCATTGAGATTAGTTTAGAACTATATTTTGAAAGTTTTAAATTACGAAAATTGGCCTTCAGACTTGACCCAGAAATTTTTAATTACAAGAGTTGGCCTTCAGACTTGACCCAGAAATTTTTAATTACAAGAACTGGCCTTCAGACTTGACCCAGAAATTTTTAATTACAAGAATTGGCCTTCAGACTTGGCCCAGAAATTTGAGACTTCTCGTACATCATCTGTGCCATTGTTGGGGTTGCTTAGTCTCAGCGACAACACACACTAAGCAACCTCAACAATAGCACTTATTACTTCGTATGACAAAAATATTATCGTTCATGAAACTTGTTGTATGAAGATTAATTTAAGCGCAAATCATAAACAAGGCGGGTGCGTGTCGGGCGCGGGTATATTAACCTGTTTTTATACGGACCCGTGGCGGTCCCGCGGCGGGTGGAGTGCGGGAGCCGCGTGTGTCTCCCGCCACTACAGACAGAGCGCGGCGAGCCGGGCGCGGCTCCCGCGCTCATCCGACGCGGGCCCGACCCGCACCCGCCCTGTCTGTGGTTTGCGCTTTCAAGTTGCAACAGGTTATGAAAAAAAAATCCCAGCATAGTACTTAACAAACACTTTATTTTAACAATAATTATTATCAAAATAACATAATTAACTGTAACGACTATCGGCGTGCTGTCTCTGTTACATTTAACATATTATTAACATCGAGTGTCACAATTTTTAAATGCAAATACCTATATTTCTTCTTTTCCCAACCTTATTTTAACTGTACAGTACATCTTCTAAGTTGCGTGACGTCCGGATATCGGATATGGAAGACCTTTATAGGAGGACCTTTATCTGATGATTTATCATCAGACTTATTTCTACATAATTTTATATGCCCGTGTGGTAGGATTTAAACTGTTTTAATTTCTGCGATTCATGATACATCTTGTACTTTAATATTTACAACGGGATTTCCATTGTGTATTTTTATAGGAACTATAATGTTTTAATAGTCGCAAGCGTGGCTGCCGAGCGGTAGAGCCTAAGTTCGATTCGCGGTTCTGGTTGTTTGTGTTTATCTGTTGGAATTCTTTATCGCAGCACGTAGTTTGAAATAGTTCCCAAAAAAGCTACCCCAATGTTGGAAGATTTTATTTCTAGTTTTTTTGTCCTCAGTGCTAATTCCGTATTGATACTTTTAGACCTCCATATTTGTTATTTATTTAATAGAAATTAATTTCAAACCCTATTTTATGTAGGTAATTCTTTTTCAAAGATGGGAGTTTATTAGGCCAATCTTGACGTTAAATTAAGTCATAAGTTATTAATTCATTTGTGTAACATAGGTACAAAAAATAATATAAAGTTCTTAAATACAATAAAGAGTCCGCTATGTTATGCCAGCAGGCGTACTAATGTGTATTTAAAATCTAAATGAGAAATTTGAATCAATATGATAGTAAAGAAATTATTTAATTATACAATTCGAAATGTCACAGAATAATGAAATGTAATGATGTTATAAAATAAAAATGTCAAATGGTACTCTTGGTCACTAATCATAATATTATTAAATTAATTGGGCATTTAAAAATTCTTCTATTGAATAATAATATTTTTCAAGCAATAGTAGTTTCATGCGTTTTTTAAACTGTACCACATTTAGACGTTTTATGGTAACACGTATAATTAATTGGTATGTACTGTCATTTTGGGAGCCAAATTCTTTTCAATAAATTGTTTTCTTATCATATAAAACATTGTCTTGGTTTAAAAATTATGACACTCATATTAAATTTCATCTACGAAATAAAAACATTCACATTTATTTATCTATTTATACGTAGCTGGAGAGATTGAATTTAGCCTAGAGATAAATATGTCAGAAAATAAACGCATATACGAGTTTCTAATGCGCAGTCGGCTAAGTTTTATACAGGGTGTAAATTAGAGTGACCAAAATATATTTTTAAATAGGACATAAAATAGGTAATTAGTTTCAATTGATATTTTGTCTTATCGAATAACAAATATATTATTAAAAACAACTTGAGATGTACAGTCAGCGGCATATGAATGGTAATTTATCTACGTGGAATTGGCTTAGTATGTGAGTTTCATATAAGACAAGCTCTGCTTATAGGTACTTGTTTTGTTACCATCGATATGCGCTGGATGATATCATCACACGAATAAAAACCCATACAGAAGCCCATATAGAAGAAGATCTTTCTACACAACAGAGCCGGTGCAAGCCGGTTCTTACCACAGCGGAGCGTACACGTGTACCCATCGGTGAATGTCACGCACACATCGCCGTGCTATTCGTGAGTGTATAGGCCGCTTGTATGTAGCTTGGATTTAATCTCTCTTCAAGTGTTATCTATTTAATTCAATATACAACTTTGCCGACCACGCATCGGGTCCAGTAAAGCATAATAGGCCAGTAACTGTCTTTAGGAACCATAAATTACAAATAAATACATTATTTAGGATTACAAGGAGACGTATGAGTATGATACTTAACTAAATAGGTATTTTCTAAGATTTAGAGAAATTATGCCCGTTTGCACCAGAAACTGTAGAACTAAATTCAGAGTTTTGTACACGTATTCGTTTTATAGGATATAAATTCTAAGTATGCATTGATTTACATCAATTATTATATCTACCACAGAAATAGGTAGAATGATTGTAATCTTAATTTTACTGGCGATTCATGCGTGGCAACTTTCGAACAAACTACGCCTCCGATATAATATAATATAATCATTAATTTGCCAAAAAATATTAGTAGTTTTTACATTTCCTGAGGTAAATTACAGGTAAATAGTATTAGGTATAAGTAGTAGGTATTACATAAGGAAACAATTAACTTGTGGATTCCACACTAGGACAAGCCTGTCTCGTGGAATCCTACGATATTGACGTCATTAATTTTTAAAACCTAACTTTAATCAAATTTACTTTACAGCTTTTGTTGTGTTTACAGAAACAAGTCATAAGGCGTACTGAGAAAGGCTTTGAAATGCACTGCACTATGGTGCAGAGTGTTGGCACGCCCGCCCTGCCAACTTGGCCATTCTATCTATTTCTGTGATATCTACCATGACTACAAATTAAATTAAGCTGTTGCACATTTAGCTCACGCAACGAAATTGGGTCATAAATTTTGTTTCATGGAGTTGGTTATTCTCAATATTATGGTGCAACGGATTTTAATCTATAAATATCTTGGAGGAACAAACTAGACTGGAGTCGTAATGAAATAAACATTTCTCTATAGATGCTATCTTTGTTACACAGGCAGCAACGTGACAAAGATTTATCTATCTTCAATCGGCATTGCTTTTTAATGCCAATGTAACAGTTTTTTTGTCAAAATTTGAACTAACAAGTCTCCAAACTGGTGATTAAATCCATACAAAATGAAACTTAAGAAAATAAATTGGCTTAATTCCGATTTACTCCACTTAAAGACAGTACACACAATATAATATCTGTGTCTCTTTCTACCACATTGTAACTTTTATGCTATAGAGTAGCTAATGTAGCGGTAGTTTCACTCATTACTACGAGTTCAAGCTAGTTTTTCCTCCAAGATAAGTATATAATAAAAATAAAGACTGAATAGAGAGGAATAAATAGATATATCTATACTTTTTTGTCATACCGTGGCATATTTTTACATTTTTTTTTAATAATTAACACTTGTTTTCGATATTTATAAGCCATAACATTATTTCCATGACATTAAATTATTTCAATCCGCAATAAACATCTATTTTTGACAATATAATAAATATAATGGCATTTTCTATACGAATTCTAATACAAAATACTTATTTATCAGTGTACATAAACGTTCGCTATAATAATCTCTGTGTGGTTTTAAAATATAAAATAAAAATGGCGCCCTCCGCTACCAATCACAATTGAACAAAGGTTCTATTGAATTATTCATGGTTATCGGACAAAAGTAAACTATCAATTTTCGAACACTGATTCTTTGGAACGCTTTTTCAGTATGTTTGTTTTTAATGTTTTGTATAAATCAGCACATTTTTTAAGATGCTTTCATACAATTAATTAATGTAATTTTTTTTTTAATAACTCCATATTATATTCGACTTTTATATTTTCCTTTCAACACATCATACATATTTTTGCAACATAATTTAAAATAAACAAAACCTTGAGAAAATGTTAAAATTTTCAAAACAAACACTCATTCCTAATATTAATATTACTCTTTGGAATTAACTTTTTCAGAAATCATTGTACATATTTAATAAATGTATTTAAGTAACCGTTAAAGGCTACGGGTTAAAGGTTAAGGGACATACGGATCGTATTAAACAAATCTGTATAGCGTAGTGCATCAACCTATCCGCAGCGTACGGTTTGCCGACGAATTTCTATGAGCAATCGGATTTTCAATATTGACATTGGAATGCCGATGACGTCATCCGCATTTTTTAATAAAAGACGATCTATCCTATGTGTACTATAGGTGGACGCGGGCCTTTAAGGATCCTTTTTAACATTTTCAAATACTTATATCTCAAATAAGCAAAAGTATTAAAATATTTTTTTCCATTTTCCGGACGGCACACAAAAACAAATTGGTGTTCTGAGTATTAGTTTTTTAGAGTTTTGTTAAAATTAATTTGAAAATTTACTAAAATTTATGATGAAACGAATATTGAAACGTACAGGCGTGACTTTTGATGTGGATCCAAATTGGCTTGGTTTTATCGATTGATACAATAAAATTAATATCATAATTTTTATTATTCATAGTCACCCTTGCAACTAGAGGCATAAACAAACTCAAACAATTCTTGTGTTGTATTTTTAGTGAACATCGATGTAACCAAGCTATTTTATTATTTTATTTTATTTTATCCTAATACTGTCCCATTCTCATTTTCAACACCCATTATATCGAAAAAAAAAACGGAACACTCGCGTCTAATAATGAACTATCGTCATATTATGTACAATATCAGTTCGATATCACTATAGAACAAAACGGCTTATTTTACAATACCATACAAGAATTTGAGGAATCTAAACACGAACGACATTCAGATAGAAATATGAAAATTTGCGTCGATAGTACTGTACCAAAAACTTTAGACCAAGATATCAAAAACGAGACTGAAAAAAATCAATCAAATGACGATCATTGACTGAGAAAACTTATATAAAAAGAACTTCAGTACAGATACAGATAAAAGACGTTTAGAAAACACTCAAAGAGACATCCCTGCCATTGATACAGAGTAATTTAAAGACGAGAAAAATGAAGGCACTCTCAACATAAATAAAATTGAAGCTCCAATTCGTGAAAAAGACACCGACGTTTCACGTATACGTCTAAATAACTCGTATATTTTTCCAGCGATCGGCTCTGAATAGGAACGCCCACACAAAACCAACTTCACTTCATTTACTCCAAAGGACACACGCGTAGTCACGTTGAATCTCTTTAAAGATATACACAAAATTACTGAACTTCACACAATATGTCAATTTCAATAAAATCATCTTGAGTCTTTAGGGCACTCATCACACATTCCATTCTGCTAGTCTCACTAAGCGCAAAACACACATAGGACGGGTGCGGGTCGGGCTCGGGTCGTGTCGAGAGTACGGCGGGTCTATTAACCTCTTTTTATATGGACGACACACACAACACGCGGGCGCCCGCGTCCGACCCACGCCCGATTTTCGTCCGCATTTCGTGTGTTGTCGTATATATAGATATATAGACCCGCGGAAGCACAAAACACACAAGGGATGGGTGCGGGTTGGCACCCATCCTATGTGTGTTTTGCGCTATAACGTTCATTTATTGGATTAATTTTCTGTGTCAAGGAGAACAATGACAATCTTTGCTTTGATAATGTCAACAGTGATTAACCACTGATCAAGAGATGCCTCATCATGGATTCATCCAGGTATCTCTGGATAGTCAAATTACTCAAGGCGTGTACCTTTATTATTATTTAATAAACGTGGTCAATTTACTAATGGGCAAAGGCTTAGAGAAGGTCAATACTGATGTCCCAAGTGATCACACCCTTGGTTCCGCCACTTTCTTAAATTTCATTTCCTCGACTAGGAATTAAAATATCCCTTCAATACGTTTTCATAAATCTAGCCCAAGGTAACCTCTTAATGAATATTCATACCACGTATTCAACGAAGCGTAGTCAATGAGATGTGATTAAAATTAAACTTTGGTTCAATAAGTACCCGTAGCCGGTACTCAGAAAGCTTTGGCCGCAATTTGTGGCGAAAATCGAAGCAATAAGAAACTTTGATTGAAAGTTGTGTTGTAAGACTTGTAAGTTCATTCAAAATTTAACTTGAAGAACTGTAATTGGCTGGTATTTGATTGTGAAGTAATTGAGTTTTGTGATGATCAAGTTGAAATAATTAAGGAAATGTCTTTTCACGTTTCTCGAAGATTTTTGAGGTATCAATCAAAATTATTAAATTAGAGGAAATAGAAGCAAAACAACAACGTATAAGTACAAGTAACAAAGACAGAGATTATAGTTCAAAGAAATCCACTCAGGTACTTTATTCAATTCATACATGCGTAGAAAACCTGAAGTAGAAAATAAATATGCCTATGGCGTTAAGACCGCCTTTGTACCTTGTTGTGCATAAACAATTAAATAAATAAATAAATAAACACTCAGTGCTGCAATAAATCAATAGAAATATTTTTACCAAGAAAACCTTTTAAAACATTAAAACACGCCACTTACAATGGGCACAGTACTATCGACATCCCAATAATAGAACTTTAGTATCGATTATTCATGTAGAAGACTAGTATCGATTTTAAATATAGCTTAAGATATTATTCTTCACAATAGTTCATTTTATAGTAAAAAGGGAATTTTGTTAATAGGGATTTGAATATAAATATTAATTTAGTTTGGGTAAAATTTTAGGTAGGTACTCTATAATAGATAAAGAATTTAAATTTGTTAATACGTAGGTTCAAGAAAATAACGAAGTAAAAGCAAAATTCTAGGTTTAAATTTTCAGAAAAGATGAATATTATAAGGCTATAAGCATAAATTCAAGATTCTAGAAGAATTTCTGTGAACATTTTTAGAAAATCTACTGAAAGCGTAGAAAAAGTCTACCTAAAATAAATTCGAAATGAATAATATTGGTCCAAATTCAGGCAGAAATTTTTATATAGAGGTCGAGTGAAGTTATTGATAGACATGAAAGTATTAAAGCGTTATTTCATGGACTAGGTAAGTTCACTTATATCGATAATGATACAGGCTATGGAATGGTGAATTTGATCGCATAAAATGTACGCTTAGAAGTAGTCTTCAATTGATGATAAAGCGCCGATTGCGTTTGTATGGAACTATGTTGACGGGACTTGTCGCGCACAATTAAATCAAAATATAACGAACATTTTGACTAACCTCGACGTTTCGGTCAAGTTGCATTGGCCGTGGTCACGATCATTGCGTTTGTATGTAATATAAATATGTCTAGATTATTTGGAATAGTTAAAATAGAATTAATTGATAACCATGTGATGATTCCAATATCTAGGTAAAAAGTGTTAGATAGATCTGAAGTTGATTGTATGATACGTTTTTATTTATTAAGTAGTTAACATCATTTAAGTATCAAATCGATATAAGATTTCTAATACCAGTATAGCTTGGTAGCTTACAAGCTAGTGACGCAAACAATAAAAACAAAAAGATTTGTTATAAATTAATAACGTACTCAAAATACAAGTTCTAAATAATGTGACAGTATCCTTCACAAGCCATCTAAAAATAAATATCAATACTTATAATTATGGCAGTACTTAACTAACCAATGAACTTCGTATTGTTGTTTCAAAAATAACATTTTCTTAACTGCACCAATTTTTATCATGATCTTGAATTTATATGGTGTTCGAATTTCATTTCAGTATATCAACTACTTCATTTTCGATTTAATTTGATGGTGCTTCTTTTTTCACTAGATAATAATATAATCGATTTCTGAGTCGAATGTTTCTGTCATATATTTATTTGCTTTCAAAGCGATTTTTATTAATTTCTAAGATAATTCTAAATTAGAATTTGATATTATATCGGTAAAGTTACTGGGACTTGTATCGCTTCGACCATTTATATCCGATGTAGTCTGCAAACACTTAAGCGTTACCAACTGCTTTTTATAATTCTTCTCTAAAGCTGTATCTAAAGCTAAATAAATTTGACTTTATCATATTATTTACACAATATTCTCTAAAATACTACGGCATTATGTTTTATGTTTAATTTTACTGTGATTAAAGTGAGTGGTACTTCTTATTTAATTTACCTTGATCGATAAGACGGCTTATTGTAAATATCTTCATAAGTCATGCACCGTGCTGCACATTGTTGTAGTGTCACAAATAAAATAACAGTATAAATCTGGTGTGTTAAACTGCTTTCGAAACTATAGTGGGTTTAGGAAAAAAATAAGTGTTTCAGTCTTTGTTTAGCGAGATTCTGTCCGCCTTTTTTATTCGTCCGAGTAAGGTGGTATGTGTTTAATTTGTTACGGTTAGAATTTGACGTGCATTCAAACTTAAGCTGATTGATTTGATTCAAATATGTGTCTATTCATGTTTATTATTTGAGTAGCCAGATAACCCAAATAATAAATAGAAACTACTTTATTCTATTTGTAGCAATCAAAATCAATAAAAGCATTAGCACGAAAACTGTTCAAAGTATTTATTGATACGATAAATTTACTGAATGCATTACACGGTCAATTTAATCACAATAAAGTTGAACATTACATTTTGAACACTGCGATTGAACTCAAAATTATTACCACAAAATGTGAGTTTGCAAGTATTTACATAAACAAAATATACTTCTAGCGGCAACTCACAAAATACACTCAAAAATAAATACTATTAACTAATGTATTTACATACTCACATTGGCTTTTACATCAATCATGACAGTGATTTTAATATGTGATTTAATAATTTGGAGTATTCAGATCGCCAAACACATTTATCGTTTTAAATCTTAATTGCCATAAATGACATAACATAACTGGCGAAATGTGGGTGTACTATTACACCTCTGCCTACCCCTTCGGGGAAAATACAGGCGTGATGTTATGTTATGTTATGTTATGCCATAAATGATTAAATCGCTAAAACACCTAACGCGAAATATTTAAATCTCGTTACATCGTTACATGTCTAAATTAACCCGTGTCTAAAAATCTTGCCTCACATTATTAAAATATCATCGTCACCTTTCAAATTAACTGAGTTAATTATGGCTTCGGCGGTTTAATTATAATGGAAAGTCTCCTAACATGATGTTTTTAAATAGACTCTTACGAGCACACATTGGCAACGAACATTTGAAACACAAAAAATATTTTCATAGCTTCGGCTTTTTAAACACTACTGCGTACACTTACCCGCATCTGAATGATTCAATTCTTTTTCTTTGTTTTCCTTTCTTCCTACTTATTTACTTCAAACATTTCTTTAGTGAACATGATTTTCATATAATTTTGTATCCATACTGTTGTAGAATGAGATTACAGCCAAATGTGACCTTAATTTTGAGCATCTTATGAACCGTACGGTAGAGGAATTTTGAAAAGCTTCTTATTTTACTTTTCCGGTATCGTGGCATCGAAATCTTTGTAAAATTTTACTGAGATTATGAACATGGATGTTCGTGATGGTCATAAACATATGTTTTAAAACGTAATTTAAGTTTTAAATACAACAACTGACCTGATTCACTAATTTTGTCATTTACTCAAACTTAGTAATGTATTCACTAGACATCATCCATCATCCATTTTCGTAGAAAAAACCTTAACAAAGAAAACATTTATTTTACTGGTTAAACCTGATTGATATTGATTGCAAAATTTCACACGATGCAATGCAGGCAAAAGTACGCAAAACTCGTTGGCAATACATGCGCATAAATTTCTACATCATCTCCAAAATCCTTCCAAATATTCTAAATAACTTCTATAACGACGCATAGAATTCGTTTTTTTTATAAACCTATTCCTATATCTATACATACCACAGCCTCCAAGGCTACTTTAATGATTATTATCAGGGTTATAAGAGGATTGAAAGAAATGTTCTAGAAGGAAGAAAGAGTACATCCGACGTCTAAACCTGTACATTTGAGCACATCGATCATAGAGCTAGTTCAGACGCAGCTGATTATGAGGTACCTACTAAAGATTGTACGGATAAAACATTACTAACACCGACGAATTTATGAATGCAAAGGTCATCATCATCGTATTTTAGTACCTATGGAATCTGTAATAGCCGTTGTCTTCTTCCGTCTATTTCAGAACATTAATTTAAGTCCAGGTTTTCCTTTATGTAGACTCAATGGTGTCTTCATTTCATGATAAAATTCGATGTATTGATCAAAATTTACACTTGATTTGACATTGATCACAATCCAGATTGGTTTTAGTGATATTAATGTCAGGGTTTTGAACCCACAAGCTAATGTAGAAAACCAGGATGTTTTCAAATGCACTTAATGGTATTTACGGTATTTGCCAGATTTCATTGAATAAAATCTAGATTACTTTAATATTAGAGCATTATCAGAACATGTAATTTATCAAACAGATTAGGTAATTCACGCACTGTCATTACAGGACAGCATTTTCAACTTTTTCTAGGCTTCAACATCTATCTTCTAAAATGATAAAAAGATTTTTTTACCGAGTTCAGTAACTTACACATGCAAAAAAGTTTCTAACTTAGAAATAAAACTATGATCTAACTCCTATTTGCAATTCATGGAGACCTCATTTCAATGTATGTTGCTCTTCTTATTCATATTAAAAATGTTTGGACTTAATTTCGTTGTTTTTTTATACCGCTCATCATCAGCTGCTAACACGCTCATCCGAACACGCTGACAACAGTACATATTTAGACTATTCTTATAATCAATCCATGAAAAAATCTCACTGCCACTTACGACCTTCTCACCAAAATTTCTATAGATTCTAGAACTACCACGAAAGCAAGAACGTCTTAAACGATAGTACAGATTTTTCAGCAGATTTTGTCTAACAAGCACTTAATCCAACTATTTTACCAGAATTTGGACATTCAGAAGCCTGTGATAACGTCATAGGCCTCCAAACTCGACATGGTAAGGTAGATCAGCCAGAGGGAGAAAAAAAACATGGAAGTTACGATCTTGATGTTCTTCGGACCTCCGAGCTCTCCACCGATGCTTTTTCGTCTTCGGAGGACGAGGACTAAGACTGCTACACAGGCTTCGGAGCAGTACATCGTCACGCTGAAGGCTAGGCTGTGGAAGAAGATGTTGGTTAGTATGTTGGTCAGATTCTGACAATAAAAGAGAACAGATTTTGCTTTCTTAACGTTTGTTTTATTCCTGATAGGCAAGGAGATAGTGGAGGTTACTATTTAACTAAATTAATTTTCCATAGCATAATACAATATGTAACAAAAACCCTATTGTTCCTGTGAGGTACGTTATCAGAATCAATATTCATACGTAAGGATACAACTCATTTGGAAAAATCTTTAGTAAAAATAATCAAATTAAATATTAAAATAAATAAATATTTTTGGGACATGTTTACACGGCACCATCTAGTCCCAAACTAAGCAGAGCTTGTGCTATGGGTACTAGACAATGATATAATACTTATATACTTTTTTTTCGTAAATACATACTTATAATACATAGGAAACACCCAGACCAACACAAACACTTATGCTCATCACACAAATATTTGTGTTCAGTGGGAATCAAACCCACGACCTCTTGATCAGCAGTCCGACAGTCGAACCACTAGACCACAGACGTCGTCAAAACAAAATAATATTAAATCATTATTAAAAGTGATTATATCACATATTGAACTATATTTATGGGACTTGTCGCGCACAATAAAATCAAAACATAACAAACATTTTGACTAACCTGGACGTTTCGGCCAAGTTGCAATGGCCGCGGTCACGATCAGATAATTCAATTTACAATTAATAATGATTTCATATTTAATTTGATTATTTTTACTGAAGAGTTTTTCCAAATGACTTGTGTCCATAAGTATGAATATCGATTCTGATAACGTACCTAACAGGAACAATAGGATTTTTGTTACATGTTGTATATTCAGGATTCAATTTTCATGGAAGAATAGAAACGGCTTCTTTTTATCTAAAGAAGTTTTTTACATTCTTAATGCATGCATTTCAAGAGCATTCAAGTTCCAACACAACGTTATTGTTGATCTAGTAGTACATACTTATTTTAAAGGACTTACTTCCCAGGATCAATGTAGAACCTCTCGCCCCTGGTCCAAAGGACGATAGCGGCCAGGGTCCACGCGACCCCGATGCCCAGGAATACGTTGACAGCGTTTGATCCCGTGACGTTGCCTACGGAAGCGTCCGCGTACTTGTCCTGACACGCTGCTACTTTACTCGCGAAGGTGTCTGAGAAGATAAAAAATATCGTGTAAAATTACGAAGTCTGAGTTTAGAAGAAGGTCATTTCAACTACTTCTTTGGAAAAATATTGTAATATTGATTTGCAACAACTTCAACCATTATTAATGTGACACTTTATAGAATTATTTCTAATAATTTCCATAAGGAACCACATAGGTTTGGTAAACGTAGTGTTTATATTCACTTTGAGATTTGGGTGACGGTCATTCAAACACACATAGATGATACAGTGGTAACACGTGGAAATCAAGGTCTTAACATACACCACAGAAAAAAAAACTACCTATAAAGAAAATAGAACGTTGGTCTTAATAACCGCATAGAAAGCCTACAAGAAAAGCTTGAAACGAACTAGACTCTATAAGATACCATCAAACCTGGCTACATTGAAATAAAATTAAAGATACTCGTCCAATATATTTTATTACACCCCGCTTTTCTCGAAACCATTTTCAAGATTTTAGAGAATTATCTCGCTTCAAAAGAGAAGCTCCCAAAGCAAATAATATTATAATGCGGAGCAATCTCCTAAGTCCAACTTATAAAATCTACAAAGATTTTCCTTGCCCGAGTACTTTCCTATTTCTAAGCTTTTGAGACATACACGGTGAAAAGAAGTCTAAGCAGTATGTTTGATAAGAACCTGAGTATTGCTCGGAGTTATGTATCTTTCGTTTAAAGATAACATGAAAAGATGGTTTAAAGATAATACGAAAAGATTATTTCTGGAAGCAGATTTAGAATACTGTGTTGGTTTAAAATATCAGTGAAGTGCATATTGGAAGTTTTATTCAAAATTAAATCATATAAAGCTGTATAAGTAACTACGTATTCCAGGATCAAGATCTCTTTTTATAGGTAGTAAGCATGATATACCTACACAATATTCTGGGTATGTTTTATTAAATTAATCTTAGGTTATCCAACCTCATTTCCAAACATATTGAAAAAGTATACACAAGATAGAAATACTTCCAGATGCTCATCTTTAATATTTTTGAGAAGTATGAAATAGCAAAATCTATTGCTATTATGAAGTTGATCACAAAATCCCTTACATAAATCACAGAAACAAAAAACAGAAAAAGAGAATTACACTCACCAGGTATACTTGTCCCCAACGCTACAAACACGATAGCTGTGACAGAATCCTTGATGCCTAGGGTGCATCCGAAGTGAGAAGCCACATCACCGATCACTGCCGTGACCAGTCCGATGCAGATAATCGATACGACAAAGCAGACGTACCCGCCGCCTATATCTGTTTGAAAGATAATGTGTATGATGAAGACGTACGATTATTAGGCAGGTCGTGAATAATATCACAAATTCTGTTTGGGGCAGTACCTATGGTTTGGGTAAAATTCTGATAGATTTTCAAGTCCACATGAGAAAAAGTCGGGAGCTTGAATCAGTATTTTAAGATAAAGCTACAGCATCATTATTTGATTCGAAAGTGTAGCCGCGAATATTATTATTTATTAAAAAGGTTCTCTTTGAACTTTGTCTTCCTGAATAGTTCACATTTGCACCGGCGACTCAATGGATTATCTATTGTATTCTATTGTTTTTCAAGATAAGCCGATAAGTCGTACCGGTGGAAATAATATTTTCTAAACTAAAACCTAGAAACCTAGTGGTGTAACTTTGAGAGATAAAGTAAGGAATAACATGATAAGGGAGCGTTGTGGAGTGAAAGAAGATGTAGTGACAAAGATTGAGAAAGGTATGTTAAGATGGTTTGGACATATAGAGAGGATGGACGAGAGGAGATTGACGAAACAAGTATATGAAGCGAGTGTGGATGGAAGAGTTGGAAGGGGACGACCTCGGCAAACGTATCGCGATCAAATCGCGGATGTTCTCAAAAAATGCTAGGTTAAGAGTTCTCTAAACCGACGAGCATGCATGACGAGGTTAATGGACGTAGATGAAGCGAAAGAGGTGTGTCAGGATCGTAGCAGGTGGAAATCCATAGTCTCTGCCTACCCCAATGGGAAACAGGCGTGATAAGATGTATGTATGTATGTAAAACCTAGATCATAACATGAACTATAAGTTTTTTTGCAGCAACAAGTGGTACGTTTTCTCATCAATATTTAATTTTCATCTAAAAAGTTTCAATAGCACAATCAAAGTCATGTAAAACTTACCAGTGGGTGGTATCAAAGCGAACACGATCTTCCAGAACAGCGTCACTACGTGCAGCACGTAGTCGAAGCAAGAAGGTGGCTCGTCAGGATCGTCTGAACCTGGAAATATAACCACGTTGAAAACTCATACAACATAATTATCATTAGTCTATTGTCTTCCCAGTATTTTCTCTTATCAGAGTTACCTGAATCAAATCCAACTTTCGTCACTTTTTCCAAAATTCTTAAGACTTACTCATCTGATTCATCGGGATGGATTTGATATTATGTACATTATAACAAAATTTCTTATGGTCGGAAAATATACTAAAAAATAGGGCTTACATTTTATAAAGATTACGTTTTTTTTAGTAGTAATAGAGCTCCTTTGTGAAAGAGCTCGTCCGGGGAAGTACTACCACCGTACCTACTTCTCCGCTAAATAGTGATGCTCGCATTGCTGTGTTTCGGTCTGAAGGGTACGAGTGCCGGTGAAATTACAATCACATGAGACTTTCCATCTTCATTCAGTTTGGCGAACCGACTTGCGGTACCATTTAGGCAACAGCATAGGTAGTATTGCAGTTGTTATGGGTCAAGGAAACCGCTTAACATCAGGTGGGCCTTTAGCTCGTTTCGTCATCCCATACTATAAAAAAAAGGATAAATGCAAAAAATATATCTCTCTATAAATTTATAATACCTGAGCTGGCAGTCAACGCTTCTGAAAACTGTTCTTTCCAAGAAGACGTGCCAATTATAATTGATGCGTTTGCTCTTTGCACTAGTTTATCTACTGTGTTCTGAAACAAAATAATACAAGTTAATATGATACTAACCAAGTTAACATGTCCGACTTATTACAACATAGTCCACGGCTCAATAAACAAACCAAAAAGTTGCAACCTAACTGAATAACTTCCGGGTGAGAGAGGAAAACAGGAGAACGCGGAGCGCATTCCATGCCTCTGGCTTAAAGTAGTGAGAACATCGTGGTGGTTTTAGTCGGTAAGAGTCCTACGCTGGCTCCATCTTTCCCAGGCAAAGTGCATCCAAGTGTATTTCGCCACGTAAAAAAGAACAAATACGATAATATTGCGCAAGTAGGAAATTAAACGATAGATTTTTCAATAAAGATAATCAGTTAATGATGTCAATTGATAACGAAATTGATCTTGATCAACATTTAAGTGTCAGATTTAATTAATCTAGATAATCGATGGAAAGTTTGTCACTTTGCAAAAGTTTAGGTGCAAAACCAATTAAAACAAAATTTAATTTATCGATTTGATCATGTCAGAAGACGAAAACTTTTTGGTTTTTGATAATCAGTTCTTAAACATCTATAAATAAATAAATAAATATTTTTGGGACATTTTTACACAGCACCATCTAGTCCCAAACTAAGCAGAGCTTGTGCTATGGGTACTAGACAATGGATATAATACTTATATACTTTTTTTTTGTAAATACATACTTATATTATATAAGAAACACCCAGACCAACACAAACACTTATGTTTATCACACAAATATTTCTGTCCTGTGGGAATCGAACCCACGACCTCGTGATCAGCAGTCCGAACCTCGAACCACTAGACCACAGACGTCGTCATCTATGTGGGAACATTGACCTTCTAATGATAGCTTAGGAACAGAATGCCGCCGCGCCGCCTTCATAAAACACTAATAATATTTGTACACCGAAAATGGTGAAATACTTGTACCAAAATTTCATGCAAATAAAAGGATTTGATTTGATTTGATTTCACATTCACGAAAATCACTCTATTTCTCAATACGATGTTGCTACCGTTACACGCGGACAAATTCAATGTGGAAATTAAATTCGATACCACGAGCAGAGTTATAGGTAGCATAGCAGTTAAATCCGTCGCTTTTCGTTTCTGAACCAGAGCCTATCGCAGTCCACTGCTTGACATAGGCCTCCCCAAGTTGCCCCACAACGCTCGATCCTCTGGTTTTCGCATCCAGTCCCCACCAACTACCTTCTTCAGGTCATCGGTGCACCTGGCTGGAGGGCGCCCTTCGCTGCATTTGCCGATTCGAATTCTGTTCGTGAGCGAATTTTTCTTTCTACAATTTATATCATAAGATTTCTCTACGCTTGCGTTAATGCATTAAATTAATAGACTTATTACTTACTTTAAACTCTTTGCTCTCCTTAATTCTGAGCTGAGCTCTGGTGATCTCACCGGCTCGCGGCAGTCCCATCATGGCGACCACTACTTCTTCCTCCGGCAGTGTTGCCAGATGATTGGCTTCGTTGCCAGTAGCCACAGGATTGTCGTCATCTGTGACAAGGGCTGAATATTAGAAAGGCGAAGAAAGAGTTTTGTCATTGTTTTTGTGTTTGTGTTTATGCTTTTTTGTGAATACATTTGATCAGCTGTCGAATTGTGTAACTCACTCACGACTGCAATCATCTTGATCTTAATGTTAATTGCTACGTATGTTTTGACAATCCGTCTTATCGGTAACTATGGACCTTCTGCTGTATTGTCGAAATGAAAGCTATCGTAATATTGAGTGCGTTACACAATTACCTCACAATTTTTTTAACACGTAATTGAATGGAGAGAAAGTCATCTTAATAATTGTCATGTCTTATTAGTAGGGCAATTAAAACTCAAGCGGTGCTGAGCGGTCCACTTTGAAGTAGACTGCATAACTTGGAGAAGATGAGAAGAGAACGATGATGAAGAAGATATCTCCTGGTGTGGAACTTACCAGAAAAGACCCTAGTTTACACAAACCCTACCAGATCAAATTGTCATTTTAGATGTGAATTAATAAACACAGTCATAGGGTCTATAATTTTAGAAGAAAAATCTGAAATACATTTTCACTGCCTTACTCTACTACGGCTACTAACTAATTTTACTACAAAACACAAGAACTTTCAACAAGCAGATTTGTTATAGCGGATATGCAGTGTAAAGACTTGGGTTGCCAGGTAGTGAAAGATAACGCTAAAACATTTTAATAAATTTAGCGAACGAGCCGTGTATCCACCTGTGCATTAATGGCCTGAGCTGCGATACGTTAAAACCTTCATCACACAGAAAGTGTTTTAAGAGTGGCCTCAACGCTCGCGCCGCGGCGCAGCGGGAGCGGCTTCAGAATAATGTTGCACAGGTCTCAACAAGTACAACACTATTCTGAAGCCGCTCCCGCTAAATAAGTAAATACATAATACATACACTAAATCATGGAAGCCAATACATCGCAACTTTAGAAATATCTTGATCTCAAAATTGCTTTACATTGAAAAGTGCGACATATAGGTAGAATTTTCGTTAAAGTTTAGTGCAAACCTAAAAGATTTTTGTTCAGAATCACCAGAAGAATCGATTGGGATAGTTTTCAAATCAAGTCAAATATTAACCAAAAATATATATTCAAAAATAATACTGGTTATTATGGTTAAATACATAACAGTTCTCAAAGGCCCCAGAACCACCCAGAACTTCAAATCAATTAGTTTTGTGCATCAGATAGCCCCTGCAAAACATTCTTCACGTTTCCCACTACCAACTGGAGAAATTAGAGTAACTCTAAAAGCATGTAATTTTGTGATTTAGAAGAAAATAAAAAGTAATTCTCAGATGGCTCTTATATAAATCTAATTTTTGTATTTGAGGTTTGCCCTATAAAATAATAATGTTAGTTTTCTTATTTTATACTTTATTTTAGTCATTCTTAGTTTATACTAAACTTCTTAAGGGGTCATTTTACTCATCATTATGAACTACTTTTACTATGGGACCAAAACTGAAATTGCCATGAAACAATCAGCTGATCCGTACATTTGTGTTCATTTTTTAATTTTCGCGATTTAAGGTTTGGTGCTTTAGTAAAAGTTGTTCATAATGATGAGCACCCCTTAAGAGGTTTAGTACAAACTAAGAATAATGTTGTAGAATACTATAAAGCTTGCGTACCCTGCTGGAAAGGAAGCCAGTAGATCGCAACACTCTCGCTTCTGACTCGCTTTCTGTGTAGGCAAGCCTTAAAACGTTTCGTTTTACATAACCGTGCTAGCAACTCATGTTCAGCTGTGCACATGTTATCCCTTGATGGACATGCTTTTCTGTCTCCTTATTTGGCACGGGCCTCTTCACAGAATGAGAATAGGTATACAAACTTTATTAAATTGGGGTGTGCAGGATTCCTCTTGATGTTTTCCTTTATATTTAACGCAAAATTACTCGCGCAGTAAGGGTTCCATACCTCTCAACGACCTAATACCCCATAAAAACTGATTTGATTTACGAGAGTTTATCAAAAGCCTTCAACGCACAGTGCGCAAAATATTAATTTTTGCATGTCTTTCTTACGCAGGTACCACCACATATGTCTATGTTTGTCTTATTTTTAGTATTTGTTGCTAATCTACATAGTATGCACTATAATCTGACCAAGTTTGACGCTGGTATGTATTACCGTTTTGAAGATAGAGCAGGAACAAAAACGTTGAAAAAAATGCATGTTTTTTGAGGTTTCTTGTATGGAGACCCCCTTTGGTTTTAGACTCTTTTTTGTTTTTAGTATTTGTCGTGATACACCTCATAGCAACACAATTTCTGAGAAAATTTCAACCGGTTAAATATTACCGTTCAAAAGATACAGCCCTGTGACAGACAGACGGATGGACGGACGGACGGACGGACGGACGGACAGCGTAGCGAGAGTAATAGGGTCCCGTTTGGCACCCTTCGGGTACGAAACCCTAAAAACCATCACGAGATTAACCGGAAAAAACCGGATTAACCAACATAGCTAGTATGATCAGTAAGCTGAAGTGGACCTATGGCCGTTGAAGCAGACGAGTCGCGAATCGGCAAAAGCAGCGTAAGGTCAAGTCAATCAGTCAAGCCAGGTGGACCGATGACCTGAAGAAAGGCTAGGGGGTCTGGATGCGGAAGGCGGACCACCGTGTATTGTGGTGCAACTTAGGAGAGGCCTATGTCCTACAGGCAGAGCAGTGGACTGCGATAGGCTGATTGATGATGAGTAAAGGTTCGCTGGTAGAAAAACTAATTTTTGAGTTAAGCTCGTCTTTGTATGTACATTTCGGTGAAACGTAGTGCTCCCGTACAAATTACATGTGTAATTTCTATTTATTATTTAATATCGTATTTTTCTGGTGTACATTAGTGGCTCATGGTGAAGTAACAACTACGTGGATTATACGATACACGAAGTTAAGCTGTGCTTGCTGCGGTCAGTCCATGGATGGGTGACTGTTTCGTTACACATCGAGACCCCTCCGTGCCTCGGAGAACACGTTAAGCTGTCAGTCCCGGTTGTCATTCGAATATCTGTGGCAGTTGTTACGGGTAGTCAGAGCCTGAAAGTATGACAACTGGTCTTACCTCTGAATGTCAGTATTACCCGGGAACTGGGTTGCGAGGGTCTGATGGCGGTCATCAACTCAGCCTATCGCAATCCACTACTGGACATAGGGCTACCCCAAGTTGCGCCACAACACTCGGTCCTCTGCCTTCCGCACCCAGTCCCCCCAGCCACGTTCTTCAGGTCATCGGTCCACCTGGCGGGGCGGTTTCCTGATGGTAGTCGCTCCGTGTAAAATACTGATGTTCAGCCGCATCTGGTTAGACTGGAAGCCGACCCCAATATAATTGGGAAAAGGCGAGGATTATAATAAATAAGAATGAATAATCAAATAATTCGGTTTAATATTATTTCTTTTCATAAACCACATCCAAACACAAGCTTCCGTACTTATATTTTTCTCAAATTTTCTGCTCAATATAAACTTGGTCTCTTAACCGTAAACTCCACTCGTTGTGGGTAATAGCTACCCAGCTTACCATTTTTATACGCACTTATATTGTAAAGGCAGGACGTGATCTGTATAATATATGCAACGTTCATACTCTATTTCCTTGAGAGGTGGACAGAATTTTAAGTGGGACGTGCATGGTTTGGATTGAGGGGATGTTCGTGGATGCTGGAGAATGTAGCTTAAAAGTTCTTTTAGAAGCCAGTGGACAAGGCTGCAACATACAAATTATCGGCCACGATAGCATATCGTTGACAGCGTTAGACTTATGAAATATGAGTCACGGGTTCAAATCCCACTAGAGCGTCTGGACTTTTTGTGTTTATTTACGCGGCCGTAACGCTTTTTCGTGACAAAAAAATCCTAATACCCCCCCGTCTATATAGAAGTTTCACTTCAAAAAATTATTACTCGCTGAATACATAATTTATCTGACTGCCTCGTTGGTCTAGTGGTTGCAAGCGCGACTGCTGAGCGTGGGGTCCTGGGTTCGATACCCGGGTTGGGCAAAGTGTTATTGGGTTTTTTCATTTTTACCAGGAAATTCTCAGTAGCAGCCCGGAGTCTGGATTTGTGCCCGGTCAGTGGCAATAGGCCCGCCCCCTATTACATGGGACTATAACATAACTGGCGAAATGTGGGTGTATATTGCCTACCCCTTCGGGGAAATACAGGCGTGATGTTATGTTATGTTGTTACATAATTTAACGAAAATTCGTTTTTAACGATTGAAGTGCAGGTACTGTAGTTTAATCAGAAACTATTAACTCCATAAATTATTATACTTCGCTGTGGTTGTACATAGAAAAAGTGCGAAAAGCCTTGGGAATCGGGTGTGCCAGATTAGTTTCAAGCTCGAACATACTATTATTTGTTCTATGCTCGAATCCCATAATAATAGTGAGTGAAACCGTTTAAACAGTTTAAAAAACAGCGTAAAATAGACTCTCTCACAAAGGCTAGTAAAATGTAAAAGAAAAAACAAACTGATTTGATTTTAATATACAGCTTAAATGGTGCCAACATAAAATACCATGATTACTTCAAAAACATTGATGAAGATTTTGGTTGACAAACATCATCTCCCGATTTTTTAAATTTTTCCTCAATACACTTTTTCATTCCTGGACCTGGCAACACTGGTCCTACTTAATCTATTCAAATACAAGAATAGACAAAATTGAAATAAACGTATTTTACCCCAAAATATGTCTTACGGGACTTGAATTTAGTATGTCGAGGATCAACCTTGTCTATGACATCCGATTTAGTATTCCGGGGACTGAGCAAGAACGAAGCGACGGGAATAGTGAGTAGATATTATGACTCATGTCAGTTTAGTTTAGTGTCACGATACAATAATATGTTTATATCAACTACCAACATCTCTTAAGGGATAAAAAAACTAAAAAAAACATAAAATTTATATTAAAACAAAATTTCTTGCAAGTTACAAATACACAATAATAAAAATAACTAGTCAATACAATGAATAACATTATTAATGTAAGTATAATAAATTCTCAAAAGTTTGCTGCATTTGTAGGAACAACCTGTATCAACACAAATACTACCGTCCACCAGTTTTTAAAGACGGCTCGCGCAGTCACCGGTGTTCGCTCCTTCATAATGTAGCTAAATATTATCTGGTATCTACCCTCATCTAATATCCTACCTTGTTAACTACATTTTTATTTACCTTTTTGCATAGTCGATGATACTGATGTTACGGTAAAAATCTAATGAGTTTGTTTACATCTTTAGAATGTTTTTGTTATGTATACCACTGAACAAATAAATAAATACCATGATTAGTTTTAGTCTGTGGTTCTTATCCTTTTTGAGTTGGGGGACCATTGTCATGTACATTTACGGCCAAAATTAATATCCAATCTATCCACGATTTACCCTACTAGAGATGGAAATTTGACATATTTTGTATGGAGCTTATGTCAAATTCCTATCTCTAGTAGGGTAAATCGTGGATAGATTGGATATTAATTTAGGCCGTTACTGTCACAGACCACCATACTTTTCTTATATTTTGTATCGACTGTCCCTTCTTAATTTTTTACCTATGTGTCTTTTGTTTTTACTTTCTATGTAACCCCACCTATAAGTTGCTTGCTTGTGTTTATCACTGTGTTTTAAATGTTGCGCGTCGTTAACTGTGACAATAAACTATTTTTCTTTCTTTCTTTCTTTCTTTTCTTTCACCGATTGTTTGCCGGTGGATTTAAGATTTAATATTCTTAACTACCTACATATATACAAAACTAGCACGAAATGTTTTTAGCACGAAATGTTTTTAGCACGAAATGTTTTTAGGGGGATCGTAAACATGACAGCATTTTATATGCACTTAGGAAGTTGTACAAATTTAATTTAAAAGTTAGTTTTAATGATAAAAAGAACAATTAATTACACAACGAAAATTATCTAAATATTTATTAAACTTGAGCCCCAATTTTAATGAACTCGCGCGCAGAATCAATGCTATTTTAAATTAATTCATATAATAATTTGTAGGTACGTTGATGATGAATGGCTTCGCGGACCACTTGTGAAACCTACGCGGAGCACCAGTGGTCCACGGACCATCTGTTAAGAATCACTGTTTTTAGGGTTCCGTACCCAAAGGGTGCCAACGAGAACCTATTACGCTCGCTACGCTCTCCGTCCGTCCATCCATCCGTCTGTTGGTCACAGGGCTGTATCTTTGTAACAGTGATGGATAACTAGTTGAAATTCACAGAATGTGTTACTATGGTGTCTATCACTACAGAAACTAAAAAAAGTCTAAAATCAAAAGGGGTCCCCATACAAGAAACATAAAAAAAAATCATTTTTTTCAACCTTTTTTCTTCATGCTCTATCTTCAAAACGGTAATAGATACCAGCGTCAAACTTGGTCTGATTATAGTGCATACTATGTAGTTTAGCAACAAATACATTATATACACATTAAAATAGGGCAAACTTAGATATACGTGGTGGTAACCTGCGTAAGAAAGAGATACACAAATTCATATTTCACGCACGGTGCGTTGATGTCTTTTGATGAACCCTCGTAAATTAAATCGGTTTCTGTTGGGTATCAGGTCGATGCGTGGTACGAAACCCTAACTGTGTGAGTCCAACTCGCACTTGGCTGGTTTTTTAGTGTTGTAGTAGGTATAAAAATGTAAAACAATATTGTAAGCAATGGAATGAAAACATTTCTACTTTGTTTATCTGTATATCTTATTATGATAATGACAGTTCTTCAATATACATTCACCTCATTTATTCGAGTGTCTCTCGCTCAATTTGACAAATTAAAATGAAGTAAGTCCTTATCTTCGTGTATTGTTTTGTTTGTACGTTTGTAAGAGGTATAAGAACTGATTTACAATAATTGTTTTTATTTTCGTTGGATCTTTTAATAAAAAATTACAATAAGTGTTTGCAATTATTTCTGAATATTTTTGAAGTATTTACTTAGATCTAGTGGTTGCAAGCGCGACTGCTGAGCGTGGGGTCCTGGGTTCGATTCCCGGGTCGGGCAAAGTGTTATTGGGTTATTTCATTAGGAAATTCTCACTAGCAGCCCGGAGTCTGGATTTGTGCCCGGTCAATGGCAATAGGCTCGCCCCCTATTACATAGGACTATAACATAACTGGCGAAATGTGGGTGTACTATTACACCTCTGCCTACCCCTTCGGGGAAATACAGGCGTGATGTTCTGTTATGTTACTTAGATCTAATAATTTCTCGCGACGCCTGTAACTTGCAGGGTATTCAATCCTTTAATAAATATTAAGTGGATCTTTGACCGTTTAGGCGACACTATCACCTAAAACTTAAAGGGTTCTGATAGGTGCACGAAATAGCGTTACCATTTTTGACTACAAACCCCAGGAAATTAAAATTTCACTAAGGATGACAATGACAGTAACTGTCACATCGGTTTTGGTAGCGAAAAATAGACTTTGCCATTTCATGTTAAAGTTAAAAGTAGTCTCTAAACTTGCACATGCAAGTAACAGTTAACTTTACGGTGATAAAGCAATTTCATGGTCGACTGTACAGCCAGGATTAAACTTGGAACTCTACGCTAGCTTCTGGACTAGAGTTGACTAGACCAATGACGGAATTTAAAACAAAAAAAAACTATATAGAAGTGCTGACGAGGCTTATTTCACTACGCCAGGCTACACTTTTCATGTGTACCGTAAAAAGAGTTTTTCGCTAGCCTGTATTATAAAAAGTTCGCGTCATTACCGTGCCGAAACGTAGCGTATGAAAAGGCAGGTCTGTGTATGTAAAAATGGATGGATTGGTTAGTTAGGTAGAAAGAGCGTGTGCCTTCAAGCCATGATTACACGGTAAACTTTTGTTGAGCAATACGGTTGCATCAACAAGTTGCTGTAAACATGTTTCTAGCAACACTACGTATTGTGGCGTTATTTTCGACAAAATGCCGTTTAACAACAATTTTGACAGATTATTGCACAACAAATGTTTACAATGAATACGGGGCCTTTATCATCATCATCATTTCAACCGAAAGACGTCGAAAGACGAAAGACTGCTGGACATAGGCCTCCCCCAAGCATCGCCACAACGACCGGTCCTGTGCCTTCCGCATCCAGCCTTACTACGGCCTACGGGCACGGGGTACGGTACGGTGGGGTACGGGGCCTTACTCTTTAAAAAATAATGAATATGATATGTAACCAGCTTACAAGTTTTTAACACGTTTTTATTAACTCGCTTTCAGTCATGTCTGGCTATTCGGTACATGATTTTAAACTAACTTTCCGATAAACCAGAGACTTGAAACTTTAAACCTAGCTCAGGACTGGATGAAAATGCAATATTAACTCGTTTTATTTTTAAAAACGTGGTTTAAAAATATATTTTTCTTCAAATTATTTAGATTTTATTTCAAGTTATTTTCTTTCGGCTAACGGCCAAAATTAATATCCAATCTATCCACGATTTGCCCTACTAGAGATAGGAATTTGACATAAGCTCCATACAAAATATGTCAAATTTCTATCTCTAGTAGGGTAAATCGTGGATAGATAGGATATTAATTTTGGCTGATAAACTAATGTTCTACCTATCTATCCACGCTTTGTTCAACTATAGAAATTTGACCTAAGCTCCATTCAAATTATGTCAAAATTGTATCTCTTGTAGGAAAAATCGTGGATAAATAGGATATTACTTTTGGCCGTATATGTATAGGTCGTAGGATATGTATAGGTCGTAGGATAATCGAAAAAGTCGGATTTTTGCAAAAATCCTAGGATGACTGCAAAGGACCGGATAATTGGAATCTATGAATGTTGAATGTTTATCGTTATCATCCGAGCTATTTTTAGGATCATTGCAAAAATCCGGATTATCTTAGGTTAGTCGCGAATAACCGCTCACGTAATGAGCGCTGACTGGCTGATATGAACGTTATGCACTGACGGATGCGCTGATTGGCTTACGACTACATTCCTTCATCTTTCGTGCCATGTTTTGACCAATCAGAATTAAGATGTTATAAATGTTATAACTCATACCCCCAGTTTTCGAAAGGCTGGTCAACGCAAAAATTTACTATCAATCAATCAATCAACTCAGCCTATCGCAGTCCACTGCTGGACATAGGCCTCTCCCAAGTTGCGCCACAACGCTCGGTCCTCTGCTTCCGCATCCAGTACCCCCCAGCCACGTTCTTTAGGTCATCTGTCCACCTGACAGGGGGGCGCCCTACGCTGCGTTTGCCGATTCGCGGTCTCCACTCAAGGACTCGTCTGCTCCAACGGCCATCGGTCCTTCGACAGACATGGCCAGCCCACTGCCACTTCAGTTTACTGATCCTACAAGCTATGTCGGTCACTCCGGTTCTTCTCCGGATAATCTCGTTACGGATTTTATCCTTCAAAGAAACTCCAAGCATAGCTCGCTCCATAGCTCGCTGAGCGACTTTGAACTTGTGGACTAGCCCAACTGTCAGTGTCCACGTCTCGGCACCGTAAGTCATGACTGGCAGGACGCACTGGTTGAAGACCTTTGTCTTCAAACTTTGCGGTATAGGCGACGAGAAGACTCGGCGAAGTTTGCCAAATGCTGCCCAGCTCAGACGGATCCTCCTGTTGGCTTCTTTCTCGAAAGAAAATTTATTAATCAGCTGTCAAATCTTAGGTCAAGCGTTGTGATTGGTTGTTAATATTTTTGCCAGCCAATCACAGGAGCTGACATGAGTTTTGTTAACAGATAAAATTGATCAGCCTATCAGATACTGGGGATTAGATAAGCCAATCAGCGTTCAAGTTTACTATCGTCCTTAAGGACAAACAACAACAAACAAACTGGGATTTTTTCAATGTATGACTAGTGGCGCCACGCCAGGGATCCAGCAGAATAAAAAATAAATAAAATAAAATAAAAATATTTTACTGTCAGGCATCGAGGCCCATAGCGTACCAGCGAATAGAATACCAGCGTCAGGTTTAATAACCTGGCAATATGCTGAGCTGGACAATTCACAATTTTGAGACACACATGGCGCATGACTGTCAATGACTTTTTTACTCGCTTTGTTACTTCTTCACTATATCTATTTCTTGTTCATGTATATTTCTTTTGTATGTGTTTCAGTTGTGTCAAATAAATATTTTTCTTTCTTTTTTTCTTTCTGAATTTTGTGTACTCATTGGTGCCAAACTATACGACTGCAAAAAAAAAGGTTTGAAAACTCCTTGGTTGGGTCGAAGTGGCATTAAAAACTCCTTAGTTGGGCTGAAGTGTGCCGGACGAACCAAGGAGTTTTCAAACCTTTTTTTAAGCAGTCGTACAGTTTGGCACCAATGTGTACACAAAATTCAGGGTGGCGCCACTAGTCATACATTGAAAATTTTTATCGTTTAACCGTATAGTTCGTAGTGGTCCCTAAAATGCCCCCGACATGAGAACCACCGTAAGCTCAGTTTGGTCCCATTTATGGGACGGAATAATATGTCAAACGTCACCCTAATTATAGATAGGAATATTTAATGTACTATCTATTGAATCATGTATGAGTACGCTAATTAGGATATTTAAATAAAAAGCACGTGTGTCAGTGCCATTATATCTTTAATATTTAGCGCGTGCGCGTTATAATATATACCTTTGAAAATTCCAAGTGAATACTGCGATAGCCGCCATTTTTTTACAGTGATGATCGAGGCTAAAAAACATAAAATTTGTCGATTCTGTACATCCAAACTTTACAGAATCAACTAATAAATCACTTATCATATAATAATTCGTGGGAATAATCCTTCATATTGGTAAAAATAGTAGTGATAACAAAGTTTTTCATATCTAAAGTAGAAGTTTCTCGCCGATTGCGCGTTTTTCGTTGTATATTATCACTATTATCACACATTGTATCTAGTACGCGTGGTTAAAAAATGCCAGAATCTATTGAAAAATACAATAAACTACAAGAAAATAGCCATGTTTTAACGTAGAAACACACACGTTGATAAAATATAACAAAATCTTTGTTATCACTCCCCAATTTGCGATTCAGAATTAGCCGCCATACCATAGATGACATAAGTTATTAATTTTTTTTTGGACAATGATGTGTCAATGCGATTATGTGAATCGATTATTTATTGTTTTATTTTTCGAACCGATTAATAAAATAAGTATTATAAGAAATCGCTATTTTCATATTTATGATATCAAATATTATATATACTACGTGAAAACAAAAATATACTTTTAAAATCATAAAAATTATTATTCGAAGTATTTCACCACATCTAGCTATACTTACTATAATAAAATTGTAAAGGTCGAAATGTCTGTACATTGAGTTTTTTTTCGCGAAAATCGGCTAGGGGGACTAAGCAATAGAACACGAATCATTCGTTTTTAGAATTTTTGTCTGTCTGTTTGTTACCTCATCACCTCAACAGCTGAACGGATCGTAATGAAACATTGCATTTGTATAGGTATTAGTCTGACTTAGAGTATGTTTCATCTTAATCGGTTGAGTAGATCCAGCGATATAGCTTGACCTCTCTATTGTATTAAGTTGCATACAAAGTAGAGGTCATGATTGTTGGTTAAATGCAGGATACTAAAAATACAACTCGATGTCGTTAGTATTATAGAAAATATTGAATAACATAACATAGACAGCCCATTACTGTCCCACTGCTGGTGGGTATGGGCCTCTTCTCGGAATGAGAAGTGTTAAAGAACTGGATATTGTTAGTGTAATAGATTATCTCAACATAATCAGCCCATTACTGTCCCACTGCTAGGGACGAACCTCTTCTTAGAACAAGAAGAGTTAAGAAACTAGAAAGTATATAATAACATAACATAGTCAGCTCATTACAGCTGTCCCACTGCTGGGTATGGGCCTCTTCTCAAAATGAGAAGAGTTAAAGAACTGGATGTGGTTAGTGTTATAGAATTACATAACATAATCAGCCCAATTACTGTCCCACTGCTGGGCACGAGCTTCTCAGAATGAGAAGAGTTTAGGGCTAATTCCATTACTGTGTGTGGTCTGCCAACCGACATTCAGGCCAGCGTGGTGGACTAAAGTCTAAAGAAGAGCGGCACGTGTCCAACAGTGGTATAGTAATTGGGCTAATTATGCTCACGCATACCGAAAATCCTTCTCATTCTGAGAAGAGGCCCGTGCCTAGCAGTGGGAGAATCGAACGGAATAAAAGAATTTAGTAATATTCTTTTCCTCTATGGGGAGAATAAAGGGCTGATTATGTCAAAGCTAAAATCAAATTTTGTACACATATTGGATTTTCGCTAATATACTAATATATCGTGAGCACTTGATTAGATCAATATTAACAAAAGCTTAGGCCATAGTCCACCATGCTGGCCATTCATTCTGAGAAGAGACTGTAACAGTTTAATAATTTTGCTCACACATGGCAAAAGACAAATTCAGTACATTTCGATTTTGGTCAATATACTGGGCACACTGTAGGCTGGGCTTACAAGGACTAGTGCTTAGGCCATAGTATTTTTTAGTATTTGTCGTGATACACCTCATAGCAACACAATTTCAGAGAAAATTTCAACCGGTTACCTATAATAATAATAATAATAATAGTCCGCGGTGGACTGCCCGCTATGTTGGCCATTGATTCCGAGAAGAGAACCTTGCCCAGCAGTGTGACAGAATCAGTTATAATTCTGCTCACACATGGCAAAAGTTAAATTCAGCACATTTTATAACATATAAAATTATGTATATTATGTTAATAAATTAGGTTTGAAAAAAACAAGTGTGCTTTAGACCACACGACTGAAGTAAAACTTCACAAAAAAAAGAACTCTTGCCCCTACAGCCCGATCACACTTTTCACACGCGATCACACTTTTCGTAACGTATTCACCAGCTTACTTCCCAAGTCCAGCCGTGCGTTTTCAAAGTATTCAAAGTATTTATTTTGCGTAAAATAGGTTGGTTACAAGATCCAAGAAGAAGTTAAGAAGTTAGAAGTTTTACTTAAAAAGTCACGTCCGTAATCTTGAATCTCGAAATAGATGTTATATTCGCAATCAGCACCCCGGGAAACTTTTAAAACAAGACCCATATTGATTTTATTTTAAAAGTAGCCTCCGCCATCTTGGATCTCAAAATAAATGTTATATTAGCAATCAGCACCCCCAGAAACCTCGAAAACGATATCCATATTGATTTAACTCAAAAAGTCGCGTCCGCCATCTTGAATTTCGAAATAGATGTTATATTCGCTATCAGCACCCCGAGAAACCTCGAAAACGATACCCATATTGATTTTATTAAAAAGTCGCGTCCGCCATCTTGGATCTCAAAATTGATGTTATATTCGTAATCAGCACCCCGGGAAACCTCGAAATCGATACCCATATTGATTTTATTTAAAAAGTCGCGTCTGCCATCTTGGATCTCAAAATTGATGTTATATTCGTAATCAGCACCCCGGAAAACCTCAAAATAGATACCTATATTGATTTTATTTAAAAAGTCGTGTCCGCCACCTTGAATCTCAAAATAAAAGTCGCCTCGCCCGATTACACTTTTCGTAACGCATTCACCAGCTTACTCCCCAAGTCAAGCGTGCGTAAAGAAGTTTCACTTCAAAAAAAAACCTGTGTGGTCAGGGGACCCCAGTCAGGAACGAAGTTTCTCACGCACACACACACACAGACACATTAGAAAGTGAATGAGAGAGAGCGCGCGGTGTGCGTATATGCTCATAACGCAAAAATCTTACGTGACGTAATATTTTCTCCCGAGTCACCCCTACCGCAAGCCGCGTTAAGTAACTTTTTTAAACTTATTATTTCAAATTATTTATTACCTAAAAATAAATTAGTCATATTCAATTAAATTTACGATGAATTCGTTAAATTCATAATATAAAGAAATTTTATGGGACTAAAAAAGTATACGAACCTTCTTTTATTTAAATATGATTATTTTTCGATTAGGCCGAATGAGTATCGATATGGTTCAATGAAACATTTGTATTGTGATAACAATTTTGGATAAATGGTCAGCACTAGAGATTCTCAACTTTTTAAAATTAATATTTATATCGACGTTATCGACGTAGAATTTTACGTAAATTTCATCGTGCTATTTATTATCTTATGTATGGTTAATGATAGAAAGTAATATGCCAATAAAAAGAAAATATCTTTAAGTTTCCCTTTTGCCATCGTTTTAACAAGTGTTTATGTTACTAATGTGCATTTTTTGAGCTTATCTAAGGCCTCTTACAATTACATTGGTATAGAAATTTATGTTTTATATTCATTAAATTGTAAGATGCATCCAGTTTTATAGACATAACACATAATTTAATAAATACTCAATAGATACTGGGTATTAAATTGTAGAAAAAACGTAAGTTTTGCATTAAATTCATAGAATGAAAGTTGTATGCAAATTCCCGATTTCATGACGCAATTTTGCGATAAGTCGCCGAGTCAGCTGATATGACAAATGTCAGAATCTTGTCGAGCAGAGAGGTTAAAATCGCGTTTTTGGCAGAAGTTTGGATTGTCATATGGCTTTTAATTATATTTAAGTGTTTACAGGCACATTTTTTGTATGATAAAACAGAGATTGATGGACTCCTGACAAGGATAGAAAATTAGTTCCGATTATAATGTTTTCGGTCCGTGTAGTGCCGGACTTAAAGAATAGCACCACCCTTATCTCTTCTCATGGGTGTCGTAAAAGGCGACTAAGGGATTCACCAGAGGATGGGCAGCAGCGTTCTCTGAGTATTTAACCAACCAACTGCGATCGCCAACCCGCCTGCCAAGCGTGGCGATTATGGCATATCCCCCCCTTAATTGGGGGAGGCCTATGTCCAGTAGTGGACGTCTTTCGGCTGTAATGATAATGTTTTCGCCAGACTATATTTTATTATCTGTGTAGGCGCGCGCTGGGGCGCATGCGCGGCCGCGCGCCATGACCTACTGGATTTGGTCATCGTTACTTGTAAATTTATTGTAATTGTTTACGTTATTATTATGGTTTTGTATGTCTAAAGTTTTATTCTGGGCAAAAATATCTGACTACAGCAGTGATACTGAACTGAGGAGAATATGACCCCGCCTGAATTTCTGGATGCAGCAACGTAAATGACGAACAATCTTTTACCAGCAAAATCAAGAAAAACTACAACAATCTTACCAAGATTTTGACTTTGGTATTTTATTTAAAATTGTATGAGTTTAGATAAAATAGTGTATGAAACTGACATAACTAGGTATTAAAACACTCGTGTGATACTATTAAAAACCTCGCCTACGGCTCGGTTTTTAAACTCACACTCGTTTTTTAATAACCCCTGTTATGCAAAAGTTTCATAAACTACTAAAAACATACATCAATCATAATTACTGTAGCCAAATGAGATAAGTTACAAATGCCAACTCAAGTAAGAATTAAGTTAAATGAAGCCACATCTTAAAGTCGTAAGATTTAAGTACCAAGTACAATTAGAATATAAAACGGATGCAATTAAATTGTAATTTCCGTAATCAAACTCTTAGACGAGCGAGAAAAAATTTAATTTATTTTGATTACAAATGGAGTAATTTAATCACAGGTACGGCACGAGTTAACTGTCAAGACTCTCCCTTTTGAGAGAGTAAACAAAGGCAATAACAACTTAACATGATTAATTCAGTGAAGTTGATGGGTAGCAATAATTATTTTAACATGATTGAATACTTTTTTCAGATTCCGTAGTTAGTCAAGTTAAGGAACCCTAATATTCACCCATAAAGGTATTATACTGACGTAAGTATAGAAATGTCTTTGTATTCACCATATCCATCCGACCGTCTGTTGTAGCCAGTTTACTCAAAGATTCTTAAGACGGCTGCATAAATATGAAATTTATATTATACTAGCTGTATATTTTGACGACGTCTGTGGTCTAGTGGTTCGAGTTTCGGGGACTGCTGATAACGAGGTCGTGGGTTCGATTCCCACAGGACACAAATATTTGTGTGATGAACATAAGTGTTTGTGTTTGGCTGGGTGTTTTTTATGTATTATAAGTATGTATTTACAAAAAAAAAGTATATAAGTATTATATCCATTGTCTAGTACCCATAGTACAAGCTCTGCTTAGTTTGGGACTAGACGGTGCTGTGTAAAAATGTACTAAAAATATTTATTTATTTATTGTACTATTTATTAGTAGTAGTAGAGCTCCTTTATGAAAGAGCTCGTCCGGGGATGTACTACCACCGTGCCTACTTCTCCGCCAAATAGTGATTGCATTGCTGTTTCGGTCTGAAGGGTACGGGTGCCGGTGAAATTACAATCACATGAGACTTTCCATCTTCATGTCTCAGTTGGGCGAACCGAATTGCCGTACCATTTAGGCAACAGCTTAGGTGATGTTGAAATTGTTATGGGCATGGCTGGACCCGGCAGACGACATCCTGCCCGGAAAAGCAACATACAAATCGGTCCAGCCGTTTAGGAGGAGTTAGGTGGCAAACACACGTACGGAACAATCATATATATATTAAGATTATTATTTATAAAAAACGTTTTTTTAGGGTACCTACACGTTAAGTGGGGTAATTTTTCACATTCAATATCTCATCGCTTTTCAAAAACATTAGGGGTTGTCTTGAAAATGTTTTTATACAGGGTTCCAGTTACGAAATATTAAAGTTTATAATGGTATGGTCACACTGCTAATGCCGAATCCTTGAAAACTATCCAGAATATTAGCAGATATAAGGTATTTAAAAGGAAAACTATCACGGAAGAGTAGACTTCTCATGTTTACAAGTAACAGTTGCCAAGTTGCGTAACTCACTCGTGATCGCAATCAATAGGATTTCAATATTCATTGCTCCGTGTGTTTAGACCAAAGACATTTCCATACTGACGTAACATTTCCATACTGTCGTAATAGACCACCACAGTGTGCGATTGCGATACCGATCATTACGAAAAAACCTACATGCTAGAAAGGGACATAATATCAAGCGGTTAAATTGTTCAATTGTTTGCCAAATGAATTAAAACAACATTTATATATAATTAATGTATTTAAAAGAAAACTGAAAGTCTTCCTGTTGAAAAAGTGTTTTTACTCTGTAGATGAATTCATGACTATGCATCTTAATACCTAGTTGAATTATTTTAATCTTATTTATTTTTGAAACGTAGTAATGAGTTTTGTGTTGTATTGTTCATTAGTACTTGAATATATGAATTAATGTCTAGATCTGCATCAAATGTTTATATTTAATTGACATGTTAATTGTATTGTTGTGTGTTTTTATTGATGTAATTATCTGGAATCTCAATTTATTTGGCATTTTATTGTTATTGACGTTTCATTAAATAAGAAATCATGTATTTTTGATTATGTACCTATTGTATTTTATGATGTGTAGTAATATTGTATCAAATTTTTTACGTTATTATTATAATTTTTGTTATCGTGTACCTGCTGAAATATTCAGACACAAGTGAAATTGTTAATGAATAAATAAATGAAATGAAATGAAATAATAAAATGACAGTAGAACCGATTTTGAAAATTGTAATCTCCCATAGCGTCCCATCAAAATATAATCTCGTATTATTTTATGATTTATTTCACAATCGTTCTGTATTTTATCCAATTAATATCAATAATCGTACAGTATAGTACCTTTATGGTTTAGACAATTCGTCTTATCGGCAACTGTACCGTTGTCATTTCAAAATGAAAGCTAATGTCAATGTGAATGCATTACACAATTACCCCATGGTCACCAACTTAGCTACGTAGTTGAGTCGGTCTGTGTATTGAGTCTGAAAAGTAGATTGAAATTCTTTGTAAGCGAATGATAAAGCTATTAGCAAATCGCTTCGTACGTAAGGTTGGAATTTCTACAATATAAGGGTGGCGCATCGCCGTGCGTCTAGTTGTACGACGATGGAAAGGGCCTGTAGGCCAATTCTCGTAACTACAGAAGTGCTGTTGCAGTTATGTTTCGATCAAAACAATGCTTTTCGTATTCTCTTATCTACGGCGATTGCTGTCAGAAACGAACTGCAGCGTCACTGCAACTTGATCAGCGCATCATGAAATTACGTCAATTAGGACGCAGTTCTTTGACAAAAATCACACGGAACAAAATACAATCTGATACATGTGTTGGTTTGATTACCACGTGCCACCGATCCGTTTTTCTGAACCGTTAATTTCACGCTACGTGGCGACGTTTGAGTCTCGATCTAGCAAATGTAATTTCACTGGATCAGATAACACCGATTCGTATGAACACGCTCTGGAGATATATCCGTCGGGGAGATAATAGATCGGGGAATTAATGATTGAGCTTATTAGCTTAAAAAAAGGTATATGACCCTAAGAAGAATTTCGTTTCTTAATAGAAACGAAATTCTTCTTAGAGTCATATACCTGTCACAGGGCTATATATTTTTAACCGCCACATATTTTTTTTACAGAATATGAAAATTAAGAATATATAATAATTTTTTTGGCCATTGAGGCCATAAAAATTATAAAATCACCATCATCCTCCGCGCCTTTTCACAACTATATTAGGGTTGACTTGCAGTCTAACCATGCAGATGCGGCTGAACATCAGTATTTTACACGGAGCGACTGCCATCAGACCCCCGCAACCCAGTTACTCGGTAATACCCACAATCGGAGCTTAGACCAGTTGTCAGACTTTCAGGCTTCTGGCTACCCGTAGCGACTGTCATAGATATTCGTATTTCCGTGCATCAGGTAGTCCCATCATCATCATCATCATCATTTCAGCCGAAAGACGTCCACTGCTGGACATAGGCCTCCCCCAAGCATCGCCACAACGACCGGTCCTGTGCCTTCCGTATCCAGCGGATTCCCGCAACCTTCACCAGGTCGTCGGTCCACCTTGTGGAGGGCCTACCCACGCTGCGCCTTCCAGTACGCGGTCGCCACTACCTCATAGATTATACACTAATATGCAGTCCCATATTAGTGTATAATCTATGAGGTAGTCCCTGCACGACATTCTTCACTTTTGCGGCTACGAACTAGGGAACTTACAGTAACTCTAAAATGATGCGATTTAGAAAAAAAAAACTAATTTCTTAAAGATTAAATAAAAAAATATCTAAAGCACTATTCGAAGCCATTTTTACATATAGCACTAAAGTGTAGCAACACTAAAAACCAATCAAAAATCTTACTTGTGCACACATAGATATAGTTCCGTTGGTAGAAAGCAGAGAAGAGAAGAAAGAAGAATATAAAATAAATATCAAGAAGTGCTGTTTTACAAGTAGAGTTGTGGTGGAAATTGCATCGGCTCTTGGTCAGTTTGAAAATAGTATGGGGTGCAGTTCCTAACGAGAGTGTATATCAAAATTAAGACATGATTATATAATCACTAATCAGTTTCAAAACTATTTTATGAAAAAACCTTCCAATTATTATTATTTTGCTTACAAAAAAAAACTTTAAATAAAGTAAAAACCGACGTCAAAAAGAATAAAATAAAGTGTGAAATAGTTTAGGAAGTAAGTGCCTTTGATTGGGTTTGATTTAAAAAAAACTGGCACTGACTTCCTAAACTGTTTCACACATTATTTTATTTATTTTGACGTCGGTTTTTACATTTTTTAGGGTTCCGTAGTCCTACAGGGAACCCTTATAGTTTCGTCATGTCCGTCCGTCTGACCGTCTGTCCTAATCCTTTACAGCTTAATAACTTCTACAGTTATAAACATAAGTAAATGAAATGTTGTTAAAAAATGGTTTAGATATAGATCTCAATTTTAAAGGAATAAAAAAATCTTGATAACGTATTTTAGGGGTGGCGCCCATACATACATGTGTATTGGATGGGATGAAAAAAATATTTTCGCTTCACCCCCTCATGTGGGGTATCATTCAATAGGTCTACTAAAATGAAGGTAATTTTTCATACACAACTTTTTTATCAATTATACCATCTCCAAAATACAGCCCGCCAAAGTGGCTTGCAATGTGTCCCCTCCCCCCTGCCATTTCTAAGCTATGCAACGTAGAAACTTATAATCTTCCACATTGATAGACCTTTATAAAAACTCTCTTTTAAAATTATTCCGAGTATAATGTGATTATAAATTTTTGAGTTATAGTGAGACAACTGCAAAATACTTAAGACGTCCTAGTTCATAGGTCATTGACCTTAGAGAAAAAATATTTTAGCAAATAATGCTCCTTTAGTTCTTACCTATTTAAAAAAATCACAAAAAGTAACTTTGTGTTACATTGATTTGACATACTATTAAAATTTAGCTTCTTAAATTCAGCGCTAGGTGGCGCTGTTTGCAAAAACTAAAATAGCAATGATTAATATTCGATTTGATTCGTTTGTAATTAGGAACCCTATAATACTGAGCATGGCCCGACATGCTCTTGGCCGGTTTTTTTTTTTAGTTTATTTAATTTTCCTATTTTGAGTGGCATTAAAGAAGAAAAGTTCCCTTCTTTATCTCCAAAGATCTTCATCATATCTTCACCAAATGATACTTTCGGAATGCAAATGCTTGATTGACTTGTTGATGAAAATGCCAAAATCGCTATATGTATACATATAATATTTGACAAGTTCCCTCGATTCCACATGGATCCCATCATCAAAACTGGATTTTGATAAAAATGGGACCAATCTGGAAGTATATCCTTTCAAATAAAAATGGAATTTTTGAAATCGGTTTGTTAATGACGGAGTTCTGAGGTAACAAACATAAAAATAAAAAACAATTGAATTGAGAACCTCCTCCTTTTTTTGAAGTCGGTTAATAACAACACTGAATTATTTATACTTGAAGTGTAACTTCTGTCTTAATAAATTTTGAACTATCAATATATTCATCGACTTTTGCAGTTAACTGTACCGTAGAAGACCAACTATATATAAAATCACCTGTCAGATGTCCTAGGTATAACCACATGAATAAAAATCCATACAGCAGCCAAGCTAAGCCAGCGCAAACCGGTTCTTACTACAGCGGAGCAAGCGTATGTGAACCCGTCTGTGAATATCACGCACACATCGCCGCGCTATGTATACCACAGCGGCTAGCTTGCTATCTGTATGGATTTTATTCATGTGATAAGCTCCAGAATAACCTGGATGCCTTCTAAAAAACTTAAAAAAGAGGCGTAAGCCAGGGATGAGTGATGGCAATCCTCCTTGGGGAGCTGGCCAGAAAACCTCCACGTGTGCCTGACGGCTGCGTGTGCCTGACGGCTGCTTGTCCTTCTGGACACGTCTGGAGGGATCGGCAGTTGTTTGGCCGGTGCATCCTGGGCAAGGGCAATAAAATCCTACCGAGGGATTAACCTTCGGGGGATTTTATTGCCTGTGGCGAATATTCTGGCACGGGAGGGGCCCGTTCTGGGCCAGTAGGGAGTTGCTCCACGTGTCCCTCTGATATCAGCAGAGGGCACAGTGGAGGAGCAGGGGCGGGCCCGGTGTGCACTCACCCTGCCACTGGGCAGGCAGCGGGGGGACTGTCTTTCCCTGCCCCCGTCGATCTCGTAACCCCAGGAGTGCCCGCTGAGTAGTATTCTCGCGCCTCTTGGGACCGAGGGTCTTGGCTTCACCGCCCGGACCGCGAGGAAGAAAACCTCTATAAAAAATTACGGGAGGTAGGGCCTGCGAGCAGCAGACTCGGGGTAGTCTGCTGCCCGACCAGCAGCTGGCGTAGCTGGCACAGCCGGCGTAGTTGGCGCGGCTGGTAAAGGCCCATGAGGTGAAGTGGCGTGCAGTGTTCCGTGTGCGCCACCTAGGAGGGTGCAGCCGACGTAAGGCTGCACGGGGAGAAGGGGCTCGCCTGCTTGTGGCGGGCCAGGACCTGTCGGGGGTGGTTGTGTGAATACTCACGGGTTCCCACGCCCCCGGCTAAGGTAGTTGAAGGAACACCGTGGTGGTTTTAGTCGGTAAGAGTCCGACACTGGCTTCGCCTACCCCGGGCGGAGTGCTTCCATGAGGGTTTCCCCACGGCAAAAAAAAAAAAAATTATGGCAATCCTCGTTAGGTTATCAAACCAATAAAATGATATAATAAGGCCACTTATTTATTTCCAAAAAAAAAAATACATACATTTGGCAAATACAGTGTAGAACATAAATCAGTTTAGGTTTTTCTGTACACCGCTTGGTCCGTCGACATTCATTACAACAAGATGAGGTTGGGTGAACACGACGCATCGCGCTTGCTCGCCCCATGCAAAAATTCTAAAATAACATAACAACATAACATCACGCCTGTATAATTCTCAAATACCCTCAACTAATTTATATTACTTCTCAATAGCAAATTGCTTACAAAAATACATGGTTTTTTTTTTCTTAATGCTATAAAATTATAAGTCATTATTAGGTTTTAATTCCTCTATAAGGTGTTTTTTAAGTTTAGATTTTATGTTGTTTCGTGTTTACTTCATTTCTTCTTGTGGGTTTCGTGGTTAGGTACTTAAGCTTAAAAGGCAGCATCAACGCTTACATTCTGATTACCCTGACAACGATTAGATCCTACTAATAATATTATAAAAGCGAAAGTATTAATGTTTGTTTGTTTATTTGTCCTTCAATAACACTGAAACGGCTGAACGGATTTGGATGAAAATTAGCACACAGATAGACGATAACCGTAAAAGATATACATGCTTCTTTTCGTCCCGGGTAGATATTCAGTTCTAGAACGATGCACGATAACTTCTTTCTGCGATAACCGAATTATAGGCGGGAAAAGGCTGGTTTTCTTATAAATTGCAAAGGTAGAACAAAAGATAGAAATATTGCAAAAGAACTGCCTAGTTGGCGCAGCGGCTAAGTGATTGGCTTGCTGTATTAATGGTTGCGCAAGTGAAAAATGTGGCCTGTATTTCTCCAAGTCAGTTCCATTTGTACCGTAGCCTATCACTGAAATTCCTTTGGCTTCGTTTTAGAATTAAAATAGTCCTACACTGACTAATAAGTATATAGCTTGTTTATGAATATCACGAATAAAAACAGTGGGGCAATTGTGTATTAGCTTTAATTTTTAAATTAAAGCAACATTCATTGCGTGGTACGTAGTTGCCGATAACACGGATTGTCACAACATACGCAGCAATGTACATTGAAATCCATATGATTGCGATCGCGAGTGAGTTACGCAATTCGGCAGCAGGTATGAAAGAAAGAAAAAAAAAATTTTGATCTTGCACAGATTATAAAAATAACAACGAAAATAAATAAATGCAAATAAAGAAAGACAAATCAGTACAAGGCCTTAAAGGGCCTTGGGGTATTTCAGAATATGCTGCTACAGCAACTAACTACGAGCGCTAGCTTACGAGGAATCAAAGGGCGTAAGACCAAAATTTTTCTTACTTTCTGGCACATTTGACTTTAAAAGTCACTCTCAAGAGATATATAGAAAAAAAAAGCCTTAATTCATAGAGAAAAAAAAAGGAAATTACTCACAAATATGACATTTTCACCGATAACTTTAAAAATAGACCTCTTGGGTTGCTACAGTCATCAACTTAAACATCGCCCAAGCACTCCAACTTAAGGAAGTTATAAAAAATACAGCATGCATAATACAATGAGTGTTTGTCCCAATTATTCTGGAGAACGTAACAGAGAGGAAATCCAATTATAATAAAAAAACGTGAAGTAAAGATGGAATCCAAAGCAAGACATCTGGGAACGCGCGCCCTAAATTGTAGCAATCAAATTATCCTAAATACCGGTACGCGGTACCGTTATATTTTCTGTGCTATTTTTTTGGTATTAGTACGGAAAATATAGCATCGTTTTTACTTTTCAATGCACTTGAAGTGCAGTAAAAAATCCTAAACGATAATATTAAGGGGAATTGGCCGAAAAGTGGCCGATTTACACACTTTTTCTATCTACAACTACAGTGAAGTATAATTTACAGAGTTATTAATTCTGTAAATGTTGTTGTAAATGTTGTAAATTATTCTGTTTAAACTACAGTAGGTACCAGTAGGCCTTTTTTTTTTTTTTTTTTTTTTTGTTTTCGTGTGGAAATCCTCATGGATATCCTCCGTCTGGGGAAGGCGGAGGGGTATGTCGGACTCTTATCGACTAAAACCACACGGTGGCCATCCTCAGCACAAAATAGAGGAGCTCCGGCAACTCCAATGGACCGCGCCGGTGCCCTCTAGTGCTACGCCTTTGGCACGTCCCGGGAAACAATACTGTTTCCCTCATAGCAGCACGCGACCACCACGTACTGCTATCCTCCCCAGAGGTACCAGTAGGCCTAGTACGAGTTTAACACTTACCGATACTTCCATCGAATTCGACGACTTTCATTCATTAATCAGTAGCGCCCCTGGCGGATACGTGGAGGAACTAGTAGTTTATGAATGAAAATCGACGAAAACTATGAAAGTATTATAAAGTGTCAAACTCGTACTAGGCCCCCTGTACTTCAATCGTTAAAAACGAATTATCGATAAATGATGTATTCAGCGAATAATATATTTTTTTCTGATGGAGTCGCCACTTGGCTGCTACATTAAGGCCAAGTGGCATATTAGTTTTTTTTCATTATTGAAATTATCTTAAAATGTTTAAGGTTGAAAGGACACAACCACAATGGCCTAAAAGTATAAGCCAAATAATTAATAAAGTTTCTTGTATGTCTTAATTTAGTACAGTTTAGCATAAAAGACTACACACTGCCTGTATTCATACATTGAAAATTTTAATCACTTAAAATCGCGTTTTTCAGAATTTTCGATAGTCTGATTAATATAAATTCAATTTAAGTGTTTACAAGCACATTGTATGCATGATAAAACCTAGAGTAGGTAGCACAATACTAACAAAGATAGAAAATTAGTTGCAAATTTAGACGTTTTATCAAAATCATTCACATTCTCCTTGTTATCTCCTCAAATGTCTTGTCTATATGTGTGTATAGGCCACTCTGGCACTCATTTAAGTACTTCTAGCACATCCTAGGCAGTCAGCCCTACTGCCTACGTTGCTGTCTAGTTCAGAGTTTCTCAAAAGGGGGTACATGAACCTGTAGAGGTTCGTCATTTGATCGTAGGGAAAGATTTAAGTTATGGTGGCTGACAAGACAAACGAAATACAGAAATCGACTTGTTGCTGAATCAGAACTAATATTGAAATTTACCAAAATAGATCAATAAATCAATATCATCCTATATTTTTATGCCACCAATCTATAGATCAATAATGAGGATTAACGGCCAAAATTAATATCCAATCTATCTACGGTTTGCCCTACTAGAGATAGGATTTTGACAGAAGCTCCATACAAAATATGTCAAATTTCTATCTCTAGTAGGGTAAATCGTGGATAGATTGGATATTAATTTTGGCCGTAAATCACTTTAACAAACAATGGCGTCGATTTTCTTGTTCACGAACTAAACTTATTTTAAACTATCGCTCTCTTTTACTAATAGTAGATACAAGAAAGGGATGGCAACAATTTTAGTGCTGTGTTTTGTGTAGTGTGTTTGTGTGCTGTTGTAATTAGTCGGGTTAAAATTTTCTATACAAGTTTAGTCGTGATATCGGAACGTGCCTACTAAAATACGAAGAAGTGTATACGTAAGCTAATGTGACAGTTCTAAAATTCTTGCTATCTCTTTCTTGTTTTCACAATTACATAACATAACATACATAACCAGCTCATTACTGTCCCACTGCTGGGCATGGGCCTCTTCTCAGTACGAGAAGGCTAAGGCCTTAGTCCACCACGCTGGCCTAGTGCGGGTTGGTGGACTACACACACCATCGAGAACTGTATGGAGCACTCTCAGGTTTCACAATTACAAGAGTTTAAATTAAGTTTAGTTAATAATGATTAATTATTTACTTCTAAAAATACTTATTTTTAATCGACTTCAATAAAAGGAGGAGGTTATGTATTCCGCGGGTTTTTTTTTATTATTTTTTTATTCATTGAGGTAATATGTATGTGGGCGCGGATGAATGTGAAATTAAATTGATTTAGACATATGCTTTTTAATTTGGTTATAAAATGTATTTTAAACCATGAATTTATTATTTTCACTTAAATTTGAAATTAAATGTAAATTAATGTTTTTATTTTTAAGCGTGTAACTGAGCATAAGATGTTATTTTTAACGTTTTAGATTTGTTCAAAGTTCGTAATTTATTTAATTTAACTAATTAAGATTTTTGCTTTGCCATGAAATGTTTAATTTAATTATCAAGAATTTAAATAGATCCAAACAGTATCTCATGATTGTAAGTGACGTTAGTTGAGGGTACATAAAAAGACGATTATTGTAAGCACGGAGGTCATTCGATTGCGATCCGTCACAGAGTGAATATTGTATTTAGAATGTTATTATTCAATGTAATTGCGTTTTTATGTGCAGTGTGTCTTATTAAATAAGAATAAACAGTTATTTAATGTATTATTTCGCATGCATTTGATACCCAAAATGGACTCTGACTACCCTTGCGGCGAGGAGGCGCCGATATGCACTACGTAGTGCATACTGCCTCAGTGTTTTTATTAAACCAATTTAGTGCTAATTTTGCATTCAAAAGTATGGGTTGACTTTAGTCAAATACTGATCGATCGACATTATTTTCAAAGGTAGCCCTTACTGATCATGTCTTATTATTAACCCACTCATTCCATACTACTTATAACGAGATTCTAATTTTATTTACTGTCTCTTCGGTTCAACCTTTGCAATCCTCAGGGAAACTAAATTTTCGAAGCAGGTAGTCATAATGTAATCAGGGTCGGAAATTCTGCTGCCCGATCGTATTTTAAGCAGAACTGACACTACTCCAATCTTGAGTAGAGGCAACCTCAAGTTTTAAGACTTGAGGTACCTTTTTTTGTTTTTTTTGTTTTCGGGTGGAAATCCTCATGGATACCCTCCGACTGGGGATGGCGGAGGGGTATGTCGGACTCTTACCGACTAAAACCACACGGTGGCCATCCTCTGCACAAAATAGAGGAGCTCCGGGAACTCCATTGGACCGCGCCGGTGCCCCTCTAGTGCTATGCCTTTGGCACGTCCCGGGAAAACAATATTGTTTTCCCCACAGTAGCACGCGACCACCACGTACTGCTGTCCTCCCCAGGGTCGTCTAAAAGACGCCTCGAGTCCCCCCACTCTTAGCGTCCACGATCCCGAAGGTCACCTGCCAGATGTGGCGGTAGGAGATGCGGCCTGTCGCCCTATCTGAGCCTTGCGCCAGGGCGGTTGCCTCCCCGGCGCCTCCTTCTCCGAGCGGGATCGGCCCTCTCCCGATCTCGCTCTGCGGCCTCCTTCATGCTTTGAGATTCTAAGTGATACTATTATATCCACAGACATAGTAAAAAATATTGACGAAGTGCTGCGAATAATCATCATCTATTCAGCCTATCCACTGCTGGACTTAGGCCTCCCCCAAGTTGCGCCAAAACACTCGGTCCTCTGCCTTCCGCATCCAGTCCCCCACAGCCACCTTCAGGTCATTGGTCCACCTGGCTGGGAGGCGCCCTACGCTGCGTTTGCCGATTCGCGGTCTTCACTCAAGGACTAAACTGCTCCAGCATTTGTCAAATCTACTCATTTCTGATTCGATCACGCAGAGATACTCTGAGTATAGCCCTCTCCATTGCCTTTTGACTTCTTAAATTAATGATGATTGTATGAAGGTTTTAAAGTATGTTATTATGCTAGATACTTGAACAATTCTAAGAGCTTCAGTAAAATGTGAACGGTTAGCAACCCAGGTTTTATGAGTTTGGTACTTTACGAGCGACAGTTAAAGAACGATCATTCTAAAACTAAGCTAGTGTACAGTATAGTAATAGGCTACCTCAAGCTTTAAAAGGCCACAAGATGTACACACTTAGTGAGAATAAAAATCTACGAGGTCACCCATAAAAATATGGAGGACTTTTAGTTTATGTCAACACGATAGAACAAAAATAGCCTCATATTTCATAGATGTAGCGGGAAAAGTAAAAAGTTTAGTAGCTTATATCGGCACGATAGGACAGTCCTATATTCCGTTGATATAACTGACAAAGTATGAAGTTTAGAAAATTATGTAAACACACAAAAAAAAAAGACTCGATAGAAGTAGGACAATCCTATATTCCGTAGATTAACAGGAAAAATAAGTGTAGCTTATATCCAAATTATAGAACAAGGACAGTCCTATATTCTGTAGATATAACAGGCAAAATAACAAACTCTGTGATTCTTTCTGGAAAACACGGTTAATCTGATGGCACGTTTGGTGCAGCCGAGTAATTGGCTGCTGCAACACGGTTCGTGCATTCAACACCTGCACTGAAAAAAAATGTTTGTCCTACAGACGAGTGTTTTGGTTTTGGACGTTTGTGGAATGTGCTTGTGTTTGTGTCCGTACGTACATAGCATAAAGGAAAAATCTTAACATGAGTCTTTTGATAAATAAAAATATTTAAATATTCAGCCGAAATCTTTACGTTAATCTCCGTAAAAGAATACAGAGCAAATATCAAAAGACACGGAAAACCAGATGAAAAATTATTTCTTCAGTGAGTTGAAACAAAATGTCTGTTTAAATTATTCAAAGGTGAAGGTTTGCATAACAAATTTTAGCCCGCTTTCTTTATTTCCTCATAGCTCCAAATGTGGTGAATAAATGTTTTTAATGTTGGCTCCGAACTCGGTGGTTTATTCGTGTTGTCTTTTATTCGCAACTTTTTGGATAAGCAAATTTATTTTAACTTTTTTATGGGATCAGTAGCAGTGATAGCCCAGCTGTTGAATGCTTGCCTTCCATGTGGTCTAAGTTCGAACCCGGCCCGCGTCTCTGACTTTTCTAAATCTAATCATCATCATTCCAGCCAAAAGACGTCCACTGCTGGACATAGGCCTTCCCCAAGCATCGCCACAACAACTGGTCCTGCTCTTCCAGCGGATTCCCGCGACCTTCATCAAGTCACTGGGCCACCTTGTCGGGGTTACCCACGCTGCGGTTTCCAGTTCGCGTTCGCCACTCCAGAACTGTTCGGCCATCCGTTCTGCGATCAATGTGCCCCGTCCATTTATTTCAGGTATAGGTATTTGTACATATACTTAAAATACATTTTAAAACTCAACTTCTTAACATTATATTCTTGTACCAACAACGAAACATCTAATAATAACTTACTTCGAAGACGGAACAACTAAATTATAACTTAAAACGCTTGTCTTCTTTCAACTATCGTGTACGCCTTACGTACATAATTTAATAAAGTTTCAGAAAACAAGACTTGCTTCTTTTTCTTTCACTTGTTACCTTGGAAATTCTTCTTCATTTTAAAGTTTTATTTATTATTAGACCAGAATTCCTTCTAACTTTTACACCACTCATCTGAAGTCGCATCTACAAGGACTCTTCTGCTCCAGCGGCCGTCGGTCCTTTAACAGACATTGCCGGCCCACTGCCACTTCAGCTTACTGATCATACATTTAGTAGAAGTAGAGCTTTTTTGTGAAAGAGCTCGTCCGGGGAAGTACTACCACCGTACCTACTTCTCCGCGGAGGGATTCTTCACCCGCCCGGTTAAGCAGTTAGGGTACCTATCTCGGGTACCATCTGCAAGAGTACATTCGAAAAAAGAAAACCTACTTCTCCGCTTGCATTGTTGTGTTTCGGCCTGAAGGGTACGGGTGCCGGTGAAATTACAATCACATGAGACTTTCCATCTTCATGTCTCAGTTTGGCGAACCGATTTGCGGTACCATTTATGCAACAGCCTAGGTGGTATTGAAGTTGTTATGGGCAAAGGTAACCGCTTAACATCAGGTGGGCCTTTAGCTCGTTTCGCCATCCTATACTATAAAAAAACCAAGCTATGTCGGTCACTCCGGTTCTTCTCCGGATAATCTCGTTATGGATATTATACTAATCTTATTTTTTTATGGACTCCCGAAAAACGAGAAAGTTGCCAATAAAATCCTCACGTCACATTGAAGGGTTCCGTTATAAAGTATTCAGGAGACGCGGGGATAACACCCGGCTACGTGGGTTCCTTACAAGATCAACATAATGTTTCGGCCCTCAGATTTTTGGGTTATTGAGATTCGGCCTCTACTTTGATGGGCGGGTATAGAAGTTTCACTTTTTATGGGAATCCGTGTCTGATTCGAGTTTATGTTTTTTTTATTGATGGGTTTTGTTTGAGTGTTCTGTCTAAAACGGAAGACTCAAAATCACATCAACAAAATCCACTTTGAGGAAAGTCGAAACAATTTTTTGTACTACCTGCTTCGTAGCAGCAGCTGTTATTTAGAAATTTTTTCACTCATTGAACTTTAAAATAACACAAAATTTAAACAAGAAAAGTGTAATTAAATCTCTGTTTTTTTTTTAAGTACCAGCGGCGCTGCATGGCACGTTGAAGGATTTTTTAAGCTGGAATGATTTTGCATCTTATTTTAATACGCCTTACACTCATATTTCGTTGATATCGTCACATGGTGATTTGAGCATACTGCAGGAAACTGCGGTATGCCGCAGCAGGTTTTAGTATGCCAACTCTTAAGCAGCTCAAAAACCGAATGGGTAGACAAATAATTAAGCCTTAGTATCCCGCAACATCCTTTAGCTGCCACGGCAACCCAAAGGATCATTGAGCAACCCTCGGCATTCCAATGAAAACTTTGCCATGCCATACCGTGTAGCTGGTGAGCCTTAATAGAATTAATCTACCAAAACCGATCAATCCAACAAAGGCGAACCTTTTCTTGAAGCTAGAATAAAGTAATAAAAATACCCTTCCCTGTTTATACCATTATAGGGCACACTGAAGGAGTGAAGTGAGATTCCGATCAGAACTAAATGAATGAGATAGAAAAAGCCATCTACTTTTTATTTGATAGATTGATGGGATTGCTTGGTGTATTGAACCGAAAAACGAGGTGATCTTTTTCACATTAAAGTTTCTTTCTTGTACGAGTCGAGGGTTAGATTTGTTGAAAGTTGTTGTAGTCATGGTAGATCCGGCTCGAAGGACAAAATGTACGAGTGGTTTTCCCGTACTCTGAAATTTTATATGTTTACAGGAATAAAATCACTGTCTGTGTCAACCTTGAACGAGAGTGTTTATTGCACTTAATATACATTTTTTTTTAAATAAATTATAAAAATTGCGCCTGGAATGCGCGATTGCCTATCCAACGAATGCCTAATCAATCAATCAACTCAGCCTATCGCAGTCCACTGCTGGACATAGGCCTCTCCCAAGTTGCGCCACAACGCTCGATCCTCTGCCTTCCGCATCCAGTCCCCCTCAGCCACGCTCTTTAGGTTTAGGTTTTACGAATGCCTAATACAGCTTGTTAATATATAAAACTATAAACGGTACAATAAATGTGCCGTTGTTCGTACAGAATGGACTATGCCTCACACAATATTCGTATCCATAACTTCTTTGTTATGTATGTACAAGATTTCAGTGACGTGTGTCCATATATAATATTTTAAACACAGGATCCACAGAAAGATACTCGCACATTCTAAGTATAAACCATAAACGATGGATTTTGTAGTAGATCTAATCGTCTATCAATTCTTTCAAAGGATTGAATATGACCGGTAAGAGCAAAACAACTATGCAATTTCCATTTGGGTTGATCCTCGAGCCTTGCGAAAAGACAATTTACATCTCTATGCATCCTCTATGGAATAAACAAAGGAGAGTGCTCTGAGGAATAAATCCAAGTTCCATCCTTACCATCTTGATGGTTGGCAGTCAATTGCCGCATGTTTTATACGAAAGTTTTCCTCTAACTTCAAAACTGTAGAACCAGCTTCCGTCGTCGGTTGTCTTTCCGAACAAATTCAACTTGAGAGCCTTCAAAAAAAGAGCATAAGTCTTTTTAAAAGGTCAGCAACGCTATGGCGACTCCCCTTGTGTCGAGGTTTTCCATGGTTAGCGGTGATCGCTTGGCCATCACCAGCTTGGTTATCAGTTCTCAGCATATAATCCTAAATCAAACCCTTGAAATTATTATCCGTCAGTTTAACCTGGCCAAACGGTCAGTGTTATCAGAAAACTTACGAGAAATATGATAAGTTAAACATTGTAACTTATCATATTGAAGTCAGATTGGAAATTTTGATGATTTAGAAATAGCTAGTCGAAATAAAAGCAGCAGTCTTGCAAGTAACTTTGATGACATTAACTAACTCTTACCCTAATAAAGAAAACATCTCTTTGCATATCTTTATCGAATCAACAGTCTTTTTTACCCAACTGCGCCAGAAGGAGGGTTATGTTTTTAACTAATAAAAACTCACCATCTTAGAGTAATAAAACATAGAGTAATAGTTTCCTTAAAGCGGAAATTGTAATGATACTATCACTCAAAAAGAGCACAAAAACAATAGATGTGTGCCCGCAAGCGACACGTAAAATGCTCGCTGACAAACAAATACAACATGTTGATCTGTATTCGTGCCATATTTAAGGAGGTGACTATAACACTGATACTGAACACAATTCAATAAAAAAAAAAACTTTTTTTTTTTGTTATATACCTATTTAAACGATGCGTGCGACACCACCAAAACAATTTCCAGGTATTTCCACCCTTTGACAAAACCGCCGATGACTTATTTTCCGAGTCGTTCGGAATTTATTCTCGAACCCTCGCTATGTTTCTAAGTTAAAGTTTAGGTATTAAATAACCGTAGAATTTTTCAAGTATTTTTAGGTGACTAAGCACATTATTTATCATCAGATCAACATCTTGTATATTATGCGCGTGTAATCTGTACTGGACGGAACCATTTCTGGTTCCAATTGAGTTGCTTCAAATTGTGCACGTGGATATGGTTTTTATGTACCTATAGTTATTCTCAGCTCACCATATTCTTTTTCTTCTTAACATAATCATTTCCTATTGTAACTGCTCACTTTCCGATAAATCTATTAGCTTTTCACCGATACTGGACTTCAAAACAGCGATTAGTGCATTCCATTTTAGACATTACAATATGTATGTCCATAATTCGCGCCTTATTCCTTTCCACACGATTTAGCCTTTTGACAAACAATCACAATAAATTCAAAGCGACCAATTTAACAGCCGAAATCCGAATTGATCATTGGTTCATACAAAATCTGGGCATTGTTCATAACAACTGAATTAACACTGTAAGCAACATCATTCCGTATCGATATTGGGTGTACGTGAAATATTACTGAGTGATCCTGATGATATACTATTATTATTAACACTGTAAGCGACATCATTCCGTATTGATATTGGGTGTACGTGAAATATTACTGAGTGATCCTGATGATATACTATTATTATTAACACTGTAAGCGACATCATTCCGTATCGATACCAATATCGATACACCCAAGTGTACGTGAAATATTACTGAGTGATCCTGATGATATACTATTATTATTAACACTGTAAGCGACATCATTCCGTATCGATATTGGGTGTACGTGAAATATTACTGAGTGATCCTGATGATATACTATTATTATTAACACTGTAAGCGACATCATTCCGTATCGATATTGGGTGTACGTGAAATATTACTGAGTGATCCTGATGATATACTATTATTATTGGTTGCACTGCACCTATTCATTATTATAGCAAAATTACATAGTATTTTGGTCACGCGACCACGCAGAACGCGAGTGCCCGCGCGAAGTAAACAAATAACCCAAACGTGTTGTGTAAGCTCAACCGAGACTGTAGGAGCGAGACAAGTGATTATTTTCTCTGTGCGAGACAAAACAATAAAAGTTGGTCACTGGCACGTCACGACACGAGTCGATCGTTGACATGCGGCGATGCGGCGAAACAGTCGATTTATCCACAGACTACACAGGGATACTAGAGATTTAATTTATCTATTATGTCCAGTATGTCTCATTAGCAAACCCTTGATTAATGTTGATTCTATTAAATTTTTTATCATTTATAATAATCATGTATGTAATAATATGGTTATGTAAGTATGTGTATATAATATAAAGTATTTGTAACAGTTCACACGCACACACACACCCCCCACACACACCCCACACACTCTTATATAATAATTATTGCTTTATTTGTTTTTGGGTATAATAATCATTGGCTGCTTTTGCTGGCTTGGACCCGCTCATCATCACTTGGGGTTGACACTGAAAATCAGCGCTGTGTTGTGACTCACGTTACAACACAGCATCATGCTGAGTGTTGACCAGTTTGCCGCAGCTACGACATGCAAAGTAGGTATCATACATTGATAAAATGATTCAAGAAATGTACCTAATTAAGTATTTTTTATGTGCACCTACCGCATGTCGTCTTGTTGTGGCAATAAATAATTTTTCTTTCTTTCTTTCTTTCTTTCTTTCTATTATACTTTATTGTACACACAAATACACATTAATATTACAATACGAAAGCTTATGTACATCGGCGAGCTTAACTCAAAAATGAGTTTTCTTACAGCAAACCTTCATCCTCCGAGCCTTTTTCCCAATTATATTGGGGTCGGCTTCCAGTCTAGCCAGATGCGGCTGAACATCAGTGTTTTACACGGAGCGACTGCCATCAGACCCCCGCAACCCAGTTACTGGGTAATACCGACATTCGGAGGTTAGACCAGTTGTCAGACTTTCAGGCTTCTGACTACCCGTAACGACTGCGATAGATATTCGTATGACAACTGGGACCGACAGCTTAACGTGCTCTCCGAGGCACGGAGGGGTCTCGATCTGTAACGAAACGGTCACCCATCCACAGACTGACCGTGGCAAGTGCAGCTTAACCTTGCAGATCGTACAATCCGCGCAGTCGTTGCTTCGCTACGAGCCCCTTAACACTTTGCCCGACCTTAAATATATATATTATAAACGATATATTGTAAACGATTTCGTTTCATTCCCTCATTTAGTTCGGTTGTACATACTAAATTTTATGGGAAGTATTGTTTATGAAAGGACAATGTTTTGTAAATTCACTCTATCAGTCTATCTGGACTAACTCATAGGAACCGAAATTATGCTAATATGATGTTTTCACTACACTGGTTGATGGTGCTGCTGTCTTGATACGAGAACGTCGGCACCCGCTGGCCCGCTGCCGAATTGCGTAACTCATTCGCGATCGCAATCAATAGGATTTCAATATTCATTGCTCCGTGTGTTTTGACAATTCGTCTTATCGGCAACTATGTACCACGCAATGAATATTGTTATCATTTCAAAATGAAAGCTAATGTCAATGTCAATTCATTACACGGTCATGAGTACGAACGTTAAACGACTTGTAAGCGTCATACTGACGTATGCCCAATGCAGAGCCTACATGCGGGTATTTTTAACGCACCGAAGTTATAAATCCAGCTGTCACTCGGCGGAGCGATCACTTTGCTACAAGTAGTTGAAGAAGTCGGATGTCCTATAACCTGATGTGGCTTGTTCTTTGTGTTATTATTGAAGTGACTCACTAACCACTAGCCTATAAATAAAAAGTACTCTCAGTCGTCGGGAGTCTATGTGGCTTTTATTTAAAAAGATTTGCTTTGCTCCTGATAAGCAAACATTCGTTGTAACTGTAATGCTATGGTAACTTCTATCTGATTCTATATATGTATTTAGTGACTGCCTCGTTAGTCTAGTGGTCGCAAGCGCGACTGCTGAGCGTGGGGTCCTGGGTTCGATTTCTGGGTCGGGCAAAGTGTTATTGGGTTTTTTCATTAGGATATTCTCAGTAGCAGCCCGGAGTCTGGATTTGTGCCCGGTTAATGGCAATAGGCTCACCACCTATTACATTGGACTTATAACATAACTGGCGAAATGTGGGTGTAATATACACCTCTGCCTACCCCTTCGGGGAAATACAGGCGTGATAAGGAAGATATATGTTGTGTTAAGGAAGAGGTAGTGTTGCTATTTTTTTGTTAGAGACCACACACAAAACAAACAATGCATTATTTGGATATTTTCATCACTATAGCTACAAGTCTAAGAAATACGGTCAGATCTGTGTTTCATACATGACCAGTTCAATTAGTTTCGAGAGGGTTGATGATATATTAATATTTTTAGTTAACAATCCAGTTGAAGTCTACTACTTAGCTATACTTTTAGACAATACTGACATAAAACGATAAGCAAGACATGATACTAAGTGAGACATAGACAAAAGAAAACACGTGAAAAATACAAACACATATTACACAAAAACCGTAATCCAACTTACCTTAGCTTACATACACCTTCCAATCAATATAATAATAATAACAAGATGTAACATAATTATATGAAGTATTTTTGGGGGAAATGTAATCATCATAAAGAATAACTTTTACAATGGGAGCAACCCTGATACCGCGAAAAAAACAGCTGTTCCATAGAAAGTCATCGATGTAGCTCGACAAAATGAACCCAAACCCAACCCAACCCAACCCGATTTCAGTATTACTCCCACAGTAAAAGTTGTAAGTAGTACATAACCCTTCAAAAGGACCTCGGTTATTATTGTTATACTTCATATTATACACTGCCGCACTTATGCATTTATTGTACACTGCCGCTTTGGGTTAAAAAAATAAATTCCTGTAATGGTAGTTATAAGAAAGATAAATAAATAAATAAATAAAATAATATTGTAACACCATTCTTTCGACCTATTTTAACATTTAATTGTCAAGATAGGATCAGTCCTATCAACTCAGGTTGTCACAAATGGTGTTCGACCACTTCCCAATATAAAGCTGAAGTTACAACAAGCGTCCGGGGCACGCGGCCAACGCGCACCCAACGCAGCTACGGACGCCTGGCCCAGACGCTATCAAAATTGTTTGTCGGACGACAGCGCTTGATATAATCCATTCATACAATTTCATAGAGCATTCAAAACGCGGCGTATGAGGCGCGCACCCGACGCGCGCCCCGGGTGCTTGTTATAACTTCAGCCTAAACAGCTTATTTTTATACGTACTCAAAATTAAAAAGTACCATTTCGATGAAAAAATTGTGTATAAAGTTGTTGACTTATATAAAAAAACTAAATGACAGTTACTCGTAGCTTTCACAAACCCATATCTCAGATCATAAAACAATTTTGTTTTTTTGTCTTCGATTCATCTTACGATATTGTCGACGTCAGATTGAAAGGTGTGAGTGTGTACATAAACCAAACATATAGGTCAAAGTCAAACCAACACACTCGAAGCTAGCTAATATTGTTAGTGTCCAATTAATTGCCCAATCACGTCACTCAATCCATAAAGGACAAGCAGCTGCAATGGACGCAATGTAGGCAGCACTATTAATGATAATTTTCATAATGTCCATTTAATTAATATTCGATTAAATTACTATTAAAAATCAACTCTTATATCAAACTTTATATCTGTTTCCAAGCATCGTGAATACTTGTTTGGATTAAGGAAATCACCCCAAAAATGAATTATTCGGCACCTGCACAAAGACATTTTGGCCGGCACAATTGACGCATAACGCTACTTTCAGAAGAAAATATTTCTATGGAGGTCTATTCTTCCCTTGGATTAGTCTATATCTTTTTCTCTTTAATCAATTGTAGTGTTGCCCAAAGTCTTGATCTTGCAAAAATGCAAGACCAGAAGACTGCAAGACTGTAAGACCAAAAATGCAAGACCGAAAGACTACAAGACCGGTCTTACGAAAATGCAAGACGGTAAGACCACAACACCGGTTTTCCGAATATGCAAGACCGTAAAACTACAAGCAAGACCGGTCTTGCGAAAATGCAATTTTGCATACCAACAGCCAGATTTCTGGTCCATTAATAAAAAGTTTTTTGCCGCTTTGGCCACTGTGATCAGAATGGCATTGTTCAAACTCTTCTTCTTTGTGTCATTGGTACGACTAAAAACTCAAAACTTTTAGATTGCGGAGGGGAGAGATTGAAGAGGTTACTGAGAACAGTGTCAGTAACCTCTGACAATAGAGAACAAAAAAACGTTGAATTTAAAAGCGAGCTACTACTATTGCGACCCTTTTTCTAGTGTAATAGAAGAATAAATAAAAATAGACTTTCTTTCCTCCCATCAAAACCACATACCCAGCTAAAAACTCGCTTTAAAATCATGCGTACATTGCATCCATTACTGTAATTGCTTGCTGTCACTTACCCGTAGAGAACTGTACAGACACGGCAGCTGACGCGTCGGGGAGGAACGTTTCAAACACCTCTGCAGAATAGGGTTATGTCATGCAAAATAAAAGGGAAGAATAAGCGATGAAGACTATTGTCTAAAGTTGTTGCGTACGTACTAGGTACCCACAGCAATATACATTTTAGGAGATTAATTCTTCTACGACCATATCGGGGTCATAGTACTCATCAGTATGAACAACTTTTACTATAGGATCAACCCGGAAATCGCGAAAAAATAAATCTGCTGATCCCATCGATATACCAGGCCCCTCAGAAAGTATTGCGAAAAAAAGTTTTTATATATGGGAGACTGGCCAGTTATAATGTTTTTCGAAAATATGATTATTTATAAGTAAAAATAAGTAAGTTCCAATTTCAAAATTTCCCTCCACATTTTTTGCGAGTTAATTCAAAGTATTGTGTCTCACTGAAATATGGATCTGCGCCGGGAACATTTTAGAGCTATGATTTTATACGATTTCAAGTGTCGCCTGAAACCGGATGAATCGTACGATAGACTTCAAATGGCATTCATGGATGAAGGCCCTTCCAAGGCAACCGTGTATCGTTGGTATAACGAATTCAAGCGCGGTCGACCAACTTTGGGGGATGACGAAAGAAGCGGTCGCCCTTTGACGGCTGTTACCGAAGAAAACGTGCTAGCAGTGAAAAATTTAATCCAAGACAATAGGCGAATTACATATCAGGAGATTCAACACATATTGAAGATTGGATCGGGAAGCGTTCACGAGATTCTACACAGCCATCTTCGCGTGAGGAGGATAGTATCACGCTGGGTGCCGCACAACCTCACCGATGCTCAGAAGCAGGCCCGGGTGGAATGGTGCCGTGATATGCTTAACAAATTTGAAGCAGGCTCGTCTCGGCGTGTTTACGACATCGTTACAGGTGATGAGTCCTGGATTTATCAATACGACCCAGAAACCAAGCGCCAGTCGACTGTTTGGGTGTTTCAAAATGAGCCAACGCCTACCAAAGTGAAGCGATCTAGAAGCGGGGGTAAGATTTTGATCGCTAGCTTTTTTAATTTGACTGGCCACTTGGTATCAATTCCCTTACGGGATCAAAGAAGCATTAATGCCGAATGGTATACTACCAAATGTTTGCCAGAAGTTTTCTCTGTTATAAGCAACAAGCGACCAAACACAGGGCTCCGCGGGCTACTGCTCCACCACGACAATGCACCTGCGCACACCGCACTCAAAACGAGGGACTTCCTGGACAGCACGCCAGTCAAACTCCTGGGTCACCCTCCTTACAGCCCTGATCTAGCACCGTATGACTTCTTTTTATTCCCAAAAATAAAAAATCAGCTCAAAGGGATACAATTTTCGTCGCCGGAAGATGCGCTGGCTGCGTTCGAACAGGCTGTAAACGAGGTGTCTGCGGCGGACTGGAAAAAGTGTTTTGAAAACTGGTTTAGGCGCATGAATCTTTGTATAGAGGCTGGTGGAAAGTACTTTGAAAAGATTTGATAAAAATATATGTACGTATAGAACAATTTTTTTTAGTTTCGCAAAACTTTCTGAGTGTCCCACGTATATGTACTGCATACAGGAAGTCCTGTTCAAAAGAACAAAATGGTTACACAAAGTTGTGGTTCCGGAACCATACTGTCATCTGTCATTAGTTCACTTGACAGCTGTCTCGCGAACACACGTAAATTTTATCAACGGTTACATCAACTGAATTTGGAACATGCTGCTTATATGAGATCGCGTGTCTATGTATTGACGTCGTTGGCTGATAACTACATTTTGTCGATTCATGTGAACAAAAATGTAAGGGACAACTGTTTTTTTTTCGTGATTTCAAGGTTGGTCCCGTAGTAATAGTTGTTCATACTGATGAGTACTATGACCGCTTAAGAAATTGTCAGTTATTTTAATAACACGTTGTATATCAGACTATTCAAAATATATGTTAAAAATAATTTTTATTTGACTTTGCTGTGTGTTTTATTTGGCCATATTTCAACTTTTATTATTTCAAAATGACAAGTAATATAATAATTGTAATACAGCAAGTATTTTTATCCAGCTTTTCACTCATTTTGTCACAATTCATCGTCATTTTTTTAACCTAGCATTACATTGTAGAATTGTATAATATCTCAATTGATTTTTGTACCTATTTGACAACTTTTTTGTAAAAAAACATTGTCAAAATGACGTTGAAACATGACCAAATCTAAAAAAAAAAGTTTAATTATCATCTGAGTATATTCATACTATAATATACATATATCCAGTAGTGGAAATGTTTGAAAAATCAAAATTAATTAACCAAATGCTAGACTAAATGCAGACATGCTATTATTGACTTTCATGCTTCTAATTAGATAATTAATAATTGGAATTGTAAACATGCGTCAGTATAATAATGTAGACTAATAAGTAATAACCAAATAATTAGCCATTGGACCTATAATTTTGGATTAAATTCGAATAAATAAAAGCAGATGGTTTTTTACTTAGATAAAACATCATTATTGATATTTTTTGTATTGTAAAAAATAACTATTATATGATTAAAATTGTGGAAATAAAAAATCGCTCACGAGCAGGATTCGAACCTGCGACCCATGGTTCAGTACGCCAGTGCTTTAGCCAGTAAGCTACCGTGAACACTGCTCGTGGTATCGAAATTCTCATCCACTTGGTACGTCTTTGGGTGACGTCAGCGATATCTTATTAAGAAACAGTGTTTCTTAACCGACTCGACTAACTTTGCAGTTAATTCAAAGTCGTATAGATATGCCTATACCCTTACTAATTATTTTAACGCATTTTACGCATGCGTAACGAAATCTAACAATTTAAATTGTGGAAAGAAAAAATCGCTCACGAGCAGGATTCGAACCTGCGAAATAATAAAAATAATTAGTAAGGCTAGGCATATCTATACGACTTTGAATTAACTGCAAAGTTAGTCGAGTCGGTTAAGAAACACTGTTTCTTAATAAGATATCGCTGACGTCACCCAAAGATGTACCAAGTGGATGAGAATTTCGATACCACGAGCTGTGTTCACGGTAGCTTAGTGGCTAAAGCACTGGCGTACTGAGCCAGGAGTCGCAGGTTCAAATCCTGCTCGTTAGCGATTTTTTATTTCCACAATTTAAATCGTTAGATTTCGCTTCGCATGCGTAAAATGCGTTCAAATAATAAAAATAACTATTTTATGTCTCAAAATTACGTAGGTCTGTCGATCAACTTTTTCTGTCCTCATAATCTTGTCTTATATATTTTATTTTTATTCTTCAGCTATATTATTTACTTAATTAGTTACTATGCTAACCTATTAGTTACAAGACTGACATAATAAAAGAAAATTTTCGAATGATTGTAAAGTGACAATATTTGTCCAGGGGACATCGGTGTCCCCGGGATATGTTCGAAAATAGTGGTGTTTCCCCTGGGCAACCACATTTTTCCATGGAAATCTTCAGATTTAGTTGGTGTAACATATCTAATGAATTTTCATGAACAGTTAATTTAAAAAAAACTTGTATTTATCTTTGGCAGATACACGAGTTACTTTTTGTACATTGTTTAAAACAAAGTGTCAAAAAGTTGATTGACCCAGGTAATTCAGTTTTTCTTTATCCAAAAGCAATTTTTTTCAGCTATAAATAAAAAAACAAACCGTCTTTATTCGATTACTTTTAAAATCAAATCAAATTCCGCAATCAATTACGCAAATCTGTTTTTATAACGTGCCGAATTGTATTAAAATTGTCAGATCCCAATATTTTCGTTCAATCGCTATAGATCTTAATTTATTTTTACCCTGATCCAAATTGACAGGCCAAATTACTTCGCACGGAGGCTTAATTTTTGCAATTCAAATTTTTGAAATGTATATTAAAATATTCATCTCAAAAGTTCATCTAAATCTACGTATAACAATGTATTTAATAAGATGGGGCGACTAATTACCTACTTAGGTATCTGATGTGTGTACTAAATAAATCCATGTATACAAATGAATTTTTGATGTCCCACCATAACTATTAAGACGATAATCTAAGTAGCCTACAAGAAATTTAGTAACGAACTTAAGACGCTGACAACAGCCAAATACCCCAAATAGGCTTCTTTTAAAAACATTTTTAGCTGTATCTATTCAGTTTGTGGCAGTGAAAAAAATATATGTTAATCTTGATCGTATTTTCTGAAACTGTATTGTGCCCAAAACACGTTTTCTTGAAGTTTTCTCGGTAGAAAAGAATTGTAAACTAACCTCTTAAAACATGCTTTAAAGCAAACCATCTCTATTATTTACTTAATATTATAAATAAAATTAAGAAAACATTTGAGAAAGACAATAATCTAAACATTTGTTGTTTCTGTTTTTCTAATAAGCTTTTAGTTTTTTATTTAAAAAAAAATATGTTAATTTTCATTCAAGTTGAGCGGCTTATCCGACGTCCCTCGGCTCGTTGCCTCTCTTTCAGTTCTGTACGAAACGACAGTGACCGCAGCGGTCTGATTTTTTAGGTGTTGTCAGCCTCTTAAATTCTCAAATAGGTACAGTCAACCAATGAAATAAGTACCTAAGGAGTCTACTCGCGTTTGACGATATTCGATTAATCGTACCATTCGTAGCACAATATGCTCCTCCGGTCAACTATCGTTTTGTCACATCAATTATTGTGTTTTGAAGTTTGTTTCTATGATATCCAATCAATTTCATACGACTACGAACCGGACTCTACCTTTATGCCTTTTTTATGTGTCTATCTTTATCGTATAGGTATCAGTCGGAACGAAAGTTTGTACTTCGTTTTTCGTTTTTCGTTCGTCAAACGCGAGTAGATCCCCAGGGTTGCCAGATATAGACAAAGATTTCTCAAGAAATTATAATGAAACCGTTGAAATAAGGTTTTATATAAAATACAGTTTAACTTTTTCTTTTATTTAAACGTTATTCAAATTAAAATTATTTATTTGCAATAATTTTATTTTCTTCATATAAAGACTTGTTCAAGCCCATTTAGCCATCGTCAACAGCATACAAATTTTAATTATAACTAGGAAATTTTATATTTTTACATTTCACTAGCGAAAACTTCATTTATATCTTGCGACTCTGAATACTTTATCTCTTTGGGTGATTGATCATGCCTTTGCATTGAATCATAATAGGTCCAGCAAAGCATTCATTTGCTCAAATAAACAGGTGTGATGGGACATTAAGGTACACATGTAAAATTGATCCTATACAAAATTGCCCATGATTAAACAACTGTAATTCTCATTACACCATTTTTTATTAAGTTGGTATATATTTTATGAAAATCAGATGGCAGGCGCTCCGTGTAAATACAGGCAACTGTCATCCTTATTTAGGCTGTAGAGGATATTACTCAAAAATTAAAATACAAGTCTAGACTTTTCTTCTCAAAAAAAAAAGCAGTAAAATAATATATGATGGTCCATGAATGTACAGTCAGCAACACTAATTGGTTATCCCATTCGCAAACAACTTCACCAGAGTGGTAAAAAATTAATACAACAGTGCTGACCATAGAAATCTTAATAATAAGGTAATAGAAATGTTATCTATGTCTTTTAATAACGGAACTCGTGTCGCTGGTTTGCCGCTACCGACAAATAAACACGCAATTCCTTCTTTGAAAAATTACATTAAGAAACACACATGTTTATAAAAAGAATTGCTTAGCAATAAAATAAAAACTTACAGTAGGTATTAGCACACAATAGGTATGCAGCGGTATGTTATGTAGGTCATCGTCGTTCGATTAATCGAACTGTGCGATCGAACCACGTGGCCGGAACGATTATGATTACGTCCGAAGTAGCGTGATTGAAGTGAAGTCTTCTTCTTGGACTCGAACTTACTCCCGGCTGCTCCTCATCGGACTCGTGCCACGTATCTCCCAGCGCCCTGCATATCCTCACATCCTAATAGGCTTGAGCAATCTCCCGTCACCCAGCGCCAACACTCCTTTTCATTCTTCTGGTTCTTAAAATTTTGCTTCTTCTACAAAGGTCTTCTGTCTAGGTCTTCTGCGTCTTCTTTTTCCATAATTGTTTTTTTTGGCTTCTAGTTTTTATTTTTGAAATTTTCTTTCTTCAGACATCTTCGCTTTTCGCGCAATTTGCAGACTCACAGAAAAGACTGGCCATGGGTCGCCATGTAATGGAGTGACGTAGGTGCAATAAAAGAGTACTGCTCGGGTCAATAATTAATGTAATAATCCTATTAAAATGAGTGTGCAGTTACATATATAGGGTTAGGTGAGCTGCACACTACGGGGTGCTGGCCAGAAAACCTCCACGTGTGCCTGACGGCTGCTTGTCCTTCTGGACACGTTTGGAGGGATCGGCAGTTGTTTGGCCGGTGCATCCTGGGCACAGGCAATAAAATCCTGTCCAGGGATTAACCTTCGGGGGATTTTATTGCCTGTGGCGAATATTCTGGCGCGGGAGGAGCCCGTTCTGGGCCAGTAGGGAGTTGCTCCACGTGCCCCTCTGATATCAGCAGAGGGCACAGTGGAGGAGCAGGGGCGGGCCCGGTGTGCACTCACCCTGCCACTGGGCAGGCAGCGGGGGGACTGTCTTTCCCTGCCCCCGTCGATCTCGTAACCCCAGGAGTGCCCGCTGAGTAGTGTTCTCGCGCCTCTTGGGACCGAGGGTCTTAGCTTCACCGCCCGGACCGCGAGGAAGAAAACCTCTATAAAAAATTACGGGAGGTAGGGCCTGCGAGCAGCAGACTCGGGGTAGTCTGCTGCCCGCCCAGCAGCTGGCGTAGCTGGCACAGCCGGCGTAGTTGAAGCTGGTAAAGGCCCATGAGGTGAGGTGGCGTGCAGTGTTCCGTGTGCGCCACCTAGGAGGGTGCGGCCGACGTTAGGCCGCACGGGGAGAAGGGGCTCGCCTGCTTGTGGCGGGCCAGGACCTGTCGAAGCTGCACACTACAACGCCTACCATATTTTTACCATTCAATGCAAAATAAATTAAGCAACCACTGTAAGATATGCTGCAAAATACAATTTTAGTGACTCTGCGTCCAATACAGCACTGATGATCAAGAAAACGGTTCGCGTACTGGTATCCTACGAGACCTGGGGCCTAGTACGAGTTTGACACTTTATCATACTTTCATAGTTTTCGTCGATTTTCATTCATAAACTACTAGTTCCTTCTCGTATCCGCCAGGGGCGCTACTGATTAATGAATGAAAGTCGTCGAATTTGATGGAAGTATCGGTAAGTGTCAAACTCGTACTAGGCCCTCTGTGCGTGGCGAAAAATTCACGTGACTTTGACTTCTACTACCTTATTAATTAGATTTCTATGGTGCTGACTGTACATCATCTGTGATATCATTGGCCATCATGTATTGAAATCATGAGGCTTTATAAAAATATACAATTATTATACAAATAGTTCTTACCTCCAAGCAACTCCGGTTCACCAAGGTTGACGTAGAAGAGAACGTCCTTTTCGTAACTGTCTTCTTCGATTATGTGTAGAGGAATGAATTTTCTGTAACAATAGACAAAGAATCTGGTTAAGTAAAAAAATGTATATTTAACATCTTCTGTACCATATCCTTGCGAATAAATATCTTTATCTTTAAGTTACGAAAAGATGTGGTTGAGTTATTGTCTTAAAAACCTAAAAAAAACTATTTTATCTACACTCGTATCGTAAAATTCGAATTATGAACTCGAAAGTAATGTCATAATGACATACTTTACGCACATGCACCTGTTATGAATTTAAAAAGTTTCATTACGATACAGTTTGCTGAACAAAACAATGCGGTAATTTAATTTTTTTTCCATAACCGCACACTTCAGCCTAACTAAGGAATTTTTAATGCCACTTCGACCTAACCAAGGAGTTTTCAAACCTTTTTTTTAGCAGTCGTACAGTTTGGCACCAATGAGTACACAAAATTCAGGGTGGCGCCACTTGTCATACATTGAAAATTTTTATCGTTTAAAATCGCGTTTTTGGCAGAACTTTTGATTGTCATATTGCTTTTAATTATATTTAAGTGTTTACAGGCATATTTTTTGTATGATAAAACAGAGATTGACGGAATCCTGACAAGGATAGAAAATTAGTTCCGATTATAATGTTGTCGCCAGACAATATTTTATTATCTGTGTAGCGCACCAGCGCGCGTGCGCGGCCGCGCGCCTGGCCTACTGGATATGGACATCGTTACTTGTAAATTTATTGTTATTGTTTACGTTATTATTATGGTTTTGTATATCGAAAGTTTTATTCTGGGCAAAAATATCTGACTACAGCAGTGATACTGAACTGAGGAAAATATGACCCCGCCTGAATTTCTGGATGCAGCAACGTAAATGACGAACAATCTTTTACCAGAGAAATCAAGAAAAACAACGACAATGTTACTAAGATTTTGACTTTGGTATTTTATTTAAAATTGTATGAGTGTAGATAAAATAGTGTATGAAACTGACATAATTAGGTATTAAAACACTCGTGTGATACTATTAAAAACCTCGCCTACGGCTCGGTTTTTAAACTCACACTCGTGTTTTAATAACCCCTATTATGCAACAGTTTCATAAACTACTATAATGAGTGTGGATAATTTGCATAATGGTTCGATATATGTTCCTTATCATCATCATCATTTCAGCCGAAAGACGTCCACTGCTGGACATAGGCCTCCCCCAAGCATCGCCACAACGACCGGTCCTGTGCTTTCCGCATCCAGCGGATTCCCGCGACCTTCACCAGGTCGTCGGTCCACCTTGTGGGGGGCCTACCCACGCTGCGCCTTCCAGTACGCGGTCGCCACTCCAGAACTTTACCCGGTATTTATATTTTAGAAATATGTAAATTTGTGCGTAAATACCCGGAATTCTTTACTAAGAGAGAAGATATACAAACTAGAATTACACTCAGACATAAAAATAGACTAAACCTACCTTTTTCACGACTAGAAATGCACTCCTCTAGTACCTATGTCATGTCCATAAAAGTGTACAATAAGTTACCAGAACCCATAAAAAACTTAAATAAATATAGTAGTTTTATTAACAAACTAAAACTATTTCTACTAAGCAGAAGCTACTATAGTATAAACGAATACTTTGACGATAAAATAAAATACACAATACAATAAAATGAATACATGAATAATTATATCTTACGTATATGTACCTACCTATATTAATTCCTATTTAAGTAATAATTAATAATGCGATAACTTAATCTTAATTATTAAATATCCAAGAATAATTATTAAATATAGAATAATAGTTCAATAAATAAAGTATGACCAAGAAATAATATAAATTTTCGAATAAAATAAAAAAATATTATAGGTAATTAAAATATACAATATTATATTGCATTATAATCAAAAATGAAAAGTACAAGCACATGAACAACAGTGATTACCTAAGACCAACAAATTAATTATATATTTAGTGCAATAATTTAACAATAAATAAAAACGAAATATATAATAAAAAAAAAAATTAAAAAAAAAAAAAAAAGTATCCTCATACAATTTAAATAAAATTAAAATTAAATGACGCATGAAGTACCTATTTAAATGCAGTCATACACATCGCTCTTCCTCCTCTCTCCTACCAAACTTTGCTGTGCCCGACAGGGTCCATATTTAGATCTTATTCTTAAGCCTACCACCTGTTTATATTAAATACAATATGGAATGCAATAAAGAATTGAGTATTGAGTATTGAACTTTACTGCCCCATCGGCTATCCGTTCTGTGAGCAATGTGCCCCACCCACTGCCACATAAGTTTGGCAATTCTTCGGGCTATGTCAGTTACTTTCGTTCTCCTGCGAATCTCCTCATTTCTGATTCGATCACGCAGGGACACTCCGAGCACAGCCCTCTCCATTGCCCTTTGAGTGACTTTGAGCCTTCTTATCAGGCACATTGTGAGCGACCACGTTTCAGTACCGTAAGTAATTACTGGCAACACACACTGGTCAACGACTTTCGTCTTGAGACACTGCGGTATTTTGGACGAGAAGATAATGCGTAGCTTCCCGAACGCTGCCCAACCGAGTCGGATTCGACGATTGACCTCTTTCTCGAAGTTGGACTTACCTAGCTGGACAGTTTGTCCTAGGTATACATAATCGTCAACAACTTCGAGTGTAGATTCTCCGATGTTTACGGGAATGGGTGCTATATGGGAATTCGACATAACCTTTGTCTTGTCCATATTCATTTTAAGACCCACTCTATCAGAAGCTCTACTGAGGTCATCGAGCATTGTACCGAGGTCCTCCATGGTCTCGGCCATGACTACTATGTCGTCGGCAAACCGAAGGTTAGTGATGTACTCGCCGTTTATGTTAATGCCTAGCCTCTTCCAGTCCAGAACCTTGAAAACTTCCTCCAATGCAGCAGTGAACAGTTTCGGAGAGATCACATCTCCCTGTCTCACACCACGCGACCACATTTCAGTGCCGTTCATGTTCATGCAACCACATCATTAGTTTAAAACAAAATAAAGGCCATTTGGCCTCTGTGTGGGCGACACAATGACATTTGTCACTGTATGGGCGACTAAGGGATTCACTAGAGGATGGGCAGCGTTCTCTGAGTATTACCAACCAAATGCGATCGCCAACCCGCCTGCCAAGCGTGGCGATTATGACATATCCCTTCCATTGCGGGAGGCCTATGTCCAAAACGTTGAAAAAATGCATGGTTTTCGAGGTTTCTTGTACGGGGGTCCCCCTTTGGTTTTTGACTTTTTATTTTTAGTATTTGTCGTAATAGGGGTCATAGCAACACATATTCTGAGAAAATTTGAAGCGGATTCCTATTACCGTTCAAAAGATACACCCCTGTGACAGACAGACGGACGAACAGATGGACGGACGGATAGCATAGCGAACCCTAAAAAGTCTCTATATTAATTTCTTAAAATAAAGTATGTGAGTAAAACACCATGTTTTATTAAACAAAAGAATCATTGTCTTCCTTCTTCAAATAAACATAAGAACAACATAAAATCCTTTTTGAAACCAAAATAACCAAATAATAATATCTTGTTTCTTAAAAGTGGCTCCACTTATCGAAGAAGGCACTTCCTCGTTCGCATAGATTAAATAATAAATCAGATGGCGTATCTCTCGCGTTTTGCGTGTTAATTATAACATTTATCAGTTACTAAGTAAAATTATAAAAGTATTATATAATACTGTGTGTGTGTGTGTTTATCTGGGGGTGTGTGTGGGTGTGTTATATTACTGTTTTTTATTGTATTGTATTGTATTAGTGTTGTATTGTATGTAGTTTTGGTTATGTAAATGGAATTTATAATTTATTAGCTTGTCACGCTGACTGCATCATTTAAAATCAATTTTTTTTTTTTCTAAAAGAAATTGCTAAGAGAAAATTATTACGATTGCCAAAATAGTTTAATGTTATTTCACAAGATTTTTAAAAATAATTTATTATTAGCTCGGACGAATAAAAAAGGCGGACGGAATCTCGCTAAACGAAGACTGAAGCACTTAATGTTTTTAACCGACTCCAAAAAAAGGAGGAGGTTATGTATTCCGCGGGTTTTTTTTTTTTTTTTTTTTTTTTCATGTATGTACACCGATTACTCCGAGATTTTTGGGCCGATTTACGTGGTTGTTTTTTTATTTGGTAGAGAAAGTCCGCGCGGTGGTCCCATATAAATTTTATTGACTTAGGTTGAGTAGTTTTTTAACCAGCTTCAATAAATCAGTTTATTTTAGCTTCGCCTATCTAGATGATCTGCTCATTGGTTCGTTTTTCTGAGAATTCTTGGCCGATATGCGTGTTTTTTTTCACGATAGTGATTGGACGTTTGGAAGAACATGAGCGAGACCTTTGCCCAGCAGTGGGATAGCAAAGGTTAATAAAAAAAAAATCTCAAATTGGTTATATAAACATTTATGAATCAACCCTCGCAATTTTCAACTAAAAAGTATGAAATAAAAACTTTTTAACAAAAAAAATAAAACCGATTTCAAAAACCTTAACTAAAAAGTAAAAAATAATCATTGATGTATTTTAAAATCTTAACATAAACCAAAATTTTGAAGGCGGCATGTGATTTTCATGTACGTTCACATAAACCTGTTTTACTATAGATATTGCGCTTGACTGTAGGTACATTACATGACGCAAAGGGTCAATCACGCGCCGCCTTCAAAATGTTGGTTTATGTTAAGATTTTAAAATACATACAATGATTATTTTTTACTTTTTAGTTAAGGTTTTTGAAGTCGGTTTTTTTTTTTATGTTAAAAAGTTTTTATCTTAAACCCACTATAATTTCGAAAGCATTTTAACACACCAGATTTATACTATTATTTTATTTGTGACACTATAACAATGACTAGTCACCGTCACATATATTTTATGCGTAATCGCGGCTTTTCGGAATACTATGGATGTAAATGTGTGCGTGCATTTGTGTGTATGTGTGTGTGATCCTTATATTTGTGTTCACGTAAATCGACAAATTGTAGGGATCAAATAATTTTATTTTCTCGATTTTAGGGTTAGTCCCGTAATAAAAGTTGTTCATACTGATGAGTACAATAACCCCTTAAAAGGTTTTCAGTTATTTCAATAACACGGATAGATTTGTACTTAGGTACTAGAAAACGAAACAAGCCCAAGAAATGCCTAAACTTCTTAAACTTAAATTGAGTATGATTGAAAGATCCATAATATTAATACTACACCCAAAAACACGGTATTCCAATCACAACTTAAAGCTATACATCACCAAAAACAATGTGCTAAAATTAACATCGCCGTTTCAAACAGAAATGAGATTCATGTCGAATATTAAAAGCTTTTTTTGTTTTCGTCAAAGACACCGGATTTCTTCGGAATCCATTACAGGTTGTCAGTGGCAGCCCTATCGATTATACGAAAAGATAATGGAGAAAGTAATAAATTTTATTATGATTGAGCTGGTTCATTTGTCACGGTTCGCTGGTTAGGCGAATCTTATTGTCTATTAGACATACGGATACAATGTGACGCGATATCAGAGCCTCCTGTTATCACAGGTAAACTTATTAGTATAATAATAAAATAAATCACTGGTTGTACTGGAATCGGTCTATTATCACTGATAGGACTATTGTACACAATAAGCCTGATATAGTAATGATAGATCGATCGGAGCGCTGCACTATGATTGTTGATGTAATCGTCCCACATGACGGGAATCTCGTGAAGGCCGAAAAGGATAAAGAAATTAAATATCTTGACTTGGCACACGAGATTGTCGACATGTGGGATATTGACTCAGCTGTCATCGTGCCGATTGTCGTGACGGCCAATGGGATTATCGCAAAGAGCCTCTACCAACACCTGCAGAAGCTCTCATTAGGCAGCTGGGTTAAGGGGCTTGATACAGAAAGCGGTACTTCCGGACACGGCGCGTATCGTTAGGAAGTTCCTCTCTCCGCGAGGCCCTGACCGCCGGTAGCTTGGACCCTGTTCCTGATGCCGGTGGGCTACTATTTTTTATATTTTTAAATGTTTTTTTCATGTTTTTTTATTTAGAAATATTTAGAAATGTAGAAAAATAAATTAGAATATTTGAATAAATGAAATAAATAATACGGGCAGTTCGTCACAAAAAAAATACTACCACTAATAAATAAATTATTCGCTTTTATTATAACCATACAAATCTTTTATTTGAAAAAGTGCGTCTAATAAGACTTTGTTATTATACACAGACACACATACATAATTTGACGTCTGTGGTCTAGTGGTTCGAGGTTCGGACTGCTGATCACGAGGCCGTGGGTTCGATTCCCACAGGACACAAATATATTTGTGTGATGAACATAAGTGTTTGTGTTGGTCTGGGTGTTTATTATGTCTTATATGTATGTATTTACGAAAAAAAAAAGAATATTATTATATCCATAGCACAAGCTCTGCTTAGTTTGGGACTAGATGGTGCAGTGTAAAAATGTCCCAAAGATATTTATTTATTTATTTATAATGTTTTTTTATGGGATGTTGAAACGTGCTAAAGACCCACCTGATGTAAAGTGGTTATCTTTGCCCATAACAACTGCAATACCATCTAGGCTAGTCGCCTTAATGGTACTATTAGTCAGTTCGCCAAACTGAGACATGAAGATGGAAAGTCTCATGTGCTTGTCATTTCACCGGCACCGTACCATTCGCACAGAAACAGCAATGCGAGCATCACTGTTTGGTGGCAGAAGTAGGTACGGTGGTAGTACTTCCTTGGACGAGCTACTTCACAAGGAGCTCTACTACTACTAAAACAAAACAGTAACTTACTTAGTTTGTCAAGTAGACAAATCTGCCATAGCCGAACATTTGCTCGAGTCAGGACCAAACCATTGGATTGAGCTACACGACCCGAAAATCCTCTCCACTGATCATCATTACTATCGCAGAATTGTACGAGAAGCGATTGAGATAAAGAAATATGAAAATTTCAATCGGGAAGATGGATATAGGTTGTCCTCCTCGTGGAATCCGGTAATCGAGAGGTGTTTGCGTCGTGTTTTGTCTACATGTATGTCCGCCGAAACTGTCAGCATTGTGTGTCGTGATTCAGCATATCGTGTTACGGGCAGCGACGTTACGAAAAACCAACCGGGGGTAGTTCGAGAAAACACTCGCCGCTCAAGACGATGACACCCGCATACTTCAGTCTGCTCGTGACCACGGCCAATGCAACTTGGCCGAAACGTCGAGTTTAGTCAAAATGTTTGTTATGTTTTGATTTTATTGTGCGCTACAAGCCCAGTAAATATAATTCAATATGAGTAACTTACTTTTTTTGTAGGTATCGTTTTCTGTGCGTAATCAAAACCAGTAGAAATCTAAACAACAATCTAACGAAAACGAATACCGTCTACAAAACTGTTAATACCTATAATATATCAGTCGGGACTCCCATTACTAAGATGAGAAAACATTCATCGTCAGCAAGTCCCGACATGGATAGCTGGGAGCACGGTAGTGGCACAGCTAAGTTAATACCTAACGTTACAAACGATATTAATCAACTAGCATGACGAACAAGAGTATTTTTTATTAGAATACCAAAAATATTTATTGAAAAACCAAAACATGAGACTTTCCATCTTTATATCTCAGTTTGGCGAACCGACTTGCGGTACCATTTAGGCAACAGCCTTGGTGGTATTGAAGTTGTCATGGACAAAGGTAACCGCTTAACATCAGGTGGGCCTTTAGCTCGTTTCGCCATCCTATACCATAAAAAAAAAAAAAACATATCAGCGTAGATCTAGCCAAGTGATTGACATCAAAAACAAAATATTTGGTTATGATTTAGGGGGTGAAAACGGTTTTCCCCCAAAGGCTAATTTCATCAAAAATGTAGATGAAAAAAGCTAATGTATGGAAGAATGTAGGTAAAACCTTGCGGCAGTACGTTCCTCTTAAGAAAATAAGAAAAACGCACTAAGTAGGTACCTACTCAAAACAAGGTCCAGTTGAAAATCAGCGCCAGACACTAGTTGTCTGGCATTTTTGGCAGAGCCTATTTGGCGCAGCCGTGGGGCACACAATTATACTTTTAGGAGTAAATTGTATTATAGATAGTAAAATTGTATATTATTGTTATTGTGTGCCTCTGACTGTAGAGGAACTTTCTCTTAAACAGGTACCTACGTACGTTTTTGATGCCCACTATAAACTGAAACTGCCACCTACTAAAGAATTTATCGTAAGAGTTTACCAGCCAGGTATACTACAAAAATAACAGTCGTAAACTCTTTCCCCCAATTAAGGGGGGGATATGCCATAATCGCCACGCTTGGCAGGCGGGTTGGCGATCGCAGTTGGTTGGTTAAATACTCAGAGAACGCTGCTGCCCATCCTCTGGTGAATCCCTTAGTCGCCTTTTACGACACCCATGAGAAGAGATAAGGGCCCCCCCTTAATTGGGGGAGGCCTATGTCCAGTAGTGGACGTCTTTCGGCTGAAATGATGAAACTCTTTCCATCAAAGATCTATAATGCAAAAGAACTTGTCGCTTTTTAGGGTTCCGTACCCGAAGGGTGCCAAACGGGACCCTATTACTCTCGCTACGCTGTCCGTCCGTCCGTCCGTCTGTCTGTCACAGGGCTGTATCTTTTGAACGGTAATAGGTAACCGGTTGAATTTTCTCAGAAATTGTGTTGCTATGAGGTTTATCACGACAAATACTAAAATAAAAAAAAAGTCTAAAACCAAATGGGGTCCCCATACAAGAAACCTCAAAAAACATGCATTTTTTTCAACGTTTTTGTTCCTGCCCTATCTTCAAAATGGTAATATATACCAGCGTCAAACTTGGTCAGATTATAGTGTATATTAAGTAGTTTAGCAACAAATACTAAAAATAAGACAAACATAGACATATGTGGTGGTACCTGCGTAAGAAAAACATTCATATTTCGCGTACTGTGCGTTGATGTCTTTTGATAAACTCTCGAAAATTAAATCAGTTTAAGTTTAAGGGGTATCAGGTCATTGAGAGGTACGGAACCCTTACTGCGCGAGTCCGACTTGCTCTTGGGCGTTTTTTACGTTTGCGATGAGCCCAAACACTCTCAATTACGTCTCGCACGTGATCGTAGTAGGTAACGAATGGTTTCCATTGCTGTTATAGACTTACCTACTTATCTTCACTGTGATTGTGAGGGGAATATTTGGACCTGCACTTGTGCTTACCATTTGAGAAGTACATGCGTTATATCATTATAACGTCTGCTCTTCAAAATGCCAACGTCATTCATAATCATCATCATTTCAGCCGAAAGACACTGCTGGACATAGGCCTCCTCCAAGCATCGCCACAATGAGCGGTCCTACGCCATCCGCATCCACTGATGTAATATGTACTAAGTAGGTACTAGAGAAGACACCTCGAACAAAATGTTAGTAGCACGTTTTAGGCCCGTATTACAGAAGCTTCCTCAAGTACAGTTTAAACTCCAATCACCTGATCACTACTTAAGGATAGAATCGTTACTTGAGTATCGGTCTTATTCCAGAACGGTAATTATAAACTTTAATTCAACAACATAACACACGAATTTGACCTGAAATATAATAGAAATCTCTACTCAAGTGTAGTCTAGACCACGCTTGAGTGGTTACAGATCAAATCTCTGCCCAAATACCGAAACAGGTGACAATATAAAACGAAACTAAACTCAGCTGAACTGAGATCAACAAATCTCTGCTTGAGGGACGTTCTAAAATCAAAGCTCAACTCAAAACTAGTTTTAAACAGTGATCTACGCTTGAGTATCGTTCTGGAATACGGGCCTTAGTGCTCCTGCACGTGAGAGTGTGCTCGCTTAGCCACGCTCGCCACGCGCGTGCTCCGCGTTCAAGTTGCGCGATATTTATTTGTTCGTAATTTCTACTCTAGTACGTAATACATATTACCTCGGTGTCCAGCGTATTCCTGTGACGATGCCGACGTCATTACCAGTTTAAAAATATAACGAAACATTCACCACAGTGTCATTAAACGTAGTATTTTAGTGGGTTTTAGTGGTTTTTGGGGTGCTTTAAAAGAGCCTCCACGAGTTTTGATATTTAATTGATCACCCGGCGCACCCTGGGAAGTCAGACCCGCTACCAACCTGCTGACTGGCTAATCTTTTTCCCACGACATGAGCTATTATCATTTTGTAGCTCATATCGACACGAAAGAAGAAGAAGTGGTTACGGTAGTAACGGTAGGTACTACTCATTAATATCAACTCAAAACAGCCTATCCCAGTCCATTGCTGGACATAGGCCTCTCCCAAGTTGCGCCACAACACTCGGTCCTCTGCCTTCTACTTCCAGTTCCGCCTAGCCACCTTCTTCAGGTCATCGGTCCACCTGGCGGGGGTACTACATCGCGTTAACTTTTTCGTAGCATTGACTTCTCAACGGGTGCAAGGCCGCTGGTGGCAGGGAAACAATAGATAATTATGATCTACTGTGTGGTCTGTGTGTCTCTTTAGCGGTCCTTTAATGAATTAAATTTGGAAATTCCTTATAAAAATTGTCAGCTCACTATAAGAACTCAGTAACTGCATCACATAGATTAGATTTTCCCCACGGCATGAGCTATTATTATTGTTGTAGCTCATGTCGACACGATAGAAGAAGAAGACATAGATTTAACATAGAAAGGGTGCTGGCCAGAAAACCTCCACGTGTGCCTGACGGCTGCTTGTCCTTCTGGACACGTCTGGAGGGAACGGCAGTTGTTTGGCCGGTGCATCCTGGGCACGGGCAATAAAATCCTTTCGAGGGATTAACCTTCTGGGATTTTATTGCCTGTGCCGAATATTCTGGCGCGGGAGTGGCCCGTTCTGGGCCAGTGGGTAGTTGCTCCACATGTCCCTCTGTTGCCAACAGAGGGCACAGTGGAGGAGCAGGGGCGGGCCCGGTGTGCACTCACCCTGCCACTTGGCAGGCAGCGGGGGGACTGTCCTTCCCTGCCCCCGTCGATCTCGTAACCCCAGGAGTGCCCACTGAGTAGTGTTTCGCGCCTCTTAGGACCGAGGGTCTTGGCTTCACCGCCCGGACCGCGAGGAAGAAAACTCTATAAAAAATTACGGGAGGTAGGGCCTGCGAGCAGCAGACTCGGGATAGTCTGCTGCCCGACCAGCAGCTGGCGTAGCTGGCACAGTCGGCATAATTGGCGCAGCTGATAAAGGCCCATGAGGTGAGGTGGCGTGCAGTGTTCCGTGTGCGCTGCCTAGGAGGTTGCGGCCAACGTTAGGCCGCACGGGGAGAAGGGGCTCGCCTGCTTGTGGCGGGCCAGGACCTGTCGGGGGTGGTTGTGTGAATACTCACGGGTTCCCACGCCCCCGACTAAGGTAGTTGAAGGAACACCGTGGTGGTTTTAGTCGGTAAGAATCCGACACTGGCTCCGCCTACCCCGGCTGGAGTGGTCCATGAGGATTTCACCAGGGCAAAAAAAAAAAAAAGATTTAACATAGAATCACAATAACCAATCTTATAAATATAACACAGCTGTTGGCTTTGATTAACTTTGACTAAAGCTGTAAACCCACAGCGAGCGGAAGTGAAGCGGGACGGAAATTAAGCGTATCGTCGTCGGCGGGTCTCATCGTATTGTAATGTACTGAATTGTATAAATTAGACAGTGCACACAGCGCCTTGCTGCCGGGCGTTTTGACGGCGTGACCGATCCGCCGCCGCTCCGCCGGGCGGAAAGACAACGCCGGGTGGTGCGCGACCGATACGCTGGCGTTGTATTATATGGTAATGCATAGTAGTAGTCACAAAGACAGTGGAACGTTTTCTTCTGGCAATTCATTCTACCGCTGTCACAGCGGTGACACTCCGTGTACGTGTGAGCTCGCTCGCCGGCGACCTTGAGCGAGCGCGTGAATGCAATAGGCCTTGGCTGGGGCAGCCAAGAGACTGCCCGTACCACACGCCGCGCACCGCGCACGGCCCCCGCGCTCGCCCCGACCCGCACACATAGTCGCGAGTAATTTTACGAGCACACGTGCTTAAGTGTCATTTCTTGTCGTTAGTATACATTCTATGTCACCGTTTAGTCCCACTCGCGATCCGCCCGCAGTGTGACGTGCACGCCCCGTCCACGTTCCGTCCCGCCCGCTGTATGCCTGCACCTTAATAGTCTAGAAAAGACAGATTATCCCTTTGATCAATCAGTTAAATTTCGAATCGATTCCTATAGTCCAACTATGTACAAGGTAATCGCTAACCGACATCTAAAACTACCTAATCACCATCGATTCACGGTGAGTTATGGTGGTACAAGTCTGCACCGGTTCGGTAAGGCTTATCGATTTTGTAGCCGACCCATCGTTTTATGTTCTAAGTTTAGAATTGTCCTTCAATTTAACATAAGGCCGATGGTAAATGTATGGGTAGGTAGTTCTTATCGGGTGGACGTCAGCGCGCTTGCATAGCTCAGTTTTCAGGAAATTATTTTGCTCAAGGTTTTGGTTCTATTCTGCATATTATACTGAATAAGTTAATTAATATTGAGGGACTCGTGGCTAAAGAATGACCAAGTGTATCGCAAGATTTGCAAGGTTAAGATGCGCCAGCCAAGGTTAGTCCTTGGATGGGTAACCGTTTTTTTTAAAATTATTAACGGGCTTTCGTTTCGCCACCTCACCTGATGTTAAGCGATGGTACGCTCAACGATGGTACACGCTTGCCCAGCAAAGGTGAGAGGATGGCAGTTAAATATTTCGACCCATCCTCTCAAGTGGCTACACCGGGCATCATATCGAGACACGACTAAGTCGCTTGGCGGCATGTCTTTGCCCGGTGGGTTACGTTGCACGTCGATACCCTTCCGTGCCTCGGAGAGCACGTTAAGCTGACGGTCCCGGTTGTCATACGAATATCTATGGCAGTCGTTACGGGTCGTCAGAAGCCCGAAAGTGTGATAACTGGTCTATCCTTGGTCGGTATTACGCAGTAACTGAGTTGCGGGGGTCTGATGGCAGTCACTCCGTGTAAAATACTGATGTTCAGCCGCATCTGGTTACACTAAAAGCCGACCCCACCATAATTGGAAAAAAGTTTGGAACTAACTATATTTTGGCCTTCTGGTGTCTGCAACGGCATGATATCCTTCGGTGTGTCCACAAGATCATTGACTTTTAAAACCCTGAGTGGAACTGTGAATTAAATTATCACTCTGTGCCTTATTATCACTAGAATAGAATAGAATTTATTTTTTTGTAAACACAGGTAGAAGGGTTGTTACAAATATGTGAAGTTCATCCATGTTTGGCTATAAAAGCATACAAGTATTTGACAAGTTAGTTACAAATTAATTGATCAATTAGTTAAACACAATCCTCAACAGTATTTAAATATTATTATTATTATATTATAAGTCAAACAATTACTCAATCATGATCCTAATAACAGTATTCAATTTTTAATACTATATTACATAGTCAAACAAATAAACATGTCAAGAAAATAGTTAATATTGCATGATTGGAGACAAATTAAATATAGTTAGAAATAATTATAAATAACACTCTGCATCTTATTATCACTCTGTGTCTTATTATCGGTCTGTGTCTTATTATCACTCTGCGTCTTATTATCACTCTGTGTCTTATTATCTACTCTAAGCTTCTACTTTATAAACGTGTGTGAATAATGTAAGGAACCTACCACACAACCCGTAACCCATTTCGCTTAGCTGCTCCGCTATCTGTCACAACTTGTAAGTCATCCTATTCCGAAAGGTGACAACCCAGCAATGAAACGAATGAATCTAAATGATACATGAATTATTCATGATGAATAATATAGCGGTTTACCTAGAGCTTTACCGCGAAAATGTTGGCGACAAATTCTATCAAATGTTAGGTAATGCAAACAATTGCTATTTAATTCCTATGTCCTAAGGTATCCATTCTACGCGATCCTAATGCATCTCAACTGAAGAGAGACCATTTTATTTAATTCAACAAATAATAAAAATACAAACAGAAAATCATAAAATCAAAATCATTTATTTGTGATTCACAGGTAACAAATAGGACTTATTTAAATATAAATTAAGTTTATTCTGGGATCAGCCTCATGGGCTTACAAATGTCATAAAAATACATACTTAAGGGTAATGTAGTAGCCAAGTGGCGCTCCCATCACTAAAAACATTATTACTCACTGAATACATAATTTATCGAAAATCCTTTTTAACGATTGAAGTACAGGTACTGTAGTTTAATTAGAAACTATCAACTCTGTAAATTATAATTCGCTGTAGCTGTAGATTTAATGCGCCATTGAGGCTACGATTGAGCAAAATAGGGGGTCGAAAGTTTCCGCTCAGCTGCTAGGGAGGACCCACCTGATGAAACTGAAGGCCGCGGATGGAAAAATTGTCACCTCTAAGATCGAGATGCTTGATGAGGTCGAAAACTTCTATGGGCATTTGTATTCCACGAAAACGGCGAGACCAGCGGTTCCTAGCAATGACGACAAAAGAGCCCAGCTCACGCGCCATTATACCGAGGATCTTCCGGACGCTAACCAGGGCGAGATTAGGGAGGCCCTCGAGCAGCTAAAGAACAACAAAGCTCCGGGCGATGACGGAATTACTACTGAACTCCTAAAAGCAGGCGGGAATCCGGTCCTGAAGGAGCTACAGAGTCTGTTTAGTTCCGTGATCCAACAAGGCTCTACACCGGAGGCATGGAGCGGGACTGCGGTGGTACTGTTCTTCAAAAAAGGGGATAAAACCCTACTGAAGAACTACAGACCCATCTCACTCCTGAGTCATGTGTACAAGCTGTTCTCGAGGGTCATCACGAATCGTCTCGCCGGAAGACTCGACGAATTCCAGCCACCAGAGCAAGCTGGGTTTCAAAAAGGCTACAGCACCGTAAACCACATCCATACTGTTTGGCAGATCATACAGAAGACTGAAGAGTACAATCAGCCGCTGTCTATGGCATTTGTGGACTACGAGAAGGCCTTCGACTCTATCGAAACTTGGGCAGTTCTGGATGCTCTTCAGCGATGTCACATTGATGAGCGGTATATAGAGATGCTGAGATGCCTATACAACGCTGCTACCATGACTGTTCAGCTCCAGGACCTAAAGACGAAGCCTATCCAACTGCGCAGAGGGGAGACAAGGGGATGTTATATCCCCAAAATTGTTCACTAACGCGTTGGAAGACGTCTTCAAGACGCTAGACTGGACTGGACTGGGCCAGGGTATCAACGTTAACGGCGAGAACATCTCACATCTCCGTTTTGCCGATGATATCGTTGTAATGGCTGAGTCGCTGGAACAATTGGGCGAAATGCTGCACAGCTTAAACGGAGCCTCTCGACGTGTCGGTCTCGGCATGAATCTAGACAAGACTAAAGTCGTGTTCAATATGCATGTCATGCCGAGGCCAATATTCGTCGAAGGGTCGGCACTCGAAGTTGTAACGGAATATGTCTACCTAGGGCAGGCAATTCAGCTTGGTAGACACAACTTCGAGAAAGAAGCCAACAGAAGGATCCGTTTGGGCTGGGCAACATTTGGCAAACTTCGCCGAGTCTTCTCGTCACCTATACCGCAAAGTTTGAAGACAAAGGTCTCCAACCAGTGCGTCCTGCCTGTCATGACTTACGGTGCCGAGACGTGGACACTGACAGTTGGGCTAGTCCACAAGTTCAAAGTCGCTCAGCGAGCTATGAAGCGAGCTATGCTTGGAGTTTCTTTGAAGGATAAAATCCGTAACGAGATTATCCGGAGAAGAACCGGAGTGATCGACATAGCTTGTAGGATCAGTAAGCTGTAGTGGCAGTGGGCTTGCCATGTCTGTCGAAAGACCGATGGCCGTTGGAGCAGACGAGTCCTTGAGTGGAGACCGCGAATCGGCGTAGGGCGCCCCCCTGCCAGGTGGACCGACGACCTAAAGAACGTGGCTGGGGGGGACTGGATGCGGAAGGCAGAGGACCGAGTGCTGTGGCGCATTTTGGGAGAGGCCTATGTCCAACAGTGGACTGCGATAGGCTGAGTTGATGTAGATACAAAAAGTGCAAAAAGTGGCCGTTTTTCGCATATTTTCTATCTACCACTACAGCGAAGTATAGTTTACAGAGTTAATAGTTTCTAATTAAACTACAGTACCTTTACATCAATCGTTGAACATGAACATGAACATAATCTGTAATTCAAATTCAAATTAACTTTATTTGCTCAAAAACTAAAAAAAAAACTTACTACTACTTACTTACTTACTTTTTGTTAAAAACGAATTCTCGATAAATGAAGTATGCAGCGAGTAATAATTATTTTACTGATGCGGGCGCCACTTGTCTCTTACATTCCCCTTAATGGATGTTACCATTTGGAAAAACCTGCTATCCAAACATGTGTAAACTTGAGGGCTCTGCGTTGATGAGTCAGTCAGTCAGAACATTTCTCTTTGTAAGTACGAGAGGTCATTCAATGGTCGAAATTCGACCGTAATTCATTAAATTATTATGATTGAACTATGCCGAAAAATAAAATATTTCCTTTTTTTTAAATTGATAAAACTAAAGCTTGTCAATAGCTACTAAACAAAAAAGTTAATCAAAGAAAACCGGTTGACAGACAGAGGAGAAAAAGGTACTGAACTGTTTTGTCTTTCTTTGCCTTAAATAAAAATAAAATGATTCAGATAGTATCTCGGACGAATAAAAAAGGCGGACGGAAACTCGCTAAACAAAGACTGGAGTACTTATTTTTTTCCTAAACCCACTATAATTTCGAAAGCATTTTAACACACCAGATTTATACTGTTATTTTATTTGTGACACTATAACAATGACTACCGTTACAATAGATTTTTTGCGTAATCGCGGCTTTTTGGCATACTATGGATGTGAATGTGTGAGCGGCCCGTACTTTTAAGCGAGCGATACTATAGATGCTTCACTTATTGTTTAGCGAGATTCCACCCGCCTCTTTTATTCGTCCGAGTATAGTATCTCACTAATTGAAATTCAGCCTAATCCACCACGATTCATGTTATTTCACATAAACATAACATAAATATTACATCATTTTATTATTTGAGGTCTTATTTACGACCACAGGCTTGCCATAAATGATATAATCACGACGTTAACCTCATTATGGGGTGGGCTGTTATTTTAATGGCTGACATAATGAACTCTGAACATTATGAAAACATCTTAGCTGACGTCTTGGCTCGTTTTAGGTTTGAATAAGTCTGGTAGTGTCTAATGTATAAGGGGCTTATTAGGGGCTCATGGATAAGCAATAATCATGTGTATCGTAATATCTGCCAGGTTAAGCAGTGCTAGCCAAGGTCAATCTTTGGATGGGTGATAAGTCTTATATTTTTACAAGCTTTTATTTAACTCGCTGTGTTAGTATGTAATCAAATCTTGCAAGTAACTTTTGATCCAGTTCCCATTATCAGAATTGGCTGAAATTTGGTACACATATGTAAACCCGATGACAATGCAATATTATGGTGCTAAGAAGTTGATCTGATGATGGAGCCGGAAGGTGGTCATATGATCTCCGCTGTAGTTAACGGTGTCACACTGAGTTTGGGCTCGTTAGATTTGTCTCAGTGAGTAGTTGGCTGAGAGATGGTGATCAGGGTCTGATGATGGAGTCGGAAGGTGGTCACAGAATCTCCGCTGTAGTTAACGTAGACACACCGATTTTGAGCTCGTTAGATTTGTTTCAATGAGTAGTTAGCTGATAGATGGTAACATTATTTGTTTTTAATAGATTAAGGGCCACTTGCGCCATCGTTCTTAAATGTGTTTAAATTGTATTTAAACACAATTTCTCATTTAAGTCAAACATTCTTCTTGCACCAAAATATTTGGTGTACTAAATACGTTTAAGAACCCGTTAAACTTAAATGCTCTGTTGATCTTATTTAACGCTGCTTAACGCGTTTAGGAACTGTCTTCAACAAAATATGGTGAGGATTTTTTGTTCGTATTGAGGTTGTTTTGAAATAAGTATGGATTTTTATAAATTGTTCTCTCACAATGATAAAGAAAATTAAATTATGTTATTTTACGGCAATTTTTAGTAAGAAACAATAAATTTCGAGAATATTTCTTCTTACAAAAACCACTCCGTATATATAACAATAAATAACATCGCACTTGATTAGCAAAACTGACAGATTGGTACATTTAAATATAATTTATACCTATAACTTATTTATAAATTAAAGGTTGGTTGGTACCTTAGCTACTCATTTATTATGATTTTTTTGTATCCTGCCCCGATCACGGTAGGTATATTGTTATCTATATTACTAATTTTATGTTAGGTTACGAACAATGCTGTCTCGCCTACGAGATCCCGTTACGGCGCAGCCCTCTGGTTCTTCGAATTAGTTTTTTTACGCAAAATCCCACAAACTTATCCAACCCGGTGGCCGGCGGCGCTGTGATCGATGACAACACGATGCACTATCACCAGGACATGGAAAGGACAGGACAGACAAGGAAAGAACGAGAAAGAATGACAGTTTGACAAATGTTTCAAGTGGTACAATTTTTGCTCACCGAGTCAGTTAAGTTTGCGGAGCTATAGAGAACTGATTTACCGACACGATAATTGCATTCAACTAAACTGACATCTGTTACGCCTGGTACAAGGCAACCCTAAATGCGTTTAAGCTAAACAAGTTTAGGGTGTTAAACACATTTAACTAAATGAATTTAAAAAATATTTAAATAGAATTTGGTACAAGCGGCCCTAAGACTAAAAGCTATTAAAAATACAAAAAAAAATACAAAAACTTTTTAAAAACAAGCTTTAATTGAACCAAAATATACTAAATAAAACTTACAACACACAAAAACAAAGAACTTTAATATTTTCTTAAAAGCTTGAGGTTTATTTTAAGTATAAAAGGACGTTTCACGTCTCAATAAAAGCTTGTTTTTAAGTTTTTTTATTTTATTTTGTTATTTCCTATACGCTGTTATCTTGTGACACTAAATATTTTTTTCTTTCAACATAGATATCACATAACATAACATAATATCACGCCTGTATTTCCCCGAAGGGGTAGGTAGAGGTGTATTGTACACCCACATTTCGCCAGTTATGTTCTAAGTCCCATGTAATAGGGGGCGAGCCTATTGCCAAATAAATAAATATTACATACACAAAATACACATGCATAGATAAATAAATAAATATTTGATACATTTTACACAGCACCATCTAGTCCAAAACTAAGCAGAGCTTGTAATATGCATGAACAATGATGATGATATGGACAATGGATATAATACTTATATACTTTTTTTTTGTAAATGCATACCTATAATACATAAGAAACACCCAGACCAACACAAACACTTATGTTCATCACACAAATATTTGTGTCCTGTGGGAATCGACCCCACGACCTCGTGATCAGCAGTCCGACACTCAAACCGCTAGACCACAGACGTCGTCTAATCAGATAGATCCAATGATATAACAACCCATAGACGATTGCTGACACTAAGCCACCCCATAGCCTGCTAAGCCCTCAGATCTTAGGGGGATAGTGCTGTAATCTCCTAGCTGTCGAGTAGATTGATGAACGCGAACTATTGACCCCGATAATGAGGGGTCACCATAACAGTGCAAGTCGTTCTACCTCAAGGAAAAGTCATGTAAAGATATAAATTTTGGAAAGAAAAATTCGCTCACTAGCACAGGGGAAAACAATATCTATATATGACGACGTCTGTGGTCTAGTGGTTCGAGAGTCGGACTGCTGATCACGGGGTCGTGGGTTCGATTCCCACAGGACACAAATATTTGTGTGATGAACATAAGTGTTTGTGTTGGTCTGGGTGTTTCTTATGTATTATAAGAATATATTTACAAAAAAAAAAGTATATAATTATTATATCCATTGTCTAGTACCCATAGCACAAGCTTTGCTTAGTTTGGGACTAGATGGTGCTGTGTAAAAATGTCCCAAAGATATTTTAGTTTATTTTTTATTTATATTGATTGAAGATAAAATATATATTGAAAACTAAAATTTTCTTAAAATAAGTAAATATTTTCTTGCACCAAGAGAATCCTTCGTCCTTTTTTATTCTTCTTCTTCTTCTTTTTGGTTTAAAAAGATTTCTCTTGTCTCTAGAAGATTTTTCTAGACTCAAGAAAATATTTACTTGGTTTAAGAAAATTACAGTATCAATTTTCTTGATTCCGTCTTTGGGTGACGTCAGCTACATCTTTTTTTTGAACAGATGGTTCGATTTGCCTATCCAATAATACCTAGTCCATTTTATAATCGCTTATCTCTATAGTATGAAATACAGTTCTCCTCAACACTGTTCTTTTATTAACAAAATTTATAAATATTATTTGCTTCAAAGAGATCTCCCTGCGATATGCAAATTTTTCTAAATGTCCGCGATGGAAAACTATTAACCCATCAACGGGCGCAAAGCAGTCGGCGAACACGTAACTATACACGCTAAAAATTTTGTCTTTTCGAAAACGATAGAGGACATTTTACTCAAGAGAAATCTGGGACCAACCTTGAAATCGCAAAAAATAGCAGCTGATCCCTACATTTTGTCGATTTATGAGAATACAAATGAAGGGGTCAGCTGATTTTATTTTCGCGATTTCAGGTTACCAACCCTGACATCGCGAATATCATTAAAAATAACTTTTACTCTGGGACCACTCACAGTAAAAGTTATTCGTAATGATGAGTACAATGACCCCTCTTCGTTTTCGATACGACTAAATTTCCAGCGGGTACAAAATCTATTGTATCTCATAGCAGTCTTTCGTCCGTCCGTTTGTCCGAATCCGAACTAAACAATCGCCGTGTACCATATTTGGGTCACTGAACGTGGAAAGGGTTGAAATTGCGAATTGCACAAAGGAAATAACTACATCGGAAGCGTCGAAATATTCGACATCAAATACATCGTCTCCTTGAAAGTCTCAATGTCTCAATAAAACTATATTGCGTACATCCCCTGAATATCAACTCCCATGACTAATGGCGATGACTGTACTTATTGTTGAGCACTTCGCTCGTAAATGTCGCCCTGTAGCGTAAGGACGTGAAGAACATTTGTAACTGACTGTACCGTTACCTTCAATAACGTTATAACGTATGGGAAGGTCGAACCTATGGGTGGTGCAACTTAAAAGAATGAGCGTTTTCAGAATTTTACCTACTCTTGTCTATACTAATACATGCTGAAATTTTAATATCTTAATTACCGAAAAGTGATCATTGTACTCAGCATTATGAACAACTTTTACTATGGGACCAACCCTGAAATCACGAAAAAAATATCAGTTGGTCACAACACAAATGTAGGGATTTGTGTTCACTTAAATCGATAAAATTTAGGGAACAACTGACTTTTTTTTCGCGATTTCAGGGTTGGTCCCATAGTAAAAGTTGTTCATAATGATGAGTACAATGACCCCTTTGCGGGAATTAAGCTATTAAAATTTCAGCATGTATATTGTCTCATCATCATCATCATTTCAGTCTAAAGACGTCCACTGCTGGACATAGGCATCCCCCAAATAAGGGGGGATATGCCATAATCACCACGCTTGGCAGGCGGGTTCTGGTTCTGGCGGGAACTCTTTTCTCGCTTTTTCTTATAATTTGGACCAAACAAAGCAATTGAAATGGTAAAATGTTCATATGAAGGAGAAAGGTGGGTCGTAACAATAATATAGAAATATTTCACGCTCTACAATACCCAGCGAAGGCTCAATATATTTCATATTGTGAACTCATAAGCATTATACAAAGGTATTTGTAAAACATTAACAACCTTTTATAAGTGTTATTGGGTTTTGTCATTAGGAAATTCTCAGTAGCAGCCCGGAGTCTGGATTTGTGCCCGGTTAATGGCAATAGGCTCGCCCCCTATTACATGGGACTATAACATAAATGGTGAAATGAGGGTGTACTATACACCTCTGCCTACCCCTTCGGGGAAATACATGCGTGATTTTATGTTGTTGTTGTTATTAACAACCTTTTAAAGGATGGCTGTACACATCAATTTGAACAACTTTTTGTAGGAGACCAACCCTGAAATCACGAAAAAAAATCTGCTGTGACGAAGTGCTACAATCATAGTGCCAGTGACGGAGCAGTTAAGTAGCAATAGACTGTCATGGTATGGACATGTGATGAGGAGGAATGAGGAGCATGTTACGAGGAAAGTTTTAAGTATGAATGTTGATGGCTATAAGAAAAGAGGGAGACCGAAGAAAATATGGATGGATTGTGTGAAAGATGATATGAATAGAAAGAAAGTGAACACGGAGATGACGGCTGATAGAGATTTATGAAAGAAAAAAACATGCTGCGCCGACCCCAAATAAATTGGGATAAGGGCAGGAGGATGATGTGCATGGTGAGTACGTAGGTAAGTGCTGGTTTGTACAAGGAGGAGCATGGTTTTGTTGGCTTCACTATGATTGTTCGCAGTACTTCGTCTATATTTTTTACTATGTCTGTAGCTGTTCCCTAGTGATTTGTGTTCACATAAATCGACAAATGGTTTGGCCCATAGTAATAGTTGTTCATAATGACGAGTACAATGACCCCTTTTCGGGAAATAAGCGATTCAAATTTCAGCATGTATTGTGTGAATATGACTTTAATCGGTCAAGTCGTTCGGAAGTTACGCGATTACTAACAGACGTACCAACGATTAATACATAAATAATATTCAAGTTTTTCAGTATGTGGCGAAGTATTTCTTCTAGACCAATCAAATACTGACTAACCGCATCAATCTTCCACGTAGTAATGGCACCATATTTATTTGATCAAACGATCGATACTATATTTACGCCAACTATTTACAGTTGACGCCATGGTAACCCAATTACTCGGAGTCTAGACGCCGAGCTGGCTAACTGTCACCCACTTTTACTCAATTACAAATTAAGGAGGTCATATACAGTATTAACTCTAGAGGTGAAATAGTGGATACATTTATTTTATTCAGCACTGCACAGCAATAGATACAAAAGAAAAAAAAAATGTAATCTACTATGCTATCGCCACGGAATATAGCAAACAATTGGAAGAGACATTACGATTACTTAGTACGGAAACTAGTGACACCAAACTTATACATTTACAACTGAAATATGTAGTTCATTGGAATACACAAAACACAATTATGAGATTGCGTCTATTTAATATTTAGATTGGGCTTCACAATCATATCGTTTTTATTCAATCTTGCTACAAGTTGCTCAAAATTATTTTATTGAATTATATTTATTTATTTAATTCTTTATGCACAACAGGGTACAAAGGCGGTCTTAACGCCATAGGCGTTCTCTACCAGACAACCTTAGGGTAATGCAGAGACAAAGAATAGGGTAGATGCACCAGTAAAGTAGTAAAATATGTTTCGTACTACGGACTTATAATTACATATAATAAAAAATAAAAAAAATAGATAAATACATATGTACATTATACATATAATAAAATATATATATTATACATACCTACATATATAAGTATAAATATATAACATCAAGATAATTCAAAGTCGAGCTGAATCTGCTAAATTGTTTTCACGGAAATATTTCCTTAACTTATTTTTAAAGGCGAGCCGACTGTTAGCCATTCTGATTGAATTATATCAATATGATACATATAACGGTGATATGATACACCTCCAGGAGAATAATATTTCGTTCTCCTATCATTTTAACACGTTAAAATTGCACAATAAAGTATAATTTAGTATTTCACGTAAGCGTTAGAAATGTCACCGTGTCGCAGCTGAAAACTAAGCGCGATTGTGTGAGTGTTGTGGATCCACGCGTGCAGTAGCCGTGTGCCACTTCCACCTTGTTTTCTATATTCAATGCCTATCGCAAATGCCCAGTTAAGGCCAAAATGGTAATGGTAAGAGGTAAAACAGCTAGCGCTGGTTTTCAGTTGACACCCCTGCAGACGGTCGAAGACACGGACGAATGCTGCTTTCTGTCACAACATTGGCATATTAGCATATTAAGGCTGTCCAAAGGAGGTGGGGATCCGATTATCACTTACTTTACCGGTGAAAAAAAACATCGTGAGGAAACCTGCACACCAGAGAGTTATGGTGTGTGTAGTCCGCAACTGCACTAAGACAGCTTTCTCGTACTGAGAAGAGGCCCGTGCCCAGCAGTGGGACAGTTATACTCGGCTGATTATGTATGTTGTAATCTTCGATATTAGAAAATGATAGATACAACCAGTCAGTTCGAATCGTGTCACCACCAAAAGTACGCGGAATTCAAGTTGTACACGCATTTCCAGCTCAGTCTGCGATCGACCGTCACCATCGTATGATAAAAGTATTGAACAATTAATGAAAATGTGTTCTATTACTCATACTGAACCACCAAAAAAAATTTGCGCACTAGTTAATTTTTTTTCCTGTATTATTGTAAAAACGTATAAAAGTTAGACTAGGAAGCATAAGAAAGTGACTAGCATTACATTCATGAGTGAGTCCTCTTCAAATACGTTCTTTTAGAAGAAAAAGTTAAAAAAATATTTTAGTTTTCACATGCGGCATGCCCACGTGACTAATCGACTCCGCGCGCTTACACCCACCTGTATACGTAACGCAAACCTGTGCCTGGAGCATACAGGAAAGCAATACGGGATAAAAGGATGTCACAATACCGGTAGCGATCTCTTGATGACGAACATTCGTGTACCATACGATATAATACGCACATTATCATTGTCACGGCATTGCATCGCATTTTGTGAATAGTTAAAGTATGAAGTGTTGTATCTATTTATTTCTATGATCGAAGGTTGTGATGGAAAAAGCAATCATTTGGATCCAAAGAGTCTTTTACTAAGATAATCCAATGATCTTCAGACGATCCGCTAAGAACCTTTTTTCATCACACAAAAATCCTTTTATTCATTCACAAAAAGATTCCGTCAATATGGCTTACTCAGTATTCTTTTTCCGTTAGCTTCGGATAATCCCATAATTCAGTTAAGAGGCGTTTGTCCAATTAGTTTGCCGACGAAACGATATAATGAGATTAAAAACATGCAGAACACGTGTGCTGATTCATTTAACATATTTTATTGTATTAAAAGAGGCGAGGGAAATTATTTCCATGATGAAATCGAGAGAACAAAACTGTGTCATATATATGCCCAAAAGGAATAATAACAGTTAAGAAAGTTGCTAGCAAACTTGTACGCTTCCGAACTGTGTTACTAATTAATTTGTACTCTGGAAAAGAGTTGAGTTCTAAGAAAGTTGAATCTAGTGTCGCCCAGTCTTAGTATTGCAGTCTTGTGTTCTTGCATTTTCGCAAGACTTTGGGCATTTGCGGTTTTGCATTTTGGCAAGACTGGTCTTGCATTTTCGCAAGATCAAGACCAAAAATTTGGGCTCGTGTGGTCTTGCATTTTCGCAAGACTGGTCTTACAGGACTAGCAAGCAAATGCTAACCGAGGTTTTTATGTACACACTTACATAAATTTGGTGTTTTTAGGTAAAAAACATTTATCATTATACGTATACGGACGAATGGTCACGAATGGAAATTAGATACTGAAAATCTAAAATCACTTGGGAAGTACTTCACTTCCATTATTACTCTGCCATCAATTGCTTCATTTCAGGCCTCGACAGTAATATACTATTTTCTCAAACATGCTTGGAAATTAGAAAATTATTATGCCAACCTTCTTCGAGATAAATCGAAAATAATGCACTGGTCAAATACATGCGTGGAGCGGCCGGCAATGTTAGTAAAAAACCATATCTTTCCTGTTTAGCGGCCAAATAAATTACTATAAAAACTATCTGTCGTGTTATTTAAAAATGGAACGAACTTTTTACTCCAAAAATTAACAACCAAGGAGGTTACTTAACAAAGATTTTATTTAAATTTCGAATTGGCTTGCAAATAGAGCTGTTAAAAAAGAAACAAATCAACATATTGATGCGTCAAAAATTATTGTTGTTACCTTTGCCCATAACAACTGCAATACCACCTAGGCTGTTGCCTAAATGGTACCGCAAGTCGGTTCGCCAAACTGTGACATGAAGATGGAAAGTCTCATGTGATTGTAATTTCACCGGCACCCGTACCCTTCAAACCGAAACACAGCAATGCAAGCATCACTATTTGGCGGTGAAGTAGGTATGGTGGTAGTACTTCCCGGATGAGCTCTTTCACATAGGAGCTCTACTACTACTAAACAATAAATGTACAATAAATAATAAATTAATTAATTAATAAGTACTGACCTTGGACGAATAAAACAGGCGGACGGGATCTCGCTAAACAAAAAGTGAAAGTGAAGACAAAAAGCTGCGATTACGCAACAAATCTTGTGTGACAGTAGTCATTGACATAGTGTCACAAATAAAATAACAATATAATAAATCTGGTGTGTTAAAATTATGTCGAAATTATAGTGGGTGTAGGAAAAAGCGAATTGCTTCAATCTTTTCTTAGCGAAATTCCGTCCACCATTTTTTATTCGTCCGAGGTACTGACATTCTCGTTAGAGACTTGTCGATGTTCTGTGATATATCTCTCCATTCAAATAATAAAAAAACTCAACATCTGGACATCAATCAATCCCACCCAAGTCCCCGGAATCCAGCACTCACTTCCCATTTTTCCAAAGTCCCAAACTTAAATCCAAATCCCCTGAGAGTAGACACTATAAATCTTTTCTCCCGTAAATCATAGTCCCTACATAACTTTTAAAAAAGAATTTAAAAAATGCACAAGTCAGACACGTACCATTTATCAAATGTCACTTGAAGAATTTGGCGTGTCCTGAACTTAGCAGGCTACAGGGCTGGATTAGGGACGGGTGCTTAGGACAAAAGAACTGACGCTATTAAATTGTCTAGGAAGATAGAATGTAAGACTGGAAAATAGCTGAGTCGGGCTGGTTTCTTCGTATTTTAGGGAGCTTATTTTTCTTATCATTTCCCTTAATTATATTTTTATAACTTTGCCTAATAGATGTTTTTTTCAATAACATAGCCGATTCTCCGCTTCAATTTGATTTTGTAAAAAAAACGAACTACTGTAATTAATCAACATTAAAGAAGGTTACCAGGCCCCTCAGAAAGTATTGCGAAAAAAAGTTTTTATATATGGGAGACTGGCCAGTTATAATGTTTTTCTAAAATATGATTATTTATAAGTAAAAATAAGTAAGTTCCAATTTCAAAATTTCCCTCCACATTTTTTGCGAGTTAATTCAAAGTATTGTGTCTCACTGAAATATGGATCTGCGCCGGGAACATTTTAGAGCTATGATTTTATACGATTTCAAGTGTCGCCTGAAACCGGATGAATCGTACGATAGACTTCAAATGGCATTCATGGATGAAGGCCCTTCCAAGGCAACCGTGTATCGTTGGTATAACGAATTCAAGCGCGGTCGACCAACTTTGGGGGATGACGAAAGAAGCGGTCGCCCTTTGACGGCTGTTACCGAAGAAAACGTGCTAGCAGTGAAAAATTTAATCCAAGACAATAGGCGAATTACATATCAGGAGATTCAACACATATTGAAGATTGGATCGGGAAGCGTTCACGAGATTCTACACAGCCATCTTCGCGTGAGGAGGATAGTATCACGCTGGGTGCCGCACAACCTCACCGATGCTCAGAAGCAGGCCCGGGTGGAATGGTGCCGTGATATGCTTAACAAATTTGAAGCAGGCTCGTCTCGGCGTGTTTACGACATCGTTACAGGTGATGAGTCCTGGATTTATCAATACGACCCAGAAACCAAGCGCCAGTCGACTGTTTGGGTGTTTCAAAATGAGCCAACGCCTACTAAAGTGAAGCGATCTAGAAGCGGGGGTAAGATTTTGATCGCTAGCTTTTTTAATTTGACTGGCCACTTGGTATCAATTCCCTTACGGGATCAAAGAAGCATTAATGCCGAATGGTATACTACCAAATGTTTGCCAGAAGTTTTCTCTGTTATAAGCAACAAGCGACCAAACACAGGGCTCCGCGGGCTACTGCTCCACCACGACAATGCACCTGCGCACACCGCACTCAAAACGAGGGACTTCCTGGACACCACGCCAGTCAAACTCCTGGGTCACCCTCCTTACAGCCCTGATCTAGCACCGTGTGACTTCTTTTTATTCCCAAAAATAAAAAATCAGCTCAAAGGGATACAATTTTCGTCGCCGGAAGATGCGCTGGCTGCGTTCGAGCAGGCTGTAAACGAGGTGTCTGCGGCGGACTGGAAAAAGTGTTTTGAAAACTGGTTTAGGCGCATGAATCTTTGTATAGAGGCTGGTGGAAAGTACTTTGAAAAGATTTGATAAAAATATATGTACGTATAGGACAATTTTTTTTAGTTTCGCAAAACTTTCTGAGTGTCCCACGTATTTATATTGTGTAAAAACAATCATCTGTTCTTCACTGCATACATATAATATTATCAATTAGATTTAAAAAATCCTTTATTTTTTGGTTTGTACTCACAAACTAAAGTTCTTTCACTGCTATTATTTGTAGCGTAACTACTATAAATAAACAAATTTTATGGTCTACCTGATGTAATAGAAACTTTTATAACCCACACAAATATAATTGCAACAATGAAACAGCAATAACCATCTCATACCTCATAAAATACTTTATACTATCCCGCACAACAAGAGCACATAAAATGCACACACAGAATTCAATAAAATTATTTATTGCACCTTAAATCACAGCACAATGCCATACATTTTATGCACCTCTTACCTAACTGATACGGGTCTGTACTTCTACAGGATATTAAAAATTGTCTGAATGTGGGTAGGTAATAAGATCATTATGATAAAATACGGTGTACCTATTCTTCTCCGTGTTAAGTTCACGGTAGAAAAGTTGCGAAAACTTACCAAGATATGAACTAATCTGAATACTTATGTGGAAAGGGCTCTTTAGTTAAAGTTAAGTTAAAATTTATTTGAGTTTTTTTTTTTCTCTTTTTTGACTTCTGCATTATTAATCCAAACACCTAAAATCTTACTTCAAGGGTCTGATTAGCTAAACAAATTGGGCGAAAATAGTAGTAGGTAGGTAGGCAGTAGGTTTGCACTGGATACTGGCCGAGGAGATTGAAGAGTACATCCAGGTCAAGACCAAGTTTACTCTGAGGGTCGAGCGGTTGGAGTGTCGTCACAATGTGAATTTTAATTCATTTGTGGTGAGGGTTCCGACTGAACATCTGTCGTCGACCTTCACGAAGGAAGAATTTTGACCGAGAGGTGTTGTGTTCCGGCGATTCCGAGGACGGATACCCGACACCGCGCGACTCACGACGGCGACGCCGCTATTACCTAATGTATAGATTATTTAATTTTTATGTTTTATATTATTGTACCTACTTTATATTATTGTATATGGTTTTATGTATTTTTTTATGGGCCTAGATGCCTGAAATAAATAAATTATTATTATTATTATTATAAGTCTTTACTGTAAATATTGAGTGTGAAAATAATTCCTAAGTACGCCAATCTACAAATACTAAATGAAAAATGAAACAAACACATACATACACACACATAAGTAGAACATACTTATTATATAAAACGAAATAAAAATAATTAATACGGCGATCTACCAAGATTTAATATTATTATAAGATACTAGAACTGTGTTACTATACCTTACTAATTTAAACTAGATACCTAATTAACTAATTTATAATAAATTAATAAATACACTAATATTAAATAACTAATTAAATTATCTTATTTAAATATTTAAATATTAATTAAATATATAATCGATAATAATTTACTAATATTAATTAACTGACATAACTTACTAATAAAGCCCTCAAATTTGCTACGCCTGTAGAAGGCCGCTAAGTTTTAAGTGCCTCATAATGTATTTTACATATATAAGAACTAAAATTGTACACTTAGTTGCAAATAAATGCTTTGAACTTTAAAAAAAAAATTTTTTTTGAATCTGATTCAATTTTTATAATCTAACTCTTGAAAGAACGAGTCGTAACACGAGAATCTTGATATCGCATGCACCCGATACTCACCTAATCCGGGCCTGCGCTCAGGATATTAAACATTGCCTGAATGCTTACGAGTAATAAGTTCTAAGGCGTAGCTATCTGATTTGTTCGTGACTTTGTGACGTTAATATGTCTGAGATACGGAGCTTCCTGGCCTGATATGCGATCTTTTGCGTTTCTATGAATGTGTGTTTCTATGTATGTATGCATGTGCGTGTGTGTGTGTTTGATGCTTTTTTCACAAATTTTTAGAAGATAATTACTTGTGTGTACATCCTTTATTTAGTGTTTGATTTGATCTAATATTATTTGGAACTAGAAGTTTTTTAAAGTGGACAAATCGGCCTTATCCAAACATTTGCTCGGATCAGGACCAAACCACTTTTTTTTTTCTTTTTTTTTTTCCGTGGGGAATTCCTCCTGGACGCACTCCGCCCGGGGTAGGCGGAGCCAGTGTCGGACTCTTACCGACTAAAACCACCACGGTGTTCCTTCAACTACCTTAGCCGGGGGCGTGGGAACCCGTGAGTATTCACACAACCACCCCCGACAGGTCCCGGCTCGCCACAAGCAGGCGAGCGCCCCTTCTCCCCGTGCGGCCTAACGACGGCCGCACCCTCCTCTGTGGCGCACACGGAACACTGCACGCCACCTCACCTCACGGGCCTTTACCAGCTACGCCAGCTGCGCCAACAACTACGCCAGCTACGCCAGCTGCTGGTCGGGCAGCAGACTACCCCGAATCTGCTGCTCGCAGGCCCATCCTCCCGTAATTTTTTATAGAGGTTTTCTTCCTCGCGGTCCGGGCGGTAAAGCCAAGACCCTCGGTCCCAAGAGGCGCGAGAACACTACTCAGCAGGCACTCCTGGGATTACGAGACCGACGGGGGCAGGGAAGGACAGTCCCTCCGCTACCTGCCCAGTGGCAGGGTGAGTGCACACCGGGCCCACCCCTGCTCCTCCACAGTGCCCTCTGCTTTCTCAGAGGGACACGCGGAGCAACTTCCCATTGGCCCACATTGGGCCCCTCCCGTGCCAGAATATTCGCCACAGGCGAAAAGGTCCCCCGGTCCAAATGAGACTTATTGCCCGTGCCCAGGGTGCACCGGCCCAACAACTGTCGTTCCCTCTAGACGTGTCCAGAAGGACAAGCAGCCGTCAGACACACGTTGAGGTTTTCTGGCCAGCACCGCAGGACCAAACCACTGGATTGAGCTACATGACCCGAAAATCATTTCCACTGTCCGTCATTACTATCCCAGAGTTGTACGAGAAGCGATTGAAATTTTTATATTTTTTATTTTTTGGATGATGGTGTTATTTGTAGGCATCAAACTGCTTATTGTATGGACAAACATAACATACATAATATTACGCCTGTATTTTCCGAAGGGGTCTGTTGGCTGAGGTGACTAGTAAGCCCAGATTTTGCCAATTATGTTATAAGTTCCATGTTATAAGGAGCAAGCCTATTGCCATTAACCGGACACAAATCTAGGTTCCGGGCTGGTACTGAAAGATTCTTAATGAACAAATCCAATAACGCTTTTCCCGACCCAGGAAATCGGGTTGTTACTGAAAAATTAAAAAACCTGATATCACTACCCAACCCGGGAATCGAACCCACGACCCCACGCTTAGAAGTCGCGCTTGCGACCACTAGACCAACGGGGCTATATTGATTTTCATAAGAAACCTATAACAACATAACATAACATCACGCCTGTATTTCCCCGAAGGGGTAGGCAGAGGCGTAAATAGTACACCCACATTTCGCCAGTTATGTTATAGTCCCATGTAATAGGGGGTGAACCTATTGCCATTGACCGGGCACAAATCCAGACTCCGGGCTGCTACTGACCTATAACGACCTTAGACGACCTCTGTGGTCTAGTGGTTCGAGTGTCGGACTGCTGATAACGAGGTCGTGGGTTCGATTCCCACAGGACACAAATATTTGTGTGATGAACATAAGTGTTTGTGTTGGTCTGGGTGTGTTGCTTTTGTATTATAAGTATGTATTTACAAAAAAAAAAGTATATAAGTATTATATCCATTGTCTAGTACTCATACCACAAGCTCTGCTTAGTATGGGACTAGATGGTGCTGTGTAAAAATGTCCCAAAGATATTTATTTATTTATAAAGTGAGCAATATTAGAATATTAGACAATAATGAACAGTGTGTCGGCTATGCTGGCAAATCCGACGGCTTGGAAGGCCATGGTTTCCTTCTGCGAGATAGTTATTTTTCAGAAGGTGGCTGCAGAGCGAGATCAGGAGAGGGACGATCCCGCTCGGAGAAGGTGGCGCCGGGGAGGCAACCACCCTGGCGCAAGGCCCTGCGATAGAGCGAAGGGCTGCATCCCCTTCCGCCACATCTGGCAGGGGATCTTCGGAATCATGGGCGCTAAGAGTGGGGGGACTCAAGGCGACCCTGGGGAGGACAACAGTACGTGGTGGTCGCTGCTACTGTGGGGGAAACAATATTGTTTTCCCGGGACGTGCCAAAGGCATAGCACTAGAGGGGCACCGGCGCGGTCCAATGGAGTTCCCGCAGCTCCTCTATTTCGTGCAGAGGATGGCCACCGTGTGGTTTTAGTCGGTAAGAGTACGACATACCCCTCCGCCGTCCCTAGACGGAGAATCCATGAGGATGTCAACCCGAAAACATGAACAAAAAAAAAGTTCTTTTCATAGAACTCGGATCACAAGACATCATAACAATACAGCAATAACATCCACGCGTTCACCCCATATCTTAACTTAATAACACCATTAAATACCCATAAGAATAATCCCACAAGATTTATAGCCCTATTTTGGCGAACGATAACTTTAGGCGTGTGTTTTAGTAGGTTTTCTTCCGGGCTTATCTGGAAGTTACGGATATTATGATATTCCCATCATGTTGGTGACCCTAGAAGGGGTTAAGAGCTAATGCGGGCAGAGGGACTCTTAAAAATTATCGCTGTCGCTTTGCGATCAATCAATCAACTCAGCCTATCGCAGTCCACTGCTGGACATAGGCCTCCCCCAAGCATCGCCACAACGATGGGTGCTGCGCCTTCCGCATCCAGCGGATTGCCGCAACCTTCACCAGGTCGTCGGTCCACCTAGTGGGGGCCTACCCACGCTTCGCCTTCCAGTACGCAGTTGCCACTCCAGAACTTTACTGCCCCATCGGCCATCCGTTCTGCGAGCAATATGCCCCGCCCACTGCCTTTTAAGTTTCGCAATTCTTCGAGCTATGTCGGTTACTTTCGTTCTCCTGCGAATCTCCTTATTTCTGATTCGATCACGCAGGGACACTCCGAGCATTGCCCTCTCCATTGACCTTTGAGTGACTTTGAGCCTTCTTATCTGGCCCATTGTGAACGACCACGTTTCAGTACTAATTACTGGCAACACACACTGGTCAAAGACTTTCGTCTTGAGACACTCCGACTGAATAGCCTTAGTAAAAAAATCATAATTTGAGGTTTGGCTCTCGACTGTATTCTCCTCCGAAACTGGACAAATTTTTTATTTTATTTTCTGACATTATCCTACATTATACTCAGACATATTCAGAATTCTATCATAATTCAACGTAAATAGGAATAATCTACTTTTTCTTTGATTTGAATTAATGAGTTTTTTTTTTAAATATGTGGGATTCCTGGGAATTACTTTTTCCCGATCCGTCTTTCATAGTCATCTTTTGGATTTCAATAAACAAACCAAATACATTCGTGTATACAGCGCATGATCACCCTAGTGTGTCAGTGCTTTGTAAATATGTTAACCATATGAAAACACTTTACCTGTGAAAAGATAAGCCACAGCCAGGATATGATTATTTTTTACAACCACCCACGTACGCAACAAAAATGCACCATTTTATAATAAAGCATACTGAAAAATCAAAAACATAAAAAATTACAATAAACCGCCATAATATTGTTGTCAATATGACAAATCAGTGTTGACATTTAATGGTTAAAATTTACACCAATATCATTTTATAAATGCAATAAGAATACGTAACAAAATAGTACGTTCTACTTTTATTAATGGCTTACATTACTATTACGTATTTCATATTATCGTGTTATAGAAGTGCGGTAATAACGAATTTTACAAAAATATAATTTTGATTTAAAAACTACTATAGAAGTTTTTATTTTACCTTGGCAATTTTTTAGACAAGGATACACAAGTCGCACCTCGGCCCTCCCTTTCTTTTGGATTTCTGCTTACATCACTATTACATGAAAATAAACCTTAACACATAGACTTAAGGTATCATTTTATATTGATAAAAATATGTAGTTTACTGTCCAGTAATGTATGTAATACATACATATATAACGTTCTTGCTTCTAACCATGGTATAATAAGATGTTTCACCAGGTATTCTCTTCCCGCAATGACAGCGCGATGCCTCCAAGCTACGTCACGATCAGTGCTGCCATTGATTGATATCTTCAATATACTTAAGGAGATTTTTGTTCATAATGAATATAAAATAAATTCCTAACTAGCCTAACTATTTGTTATCTCGTGTTATTCATCTAATTAGTTAATAAAGGAAACTATATTAAATTACTAGTTAAAAAGTGATTCTTTATAGAAGAAAGTAAATGAAAAAATCAAAGTGGCAGCACATCAAACTGACAAGTGTCACGCTAACAGCCCGCTATTGGCTCCACGGCCGATGACGTAGTACGGAGGCAATCACGTGACCTAACTGTCACGGGAAGAGACTACCTGGTGTTATTATACCATGCTTCTAACTAACTTTACCTGACGTAAAGCGTTGGTGAAATTTAAAATATATTGTCTGCCCTCGTGTAAAATCAATTTTTACACTGGAGTAAGGCTAACACGACGTTGATAAAATCGGCCCTTAATAATATAGAAAAATATACTTTATTGTCTTTTAATTTCCCACCCTCATAAAAAGACAATACTTAAACATAAAGTACCAATTACGCCAGATTAATGGTACCGCTATCAATACCGGTTCTGCAATCAGGCACAGGTGTCCAAAGTAGATGGATTATTACATTTACCAAAATACCTCGTACTTATTAGACCGATAAAGTATCGTAATTATCGGTATATTGCGGCAGTAAAGTCTAGAAGTATAGCGAGGTTCTAAAAGCGGTAAAGGTATTATAGAGTATAAAGTTGGTAAAGGTCAAGATGTAGGAAGAAATTGAGTAGGTAAGTCTTTTCTGCGATATGGAAAAACTAGTTTATACAACGTGTTATTCAAATAACTGGAAAGCTCTTAAGGGGTCATTGTACTCATCAGAATGAACAACTATTACTATGGGACCAACCCTAAAATCGAGAAAAAAATATCAGCTGATCGTTACATTTTGTCGAGCGACATCTATGATTTAGTAGGGAACAGCTGATATATTTTTCGCGATTTCAGAGTTGGTCCCATAGTAAAAGTTGTTCTATGCTATGCCCTGAATGAGCTCTTCAAATATGACACGTTGTATATCTGGTGTGTTAAAATGCCGTCAAAATTATAGTGCTTCAATCTTTTCTTAGCGAAATTCAGTCCGCCTTTTTTTATTCGTCCGAGGCGTACACGAGAAAAATCCGCTGTTACGGGCATACAATCGGCGGGATGCGATTGGCCGAGGATCCACGTCAGTGGCGTGCTGTTGGCGGAGCCTATGTCCAGCCGTGTACAAATATAAGGTGATGATGATAATGATGTAGAATCAGTGCCTAATTCATGGTCAACAAAATCAAAGTAAAGATGGATGGATTGCGTGAAGAGTGAAATGAATGAAAAGATAGTAAATGATTAGATGATGACTAACAAAAAGAAAATGGAAGAAGTACCTACTCCAAATAACTTGGGACCAGAGCAGGAAGATGATAAAGAAAAGAAAGAAAGAAAAAATAATTAAGTAAAAAAAGTAATTTTGTGCGTCAAAAGTGACACACAAAATCACCAAATAATTAAAGAACACAGAAAAAATACAGGTACAGAGCCAAGGAGTGTGGTAAGATATGCGTCACATCCGCGCAAAACGGCCACCGCTCAGCATATTGCTTTGCCTCATGCACGGAGCAAAGCCACAGCGCTGGTTTTCAGCGACAGCCGGCGTCGACACAATAACGTAGATCAGTGCGGCAGCATGATGTTGGTAAGTAATAAAATTATAAAAAATAAATAAGTAAGATTAAATACAATACGAGATAAGATGTGTAATATTTAATACATACGCAAGTTTAGGAATTCTATAGACCATAACACAAAAGAAATGATGATGAACGATACAAGATTGTGGTATTTCCTATAATAATAGATGTTATTAGTATCAAGTAATTAGAAATATCGTCGAATAGTCGTCGAAGGGTCGGCACTCGAAGTTGTAACGGAGTACGTCTACCTAGGGCAGATAATTCAGCTTGGTAGGCTCAACTTTGAGAAAGAAGCCGACAGAAGGATCCGTTTGGGATGGGCAGCATTTGGCAAACTTCGCCGAGTCTTCTCGTCGCCTATACCGCAAAGTTTGAAGACAAAGGTCTTCAACCAGTGCGTCCTGCCTGTCATGACTTACGGCGCCAAAACGTGGACACTGACAGTTGGGCTAGTCCACAAATTTAAAGACGCTCAGCGAGCTATGGAGCGAGCTATGCTTGGAGTTTCTTTGAAGGATAAAATCCGAAACGAGATTATTCGGAGAAGAACCGGAGTGACCGACATAGCTTGTAGGATCAGTAAGCTGAAGTGGCAGTAGGCTGGCCATGTCTGTCGAAGGACCGATGGCCGCTGGAGCAGACAAGTCCTTGAGAGGAGACCGCGAATCGGCAAACGCAGCGTAGGGCGCTCGCCCGCCAGGTGGACCGACGACCTGAAAAAAGTTGGCTGGGGGGGACTGGATGCGGAAGGCAGAGGACCGAGTGTTGTGGCGCAACTTGGGAGAGGCCTATGTCCAGCAGTGGACTGCGATAGGCTGAGTTGATGAATTAGAAATAAGACTTCTACACTTTTTGTTTTGTGTAAAGCATAGAGGTATCTTGCCACGCGATGTTGAAATAAAGGGGCCAAAACGAGCACCGTTAAGGCGTAGACTGCTACTTTTTTACTAGAAATTAAGTGCCTTGTTTAAAAAGTTATTCAAGTAGAAAAGTTTATTGCGAATGCTGTTCGGTCTTTTGTTCTAAGACAGGGCATGTTCATTTTTTTAGTCAGTACATTAATGCGATGGTAGAACCACACCTTGGACACTCAATACAATATGAATGCTAGCGCCACATACATACACAAGATTAGGTCTGTATACGAACGCACACACACGTATAGGTTAAAGAAGCTCGCCGTTCGTAGTGCAGACTGGATTCTAAGCGCTTCTTGGTAGTTTTCAGAGATGGCGTGCTTGTATAGCAACTGGCGATTGACATCCATTACATGATTGCAATCCAAGTGCCATCAAACCGCGGACACGTGCGGGGCGCGGGCAAGGAGTCTTGAATTGCCGGGGGCCGGTGAGTGGCCGTTCTGTACGTTAGTACTATTAGACATTCTGTGGTAGAACCGAAGACATTTCTAAACGGGTAGAACAGTAGGTATCTCCCTACGGAAGTGCCATTTCAAGGCGTTGTCTTACTGTAGATATAACTTGGTGGGTTATTAGTCTGTACTGTTTTAAAAAAGTTCATCAGGTTTTCCTCCTTGAAAAACAAATTACTTGCAAACAGCCTATTTTTTACTTCAATTCATTTAAATCGTTTATTGCGAATATAGGTAAGGTAGGTGTTACATGAATATTGTCATAAAAACAATCTTTGTGCAGCTATATTCTGCCATTTAGCATGCAACAGGAAATACACAATTCTACGCCAAGCGTTATTAACTGAAGCGTCTAAAGCAATAAAGCATAATACATAACATACGTCCAGAATAATACAATATCTTCTTAATGTCAAAGTGAATATGAAAACATGTCAAATGTAAATAATTAAAAGTGCTACGTGTCTGTTAAGTATTTTTCATTTATTGTTTAATACTGCCAAAATAATCTTATCAAATAGCTTTCAAATCACAAAATTCAAAAACAATTAAGTCGAAGTCGTCAAGTCGTTAGCAGGGCACGCGCTAAACCCAAATATTGACAGGGCTGAGAGGTCTAATATTGTAAGAAATTTTCGAGGGTCTTTGCGCTATGAGGGTCCTTACGTCCTGGGGGATCCAAGTCGAGTACTTCCAAATGTACATTGATATTGAAAACTGTTGTGATCGTTTTTGTACTTATTTTTAGGGATAATTGCTTTTAAAACGGTCCTTTAAATGGGGATTTTAGATAACAACACAACATCACGCCTGTATTTCCCGAAGGGGTAGGCAGAAGTGTATAGTACACCCACATTTCGCCAGTTATGTTATAGTCCCATGTAATAAGGGGCGAGCCTATTGCCATTAACCGGGCACAAATCTATACTCCGGGCTGCTACTGAGAATTTCATATTGAAAAAACTCAATAAAACTTTGCCCGATAGACGAATCGAACCCAGGACCCCACGCCCAAGCAGTCGCGCTTGCGACCACTAGACCAACGAGGCATTAAGAGGATTTTAGATATATTAAAATTATGAGCGTAAATATTTAAAATAATATTATAATACAATGATTTAAATTGTGGAAAGAAAAAATCGCTCACGAGCAGGATTCGAACCTGCGACTTCTGGCTCAGTACGCCAGTGCTTTAGTCACTAAGCCACTGTTTCTTAATAAGATATCGCTGACGTCACCCAAAAGATGTACCAAGTGGATGAGAATTTCGATACCACGAGCAGTGTTCCCGGTAGCTTAGTGGCTAAAGCACTGGCGCACTGAGCCAGGAGTCGCAGGTTCGAATCCTGCTCGTGAGCGATTTTTTCTTTCCACAATTTGAATCGTTAGATTTCGCTTCGCATGCGTAAAAATGCGTTAAAATAATAAAAATAATTAATATTATAATACATAAAGCTTTTGTTGTACAGGGTGAATCATTGACTGGGTCTGTTATAATGGATTTAAGGACAACTAATAACATAGCCAATAACCAGTGTGTCCTACCAACTATGACTTATGGTACCGAGACATGTACGCTTACAAAGAGACTGTCCACCGAATGCGAGTAGCACAAAGAGCCATGGAGCGTGCTATCCAGGCCATAAATCTTCTCGACCGAGTTCAAAACACCGAGATCCGTCGTCGAACGAAAGCCTACGACGTCAGTGCTGAAGTGGACTTGGGCAACGATATCTAGCTTGACGTGGGGATGGCTGATGGAGTAATGCTTTAACCGAGTGGTGGCCAAGGTCAGGGCGGAGAAACCCGGGCTGTCTCAAAGTGCGTTGAGTTGGTGATATCGTCAAAGCCACAGGAAACACATGGATGAGGGACGCATAAGATCGAAGAGGCTGGAAAAATTAAAGGAGGCCTATACCCAGCAGTGGGTAATACCAGGCTAAGATGATGATGGTGATGATGAATAACATCGAATATAAAATACATATGTAAAACTGTGCCAACAATGGTACGTAAAGCAGAGGTACATTGAATATAAGAGAAAAACAAGGTATACAATGACAGAAGCGTATATAAAAAATAGACGACATAAGACTGTACAATAATATTTGGTGTATTTAACACTTTTTTTTATTTTTTTATTGAGCAAATAATTTTTTATTTTGGAAGTAATCAACCTGTATATTTTAACCTTTTTAGTGTTATAATAAAACCATCGCGTATTTATTATTTAAATTGGTTTTCTTGATGTTTCGAAAGATTTGCAATGTTCGTGGTTGCACGGAGACTAAGGGACTTTACTCATGACGCGACGCGATGCGAGCGATATCGCATCGATTGTCGACTCGAGTTGTATGTACGTTCTAATTGATACCAAAAATATTTCCAACAGATTACTAGTTGCGCAACAGAAGTCGCTCATTGATATCCCGAACATCGCGTGCAAGTCGAAACAAGTGCCAGCGCTCGCACGCCCCCGTACATTTATTTGAAATAGGATCGCAGGTCAGCAGAACGTACATGCAATTCGACATCGAGCAGATCTGTGAGCGATATCGTCAATCCTTGCGATCTTGTCTGAAGACTTATTATTATTTAATCTGGCGCTTGAAACTTATTTACGGGTACAAAACTGATGTTTGTAATCTATTTGAGGAATACAGATTTCATGTTTAAGTTACCTATCAGGAAAAACATTTCAATGAAAATTATCAATGCTGTACGTAAGCGCTTCACCTTAACTTCGTAACATTCAATCTGTGCCGTTTTTACGACTATTTGCCTGCGACTCGGCTCTTTCATACGACTACGAGCCAGCATTCGACGTTTGTAGCCTTGCATTTTGTGAATGCTCAATTAAATCAGTTTTGTTTTAGACAAAACTGCAGCTGGATACAAAAATATTTGTATAGAAATATTGAAAATTAGAGCGAGACTTCCCAATTTAAATCCTTTTTCTAAAGATTTAAAGAGATTTTCAACGAAATTTAAACATTTATTCTATATACATCCTTCAGTGTCATCACAAATATTTAAACATGCTAGAAAGAAAAACAAAGAAATAGTTTTTTATCTCTTAAAATCGTAACTAAAAGTTCTAAAATTAGAGCGAGACAGCTGTGAAATTTTAAAGGCCTCTTAATAGATTCCGTTTTATTTCATTGAAGCCGTATTTTCAGAATGATATCGCGGCACTATATTGTTATAACGACCCTTTTACGACTCTGACGCGTCACTAGTTTCCTTTCCTTCCTTTCAAGCTAGTTTTTCGCCTCAGTGAGACTTTATGATCCAATCAATGTTGAACGTTCACGAGTTTATCGAATCAAACTTTACTGCTGTTGTATGAAGCTAACATTTCACAGGTAAGTACAATAGTTAGTAGGTTCAAACTATTAAGTATAGAAGGTACTATACTTAATAGTTTGAACCTACTAACAGAAAAACCTCTAGTAGGCTATAATAAATTACTACATTGTTTAAAAAGCTTAACCTCAAATTTGTTCAAGCGCAGATTATTTTGATTTGATATTAATAAGCAAATGCTAAATGCACTAGGAGGTTAAAAGTGCCCCGAAGAGTGGTCGAGCAGCCATAGCCATATTAAGCGTCCAAAAAGCCGGTTAATAAGAGTCGCTTTACCTTGCAACCAGTGAACTGTTCTTCGCCGCTACTCCGTCGCACAGTGGGCCCATACTGAAAATTAGTGGACTTACGGCAACAAAGTTCCAATATCAATGCGATTTTTTTTTATATGACGTGTTATGATATTCCTGATAACTTTTATTTTTATAAAATATCTTTTTAAGTTGATAGTTTGTCTGAAAATAAATAAATTAGATTTTTTTGTATGGAGCGAATCACGTTTAATTTTTTTTCTTCAATTGTGCTAATATGTTGGGTGTGTGGCGTGAGTATATTATGATAGCTAGGGTCATTCTCTATCCACGAAAAAAAAAACAGGGCCGACGTGTCGGTGTGGGCTGACCCTAACCCTAACCACTGGCAGCTAACTTCTTAACTGGCTAACTTCCAACGTGGAGATCTGACAGTAGTCACGTTAAACTAGTAACTAGCTGTAGCAAGTATTATTAAGAAGTAGTTCTCTACTAGCTGTGCAAATAACGATCAGTAGGGTTATTATTTGTGTAATGGCGGATGTACGCGAGATCACTAACGGCCAAAATTAACATCTAATCTATCCACGATTTGCCCTACTAGAGATAGGAATTTGACGTAAGCTCCATACAAAATATATCAAATTCCTATCTCTAGTAGGGTAAATCGTGGATAGATTGGATATTAATTTTGGCCGTAAGTGATGCGTCATTGGTTATGTATCACTTACCCCCAGTTAAGGCTGATCAATTTGATCTGTTGTCATCTAATGTCAGCTTGTGATTGGCTGGCAATTTTTTTTAAAACCAATCACATCGCTTGACCTGAGATTTGACAACTGATTGGTTAATTTTTGCGTTGATCATCCTTTCGGAAACTGGGGGTTAATGTCAATAACCAAAGAAGTCTGTCATAATTTAACAAGTTTAACCGGATCATTATTATTTAAATTGGTTTTCCTGACGTTTAGAAATCTTTGCAGCGTTCGTGGTCGCAGGAAGACTAAGGTAACTTACGTCTTTACAGATATTTCTTTAAAAAAATTTAATCTATCGTACAATTTTTTACTTAGAGGAACGATTTTTTTAATTAATTTGTGGCGACATCTACCTCACCACATGGAAACTAACACTGACTTAGCGTAGACAATGACAACAGAAATTCCGAATCACGCTCAAGGTTGATGTAGCGACATCTATCGCGTTACATGCGAACTAAAGCTGACGACGTAGTATGTGACGACACGAATCCTGAATCGCGCTATCAAAATTTACCGCGCAGTTAGCATAAATACGGACGCCCAACATCAACCGTTGGGGGGCCGGCGCGCTCGCCAGGCGCAGACCCAGCCTGGTCGAAGGGTCCTCCCTTTATGTTGGAGGGACATAACACCTCGTTCCTCCACAAATTAAAATCGTTTCGATGCACCCAGTAATCACTCACAATGTCATTATCTTTTACAGTGTAGCATGTTGTTTGGGACTTGATTATTTTTAGACACTGCCAACCATCTTCTAAAATTAGGATGATTTTTATTTCAATAGCTTTACGGAGCATTCTAGGTACATATCGGTTAAAAACCAAAACCGATCGTTTTGATCGCGAAAACCTATTGAAGTCTGTCACTTCGATAACTTAATTTAACGATAATATACAAAAAACTTACATTTTTCACTATTTTGTCTCTGTCTACGCCTTAACTCGGCCCACTTAGCTCGCCTCCTCGACGATGTTTACCGGCGTCCCTTTCACACTCCCTTCCAATGCGAAGGCCTTCACTATCTCTATTTGTATGTCCCTTCTTTCTATTCATTTTTGATAGATCGCTTTGTCAATAGCTGCATTTGAAGACATATTTTTATAGTAAGTATATAGAGTAGATATCGTTCGTGACCTCATTTTTTATCATTGTCCATCTGAAGTAGGTACGTACGTACTTATACAGGTTTACTGGTTGAACGAGGAACTTATTGAAGGAACCAACCAACCTAGTATGTTGGTATATATTTTAGGTAATAGAGGTTATGGTCACAAAATTCCATTTGGTGGTCATTATAATTATCCCTATTAAATATTGAAATCATAACACTTTACCTGAACCTTGGCGGATGGAGTCCCTAACAGGATTCTCCGCCACCCGCCCGGTTAAGCAGTCCGGGTACCTAGCTAGGTACCATCAGCGAGAGTCCATTCGAAAAGAAACCTAAACCCGAACCGGGAATCATACCCAGTTTGGGACCCCACGCTCAGCAATCGCGCTTGTGACCACTAGACCAACGAGATAGTCAACCCAACACAACCCAATTACGGTAAATAATTACCGATATCATACTATAGTTTTACCTAAATTATGACGACATAATGATCCTATAATAATACCATTCAATTCAATTCAATTTATGAGTAAATGAATTTTCAAGATTATAATATAACTCCACTCAATTTTAGCATAAGCAGTCACATAAAACACGAGGTTAGCCAATATATTTTACATAATAAATCTTTTTTAAGAGACCTCTGCATTGCTTGAAGCCAGGGCAATTTCATGCCCAGTTGCTTCCAACTTGGACAGACGTAACCAGTGACCAGCTCCGTTCAAACCTAAGCTTATTTTGAAATACATTGGGCATTCTCATACTGTTATTGGAAGAAGCAATAAGCTAATAGCTCAGAATATTTTTAGAATATCTGTATTCTTAGGCTAATAGCATAAACAAGGTGACTGGTTCAACGAGGTACTTAATGGAGGAGGGTGTTAAGTAGGTACTTGATTTTTACCTTAATTTAAAAAAAAAAAAAAACCATTTCTTCAATGACTGCGGACACTATTCCGCGCTTATAAATTAAAGTTTCATGCAGTGAAGTGATCCACCTAGCACGGCAGTATCCATCAGTCATTATTTCCACCCTCTCCGCCTTTTGTACTAGACAGCAAACCCCTAGTTCTGCAACCGACTGTACTTTAGATGCATGGCCGGGTTGTCCAATACAAAATTAAATCGTCTCAACTCGGCCACCTGGCCGAGATTATGTTGGCCGACTTGACCAATAACTCGGCGAATTGGTTATATCCGGACCCCCTTGTGGTGAATTCACTTCTTACAAACCAAAATTCGAGTAATATTTTAAATTCGCTTTGATTTGATAGTTGTTTTAGCATATTTTATCTGGGTGATTAAAGTCCACAAGAATAAAAAAAATAGTTGCCCCTGTTCACCTGGGTGATTTCGTTCCAAGGTGAACAAATGACACCAATTATGTCGAATAATTTCACCTAGGTGAATTCACCTAGGTGCAATGATTCCGAGGTGAAATAAAGACACCATAAATTCCACTTTGTTCACCCAGGTGATTTCACTCAGGTGAACAAAGTGGAATAAACCACTGTCAGAGTGTGCGCGAATATTTTGACTCCTGTACGCGTGATTTATCGTGATATTTTTTTTTCTATTTTTTTTTGTCCATGATGTGCACGCACATTCTACCATATTCTTGAATATTTCTCTTGTTCACCCAGTCGCGCTATATAAAAATCAGGACAAAAGCGGACGCACGTCAAAACTGTAGCGGTTAGAAGATCGATATATAAAGAAACTTGGCTTGTTACCGCTACCCTGTTTATATATATATGAAATGTGTATGTTCATATGGAAACACAAAGAGCTATTTAAAACAGCAAATGATGTCTACCCTCGAAGTTGACGAGACCCATACAGGCTCGTGCTAGAAAGCGCCCCAAGGCTTACTAAATATAATAAAAGCTGCTTGGCTATGGGTGTGCGTATATTTAACAAATTACCTAATCACCTTAAAATGTTAAATACAAGATACTCTTTTAAGACTAAATTAAAAGAATGGTTAAATGGAAATAATTTCTATACTGTAACGGAATTCCTTGGAAAGAAATAATGTTTCTACTAAAATCTTGCATGCTATGTATGTTCTTAGCTAAACATGTTTGCTCGATATGAACTATAAGACCTTTGTATACCATGTTTTTAAGCAAATAAATATATTCTATTCTATTCTATACGCGTGCAGAAAGCCACAGAAAGTAATTCAGAAATGATAAAATAACGTAGGATTTTACTAACGGAAAAAACAACAGTTAACTGCTACATCATCAGTTAAAAAGCAATGATATTTAAAAGTACAGATATGTTACTTGCACTCGCAACTGAAGACTCGAAAACGTCCTAATTAGGACGACAAAAAAAACTAAAATGCCGTCGTGTGTGTACAGAAAGTGTTACAATTATGACGCGAAATTAAGTTGAACCTACATATTAACTTTGTACTAGTTTAAGTGTATTTTGCTGCCGCTACGTACGGATTTGTTTTTCTTTTGTTTTGTTAGGGTGTGCCATATGTATACTTTTAAATATCATTGTTGAAAAAAAATGAAAAAAAAAAAAAAAAAAAAAAAAAAAATATTTCTCTAGTAATATACAGTATTTGACAAAATCCCTTTTGTTTTTGTTTCATTGAGATTGTATGTGAGTAAAGCCAATAAGCATATCATTCGTGACGTGTACTTTTTTATAGTCATGGACCCCAGAATCTGCGGTTGAATACATTACTACTAGATCACTGATTACCGTAACTAGCAGTCTGGACACAGGAAGTTTGCGGTGCTACACCCCCGTGCCTCGGAGAGCACGTAAAGCCATCGGTTCTGCGACTGATCTCTCTCCGGTCACAGAATACCTAATAGTACTATCGCACAGAACGGCCACTCACCGCCCCCCGCCAATTTAAGATTCCTCACCCGCAACCCGCACCCACCCGCGGTTTGCCAGCAATTGGACTGCAAGATTGCAATATATGTCAATCGCCAGTCGCTATACAAGCACGCTATCTCTGAAAACTCCTGAGAACCGCTTGGAACCCAATCGGCATTACGAGCGGCGAGCATCCCTAATCTACACGTGTGTGCGCGTTGGTATACAGACGTAACATTGTGTATGTAGGTGCTGCTAGCATTTATATTGTATCGAGTGGCCGAGGTGTGCTCCGGTCGTGTCGGATTGCCGTCCCATCGGATCATGAGAGTGAGGTAATAGAGAGCTGCACCTGTTTGCTGATTCGCTCACACACTTGTCCACTATATATAATATGTCCCGCGGAAATGGTTAGTCTCCGTTGAGATTAGCCGCCGTTACCGAAATTCGGCCGAGAGGATATAATTTTTATAGTTATGCTTTTATAAAATGTCATAACCTTCAAGGAAGGTTGTTTCATGTTTATGTTTTTATCGACACAATTTTCTTGCCAAGGTAAAAGGATTATATCAGAAGAAAATGATAGGGAAGCGAAAATGTACAAGGAGTGATACTTTTTAATAAGTAACTGATAGGCTTGTAGAAGACTTGAAACTTTTTAGGTAGGTACATGTATTGAATGGATGTCATTATTTCTTTTTTCTTTTAAAAGACTTATCAGTAACATGAGTGAAAAACTACGAGTCCGATTAATAAAGACTTTTTTTTACTTTTAAAAGAAAATTACTTTATTTTTCAGACTGAAAATAGAAATCGCTTATGCTGCGCGTTTTAAAAAGTGGTTACTACTACTATTGGTTACTCCGCTGGCACAGCGACCCAAAATGTGTCTTGGTCTCCGAAACGAGACAACGCCACTTGCCGCGATCTTTGGCAGTATTAGTAGTATCTTTTATTTGTCTTAAAAAAGTGGTAGGTGACTTTAAATATTATGTTAATGTATTTATTTATGTGTACATACACACCATAAATTATCGTTATGTTAATCCTTGTGAATTGTTCATCATCATTTCAGCCGAAAAACGTCCACTGCTGGACATAGGCCTCCCCTAGGCATCGTCACAATAACCGGTCCTGCACTTTCCGCATCCAGCGGATACCCGCGACATTCACCAGGTCATTGGTCTCCTTGAAATTGTTAGCACTTTAATTATTTGCTTTTAGGTGGCCATATAAAATACATAAATACATACATAACATCACGCCTATATTTCTCTGAAGGGAAAGGCAGAGGTGTGTAGTACAATTCAATCCAAAACTTTATTGCTGAACAAAGTAGGTACATAAATATACATTGCAAGATGTTGAGTGAATGTGCAGTTCACTATGTTCTACCAATTAAGGCATGCAAAATTATATTATAGTAGACAAATTATAATGATTATGGATGAATATAATATTATTATTACTATCCCACACCCACATTTCAGCAGTTATAAAGTATAATAGGGGGCGCGCCTATTGCCATAAACCGCACACAAATGCAGACTCCGGGAGTTTACCAAGAATTTCCTGCCCCCAGCCAGGTTGACAATCTAAAATCGTCAACGCTATAGAAAGCAATCAAAATGTATGGGAATAACATATCTCAACAGAGTGATGAGGAATGAACTATGGTCTGCTTTGTCCATCTATGGGGTGAATAGCAACCTGATTCAAGCGTTGAAATCTCTCTATGCGGATTCTAGCGCTTGTGTCAGGATTAACGGCGCCTACTCTGACTGGTTCAGCATCGATAAGGGTATGAGACAGGGATGTGTAGCGTCGCCGTGGCTGTTCAATCTATTCATGGACAGTTGTTTGAAAGATTTGAAAGAGAGTGAAAATGGTTTAGAAATGAATGGGTTACTTGTCAAATGTCTCCTCTATGCCGATGATCAAGTTATCCTTGCATCGTCGGAGGGGGAGTTACAGAAGATGGTAACAATTATGGATGGTGCTTTGAAGAGTAAAGGAATGAAAGTTAATGTTAGTAAGACAAAAGTTTTGGTTTTTGAAAAGGAAGAAGTTATGACAGAGTGCAATATTTTGATAGGTGACGAAAAGGTGGAACAAGTGAAAGATTTTGTATACCTGGGTTCCATGTTTACGAGAGATGGCAAGCATGTGAAGGACATTGAAAGGAGAGTGAGTGCTGGTAATCAGGTGAATGGGGCACTACACACCTTCATGAACAGCCGCAAAGTGTCGGAAAAGGCACGGCTGGCTGTTCATGGGGGAGTGTTAGTGCCTACACTTATGTATGGTAGTGAAAGTTGGGTATGGCAGAAGAAACATGAAAGTAGAATAAATGCAGTAGAAATGAGAGCTTTGAGAAGTATGTGTGGTGTAACTTTGAGAGATAAAGTAAGGAATAACATGATAAGGGAGCGTTGTGGAGTGAAAGAAGATGTAGTGACAAAGATTGAGAAAGGTATGTTAAGATGGTTTGGACATATAGAGAGGATGGACGAGAGGAGATTGACGAAACAAGTATACGAAGCGAGTGTGGATGGAAGAGTTGGAAGGGGACGACCTCGGCGAACGTATCGCGATCAAATCGCGGATGTTCTCAAAAAATGCCAGGTTAAGAGTTCTCTAAACCGACGAGCATGCATGACGAGGTTAATGGACGTAGATGAAGCGAAAGAGGTGTGTCAGGATCGTAGCAGGTGGAAATCCATAGTCTCTGCCTACCCCAATGGGAAACAGGCGTGATAATATGTATGTATGTATGTAACGAATGACTTTTTCGTTGCTCATAAAATAATGCTACAATGCCTAAGTATTTAAATTTTTTTTTACAAAAAAATGCATAAGTACCAGGCCCCTCAGAAAGTATTGCGAAAAAAAGTTTTTATATATGGGAGACTGGCCAGTTATAATGTTTTTCGAAAATATGATTATTTATAAGTAAAAATAAGTAAGTTCCAATTTCAAAATTTCCCTCCACATTTTTTGCGAGTTAATTCAAAGTATTGTGTCTCACTGAAATATGGATCTGCGCCGGGAACATTTTAGAGCTATGATTTTATACGATTTCAAGTGTCGCCTGAAACCGGATGAATCGTACGATAGACTTCAAATGGCATTCATGGATGAAGGCCCTTCCAAGGCAACCGTGTATCGTTGGTATAACGAATTCAAGCGCGGTCGACCAACTTTGGGGGATGACGAAAGAAGCGGTCGCCCTTTGACGGCTGTTACCGAAGAAAACGTGCTAGCAGTGAAAAATTTAATCCAAGACAATAGGCGAATTACATATCAGGAGATTCAACACATATTGAAGATTGGATCGGGAAGCGTTCACGAGATTCTACACAGCCATCTTCGCGTGAGGAGGATAGTATCACGCTGGGTGCCGCACAACCTCACCGATGCTCAGAAGCAGGCCCGGGTGGAATGGTGCCGTGATATGCTTAACAAATTTGAAGCAGGCTCGTCTCGGCGTGTTTACGACATCGTTACAGGTGATGAGTCCTGGATTTATCAATACGACCCAGAAACCAAGCGCCAGTCGACTGTTTGGGTGTTTCAAAATGAGCCAACGCCTACTAAAGTGAAGCGATCTAGAAGCGGGGGTAAGATTTTGATCGCTAGCTTTTTTAATTTGACTGGCCACTTGGTATCAATTCCCTTACGGGATCAAAGAAGCATTAATGCCGAATGGTATACTACCAAATGTTTGCCAGAAGTTTTCTCTGTTATAAGCAACAAGCGACCAAACACAGGGCTCCGCGGGCTACTGCTCCACCACGACAATGCACCTGCGCACACCGCACTCAAAACGAGGGACTTCCTGGACAGCACGCCAGTCAAACTCCTGGGTCACCCTCCTTACAGCCCTGATCTAGCACCGTGTGACTTCTTTTTATTCCCAAAAATAAAAAATCAGCTCAAAGGGATACAATTTTCGTCGCCGGAAGATGCGCTGGCTGCGTTCGAGCAGGCTGTAAACGAGGTGTCTGCGGCGGACTGGAAAAAGTGTTTTGAAAACTGGTTTAGGCGCATGAATCTTTGTATAGAGGCTGGTGGAAAGTACTTTGAAAAGATTTGATAAAAATATATGTACGTATAGAACAATTTTTTTTAGTTTCGCAAAACTTTCTGAGTGTCCCACGTATTATATCCATTGTCCAGTACCCATAGTACAAGCTCTGCTTAGTTTGGGACTAGATGGTGTAGTGTAAAATGTTCAAAAAAAATTATGTATAAAGCTTATTTCTTGAATAACAAAATTCTAATAAAAGTTACAAATGCATCAATAACACCAAAACATTATGCAGTAACAACAATTTTAACTCAAGTAAATGTAGGAACACAAAACATTTGTACGAAAAAGATTATCTTGAAACAAGGCCGAAGACTCGCAAAGTTTTGCAAAATTTCGTGATAAATAACAACTGAAATTTCGCTTCATACATTTATTATGAAGTTGGTTACACTTGGGGTTTTAACTTTAGAATCGTAACAGCCTGTAACGGCCTGTCCTTGCCTAAAAGATTGTTATAAATAAAAGCTTCGTGATTTTATTTACATTTTTACTTTTTTTTTTATTATACTCTATTTTGTCATTGTATTCAAATGTCAAATTCTATGTCCAGCAGTGGACTGTGATAGGCTGAGTTGATGATGATGATGATGATGATAATGATGATTCAAAGACATTTCAGTATTTTTAATCACTTATAACCAAGCAAGCGTTATGTAGCCATTAATGCATAGTGTCAGATTGATGGGTTCCTTTCTATATTTTGGTTGAGCTTAAACATAATATTAATTAATTAATTAACTAATTATAAATAAAATTAATTAATTAATTAATTATATATTAATTAGTTTACTTCAGTGAATTTGTCTCACTCATTAACTTACATTGTTCTCAAACAATTATTTCCAAATCATCAATGAAAAGAGTATTTCCATAGAGTTTCTTGCCGACTCTTCTCTATATTATTATTATTAAGAGCCTGTACAGTCCCACTGCAGGGCAAAGGCCTCCCTACTCTCCTTCCACCTCTCTCTGTCTGTGGCTAATAAGGACCAGTCTTTTTGAAAGTTGTCCAGTTCATCCCGCCATCTCCGTCTGGGCCTGCCGCGTTGGCGTTTGCCATTTGTGGGGGCCCATTGGGTCGTACGTTTGGCCCATTGGTCGTCTGGCATGCGGCAGATGTGTCCAGCCCAGTTCCACTTCAGCATGGCAGCTTTCCGAGTGACATCAGTTATTTTTGTCCTGGAACGGATGATTGTATGTTCTCTACCTACTAGGTCCCTATAGAGAACATACAGGCATGTACAGGCTCTTAATAATAATAATATAGAGAAGAGTCGGCAAGAAACTCTATGGAAATACTCTTTTCATTGATGATTTGGAAATAATTGTTTGAGAACAATGTAAGTTAATGAGTGAGACAAATTCACTGAAGTAAACTAATTAATATATAATTAATTAATTAATTAATTTTATTTATAATTAGTTAATTAATTAATTAATATTATGTTTAAGCTCAACCAAAATATAGAAAGGAACCCATCAATCTGACACTATGCATTAATGGCTACATAACGCTTGCTTGGTTATAAGTGATTAAAAATACTGAAATGTCTTTGAATCATCATTATCATCATCATCATCATCATCAACTCAGCCTATCACAGTCCACTGCTGGACATAGAATTTGACATTTGAATACAATGACAAATAGAGTATAATAAAAAAAAAAGTAAAAATGTAAATAAAATCACGAAGCTTTTATTTATAACAATCTTTTAGGCAAGGACAGGCCGTTACAGGCTGTTACGATTCTAAAGTTAAAACCCCAAGTGTAACCAACTTCATAATAAATGTATGAAGCGAAATTTCAGTTGTTATTTATCACGAAATTTTGCAAAACTTTGCGAGTCTTCGGCCTTGTTTCAAGATAATCTTTTTCGTACAAATGTTTTGTGTTCCTACATTTACTTGAGTTAAAATTGTTGTTACTGCATAATGTTTTGGTGTTATTGATGCATTTGTAACTTTTATTAGAATTTTGTTATTCAAGAAATAAGCTTTATACATAATTTTTTTTGAACATTTTACACTACACCATCTAGTCCCAAACTAAGCAGAGCTTGTACTATGGTTAATAATTATAAAACAAATTATAATAAAACAAAGTTTAACCGGATTTATTCAGACGCTTGTCATCTTAGTCTACCTGCGCCCACGAAATGCTGCAAAGCTTTCGAAACGTCAGGAAAACCACTTTAAATAATATACGCGATTTAATCCGGTTAAACTTTGTTTTATTATAATGTGTAGTGATCGCGAAAAGCTAAGAAATTATTATATAAATTAAGTGTTTTTAGGTACACGATATTTATTATCTTATACGCTGAATGCGCATTTTTTTTTCAAAAGTTTGTAAATAGAACAAGAAACATGCGCGGACGAATTGACACGAATGAAAATTAGGTACTAATGAAATAATTTGTGTATCGTGTCCTCGCAAGTGAGAGAAAAGTACTACAAGTCTCGGCCAAAATAGCAATTAACGGGTGTTGTTTAGTTAAAAAGGACTCGGCTGGCGCTTCGTCCTTTTAAAATCACTTCGGAAGTACACGATTTCGCCTCTTCCTTCCAATATTACTCGGCTGTCAATTGCTTTATTTCAGTCCTGAACATCATCATCATCATCATCATTTCAGCCGAAAGACGTCCATTGCTGGACATAGGCCTCCCCCAAGCATCGCCACAACGACCGGTCCTGTGCCTTCCGCATCCAGCGGATTCCCGCGACCTTCACCAGGTCGTCGGTCCACCTTGTGGGGGGCCTACCCACGCTGCGCCTTCCAGTACGCGGTCGCCACTCCAGAACTTTACTGCCCCATCGGCCATCCGTTCTGCGAGCAATGTGCCCCATGATTCAGTCCTGAACAATAATGTATTATTCTAACTTTATATATTTTCTGTATTAAAAACGTAAAGAACATTTGTTACTCCTATGATCTGTTGTAGCTGTTTATCATCTCTCAATAAATAAAAATAAATAAAACAGTAGGCTCAATCAATTGAACTTTATGAATTTTCCGTTTTTAATCACGTTTTTTTTTATTAACTAGCTTTCTGTCATATCTGTCTGTTTTGTACAAATTTTGCAATTGATTTCAAACTAATTTCCCGATGAGCTAGAGACTTGAAACTTTAAACATAGCTCAGGACTGGATTACAATGCAATATTAACTCTCTTTCTTTTTAGAATCGTGGTTTAAAAAATACATTTTCCATCAAATTATTTAGTTTACAATTTTCCTACGAAAGTTACAAATTTAGATAGAGAGACAGATAGAGTATTCTTAATACACCGAAAAAATGACGTACATCAAAATAAATAAATAAATATTTTGGGACATTTTACACATCACCATCTAGTCCCAAACTAAGCAGAGCTTGTAATATGGGTACTAGAAAATGGATGTAATACTTATATACTTTTTTTTTGTAAATATATACTTACAATACATAAGAAACACCCAGACTAAAACAAACACTTATGTTCATCACACAAATATTTGTGTTCTGTGGGAATCAAACCCACGACCTCATGATCAGTAGTCCGACACTTGAAGCACTAGACAACAGACGTCGTCAAAATAAATACAAACAATACAGTACAATTGGCAGTCTTATCGCTAAAAGCAATTTCTTCCAGACAACCATTGGATCGACTTAAAAGGTACAAAAAAGATAACGAGTAGTCGGCGCCGTTGGCGGTGTGTTCTTTAACCGGAATTTTCGAAATCCACTACTTTTAATTTTAGAATAATAATAATGGGCTGAATTCAATGTTAAAATTTGCCATACACCATTCGGTAGATTCTTTTCAAAACTGGATTATAATACAATACATGCAGCACATACGTGAAAATAAAAATAAAGGGTACACATCAATAATAAACTGTCATAAATAACCAGCTCGATCACATCCCTTTCAACCCGAGATCATAGCGTGATGATAAACAAAGCCTAGTGAAGCTTACCCCCACAATACCCTTCCGCGAATGGAAAGGAAAGCTGTTTTTCTAAAGCCAACCAGCAGATATGATAAATGACTATGTTGGTTGGACAAAATACACTGTATTCTCAACCTTATGACAACTGTTTAACGTACAAATTGCAGTGTTAAGCGATACTTAATTATGTCGACACTATTTGGTGTGAATATTGTGCTGTTTTATAGCAATCATCACCTTAATGTGTTTTCATAAAGTGAAAGCTCATTAATTTTGATGGGGGATTTTTTTTGTATGAATTATTGGTTTTAGATAGGTACTTTAGGCCAGTCTTCTTCTTCGTATCGACACGAGCTACATAATGATAATAGCTCATGTCGTGGGGAAAAGATTAGCCAGTCAGCAAGTTGGTAGCGGGGCTGACTGCCCAGGGTGCGCCGGACGATCAATTAAATATCGTCACTCGTGGAGGCTCTTTTAATGCACCCCAAGTTATTGAAAGGTTATGCTCGGAGTGTCCCTGCGTGATCGAATCAGAAATGAGGAGATTCGCAGGAGAACGAAAGTAACCGACATAGCCCGAAGAATTGCCAAATTTAAGAGGCAGTGGGCGGGGCACATTGCTCGCAGAACGGATGGCCGATGGGGCAGTAAAGTTCTGGAGTGGCGACCGCGTACTGGAAGGCGCAGCGTGGGAAGGCCCCCCACAAGGTGGACCGACGACCTGGTGAAGGTCGCGGGAATCCGCTGGATGCGGAAGGCACAGGACCGGTCGTTGTGGCGATGCTTGGGGGAGGCCTATGTCCAGCAGTGGACGTCTTTCGGCTGAAATGATGATGATGATGATGATTGAAAGGTTCACTCCCAGTTCTTCTCCATATAATCTCGTTACGGATCTTATCCTCCAAAGAAACTCCAAACATAGCTCCTCTATACCTCGCTGAGCGACTCTGAATTTGTGACTAGCTCAACTGTCAGTGTCCACGTCTCGGCAACGTAAGTCATGATAGGCAGGACGCACTGGTTGAGAGATTAGCTTGTAGGATCAGTAAACTGAAGTGGTAGTGGGCTGGCCATGCCTGTTGAAGAAGCGATGGCCGCTGGAGCACACGAGTCCTTGAGTGGAGACCCGCAAATCGGCAAACGCAGCGAAGGGTGCCCCCCAGCCAGGTGGACTGATACCTGAAGAAGTTAGCTTGTGTGGATTGGATGCGAAAGGTGGAGGACCAAGTGTTTTGGTACAACTTGGGAGAGGCCTATGACCAGCAGTGGACTGCGATAGACTGAAATGATTGAAAAGTTGAGTTATTGATTCGAATCACACCTACCGCAAGCGTAAGGAACTTAGTTCCAAAAAGTAAACATTAATAATATTATTGATTGAAACAGTCCAATAAGTTTATTTGTAAGAAACATTGTTTTTAATAATCTTTTTTTTTAAATTCTGAGGAGTCCTACAGAAAAAACTTAAAAAATGCTCAGTTGGACAAGAGCCAATTTATAAAAGGTGATTCCCAAATTCACCTAAATAGGCAAGCGGAGTTATGCGGACCAACTCAACAGTAAAGTAATTTATGATATTATTCATGAATAGGTAACGACCTGTATACTTATATATTTTATTATGACTTCATTTTCTTTTGTCTTAGAGAAATGAGTTATTTCTGTATGCAACGGTGCATACAAATGGCGGAGCCGCGGAGCACTGAAGGTACATAAGTATTATTTTAAAATGATAAGTTTAACTCATAAGAGCAACTGTATTACAATAAGGGGCTCGTGGCTAAGTAGCAAGCATGTGGATTGTACGATCTGCAAGGTTAAGCTGCACTAGCCGCGGTCGGTCTGTGGATGGGTGACCGTTTCGTTACACATCGAGACACCTTCGTGCCTCGGAGAGCACGTAAAGCCGTCGGTCCTGCGCCAGATCTCTCTCCGGTCGTGTCGAATTGCCGTCCCATCGGATTATGAGAGTGAGGGAATAGAGAGTGCACCTGTGTTTTCGCACACATATGTCCCGGGCAGATGGCTAGTCTCCATTGAGATTGGCCGCCGTGACCGAAATTCGGCCGGGAGGACATTATTACAATAAAGGAGAGATTTAAACAAATTTTAACACTATATAGCTTCACTTGTAACTTACTAACTAGGTAAACAAATCTTGGAAGTCGATTTTAACTTACTTCTTATTGTTATATCGATTTGAAACTTTGCAAGTTACATATACTTGCATAATTATACATTATACAACCGATGATTAAAGTAATTGAACAATAATTTGCTACCATCGAGCTGATCTGATGTACAGTACCTCTAAAAGCGTGTTTTTTTAGTTCATTAACTATAAATTTATTTATTTATAATATAATACTTTGTTTTACGGAAATATCCTGATGTTTTTTCATTTCATCATCATCATCATTTTAGCCGAAAGACGTCCACTGCTGGACATAGGCCTCCCCCAAACATCGCCACAACGACCGGTCCTGTGCCTTCCGCATCCAGCGGATTCCCGCGACCTTCACCAGGTCGTCGGTCCACCTTTTTTCATTTACCCACGATTAAATATCGCGCGTGATGGCCTTAGGAACCGGTTTCATAGCAACGGCGTAGCATGCGGCGTAGCATACAGCGTAGCATGCGGTGTAGCATGCGGCGTAGCATGCGGCTAGCATGCGGCATAGCATTTTGTAGACGTGGAAATAAGAATAAGTGTAACGTGGCTCTGTGGAATAAACCATTCCTTATCGGAAACATGAAATAATACTTCAGATTTGAACTTACATAATTTTTCGGAACCTTCAGAAACTCTACAAAAGTTCGGTGAATCCTACTATCCCACTTAATATTATAAATGTGAAAGTTGTTGAAGATGTTTGGACGTTTGTTACTCAATCATGCTGAAACGGCTGAATGGATTGGCACACAGATACCGAGAACATAACCTGGATTAGCATATATGCCCGCGGCTTTACCCGCGTGGATATCGTTTATCGCGCATCCCTTGGGAACTGTTCATCTTTGCGGGATAAAAAGTTGCCTATATGTTAATCTCAGCTATGTTTTACCATTATTATCATTTCATACAGATCCGTTAAGCCGTTTCAGCGTGATTGAGGAACAAACATCCAAAAATCTTCACAAACTTTCACATAATTATTATAATACTAGCGGCCCGTCCCGGCTTCGCACGGGTATATAACAAAAAAATTTAAAAAATGTACACATACACACTCACACACAGACACCCTTCTTTTAGCGTCGGGTTACTAAAAAACCGGCCAAGTGTGAGTCGGACTCACGCAGTAAGGGTTCGCGCAATAGAAACTTAATTTACGAGAGTTTATCAAAAGACATCAACGGACGTACGCGAAATATGAATTTTTGCATCTCTTTCTTCCGTAGGTACCACCATATATGTCCATGTTTGTCCTCTTTTTAGTATTTGTTGCTAAACTACATAATATGCACTATAATCTGACCAAGTTTGACGCTGGTATATATTACGGTTTTGAAGATAGAGCAGGAACAAAAACGTTGAAAAAAATGCATGTTTTTTGATGTTTCTTGTATGGGGACCCTCTTTGATTTTAGACTTTTTTTTGTTTTTAGTATTTGTCATGTGTGTGATATCCCTCATAGCAACACATTTTCTGAGAAAATTTCTGAGAAAAACCGTTTACCTATTACCGTTCAAAAGATACAGCCCTGTGACAGACAGACGGACGGACGGACGGACGGACAGACGGACAGCGTAGCGAGAGTAATAGGGTCCCGTTTGGCACCCTTCGGGTACGGAACCCTAAAAAGAGTACATTATAAAGTTGGCCCATGTGTAGTATTGCGGGACGTCGTGGTATAAAAGTGTCTATGCGAATTGACCCCTCCCATTCACGCTCTGACACTCGCCCCGAGAGGTCGTGCTGCTCCGCTCCGTCCTCTCGTGACGAATTAAGTGCTCGAATATTTTTCGCTACGGCTCACCGTAGCGTCCTCCGCAGTCGCCCCGCCGACTGCAGCCCGATAAGCACATTCGCTGTCTTTTTCAAGACAGCGAGCGCGCTTTTGTCTCTTTAGACAGAGTTTCGTCAAAAACGTAGTGTCCCTTCAGGAAAAACCCACTTATTTACTGTGGTCCTCAGTGGATACCTAACGGTGCTAACGAACTGAGGGGCGTTGACCCGACACGCCAGCTGCGCTCCTTAAGGGCAAAGCAAAATTGGAAGAAGCTAGGGCCAGAAGGCCTTGGGGGATCTCCTAGTCTTCCCTAGCTTTAACCCCGTTTCGTCCTATCTAGCACTCTCTAGGGGTTTACACCCATTGCACACTAGAGACTTAGGGACCTGGTTGCACATTAAGACTGGCAATCAGGAGTGCAAGCTTAGGGCTCACCAGTAGGCACACAACCTCCCCGTCTATACCCGACGGGGAGGGTTTGAACACACTCCCGGGAACACCCACCCGAGGAGCAAAACCCCCATGTTAGTACGCCACTAATTTCTCTCCCTCTCATTTTGCTAGGCTTGGCTTAGTCATCATCTGTACGATGGTGTCTGATGCCAAGTTCCTGAGCATCCTGAAAAACGTCCTCCTCAAGGACCCCAACTTCCTAGCCAACTATGGCAACCTCTTTTGCGACGATGAGGTGATCAAACCTCAAACGTCCGAATCCCCCAACTCTCCTGAGTTGCCCGATACCCCCCCACCCCAAAAGAGGAATAGGCGCCCCGCCCGTTCCGACAGCGATGAGGAGAGGCCGAGGTCTCCGCGTGGTCCGCCTAGGCGTTCAGCCAGCCTGGACCATAAGGACCGCACCCCCTCACCTCTCCCCACCCCAGCCCCCACTCAATACCCCGATCGCTCCCCGATCCCATCAGACCAAGAGATGTCTTCGGACAGTGAGGTCAACTCAGACGAGGCCGACGCCTTTACCACGGTAGTGGGTAAAGGTAAAAAACGCAGCCGAAAGACAAATAAGGCCGAGGCTCTCGCCTCAAAAGCACTTAAACTGTCCGAGGCAAACTCTGCCCCGGCCCCTACCCCCCGTCCCGCCTCTTACTCCTCCTCGCAGGATAACAGGCCTGCCTCCCCTCACGATCATGAACATACCTCATCTTCCCAGAAGAAGGTACCCATCCCGCCTCCCTTATTCATCCAGGATAAGGCATATTGGACCAGAATTTCCGACTAGTGCAATCAAAACAAAATCAATTTTACTAGTGCCCGCCCCACGCAGCAGGGCATTAAAGTAGTTGTCCCCACCCCCACCGATTACCGCAACCTTACCAGGTTGCTACGCGAGCGTGGTGTGTCTTTTCACACCTACGCACTCCCAGAGGACCGACTCCTTAGAGTTGTGATCCGAGGGATTCCGACCGAAGTCGGCTGCACGGAAGTGCACGCCGACCTCGATCGTCAAGGGATCCCGGTTGCAATAACCCACCGAATGTACCGTGGTAAGCACGGTGAACCCTACAATATGGTTCTTGTCATCTGTCACCCTGGCGAAAGCGCCAAAAACATATATAACATAAAGACCGTATGCAACTTATCAGGCATCACGGTCGAGCGCCCCCACAAGTCAAACCAGCCTGGTCAATGTCACCGTTGCCAGCTGTATGGTCACTCCCAGCGTAACTGCTACGCAAAGCCCAGGTGCGTTAAGTGCCTAGGCGATCACGGGACTTCCAATTGCGAGCGTCCCAAGGAGAGGGACCAGTGCACGGAGCCCCCTAGCTGTGTCCTTTGCGGCAAATCCGGGCATCCAGCGAATTATCGCGGATGCCCCAAAGCCCCCAAAATGCGCAACGCCAAATCGGCGAAACGCGCCTCCGACCGCGTTGCGAGGGAAGCCCCCTCCTACGCAGCCCCCTACCAGTACCAACCACCAAACCCTAGAGGCCCACTCGGGCCCTCCCCTAATTTCCGCGGCCCACTCGGGCCCAACCCCTGGTTTAAGGGTAACCAAAAGCCCCATTTCCCACCTCTTCCGCCCTCTCGTCTCGCGCCCCCGGCCTCAGAGCCCCCTGCGCTGATGAACATACCCATCCCCGCACCTTCTCTCAGGCCCAAAACTGCACCAGCAGCTAAAGCCCCCCCCCCCATGAGAACCCCCCCTCCGGTAAACTCCCCCGGCCTTCTGCCGAGAGAATACCTCGAACCCCAGTCAGGGGAATCCCGCATTGACGCCTACTCTAGACTTTGGGCCTTTACCCAAGGCATCCATGAGCAGCGCCTTCAGGTACTTACCAAGTACCAAGACATCTATAGAATACTTAATTCCAATTATAATGTATAATACGGCCCCACCCAAAAGATTCAAACCCCGTTCCCTAATTTTAGGCTTTTTTAATGCCCGAGGCATTAGTGGTCAACGCGACGACGTAGCCGTCTTCTTGCGTGAGCACCAAATCGATATTTTACTCATTCAAGAGTCTTTCCTCAAACCCCATAGTCGTAATCCCAATATAGCCAACTATAGGCTGATAAGAAACGACAGAGCACACACCGCACTAGGCGGAACGCTCATCTATTACCGAAATTCATTGTATTGCATCCCCATTGATCCCCCAGAGCTAGCATGCCTGGAGGCTTCAATCTGTCGCCTAGGCATGACAGGGCACCAGCCCATCACCATAGTCTCGGCCTATAGATCCGCAAACAAACCCGCGAGTCTGCTCGAGGACGACCTCAAATCCCTACTCGATCTTAGTAACTCTGTAATTATTGCAGGCGACTTAAACGCCAAACACCGTTCATGGAGCTGTGTCTCCAATAACGCCGCTGGCACTCAATTAGGAGCACTTAGCGACAAACTTTCCTTCGACGTCATCGCCCCGATGCGTCCCACTCACTATCCTGACACAGTAGGGCACCGGCCCGACATCCTAGATATAGCCCTCTTAAAGCGCGTAAACCTCGGTATTCGCTCTATCGAGGTAATCCAAGAATTAGACTCAGATCATCGCCCTGTGATCATTCAACTGGGTCCCCGAGGTGGTCCCTCGGATCCCGGTATCCCACCCATAACAAAAACGATAACCGATTGGAGGAGATTAGAGGACCGCCTCAAATCTACCTCATCCCCCCAATTAGATTCAATCCCTGACTCCATTGAGACAGTCGCGGACACGGTGGCCGCGATCACCTCGCTCACCAACCATGTACAGTCCGTAGTGGGCGAATGCTCACGGCAGGTTCCGATGCTGGATGACCAGCGTCTGAAACTGCCGGACGATGTGAATGAGTTGAGGACCGAGAGGAACGCGGCCATCCGTGCCTATGACGCTTTTCCCAATGAAGCCAATCGTGCCCATATGCGCTCCTTACAGAATACTGTAAAGAGACGTGTAGCTCAGGTACGGGAGGAGCATTGGGACAAGGAAGTCAGCGCAATCCAACCGTCTCATGTAGCCTTCTGGGCCCTTCAACGCAGACTTAAATGCGAGACCACGGCAACTATGCCCCCCCTAAATCGACCCAATCAAAGGCCGGCCTTTGACGACGACGAAAAAGCCGAATGCTTAGCCGACAGTTTGGAGTCTCAATGCACTCTCAGTACGCTTCCCGTAAGCCAAACCCACCTTGATAAGGTCAATTCAGAAGTAGAGCGTAGGTCAGCCCTCCCCCCCCCCCCAATAGATGACCCTGATGACCCGCTCCCACCGATCACCCCTGACGAAGTTCTCTCTATAGTCAAGGATCTTAAGCCCAAAAAAGCCCCCGGCGCAGACGGCATCACCAATAAGGTGCTGAAACGTTTCCCTGCCACCCTAATCGCTCTAATGACCGTCATCTTCAATGCGGCATTTAAAAACAACATCTTTCCCTAGGCTTGGAAACAGGCTACGGTAATCGGTATTTCCAAACCGGGCAAACCAAAAGCCGAGCCGAGTAGTTACCGGCCGATTAGTCTCCTCAATGTCTTCGGTAAAATCTACGAGAAGCTTATTTATAAGCGACTCAAAGATTTCGCCGACTCAAATAAACTCCTTCCCGACGAGCAGTTTGGCTTTCGTACAAAGCACTGCTGCGTTAATCAACTGCACCGCATTGTAGAACACATCAGTGCAGGCTTCGTACGCGGTCAAATGACCGGCACTCTCTTTTTCGACGTAGCAAAGGCTTTCGATAAAGTGTGGCACAACGGCTTATTATATAAGCTGTACACTATGAATGTGCCACATCGTCTCGTGCTCATCATCCGAGACTACTTGTCGAATCGTACCTTTTGCTATCGCATAGAAGGGGCTCTCTCCTCCCCCCATCCCATTCACGCCGGTGTGCCTCAAGGCTCCGTGCTCTCCCCCCTACTGTTCACGCTGTACACCAGCGATATTCCAAAATGCGGTGCAGCCCGTATGGCCCTTTTCGCCGACGACACGGCAATCTATTACTCCGGCATGACCCATGTCGCTATTTCTCGTACCCTCCAATCCGCGGCCAACACCCTAGGTGAATGGTTCCGGAAATGGAGAATCGAAGTAAATCCCGAAAAAAGTGCAGCGGTCCTCTTCGATAAGAGACCCCTGTCACAGTACCGTAAAGAACTGAGCGTACCAGTCTCAATGTTCGGAAAACAGATCCCATGGCAACGAGAAGCCAAATATCTCGGAGTGATCCTTGACCGTAGACTGACTTTCCGTCCGCATATCCGCAGGGTGAAAAACCGTGCCGCCCTTGTCCTCGCACGTCTCCACCCCCTTCTCAATGCGCACAGTAAGCTGCCTACTCATCTCAAAGTAAGGATATTCACCACCTGTATCCGCCCCATACTCGCCTATGCTAGCGTTGTGTTCGCACACGTTAAGCCGGTGAGAATTCACATGCTCCAAACCATCCAAAACCGTTTCATGCGTAGGGCTGTAGACGCCCCCTGGTACGTACGCAACGTCGACCTCCACCTAGACTTCAAACTGCCGACCATCAAGCAGTTTTTCAAGCGTGTCTCAAAACGCTATTTCGATTCCGCTCCCAAGCACCCCAACCCCTTGGTCGTGGCGGCCACCGTCTACCAGCCATCCGCTATCAGCAAAACCCGACGTCCCAGACACACACTCATTGAGCCCGATGACGATATCACACTCCTCCAGGAGTCAGATAAAAGTACAAGCACACTCCGACGCCGTCGTCCAAAATATCGTCCCCGCCGGCGAGGACCGACGCGACACACACACAGAATCCGAGAGTCCGACTCTCGAGAAACAGTAACACATGCCGACGCAGCACCGGCTGCTGGGGGGATCAGTGGCGGGGTCCCCCTGCTGCACCCTGAGTCGAGGTCCGAGCTCCCCCCTGGGGACGCCCTCACGGTGTAAGCAACCGGAGATAATCTCGTCACGCGAGACCGGCCCTATGCTCTAGAGTAGTTCCTAGGAGCAGGCTATTGCGTAGCCACTGGTTAGGTTTTCTAGGTAGGTCTTAGCCTCGCCGGCGAGGCTTGCCGCTTCACGGCGTTTAGCACGTCACCCGATAGGGACCGAAAGTCCGCTACTTTCGAGGTAACCAATTCGATGCAGCAACGGCTGCTAGGGGGACATAGGAACTGCGGGGTCCCCCTGCAATGCCCTAGCGAGGTTCGAGCCCCCCCCTTGGGGGGCGCCCGCCCGATCAAGCGCGGTATTGATGCCGCGCGCATCTAGTTTGTAAGTATGTAGGGAAAAAACCTTCGGCGTATGGAGTCCCACATGGGACTCTCCGCCAACTAAGTCCGGTTAAGCAGAAATGGGACTTCGGTCCCACCTGCGAGAGCCCATTCGAAAAAAGAAAAAAAAAAAAAAAAAAAATGACCCCTCCCGTACCCCAGTCGTCTACATCGCATAGTTAGCAGAACGGAGTGAGTGGCGACCACGCGACTTTTTTCTAATACTTACATTTTTGAACTCGTGATATCTTTCGAATAGAATGTCTGAATTGAATAATTCAAAAATTTATATAAAGGTATTGAAGCAGTCTTGAATATGAAGTAATTTATTTTGATAAGGATTAATACCAAGGTACAAATAATGAGCCTTTTCTAGCGGTGGCATTTCAATTAATTTTTTTTAATAAATAAATAAAATAACACTTATTGTGACATAACTATATAGTTAGACATATGCTGTCGCGACATTTTTTGTAGATAATGATGCGTTCTGAAAAGTCATACTAAATTATTTTGTTCTAACATCAATAGTTTTAGCAGCAGCGCACGCTTACACATTGGGGTGCATTAGAAGAGCCTCCGCGAGTGACGATATTTAATTGATCGTCCGGCGCACCCTGGGCAGTCAGCCCCGCTACCAACCTGCTGACTGGCTAATCTTTTGCCCACGGCATTAGCTATTATCATTATGTAGCTCATGTCGACACGATAGAAGATGAAGCAGCGCACGCGATGTATGGAATTTTTAAGGTAATTTTTTTACACCTTTGGTTGCATTATTGGAATTTTAGTAAGGATCCCTAATGTTTTTGAAAATATAATATAGCCTATGTTACTCGGAGATAGTGTAGCTTCCCAACAGTGAAGAATTTTTAAAATCGGTCGAGTAGTTTCGGAGCCTATTCAATGCAAACAAACAAACAAACAATCAAATCTTTCCTCGTTGTAATATTATAAGTATATATAGATACATAAAATCATTATAATATTATTAGTATGATATTTTTACCTACCCCAAAATGTTTATTTCTTCTCGACAATAAAGACGATACACGTATATTTCAAGGCATCCTTCCTAATGTGTATCGAATGACGCGGCATATTGCAAGAACGACGTGAACCACGCTCCTGTGACGACGTAAGTGAACCGTGGGATTCTGATTACAAATTGATTATAACGATGCTCTGTAGGTTTATCAAAAACATTATCTTTTCTTCTTTTTCCGAGCTTTTTCTCAAGAAAGTTTGGAATGGCTTCCAGTCTCATGCTGAATATCAGCATTTTACACAGAGCGACTGCCATCAGATCCACACAACCCTTTATATAAAAAATTAAATTTTTATATATTATATTGCTGGCGAAACGGGCAAAAGGCGTACCTGATGTTAAGCGGTTACCTTTGCCCATAACAACTGCAATACCACCCAGGCTTTTGTCTAAATGGTACAGCAAGTCGGTTCGCCAAACTGAGATATGGAGATGGAAAGTCTTACGTGATTGTAATTTCACCGGCACCCGTACTCTTCAGACCGAAACACAGCTCTACTACTACCAGTTACTAAGCAATACCGACATCCTAAAGTTAGACCAGTTGTCAGACTTTCAGACTTTTCGTTTCATACGTCTAACTTTCCGAATTAATGTTTGGATCAGAAATCTGATTATCACTTGCTTTAACGGTGAAGGAAAACATCGTGAGGAAACCTGCACACCAGAGAGTGCTCCATACAGTTCTCAATGGTGTGTGTAGTTCACCAACCCGCAGTAGGCCAGCGTGGTGGACTAAGGCCTTAACCTTCTAATTTGTCCGTGTCCAGCAGTGGAGAAAAAATGGGCTGGTTATGTATGTTATGGGCATAAATCTCATGCAATTTGGCCTTCTTTTGCTGTGGGGATATTCTCGTAGATGCACTCAGACCGGGGACTGCGGAGCCAGTGTCGGACTCTTACCGACTAAAACCACCACGGCGTTCCTTCAACTACCTTTGGCCTGAGGCATGGGAATCCTCTGTATTCAAACAACCACCCAAGACAAGTCCCGGCCCGCCACAAGCAGGCAAGACCCTTCTCTCCGTGCGACCTTACAGCAGCTGCACTCTCCCCAGCAGCGCACAAGGAACGCTGCGTGCCACCTCACGGGCCCCTCCGTGACACAGCTAACATGTCAATGTCACGGCCACGCCAGCCATGTAAGCCACGCCAGCCTCACATGCCTCGCCAGCCATGCCAAGCAGCAGACCACCCCGAGTCCACCGCCCGCAGGGCTTATCCTCCCGTAATTTTTATAGAGGTTTTCTTCAACATCCCTCATCTCCACATGCAGTATAGGCCTTACCCATCTCCCATTAATAGTACAGTCGACTGCATGACTTTGGTAACACTTCAATTCGAAAAACGCCCTTACTGCTTACGAAATAAGGATGCTGCTAATGTCAAAGTGTTACCACCGAAGTGCGGTCGACCGTACGCGTTAAGATAGTCTGTTCATAGTAGAAACCGCAACATCGTTCAATTCACATTAGAGAAGACATGATATAGTGTATTAAGTCTTATGACGTCATAAAGATGGCGTACCGGAATATGCTCTCTGCTTATTCTTATCTTTACGGTCAATTTCCTGGAAGGAATGTGCAGAGATGTAGGCTGGTAGGTAGTCATTTGTAACTGTAGTAATGTATTTGGAAGGTGTGATTGTAGTTGGGATGTGTGCGGATATTGAGGTCGTGGGTTTGGGTAAATGGGAAATTATGACATACATTTTAATCTAACTGGATTGTGACCCTGTCTTTTGAGACTTTCATCAACTCAGCCTATCGCAGTCCACTGCTGGACATAGGCCTCTCCCAAGTTGCGTCACAACGCTCGATCCTCTGCCTTCCGCATCCAGTCCCCCCCAGCCACGCTCTTTAGGTCGTCGGTCCACCTGGCAGGGGGGCGCCCTACGCTGTGTTTGCCGATTCGCGGTCTCCACTCAAGGACTCGTCTGCTCCAGCGGCCATCGGTCCTTCGACAGACATGGCCAGCCCACTGCCACTTCAGCTTACTGATTCTACAAGCTATGTCGGTCACTCCGGTTCTTCTCCGGATAATCTCGTTTCGGATTTTATCCTTCAAAGAAACTCCAAGCATAGCTCGCTCCATAGCTCGCTGAGCGACTTTAAACTTGTGGACTAGCCCAACTGTCAGTGTCCACGTCTCGGCACCGTAAGTCATGACAGGCAGGACGCACTGGTTGAAGACTTTTGTCTTCAAACTTTGCGGTATAGGCGACGAGAAGACTCGGCGAAGTTTGCCAAATGCTGCCCAGCCCAGACGGATCCTTCTGTTGGCTTCTTTCTCGAAGTTGTGTCTACCAAGCTGAATTGCCTGCCCTAGGTAGACGTATTCCGTTACAACTTCGAGTGCCGACCCTTCGACGAATATTGGCCTCGTTATGACATGCATATTGAACATGACTTTAGTCTTGTCCAGATTCATGCCGAGACCGACACGTCGAGAGGCTCCGTTTAAGCTGTGCAGCATTTTGCCCAGTTGTTCCAGCGACTCAGCCATTACAACGATGTCATCGGCAAAACGGAGATGTGAGATGTTCTCGCCGTTAACGTTGATACCCTGTGATGATGATTGATTGATGTTTTGAGACTTTATTCTCTCTTAACTTATTATGAAATGGGAAATACCGCGCACATACCTATTTTAAAATTGGGCTTATGTCCGACGTTTTGACTTAGTTTCACTGATCGTGGTCACGAGCATACTAATTGGTACAATATTAAAACTTTTTAACAAAAAAAAATACCGACGAAAAAAGCAACTGAAAAGTGAAAAATAAAATGAACTATTCTTCTAACTAAACTAATGTAAATAACTAATTATGAGTCGGCGCCAAACAAACAAGCAAAGTGCGTGCGAGTTGCAAGTGGTCGAGCGGAGAACGCATTTTTGGAATGTTATTGTTTATCGTAGAAAATTTCACTTTGTATTTGATGTTATTTTGTTTTTATTATTTCTTTACAGTAATGTAATGGTCTTCGTTGATTGTTTTCTACCGCTTAGGGGTGGATTTTGATTTTCAAATTTAAATGGGACCAACTTCGAGATATACCCTATCCATTTAAAAAAGAATCATCAAAATCAGACCACTCTGTAAAAAGATATGCGTGGTCAAACATTTAAAAAAAAAAAGTTACGCGTCGAATTGAGAACCTCCTCCTTTTTTTTCGTCGGTTAAAAATGGTGAGTGTCTATTTTTTGCAGTTTTTGTTGATTTGAATCCCGGCTCTGGTAAGCTTTAAAAAAAAATCTGTATGCAGTTATTCTTATTTTTTTAAAGAAAAACAAAAATAAAAATGTTTCCTTTGAGTAAAATTTACCATATTCAATGTTTTATTTCATGACCCGTTCGTTTGTTTCACTCAGTATATTCGTATGGCAAAGTATGGATATGTTGGCAAAGTTGCAGCGTTTTACGTTTACTAAAATGAAGTTACTTTTTAACCGAAAAATAAGGTAGGTATCCCGCGATCCGACACAAAATATTCATGACAATTTGATACCTGTTTTACATAGAACGCTACTAAATTTCAGAAGCAATTTTCATACATTTGCATAAAGTTGAAAATAATTACGTTAATGATATTTCTGGAATATTTTCATCAGAATTGCATTAAGTATGGACTATGACGGAAGATAACAACACGTGGACAGGGCGCCCTTTAATGAAGCTAGCACAGCTTAGCCGAGTTCCAAGTGGCACGTATCATGTTCACACGTAAAACCGTCCATGCCTCATTAGTAGTTATTAAATTGTTCCATGGTTGTGTTATTGGGTTTTTTCATTAGGAAATTCTCAGTAGCAGCCCGGAGTCTGGATTTGTGCCCGGTTACTGGCAATAGGCTCACCCCCTATTACATGGGACTTACAACATAACTGGCGAAATGTGGGTGTACTATACACCTCTGCCTACCCCTTCGGGGAAATACAGGCGTGATGTTATGTTAAATTGTCCCAAAAATGTCGAATCTTAAATATAAAACAAAGTCGAGTTAGTTACATCATTTATAACTCAAGAACGGCTGAACCAATTTTAATGAAATTTGGCATACAGATAGAACATAACCCGGATTGAAATATAGGCTACTTTTTAACCCGGGAAGTTTCTTATTCTTTATTGTACGCCAGAAAAATACAGTATTAACTTACAAATAGAAATTACATGTACAAAGGCGAGCTTAACTCAAAAATTACGATGAGGCTGGCATGCCATTGTGGACAAAAGCCTCGTATAAAATTATAGAATAAAAATAAAATAAAAGAAACAAAAACACTCAAATGAGTTTTCTACCAGCCTTGAGCATAATATAGGTACCTACATACATACTAAATAATTATATATTATCATCAGTTATTTAGAGAGGAAATGTTCCTTAATTCTTCTCTTAAAAATGAACAGTTCCCGAGGGACATAAACGACACGACCGGGGAATAAACGACATTCACGCGGACGAAGTCGCGGGCATAGGCTAGTTTTAAATAAAGCTCTAATAATAATGAACATAGATTTGAATTTCAAAATGATTAGTATTTGTCAGTTACCTACCTTCTTTTCTTTAAACAAATAGTTTCACATAATTAACGCAGAATAAAAATAATCCTAGTACCTTTGCCTAGTACAAAATATTTACATAACAAGAGCCACTTTTTTTTTTTTTTTTTTTTATGATTTATAGATCTGCTCTTGACCACAATCTAGACAGCTTTCAGGATGTGGTCGACGATGGAGCGAGCAAACCTATTAGGTGCCGATTCACTCCAGCTTTAAAGGCGTTAGGGTTATAAGTGCCCGGAAATACAGATGCCGGCAGTGAATTCCACAACTTGGCTGTGCGCATTATGAAAGAGTTCTCAAAGCGCTTGGTCCTGATAGTAGGGATTTCCACCAAATGTGGATGATATCCTGCAGTGCGGCGTGTAGTCCGATGAAAGAAAGGAGATGGCGGAATAAGCTCATGGAGCTCTTGCGCACACTCTCCAAAGTACAGCCTGTAGAACACCGACAAACAAGCAACTGTGCGTCTATGGGCTAAGCTTAACTAATTATCAAACTTTGTTTTAGATCCAAAATTAACATATTACACCCAGGGGCCAGTTCTCTTTGTCTCCCTAATAAATGAGACCGCAGACTTTATTAAAAGTGGGTCGAAATTCTACAAAGGTAATGCACAATTTTTCATCCCCTTTATACATTGCCAGTTTCAAAAACGCAACAGTGATGGGTTCATTATAGGCATGGGTAACTTCGGACTTCTATATCTTCGGATATATACAGGGTTATTTGTAAAACACCGATAACCTCTCAGGAATATGTTACTAACATCATAATCAACATCTTTTGTTCTATGACTTTTAAAAATTCATCATATTTTAGTTCATCAGATTTTCATACAAGAAAAAAAACAAAATTAAATTGAACGCTCTAAATGTTACGAAGCCCATGCGAAGCAAAAGAAAGCGCGATAGTTAAATAGCGAGGGGAGCGGGGTTAGGGCGGCGGGGGCGCTTGAACTTGACCTAATTACGAGCGGCCCTCAGTTGGTCGGTCGCTTTGATGCGCTTGCGTCCCGGCAGACCTAGGTAGGTACAGCAAAATACAGAGTTGAAATGTGTTAGATAGGACAACAAAATCTTGAAGGTTTGTTTTTGGTAAATGTATTATGTTTTGTAAAAAATCATAGAACAAAAGTTGTTGTTTATGATGTTAGTAACATAGTCCTGAGAGGTTAACGGTGTTTTACAAATAACCTTGTATATATCCCAATGAAGATTTGTATCACTCCTTCACTTTCAAAAAACTAAACATAATCCTATATTCGAAGAACTCCGACGCCCAAATTTTGACACTGCTGACAACGGTATACTTGGTCAGATTATATTCTCTTTGGTGTTAGGGTTTTTGGTATTTCTTTAAGAATATTGTATAAACCTTGTAAGGTCATGCGTCTCGTGACTGTTGCTCCCGTGATCAGCTGTCCTAAAATGATGAGTTTAAAAATGGAAATGTTTTGTTCCTGGAATAAAATTGTGGATATCTTGTTCTGAAGTTTGTTACATTCCTTTATTTTAGTTTATTAATAATGTAATAAGGTACGATCGACCGCAGGTCGGTGGTAACACTTTGACATTAGCAGCATCCTTATTTCGTAAGCAGTAAGGGTGGTTTTCGAATTTAAGTGTTACCACTGTCATGCAGTTGACTGTACGATAAGACCAAATGTACAAAAGTCCCTTACCATAAATAAATATAAAAATAGATATTTTCAGCAGAGTTTTGGATGCTAATGATTTTTATCCTTACACATAATCTTTTTCCTGTTTCTATTCCGAATTCCTAAGCAAAATTTCAATAGCTAATTATTATAACATTTCCGCATTGCGTACTTTATTCAATTAGAACTGTAACACAGACATTACGGTAGCCATTTTGTTAACAGCTTCTAATGGACCTGCAAACGGGAGAATGAAGCTTATGTTAATAAAATGTTGGAATAGCGCCTACAAACAGACTATTACGGGGAATTGTGTTATTTCCTCTGCTCTTAAGAGTGTTAACTGGAGTTCTACTTGAAATTACAAGTTAAATTGATAATATTCTTGACAATCTTGCTTACATCAGTCCAATGGGCTTTCAGAATGTACTTGCTGTCATATACTTACAAGTTTTATTGCTGATTTATTTATTTATCACAATCACTACTACCATAACAGGATACTCCCAATGCGGTAGTGTGGTCTTTAATTATGCCAAACATAACACGTACAATGTAATTTTCGTGAATTCATTCAGAGAGCAGGAAAATAAATCTATTCTCTCAGCTACATCATTAAGTGTAGACAGGGCGCGCGTCATAGGCGTTTTGCCGAGCAAGTTAGTTCGCCGACGCGGTACTGCGAAAATGATAATGGTATGATCAAAAAAGGCCGACTTTCCAGACGTGAGTACATTACACCAACCATTACAAGCTACTTTTGACCCCACCCCCCCATAACTAACGTTCTATTATACCTAAAAAGTTACAATTTATATTTCAATTGCACATCGAATGCCGTTCAAAGCACTAAGTCAAATTTAGGCATGCACCTTCAACATGGCAATAGCCAACATCATAGCATCCTCCATACCATACCACCATACCATACTATACCATCCAGACCATACCATACCACACCATACCATACCATACCATACCACACCATACCACACCACACCATACCACAACATACCATCTATATACCATAACATACCATACCATAGCATTTACCTATGCAGAGCTATGAGTAGCAACAAGTTTCAGCTGTCACGGTAAACAGATAAATTTTTTGCTTACAACAATTGTCGATCAATCTTATTTGACATCGACCAAATGGATGCGGTTTGATTTAGACCCCCATCGATCAATCGACCGTATCACGTCAAAGGATTGGTAGATATGGAGCGAACTGGTGTGTGGTCACAAATTTATAGGGTTTATTTAAAACAAGCGTAATATTTACACAACAGCGATGAAGGAAAAGGTCGTGAGGAAACATGCACACGCAAAAGGGCTTTTAAACGCCCAGAAAAACTCTAGAGGGGTCCATAGATTTCGGATCAGTGCCAACAGCATCCTAATGGTGCTGCCTAGTAGGCAGGACTGCACGTTTTGAAGCACTGTACTTGAAATTCATTATTTTCATAATTTCAGCCGAAATATGTCCACCGCTGGACATAGGCCTCCCCCAAGCATCGCCACAACGACCGGTCCTACGCCTTCCACATCCAGCGAATTCCCGTGACCTTCACCAGGTCGTCGGTCCACCTTGTGGGGGGCCTACCCACGCTGCGCCTTCCAGTACGCGGTTGCCATTCCAGAACTTTACTGCCCCATCGGCCATCTGCTCTGCGAGCAATGCGCCCAATGCCACTTAAGTTTGGCAATTCTTACTTGATATTATATGACTACTACTATGGGGCAGTAAAGTTCTGGAGTGGCGACCGCGTACTGGAAGGCGCAGCGTGGGTAGGCCCACCACAAGGTGGACCGACGACCTGGTAAAGGTCGCCGGAATCCGCTGGATGCGGAAGGCGCAGGACTGGTCTTTGTGGCGTTGCTTGGGGGAGGCCTATGTCCAGAAGTGGACGTCTTTCGGCTAAGATGATGATGTTGATTATATAACTAATATAAAACAAACAAAAAATATTTTCGAAAGTACTTTAGTCCGCCAATCGGCCTCAGGCCAGCTTCTACTATTAAAATGTTATTAAATGCTAAATTAAATGTTATTTTTACATTATTTCGAGAATACTTATGTTCAGTTAATTAAAATAACTTCTTAACATGCCCCTTTGTAGCGCAGTACTTTGTGTACTGAAAAAAGAGGGCTATAGGATATCCTCGCAAAAAACTCAAATAAAAAATACCTTCAAAGCAACATTAAGAGGAAATTCGAATAGTCTTTTCTCCATATAAATGCTCTCGACTGTTTTCTTTCTGGTTTATAATCCCAGAGGAATGAGAGTTTTTAGAGTAAAATTAATATCAGATTTTTCTATTCCCCTATGTTTCGTTTTTGTTGATAAATTATTTCTAGAAGCCCTCAATAATATTTAGATTGCTTATTTAGACCGCTGTCTATAGAGGCCAAGTGTATACATTTGACAAGTATTAATGAAAAAGGAAAAACATACTGGCACTGTACACATTCTTTTTATTCAGTTTATGAAATATCTTTCAAATTGGTCCATTTTCGAGTTATACAAAGTCTTTGGAGAAAATAGTCGAGAGCCAAACCTCAAACTATAGCTTTTTAATTAGGCTATTCAGTCGGAACTGCAGTTGTCCTTATCGCACTTACTTGAAGCAAAGTGACAGGATAGTTTCTTTAAATAACTAATTTTCAAATCTCTCTGTCCGCATTTCTTCTTGAAAGTTCCGTAAGGATAACTATTACACAAATTAATGTGATAAAAACAATAACATTTTCTAAATAAGCCTACCGTACCTAACATCTGTGGAGCGGGAATTTATATAAAGTCTATATGACAATACGACATTAAATAAAACCACGTACAGAGTATCACGTTCTCTGATTGTCTACAAAAAATCAATGAAATCCAGTTAATAGTTTAGCCACAGGAAATTATTTAAATTTTATTAATTTTGTATGTAGGACAATTTTTCTGGCAAAGATCGTTAGGTCAAAGACCTGTGCGAATCCATATGATTTTTAAATCTTTTTCAATTATTACAGATTATTACAAATGGTGCTATTTATTGTTTCGATATTATATTATATTTTTTAGTTTTCGACAAACAACTTATTTATAACAACAACAACATAACATAACATCACGCCTGTATTTCCCCGAAGGGGTAGGCAGAGGTGTAATAGTACACCCACATTTCGCCAGTTATGTTATAGTCCCATGTAATAGGGGGCGAGCCTATTGCCATTGACCGGGCACAAATCCAGACTCCGGGCTGCTACTGAGAATTTCCTAATGAAAAAACCCAATAACACTTTGCCCGACCCGGGAATCGAACCCAGGACCCCACGCTCAGCAGTCGCGCTTGCAACCACTAGACCAACGAGGCAGACAACTTATTTATGTTATAATAAAACAAAGTTTAACCGGATTAAATCGCGTATATTATTTAAATTGGTTTCCCTGACGTTTCGAAAGCTTTGCAGCATTTCGTGGTCGCAGGTAGACTAAGATGACAAGCGTCTTTACAAATATTTCTAAAAAAATATTTTAATCTACCGTACAATATTATTAATTAAAATCGTTTCGATGCACGCAGTAATCACTCACAATGTCATTATCTTTTACAGTGTTGCGTGCTGTTTGGGACTTGATAATTTTTAGGACTGGGTTCCAAACAGGTGGTAGCTGCCAACCATCTTCTCTATTAAAATTAGGATGTTTTTTAATTTCAATAGCCTCACGGAGCATTCTAGGTACATATCGGTTTTCCTTCGCCAGAACTTGTGGTTTATCAAATCGAAGAAAATGGTTGGGTTTGTCTAGGGCATGTTCACACACTGCAGACTTTGTGGAGCGTCTGTTCTTGACGTCTGCTATATGTTCTTTAATTCTAGTGGCTATACTACGCTTTGTTTGCCCTATGTATGATAACCCACAATCACAATCAATCTTGTAGACCCCTGCATCTTGTAAGGGAATGTGACATTTCACCGGTCTGAGGAGTTGGCTGATCTTTCTTTGGGGCTTGAAATAGGTTTTGATAGAAGCACGCTTCAAGATATGACCAATTCTGTCGGTGACCCCTTTGATGAATGGTAGAACAGCAGGTCGACGATCAACTGTGCTGGGTTTCAGGCGGCGTTTGCGATGGGGATGTGGAGCTTGCAAGTTATTATGCTTGAGAACATGCTTCACATGGTAAAGTTCCCCTGCCAGGTGGTCGGCATCGCAGATGCGGTGTGCTCTCTGTAACAAAGATTTGGCCACGGTAGCTAACTGACAAGGATGGTGGTGAGATTCACCGTTCAAGTACCTGTCTGTATGGGTAGGCTTTCTATACACTGTATGACTAACAGAATGATCAGGATTATGGATAAGTTGTATATCAAGAAAAGCTAAGGATTTGTTTGTCTCCAATTCCAGAGTAAATTGAATTTTACTATGTATAGAATTTAGATGTTCCAAGAAAGCAGAGACACTACTATGACGACGACTATACTTACTATACTTTGACGACGTCTGTGGTCTAGTGGTTCGAGAGTCGGACTGCTGATCACGAGGTCGTGGGTTCGATTCCCACAGGACACAAATATTTGTGTGATGAACATAAGTGTTTGTGTTGGTCTGGGTGTTTCTTATGTATTATAAGTATGTATTTACAAAAAAAAAGTATATAAGTATTATATCCATTGTCTAGTACCCATATCACAAGCTCTGCTTAGTTTGGGACTAGATGGTGCTGTGTAAAAATGTCCCGAAGATATTTATTTATTTATTTATTACTACTGTGAGGCAAGATGGTGAAAGTGTCGTCAACGTACCTCTTGAAGATCTTCGGCATAGTCGGGGCGGTCAGGAGAGCTCTCCCTTCAAAATCCTCCATGAAGATATCCGCTACCACCGGGGATACCGGTGAACCCATGGCCACACCGTCGACTTGAAGGTAAAAATCATTATCCCACAGTAGGTAGCCGCTGGTAAGGCAGTGTTCAAGTAGCTCTGCATATGCTAGAGGCATGTCATTATCACTTAACCGCTTCTTTACAACTTCCAGGCAGTCCTTTACTGGTAGGTTGGTGAATAAGGACTGTACATCAAAACTGACCATCACTTCATTTTCATTGAGTTTGAGGTCCTTGATTTGGCTGACAAAATGATAAGAATCCTTCACATATGTGTTAGACTTGCCACGAAGCTGTGAGAGTATCTTCGCTAGGTGTTGTGCCAGTTTGTAAGTTGGTGTGTCAATCTGGCTGACTAGAAATATTTGTAAAGACGCTTGTCATCTTAGTCTACCTGCGACCACGAAATGCTGCAAAGCTTTCGAAACGTCAGGGAAACCAATTTAAATAATATACGCGATTTAATCCGGTTAAACTTTGTTTTATTATAATGTGTAGTGATCGCGAAAACCTAAGAAGTTATTAACTTATTTATGTGTTTAAAACGCTTTTTTTTTTTTGCTTTTTTACTAGTGTAAAAAACACGGTTGTTTTCATTTATTGTCGTATTTTCATATCCACGTTGTCGTTGTATACAACACAGAATATCGAATAGTACTAACGTACAGAACGGCCACTCACCGCCCCCCGCCAATTTAAGATGCCTCGCCCGCGCCCCGCACGCACCCGCAGTTTGACGGCAATTGGACTGCAATATTGCAATGGATGTCATTGTCAATCACCTGTCGCTATACATACACGCCATTTCTGAGAACTACTGAGAAGCGCTTGGAACCCAGTCGGCATTACGAGCGGCAAGCATCCCTAACCTACACGTGTGTGTGCGTTCGTATATTTACGTAATCTAGTGTATGTAGGTGGTGCTAGCATTGATATTGTATTGAGTGTCCGAGGTGTGGATACAATATGAAAGACAGCTGTTGTCAAACTTATCAAAGCCTCCGCCTCAGTGGCACCAACTAGTGGTTCAAATATAGAAACCCTTATTCAATAAATATGCGATCCGTGTTTCATCATTCAAAAATTTGTTTCAACACTCAACACCTAATCAAACCAAATTAGGCGTTCGCGACAAGCCCATCATCCCGTCAATTTAGACACGATGACGCGTTCGTGACGTCACGGTAATGACGTCAACGGCCCTGACACGCCTTGCCTGTGGAGTGGCGTGACCGGAACCACAGCAGTTATTGTTTATGGTATAATTCGCGGTTTGATTGGACTGAAGTGATTATTTCTTGGAAATTTGGAGGGTAGGTTTGTGAGTGTGCCAGTTTTGATACGATAAGTAGGATTCGAAGGCCATTTAAGACTATTATATTCTTTCACCTTCTACTCCATACAAAAACCGCCAACAGTTTACCACCCCTAAATGTTATAAATTTTTGATGTTTTTTATATGTTATATACACAGTTAAAAACTATGCTTACATGTTTTATTTTATTGACATTTCGCAATATCTTCGTAGTTATAGGCAACTATGTATTTTAACGAATTTTTCGCGCTGAAATTATGACGAAGTAAAGTAGTTTTTTATTAGAATGGCAACAATATTTAAAAAAAACATTTATTAGCTTAGATTTAATCTATCCAAGTAATTGACAGCAAAAACATAAGATTTTGTTAAGATTTGAAGGCTGAAATGAAAACAGCAATTTAAACGCAAATTTAATCAATAATTTGATTGACCTGATAATATCAACCAAGTCACCATAGGGCTTTGGCAGGAGACGGGGAGCTGAATTTAAATGAAAAACAAACATCCCTGTTCCAACGGTAGGTATATTGCAGTAAGAGAATTTGACATAATGTTTACGGTTGTTATATAGACCTCGCGGAGAATCTTAACACCGCAATTCAGACTACACATTTTAAGGTACAACGCCATCTATTGACAAATATTAGAATTAATTTCCAAAACAGTACTCGTAGAGTATTTTAGTTACAAGTTTATACAATTAGGTTTAACAAAAAAGCCAATGTATGAAAAAAATAAGCAAACGAAAGAAAAAAAAAATTAGCTAAAACCTCGCAGCGGGTAGCTGAATAAGGTAGCAAGGTAGCCGTTTATTCTTAATCTTTTTAAAACCAAGCTTTTTCCTTCCGGCTCCATCATCGGACCAGCCCTATGGTACCTTGTTATAAAACGTGTGTCAGAAATGCGTGGTCATATTTGAAGAGCTTATTTAGGCGATGCTATCGAAGAACTTTTACTATGGCACCAATCTTAAAATCTCCGAAAAAAAAACTGGGGGTCTATTCCCGTTTGAAGATATTCGATAAATCGTACGATTCATCGCACAATTTGCTACTCCGGTCAACCATCGTACCCTCATCGCATGCGATGATCGTGTTTTGACATTTGTTTCTCTGATCTCCGGTAAATTGTATATGACTATGAACCGTAGTCTATCTTAATTGTGCCTTTTTTATGTGCCTATCTTTATTGTGTAGATATTAGTCGGAACGAAAGTTCGTACTTCGTTTGTCGTTCGTAAAACGCGAGTAGACCCCCTGATCCTTACATTTTGTCGAGCGACATCGATGATTTAGTAGGGAACAGCTGATATATTTTTCCCGATTTCAGGGTTGGCCCCATAGTAAAAGTTGTTCTATGCTATGCCCTGAAAGAGCTCTTCAAATATGACCACGCATTTTTGATACACGTTGTATATTGCATTGTCACCGAATTTACGTCATCGTCAACTTAGCCTTTTGCAATCCACTGCTGGACATAGGCCTCTTCCAAGTTGCGCCACAACACTCGTTCCAACTTTCGTAGGTGTACCAAATTTCAGTTCAATCCAATGCCAGCATGTGGTCGAAAAATCGATTTCAAATTTTATTTTGTACTGGAAGGACTCATACATACGAATAGAACGAAGCAAGCTAAATCAAAGCTTGTAGAAGCAATTTTGTAAGTTTGTTGTTTTGTCTAATTAATTTGTTGTAATCATAGCATGCGGTGCTCTTCTTTAAGTTATGGGGCACTTAGATTAAGTTTGATTTTATGTATCAGTATACTCGTTGTTGAAGAGCCAAATAAATAAATAGAAAAATTTTCACTGTTGACGATTTGACTCTTATAAAAATGTAAGAATATTTATTAACAGTTAAGACAATAAAGATGTTTTATGTAGATACAGATAATAAGTTCTATGAAGCCGTTGGGTCTATATTAAATTACACTCGGCGAACCAAACCTGCGGGGGCCATTAAGTGACCCTAATTTTGATTAACTTGTAACAGGGTTGACCCTAATAAATAACCATAATATTTTAGTGTTATTTATATCCTATGTGCCATAAAACGTAAAGTTTTGATATTGGGCTTTCGTGGTAATCGTCTTATGAAACCATTTTCAGGAGGTAGGTACTAAGCATTTTATAAAACAAGAGAGGGTAGTTGTTTCTATAAATCAATCGAGCTAACGTTATAAAAGCGACATCATTGAATGGAGTCGGGTATCCCCCCTTGGGGGGCGCCCGCCCGATTAAGCGCGGTATTGATGCCGCGCGCATCTAGTTTGTAAGTATGTAGGGAAAAAACCTTCGGCGAATGGAGTCCCACATGGGACTCTCCGCCAACTAAGTCCGGTTAAGCAGAAATGGGACTTCGGTCCCACCTGCGAGAGCCCATTCGAAAAAAAAAAAAAAAAAAAAAAAAATGGAGTCGGGTCAGTTCACTGTGAACAGCCGTAGAAGTCAGACGTTTGTATTATTGTTGACACTGTTGTGTTGACTCACTTTGCTAATAACTGTCTTGGAAATCGAACGTATTAGCTTGTCTTATTATCATTTAATTAATATTATTGAATATCGACCAACCATGTGGGGGTTGTGTATACAAAAACCTAAACTGGTTTATGTTGTACAATGTATCTACCAAATTTATGACTTTAATTTTGTGGAAATAAATAAATAAATAACCACTGTCTACTTAAAAGCCGTATTACAAAAAACACAAGATCTGCATTTTAAGCTACTTTTTGGCTTCGTAGATCTCATTAACAGATGTGTTTATTTTTAATTTTGTTAGTGGAACATAATAGTTTTATTCATGTTGTAGTTACAAAAGGTAGAATTTTAATTTATTGCATCTTAGACTAACGATCTTTTCCCTGCCGCCACGTTACTTAATCGCTATGAAGCGGTATTTCAACGTCCTAGACCTCAGTTACCTTTTGCAATAAACTGTTTAAAAATAGACCATAATATTCGGAATATGTTTCTACAACTTGAGAAAAAAAACTACTTTAAAATACCTAATTTTCAACCAGAAATTAAGTTTTTTATACCTTAATTTTCTTCTAAAATAAAAAATAAATTAAACAAATAATATGTACTTATACCTACCACATAAAACTACAGACTTTTGCCAACATAATTAAATTGAAACATGAAAATAATTAAAAATAACGTTGCTAGTCAGATCATTAGCCTCGGTAGCATATGTACTACCGACATCTATGTTTTTATGTTAGAATTTTTGTATGTTAAATGCTCAAACGTCGTTGGACACTTTGACCACTACGTGGATTTGTCAGTATTGTATTTGAATTAATAATAATTAATAACAAATTAATAACAAGTGTTTTGTTTGATAAAATAAGATATGTTTAAATAAAAAATGCATTCATTAAAATGTACCTAATCAAACCAAATCATAATTTGCAGTAAACCTGCGAAAAAAATACGAAATGTGTGCTGGGACACATAGTAGAAGTGAAACTTCAACGGACAAGTGGAAAAACGAATCGCAACGGACAAGTGGAAAAACGAATCGCAACAAAAATTTTACTTGAAGTTTTACGGGCAGATTGTTAATGTAGGTAGGTACTTGTCAAATTTGAAAACCTGCCCGTAAAACTTCAAGTTAAAATTTTGTTGCTAATGATCTGACTAGCAACGTACAAAAACACATGCGCTGCTGTTGTCTAAAAAATTTAATAGATGGCGTAAGTTTAGAATTCTAATTAGTCGACAATTATTTACCAAAAATTAAGTTTTCCAGTTTATTTAGTTTAGTTTTTTGTATGTTTAATTTGCCTGTTTATTAGTTAAATTTAACAAATCCTTTGTATAATTATGTTGGAAAACGTAATTTGGTAAATAACACCAACATTTAAACGTATACTTATATTTTTAACGCATTTACGCTATCGAAGTGATCTAAAGATGTAAATTGTAAAAACAAAAATTCTGATGTCACCAAAAGACGTAAGTGTAAGTTAAATTCGACATCTAAATTATCGGTCACTGTAGCATGTCGGTGACAATGTTAGACTTATGAACCTTTGAGTCACGAGTTCAAATCCCACTAGAGCGTCTGGACTTTTTGTGTTTATTTACGCGGCCGTAACGCTTTTTCGTGACAAAAAAATCCTAATACTATATAGAAGTTTCACTTCAAAAATCTTATCATAAACTTATATTCAAAAGGCTATTATATTTTCTTGCGATCGCGACGTAGGCTCTGTATCACACGATTTGGGCTCGTATCACAGATATCTTATTCAGTAATGAAAATTTCTATACATTACACACTATTGAATAGAATGAGAATGCCAAAAATCCACTTTTCGTTGCTGTTTTCGTCAAAAAAATGTAAAAGGGCTCTTAAGAGAAAACTGGCGTTAATAATAATAATTATAATAATTTAACAGACTAATAATTATAATAATTATTAGTCTGTTAAATTTTAATAGCAGACAATAACACGAACAAACTAGTATGTAATTAATAAGCGACTATCACTAACAATCAAATTATGACCAATTACGTAGCTCACTCATTCAATGTTAGTAATGACCGGTCTTTGTTGACTATGACCGGAATAATTATACATGTGTAATGATTGTCATATGGGACTAATTTCCATTGGCTTGTATATTATTATTTATTGTTAATTGTAGGAAAGGACAATGCAACAAAATGTATGGCGCAAAAACCCATAGTTGATTAAAAATGTATATGTACAGTCTAACAAAGCAATTGGTATACAGGGTAGAGATATATAAATGAAGTTTTCTCAGAATATTATGGATGTTTTCGAGTGAAATATCATTTTAATAACGGACAAAGTTAATCTGTATTTATACAAAACCAGAATCAAACTATTCTATAATAACTTCCTGAGAAATCTTCATCTATATCTGGCGACCCTGTATACTAATTGCTTTGTTAGACTGTACATGGATTGGTAGAGCATTAAAAGTATCTAGATCACAAATGTGTTATTAATTTAAACCGACTTCAAAAAAAGAAGGAGGTTCTCAACTCGACTGTTTTTTTATGTTTGTTACCTCAGAACTCCGTCATTTATAATCCGATTTGGAAAATTATTTTTTTATTTGAAAGGATATATTTCCAGAGTTGACATTATCGAAATTCAGTTCTGATAATGGGATCCATGTGAAATTGAGGGAACTCCTAAAATATTATAGGCATTCATATAGCAATTTTGGTATTTTCATCAACAAATCAAGTATTTGCATTCATAAAGTATCATTTGGTGAAGATATGATGAAAATTTTTGGAGATAAAGAAGGGAACTCTTCAATGGATGACGGCAAATCATTCGGGATTGCAGCAATCGCTTGTCTTTCTATTGTTAATGCCATTCAAAATAGAAAAAAAAACTTTAAAAAAGTTAAAACCAACTTAAAAAAGTATAAAATAATTTGTGTGAAACAGTTTAGGAAGTCGGTGCCATTTTTTTCTTAAATCAAACTGAATCAAGACACCGACTTCCTAAACTGTTTCACACAAATCATTTTATCCTTTTTGAAGTCGGTTTTTACTTTTTTTTAAGTTTATTCCCTAAACCATCACCGAGAGGCCCTGTGCAGGCCCAAAGAAAGCCAAAAGGGGCGAATAGAAAGTAGTTGTAATAGAAATCAATAGAAAACTCTAGGCAAACGGTCGTAACGAAACCTTTACGAATAAGTTAGTTAGTTCGTTTAAGTTAGTTAGTTTGTGTAGTGATCGCGAATACCTAAAGAATTCTTACGAATGAATTTTTCTGTCAGAATTTCACAAAAAAAATACCGACTATATAATTGATGCTTACAATCTCGCCACTTTTAGCGCGTGGTACTCGGTGATAATTTATAGAAAAACTAATGAAAAATTCATCAACTCAGCCTATCGCAGTCCACTGCTGGACATAGGCCTCTCCTAAATTGCGCCACAACACTTGGTCCTCTGCCTTCCGCATACAGTCCCCCCCAGCCACGTTATTCAGGTCGTCGGTCCAACTGGCGGCGGGGCGCCCTACGCTGCGTTATGTGACCAACTATTTACGGCCCTATCACACCATAATATATCTTCTCAATCTACTGGGTCATTTTGTGGCATCCTGCTACAAAGGAGCATCCACTTGTACAGTCGCCTTCATGACAGTGGTAACACTTGAATAAGAAAACCGCCCTTACTGCTTACGAAATAAAGACGCTGTCAATGTCAAACTGTTACCACTGACTTGACGTGCGGTCTACAGTACTGCAAAAAATGCCTGAAAACTCTGATTGCAATTCATTACAATAATGATCACTTTAAGACACTTTTTCAAACCGTGTGTAACGTCTACCTCAATACATAAAACTTTGATAAAGCCTCTTTTAATTTAAACAACTATTTAAAACAATTTTATCGTGAGAAACTTATATTAAAAGTTACAACCTTGTTTAACAAAAAAAATAAAGGTCAACCAACTGTCTCTATTAACTCTCATTTTGATTCGAGAAAACTTTTGTTTTTCGCCTCTCCCGAAGTTTTTGGTTACGAAATAACTTTTCCAACCTTCTGCCTCTGCGACACAAATCGTGTTGTATTCAATACAATGTCATTATGTATGTATTATGTTTTGTCACGTTCCACCTGCTAGCCTTTTGGGAAAGCTGGTATTCTTTGTATTTGTAGGTGTCTTCTATGAAAAATGTATTTTCTAGTGATAAATAAGAATTCGTGATTCACGATTTGTGCAAGTTGTCGTGATCTCCATGTTTGTTAAAAGGATTTGTGGTTTTCGTACACTGTTGTTACGTAACCAGTCCATTAATATCCCACTGCTGGGCACGGGCCTCTTAGAATGACAAGGATTTAGGCCCACTGGCCTAATGCAGATTGGCGGACTTTATATAGGTACCATCAAGAACTGTATGGAGCACTCTCAGGTGTGCAGGTTTCCTCACGATGTTTTCCTTCACCAGTGATAATCGAATTCCGATCCACACATGAATTCGAAAATTTAGAGTCTAGAATAGGAATGCGATAGAAGTATTCGCATTCCTATTCTAGACTCTAAATTTTCGAATTCATGTCTAGTGTCTAGAATAGGAATGCGATAGAAGTATAAGAAGAAAAAAAGTTTTTTTATGGAAAAAGAGACGGCAAGGGTTTGGAATCCTACTTATATTATAAATGCAAAAGTATGGATGATTATTTGTGTGTTTGTTTGTCCTGCAATTACGCTAAAATGGCTGAACGGATTTAGATGAAATTTGGCATACAGACAGACCATAACCCGAATTAGTATAATAGACTACTTTTAATCCCGCGAAAACAAACTGTTCCCGAGGGATGCGTGATAACGTCTTACTGTGATAAATGTTTTTTGTTTTTGTTTAATGAGATAATTAAAAAAATATAACACCAACCATTGCAGGCCTAACAGTGGTACATCAGACACAGCATCTCGCTACATCATCATCATCATAATCATTTCAGCCCAAGGACGTCCACTGCTGAACATAGGCCTCCCCCATGCATCGCCATAACGACCAGTCCTGCGCTTCCCGCATCTAGTGGATTCCCGAGACCTTCACCAGGTCGTCGGTCCACCTTGTGAGGGGCCTACCTACGCTGCGCCTTCCAGTACGCGGTCTATACTAATTATATTTTCATTCGCCTTTTTAAATAGTAGTACAAATTTAATTACATAACCTAAAAATAAATCTAAAAATAGTCTACAGTTAAAAGAAACCTTTCACAGTCGTATCGTTTCTGCATTACTATGATTACTTACTCGTACCCTTCGTACGTTTCACCTAATTGAATTATGTACTAGACTGGAGAAATTTAGTTCACGGAACGGTATTTTAGTACACCGTTTCGGATAACTAGTTCATTTAGCTTGTTAAAGAACAATATTTTTGTTAGACGGTGGCTATGAACTATTGTTGTCTCTTGATAATAAATAATAATATAATAATATAATCTTTATTTTCAGACAGTAAATAGCCCATAGAATTATTACATAAAACACACTAACATAGAAAACACAACAGATCATAATACAAATTACACATAAACTACCATACACATATTTAAAAATACACTAGAAAAATATATATACCATACACTCACACATAACACAAACATTTTACTCTTAACATACACAAAACATATAATATTATATTTACTACTACTGTACATAGTCAGATGACGCTCGGTGAGTCGTCATCCAATGCCACATTATAGGGCTGTTCATTTTCCCTGCCACAAGCGCAACAAGGCTGTTGGAGCTAGCGCGTTCGCATAAGTGCGTAAAAATCTGGCACACGTGCTTCCGCGAACATGGCCGACGCACTGCAGTAGCGCGGTAGCCCCAACATTATCCTGAATGCGTTGTTATATTGGACACGCAGAGCATTGTACGAGCTCTGTGTATAGCGGACCCACAGTGCGCACGTGTACATAGACTGGCAGAATGCCGTAAAAAGTGTAATTTTAACATCTTTTGTACATCGTGCGAACCTGCGGGCCAGCATGTTACACCTAACTGCCAATGCTCTGCGTTCCCTTTCCAGGTCAACATCGTCGCATAGACTATCGGTCACCCAGTGTCCCAGGTACTTAAATTGGTTCACTTTGTTAAGTGAGACTCCCCCCAAAGTAACTGGTGGCACCTCCTCATAGGTTTTATTTCCCGCCTTGAAAACCATCAGCTCACTTTTGGCTGCATTGTACCTGATACCATGTTCGACCGCATAGTCTTCACAGGTACGAACGAGCCTTCTCGTGGCACTGATTGATGGGCTCAGCAACACCATATCGTCCGCGTAGCTGATATTGTTGACACATTTTCCGTCAATAGAACACCCGACTTTGGTGTTGCTGAGCTCACAAATCAGCTTATTAACGTACAGGTTGAAAAGCTTGGGTGAGCTGAGACCCCCCTGCCTCACCCCGCACTCCAACCTGTATGCCTCCGACAAGACACCCGCCCATCTGACATAGTTATACTGATTATTATACCAGTATTTCAATATACTAATTAATTCCTTTGGAAGGTTGGTGTCATGGGAGAGCTTTTTCCAAAGGCAGTCATAAGATACTAGGTCAAAAGCCTTGGAGAGATCCAGAAAACATGCGTACACCGGTGTTTTCCTATTGGTATAGTATTGGACAGTATGTTTGAGACAGAGGATTGCTGTTTCCGTGGATAAGTGCTTCTTAAAACCAAATTGAGCGTCGTGAATTTCTAAATGCTTATCCAACTGTTGATCAATCAAACTGTCCAACACTTTAGCAATAATAGTCGCCAAGGAAATAGGCCTGTAGTTACTTTTATCGCTCATATCTCCGGTCTTGTTCTTTACTATAGGGACCACAATAGTTTTCATTAGGTCATCTGGAAGATATGAGTGACTCATACAAAAGCTATATAACATTGCCAGGACTCTCGGTAAGTCTTTACCCGCATATCGTAGATGTTCTATGCTCAAGCTGTCATGTCCTGGTGACTTTCCCTTTTTTAGGGACTTTATAACATTACCTATTTCCTTAGCCGTGAACCTAATAAGCCCGTCTCCGGACCCCTCCAAGACCTCCGATCCACTAGTAGACGGTCCTAAAGGAGACTCCACCTTGAAAGATGTCTTGAATAGGTTTGCTATGTTGTTAGGGTCACTTTCTCCTTCTACACTCACTGGCAAACTCGTCTTGGGATTCAAACTGTTCGTAGTCTTCCAAAAGCTGCTAAAATTTTTCGCATCATGATGACTAGCAAGAATATTCATCTTTACCTGGTCTTTATTATTTTGACTCCATTTTAATTTACTTTTAAACAATTTTCTGCTAACTGTCATTTTTTCATATAATATTCCTGATCTAGGGCGACCACTTAAAGTCCAGTTCTGAAAATCAAGCCGAGCCTGCCCGTGTGCATCTTTAACATATTTATTCCAACCTATTTTGTAACAGTTTCTGCGCTGCTTCACCGCGTGATGGCTAGCTATTGCAGCCTCACCCAGAATACCCACAATATCCTTATACATCTTATTTATAATTCTTTGGTGTTCTATATTATTACATTTATTATCACAACATTTTCTAAATTCTATCGGAAAGTCTATGTTCTTTAAATTTGAGTTGCAATATTCTGTATAAATTTCAATTTGTGACAAGTCCCTATTCCCCCATATTACTTGATTGCACTTATTGGGCAACACAGAAGCGATTTTTGGCCTCAATACTTCCAGATCACATTTAATTACTAAAGGCAAATGGTCCGACCAGGAAACGTCATACAATACACTTACTTCTCTAACAGATTTCCAAGCCGCATCAGTCACCACGCAATGGTCTAACCAACTAGTAGTTCCATGTGCGTCACTTACGTACGTATATGTATCCGATTCACTGTCAAGTACTGTGACATCAGCGCACTGCCACTGCACTTCAGACGAAAAACTAAAAAGTTCCTTACCGAATAGGCCATTAGGATGTGCATTAAAATCTCCCAAGATAAATACAGCATCAACACAACTACTTTCAATAATTGCATTGATCTCACTTAAGCAGTTCACAAATTCAGTAAGGTTTTCCACTGACTCAGTTGGCATATAGACTGAGAACACCACAAAAGATTTAGCGCCTACGGTTATTTTAATAGCCACAAGACGCACACTTTCACATTTTATTAAGGACACGTTATCATAGGCGCTTTTACGCCACAGTATTGCGACTCCACCGTACGGTCGACCTCGCAGTATTCCCACCGACGTATCCACTGCAGAATTACCCACGAACTCAAACTCAGAGTCGATACTGCCCAGAAAAGGGATATCGTGAGGCAGCAGCCAAGTCTCTTGAATTGCGATAATATCAGATGTTTGACACAGTAATCTTACATAATCAACTGATCGAGTTATAGACTTACAGTTAAAGGTGACAAAAGTATTTATTTTTGATGTCCAGTTGCTATTTTTGTGATCCATTTTTAGTATCTGAATTTACTCGTTTCCTAAAGTCTACATATCTACGAAATGATACACCTTCTGGCCATAAATTATCATCCAAAAATAAAGATAATCTATGTTTGGGCACGAGTATTTTATAGGCGTCGTAGTCTTTCTGTTTTTTCATTATAATCTTTTCTATGCCAACTATAGTTTGCGTTCTAGCCGTAATGTACGTATGTATGTCGTTCTCTGACGTACTCTTGTCAACATTGTTGATAAATAAAGGAATTTTAATGTCGGCAGCTCTGAACTTCCCCATAGAACCTATATTAGCCCGCCCTCTTATTCCTATAAACCTTTCTTTTAATGACTTTTTCTTTTGGACCAAAGACCATGTTTGTTGCTGATCATCTTCATTATTTGTCCCTTTTTCTTGTAATACACCTGCAAATGTTTTTAATTTCTGTGATGTTGACACGGGAGCTAACTCCGCGGTGTGGGTATCCCCTCCCGTTCTTTCGTAACACGCGCCGATAAGGCCCACTGACTCACGCACCTCATTCAAACTAGTAGCAAGCACTGCGTCCGAAACCTCAGCGGCCTCCACGCGCGAGTGCGAGCATGATGCGCACGCATCGACAACATGAGCGAGCGAGATATTAGTATGACAATTCAAATCACTACCAGCAGGGGCTACATCTACAAATACTTCATCGAATTGACTATCTGCGACAACTTGGGGTAGGTCGGTCGACGAACCACCATCATAACACTTGTTATTATTTGTTATCAAGTTTTCATTGCACTTTACATTTATGTTGGCACAACTTATCAAGGAAGAATTTTTGAGACTATTTATCTCATCTTTTACCGACAGTAGTTGCTCATTCGTGACATAAGTTTCTTTTATACTTTTGAGTTCACTCTGAATTATGAGATAATAATAATGATAGAGATAATAGATCGAATCAACCATTTACAGTTGACTGTTTAATATACAAAAGTACTAGAGTACCTATTTCACAATTAATTATGAAAAATAAAAGAAAGTACCGGTTTAAGTAGTAAAAAAACATTGATAGAGGTCAATAGATTTTTTTCTACTGTCAAAATAATATTTTCACACTAAGGATATAAGCCTACTTAATTTTTATCAAAAAACACCAAATTACATTCATAAATTTCTTATTTTAATTTATTAAAAATGAATTAATATGAAACTTTTTCTAAACGATTGGGTACCGAAAGCATTATTAGTCAGAATTACCGGTGAACTAGCTCTTTTAATTCCTTGAAAATTGTTCATTGGAACTAATTACTTCGTTCACAACACTACGTAGTCAGTTACAAAGTAGCTTTGTAACATCAGCTCTTTGTGGACGTAGCTTAATGCCGCAGGGTACCTACTGGCGAAACAGATACAGATGGTCGAGAGAGGTTAAGTAATAAGGCGTCTGGTAATTAGTTAAAAGATGGAAAGATACCTCTTTAGACTAACAAAATAAGACAACATTCTGTAAAATAAGGCAAAATTCTGTATAATTTGGTATTTCATGCCAGTAATATTTTATACGACTACAACTTTTTTTTTTAAATAAAACAAACAATAAAGCAACAACTTAGTTATCTACTAGGTATGCATAAAGTATAATTATAATGCAGTCTTTATAAGACGTAGTGAAGAGCACGGACGAATTAAAAAAGGCGGACGGAATCTCGCTAAGAAAAGATTGAAGCACTTATTTTTTCTTAAACCCACTGCAATTTCAACAGCATTGTAACACACCAGACGGCATATTGTTATTTATTTGTGACACTACGACAACGACTGCCGTCACACGAGATTTGTTGCGTAATCGCGGCTGTTAGGCTTAGTATGGATGTGAATGTGTGCGTGCCAGCCTGTATTTTAAAGCGAGCCGTGTTACTATAATAAATAATAAATAAAATAAATGAATATTTTTGTGACATTTTACACATCACCATCTAGTCCCAAACTAAGCAGAGCTTGTACTATGGATATAATACTTACATACTTTTTTTTTGTAAATACATACTTATAATACATAAGAAACACCCAGACCAACACAAACACTCATGCTCATCACACAAATATTTGTGTCCTGTGGGAATCGAACCCACGACCTCGTGATCAGTAGTCTGACACTATGGGTGGTTCACTTATTGTTTAGCGAGATTCCGTCCTCCTTTTTTATTCCTCCATGGTGAAGAGTAAGTTTTTGATAGGCTGCTTGTATGCCAATGCCATCTTGTTTAAAAAATATCCGACCGAGTGATTTTAACATCCAATTTGCAGATTAAATTATTTATTCTTATTCTTATTCTTTATTGTACACACAAATATACATTTAGATTACAGTAGGAAAGTTTATGTACATCGGCGAGCTTAACTCAGAACCATTTCATTTAATTTTAAATTTAATTCATCAAATCAAAATCAAATCAAATCGTCTTTATTTGCATTCAATGTAAGTAAGTAAGTAACTAAGTAAATTATTTATTCACCAGAAATTTAGCCTATAGTTACATCAAAATCTTATCAGCTATAGTTAGGTAATTATGGCTATTTACAATCAGGTAAGATCCCTGCCCTACAAACTAGGAAAACCTGTATCTTGTAGGACAGTGTTCTTTATGGGTTGACCACATTACAAAATAAAATATAATATATATTATGTGTAACAATTTTGATTATAACATTATACAATTTGTTTTATTAGTAAAAATGCATGAATAATTGTGTTTGTTTGGTAGATACATAAGTTGAAAACACATAATAAGTCCCAGTACATTCTACCATAAGGCATGCAAACTTTTCACCCATTTAACAGGCAATTAAATTAAATTATACAGAGCAATCTGTGACAATATTGTGTCATGTCATGAATATTAAAATTATCATAATCCTGGACTTCAAGTTATCAAATCAAATCATATTTATTTTGCGTTCATGTAATTACAAGTGGAAGGAAACCCAATAACAAGTCCTAATAAATTCTACCTTACGGTATGCAAACTTTTCAATGAATTATTATAAATTTTAAAACTAAATTAAATTATACAAAATAATACAAAAAAATTAAAAAATCATTAATTAATAAACAAAATTTTTTTTATTTTTTTTTTCACTAATAAACTGTGTATTGCTACTGAATAGTTTATTAGAAGATTAAAATCAGGAAAAAGGGCTATCCAGCCGATTCTCGAGAAGTGGGTGCGGAGGCGACACGGGACGTTGTCCTTCCGTTTGGTGCAGGTTTTGTCGGGGAATGGATGCTTCGGCAGATACCTGCACAAAGTGGCGAGACGGGAGGCTGCTCCCGTGTGCCACCAGTGTGCCTGCAGTGAGGACACGGCCCTTCATACCCTGGCACACTGTCCTGCTTCTGCGGTGCAGCGCCTTGCTCTCACTGCAGCAATTGGAGCAGACCTCTCACTACCGGCCGTGGTCAGGGCCATGGCTGACAGTGGGGGAGCCTGGGATGCAGTCGCGTCTTTCTGTGAGGATGTTATCTCGCAGAAGGAAGCGGCGGAGCAGGTCAGGGTGGAAAACTCCCTCGCTGATCCAATCCGCCGCAAGAGGACGAACGGCTTAGGCGGCTTTACGGCGACCTGATAGCCCTTAGAAAGGCCAGCGGGCGATAGATTGGGGAGTCTATCATCCGCATTGCACGGCCCTCGAGCTGCAGTGATGTCCCAAGTATGCCCGGACATCGCTAAAAGAGAGTTTAAGTTAAAAGTGGAAGGCCCCTAAATGGGCCGCACTGGATGGGTCGCGAATGCCATGCAATGCAGTCCTCGTGACACACACAAAATCTAGTTCTGATGATGCAATCCATGTGGAATTGAGGGAACTCCTCAAATATTATAGGCATACATATAGCGATATTGGTATTTTCATCCACAAATCAAGCATTTGCATTCAGAAAGTATCATTTGGTGAAGATCTGATGAAGATTTTCGGAGATAAAGAAGGGAACTCTTCATTGGATGACAGCAAATCATCGGGGATTCCAGCAATCGCTTGTCTTTCCATCGTTAATGCCACTTAAAATAGAAAAATAAAATAAACTCAAAAAAAAGTTTAAACCGACTTCAAAAAGAATAAAATAAATTTGTGTAATTTTTTTTTTTTTTTTTTTAGGAAGTCTGTGCCAATTTTTTTGTTAAAGCAATCCGAATCAAAGTCACCTACTTCCCTCAACTGTTTCACACAAATTAATTTATTCTTTTTGAAGTCCGTTTTTACTTTTGTTTTAGTTTATATTGGGGAAAGGTTGCTAGTAATGACGTTTTATAAAACAAAGTACTAATTTTCCAACAAATCCTTTTTACTATAACTAGGAAAGCTTCTTCATTATATTTAAGGTTAGTGTACAACTCGCGTGCATAGACAGAAGCTAACGAGGTAATTAGATGGCAGCCGCACGCGACCGTTAATTTTAAACCGTGTGTACTTGCCTTTATTGTCTTACTATAGGTATTACTGAGTGTGATGTTAGGAAAAACTAGGAAATTATGGTAGTTTGCTTCACTTCATAGAAAGGAAGGATTTGATAGCTTATGTTTTTGTTTACCTTATCTCTTGAATGAGTGGATCTTTCTATTAGATGGCAACGTTTTATTTGGGATGAAGTTTATTTACGATATTGTTCTATATTAAGGCTAATAATAGGTTTCTTGTCCGTTATGACCTGGTCATCATCATCTTCTTTGCCTTTTCCCAATTGTATTGGGGTCGGCCTCCAGTCTGACCAGATGCGGCTGAACATCAGTATTTTACACGGAGCGACTGCCATCAGACCCCCGCAACCCAGTTACTAGGTAATTACTGACATTCGGAGGTTAGACCAGTTGTCAGACTTTCAGGTTTCTGTCAACCCGTAACGACTGACACAGATATTCGTATGACAACGGGGACTGACAGCTTAACTGACGACGTCTGTGGTCCAGTGGTTCGTGTGTCGGACTGCTGATCACGAGGTCGTGGGTTCGATTCCCACAGAACACAAATATTTGTGTGATGAACATAAGTGTTTGTGTTGGTCTGGGTGTTTCTTATGTATTATAAGTATGTATTTACAAAAAAAAAGTATATAAGTATTATATCCATTGTCTAGTACCCATATCACCAGCTTTGCTTAGTTTGGGACTAGATGGTGCTGTGCAAAAATGTCCCAAAAATATTTATTTATTTAAATATTTATATTTATAACTTGCTTTCCGAGGCACGGAGGGGTCTCGATGTGTAACAAAATGGTCACCCATCAACGGACTAACCGCGGCTAGCGCTGCTTAACCATACAATCTGCGTGGTTGCTACTTTGCCACTAGGATTCGAACCTGTGACTCCTGGCTCAGTACGCCAGTGCTTTAGCCACTAAGCTACCGTGAACACTGCTCGTGGTATCGAAATTATCCTCCACTATACGTCTTTGGGTGACGTCAGCGATATCTTATTAAGAAACATTGTTCCTTAACCGACTCGACTAACTTTACAGTTAAATCAAAGTCGTATAGATATGCCTACCCTTACTAATTATTTTATTATTTTAACGCATTTTACGCATGCGAAGCGAATTCTAAAGATATAAATTGTGGAAAGAAAAAAGAATCTCTTTAGAATGTCTTTAGAATTCGCTTCGCATGCGTAAAATGCGTTAAAATAATAAAATAATTAGTAAGGGTAGGCATATCTATACGACTTTGATTTAACTGTAAAGTTAGTCGAGTCGGTTAAGGAACAATGTTTCTTAATAAGATATCGCTGACGTCACCCAAAGACGTATAGTGGAGGATAATTTCGATACCATGAGCAGTGTTCACGGTAGCTTAGTGGCTAAAGCACTGGCGTACTGAGCCAGGAGTCGCAGGTTCGAATCCTGCTCGTGAGCGATTTTTTCTTTCCACAATTTATATCTTTAGAATTCGCTTCGCATGCGTAAAATGCGTTAAAATAATAAAATAATTAGTAAGGGTAGGCATATCTATACGACTTTGATTTAACTGTAAAGTTAGTCGAGTCGGTTAAGGAACAATGTTTCTTAATAAGATATCGCTGACGTCACCCAAAGACGTATAGTGGAGGATAATTTCGATACCATGAGCAGTGTTCACGGTAGCTTAGTGGCTAAAGCACTGGCGTACTGAGCCAGGAGTCGCAGGTTCGAATCCTGCTCGTGAGCGATTTTTTCTTTCCACAATTTATATCTTTAGAATTCGCTTCGCATGCGTAAAATGCGTTAAAATAATAAAATAAATAGCTAGTTGGTACCTAAGTAGTCTTTAGCCAGTGCGTCCTGCCTGTCATGACTTACGGTGCCGAGACGTGGACACTGACAGTTGGGCTAGTCCACAAATATAAAGTCGCTCAGCGAGCTATGGAGCGAACTATGCTTGGAGTTTCTTTGAAGGATAAAATCCGTAACAAGATTATCCGGAGAAGAACCGCAGTGTCCGACATAGCTTGTATGATCAAAAATCTGGAGTGGGAGTGAGCTGGCCATGTCTGTCAAGGACTGATGGCCGCTGGAGCAGACGAATCCTTTAGTGGAGACCGGGAATCTGCAAACGCAGCGTAGGGCGCCCCCCAGCCAGGTGGACCGATGATCTGAAGAATGTGGCTGGAGAGGGGTCTGGATGCAGAAGGCAGAGGACCGAGTGTTGTGGCGCAACTGAGGAGAGTCCTATATCCAGCAAGTGGACTGTGATAGGCTGAGTTGATGAAGTGTCTATTAAAAGTCGAGTGGCTATTCGGTACGTACAACTATCATGTGTTATGTGCTTTGGATTTGCTAGGCAAGATAACATTGGGGCTTTCTGTTGGTGATTCAATCATAATGCATATATATTACATTTTCTCCAGTAATTAATTTCACATCACCTAGAAGACAAACAGATATACATGCTGAATTTTTAATCGCTTTTTTCCCGAATAGGGGTCATTATTCTCATCATTATGAACAACTTTTACTATGGGACCAACACTGAAATCGCGAAAGAATAAATGGTGGTCCCTACATTTTATAAATTTAAGTGAACACAAATGTAGGGACCAGTGGGGTAATTGTGTAATGCATTCAAATTGACATCAGCTTTCATTTTGAAATTACAGCAATATTCATTGCGTATTGCGTGGTACGTAGTTGTCAATTTGACGGATTGTCAAAACAGACGGAGCAATGATCATTGAAATCCAGATGCGATTATTTATGTTTTGTTCAGTGGTATACATAACAAAAACATTCTAAAGATGTAAACAAACTCATTACAGTTTTACCGTACATCAGTATCATCGACTATGTAAACAGGTAAACAAAAATGTAGTTAACAAGGTAGGATATTAAATAAGTACAATGTGGGTAGATACCAGATAATATTTAGCTACATTATGAAGGAGCGAACACCGGTGACTGCGCGAGCCGTCTTTAAAAACTGGTGGAGGGTAGTATTTGTGTTGATACAGGTTGTTCCTACAAATGCAGCAAGCTTTTGAGAATTTATTATACTTACATACCTACTTACTTAACATTATTAATATAATGTTATTAATTGTATTGACTAGTTATTTTTATTATTGTGTATTTGTAACTTGCAAGAAATGTTGTTTTAATTTAAATTTTATGTTTTTTTTTGTTATTTTATCTCTTAGAGATGTTGGTAGTTCATTGATTAGGTAGGGTATATGATCGCGAGTGAGTTACGCAATTAGGCAGCAGCATGTATAAACATACACATAGTCACACACATAGACACGCCCCAGTAGATGTAGTTATTAGAAACACTGAAATATATAGGTACCTAACTCAAAAACTGTACGCAACGCTTTCTTATATCTTCACTTAATCAAGATATTTGGATTCAGCCAAGCAATCTATTAGACCAGGAAATTTTATAGTTTTGTGATATCACCGAGTTTTATGAGATATTGATTTGTCTCTTCCTTGTCATCTTAAATGTCGTAATCATGTCGAAAGATGTAGAAATGTTTACTGGAAGGGATTTTGTAGTTTCTAAATAAGTAATCCTAATAAATAATTGCATATTCAACATTTATTAGAAAAATACATATTCATTTATTTATTTATTATATTCTTTATCGTACATTCACCAAACGAAAACAAAGACAGTAGTTAATAGATAGATTAACATAAACCATTTATTTTGCCACACACGCATACAATACAATAAAAATTAAATTAATAAGCAACATAAATGTCTTATATAGAAGATATGTACAAAAAAAATACATATTATTAGAAAAGGTAACAGGACAAATTACAGAGAACACAACATGTATTGTATTCTATATAATATGTGTAGCAAACCAACTGTAGGCAATCGTATTTTGTGTTTTCTTGGCTTTAAACTGTAATTTCAATAGCACAAACAATTTTACTGTATGTAAGAAATTCCTCCTTCATAAAAAACGAACGTTTTATGCGATTTTATGTTACAAAAAATACCGAAATCTGTTTACAAAGTCGTCTGGCGAATAAAGATAAACTCCAGACGATTTACGACTATGGATTCTGGGGTCTACTAGTGTTTGACGAAGACAAACGAGGTACGAATTTTCGTTCCGACGAACACTTACACAATAAAGATAGGCACATTAAAAGGCACAATAAACATATACTACGGTTCATAGTCGTATGAAATTGACCGGAGATCAGAGAAACCAACGAAAAACACGATCATCACACGTGATATGGGGACGATGGTTGACCAAAGTAGTAAATTGTGCATCATCATCATTTCAGCCGAAAGACGTGCACTGCAAGACATAGGCCTCCCCCGAGCATGTTGGGGGGATGTGCCATAACCGCCACGCTTGGCAGGCGGGTTGGCGATCGCAGTTGGTTGGATACATACACAGAGAACGCTGCTGCCCCTACTCTGGTGAATTCTTTAGTCACCTTTTACGACACCCATGAGAAGAGATAGGGTGGTGCAATTCTTTATGTCCGGTAACATACGGAACATAAATGAGTAAATCAGTAAATTGTGCGATGTGACGATATTCGATTTATCGAAACATTCATCGCACAATTTGCCACCGATTAACTATTGTACCGATCAATCGTATACGACTATGAACTATAGTCTGACCAGCCATTCTCTAAGTGGGCGATAACGCCCCTGTGGCCGCTGCAGGCCTAAAGGGGGGTGGTAAGAGACCAAGAAAAAAAATGGGGGCGTTGTGTAAAGGCTTGGGGGGCGATTTGTAATTTCATCTAGCTAGGAGGACTCTTAGACACCGACTGAACTCTCCACTTTCGAGTAGACACTCTCCACTTTCGAGTAGACAAAATAAGTTTGAGAACTACTTAATTGTGCCTTTTATGTACCTATCTTTATTGTATACGAAACAATCGTACGAAAGTTGGCTAGTTAGTACATCGTTTGTCGTATCGTTGAACGGGAGTAGACCCCCTGTACCGGACTGTACCTGTACTATCTGATAATGCGCTATTATAAATTTGATGTAAAATAAACATTTTACGAGACAAAATATGAGCTTTTATTATCAATGTAAAACTGTAACGTATAGTTTTACAGTTTTATAATAAATCCTCAATTTTATTGAAAAAATGCTTTGTCTAGCATTTTAAGTTGTTACATACGTTGTTTATTTTTCTCTTCACTTATCCTATCCTACTAATGTTATAAACGTGAAAGTTTGTTCATAGTTATAATATTACTAGTGGCTCGCCCCGGCTTCGCACGGGTCTGCATTTTAAATCTTCGAAAATATTCATTTTAATTACATGCTGTAAAGGGCTATATTGATCTATATTAAATGCACAATGTATTTAAGGTACTTATTTAGATAAGGTTTAATGCTGTATTGCATAAAATCGCTTCGTAAGTAAGCCATTATTTCTCGTAAAATGTAAAGGATAAAATATGGTTATTGTGGGTTATCCCTAAGAGATAGACATATACTATTGCAGACTTTTTTGTAGACCTTTTTAACGTGTACAATATTGTACTAAATTATTTTGATATCTCGTAGGGTTCAGATAGCGTTTGTAATGTAAGTGAAAAAAAATGTGTTTAATTACGACATCACATTGGAGACCTCTAAAATTATCAGTGTTTCTCTACTATGCATGTATTATACATATAAACATTCCTTTTGAATCACTCTATCTACTAAAAAAAACCACATCAAAATCCGTTGCGTAGTGTTAAAGATCTAAGCAATTAAGCATACATAGGGACAGACAGACAGCGGGAACGACTTTTTTTTATACTATGTAGTGATGATTATGATATGATGTATTTATTTGCAAGAACATATGAAAGTTTTTGAAGATATTTGGATGTTTTTTACATTTGGATGAAATTTAGCCAAAATGTAGCCTAAGTCCTAGAGAAGAAGATATGCTACTTTTTATCCCGGCATGATAACAGTCTCCGAGGTATTCCTGATAAACGATAAACGGCAACCACACGGGCCAAGCAGCCGGCGACTTCTACTTGTATATAAGAAAATTGTAAACATTTTGGCAAAGCTTGCGAAAGCGAGGATTTCCCAAAGCTTTCAGTACTTCAAAGATCCTTCAAGATTTTATGAATTAAATTCGAATCCCTTCCATATTACTTCTCGTATAATTGCATCTAATTTCGAGTAAGTACTTCCTGCTTCCATCTGCTAAAGTCGCTTCCAGTTAAGCAATTTCCTTAATTCCCGTGCTCGATAAACATGCCTAAAGGGTGATGAAGTCATAATTCCATTCCACAATATGCTCCGTCCCTTTCTCGCGTTATAGCTTCTCTTTCGCACTGAATGTTTATTATGTGCTAGCTGCTGGGTCACGCGGGTTTGGGTGCATTTTCGTAAGAAATTATCAACGGTCAGAGGCAGGGCGTCTGCTTTTATTCTTGCCGCATTTTGCTCAACAAATTTTATTTGTTATAAGCTCAACTGTCCAATAAGCAGACAAAATAGTTAAACAATAGCCAAAAAAAGGCGTGTGGAGAAAAGAGAGGCATGGACACAGTATCACGAGTAGGTATTTAGATACAAACATTAGGTATGATAAGTCCGTAATTTTATAAGTTAAAACACAAACATAATTATAACATGAAATGACATAATGATCAAAGTGAGAATGTAAAATACGTTTCAGTGTAAATTAAACCTGTTGCCGAATACCTGAAAACTAAGTAAGTCTGTCTAAAAGGATAGGAATTCTGCAATAGCGTACATTGACCCGACTTTATACCGAGATTGCAACTTATAACTTACATATCGCTAACGGGAATCCGCTGGATGCGAAAAGCGCAGGACCAGTCATTGTGGCGATGCTTGGGGGCTTTCGGCTTAAATGATGATGATATCGCTACCTGCGATAATACAATCGTATCATACATGGGTTACCAAAGAAAAAAAAAAGTATCGCAAAGTTTGAAGACAAAGGTCTTCAACCAGTGCGTCCTGCCAGTCATGACTTACGGTGTCGAGACGTGGACACTGACAGTTGGGCTAGTCCACAAATTCAAAGTCGCTCAGCGAGCTATAGAGCGAGCTATGCTTGGAGTTTCTTTGAAGGATAAAATCCGTAACGAGATTATCCGGAAAAGAACCGAAGTGACCGACATAGCTTGTAGGATTAGTAAGCTGAAGTGGCAGTGGGCTGGCCATGTCTGTCGAAGGACCGATGACCGCTGGAGCAGACGAGTCCTTGAGTGGAGACCGCGAATCGACAAACGCAGCGTAGGGCGCCCCCCCGCCAGGTGGAACGACGACCTGAAGAACGTGGCTGGGGGGACTGGATGCGGAAGGCAGAGGACCGAGTGTTGTGGCGCAACTTGGGAGAGGCCTATGTCCAGCAGTGGACTGCGATAGGCTGAGTTGATGATACATGGGTTTCTAATCTATGCAACGACCTTACTGTCAAGGTGGCAACTTTCATGATTCGCCAGTGATAATGATTTCCCATGTATCGCGAAACCATTTTATTGTACTCGTGGTTATCGTAGACTTGATAAAATGTCAAAATGCATTTGTAAGGAGGGGTCAGCGTTTGCTATTGCCTTGTTATCGCGCACAAACTTTACGCATCGTTTCCTCTCCTCTTTTTGACGAAATGAAGTTTTGTTTTTCTCGTGTTGTTTATTCGCGTAAATAACGAAGTGCCTATTCGATTTCATATACCTATCTGAATAATTGAATATGTAATATGTAAGAGGGAGTCTGAAAGTAGCGCCAGTGACGGAGCAGTTAAGTAGCAACAGACTGTCATGGTATGGACATGTGATGAGGAGGAATGAGGAGCATGTTACGAGGAAAGTTTTAAGCATGAATGTTGATGGCTATAAGAAAAGAGGCAGACCGAAGAAAATATGGATGGATTGTGTGAAAGATGATATGAATAGAAAGAAAGTGAACACGGAGATGACGGCTATGAAATGATGATATGGAAGAAAAAAACATGCTGCGCCGACCCCAAATAAATTGGGATAAGGGCAGGAGGATGATATCTGAATAATTGACTACACAAGAAGGACACAGAAACTATAAAAATTCCCTCTGAATATTTAACCTAGTTTAGTGGTAAACAGGGAAGGACCTCATTATCCTAATTGTCGGGTACATCCCGTATCTTGAGTAAGGCATTGGTCTCACTGGTGGCGAGTAGCGAATTAAGATGAGTGATCGGATTGAGGATGGGCAGTAGCGTTCTGATTCTAAGACAAATGGAGACCCATGCTGCGCAATGAATTTATTGTGGGCTGATATTGATAATTATAGCACAAACATTAAGTAGTCGGGCACACCCGATGGAATTACGTGAGTGAAACCGTTTATATAAATAATATTAAACAATAAGAATTTTATTATGATTTTTCCAAAGACTTTCACAACAAGTTTTGCTGAAACTTCTCTGCCAAAAACACGGCCCAGATATAAATAAAATAAATAAATAAATATTTTTGAGAAATTTTTACATAGCACCATCTATTATCTAGTCCCCAACTAAGCAGAACTTGTACTATGGGTACTAAACATTGGATATAATACTCACATACTTTTTTTTGTAAATACATACTTATAATACATAAGCAACACCCAGACCAACAAAAAGACTTATATTCATCAACAGAAATATTTGTGTCCTGTGGGAATCGAATCCACGACCTCGTAATCAGAAGTCCGACACTCGAACCACTAGACCACAGACGTCGTCAATCCGTCGTATGTTACGTCCTTTCCTTTATTTATTTCCAATTCCTAATAGATTCCCGACGTGTTCGACATTTGTAATCTACAACCGACGTATACTCAGGTACCCAGGTAAATCGCAGTATAAATCCTCCTTCAATAAACTCCAAGAAGCTTTCATTACAATCAAAGCTACCAGTATTTGCACGTACCATTGATTAACAGCTGACTATCTGTCTCCTTTACCAGACGAGCACATTTTGCAGGGTTGTCAAACATAGGTTTTTACATGGAGAGGTTGAAGATTATATTTTGTACTTCTGCCAATTTAGGCACTAGGCAACTAGGTTTAGCCTTATGAGGCTAGTAAAACTCGTGCCAACAAGAGAGAAAAGAAATCACGTTTGTTCGCTTACTCAAACTTCTATTGTTTTATTCGTAAATTAGTACATACAATTGTTTTTAGCTAGGGATTAAATCGCGTATATTATTTAATTTTTTTATTTGTATCATAATAAATTATAATTAATTGCTGCATTAAATACATTATTTAAAAATAAAAAACCTCAAATAAAACTACCCCTAAAAACTAAAAAGGAGTATCAAAATATCCCTCCGCGTCGTTTTCAACTGGTAACGTGCCCAGAAGACTGGCAGCATGCCGCGTTGTATGGCAATGCTTAATCTTTGCCCAAAGTAAAGGCCAGCCTTCTGGTCACGTGATGTGTCGACTAACCGCCAAGAAATATTTCTAAATAATAATAACTATTGTTTTATTATATTAACTTTCACTTTTACTTTTTTTCATTTTTACTGCCTCGTTGGTCCAGTGGTTGCAAGCGCGACTGCTGAGCGTGAGGTCCTGGGTTCAATTCCCGGGTCGGGCAAAGTGTTATTGGGTTTTTTCATTAGGAAATTCTCAGTAGCAGCCCGTAGTCTGGATTTGTGCCCGGTTAATGGCAATAGGCTCGCCCCCTATTACATGGGACTCACAACATAACTGGCGAAATGTGGGTGTACTATACACCTCTGCCTACCCCTTCGGGGAAATACAGGCGTGATGTTATGTTATGTTATGTTATGTTTCACTGATAGCCTATACTTCTCTGCTTTTTATTTAATGCTCATAATAATAAATTGCAAGTTGGTGCCATTTTCAAAAACGTGACAGCCCTGCCACCCGATGGCGTTACGCGCAAGAATCTGTGCATCCTTAAAAGTAAATAATTCACTTTTTCCCCGTAATTTTTCGTGTATATTTTTACCAATTTCTTTCGACCTCGAAAAATATGTCAGAGCGTCGCTTACGCGTACCTATAATCTTGAATGCGGGCTCGAAAATAATTTCGTTCATGATACGCATATCAAATGATCTTTAAGTGCTTTTGTCTTTAAATATTACATTTTTATCTCAATTTCTTTTTTCTCGAGAATTTGTGTCTTCTGGTCCTTCGAAATCGTTTTGGGAGTTATATAAAATGAGACAGGGTTTATGACAGATTAATAGGCACTGTTAACGACCAGACCAGACCAGATTGATGCCTCCGAGATGTGGTGTTGGCGGAAACTACTTCGGATAACATGGACCGTCATGAGAACTATTAAGAGGAAATGTGGAGAAAGAGACTCTTGAAGATTAGGTATTTGGAGAAACTATCGCTATCAGTACAAAAAATGATTTTGAAAGTTACAAGTGTCGAAACTTACGTATTTCAACACAAATTTTGATACAACGTTAGGCGCAAAGTTGTGTAATTTATCCTGTTACCTTATTTATATTTCATGTATGTGTGGCAAAATAAATGGTTTAATGGTTTAAGTAACTTTGGGCTTCACTCGCGAACAATTCGGATTATCACAAAAATACATTATCGCGTAGGTATCCCTCGGGAACTGTTTATCTTCCTGGGATAAAGAGTAGCTTTTAAAATAAACTGGATTATGGTCTATCTGGGGGCAAATTTTCATCCAAATCTGTGATTGAAGGACAAACAAACAAACATCCATACTTTTGCATTTATAATGATAATTTCCTCCTGGCCACAGCGGTGACACTCCGTGTACGTCTGAGCTCGCTTTCCGATGACCTTGAGCGAGCGCGTGAATGCAATAGGCCTTGGCTGGGGCAGCCGAGAGACTGCCCGTTCCACACGCCGCGCACCGCGCTCGGCCCCCGCGCTCGCCCCGACCCGCACACATAGCCGCGAGCAATTTTACGAGCACTCATATTTAAGTATCGCTTCTTGTCGTTAGTATATATTCTATGTCCTGGCCGAATTTCAGTCACGGCGACTAATCTCAACGGAGACTAGTCCATCTGCACGGGACATATTATAGTGCACAAGTGTGTGCGCAAACACAGGTGCACTCTCTATTCCCTCACTCTCATAATCCGATGGGACGGCAATCCGATACGACCGGAGAGAGATCAGGCGCAGGACCGACGGCTTTACGTGCTCTCCGAGGCACGGGGGTGTAGCACCGCCAACTTCCTGACTCTGGGCAGCTATTGAGAAATTTTCTTTACAGAAAAATCCCAATGACAATTTTTGCCCGACCCTGGAATCGAACCCAGGACCTCTCGCATAGCAGTCGCGACCAACGAGGCAGTCAGTTTTGCATTTATAATCTTGGTAGAAAATCATCATCCTCCGAGCCTTTTCCCAATTATATTGGGGTCGGCTTCCAGTCTAGCCAGATGCGGCTGAACATCCACATTTTACACGGAGCGACTGCCATCAGACCCCCGCAACCCAGTTACTGGGTAATACTGACATTCGGAGGTTAGACCAGTTGTCAGACTTTCAGGCTTCTGACTACCCGTAACGACTGCCATAGATATTCGTATGACAACCGGGACCGACAGCTTAACGTGCTCTCCGAGCGCAGGGGTCTAGTGTGTAACGAAACGGTCACCCATCCATAGACTGACAGCAGCAAGTGCAGCTTAACCTTACAGATCGTACAATCCGCGCAGTCATTGCTTCGCTACGAGCCCCCCAATCTTAGTAGGAAATAGGATAGAATAATAAGATAATAATCACTACAACCCTAATTCGATAATAATCACTACAACCCTAATTCGGTACTATTTTATTCAGTATTCACAGCACGCTATCAACGTGCTACTTTCTACGTGTTTCTTATGTACCTATCTAGATAGATATATGGGATAGATATCCCATCTTTGAACTACTGATACTGTCATAATAATATTTTTATAGTATGAAAACGTATCATATTGTCTTTTAAAGCGTGCCTTGAATAGAAGCCAGCTGGTTGTTGCTAGTCATTTATATTTTATATGATATGTTCGTTTATTGGCCATCACATTGTTATTAAAATTCAAAAATCAAATGTTTTTTATTTCAAATAAACCTAATTACAGGCACTTTTGAAACGTAAGGCCGTAAGAGAAGAACCGGCAAGAAACTCCATGGATATACTCTTTTTAAAATAAGTTCTTGTTTATTACATCAAATTTATTTGGATATCGAGAGATTTTTAGGAAAATCTGTGAATCTCCCGGAAAATCGGGAGACCTGGCAACAGTGTTAAGAGAGTGCACCTGTGTTTGCGCACACACTTGTGCACTATAATATGTCCCGCGCAGATGGCTAAGTCTCCGTTGAGATTGGCCGCCGTGACCGAAATTCGGCCGGGAGGACATTATTATTATTATTAAACGATTACGTACATAAATGTGTCACAAATAGCAGCTTTTAAACTTATGTTATCATTGATGAATTATCAGAAAACTTCACAGAAATCAAATTATTAGATCTTTTAAGCTTTTAAAGCTAAAAATACTAACTTTAAAAACATATTTTTACATTTCTATTTTCTGATAATTATAATTTGTTTAATCGTTTGGAAAACCACTGGAGAGGAATCATGACTTTGAAAGCTTCACGATAATAGGTTTCTTTTGATTGTTGCTTTTTGGGTGAAAAAGGAATATTTTATGCCTTTCTTTTATAACATCATAATTTTATATTATGATGTTATATATAAATATAGACAAAGTGCTGCGAACAATCATAGTGAAGCCAATACAACCATGCTCCTCCGACAGTACACATGTCGCGGTATCGTCCAGTAAGCATCGCGAAAACAAATATCGTTCCTATGCATGGTGTATGCGTGAGCACTGTTTGTACACAGAGGAGCCCTGTTTTGTTGGCTTCACTATGAGTGTTTGCAGCACTTCGTTTATATTTTTCAAGTGGCACGATCACTTAACGTCAGGTGAGGTAGCGTCAAACGCAAGCGCATTTAGAATAAAATAAAAAAGGGTGGCGTCGAGGCAAGCTCATCAGAAGCAAAACAAGCGCGGATAGAACGCGACCGTGAGTTAACGGTCACGTTTTTTATCAGTTTACTCCCTTGTGACCGAGAGCTCAATGATGCTATAGAAGCTTTGCTTCAAAAGCGGGTGGCGTCGAGGGACGCCCGGCAGAAGCGAAGCTTCTACGCATTATTTGTAAGCGCGGATAGAGCGTGCGCGCGCTGAGCTGTGTGTTCGAGACAGTCGTGTAGCCGCGCGCAAATAGAAGGGGAAGTTAACACTGAGGTTTTTTCTCAGCTTACTCTCCGGCGGCAGGGAGTCTACTTGCGTTTGACAACACGCATAACATAACATCACGACTGTATATCCCCGAAGGGGTAGACTATACACTAGTAGGTACACCCACATTTCGCCAGTTATGCTATAAGTCCCATGTAATAGGGGGCGAGCTTATTACCATTAACGATAAAAATCCAGACTCCGGGCTGCTACTGAGAATTTCCTAATAAGAAAAAAAAGAAAGAAAGAAAAAATATTTATTTGCTTTAAAAGTGAGGCAAAAAATTCAAGAACACAGAACAAATACAGGTACAGAGCCAAGTAGTGTGGTAAGATATGCGTCACATCCGCGCAAAACGGCCACCGCTCAGCATATTGCTGTGCCTCATGCACGGAGCAAAGACACAGCGCTGGTTTTCAGCGACAGCCGGCATCGACACAAATTCACAATGCAATAACGTACGGAGGCGTGATGTTGGTAAATAACGATAAAAAATAAATAAGTAAGATTAAATACAATACGAGATAAAATGTGTTATATTTAATAAATACGCAATAAAAAAAACCCTAAAAAAACCCTTTTTTCTAATGAAAAAACCCAACACTTTTTAGTAGTAGTAGAGCTCTTTCACAAAAGAGGGGAAGTACTACCACCGTACCTACTTCTCCGCCAAATAGTGATGCTTACATTACTGTGTTTCGGACTGAAGGGTATGGGTGCCGGTGAAAATACAATAACATGAGACTTTCCATCTTCATGTCTCAGTTTGGCAAACCGACTTGCGGTACCATTTAGGCATCTGCCTAAGTGGTATTGCAGTTTTTATGGGCAAAGGTAACCGCTTAACATCAGGTGCGCCTTTAGCTCTTTTCGCCATCCTATATTATAAAATAAAAAAGTTTGGCCGACCCGGGAATTGAACCCAGGACCCCACGCTCAGCAGTCGCGCGTGCGACCACTAGACCAATGAGGCAGTCGCGTTTGACGATATTCGATTATTCGTACCGTTCATCGCACAATTTGCTGTCAACCATCATTCCCATATCGCATACGATGATCGTGTTTTGACGTTTATTTCTCTGATCTCCGGTCAATTTCATAAGAATACGAACCGTAGTCTATCGTTATTGAGCCTTTTTTATGGGTCTATCTTTATTGTGTAGGTTTCAATCAGAACGAAAGTTCGTACTTCGTTTATCGTTCGCCATACGAGACTAGACGATACGCAACGACACTATACAATATGTTGATCTGTATTCGTGCCATATTTAAGGAGGTGACTATACCACTGATACTGAACACGAATCAATAAAAATATCAATACCAAAAAATAAAAATAAAATGCATACCTATTTGTAAAAAAACAGATTCCCTTAGTGTGTCAAAAAAACGATTCGTGCGAAACCAACAAAAAAAATTGCAAGTATTTCCACCCTTTGAAAATGCCGCCAATAACTTATTTTCAGTGTTCGGGATTTATTCTCAAACCCTCGATATGTTTCTAAGTGAAAATTTGTGTATTAAATAATTGTAGAATTTTCATGTATTTTTAAATGACTAAGCACAACATATTTAGCCTACTAACCATAAATATTTAGTTTAATTCTAGCTCCGTGCTAAAGTTAAGTTTAGGACTCTTAAATTTTAGATCAGAAATGAAATGAAAAGAATTAATCATCTTAAGGATGAATCGAAACTTTAAATAAATACGAACGATGATTAAATTATGACCAACGGATTCAGTGGAGTCACAGTCAGTGTTTCAAATACGCAAACCAATTGGTAGATTTAATTTCCCCTGAAAATATTCCCGGAACACCCATTTAATCCCCCATCCGCCACCGTTGCAATCCTGAAAATATCGGCGGTTATTTTGTGTATAAACGCCATAAATACATTCCCCGCTCCGCGTAATCCCCAAGGTGCGTGAGACGGTAGCGGCTATTAAGTGATCGGGGGATTCAGGTAGGGGATCAGTGTCAGCGATGTTGTCCTTAAAAATGGCTTAAGCGACTTGAATAATGGGACAATTTTTTTATGTTAGAGCTTTTACTTACATAATCACTTCAGATTTAAGCCGAATGTAGCCGCCAAGTGGCGCCTCCTTTATTTATTAAACATACATACATACATATTATCACGCCTGTTTCCCATTGGGGTAGGCAGAGACTATGGATTTCCACCTGCTACGATCCTGACACACCTCTTTCGCTTCATCTACGTCAATTAACCTCGTCATGCATGCTCGTCGGTTTAGAGAACTCTTAACCTGGCATTTTTTGAGAACATCCGCGATTTGATCGCGATACGTTCGCCAAGGTCGTCCCCTTCCAACTCTTCCATCCACACTCGCTTCGTATACTTGTTTCGTCAATCTCCTCTCGTCCATCCTCTCTATATGTCCAAACCATCTTAACATACCTTTCTCAATCTTTGTCACTACATCTTCTTTCACTCCACAACGCTCCCTTATCACGTTATTCCTTACTTTATCTCTCAAAGTTACACCACACATACTTCTCAAAGCTCTCATTTCTACTGCATTTATTCTGCTTTCATGTTTCTTCTGCCATACCCAACTTTCATATGATTTATTTAATAAACTGAGATTTTAAGTAGTAGGGGGGCGTCGTGGAATCTACTTTGGGAACTTCTGTTCTAGCTTATCAGAAAGTGAGCTAATAATAACATACAAAATTTGTACTGAACAGACAAACAGACAGACAAGAAAGCGAGTTAGTAAAAACGTGGTAAAATAATAAATAAACACCTTTTTTTCAGAAAAACTGCTCGGACTAATGAAAGCTAGAGTTTCCTTTGATTTCAATCCCAAAATATAAAAGATAACATTGACGTATATTTTGCATTTCTAGTCCCTATGTACTCCTCAAGGAACGTGAACCAGTACCAGCTATTAAATAATTGGAGATTCGCGTGGGGGATCAGTGTCAGCGGTGTAATTCCTAGAAAGGGTGCGGAAATAATCAGTTTGTTTTTTTTTAGAAGGGTTTTTGAAAAAAAAAATCTGTTGTAAAAGTCTGTTTTTGGTTCACTGCAATCGAGAAAATAAAAATAAAAAATCTATAAATATGCTTGATTACCTATAACATTTCTAGTACGGTTGACCGCACGTCAGTGGATACAGTTTGACATAGAAAGCGCTTTTATTTCGTAAGCAGTAAGGGCGATTTTCCAATTCAAGTGTTACTACTGTCATGCAGTCGACTGTACAAAATTATCATAAATTATGACGAATCAACATCATCTTGAAATTCACCAACGTGCGATGCTGCACTGATAGTGAAATGTGAATATTTGCATCTCTTTCTAAAGCAGGTACCACCACACGTTTATGTTGACCTTTTTTTTATTATTTGTTGTATAACTATATAATATGCACTAAAATCACACAAAGTTCGATGCCTGTACGTACGTGGGACACTCAGAAAGTTTTGCGAAACTAAAAAAAATTGTTCTATACGTACATATATTTTTATCAAATCTTTTCAAAGTACTTTCCACCAGCCTCTATACAAAGATTCATGCGCCTAAACCAGTTTTCAAAACACTTTTTCCAGTCCGCCGCAGACACCTCGTTTACAGCCTGCTCGAACGCAGCCAGCGCATCTTCCGGCGACGAAAATTGTATCCCTTTGAGCTGATTTTTTATTTTTGGGAATAAAAAGAAGTCACACGGTGCTAGATCAGGGCTGTAAGGAGGGTGACCCAGGAGTTTGACTGGCGTGCTGTCCAGGAAGTCCCTCGTTTTGAGTGCGGTGTGCGCAGGTGCATTGTCGTGGTGGAGCAGTAGCCCGCGGAGCCCTGTGTTTGGTCGCTTGTTGCTTATAACAGAGAAAACTTCTGGCAAACATTTGGTAGTATACCATTCGGCATTAATGCTTCTTTGATCCCGTAAGGGAATTGATACCAAGTGGCCAGTCAAATTAAAAAAGCTAGCGATCAAAATCTTACCCCCGCTTCTAGATCGCTTCACTTTAGTAGGCGTTGGCTCATTTTGAAACACCCAAACACTCGACTGGCGCTTGGTTTCTGGGTCGTATTGATAAATCCAGGACTCATCACCTATAACGATGTCGTAAACACGCCGAGACGAGCCTGCTTCAAATTTGTTAAGCATATCACGGCACCATTCCACCCGGGCCTGCTTCTGAGCATCGGTGAGGTTGTGCGGCACCCAGCGTGATACTATCCTCCTCACGCGAAGATGGCTGTGTAGAATCTCGTGAACGCTTCCCGATCCAATCTTCAATATGTGTTGAATCTCCTGATATGTAATTCGCCTATTGTCTTGGATTAAATTTTTCACTGCTAGCACGTTTTCTTCGGTAACAGCCGTCAAAGGGCGACCGCTTCTTTCGTCATCCCCCAAAGTTGGTCGACCGCGCTTGAATTCGTTATACCAACGATACACGGTTGCCTTGGAAGGGCCTTCATCCATGAATGCCATTTGAAGTCTATCGTACGATTCATCCGGTTTCAGGCGACACTTGAAATCGTATAAAATCATAGCTCTAAAATGTTCCCGGCGCAGATCCATATTTCAGTGAGACACAATACTTTGAATTAACTCGCAAAAAATGTGGAGGGAAATTTTGAAATTGGAACTTACTTATTTTTACTTATAAATAATCATATTTTCGAAAAACATTATAACTGGCCAGTCTCCCATATATAAAAACTTTTTTTCGCAATACTTTCTGAGGGGCCTGGTATTATATTTTTCATGATCGAGCAAGAATAAAAAAACGTTAAAAAATGCATTTTTTTGAGGTTTATTGCATGGGGACTTCCTTTGGGCTTAAGCTTTTTTATTTTTAGTTTTTGCAATGACTGGGCCAACACACAGTTTGTGAAAATTTCCACTGGCTACCTACATTCAGTTAAAAAAATACAGTCCTGTGACAGAAAAAGACTGCCTCGTTGGTCTAGTGGTTGCAAGCGCGACTGCTGATCGTGGGGTCCTGGGTTCGATTCCCGGGTCGGGCTGTTGCTGGAGTCTGGATTTGTGCCCGGTCAATGGCAATAGGCTCGCCCTCTATTACATGGGACTATAAAATAACTGGCGAAATGTGAGTGTACTATTACACTTCTGCCTACCCCTTCGGGGAAATACAGGCGTGATGTTATGTTATGTTATATGACAGACAAACGGATGGATGGCTTAGGCAGAGTAATACCCTTTGGCACCTTTTGAATATGGAAACATAAAAAGACAGTTAAATTATTGAATTATCTACCACGGTGACACAAAATGTTCCAACATTACAATTTTACAGAAATAAAATTTGCCCATTACCAAGTGACTAAAGATTAAAATGACATAAATACTTGAAGCCACAAATAGGTAGGAGGGTTCAGCGGAACAATTAGGAAGGGGAATGCAAAGCCACCGGCAAGAATCTGCTAATCAACGAAGCCAACTTGTAACTTGATTGCTAAATTTCAATTCGTGTTATTTTCGTGAATTGTCTCATTTTGAAGAACTTTTAAGTGTGTTTAAATTTTTGTGGGTGTAAAAGCACTAACTAACATAACGTCTGTATTTCCCCGAAGCCTATGCCCGCGACTTTGCCCGCGACTTTGCCCGCGACTTTGCCCGCAACTTTGCCCGCGACTTTGCCCGCTACTTTGCCCGCGTAAATGTCGTTTATCACCCATCTCTCTGGAACTGTTAAATTTCCCGGAATAAAACGTAGCCTATGTGTTAATACGGGTTATGTTCTATCTGCATGCCAAATTTCATTAAAATCCATTCAGTAGATTTGCGTGAAAGAGTAACAAACATCCATACATCGTCGTGGTCGTGGGTTCGATTCCCACAGGACACAAATATTTGTGTGATGAATATAAGTGTTTGCGTTGGTCTGGGTGTTTCTTATGTATTATAAGTATGTATTTACAAAAATAAAGTATATATGTATTATATCCACTGTCTAGTACCCATAGCACAAGCATAGCACAAGCTCTGCTTAGTTTGGGAATAGATGGTGCTGTGTAAAAATGTCCCAAAAATATTATTTTATACATCCATACATCATCACAAAATTTCACGTTTATAATATTAGTAGGATTATAGTAGGAAGTAGGATACACCTACTGTTTCTACCTACTTTAACAGTAACAGAATGTCCTGTAGGTTGAAATTCAACAGCTACAGATAAAAATGTATATTCAATTAAATTAAATTCAATTATTTCAGATAAATTATAATTATCCATGTCTATATTACTAGCACAATAATAATTATAATTTCATGTAAATATATAATAATCCATACAATAAAAAAATTATAAACAATATGTCATGCAACAAAAAATAATAATAATAAAATGTCATACAGAAAAAATATAATATACAACTGCAATGTTCCATGAAAAGTTACTACACTCGTAGTGCTCGTAGCAGTTTGGAAATCTGCTACGACAGCGTAGCAAGCGTTCAGCTACGTCGTAGCAATACTACGTTCTATGTTTTGTATTCATACATTCCAATAAATGGATATGATCAACGATCAATATTTAATCGGAGGAGATGAAGAGTTAATTTTATTCATCTTTTCGATGGTATAAGGTTGATTTTACATTCACACTGAACTTCGCGCTTGTTGATGAATAAATGATAATATTATTGACGACGACGTCTGTGGTCTAGTGGTTCGAGTGTCGGACTGCTGATCACTAGGTCGTGGGTTCGATTCCCATAGGACACAAATATTTGTGTGATGAACATGAGTGTTTGTGTTGGTCTGGTTGTTTCTTATGTATTATAAGTATGTATTTACAAAAAAAAAGTATATAAGTATTACATCCATTGTCTAGTACCCATAGCACAAGCTCTGCTTAGTTTGGGACTAGATGATGATGTGTAGAAATTTCCCAAAAATATTTATTTATTATTTTGTTTGGTGCCATGGCTGAACAATTAATTGCTGTGCTGGTTTGATTCCCTCCCGAAATAAATATTTGTAGAACCTACAGATGGTTCTAGGTGTTTGTAAGTGTGAAATTTGTGTCTGTAACATAATACAGGAGAAAACTATTGCATGACAACATTTTTAACCTCTTTTTGGAGTGTATTAAAAGAGCCTCCACGAGTGACGATATTTAATTGATCGTCCGGCGCACCCTGGGCCGTCAGCCCCGCTACCAACCTGCTGACAGGCTAATCTTTTCAACACAGCATGAGCTATTCAGGTCGTCAGTCCACCTGGCAGGGGGGCGCCCTACGCTGCGTTTGCCGATTCACGGTTTCCAAGCGGTGGCTGGGAGGGACTGGATGCGAAAGGCCGAGGACCGAGTGTTTTGGGAGAGGCCTATGTCCAACTTAGTGTCTCAACATCCAGACAAACCTGTGTAAGGTTTTTGTGATGTTTTCATGATCATTTTTGTGTATGTTTTAAATTTAATAAATTGAAAAAAAAAACAGTGGACTGCGATAGTCTGAGTTCTTCTTCTTCTTCGTGTCGACATGAGCTACATAAAGATAATAGCTCATGTCGTCAGAATCAGAATCAGTCTGAGTTGATTGATGAGCTATTATTATTATGTAACTCATGCCGACACGATAGAAGAAAAAATCTATTTCTCTATTGAATTTTCCATGAGTATGAAGTCTGGTTGGAAGGCTTTCCAGAGAACACAGGTCTAGCTTGCAGTCGCCCCTTTGACAACTTTAATCTAAAGGTGTTATGGGGCACCAACTGGAGACAGTCTACACATATAAGCTCTACAGGAGAACAGCCAGAAATCGTCTCATCTCAAGATTGTGCAAAACTATTGCGAAACATGATAACTAAAATTATTTAGGCTACAAAACGATGTATTTTGTGGGCTAGTTAAAATATTTTTTATTATTAAATGGCGTTACATAATTAATTAAAGCGCTTCATAAAAAAAAACATCAATCAAACCAAACTCAACAAGACCGAGTACCTTTTCGCGTAGAGTAACAAGATCGCTGAAAGCGCTGAATTATTTTAAAATAAAACAGCGGAATCTTCAGATAATACGATTTATTAGCGCGCTTAATTAAATTGAAGTGATTTGTTGCTGTTTTATATTTAACTTCGGAATTTTATTTATGTTTATTAAGACGGGTTTTACGTAGATTCAAGTTACGCTCAAGTGTGGTTAATTAAGTTTTTGATATGAATATTTATGACAAGTATTTTACTTTTAAAGACTGTTATTTTTAGGTAGGCATAGCCATCTCCATGTATTTTTCTCTGATAGTGCTATTATCACCACGCTTGTCAAAACTGGCACATGCGGTGATATTGATATATCTTAATACAAAGTCTTTGATATCTTAACATAAAATATTATAGTAACATACAGTATATTACTCGTATGGTATCACATACGACGAAGACAAAACTATCAAATAACTTTTCCACCAAACAGAACAGCTCTTCTAAACAAAAGTGTATTTTGTATGGCCCTTCGAGTTTATAACCATTTACCTAGAATGATACATGATATTGAAAGTACGAATATGTTTAAAAATAAAATTAAAAACATTATTTTAATGAAGGGGTATTACAGCGTCACCGAATATGTAAATGACAAATTATGATATGAAATGTTAGAAATATACTTGATTTGGATTTATTAACTATGTGACATTGTATAATTGTCATTTTTTGGTACTGAACTTGGACATAGTAATGTGATATTGTATAATTGACATTTTTTTTTTCCAATTTTTGACTTTTATAATGTATGTGTAAATTTGCATGCCGTAAGGTTGAATATGGTGATACTAAATGTAATTTTTATTTTTAACATCAATTGTAATTTTACCCATATTTCGCAAATAAATTGATTTGATTTGATTTGATTTGATTTGAAGATATGATGTAGTATACAAAACCAACGAATATCTTCAAAAATTAGGTAATGTACATATTCAGATAGTATATTACACTATCCTAATATAATATCTTTTGCCATATATACACATATACCAGGCCCCTCAGAAAGTATTGCGAAAAAAAGTTTTTATATATGGGAGACTGGCCAGTTATAATGTTTTTCGAAAATATGATTATTTATAAGTAAAAATAAGTAAGTTCCAATTTCAAAATTTCCCTCCACATTTTTTGCGAGTTAATTCAAAGTATTGTGTCTCACTGAAATATGGATCTGCGCCGGGAACATTTTAGAGCTATGATTTTATACGATTTCAAGTGTCGCCTGAAACCGGATGAATCGTACGATAGACTTCAAATGGCATTCATGGATGAAGGCCCTTCCAAGGCAACCGTGTATCGTTGGTATAACGAATTCAAGCGCGTTCGACCAACTTTGGGGGATGACGAAAGAAGCGGTCGCCCTTTGACGGCTGTTACCGAAGAAAACGTGCTAGCAGTGAAAAATTTAATCCAAGACAATAGGCGAATTACATATCAGGAGATTCAACACATATTGAAGATTGGATCGGGAAGCGTTCACGAGATTCTACACAGCCATCTTCGCGTGAGGAGGATAGTATCACGCTGGGTGCCGCACAACCTCACCGATGCTCAGAAGCAGGCCCGGGTGGAATGGTGCCGTGATATGCTTAACAAATTTGAAGCAGGCTCGTCTCGGCGTGTTTACGACATCGTTACAGGTGATGAGTCCTGGATTTATCAATACGACCCAGAAACCAAGCGCCAGTCGACTGTTTGGGTGTTTCAAAATGAGCCAACGCCTACCAAAGTGAAGCGATCTAGAAGCGGGGGTAAGATTTTGATCGCTAGCTTTTTTAATTTGACTGGCCACTTGGTATCAATTCCCTTACGGGATCAAAGAAGCATTAATGCCGAATGGTATACTACCAAATGTTTGCCAGAAGTTTTCTCTGTTATAAGCAACAAGCGACCAAACACAGGGCTCCGCGGGCTACTGCTCCACCACGACAATGCACCTGCGCACACCGCACTCAAAACGAGGGACTTCCTGGACAGCACGCCAGTCAAACTCCTGGGTCACCCTCCTTACAGCCCTGATCTAGCACCGTGTGACTTCTTTTTATTCCCAAAAATAAAAAATCAGCTCAAAGGGATACAATTTTCGTCGCCGGAAGATGCGCTGGCTGCGTTCGAGCAGGCTGTAAACGAGGTGTCTGCGGCGGACTGGAAAAAGTGTTTTGAAAACTGGTTTAGGCGCATGAATCTTTGTATAGAGGCTGGTGGAAAGTACTTTGAAAAGATTTGATAAAAATATATGTACGTATAGAACAATTTTTTTTAGTTTCGCAAAACTTTCTGAGTGTCCCACGTATGTTAAAATATGGAGAGGTAAAATATATATTATTTTCATCGTGTGTCACGCTTCATTAAAATGTATGGCGAACGATATTGCGAAAGATGCTAAGCATATAAGATAATATTAAATATAGTATAGTGTGGCGGGCGATATTACGAAAGATGCTATATAAGGTAATATTTAATATAGTATAGCATATTCACCGTATATGATGGCCTTTAAACATCATCATCATCTTTGTAGACCATTGCTTGGCCAGTTACTAGTTTCATTTATCATCACCATCATAATAAACATTTATTCAAATTGGTATTTGGTATTTTTTGGTATTGGTATTTATTAATTTAGGAATGTGTGGTGTAACGAGAATGGATAGGATAAGGAATGAATATGTAAGAGGGAGTCTGAAAGTAGCGCCAGTGACAGAGAAGTTAAGTAGCAATAGACTGTCATGGTATGGACATGTGATGAGGAGGAATGAGGAGCATGTTACGAAGAAAGTTTTAAGTATGAATGTTGATGGCTATAAGAAAAGAGGGAGACCGAAGAAAATATGGATGGATTGTGTGAAAGATGATATGAATAGAAAGAAAGTGAACACGGAGATGACGGCTGATAGAGATATATGGAAGAAAAAAACATGCTGAGCCGACCCCAAATAAATTGGGATAAGGGCAGGAGGATGATGATGGTATTTGTTAAATATTTATTAGATGTTCGTGGACCAAAACCAATAAATTGTATCATATCAGTAAATTGCATAATTAATTTACCCCGCTGAACAAAAAACAAACTATTACGCTAACAAAAATTGTATCATCTCTCTTATAACTTGGACCACACCCTTCAAATCTGTCGGCACAAAATACTTTTCCGGCCTTGAGTCAGCCGAAAATAAATGGAATATGTGTGTTCATCAAAACGACACACGCAGCTCTCTCGACCCCTCCCCGTTCTGAAGAGGATCATATTTTGTTGTATTTTTTGCTAAGATGACCCTTTTTGTACCAAAACTTTCACGCTTGAGCGTTCAAAGAGGTTTTGGTGCAAAGGTTTTTTTTTATCTGTATTATGTAATCGGCGGATTCTATGGATGTGTACATAACATAATCAGCCCATTACTGTCCCAGTTCTGGACAATGGCCTCTTTTCAGAGTGAGAAGTATTCAAGTAAAAAATAATACTTGAATGCCTGAATATGGTCTGAAAATGATAGTATTATATTCATCATCATCATTATCAACTCAGCCTATCGCAGTCCACTGCTGGACATAGGTCTCTCCCATGTTGCGCCACAACACACGGTACTCTGTCTTCCACATCCAGTCTCCCCCAGCCACGTTCTTCAGGTCGTCGGTCCAACTGGCGGGGGGCGCCCTACGCTGCGTTTCCCGATTCGCGTTCTCCACTCAAGGACTTGTCTGCTCCAGCGGCCATCGGTCCTTCGACAGACATGGCCAGCCCACTGCCACATCAGCTTACTGATCCTACAAGCTATGTCGGTCACTCTGGTTCTCCTCCGGATAATATCGTTACGGATTTTATCCTTCAAAGAAACTCCAAGCGTAGGTCGCTCCATAGTTCGCTGAGCGACATTGAATTTCTGGACTAGCCCAACTGTTAGTGTCCACGTTTCGAGTCTCAGTATTATATTTTAACCTTCAAATTAAGAATTTAGTGTAAGTCCGTCGATCCGTGTAAAAGCAGTAACTCTATTAATTTTATTTCCAAAAATATTTATTTAAATTCAATTTGCTTTTGTTTCAAATATACCTAAGTACAAGCACGTTTGAATCGTTCAACTCTATTTGCATGGTTCCAAATTGTGGGTCTTATGGAGAAGAACCGGTATGAAACTCCATGGATGTACTCTTTTTAAAATAATTGTCACGACACCTTTTTTTGTTTTCGGGTGGTAATCCTCATAGATATTCTCCGTCTGGAGAAGGCGGAGGGATATGTCGGACTCCAACCGACTAAAACTACACGGTGGCCATCCTCAGCACCAAATTGAGGAGCTCCGGGAACTCAAAGAATATTCTTTATATACATAGACGAAGTGCTGCGAACAATCAAAGTGAAGCCAATCAAAACCGTTCCCCTTCGTGTACAAATAGCGCTCACGCACACACATGCGCCTCCAACAAGCTCACCTCTCTCAGTACACATGTCGCGGCATCGTCCAGTAAGCTTCGCGAAAGCAAATGTCCTTTAGGAGCATGGTGTGTGCGTGAGCGCTGGTTTTGCACGAAGGAGCATGGTTTTTTTTGGCTTCACTATGATTTTTCGCAGCACTTCGTCTATGTACATAAATAATATTCTTTCTATCTGGTAGATACCTGTGCTTGTACCTAAGCCATATAATTGCAAAATTCCCCAAACTTAAGTGCGTAAAATTCCCTCAAAAGTGCCCGTATCAGGCCATTTTCATGAAAACCCAGTAGAAAAGTATTTTATTTGTACTTTCACAGTCGTATCTTGAAGTTTAATGCTAGAACTTTAAGTCATAAACTATACACTGGAGACGTGAAACGAGACTGTCTTGATAACTAGGAAATATGACCTAGTAGAGTATCCATTTTCTGGATTTTTTATACAAGACTTCCCGATATAAAAAAACCGGTCAAATGCAAGTCGGACTCGTGCACTATGGGTTTGGGTTCTGTACTAGCACTTCGGGTGAAGAATTTTTATTATAAAGATATAAATTGTGGTATCGACGTCTGTGGTAAATTGGCAGAAGTACAAAATATAATCTTCAACCTCTCCATGTAAAAACCTATGTTTGACAATGCGAAATGTGCGCAGCTGGTAAAGGAGACAGATAGTCAGCTGTTAATCAATGGTACATGGAAATACTGGTAGCTTTGATAGTAATGAAAGCTTCTTGGAGTTTATTTAAGGAGGATTTATACTGCGATTTACCTGCTTACCTGCGTAAACGTCGGTGATAGATTACAAGTGTCGAAAACGTCGGGAATCTATTAGGAAATGGAAATAAATAAAGGAAAGGACGTAACATACGACGGATTGACGACGTCTGTGGTCTAGTGATTCGAGTGTCGAACTGCTGATTACGAGGTCGTGGATTCGATTCCCACAGGACACAAAACAAAACACAAATATTTGTGTGATGAACATAAGGGTTTGTGTTGTTCTGGGTGTTTCTTATCTATACTTCTATACTAATATTATAAAGACGAAAGATTTGTATTTTTGTAATGAATAAACCCAAAAACTACTATGCCAATATCAAATTTTTTTTCACCATTAGAAAGCTACATTCACCTTAAGTAACATAGGCTATATTTTCATAGGCTATAGGCTATATTTTCATGTCCACCCGTGCGAAGCCGGGACGGGCCGCTAGTGTATTATAAATATGTATTTACAAAATAAAATAAAAAGTATATACGTATTATATCCATTGTCTAGTACCCATTGTACAAGCTCTGCTTAGTTTGGGACTAGATGGTGCTGTGTAAAAATGTCTCAAAAATATTTATTTATTAATTTTTTAAAGAAAAAATCTATCACGGGCAGGATTATTATCAATCCCAACTGTCAGTCAACGCCTTGAACGTCGTCCTTGGCCTTATTTTCCCCGGACAGCCCTCTAAATACCTTCCACGAAATCTAGTAACAAATCGAAAATTGAAGGCTCAATCACTCTTCCAACAATGCACAAACAAATATTATTCACTTTCGGACTTTTCCGGGAAATATACGAACTCTAGTTGGCAGAATTCCCCGAAACGCTACTGAAATATGAACCAAATTCGGTGAACCGGGGAATAACATTACGATAAGAAGTCTAGTTTCCGAAACGTGAACATAGAGGCAGATTTAGGTCGAAAAGTTCGGATAGATTTAGCCTTAATCTAAAAGTTGAGATGCTAAAACTTTTAAGGATGAAGCTGACTTAATACTTTATACTGTTCATTGAAGGATAAAAGTAATTAATGTAAACAAAATTTGACTACTCTTAATTAAAATAAAATACTTGTGTCAAAAATCAGGGATGTTGTTTTTTAAGTTTTTATCAGAAACCTCGTAACTCTTTCAAGAAAAATAAGCAATAGTGAAAAAAAAACGACTGTGCTTTTGAAGACCACACGACTGAAGTAAAACTTCACTAAAAAAAATGAAAAAAATGTGTGCTCGCACCTCTCTCTCTTGCCCCTACAGTAATATACGAAACGAAACTCTCTCTCTTTATATCCTCACTAACTTATATCTCCCTCTCAACTTCCGTTCGCCTCGCCCGATCAGACTTTTCGTAACGCATTCACCAGCTTACTCCCGAAGTCAAGCGTATGTAAAGAAGTTTTATATCAAAAACTATTAAATTGTATAATATAATTTCCAAGATATAAGCTATTTAGTGAACTAGACAGAGACACCACCGCTGGAGCAGACGAGTCCTTGAGTGGAGACCGCGAATCGGCAAAGACAGCGTAAGATGCCCAGCCAGATGAACCGTCGACTTGAAGAAGGTAGCTGGGAGGACTGGATGTGAAAGGCAGAGGACCGAGTGTTGTGGCAACTTGGGAGAAGCCTATGTCCAGCAGTGGACTGCGATAGGCTGAGTCAACGACTAACAGTCCAATAGACGCCTAATCTATACTATAATAAAACTGTAAAGGTCGAAAAGTCTGTACATTGAGTTTTTTTTCGCGAAAACCGGCTAGGGGGACTAGAAATAAGCTATAGAACACGAATCAATCGTTTAAAAAATTTATGTCTGTCTGTCTGTCTGTCTGTCTGTTTGTTACCTCATCACGTGAAAACGGCTGAACGGATCGTAATGAAACTTAGCATTTGTATTGGTATTAGTCTAACTTAAAATATAGGGTATGTTTTATCTGAATCGGTTGAGTAGATCCAGCGATACAGCTTGACCCCTCTATTGTATTAAGTTGCATACAAAGTAGAGGTCATGATTGTTGGTTAGATGCAGGTTGCAGGTTCCTAAAAATACAACTGGATTCTATTAGTATTATAGAAAATATAGAATAACATAACATAGCCCATCACTGTCCCGCTGCTGGGCATGGCCCTCTTCTTGGAATGAGAAGAGTTAAGGAACTGGATATTGTTAGTGTAATAGATTATCATAACATAATCAGCTCATTACCTACTGCCCCACTACTGGGCACGGACCTCTTCTCGAAACGAGAAGAGTTAAGAAACTAGAAAATATAGAATAACATAACGTAGTCAACCCATTACTGTCCCACTACTGGGTATGGCCCTCTTACCGCTGCTGGGCCTGGCCCTCTTCTTGGAATGAGAAGAGTTAAGGAACTGGATATTGTTAGAGTAATAAATTATCATAACATAATCAGCTCATTACCTACTGCCCCACTGCTGGGCACGGACCTCTTCTCGGAACGAGAAGAGTTAAGAAACTAGAAAATATAGATTAACATAACGTAGTCAACCCATTACTGTCCCACTACTGGGTATGGCCCTCTTCTCAAAATGAGAAGAGTTAATGAACTGGATTTTATTAGTATTCTAGAATAACATAACATTACCAGCCCATTACAGTCCCACTGCTGGACACGGGCCTCTTCTGAGCATAAGAAGAGATGTGGTTAGTGTTATAGAATAACATTATCAGCCCAATTACTTCCCACTGCTGGGCACGAGCGTCTTCTCAGAATGAGAGAGTTTAGGGCTAATTCCATGAAATTCCATCACCTTAGCCGGTTGGTTGTAAAAACAAAATATAGTATGGTCGGTAAATAGTGTAATCGTCTGTGTAGGCGCTTATATGTATATATTTGAATATATTGTGTTCATAATTATGACACGATGTTATTTTCCGACATCCACGCGGACGGAGTCGCGGGCACAGCTAGTGAAGAATAAAATGCATACTGGGTGTGAAACGCTTCCGAAACTGAAAGGCTATTATTATACTACCTAAACACAATCGAATATCAATAACCTTATACTCATTGTTTTAGTGATTTGGTATTTTGCAAGCCCGCAATGTCAAGCGTACAAAACTCTGGATCAATGCCGCGCGTACCTAACCTACCTACTCTCGATATTTTACTAGAATTACATCGCGAACTTTAAAAAATTCAGTAAATAAATGGGGTTTTTTTGCAAATCCGTTTTATTTAACTGCCCAAAGCTGATTATGTATGAAAAATGCAAAAAAATATATGAAAAAACTAAAAAAAGAATCTCAATTTTTTTGTGGTTTCGTATCAATAATCACCAGCACCACAGTTTTACTATCTATACCAGCACTATCGTCTATCTTCGTTTCCGGAAGTGTTTCCCTGACACCCAGTATAATTAATTCTGCCTCTAGCTGAGGCAGAATTAATTACTACAGAATACTACAATTCGATTGGCTATTGGCTAATCACTAAAGCGGCAGTTTTGACAGCTCATGCAAGTGTTCAAAACTGATTTGAAGATTTCAAGTGGCGACCTACATTAGTGAAATTTCATAGATGTGTTGCAGACATCGGTCGCCTGTTATGAGGCGTCTATGGGGTGTATGGTCGTTGGGCTAAGTTTATGAGACATAGACAACACAAGGTATCAAAGTATGACGTCATTGTTCAAAACCTTCATAGTAACTTGACATCCCTCCGTACAATGAAAGCATGGAAAATTAATTAACAAAAATAAAAAACCCGACTGCGTGTAAAAATAACAGAAAAGATATAAACAAGACTTATCAACACGCAGTCGGAGGCTACGTATGTTTTTGGTCATGAATTACATAATAGTTCATCGGTAGCCTCCGCCTGCGTGTTGATAAGTCTTGTTTATATCTTTTCTGTTATTTTTACACGCAGTCGGGTTTTTTATTTTTGTTAATTAATTTTTTTATTTTAAATTTTTTTGTTTTGTCATGTTTTATTTATCATACTATTCAAGTTCTTTTTTGAAAAGTCAAATACATTTTTAACGTTGAATATTTTGTTGTTTTTTAGCATTTCTCATTCCAAATTACATTTAAACATATAAGTTGTATATATTTTCGTAAACCATTTATAAAACCCTTTATTTTGATACCCCACTCGATAGGTTGTGAGCAAAAAAAAATTTTTGAAGTCACATAAAATGGCTCCAAAAAGCGGCCATTTTGTTTTTTATAATTTTGATATACCCAGTGTCACTCTCACAATTAAGACGAATCCAACGACACCTCTCAAGCTAAGATCCATCAAGCCGTTTAGGCTACAGAGCGTGCCAAAGAAATATACATACATACATACATACACTCGAAAAACATAACCCTCCTTCTGGCGCAGTCGGGTAAAAATATACGCTTTTAAAGTTTTTGGATGCACTTTCTGTCCTTGTCGTGATAAACGGACTTTGTGCGGAGGGACCGTACAATGTCCGTTGACCGTATTTATTGTACACATTATTTATTTATTTATATATGCTTTATTGTACACCATAAAATAAAATAATTCATTACATTGAATTTGCATTTAAACTATTGTACGAATGGCGGCCTTATCGCGATCAGCGATTTCTTCCATGCAACCTTAGGATGGACAAGAATGAACTGAACAGAAAATGGGGTTGTCAGATGTGCAAATTCGATACATAATTTAATAATAAAATAAAATACTATACCACTACTATAAAATAATAACAAAAATATATTCTATAAATCCTAATACATAAATACTATATGCATATATACATATAATATACATATATTATATTCAACATTAGGCGTCTATTGGGGTGTATGGTCGTTCTTTTTATCCTATTTCAACGAATATTACAAATGTGAAAGTATGGATGTTTATTTGTTTGTTTGATCTTTAAATCACGCTGTAATAGCTGAACGGATTTGGAAGAAATTTTTCACACAGATAGACTTTGTCCTAGATAATCTAGGCTGGATTACCTAACACATAGGATAGGTACTTTTTATCGATACACCACAGGAGTAAAACCTCGTCAGCTATTGTATATTGTTCAAAGCAAAACAGGCTTATAAAAGTATTTCTAGTAAAAAAAAAATTGGAATCTTGAATATATTATTGAAGCGAGCCATACAAATGTTCAATTTGTTCTCACAGACCTTGATTCGACCCTCCACAGATACGAGGTCATTTAAAATTCTAGTGTTTTCGCAGGAATCTCAAAATGTACGAGATGTACAGACGAGCGTCATGGCTAGCATTTTAATTTTGTTGTTTGACTTAATGTCTCACTGGAGACAATAGTGAAATTGATTTTTGAAACTATGTCACTCTGAATTCGTTAACTAGTTTTCTGTGGCAGAATGACAATTTCTTCAATATTTTTTCTTAAATCAGGATGAATATTGAAAATAGTGCTGGAAGGCAAAATTTTAATCTACAAGGTATAGAGAAAAGTCGTTAAATGAGTCGTGAACTCGATTTCGCAGAAAACAAAAACGGATTTTTTAGACTTTTTAAAAAGCGTCTGTTTCGGCCAGGAATAAAAACCAATCTTTTTTACAAAAAATATCAGCCTGTATTCTATCATCAATTGCAAATCAAAGGAAATAGTATTTCTAACAAGTTTTTTTTAATTTTCCATACATTGCAATAAAATGATTACCATTACTTTTAATAAACTTTTCTTAAAAATGTTAAAGGTTTTCCTGCATTCCTTATGACACCCAATTATGTTTTTGATTGTATATCTTATGAATGTTGTTTATAAAAAATAACAATGGATTACATCGCAGAACAGAACTATCGATGATTTGTAGTTTGCTAGTAAAATGTATGAACATTGACAAAAATCTTAGTAGAAACATTTCACGACACGATTTTCCACATATTTCTTTGCAGGATTCGTTCTTTATCAGCAGCCTTATCAGTTGGCGCCATAATATAGAATTTTTAAAGTAAAACTTCTTTACGCACGCTTGACTTGTGATCGCGTTACGAAAAGTGTGATCGGGCGATGGTTGGTTTGGTTTGTTTTATGGTCCGTTTGGGAGGGGGTAGTGCGGGATGCGGGGAACTAGGCGCGCGCTAGGCCGGCCTGCACGGCAGATGTACGCGCGCTTCGCCGCCATTCCTTTGTTCTAATTGAAATAGTATTGAGGGAGATATAAGTTAAGGAAGTTTTACTTCAGTCGTGTGGTCTAAAGCACACTATTTTTTTTTTTTTAAATTTGTATTTGACTCCTGGCCGAACCAGCTACTTTTTCATAAATGATGCGCTACAGAAACGGGAGCGTTGTTGTATTATATACGAAGAGCTGTATAATCAACAATCAATCAACTCAGCCTATAGCAGTCCACTGCTGGACATAGGCCTCTCCCAAGTTGCGCCACAACGCTCGGTCCTCTGCCTTCCGCATTCAGTCCCCCCCAGCGACGTTCTTTAGGTCGTCGGTCCACCTGGCAGGGGGGTGCCCTACGCTGCGTTTGCCGATTCGCGGTCTCCACTCAAGGACTCGTCTGCTCCAACGGCCATCGGTCCTTCGACAGACATGGCCAGCCCACCGCCACTTCAGCTTACTGATCCTACAAGCTATGTCGGTCACTCCGGTTCTTCTCCGGATAAGAGCTGTACAATTGACTATAATTAACCCACAGACTGCACGTGTAGAAAAAAGTGCAGTATGCATGAAATATGGTTTTTTTTTTACCTCTGTAGAACAATGTGCGAACCTGCGAGCTATCATATAACCTCTAACCGACAGCGTCCTTCGTTCCCTTTCTAAATCTTTATCATCCTAACAAAACAAAATTTTTTTGCCCATTATACATGGATGGATTAATGTGCTGATCAAAATTTGATTATCACTTGCTTTAACGGTGAAGGAAAACATCGTCAGGAAACCTGCACACCTGAGAGTGCTCCATACAGTTCTCGATGGTGTGTGTAGTCCACCAACCCGCACTAGGCCAGCGTGGTGGACTAAGGCCTTAGACTTCTCATACTAAGAAGAGGCCCGTGCCCAGCAATGGGACAGTAATGGGCTGATTATGTTATGTATGTATGTTATTATACATATTCGTCGCCTCACTGTACGCCCAAAATCGCTCGTCTGCAAACATCAAAGAAACGGGTCTATTTGCAAAACAATGTTGGTGTTGAACCCAAATTGAAACAAACCTGACTTCACAGCGGGCGGGTCGTCGCCCCGGGTATCGCGGGATATCGCGTGAATTTCTCACACAATTCCGAGAAACACCTATTGTTTTGGTACAAGTTATTAGTGGAACGCGACGTGTATAAAATAATTAAAAACTTTCACATTATTTTCAGAGCAAGAAGCAAAACAAATCGACAAACGCAAAATAGCCCCCTAACAGGGGGACCGACGACCTGAAGAAAGTAGCTGAGGGGGACTGGATGCGGAAGGCAGAAGACTGAGTGTTGTGGTCCAACTTGGGAAAGGCCTAAAGAGCAAAAAAAGCAAATCGGTTAAAAAACAACATTAAAAAGTTTGACAATTAAGGACTTAACTCAAACAAGGCGCTTGAGTTCTAAACTGATAATATAATAAAAGGGCAGGAGCACACTGGGTAACGATCAATCGACGCGTTATGACTTTCGCACTATCAATCAAATTCAAATAAAAACGCCTCTTTGCCTGCCGTAACTAAAAGCGAAGGACCGTGCAACTAACGCCTATGAAGTGTATCTTAATGCATGCAATTTCTACAAGATTACTTTCTCATAATAACATTGATGAATGTGAGAATTACCTGATAACATTATGTGTGTACGATGCATAACGTGTGCTATTGAACATACCCATGCTGAAATTTAAATCGCTTCATTCCCAAAAAGGGGTCATTGTACTCATCATTATGAACTATGAACACACTTTTACTATGGGACCAACCCTGAAATCGCAAAAAAAATATCAGTTGGTCCCTACATTTGTGTTCACTTAAATCGATAAAATGTAGGGACCACCAGATTTTTTTTATAAAGAAGCGATTTAAATTTCAGCATGTTATGTGCATGTGTGTGTGTATTTTGAAGAACTTATGTATCATATCTTCTGCGAATAAATTACAAAATAGTGTGTACAAAAAAGTGTACTAAAAAAGAAAAAATTAACACGCATATGAAAGTTGAAATGTTTTTTTATTGTTTTTTTTTAATGTTTTGTTTTTATTACAAAACAGCAACAAACAACAACGACAACAACTAACTCGATGATGATGTGGTGTTATGTGTTATCGATATTAATTACTTGAGCACATCCGATAGAATCACGTGAATAAAGCTGTAAATAATGACCAATTATTAATTTAAGACACGAAAGTTATTATATAAAAACAGAAACCCAAAATAAACCTTATTTTAATCTATCACCGATTCCTATTTCCTACAAGCTTATACCAGCATACACAGGAAATCAAACCAAGTGAATCCCTTTCTATTCACAAACAATATTTATATTGATTCCAAACAGAACCGGAACTGATTACACATCACCCGTCAAGGAAAGGATCGCCTGAAGTTGAGAAAATTCTACGAAATACCTGTACGTTGGTATATGTGGAGGTACGAGGTATTAAGTGGTATGTGTATGTGGTGGTGTGTTTGTGGTTGTGTGGTGGGTGGTGTTGTGTTTGTGTGAGTTGTTTCTGTTTTAGATAAAACATTTTATTAATAGAAGATAAATAAAATGGCGGGCGTTTTTGAAGGCTGTCTATTTTTGTCAACGTTTAATAGACTCTAATTGGCTTAATCTTATAATATACACCGTGTCACTTTTCTCCTAGAAGTTAAGATCGCAATATCATTACTTTTTTTAAGTAAAATAAAGAAGTCTCAATTTCAGTCTTTATTTAATTTCTTAAATGCCTTCCAGTTGTTTGTATTCATGAAAAAATTGCACGTCCTACGATAATAATTTGAGCGCAAAACCAATTTTTGTAGGCACTGTGAGAGAAATACGGAAATTGCGATTTTATCGAAAACGAGCGATTTTATCGAAAACGAGCGATTTTCGCGGAACATACATGGGGGTATTTTCGATAGCCCTTGGTGCCCTTTATCAATGGTTTTTGTTTAGACCACGAGAAAAGTGACACGGTGTATAAATGCCATTTTAATTTTGATTTTGAAAATTGTTTTTATACCTTATTTTGTACGAGTATATTATGGTTTCTCATGGCATTTCTAACATTACCTAAACCTGTTTGTTATACCTATGCCTGAATAATTTGCGCACTTCTAGTTTTATATTATCTTATTTTAACTAAATTTGATTTTCTTCCTTTATAATTTTACTCATTCTTAGCCACGGGACAGCATAATTAATATTACTAACTTACAAAATTAAGCAAAGAGGAGGAAATGCAGCTGATCTTTTCTCCATACAAACGCTCTCGACTGTTTTCTTACTGGTTTATAACCCTAGAGCAATGTTTTTTTACAGTAAAATAAATATCAAGTTTTTGTATGCCCCTATGTTTTCATTTTTGTTGATACATTATTTCTAGAAGCCCTAAAAAAATCTCAAAATTGCCTATTTAGACCGTTGTCTACAAATACCTTAGTGTGTACATTTTACAACTATTAATGTAGAAAGGAAAACATAACGACACCGTACATATTCTTCTTATTCAGTTTATAAAATATCTTTTAAATTGGTCCAGTTCCGGAGGAGAAAATAGTCGAGAGCCGAACCTCGAATTATGACATTTTGACTTAAGCTGATCAGTCGGAGATGCAGTTGTCCTTATCGCACTTATTAGAGGCCGAGCTCTCGCAAAGCGATTTTCAAAAGTCTCTCTGGCCGCCTCCTCCTCTCCTCCTCGTCCTCTTATATAGTAAACGCGTACCGCGTTTGGCATAATAAACACGGTACTCCCAGAAGGAGATGGCGAGATGAGCTGCCCTCCTACTTAAAGGAATTGGCCATAAATTACGAAATATTGAGATAAGTGGAAGAAAGGACGGAAGGTCTTTAACCAGCAGTTGGACAAAACAGGCTCTTAAAAATCTGAGGCACAGCGGTGACACTCTGTGTACACGCGTGTGAGCTTGCTCGCCGGTGACCTTGAGCGGGCGCGTGAAAGCAATAGGCCTTGGCCAGGGTGCTCAATCTTAGAACAAATAATCGGGGACAACAGCTTTTACAACGCTACAAAAAAACGTAGTACTTCGAATGCTTGTAGATAACAGGTAAGATGGTGGTTTTTAATTTAGTAGCATTATATTTGTTACTGTTACGGACTAAAAGTAATAGATGGCAGGTTTTACAAATTTAAGAAACGAGATCTTGTAATAGTTTATTCAATATTCGATAGATAACGCTACATGACCCCATATATTAAGGATAATTGCTCCAAAGAGATTAAGATTTCATTTTACGAGATAATTGTACTGATTTTTCACCAAATATTACATTATTAAATAAGTATCTATTTCAGAGCCATTTTTGTTGTTTTTTGAATAATAAAGTATTCTACTTTTATTGATTTTGACTGGTTGATTATAGTGCTAAAATTCGCAGGTAGGTAATTAGTATTCGTAGCAGTACGATCCTGTGGTCTGATATACAAAAGCAGAACGTGCGTTCGATCCTCACAAAGCGTGCATTTACTGTTTGCATTCTTTATTTTTAGATTAGGTGATAGTTTCACACTGAAAGTATCAGATGGCGCTAGTAAGCGGTTACCTGTTTTGTGGTTGAAGATTGGTCTCTATTTCAGTATATTACAATGTACTCTGTGGCCTTGGCTGAGGCAGCCGAGAGACTGCCCATGCCACACGCCGCGCAACGCGCACAGCCCTCGCGCTCGCCCCGACCCGCACACATAGCCGCGATTTTTACGAGCAAACATGCTTAAGTGTTGCTTCTTGTCGTTAGTATATATTCTACGACTGAGGTATACCTCAGTGGTTGATACCAAAACATCTAAGTCCTCCTTCTAAACTTCTTCTACTCAATTTTTTTTTAATAGAGACAGAGAAACATGTATAAAAAAGAGGAAGCTTAACTAGCTTAGCTTAGCTTAGCTTATGCTCTGCAGTAAGTTCAGTTTAGAAGTGAATACATTACAGTAAATACGCCGGTGACAATTTTTCACTTGCACCACACGTCACGCGCGTACGACGTTAACCACGTCACTACCACGCGGAGCCCATCAAATCCACGCAATTTACTTAACTACGGTATACTCGTAAAAACACTATCAAAATGTGCAAATCATTGTTTTTCCCGCTATTTTCACTGAACAAGTATTTTCACTGAAACATTATTCTATCGGACACACAATTCTTTTGTGTTGTGAGGTGTATTGGTAAGTATATTGATAGAATATTCAATGAGTCTTCTAAAGGTTTTATGGATTATTTGATTTAAATGATGACAAAAAGTTGTTTTGCAACAATACTTAATATAATAACTTCTTAGGTTTTCGCGATCACTACACATTATAATAAAACAAAGTTTAACCGGATTAAATCGCGTATATTATTTAAATTGGTTTCCCTGACGTTTCGAAAGCTTTGCAGCATTTCGTGGTCGCAGGTAGACTAAGATGACAAGTGTCTTAACAAATATTTCTAGAAAATTATTTTAATCTACCGTACAATCAGGGATTACAATACGTCAGGGAAACCAATTTAAATAATATACGCGATTTAATCCGGTTAAACTTTGTTTTATTATAATACTTAATATTTTATTATACCTATCCTATAATATCTGTCCACCGAATGCGAGTGGTATAAAGGGCTATGGAGCCATGTTTGGCATAATAACACTTTTCAAGGCTTACTGCCAGAGTCTGTACACGGGCAATCTATGGGTCAATCACACCAAAAGATCACTGGATGTCCTACGCGTCCAGTATAATAATGCTTTCAGGATGTTGTTGAGACTGCCTCGTTACTGCAGTGCGTCGGAGATGTTTGCGCAAGCCCATACCGACGGCTTTTACGCGATTAAGCGCAAAAAAACAGCTTCGCTGCTGAAGAGTGTGAGGGACAGTGGCAACAGCATCCTGAAAACTGTAGCTGAGAGCTTCGACTCTCCTATTGTGAAGCAGTTTATAAGGAGGGTGATCGGTACTAATACTAGATAATAAGCTATTTTATGTTACTAACACAATAAAGTCTTCTCGACCGAGTCGTGGTCGGACGAAAGTCTGTGACGTCGGTGATAGGGTGATTAAGCTGAAGTGGAGTTGGGCAGGACATCTGACTGGGCGTGGGGATAGCCGATTCATGGAGAAAAACTTTGACCAAATCGTGGCCAAGGTTAAAAAATCATAATCATATGTTTTTTATTTCAAATAAACCTAATTACAGGCACTTTTTCAACGTCAGGCTCTAGTTGCACGGTTCCAAATTGTGGGTCCTATGGAGAAGAACCGACAAGAAACTCCATGGATAAACTCTTTTTAAATTAAAATAGGTTATTGTTTATTACATCAAATTTATTCAAATAATGTGAGTATAATGTAGGTTAATTCCAAAAATAAACAAGAGTTTAAAGGTGAAAATATTGCCTTTAGAAATAAACGTAAAAAGAGTTGCCATAGTATGTAGGAGCAGGAGCTGACCTGTCCCGACAGACAGTTAGCCTGAGAAACCCGGGCCGTCCGAAATCGCATTGAGTTGATGATATCGCCAAAGCCGCAGGAAACACCTGGATGACGGTCGCACAAGATCAAAGGCTAGCAAAAACGAAAGGCGTAATATACCCCATACAAATTAAGGAAATACAGGCTACCTTCTTTAAAAACTAGACGTATACTTCTTGAAATGATGTTTTTGCATCTTGCATTCTAGGGTCAGCGCACACTAACGGAGTGGCGGTGAAGAAAGAAAGAGAGAAACATTTATTTGGCACAAGACACAGATACAAAATTACACACAACACACAATTTAGTAAAAACAAGTATAAAAAATTGTTAAATAATAAGTGCAGTGTGCCCATCAAATCACAGTTCACTTCAATTCAATTCAGCAATTCACTCGTTGCAAGGTAAACCAACGCATACTGACCGGTTCTTAAGGACGCTTGTGGCTGTGGTAGCTAGACCGCTCTTTTCAGCGCTTGGAGCCTCCTGTGATTGTATTTCGCTATTCAAATTACAGTAGTATACAGAAGAAAATAAGGTTGAATTTCAATTGTTACTAGAACAGAGTACATACGAACATATTACGAGCGTTTACGTCGCGTCACGGGCGCGGCAATCAGTGTTTTTTTTTAGTTTCTCGAACGACCACAAAAAGAAGAAATAGAATTGCGAAGAAGTTAATTTTTTGCGCGCTGTAGGTTCACATTGCAAGCATTTTCTTGGATATTGAGTTCACAACCGCTGGAGGGTTTCTTTCTATGGATAACCAAATCACAATCCAATTCAGATTTCAGACAATGCTAAGAAACCACAGAAATAGATAGAATGGCCAAGTGTGCAAGGCGCGTGTGCCAACACTCTGCACCATAGCGCAGGGCATTTCAAAGCCTTTCTCAGTACGCCTTATGACTTGTTTCTATAAATACTGTAACAAAAACCCGCAAAAATGCCTTACTGTGCTGTTTCTAACTGCAGAAATAAAAGCTGTAAAGTACAACATTTGATTAAAGTTAATTTTTAAAAAAGTCTGACGTCAATATGGGAGGCGTATTTTGTTCGGAAAGTTGCCACGCATGAATCGCAAGTAAAATTGTGATTACAACCATTCTATCTATTTCTGTAACTATTTGTGTATTTTGGCAAACTTCGCCGAGTCTTCTCGTCGCCTATACCGCAAAGTTTGAAGACAAAGATCTCCAACCAGTGCATCCTGCCAGTCATGACTTACGGTGCCGAGACGTGGACACTGACAGTTGGGCTAGTCCACAAATTCAAAGTCGCTCAGCGAGCTATGGAGCGAGCTATGCTTGGAGTTTCTTTGAAGGATAAAATCCGTAACGAGATTATCCGGAGAAGAACCGGAGTGACCGACTTAGCTTGTAGGATCAGTAAGCTGAAGTGGCAGTGGGCTGGCCATGTCTGTTGAAGGACCGATGGCCGTTGGAGCAGACGAGTCCTTGAGTGGAGACCGCGAATCGGCAAACGCAGCGTAGGGCGCCCCCCTGCCAGGTGGACCGACGACCTGAAGAACGTGGCTGGGGGGGACTGGATGCGGAAGGCAGAGGACCTAGCGTTGTGGCGCAACTTTGGAGAGGCCTATGTCCAGCAGTGGACTGCGATAGGCTGAGTTGATTGATCTATTTCTGTGTAAGAAACAATGCGTATTCTTGAAAAATACACACCATACATCATTTCAATTCTAATTTATATTATCTTTTTGTATATAAATAGACAAACACAAACGGTTCAGTACCTTTTTCTCCTTTGTAATTCAACCAATTTTTATTTTTTTTGTTTAGTGACTAGCTTTAGTGTTATCAATAAAAAAAATTAAAATTGTTTTTTTTTGGCATCGTTCAATCATAATTTTTTTATGAATTACGGTCGAATTTAAAACCATTGAGTGACCTCTCGTTTAATTTAATAATCATCCCAACCTGTGGGGTAATTGTGTAATGTATTGACATTGACATTAGCTTTCATTTTGAAATGATAACAATATTCATTGCGTGGTACATAGTTGCCGATAAGACGAACTGGCAAAACACACGGAGCAATGAACATTGAAATCCTATTGATTGCGATCCCAAGTGAGTTACGCAATTCGGCAGCCGGTATCACCCACTGCTGGGTATAGGCCTCCTTTCGTTTTTGCCAGCCTATTAAATAAACTAATTTGGCGCCAGTCATAATACAAACAAATCAAACCAACACGGAATTATTTTCCAAAGTAACCGTACTAGATGTGCCTTAATATATGCTTAAGAATACACAGCTAGCTTTTCTGTGCTAGGATGAATCTGAAGAAAGTCTACACAAAAGGTTTTATATCTATGTTCAAGTTAAAATAGAAAATATTCTTCTGCAGAATAGTGGCAAGATCGGCAATAAAATCCAACAGCTTTTGAGTTATTTTTATACATTTTGTAAGCACCTTACATAACACTTCCAACGTTCTAGTAACGACTGTTTTGTTCGCATTGAGCTGCTACAAGGCATTTGACTCAGGGGGTCTATTCGAAAAACTGACAACGACATAATCGAAACGACACGATAGTGCTCTGAATATATCGGTCGTACCCTACTCTAATAAACGTTTGGATTCTTAGTCGTTTATCGAATTCACAGACAAATAAGCTGCAAACCCACAGCGAGTGGAACTGAAGTGGGATGTAACCATCATTTACATTTACATCATCATCATCATCATTTCAGCCGAAAGACGTCCACTGCTGGACATAGGCTTCCCCCAAGAATCACCACAACGACCGGTCCTGTGCCTTCTGCATCCAGCGGATTCCCGCGACCTTCACCAGGGCGTCGGTCCACCTTGTGGGGGGCCTACCCACGCTGCGCCTTCCAGTACGCGGTCGCCACTCCAGAACTTTACTGCCCCATCGGCCGTCCGTTCTGCGAGCAATGTGCCCCGCCCACTGCCACATTTACATCATTTATCAAAAATTCGTCTTTAACAATTGAAGTACAGTTACGGTACTTTAATCAGAAACTATTAACTCTGTAAATCATAGTTCGCTGTAGTTGTAGATAGAAGCCTTTTCCCAATTATGTTGCGGTTGGCTTGCAGTCTAACCAGATGCGGCTGAACATCAGTATTTCACAAGGAGCGACTGCCATCAAACCCCCGCAACCTAGTTACTGGGTAATACCGACATCCTAAGTTTAGACCAGTTGTCAGACTTTCAGCTTCTGTATACCCGTAATGACTGCCATATATATTCGTGTGGCAACCGGGACCTACAGCTTAACGTGCTCTCCAAGGCACGGAGGGCTCTCGTAGTGCAACAAAAAAGGGTATTAAAATGGTCGGTTTTTTATCGGATGCATTTCAGTGAGTGTGCGTCGGAATTGCACTATCTAATTCCCATAAGCACTTTCCATCATCAGAAGACCAGACGCACAGTGATGCGCCACCCTTACATGGTAGACATTCCACCCTTACGCACTGAGCTATCCGCTAATAGCTTTATCATGCGTACTCTTATGGAGTGGAATTCCTGACAGACGTCTGTGTTTCCAGATAACTATAATCTGGTGGTCTTCAAGGCTTGAGTGAATAGGTTTTTACTGGGCAAGCGTGAACCATCGTAGACCGCACTATCGCTTAACCTCAGGTGAGGTGGCGTTCAAACGCAAGCCTATTAGATATAAAAGGCTGTGACATACACGGACAGACAGACAGACGGTCATGACGAATCTATAAGGGTTCCGTTTTTGCCATTTAGCTACGAAACCCTAAAAAGCATAATATTTGCTCCTATCTTAATTTATACTTAGACACATATATTAATAAATAGATAGAATATGCTTTATTGTATACACCATGAAAATAGCAAAAAACAGCTTGTAATTTATGGGTACGTTGGCGATCTTACCGCTTAAAGCGATATCTTCCAGACAACCTTTGGATGGACAAGGAAGACGTAAGACCTAGATCATGGGGACAGTCCGTGGCGTAGCGAACTGGGCTTCATTAGGATAAAAAAAACTAAAAAGATGAATGACTCAGCCGCAGTGATCTCAGACGCGTCTAGCGCAATCTCACTTATATCTATTATCAGTTGACAGTTCACAGGTCATAGTAATATGATCGTTACGTCATCTGACACATTTCTTTGAACGCGTGCCAGCAATGGAGTAGGGCTGACAAATTCATTTATATTTTGTCCGGCTTGCTCTAAAGTATAAGAATTTATGCAACTTCACGACGTATAAAGGCTAGGTAGAGATAGAGTACCTTTTTTGGGTGCAAATCCTCATGGGTATCCTCTGTCTGGAGAAGACGGAGGGATATGCCGGACAGATAAATAGATAGATTCTTAATATGCTTTATTGTACACCATGAGAATAGCAGTAAACAGGAACAACGTATAAATTATGGGTACATTGACGGTCTTATCGCTAAAAGCGATATCTTCCAGACAATCTTTGGATGGACAAAGAAGGCCAAGATCTAAGATAATGGGGGCAGTCCGTGGTAAGCCATGCAGCATGTTTAGTAACTAAAGATAAATAAATATCTCGAAGTATATTACACGTATATTTTGTTTTTTAGGGTTCCGTACCCGAAGGGTGCCAAACGGGACCCTATCACTCTCGCTACGCTGTCCGTCCGTCCGTCCGTCTGTCTGTCACGGGGTTGTATCTTTTGAAAGGTAATAGGTAGCCGGTTTTAACTTTCTCAAAATATGTGTTGCTATGAGGGGCATCACGACAAATACAAAAAACAAATTAAAGTCTGAAATACACGAAACCTCAAAAAACATGCATTTTTTTCAACGTTTTGTTCCTGCTCTATCTTTAAAACGGTAATACATACCAGCGTCAAACTTGGTTAATTATAGTGCATATTTATGTAGTTTAGCAACAAATACTAAAAATAGGACAAACATAGACATATGTGGTAGTACCTGCGTAAGAAAGAGATGCAAAAATTCACATTTCACTTACTGGGAGTTGATGTCTTTTGATGAACCTCGTAAATTAATTCAGTTTCTATGGGGTATCAGGTCGATGGGTGGTACCAACTACCACTACTGCGCGAGTCCGACTCGCACTTGGCCGGTTTTTCTTTTTTTTTTTGTTTAAAAAAATATTTAAAAATGTAAATAATATGTTAATTATGAATAAACGGAATAATATAATAATAATAATTTTAATTTCACCAAAATCCAGTCTTAAACAATATTCTAACTAAAATTAAAGATACTTTTGAATGCTCCTAACCCCAATTTTTGACATTACCACAGATAATATAATACTATACGCATTACCGAGACTCGTTCGTATATACGTAGTTAGACGCCTCCAGTAAGTAGGAACTAAACCATTTGAGGACATTCCATTCCCATTAGACGGCTTACCTACAAACTACAAACCAACCGTACAACATGCAGTTATGATAACCTTTATTCCAGTATCAATAAGACAAATTTTCGAATGCTTCTTTACTTTCACAACTTTGTTTCGTTCACTGAGTTGACAACTTTACACTTTCAGTTCACTGAATGATGCGTTAGTAGAATTAGTGCGGAGTTTGGAGTTTTGGAAACGTAAATACGAAGTTTGTGCCGTCAAAGTCATTTAGATGATATCGAAAATATCCGTTTTGCTGTCGCAATAATAACCTAGTTCTGTTTATTTACTAGATTTAGTCTATAGCTGACTAATTATCTGACAGCCTCGTTGCTCTAGTGGTCGCAAGCGCGACTGCTGAACGTGGGGTCCTGAGTTCGATTCCCGGATCGGGCAAAGTGTTATTGGGTTTTTTCATTAGGAAATTCTCAGTAGCAGCCCGGTGTCTGGATTTGTGCCCGGTTAATGGCAATAGGCTCGCCCCCTATTACATGGGACTTAACTGGCGAAATGTGGTTGTACTATACACCTCTGCCTACCTCTTCGGGCAAATACAGGCTTGATGTTATGTTATGTGTAAGAGACTCCAAGCTCGCTCCATAGCTCGCTGAGCGACTTTGAATTTGTGGACTAGCCCATGTTATGCCTATAATAATCATATCATAATAAGCCTATGTTATGTTATGTTCATAAAAACATAACGGCGGCAGTTGGGTAAAAACGTACCTACATCGAAAAACTCATCTTTCTCAAATACTTGCGAAACTACAAGCAACATTCATAGGCCGTCAACAAATATCAAATGTATGAAAATCTCGCATTTCCCAACGGAAATGTAAGGACGGAGGGAATAAAATCCTTTGAAATGGCCGTACTTTCTAACGTCGCGATCTGATTTCAGTATAGGCCTCGAAAGTAGGTACTGTGAGTTCGAAAATGTATATGTATCTGTAGGAAGGGTTAGATCTGTGGGATTATTCTTGAAAATAATTTCAGTATCAATCCAATTCCAATCAATAACAATTTTAAACCAATGCCAATGACAAGAAATATTATTACAATAAGCAATTCTGCCTATAACGGTTCACTGTTGGACTTAGGCCTCTCCCAAGTTGCGCCACAACAGTCCCCCCAGCTACCTTCTTCAGATCATCGGCCCATCTGGTCCCTACGCTGTGTTTCATTTCATTTCATTTCATTTATTTCTTTGCAAACATGGGTAGTTATATAAAGATCTTAACAACAATTCTAGTTCTCCACATTCTGCCTTCACATGGGCGTGCAAATGTATAACACTCAAATTATACATTTGCACGCCTACATTTGTTTGTCGATTTTCGGTCTCCACTTAAGGACTCGTCTGCTCCAACGGGCATCGGTCCTTCGACAGACATAGCCAGCCCACCACCACTTAAGCTTACTGATTCTACAAACTATGTCGGTCCTTCCGATTATTCTCCAACCAAGCCGACAGAAGGATCCAGTTGGGCAGGGCAACATTAGGCAAACTTCGCCGCGTTTTCTCGTCGCCTATACCGCAAAGTTTTGAAGAGGAAGGTCTTCAACCAGTGCGTCCTGTCTGTCATATTTACGGTGCCAAGATATGGACACTGATAGTTAGGCTAGTCTATAAATTCACAGTCGCTCAGCGCGCTACGGAGCGAGCTATGCCTGGAGTTTCTTTAAAGGATAAAATTCGTAACAAGATGACTGCAATAACAGGTACATATTATGTAATTATTCAACCTTTGGCTCGAAGGTTGGCAATGCATCAGCCGTTGCTCTGAGGCATCAGCAATCAGGTGTTAAGTACGTGTGGTCCATACATACATAAATACCTGCATACGTACTACAATGTCTATTTTCCATTGGGGTAGAAAGAGCCTTATGAATTTCCACCATTACTTTCATTAAACTCCTGATACTCCAGAACTTTTTCCTTCGCCAGAACTTGTGGTTTATCAAATCGAAGAAAATGGTTGGGTTTGTCCAGAGCATGTTCACACACTGCAGACTTTGTGGAGCGTCTTTGTGGTTTGATAAACCACAAGTTCTGGCGAAGGAAAACCGATATGTACCTAGAATGCTCCGTGAGCCTATTGAAAATAAAAAACATCCTAATTTTAATAGAGAAGATGGTTGGCAGCTACCACCTGTTTGGAACCCAGTCCTAAAAATAATCAAGTCCCAAACATCACGCAACACTGTAAAATATAATGATATTGTGAGTGATTACTGCGTGCATCGAAACGATTTTAATTAATAATATTGTACGGTAGATTAAACTATTTTTTTTTGAAATATCTGTAAAGACGCTTGTCATCTTACGGCCAAAATTAATATCCAATCTATCCACGATTTTCCCTACTAGAGATAGAAATTTGACATATTTTGTTTGGAGCTTATGTCAAAATACTATCTCTAGTAGGGCAAATCGTGGGTAGATTGGATATTAATTTTGGCCGTTAGTCTACCTGCGACCACGAAATGCTGCAAAGCTTTCGAAATGTCAGGAAAACCAATTTAGATAATATACGCGATTTAATCCGGTTAAACTTTGTTTTATTATAATGTGTAGTGATCGCGAAAACCTAAGAAATTATTATGTAAAAATAAATTATTTACGTTTTTACGTTGTTTATACATGTTGCACATTGCGAACTGAGACAATAAGTAATTTTTCTTTCTTTTCTTTCATTATAATAACTTCTGTACCATATCCTTGCGAATAAATATCTTTATCATCATTAATGGTCCATCACCGCGTCGTTGGCCTGTATGCCAATCAATTACATGAAAAATTAATGATACCGCTTTTATAACATTGTAGTCCACAAGTCATCAACGCTTATAAATGCCTGTATACATATTTATATACCACACGAGCTAAAGCTACTTACCAGCATATTGCTATACGTTACGATGGCACATCTTGCGATAGTTTAGCATAACAAATTGCGTTCACCGCGGTAAGTTCCATAATTAATGTCGACGGGTTATAGTTACACCTGCAGCAGATACAGGGTTACCGTAGCTTAGTTATTATGGAATCCAGTTTAGGTATTCGTGTTTTGCAGAGGGTTTAGAAGAGATTGGGCTTATTTTTCACGTTTCCATTAGATTTAGATGGTTGGTAGCTGACATTTAGTGACTTGAACCGTGTAAACCAAAATTTAAGTAACTAGTCTTTTTTTTTGTATAGTATAGAATCGCGGAACGAGCTAAAGACCCACCGCGGCTACATTTGCCCATAACAACTTCAATACCACCTAGGCTGTTACCTAAATGGTACCGCAAGTCGGTTCGCCAAACTGAGACATGAAGATGAAAAGTCTCATGTGATTGTAATTTCACCGGCACCCTTACCCTTCAGACCGAAACACAGCAATGCAAGCATCACTATTTGGCGGAGAAGTAGATGCGGTGGTAGTAATTACCCGGACGAGCTCTTTCACAAAAGAGCTCTACTACTACGAAACGCTAAAATTGCTACTTTTGGCTCTTTTTCTATCTACAATTGTTAAAAAAGAATTTTGGATATGTGATGTATTCAGCGGGTAATATTTTTTTACTGATGAGAAATTAAAATAATTAAGAAATTGTCTTCCCTTACTTATATTTCAATATAGATAGATAGATAGATAGAATATACTTTATTGTACACCATAAAAATAGTAGTAAACAGGAACAACGTATAAATTATGGGTACATGGGCGGTCTTATCGCTAAAAGCGATATCTTCCAGACAACCTTTGGATGGACAAAGAAGACGTAAGATCTAGACAATGGGGACAGTCCGTGGCGTACTACTAAACTAAAATAAATAAATAGCACAAAATATATTACACATATAGGTATCATAAATATATATATAAATAATCTTACAATTCAGAATAGAGATTGGATACATAGGCAATGTCATAATAAATTACAATCAATTTGGAAAGGTAACGGTAACGGTTTGTAAAGGTAGGTAGGTTTTGGTAAGGTTTTGGTAGGTTTTTTCTTTAACTAATTTTTTAAATGAAAACAGTGACTGAGCTCGCCGTATACACACAGGTAACTCATTCCACAGACGCACAGCCTGAACAGTAAAAGATTTATCATAAAATTTTGTAGAATGCATTGGCATCAGAAGCCCCAAGTATTCCGATGATCTTAAGTGTTGTGTATGTGTGTCATGAAGGAACTTGAAACGTTCTTTGAGATAAAGGGAGGTCTTGGGATTGAACAGAATACTGTAGAGAAGTGATAAAATATGGGTATTCCGGCGAAGACGTATAGGGAGCCACTTGAGCTTAGTGCGGAATATACAATATTACAATATTGTCCTTAAACAAACGTAGATAACAAGTAAGGCTTAAGTAAGGCTTTTGAGTATCCTTGTGGTATTTAGAAATAAGTCTATTGGACCCTCAACAACATTTAGTCGCCTTAACGTTACCCGTAGGTACCGTTAGAAGCGATTGTAGGATTCATGAAATCAAAATGAATGCTCAAAATAAGCCAACTGGATACTTCTGTTTTACGTCTACCGCTAAATCAGCGCTGTGTAGTGGCTTGATCTGTTACACAGCAACATGCTGAGTGGGAACCTCATTGTCGCGGCTACGGCGTGCAATTGGCCGGTTGTCTTGAGAACTAACGAAGATATTTTATTTTTATTATGTAATTTTAGGTGCGGTCGACCGTACGTCAGTGGTAACAGTTTGGCTTTGGCGGCGCCTTTATTTCGTAAGCAGTAAGGGCGGTTTTCAGACTCGGGTATTGCCACTGTCATGCGGTCAACTATACTTTTCTTATATTTTGTATCGACTGTCCTTTCTTAATTTTTTACCTATGTGTCTTTTGTTTTTACTTTCTATGTAACCCCACCTATAAGTTGCCTGCTTGTTTTTATCACTGTGTTTTAAATGTTGCGCGTCGTTAACTGTGACAATAAACTATTTTTCTTTCTTTCTTTCTAATTCAACAATTCGTTTTTACGAGAAAACATAATTTTGCTTCCTTTTATTTATGTACATTCAGTTTTATTAGTGTTTGCATTTCTTTAAGCGCAAATCACATACAGCACGGGTGCGTCTCGGGCGCGGGTCGGGCCCAACACGCAACCGCGCTCTGTCTGTAGTGGCGGGGACACGCGCGGCTCCCGCGCTCCATCCGACGCGGGCCCGACCTGCCCGTCACGCACCCGCCTTTTATTTATTTATTTAATTCTTTATGCACAACAGGGTACAAAGGCGGTCTTAACGCCATAGGCGTTCTCTACCAGACAACCTTAGGGTAATGCAGAGACAAAGAATAAGGTAGATGCACCAGTAAAGTAGTAAAATATGTTTCGTACTACAGACTTATAATTACATATAATAAAAATAGATAAATACCTATGTGCATTATACCAGGCCCCTCAGAAAGTATTGCGAAAAAAAGTTTTTATATATGGGAGACTGGCCAGTTATAATGTTTTTCGAAAATATGATTATTTATAAGTAAAAATAAGTAAGTTCCAATTTCAAAATTTCCCTCCACATTTTTTGCGAGTTAATTCAAAGTATTGTGTCTCACTGAAATATGGATCTGCGCCGGGAACATTTTAGAGCTATGATTTTATACGATTTCAAGTGTCGCCTGAAACCGGATGAATCGTACGATAGACTTCAAATGACATTCATGGATGAAGGCCCTTCCAAGGCAACCGTGTATCGTTGGTATAACGAATTCAAGCGCGGTCGACCAACTTTGGGGGATGACGAAAGAAGCGGTCGCCCTTTGACGGCTGTTACCGAAGAAAACGTGCTAGCAGTGAAAAATTTAATCCAAGACAATAGGCGAATTACATATCAGGAGATTCAACACATATTGAAGATTGGATCGGGAAGCTTTCACGAGATTCTACACAGCCATCTTCGCGTGAGGAGGATAGTATCACGCTGGGTGCCGCACAACCTCACCGATGCTCAGAAGCAGACCCGGGTGGAATGGTGCCGTGATATGCTTAACAAATTTGAAGCAGGCTCGTCTCGGCGTGTTTACGACATCGTTACAGGTGATGAGTCCTGGATTTATCAATACGACCCAGAAACCAAGCGCCAGTCGACTGTTTGGGTGTTTCAAAATGAGCCAACGCCTACCAAAGTGAAGCGATCTAGAAGCGGGGGTAAGATTTTGATCGCTAGCTTTTTTAATTTGACTGGCCACTTGGTATCAATTCCCTTACGGGATCAAAGAAGCATTAATGCCGAATGGTATACTACCAAATGTTTGCCAGAAGTTTTCTCTGTTATAAGCAACAAGCGACCAAACACAGGGCTCCGCGGGCTACTGCTCCACCACGACAATGCACCTGCGCACACCGCACTCAAAACGAGGGACTTCCTGGACAGCACGCCAGTCAAACTCCTGGGTCACCCTCCTTACAGCCCTGATCTAGCACCGTGTGACTTCTTTTTATTCCCAAAAATAAAAAATCAGCTCAAAGGGATACAATTTTCGTCGCCGGAAGATCCGCTGGCTGCGTTCGAGCAGGCTGTAAACGAGGTGTCTGCGGCGGACTGGAAAAAGTGTTTTGAAAACTGGTTTAGGCGCATGAATCTTTGTATAGAGGCTGGTGGAAAGTACTTTGAAAAGATTTGATAAAAATATATGTACGTATAGAACAATTTTTTTTAGTTTCGCAAAACTTTCTGAGTGTCCCACGTACATATAATAAAATATACACAATCATTATACATACCTAAAAAAATGTGAAATGCGAAATGCGGGTGTACTATACACCTCTGCCTACCCCTTCGGGGAAATACAGGCGTGATGTTATGTTATGTTATGTTGTTACATACCTACATATATAATGACATTGTGAGTGATTACTGCGTGCATCGAAACGATTTTAATTAATAAAAACCGGCCAAGTGTGAGTCGGACTCACGCAGTAAGGGTTTCGTACCACCCACCGACCTGATATCCCATAGAAACTGATTTAATTTACGAGAGTTTATCAAAAGACATCAACGAACCTACGCAAAATGTGCATTTTTACATCTCTTTCTTACGCAGGTACCACCACATATGTCTAAGTTTGCCCTGTTTTTAGTATTTGTTGCTAAACTACATAGTATGAACTATAATCAGACCAAGTTTGACGCTGGTATGTATTACCGTTTTAAAGATAGAGCAGGAATAAAAAGTTGAAAAAAATTCATGTTTTTTGAGGTTTTTTGTATGGGGACCCCCTTTGGTTTTAGTCTTTTTTTTATTTTTAGTATTTGTCGTGATACATCTCATAGCAACACATATTCTGTGAAAATTTCAACTGGTTATCTATTACCATTACAAAGATACAGCCCTGTGACAGACAGACGGACGGACGGACGGACGGATGGACGGACAGCGTCGCCAGGTCCCGTTTGGCACCCTTCGGGTACGGAACCCTAAAAATTGTACGGTAGATTAAAATATTTTTTTAGTAATATCTGTAAAGACGCAGACGCAAAACATGCAATATTATATATATTTAATTTGAACTCCAATATCGTGTGCCTCAAGGTACAAAATTAAATGTAAGTGTGTGCTAGCTTTAATCCTAAAACAATAAGAAAAGAATCTCTTATTTTCTTTACTTCGCCTGTTCATGTTGACTGATAGAAAGGTGGTTAAACTAATTGGGGGAGACCTCTCGCTGCCAGCCGTGGTCAGGGCCATGGCTGACAGTGGGGGGGCCTGGGAGGCAGTCACGTCCTTCTGCGAGGATGTCATCTCGCAGAAGGAAGCGGCGGAGCGGGTCAGGGAGGAAGACTCCCTCGCTGATCCGCCACAGGAGGACGGGACGGCGCAGGCGGCTTTATGGCGACCTGATACCGCCCTAAGAGAAGCCAGTGGGTTATCATCTATCGATTGGGGATTCTATCATCCATGCTGCAAGGCCCTCGAGCTGCAGTGATGTCCCACGTGTGCCCGGACATCGCTGAAGGAGAGTTTAGGTTGGAAGTGGAAGGCCCTGAAGTAGGCCGCGCTGGATGGGTTGCGAATGCCATGCATTGCAGTTCTCGTAGCCCATCCACCCAAAGCGAGAGTAGGCACACGGCGGAGTTTTTAGTGGGTGCGAGTCCCACATACCCACACCGCCTCCCCGGGTGGTGTGACATGCGATAGGCATTTTCTCCCTCTCAAAAAAAAAGAAAAAAAAAAGGATAATTATAGCACACTCCAGATACTCCATAAAACCGCGTTTATTTAAGTGCCTACTTTTTACCTACAGAAACAAGTCAAGGCGTACTGAGAAATGTTTTGAAATGCCCTGGACTATGTTGCAGAATGTTGGCACGTACGCCGCGCCCACTTTTCCATTCTATCTATTTCTGTGGGTTCATCCGAATCGACGTTACCGGCGAAATTTTTCGTAGAGGTTTGAAATTAGAGATTTTCTCGAATCAGACAATTATCTCTATAATACGAGAATTGGGGCCTTGACCGCACACGTTTTTAACTAACAATAATGGATATTATGTTATCTGACCAATAAATAAAAATCTCAACAGCACGACTCTCACAGTAGTAGGTACGATCGAACACAATCCTGTAAACACGAAAAAATAATTTTCTCCCACTTGCTCGGAAATTGACTCATTATTCAAAAAAAGAATACATCGATCGGCTTTTTTCCGTACGCAACGAAATAACAGGCCAGTAATATCCAATAATAAAAATAAGAATATAAATTTCAGGACAGTTTTTACAAGCTTTTATTTAACTTGCAATGTATGTATGTATGAAAATTGTTAGGGTGGAATCTTGCAACTCAATTTTGAAGCAGATATCTTCAACCGATTGAGCTGAATTTTTTATTTTTAAATATTATGCTACCGAAGTTTTTAAGTAAACTACACTGACTTAAATTAGGTGCTTTTAGGTAAAATTTTTTTTTTTTTTTTTTTATGGTATAGTATGGCGAAACGAGCTAAAGGCCCACCTGATGTTAAGCGGTTACCTTTGCCCATGACAACTTCAATACCACCTAGGCTTATCATTTTAAAGGCTGACTAAGCATATTTTTTTTTTCATAACTTTGAAAATAGAATAAGAACCGCGTGTGGGTGAATTGGCACGAATGAAAATTAGATACTGTTACGAGCTGGGGGTTCGTAAATGGATAGAAAGCCGATTATATGCGTAGAGAACACTTTATGACAGAACAATTACACTGAATCGCTAATTAACACACAAAGTTACTAGTTAAATCGCTCCGAGTATCGCTTCGATGTTATCGCTTGTATCGCTTGATCCAAACTGAACTCCAACTGAACTCCACTGGCGCTGAGCTGCGCCGTTTATATAGGCCGCGAGTCGTGGTACTAGAAAGTCCTCGAACATCATCTATCCTTGTCATAAGATAACTCTTTCTCACTTGCACATTCTCGAAATAGAAAGTTCTCGAACCTCGTCGAACCTCATCTATCCTCTATCTCACTCAATCACTTCTGGAAGGTTTTCGAAGCTTCTCGAATCTCGTCTATCCTTGTCTTATATTACCTCTATCTTGCTCACTCTCTTCCAGAAGGTTCTTCGTCTATACAATACAATACAAATACTCTTTATTGTACACAAAAGAAGATAGCAACATATATGACTTATATAGAACACATGTACAATGGGCGGTCTTATCGCTCAAGGCGATTTCTTCCAGACAACCTTAGGATGGACAATATGGGCAAGTAAAGAGAGGGGTAGTACGCAGTGTAACAACATAATAGAATACATATACTACATAACATAAATAATATACATATATCTATAACAAAACTACATAAATATAAGATACAATAAACATAATAAATACAATACAATATGTCTAAATATTACATAATGCACCTGCCGGAAATTACTGTGATGATAGGTAGCGATCATTTACCAGTTTTTAAATATAGGCAAAGATTGAGCACACCTCACTTGTACTGGCAAAGCATTCCACAGGCGAGCAGCCTGAACTGTAAAAGAATTACCAAAGAAATTTGTGGAATGCGATGGTATCGCCAACGTGAGGTTTTCTGATGACCTTAAGAGCCTCGAATGTGTGTCACGAAGGAACTTAAAACGTTCTTTAAGATAGTGGGGAGTTGAGGGATTGAATAGGATACTGTAAAGAAGATGAAGAACGTGAGCATTCCGACGAAGTCGTATAGGTAACCACTTGAGTTTAGTACGAAATTCGGACACATGATCATATTTGCGAAGACCAAATATGAATCTTATACAAAATTTTGAAGTCGCTCAAGCTTATCAAGTTGGTCCTCATTAAGATCAAGATAGCTGGTGTTGGCATAGTCAAGGATTGGAAGAAGAAGAGATTGAACAAGCGCAGTTTTAGTGGAAATGGGCAGGAAGTTACGAAGCCTTCGTAAAGATCCAGCTGATGCAAAAAAATTCCTGCTGACTTCCTTTACTTGCGGTCTCCAGGACAACGTTTTGTCAATGTGTATCCCCAAATTTTTAACAATGTCACTTATAGGTATCGCAGTACCATCGAAAATGATCTGGGGGAGCTGGAGCCAGTCGATATTTGAGATCATTCGGGGGCTACCAACAACAATAACCTGGGTCTTCAAAGGATTGACCGTAAGTCCATATGATTTGCTCCATGCGCTAATTTGTCCCAAATCTTGGTTTATAGCATCAACAGCCTCCGACAACTTATCTGGTAAAACTTGCGTATATATTTGGAGATCATCTGCATAAAGGTGGTAGGAAGAATAAAGTTTACTAGAAATCGTATTTATAAATAGTGCGAAGAGTAAAGGAGATAAAACGCCACCCTGAGGCACACCAGCAGACGTGTTGCACCATGAAGAGCAGGCTTCTTCAATACGAACACGCTGCCGACGGCCGTACAGGTAACTACGAAACCAATCAATTGCTGTTGGAGATATGTTGAGGGAGCATAGTATGCCAAGCAAAATGTCAAAATCTACGCTATTAAAAGCGTTACTGAAATCTAGAAGTGATAATATAGTTAGATTTCCATTTTGCATGGCTAACCTAATGTCATCCGTAATATTGACTAAAGCTGTGACAGTACTATGTCCAGGTCGGAAGCCGGACTGTAGTGGATTAAGGAGGTTGTTCTTATTAAGAAAGGAGCTAAGTTGATTGGAGGAGAGGCGTTCAAGTACTTTGGATAGGAATGGTAAAATAGAGATAGGGCGATATTCGGAAAAGGATTTGGGATTAGGTTTTTTAGGCAATGGAATGATTTGGGCTTCTTTCCGCGCTGTCGGAAAAGAGCCAATGGATATGGAGGAATTAAGGATATGACAAATTATTGGGAGGATTTCATCAAGGACGGGAAGGATCATATTACGGCTGACACAGTCACTACCAACAGCGTTGGACGTAATTGATAATATGCTCTTCTTAACATCACAAGCAGCAAATTGATTAAAGACGAAAGGTGAGTAGTTAGGAGTTGGAAGAGTTGAAAGATAGTTCAAAGTATTTGCTTTCGCAGTCCTATCACAGTTGGACGAAGAAGAGAAATGTTGGTTAAGTGAGTCGATGTTTAAATCTTTAGGAATGGAATCTTGCCGCGATTTTCCAACCCCTAATGTATCCATGTCTAAGATTTAGCTCTATCTCGCTCACTCTTCAACAATTTTACATGTGGGTGTCAAATGGCCATAAGGGGTCCTGAAAACGCCTGAAAATGGGTTTTCAGAAAATGTCGGCATCGGATTTGTTGGCTCCTGAAACGGCCTGAAAACATGTTTCAGGCGCCTGAAAACAACGGCAACTTATTCAAAATTTCGATTCTTTGGTATGTGATAGAGCCTCCTCTGATACGGACAATTTATAAAAAAAAAAAAAAAAATTGCAATTAACGTCCTCGTTTAGTTAAAAAGATTTTAAAATCACACAATATTACTCGGCCGTCGATTGCTTCATTTTGTTCAGGCCTCGACAGTAGTCTACTATTACCATAGAACATTTCAATTTCCTTAAGACATTGCACGTGTGAATTAATAAACGTTAAGCCTTTTTGTTACCTTACTATACACACGCAAAATTGAACCTTATGTCAATTAAGTTAAGATATCAGCAGAAAATAATGATTATAATCACCCTCAGTGCGTTAATTTTGGGTCTCGTGTCAATGACACGCTCTCATTAATACTGGTATCCAATTAGGATTCTCAGTGAGGGTGTGTCTACAAACTATGTGGTGTGATGTTGTGGTATTTTGGGAAATTGGGTTCGATACCCCTTATGTAAGGTATAACATTATTAGCTGAAGTCATTTTCAGGTGTGTATGTACTCATCATAACGAACAACTATTACTATGGGAGCAACCCAGAAATCGCGAAAAAAATATCCATACATTTTGTCGTATGACATCAATAATTTTTTTTGGGAACAGCAGATTTTATTGCACCATTTTGCACGAATGTGACACATGTTGTTTCTTTGTTCCTGTATTTGTTTTACGTTTCGGATATTTTTGTGCGTCTAGCTAATAAATATTTTTAATAGTAATTGGTGCAAACTTTCACTTTTGTCCCTTGCACTGAAAAAACCTATGGGTTAAAAATTAATAAAATATAGCTAAAAATAACTAAGTGTGTTTGTTGTTATAGCAACTGCACAGTTGACAAAAAAAATGAGACTCATGTTTCTTATATGCCATGTTTCTTGGTAAAAAAATACCGACTTAGCCTCTGTAATTTTTTTTTTTCAGTGTTTCTGTTTGTTTTCTTTTTCGCGCAATGACATACCGTCGACAGCCTCAAAGATATTGCAACGAAAAACTCTACTAAGAAAGCAGCGACACAATTCAACTTACAAACAACTTACATATAACAAAAAAGCTGCCAAGCTTAAGTGGGACTGGGCCGGACACGTTTGCCGAATGTCGGACAAATTTTGGGCTAAAATTTATACCGAAACGTGCAACGGCATCTTGGCAGACCAAGGTGAAGATGGCGGGATGAGCTGGACTCGTATAGAAAAGAAAAGACTGGTCCACACTTGCACTTAACCGAAAAGAGTGAAATGAGGAAAGGCAGACTTTTGCCTTGAAGTGGGACAATACAGGCTGAAAATAATAATACATAATAACTTATTACAAAACTAGCATAAACTTTCAATATCTAAAATTTCTCAACACGTTGCATAACACAATATTCAAGACATCTTTTCCCACTACGGTACATAATACTATCGACAAAGGAAGTAACGTACAAAACGGTGAAAAGAAAAGTTTTTTATGGCCTCACCCTAACCGTACCGACATTATTTCCAAGTAATTTACGTTATGGTGTACGGTGGCTGATTAGATTCCATGGGTAGAATGGCGGTGAACATTACATTGTAATTTGGAGGGTAATAGGGATATGTCAAACCACACAACTACCATTTTGAGAAAATGGCGCTCGAAAATTTGTAATCACGTGGTTGTTCATTTTCTCAACGTTTAGAGGGTGCATTTTCTGTCCTTGTCGTGTGAAACGGACATCATACTTTAAGGTATGGTGTGTAGTTAACTACAATGGCGTTAATGTGGTATGACGTCAGTGGCCAATAGTGCTGTCTCTATCTAGTAAACAAATTTTAAATTCTTATAACTTGACCCCCTCGTTGGTCTAGTGGTCGCAAGCGCGACTGCTGAGCGTGGGGTCCTGGGTTCGATTCCCGGGTCGGGCAAAGTGTTATTGGGTTTTTCCATTAGAAAATTCTCAGTAGCAGCCCGGAGTAGATTTTTGCCCGGTTAATGGCAATAGGCTCGCCCCCTATTACATGGGATTATAACTAACTGACGAAATGTGGGTGTACTGTACTATACACCTCTGCCTTCCCCTTCGGGGAAATACAGGCGTGATTTTATGTTATGTTATGTTATAACTTGGGCATTAATAACACATTCACCATTCCCTATCCCGTCGGTAGAAACAATAATTAAACAATCGCCCTGTGCCATAATAATGAGATAAGTACCCATTTAAAAAAAAAACAACATATCTCTATCGCTATACATTTTGATGTTTCAAAACTCATTTTTAAGTTAACCCCGCCCAAGTACTGTCAGCGCCAAAAATCGGGACGAAGAACTATTCAAAAATTTCTGAACAACTAAGAAAACTAAACTTTATCTCAGTGGGATAAAATTCTTATTAAAATTACAGTCGTCTACTGTGTTCACTCTAAACACAGACTGCTGCGAACAATCATCATCATCATTTCAGCCGAAAAACGTCCACTGCTGGACATAGTCCTCCCCCAAGTGGAGGATAAACCATAATCGCCACGCTTAGCAAGCGGGTTGGCGTTCGCAGTTGGTTGGTAGCATTTGCGGTTCCGCGTACGCGCACGGAGAGACGTAAGGCCTGTGGTGAGGGGAAGGGAAGAGACGAAATCTATCTTGTAGCGCTGCTATGGTGGACTCTTAATACTCAGAGAAAGCTGTTGCCCATCCTCTGATGAATCCCTTAGTCGCCTTTTACGACACCAATGAGAAGTGAGAAACACAGTGAAGCCAAAAAAAACTATTCTTCTTCGTGTACAACCAGCGCTCACGCACACACCATGCACCTGAAAGATATTTCCTTTCGCGATGCTTACTGAACGATGCCGCGATATGAGTACTGAGAGGGGTGAGCACAGTTTGAGGTGCATGTGTGTCCGTAAGCGCTGGTTGTACACGATGAAGCATAGTTTTTTTTAGCTTCACACTAGATTGTTCGCAGCACTTCGTTTATATTTTTTTATTATCTGTGATTCTAAAATACCCCCTGTGTCATTGATATTGGGTTATAATTTTCTTAGTTTTTTAAATCATTAATTTTTAACATTCTGTTTGCCTCAATATTTTTGGCGGTGACTATACTTACAAACATAAACTTTCCTACTGTAACATAAATGTATATAATATGTGTACAATATAATAAAGGAAGATGTTAACTTATTTTGTAAAATTTTGTTTACTCTGGTTGAGTATCATATTGTTACGACGGAGGTTTAAGCAGAGTGGACTGAAATACTTCAACCTCGATTTTCCTGGACTTAGAGACGTTTTCAGCGGGAGCACTACGTTTAACCGAAATACGATCCACCGAAACACGTTTTACCGACAACTATTCGTCGAACGTCAGCAGGCTGAAACACATTTTCAGTCCGTATCAGAGAAGGCTCTATCACATACCAAAGAATCGAAATTTTGACTAAGTTGCCGTCGTTTTCAGGTGCCTGAAACATGTTTTCAGGCCGTTTCAGGAGCCAACAAATCCTTTGCCGACATTTCCTGAAAACCCGTTTCCAGGCGTTTTCAGGACCCCTTATGGCCATTTGACACCCACATGTAAAATTGTTGAAGAGTGAGCGAGATAGAGCTAAATCTTAGACAAGGATAGCCGAGATTCGACAAGCTTCGAGAACATTCCATTCTAGAAGTGAATGAGCGACATAGAGGATAGATGAGGTTCGACGAGGTTCGAGAACTTTCTATTTCGAGAATGTGCAAGTGAGAAAGAGTTATCCTATGACAAGGATAGATGACGTTCGAGGACTTTCTAATACCACGACTCGCGGTGTATATAAACGGCGCAGCTCAGCGCCAGTGGTTCCAAAACCGTTTTATGCGAAGGGCCGTAGGCGCCCCCTGGTACTTACGCAATGTCCAACTCCACCTAGACCTCAAACTGCCAAACATCAAGCAGTTTTTCAAGCGTGTCTCTAAACGCTATTTCGATTCCGCTCCCAAGCACCCCAATCCCTTGGTCGTGGCGGCCACCGTCTACCAGCCATCTGCTATTAGCAAAATCCGACGTCCCAGACACACACTCATTGAACCCGATGACGCTATTACACTCCTCCAGGAGTCAGATAAAAGTACAAGCACACTCCGACGCCGTCGTCCAAAATATCGTCCCCGCCGGCGAGGACCGACGCGACACACACACAGAATCCGAGAGTCCGACTCTCGAGAAACAGAAACACATGCCGACGCAGCACCGGCTGCTGGGGGGATCAGTGGCGGGGTCCCCCTGCTGCACCCTGAGTCGAGGTCCGAGCTCCCCCCTGGGGACGCCCTCACGCTGTAAGCAACCGGAGATAATCTCGTCACGCGAGACCGTCCCTATGCTCTAGAGTAGTTCCTAGGAGCAGGCTATTGCGTAGCCACTGTTTAGGTTTTAGGTAGGTCTTAGCTTCGCCGGCGAGGCCTGCCGCTTAACGGCGTTTTAGCACGTCACCCAATAGACCGAAAGTCCGCTACTTTCGAGGTAACCAATTCGATGCAGCAACGGCTGCTAGGGGGACATAGGAACGGCGGGGTCCCCCTGCAATGCCCTAGCGAGGTTCGAGCCCCCCCCTTGGGGGGCGCCCGCTTGAGCGGTAACGATTTCGAAAAAAAAAAAAAAAAAAAAGCGCCAGTGGAGTTCAGTTGGAGTTGAATTTGGAACAAGCGATACAAGCGATAACATCGAAGCGATACTCGGAGCGATTTAATTAATAACTTTGTGTGTTAATTAGTGGTTTAGTGTAATTTTTCTGTAATAAAGTGTTCTCTACGCAATTAATCGGCTTTCTATCCATATACGAACCCCCAGCTCGTAACAATATCATCCATATATAATATACGGACATATGGGTGGATTATATTGTAATAAGACAGTCGCGGTTTTGCTGAGCGATTCGGCATTCCACTTACGAGGAAGATTAAATTTTACCTCTATATAGATAACATTGTGGGCTTCCCTAAGGGGTGAAGGGGAAAACACAAATGGTAAATCCGAGTCAAACCAATCTGAGCATGAGGAATTTCGTTTAATTAAATATATATATTAAAATTCTGACAGCTTTTTGAGTTCAATCCCTTAGTCGCAAAATGAATATTTGGGATTTTAGCCCAAACACAGATAATCCCAAAGTTAGGAATAAAATATTTAGCATTTTTTTTTAAATTATAAGACCATTCGAAAAAAAGTTAAGCAACAATGAAAAAACTAATAAAATATTGTTTTTAACTAGCAGTGCCTGAGACTACGCGTGGTTGTAGGAAAACAACTTCATTTCGAATATTATTATTACAATAAAATAATTTTAACCCAGATTACAACGCGTATATCATTTAAATTGGTTTTACTTTTTTTACTGGTTTGTTTGTATGAAATATCTGTAATGACGCTTTCGCTTGTCATCTTAGTCTTCCTGCGAACATGAGCGCTGCAAAGCTTTCGAAACGTCAGGAAAACCAATTTAAATAATATAGGTGATATAATCCGGTTAAACTTGTTGTATTATAATGCTTAGTGATCGCGAAAACCTAAGAAATTATTATTATTATTTGTTATGTATCCTATTGGAATCTCAGCTTGATGCTGGAGGTTTGACGAACCAATCACGGGTTTACACCATGTGGGATGGTTCGTTGCCTACTGATGAAGGTGTCAGTGTTGTGGATGTCAGGAATCGCCGAACTATGGAGTATGTGTCAATTATAACGGACTTCTGTAGTGGTATGTGTATTGTTTTGTGTATGTCTAACTCTTTTAGTGACGTGTGTAGTGATTTGGGGATGAGTCCTGTAGATGAAATTATTATGGGTATTATTTTGACTATATTTTGTTGCCACATTTGGCGTATTTCGTCTGCTAATGGAATGTATTTCCGTATATTTCTTCCTTAGATTTTCTGAATTAGGTACTGATATGTTATTATTATTAATTATTATTGATATTTTATGGTATTGCTATTATTGGTGTTCATTTTAACACAATATCTTTAAAAAGCTATAAGCAATTAGGTAACACTTCAATAGTTGTATTTTTTTATCTGTGGTAACAAGTAGTCATATTTAATTGTAAACTTGATTCTCCAGACTCCATCTCATACGAAGGCTAGAGAAAACCAATTTTCAATTCGACTCCTTTTACTTTATTTTTTAATTAATTTAGCTGCCACTAGACATTTTAAAGTCAATTCCTCGCACGTTCCCTTGAGATATGGAGTTTCATTACGGACTGATTTATTTTTCTGGTTGGTCGCCATTTACAGATAAAGTTTTTTCAGGAAATTATACAAATAGTTTCGAGTGAAACGTTATTTAATTTTTGGACATAGTTGTACAATACATACATATTATCACGCCTGTTTCACATTGAGGTAGGTAGATACTGGATTTACACTTGCTAGGATCCTGACACACCTCTTTCACTTCATCTACGTCCAGTAAGGTCCTAAGTGGCGCCACCATCAGTAAAAAAATATTACTCGCTGAGTACATCATTCATCGAAAATAAGTTTTTAACAATTGGAGTACAGGTACTATAGTTTAATCAGAAACTATTAGTTAGTCGAGTTGGTTAAGAAACACCGTTTCTTAATAAGATATCGCTGACGTCACCCAAAGACGTGCCAAGTGGATGAGAATTTCGATACCACGAGCAGTGTTCACGGTAGCTTAGTGGCTAAAGCACTGGCGTACTGAGCCAGGAGTCGCAGGTTCGAATCCTGCTCGTGAACGATTTTTCTTTCCACAATTTAAATCGTAAGATTGCTTGATTGCTTCGTATGCGTTAATCCGTTAAAAATAATAAAATAATTAGAACCTATTAAGTTTGTAAATTATAGTTCGGTGTAGTTGCAGCTAGAAAAAATGCAAAAAACTTTTGAAACTTTTGGCACTTTTTGTATCTACACCTACAGCTAATTATAATTTTAATTTACAGAGTTAAACGAGTTCGTTTCTGATTAAACGACAGTACCGTAGGTACTTTAATTGATAGAAACGAATTTTCGATAGATGGTGTACTCAGAGAGTAATTTTTTTTTTAAGACTATATATAACATTTTAGAAAATTAAAACATTAAACCAATTAAGTACCAAGAATCATTGCCTTTGACACCGTCGCGTGCTTCACTGCTTATACCATAACTAATGTTTTATTACAACAAGCAGGTCAACCTCGTAAACCAAACTAATCAACGTCTAGAAAAATATTTTGTGGACTATCGACACGACCTGATTTTGGTTGAGTTTTATTGCCAATAAGCATTCTTGGCATAAATGCTAAAGGTTTTTTATATCATCAACATTTACTGTCTTTGCAAAAACATAAATTAAGCTGCAAATAAAAATGAATAAAGAAGTCTAATAGTACATTCATTTCCTCTATGAATAGTACATTATGATACAAGTGAGCTAAGTTGACTATTACACTCGAGGCTGGATTGCAGCTCGAGCCGGAGGCGAGGGCGTAATGGAACCGAGAGTATAATAGTCAATGCTCACGCGTGTCAAACACACTTGCGAGGAAAAAAACATACACACATATTGAATTTGTGAAAAATGGCGCGCGGATTACTGTTATCGCACGGTGACATACAGATACAGCTATGCGCGCGCAGGTGGTCGAAGGAAACCGCCAAACATCCTAACATTAACATAACATCACGCCTGTATTTCCCCGAAGGGGTCCAGTTATGTTATAGTCCCATGTAATACGGGGCGAGCCTATTGCGATTGACCGGGCACAAATCCAGACTCCGGGCTGCTACTGAGAATTTCTTAATGAAAAAACCCAATAACACTTTGCCCGACCCGGAAATCGAACCTAGGACCCCACGCTCAGCAGTCACGCTTGCAACCACTAGACCAACGAAGCAACATCCAACAATCCTAACATTAAAAATGTAATAAATTGTTTTTTATTTATTTATAACACAAATTAATGTTAATTTGTTGACAAAAATAAATAATTTGATGAAATGAAATGTTTGTTTATCATAATTATTTTAATTAATACAGTTCATTTATTCCCAAAAATGTTTAATTTTGTTTAGGCATAAAAACTCAGTTTTAAAAAACAAACGGTAAAATAAAAAGCACTAGTGCCATAATATAATGTAAAACCGGCCAAGTGTGAGTCGGACTCACGCAGTAAGGGTTCCATCCCCATCATCCCATCGACCTGATACCCCATAGAAACTGATTTAAATCTCTTTAACCGACTTCTTCTTATGTAGGCACCACCACATACGTCTACGTTTGCCCTGTTTTTAGTATTTGTTGCAAAACTGCATAGTATGCACTATAATCAGACCGAGTTTGACGCTGGTATGTATTACAGTTTTGAAGATAGAGCAGGAACAAAAACGTTGAAAAAAATGCATGTTTTTTGAGGTTTCTTGTATGGGGACCCCCTTTGGTATTAGACTTTTTTTTTGTTTTTAGTATTTGTCGTGATACACCTCACAGCAACACATATTCTGTGAAAATTTCAATTGGTTATCTATTATCGTTACAAAGATACAGCCCTGTGACAGACAGACAGACGGACGGACGGACGGACAGCGTAGCGAGAGTAATAGGGTCCCGTTAGCACCCTTTGCGTACGGAACCCTAAAAAGCACGCGTGCGTTATAAGCTACATTATGAACCTAAAAGCGATGCAATAAGAGCCGCTTTACGAGCAAGTTTGTTGAATAAAGAATTATGGAGAGTCCCATGCATTGATTTGTACAGTCTAACAAAGCAATCCAGGGTCATCAGATATAAATGAAGTTTTCTCAGAAAATTATAGATGTGTTCGAGTGAAATATAATTTTAATAACGGACAAAGTTAAACTGTATATATACAAAACCCTAATCAAACCGTTCTATAATAAATTCCGGAGAAATCTTCATCTGTATCTGGCGACCCTGGATACTAATTGCTTTGTTAGACTGTACAAAAAAATATTTAGAATTCAGATTGGTGTTTTAGTTAGCCATCACTATCATCATCACTACATAGTATAAAACAAAGACCCCCCCCCTTTTTTTAATTCGTTGAATTCAGTCCGTCGTCTTCTTCCTTAAGAGGAAATGCGGGCAGAGAGACCTGGGGCCTTATTCACAAACGTTCGAAAAGTTTCCGTTTACGAAATAAAATTTGACCAGCAAATGAAACAAAACGACCACTTCCTGCGACCACAAACGCTATGAGAATGAACGGATTCGGAAACACAAAGCGATATTTACGGAAACTCTTCCCAGAGCCATTTTTTTTATTTTATACTATAGGATGGCGAAACGAGCTAAAGGCCCACCTGATGTTAAGCGGTTACCTTTGCCCATAACAACTGCAATACCACCTAGGCTGTTGCCTAAATGGTACCGCAAGTCGATTTGCCATTTTTTTGTAGGAAAGCACTCTATGTAAAATTAAAGAACTATGAATAGCGTTTCCGAATCCATTCGATTCTCATATCGTTTTGTTTTATTATAAAACAAATTTAACCGGATTACATCGCGTTTTATTATTGAAATTGGGTTTCCTGAGGTTTCGAATGCTTTGCAGCGTTCGTGGTCGCAAAAAGTGGTCGTTTTGTTTCGTTTGCCGGTCAAATTTCACATTGGAAACGGAAACTTTTAGAACGTTTGTCAATAGTACCGCTTATACAAGTGCGATAAGGACAACTGCAGGTTTGGCTCTCGACTATTTTCTCCTCCAAAACTGGAACAATTAAAAAAAAAACATAAACTAAATAAGAAGAATATGTACTGGGTTGCTTTGGTTTTCCTTTTTCATAAATAGTTGTCAAATTAAAACACTAGGCAGTGGTTTGAATAGGCAATTTTCAGAAGTTTTGAGGGCTTCTCGAAATCTTAAAAATATATAAAACAAAGTCAGGTTAGTTACTACACCATTTATAACTCAAGAACGACTGGACCGATTTTAATGAAATTTGGCATACAGATAGAAAATTTTATTTCGGGAAAAAAAAAAAAAAAATTAAATTATTAATTAAATTTAAAATTTTATTCCCGAGGGATTATTATTATTTTTGAGTAAAGAGGTAGGGGTCTTGAACGCCCCTAAGCCACTGCGACCTGATAAGATGTATTGTGACGCCTCATGCAGCATTACAGCACTTCCCCAAGCTGCAAGTCAATCATGAAGTCGACTATGACCTTGGGGGAGGAGGATTTGATCGCCTACGTCGAGATGACGTGGCCTCCAAGATGCTGACTTCTGATATGGTGCACTGCATCACATTCGCATAGTCTCATCCTTTTCGCGACAAAACCTGCAAACTGTGGTATCACTGAGGCCCATCCTGTGAAGGTGTTTGTTCAGCTTGCAGCACCCATAAAGGGTTCTTTTCAGGATTCTTATCAGATTCTTGTTTAAAGAAAGCACTTCTTTCGTAAACCCTTTCTTGAAGCTCACAAGTACCGGTTTCGTGTGTTCTTGGCCTGGGGTTTTTTCCCAAAGGCTAACACTTTGGTCAGTTCCCCAGTTTTTAAGGTGGGCTGTAGTGATGCATTTAAGAATGCCACAGATTGGCTCCGGGCCCACAGTGGGGCTTTCAGCACCAGCTCTGGCCAGTTCATCAGCGGTTTCATTGCCCCTAATGCCACAGTGTCCAGGTACCCATCCTAGTGCCACCGAGTTTGCCGCTCCTAGTGAGTTCAATATTCACGCAAGCGAAGTCGCGGGCATAGGCTAGTAATTTATAAACAAAAACGAAAACACGGGACATAGAAAAAGTTTATATTATCTTCTTTTATATAATTCTTCGGTGCGTGTATATGTGACAACTCCTAAACGGTTGGACCGATTTGTACGATTTTTTTTGTGTGTATTCCAGTGGATTCGAGAATGGTTTAGATTCACAATTGGACCCGGTAGGTGGCGCTGCTTTTACGGGCAGGACGACGTCTGCCGGGACCGCTAGTTTTACAGTAAAAAATCACTGCCAGAAAGAAAAGAGCTGAGAGCGTTTGTATGGAGAAAAGACCACCCGTATTTCCTCTTAAAAACAGTAAGTATTATATGAGAAACCTGCATCTCTAAAATAACAGAATTTCACATACATAGGTAAATATACCTATTTTGCTTGAACACGGTATAACAGAAGCACTGCAATATCGCATCGAGTTAACCGGTTAATTTCCTAAACCCATAAAAGTGCAGCTATTACGGAGTAACAGTTACTATACTGTGAGTATAATTTATTATGTTCGAATAAAGTACCTTTTTTAGTTTTTATTAATGAGGAATAGCGTAATAAGGGAGCATTGTAGAGTGAAATATATTCAACTTGGAGATGGCAATATGACAATAAATTAAAACACGGTTATAACTAGTCTTTAGAAGCATTTTAAACACATAAATAAGTAGCTTAACGAAAATCAAAAAAACTGAATTTTTGAGCAAAATAAATTTTAAATATCGAAACAATTTAAAGTAACACCATTTGTAGTCATCAGAATTGAGGAATAGAGTTTAAAATCATATGGATTCGCACAAGTCTTCATATATTCCAGAAAAATGGCCCCACATTCAAAATGAATAAAATTTAAATAATTTCCTGTTGAACTATTAACTGGATTTGATTTATTTATTTGTGTACAGTCAGAGAACGTGATATTCTGTTCGTATTGTCATCTCCACTTTGTATACATGCGCTTGACTGTACTATTATTATTATTTATTTATATTATTCTAAATAAAAGAAAAGCATGATCTGATTTTGAATCTGCCACTTCCAAAAAATATTTGAAAAGTTAATAAAAAACCTAGATTTTGCAACGCGACACGAACTTAGTTAATAAGTAAAGTTCCCAAGTATTCGTGACTTAACCGAAGTGCGACTTTTGGAGAACTTGAATTAATTTGACGCTGTTCCTATAATTCTGGCTTGCTCCCACTGTTAAAGTCGCCAAGTTGATGTGGAGTGAATAGTGGAACCATAATATTGTAGCGACATCAGCTATCTCGCTACCTTTTTTATTTTATTGTTATTATAAATTTTTTGACATCAATTTGTGATTATTCTTTAAACTTCTATGTAAACTTTTTCATCCATATCTTCACGCAAATCATCTATCTTTTCTCTAATCTCCCTCTCCCTCTCCATCCATGAACATTCATATCTCATCACTCGCACGCATATCATCACTCTCTTAGTAACATGCATTTCATCCCTCCTCATCACATGCCCATACCAACCCAAACGATTTCCTTTCAATTTTTTTCTATGCTGGCGCCACTTTCAACACTTCCTCTGATAATTATATTAATTTCTTACTTCGTCCATTCTTGTCACTCCACACATCTAGCTTAATATTACCTATCTATTACCACCATATCATATTATCCCCCCCCCCCTAATTGGGGGAGGCCTATGTCCAGTAGTGGACGTCTTTCGGCTGAAATGATGATGATGACCACCATATCAATTTTCCATCTAATGGTTGTCTATAAGAAATTGCTTTTAGCGCATCAATTAATGTACTGCTGTTTATTGTTAAAACTGAGGAACTAAAATAGCCAGAGCAATTGCCAGGCTTAGGGAGGTCTCATTTCTTTGTACTGGATTGTGTATCTGTACTATAGCATTATATTATCTGTACCGTACTATTTTTATATTGGTGTATAATCGTTGGTGCGTCTGTAGTGATCGTGTAACTTCTGAACGACTTGACCGATTAAGGTCATATTCACACAAGATATTTGTTTAGTCGAGGCGATGATTTATAGCTATGCTAGGATCTGATAGGTAGCGCTGTAGTCAAGTTATAAATAAATTCTAAATTTATGGACCAAAATGTCTCGTATTTACAAAGTACCTAGATATAATAATTTAATGCCAAAAAAGAAAATCACAAAATCTGGACCTGACAGGTGGGGTTGTAAGTGAAGCTGCAGGCATCAGCAAGTTTATAATTAAGTGGGCTTAGAATTATTCTAGGTTCTTACCTAGAATCATAAAAATAAAACTAAATTTAGTTTTATTATAATATTTTCTGATTAAACTACAGTACCTGTACTTCAATTGTTAAAAACGAATTTTCGATAAATAATGTATTCAGCGAGTAATATAATTTTTGCTGATGGGGGCGCCACTTGGCTGCTACATGCGCCTTAAGAGTTGATAAGGGGAAGTTCACATATTAATAACGGTAGCCAGATTGATCCCAGCGTTTTGTTTGAATATATTCCTAATCGCAACTACAATACAAGGGCTTTCTTTTTTTTAAAGACACCATTACAACCTCAAATTATAAAACAAACTACAGCGTGAATAGTTGAACGAGAGCATAATATATGGTAGAATGTGTGTACTAATAATGACAAAAAATGTTTAAAAAAAGATTCCACGATAAACATAAAACTTTTTAACAAAAAATTGAACCGACGAAAACAGAAACTGAAAAGCGAAAAATAACTAATTATGAGTCGGCGCCAAACGAACTTTTAACAAGCAAAGTGCGTGCAAGTGAACAAACACTCATCCCCTGTTTTACTACCCTTAGGGGTGGATTTTGATTTTGAAATTTAAATGGGACCAACTTCGAGATATACCCTATCCATTAAAAAAATAATCATCAAAATCGGACCACTCTGTAAAAAGTTATACGCGTATAAAATACGCGTCGAATTGAGAACCTCCTCCTTTTTTTCGTCGGTTAAAAAAAGAAGAAATCACAAGTAAAAATATTATATTTTTTTTACGGATTTGTCCGATTTTGATGATTCTTATATTATATTGGATATATACCTCGAAATTAGTCCCATACAAATTTGAAAAACAAAATCCACCATTAAGGGTAGGAAAATAGGGGATGATTAATTGTTCTATTCAATCGATGAATTTTAATTTTTTTTTTTTTTTGGTGCATTAAAAGAGCCTCCACGTGTGACGCTATTTAATTGATCGTCCGGCGCACCCTGGGCAGTCAGCCCCGCTACCAACCTGCTGACTGGCTAATCTTTTCCCCACGGCATGAGCTACTATCATTATGTAGCTCATGTCGACACGATAGAAGAAGATGAATTTTTAAAGTATTGTGAGAAGAAAGAATAAAATCTGTCTGAATTATATTTTTTTTTTTTTATTATTATAAAGAATGTGTAAAAATGTAAAAATATAAAAGTTCCTAGTTATAAGTAAAATTTGCATGCTGTTGATAATGGCTAAATGGGCTTGAACAATGTTTTATCATGTAACAACTTTAGATGTACCCTATTTATTGCAAATAAAGAATTTTAATTTGAAAAAGGTCCCACAATGAATTTTTAACTGTCATACGATTCTATTGAAACTTGGCACACATACAGTACAGTACAGTACTGTATGTAAATTCAGTACATACAGTTCTGATGACACTACAATATAATGGAGACCTGGAGTTAATTTGATCATAGAGGTGGAAGACGAGGGAACTCCTCAATGGTTTACAGCGGCTACATCGTGTTTGGGCTTATTTCATTCATCTCGATGAGAACTTTAGACCGAGCTGGTTACATGTTTAGAATGAGACACTAGTAGGTACTGAACATACTCCTTTAATAACTCCCTCGTTCAACCAGCCTCCAGCATAATCTGAGATTACAACATTCTGTATATCATCAACTACATTTCCTTTACCCGAAATAAGCCGAAAAATTAAGTCATTTTATTACCACAGCGACAAATCCAATTTCTTGACTTCGTAAAAGGAAAAATACGTGTGAAAAACAGAGGCGTAGCACATTCTTTCCGACGCCTACTTTATTGGACACCAGAGGGGAATAAAGGAAACACTCTTTGCCCAGAGGGAGTATAAACGGGGGATCCAAATATTGACTTTATCACTCATACGGTAACAAAAGGAAGGCTTCATAACAAATTGACTGATTGATTTCTTGCTTGGACGACATATGGGATAAGGAAGACATAAGTAAGTATTTGGACTAACACTTTACTCAGTTTTATTTACTAAAAGCGTTAATGTGGTATGACGTCGGTGGCCAATAGTGCTGTCTCTATCTAGTAAACAAATTTGAAATTCTTATAACTTGACTGCCTCGTTGGTCTAGTGGTCGCAAGCGCGTCTGCTGAGCGTGGGGTCCTGGGTTCGATTCCCAGGTCGGGCAAAGTGTTATTGTGTTTTTTCATTACAAAATTCTCAGTAGCAGCCCGGAGTCTGGATTTGTGCCCGGTCAATGGCAATAGGCTCGCCCCGTATTACATGGGACTATAACATAACTGGCGAAATGTGGGTGTACTATGTATGTCTATACATATATGTACCTCTATGAGGTGTACCCCTGCCTACCCCTTTGGGGAAATACAGGCGTGATGTTATGTTATGTTGTTATTTACTAATACTCAAATAATAAGAAAAATATTTTATTTTTTTAAAGCCTTTCAAATTGCTAAAGTACAATGAAATTATGCAAGAGACATCTCATCGTGCGGAATATACGTACCTATGTCAGTATTTTTCTCAAGATGACATTTTTTATGACACCGGTCAATAATTATAATTACTAATTAAAGATATAGGTAAACGCGCGGTCTGGCCGTGTTTAGCTGGGGTGGGTTAAATATACAGGTGAAGTTGAATATGATAAGAGAAGTCAAACCAAATGTTGTCAAAAACCTTGTTTAACACAATGAGGACTGAGGTAATATTGAACTAAGTTTACGGGACTTGTCGCGCACAATTAAATCAAAATATAACAAACATTTTGACTAACCTCGACGTTTCGGTCAAGTTGCATTGGCCGTGGTCACGAGCAGACATAATATACATATAGACTATATATATAGACTGAGGTAATATGTACTACATACTAGAGTAGACATTGCGACGAACAAAAAATATCCCGCAACTTGCTGGCCGCGGAGCACGCGCGGCGCGAGCGTGGCTAGAGTGAGAGTGCAGGAGCTCTAATACGTGTAACAAACATTCGATTCGAGGTGTCTTATCTAACGCTAGTGCTTTTGGGAAGTCAACTTTTTAACGTTTGACGATCCCATGTTTCTTAGGAAAAGTTGTTCAGTTTTATCGTTAGAATCCATCTCTAAAATTTTACGCATTTGGTCTCATCCTGCATATGTGGCGGACCTGAAAGTTTTTTTAAATAAATACGGGCATAAAAGTCGTACATTATGTTATTTCACCTAAGTGCTAAGCGTCACGTAGGCTCAAAATACAAATAAATTGCGCCGTGAGGCCTACTTCTGTGTTATAATGTTTTAGAGAGATAATGCAAAAGTTTTAATATATAATTACGGTAGAAACATCTGAATGGTATGCGGTAGTTAAAAAATATGTTGAGAGATGTTAGGAGGAATATACAACGAGTTATTGAAATAACTGAAAACCTCTTAAGGGGTCATTGTACTAATCAGTATGAACAACTTTTACTATGGGACCAACCCTGAAATCGTGAAAAATAAATCATCTGTTCACTACATTTTGTCGATTTATATGCACACAAATGACAATTGAGGGGCTCGTAGCGATGCAACGACTGCGCGGATTGTACGATCTGCAAGGTTAAGCTGCACTTGCCGCGGTCAGTCTGTGGATGGGTGACCGTTTCGTTACACATCGAGACCCCTCCGTGCCTCGGAGAGCACGTTAAGCTGTCGGTCCCGGTTGTCATACGAATATCTATGGCAGTCGTTACGGGTAGTCAGAAGCCTGAAAGTCTGACAACTGGTCTAACCTCCGAATGTCAGTATTACCCAGTAACTGGGTTGCGGGGGTCTGATGGCAGTCGCTCCGTGTAAAATACTGATGTTCAGCCGCATCTGGCTAGACTGGAAGCCGACCCCAATATAATTGGGAAAAGGCTCGGAGGATGATGATGAAATGACAATTGACAATGTACAATGACCCCTTAAGAAGATTTCAGTTATTTCAATAACACATTGTACCAACTGGGATGTGTTAAAGGGAATCCATCACGAGAACAGATACTGAGTACATCCAGTGCACCCAGGGCAGTCATAGACCTATGAGAAGTCCGCTGATGGAAACAGATCTCTCCAATAACACTTAAATCGTTACTGAAGGGAAAATCCATCAGTTTTCCAAAGAGGTATTAACAGGCCGCGTTAATTTTGGTCTCAATTCGGACAACGGACAAAAACAGATTTATTAGAAACTAAATTAGAGTTTTGTTCCACCTGAAAACCAAATTGTACCTTACAAGCTTACAACTCAAAGCTGATTTTGTAATCCCTACAAATTATGATTGGTATGGGGAACAAAATCGATTTGGTTAAGCATAATACGGTTGCCATACGAATATCTGTAGCAGTCGTTACGGGTAGTCAGAAGCCTGAAAGTCTGACAACTGGTCTTGAATGCGCGCTGGTTCGGAGTTACACGAGGATAGATGATAATTTTGTATTTTTGAAGCACAGCAACAAGAAAGAGGAATATAAGGAAAATCTGGGAGCTCACCTTTTCGGCACGCGGCACTTCTTCGAAGCCTTGCTGCTTTTTTCGTAGTTGGGAGGCCTCCCCGTTGGAACAATTCACAGAAACACTCAGCTAGCTTGAGGAACACTTTAATAACAGTCAATCAGAGATTTTCACGAAAACACAAATCAATTATGTTAATTGGCGTGCGCGTACGACTTCACTTGTCGTCCATTTTTTCTGTACTGTCTTTAGCACCCACAGGAGAGGGCGGGGCTAAACGATGCATCTGGAGCAATGATAGGCTCCGCGACGAGGTGAGAGGGATGTAAGAACGAGGTTAAATATGAAATTTGCACGAGTGCGGAAAGGACAGACAAGAACATATTGTCACTGTGCTTCCTAATTAACTCGCATAAACATTTACCTAGCTAAATCTGCCTACTTATATTCGGCCTAAACATCCCCCCGAGTTTGACAGGATAAAATCCTTCAAAATTAACAAGTTTACAAATGTAACTATTTTAATTACATTATTTTCGGCATTTACGCCTTTAAACAGAAATTAAATTAACTAATTAATCTAAATTACGATATTTTTGTGGACTGTATACATTTTTATTTTAGTTATTGTGTAGGAAGAGGAAAAACCTTCACTAAAGGTCTCCGGTAGATTCCCGATTTAGTACGGACATCTACAGTTCGGATAACACCATCTTTTCCAGGATAAGTACGTTCGATTACACCCAAGGGCCAATCCAGACAGGCACTATTATCAGATTTTAACAAAACAACAGTGCCCACTAGAATGGGATCAGTATGAATCAGCCATTTACTACGGACTTGTAAAGTATTTAAATATTCAACATTCCATCGTTTCCAAAATGACTGCACTAGATGATCGACCATACGTTTACGTTGGAGAAGAGCGACTTTTCCATCTGACAAATCTTCAGAAGGAAGAGATTTCAGTGGCGTCATTACGAGAAAATGTGAGGGAGTCAAAGCCAGTGGCTCTGCTGGGTCACTACTCAACACAGAAAGCGGCCGTGAATTGAGAATGGCCTCGATTTGAACGAGGACCGTGATCATTTCCTCGAATGTCAACAACTGATTTCCCACTATTTTTTTGAGATGAGTTTTAACACTTTTGACATTACTTTCCGACATCCCATTGAAGTGAGGACTCAGAGGAGGAAAAAATTTCATTTCAATACGATTATCTCGCGCCACGTTAGCGAACTGATCTTTATATTCCTCAGAATCTAATAACTTATACATTGAATCAAGATACGACTTCGCGCCAATAAAATTCGTACCGTTGTCCGAATAAAGAACAGCCACGGGACCACGTCGCGATATAAAACGTTTTAATGCATTTAAGAATGATTCGGTACTCAAGTCCGATGCTAATTCAAGGTGTACTGCCTTAGTGACAAGACAGACAAACAAACATAAATACGCCTTTATGCTGTGAACTCCGCGACGACGATACGGCACAATATGCAGAGGTCCCGCGTAGTCCATGCCGGTGTGGCAAAACGCTTTAGCCTCTTGGACTCTGCAAGCCGGTAAGTCAGCCATGAAGGGAGCTGTGTTTCGCGGATTAACCTTGAAACATGTATTACATTGTTGCACACGCTTGCGAACAATATTACGAGCCGATAGTATCCAATACTTTTGTCTCAATAATGACATTAAAAGTTGGGGACCGGTGTGTAAATATTTTTGGTGATAATAATCTATTAGTAAATTAACCACGTGATCTTTACGCGGGAGAAGCAATGGGTGCTGGCTGTCGTAATCCAAATCCGCATTATTTAAACGGCCGCCTACTCGAAGTACACCGTCCTTCATAAAGGCACTAAGCTTTAGGAAGGCTGGAGATAATTTATTTCCTGACAGGGCGTTCTTGATCTCGCTAGCAAAATGTATTTTTTTGCAAGTCTTTTATGACATACTCTTCAGCTATACGTAAGTGTGAAACAGCAAATTTCCGAGGTAGCTTTCCGAAAAAACGGAGTATATAAACAACTACTCGGAGTAGTCTAGACCACGAGGACATTTTGGTAGCGAGCTCATAGAATACAGGCACCGTCTCATGTGTACTAATAGTAGTGGCGAGGACACTGACCTTTACTTCCGGTACTACGTCTACTACGGTGGAAGGATCAAAACGATGCACTGGCCATTCGGAAACCGGTAATTTTATGAACGGAGGCCCATTGAACCAGAGTGGATGCTCGAGTAATTGAGCAGGAGTGAGTCCTCTAGAAAGGCAATCCGCGGGATTTTCTTTGCCACTAATATGATGGAAGTGTCGCGGATCTAATTCATTTTGAATTTTAGATATCCTATTAGCGACAAACGTCTGCCATCTATTAGGACAAAAATGAATCCAAGCAAGTGCTACCGTACTATCCGTGAACGCGTAAATATTAGATATTTGACATCGGCCAGCATAGGCGTCAATGACCACATACATTAAACGAGCTAATATTAAATTAGCGCATAACTCCATTCGCGCAAGAGTAATTACGGTTTTAGCGGGCGCTACTCGTGATTTAGCGCATACTAAATTAAATACAGAACGATTTTCATTTGGAAAATACACATGTAAATATACTACACCTCCATAAGCGCGCTCTGAAGCGTCTGCGAAGCCCACTATTGTGACAACGCAATCGCCACTCACGCCTATGTGCCGCGGTAATTTAATATTTCGAAACAGTGGTAGCTCCGATTCAATCGTTCGCCACAACAAAACTATATTGGGATGAGGCATTTCGTCCCATCCGACATTATTTTCCCATAAGGATTTTATTATTAATTTTGACATGAGGGTTACCGGGGCTACGAATCCCATCAAGTCCCATAAACGGGCAATAGTTGAGAGAATATTCCGTTTAGTGCACTCGCGAGACTGTGTATTAACGCTAAATGTGAAAACGTCTTCGGCCGGTATCCAAAACAAACCAAGTATTTTTAGGTGATCGTCCGGACTGAATTCAACCGCCTCGGTGATACGATGAGACGCGGGAATACCTGCCATCACTTCGGGTGAGTTACTAGAAAATTTTACTAGCTCGAACCCTCCAGCCGCAAATAATTCGATCAGCTGATTTGAGAGCTCGACACCCTCAGCTACGGATGAACAACTAGTAGCCACGTCATCCATATACAGGTCTTTTTCCGCTATTGATGCAGCATTTGGAAAACGCCCGCGCTCATCGTCGGCGAGTTGACGCACCGTGCGTATGCTTAGGTAGGTACTGCAGCACAAACCAAACGCAACGCGTGACATCTCAAATACCGTTATAGGGTCAGTACTATCGAACCTATACAACAGCCTTAAGAATTTAGTGTCATTCTCAACCATTAAAACACGTAAATACATTTGACGAATGTCAGCACTTATTGCCACTGGTAACAATCGAAATTTTAATAATATTTGAAATAAATCATTTTGCAAATTTGGGCCGGTATGTAAAATATCATTTAATGATTTCCCGGTACTAGTTTTGCTACTTGCATCTAAAACTACGCGTAATTTCGTCGTACTTTTATCTTGGCGGACCACGCCTTTATGTGGTATTACGTATTGGTCATTAGTACTGCCGACCTCAGTAATAGTACCGACAGGACGCATGTAGGTTTTCTGCAAGTAATCTTTAAACACCTTGTCGTATTCCTCCTTAACCGCAGGATTTAATAACAACCGGCGCTCTAGTGCTAAATATCTACGCTCAGCCGCGCGCATTGATTCTCCCAACGCGGACGGATCGCTTTTAAACGGCAGCGAGACAACGTAACGTCCGTTCGATTCTCGACGGGTGGTGTCACAATAATATTGCTCGCAAGCCTGTTCGTCTTTAGTTAGGAAATGAGGCACATTAGGTACCTCTTCCAATTCGAAAAATCGATTCATGCAATTTTCCAAAGATTGCTCTGTAGTACAATACGAACGAACTATATTGCACACGGGGTCAACGACCGGGGCCTGTCCGACTATTACGTAACCTAATAAGGTTTCAATCGCAACGGGTTCGCCAGCAGCGCGAGATATTGAATTCGGACATAGTATTCGAGAGAACACCTCCGTCCCCAATATGAGGTCAATATTCGCGGGTGTGAAGTACTTACAATCCGCCAGTGGAATGTTATTTAAATAATCCAGACGCGATATGTCTATCTTCGCGGTAGGTAATTCATGGGTGATACGATTGACGATCACGGGCTGAATAGAAAACCTGACCGAATCGTCGAAGCGAGACCGAATGGTAAGGCAGGTAACTCCTTCAATAGGATTAGTAACGTCACCAACACCTGACACATATTTACTCTGCGGCTCATGTAATATTAAGTTTAATCGTTTGCAACATTCAGTCGTAATAATATCTTTTTGAGACGCACTGTCTAAAAGAGCACGCAACACGAAAATATTTCCGTCGGCATCTACAACATTACATTGCAAGGTGCCTAGTAAGACAGAAGACGCGGGATTCGAACTCGCTACCGCAGGCGCAGCTGCGCACTCGCCGACGGCACATAGCGACACGGCAGACGAAGCGGCGGCCGAGGCGCGGGTGGCGGCGGCGGGCTCGGACACGGGCGCGCGGAGCGCGGCCCCCACTCCCGTTACTACGGCTGCGGTAGTGATATTTTGACAGGCGGCGGCCGAATTATTTCCCGCTTCTACCTTACTATTCGGAAAGTGAAGCAAACTATTGTGACTGCGATTACATTCGCCGCATCGACTAGAATCTTTGCAATTTATGATTAAGTGATTGCTATTTAAACAATTCACACACAATTTGTTAGTTTTTATTAATTTATAGCGATCATTAGGGATCATTGACAGGAATTTTGGACATTGGGGCAATTGAGAATGATCACTCTTCCCACAACATAAACATTTACCGTGCTCCTGCACATTTACAAATGTTTTAACGTTGTAATTATTATTCGTCGACGCACGCGCTCCCGATCCTACTGAAGACGACGTATTATTATTTTTACGTGGTTGAGTACCGCCCGCTTTCGTATTTATTGAGTAGGTACTCGCGACATTATGTGCGCGTTGCAAAATATGGGATTGATTCCGTACGAAATTAATGAAATCCGTGCAAGTAGCGATTTTATTAGACTCATATTTAAGTTCGAATGATTTAACCGTTTCCAATCCCACCTTTTTACACGCAATATGCACAAATAAAAAGTCTTCGAGACTATCGAGATTTATTTGTTTTAACGCGGAATGAAGCGATGAAAATTTATCAATAAAATCCTCCAATTGAGTGGGGGAATTTTCCTTCACATTAGGTAAATTAATTATTTTATCCAAATACGTAGCGGCCAATAATCTTTTGTCATTGTATTTATTTAACAATGCATTCCAGATAACCGTGTAGTTTTCGGCATTAGGTAAAATACCCTGACAAATGCTAAGGGCTTTGCCTTTTAATTTACCGATTAGGTATTGAATTTTTTCGCTTTCAGTTAGATCGGGGTTTTCGTGAATGACCGACTTAAAGGTTTCGTAGAAAATTGGCCAAGACTCACTATCTCCGTTAAATGAACAAAGTTCTAAACGCGGTAACTTTAGAAAAGGTTTTTCCCGCTTAACTATGGAACCCTGCCCGTCGCGACTAGTATTATCAGCCATTTGCGACTTTTGTAATTGATCAGATTTGTATTTAATTTTGGAATACAACTGCTCGAATGATATTAATGAACTGTAATTAGGTACAGGGGCTTCGGCATTGGACAATTGAATAGTATTTCTTTCCTCGATTGCCGTCAAAAAATCATTACGAAGCGTGTCTATCGTATAAGAATCTGACAAGAAATTTTCGATTTTAACGGGATCGTTTTCGATAGTAGCGATTGAATCATAGATGGATTGTACTCGACCAAACAAGGCAGAAAGTTTATTTTGCAATCGTTGCGAATAACGTTCATTAGTGTCCGCGTTCTTAGGCATTTTTATTTTTCGCAAGATGGCGGCTTCCCTATTATATTATAAAATCAATCTCGTGTAATCCTAGATAATTCGCGATCGATAGGACCAAAATGAATGCGCGCTGGTTCGGAGTTACACGAGGATAGATGATAATTTTGTATTTTTGAAGCACAGCAACAAGAAAGAGGAATATAAGGAAAATCTGGGAGCTCACCTTTTCGGCACGCGGCACTTCTTCGAAGCCTTGCTGCTTTTTTCGTAGTTGGGAGGCCTCCCCGTTGGAACAATTCACAGAAACACTCAGCTAGCTTGAGGAACACTTTAATAACAGTCAATCAGAGATTTTCACGAAAACACAAATCAATTATGTTAATTGGCGTGCGCGTACGACTTCACTTGTCGTCCATTTTTTCTGTACTGTCTTTAGCACCCACAGGAGAGGGCGGGGCTAAACGATGCATCTGGAGCAATGATAGGCTCCGCGACGAGGTGAGAGGGATGTAAGAACGAGGTTAAATATGAAATTTGCACGAGTGCGGAAAGGACAGACAAGAACATATTGTCACTGTGCTTCCTAATTAACTCGCATAAACATTTACCTAGCTAAATCTGCCTACTTATATTCGGCCTAAACAGGTCTAACTTTAGGATATCGGTATTACCCAGTAACTGAGTTACGAAGGTCTGATGGCAGTCTCTTCGTGTAAAATACTGATGTCCAGCCGCATCTGGTTAGACTGGAAACAAATCCCAACAAAAATGGAAAAAAGGCTAGGAGAATGAAAGATGGCGAACAAAAAAGCGATTTTAGTGAATGTCCTATCTTACGATGCAGCAATGGCGCTATGCCACTAGAGGGCTGTGCCAACACGTGCAATGAACGATTCGCTGTGAGATTGGCGACAACCCTTACCCCTACCACTTATACGACATTGATTGGTATGAGGTGTGATTCTATCGAGATATAGATAAAGATATAAATTGTGGATAGCAAAATTCGCTCATGACCAGGATTTGAACCTGCGACTCCTGGTTCAGTACACCAGTGCTTTATCCGGTAAGCTACCGTGAACTCTGCTCGTGGTATCGAATTTAACCTCCACTGTGTATCCATCTTTTGATGACGTCAGCTATATCTTATTAAGGAGCAGACCATGTTTCTAAATCGACTCGAGTAACTTTGCAGGATTTTTTCTTTCCACGATTTGTATTTTTAGATTTCGCTCCATTAAAATAATAAATAATTCGAGATAGAGGTTAGGAGCTCCTTGCGTTGCTCCACATCGGTGTCATTGTGGTGAAGCGGTTGACAGCCTCGGACACCATGGCTTTTCTTGCTGCAAGAGTGCAGGCCGCATATCACGGCACGCCAATATTAACGGCATTATCCGTCGTGCTCTTGCCACCGCCGGCGTACCAGCCGTACAAAAACCTAATGGCTTGGCACGTGACGATGGGAAGAGACCAGATGGCATGACCTTATTGCCTTGGAAGATGGGTAGGCCTCTGGTGTGGGATGCAACCTGTGTCAACACCCATGCCATCTGGCCATCCCATCTTCCTAGCTCGGCGGGCTGTGCTTGCGCTGCCGCTGCAGCTGCGGAGCAAGCGGCGCAAATATAGCAACCTCATAGGTTGTTATGATTTTGAGCCGTTTGGGGTTGAAACGCTCGGGCCATGGGGTCCAAGTGCACGGCTCCTTTTCAAGGAAATTTCCAAGAGACTGGTCGACGCTTCGCGTGACCAGAGGGCTGGCTTGTTCTTTGGTCAAAGAATAAGCGTTGCCATTCAACGTGGCAACGCTGCCAGTCTCCTGGGCATGCTTCCAGATGACAGTGATGTGGATGAGTTCTTCGACGCCTAAGTCCACTTTTTTTAAATTTTTTTTAGTGTTTTATTTTCATTATATTTTGTACATATTTATATTGTATATAAATTAATACAGGTAGATAGATAGATATTAAGAAGTGTACAAAGATATAGATTGCAATTTATTGCACCTTTTTTTTTTCTTTGACGAAGAAACTTTCAAAAGGCTACTGGCCTCGCGGGAGAGAGGCTGGGGTGTGTGGGATTTTTACCCCACTAAAACCTCCCCGGTGGCCATCTTCATCACAATAGAGGGGGAACTCCGGAAATGGATTATTCTACTGGTGCCCCCCTGCACCCGTTGCTATGCTTGTAAGGTCCATCCCATCCCAGGGGAGGCTTTGGCCTCCCTGAACACCTTCCCGCAACCATTTTAAACCACTCGAGGAATGCATTTTTTCCCTAATTAATCAATTTCATATTATGTCTAGGGAATAGAAAAGGACGAAGATATTTTTCCTCACAAGGAACAAAGTCTAATATTTTAATAATATTAAAAAAATTATATTCTCAGAATTTCTAGTATTATTCTAAAATAACTAGTAGGGGTGCTAGGAAACAATTTCAGAGAGCAAAGTTGGCAACAGTCTGTACTTAATGCCCGGTGCATTGATTATGCATTAGGACCAACAGCCTCGGAGGAAAAGAAGCAAAGGACCAGCTTTTATCAAAAACGATTTGTTTAACAGGTTTTATTGAACCGATTTATTAAGGTGATGTGTTTTGTTGAAGATTCATGTCCGTGTGTGTAAAAGACAGAAAACGCCCTTAGCTATATGCAAAATAGGTACTATATAGATCTGGTATTTAAAACTTGTTTTTGCGTGGGGAAATCCTCATGGACACACTCCGCCCGGGGAAGACGGAGCCAGTGTCGGACTCTTACCGACTAAATCCACTACGGTGTTCCTCTTCCAACCCGTGGCCGGGGACCATGGATAAACTAACTCCACCTACTTTATATCGAAATACGAATCCAAATTAATTAAACAAATAATATATTACAATTTACAAAAAAAAAACAATTATTTAATTAGGTACGAAAGTTCGATTATTAGTTCTGAAATTTTTTACACATCTTTTTATATTTATCTCGCCCGCTTTTTGTATGTAGTAAGAGACTAGAGCATTCTCCTTAAGGTTTAGTGCTGTAGGTACAGATATTTTGAATGCAAATTGAGCCATAAAGGTTTTTACGGCGGTGTGTTTAGACCTTGTTTGCATAAGCCGAATTTGGCATAAAGCGAGGCAGATTAAAGTAGGGGTGCGCAACCTTTTTTCGAGCTAAAACGACCGCTTCTTAGACGAAAACAAAGTTGTATTTTGTAACTCAAAACCAAATAACATAAATATGCCTTGTCGGCACGATTAGCATAGTGGCTGGGCGATTGAATTCTGCGCAACGGGTTGCAAGTTCGATTTATATGATCTACACGTTACAGACCCGTGGTACTGCCGATTTGTCTTACTGGTAGTACCACGGGACTGCATTATGGGCCATGATACTACTAGTAGTACCATAGGGAAATGTAATGTCCTATAGTAGTGGTTTCAGCTCAAGGTGTTTGCGCATGTGATATTATTTTATGCCTGTAAACACACCTACGATAAAAGAGCTAACATAGTGTTCGGCGAGTTTTTTTAAGAAAACCACACAATAACACAGGCATTGCACAATAAGCATTTTTTATTCTTATTAAATAACTTGAATAAAAAAAAAACCGACCTCAAAAAGAATAAAGTAATTTGAATGAAACAGTTTAGGACGTAGGTGCCTTTGATTCGGTTTGATTTAAGAAAAAGTTGGCACCGACTTCTTTAACTTTATCACATAAATTATTTTATTATTTTTAAAGTCGGTTTTTTGTTTTTTTAAGTTTACTATATTTTTATATTTTAAGTGGCTACCAATAGCAAGACAAGACATTGCTGCAATCCCGGATTATTTGCTGTCATCCATTGAAGCGTTCCATTCTTTATCTCCAAAAATCTTCATCAGATCTTCACCAAATAATACTTTCTGAATGCAAATGCTTGATTTGTTGATGGAAATATCAAAATCGCTATATGTACCTATGCCTATAATATTTGAGGAGTTCCCTCAATTCCACATGGATCCTATTATCAGAACTGGATTTTGATAAAAATGGGACCAATCTGGAAGAAGGAATATCGTTTCAAATAAAAAAAAAATTGAGAAACTCCTCCTTTTATGAAGTCGGTTAAAAATAAAAGTAAACATACTCCATCTCCACAAATAAAAAGTCCACAAATCCACCTTTTAATACTTAAAATATGTATAAGTAAAAATACACCATCTCCACAAATAAAAAATCCACAAATCCACCTTTTAATACTTAAAATATAAATAAAAATACACCATCTCCACAAGTAAAAAGTCCACAAATCCACCTTTTAATACCTAAAATCTTTAAATTCAGTCCAGCAGGTTTGCCCAGACTTCCGGGAGCCATTTAAACTCCTTATCTAGATGCAGCGTGACTAGCATTCCAGTCTGAACTTTGGCAATAGAATGGACGGTACCTTCGAGCGTGGAATGTTGCCAGGCATAGATAGCGAGTAGCGAGTGACTGGAATTATCAGTTAGTTGTTTGGCAATTGAAATGTAGACAAAAAATAAGATAGTAAGGTAATTGGAATTACGTTTGAAGGAATTTGTGGATATTAATAAAATTGTTATTCTCTTTATTCACGTTATTCACATAAATAAACTTATCTTCCTTCTATACTCAGAAGGAGAAAAATAAAGAAAGTATTTTTGGAAATTTTAACCCTAAGAGGGTGAAATAGGGTGTTACGTGTCTCTATGTTTTTTTTTTCTCCCAGATCTATTCACTCAAAACTTGGGAAAAAACCACTTTAAAGTAAATAATGAAACATTATCTATTCTTTTTCCAAAATTACTCCTAAAAGGGTATACATTAATGGGAGGATATTATTGCGTGGCTGGATTGAGTCGATACTCGGTATAAATAATCTTTAAAACAATTAATGAATTACGTGATTCAAATAGATAGATTTAGAATGTTTCGTTAATTAAACTCAACGGGGTGTTGAAGTTTTTATGAAAAATGTTCCTGGGGTAACACTTGACACAAATAGTGATAGACTTATAAGAATTATATTTCTAAAGATTTCATAAACAAAAACATTTGAAAATATAAAATAGTGTCCCACTGCCATCGGGAACAGGGTCCAAGCTACCGGCGGTCAGGGCCTCAGAGAGAGGAACTTCCTGACGATACAGCCATGTCGAGCAGAACCGCTTTCTGCATCAAGCCCTTAACCCAGCTGCCCAACGAGAGCCTCTTTAGGTGTTATTATTTTATTTTAATATTATTCAGATGGATGGCTGAACGAAAGCAACACTGTCTCTTAAGATATAGGTTGGTTATCTTAGTATCAAAGGCGGGGTTTATTAATTTATTATTTTATACGTAGGCCCTACAAGTTTTTTCTACGAATAAAATCTATAGCATAGAAGCGAATTAAAAAAGAATAAGTAAAGTATTTAACCTACGTTTTCGTAAAAAAACGTGAAAACAGTAATAGACTAATTCTGTTATAATATTTGTGAATCTTCAAGATTTTAGCGGCATTTTAATCATGAGCACTTTCTTATCCAAATCCATAGTATTTCAAAACTCAACAATTTGAAAGACCTGGATGCGTTTTATATTTTCTTCAATCTAGTCTACCAAGGAATAAGGAAAATGAAACAAATCTAGGACACACCAATTTGAATGTGATCTCTGAACATATGTGGAGCCAAGAATATTTGAAAAGATACGTGATAGAGAAATCTATGAAAGTAAGTTTTCGTACACATATTTTATGTAAACGTGTTTTCTGTTCCAATAAAATTATATGATTATTAATTAATTAATAAAGGAAGCAAAGATATTCATACATAGATATATGATTGCCTCATATTGCTCTGCCTCGTACTAATTTCTTAGAATTTTGAAATTAGAGCATAGGTGTGCAGATGGAAGAAAAGAAAATTGAGTGTCTTGCTGTAAAAAGTTTTTCGTTGTTTCCCCAGATTTCTTTCTTGGTTGTTAGTCTAAATAAAAAATCTAAATGTATGGGAGTCGTTACGGGTAGTCAGAAGCCCGAAAGTCAACTGGTCTACCCTAAGGATGTCGCATCAGTATTACCCAATAACTGGGTTGCGGTTGTACCTACTTTGCCCAGCTAGGTCCCGAGCAGGTATCTATTGGCTTACTCAGGTGTTCACCAGGCACGGTTGCTTCGGTGAATGCCTGAATAGGATCGGTCGCGAGGCCACGGCGTATTGCCACCATAGTGGAGGTGACCAGGATACTGCCAACACACGCTCGGGGAATGTGCTGTGTGGAATTTTATTTTCGGGGAAGGCGGCACCGGAGAGGCCGTCGCTCTGGACGCCCTCCCGGGCTTCCAGAGTTTGGGCTTTGAACGTCCATTGCCTAACCTCAGAGATGATGGTGGCACGCTGCCCAGGGAGATTTTAGTGCAGACCCCTCCCTGCCTCTCTCCCACTAGGCTGATAGCCTTTTTAAGGTTTACTTCTCAAAAATAAAAAAATAATGGTCGGGTGCATCTCGAGACATTTATCTCAAAACAAAACATAATAATAAAAATTATGATGATATTCTAAAGTAAACATTATGTCGTTCGCTCCTATTTTCCTCAGCTTGTTGTTTAACAAAATACCTTTCACATCTTTGGTCCTTTCACCATCCATCATTTTAACGCCCCTATTTTTCCCTTTTCACCTAAGAATACCCCCAACTTATAAGGCCCACTATTCACGGAAAATGGAAGGGGAACATGTGGAAACATAATTGAAGACCTGGGAAAGGTCTCGAAAGAATTATTTTACTACTAAAGCCGTTAACGTGACCTTCGTGTTATTTTAGATGTGCACGCGATGTTTTAATTTGGTCTTGGATCAATCATGGCTTTTTGGTGTGAATAAAAGAATAAATATTGTGAAGGTTTTATTTTGTTTTGGACAAACAATTTCCAACCCGCACTAGGCCAGCGTGGTGGACTAAGGCCTTAGCCTTCTCGTACTGAGAAGAGGTCCGTGCCCAGCAGTGGGATAGTAATGGGCTGATTATGTTATGTTATGTAAACAATTTCCCAATATTTGTTATTTCATGTCACAGGCAAGAGCACGTCGGCCGTGTGATTTGGAAATTTGTGTCAAGATCTCATCATTCATTCATTCATCATTCATTTCAGCCGAAAGACGTCCAATGCTGGACATAGGCCTCCCCCAGGCATCGCCACAACGACCGGTCTTGTGCCTTCCGCATCCAGCGGATTCCCGCGACCTTCGCCAGGTCGTCGGTCCACCTTGTGGGGGGCCTACCCACGCTGCGCCTTCCAGTACGCGGTCACCACTCCAGAACTTTACTGCCCCATCGGCCATCCGTTCTGCGAGCAATGTGCCCCGCCCACTGCCACTTAAGTTTGGCAATTCTTCGGGCTATGTCGGTTACTTTCGTTCTCCTGCGAATCTCCTTATTTCTGATTCGATCACGCAGGGACACTCCGAGCATAGCCGTCTCCATTGCCCTTTGAGTGACTTCGAGCCTTCTTGTCAGGCCCATTGTGAGCGACCACGTTTCAGTACCGTAAGTAATTACTGGCAACACACACTGGTCAAAGACTTTCGTCTTGAGACACTGCGGTATTTTGGACGAGAAGATATTGCGTAGCTTCCCGAACGCTGCCCAACCGAGTCGGATTCGACGATTGACCTCTCAAGATCTCATCAGTGTAACTTAATTCGTAGGCTGTGAAAATGACCTACTAGCGGACGAAGATGTTTTGCCCGTGTGCGATTGGCTAAATTATTATCGCTCCTACCAACAAAATGCCATCTGCGCAGGTAGGGTCATGATCCTTCCCGGTGATACATTTTGTCAACGAAGTCCCTTGTATGAATCCTGCTACGTTACACGTTGCTACCGCTGCCTGCAAGCGATTTTAGCTTTAGTGGTGGTTCACCGCGGATAGATTTCTGACTGAACATCGATGTAATTTATAAAAGTGGTAGTAACTACTGTAAATCATTGTCAAGAATTATAGCAGTGAAGTCAGCCTGGCAAACTTCGCCGAGTCTTCTCGTCACCTATACCGCAAAGTTTGAAGACAAAGCTCTTCAACCAGTGCGTCCTGCCTGTCATGACTTACGGTGCCGAGACGTGGACACTGACAGTTGGGCTAATCCACAAATTCAAAATCGCTCAGCGAGCTATGGAGCGAGCTATGCTTGGAGATTTTTTGAAGGATAAAATCCGTAACGAGATCATCCGGAGAAGAACCGGAGTGACCGACATAGCTTGTAGGATCAGTAAGCTGAAGTGGCAGTGGGCTGGCCATGTCTGTCGAAAGACCGATGGCCGCTGGAGCAGATGAGTCCTTGAGTGGGGACCGCGAATCGGCAAACGCAGCGTAGGGCGTCCCCCCGCCAGGTGGACCGATGACCTGAAGAAAGTGGCTGGAGGGGACTGGATGCGGAAAGCAGAGGACCGAGTGTTGTGGCGCAACTTGGGAGAGGCCTATGTCCAGCAGTGGACTGGGATAGGCAGAGTTGATGAAAGGTAATTAGGCATTTCTAGCTCCAGATCCCTATCTTTTATCAAAAGCGCTTTTTATATCATCGAAAATGTAATTCTCTTGTTTCTTGTATTTAAATAATACCGCTCATTCACCAATTTAAATAGGTACAGCACGAAACTTATTATTCTCATCTTTAAGGAAGAAAGCGACAACACACAATCATAATAAATTACGCTCAATACCATTACTACTTCCATTCAAAAAAAGGCCGCGAAAACTCGCAAAAAGCCGCGAAATCACGCAGAAAGCCGTGAAAAATCGCGCAAATTTGCGAAATTCTAAATAAAATAAATGAACAATACAAAATGAGGGAACAAGAGGCCAGGACGAGTAGGGTATATTGCATTTCTTATGCAAAGGTCGGGGGACAATCCGGGGAACAAATGTGTTGCCTCACATTGAAATATTTGAGATTGCATGCGAAGTACCTCAGATTGGGGTAAGTGACATTTTTTCAGCTTATTTGAATATATTTCGGGGGAATCTTGGATGTTTTTATGCGAATGTGAAGATATGGGCGTGCTTCAACGTCGTACACGATAAATCGATGGGGTCGTTTCTAGGGTGGGATTTTTCCTATAAATGATGAGAATCTTTTGTTAAAATATGTCTCCATCTTTACCGATGACGCAATTTTGGCGTAGCTACAAACATAGTGGGTTTGCTTTTACGTAATCTTTATAAAAACGTACGTATATGGCACAGTGGCGGAATGTCCGCCTCCTATGCTAATGGCTGCAGGTTCGTTTCCGTTATTGGACCAGGAATTTACATGCCTTGGATTTTTTAAGTCTAGATATTTGTGAACTAACAACCCAGGCAATAAAACCAGTTTGTAAGAGCTGTAATAGCTTTTTAACAAAAGTTTTTGTCAATATTTAGTTGGCAAAACCATTGCTTCAATAGCAAGTTATTGACAGCTGTGAATTGTATATTTTTTACTTATTTGTATTTTTGTATTTGTATTGTATTTTGTACTTCAATATTACATCCTCAAGATTTATTCAACCGAATGTTGTGGCGCAACTTGGGAGAGGCCTATATCCAGCAGTGGACTGCCATAGGCTGAGTTGATTGCTGTACCCAGTAGGTTCACGTATCGCATCTCATCCCGTTTAGTTTTGGTTGAAATTCGCTAACAGGTACCTAAGTCAATGATATTTAAAAGTATAGATATGTCATGTTCCGTGCGCAGCGGCAGCACGATACACATAAACTAGTACACACGGCTACACATCAAGCTGTACATTTCCAGTATAGGCTGACCTCGCGTTGTAAGGAAAACCCATACAATGCGAGGTCAGCTTATACTGGAAATGTACAGCTTGATGTGTAGCCGTGTGTACAAAGTAAGTAAGTTGGTTACTTCAAGTTACTTTCGTGTCATAATTGGAACAATATCTGTACACACACGACGGAAATTATTTTCTTTTTTTTTCACCAGTCACGTTCGGCGCCTAACTTGACGTGGATTAATAGAAAAACGTCCTAATCAGGAAATTTTCGAGTCTTCAGATTGCGAGCGCAGTAACATATGACGACCTCTGTGGTCTTGACGACCTCTGTGGTCTTGACGACCTCTGTGGTCTTGACGACCTCTGTGGTCTTGACGACCTCTGTGGTCTTGACGACCTCTGTGGTCTAATGGTTCGAGTGTCGGACTGCTGATAACGAGATCGTGGGTTTGATTCCCACAGGACACAAATATTTGTGTGATGAACATAAGTGTTTGTGTTGGTCTGGGTGTTGCTTATGTATTTTAAGTATGTATTTACAACAACAAAAAAGTATATAAGTATTATATCCATTGTCTAGTACCCATAGCACAAGCTGCTTAGTTTGGGACTAGACGATGCTGTGTAAAAATGTCCCAAAGATATTTATATCTGTACTTTTAAATATCATCGACCTGAGTACTTTTAACCATAAATTATAAAGTATGTAATATATCACCAATTTTTACCACTTAAAAAACCTATCTACTGAAAGTCTCCGTCAGAATAAGGTACCTGCAAACTGGAAAATTATTCCGTAAATCAACTTAAACTAACTGACAGTATAAAATCATAACAGCCTGTAGGAAGCCATTACTTTGATAGGGAAGCAGACTCCAAGGCGAACTAAATAATTAGATTCAAATTAAGCTGTTTGATGCAGCACGGCACTGCTTCCAGATATGATTTTATACGTATTTTAGTAGTTCAAAGGTTATTCTGTACCTAAGTTGTGAGCTCACAATGGGCCTGATAAGAAGGCTCAAAGTCACTCAATGGGCAATAGAGAGGGCTATGCTCGGAGTGTCCCTGCGTGATCGAATCAGAAATGAGGAGATTCGCAGGAGAACGAAAGTAACCGACATAGCTCGAAGAATTGCCAAACTTATGTGGCAGTGGGCGGGGCACATTGCTCGCAGAACGGATGGCCGATGGGGCAGTAAAGTCCTGGAGTGACGACCGCGTACTGGAAGGTGGACCGACGACCTGGTAAAGGTCGCGGGAATCCGCTGGATGCGAAAATCACAGGACCAGTCGTTGTGGCAATGCTTGGGGGAGGCCTATGTCCAGCAGTGGACGTCTTTCGGCTGAAATGATGATGATGATAATGAATTTCTGAGCTAACCGTCTGTACCGTAAACAAACAACCTAGGTATTATTAAAAATATAATAAATTGATTATTAAAATAACACAAATGAATGATAAATATTTGACAAAAATAAATAATTTGATGAAATCAAATGTTTATTCATAATTTTTTTATTAACATAGGTCATTTATTCCAAAAATGTTTGCTATTTTTTTGACATAAAAACTCTTTGCTGTGATCTAAAAATAAACTATAAAGTAAAAAGCGCTAGTGCGATAATGTGCACGCGTGCGTTATAAGCTGCATTATGTACGATTTAAATTTTGGGAAGAAAAAATCGCTCACGAGCAGGTTGTATGTGTGTACCTAAAAGCGGTGCAATAAGAGCCACTTAACGAGCAAGTGTATTGAAAATATAATTAGAAAGACAGAAAAAAAAAAAAAATTGCCACAACAAGATGACATGCGGTAGGTGCACATAAAAAATAACTTCATTAGCTTATCATTAGGTACATTTTTAGGAAGTATAGTGATACCTACATACCTAGTTGTAATATCATAACAAGACTAACTTTGCATGTCGTAGCTGCGGCAAAGAGGTTGACATTCAGCATAATGCTGTGTTGTAACCAAAGACATTTCTATACTGAGTATAATACCTTTATGGTTGTAACGTAAGTCAAAAAACAGCGCTGATTTTCAATGTCAACCCCAAGTGACAAGCGGGTGCCAAGCCATTAAAAGCAACCAATGATTATATACCCAAAACAAATAAAGCAATATTATATAAGAGTGTGTGTGTGTGTGTGGGGGGGGGTGTATCATTATCCACCAAGATGAGAGAGAGAGACTGAAAATCGACCCAAAATGTTAGGAGAACTATAAAAATATCTTACCAAATTTTCCTTGCCTTTTTTAGCTCAATCATCTGATGAAGCTGTACCCGACTGAATTATGGATAATACCTATTTACTTTATGATTGTCACGCCATCTACCAAGCTTACCCTGGCTTTAGAGATACCATCGCGTATTGCAAACGCCGCTGCCAATTTCGGACGACTCACTGACCGTGTCTGGAAATCCCATGACTTAAAGCTTGAGACGAAGATTAGTGTGTACAAGGCGCTAATCGTTCCTGTCCTGTTATATGGTGCAGAGACATGGTGCCTCTATAAATCGGACATAAAGAAATTAGACGCATACCATATTAGATGTCTAAGATCCATTCTTAAGATCAAGTGGCAGGACCGCGTGCCTAATACTGAGGTTCTGCGTCGCTCCGGAATGAACGGCATGGAAGCTGTGCTGATGCAGCGTCAACTAAGGTGGTGTGGGCACATCCTTCGCATGGAAGATCACCGCTATCCCAAAGTTGTCTTCTATTCGGAGATGGCAGAGGGTAAACGGAAGCACGGCGGTCAGCATTTGCGTTACAAGGATGTTTTCAAAAGGCATCTGAACGCTTGCTCTATTGATCCTAAATGTTGGGAGGAGCTCGCTTCACAAAGGTCATCTTGGCGTTCTACTATTTATAAAAAGATACAGAAATTCGAAGAACAGCGACTTGAAAAACTTGACCAAAAACGCCAAATACGCAAAGAGAGACCTAAGCCCTCCTATACATATACATATAATTCTGCGGGACAACTATATTGCTTTTCTTGCGATAGGGTATTTAAAACCAAGTTCGGTCTAGCGAGCCATATAAGGGCTCATGCTAGGAAATAATTTGTTGGGGTCGCCGTTACCGAAATCGGTAAGGAGGACTATATATATATATAAGAAATATGGCGTAGTCGTAAATAAAGCTCGTTTTGCTCTATAACCATAAAACTAGTGGTCAAGGCCACGTTCAAGGCTTCGTTTAACATAACTCGGCATAGAGATAAGTACCTAAATGTATAAATAAAAACACTGTATATAAACTATAACTTATTTTTTTAAATGTTGAGAGAAGTCGCTTCTTTTACAGAATTATTTTGGATCTTTATTGTATAATTGTGCTCCACTAAACGTTAATATAGTTAAATATGGTAATTATTATCAACTATATATAATTAAATTAAAAAAACGCATCACAAATACAGAACAAATAAATGTTTTTGAAGACGTTTAATAAAAAACCGGCCAAGTCCGAGTCGGACTCGCGCAGTAAGGGTTCCGTGTCTCTCAACGACCTGATACCCCATAAAAACTGATTTAATTTACGAGAGTTTATCAAAAGACGTCAACGCACAGTGCGCGAAATATGAATTTTTGCATCTCTTTCTTACGCAGTTACCACCACATATGTCTATGTTTGTCTTATTTTTAGTATTTGTTGCTAACCTACATAGTATCCACTATAATCTGACAAAGTTTGAAGCTGGTATATTATACCGTTTTGAAGATAGAGCAGGAACAAAAAGGTTGAAAAAAATGCATGTTTTTTTTGGTTTCTTGTGGACTTGTGGACCCCCTTTGATTTTAGACTTTTTTTTGTTTTTAGTATTTGTTGTGATACACCTCATAGCAACACAATTTCTGAGTAAATTTCAACCGGTTACCTATTACCGTTCAAAAGATACAGCCCTGTGACAGACAGACGGACGGACGGACGGACGGACGGACGGACGGACTGACGGACAGACGGACGGACGGACAGCGTAGCGAGAGTAATAGGGTCCCTATGTCACCCTTCGGGTACGGAACCCTAAAAACGATCAAAATTGTTAGAGTTAAACTAAAAAAAAATACCATACTAAAGGATTCTAATACTGATTTAACATAACATAACATCACGCCTGTATTTCCCCGAAGGGGTAGGCAGAGGTGTATAGTACACCCACATTTCGCCAGTTATATTATAGTCCCATGTAATAGGGGGCGAGCCTATTGCCATTAACCGGGCACAAATCCATACTCCGGGCTGCCACTGAGAATTTCCTAATGAAACAACCCAATAACACTTTGCCCGACCCGGGAATCGAACCCAGGACCCCACGCTCAGCAGTCGCGCTTGCGACCACTAGACCAACGAGGCAGTCAGTATTGATTTAGGGTCTATGTTTTTCGTTTCAATTTCAACGTGTACCTATGAGCTAGTTGGTCCTATGAACCAGCAATTTCTCAATCTAAACAAGTCTTTTAGACCCCGAATTCCCAATTGAGTCAACCCTAATTTGTTGAGATGTTCTAACTGAGTTAGAGACTTGAATAATTTGAATTCGGTCGTGGCAGACCGCGGTCTGATATGATAGACAGTTAGTGGAGTAATTTAGTCTTAAGCATTGGCCAACAGAAGAGACTAGTGGAAATCGCAAAAGCCTTTGCCCAACATCAAGATATACAGCAGGCTAGATTAATATCTCTTGGTGATTTAGTAATGAAGTGAGTTGGAATTTAGTAAATAGGGTATTTGACTACATTTTTTAATATAAACCTTAAAATAATGAACATAATAAGCCCATAACCACACATCGGTCACTCAATACAATATAAATGCTAGCACCACCTACATACACAAGATCGCGTCTGTATACGAATGCACACACACATGTATATTCAGTTTTTTCTCTCATGTCTTATTTAGTAAACAATCTTGGCACGTCTCTTTATTCAAATAACTACTGATAAAATATAATTACTAGTTCTGCACATGTAATTAGGTAAATAAATGTTATTTAGTGTGTGAAATTGTTAACATAATGATCATTATTATTGACGAATTGCATTAAAAAGACATGCCAAGATTGTTTACTAAATAAGACAAGTAAGAAAAAACAGAAATAAGGTTAGGGATGCTCGCCGTTCGTAATGCCGAGTGGGTTCCAAGCGCTTCTCAATAGTTCAAAGAAATGGCGTGCTTGTATAGCAACTGGCGAGTGACGTCTATTGCAATCTTGCAGTCCAATTGCCGTCAAACTGCGTGCATAGAATATATACCTGCGGGCGCGTGCAGAGCGCGGGCGAGGAATCTTGAATTGGCGGGGGGCGGTGAGTGGCCGTTCTGTACGTTAGTACTATTAGATATTCTGTGTCATAACTGTCCCACTTCTGGGCACGTGCCTCTTCTCAGAATGAGAAGGTTAAGGCCTTAGTCCACCGCACTGGCTTAGCGGGTTGGCAGACTACTCACACCACCGAGAACTGTATGGAGCACTCTTAGGTGTGCAGGTTTCCTCACGATGTTTTCCTTCTTCGTAAAACAAGTCTAGTGATAATCTAATTATGATGTGGGCCGGGATTGCTTTCAGGCCTTCCTGCATGGAAGACCAGCATTCAACCGCTAAAAACCTTAAAACTAAAATAAAATAAAAGCTTCTAAAAAGACAAGCAACGATGAAAAAAATAATGAAATATCTATCTATACATAAATAGGCAAATAAAATATGGTGCAGTACCATTTTCTCTTCTGTTTGTCAACCGATTTTCTTTTCTTTTTCTTTTTTTATAGTAGATATTGACGAGCTTTAGTGTTATCAATATAAAAAAATGGAAATGGTTTTTTTTTTCGGCATAGTTCAATCATAAAAAATTATGAATTACGGTCGAAATTCGACCATTGGGCAAACTTTGGTTTTTAATAATGCCCTAGAAAGATAGAAGCGTTCCAAAGTTGTTTACTAGACAGAGACAGCACTACTGGCCCCTGACGCCATAACACATTGACGCCATTGTAACTACACACCACTCAGAACAATGTCCGTTTCGCGCGACAAAGACAGAAAATGCCCCATCCAAAAGCATAAATTATTTTCCAGTCATCCATTTTGTCATTGATTTTATTTACTTTATAATAAATAATGTTATGTTCACGGACGAATAAAAAAGGCGGACATGATCTCGCTAAGAAAAGATTAAAGCACAATTTTTGCACAAACCCACTATAATTTCGAAGGCATTTTAACATACGTTATACGTGTTACGTTTTTCGTTATTTACCAACACCAAGCCGCACTGATCTACGTTATTGTGTCGACGCCGGCTGTCGCTGAAAACCAGCGCTGTGTCTTTGCTCCGTGCATGAGGCACAGCAATATGCTGAGCGGTGGCTGTTTTGCGCGGATGTGACGCATATCTTACCACACTCCTTGGCTCTGTACCTGTATTTGTTGTGTTCTTAATTTTTTTTAGTAATTTTTTGCGTCACTAATCTAATAAATATTTTCTTTCTTTCATTCTTTCTTTCTTTCTTATACCAGACGGCATATTGTTGTTTTATTTGTTACACTACGATAACAACTACCGTCTCACGAGATTTGTTGCGTAATCGCGACTGTTTGTCTTACTATAGATGTGAATGTGTGCGTGCCAGCCCGTACATTTAAGCGAGCCGTCTCTTATTGTTTAGCGAAATTCCGTCTGCCTTTTTTTATTCGTTCATGTTTATGTTAAGTTATTTTTGGACCTACAACATGGTTCTTAATAAAGAAGTAGGTCCACTAACTTTCAGACCAATACGCCTTACTTAGGTAAACATTCTGGAAACACTGAAACCGCCAAGTAGCGGTTTACGCAAGTTGTAGACGAAAAAGTTATATTAAAATGGTAACCTAAGCCTAAATTAACTTTTAAGTAGTTTAATTAGTGTTTTAGTTGAACCTACTTCCAACTTTTTGTGTTTGCCTATTCTACGTAGTTTTTTAAAATAACATCACGCCTGTATTTCCCCGTCTGCTACTGAGAATTAAATCAATCAAAACGCCTGGGTTTTAGCAGCATTGAACCTGAACAAGTTAGCATCACCCCACTCGGAGCTAGCTTTCAGGGACAGGGATTTGGATGATACTTACGAAAGAGGTAGCCTAAGACCTGGAAAAGGATAGGCTACTTTTATTCCGGGAAGGTATCTTCCAAGTGTGTATACACTTCTCGAGGGATGCGCGATAAACGTCATGCAAGTTAGCCGAGCCGTAGGTGACCTCCAATTATGTTATATAAAAAATCCAACTTATTCAATTTCATACCACTTATCGCAAGCACAATGCAAGCTGAAGTAAAAAATTAATAATTTCATAGAATTATTTGAACTTGAATCGAAGGTGACCTTGACCGGATATAGCTAATGGAGTCTCAGATAATATTCTATGTATTTTGACCTTTCAAAGTAAAGCGATATTATAGAAACCTAGTTATTACAAATGACGACGTCTGTGGTCTCACTAGACCACCACTGTTCGAGTGTCAGACTGCTGATCACGAGGTCGTGGGTTTGATTCCCACAGGACACAAATATTTATGTGATGAACATAAGTGTTAGTGTTGGTCCGGGTGTTTCTTATCTATTATAAGTATGTATTTACAAAACAAAAGTAAAGTAATAAATGTAGTGAAGTATTACCAATATTGCAGCCCACTGCATTATCCGCTTAGGCGTACTTGATAATCTACAAAATAAATAAAGTAAGCTAAAATACTCTTTCTACCTGATACACATTTTCACTATTTTTTACACCTAATGGGCTTGCGATTTCCCTCTAATGCCGGGTACAAAGCTACAAACCAAGCGAATGAAGCAAGCGAAGGCTACCGAGAGAACGCGAACGTTCAATAAGGATGCAGCGAGAGCCAGCGAAGGCCTTTGTTCGCGTTTGGCCTTTATGTTGACACAACAGCGAAGGCGAGCAAGTGTGCGGTGTCCATCGGTGTAAATAACCGCCTTCGCTTGCCTTCGTTCGCTTGGTCTGTACCCAGCATTAGAGGTCACCCGTGGCTTCAATCACGCGGATGTCGTTTATCGCGTGTTCCGCAGGGACACTTTAGTTTTTTGGGAAAAATGTAGCTTATATCCTTCTCCAGGTTCCAGACTATACCAAGTTTCATCAAAATCGGTTCAAAGGTTTAGCCGTGAAGAGGTAAAACAGACAAACGGACATACAGAGCTACTTATGGATTTATAATATTAGTGTGGATGATGACCAGACCCAGGCCCCAGACCAGTATTTGCTAAAATTGATGCGAAGTGATGAAAAATATGTGTTTAGACATAATAAGTTAAAGTACTCTATTTTTATCCAGTGTACTTTATTTTTACGAACCTAAAACACAAATGGTCAGGATCGTAGCAAGTGGAAATCCATAGTATCTGCCTACCCCAATGGGAAACAGGAATATGTATGTATGTATGTGTAAAACACGAATGTACTTTTATTGTTCCAAAAAACTGTGGCAACCCTAATTTGAACATAAACAATTCGTTTAAAATATACACCCAAATTTTGTTAGATTTGGGTGTAGGGTGTATTTTTTAACCGACTATATAACACAAGTATATACGATATTGCTATATAGCACAAATAACTACGCTCAGACAAACCAGCAAAATTCTGGTTAAAATTAAGGACAAAACTTAGATTAAGGAACCAGCTTACGGTAACCAATCAAGATTTACACCTCAAGTTAACTACTAAGTTACTTAACAAGGGTGCAGGTGTAACATGCAGTAACTTATGTAACGTTTCACCGCAGTATTAGGAAAAACGGTTCACTTAGACTTTTAAAAATGTGCTGTTATTTATGTTAGAGTAAATTTTAAGAGTAAACGTTGAACATGAAGTAAGTAGATACTTAGTTAAGATAATGAAAGAAAGAAAGAAAGAAAATGTGTTTATTGGCACAAACAATCAAAAAATCAAATCAAAGGAATTTAACATAAAAAATAAAATATATGTAAGTGCCAAAGGGCCACCAGCTCAGCATAATGTTAGGCAAAATGATGCATAATGATGACCGTAATTCATCATTTCAGCCGAAAGATGTCCACTGCTGGACATAGGCCTCCCCCAATTAAGGGGGGATATGCCATAATCCGTGTAATTGTCCGTGTGTTGCCGGACATAAAGAATTGCACCACCCTTATCTCTTCTCATCGGTGTCGTAAAAGGCGACTAAGGGATTCTCCAGAGAATGGGCAGCAACGTTCTCTGAGTATTTAACCAACCAACTGCGATCGCCAACCCGCCTGCCAAGCGTGGCGATTATGGCATATCCCCCCTTTGGGTGAAGTCTGTGCCCAGTAGTGGACGTCTTTCGGCTGAAATGATGTCAGAGATCAAATAAGACATCTAACATACAAACGCAGATATAAGAATTCTGAAATAAATATCAGTCGTTAAATCACAATACTTTATTATTGCTCATTGTCGATGATAAATTGACGCTAAATAACAGAACAATATTTCGCGGACCAGTTTGTCTTGTAATTTAGAGCTTCCTATAGGCCACTTCATAGGTTCACTGAAGCATTACCTACCAGTGCTTTGGCACGATGACATACCAATAAAATAAAATAAAATTATAGCAGCATAAAATGTAGGTTAAAGAACTCTTTCAGCGATGAGTTAAAATACGACTGTATCTGCCTTACTGTTTCACTAGCTTTCGGTGTAATTGCGACTAAATACAGGATGACCCATCGCAATGCTACAAGGAGAGAAACTACCTACTCAAACTATTCGAAATATGAAACTTTACTTAGAGGAGAATACATTTTATTTAAAAAAATAAGATAGGTATTCTGCATTCACAGACTGTTAGTTAACTTAAATTAAAAACTTGCAGGAGCGCATGCAATTGATAATAAAATTGATTCATGAGTAGGTGTTCACCTAAGTCACTAACAAAATTTCACTGCAAAATGATAATTATGAACTCATGGCGTGAGTTTTCTCAACGAAAGCTACCCTATACTCCATACTAGTATTTTTTTTTTCTGCAGGGAGCACCTGACGTTTTTTGTTTAGGTAGTAATTACTTTTTTCTGCTTTTTAGTCTGAGTTGATATGGTATTGTCATCCAATTCTGAACTACGTTTAAATTTTCGGGAAGTTAGTTTAAAATCGATTGGTAAATTTGTACCGAACAGAGTTAGTAAAATAAAAACTCATTTTCATCATCATCATCATCATTTCAGCCGAAAGACATCCACTGCTGAACATAGGCCTCCCCAAGTATCGCCACAACAACCGGTCCTGCGCCTTCCGCATCCAGCGGATTCCCGCGACCTTCACCAGGTCGATGGTCCACCTTGTGGGGGGCCTACCCACGCTGCACCTTCCAGTATGATAAAAACTATGATTGTAAAAATATTATAATATAAAAAAAATTACAAAGAATAATAAATTCAATTCAAAATTCCAAATAAAATACAATTTTTGTGTCACTGCTTCAGAATTCCAGCAGAAATTCTGGTCGAAAGCGTAAAACAAAATTGTCGCAATAAAGTACAAAGTTTGTAACTCAAGTTTATGCAACTCCAAACCTGAAACTACGGTTTTTGATATAGGGCGGGTATGGATTAGGTACTTATTACAAAGTTGAAGTTACGGTTCTGGCTGATACCATACGTACCGTACCGTACCGCCATACGTATAGCCAAAATTAATATCCTAGTGGCGCTCGAGCTCTAGCGTTGTGGCGCAACTTCGGAGAGGCCTATGTCCAGCAGTGGACTACAATAGGCTGAGTTGATTGAAGCAGCCAAGTGGCGCCCCATGAGTAAAAAGATCATTATTCGCTGAATACATAATTTATCGAAAAATCGTTTTTAACGATTCAATCGTACATGTAAAAAAATAATAAATAAATAAAAATATCTTCAGGACATTTGTATACGGCACCATCTAGTCCCAAACTAAGCAGAGCTTGTGATATGGGTTGTAGACAATGGATATAATACTTATATACTTCTTATTTTTTTTGTAAATACATACTTATAATACATAAGAAACACCCAGACCAACACAAACACTTATGTTCATCACAAAAATATTTGTGTCCTGTGGGAATCGAACCCACGACCTCGTGATCAGCAGTCCGACCCTCGAACCACTAAACCACAGACGTCGTACTGTAGTTTAATCAGAAACCATTAACTCTGTAAATTATATTTCGCTGTAGTTGTAGATAGAAAAAGTGCAAAAAACCGCCACTTTTGTATTTACCTACCTAATAATTTTGATTTATTGAATTGTACCTAAGTGATTATGTTTCAAACACGATGTAAAAATTGTTTCTGAATCAATAAATTGAATTGAATTCAATTTTAAATAAATTGAAATTGAATTTAAATATTCAGCGAGTAAGAGGAAGAGAGGAAGACCTACAGAAAGATGGCAAGACGAAATAGTAAAAATGACTGACAAAACATGGATGAAAAAAGCTTCAGACAGAAAAATCTGGAAGTTATTGGAGGAGGCCTATACCCGTCGAGGGGTCCTTAATTGATATATTTATATTATACGAGTATTACTGTTCACATACATACAAATTAATTAAGGAATAATAAAGGCTTTTTTATTTTTTTTATTCAGCGTGTAATATTTTTTTACTGATAAGGGCGCCACTTGGCTGCTACCGTCTGTACAGACATTAAAAAAATTATTTCATTCTACCTACCGTGAAGACGGAGTACAAATTAAGCTTAGAAACTATTATTCAAAACTCAATCAATTTTATTAGTTACTGTATTATCTTAAAGTCGCTAATTTTAGATATATGTTCAAACTTTACCTGTCGGTATTTTTCATACACTTTGGTGTAATTTCTACGGTGTTAAGTCCGATTTCAGTCTCAACAGCTTTAAAAGTCAATTTAGTGGTAAGATAAACACGATGATGGCCTAATGACCCTAGAAAAGTAACCTCTTAAATACCAATAAAACAATAAATACTACTTTTTCTTATACATACAGTACCTAATTCTGACTACATTTTTTCAAAAACGTAAAGGCGCCAGCACATGCTGAGTTGGTGACCCTTTTGGCATGGGCATGCCCGGCAGCAACTTCATGTTTTACTTATAACTAACTTTAGTATTTTTATTAATGTTAATAATTTCTATACTCCTCTGCCTACCCCTTCGGGGAAATACAGGCGTGATGTTATGTTATGTTAATAATTTCTTAGGTTTTCGCGATCACTACACATTATAATAAAACAAGTTTAACCGGATTATATCGCGTATATCTAAATAATAGATTGGTTTCCTGACGTTTCGAAAGCTTTCCAGCGTTCGTGGTCGCAGGAAGATGACAAGCGTCTTTACAGATATTTCTAAAAACATATTTTAATCATTTTATTTTATTAATGTTATAGTTGTGCTGTCCTGTCACTGTTCTGTGCAAAATGAAAGTTTATCTTTTTCTTTTCTGTCTTTAAATCGACCTCGTCTCGGTTTCAAACCGTGCGGGCTGCGCTGAAGAAAAAACTAATTTGAAATAAGTAAAAAGCTATTCAAATCATAAATCACAAATAATAATATTCATAGAAGTAATTCGATAATAAACCGCAATCATCCATATTTTTGTACATCTAAATCCCAGATACCATTAAACGATCGGAACATTAAGACTGTGCTGACACAGTTGAGTCAGCAAAGGTAAAGCCGTCGCAAAAAACACTTTATTTCTGAAACCATTTGATTCAAATTTACCTGCCCTTAATTCAGATTTAAGCGATGACTTTCGGTGATAGGTACAGTCGCCTGCATGACAGTGGTAACACGTCAATTCAAAAACCACCCTTACTGCTCACGAAATAAAGATGCTGCTAATGTCAAAGTGTTACCACCGACGTGCGGTCGACCGTACCTATATTTTATTCGGAGTAGAAAAACGGTTTGAGCACTTTTTGCACATTAAATTGATGTCATAGAAACGTCATCACAACTTAATCCAGGTTTTATCCAGCCTAATCCACCAAAATGATGTAACTACGGTTGACCTCACGTCAGTGGTAACAGTTTGATATTGACAGCACCTTTATTTCGTAAGCAGTAAGGACGGTTTTCTAATTCAAGTGTTACCATTGTCATGCCATGTCATAACTGTCCCACTGCTGGACACAGACCTCTTCTCGGAATGAGAAGGAGTTAGACCTCAGTCTAATACGCTGGCCTGGTGCTAGTTGCCACAAATCATTGAGATTCTTGTTTAAATAAGAAGAAGAATCATGGTGGATCGGTTAGGCGACCGGAAAAATCATTGAATTTGAAAACAAATTCAAATTCAATATTTTTTATTTCAAATGGACTTACAGACACTTATGAAATGTTAGGCTCTAGTTACTGGTGATGGTTCCGAATAGACGGTCTTATGGAGAAAAACCGACAAGAAACTCGATGGATAGGTATAATCTTTTAAAAATAAGTGTTTAATACAACCAATTCATTCAAACAAAAAAAAATTTGCTTTCAGAAAAATAATAATAAAAATTTGCCATAGTAGGTAAAGAAAGAAAGAAAGAAAATAAATAAAAATGGTTTATTGACTACAGTCAGAGGCACATAATAACAATAATGTACAATTTTAGTATCTATAATACAACTTACTCCTAAAAGTATAATTGTGTGCCCCACGGCTGCGCCAAATAGGTTCAGTTCAGCAAAAATGCCAGACAACAGAACTAGTGTCTGTCGCTGGTTTTCAACTGGACCTTATTATTTTTTTTATTTAGGAGCTGACCTATCCCGACAGACAGCACCCGTCGTTTTGGTCACACAATGGTTCCAATAGGCCATCACTTCATTCAATCAATATGGTATTAGTGTGGACAGTATTGTGCCAATTGTCCATTGAACAAATAGGTACACAAAAACCACTACGGCGAAGTGGATTAGAAAATACCAAGAGGTAAAATAAATAACGCATTATAGAACACTTGGTACCTATAAATATCGTATCGGAATAAGTATGTAATTAGTAGGCAGTAAGAAAAACCATCCTAGTCCTCCACATTAATCGAAAACACAAATTTCCTAAAGTTAATTAAAGGAGCATGATACAGCTACTAATACTACTACAGTCAACCCACTTTCCTTTCTACAAATAGTAAAACGGAAAGACAAACATCGTAAACCAAAAGATAAGGGTTTTAAAAACATTTGCCCTACTAGATAGAAAAGGTGACAAGACCGACGGATTATCTAAAAGGGATTATTTCAGTGTAACATCGTCGAGTAAGGGCCAATGGATCACGCGGCGACCCGATACTAATCGCGCCGGCCAATCTAAACCTCATTTGGCAGTTTGCGGGCTTCACAAGAAACCTTACGACGGCACTTTTTTCGGTATTGCACATCGGGCACAAGAACAGCTTAACACGACTTCCGCATAGAGGTAATTACGTGGAACGCGACCCTCATAAATAATTTCTTTGATCCGGCGGAATACACCAATGAGATAAAATGGGACATTCGACTAATTGCTGGAAATTACGATTTTTGCTGGTCATTTTTCAATTTAGGCAATGAGGAAACTGGTCAAGGGGAACTCATAATGTGTTAAGGATATAATGTTGAATTTATTCAACCTTTAAAAAAAAACAATGAATTATTTACAGATGCGCTGAAAAAAACTATTCAGCTACCTCAAGAAAATTTTCACACGATACCGCCATCAATGTATTGAAATTAGTTGTTAGTTTCGACAACTATGATTAAATATTCAAGCAAAGACGTGCTACATAATGTACTGATTTAATATTACATGAAACAACTTTAAGTAGTTAAATACTTAAATTTCGACACCCACAAAGGTGTGTAGAACACGCAAATTCACCCGAAACACGTGCCGTCTATGATTTTCTAATTTAATTCAAAACGATCCCTAAACTGTATTTATATTGAACTTGAATATAAAATATTCAGTCCGCTATTGACTATTAGATATAACGACAGTCATAAATATACCACAATGTTCAAACTCATTTATCACACAATAAATAAAAACAAATGATGAAGCATGTCGTCTGAAATTGGACCTAGAAACGTTTATAGTAATAAAACATAAAAGTACTCACTCAGTTTCGTTGTTTTCGAAGATAACGCTGCCTTGAGCCGACTCGTACTGAGCACCACTCTTCGCGGTGCCATCTTCCGTCCAGTATGGCACCCTGACCTTGCCGCGGGCGCCGGCTGTTCTCACGACCCTCAAGTCGTAAGTCCCCACAGACTCCGTCAACTCGAAATCCCGTTGGGGGAACGAGAACACACCCGAATGGTCATCGTCCAAAATCACTACTGTGGCTGTTGATGGAGATGCTAAACAAGCCCCTTTAGGAGATGTTAAACGCACATAAAAATGCTCGTCTTCCTCGAAGACGTCATCATCAATCACTTGAACGCTGAAGGTCTTCTCTGTCTCCCCGTGCCTGAAGGTCAAGGCCCCCTGGGCCGCGATATAGTCTGACCCGGCCTCTGCTGTTCCATCTTCAGTTGTGTAGTTCACTGTTACTTCTCCATTTAAGTCTCCAGCTCTAACGACTCTCACTTCGAATGTCCCACAGTTCTCCATGACGGTGTAATGGTCTGGATCAAATCGCACATTCGGTCCACGTAATTCAAGTGATAGAGATCCTGATTCCCGTCGCTGCAACTCTGCTTTTACTTCACTAAGATCACTTTGAGCTCGCTCTGATATTTTTTTAGAGAAATCTCCTCCACCCGTCATTTTGCGAGTGGCAGCAACTCTGTAAAATGCTCTTGACTTCGGACCTCGCGACATCAACGTCTCTAAAGCCATTCTTTCTACAGTTTCCAAATCTTCTTCAGGATGTTGTCTTCTTAATTCTCTAAGTACTGTTACATATTCTCTTCTAGATTTTTCTTGTTCTCTACCTTCTTCGTCTTCAGATTGGAAATCATCTCCTGGTTTTAGGGCCATTTCAACTGAACCATCACCTTCGCCTTCTACAATGACTCCCCTTTCGTTAACTCTGTAACCTTTCTTTAGATATTTATACATGAGCAAGCGGCGGTCAGCTATGTACGCTGTTAAGACTGTAGCAGGGAAGTAAAGGAAAGTAACCAGTCCTTCCCAAATTTCGACTTCGTTGGGTGAGATAACAGCTAATATGAGATAGAGCCACACGTACGCGAAGATGGACCACGTCGCTGTCACTAGGAACACTCTAAGATGTTTAATCTTCCTAACTTCGCCATCTGGTATCACCACAACACAGATGGCTATGATCACAAACAAGTTATAAGCAGCCGACCCGACGATGGTACCGGGACCTAATTCACCAGCTTGAAAGTTCTTCCCAGCTATTTCAATTACAGATAGCAAGATCTCGGGTGCACTAGAACCTAACGCCATCAAAGTTAAATTGGCGACGGTCTCATTCCATACTCTGACGACAATGATCTGCTCGCTGCCGTTTCGTCGCACGCGCACCTCCTTCTCTCTCGACGTTATAACTTCTATAGCAGCCATAAATCTGTCGGAGACGATGGACACTCCGATGAAGAGGTACATGAGGGCCAGGAAGTAGGCGATACCTCGGAAGGTTAGCTCGTAGGTTGGCACATCTACAAGGGGCTGCCACGCAGGAAGGACGAGTCCATCGGAACAGGCAAGGACATGGTGGGGGGTAGTGTTGCGCGAAGACGGCTCGGCGCGTGTAGTCGCCACGCAGCAAGCCGCGATCGCGACGAGCGCGGGCCGCATGCCGCGTAAGTGCCGGCGACCGGCGCTGCACGAGGCCGGCGCCTTACTGAACGTCGCGACGGCACGACGCCCCACCCTCCACCCTCGCCCGCTGTTTCCGCGTAATATAGCGCCGGAATATACAGCAGTACAACTTCAAATAAACCGGGACGTGATTTGGGAGCCCAAGTTTATGTCAACATTCGAGTTGAAACTGCCAAAGTCTACAACTGTTCTATGTCGAACGTCTGTAATCCGATATTGGGATCATCAATCAAAGCAATTTCTGGTCCAAATTCTCGCTGTCGAGGAGTCAATTTTGGATTGATATTCTGTTTTTCTTGGATTAGGACAGTGGGCTCTTAAGCCACAGAGCTGTTCCCGTACGTGCACGTTCCTTCACCGTAGTGGATGGAGTTTTATCGGCGTTGGGGAACGTAAACTTGACGGTGGAAAAAAGCTTATTAGACGAACCAACGAGGGACTTATTAAAACTTAGTTTTTGGGTACAGGGTATGTTTTAGACGAGTTTATTGCAGTTCATTAGAAGTAAAGTTTGGATCCTTCAAAGTTGAAGTTACGTACCTACCTAGATGACGAAATGTGTGACTGAAACTGAAATGTTTTTCGCATGCTCCAGTGGCGATGGGTCCATATAACAGGATTCCTCCCGGCTTCCCTTAAGGAATTGCTTAAATACAGATCAACGACATTTCTATCCTAATTTATTGTTCTAAAGTTCAAAAAAATAATGTAAAATTAAATTAAAAGTTGTTAAAATTGTTTTTTTATTTTATAAAAGTGCGATCTTAGCTATTTTAGGATTTTTAGGTACCTACGGCTTCCCTTCTATTATTCACATAACATAACATAATATCACGCCTGTATTTCCCAGAAGGGGAAGGCAGAGGTGTAATAGTACACCCACATTTCGCCATTTATGTTACAAGTCCCATGTAAAAGGGGGCCAGCCTATTGCCATTAACCGGGCACAAATCCAGACTCCGGGCTGCTACTGAGAATTTCCTAATGAAAAAACCCAATAGCACTTTGCCCGACCGACGCTCAGCAGTCGCGCTTGCAACCACTAGACCAACGAGGCAGTTACATATTCACATATTCTTCTTATATTCACCCTTCGCCACTGGTATGCTCCTTTCTCTGAATTACATACATACATATTATCACGCCTGTTTCCCATTAAGGTAGGCAGAGACTATGGATTTCCACCTGCTACGATCCTGACACACCTCTTTCGCTTCATCTACCTCCATTAACCTCGTCATGCATGCTCGTCGGTTTAGAGAACTCTTAACCTGGCATTTTTTGAGAACATCCGCGATTTGATCGCGATACGTTCGCCGAGGTCGTCCGCTTCCAACTCTTCCATCCACACTCGCTTCATATACTTGTTTCGTCAATCTCCTCTCGTCCATCCTCTCTATATGTCCAAACCATCTTAACATACCTTTCTCAATCTGTGTCACTACATCTTCTTTCACTCTACAACGCTCCCTTATCACGTTATTCCTTACTTTATCTCTCAAAGTTACACCACACATACTTCTCAAAGCTCTCATTTCTACTGCATTTATTCTGCTTTCATGTTCTGTGAATTAGTTACTCTTTATCCGCTAATATCTCAACTACTACTTATTACCCCGTAAATGTTTACTGTATATAGAGTTTCTAGATCATCATCATCATCATTTCAGCCGTCGGACAGTGGCCTGATACTACGATCAGTAACCTGAAGTGGCAGTGGGCTGGCCATGTCTGTCGAAGGACCGATTAGATGAGTCCTTTAGTGGAGACCGCAAATTGGCAGACGCAACATAGGGCGCCCAGGCAGACCGATGACCTGAAGAACGTGGCTGGGGGGACTGGATGCGGAAGGCTGAGTACGCGATCGCCACTCCGGAACTTTTTAGCCCCATCGGCTATCCGTTCTGCAAAAAATGTCACTGCCACTGCTACTTAAGTTTGGCAATTCTTTACAAGAAATTACAGAATAAATAATTTCATTACGACCCGCACTAGGCCAGCGTGGTGGAGTATGGCCTTAACCTTCTCATTCTGAGAAGAGGTTCGTTCCCAGCAGTGGGACAGTAATGGACTGTTTATGTATACACGCTGAAATTTGAATCGCTTATTTCCCGAAAAGAGGTCATTGTACTCATCATTATGAACAACTTTTACTATGGGACCAACCCTGAAATCGCGAAAAAAAAAATCAGTTGGTCCCTACATTTTATCGATTTAAGTGAACACAAATGTAGGGACCAACTGATTATTTTTTTGCGATTTCAGGGTTGGTCCCATAGTAAAAGTTGTTCATAATAATGAGTACAGTTACCCCTTTTCGGGAAATAAGCGACTCAAATTTCAGCATGTATATGTAATGCAATTTGATTGCAGAAATAGTTACGAAGGATTGATCATGGGGTTGCGGTTGCTCTATGAGGGTTGATGGTAGCTTAAGTACTTTCACGGTAAAACAATAGGAACACTAGCACTTCTAACAAAAACTAAGAACAATAAAAACAGTAGATTTATTATTAAGTCTCATTATGATATTATTATTTACAGCAGCACGAAGGTTAATGAGCTTGTAATTAGACTGTGTTCACTATAACAGTTCAATGGGTTTGCTTCGAACACGCGATCCTTCGATCCGCAGTCAACCACCTAGCCTTTGGGTCGTTAATGTTTGGATAAGTCAAGGGTAAGAAAAAATTAATATTAGAATTGGTTATGGTGGATACTGGTGTTCTTGTAATACTATATAGGACAGCGGTTCTCAAACTTTTTTGGTCACGGAACCCTTTTGACAAGCAAAATACTTGACGGAACCCTACAATAAAACAATAGTTTTTAAAAGTGTATTCTTTATTATATAAGCATAATAAAAGTACAATGTAACAGTTACTAATTATTACTTACTTTAACCACATGCCAAGTACAATAATAGAAGATATTAAAAATGAAAAAATCTTAACTAATGGGAGGTATGAAACTGTTTTTTATTTTTCATCAATTGGTTGATATCAGGTTTGATAGAAGACATTTGAAGTCTCATATCAGGTTCGGCGTCCAGTCTATTGCGATATTTTGTTTTCGTGGCTGCATAGGTTGAGAATCCTGTTTCGCACAAATATGTTGTTGGGAACGGGAGAAGAATATTCAGAGCCATTCTGCCAAGCATTGGATATTCATCACGGATTCTGCACCAAAAATCGTTGAGAGGCGTCGTTTTGAACAGTGACTCCATACTTGTGTCTGATGACATTTCTAAAGGAGATTCATATATCTCGTTTGACATACTTTCGGGCTTTTGCAAGTTGGGTAAAAAAGGATTATGAATCCATGAATTCAGCTTAATTTTTGTATTATGTTCTTCGGGAAAATACTTTACAAAAGATGCGCGCATCGAAGTGAGATATTGGACCAATTCTTCAAACACATCATCTTGAAACATTTCCGAGTCGTTATCGCTAACAAACTCACTGAGTGACGTAAAGCTTTCTATTTCTCTCTTACCAACGCAAATAATCCAAAAATCTAATTTTCTTTTGAAGGCAGTTATTTTGTTATAGGCCTGGAACACTGTTGTCTGTTTACCTTGCAATGATAAATACAATTCTTTCAGTTTTTGAAAGATATCCGCCATAAAAGACAATCGGAACAACCAAGTTTTATCATACAAACGGTCTTTCAAATTAAAAGAAACTGTATCTGCTGAAAGAAACATTTGTAACTCGGCTCTAAGTTCAAATAGCCTTGTTAAAGTTTTACCCCGAGACAGCCATCGCACTTCTGTATGGAGCAGCAGTGTTTTATGTTTGCTGCCATAATCTTCACACAATAATGAGAACAATCGGGATTGTAGTGGTCGTGATTTGATAAAATTAATTATTTTTACCGCTTCATCCATAACTAATTTTAGATTTGACGGCATTTGCTTCATCGCAAGTGCTTGTCTATGCAGAATACAATGGCTGGAACTACAATTAGGCGCTTTACTTTTTATTCGTGATACTGCTCCTGCTGTTTTACCTGTCATCGCCTTGGCCCCATCTGTACAAATGTCAATGCAATCGTTCCAACTAAGATTATTTTCTTTAAAAAATATGTTTATTTTATTAAAAATTTCTTCCCCGGTAGTGTTTGTGGGCAGCGGTGAACACATAAGCATGTCTTCTTCAAAAGAACGTTCATATGGATATCTCACGATAACCAGCAAGATAGCCAGACCAGTGACATCAGTTGACGCATCCATTTGCAAGGCGAATCGTGTTTTTTGTAGACGTGCAACTAGTTCTTGTTTGACGTAGCTTGCCAGATCATGGATTCGCCGTGAAACAGTATCGTTTGATAGCGGTACAGTAGAAAGATGCTTTGCAGATTTTTCATCGAGCATACATTTTGTTATGTCTAACACACATGGCTTTATTAAATTCTCAGCGATAGTGTGCGCTTCACCTGCTTGTGCAATGCGATAGCTAACTAAATATGATGCCTCCGTGGCCTTTTCATTGATAGTTTGTGTTACATGCATCATATTTTTTTGACTTTCCAATAACTGTTCTTTTTTACGAACAAAAAATTCTTTATTCTTGTCTTTAGACTCGGGGTGTACAGTTTCTAAATGTCTGCGTAATTTGGCAGGTGCCATGGAACTATTAGGAAGCAGTTTACTACATAACATGCAGAGAGGTGAGCCGTTGGAATCAACAAATCCGAAACTGATATATGATTCATCATACTTCCTTTTTTTCGTCTTTGAAACCGTGGAGCTTGACGTCGTGGCATCATCGTCTGGATCGGTAATTGCTGTATTCTCCGCGCGTACTGCTTTTGAACATTCAGCGTCATTAGAAGATGTCGTTGCAACACGTTTAACACCTTTAAGCCAACGTTCCATTCTTCTTTATTAATAATGTTACACGTCAGGATGGTAGGGTCAAAATAATGCACAATCGTTACTGCGTTTATGAGACAAAGTTTAGTCCAAAGAAGAAATGTACAAAACTGATACAATCAGAATACAGCGGGCAGTAGAACTTACAAGAAGGCAGCAGGCTAGCCAGCTTGTAAGTAGGAAGGTACGAACTTATCGCTCCGAACGCTAATCGTCAACTGACTGACGAGGCGCGACTTTTTTTATATAATAGCGCTTTTATACTTAGTCCTAGACTCGAACTCGAACATTCTCAAAAATACTCGAGTCGGCGACTTTGATAAACAAAAAGCGGAAATAAAAATATAAATACAAAAAAATGCGTTGTAAACAATCTCGACTTTATGCTTTTGAAGATAGAGCCGAAAGTCGCTTGTTCACAACTATAGCGTCTAATTCAGAGGCGGCTTTTATCAAAGGGACTGCGCGCTCACAAGTATACGCGCGGCGGGCGGATTCAAAACGTTCGACCAGTGACCAGAGAGAGGTGTTTTGTTTTTTTTTTCTAAATTCTTGCGGAACCCCTACAGGGGTATCGCGGAACCCTAGGGTTCCGCGGAACACACTTAGAGTACCGCTGATATAGGACATTGCTAGGAATAGCCTACGTCTATTACAAAGATATAAAATATACGACAAGTACTAGAGTAGACATTACGAACAAAAAGTATCGCGCAACTTTCTGGCCGCGGGGCACGCGCGGCGCGAGCGTGGCTAAGCGAGTGAGAGTGCAGGAGCTCTAAAACGTGCTACAAACATTTTATATTCGAGGTGTCTTGTCTAGTACGTAGTACATATTACCTCACAGTGCAATTACATGCGTATTTTTTCATTACTTACATCGTATTTAATGCGGACAGTACTGTAAACATTTTTAATTTTAAAGAGTTAACGTTACGTTACGTTACGTTTGTGTTCGAAACACAATACTGCGCTCCAAAACGCAATTTGTTGACGTGGGTCAGAAGGTCGCCCAACTGAAGTGGGACTGGGCAGGACACGTTTGCCGTTTGCCAAATGAGCTGTGGGCCCGTATAGCACAGGACTGGAGCCCTGAGACAGCGAAACGGGGTCGCGGCAGACCACGCAGGAGATGGAGAGACGAGCTCGATGTCTTTCTTGATGACAGCTGGCAGGAGGCGGCACAGAACCGCGATAGATGGAAGGACAAAAAAAAAAAAAAAAACGTTACTGCCAAAAAAAACCACCACTAAGGCTAAAATCACTTGCACTTAATTTTCGATGGCAGCCGTAGGTACGTGTAATGTATCAGGATTCGTTCAAGGGATTTTATCGACAAAATCTACCACCGGATCGTGATCGTACATTGTATATCACGCACCGCCTTCAAAATGTTGGTTTATGAAAGGATTTTGAAATATATACGAGGATTATTTTTTACTTTTTATCTAAGGTTTTTGAAGGCGGTTTTTTTTTGTAAAAAAATAATTAATTCATACTTTTTAGTTGATAATTGCGAGGGTTGATTAATAAATGTTTATAGAACCAATTTGAGAATATATTTTTATAAACCTATGCTGTCCCACTGCTGAGCAAAGGTCTCGCCCATGTTTTTCCAAACGTCCAATCACTATCGTTAAAATGGAAGTCGGTTAAAAAACACGCAAATCAGCCAAGAAGTCTCAGAAAAACGAAACTATCAGCAGATCATCTAGATAGGCTCAGCTAAAATAAACTGATTTATTGAAGCCGGTTAAAAAACTACTCAACCTAAGTCAATAAAATTTATATGGGACCACCGCGCCGTCGTCCTCTACCAAATAAAAAAACAACAACGGAAATCGGTCGAGAAATCTCGGAGTAATCAATGTACATACATGAAAAAAAAACATAACCTCCTCCTTTTTTTGAAGTCAGTTAAAAAGTAACATACTTGGATAAATAATTGTCTTGTGCTGTACCACAATATTTATTTCTTCCACAACATTTAATTCTAGATTACAGCTAAACATTTAAAGGTACTTATGTCATTAAAAATTTCAGCTAAAGTGTTCTTTCGTGCTGTAGACTGTGGTCGCGTGTTCCGTACAATGTATTTAATTGTTTCATATTGGACACACCGACTTTATTGCACTCTTTTGTAATAGGGAGTAGTAAGTAGAATACAGTTCTCAATGGTGTGTGTAGTCCACCAACCCGCACTAGGCCAGCGTGGTGGACTAAGGCCTTAACCTTCTCGTACTGAGAAGAGGCCCGTGACCAGCAGTGGGACAGTAATGGGCTGGTTATGTTATGTTATGTTAAGTAGAATACACACCGGGCACATTTATCGCGACTTATGTAAAGCTAAAGATATTAAATTGTGGATAGAAGAATTCGGTCACGAGCAGGATTCGAACCTGCGACTCCTGGTTCAGTACACCAGTGCTTCAGCTGGTAAGCTACCGGTTCTATGGGCTCCGTACTACTACGGGGTAGTACGGAACCCTTACTACGGGACTCCGATTTGCACTTAGCTGTTTTTTTGAAGTAAAACTTCTTTAGGCACGCTTGACTTGGGGAGTAAGCTGGTGAATGCGTTACGAAAAGTGAGGCGAACGGAGGGGGTAGTGCGGGACGCGGGTAACCAGGCACGCTCGACTCAGCGCCGGCAGATAAACGCGCGACGCCGCGCCGCCAGTCCTTTGTTAAATAGTATATAAGTTAGTGAAGTTTTTTTGTCTTATACATACGTCGAACATGTTGCAAAAATGGAAAAGTAGAGATTTAAATAATTTAATATATTACAAACAGCATGCGCGAAAATTTACAAATAGTCAGCTGAAAACTTGTAAATCATTCATAATTAAATTTACTTCTAAACTCTATTTTTTAATTCCGCTAAATGTAAACACATTTATGTCGCAGACTTGCTTACTTTTATTATGGTTATCTGCGAAGTTTCACAAAAAAAAATAGTACAGTTTAAGAAGTCTGCTCTCTATCCAATCATTATTCAAAGAACTTTCCTTGCGGGCTTTATTAAGCTTAGCCATTTCTTTTATCCATTAATTGGTAAGTCTCATAATTATACGCCAACCATAAGATTAATGGTTGGTATATATATTTAGAATATAACCACATTTGCGGATCGAAATCAAATCACTCATGAGGACCAAAAATGCCACGCTTGGCAAATAGAATCCTGATTAGTAGTCGAAAAATATTGCGGCAACTTGCATCGAGAAAATGCCTGTCACATGTCACGCCGAGCGCCACCCGGGGAGGCAGCGTGGTTATGTGGGCTTACGCATTCAGTAAAAACTCCGCCGTGTGCCTACTCTCGTCTTCAGTGGATGAGCCGCGAAAACTGCAATTTGTGCAATTATTTGCATAAGCTACCATGCCCTGACAACTCTTGTTGCTTCTGTATCCATTCTCCCAGAATTGGCTGGATAGGCCCCTACCGATCATTTGTCTGAATCAACCAGAAAATATTTGAACGTTATGGCGATGTGTTAGGGTTTGGTATGCTATGCTTAGGGTTATTGCAAAGGAAAGACGTGCGTTCTGCGTTATGATCTATTCGCAACTAAGTTTACATTAGCGGGTTCGACATACCGCCCACCAAAAAGGGCACGACCCTTTTACAAAATGAACTAAAATTCGTTTCAAAAACATATAACTTCTATAGACACCTTAGGTACTTCGATAGCTCAATTAATTTAAACACAAAAAAAGTATCTTGCAAATATGAATTTGAAAAGGTAAGAATATTTTCATACAATTTAGCAAAGTGAATGGTGACAACGCTAGCTGAAGGCAATTATTTTAATCTAAATTACACGTTTAAGTAACAAATTTTTTTTTTTATAACTAGGTACTTCTAATCATTAACAGAACTAATGGTAGAAATTATCATTATACAACACTGTTTGTTCTGAATTTACTTAAGTAAATTCAAACAAATTGGTACCTCGGATAGTAGTTATGTGAATGTAAAGTTTAACATAATGTAATCAATAATTAGAAACTAAGGTTTAGTATCGATTGGCAAATAACAAAGTTTACTAATACATCTTTTAGTAATATTTTCACCGCTTTTAACACTGTATACACGAGTACAATTGTCTGGTCCGGGGTGTTTCAAATTTTTCAAAATTGATTATTGTTTTATCTTTTTCTTGGTATTCTGTTATGTTGACAAACATTTTAGTTGTACTTCTTTTTTCTAGCTCTGTCACAATAATGTCTGGTCTGGTAAATTCTATCTTCTTGTTTGAAAGCCAATGTGGTCCTTGCCACCACAATGTATTATTTTGTAGCTCAATGACTGTAGACCCTCTGGATGCAACATCAGCTGGGTTATTCTCAGATCTTACATGATGCCACTGACTATTATTTATGTGTTCTAGGATCTCAACTACCCGGTTCGCGACGAATGGTTTCCATCTTCCAGGTTCTCCAAAAAGCCAAGATAGTACTACGGATGAATCCGTCCAGGCATATATTTGTGTTGGTGGTATTCTCAATGCTTGAGCTACATGATGCAAAAGCTTCGCAAGTAAGACAGCACCACAGAGTTCTAATCGTGGCACGGAGATTGTCTTTACAGGTGCTACTTTGGTGCGAGCAGCTACTATACTAACGGCAATGGAGCCGTCTGGTTTCTCAACTCTGCAATATACAACTGCTGCCATTGCATGCATCGATGCGTCACTAAATCCATGTAACGAAATTTTATCTCTCTCAGTTTGAAAAGTATTAAGCCAACGGTTAACTTTTATTGCTTCGACATTCTTCAAATCATTCCTTATAGCGATCCATGTTTCTTCTGAATGGTCATTAATTTTGTCATCCCAATGAACTCCTTCTAACCACAAACGCTGGATCAGTATCTTGGCCACGACGATAGCAGGCGCTATCCAACCCAATGGGTCAAACAAGCGTTGTAGGTCAGCTAGGATCGTTCTTTTTGTGATACATGTCGCAATAGGTGGAAAATTCAAAGCGTAGTGAAAATTGTCTTCTTTCAGATTCCATGACAACCCTAAGGCCTTCACAGTACCGTCAATTTTTAAATCCATTTTTGCATTAGTAGATATTAAGTTAGGATCAATAGATTTTAAAAATTCCAAGTCATTAGACGACCATTTTTGCAGTTTCATCCCTCCTCTTTTCAGTATGGTTTGTAGTTCTTTACTGACATCAATGGCTTGTTGAACGGTGTCACATCCAGACATTACGTCGTCAACGTAAAAATCTTCCTTTATTATCCTTGAAGCAACAGGGTAATCTTTGCCTTCATCGTCTGCGATCTGCGTAAGTGTTTTAATAGCTAAATAGGGCGCTGCTGCTGTCCCGAATGTAACAGTAAGTAGTCTATATTCTCTGAGCTCATCGCCTTGGTACCATAGGATTCGTTGATAATCAGCATGTCCTTTCTGTACAAAGATCATCCGGTACATTTTTTCTATGTCACTCGTGAAACAAATCCTATGCATACGCCATCTCATGATTATGCTTCTTAAATCTTCTTGAATTACAGGACCAGTCATCAGATCATCATTTAAGCAGAGATTATTCAGGCCTTTGCTTGACGCATCAAAAACGACACGAACTTTAGTCGTCTCCTTGTCTTCACGGATTATCGCATGATGGGGTAAGTAAACTGAGCAATTTTCACTTTCGTTATCTGGTACTTCTTCCATATGTCCTAGCGTGACATATTCTGTAATGACATCAGTGTAAGACTTTTTTAATTTTTCATTTTTATTCAATTTTTGTTTTAATTGCATTAATCTTTTCAGAGCTATATTTCTGGTGTTTTCTTCTACGACTCTTGGAGGCTCAAATTTTAATGGTAAGTGAATTATATATTTTCCTTCTTTATTTCTCGTGTAAGTTTCTTTATATATTTTTTCACAGATTTCTTCTTCTTTAGTATATTTTCTTTTGGTATCTATATCTTGTTCCCAAAGAACTTTTAGCATATCATCTATCTCTATTTGTTGGTGCATTACTATAATTGATCGATCTGGTGTGGTGTCATTGGAAATGTTACCGAATAAAATCCAGCCTAGCGTTGTCTTTTGGGCACACGGTGAACCAGGCGGACCTTTAATGACATCATTCTGAAGGATCTGCGCATATTCGTCGACTCCTAGAAGCAAGTCGATCGACCCTGGTGTATGGTACTCTGAGTCGGCCAGGGTGAGTCCTTGAAGATGCGACCAATTGTGTGAATCTAATGTGGTTGTGGGTATCTGTGTAGTTAAGTGCTTTGAAATAACATATGCCTTAATCTTGAGGTTGAATTCAGCCTTCCACCTGGATAGAACCTCGACTTGAACTACATGACTGACATTTGATGACGTGGAACCCACACCTAGGATTGTTCCCTTTATAGGAGTTCTCGTACATTTTAGTAGCTGAACAGCTCTCTCAGTAATCAGACAACCTTGTGAACCAGGATCAATCAATGCTCTGAGTACAGTAGTGTATCCTTCTTCATTTTTCACAATGACTACTGCAGTAGCTAACCAGGCTGTACTGTTTGTGGTTGTACAGTTGCGTGACGTCATCACTGTATTAACTTGAATGTCTTTGGTCTCTTCTACATCGGAATGTAAGACTCGGGGCTGTGTTGCTTCTGTGGATGAGGCGCCGAGCTTACTCGTCGAACGTGGTTCATGAAGAAGAGTGTGATGTCGTCTTTTACAGATTTTGCAGGCTGTTGACAGTCGACACGATTTGACTGCATGTCCAGGAACCAAACAGTTGAAGCAGATGGAATTGTCTTTCACGAATATACTCCGCTGTGCTGGTTCCATTTTCCCAAATTCCTTACAATAGCATAACCCATGGTTTTCTTTACACTTTGGACAACTTCTTTCAGTGGAGACATGGTATGAGCGTATGGCAGATTTTTCTTTAGATGAAGACGGCGGTGTTACTAATTCCAAGGTACGAAATCTTGTTTCTAGAAACTTCTGTAACGTTGGCAACGTTGGCAAATCATTGTCGTGTGTTTTACTCGCGTATTCCTCCCATTCCTTATGAGAATCCGCATCCAATTTCTGTATCAACAAAAATATAACCATCGGATCCCAGGAGTCTACTTTAACATTTAGATTTTTCAGATTGTTCAAACATTCCATAGTTGTGTCTAGTAATGATTTAATATGATTTGCTGTTTGATTTTGCATCTTCTTTTGGTTAAACAAGCGTTTTAATGTAGATGTTACAATCATTCTTTTATTGTCGTACCTGTTCATAAGTACCTTCCACGCCTGGTCATAATTAGCTTGAGTAACTTGTATGTGTTTAAGTAATGTTCCTGCTTCACCATTAACACTCAATTTCAAGTAATGTAGTTTTTGAACTTCGCTAAGTGATGCATTTTCATGTACAAGTGATGTAAACAAATCCTTAAACGTAGGCCAGTCTTCATAATTGCCCGAGAATGTAGGTAATTGGATTCTAGGCAATTTCACTTGCGGTGTGACGCCAAGGTTTGGGCCTTCGAATTGTCCTTCCAAACTTTCTTTTGTTGCTGGTACTTGTGATTTTCCCGATGCTAATAAGTCGATAATGTCGGCTTTCGTGTACGTGTATTTATCTTCACAAGTTCCGAAAACATCGTCTTTAAAATAGTCGAGTTGTTTTCGTTGTTCACGTGTCACTATTTTAAGTAAATTAATATATCCAGCTTGGTAACGACTCCAGTAATCTTCAAGGCTTTGTAATTTTGTATCTAAAAAACCTTTCGTTAATCTGGGCTTAGCGCATTTCTTTACGTTGTCATTAACCTTCACTATACGTTCAAAGATGTCCTCCAATTCACTAATAATTTGATTTGCTTTTTCCATGTTTATATATCAGTTTATACACGCAAATGTTACACCACTTTATAGTTCTAATGTTCACCAATATTGTTCACTAATTGAAACAACCGAATTTCATTTTAAATTGTCCAAAAACTTGCAAAATCTTCGTATTGTTTACGTAATTATATTCACTAATATTCAAACGCTTATAAAAACACAGGTGACTCGCCGGCCGGCGACCGCTTCGAGGAATTCTTTTGTTCTCTTATCGCTTCGACCGACGCTGGCTATCCGGCTCGCTGCAGGCCAATATGAACGTTATGGCGATGTGTTAGGGTTTGGTATGCTTTGCTTAGGGTTATTGCAAAGGAAAGACGTGCGTTCTGCGTTATGATCTATTCGCAACTAAGTTTACATTAGCGGGTTCGACAATATTAATTGTTATTGTCCTTCTAGATCAGTATACCAAAATCTATTTCTCATAGGACAACTTAATGAGATCCCTACTGGTAATGACAGAGCAATATATAAATCATTTAGCAAAGCCCTGAGCAAAGCAATCCCGGTTTGCTCAAGTAAGCAAATTATATTTGGGACATTTTTACTACGGTAATTAATTAAGGTGCAATTAAGCTATAATTAAATGTTCAGTGATGTACGTTGCGTTGCTGGGGTAGACAAAGAGATCTGTCCCTTAAGGGGAACGTAGCAGCCAAGTGGCGGGATGCTGGCCAGAAAACCTCCACGTGTGCCTGACGGCTGCTTGTCCTTCTGGACACGTCTGGAGGGAACGGCAGTTGTTTGGCCGGTGCATCCCGGGCACGGGCAATGAAATCCTGCCGAGGGATTAACCTTCGGGGGATTTTATTGGGTGTCGCGAATATTCTGGCGCGGGAGGGGCCCGTTCTGGGCCAGTAGGGAGTTGCTCCACGTGTCCCTCTGATATCAGCAGAGGGCACAGTGGAGGAGCAGGGGCGGGCCCGGTGTGCACTCACCCTGCCACTGGGCAGGCAGCGGGGGGACTGTCTTTCCCTGCCCCCGTCGATCTCGTAATCCCAGGAGTACCCGTTGAGTAGTGTTCTCGCGCCTCTTGGGACCGAGGGTCTTGGCTTCACCGCCCGGACCGTGAGGAAGAAAACCTCTATAAAAAATTACGTTAGGCCGCACGGATAGAAGGGGCTCGCCTGCTTGTGGCGGGCCGGTACCTGTCGGGGGTGGTTGTGTGAATACTCACGGGTTCCCACGCCCCCGGCTAAGGTAGTTGAAGGAACACCGTGGCGGTTTTAGTCGGTAAGAGTCCGACGCTGGCTCCGCTTACCCCAGGCAGAGTGCGTCTATGAGGATAGCCCCACGGAAAAAAAATGAAAAAAAAAATAAAAAAATGGGATGCTCGCCGCTCGTAGAGACTGGGTTTCAAGCGCTTCTCAGTAGTTTTCAGAGATGGCGTGCTTGTATAGCGACTGGCGATTGACATCCATAGCACGACTGCAGTCCAAGTGCCGTCAAACTGTGGCCGCGTGCGGGGCGCGGGCGAGGAATCTTGAATTGGCGGGGGGTGGTGAGTGGCCGTTTAGTACATTAGTACTATTAGATATTCTGTGCCATAGGCCTTACTCCCGACTGGTTCGAGCTCTGAACCAAGTAGAGCTAATTTCAATTCCTAGAGAAATGCAGTACAAATTGACACTTACTCGAATTCAAATTCGATTGATACACAACTCGATACAATCGGGAGTAAGGCCCAAGATGAGGTCGCAATCAAACACTAGCCTATTTAGCACAAAATAACACAGTGTAGAAAAATAAAACAATATAAACTTTCGAAGCTGCGAAAAAGCAGACATTTCACTTAACATTTTAGCTTTCAACGCGTCAACTACAAACATAGGTTCTTTAATTCTCTTTAGTTTATGGCATAACCGCCCCTAATGCAGGGGCGAACAACGTATAATTTTCTGTATTTAATACTAGTAAAATTGTTCGCTTAATGTACGGTAGCTAAACTTCAACATTTTGCGCCAACATTTACCTTTTTAGATAGTGGTTGTCAAAGTTTTTGTGAAACTGTTAATTAATAATTAATGTATAGAATTGTTGTGTTTTGTTTACTTTGATGAAACTGTTATTAATTTAATTATATCACGATTTCAATTGCTTAAATGGTCTGGTGGTATAAAACGCGACTGCTGAGCATGATGTCTAGTGTTCAAGTGGGCAGGGCACGCGTGGCAGCACCATGCATCATAGTGCAGGATATTACAAAGCCTTTCTCAGCACGCCTTATGACTTGATTCTATAAATACTGTAACAAAAATCCGCAAAAATGCCTTATTGTGCTGTTTCTAACTGCAAAAACAAAAGCTGTAAAGACCATTTGATTAAACTTGTTTTTTTTAAAATAATGACGTCAAAATTTAAGGCGTAGTTTGTTCGGAAAGTTGCCACGCATGAATCGCAAGTAAAATTGTGATTACAACCATTCTATCTATTTCTGTGGTTCACGGGATGATTTCCGAGTCAGAAAAAATATCCCTGCGTTTTCTTTTAGGAAATTCTCAATAGCGGCCCATAGTTTAAATTGGTTCAGGTGCAGATCTGTTCGGGCAATACTTAGGTACCTACACTAGTTACCTCTCAACTCAGCCTATCGCAGTCCACTGCTGGACATAGGCCTCTCCCAAGTTGCGCCACAACGCTCGGTCCTCTGCCTTCCGCATCCAGTCCCCCCCAGCCACGTTCTTTAGGTCGTCGGTCCACCCGACAGGGGGACGCCCTACGCTGCGTTACCTCAGTTACCTCTGACTTTATTTAATTATTTTCCTTTATCTTTCTACTAGGCTGTGCCCGTGGCTTCGTCTGCGTCTAATTCGGTTTATCAAAGAAAAACAGCATTTCTCGGTAACTGTTTATCTTCCCGCTATAAAAAGTAGCCTATATGTTAATCCGAATTATGGTCTGTCTGTGTACCGAATTTTATCCAAATCCATTCAGCCGTTTCAGCGTGCTTGACGGACAAACAAACAAAGAACCATCCATACTTTCGCATTTATAATATTAATATTTTTTTTTTTTTTTTCAATTTTTTTCTTATTTAAGCCTTTATTGCTGATACTAAAAAATTGTTTTAACATGTTAAACTTAAATTCTAAAACATCGGGTTTCCCGTTTTAGTGTGTCCTGTGACACGTAGGCCTCTTCCAGCTGCTTCCATACTGTCCTGTTTTTTGTTTTTCTTGACCAGATTACCCCTCCGACTTTCTTTATGTCATCTGTCCATCTCTTTAATTGTCTTCCTCATTTCATTTTTCCATCTCGCGGTTGCCATTCTGTTATAATTTGTGTCCAATTTACCTTGCTGTCTCTTGTCATGTGTCTAGTCCATCGCCACTTCAGTTGCCTAACTTTCTCTATTATATCTTCCACTTTAGTTATTATTCTTATTTCTTCTACTATTTTACGATCTTTAAGCGTGACGCCCATCATGCTTCTTTCCATTCCTATTTTTTTTGTTAATGGTTCTCAAATTGGACAAGACAAGAAGTCACTTTTACGTACATTGAAATATCTTACACATAAAAATTAAATTGCATGCCCTAAAATAGCGAACACAGCATGATTACTATTATGAGTTCATCAATTTAGATTTACTGAATGAATTATAAACAAAAGCATAAAAAACACAAAAGAGCCATCAAATTTCTAAACATCCTGTATACTATCGATGTCTCTGATTATTTTAATAAAGTCAACAATAACAATAATAAACCGTACAAAATTATGTCACATTGGTCTTGAATATAACTACTTAGTAACCATTTGAACCGTTTACCTAGTTAACTGCGATTTGCGTGGGAGGGTCAGCAGCTGTACTGGATACCCAAGTACTTACTGAATAATTTATTTTTATTTCTACTCTGGTAAATAATGACGATGTCAGTGGTCTAGTGGTTCGAGTGCCGGACTCCTGATCACGAAGTCGTAGGTTCGATTCTCACAGGACACAAATATTTGTGTGATGAAGATAAGTATTTGTGTTGGTCTGGGCCATCATCATTATCATAATTGCAGCTGAAAGACGTCCGCTGCTGGACATAGGCCTCCTCCAAGCATCGTCACAACGACCAGTCCTGCGCATTTCGCATCCAGCGGAATCCCGCGACCTTCACCAGGTCGTCGGTCCACCTTGTGGGGGGCCTACCCACGCTGCGCCTTCCAGTACTTATTATTAAGTTACCTCATTATTTAGATGATGTCTATGAACCCTGCAAATGTTTTTGGGACCCATATCCAAAGGTTATGTTATTTGTCGTCTCGTTCGTCCCTCCTGACCGTCTTTTTGGTACAGTACTGTATATTTTAACTTTAATAGATAGCCAGTTGAAATATGTGCTACTATGGCCATAGAATATATACTAACGACAAGAAGCGACACTTAAGCATGTGTGCTCGTAAAATTGCTCGCGGCTATGTGTGTGCGGTCGGGGCGAGCGCGGGTGCCGTGCGCGGTGCGCGGCGTATGGAACGGGCAGTCTCTCGGCTACCCCAGCCAATATATTGCATGTACACGCGCTCCCTCAAGGTCACAGGCGAGCGAGCTCGCACGTACAGGGAGTGTCACCGCTGTGCTATGGCCAAACAAATACTTAAAATAACAAAAAGTATTAAACTTAAAATAAACAGTCCGCAGGCAACAAACAAGTATTTAAAAAAAAACTTTCTTCTTATGATAGGAACAGCTACTCTATCTTAAAAACGGAAAACATACAAACGTCAAACTTGTTCTGATGGTAGTCTCAGAGCAACAGAATACTAGAGAGGATAAGCCGCCGCGTAAAAGCTGGTCATGTTGTATGCACAGCGGGCATACACAGCCGCTAGTTCACCGTCACCTGCACCCGAGTGAGTGTGTGCGCTAGTTTGAGAGAAAACTTTATTTTATTTACAAAATGCCGTAAGGTTACTACAAGTCGGCGTGTTTTATGTGTGTGCGTGCTTTTTGTTGTAATTTATTTTATTTATTTATTTGATTGATTATAGACGAGCAGCACTATTGCTGATATGTCTATATCACACATATTAAAATAAATAAATAATAAATATATAATAAATAAATAAATATCTTTGGGACATTTTTACACAGCACCATCTAGTCTCAAACTAAGCAGAGCTTGTGGTATGAGTACTAGACAATGGATATAATACTTATATACTATTTTTTTTGTAAATACATACTTATAATACATAAGCAACACACCCAGACCAACACAAACACTTATGTTCATCACACAAATATTTGTGTCCTGTGGGAATCGAACCCACGACCTCGTTATCAGCAGTCCGACACTCGAACCACTAGACCACAGAGGTCGTCAAAATATTATATGTTATTGATGCGTTTCTTGCGTTGTGTGCGTAAGATGAGCTTGCGATTGTCGGAGTCCATGCAAACTAGGTGGCTTGCCCGATCTCCTTATATTCCGTTATCTATGATAGTATTTATTATTTATTTATTTATTGTATTCTTTATTGTACATTACACCAAACGAAAACAAAGACAATAGTTTACAGAAAGATTAAAATAAGTACAATGGGCGGACTTATCGCACAAGGCAATCTCTTCCAGACAATCTTTGGATGGACTAGAAGAATGGGAACCGAGTGCATATTCTATGGTTAAACAACAAACAACAAAAACGTTGACAATCTCTGTCTCTTAACCCATCAAGTGTTTTCGGACCACGTTGGTTAAAAGCCTAAAAGGCATCCGAGAACAGAACGAAATTAAAATAATGATGAATTAAAACAAAAACATTAAAACAAAAATTTACTACAACTACTTTTGTTTAACGTGAATTATACCATTTAGGCTAAAGTGGCCATACATCTAATAGACCTATTGTGAATATTTTATTTTTCTTTTTATATAATGTGTTTACAATAAATTCTCTCAACCAACTGAATTATGAGGAAGCAGGGTACTGCGCTTCACAGGCCTGCGGTTTACAAGCCTATGTCCAGCAGTGGACGTCTTTCAGCTGAAATGATGGGGTACTGCAATCCGATTGGCCCTACAAAGGCTTGGTTAATCACTTACATGGAAGTTTTGACGGCTCACACATGTTCTTATTCTTATTCTTATTCTTTATTGTACACACAGATATACATTTATATAACAGTAGGAAAGTTTATGTACATCGGCGAGCTTAACTCAGAACTGAGTTTTCTAACAGCAAACCTTAGAGCGATAGAGAAATGTTGAATGTAGAGGACAGAAACAAGTGTACAACATAAATTAAACCTACTTTATTTACTTACAGTACTAGCTAATAATAATATAAATAATATATAGATACTTAAATATATATAATAGATACATAAGAATATATAATAGATACATCAGAATATATACATTCATATATATATATATATAGATATATAATACATAACATGTAATATAACTCATGTTGAGAGGAAATGTTTACTTTATTCAACTTACACCTTCATATTATTCGATTTACGTACTCACTTAATATTCCAAACGGACTAAGTATCAAATACCTATATTTCCAGACCGTACGATAACGTATAAGTTATGCTACCATACCTCCAGAGACACCGGATTTATGTCAAGTATCGGCAAACAAATTTGCTTGGAGCTTGAGCACAAAATTATATATTATGACATTCCGACCCAACCTACCTGAAACAAGCAAGGTCCCACCCATAGAAGTCTTAATAATAAAGTAATAGAAATGTGATCTACTGTCTTTTAATACCGAAACGTGTGTCGCCGGTTCGCCGCTACAAACAATAAATACCAGGCCCCTCAGAAAGTATTGCGAAAAAAAGTTTTTATATATGGGAGACTGGCCAGTTATAATGTTTTTCGAAAATATGATTATTTATAAGTAAAAATAAGTAAGTTCCAATTTCAAAATTTCCCTCCACATTTTTTGCGAGTTAATTCAAAGTATTGTGTCTCACTGAAATATGGATCTGCGCCGGGAACATTTTAGAGCTATGATTTTATACGATTTCAAGTGTCGCCTGAAACCGGATGAATCGTACGATAGACTTCAAATGGCATTCATGGATGAAGGCCCTTCCAAGGCAACCGTGTATCGTTGGTATAACGAATTCAAGCGCGGTCGACCAACTTTGGGGGATGACGAAAGAAGCGGTCGCCCTTTGACGGCTGTTACCGAAGAAAACGTGCTAGCAGTGAAAAATTTAATCCAAGACAATAGGCGAATTACATATCAGGAGATTCAACACATATTGAAGATTGGATCGGGAAGCGTTCACGAGATTCTACACAGCCATCTTCGCGTGAGGAGGATAGTATCACGCTGGGTGCCGCACAACCTCACCGATGCTCAGAAGCAGGCCCGGTTGGAATGGTGCCGTGATATGCTTAACAAATTTGAAGCAGGCTCGTCTCGGCGTGTTTACGACATCGTTACAGGTGATGAGTCCTGGATTTATCAATACGACCCAGAAACCAAGCGCCAGTCGACTGTTTGGGTGTTTCAAAATGAGCCAACGCCTACCAAAGTGAAGCGATCTAGAAGCGGGGGTAAGATTTTGATCGCTAGCTTTTTTAATTTGACTGGCCACTTGGTATCAATTCCCTTACGGGATCAAAGAAGCATTAATGCCGAATGGTATACTACCAAATGTTTGCCAGAAGTTTTCTCTGTTATAAGCAACAAGCGACCAAACACAGGGCTCCGCGGGCTACTGCTCCACCACGACAATGCACCTGCGCACACCGCACTCAAAACGAGGGACTTCCTGGACAGCACGCCAGTCAAACTCCTGGGTCACCCTCCTTACAGCCCTGATCTAGCACCGTGTGACTTCTTTTTATTCCCAAAAATAAAAAATCTGCTCAAAGGGATACAATTTTCGTCGCCGGAAGATGCGCTGGCTGCGTTCGAGCAGGCTGTAAACGAGGTGTCTGCGGCGGACTGGAAAAAGTGTTTTGAAAACTGGTTTAGGCGCATGAATCTTTGTATAGAGGCTGGTGGAAAGTACTTTGAAAAGATTTGATAAAAATATATGTACGTATAGAACAATTTTTTTTAGTTTCGCAAAACTTTCTGAGTGTCCCACGTACGTAATTACGCCCACAATTTTTCTAGCAACCAATACAAAATAAATTAAGGTGAATGCTACAGGGTAGCCCGCGAAATTCAAAATTTCTTGTGTTTTTTGCTAATTGTAGCTCTGTTTTGAGTTGTATATCAATCAAAATACGATTTGCGGTAGTAATAACAATATATCTACTGAATAATACTTATGAAAAATATAAACCTAGCTTTATAAGCTCTAGAAGCTCGATAATCGATAATTTGATCGTAAATTAATATAATCGAGCTTGTACAGCTTATAGAGCTAGGTTAATATTTTTTATGAGTATTATTCAGTAGATGTATTGTTGTTACTACCGCGAATAATATTTAGATTTATACACAATGCAAGATACAACTACAATTAGCAAAAAACGCAAGAAATTTTGAATTTCGCGGGCTAGCCTGTAGCATTCACCATTCGTTGTTTGATATGCTGCAAAATGAAAAATTTGTGACTCCGCGTCCTAAACAGCACTGATGATCAGGCAACATGTTCATTTAGTGTGGAGTTTAGTACGGTCGACCGCACGTCAGTGGTAACATTTTGACATTGACAGCGTCTTTATTTCGTAAGCAGTAAGGGTGATTTTCTAATTCAAGTGTTACCACTTTTATGCAGTCGACTGTACGCGGCCATCTCTTCGAATGCCAACCACAGACTAAAACTAAAAAGAGCACCGTCTCGTCGCATTAGCAAATGTGTTTCAGTAGGTTATTTTTTTCGCGTACTTTTTGAACAACGTGGATTGAGAGCGACGCGGCGTGCGAGAAATCAACGTTCATTTTGCATGTTGTTAATTTTACGCGCCGTATCTATGCGATGCTTCATATAATTTAGTGTTGTCTATTTTACGTGCAAAAAAACCTTAACTAAAAAGTAAAAAATAACCCTTGTACGTTTTAAAATCTTAACATAAACCAACATTTTGAAGGCGGCGACTTAAAGGAGGAGGTTATGTATTCCGCGGGTTTTTTTTATTAGTTAAGGTTTTTGAAGTCGGTTTTATTTTTTTTACCGACTTCAAAAAAAGGAGGAGGTTATGGAATCGGCGGGTTTTTTTTTTTTTATTTTTTTTTTTTCATTTATGTACACCGATTACTCCGAGGTTTATGGGCCGATTTACGTGGTTGTTTTTTTATTTGGTAGAGAAAGTCCGCGCGGTGGTCCCATATAAATTTTATTGACTTTGGTTGAGTAGTTTTTTAACCAGCTTCAATAAATCAGTTTATATTAGCTTCGCCTATCTAGATGATCTGCTCATTGGTTCGTATTTCTGAGAATTCTTGACCGATTTGCGTGTTTTTTTTTAACGATAGTGATTGGACGTTTGGAAGAACATGAGCGAGACCTTTGCCCAGCAATGGGATAGCAAAGGTTAATAAAAAAAAAACTCAAATTAGTTCTATAAACATTTATTAATCATTCCTCGGAATTAACCGCCGAATACATAACCTCCTCCTTTTTTTGAAGTCGGTTAAAAAAAGCATGCCGTCTTCTTCTTATCGTGTCAATGTCAATGGTTCAAATATTGTTTGAATAAAAAGTGGCCAATTCAATGGCGTTATTAGTGGCAGCGTAGAGAATTCGAAAAAAAAATGACTTTGACTTGTCTTTGAGATCGTCTCTCGTGCAGGTATTCGGGCACAAGGGACACCCCAGCAAGGGTGACATGGATTGATCTGGGTCACCGTAGTCACAATGAGTAAAATTAGGATCTTTAAACCTCCATTTGCACATGTTAACTCTACAGCGACCAACTTGAGTGCGAAGACGATTTAATGACTTCCATACTGGCCACCGTAGATCATGTCCTGGCGGTAGCTTCTCTTGTGGTGTAATAAAGTCAAGAGGCGGAGAACACTTCTCGGTCCATAATTTGCATCTGGTGGCAGCGGGGATTTTAAAGGTGGAAGGTTCTGAAATGGGCCGCGCTGGATGGGTGGCAAATGCCATTCATTGCAGTCCTCGTGGCCCATCCACCCAAGGCGGGAGTAAACACACGGCGGAGTTTTTAGTGGGTGCGAGTCCCACATACCCACACCGCCTCCCCGAGTGGTGTGATTTGCGATAGGCATTTTCTCCGTCACAAAAAAAAGGGTGGTCTTTGGTATCGGCATGCCGTGAAATTGCGTGTCGTCGGTTGGGGGGGCGCGTGCAGCACCACGCAGTGCACGCGCGGCTTGGTGTGCAGGTACCACGGGCCCGCCTACCGGGGCTTCGCCGTCGCCCACTCCTCCTGGTACCAGGTGTTGCCTAGAGACCCGTAGAGGCCACGAGGCCATACAGTCGCTGAATCTAACTTCCAAAACGAACATTCAAATGTGTGGAGTTAAGAATTCCAAAATGCGATCAAATTACCATTCGACGATGCTGATACTATCGTGTGTGCTTTGGCCCTAAGATTGGGCAAGCAGAAAACAGCTTCAACATAAGTGGAAGAATTTGTACATAATTTTAGTTTCACTCCATAGAGCTATTAATCTTTTCGTCCATTTGTCGAATTCAGTCATTTATCACTGTTGAACACAATTGAAGATTAGGCGCTGAATTGAGAAGCACTTCTCAATTTATTGTCCTCAACAAAATGGTATTGAGGGAAAGAATTGGCTGAATGGTCACAATGACGACTGTCTTGGGTTCCAATATTCCAAACGATTTAATCTTTCTCCAAGCCATTTCTCGGCTGTATTGGGGTTGATATTTGGTCTAACACATCTCTGGGTTTTCTTACTTGTCTTACTTAGTAACATAACATAACCAGCCCACTACTGTCCCACTGCTGGGCACGGGCCTCCTCTCAGTACGAAAAGGCTAAGGCCTTAGTCCACCACGCTGGCCTAGTGCGGGTTGGCGGACTGCACACACCATTGAGAACTGTATGGAGCACTCTCAGGTGTGCAGGTTTCCTCACGATGTTTTCCTTCACCGTTAAAGCAAGTGATAATCGAATATAAATCTGCACATGAATTCGAAAAGTCAGAGGTGCGGGTCGGGATTTAACTCAAACCCTCCGACATGGAAGGCAAACGTTCAACCACTAGGCTATCACTGCTGTATTATTATTTATGCTGTATTATTTAGTAAACAATCTTGGTATTATAATAAAATAAGTTTAACCGGATTACATCGCGTATATAATTTAAATTGGTAAACATATTTTATATTGGTCGTATATTAATTAAACTTGTTTTATTATAAATTATTAATCTTGGTATGTCTTTTTAATGTAAGTAATTCGTCAATAATAATCATTAATAGACATTATGTTAACAATTTCACACACTAAATAACATTTTTTAACCTAATTACACGTGCAGAAGTAGTAATTATATTTTATCAGTAGTTATTTGAATAAAGAGACTAAAAAGGCGGAACGCTAAACAAAAAGTGAGGCATCCATAGTAAGACAGCTCGCTTAAAAGTACGGGCTAGCACGCACACATGCATACACATAGTAAGACAAAAAGCCGCGATTACACAACAAATCTCGTGTGACGGTAGTCATTGTCGTCGTGTCATAAATAAAAATGTAACATCTTACACGAGTGACTGCCATCAGACCTCTGCAACCCAGTTACTGGGTAATACCGACATCATAAGGTTAGATCAGTAGTTACATTTCGGACTTCTGACCACCCGTAAAGACTGCCATAGATATTGGTATGATAACATGGATAAAACCTTTCCTGTGATATATCATCATCAACCCAGCCCATCGCAGTCCACTGCTGTACATAGGCCTCCTACCTGTGATATATGATTTCTTAAAATAATGAATTAATGAAATTGTAATACTTTGCTTTAATTGCTTTGCGTTTTTGACAGACTAGATGGACGGACGGACGGAAGGACAGCGTAGCGAGAGTAATAGGGTCCCATTTGGCACTCTTTGGGTACGGAACCCTAAACACGGAAAAGCAATTTAATGGTTGACTATACAACACATTCCATCAGCTTACCCCGCAAACCAATTATTTTTTAGTATACAAACTCGAACTTATAAAATCAATTCCTACACCGCCGCAGTCCAACTTCAGTGGAACGATAAGCATCCTCACCATATCCGGTATCCGGGAATTTAAAACGAGGCTACGTATTGACCTATATTCCCGGATATACTACGGTTATATAGAGCAAATGGTTTAGCCATCCCGTCCTTACTCGAACAATCTTGTGGTGAATAAAAACTGGGAAAGGTTGAACTTTTTATGTAAAAATTTATGAGGAAAGAATAGTGCTATTCGCTTTCTAATCGATAAGATTTATTCAACAAAGTTTATGGTAGGTTAGCATACAAACGTGCTGCTACAAATAATATAGGTATGTTTCTATTAAACATAGGCTAACTAGTTTCGGTAAAAGACTGGATATGTGATAAATAAATAAATAAATATGTAAATATTTTTTTTGTGGATATTATACTCACATTAAAAACAACACACACAAACGCAAAGCAATAATTCTTAATTTGAGGTTTAAGATAACTTTATTTCTCACAAGAATACAATCACTCACTTACATGAGAATTAACTAGTACATAAATAAAAAAAAATGTTGGGTATATTGCAAAAAATAAACATTAGAAACAAAATATTTTGAAGGTAGTCCTAACAAAAAATGCAATGTTCATTTGACACTGGCTCTAATATAAAACAAGTTCACGTTCACGATACAGAAAAAAAAAAATCTCATGTATCTGGTCTGCTCGACGTCCGTATGTCACTGCAGGGATCCAGCAGAATACCAGCGTCAGGTATAATACCTGGCACAAGCTGAGCTGGACACCCATTTGCTACAATACTGAGACACATATCACACTTCTTTTTTGTATTTTTTCTTGTATGTCCTGTGGCTTGATTTTGTACTAAATAAACGTTTTATTAGCATAACCGCTTAACATATCCATATCTGCTCAATATATCCGGGACTGAAGTTACTTTACATTGCATGCTATATCCGAGATTGATAACTCCGGCTTTTAGAAGCCTATTAATAAAGCCATAAGCCTTTTTTTAAGCATTTTTATTTAGATAAATCCACCGGAGTGAGCCTGGATATATTGTAGCCGCATTTGATAGATCCGCGAAACGATTAAGACAACATAATAATTGATTTCCTTTCATAATTTACTGGCTTAGGACTGTCTATCAAAGAAAGGCGTATTTAAAAATCAAGTATTATGTACACACGGCTACACATCAAGCTGTACATTTCCAGTATAGGCTGACCTCGCATTGTATAGGCTTTCCGTACCCGTCCCGACAAGAGTAAGTGTATTATGCTGATGTCGTTCGAGTATTATACGTAGATATTCAAGAAAATCCTTATTATGCTTTGATTCGGAATGCATCAGCAGTACTAAGCTTGTCCGAAGCATCTCTGAGTATTTAACCAACCAACTGCGATCGCCTGCCAAGCGTGGTGATTATGGCATATCCCCCCAACATATGCTTGGGAGAGGCAGTGGACGTCTTTCGGCTGAAATGATGATGATGATGAAGACTGTCCATCGTGCCGGGTTGCGTCAAATGTCTACATTGGGCTAGCTGCCATTGGCTGTCTGTGCAAGGGTTTGTGGGTTCAACCCACATCAAAATCTGTATTTCTATAATTTACAATTTATTTTTAAATGATCACGTAATACTAAATACTGCGTACTAGAAGGCGCAGCCTGGGTAGGCTCCCTACTATATGGACCGACTAGATAGATAGAAGCAAAGACTTACAAATAGTTTTTTGCTAGTCTAAGGACAGAAGATAGAATATCCAAAAGCTACATAGATACAGAAAATTTTCTAAAGATTCCAACATGACACTGATCACACTTTCTCATTCACATACAGTTACCCACACTCACATACTCCACACCACACTTACACCATACACACCACACTTACACCATACACACCACACTCACTAAATACTCTAACACATAAATAACTGAACATATGCTCATCCACCCTCACATCCGTATGAAACCCTTTTATTTTTCTTTAACAACATAACATAACATCACGCCTGTATTTCCCCGAAGGGGTAGGCAGAGGTGTATAGTACACCCACATTTCGCCAGTTATGTTATAGTCCCATGTAATAGGTGGCGAGCCTATTGCCATTGACCGGGCACAAATCCAGACTCCGGGCTGCTACTGAGAATTTCCTAATGAAAAAACCCAATAACACTTTGCCCGACCCGGGAATCGAACCCAGGACCCCACGCTCAGCAGTCGCGCTTGCAACCACTAGACCAAAATTTTCTTTAATTTTCCTCAAATTTGCTTTACCTATTGTCAATTAGAAATTAAGAATAGCTTTGCTCACAATTTATTCACATTTGCTGGAACTTTTTATATATTGTATCATTCATCACTTATGTTTTATTGTATTTTTTTTCTTGAATACCTAATGGGAGTAACTAATCCCTATGTGACAGGGAATCCTAGTGTAGGGATTAGTGTTCTAACCTTATAAGCACCTTTTTTGTTATTGCTATTACTGTACAACAAGAACTGATTTTATGTGAATAAATAAATTATTAAAAAAAAAAAAAATTATTAAATAAATTATTAAATTATTATTAAAAAAAAAATTATTATTAAATAAATTATTCTTTATTGTACGACTACCTGGTGAAGGTCGCAGGAATCCGAACTATGCGGCAAGTACAGGACCGGTCTTTGTGGCGCTGCTGGGAGGAGGCCTATGTCCAGCAATGGACGTCTTTCGGCTGGAATGATGATGATGATACACGAGCTAGTACGCCGCATTACCGACGTCTTGACAGCACATTTTCTAGTTTTTACGTCAACATGCATTGCGTTGAATTGCCCAAATCAAATTAATAGTAAAATCTCTCAGATTAGACATCCAATTATTCACTTCTCCGTGTCTCTTCACGTTCTATGTCAAAACAAAATGGCTTTGCCGCAAACTTTCCCGTACTACTAATGGGTGTCCACGGGAAGGGTCGCCATGGGCCATGTTGTCAACACCACAGGGTGGAAATGCTAATTGTTATGGTTATAATCCGCATAGTTTTGTCCAAATAACTACGGGTGGGTGGTTCGTATAAATGGCGTTTATATTTAGCTCTGAGTTTTGAGTGTAGTGGGATAATTGTTATGGCGTGGTTTTGGTAAATAAAAATGGTTTTTGTCAAATGCATTTATTGCGTATGCGTATGGGAAATTAAAAATAATGCAATCCACTTTGATTTAGCAATTAACATTCATTTACAGTGTTTGTTACGTATCAACACCATTTGGTAATAATAGAAGTGTTTTTCGTGAAAATCATCAGGTTTGATTACCTACTAAACCAAGTAATTTTAATTTTCCCCTATATCGAGCCCATGGCTCTTTTAATCACCTCTCTACAGAATGTCCCATAAAGAACTTCAAATATTGAAAATATGTAATTTTACTTACTGATTTAAAGAATCTACAAAAAAATAAAATAAAATAATCTATAAAATTAGTAGGTATGTAATTTACATACTATTTAGTATCACTGGTTACATTTGGTTTTGGTACTTATAACTTAGTGGCCTTTAGCAAGCATTGCAAATACAAGTGCATATACAAGTGAAAGATGTATCATGCATTCTTATTAGGTACATTAGATTTATAATTGATAATTATTTACACCCTTTATTTCTCATACGTAGGGCAGGACGCCTTCAGGCCCAGTGGAGCGATGTTTTTGGTTAGGTGCAAGCAGCAGCTGGATCAGCGTTGCCAGACGTCCCGATTTTGGCGGGACGTCCCGATTTTTTAAATCAAAACGAAATGTCCCGCGCGGGCAGGCTCAGTCCCGCTTTTCGGGAATAATTCGACTGTGCGTGCTGTATGCTCAGGACGCGAAGCCGGGTGGCACAGACAAGTGTGGACTGGTCGCCCACCTGGTTTCAGTATAATCATCCTCCGAGCCTTTTCCCAATTATATTGGGGTCGGCTTCCAGTCCAGCCAGTTGCGGCTGAACATCAGTATTTTACACGGAGCGACTGCCATCAGACCCTCGCAACCCAGTTACTGGGTAATACTGACATTCGGAGGTTAGACCAGTTGTCAGACTTTCAGGCTTCTGACTACCCGTAACGACTGCCATAGATATTCGTATGACAACCGGGACCGACAGCTTAACGTGCTCTCCGAGGCACGGAGGGGTCTCGATGTGTAACGAAACGGTCACCCATCCACAGACTGACCGCGGCAAGTACCACCTGGCCTGACCTGGTTTCAGTATATTATTAAAAATTACTCTGTGCCCGGCGCGTAATGAAGATAAGCGCGCGGGAGAGAGCGGTGCGTCACGCAATGGGTGCATGTGGCCGCGACATGATCTCTTTCACTCTTTCCTCATTTATTCCCATTTTTGTATAAATTTCTATTTTACGAATACGTACGAAGGAATAACGAATACCTATTGCATTTGTTTTAGTGCTTGGAAAGCAGTGAGCAAGTAGTGAGTTGCGTTGCGTGCGTAATTTAGTTTAGTTACAAAAAGATAAATATTTTGAAACTTCTTCTTCTTCTTCTATATTTTTTGACATCACTGTAACCTATGTTTATAACAAATAAATGAATCTGAATCTGATTATACAGGTACGTTTTTTTACTATGTCCCGCTTACGACAAAATAAACCCGCTTTTTTCACTCAAAAAGTTTCGTAATCCCGACTTGGCAAAATAAAAAACCGGCAACGCTGAGCTGGATGCATGGGGGGGAGGATCGATGTCAGTGGCGTGCTTTTGGAGTGGTATATACCCAGCAGTGGACTAATATAGGATGATGATGATGATGATGATTTCTCATATTTCAATTTCCACCCCGCAGTCATATCGCAATAACTAACCCTGTAGATTATTTCAGCTACAGAAATACATAAATCAAAAGAAATACTAAGACTTAGTAACGAAGTTATTCCCGCAGAGATAATTACATTTCTGTGTTTGCTACATAAATCATTCATCCCTCATTCTTTTCTCTGAATTCATTCACTCATTCATAATTTCAGACCGGTCGTTTCTTCCATATTTTCCGAAGAATAACAAAACAACGATACCGGCCGCCGCCGCGCTGTGCTGCTATCTCGTATCCGATTCCGGTCGCCGTCGATCCGCCGTTCCGGTGCTATTCTCCCTTCAGCTAATTGTCTATGATTTCCTAGTGTTATAATTTACAGGATGGGGAGTGAGCTACTTTTTCCTGTTCATTCATTCCGTTTGTTCATACTTTGTTGAAGATTTTGGTAGACTGCGGAATCAAGGTTCTTTGCTATCGTACCAATAATAAAATTCCAGTAAAAGATTTTTTTTTGTATATAATGTGTAAAAAAACCCTGTTGTTCTTGTGAGCTACGTTATCAAAATCGATATTCATACGTAAGGACACAACTCATTTGGAAAAACTCTTCAATAAAAATAATCAAATAAAATATTAAATCATTATTAATTGTAAATTTAAAGTGATTAAATCACTCATACCTTACTCACTCAGTGATTATATCAATAAAAATAATCAATCTAAATATTAAATCGTTATTAATTGTAAATTGAAAGTGATATAATCACTTTTAATACATACATACATACATATTATCACGCCTGTTTCCCATTGGGGTAGGCAGAGACTATGGATTTCCACCTGCTACGATCCTGACACACCTCTTTCGCTTCATCTACGTCCATTAACCTCGTCATGCATGCTCGTCGGTTTAGAGAACTCTTAACCTGGCATTTTTTGAGAACATCCGCGATTTGATCGCGATACGTTCGCCGAGGTCGTCCCCTTCCAACTTTTAATAATGATTTAATATTTAGTTTGATTATTTTTATTGAAAAGTTTATCAAAATGAGTTGTGTCCTTACGTATGAATATCGATTCTGATAACGTAGCTCACAGGAAAGACAGGGTTTTTGTTACATGTTGTATATTATTGTTGCAGCCAGCAGTAATGTGCTGTGAACCTTCGGGGTCGTGGGCGCTTAATGGCGCGGTGACCATTACTCTAGGCGTCCAACTAGCGACCTTGTGGGGGGAACAGCAGTACGTGGTGATCGCATGCTGCTGTTCAGAAAACATTGTTGTTTCCCCTGGACGTGCCAAAAGCGTAGCACTAAAGGGGCACCGGCACGAATCCACAGGAGTTCCCGGAGCTCCTTTATTTTTTGCTGAGGATGGCCAACGTGTGTTTTTATTCGGTAGGTGTCCGTAATACCCCTCCGCCACACTTCGGGCACTCAATACAATATAAATGCTAGTACCACCTACATACACAAGATTACGTCCGTATACGAACGCGCACACACATGTAAGGTAGGGATGATCGCCGCTCGTAATACCGACTGGGTTCCTAGCGCTTTTCAGAGACGGCGTGCTTGTATAGCGACTGGCAATTGCCATCCAGTGATCTTGTAGTCCAATTGCCGGCGAACTGTGGGCGGTTGCGGGGTCCGGGTGAGGAATCTTATATTGGCGGGGGGCGGTGAGTGGCCGTTCTGTACTTGAGTACTATTAGATATTCTGTGCCTCCGCCTTCCCCAAACGGAGGGTATCTGTGATAATTTCATCGCAAAAACAAAAAAATCATCTGTCGGTATCATGTCTGTAAATGCACCAACGATACAGAAGAAAAGCCTACTGTGAAGTAACGTATGCGAAAACCTCCCAAGAAAGACATTGCATGCCATAATACCATGCCATAATAATGCTATTACACACACTAGCACACACTCAAACTTGTGACACACACACCCCAACTTACTCTTAAACACTCACCCATATCAAGCCATATGCTGATCGACCTTCATGAAGAACTTCAAACTGGCTCCCATCAAAAAAAAAAGTATATACGTATTATATCCATTGTCTAGTACCCATACCACAAGCTCTGCTTAGTTTGGGACTAGATGGTGCTGTGTAAAAATGTCCCAAAGATATTTATTTTTATTTATTTATCTATCATTGAGTGGTATGTAGTCACGGGCTGTGGATCCATTTTATGACGATTGCAGGCGCCGCGCCACTGCCGAACCTATACGTTTTATTACTAGGTAGGGTAGGGTGTAAGTGACAGCGAGCAAGAAAATTACATCATCATCCTCCGAGCCTTTTCCCAATTATATTGGGGTCGGCTTCCAGTCTAGCCAGATGCGGCTGAACATCAGTATTTTACACGGAGCGACTGCCATCAGACCCCCGCAACCCAGTTACTGGGTAATACTGACATTCGGAGGTTAGACCAGTTGTCAGACTTTCAGGCTTCTGACTACCCGTAACGACTGCCATAGATATTCGTATGACAACCGGGACCGACATCTTAGCGTGCTCTCCGAGGCACGGAGGGGTCTCGATGTGTAACGAAACGGTCACCCATCCACAAAATTATCGCGGCAAGTGCAGCTTAACCTTGCAGATCGTACAATCCGCGCAGTCGTTGCTTCGCTACGTGTAATGTGTGAGTAACCGTAGCATCTTTTCCTGGAATTTAAAGAAAATATTATGTTACTGGTAGAGGTTGCAGTCTTCAGCAGGGTATTCCAAAAATGTCCCTTAACCTCCTAAATTAAAAAATCATCAATTTCTTATCTAAACCGGAAATTTTGCCGCAGTGGTTGTAGCACAGTAGTCATAGCTGAGACCATGAAGGACCTCGATACAATGCTTGATGACCTCAGTAGAGCTTCCGATAGAGTGGGTCTTAAAATGAATATGGACAAGACAAAGGTTATGTCGAATTCCCATATAGCACCCATTTCCGTAAACATCAGAGAATCTACACTCGAAGTTGTTGACGATTATGTATACCTAGGATAAACTGTCCAGTTAGGTCAATCGTCGAATCCGACTCGGTTGGGCAGCGTTCGGGAAGCTACGCAATATCTTCTCGTCCAAAATACCGCAGTGTCTCAAGACGAAAGTCTTTGACCAGTGTGTGTTGCCAGTAATTACTTACGGCACTGAAACGTGGTTGCTCACAATGGGCCTGATAAGAAGGCTCAAAGTCACTCAAAGGGCAATGGACAGGGCTGTACTCGGAGTGTCCCTGCGTGATCGAATCAGAAATGAGGAGATTCACAGGAGAACGAAAGTAACTGATATAGCCCGAAGAATTGCCAAACTTAAGTGGCAGTGGGCGGAGCATATTGCTAACAGAACGGATGGCTGATGGGGCAGTAAAGTTCTAGAGTTGCAACCGCGTACCGCGTGGGTAGGCCCCCCACAAGGTGGACAGATGACCTGGTGAAGGTCGCGGGAATCCACTGGATGCGGAAAGCGCAAGACCGGTTGTTGTGGCCTGGCCTATGTCCAGCAGTGGACGTTTTTCGGCTGACATGATGATGATGATGATGGTTGTGGCACTTCTGAAAGTATCCTTAGCAGTGGTTATTTACGGTCTAATTTAAACATAGAAATAAGGACGAGAGGTACTGAAACGCTGCTTACAGTCACACCCCACAGAAAATCCAAGAAGCGTATCCTTATTTCCCGCTGTTTTTATGAACTATTCAGCGCACAGCGGCTTACATTCGATAACAGTCCATCAGATCACCATTATCGTAATACAATGAAAGCTCGATTTTATTAACATGAAATGTAGCATTCGCATGAATCTCTACATATATCCATGAGCATTCATCATTGCCTCCTATGCCTTTTTATAGGAAGTGCCATTGCTACCACAAACAACACTAGTATTTTATGCAATACTAGCCTATGGCCGCGTCCTCACCCGCGTGGATGTCGTTCATCGCACATCCCTCGGAAACTGTTCACTTTCCCGGGATAAAAATTAGCCTATATGTTAATCCGAGTAATCTGTATGCCAAATTTCATTAAAATCTATACAGAAGTTTTTGCGTGAAAGAGTAACAAACATCCACATAACCATACATCCTCACAAACTTTCATGTTTATAATATTAGTAGGATATTTACAAACTACAAAATAAAATGATACAATATTTACAAAGTACAAAATAAAATTATACAAAAAGGCGCGCCTAGGCGTCAAAATATTCCTCCACACCGCTGTCATCTGGCATAGTGCCGAGAAGACTGGCAGCGTTGCCACGTTGAATGGCAACGCTTATTCTTTGACCAAAGAACAAGCCAGCCGTCTGGTCACGCGAAGTATCGACCAGCCTCTTAGAGATTTCCTTAAAAAGGGATCGCGCACTCGGACCCCATGACCCGAGAGTTTCGACCCCAAACGGCACAAAGTCGTAGTTACCTGATAGTTTACTATATTTGCGCCGCTTGAGGGCCTCCGCAGATGCAGCGGCAGCGCCAGCACAACCAGCCGAGCTAGAAAGATGTGAAGGAGTAAGGGTGTCGACGCACGTTGCGTCCCACACCAGAGGCCTACCCATCTTCCATGGCAATAACGACATGCCATCTGGTCTCTTCCCATCGTCTCGCACCAAGCCGTTGGGTTCTAAAACAGCTGGTACGCCAGCGGTGGCAAGAGCACGACGAATAATGTCATTAATGCTAGCGTGTCGTGCTAAGCGCGCCGCGCTCCTGCAACAGGACAGGCCATGGTGTCCTAGGCTGTCAACAAGTTCACCGCAATGGCACCGATGTGGAGCAACACAAGTTGCGCCCAAGCGTAGGCACGTAGCGAGCCGGAAACTGTTGTCATCCAACATAGTACCTATGTTGGAAGTGCCTGAAGCCAAAGGCCTGCTTCCCATTCACCCACAGCCAGTAGACGAGCACGCTCAGCGGTATTGGTTGACATATTCATTATATTATTTCGCACTAACTTACAGAGTGGCTCATCCCACTGTCTCTGGGAAGATGGGTACCTACTACTCAATACTCTAAATCAGGTCAGTGTAACCGGCCTTATTCGAGCGGGTTTTATTGCCGCTTCACGGGTTTACGATAAGGGTCTACGTACATAGGAATTGTACTAATTTGAAGGGTTGTGTACTTGCTGTCTGTACTGTTGTGGCGATAAGGGGTACTAATGTTTCCTTTTTAGAACCTCGTTGACAGGCTGTATGACTGTTTTTGGGAGCTTAGAGTATTGTGAGTTTCCGTAAATTTTTAAGAGCGTGATAAGTACATGATTTTTTAAACAGGACAATACACATACGTTACGTTTACGTATGTGACTTATAAAATAACTGGCGAAATATCGGTGTACTGTATATCTCTGCCTACCCCTTCAGAAAATAAAAGCGTGATGTTATGTATGTATTAGCGATGGGCGTTGAATCAAATCAACCGTTGATCTTCTGTCAACATGTCAACTGTTTACCGTCTATAAATCAACTAGGTCAGCTATACTCAACCTGCGGCCCGCGGGCCGAATGTGGCCCACCGGGCCTTTGTTATTGGCCCATCTAAAGTTACAAATTTATTGTAAACCATTTTAAATTTCGCGCCCATCAGAGAATGGGTGTTTCAGAACGGGAATGTGAGCCGAGCGCTATCAGCGATTTTTTTTCCCCAAAAATATAAAAGCGTCCAAAGATGTGCCCAAATCCTACTAACATTCTTTGGGTCTACGTATGTGTGCGAGTCGTCTTTTTCAAAAATGAAATACACAAAGAACGTTTACAGAAACAAACTTACAGATTCTCATCTGGATGATGTTATAAGAATAACATGTAGCGACAAGCCAGATCTTGATAAAGTTTTGAAAAAGTGTTCACCGTATCAAAAATCGCATTAAAACATGTAAACATCTTTGTTAAAACTTCTTTTTTCATTAATAAACTACATCATTATCTTGGAATTACATTTATACATAAATAATTTTTGCTTGCGGCCCTCGACACCATGACTGAAACGTGTTTGTGGCCCCTATAAAAAAAAGGTTGAGTATGGCTGAACCAGGTGAATTAGTCAACGAAGACGACGACGACGAGGTGAATTTGAAGTGTACGAATTTAACTAATTGATATACTCCTTTATTAAACGACTAAGCACATGGGCACCGCCAGGATTACTTTCAGGGAGGTGCATCTGCATCTACACACTAGTATAAAATATACCTACAATTATATAATGTATACATGCTGAAATTTTAATCGCTTAATTCCCGAAAAGGGGTCATTGTACTCATCATTATGAACAACTTTTACTATGGGACCAACGCTGAAATCACGAAACAAATATCAGGTGGTCCCTACATTTTATCGATTTAAGTGAACACAAATGTAGGGACCAACAAATTTTTTATTGTGATACTAATTAATAATTGTTACCCTAACTGTTGTATGATTTGTGGAAGATAATAAATAAATAAATTGATTGAATTAAAAATAAATAATGATGAGTACAATGACCTCTTTATTTTTTTATTAATTTATTTATTATACTTTATTGTACACAAATATAAACATTTGTATTACAGTAGGAAAGCTTATGTACATCGGCTTATGTTATCTTTTCGGGAATTAAGCGATTAAAATTTCAATTCAACAAATATATGGACATGGACAGCAACCTAGACGCCTTCACGTCACAATAGATCTTATCAGGTTGCAGTGGCTTAGGGAGCGTTCATAACCCCTACCTCTTTCCTCAAATAATAGACGCCTTCAGTTTTTATTCAAACAGTAACTTAATAAAAAAATGTATTTTGTTCTATGTATTTTCATTCCAGACAGCGTGGTCCAGACTACGCTTGAGTAGAGATTTCTATTATATTTCAGGGCAAATTCGTGTGTTATGTTGTTGAATTAAAGTTTATAATTACCGTTCTGGAATAAGACCGATACTCAAGTAACGATTCTATCCTTAAGTAGTGATCAGGTGATTGGAGTTTAAACTGCACTTGAGGAAGCTTCTGTAATACGGGCCTAAGTCACGTCATTATTTAAAAACTATTGCCCGTGGTTCACCGTTTGACGAATATTGTAATTGTTATGGGCAAACACGAACGTAAAACTAAATAAATAACTCGTCAAACGCGAGTATACTGTGCCAGACGGCGTGTTTTTCATAATGATAAATTAATTTGAAACACATATTTTTCCCATCATTTAATAAAACACACTGAAACATAAAAAAACATCGCCTACAAACCTAAACCATGTTTAATACGGAGGAAAATGTTAAACGTATTACAAAGAAAAATTACAGCTGTTTCACAACATGTACAAATTTGAATAAAATTATGCATGCAAAATAAAATTGTGTTCATAGATAGATAGATAGATAGAATATTTTTTATTGTACACCAATAACATTTTTAAACTTAGGACTAACATGTAAAATAAGGGTACATTGGCGGTCTTATCGCTAATAGCGATATCTTCCAGACAACCTTTGGATGGACAAGGAAGACGTGAAAAATAGATGGGGGCAGTATGTGGTGCACTTTCATAAAATTTACTAATATTTAATATAATAAATAAATAAATATTTACCTACCATAGAAAATATTACATGTATAAATATATAAAATAAATTCTAATATATATCCATAAATATATACCAAATATATACAATATATACAAATGTAACAACAAATAATATTCTTTAATAAATAACAAAATAAAATACGTGTATATACCGTATACTGGGTGTAAGGGGACGCTTCCGAAAACGTAGATAGGCTGGTGCTGATGATTACTGATACGAAACCACGAAAAAAAATGCGATTCTTTTTTTAGATTTTTTCATATATATTTTTGTGCATTTTTAATACATAACCAGCTTTGGGCAGTTAAATAAAACTCATACATAAAGAAAAATGCAAAAAAAAAAACGCATTTTTTTTCGTAGTTTCCTATCAGTAATAACCAGCACTATCACCAGTCTTCGTTTTCGGAAGCGTTTCCCTGACACCCTGTATAAAATTGCGAAAAAAAATCAGTTAGTCCTAACAATTGTGTTCACTTTCAACCGATAAAATGTAGGGAGCAGCAGATTTTTTTTCCCGCGATTTCAGGGTTGGTCCCATAGTAAAAGTTGTTTGTAATGATGAGTACAATTACTCCTTTTCAGGAAAACAGCCATTACAATTTCAGCGTGTATGTACTTCTGCGTGTTGTTAAGCAATAAGGAATAAAATATAAAGGAATACAGTTGTAGTTAGAGGTGTGTAACTCAGCTCAGAACCGGTTCAAATATGCAGATCAATAAGCTTGAGCTGTTGAGCTGCAGCTCAATGACAAAATACGCAGCTCACGGCTCAAAGAATAGTATCGATCTGTGCGACAACGTTCGTTGCACGAAAGATAAAAGATGTGTATATCAATAAAAACCTGTTTGAACCGGTGAGCGGGAGCGGCAACAGATCGACGGTGAGTCGCAGAGTGAGCGAGCGAGCGCAGCTCAAACATGGCTCAAACAGATCGAACGCTCTGTAAGCTCAGCGACTCGCATTACATCATAACTCCAAGTAGGCAGATATTAAAATTGAGCTGATCTGTGAGCCGGTTCACAGCTCCGGTTCACTGACGTGAACCGTGAGCTCACGCATTGTTGTTGGGTTACCCATGTCTAGTTGTAGTACTATGTACTAAAGTGAAATTAGAAGTATTTTATTGTATTGCTAGGAACACGCAAGTAACTTCATGTAGGTGGTCTAATAAATTGTCGAGAGTTATGAATATTTTTTCGGTTTTTCCACTTATCTTTTGTATTATAGAAAATATTAACTTTTTTTGTTTTATTTTATTCAGAGGCCAAATTATTGTTGCAGTTAAAAGAAATACATTGTGGAAAGAAAAAATCTCTCAATCTCAATCATTGGTCTGTTTTTCAATGGGATGTGTGTACAGAAAGTGTACCAATTATGACGCGAAAGTAGCAGATTCAGTTCAATTTAAACAACGAACAAATTGACTTCATAATATCGATACAATGAACTTCAATATCAAAAATAATGCTCTCCATAAACAATAATTTGGTCTGCAAAATTGTAAAGCATTAATTTTGTGCGAAACGAACTGCGGTTCAACATGTGCGTATAAAATGTGGAACACCGACAAGCCACACGCCGAATGTAACGCCTTTTTAAAGGCTTTTGTTTTTAACGGCTTCCAAAGGGGATTAAAAACAAATAAATCTTTTGAGGACAGTATTTAAAATTGTGTTAAACGTGACACGTATTTATGTGATACGTCCTTTTATATGCCAGGTAAGTGATTAATGGGTTATGACAATACCAGGCCCCTCAGAAAGTATTGCGAAAAAAAGTTTTTATATATGGGAGACTGGCCAGTTATAATGTTTTTCGAAAATATGATTATTTATAAGTAAAAATAAGTAAGTTCCAATTTCAAAATTTCCCTCCACATTTTTTGCGAGTTAATTCAAAGTATTGTGTCTCACTGAAATATGGATCTGCGCCGGGAACATTTTAGAGCTATGATTTTATACGATTTCAAGTGTCGCCTGAAACCGGATGAATCGTACGATAGACTTCAAATGGCATTCATGGATGAAGGCCCTTCCAAGGCAACCGTGTATCGTTGGTATAACGAATTCAAGCGCGGTCGACCAACTTTGGGGGATGACGAAAGAAGCGGTCGCCCTTTGACGGCTGTTACCGAAGAAAACGTGCTAGCAGTGAAAAATTTAATCCAAGACAATAGGCGAATTACATATCAGGAGATTCAACACATATTGAAGATTGGATCGGGAAGCGTTCACGAGATTCTACACAGCCATCTTCGCGTGAGGAGGATAGTATCACGCTGGGTGCCGCACAACCTCACCGATGCTCAGAAGCAGGCCCGGGTGGAATGGTGCCGTGATATGCTTAACAAATTTGAAGCAGGCTCGTCTCGGCGTGTTTACGACATCGTTACAGGTGATGAGTCCTGGATTTATCAATACGACCCAGAAACCAAGCGCCAGTCGACTGTTTGGGTGTTTCAAAATGAGCCAACGCCTACCAAAGTGAAGCGATCTAGAAGCGGGGGTAAGATTTTGATCGCTAGCTTTTTTAATTTGACTGGCCACTTGGTATCAATTCCCTTACGGGATCAAAGAAGCATTAATGCCGAATGGTATACTACCAAATGTTTGCCAGAAGTTTTCTCTGTTATAAGCAACAAGCGACCAAACACAGGGCTCCGCGGGCTACTGCTCCACCACGACAATGCACCTGCGCACACCGCACTCAAAACGAGGGACTTCCTGGACAGCACGCCAGTCAAACTCCTGGGTCACCCTCCTTACAGCCCTGATCTAGCACCGTGTGACTTCTTTTTATTCCCAAAAATAAAAAATCAGCTCAAAGGGATACAATTTTCGTCGCCGGAAGATGCGCTGGCTGCGTTCGAGCAGGCTGTAAACGAGGTGTCTGCGGCGGACTGGAAAAAGTGTTTTGAAAACTGGTTTAGGCGCATGAATCTTTGTATAGAGGCTGGTGGAAAGTACTTTGAAAAGATTTGATAAAAATATATGTACGTATAGAACAATTTTTTTTAATTTCGCAAAACTTTCTGAGTGTCCCACGTATGAGTACAAAATGGACTCTCTCTTTTTGAAGTACCTAATTGGCTGTTGACAACTCAAATTTTTAAAGACAGCTAGATCAGCAGCAAAAAATTTCTAGATTTTTATTTAAAAAGGCTAAAGTTTTAGCTAGTTTTAGGATAGGACGCGGGACCGCGGTTTTTTGCATTCTATGTATTTGTATTTTAATTAAGTTTGTATGTAAATACGCGTGTACAACACATTTAATACACATTATTATTATTTATTTACGTCATTTAGTTCTTTTGGGAGCTCATAACTATAGCAGGATTTTCTAATACTTATTTTATTATTTTTAACGCATTTTTACGCATGCGAAAGCGAAAGCTAAAGATTTAAATTGTGGAAAGAAAAAATCGCTCACGAGCAGGATTCAAACCTGCGACTCCTGGCTCAGTACGCCAGTTTTAGCCACTAAGCTACCGTGAACACTGCTCGTGGTATCGAAATTATCCTCCACTAAGGTACGTCTTTGGGTGACGTCAGCGATATCTTATTAAGAAACAGTGTTTCTTAACCGACTCGACTAACTTTGCAGTTAATTCAAAGTCGTATAGATATGCCTACCCTTACTAATTATTTTATTATTTTTAACGCATTTTTACGCATGCGAAAGCGAAATCAAAAGATTTAAATTGTGGAAAGAAAAAGAGAGTGAGTGAGTGTTGTGAGTTTTTTTCTCATACTTCTTATTTTGAATCGGATTATTAAAATGGCATTTATCATTGGTACCCGCTATCTGTTTCGCGATTTAATTTTCACTAAATTATTTATGCTGGGTTTCTACTTTAGCTGCAAATTCTGCTATTTACCACCTAACACATTCCAATAATAGCTGGTCTACTTTTAGCAAAACCTCGTAGTCAGTCGTAGTTATCAGATCAAGCAATCTTTAAATTCCCTAAGCACATAAATCAGAATTCTCTTCCATTATCTGCAAAAAAACAGCCCATCTCTTTTATTAGTAACACCTTAGTTTAAAAAAAGCTAAAATTGTAGAAAAAAATAGCTAAATAACCAACGATATAATATATAGACACGCGATCTCATATAAGCAGCATGTTCCAAATTCAGTTGACGCAACCGTTGATAAAATTTACGTTTGTTCGCGAGACAGCAGTCAAGTGAACTAATGACAGTGTGGTTCCGGAACCACAACTTTGTGTGACCATGTTGTTTTTTTTAACAGCACATCTAGTACGTAGTACATATATATCGATGTAAATAGCTAAATCATTTTTTTTATAGCTGATGATGTTGATTTATAACTAATTAGTTATTTCTACCTCGACAACACAACAAAAGGGAAATCCGCTAATCTAAATTTAAAAAAATCTTCATCCCCTCGTACCTAGAAAAGACGGATAGTCTATTTTCACCCCCTGAATCTCACGGCAAACACTCTCAATGTTTAATTCCCAAGTCATCACGGAAATCGCTTCCCATAACTTTGACTTACAAAATAACAAAATGGGCTTGGCTGTTTGTCAGGGCCGCCATTAGCCAGTAATGCGGCGAAACATTTTCTTAATAGGCAACGTAGTGTAATAAAGAAATAACTAAGCATTTTGGTATTTTAGGCGACAGCCACAGACAAGGTCGAGTGATGTTCTATCTTTTTAATGTAATATCTAACCATCTGTTTCACAGCCTTACGTGTTTTTAACCGACTTTGAAAAAAGTAGGAGATTTCAATTCGATTGATTTTTAATGTTTGTTACCTCAGGACTCCGTCATTCATAAACCGATTTGGAAAAAGAATAAACATCCCAATCAATTTTCTTCGTGATTCTGAACTAAACCATCCCAATCAAATCCAGTTTGAGTTCATGAATATATTAAAGTTTTTGAGTAAGTGTAATGTAATAGTACTGAGCGTCACTAAGAACAGGTATTTAAATGAAACTAAGCTAAATTCCCTTTTAAAACTTTCATGTCATAATTTTAGTAATTGTAAATTTTTGGATGTAACATATTTATATGAGTATTATCATAACTATCGCTACTTTCAGGGCCATACATGCACGTTAATAAACTTTATTATAGATACAGCAGATTATAAAGCTAAACAGTGGAAAATTACCTTGGTTTCGTCAAACTAGTAAGGCAAAAGTGCCTAAAAAAAGATACAATTCCGTATTATTTTCCAATTGTAAAGAAAAGCTCACCTCAAATACCATCTGCAGTGAATGATGAGAGTTTTTTTATGCTTAAAAAACCAAGTGAAATAGTAGGAGATAAAATAAGACTACTTCATCAAAATATTGCAGGTCTTTTAAATAAAATAGACGCTTTCGAATTATGTCTCCTTGAACTTACAAAAAATAAATATCCCATTCAGATTTTATGCTTTTGTGAAACTTTTATACAAGCAGGTGATGAGTCAAATATAAATATTAAAGGGTATAAAGTGGGCAGTTACTATTCCAGGAAAAAAGTAAAGCGTGGTGGCACTTGCATATTGACATACAGTGGAATTCATTGTAAGCCAATAGAAATATGCAAAAAATATTCTTGTGATAATATATTCGAGTGCTGCAGAATAGAAATCCCTAGTATGAATAGCATTATAATTTGTATTTACAGAACACCTACATCTAACATTAATTCGTTTTTCAATAAATTAGAAATACTATTACATAAATTATTATACAAAATTTTGAATAAAAAAATCATAATAACTGGTGACTTCAACATTAATGTATTAGTAGACAGTAAAAATACGGTAACTTTAAAAAATTTGCTTTCGAATTTTAAAATAACACTACACATAAATGAACCAACACGTCAAAACAATTGCATAGATCTAACCTAGCTAACGCAAATGGCACAGTACACCGGTTATATCTATCTGATCACGAAACTGCTCAAATGTTAGAATTTCCAGGAAAGTATAAGAAAATTGTACGATATTGGTATACTCAACAGCGAGATTTTAGTGATGAAAATATAACTAAGTTTATATATTACATTTCACAATTATCCTGGCATGATGTTTACACCGAATCGGATGTTGATAAAGCTTTTAATGTTTTTTATCAGGAATTCATATTATTTTATGAGCTTTGTTTTCCTTACTATAAAATTAAAATGACTTCTAATTTGCAATCACCAAAATGGGTAACTAAAGGTCTGAGAAAGGCTAGTGCAATTAAAAGACAAATAAGGTTTACCTATTACAAATTTAAAACAAATGAGATGCTAAAGAAATATAATGTTTATAAAAAAATACTAAAGAAATGCATAAATTGGTCAAAAAAAAACAATAATAGAAAATTTATTAGTCGGCCTGATAATTTATGTAAAGCTACTTGGAGTATAATAAAAAATAGCAATGATAGTGTGAGGTCAATTAATAGCATAGAATCAATCCGAGAAAACGGAAATGTTATTCACAATCCAACCCAAATAGCAATGTTGTTTAATAACTTTTTTATTGGCGTTACTAATGAACTGACCCTATGTAAGTCTAAAGCACAACATCAAAAAATGCTACCAATAACCCAGATTATTGAAAAATCAATATTTTTGAAACCCACCACGGAGTTAGAAATTACAAATATTATTAAATCTTTAAATAACACCAGGGCAGTGGGGTGTGATTCCATTTCCACAGGTATAATTAAAGCCAGTGCTCAAATCATTGCCCCAATTCTTAATCATGTAATTGACAATTCCCTGATTCAGGGGACATTCCCAGAAAAGTTAAAACATTCTATTGTTAAGCCTTTATATAAGAAAGGTGATCGAAAGGAGCCTAATAACTATCGCCCTATTGCTCTTGTGCCTATATTTTCCAAAATTTTTGAAAAAGTATTTTATAGAAGATTAATAGATTATTTAAATAAATACAATATTATCAAACAAGAACAAAACGGTTTTCAACACAACAAATCAACTCCACTAGCAGCATTCGCTCTGATTAGTAAGATAACAGAATACATAGATAAAAAAATTCCAGCTGTGACGATATTCTTTGATATGAGTAAAGCTTTCGATTTTGTGGATCACAAGCTTTTACTCAACAAATGTGAAAACTATGGCATTAGGGGCGTGGCCTTAGATTGGATCAAAAGCTTTCTAACAGAGCGTCGACAATGTGTAGAGATTACCAGTTTAAATGATAACATGGAATCTACTGTGTTTAGATCTTCTTTTAGGGGGAATAAATATGGCGTCCCACAAGGGAGCGTATTAGGCCCTTTGTTGTTCTTGCTGTACATCAATGATTTACCCGATTCTATAAATTGTGAAAGTGTTCTGTTCGCTGACGATATATCTATTATAGTGCCGTATGAGGATAAAAGTACATCTCACGTAAATAAGATAAGCGAAGCGGTACAGTCAGTGTTAACATGGTTGCAATTAAATAATCTCAATGTTAATTTATCCAAAACGAAATTCATAAAATTTTGTACATACCAATGCAAAGATAATAATATTGATTACATTAACATAAAAATAAACAATAGTAGCATCGATAGCATCGAAAAAACGGATAGTATTCGATTTTTAGGTCTGGCATTAGATAGATTTTGTAACTGGAAGCAACACATACATGATATTTGCAGTAAACTAAACAGATTTGTGTATGCACTTAGAAAGCTTCGTAGTGTATCAGACGAAAAGACAGCAAGTATAGCATATAGTGGCTATGTGGGGTCCGTTCTTAGGTACGGACTCATAATATGGGGAAATTCAACGGATATAGGTAATGCTTTCATTGTCCAAAAAAAATGTATTAGAGCTGTTTGCGGTGTCGGTCCACTTGAGTCTTGTAAGCCCTTCTTTAAAAAACTTAATTTAATGACCTTAACTTGCATGTATATTTTTGAAGTGTCTATATTTGTTAGAAAACATAGTGCTTTCTTTAAATTCACAGGTGATACTTACACAAAATACAGACCAAGAGATCCAACAAAAATAGTAATTCCATTTTGTAGAACAACTTTAAATAAAAAAAACTGTTATCACATGTGTATATCAGTCTTTAATAAATTGCCAAGAAATTTAAGGGAGCTCCCATTCAAATACTTCAGAATTAAGTTACGCAAATGGTTGGTAGATAAATGTTTCTACACGATTCAAGAGTTTATGCAAAATAATGTGTCGTAAGTTTGTAGTGAAAATGTACAATTTTCAGAATTAATGTAATGTTTTAATAATAATGTTTACCAATAATAATAATGCAAAGTATTAATAACGAATAATAATTATAATGTATAATAATAAAATAATAATGTAAGTTTAATTATGAACTCTAATAATACTGTGTAATAATAATAATAATTTACAATAATAATAAAATAGTTCAATTGGTTTCATCTATACTGGATTTTTGCATGCTTAATACAAGCAGAATATAGCAATGTTCCTAAACCACCAATTTTTATATCTGGTACCACCTGTATTCTACGCAAATAAATGATTCTTTCTTTCTTTCTTTCTTTCTAGTTTCTCAAATTGCGTAAAAAAAAAGTAACGTTGTATACGCGGACAAATTCGCGGAAGGAAGCTCATACTCGGTTAAATTTCTCAATTTAAAAAAAAACGTACCGTTGCAATATAAACGGGCCTTCATTTGTTATTAGAAGCTCGTAAAGCAATAACGTATTGTGTTTAAACGATAGTGTATAAGTGACAGTTTGAGTGAGAAGCGTCTTATCTTCCTAGTTGCAAGCGCAATTAATGGCTTGCATTATTGTTGTGGATTCTATGGCTGGTGGTAACGTAGCAAAGTTAAATTAGGTAAATTTTAAAGAAAGTAATAGTACATTATGATACAAGTGACCTAAGATCAGTGTCGGCGTAGGATGGGTTGGCACTAGAGATGTAAATTGAAAAAAAAAACATGAAAAAAAACTTGGTTTTTTTTTCAGAAAAAGTGAAACACAATAACAAAAATGGAAAACACTAAATTTTATTGTTTTGTTTTTAAGTAAAGTCAAATTATGTTTAAATCAATGGGTACCTATAAACTCAGAAAGTACTTAATGTGTTACAATCAGAATCATCTAAATCAGTGTCAGTAGCTATAGCTCCGCATACTGTTTTATCGGCATCGCCAATTATTTTAAGATTTATATGTACTATTTAACAAAAATCAAATTCTTATTAAACAAAAAAATAAATATCAACTCATATATACTATAACCGCCTTACCATATTTTTATCTTAGTACTCTTGAAAAAAAACCTAGTCCAGAAAAAAACAGTTTTTTTTCATGTTTTATATAAAGGTTTTTTTTTCATCTGAGGAAAAAAAACCGATTTTTTACAACTCTAGTTGGCACCCGGGGCAGTTTTCTATTCAACACCCCCCAAAATAAAACAACAAGAACCAAACGTACATACGTGACTTTATTTTGCAAAAATATTCAACGACATTATCAAGGTTAGTCGCGCTTGGCTCATTGCGGATCTTAAGTACGATTTCATTAACTTTAATTTTGAAAAGCTTTTTTCAAATGAAGCCACCGAAACGACAAATCTTTTGCCACATTTACAATCAGCCTTTGATTCAGCCGCTGCTTCTGCCGCTAGCGCTGCCGACAATACTCCCGAAATACTTCTGTGGCAGTATCGACGGCAGTGAGCGTTTACATACTGCTAAGCAGTAACTGCTGCCACGGTTGGTAGATTGGGGAATTTTTTCGCAATTTGGGGGGAAAAAATCGGTCTTGCGGAAATTTTGGGGAATGAAATTCTTGGGCAAAATTTGGGGAAATATTTGGGGAAAGAAAAATACAGATACAATACAGATATTGTACTAATTGTAGTTTATATAATTTCTGTGGGAAAATAATTGAGGGTTTTGAATACAGACGAAGCATCGAAAGTCTTATACATCCACGATGTCCACGATGCACTATAAAATTTTCCTATTGCAATTTATTGAATACTAATTTTACAAATTATTTGTATTTAAAAAAAGTATCGAAAAAAGTTATCATCAAAACGTATCATTTTGGGGAAAAAATATACGAATATGTGGAAAATTCAGAAACTCGATCTAACCACCCTGACTGCATTATTCACTTCGCATTCAACTACGACGGGCAATGGCGGACGTTGAAATAGGTACGGTACGTACGGCACCCACTTGTCATTGTAATTTTCAATAAGCACAGTTGTCGACCGATTTGGTTTGTTATCTCTTTTTATCTTGTTACCTGAATCTGTCTGAATCGGGGATCTGAACTCTCCAATAATTACCTACTATTTCAACTAACCTAGACTTCAAATGACGTCAAAAACTGTCCATACATAACCGAACCGTAGTCACAGAACAGGACCGTACTTGTCATAGCTTCACTAATGAAGCGACTGACACTTTGAAGCCGACACGTAAAGGGAGCTGCAATTAGTGCTGAAATCATAAAAGGTTTAAGGTTCGTACAAACCTAAAGCATGGCAGTAGCAGCGCGCGTTGAAGGCGGGCCCGCGTAGGTTGTATTACAACGAATGATATGAAACACGACTCACCAAATATTAGCGCGGGCCCGCTGGCAAACTGCGCTGCTCTTGTCCTGCAGTGGCGGATTTGCCGTCTTGGGCGCCCTAGGCCTAGTACCAGCCGCCCCTTTCTCAGCTCCCATCTTTTTGGTACTACTTTTTTTTATAATGTAGGATGGCGAAACGAGCTAAAGGCCCACCTTTTTTGCTTTTTGCATACCATGCTTTTTTTTTTTTTCCGTGGGGAAATCCTCGTGGACGCACTCCGCCCGGGGTAGGCGGAGCCAGTGTCGGACTCTTACCGACTAAAACCACCACGGTGTTCCTTCAACTACCTTAGCCGGGGGCGTGGGAACCCGTGAGTATTCACACAACCAGCCCAGGTCTCGGCTCGCCCCAAGCAGGCGAGCCCCTTCTCCCCATGCGGCCTAACGTTGGCCGCACCCTCCTCTGTGGCGCACACGGAACACTGCATGCCACCTCACCTCACGCCTCTCGCCTTTACCAGCTACGCCAGCTGCTGGTCGGGCAGCAGACTACCCCGAGTCTGCTGCTCGCAGGCCCATCCTCCTGTAATTTTTATAGAGGTGTTTTTCCTCGCGATCCGGGTGGTAAAGCCAAGACCCTCGGCCCCAAGAGGCGCGAGACCACTACTCAGCAGGCACTCCTGGGATTACGAGACCGACGGGGGCAGGGAAGGACAGTCCCCCGCTGCCTGCCCAGTGGCAGGGTGAATGCACACCGGGCCCGCCCCTGCTCCTCCACAGTGCCCTCTGCTTTCTCAGAGGTACATGCGGAGCAACTTCCCGTTGGCCCACATCGGGCTCCTCCCATGCCAGAATATTCGCCACAGGCAATAAGATCCCCCGGTCCAAAGGAGACTTATTGCCCGTGCCCAGGGTGCACCGGCTCAACAATTGTCGTTCCCTCTAGACGTGTCCAGAAGGACAAGCAGCCGTCAGACACACGTGGAGGTTTTCTGGCCAGCACCCCAACTGCATTCCATTCTAGGCTGTTGCCTAAATGGTACCGCAAGTCGGTTCGCCAAACTGAGACATGAAGATGGAAAGTCTCATGTGATTGTAATTTAATGATATTATGTTAACAAAATAACAACAACTTGAGCATCCGTTATATATTATTCCCTGCGAAAAATGTTAATCTACAACAGAAAATCGTTGCGGTAAAATTAATTTCCCACAAAATAGAAAACCGTACGACAGACAGACATAGGTATACATTATTATTCATGTATGCTGCCGGTGTACGTACCTGTCGCGTCTGCGTTCACGATAAAATTAAATGATATCGCGTTCGTTCAAAATAAAAAGATTTAATCATTTTTTGAAATATATAATTAAATATCTTTGGGACATTTTGACATAGCACCATCAAGTCCCAAACTAATCAGAGCTTGTGCTATGGGTACTAGACAATGGATGTACATATGTGTATAATACTTATATTATTATACTATTTTTTGTAAATACATACTTATAAGTATGTATTATAAATAATACATAAGCAACACCCAGACCAACACAAACACTCATGTTCATCACACAAATATTTGTGTCCTGTGGGAATCGAACCCACGACCTCGTTATCAGCAGTCCGACTCGAACCACTAGACCACAGAGGTCGTCAAAATAATGCTACAAATTGCAAAAAACGCAAGAAAATTTTATTTGAATTTCGCGGTCTACTGCGTTGCAATCACTTTATACGAGGAATTTTAGTACATTTTTGCAGTTAGGTCCTCATTGCATTTTGTCTAATCTGTAACATTTCAGCAAACGAATCTTAGCTACCCAAAAATCACAAAACTACACACTTCCAAAACTGGACGAAGTTAATAATTTCATAGTTTATACAGCGAGTCCTGTGAGGGTTGATTCAATAAGGACCCTCCTAAACAAACAGCACAAATGTATTATATTTTATATTAAAGTTGGGGCTGCTAGTCGGAATGCTCGCAATAATAGACTGCGAAGAACCACCGTACATTTTCGAGATGACACATATTTTCTGATATTTATGCCTATTTGTATTAAGATCAGAGATTGAAGGAAGATTTGAGGAAGTTTTTTTAAGATCTGCTACCCTGAGTTCTACTGTATCTACCTACTAGGTAGTTCACCTGGTGGCCTTCACAACAAAGCTACAGCTAGGGTAGGGTTGCCAACCGTACTGTATAATATAGAATTGTACTATATTTCAGTGTACTATTGTAAAATAAATAAATGTATAGGACGCAAAAATACTATATTTCGGTCGGACTTTACGATGTGTTTTGGGTTTTCCAACGTGCCCTCAAAGTGACTAGGATTGTCTATCATAGGTTTCCTTTCTTTGTATTTCCTTAAGGCGAAAAACGGGCACTTTTGGCACTTTTTCTATCTACATGTGCCTTAACAACAATATAAACTGAAAAAAGCAAGGAAATCTGCATGATGTGTGTGAATCTGACGAGCGCATCTATTGAGCGCCACACTTCAAACATGCGTGATGATAATAATTGTATGGAATCCAATGTTATGTCATTGCAACATATTGTAGCTTTCACACACTTATCACCATAATAATGGCCAATAATCTAGCAACAGTGATAATAATCGGTCCAGTGATAGCTATTACAGTCAAACCTGGATGAGTGAGAACTGGATAAACGAGAAAACTCTACAAGTGAGAGTAATTGCCAGTTCCCGTCATTTTAAGCCTCGAAAACCTCTACAAGCGAGAAACAGAAACCTCTATATGAGAGAGTCGGTTTTCACGTCTGGACCTCTATAACTGAAACTGTCATGCACTATACCTCTATAAGTGAGAGTTGAGCGTATTTATTATCTGTTATGTTATGACACTTTCTAAATTTCGCGGAACGCATATATGGTTCGCCTAACTAACAAAAAAAAAACAACATATCGAGCGTCTTTGTGTCCCATCCAGGTCATTGTTTTTGCACCACATTCTTTTAGAATGGCCAAATGTGCATCTGCACCGACCTTTTTATCAAACTTACTACAGTTGATATGTATGAATTGCAAAGAAAGTGTCTACAGCTATTTAGTTAACTCTGTATGTGAGAAAAACCGCTCTTGCACCTCTATAAGTGAGAAACTTGGTTAAGTGAAAAACCTCCATGAGCGAGAAAAAGATTCCGGTCCCTTGAACTCTCGCTCATCCAGGTTTGACTGTACTACTTACTTTAGTTAAATTAATTAACGCATTTTGTAAGCATGCTGTGTGGCAAAATGTGTCTTAGCACTTATTTAGAATCTACCATCCTCTGTACCAGATTTTGAGCAAATAAAGTTAATTTGAATTTGAACAATAGTACATTACTGTCGAGGCCTGAAACGAAGAAATTGACGGCCGAATACTTCCGAAGTGATTTTAACTCGGCCGAAACTTGTATAGAACTTTTCTCTCATTTGCGAGGAAAAATTACACAAATTAATTCAACTGTAGGATCTAATTTTCTTTCGCGCCAATTCGCCCACGCGCGGTTCTAGCCCATTTAACCACACCACGGTGTTCCTTCAACTACCTTAGCCGGGGGCGTGGGAACCCGTGAGTATTCACACAACCACCCCCGACAGGTCCCGGCTCGCCACAAGTAGGTGAGCCCCATCTCCCCGTGCGGCCTAATGACGGCCGCACCCTCCTCTGTGGCGCACACGGAACATTGCACGCCACCTCACCTCACGGGCCTTTACCAGCTACGCCAGCTGCACCAACTACGCCAGCTACGCCAGCTGCTGGTCGAAAAACACCTAATTTAATTTATGTACGTGTGTACTTAAAAACCTCGCTAGCATAATTTGAAAAATAAAAACTGTCCAGCAATTTAATTAATTTTTTTTTTTTTTTTTTTTTATTCTTAACAGGCTTGCGTTTGACCGCCACCTCACCTGATGTTAAGCGATGGTGCGGTCGACGATGGTACACGCTTGCCCAGCAAAAACCTATTCACTCGAGTCTTGAAGACCACCAGATTATATTTCTCGGGAAACACTGACGCCGGCAAGGAATTCCACTCTTTGGCGGTACGCATGATAAAGCTATTAGCAAACCGGCTATAAATACTATATACTACATACTATATACTACATACTATATACTATATACTTATTATTAATTTATTAATTAACTTTTTTTTTTTTTTTATTATTATTGTCGTGTTGGATATTGCTGGCGTGATATTTCACTGCGTACGAAAAAGAGCCGTTTGATGTATTCTTTTTTAAAATAATGAACCAATTTCCGAGCAAGTGGGAGAAAAACATTATTCAGAAACTTCAAATTTCACAAATTATACCTCTATGAGCTAGAGGCATAAACAACGTGGACAAACTGGCTGTGTTCCAAAACCGTGTTCCAACATGTCTTTGCTTAGCTGCCAATATCCCCCTTCCAACTTTACTACCCTTATTCCAAGGTTTTAAAGTCTATTTTCCCGTAGTTGAACTACAATTGTAAGATTGTAGCGGTAATGCACGAACGTGCAATGTATTCTGTAGACGATGAGCTATTGTATGTAAGAAAGGATTTTATCTATGTGAGAATTATAGTTTTTTAGATGAATTAGAATATAGTAATCTCAGACGTATAAAAAATGGCGGACAAAATTACGCTAAGAAAAGATTGAAGCACTTCGTTTTTTTCACTATAATTCATCATCAGATATATATTGTTATTTTATTTGTGACACTATGACAATGACTATAGTCACACGAGATTTGTTGCGTAATCGCGGCTTTTTGTCTTACTATGGGTGTGAATGTGTGCGTGCCAGCCCGTACTTTTAAGCGAGCCGTTTTACTATGGGTGCTTCACTTTTTGTTTAGCGAGATTCCGTCCGCCTTTTTTATATGTCCAAGGTAGTAATCTGGTTATTGATCCAGTAAATACTGTTCCAGGAAGACTGAGAAACTGCTTCCAAATTGTGCAACTCACTCGCTATCGCAATCATGTTGATTTCAATGCTTGCATTGCTCCGTATGTTTTGTCAATCCGTCTACAGCAACTATAGACTATGCAATAAGCATTGCTGTAAGCTGTAATGTGAATGAATTACTTACGCAATTACCTCACAGATGTTACTCGATTACGATAGGAATTAATCAATTAATTGACATAGAAATAGCCACTGTTTACCAACCTGGCGCTAGTACACACGGCTACACATCAAGCTGTACATTTCCAGTAAAAGCTGACCTCGCATTGTATTGGCTTTCCGCACAATGTGAGATCAGCTTATACTGTAAATGTACAGCTTGATGTGTAGGGGTGTGTACCTGCTAGAACCGCCCGTCTTTATGAGAAAATGATCCCTACATACATAGGTACATTTATTTTAAAATAATAGTAAACAATATGTACGTGTATAATGTAGGAGCTACATTTCCTAAAGGCGTTTTTTCGTAGATCGTTATGAATTTATAATGATACCCGAGGATATTCTAGGAAATTTTACCCAGGTACGAAATTGACTGTAAGCCCGGGTGTACCCGGTCCCGGGTACCCGGGTAGAAAACCCTAGTTTCCATTCACCTGCAATTAATTAAAATGAGTTGCATAAAGCTCGAAGGTTCGAATTCTGCTCGTGAGCGATTTTTTTCTTTCCACAATTTGAATCCGCATAAAGCTGTTGGAGCTGCCTCGCAAGCGGCGCATCAGGGAAGCTAATCTTTTGCGATTTATCGCTGTAAAGGCATCCACTTGTGTGTCTGCAAACATACCTGGTACGCTACAAAAACGTGGCAACCCCATCAATATCCTTAACGCGTTATTATATTGGACACGGGGCATTATAAGTCTCCTGCATATGCTTTACCCAAAGACATTACAAGAGTCTTTGGCTTCACCCATATTTTTCATATTATATTATAAGCCTGAAGTGTCCCACTGCAGGGCAAAGGCCTACATACTCTCTACCCATAAGCTGCATGTAAAAAAATCACTTTTACTATTCTATATTGAGGAGTACCTATCGCTTATACTTTTATCAAAAACCTTGAAACACCGGAACAAAAAAATCTAAGCACTTTGACCGTAGCCGTACAAATGATTTTGTATTTCCCGCTTTATTATTTAAAATGAGCCCAACTTATCAGCAGAGAAGGTGTTGGGCCCAAAACTGAAACATTCCCAGGGCACCTCTCTGATTAGCGCGCCCTATTACCTTATCTGGCCTTGTAAACTGATGTGGGCCACTAAAGAAGCGGGTGGATACTGGATAGGCGGAGTATGAAGAGAGAACGATTTCAACGGCTTTAAGTATAGGTAAAGAAAGCTTGCAACATCACAACTGACTGATGAAGCCGGCATCGTACCGGAACACGACTAGGTCGCTTGGCGGCACGTCTTTGCCCGATGGGTGGTTGCAAGCCGTCGGCCGTGGCCTACTACCAGTATGTCACCTGATTTGCACCACCCAGGGCTCACGTGTAGGGATTCGGAAAAGGGGTACTCTCCTACGGACGTGGGTGACCCGATCCCCAAACGCTCATTTCCTAGCCCCACCCTTATTCTACCAGAGGGTGCAACGTGGACAGAATACAAAGGGGAAGATTACCGCAATATACACCGATACTGTAGACATCTTGGCGTTTTATCTACGAAACATTACCTGGCTTTATGATATCTTGTGAAACTACCATTTTATTTGTATCCAGCCTATTATTTGGGATGCATTAAAAGAGCCTCCACGAGTGACGATATTTAATTGATCGTCCGGCGCACCCTGGGCAGTCAGCTCCACTACCAACCTGCTGACTGGCTAATATTTTCCCCACGACATGAGCTATTATCATTATGTAGCTCATGTCGACACGAAGAAGAAGAAGAACATCAAAATTATCCTATCAATGCGAAAGCATGTCTATCTGTTTGTGACATTTTCACTATCAAACTGTCTTAATGATTTTGATATTGTTTGCAGAGACACTTATTCTATTTCTATACATACAGGATAAAGGTAAGGCACATTTTATCCTGGAAAATCAAAATACTTATTTTCAAACGGGTGAGCCCACGGGCTCTGATAGCAAAGGCGTCTCCAACCAATGGGCCAGGCGAAATAAATACACTACTACAACATCGCGAAATATTTATATGGAATCGTGTTCAAATTCGACATCCACACGTATAAATTTAATTCATTTAATTTGATTATTCAGTTTCAATTTTGTTAGTTCAATTTTCTATTTAATTTATGCTGATGTAATTTTATTTGAACTAACATAGTATTTTAAGTATTACTAACACTTTTGTGGACTGAAGTTGTCTGATGAAATAAATAAATAATAATAGGAGTGCGTTTGTCACATCGCGCAATTATATGTCAGACAATAAATAACTTGGCATTTGTTTTTTTTTAAATCGTTTCTGCCCCACTTCGTCGACGCCTTTGTATCATTAATCATTATCATCATCAACATATCAGCCGCAAGACGTCCACTGCTGGACATAAACCTCCCCCAATGGGGGGAGGGGGTTGGCGATCGTAGTTGTTTGGTTAAATACTCAGAGAACGCTTCCAAAAAAAAATCAAAATTCTCGGCTTACTCAAAATCTCGGCAATCACCCTCAGAGGTCTCTGACGCTGAGGCGCCCCTGATGCCTCAGCACCCGGACGCGCTGCACCTCTTATACACCTGGGTTGAGACGGCCATTTTGGTAGAAGTTTCGTTATGGCTCGTTTGAAGACTGGTAGGCTACGGTCAACAATGTGAGCAATGATCAATTTGGTGTGCAGTTATTGATATGACCCTACGACTACATATATGAAAGTAGGTACACTTTGACCGTTCATTTAATTTTAAGAGACTAGACCCCACGACACAGGGAATCCTAGTGTGAGGTCTAGGGCTTCAACCGATGTTATGTATATTTTTTGGCACAATAAAGAAATTTTTAATTTTTTTTTTTTTTTTTTTTTTAAACCTCACACAAACTAGTTTTAATATATTGGAAAAAACTACAGCAAAATAGTTCAATATATCGTATAAAAAAACGGAATATCTATACTATCACAGACAAAACTGCCCAAAACAGGAATTCCATTTTATTCCCGATGTTATATCAAATTCACAGCTAGCTACGCTTTGCATTCTATTTTTTCGTGACCGATCCCAATGGCTTTGAACAACTTTATGCCAGTTTTTTATATTCGTGACCCAAACACATATCGTCTGCTAGCACATGTGTTTCTAAATAATTGCTTTTACACAAAATACGAATAAAGCTCGTGACCTGATTCCATATCATATTAGAATTCTTATTGTACCTAAATAAGCGACCTGAGTGACCTGATCGAATCAGAAATGAGGAGATTCGCAGGAGAACGAAGGTAGCCGACATGCCCGAAGAATTGCTAAACTTAAGTGGCAGTGGGCGGGGACCATTGCTCGCTGAAGGAATGGCCGATGGGGCCATAAAGTTCTGGAGTGGCGACTGCGTACTGGAAGGCGCAGCGTGGGTAGGCCCCCACAAGGTGGACCGACGACCTGGTGAAGGTCGCGGGAATCCGCTGGATGCAGAAAGTGCAGGACCGGTCGTTGTGGCGATAGTGTGGAGGCCTTGGTCCAGCAGTGGACGTCTTTCGGCTGAAATGATGATGATGATGAAGCGACCTGAGAAAGAAATTCTAATAAAATAACAAGCGAAAACTCAGATGAAGACGGAACACAATTATAGCTGATGCCCGCGGCTTTGCTCCCGTGTTAACTATGTTGATAAAAAAAAATAGTATCCTATATGCAGGGACCGTACAACCCCGTTTAAGAGTTAAGCCTTTCGAAGGGGTAAGCCGTTTATGAGGTTACCTATAACATGATGTAACCCCTTGATTGGGTTCTATGCTTGATTATACTACGTGTCCCAGAAATCAACGTCAAGCAAACAAAACCTTCAGCTGTATGATCGTTGAGGACAAATTACAGAGAACACAACATGTATACTACATAATATGTGTAGCAAGGTTCCGCGTTCCGCGTGGTGCCACACAAAGAATTGCACCACCCTATTTCGTCTCATGGGTGTCGTAAAAGGCGACTAAGGGATTCACCAGAGGATGGGCAGCAGCGTTCTCTGAGTATTTAACCAATCAACTGCGATCGCCAACCCGCCTGCCAAGCGTGGCGATTATGGCATATCCCCCTCTTTTGGGGGAGGCCTATGTCCAGTTGTGGACGTTTTTCGGCTAAAATGATGTGTAGCAAGGGATCCAGCTCAGTATTCGCTTTGCATGAAGGTATGAAAAGACTCCGGAATTTCTTACCGACTACCACCAAGACTGCGCTTGCACAATCTCTCCTTCTTCCCATCCTTGATTATGCTGATGTCAGCTATCTCGATCTTACAGAAGACCAACTTAATAAACTTGAGCGGCTTCAAAATTTCTGCATTAGGTTCATATTTGGTTTGCGCAAATATGACCATGTTTCTGATTTCCGCGTTAAGCTCAAGTGGTTACCTATTCGCCTTTGTCGGAATGCTCATATTCTTTATCTTCTCTATAACGTGCTTTTCTCTCCTTCTACTCCCCTTTACCTGAAGAAACGTTTGGAATTCCTCTGCAACACTCACACGCTATTCCTTAGGTCATCAAATAATTTAAGGCTGAAAATGCCAATGCATTCCACAACATTTTTTGACAAATCCTTTACGGTTCAGGCTGCTCGTTTGTGGAATGCATTGCCAGTGCCTATTAGAAGAGCGCAATCGCTGCCAGTGTTTAAGAGGCTTGTGAAGGAGCATTATTTGTCGCTATGAACATGTTTCTTCTCCTGTATGTGGTCGTTTTTAATTACTTTACCGTTGCTTATTATTTATATGTATATATGCATATAGTATTTATGTATTAGGATTTATAGAATATATTTTTGTTGTTATTTTATAGTAGTAGTATAGTATTTTATTTTATTACTAAATTATGTATCGAAATTGCACATCTGACAACCCCATTTTCTGTCCAGTTCATTCTTGTCCATCCTAAGGTTGCCTGGAAGAAATCGCTGATCGCGATAAGGCCGCCATTTGTACAATAGTTTAAATGCATATTCAATGTAATGTCTTTTATGGTGTACAATAAAGCATATATAAATAAATAAATAATAAATATGCACATCACAAATTTTCAGCTGTTCCTCCCATATTTACGCACACAAGAAAAAAAAGTTGGTAAATGAAAGAAGACATTTAACATAACATAACATAACATCACGCCTGTATATCCCCGAAGGGGTAGGCAGAGGTGTAATAGTACACCCACAAGAAGACATTTGACATCAAATAACACAATATTATTAATTTTCAGTAGCAGCCCGGAGTCTGGATTTGTGCCCGGTTAATGGCAATAGGCTCGCCCCCTATTACATGGGACTATAACATAACTGGCGAAATGTGGGTGTACTATACACTTCTGCCTACCCCTTCGGGGAAATACTGGCGTGATGTTAAGTTGTTATTAATGTTGGAATTTTACTTCTGTTACGTTCTGAACGTCTCAAAATCATCTTCCTGAAGAAATGCCGCGTTCTCTTTTTGGGGGCAATGGGCATTTTCTACAATTTATCCGTAATAAATCAAGTCATATTTCCTGGTTATATCCTATGGCTGTCGTGGCTCCAGCCAATCTTTTTACAGGCCATTATTAACTGTCGTTATCCACCAACCGCTATTATGGCAGAGCTTTGGCGCTTCATAAATTTGTTATTCAAAATGTCGTTATATATTTCGCGGGGATCATATAAATCGCATTCAATGGGGATTAAAAATACCCGTTTACGTGATTTGCAAATTTCAGCAACAAATTGTGATTAAATAGCTGTGATTTAGAAGTAACTGTGGAGAGTTACCTAGGTCATAGAATATATACTAACGACAAGAAGCGACACTTAAGCATGTGTGCTCGTAAAATTGCTCGTGGCTATGTGTGCGGGTCGGGGCGAGCGCGGTGTGCAGCGTGTGGAACGGGCAGTCCTTCAGCTGCCTCAGCCAAGGCCTCTGCATTCACGCGCTCGCTCAAGGTCACTGGCCAGCGAGCTCACACGTACACGGAGTGTCTCTGCTGTGCCTAGGTACTCATAAATAGCTGGACGGATAGGAATGTGCTCCAAATGTAATACACCCGTTTTCGATTTGTTCTTTGCCAAATCACATATACATCGTGGGAGATTTTGAATGCTGAAGAAAGCTCCAAACCATGAACCCTCACTTTATAGCTTGTAGTCCCCACTTCATATCTCCGAGTCATCTTACTTCATGGCCCTCACTTTCCGACCCCAGTGCCCCTAATTCATAACCCCAGTGATCTTAATTATTAATGAAACCCAATAGCCCCACTTAATGACCCCTTGTGACCCCATTTCACCTTGTAAACTCACTTTATGGCCTCCAGCAAGGCCTGTTACCTAACTTCATGAACCTTTAGTGCCCCTCTTCATGATGCCAGTGATCTCATTTCATGAAACCCCAGTGCCCCACTTGATGACCCCTTGTGACCTCACTTTATGGCATCTTAGGACCCGACTTCATGACTCCAGTGCAGTGATCCCACTTCAGGACTCTCAGTCCCCACTACATAACCCCTTAAAGATGGTCCCACTACCATGACTAGTGGTCAAGCTTCGTAAGTTTGGAGAAGGTTTCTCTCTGAACTGTGCTGGATAAGTATTTCATCTAACATTAAATAACCAAGGGCCTTACTCCCGACTGGATCGAGTGCTGTATCAATCGAATTTGAATTCCAGTTAGTGTCAATTCGTACTGCATTCCTCTAGGAAATGGCATTAGCTCGATTTGGTTCAGAGCTCGAACCAGTCGGGAGTAAGGCCCCATGAGATCCAGGAACGATCTCCAGAATCCAGCTCCGCTAATCGCTCTTATAACCAATACATCATCGAGGATGTAAACGTTACTGATTAATAGCCCGCCATATCAGCACCACGAGATAGATTTCCCTTCCCCTCATCACTCTACATCATATCTGGAGACAATCAAAATACTATACATACACGCTGAAATTTGAATCGCTTATTTCGCGTTGTTGGTCCCTACATTTGTGTTCACTTAAATCGATAAAATGTAAGGACCACCTGATTTTTTATTCGCGATTTCAGCGTTCGTCCCATAGTAAAAGTTGTTCATAATGATGAGTACAATGACCCCTTTTCGGGAAATAATCGATTCAAATTTCAGCATGTATAATGACTATCGGGCTTTAGGTATGGTACCTAATATGCTGAAAGCCCGAATAAGCAACTAGTTATATCCCAAAATTATTTAGATAGATATATTTATACTTACCCACCTACAAGAGTTTACAAACTGACCAATTCTAATAACATTACTCCGCGAGGACGTGCTACATTATATTAAAACTTTTGATTGAGTACCCAACCGCTATTACCGAAGCCGAAGATATAGTTTTGTGCCCAGTTGCCCACTGGAGGACGCCTCGATACCCTTAGAAAACTTCAATGGATTACCCGTAAAACTTACTGTTACTTAGGCCCCGAATAAACACTTTTTTTGTAACTCTCGCGATGCATTTCTCTTTGACTGGTAAAAGACCGTCTTAAGGCATCAAGTCCCCTTAAGTACCATTCTTTCTACTAGCCTTTTCCCAACTATGTTGGAGTCGGTGTCCTTTCTATTCAGACGTGGCTACTCATATCAGTATTTCACACTTATCTTACAAATTTTTCGCCTTTTAATTAAAGAAATATATCATGGATATATTATCGTAGCCTCGTCCAGCAGTCAGCTTAACAACCAACCTTGCTGGCTGAAATATCCTCGGGAGTAGCAATAGTAACGTCACGAATAGGAGAAATGAAAAATGGAGAAATGTGGTGCCGGACTTAAAGAATAGCACCACCCTTATCTCTTAAAAGGCGACTAAGGGATTCACCAGAGGATGGGCAGCGGCGTTCTCTGAGTATTTAACCAACCAACTGCGATCGCCAACCCGCCTGCCAAGCGTGGCGATTATGGCATATCCCCCCCTTAATTGGGGGAGGCCTATGTCCAGTAGTGGACGTCTTTCGGCTGTAATGATGAATGATGAATAGGAGAAAATTTGAGAGAGCGAGTAGTAGTGTCTTACGTCTTCTTTGTCCATCCAAAGGTTGTCTGAAAGATATCGCATTTAGCGATAAGACCGCCCATGTACCAATAATTTATACGTTGTTCCTGTTTACTACTATTTTCATGGTGTACAATAATAGTACATTACTGTCGAGGCCTGAAATGAAGTATTGGAAGTACGAGGCGAAGCCGAGTACATGCCAAGTGATTTTAACTGAACGAGGCCGTTAATTGCTATTTCGGCCAAGACTTGTATAGTACTTTTCTTCTTTTTCAGGAAACACAACACAAATTAATTCAACAGTATCTCATTTTCATTCACGCCAATTCGCCCGCACGCGTATCTTGTTCTATTATCAAAGTTTTGAAAAAAAAAATGCGCATTCAGCCTGTATAATGATAAATGTTTTGTACCTAAAAACACCTAATTTATGTATGTTTGTACTTAAAAACCTCGGTAGCATAATTTACAAAGTAAAAAGTGTCCAGCAATTTCTATTATTGTCCTGTTGGATATTACCGGCCTGTTATTTCGTTCCGTACGGAAAAGAGCCGATTGTTGTATTTTTTTTTTTTTAATAACGAACCAATTTCCGAGCAAGTGGGAGAAAAGTATATTCTATCTATCTGTCTAGTAGTGGTAGAGTTTCTAAACACTTCAGAGTTTCAGACACTTCAAACACTTCCAAACACTGTCAGAAAAAAATATTGCAGATATCACTGATACTTGATTTCAATTTTATTCCGGAGTGGGCCAGAAGGATTATGGGGTGGGCCGAGCCCACCTTTTTTTTTTTTTTTTTTTTTTTTTTTTGTTTTCGGGTGGAAATCCTCATGGATATCCTCCGTCTGGGGAAGGCGGAGGGGTATGTCGGACTCTTACCGACTAAAACCACACGGTGGCCATCCTCAGCACAAAATAGAGGAGCTCCGGGAACTCCAATGGACCGCGCCGGTGCCCTCTAGTGCTACGCCTTTGGCACGTCCCGGGAAACAATACTGTTTCCCTCATAGCAGCACGCGACCACCACGTACTGCTATCCTCCCCAGAATCGCTTAATAGACGCCTCGAGTCCCCAACTCTTAACGTCCGCGATCCCGGAGGTCCCCTGCCAGATGTGGCGGCGGGGGATGCTGCGTTTCGCCCTATCTGGGCCTTGCGCCAGGGCGGTTGCCTCCCCGGCGCCTTCGTCTCCGAGCGGGATCAGCCCTCTCCCGATCCCGCTCTGCGGCCTCCTTCTGGAGCATGACTGTCTCGCAGAAGGAAGCCACGGCCCTCCAAGTCGTCGGATCTGCCAGCATAGCCGACACTACTGCTGGCAGAGAAAGATCCTGCCCGATCAGGTTGACCAGGTCCTGCCGCTCGGAACCCCACGCAGGGCACTCCTCGAGCGTATGTTGTGCGGTGTCCTGGTCACACCTACAATGGTGGCAATTTGCCGTGGCCTCGCGTCCAATCCTATTCAGGTACTCACCGAAGCAACCGTGCCCGGTGAATACCTGAGTAAGACGGTAGGTGACGCGCTCACCCCTCTCCAGCCAGGCTTCAAAGCACGGCAGGACAGCTTGAACCACACGCTTGTGCGCATACTGCGGCCCTTCTAGCCGCTCGCGCCACGTCTCGAGCGCGTGTCGTCGCTCCTGCCGCCTCAGCATCTCAAACACCCTTGCAGGCGCGCTCCCACCGTTCTGGCGGATGGCGCGAATCCGGTCATAGACCCTCGCGTCCATATCCGCCAAGATGTCCAACGGCGGGAAGCGTGCCAGGACAGTTGCCGCCTCAAAGGATACCGTTCTGTATCCTCGTGCGATCCGTATGGCCACCTTGCGCTGTAGGCTATTAAATTTAGCCCTTGAACGCTGGACGCCTGACAGTCGGTGTGACCATACAGGCGCCCCATAGAGGGCCATGGACCTCACGACTCCCGCGTAGAGGCGGCGAACTTCCTCCCGAGGTCCCCCGAGATTGGGCAGCAGTCTGTGCAGTGCACCAGCTACCCTCTCGATCCGGGGGACCAGGCGGTTGAAATGCTCCTTGAAGCTCCAGCGGCTGTCCAGAAAGAGACCAAGGTATTTTATGCATCGGCTCACCTGGACTTGCGCATCACCAACGCGAACCATCGAGCTGGGTGGTTCCCTGCCACGCCGCAGGTTGTGGAACCATAGCGCTTCAGTTTTATGTGGCGCTATTTGCAGACCCAACTCGTGGATTTTGGCCACGACTTTTTCCACCCCGAGCTCAGCAAGCCGGATGGTCCCATCAAAGGTGTCCCCGCCAGCCAGCACCAAAGTGTCATCCGCGTAACAAACGACACTGACGCCAGCGGGGAGATCGACACGCAGGACCGCGTCATATGCTAGGTTCCACAAGAGCGGGCCGAGTACAGACCCCTGTGGAACCCCGCAACTAATCCCCCTGCGATGAACGCAACCATCCCTACCCACATAGCGGATGTGCCTGTCGCGAAGATAGGCCCCGACAATGCCTTGCAGGTAGGGGGGCACACAATGGTGAACAAGTGCCCCCCTAATTGCATCCCAGGGCAAAGAATTGAAGGCGTTGACGATGTCAAGACTTATCGCCAACGCCACTCCACCCCTGGACACTACCTGCTCCGACAACGAGCGGACCCGTAGGATCGCGTCCACTGTTGATCGCCTCTGCCGGAAGCCGTACTGGCTATCGGCAAGGTCGGGACCGACCCGCGACAGGTGCTCAACGAGGCGTTCGGCAACTATTCTCTCGAATAGCTTGGATGCCTCATCGAGCAGGCATATGGGACGGTATGCAGAGGGAGAACCTGCAACCCTGCCTTCTTTCTTTAATAGGACCAATCCAGCCTCCTTCCAGCCGGAGGGAAACACGCTGTGACGGAGACAACTTGTGAAAAGCCGCCTCAGCCTGTCCCCCAGAGCAGCCATAGCCAGCACCCAGGCACGACCTGGTATACCGTCAGGTCCTGGTGCTGTATTACGGGCAGTCAGGCGACTAACTGCTCGGTTTAGCTCCCCTTCTGTCACCCCCAAGTCCTCGGACCAGACCGTTGCAGTCATTGGGGGGACTGAGGGACCATCCCAGACCGCTGGGAATAGTGTGCAGACAACTCTGCCCAACAAGTCCGGGTCCAGGGTTTCCGTAAGTGGGGGGACCCATGGACGTAGCTTGCCCATGACTACTTTGTATGGTTTTCCCCACGGATCCCTGTTTAGGCCCTCCAGTAGCTCGCTCCAAGACCGAACTCTGGCGTTCACAATGGCAATTTGGAACGCCTTTGTAGCCGCCCGATATGCCGCATAATTGGTGGCTATCTCCTCGGCTGTAGCTCGGCGCCGACGCCGTGTTCGTGTGTACCGGCGACGAGACCTCAAACACGCCGCGCGAAGTTGCGCAAGGTCATCAGACCACCAGTACACCGACCGAAACCCGCCGCGCCTGACTCGGGGCATTGAGGCATCACAAATTGCCGTCATCGTCTCCCGGAACCAGGCCGCTTCCACTTCCGGATCGGGCAGGATCCCTACGGACTCCGAACTCTCCGACCATGCCGTGACGTTGGCAGCTGCGACGAGCAAATCTCGGTTAAGCAGTTTGAGGGACCAACGCCGCGGCTGAATGCTATGATTTGGACGGCTGGGGTGGTCGGGAGGACGGAGTGCCACCTCGAGAACGATGTGGCGGTGGTCGGATAGAGTGACCACCTCCTCAGCAACTCTCCATCCCGACACCATGCGGGAAGCAGGAGGACTCGCCCATGACAAATCGACGATTGACTCCCCCTGCCACCGAACGCATGTAGGCACGGACCCCCGATTGAGAAGTCGAAGGTCCAGGCCAGCCGCCCAGTCCTGCAATGTCTCTCCCCTAGGTCCATCCCGACGGTTCCCCCATACTCTTGAGTGAGCATTGAAGTCACCCAGGACGAACAGTGGACGAGGTAAGCAAGTGCCACGAATGCAGCGTGCCACCCCGTCCAAATATCTCTCATAGTCGGCACGAGAGATATTGGGAGAGACATAACAACCCACTACTGCCAAAGGACCCCATTCCACAGCGACGAATCCCTGCCCCCTTTCGAGAAAGGAGCAGGGAGGGCCGCCCTCTATTCCACCCCAGTAAATGGCGACAGAGCCAACAGCGTCACCGAACCAGCGTGGATGATCCGGGACGCTATAGGGTTCCGCCACCGCCGCTAAGGCAACCGACCACTCCGCAACAGTTTGCATGAATAGATGCTGCGCGTTGCGGCAGTGGTTGAGGTTGCCCTGAATGACTTTCAGGGGTGGGAAGGTGACGTGTCCATATCTTCCTCCTGGGGGGTACTGCTTGGAGCAGGCCCCGGCCCAGATGTATCCGTCATAGATGTAGCCGTCGCAGCTGTAGCTGTTGTGGCCTTGCCCCGTTTGCCCTTCCTTTTACTTTTCGTTGGGGAGCACTTCTTTCTCCCCATCCTATGGTTGGCTGGACGACCAAGGTCTGCGCAGAGCGGGCATCGGACGTTCTGCGCCGTGCACTCTTTTGCTTTGTGGCCGGGCTCACCACAAGCGAAGCATCGTGTGCTTCGGTCAACCTCACTCGGGCATTGGCGACTGACGTGCCCGAACTCCAAGCATCGGTAGCATTGCAGAGGCCGTGCCTCCAATATTTCTACCTTTGCTGACACCCAGCCGACCCGAACGCACTTTGTGACTGCCAGCTTCTTGGCCGTTGCCAGCGGACAACGGACCCAAGCGGACCCCAGGGATCGAGGAGAGCGGCGAATTTCACCTACCTTCACATCCTCTGTAGAACACCCGCCCGCCTCAGCAATGGCAGCAGCTACCTCTGCAGGCGAGACAGCGTCATCCAAGTCAGACACTCGTAACTCGCTGGTCTTTGTTGGACGTGCAATGTTCACTTCCATGTCAGCTAAGGCTTCCCGCATCCGCGACGCGAGACTGTCCGCCTTGGAACTGCAGTCACTGCCAGATATTTGCAGCAACATACCACCCGTCATGGTGCGCTTCTGACGGACAGTCTCAATCCCAATGTCGGAGAGCTTAATACGCTGCCTTGCTGCAGCCATAACTGCCGCATACGTTGCAGCAGAGCCCTCCGGCACTGTAACGGTGGGCCGAGCCCACCTGGCCCTCCCCTTTGCTGCGCCCTTGCTTCGGATTCTCATTATAATATGTCACAAAGCGTTGAAAACTTGTTGCAATGTGAGCAGATGTTATGATGAGAGAATGTAACTTTATGCTTCACTTAGTTAGCAGTTATATTTCCTAAGTTTTACGTGTAGGTATTTGCATGAAATGTCAGAAAGTTTGTTTATATTATTAAGATGATATGATTATAATTAGAAAAGTGGATAGGACACCCTGTTTTTCATCGGCAATCCTTCATGAGGTGAAGCCCCTCTTGGGTTACGCTTTTTAGGGTTCCGTAGTTCTTACAAGGAACCCTTATAGTTTCGTCATGTCTGTCCGTCTGTCCTAATCATTTACAGCTTAATAACTTCTACAGTTATAAACATAAGTAAATGAAATTTTGTTAAAAAATAGTCTACATATAGATCTCAATTTTAAAAGAAGAAAAAAATCTTGATAACGTATTTTAGGGGTGGTGCCAATACATGTGAAATGGGGATGAAAAATTTTTTTTCGCTGCGACCCCTCGTGTGGGGTATCATTGAATAGGTCTACTAAAATGAAGGTAATGTTTCATACATAACTTTTTTATCAGGTATACCATCTGCGAAATACAGCCCGCCAAAGTGGCTTGCAATGTGTCCCCCCCCCTGCCATTTCTAAACTATGCAACGTTTTCTACGTAAACTGCAAAATACTTAAGACGTCCTAGTTCAAAGGTCGTTGACCTTAGAGAAAAATGATCTTAGCAAATAATGCTCCTTTAGTTTTACTTCCTATTTAAAAAAATCACAAAAAGTAACTTTGTGTTATATTGATATGACACACTTCTTAAATTTAGCTTCTTAAATTCAGGGCTAGGTGGCGCTGTTTGCAAAAACTAAAATAGCAATGATTAATATTCGATTTGATTCGTTTGAAATTAGGAACCCTATAATACTGAGCATGGCCCGACATGCTCTTGGCCGGTTTTTAAATAACATATGCACATGTGACTTTAGCTTTGTTTGCTGGTTGATGGGCCCAATGCCATATCATATAAGCATGGTCCTAGGTGGAAGTAACCGACAAGGCGACAAGTCTTCCTTGAGATGTGTCTTACAGGCGTTGGACAGGAAGGGCTCCAGAGGCATAATACATACCTGGAGTCCCTCTTATTATGCTGTTGATGGCTACTGGAGTAGTTTTAGTGCGGTAAAAATCCCACACACCCTGGCATCTCCGCCTGAATGCCCTCTGTTCACATAAATCGATAAAATGTAAAGAATAACTGATTTCTGTTTCGCGATTTCAGAGTTGGTCCCATAGTAAAAGTAGTTCATACTGATGAGTACAATGACCCCTAAAGTGGGTTTTTGACTTTTTAATTATTTCAATAACATGTATGATTGTTTAGGGTTTAATCGCTTTTATTTTTTGGATTGTCCGATTATTATAGTTCGACTCGTGGTCTCACCGCGTATTCAACTTAGGATGTGCTCCGTTTGAGTTCTAAATATTCGGGAAATCCCTAAAAATTTGTACACATGGGTAAATCGTACCTAAACAATTTGAATGTCTCATAGAAGAAGGATAATGTACAAAAACAAAATAAAACCAAAACATTTATTGGTCAATAATAAAGCATGCCGTACTCAAGATCATACTCAAGAACTTTTGGACCTGCTTTTACTTCTTCTATCGGTAAATCATCACCTGTGCGCCTAGCCTTGAAGAGTTTCGCCAGCTCTGGATGCGTTCGTAGCAGCCTCAATAGTTTGGCTTTATTAACCGTGCCATTCACAATTATATCTCTAAAAGTGGAATTACTCATAAAAGCTTCATTAACTCCTCTCATTTGGTCTAACTTCTGTTGTAGATTTTCGTCTATCTTAACCATTTCAAACTCATGAACATTCACCACTGACTTACGGTCTTTCCTGTATTGCTTCTTCATCATTTCTATAAACTTCTTTAACTCCTTCGTCTTTCTCTTTCGCTGAGCAGTTCCATTCCTGAATGCTCTGTTCAATATATTTCTGATCTCCGTTATTATCTTCTTGATACTCTTCTTCATACGACGCTTTCGCTTGTCTCTTTCCTTTTTCCTTTTATTCCTTTCGCTGTCGCGTTTCTTTTTGGCTTCTTCTTTGGAGCCTCCCTTATCATTTTTCTCGTTAGAGTCGGTGGAGAAACTGCTGCCTTCAAATGAGATGTCCAGGCCTTGGTACATATCGTAGTTGGTTAGTAGGAGAGCGCAGCAGATGTACATGGTTCTGCCACAGAAATAGTCACCGCGGTATATGCGATATTCTGCGTCGCACTCTGCTGGAAGCATGCAGGTGCCCCATGGCATATCGTGCTGATTAGGATCTCCGCAAGGAACTCCCCATGGCCCTTAAAGCAATAATTAATAATGATTCAAATAGAAAAATCTTTTTGAATCAAATTGACTAATATTATTGAAAACATTTGACATTTATTTTAAATGGAATTTTTTCTACACTTCTAACTCAGCAGTATGGAAAGACTGTTTGCATATAGAAAGACTGCTTGCTTAAAGAAAGAAAATCTACTGTTATCTGCATCCTTAAGAGCCGTATTACAAAAAACACAAGAAATTACCGTTTTAAGCTACTTTTTGGCGTCGTGGATCTCAGTAATAGATATGTTTATTTAAAAATGTGTTTGTACAAAATGATAGTTTTATTCGTGTTGTAGTCACAAAATTTTGTAGAATTTTCATTTATTGCGTCTAACCTAACCAGAAAATGGGTTTTTTAAACCTCAATTTTCTCCTAAAATAAATAAAGTTTCTAAATGAAAAATATACCACATAAAACTTCACTTGCCAACGTAGTAAAATTGAAATTTGAATATTTTTTTTCTACTTAAAATCATGGTATAATAAGATGTTTCACCAGGTATTCTCTTCCCGCAATGACAGCGCGATGCCTCCAAGCTACGTCACGATCAGTGCTGCCATTGATTGATATCTTCAATATACTTAAGGAGATTTTTGTTCATATTGAATATAAAATAAATTCCTAACTAGCCTAACTATTTGTTATCTCGTGTTATTCATCTAATTAGTTAATAAAGGAAACTATAATAAATTACTAGTTAAAAAGTGATTCTTTATAGAAGAAAGTAAATGAAAAAATGCATTTTGCTCGGGTAATTTATTTTCACAAAGTGGCAGCACATCAAACTTACAAGTGTGACGCTAACAGCCCGCTATTGGCTCCACGGCCGATGACGTAGTACGGAGGCAATCACGTGACCTAACTGTCACGGGAAGAGACTACCTGGTGTTATTATACCATGCTTAAAATCAAGTCTATTATATTTTCTTGCGCTCGTTACCAGGGCCCCAATTCTCGTGTTATAGAGATAAATGTCTAATTCGAGATAATCTCTAATTTTAAGTCTCTCCAAAAGATTTCGCCGGTAATGTCAACTGCTATGAGTCACTCTTTGTATTAAGAGCGCTATAGGCGTAGACATCTATCGTGACATTCTGAGAATACGAATATTTATTTTCAATCGACATTCGCCATCTTGTTTCAACATTATGTCGAGTTGGAGATAATGTTTACGACGCGAGAATCACCCCCGTGGGCTCTGTACACACGGCTACACATCAAGCTGTACATTTCCAGTATAAGCTGATCTCGCGTTTCAAAGAAAACCTATACAATGCGAGGTCAGCTTATACTGGAAATGTACAGCTTGATGTGTAGCCGTGTGTACTACACGATCTGGGGTCAGTATCGCGATATCTAATTCAGTAATCGAAATTTCTATAGATCTTTCAATCGAATAGAATAAGAATGCCATAAATCCACTTCTCGTTGCTGTTTTCGTCAAAAAGTGTGAGAAGGCTCGTAATGCAAATACCAGTAGGTATAAAATAATGGTAAACCACAGACCAGAAAGCCTCAAGACGCCGCTTAAACAAATTTTTGCATGAGAACGCAGTCGTAAAATGTTGGTGGGGACCGGGGGGCGGACGGCACGCTGTGATTGGTTGGCTCAAATGTTCGGTGATTGATTCCGTATGATTGTTGCCGCTCGCGGACGGACTGAAGTCCTGATTGGCGGCGGGGCGTAATATATGCAGTGGTTTTTTTAGCATATGCGTTGTGACCGGGGGTGTCCGGCTAATCGGTGTCTAGAGGCTTACTGGTCTGTGTGGTAAACTAACTAGCTGCCACCATATTGACGACGTCACCGCGGGGTTGTGATGAGTTCAGCGCTTCGAACTTCTTCTGCATCCAGTGCTCGTCCCATTCGTCCATCCAGAACTGCGTCTCCACGTCCGAACCGGAGCCGCCCGTTCTTCTAAACTTCGGGGCACTTCTTCTAAGCCTTAACTCGTTTAATACAGGATCCATGTGGAAATATTCTCTGCCTATTTTTTTATCGAGGCTTTCGGTCATCTTTGAAGCAGGTATGTCACGGCCTTGGTTTAAACTCTCTTCATGCGTTCTCACTTTCTTCAAAACAGTAGCTTTATACTGGGCCGATTTCTTATCCCTTGCGTCTTCATGTCTTTTATTTTGGAAGTACCTCATTGAACCTTGGCTATGTGGGACCTCGGGTTCTTCCTTATCATGAGATCTTTCCAATATCGATAGAACATTTTTCTTGAGATTTGTGTAAATAGATGCTTGAATAGCGTTGAGAGAAAAGATTAAAAAGGATATGTAAAAATACCTCATTTTATTTCGACATGTCTAGTACATATTTTTTCTCAAAACATTTCCTTCAAAAGCGATGAATCGTAAAATCTTTATCGTGAAGTTTATTCAAATAAATATTGAAACCATTAAATATTTATGAGTCAAGCAAATTTATTTTAAATAAGATTTGTAACAGATTCTTCTTGAGCCTACCTATCTACTTACATATAAATTATAGGTACCTACTCAAATTCCTCCTGTTCCATTGATTTGTTTTGTTGCATGATAACATTTTCTACAAGTTATGTCATAATCGCCACACTTGGCAGCGGGTTGGAGATCGCAGTTGGTTGTTTAAATACTCAGAAAACGCTGCTGCCCATCGTCTGGTGAATCCCTTAATCGCCTTTTACGACACCCATGAGAAGATATAGGGTGGTGCTATTCTTTACGTCCGGCACCACACAGAACATGTCCGTCATTATAGTTTAAACAAGTACATTTTTATTTATACATACATCGTCTGGTCCTTCGAGCCGGATATGATCCAGCGACCTATGGACAGTCCACTACAGTTTAAACAAGGGCATTTTTATTTATACACCTTCATTCAAGCGGTTTGAACAAACCCAATCTAAATCCGTTATCCCAATTTATTTGGGATCGACAGAGCATGTCTTTTTCTGCACATACAGATCTATCAGCCGTGATTTCAGTGTTCACTTGCGTCCTGGCCAAAACATCGGAAAACTTTTCTCGTAGCCTACTCTTCATTCTTCCGCAACTCATCCATGGCAAATTTCTATTGAATTATGTTACCACGCTCTATCACTTCCTTTCTCGTTTCACCACACATTCCTTTCAATTTTTTTATCTCAACTGCATGGATCAGCCTGAGAAGAATCTTAAAAATGAATGAATGAATGAATTTGCTTACCTTTTCTTTCATTGTTAACATACTGAAAACGCATTTGCTATGATTAATGCTACTTTTGGACCAAAAATTTGGACTGCTGTCTGAGCATAGGAACGCGGGTAAGGATCAGCGCTGACCTAGTGCCTAAAAATTAACTCTATTACCAAATTCATAAAGTTTGTTATGCATATAAATCTGTGCATTTGAACGCGCCGCCGCCGCTCCGCAGCCCGCTGACTTCGAGACTGAGGCCTGAGGCACACCTCGGACACTCAATACTATATAAACGCTAGCACCACCTACATACACAAGACTACGTCTGTATACGAACGCACACACACGTGTAGGTTAAGGATGCTCTCCGCTCGTAATGCCGACTGGGTTCCAAGCGCTTCTCACAGATGGCGTGCTTATATAGCGACTAGCGATTGACATCTATTGTAATCTTGCAGTCCAATTGCCGACAAACTGTAGGCGGGTGCGGGGTGCGGGCGAGGAATCTTTAATTGGCGGGGGACGGTCAGTGGCCGTTCTGTATGTTAGTACTATTTGACATTCTGTGCCCACCAATGTAACAAGCATCAGGAAAAAAAAACAAGTTATTTAAAAATCTTACAATAATTTAATTTATGACATCAACAACAGCCTCTGGTTTTTCCAACCATACTGTATGGTCTTTATCTTTTTCGGCAGGAAAGTTTCTTTGAGCGCCACAATTATTACACATCCACTGTATTATTTTTGATTTATTTTTTCTTTTGATCTTCATATTGGCTGTTACTTTATGAATCAATATGCATCGGCATTTCTTGCAGATTTGTCTTTTCAAGTCAGGATGCCTGGAATGTAAAAAAATGGCTATGAACAATGTTAATAATGATGATGATTTAGATGATGTTAAATAGTAACTATTTGTATTTTATTTAAATGTTTATTTCACTGGTTTTATTTTTGATTTTGTTTTATAAGCACAGTTATTGCATGATATTCCTGTAGAATTTGGAGATGGGTGATAGCAGCTGCGACACAGTGCATACTACTGTAGCTGCTATCGTACTCTTGTAGGTACCATGTTATACTTGTAATAATGTTGCCCAATAAACTTTATCTTATCTTAATTCTCAGACCAAAAAATAAGATAGACGGAATGTGTAGAACTAATAACTGGGACCAGAAAAAGGAATACTAAATAGAAAAGGTGTACCTACTATTCCAACCGCAGTGTTCGCAAGGGAGCGTACGGTCGACCGCACGTCGGTGGTTACACTTTGACAATAGCAGCATCTTTATTTCGTAAGCAGTAAGGGGGTATTCAAATTAAAATTGCCGTGTGGTCGACCGTACGACAACCTCCATGGAACCATATTTGAAAAAACTATAACTATAGAATATGTTAAAGAACCCTATCCCTATCCGATTTTCAAGGTTGTTTTTAGGATATTTTTTTTACCTCGCATTCATATTAAATAATAATAAATATTTAGTTAGACATTTTTTTTAGACAGCACCATCTAGTCCCAAACTAAACAGAGCTATTTTTGAGCGATTTTTTCTTTCCACAATTTAAATCTTTAGAATTCGCTTCGCATGCGTAAAATGCGTTAAAATAATAAAATAAACAGAGCTTTTTTTTTCCCGTGGGGTAATCCTCATGGACGCACTCCGCCCGGGGTAGGCGGAGCCAGTGTCGGACTCTTACCGACTAAAACCACCACGGTGTTCCTTCAACTACCTTAGCCGGGGGCGTGGGAACCCGTGAGTATTCACACAACCACCCCCGACAGGTATCGGCCCGCCACAAGCAGGCGAGCCCCTTCTACCCGTGCGGCCTAACATCGGCCGCACCCTCCTCAGTGGCGTACACGGAACACTGCACGCCACCTCACCTCATGGGTCTTTACCAGCTGCGCCAACTACGCCGGCTGTGCCAGCTACGCCAGCTGCTGGTCGGGCAGCAGACTACCCCGAGTCTGCTGCTCGCAGGCCCTACTTCCCGTAATTTTTTATAGAGGTTTTCTTCCCCGCGGTCCGGGCGGTGAAGCCAAGATCCGCGGTCCCAAGAGGCGCGAGAGCACTACTCAGCGGGCACTCCTGGGGTTACGAGATCGACGGGGGCAGGGAAAGACAGTCCCCCCGCTGCCTGCCCAGTGGCAGGGTGAAGGGTGAGTGCACACCGGGCCCGCCCCTGCTCCTCCACTGTGCCCTCTGTTGGCAACAGAGGGACACGTGGAGCAACTCCCCACTGGCCCAGAACGGGCCCCTCCCGCGCTAGAATATTCGCCACAGCAATAAAATCCCCCGAAGGTTAGTCCCTCGAAAGGATTTTATTGCCCATGCCCAGGATGCACCGGCCAATCAACTGCCGTTCTCTCCAGAGGTGTCCAGAAGGACAAGCAGCCGTCAGGCACACGTGGAGGTTTTCTGGCCAGCACCCCAAACTAAGCAGAGCTTGTACTATGGGTACTAGACAATGGATATAATACTTACATTTTAACCGACTTCAAAAAAAGGAGGAGGTTATGTATTCGGCGGGTTTTTTTTATTTTTTATTAATTGTAACATTTTTATATTCATTATTTTAATTTTTTAATTTTTGTGGTACCTTGGTATGTGACTTTTGGGTCAGACAGGTTTTTTTTACATATTGTATCAGGGTTGATAATAATCATGATTTCTTTGTTTATGACAGATTTTTTTGATTTATTTAAAAAATCAATAAAATCAATAGTTATTTTTTTTTTCACTTTTTTATTAATTATTTACATACTCATAACTGATAATATTCCAAATATTGTCTATAAAATCGCAATGGTTCTGAAGAAAAAAAAAAATAAGTAAAAAAACATTTTTTTTCTCCTAAACTAATTATCATTTTTAAATGGTTTTTATAAATGTTAATCTACTGACATAGAATCTTCCATATTAATGACAAAAATTACTATGTCAAGATAAAAAAACAAAACTTGAAGAAGACCTATCTACCACTCCTTATTTACTTAAAACTCTTACTTAATCACTTATTATGAATATTATTACGAAAAGTTTTACTAGTATGCAACTTTGTAAGAATTAAAAAAACCATAAGTAAATCTTAGTATGACAGTAGTAATTAAGTACAGGAATGTAGGAAACAGTCCATTCAAACTTCTAAGACTTTTACTGGTCTATAATCAGTTCCGAAAAGTAAATTCTACATTTAATTTAAGCATCTCCTAACTCAATTTTCTTGACTATTTGTAGTTGGCTATTGCCATTTTATTCAATATTCAGTAAGAAATATAAACTGTATAATATTTAATATGTATTTTTCTTTTCTAGTCCCATAAAATTATGATTTAAATAAATCAATGAAATTTTATGGAAAAAAATCAAGTTTCATTTAAATCGCTGATATCTATAAAAAAAAATCACTTGATTTAAATCAATGATTAAAATAAATCAACCCTGTATTGTATTATAATCACTTTCACATTCTGCAGAGCGAACTTATGGTCACGGGACATGGAAAGAGTTATGATGACATAAGGGTGTGAAACTAGTGATGAAAGAGTCATAGATCGCTCCTTTCCAACAGAAGACAACACTTACGTTTTCAATACAGTTTTCTTAGCAACATTGACAATAAGATTCCCATAATATGAAGACAGGACAGGGTTTGTATTTGCTATATGTTTGCTGATCTGAAAACAAAACAAAAAATTTCATCAGTAAGTTAATAAAAATGATTTGTTTCTAATGTTTTGATTTTTATAACTTTCTTTTTGTTCTATAATTCAAATAATTTTATTTTGAATGAACCTAATAATAATAAAATCTTTATTTCAGATCACAAACTAAGTAGATCCATATAACATAACATCATGCCTGTATTTCCCCGAAGGGGTAGGCAGAGGTGTATATAGTACACCCACATTTCGCCAGTTATAGTCCCATGTAATAGGGGGTGAGCCTATTGCCATTAACCGGGCACAAATCCATACTCCGGGCTGCTACTGAGAATTTCCTAATGAAAAAACCCAATAACAGTTTGTCTGACCCCGGAATCGAACCCAGGACCCCACGCTCAGCAGTCAGAAATTACAATCACAGGCACTTTTGAAATTTCTGTCAAATTGTGGATCCTATGGAGAAGAACCGGCAAGAAACTCCATGGATATACTAGAATCTAGATACATATTTTTTACGAAAAAGCTGTTCTAAACTACTACTCTCGAAGGGTATAGGTGCCAGTGCAATTACAATCACATGAGACTTTCCATCTTTGTCTCAATTTGGCGAACGCAATTTGCAATGTCATTTAGGCAACTGCCTAGGTGGTATTGCAGTTGTTATGGCAATATTAACTGCTTAACATTAGATGGGGCCTTTAGGCATTTAGGCAACCTATACCTACAGTTAAAAATACTCTGACCCTAAGTTTTCTATTATAACGATTTATTCAGTGTTTCATTAAGGCCCTTAGTACACCACTGGTCAAATTTCTTTATCCAATGTGACATTGATCAAAGAAATTGTATCATCATCATCATTTCAGCCGAAAGACGTCCACTGCTGGACATAGGCCTCCCCCAAGCATCGAAAATTGTATGATTTTCATCAAATGTTGTATGTGGGTAAGGCCGTTAAAAAGGGATTATTTCACTATAGATTTTCGTCTGGAATTTATTTAATATGAAAACGATAAGTTACCTGTAAAATTCTTATTTTCCTGCATTAAGGAAGTTCTTATCTAGTTGTTCAAATGCCACAAACATCTAAAAAACATTTTCTTTGTATTTTTTTAAATAAAATATCGTGGGAACATGACTTTTTCTAGAACAAATAAAAGTGTCCCAAATTTTCACCCTTGTACAAATATGATTGAATTTGGACATTTAGTCGTATTTCAATTGAAATTTATAGTTTATCTTAATGATTATCGCCTTTTCTAAAATATGACATATATGACGACCGTTTTGAAAAATGAAACAATGATTATTTTGGGAAATTACATCGTGTCCGCATATTTAAAGCTTTTAAGTTACTTATTTTATGTTACCAAAATTTTCCCAAAAAAATATCAATTGAGCAGTACAATCTACTTCGATACCTTGGCTGCACTATAGTCTATGATATCTGTGCTACATAATTATCACTAGTCAGCCATTTTTGTGATTGTGCATTATTTTGTTTGGTGAGGTGCAGATATTTGTCGTAGAAAAAAATTGTACTGGTTAATTTAAATGAAAATATTAATATTTTACTTGAAAACACAAATTATATAATTAATGTAATGTTTAAGGTATAGTTAAAAGCTGCGTACGCGCCTATATTTACGTCGTAATTCCGTAAAATTGAGAATGTTTGACGAGAGGTCAGGTTTTAAGTTACTTTTATGTGACTTATGTTACCATTTTTTACAATTTTTTAAATTACGTAACATAAAAGTGGTATAAAGCTTGAAAAATTTGTTCTGAAAATGCCTTTAAAAACTTTTAAGTTACCAGCTACCTTTACTTTATAGTTACTTTTATGTTACATGAGGCCAATTTTACGGCCTTACCCATGTATTTTATCACTGATCATCAAAGAAATTGGATAAGACAAAGAGATTGGACAAAGAAATTTGAATAGTGGCATACCATCCTTGTCCACTTGTTCAAGAGATCTTCTATGGTCGTGAGCCCTGGGAATCTCCCACGACTGCTCCAGCTATAGCTACGGCCTCGGGCCTAGCTTCTACAGTGTATCAACATAGTTAGTTGTTTTTATGATGAAACACCAAGAATATACTGCAGATACTTCAGCTACCAATATTCTGATTCCATAGGAATTGTAAAAGAGACAACAGCTAACGCATCAAGCACGAAAATGGATAGTACAACTCTTAGCATGGATAGTGCTACAGCATCCTATTTTTTTGTAGGAACATCCTTCCTTTAATTGAATAAAAAAGTGTCAACTTACTTGATACAGGTAATTCATTCGTTGAAACGAATCATTCCCGAAAACTTTTTTCATTTTAATTCAAGATTTTAAGATTGTTTTGGGATTCAAAAACCTCAATTCAATTTTTTTAAGTTATGGCTCCATCGTTATTCGATGATTTTGCCAATGTCAAGGTAGGAAAAGACACAGTGATAAGTTCTTAGTTTCGAATGTTGCTTATCATAAATTTACCGATGTTTGTAGAGATGGTATGCATTAAGCTGTAAAAGGACAAAACAACACATATTATTAGTAGACAACAATACACAAAAATGTTAAAACACTTAACACAGAAGGAGTTTAAGGGAATGCTAAGGGAAAAAGGACCAATAAGGATAAGGTATGTAAAAATAAACTACACAAACGTATTAATATACTATAACCGAATATTGTTGACACTGATGAATTTATAAAGAAATTTAATCATTGGAGTGTGGACTAAGGTTAACAAAAATGGAATATTAATTGGGAGGGGGATATTAGTAGGGAGTAGGTCGTAAAGGGGAATCGATAGCCTAGGACACGAAAAAAATAAGTGCTCCAGAGTACCCTCATTCAAAAACCTCAATATTATTATTTTTAACAAACACATTTTCCATTGACATTGACAATTGACATGACAATGACATTTTGTTTGTGTAGGGTTGGATAAAAAATATCGATCGAAAGTATCGATGTTTTTTCTTTAATTATAAAGTTACATGATTACATCACTTCACAGACATGACTATGGGTCTCGATATCTAATCTAATAATGAATGAACTGGCTCTGTCTTATAAAATTAGGTAGGGGCGGCACAATTTTAATAGCTTACTGGCGGCAAATGTGTAAATCCGCCACTGGATTGTCTGGAATCTGGATCTCTTTGGGTAACTAAACATAAGTTAATTATGAACGCGGCCCTGTATGTGTGATGGGAATTTGATTTGTTCGACGTCCTTGGCGGCGTTCAGTTATATCGCCCGACGTGTCGTCGAACGACGATGTTTCTGGACGAATAATACCGTTCCATTACCAGATAATATTAGAAAGAGATGACGAAAACTTCAATAGAGGCATGAGCGAAATAGCACATCTTCAAGCTCTTTTTACCAACAAATTTTACAGCTATTCCTGGAACGGATCTGTCAGTCTGTCTGTTGTTTTTTTCCTGGTGAATTTATATCAATTTTATTTTTTAGGAATCTTACTCTTTTGAATTGATTACGATCTTAGTCGCTAATTATATCGTATACGTATAATTTCTGCTGTGTTGAATTCAGCGAAAAACAATACCATTTTGCTGTGTCGTAATGTTTTAGACGTCCTTTTTTGACCCTTGCTAAAATAAGTGATATAACACAATGTTATCAAGAAAACGCTTAGTTTTGTCGAGAATAAAGACAAAAGGAAGATGTTTTAGATGTTTCGCATCACAATCAGGCGTTGGAGAAATTAATATTCCATTTTCGAATGGGTAAGTTTGAGGTTATGGTTATGAAAGGATAAGTCTTTTATATTGGTCTTAGAATTATTAATACACTTAAATAAAATAAACATGCAGAGTTAATTTTATTTAAGTGTACGTGTAGTGCACGTCATAGCACTTTTGTAAACTTATAGGCCTATTGAATTCGTCGTAATTCCTATTTTTTTAAAGCCATCACAACTAAATACACAACTGCTCTACATTTTGGGATTTTGGCGGTGATTACTAAAATTGTGCATTGCACAACGCTCATAGCGATTTTAGTTAGTAAAACTTGTGTATTTACGTTACTTTAATATACACATATACATATTATTATAGCCTGTTCCCCATTGGGGTAGGTAGAGAGGACACAATAAACATAACATATAGTATGGAAAATATGTCCTAACACTCCAGATTGAATCACTCACACAAATGCACGCCTCAGCAACAACCTAAGCGGATGTTGCAGTGCTGTCAGTGCAAACAACCTGCTTAGGGGCCTTGTTTTGAGCATTTGTATGTAGTTTCCGCATTCTATGTTATGTTTACTGTGTTATCGATTTCCACTCAATGCAATCCTGACAAACCTCTTTTGCGTATTAACCTCCTCATGCATGCTCGTCAGTTTAGACTGCTCTTAACCTGGCCTTTTTTGAGAAAATCCACAATTTGACCATGGACATTACTATAATACTTTCTTTTAAATCCCCAGGACCTCACTAAACCTTTCTACGGGACGCTATGCCAGGTTTGCTGATGGAGCTTGTGTGGCAACTCTTGGCAACACTGCCATCCTATCGACAGTGGTGTCGAAAGCTAAGCAGAGTTCTTCATCCTTTCTGCCACTAGTGGTAGACTATAGGCAGAAGGCAGCCGCTGCAGGACGTATACCAACAAACTTTCTTAGGAGAGAATTAGGTAAATTATTTATTTTATAAAAAAATTATTTGAAATGAATAAAAGTTATCTGGACGAGTTGTCTGGTGGAGTCTGAAAGTAGCGCCAGTGACAGAGAAGTTAAGTAGCAACAGACTATCATGGTATGGACATGTGATGAGGAGGAATGGGGAGCATGTTACGAGGAAAGTTTTAAGTATGAATGTTGATGGCTATAAGAAAAGAGGAAGACCAAAGAAAACATGGATGGATTGTGTGAAAGATGATATGAATAGAAAGAAAGTAAACACAGAGATGACGGCTGATCGAGATGTATGGAAGAAAAAAACATGCTGCGCCGACCCCAAATAAATTAGGATAAGGGCAGGAGGATGATGAAATGAATAAAAGTTATAAGTTTATATTTATAAATTTACGTATTAACTAAAAAATACAATAGCCCAAAATAAAATAAAACTAATAGCTACAAGAGGGCATCAAACAAATTCCTCCATAGCTGTCAATTGGTAACATGCCCAGAAGACTGACAGCATTGCCAATTCTTTATTTTGAATAATTACAATAATTGGCCCTCGGGGTTTAATGATATTTTATGGATTTGATCTGAAATAAAGTATTGTTTTATAGAATAGAATAGATATAGATATTTATTCGCAGGAACAGTTGTCTTACAAGGTCTTATAATATTAGTGTTGATAGAATCATGTTCCAGCTTATAAAAAGGCAGGCAAATATTTTATTACATTTTTTTTTTTCATTTTTTTTTATTATAAGTATACTGTTTTTTTTTAATCTTCTATTTGCCAAGTTTATACATACTTCTAAGCAACAACAGCACTCAAATCGTAAGTGAATACAATATAATTAATTAGTGTTCATCCGAAACAGGATTTTCAGACAAATCTAAAACCAAAACTTCAGCCTCAGTGTCAGTTTCGGCTTAAACCGAAACCGAAACTTTTTTGAGGTTTAAGAAAACTTTATTTCTCACTTACATCGGAATTAACTAATACATAAGTATAAAAAACGAGGAGCAAAACCTACCAAAAAAAAAACCGAAAAAAAACACAACATAACCTTGGCAGGTTCAACAGAATCGGTTAACAGGTAAGAATTCAGTGGGTGAACAAGCACTCATCCCCCTTTTTTCCCACCCTTAGGGGTGGATTTTGAAATTTAAATGGGACCAACTTCGAGATATTATTATTATCGAATTTGAGTGGGTGCGCGCATTGGTTAACATCGTTTTTGTGCCGCTCAGTGTTTAAATTTGATAAAATATATAAAATACCAAAAATCGAGCATTAAAGTTACACCAGCAGAAAGAAGATCCTGTGAGGATTAGAACTACAGAAACAGAAATTCATTTCAACAAATAAAAATCGACTAACGACCGACTTAAAGAAAAAACCAGTGAATATTTTTTTCAAATTCTCTAACATAACGAGTCGTGTGAATCATCGCTTGGAGGCGGTTGCTGACCCTGCCATTACGTCTCCAGCACACACGGTCATCGCAGCTGATTGGTGACAACACCGGACATCTATTTAGCTTGCTAGCAGGTATTTTAGAAACAATCCTCAATAAAAATGAATTGCCCAGCTTGCAATCAACAAGCACAATACACTGGAGAGACGCTGAAATGCACAGGTTGCTCAGCTAAATATCATTATGCATGCCTTAATATGACATCTGCCTACTATTTAGAGCATAAATTTGAACTCCAAAAATCCTGGAAATGCCCAGACTGTGGAAATATTACTCGCCGAATTAGAAATGATAATACACCTGTCCGAAAAGTAAACTTATCACCACTTAGTGAAATTACTAGTTGCGATGCATTAGATGAACCAAACACAAACACAACTACAAATGCCGAGTGTGAGACCCCTTACGAAAATAGCCAACACACTACCAAAACTCTAGAAATCGCAACAGAATGTCTTTCAATCAACTTAGACAGTCTCAGTAACATGTTAGATTCAAAACTAGAAAAGAATAATCAATCCCTACTCTCTGTACTAAAGAACATAATCCAAAACGAAATACAAAAATCTATCACAGACTTAAAAGAAGATATTTTGAAAGATACCCACAAGCTATCACGTGAGCAAGAAATAGTAAAAAGCAATATAAACACACTAAATAAGAAAATGGAAACACTACAGGAAGAAAACAAGGCACTTAAACAACAATTACAAGAAATAAATAAAAAAATTAATAAAGTAGAAAATCAAAATCAAGACGGTAATTTAAAAAAGATTGTACTTTTTGGACTAACAGAATATGAACAAGAATCTGAGAATCAGTTACACTATCGTATAATTGAAGCATTCAAAGATATCCTAAATGTTGACTTGACAGGATATATTGAGGAACTTTCACGAATAGGAAGAAACAGTAACTCTCGGAGACCTATTATTATTGAGCTTATAAGCAAACGTATGACGAGATATATATTAGACAACGCAACTTACTTTAAACACACAGGGCTTTTTATTTCTGAATACCTCAATGAGACTGCACTTCAACAAAAAAAAGCGTTACAAGAAAACTTACGATTAGCAAGACAACGGGGACACCACGCAATCATTAAAAATAATAAATTAATAATAGACGGACGACCATACGAACTCGCGACAATCATAAAACAAAACTACGAAACGAAAAAACCTGACTTTATCCAACCTATCGATTCGCAACAAAACGACGCAAGCACAAATAATAACATTGAACGTGACACAAACTTCTCACAGTCCAATATAAATGGAATAAGCACCTTTCGTCACCCAAGATATTGACATCACAGTAGTATTTCAAAATATGCAAAGTATTAACAATAAAATACACATACTGGAAGCGTTTCTGGAAGACAACAAAGGAAAATATCAAGCACTTTGCTTATCGGAAACATGGCTATCACAGGGAAGGAAAGAAATAGTTAACTTCAGTGGATACGTCCTCGCTACGTCATACTGTCGACAGAACTACGAAGGCGGCGGCGTATGCATACTATTGCAAGAAGACTTGGAATTTATTGAACGAAATGATATTATGGATATGTCGGTGGAATTTGTCGTAGAAGTATGTGCTATTGAACTGCCTAAATGTAAAATTATACTAATAAGTTTGTATTGGAATGAAAGACAGCCTGATGTATTCTATAAACAGTTAAAATTGATACTAGAACTTCTATTAAAAAAATATAATAAAAATAAAATCATATTTGGAGGTGATTTCAATATACATGTTTTGAAAAATAGCTTAGAAACAAAGAAAATATTACACTTAATGTTAGAGTATAACTTCATTCAATGTATTAAAGAACCAACACGAGTCACTAAAACAACTTCAACCTGCATTGATCTGGTATTCATTAACTTCGACTCTAAACTTATAACTACTCACGTGCATGATTTCGGTTTTTCTGATCATAAAGCAACAATAGCAAACTTAATAAAAATGGACTTTACAACAACAAAATGCAAAGTATGGCAAACTAAAAAACGAATTCTTAATGGTAAAAACATAGAAAAATTTAAACTTGAATTACAGAAAATTAATTGGAATCTAATAATAAGCTCAGGTAAAAATATGAATGAAAACTATAATTCATTCGAAAATATTTTACTCAAAATATTAAATGACTGTATACCCATAAAAAAAATCAAATTAAATCGAAACATAAGAAAAGATTGGTTGACAAGTGGCATTAAAATATCATGCAAAAATAAACGTTTGCTAAGAATTCTTACTTCTTACTCTAATGATCCTGTATTAAAAAATCATTATAAGCTATATGAAAAAACATTAAAACAGTTAGTTAACAAGTCAAAAAAATTACAATATGTTCGGGAAATCAAAAATTCTACAAATAAAACAAAATCGATGTGGAAAATTATTAAAGAACGTACTAATAAAAAACCCTATAAGACACAACAAAACATAACATTGTCAATCCACAATAAACTTACGTCCGACCCAAAACAGGTTTCTAACTCATTCAATATTTTTTTCGCATCAGTAGGACAAACAAGCCAGAGTGGGGACGGAGAGCCGCGCGGTCGGCCTGTGCTACGACCAACTGATAACACAATGTTTCTACATCCACCCACACTACACGAAATAAAAAATATAATAAAAAACCTGAAAGGCAAATATAGTCACGGAATAGATGAATTACCGCCCATATTAATAAAAACGTGTGCCGAGGAACTGACGTTACCATTTTATCAATTAGTACATCAATCATTTTCTGAAGGGATATTCCCAGATGCGTTAAAAAAATCTTTAATAAAACCTATACATAAGAAAAACTCGAAGTTAGATCCAAATAACTACCGTCCTATTTCATTATTACCGACATCATCTAAAATATTTGAAAAAGCAATGTGCAAACGCGTATATGATTTTTGTGAAAAATTTAATGTTTTCGATGAATGTCAAAATGGTTTTAGGAAAAAACGGTCCACGATATTAGCGTCGTACAAATTTACACAAGAGATACTCAATGTTTTAGATAGTAAAAAATACGCGATTGGAATATTACTTGACATGACTAAAGCTTACGATAAAGTCCTGTATAATATATTACTTGACAAACTATACGGGATCGGTGTAAGAGGTATAACACATAAATGGTTCGCATCTTATCTACAAAATCGAGAACAATTCGTGGAAATTGATTATTGGAATCATGACAGTGGGGAATCCAGCCAAATAAGATCAAATGGACTTTGGATTAAGAACTCAATTCCGCAAGGCAGTGTTATCGGGTGTTTATTATTCCTAGTTTATATTAATGACCTTCCTAAAATTATGACAGAGTCGTGCGTATTGTTTGCCGACGACATTTCTTTAATCACTTCCTGTAATGACTGCCAACACTTGCATATGAATCTCCATAATATAATTCTCAATATACAAAATTGGATGAAAGACCACAATTTAGAAATTAACTTCTTAAAAACAAAAATTATGCAGTTTAGACCCTACCAAAAAAAACCCTTAAATATAAACTTTACGTTTGATGGTATAAAATTAGAATGTGTAGATACTTTCACGTTATTGGGCCTAGATCTAGATATTCATATGACCTGGAAAGCACACATACAGAAAATTAAATCGAAATTATCTAGTTTTATATACGCATTACGTGAGCTCAAAAAAACAACGGACTTAAAAACTGCCCTATCCACCTACTATGCATATGCATACGCATGGCTTAAGTATGGTATAATTCTTTGGGGAAATAGTGTAGATCAAAACGACTTGTTTATTCTACAAAAAAAATGCATTAGAATAATAGTTTTTATTGACTATGACGAAAGTTGTAGGCCGCATTTTAGGAAACTAGAAATTCTTACTCTGACATCAATCTACATATTAGAAATCTGCAAATTTGTAAGACAATATCCAAACTTCTACTTAAAAATATCAGACCAAGCTCGCCGATATGCACCGCGTTCTCAATACAAAAACATGCTCGTAATACCACCATCTAAGTTAAAATTACATAGCACGAGTCCGCACGTAACATCAATAAAAATATATAACAAAATACCGAATGACATAAAAATGGAAGAAAATGATAAAATATTTAATAAGCGCCTCAAAGAACTGCTAATCGATAAATGCTATTATACACTGAATGAATTTTTTGATGATGACTTTATAACGTGATTGCTTTGTTTTGAAGACATTTGTTATTTAATTTTTACTGTTTTTTTTTTTTTTTACATTTTTATTTAATTTATTATTCAAAGAATTACTGTTTGATGATTAACTACTTTATAATTTTACCTATCTGGAGACATTTATTAAAATTTTAATTTGTGACTATTTATTTTACAAGAATTGAATTTTTAAAGATGACTGAAGCATTTATTATAATTATGACATAGAATTAATTGCTATTTACTTTAACGATTTATATTATCTGATGCTACTATTCAAATTGTTGTGCCCGACAGGGTCCATGTGGACTTGTATTATTATTAAGACCTTGTAAATACACATGGTAATGCAATAAAGAATTGAATTGAATTGAATTGAATTGAATTGAATTGATATACCCTATCCATTAAAAAAAGAATCATCTTAATTGGGCCACTCTGTAAAAAGTTATGTGTGGTCATACATTTAAAAAAAAATATATATATGCGTCGAATTGAGAACCTCCTCCTTTTTTTCGTCGGTTTAAAAATTGTTGGGCACATTGCAAAAAATAAACATTAAAAACAAAATATTTTGTAGGTAGGTAGTCCTAAAAAGAAATGCAATGATCGTTTGACACTGGCTCTAATATAAAATAAGTTCACGATACAGAAAAGCTGGAAATGGGTCACAGTTATTGTAGTAAGTGTGAATTTTTAATGATGTGTTGTTTGAGTAGTTTTTTGAAAGTGGTAAGAGATTTAGATTCTTTAGATCTCTAGACATATTGTTCGGAATATAATGTAGGGTGTGGGTATCTTTGGTTCAAGTACAACCAAAGTACCCGCACATTTTGATTTCATTAATAGAAGACGGGCGAGCGAGGCATCGCCGCCATATTAGTATTATTAGTAGTAAATTGAGCGTCGTTGCGTGCATCGGTGAATCGTATGTTCGGTTGTATACGGACGATCGCGAATTGGAATTCATAATCGAGTGCATGTACTGATATATCGTGTCGCGGAGTAATTTATTGTGCAGTGTCCCGCGGTATTAACTGATATAGTACTGGCGAGTAGTGGCACGCGGTGCAAAACCTGAGGTGGCGTCACGCGGCGAGCGTGGTGTTGGGTTCACAGCTGGACAGACTTTTGAGTACCCCTTAATTTTACGTAGCTTAATTTATTTCATTATAATTGTGTCCTCTTCGGGGTGCCCCATTTCCTGACTATATATATGTATAGACCGACTTGTGACCCGATACCTAGGATCGCACATGCACGTGATCCGGTAAGTAGGTAATACATAGTAGATTCTAGCAGGGTTTGTGACGTCGGGCCACCGATCCCGTGTTGTACGTTACACATATTAAACCTTAACAATCACAGTAATTGTTAAACTATTGTGTCTGCTTCGCGCGCAGCGAAAGGGCTAAATTTCCATATAAATCTAGTGTTTTTCAATTTATTTCTAGACATGTAATAAGTTAATCTTAATTATTTTATTATTTTTAACGCATTTACGCATGCGAAGCGAAATCTAAAGATTTAAATTGTGAAAAGAAAGAATGAAGATAAGATTGTGAATTGTGAAGTTAATCTTGTTAATATCTATGTAACTTTTGAATAATATCTCATTTGTCAAATTCAATCGATAGAATTTAATTATCAAATGCCATTACATTACGGAAATGAAAGCAAAAACAAATAAATGTTATCCGAGAATCGAGAATACACGAATTTCGGCAGGGCTGAAGTTTCGGCTGGTCTTTAGCCGAAACCGAAACCACAGCTTACCCCCTGTTTCCGAAAGGTTGATCAACACAAAAATTAACTAATCGTCTGTCAAATCTCAGGTCAAGCGATGTGATTGGTAGTTGATTCTCGCCACAGGGTGTCTTTGGTTAGCACGTGTGTCTAGAACCATTCTCTGTTTTTTGAGTAATTTTGAGTGATATTGTGACTTTTGTGACTTGTTTTTGTGTTTGTCTTGTGTCTTGTCCAACTACCTGTTAGCAGGTTTGTATCGTTTGTTTTATAAATCCTGTTTTAAGCAAGAATCATGGATAAAAACAAACCTCCCGACCCTCCGGATATTCCTTCTACACCCACTTCCATGTTCACCCCTATAGATGTAAGCCCCAGCTCCCCAAATCCTTTAAGCCAATTTGCTGATGTGGTATGCTCTTATAGCGAGCCCATGAGTCCCTTATCCCAAACCAATTCCCGTAAACGCCCTGGTAATGAAGATTCCACTTCAAATCGTCCTCCCAAGCTAGCCAGAAGCCAAATAGGTAGGTCAAAATACTCTGTTTTGGATAAAGCGCCATATATGGTCCATGTTTCTCGCAAAGAACCCCAAATTAATTCCGGCACTGCTCTCCACCCTGTTACATTTGGCCTGTTTCTCCTTAAAAATAACATCAGTAACATAATCCGTGATGGCGTAAAGAGAGTTGGAAGAAACCGAATATCTGTCGAGTTTGCATCCCCTCAGGATGCCAACTCATTTCTAGCAAACAGCCTTCTTGACAAATGTAATTACGAGGCGAGTATCCCAACTTTTAATATAACCCGTATGGGTGTCGTTAATGGGGTTCCCACAGACTTGTCAGAAGAGGAGGCTAAAGCTTACTTAGCAGTGCCTTCCGGCTGTGGGCACATTTTGAAAGTTCGTCGCATAAACAAAAGAGTTGTAAAAGATGATATGACTGAATGGAAGCCAACAGAAACTTGCGTCATCACATTTGATGGCCAAGTTTTGCCTAAGAGGATATTCTGCTGCTACACTGCCTTACCTGTGGAACAATATATATTCCCGACAATTCAATGCCGCAAGTGTTGCAGATTTGGACACGTTGAGTCACTGTGCAGGTCAAAACCACGCTGCAGTAAATGCGGCCATGATCACCCCGGTGATGGTTGCAGCATTGCTGAAGGCGAAGCTTTTTGTGTGCTGTGCTCTGGGAGCCACTTTGCCAATAGCAAGGCGTGCCCGGAGTATGGTAGACAGAGAGCCATAAAAACAACTATGGCTGAGAAGTCAATCTCATACGCTGAAGCCAGCAAAACTGTCCCTATATCTTCTCGCAGCTATGCTGACATTGCTATATCTGGATCTTCTCAGTCTTATCGAAAAACTATTTTCATGAAGCCTAAGACCCATGCCCCTCTTTCCCCCTCTTATGACAAAGTTGCTCATCAGCTATTAACTAGCACTCCCCGATCTTCACAGTCAAATGGCTGCGCTATAAATAACAATAATATCGATGCAGTACAGACTTCAGACAATTTGTCTACTATCATTCAACTACTAGTGAAACTTCTGACAACTTTGTCTACTTCAAATATATCCAACTCACCGTCCAACGTTGCCAACGACTTACTTTCTCTTCTCTCAAACTTTACCAATGGCGGCCCGCCTGGTTTTCCTACAATGGAACGTGAGGAGCGTGTGGCATAAGAAACACGACCTCATATTCCTTTTAAATAAATACAAGCCGTTAGCTTGTTCTATTGCTGAGACTTGGCTTAATCCTAGTCTTAGCTTTCGTATACCACACTACAACATTCTCAGATGCGATCGATCTGATGGCTATGGAGGGTCTGCTCTCTGCATAAACAACCGCGTTCCACTTCTCTCCTTGTCTATGCCTCCCCTTGGAGGAGATATGACTATTGTGGCAGGTAGGGTAGAGGGCATAACCCTTTTATCCATTTATGTAGCGCACCCTAACCAAACTTTTCTTCCAATTTTAAGGAGAACGTTTGAAAGCATTGATGGGCCCTTGCTTGTCATGGGAGATTTCAATGGTCATCACTTCAGATGGGGATCTGAAAGGTGTGACCCCTTTGGGGTAGGTTTGGTGGAAATCCTAGATGACCTTAACCTTTGCGTTTTGAATGACGGCTGTTCAACTCGGAGAACCCCACCTGGGCAACAAAAAAGCTGTGTAGACCTAACATTCTGTTCACTGGACATAGCAGCATCAGCTCACTGGCAATGCACAAGTCTTACTCATGGTAGTGACCATTACCCTATTGTAATTTCTTTCGCTGATAGAACATTTTTAGAAAAAACATCTCCTCCCCTTTTGAGGTATAATTTGTCCAATCCTGATTGGTCAGAGTATAGTTCATCATTGGAGGACAAAATTGACATACTTCCAAATTTAGATTCCCATTTTTTAGATTCTTCTGGTCCCTACCATGTGGAAAACTGCTGTGCGAACTTTGTTTCGGCCATAACTTCCAGTGCTGATTCCTGTTTCCCAATTAAAAACTCTGCCCTCAATAAGATCCCATCACCTCCGTGGTGGGATCAAGAATGCACAATGGCAATAAGAGAACGGAATGACGCGGAACGTACTTATAACTCCGAGATGATCGTCGACAATCTAATCGCTTATAATAGGTCTCTAGCCAAATCAAAAAGACTGCTCCGGAAAAAGAAACGTGCAGGATGGGTTAGCTTTTGCAGTTCCTTATCTCCTTCTACTCCAGTGTCAGCAGTGTGGAAAAGGATCAACAGATTCAGACGTGGCTGCTCTCCTTCAATTTCTTCCCCTATCACTCGTCAGACTGCAGAGCTCTTTTTTGACAAAATAGCCCCATCATATGTGCCATTGGAGGAAGAGAGTAATTTTTCGTCTATGAACTCTTCGGAAGATCCCTTTGATGCGCCATTTTCGCTGCAGGAGCTAGATACAGTGTTAAAGCATGTTCATGACTCCGCTCCTGGTATTGATGGACTCGTCTATTCATTTATCAAACATGCAGGTCTCAAGGCCAAAAACTATTTTTTAAATATTTTAAACTTTTGTTTAACAAACGGCTTGGTTCCAGATCAGTGGAAAACTCAAATAATAATTCCCATTTTAAAACCTGGTAAACATGCAGATGATCCGAATGGTCTTAGACCGATTGCTTTATCTTCAGTTTTGGTAAAGTTACTGGAACACCTGATCAAGAATCGTTTGGAGTGGATCGTCGAATCGAGAGACTTACTGCCGAAGTCACAATTCGGTTTCAGGAAGGGGCTCAGTACCATGGATAGCGTGGGAATTTTGGTATCAGATATTCACATATCACTCTCTAAGAACCAATCTGTTGTCGCCGCTTTCCTCGACATAGCCTCTGCGTACGACAATGTTCTTCTTCCCCTCCTCAGGCAAAAATTGCAACAGCTGAGGCTTCCGGTGAAGTTGGTGCAGTGTATATGTAGACTGCTTGTTTCGCGGTCTTTGGTTTTGAGAGTCCAGGGTGAGGAGTTTGAGCATAGGCAGACATGGAAGGGCTTACCACAAGGCTCAGTTCTTAGTCCCTTGCTATACAATTTATACACAGCCGATATTAGCTCATGTCTGAATAGCAATTGTCACATTCTGCAATACGCTGATGACCTGGCTCTCTATGTCTCAGATTCCTCTATTAGTGATGCAGCTTCTTCCCTCTCTGTCTCTCTGGACTCTTTAAACCAATGGCTTAAGGACCATGGTCTGAGCTTGTCTGCTCCCAAGAGCTCGATAGTAGTCTTTTCCCGTAAAAGGCTGATTCCACAAATTTCATTATGTATCCAAGGGCATGTGGTGCCGGACGCAAAGAATTGCACCACCCTTATCTCTTCTCATGGGTGTCGTAAAAGGCGACTAAGGGATTCACCAGAGGATGGGCAGCAGCGTTCTCTGAGTATTTAACCAACCGACTGCGATCGCCAACCCGCCTGCCAAGCGTGGCGATTATGGCATATCCTCCCAATATTTGCATGGGGGAGGCCTATGTCCAGCAGTGGACGTCTTAAGGCTGAAATGATGATCCAAGGGCATTGTATTCCAGTTGTCAAAATAGTAAAAAATTTAGGCGTCTTTTTGGATCAAAAATTGACTGGCTTACATCATTTAAATTATCTGGTGCAAAGATGCGAAAGAATTATTCCTATTCTTAAAGTTCTTGCCGGTGTCTGGTGGGGTGCTCACCCTTACACCATGAAATTGGTATACAATGCCTTAATCCGCAGTGTTCTTGATTATGGTTCATTCCTTTTAATTCCGTGCAACAAGGGTGCTTTATCAAGACTGGATAGGGTTCAGGCTAAGTGCCTTCGGATCATCTTAGGTTGTATGAAATCCTCTCCGATTAATGCGTTGCAGGTTGAATGCTCAGAACCACCCTTAGCTCTAAGGAGACAATATTTGGCAACTCGATTTTGGGCCAGAATTGTTACCAATTCCTTACATCCGCTTCTACAAAAAGTTAGTGAACTAGATGAGCAATGCAGATCATCAAGCTATTGGAGAAATAAAGAAATCCCCTACTTGTACAATCATTTCGGCAAATTCAAAATTTAAAAGGCTGCATCATTCAATTCCCTAAACTTCCCATTTATAATTTTAGTTATGAAATCTTATGCTATAGTCCAGAAATATTCTTCAACATTGGTATTTCCAAACGGTCTCTTTCAGCGGATTCAACTTTCAACGCGGCGGTTGGAGAGCGTTGGAACGAATTTGATAGATTTTTTACTGATGCTTCAAAATTGGCAAATACTAGTTGTACTGGGGCTGCGGTTTATTACCAAAACTCCAAGATTATTTTTAAATTCAAGTGTCCTCAGGAAGCTTCTGTGTTCACCGGCGAGTGTGTGGCTATATTGGAAGCATGCCTTTTTATAGAGTCTCACAACATAAATTTTGGAGTAATATTTACAGACTCTTTAAGTTGTTTACAAGCTTTAAAACAAAACCCTTTCAAGAGCAAATTACATAGCCCACTTCTTTTGGAAATTAAAAAAACACTATATTCTTGTAGCAAAAAACTAAAAGTTGTTCACCTGGTTTGGATTCCAAGTCACTGTGGCATCAGGGGAAATGAATGTGTAGACTTACTTGCCAAAGATGCAGTTACGTCTCAATCTGCAGATCTTAAGCATTTCAGTTATCAGGGGTACGATTTGCTGGGCCTTCCAAAAAGGGACTTACAATCCTCATGGCAAGTACAGTGGAATAATACTAGTAAAAAGAAAGGTGGTTATTATTACGCGATACAACCCAGCGTAGATCCTAAGCCTTGGTTTGCCCAATATAAAAAGACATCAAAGAAGGTTATATCAGTTCTTTGCAGGCTTCGTATTGGCCACTGTTGTTCCCCCGTTTTCCTACATAAAATTCGTGTACGGGATTCGTCTCTCTGTGAGTGTGGGATGGACGAAGGTACTTTGGATCACATCTTCTTTAACTGTTCCAATAATAATCCTTTACTGGATTTATATAGTTTTCTTCCAAAACTTAAAATTCCTATGCCAATAAACTTCCCTTCTCTTCTAACTTATTCCTCTCCAAGGCTCTTTAGAGCATTGATGTTTTTTATCCGTAGCAATGACATCAGATTGTGACACTTTTTGTTTATGGGGTTGTGGTATATGTGTATTTTAAATGTTTTTAATACTATTTATTTTATTGTATGTATGTATATTTATGTTTTGTGTTTGTTTCAGTGTTCTAACAATGGTAGCAAGTTCTACATCGAGTTCAATTGTCAATCAAAAGATACATAAATTTTCCCATTTTTTTATTTTTTATTCTTGTAACACACGCTTCTCCAAAACTCTTGACATTGGCAGAATTGTCGACAATGGCATTGCTTGCCATACGAAAAAATAGAATAGAATAGTGATTGGTAGTTAGTATTTTTGCCGCCCAATCACAGGAGCTGACATTAGATTTGACAATAGATCACATTGATCAGCCTTCCAGAAACTGGGCGGTTAATCTTGTTTAATATCTACGTAACTTTTGAATAATATCTCATTTGTTTACTATAAATTCGAGTAAGTAATTCAATAGTTAAAATTTCATATCAAATGCTATTACATTACGGAAATAAAAGCAAAAACAAATAAATACTTACTAGATTTTTTATCTGAGTAAAGAGACTACTTAAATCACCAGCGGCCAGAGAACTGAAGGTGAATTGGCCAATCCATATACGCCTAAGTAAGTCGAACGCATAGACCAGTAAGCCTCTAGACGCCGGTTAGCTGGACACCCCCGGTCACAACGCATATGCTCTACCACTGCATATCATACGTCCCTCCGCCAATCGGAACGTCACTCAGTCAGCGAGCGGCACCAATCATAAGGAATCATACCACCGAACTTTTGAGCCGGCCAATCATAACACGCCGTCAGCCTCCCTGACCCCACCAACGTTTTACGACTGCGTTCGAATACAAAACTTTGTTTATGCGGAGTCTTGAAGCTTACTGGTCTGTGGTCGAACGTGATCCGTAAATCGAGAATACACGAATTTCGGCGGGGCTGAAGTTTCGGCTGGTTTTTGTCCGAAACCGAAACCGCGGCTGAACCTAGATTTTTTGGCCAAAACTGCTCGCTGATTCAGTACATTTTCGATAAGTAGTTGTCAACTGATTAGGTTTGTTATCTCTTTTCCTCTTGTTACGCGAACCGTAGAAGAAATGAGATAACAAACCGAAGAGGTTCGACGCCTGCTTATCGAAAATGTTTTGAATTGGGGAGCTGGGCCGCAACCAAAACCAAAACTTCAGTTGATCATTTAATATAATATTCTTCTCCAGGTCCAACAGAGCGTGAGATCCTGACTTCACGCCTCATAGACCGTTCTCTACGGCCTCTATTCCCACACAACTACTTCTGCGACACCCAGATAGTCTGTAATATGTTGGCCGTAGACTCTACCAATCCTCCAGAGACGGTAGCTATTAATGCTGCCAGTGCAGCCTTGGCTTTGTCAGATGTGCCGTGGAATGGACCTGTGGGGGCAGTAAGGTATGTATAGTATAGTATAGTAGTATAGTATAGTATAACGGGCTGGTTTCCGCAACTCCACGTTCGAGCGTGTATTTTGCGTACGGGTGGGAACTTACTCGATCCACCCCAACTCCTCGAAAAACGCCAGGAACGCCTTGGTGTTGCTGGTGATCTCTCTGAGGGTACCTGGGTTACCGAAGTACTTGGCCCTGTATGTGGCGACCTCAGGGCAGTCTAGAAGCACATGCGCTGCTGTCTCGTCTTCCACCATGCAGGCTCTGCACAGTGGGCTGTCCGTAACACCTATGACAAAAAGATGTTTGTTAAAGGACCCGTGGCCAGTTATAGCAGCTGTGACTGTACGCAGCTGTTGTTTTGACAATCGGAGGGCCTGTTTCGTGAACCGGCTGTCGATTGTGGGAAGTGCCTCCTTGGCCTGCCTGCACTCACCATGGTCTTTCCATAGTTTGTAGTGTTTGTCCTTGGTGCGTTTCCTTACCAAGTTGCGTAGGTATCCAAAGGGGAGTGGCATTATGGGTTCAGGTCCCACGACTACCATACTCGATCCCCTTCTGCCCAGTTCATCCGCTGCATCATTGCCTCGGGAACTGCTGTGTCCTTTGATCCATTGAATGGTTATGTTATTGAGATTACCTACCTGGTTGAGGTTTTGCTGGCACTCGTGTATCGCCCCGAGTTTACCGTGTGGCTGCTTAGTGCTTGTAGTACGGACATGCTGTCCGAGAGTATGCGAATTGAGTGGTCTTTAACTTTCCTGGCTATAATCGCCGAAGCTGCCAGGGAATGCACTCGGCCTGGAACACCGTGTTATGGACCCCCAATGGTGTGGCTATGTGTATATTGAGGTCTTCCGAGAAGATCCCGGCACCCGTACCTGTACCTGTTTTGGATCCATCCGTGAAGATTCGCACCTCTGCATGGCACAGCCCTTCGCATCGGTGATCCTCATACAGCTGGATTTTGTACTTCTTGTCGAAAATAAATTGCTTGGGAATCCGATCGTTAATGGATTTCAGCAGAGGGAATTAATTGCTGAGTTCCTCTATCTACGCGGTGTGTTGTGTACTACTCTTACTCCATAGATTTAGTGTTTTTAGACGTACTGCCGCCATCGCCGCCTCCTGTTGTAGTAAAAGTCCCCAAAATATTTATTTATTTATATTTATTTGAATACAGGCTAGGCCAAATCGACAATGAAGTTATCATCAACCCAACCCGCAAAGACCTGGAGAAGTCGATACTAAACCTGGTGGTGGCCGCTACCAACCGCAACCTAGTCGTGATGATGGAAGGCAGCGCACAGGACATCCTGCAGCAAGACCTGCTCAAGGCCATCAAATTAGGTATGAATGTAAGTCCACAATAAAATCTATGATTTTGGAAAATTAACAAAAAAAAATGTGTGAGAAGTTTTATCTTTGACCGTGTCTTCGACGGCAGTGGGCAAATCGCACGGAATTAACCCATTAGCAGCCAAATGAAAACTAGTAAGCGGATTTTCAAAATTCTTTCATTAATTAAAAGTTAGTAACTACAAAAATAAATAAAATGACGAAAATAAACGAAAAATATATTTTTCAGGAATTTACAGGGGTGTATCCAAATTGGCACAACGGCCTCTTATGAGTGAAAATTTGCGAAACAAGATTTTTCAATACATAGAGTTTTCTTGCACTTCTTGCCACTCTAACAGCCTCTGATATGAGACACAGCACATCGCACTTGTTTTGGAAGTTTTCCAGGGACATGATCAACGCCATCCAACTGTGAGCTTTCAATAGTGGGTGATGAAGGGCGAGGAAAACATCTTTGGTGTGACAGTTTGGAGGTAGTATCTAGCGACACTTCGCTCACATGGTAGTTTGTGATAGCCTAAAAGTATGAGTATCCCGTAAAAAGTTTTCAGCTCCGCAGCAGTGACAAAAAGGCGTTGCTCCGCGTGTCCCTCTGATCTTAGCAGAGGAGACAGTGGAGGAGCAGATATTGGCCCAGTGTGCACTCACCCTTCCACTGGGCAGGCAGCGGGGGACTGTGTCCTTCCCTGTCCCTGTCGATCTCGTAACCCCAGAAGGAGTGCTGTAGTTACGTTTTCATGCCTCCTTTTGGGACAGAGGGTCTTGAGTTCACCACCCGGATCGCGAGGATAAAAACGTCTATAAAAAATTACGGGAGGATAGGGCTTGCGGGTGGCGGTTTTGGGGTAGTCCGCCGCCCGTCCAGTCAAGGCCCGTGACGGTCGAGTCAAGGAGGAGGAGGAGTCCAGGAGTATGCAGCCAGCGACAGGCCGCACGGGGGGAAGGGGCTAACATACAAGTGCGAGCCGGGACCTGTCGGGGGTGGTTGGCGAATGCAGAGTTTATTCCACGCCCCGGCTAAAGGCATTTAGAGGAACGCCGTGATGGTTTTAGTCAGTAAGAGTCCGACACTGGCTCTGGTTTCCTAGGTGGAGTGTGTCCATGAGGATTTCCCCACGAAGAAAATGGGTATAAGGTACCACATCATCATCGCCTTCTTCTGCGTCAGTCACGGCTCTGGTGGAATGATGGCTACATCATACTCCAAACTGTCGTCACTACCCTCTGCTATTAGTCTAGTAGCTTCTTCTAAGCCCTGAAGTCATAAATGTCACTAAAATATTGCTTGCGATGCATATTTATTCTGAGAATAAAATGGTTATTTGTAGTACACTTGTATCCATTGTACCCAAATTGGCACACCAATATTTATGTCACTATATTTCTATATACATGCAAAGTAACTGCAATGAAATAACTTTGAATGTTAGGTTAGTTATTGGTTTTATGAAAATATAAACAATATTCACAATATTCATCACCTATAATAAATAATAATAACAAAAGTATGCTTACCTGCACTGTCCTCCAGATAAAGAACTTCACTGGGTCCAAAAAGTTATATTTTAGAACAAATTAGTATAATCCGATACCTAATGGACGTACTCTCGACTGCACAACCAAGTAACAAAATAATGACTATTGTCAAAACTTTTCTATATACCTTCATTTTATTAAGTGTTCCCAAATTGGTACAGTGGTCAAGAATCGGTTAAAGTAACATAGTAGTACGACCGCCTTAAACGGAGTGCCAACGCTCGTTTGTCGCCAGCCGCTGCTCCTGCTGTCGTAAAGGATGACACCATTTAAATCATTGCGTATTGTATCATCGCATTCATCGCTCCGCTCCCGCAGTCGCTCCAGCTCCGCCCGCTGCTGTAGTCGTGGACGCAACCGCGGACCCAGAGTCATCTCTTCATCTTTCCAGCGGTTAAATGGTGTCACTCTGTTTCTTTTGTGTTACCATGGCTACCATGTTGTAATTATTTTTATCCCGTTTCTCGGGCCCTCATATTACATATATGTCGGACATCGGACATAAATGTTGAAATTTGAATCGCTTATTTCCCGAAAAGGGGTAATTGTACTCATCATTATGAATAACTTTTACTATGGGACCAACCCTGAAATCGCGAAAAAAAAATCAGGTGGTCTCTACATTTTATCGATTTAAGTCAGCCTTTCCCAAAGTGGGCGATAACGCCCCCTTGTGGGTGCTGCAGGCCTAAAGGGGGGGGGGGCGGTAAGAGACCCAGAAAAATAATTATTATGATATTACATGTTTTCATTGGGAAATTTTCAGTAGCAGCCCGGAGTCTGGATTTGTGCCCGGTTAATGGCAATAGGCTCGCCCATGGAACTATAACATAACTGGCGAAATGTGGGTGTACTATACACCTTTGCCTACCCCTTCGGGAAAATACAGGCGTGATGTTATGTTTATGTTTTGTAAATGAAGTATAATGTATGTTAACAATGAAACCAAACTAACTTCTTGGCTTTCTTATAGGCACAAAAGAGGCCCAGCACATAGTGAGAGGCATAGAAAAGCTCCAGAAAGAGCACGGCATGATGAAGCGAGAGTACGAAACACAGCAGCCGCTGGACCAAAGCATCGTCGACTCCATCAATACACTGTCCTCGATGAAGATTAGAGAAATACTCAGGTAAGAATTTCAGATGTATAGTACGACGGGTTATGTATAGTGTACTATAACGGGCTGGTTTCCGCAACTCCACGTCTAAGCGTGTATTTTGTATACGGTAGCAGACCCCCTTTTGGCCTGCAGCGCCCACACGGGGGCCTTATTGCCCACTTTGGGAAAGACTGGTCTAAACTATGTTTATAATTTTGTTTCCTCGCAAGTGTGTTAAAAAACGTCGTATGAAACGCGTGAGCAATGTTTATTATACTCTCGGCTTTATTTCGCACTCGCCTTCGGCTTGGCCTGCAATCCATTCTCGAGTATAATGAACATCTTAGCTCATTTGTATCATAATGTACTATTACGTAATCTTTCCTAGCCTTTAAAATCCCCTTCTTCTTCTAGCGACTTCTCACATGACAAGATGTCTCGAGACAACGCAGTTTCAGAACTCCGTCAGACCGTACTCAACCAATTGCGGGATATGGAGGCCGACTTTTCACAGCTACAAGACTGCTTCAACGCAAACCTGAGACAGATATTCAGGGAAATGATCTTTGAGACTGATGTACGGTGTGATGGGCGGCATCTTGATGAGTTAAGGGACATTAGTTGTCAGGTGAGGCTTTTTTTCGCTTATAATAATTAACGAATAAACGAATAAATAACAGTGTCTCAAGACGAAAGTCTTTGACCAGTGTGTGTTGCCAGTAATTACTTACGGCACTGAAACGTGGTCGCTCACAATGGGCCTGATAAGAAGACTCAAAGTCACTCAAAGGGCAATGGAGAGGGCTATGCTCGGAGTGTCCCTGCGTGATCGAATCAGAAATGAGGAGATTCGCAGGAGAACGAAAATAACCAACATAGCCCGAAGAATTGCCAAACTTAAGTGGCAGAACGGATGGCCCAACAGTGGGATGTTACAGGCTAACAGTATCAGTATTTGTTGTACAAGAAGCTTAACAGAGGTGTTTACTCAAAGACGGTATAATTTACACTGGTTTATTAGACGGTGAGGTGTACACATCTCACTAGTTATAGCTAGATACATAACACTTTTCCCCCTTCTTACAAACAGAAACTTATAAATAAACAGAAAAAACTTAAAAGAACTTCTTATAGTCTATAATTGGTCTGTTCCTACGAACAGGATTTTGCACAAGCGTGTGGGAGTCATCATCTACTGGTGTCAGCTGAGGCGTACTAAACTCTGGGCTGCCACACTCAGCAGAGGAGCCTGAGAGCGCTCCAGGCGTTCCTGGCAGTGTAGATGCTGTCTCAGTTCTATGTGGCGACTCTGCGTTTCTTTTTTCTAATGCTGAAGTGTCAGAACTGGTATCATCGTGTTCTACAGTGACAGAAGAGTCTGTGAATGGAGGTGGACTATTTTTCGGTGCCTGTGACCTGTCACTGGTATCAAAGCTGCTGCTCTCTGTATTTACCTCTTCTTGGGGTAATTTTACATCCCACACATCAGTTACGTCATCGCTAATTGGATTATTTCCTTTGTAAGAAGGGGGAAAAGTGTTATGTATCTAGCTATAACTAGTGAGATGTGTGTACACAAGTGTGTGTACATAACAGTATTATAATAAAACAAGTTTAACTGGATTATATCGCGTATATTAGTATCAGTATCCGGTAGTTGACTACAGTCAAAAATTACCAAAAATTTTATATTATTTAAAAGAAGGTACAGAAAGGACAACATTGTAGAAAGTATAAACAAAATTCATGAAAAAATGGGAGAGATACACGCTTTTTAAGTTTTTGGAAGGGGCATTTTCTGTCCTTGTCGTGCGAAACGGACATTGTTCAGAGAGATGTCAAGTTACTATGAAGGTTTGTACAATGACGTCATTATTCAATAGTGCTTTCTCTGTCTAGTGAACAGATTTAAATCGCTTATAATTTGGACATTTTATTAAATATTTTATTGGTTCTTTCACTGTTGCTTATTTTTTTTGACAAAGTTTCGAGATTTCCAATAAAAACTAATTTAAAAAAAATAGTCACCTTCCCTATTGCCTGAATATCTTTAGCATCCTTAGTAAAAATAATGTCTCTCTTTACCAGGTCTCCCTGTACGAGCCACTACACGGTAGCGCACTATTCCAACGAGGACAGACGCAAGTACTGTGTACGGTCGCGTTTGATTCGCCCGAAAGTGCACTCAAAATGGACACCCTTACTATGCTAACTAGGTATGTCATTACCAGTTCCAACAAGGTCACAATGATAGCTGACAGGGAGGACTGTCCATTTTTTTTTTTTTTTTTTTTTCTCCTTTTTACTACTATTTTCATGGTGTACAATAAAGTATATTCTATCCATGGTATAAATAAGATGTTTCACCAGGTATTCTCTTCCCGCAATGACAGCGCGATGCCTCCAAACTACGTCACGATCAGTGCTGCCATTGATCGATATCTTCAATATACTTAAGGAGATTTTTGTTCATAATGAATATAAAATAAATTCCTAACTAGCCTAACTATTTGTTATCTCGTGTTATTCATCTAATTAGTTAATAAAGGAAACTATATTAAATCACTAGTTAAAAGGTGATTCTTTATAGAAGAAAGTAAATGAAAAAATGCATTTTGCTCGGGTAATTTATTTTCACAAACTGGCAGCACATCAAACTGACAAGTGTCACGCTAACAGCCCGCTATTGGCTCCACGGCCGATGACGTAGTACGGAGGCAATCACGTGACCTAGCTGTCACGGGAAGAGACTACCTGGTGTTATTGTACCATGATTCTATCTATCTATAATTCACTGCTGTCAGCTACATATGTGAATATGTTTACTAACATTTAACACATAACATAACATCACGCCTGTATTTCCCCGAAGGGGTAGGCAGAGGTGTATTATATAGTACACCCACATTTCGCCAACATAACACTAACATTTAGGCTTAAGACGCTGACAACAGCCAAATACCCCAAATAGGCTTCTTTTAAAAACATTTTTAGCTGTATCTATTCAGTTTGTGGCAGTGAAAAAAAAATGTTAATCTTGATCGTATTTTCTGAAACTGTATTGTGCCCAAAACACGTTTTCTTGAAGTTTTCTCTATAGAAAAGAATTGTAAACTAACCTCTTAAAACATGCTTTAAAGCAAACAATCTCTATTATTTACTAAATATTATAAATAAAATTAAGAAAACATTTGAGAAAGACAATAATCTAAACATTGTTTCTGTTTTTCAAATAAGCTTTTTGTTTTTTGTAAATAAAAAATATTGTTAATTTTTATTCAAGTTGAGCGGCGTATCCGACGTCCCTCGGCTCGTTGCCTCTCTTTCAGTTCTGTACGAAACGACAGTGACCGCAGAGGTCTGATTTTTTAGGTGTTGTCAGCCTCTTAAGAAAATTGTTACTAACCCTATATGAGTACATTTGTGCTTGAAATAAAGTTTATTCTATTCTATTCTATTACTGTACAGTAGTACACATTTTATGTGGCCCACCAATGTACCTGCGCAGATGACACAAATTAAATACGCGGGAAATTGGTTAACCAATCAGAAAACACCATCGCTGCGCGCCAAGTCTCAGCCGCTGCCGCTAGAGTACGGAAGCGTGTGAGCGAAATAGAAAAAGACGTCACTTCAATCAATTTTAACACCTTATGGGCATTGCATAAGGTTGATAATATTTTTTTAATGTTTCGGGATTTTTCGTCGATCGGTTTTTCGTGTCTACGCAAACGAATATTGACGACGCGCCTTATTTTTCATGTCGTACTGAACCATAGCTGTTATAGTATATTCTTGACGTCTGTGGTCTAGTGGTTCGAGTGTTGGCCTGCTGATCACAGGGTCGTGGGTTCGATTCCCACAGGACACAAATATTTATGTGATGAACATAAGTGTTTGTGTTGGTCTGGGTGTTTCTTATGTATTATAAGTATGTATTTACAAAAAAAAAAGTATATAAGTATTATATCCATTGTCTTAGTACCCATATTACAAGCTCTGCGTAGTTTGGGACTAGATGGTGCTGCGTAAAATGTCCCAAAAATATTTATTTATTTATTATACCATGCACAACACTTATTGTTCAACACACAAATATTTGTGTCCTGTGGGAATCGAACCCACGACCTCATGATCAGCAGTCCGACACTCGAACCACTAGACCACAGACGTCGTCAAAAACAATAACACCAGGTAGTCTCTTCCCGTGACAGCTAGGTCACGTGATTGCCTCCGTACTACGTCATCGGCCGTGGAGCCAATAGCGGGCTGTTAGCGTGACACTTGTCAGTTTGATGTGCTGCCACTTTGTGAAAATAAATTACCCGAGCAAAATGCATTTTTTCATTTATAGAAGAAATCTATAAAGAATCACTTTTTAACTAGTAATTTAATATAGTTTCCTTTATTAACTAATTAGATGAATAACTCGAGATAACAAATAGTTAGATTAGTTAGGAATTTATTTTATATTCATTATGAACAAAAATCTCCTTAAGTATATTGAAGATATCAATCAATGGCAGCACTGATCGTGACGTTGCTTGGAGGCATCGCGCTGTCATTGCGGGAAGAGAATACCTGGTGAAACGTCTTATTATACCATGGTGCTGTGAAAAATGTCCCGAAATATTTATTTATTTACTTTACCAAAAGTATTTTCATGAAAATTTGCAAATAAAATAAAATTTATCCAAAGAAAGTTTTCCCGTGTTCCTTTGATTTTGAATTTTCGCATACTGCCTCGGTTACAGAAAAAACTGAATTATTGTTATTACTTACACAAAATATAACTTTTCACCGACAGCGGTATAAAAGAGAAGAGCTTCTTCCTCCACTACGAGTTTCCGTCATACGCGACAGGCGAAGTGGGCAGGGGCGGAGGGCCAGGACGCCGAGAGGCGGGACACGGAGCCCTAGCTGAGAAGGGACTCATGCCCGTAGTGCCGCACCATCCGTACACTGTGAGGCTGACTGCTGAGGTGCTGGAGTCCAACGGTAAGACCACCCTTTCATATTATCAACAGCAGCTTAAAGTTTCCTCAATAAGGTAGTTTTCAATTTCTAAACTCTTTAAAAACAAACGTGACTGAAAAATCTATACTTCTATACTAAAGACACACCTCGGACACTCGATACAATATAAACGCTAGCACCACCTACATACACAAGATTACGTCTGTATACGACCACACACACAGGTGTAGGTTAGGGATGCTCGCCGCTCGTAATGCCGACTCGCTTCTCAGTATTTCTCAGAGATAGCGTGCTTGTATAGCGACAGGCGATAGAAATTCTTTGCAATGATGCAGTCCAATTGCCGTCAGACTGCGGGTGCGTGCGGGGCACGGGCGAGGAATCTTAAATTGGCGGGGGCGGTGAGTGGCCGTTCTGTACGTTAGTACTATTAGATATTCTGTGTCAAAGAGGAAAAAATTGTTTATTTTAAACAAAGAAAAACTTTTATCTTGCACAGGACAGTGACAGCACAACGATAACATTAAATTAAATACTAAAATAGATATCAGTTGGCACCCTGCATTTGTTTGTTCATCGATAAACTCTGAAACTATTGGACCGATTTTAATAATTATTTCTCCATTAGAAAGCCACTTTATTCAGACGTAATATAGGCTATATTTTATTTACATCGGCAATTTTTCGATGATTTTTTTCTGATAATCTTATGGATTAGAGTAATAAGACATAGAGTGATAGTTTCATTCATGCAAGGGGCTCGTAAAATGTTCAACCGGCACACACATAGGCGCGTAAGCTACGAACGGAGCCATTTCTGGCTCCCATTTCATCATCATCATTTCAGCCGAAAGACGTCCACTGCTGGAAATAGGCCTCCCCCAAGCATCGCCACAACGACCGGTCCTGCGCTCCCGCATCCAGCGTACTCACAAGGTGGACTGACGACCTGGTGAAGGTCGCGAGAATCCGCTGGATGCGGGAAGCGCAGCCTACTAAATACTAAGCGGTAACTCCGGTCTGTTACAATTGCAAAACCTCGAAGGTTCTTTCCACCTTTCTTTTGGTTAGAAGTAGGAATTCTTCAAATGGCTACCGGCCTCTTGGCGGGTACGCCAGGGAAATGTGTGTGGGATTTTTACTGCATTAAAACTCCCTCAGTTGCCATCTGCAGAATAATAAGGGGACTGCGGGAATGTAGTATAAAGTATAAGCATGTTGGGGGGATATAATCAGTGCTGTGCATACCTACATGCACAGCAAATACTGAGCTGGATCCCTTGCCACACATATTATATTGTATGCATGTTGTGTTCTCATTAATTTGTCCTGTTACCTTTGCATGTAATATGTATATGTTGTGTATGTGTGGCAAAATAAATGGTTTAATATGCCATAATTGCATCGCTTCGCTTTTACGGGCTCCCATTTAATTGCTTTAAATTGTGCGCGCAGACTTGTTTCGAAGTCTACTCTAGCCTTCTTTTGCACTGCTATTGAACGTATTTGTCTTACAGGTTCAAGTTCCATGGCATCAGTATGCGGCGGCTCCCTCGCGCTGATGGACGCTGGGGTTCCTTTATCAGCTCCAGCCGCCGGAGTGGCCATCGGACTGGTTTCCAAACCTGACGAGACGGGACACATGGCAGACTACCGGATCCTCACTGATTTGTTAGTGAGTCTATGATATTGTTACCTTGCACTATAGTCACATGGTCACAAGCTACTATCTATGTCAATCAATCCAAAGACAAAATTATTCAAACAATATAAGTAGAAATGTCATGACAACAAGCAAAACAAAATATCTTGAAATTCTGTATTTGCCATACCAAATCTATGCAAACAATTTATCTGGTGTAATATAATCTGCCAAATTACTTTTTATTTAACTGTTTTCACGTATTTATTGGACAGGAGTAGTGCCCGCTACTCAGTCCGCGTGGATGTCGGAAAATAGCCTGCCTGAGAGGCCTGAAGTGGGACAGCAGTGTTGCCAAATCGATAAAACGAAAATACGGTGCACAGTGAGTCAAAATTACCAGAAATACGGTAAATCAGTTTAAAGAAATACGGCAGAATTACGGTGATAAATTTTCAGAATTTTCTGCCTATAATTGAAGGCAATACTGGTGATTCAACTCACTATACTATATTACTACTACTATTATTACTATATTATACTGGTGATTGCGACGTAGTAACCCTCGAAACTCAAAATTTCTTGCGTTTTTTGCAAGCTGTAGCTATATTTCACGTTATATACCTATTGATCGGAATATTTTTCGCGACAATAATCACAATATCGTAATAATATAGTGAGTAGTAGTAGGTATTTAGTACTAGTAGTATAACATCCTAGCTTTAAAAGCTCCACAATATAAAGTTACTATCAAATTATCGATTATATTATCGAGCTTATTGAGCTAGGTTAGTGTTATTATGAGCATTATTCAATAGATCATCATCATCATATCAACCAAAAGACGTCCACTGCTGGACATAGGCCTCCCGCACCTCCCGCAAGATTGAGTAGATATATTATTACAACAACCTACAACGTGAATTAGAGCTACAATTTGCAAAAAACACACGATATTTTGAATTTCGCATGCTACTAGGTACATCCACCACCAATGACTTGAGTAGCACACTAAAGTGATACAATTTTTTTTTTTTTTGGAAAACTACCAGTTCCAGGTCGGATTCCAAAAATTACGGTAACTTTCATACACCGTAATTTATGACTACGGTAGGTGGCAGAAATCAAAATAAAAGCCAAAATTACGGCAGATCTACCGTAATTACGGTGCATATGGCAACACTGTGGGACAGTAATGGACTGATCAATTTGTGGAGGAAAGAGGTGTACCTATTATGTCCCTTCAACAAAAGGAAGGAACTCGCACCAGGCTGGGTCTTTATGCCGCGGCCCAACGTTTGATTTCGGGCTCTTTTATTTATGTTAACTGAGAGACTAATCTTGATAGCGCGATTCAAGATTTGTGACGTCATCCAGTACGTCTGTGGTAGTTCGCATGTTGCGCGATAGATACATACATACATATTATCACGCCTGTTTCCCATTGGGGTAGGCAGAGACTATGGATTTCCACTTGTTACGATCCTGACACACCTCTTTCGCTTCATCTACGTCCATTAACCTCGTCGTGCATGCTCGTCGGTTTAGAGTAATCTTAACCTGGCATTTTTTGAGAACGTCCGCGATTTGATCGTGCGCGATAGATGTCGCTACAAATTTATTTTTCAACTAGCTTAAGCCTGCAACTTCGTCCGCGCGCGTCCTCTTTTTATCCTATGCCATTGCATTTTTTTTTGCTAAACTTTGGAAATACAAGATGTTGATCTGTAATCGTGCCATATTTCTAGATCTGATGACAAATAATGTGCTTAGTCACCTAAAAATACTCGAAAAATTCTACGATTATTTAATACCTACATTTTCACTTAGAAACAGCGAGGGTTCGAGAATAAATCCCGAACGACTCGGAAAATAAGTCATCGGCGGCATTGTCAAAGGATGGAAATACCTGCAAATTGTTTTGGTGGTGTCGCACGCATCGTTTTTGTGTCGCACGTGACACACGGGGGGAATTTGTTTGTTTACAAATAGATATTTAACAAACAAAAAAAATTGTTGTTTAATTTTTTACTAATTCGTGATCAGTATCAGTGGTCAGTGGTATAGTCACCTTCTTAAATATGGCACGAATACAGATAAAAATGTTGTAAAAAGAGAACCGCGCGCAGACGAGTTGGTGCGAATGAAAATTACATACTGTAGAATTAATTTCTGTATTGTTTTAAGTACTATACAAGTCTCGGCCGAAATAGCAATGAACGGCCTCGTTTAGTTATTCGCCTCGTACTTCCAATTTTACTCGGCCGTCAATTGCTTCATTTCTTTAATGTACTATTTCTATCTCCAGGGTATAGAAGACTACATGGGTGACATGGATTTCAAAGTGGCCGGTACGAAGAAGGGTATCACCGCGTTACAAGCGGACGTCAAGGTCAGCGGGCTGCCTCTCAAGGTGGTAATGGAGTCGGTCCAGAAGGCCTGCGACGCCAAGAGCAAGATCATTGACATCATGAACCAATGCATCGATAAGCCAAGGTGTGTATCACAATTTTATTTTATTTTTTCAAATGAACCTAATTACAGTTTGGGGTAAACACATATTTATAATCGACTAGCGACCCGCCCCGGCTTCGCACGGGTGCAATGCTGATACTAAATACTGGGTGTAAGGGGAACGCTTCCGAAAACGCAGATAGGTGCTGGCGATTATTGATACGAAACCACGAAAAAAAATGCGATTCTTGTTTTAGATTTTTTCATATATATTTTTTTGCATTTTTCATACATAACCAGCTTTGGGCAGTTAAATAAAACTCAAAGATAACGAAAAATGCAAAAAAAAATATGAAAAAATCTAAAACAAGAATCGATTTTTTTTTCGTGGTTTCGTATCGGTAATCACCAGCACTATCACCTATTTTCGGATGCGTTTCCCTGACACCCTATATACTACAGTATAATAATTTCTAAGGTTTTCGCGATCACTATAATAAAACAAAATTTAACCGGATTACAGTGTTGCGTGCTGTTTGGGACTTGATTCTTTTTAGGACTGGGTTCCAACCAGGTGGTAACTGCCAACCGTCTTCTCTATTAAAATACCAAGTAGAATGACCTGCTCCAGGTAGACGAATTGCTGGGTACAGTCGGTAATCTTTCTGGTGAACCACCATTAAGGCTAAAGTCGCTTGCAGTCAATATTCGATGGCAGCGGTAGGTATACGTGTAATATAGCAGGATTCGTTCAAGAGATTTTGTCGACAAAATGTACCACCGGGAAGGATCTTGACCACAGAAATAGGAGAGTAGTTAGAACAACTATGTGGGCGGGGTGGGCGCCCCTTAACTTTGAACATGAAGCTCATAGCCTACAGCTCATAACTTAGGTAATATGATATGATCAAACGACGCATTTAGTTACTCGCGGAACGTATCGCTGTAAAAAGCTGGGGCTTTTATTAGTTTAAAATGCCGTCCTGTGCTGTTATAAGTTGTAAAGCAAGAATCCAAGTACTCAGTACATCAAAAAGGAGGATTTATTTTCACCAATGAGTATTAAATACCTTAATAATTAAGAATGAATGCAAAGTAATAGTCGTTGAAAACGATTCCATAGCAAAATACAATTTAAAAAATATTCATTACGTACGATGCTCCTTGCGGTCGAAGCTGCGATAATTTTAAGGAAGCAATGTATTGTTACGCGAATGACTGTCGTTGGTTCGCTGAATGACATTCCCGTAGTAGACAGGCTACTCAGCATGCATGCGAATATATCATCTATTTCTAATGTAATTGAGTGCATATACCGTACTATAATTTAAGCGCCCTCTAGCGTCGAGTAGTTGAACTCGTTGGTTATTGCCAGGAATAGTTATCTGCTATGCTACCCAGCATGCATGCGAATAAAATATCTATTTCTAATGTAATTGAGGCCAAAATAGCGTCATTTAAATGTAGCGCCCCCTGGCTTCGAGTAGTTGAACTCACTAGTAGTTTCGTACGATTTGATTAGAATGGAAAAACGTCTTAAGTGATTTTGACATGATCGTTAAAAACAAATTTTAAACACTCGGATTAAGATTGAATTAAATAAACACTGTACGAGTTTAAGGGCCGATTTGTATTTAAAATTGGGACCCAATCACGTCGCGGTTCTTTGTGTATTGTAATGTACTATTTCAGTTGTAAATGTGTGAGTTTGGCGACACTGGTTCTCGTACTAAGTAAGCGTTATGATCATTCTAGCTCATCCATTTCTGTGATCTTGACCGTACATATTTAATTTGAGAACATATCTATCTATGGATTTGCATGCCCTACATCTTTTTTTTTTTTCTCTTTCGGTCATTTTTACACAGCACCATCTAGTCCCAAACTAAGCAGAGCTTGTGCTATGGGTACAAGAGAATGAATATAATACTTATATAATTTTTTTATTTTTTTTGTAAATACGTACTTATAATACATAAGCAACACCCAGACCAACACAAACACTTATGTTCATCATACAAATATTTGTGTCCAGTGGGAATCGAACCCACGACCTCGTTATCAGCAGTCCGACTCTCGAACCACTAGACCACAGAGGTTGTCAATCATCATCCCATAGCTATTTGATATGGCAATGGTATATGCCTGAATAGCCTATTTAATATGAATATTTTGACAGTAGTTTTACTTAAGGTGAATGCTACAGGGTAGCGCGCGAAATTCAAAATTCTTACGAAAAGTTTTCACGACACTTTTTTTTTTTTTATAGTATTGGATGGCGAAACGAGCTAAAGGCCCACCTGATGTTAAGTGGCTACCTTTGCCCATAACAACTGCAATACTGAATCGAAAGGAACTTCGTTCCATCCGGGTGTCCCTTGACACCTCTCAACTTTTTTGCTAATTGTAGCTCTGTTTCGCGTTTTATATCGATCGCAATATGATTCGCGGAAATAGTAACAATATATCTAAGGAATTATACTCATAAAAAATATTAACCTAGCTCTATAAGCTGTATAAGCTCGAAAATCGATAATTTGATCGTAAATTATTATTATCGAGCTAGTACAGCTAATAGAGCAAGGTTAATATTTTTTATGAGTGTTATTCAGTAGATATATTGTTATTATTTCCGCCTATTATATTTTGACCGATATACAATGCGAAATAAAGCTACAATTTGCAAAAAACGCCAAAAAATTTGAATTTCGCGGGTTACCCTGTAGCATTCACCTTAAATGTGTATACCTTCATATTCCAGACAAGGCCACAAAGACAACATGCCAGTGATTGAAGAGATGGAGGTGGAAGTCCACAAGAGAGGCAAGCTGTTGGGAATGGGCGGCGCTAACTTGAAGAAATTATACGTGGAGACTGGTGTGCAGGTAATTATTGACATCACAAGGCAAAAGCGGACGTTGACCCCTCCTTTCTTTCTAAGGCATTCTGTCATGTCAACGATAACTCGGTCCACCTGGCGGACCGACGACCTGAAGAACGTGGCTGGGGGGGACTGGATGCGGAAGGCAGAGGACCGAGTGTTGTGGCGCAACTTAGGAGAGGCCTATGCCCAGCAATGGAGCGATAGGCTGAGTTGATGTTGATGAACGATAACTACGCATACAATTAATAGTTCAGCGAAACGTACGAAATATTGTCACTGGCGTATCGTGGTAGTGGCCACTTTGACAGCACGGTTGTTGCGTAGCAACCCTTGTATTGATAGATCACATTAACGACAGATTAGTATCAGTAGCGAGTCGGGTCAATGCCCGCTATTGCCATGTTATACCGCACGAATCACGGCTATGTTTGGGTCGGTGTCCAGTCTAATTAGAATTGGTATTTTACGTAACTGAATTAAGGCCCTGTCCCTGCACGAATTGTCTCGGGGTGGACTGCGGGGACTTCCATTTTTCGTCATCTTTTCTTGAAGTAGGGAGAATGGAAAAAATATATGGTGGAGTTGAGTAGTTTATGTATCCATTTTGAAAGATCGATACACGATTTAAATAACTTCGCTTGATAGAAAAAAAATCCAAACATAGCCAATTTTTGACACTTAGAATTCATTTTATGACGAAAATTTATATAGAACATGATTTTGAAACTTACACGATAAATTTTATCGCAAGCCATGTAATCCATTAAAAAAAAAATATGATAAAATTACATTAATTTAATGTTTTACATAACTAATGCCCCCCACAAGGTGGACCGACGACCTGGTGAAGGTCGCGGGAATCCGCTGGATGCGGAAGGCACAGGACCGGTCGTTGTGGCGATGCTTGGGGGAGGCCTATGTCCAGCAGTGGACGTCTTTCTGCTGAAATGATTGTGATGATGATGACATAACTAATTGTTATCACGGGGTGGACTGCGGGTCGCAGTGGGGAGCTGGAGCACGTAGGTTTCAAAATCATGTTCTATATAAATTTTCGTCATAAAATGATTTCAAAGTGTCAAAAATTGGCTGTTTGGATTTTTTTTCTACCAAGCGAAGTTATTTTAATCGTGTATCGATCTTTCAAAATGGATACATAAACTACTCAACTCCACCATATATTTTTTCCATTCACCCTACTTCAAGAAATGATGACGAAAACCGGCGAAGAGCATGTCGGGCCATGCTCAGTATTATAGGGTTCCTTAAGTAGGTCTAATTACATATTACAAACGAATCAAATCGAATATTAATCATTGCTATTTTAGTTTTTGCAAACAGCGCCACCTAGCGATACCAATATATGACACACTTCTTACATTTAGCGCTAGGTGGCGCTGTTACTTTGTGTAATCAATATAACACAAAGTTTCTTTTTGTGATTTTTTTAAATAGAAATTATTTTCTAAAAAAAAAATGATCTTAGCAAATAATGCTCCTTTAGTTATCTAATCTAAAGGAGCATTATTTGCTAAAATCATTTTTATCTAAGGTCAATGACCTATGAACTAGGACGTCTTGAGTATTTTTCAGTTTTCTCACTATAACTCAAAAATTTATAATCACATTATACTCGAAATAATTTTAAAAGAGACTTTTTATAAAAGTCTATCAACGTGGAAGATTACAAGTTTCTACTTTGCATAGTTTGGAAATGGCAGGGGGGGGGACACATTGTAAGCCACTTTGGTGGGCTATATTTCGCAGATGGTATACCTGATAAAAAAGTGATGTATGAAACATTACCTTCATTTTAGTAGACCTATTCAATGATACCGCAAAGGAGGGGGAGCAGCGAAAAAAAAATTTTCATCCCCATTTCACATGTATGGGCGCCACCCCTAAAATACGTTATCAAGATTTTTTTATTCTTTTAAAATTGAGATCTATATCTAAACCATTTTTTAACAAATTTCATTTACTTATGTTTATAACTGTAGAAGTTATTAAGCTGTAAAGGATTAGGACAGACGGACAGACGGATAGACGGACAGACGGACGGACATGACGAAACTATAAGGGTTCCTTGTAGGACTACGGAACCCTAAAAATGGAAGACCCCGCAATCCACCCCGAGACAATTCGTGCAGGGACAGGGCCTTAAAAGGGAAACACTGGTTGTGAATAAAAATGACACCTGAAACACTCAAAAGTCCTTTTTGAGGCACATTTTTGTATCAAAAGTATAATGAACGACCTAGGTAGTCCAGGCTATTTTTTAGGGTCCCGTACCCAACAGCCTACGGTACCCTTTTATTAAGCCGCCGTCCGTCTGTCGCAGGGCTGTATCATTGTAACCGTATAAATAGCCCGTTGAAATATCATGTCTAATACTTAATTTTCTGGTTTTTTTTTCTGGTGCCTGTGATACAGTAAACTCGTTGGTCTAGTGGTCGCAAGCGCGACTGCTGAGCGTGGGGTCCTGGGTTCGATTCTCGGGTCGGGCAAAGTGTTATTGGGTTTTTTCATTAGGAAATTCTCAGTAGCAGTCCGGAGTATGGATTTGTGCCCGGTTGATGGCAATAGGCTCGCCCTCTATTACATGGGACTATAACAAACTGGCGAAATGTGGGTGTACTATACACCTCTGCCTACCCCTTCGGGGAAATACAGGCGTGATGTTATGTTATGTTATGTGATACAGTATTTTAAATTAGTACAGGCACCAACGTTACAACATTACTGATAATGCCTTGACCTTTTCACCGTCACGACACCTTTAGAAGACAAATAATTTCGTGCCCTCAGCGCCACGACTTTATCTTTACTAATCTCCATACAATATTTGTCTTCTATAAAAGACATGGCGCTGAGGGCATGAAAACCTTTACGACGCCGTAGCGTTGAAAAGGTAAACTATGTACAGTCAACAAATCGGAATCATGACCCACTCAGCTGATAATTCGTTTGAAATCGTCAAAACAATAAGGTTTTCTTCTATGCTGCACTTGGACATTTAAAATATTTTATTGGTAAACTGTCACTTGCTAAAAAAAATTGATAACAAGTCTGTTGCCATGGAAATATCTGTTTAAGCAAAATTCAACCTAATTGTATTAAATGTCTGTAGGATATTAAGCTTATCGTGGGTCATGATTCCGATTTGTTGACTGTACCTACTTCCAGTCTCATTTTTGACTAACCATTTTAAGTGCCAATAATAGTAGATTATACAACAAGTGAAAAAAAAGGGAATTTAATTCGAGGGATACAAGGACCGAGTTTTTTTTTTTTCACGAGTTGTGTACTCTACTTTTTACCATTGACTGCGAGAAAATAAATAGTGGAATATAACATGGCCGGGTGAATGAGAGACATATTCAAGAATATGGTAGAATGTGCGTACATAAAGAAAAACAGATGAAAAAAAAACTACGACAAATCACGCGTAGGTATAGTAGTCAAAATGCTCGCGCAATCTCTGACTGTTTAGGGGTCTACTGTCTTGTAAAAGGCGAAGTGGGTGAAAATAGCCACCGATGGGCACTACCGTGCTAGGTGCATCACCTCACTGCATGAAACTTTGATTTGTAAGCGCGGAAGTGTCCACAGAAATTGATGAAGTCGATTATTAAAATATTTCAAAAATTATGGTATAATTTTCGATACATATTTGGATCGAGAATCAAGTACTAAACATCCTCCTTCAATAAGTCCCTCGTTGAACCAGCCAACCTGTGGTATTTATATTTTCTAAATTTAAATTTGATAGCTCCATCCAGCCAGCCAGTAAGTACGTTCAGCACGTTTTATTCATTTCTTGTATGTAATTCGTGCTTGTTCCAAATTCAAAATGTTTTTACTCACAAGTGAGTAAAAGAGAGTTTTATTCACTGTTATCGATGAATAAAATGCCCTTTTTCGAGTGGCAATGGTAAAAAGAATTTATTTATACTAAAAACAATAAAACATTTTATATGGAACGCTTAGTGCGCGAGTTCGACTCACACTTCCACCACACTTCACTGTTCTTTTTTATAAAATGAATTATTACCTACTAAAATACAACATGTTATTGAAATAACTGAAAACCTCTTATCTAAAACATAAAAAAAACTAGCGACCCTCCTCGGCTTCGCACGGGTGCAATGCTTCAATAATTTTTATATATTTTTTTATTATTCTTAACTGGCTCGCGTTTGACCGCCACCTCACCTGATGTTAAGCGATGGTGCGGTCGACGATGGTACACGCTTGCCCAGCAAAAACCTATTCACTCGAGTCTTGAAGACCACCAGATATTATGCTTTTATTATACATATAAACCTTCCTCTTGAATCACTCTATCTATTAAAAAACCGCATCAAAATCCGTTGTGTAGTTTTAAAGATAGGGACAGACAGCGGGAAGCGACTTTGTTTTATACCTTGTAGTGATATATCAGCTGATCCCTACATTTGTGTTCAAATAAATCGAAAAAAATAGGCATCAGCTGATAATCAAGTTAGGTCCCATAATAAAATTTGTTCATACTGATGAGTACAATCATGGTATAATAAGATGTTTCACCAGGTATTCTCTTCCCGCAATGACAGCGCGATGCCTCCAAGCTACGTCACGATCAGTGCTGCCATTGATTGATATCTTTTTGTTCATAATGAATATAAAATAAATTCCTAACTAGCCTAACTATTTGTTATCTCGTGTTATTCATCTAATTAGTTATTAAAGGAAACTGTATAAAATTTCTAGTTCAAAAGTGCTTCTTTATACAAGCAAGTAAATGAAAAAAATCGTATTGCTCGGGTAATTTATTTACACAAAGTGGCAGCACATCAAACTGACAACTGTGACGCTAACAGCCCGCTATTGGCTCCAATGCCGATGACGTAGTACGGAGGCAATCACGTGACCTAGTTGTCATGACCTTTTAAAAGGTTTTCAGTTATTTTTATAACACGTTTTTTATTTCCGAAATTTCCAGGTAACGCCAATAGATGACATCAAATACTCCATGTTCGCGCCGTCCCAGGCGGCTATGGACGAGGCCCGCAGTCGTATCGTCGACTGGCTGTCGGCCGAGCGGACCCCCGAGCTGGAGTTCGGAGCCGTGTACAAGGCCAGGGTGGTGGAGGTCAGGGACATAGGGGTACTGGTCACCATGTTCACGGGGATGACGCCGGCGCTAGTTCATAATTCGCAGCTGGATCATAGGAAGGTAGGATTTGATACACATACGGCCAAAATTAATTTGTGAAACCTGTTCCCCTTTGCAAAAACAAGTGGTTGCCTGGCAACTAAACAGTTTTACTCTTCTATTCCTGTAAAGGTGCTAAAAAGAACAGTGCAGTGGTGCCAACATATTTTTTCAACACACATTTTCATTTTCAACATACATTTTAAACATTAATGAAAGTAATGTCATCAACATCAACTCAGCCTATCGCAGTCCACTGCTGGACATAGGCCTCTCCCAAGTTGCGCCACAACACTCGGTCTCGGTCAGCGTGGGGGACTAAAGCCTTAGCCTTCTCGTACAGAGAAGAGGCCCGTGCCCAGCAGTGGGACAGTAATGGGCTGATTATTTTATGTTACTCGGTCCTCTGCCTTCCGCATCCAGTCCCCCCCAGCCACGTTCTTCAGGTCGTCGGTCCGGCTGGCGGGGGGGCGCCCTACGCTGCGTTTGCCTATTCGCGGTGTAGAGAAAAACTTCTTGTTTTTATGATAGTTCTTTTTCTTTCTTCCAGATAATGCACCCCTCAGTCCTGGGTCTGGACGTAGGCTCCGAGATCCAAGTGAAATACTTCGGTCGGGACCCTGTTTCCGGTCAAATCCGTTTATCAAGGAAAGTGCTCACCTCTCCGCCGCCCGGCATAGCGAAGAAACTGGATAAAAGCTAAAATATGCTGTTATAGTTAGGTTATATAATAATGAATGTTTGTTGGAAAGGCGGAACAATTCTTAGTCGTAAAAACGTGTCTGAATCTTGCGTACCAGCGTCTTGGACGAATAAAAAACGTGGACGGAATCTCGCTAAACAAAAAGTGAAGTACCCATAGTAAGACGGCTCGCTTAGAAGTAAGGGCTGGCACGCACACATTTTTTTTTCACACCCATTTTAAGACAAGAAGCCGCGATTTCGTAACAAATCTCGTGTGACGGTAGTCATTGTCGTCGTGTCACAATAGTAGTTTATGAAACTGTTGCATAACAGGGGTTATTAAAACACGAGTGTGAGTTTAAAAACCGAGCCGTAGGCGAGGTTTTTAATAGTATCACACGAGTGTTTTAATACCTAATTATGTCAGTTTCATACACTATTTTATCTACACTCATACAATTTTAAATAAAATACCAAAGTCAGAATCTTCGTAACATTGTCGTTGTTTTTCTTGATTTCTCTGGTAAAAGATTGTTCGTCATTTACGTTGCTGCATCCAGAAATTCAGGCGGGGTCATATTCTCCTCAGTTCAGTATCACTGCTGTAGTCAGATATTTTTGCCCAGAATAAAACTTTCGACATACAAAACCATAATAATAACGTAAACAATAACAATAAATTTACAAGTAACGATGTCCAAATCCAGTAGGCCAGGCGCGCGGCCGCGCACGCGCGCTGGTGCGCGCCTACACAGATAATAAAATATAGTCTGGCGAAAACATTATAATCGGAACTAATTTTCTATCCTTGTCAGGATTCCGTCAATCTCTGTTTTATCATACAAAAAATATGCCTGTAAACGCTTAAATATAATTAAAAGCAATATGACAATTAAAAGTTCTGCCAAAAACGTGATTATAAACGATAAAAAATTTCAATGTATGACAAGTGGCGCCACCCTGAATTTTGTGTACTCATTGGTGCCAAACTGTACGACTGCTAAAAAAAAGGTTTGAAAACTCCTTGGTTAGGTCGAAGTGGCATTAAAAACTCCTTAGTTGGGCTGAAGTGTGCGGTTATGGAAAAAAAATTAAATTACCGCATTGTTTTGTTCAGCAAACTGTATCGTAATGAAACTTTTTAAATTCATTACAGGTGCATGTGCGTAAAGTATATCATTATGACATTACTTTCGAGTTCATAATTCGAATTTTACGATACGAGTGTTGATAAATAAAATAACAATATATATCTGGTGTGTTAAAAATGTCGAAATTATGGTGGGTTTAGGAAAAAAATAAGTGCTTCAATCTTTGCTTAGCGAGATTCCGTCCGCCATTTTTTATTCGTCCGAGACCAGCGTACATATTTATTTTTATTGCAGAGACATAGTAAAAAATATAGACGAAGTGCTGCGAACAATCTAGTGAAGCAAAAAAAAACTATGCTCCTTCGTGTACAACCAGCGCTCACGCACACACATGCACCTCAATCCGTGCTCATTCCTCTCAGTTCACATGTGTGCGGCATCGTCCAGTAAGAATCGCGAAAGCAAATATCCTTCAGGTGCATGGTGTTTGCTGGTTGTATACGAAGGAGCATAGATTTTTTTGGCTTTACTATGATTGTTCGCAGCACTTCGTCTATATTTTTTACTATGTCTGTGTTTTATTGCGCGAATTCTCACTTGTATTTAAATTCAGAGGAGCCAAGAAGTTTGGCGCAAGTTATATGGCGTTTTTAAACTCTTATCAAAGGTATAAAGTCTGTTTTTTCTCTCTTGTCTTATTTAGTAAACAATCTTGGCATGTCTCTTTATTTAAATAACTACTGATAAAATATAATTACTAGTTCTGCACATGTAATTAGGTTGGAAATAGTACATTACGATCCAAGTGAGCTAAGTTGACTATTAAACTCGAGGCTGGATTGCAGCCCGAGCCGAAGGCGAGGGCATAATGGAGCCGAGAGTATAATAGTCAATGCTCTCGCGTGACATACGTTTTTCAACACACTTGCGAGGAAAAAAAACATACATTTTAGACAAATATTGAATTTATGAAAAACGGCGCGCGGATTACTGTAATGTAATCGCACGGTGACATACAGCTATGCGCGCGCAGGTGCTCGGAAATAAATAGTTTTTTTAAATTTAAAACGCAAATTAATATTAATTTGTAGACAAAAATAAATAATTTGATGAATTGAAATGTTTATTTAGCATATTTTAATTAATACAGTTGATTTATTCCCAAAAATGTTTAATTTTGTTCAGGCATAAAAACTCTTTGCTGTGATTTAAAAATAAACTGTAAAGTAAAAAGCACTAGTGCAATAATATAATGAAAAAAGCACGCGTGCGTAATAAGTTACATTATGAACCTAAAATCGGTGCAACAAGAGCCACTTTACGAGCAAGTGTGTTGAAAATTATATTTAGTGTGTGAAATTGTTAACATAATGTCTTTTAATAATAATTATTGACGAATTGCATCAAAAAGAAATGTCAAGATTGTTTATTAAATAAGATAATATGTAAGAAAAAACCGGCCAAGTGCGAGTCGGACTCGCGCAGTAAGGGTTCCGTACCTCTCAACGATCTGATACCCCATAAAAACTGATTTAATTTACGAGAGTTTATCAAAGGACATCAACGCACAATGCGCGATTTTTTTAATTTTTGCATGTCTTTCTTACGCAGGTACCACCACATTTGTCTATGTTTGTCTTATTTTTAGTATTTGTTGCTAAACTACATAAAATGCACTATAATCTGACCAAGTTTGACGCTGGTATATATTACCGTTTTGAAGATAGAGCAGGAACATGTTTTTTTGCGGTTTCTTGTATGGGGACCCCCTTTGGTTTTAGACTTTTTTTGTATTTGTCGTGATACACCTCATAGCAACATATTCTGACAATTTTTTTTACCTACCATTTGTTACCTATTACCGTTTAAAAGATACAGCCCTGTGACAAACAGACGGACGGACGGACAGCGTAGCGAGAGTAATAGGGTCCCGTTCGGCACCCTTCGGGTACGGAACCCTAAAAACGAGTGTATGAGTGTTTTGAAAGCAAGATTATTGATAAGTTATTTTTAATATTGAAATTTCTTTGTTATTATTTTGTAAGTCTTTAAAATTGATATATTATCAAAATTCTGAGGAGACTGTTACAAAATTACTTTATCAGTAATTCTTGTATTCAATTTATGTAAATTAAAGTATTACCTCAGAAAATAAATTGATTAAAAAGGATTTTTTTCACACTTGCTTGGAAATCAGTTCATTTTTTTTTTAATACATCAATCGGCTCTTTTCCGTACGCAACGAAATAACACGCCAATAATATAAATTGCTGGACAGTTTTAAATTATGCTTTGCCAGGTTTTTAAGTAGCTACACACTTACATAAATTAGGTGTTTTTAGGTACAAAATATTTATCATTATAAAGGCTAAATGCGCAATTTTTTTTTTTCAAAAATTTGAAAATAGAACAAGAACCGCGCGCGGACGAATTGGCGCGAATGAAAATTAGATACTGTTGAATTAATTTGTGTATTGTTTCCTCGCAAACGAGAGAAAAGTACTGTACAAGTCTCGGCCGTAATAGCAATTGACGGCCTCTTTTAGTTAAAAAGTGGTTAAAATCGATAAAAATATTACTTTGCATCAATTGCTTCATTTCAGGCCTCGACAGTAATGTACTATTTAAACCACGTCTTTAAAACGAAAGTGAGTTAATTTTACATTGTCATTCAGTCCTGAGCTATGTTTAAAGTTTCAAGTCTAGCTCATCGGAAAGTTAGTTTAAGATCAATTGCAAAATTTGTATCGAACAGTCTGAAAGAAAGTTAATAATGTTAGTTGTTTTCTGCCAAAAATTGTAAATAAATAGCAATTAGTATATTCGATTATCACTTTCTTTAACAGCGAAGGAAAACATCGTGAGGAAACCTGTACACCTGAGAGTGCTCCATACAGTTCTCAATGGTGTGTGCAGTCCGCCAACCCGCACTAGGCCAGCGTGGTGGACTAAGGCCTTAGCCTTCTCATACTGAGAAGAGGCCCGTGCCCAACAGTTGGACGGTAATGGGCTGGTTATGTTATGTTATTAGAAGCAATAAATTAATTTGTAATGAATATCTCTATTCTCTGTTTTCATTCCATCACATCTCCTCAAACTTCCCTCTTGCTCCTTTACTGAATAAATAATTTAAGGGGAATGTAGTCACAGAGTACCTTTGTATATACTGAGAATGTAGTACCCAAGTGGCGCCCCCATCAGTAAAAAAAATATTACTCGCTGAATACATTTATCGATTTTTTTTTTAACAATTGCAGTACAGTTACTAATTTAATCAGAAACTTCTGACAACAGAGAGAGTTAACAGATGGTTAACTCTGTAAATTGTAGTTCGCTGTAGTTGTACATGGAAAAAATGCCAAGTGGCAGTTTTTCGCACTTTTTCTATCTACAACTACAGCTTACTATAATTTACCGAGTTAATACATAGTTTCTGATTAAACTACAGTATCTGTACTTCAATAGTTAAAAACTAATTTTCGATAAATGATGTATTCAGCAAGTAATAATTTTTTTACTGATGGGGGCGCCACTTGACTGCTAATTCCCCTTAATGGAAGGTTGTCAAAAATAAAACCCAAATAATCTCTTTAATTGTATATTGAAAGAAATAATCTGTACATTCTATGAAAATATATCACAAAAGGACGTTTCATTAAAGGCACTACATTGCGACCCAAGCCGACGGGCCAAGAGCCAGGCCCAAGGCCCAATATACAACGTATACAAATATCTATACATAACAAGGCCCGCCAGCCCACACTTACACACTACAACAAAGTGTCAAAAAATAAAGGAATAACAGTACTTCTTACACAAACGATTAAATACGTAAAAAATAATTGATACAAAAACGTAAACAATTAACATGTCAAGTTTCACATTTTTAATACTTGCAGTCTTTGATTTCGTTGTGACTACCAGCATTAAATTAACATTAATTAAATAATTATATTATATTAATTACACAATTTTCAAACTATTTACAAATATTCGATGAAAATATAAATATTGTAATTCGATTAGGAATGCTCTGCGCAGAGCGAGAATAACTAGAGATACCTTACACCGTGCACGTAGAAAGAGGTGACAACTGGGAAATGTTACAGGTTATAAAGACTGCATTTCATTTACGCGATCACAAACAGGCAAGACGATTCCAAGTTTTGTCAACCGAAGTGAGCGAGAGCTATACTAAATCCTTATTTAACTGGGAACTGAGACAATCGACCATTTTTCTTTCTTTCTTTATTCTGATTTAAATGTGATTGATAGCCTGCGAAATTTAAAATTACTTGCGTTTTTTGTATATTATAGCTCCATATCACGTTGTATACCGATTGAAATATAATTCGTGGCAATAATAACAATATCTACTGACATAATACCCATTGTAAACATTGAACCTAGCTCGATATCGATAATTTGATAGTAAAATTAATATAAGAGCTACGTTAATGTTTTTATGAGTATTATTCAGATATTGTTATTATTGCCGCGATATAAAACGTGAAATAGAGCTACAATTTGCATAATACGCAAGAAATTATCAATTTCTCGGGCTACAAGGTAGCAAACTGGCGTGCAAAAAATTATATTTGCAGATTTGTATAGTTTATTTCCGCTCATTCGCCTCAGAAGACAAACACTATCGGACTGATTCAATTACATATTTTAAATACACATACAAACAAAACATACAAAAAGCTATTTAACGTCCATAAATGTTTGACGACAAAATATCTATCATAAAAAGTCTAAACAAATCGCCTATAATTACATTTACGTACAAAGGTTAGTATCAAACATTGTTTACAGTTTTTACTAACTCTAAAAATTATTTACATACAAAAACATCGCGCAAATGAACCGCAGTCCTAATTAAACAAAAAAATCGTCGAAAAACGCGCTGATTTAATCAACCGTTTTTTTTAACGACATAAATATTCTGTTAGTTGAAAAATATATTCAAACACGGTCATATTTGAGATCAGTCTGACTACGCCAGATTGCCACCCAATTTAAAGGCGAGTGCATACATAAGCCACAATTTATTCATAGTCAAAAATCTTAATTATTATTCTTCGTATATTATGCAAAATACCAAGTACAATTAAAATGGCAATAATTTAGACTTGGCGCGTTCAGGTACGCTTTTGTAACTTGCGTAGCGTTTTTTTTATTCGCACCTGTAATACAACACCGTCACAACTCAAAAATCATGATTATTGGGAAACATAGACCAGTAAGCCTCTAGACGCCGGTTAGCTGGACACCCCCGGTCACAACGCATATGCTCTACCACTGCATATCATACGTCCCTCCGCCAATCGGAACGTCACTCAGTCAGCGAGCGGCACCAATCATAAGGAATCATACCACCGAACTTTTGAGCCGGCCAATCATAACGCGCCGTCCGCCCCCCTGACCCCACCAACGTTTTACGACTGCGTTCGAATACAAAACTTTGTTTATGCGGAGTCTTGTAGCTTACTGGTCTGTGTTGGGAAATCACCTTTGAAGTTTAAGATTTAAACGTGACTTTCCAATGGTCATGATTTTTGAGTTGTGACGGTGCGGAGATTACAGGTGCGATATGATATTTACTTTTAACTGTCGATACATCTGAACATATTTGACTGACTCAATATAGTACAATAAATCTCCTTACCAGAATTATAAATTATGTAACATTTTTACAATACTGACATTTAAAATAAAACTAACAACAGACAAAACTTTAAATAAATAAACGCTGAATAATCAGTTTTGTTACTTTTACTTCAATAATTTAATAAATCACAAACAAAATAGCTGCTTTTGTTATAATTCATAACAATAGAAGGATATTAATTTAATCACTTATTTATTTGTCAACATAAATAGCAGTCAATTACATTCAATTGTCCCGACTTTTCTCCCAAAACTTGTTACTAACAACGGCAAACTTAAGATTTAGAGAGGCAATATTTAATGTTTATGTTATATTATTCAATGGCAAGACTACATCGAATGTATTAGTACGGAGTTACGACATATTTCTGCGACACCAATAAAAAAAATTGACGTCAAAATATCTGTCGCAAAAACTGTCAATATTCTATAGCCTCATTTTGCCGTAAAAATCGTTATTATTGTAAAAAAATCGTCGTTTCTTGTCATTATCGAAATGCACGTAACGATCATGAGTATTTTCAATTTCGTGGTTAGTTAAATATTTATAATTCATTATTTTTTCGTTTAAAAAAATCATGAACTATTCGGATGGCGACCGAAGAAACCATTAGACATATCAAATCAGGTAAATATTATAAATATAATCTTCCTTTGTAAATTACTGGGATTTTCTCATTGATGTAAGGGCGCATTCCTACCTGTGTTGTAAAATGTATTCATCGTTATCTTGTCATCGTCTCTAACTGTCCCCATTATCTCGACAATCGGACGTCACTGGGGGGTCTACTAGCAAAATCGATAACAACATAATCGAAACGATACAATAGTGCTCTGAATATATCGGTCGTACCCTACTGTAAAAACGTTCGAATTCTTCGTCGTTTATCGAATTCACAGACAAACATTTTGAATTTTTACAACTTCATAGTCTATAAAATAGACAATGTTCGGATCAATGAGTCAAAACAAAAGAAATACTGTCAATGACATTTAAAACTAAGAATAGGGTTACGACCGAAAATTGACGATTAGTATCGTACGTTGCTTCCTATAAACGATAGTAAAAACACCATTACTTAGAGTAGGTTTCGACACGATAAATGTCACGATATATCGATTATCGTTTTTGCGAGTAGACCCCCAGTTCCCGGTGTTGTCGAATCAGATTTTCGTTTGTATTTATCGTTGGACGACTGTCGTCTAGCTTTCTCATTATTATGACCGTCGTCACACAGTAAGAGTCGTGGACGACAATAAATTAATCGTACCGTGCTGATGGCGAACAACCATTTATACATATTATACAAGCCACGACACTTAGACAGGACGACTTTTTGTCGTAACGACACAGGTAGAAACAGGCCCAAAAGACACATGAATAAAAATCCACAAAGAAGCCAAGCTAAGCCGGCGCAAACCGGTTTTTACGTGTACGTGTACTTGTTTTTACCACAGCGGAGTGTACGTGAACTCGTTTTTACCACAGCGAAGTGTACGTGAACTCGTTATTACCACAGCGGAGTGTACGTAAAATCGTCGGTGAATGTCACGCACACATCGCCGCGCTATGTGGGAGTGTACCACAGCGTCTAGCTAGGTTTCTGTATGGATTTTTATTCATGTGCTAAATAACCCCTAAATACAATAATCTGATTGATGTCTTTCAGAACATAGCTGTCTCATTGTAATCAAGGCACTGCATAGGCGCGTAAGGCACTAATTTTCAATTCTTTATTATAAATATTCTGCGATATACCCTCTCACTTATTCCCTTACTATAAGTTATTATGCTTTCATAAATAACGTCGTCAATCAAAAAAAATAAAGATCAGTTTTTCTTCTCGCAATAATTGTTTACTTCATTTAATATTCTTACCAAAATCTTTCTTTTATTTATCCAATAATCAACATTTCAAATACCACTGCAATGTGTCAGACTAGCCCCCAGTTTCTGGAAGGCTGATCAATTTGATCTATTGTCAAATCTAATGTCAGCTCCTGTGATTGGTCGGCAAAAATAATAACAACCAATCACATCGCTTGACCTGAGATTTGACAGATCGATTAGTAAATTTTTGTGTTGATTTGATCTGAACGAATCGGAAATTGATTGATCAGCCTTTCGGAAACTGGGGGTTAGTCCAAATATTTGCGTTGTTTGCCCGATACAAAATGGAAAATATCCATTGGAATAAAATTAATTTTGTGTCGGTGAGATGGCACAAATATTTGGGCAAATACGCTAAGTCAGAGCATAACTGTAGCTCACATCAAAACCCGCTGAAGTGGCGCCCTCAAATTGAACTATCCCCAAGTTTTTCCAACTTCTAACATTCCTAAGTCCGGTTAACATTCTTCAAATATTCCTAAACTCATCAAAAAACTCCTCCACTTTCTTTCCTAAAAAAACTGATCTATATAAGTAAAGAGGGCATACCGTCCAGCTCACTGGCTGAGGCCGAATAGCTTCAGTGCGTTGAAGGCGGTGGCGAGTGCGACGTCCTCGGGCTTCTGTCCAAGGAATCCAGCGATCAGCTCCACTATAGCTGGAAGAGCACATGGCTCGTTGCGTTGGAAAGTGCAGTAGCGGTTCACGAAGTTCATCGATCTGGAAAAATAAAAAAATATTGTTACACATCTGTTCTTAAGAATGGTTTAGGCGCAGAACGTCCGGTGAGAAAAAAGGTCCGATTCGCAAAACGTCCGGTGAGAAAAAAGGTCCGATTCGCAAAAAGTCTGATTCACAGATTGTCCTATGCCCAAATTGTCCAATTCTAAAAACGTCCGATTCTCAGCCTTACAAAAGCGCACAATGTCTTATGCTTTACAAAAGCGCTTCTTAGGGGGAGAACTTTGAAACTTATTTTTTTTTCATCGGACATTTTGCGAATCGGACGTTCTGCGCAAAAATTATGAAAATGAGTCTAAATAATAATACTATACATACTAAATTTAGGCGATGTTCTTTAAGCAGTCATAAGAATAGCCAACAATATTATTAAATTATACACACACATGTCATTATATAAATAGCACATTGCACGATTATAAGTTATATTGTTGCTATTAAATCCCGTTTATCTTAGATAAAGTAGGAGTTTGTTATCTTATCATTATCATGTCCTAAAAAACGTTATCGTCCAGTAGCTGTATCTCGATAACTTTATATCTGTCTGTATGTTACATGTTTTTGTTTATGTAGTAACCAACTATTTCTTGTAAGTTTTCTACAAGGAATGAATAAAAGATAAAGAAAGTAAGGTAAACCAAATGGTTACAAAATAATGATAAGCAAAATGACCACGAAAATGGTCAAATATTTAAATAATACTTTTCTTTATATTTAAATCAAAATAGTTTTTAGAGAAATCTTAATCATGCATTGGTTTGAATCGATGTATTTCTTTGTCACGTCAATTTCATAGGGTATTATGAAAAACCGGCCAAGAGCGAGTCGGACTCCCGCAGTAAGGGTTCCGTACCTCTCAACAACCTGATACCCCATAAAAACTGATTTAATTTACGAGAGTTTATCAAAAGACATCAACGCATAGTGCGCGAAATATGAATTTTTGCATGTCTTTCTTACGCAGGTAATATATCCACATATGTCTGTTTGTCTTATCTTTAGTATTTGTTGCTAAACTACATTATATGCACTATAATCTGACCAAGTTTGACGCTGGTATATATTACCGTTCTGAAGATAGAGCAGGAACAAAAACGATGAAAAAAATGCATGTTTTTTGAGGTTTCTTGTATGGGGACCCCCTTTGGTTTTAGACTTTTTTTTGTATTTGTCGTGATACACCTCATAGCAACACATATTCTGAGAAAATTTCAACCGGTTACCTATTACCGTTCAAAAGATACAGCCCAGTGACAAACAGACGGACGGACGGACAGCGTAGCAAGAGTAATAGGGTCCCGTTTGGCACCCTTCGGGTACGGAACCCGATAATATTACATTATGATACAAGTGAGCTAAGTTGACTATTATACTCAAGGCTGGATTGCAGCCCGAGCCGAAGGCGAGGCCGTAATGGAGTTGTCTATATATCGTAATAGTAAATGCTCACGCGTGTCATACGACGTTTTTCGACACACTTGCGAGAAAAAAACATACACATATTTTAGACAAATATTGAATTTGTGAAAAATGGCGCGCGGATTACTGTAATCGCACGGTGACGTAAAGCTATGCGCGCGCAGGTGGTCGAAGGAAACCGCCAAACAGCCTAATATTCAAAATATAATAAATTGTTTTTTTTATTTATAGCACAAATTAATGTTAATTTGTTGACAAAAATAAATAATATGATGAAATGAAATGTTCATTTATCATATTTTAATTAATACAGTTGCGGGCACAAACTAGTTTATAAGATTAGTAGGATAAACTCACCTCTCAGTCAAAGAGTCTTTCACATGCAACGGCAGCTTGGAAGCCCTCATATTTGGGTACATGAACGGAGAATCAGTTTCCACCAGCAACTTATCTAGAGGCAGCAGTCTTTCAGACAGAAGCCTTCTGATCCCTCCATCGGACTTATCCTTACAAATATACCCTGTGATGCCCAAGTAGAATCCTTTCTCGATATACTTGAGGCCTTGTTCCACTGAGCCGGTGAAGGAATGAATCACGACTGGTGGAAGACGACTTCCAAATTCATCAAGAATTTTTATTAAGTCATCTTGAGCTTCTTTCTCGTGTACGAATAGGGGCTTCCGTAGTTCGCATGCCATTTCAACCTGTAACAAAAAGAAAATTGTGTCGGAATTTTTTTTTATGGTATATCGAAACGAGCTAAAGGCCCACCTGATGTTAATCGGTTACCTTTGCCCATAACAACTGCAATACCACCTAGACTTGCCTAAACGATATTGCAAATCGCTTTCGCCACGCACGCATTATTCGACAACGCGGCAGGCCCAGAATAAGATGGCGGGAAGAACTTGACTCCTATCTGAAGGATTGGCCCCAAAAGGCAAAAGACAGGGACAAGTGGAAAAAGGGAATTAAATTGTTTTAATTATCTTAACTATTATAAAATTGTAAACGTGTTTGTTTGTTTGTTTGTTCCAGCATCACGCTAAAACTACTGGACCGATTTTGATGATTTTTTTTTGTTTGAAAGCTGATGATCTGACTTAAAAACTGGTATGGGTTTTGAGAAAGAAAGAAAAAAAGAAAAAAAAAAATCGTGGGTTGCGTACTCACCCGACAGATTGAAGCTTCTATGCATTTGCACGAGCGGATAGTAATGTACGATGGAGTGGAGTGGAGTGGACAGGGGATGGGACTGGGGACGGGACAGTGGACGGGACAGGGGACGGGGCAGGGGACGGAACATGAGACGGGACATGGGACAGGGCAGTGGGACGGCACATGGGACGAGACATGGGACTGGACATAGGATAGGACATGGGACATGGGACGGGACGATAGTGATATAGTGGGGCAGTGGGACAGTGGGACATTGGGGCAGTGGGACAGTGGGGCAGTGGGACTGTGGGCCTGGGACAGTGGGACTGGGGCAGTGGAACAGTGGGGCAGTGGGACAGCGGGGCAGTGGGACTGAGGAACAGAGGGACAGCGGGGCAGTGGGACAACGGGGCAGTGGGACAACGGGGCAGTGGGACTGGGGACAGTGGGGCAACGGGGCAGTAGGACAGCGGGGGACAGTGGGTAGTGGGGCAGAGGGGTAGCGGGGCAGTGGCACAGCGGGGTAGTTGGACTGGGGGCAGTTGGACAGTGGGGCAGTGGGGCAGCGAGGCAGTGGGACAGCGGGGTAGTGGGAAAGCGGGGCAGTGGGCAGAGGGGCAGCGGTGCAGTGGGGCAGTGGGACAGCGGGACAGTGGAACAGTGGGGCAGTGGGGCAATGGGACAGTGGGACAGTGGACTGGACTGGACTGGACTGACGTGGGTTAGCAGAATTTAACGCGAGCGGAGCCGCGGGTAAAAGCTAGTATATGAATAAAATCATAATAATATCAAAAAAAAAAATTGTCAAATATGTATATAAAACAAAGTCGGGTTAGTTACACCACTACTAGCTCAAGAACGGCTGGACCGATTTTAATGAAATTTGGCATACAGATATTAATTGATATACAGAAAGCGCGTTGAGTTGATGACATCGCCAAGGCCGCAGGAAACACCTGGATGAGGGACGCACAAGATCGAAGAGGCTGGCAAAAACGAAAGGAGGCCTATACCCAGCAGTGGGTGATACCGGGCTAGGATGATGGTGATGATAATGATGATGATATCTGGTTGAGAGTAGCATCATTTAAAACCATCCTATCCTACTTAATATCCTACTGATATTATAAACGTGAGTTTTTGAAGATGTATGGATGTTGTTACTCTTTCACGCAAAAACTACGGTATGGATTTTAATGAAATTTGGATACAGATAGAACATAAGCCCGGATTAACATATAGGCTACTTTTTATCCCGGGAAGATGAACAGTTCCCGAGGGATGCACGATTAACGACATTCTCGCGGGCGAAGTCACAGGCATAGGCTAGTAAATTAATAATATGCGTATAGTAGCCGGCATGAGTCGTGAGCACAGATGGACAGTAGTGGGGGCAAGTTCGCGCATGTACACTTTCGACCAAAATTATTTAGTATCGTTTTATAAGGATTATGGGTAGTTATAGAAAATACAAACTTTCTCGAATTTCACCCATATTATGATTTTGGGACTTTTTTTACCCACAGATAAATAAACAGAAAACATTTTGACTTTTAATTAATTTTTTACTATTTAGTTATCGATGGACAGGCTTTTTAACTCGCATATATATATATATATCTCGTATTCTCAGCAAGTCCTTTCATTTGATACCCATATACTAGTATAGTATTATATTATCTGTGCCCATATTGTACAAAATTTCAGCTAAATAGGTTGAAGATATCTGCTTCAAAATTGAGTTGCAAGATTCCACTCTAACAAATATATTTACATACGTACACACATTGCAAGTCAAATACAATCTTGTAATAAATAAAGGAAGATGAAGAAGAAAAAAAACAATTTTTAATTCAAAACATTAAACACTCAAAAATCAAAATATAAATTAATTACAAGAAAAGAAAAATAAACGGTTTTAAATTCGAAAATGTGAGTCAATAAAGTTGAACCGAAAGTGTACGGTAGCCGAATGACACCTAATTGTCCAATAGACGACGAGCATCGACTGTCGACCAATCGCGTAAATGCAATGGTCGGCGTTGGCACCCCGCGCTCCTGTTATTCCACCAAACAGATCTATAAATGAACTTCTGCGCAGGTGAAGTTTGTGCTCACGACTCGTGCCGGTATCTGTATGTGTATTGTATTCTACGTTCACCACGACTCTTGTACGCGTTGCGCCTTCGCTTCCTATAAAACTAAAAATAAATATTTCCCAAAAATGTCCTCCTAACGTCCATAACGGAAGGATGGCATTAATCTCCAACGTTGATCGCTATCTAAATTTATATGGACGAGCTCCGACAGCGTCTGGACGGGTCTAAATATAGTTGATATTAGTCAGCTTGTTCTTTGATCTCGGAAGCTTCCACGATTTCCGCGGTTATATCAACCTGTTTAAATTCTTGTTTTAGGAGAAATTTATATTTCAAGCTTCAATTAGATTTTAGAGGTTCAAAACTAAGCTAAAGAATTATGTATGTACACTGTAACATTTCCAACGCTCTAGAGGCTAAATTAAATTATATAATTTAGTTGTAAGTACTTTTGTATCTCATTATAAGCGAACTGTTTTGTAAGTTCTTATGAGAAATGAAATTCTTTAAACCTAGGTTATTTTTCCAGACAGCATCGCTGGATACGACGACGACGACGTACGACGTATGTGGTCTAGTGTTTCATGTGTCAGACTGAGTTCGATTCCCACAGGACACAAATATTTATGTGATGAACATGAGTGTTTGTGTTGGTCTGGGTGTTTCTTATGTATTTTAAGTACGGAATTACAATAAAAAACGTACATAAGTATTATATCTATTGTTTAGTACCCATAGTACAAGCTCTGCTTAGTTTGGGACTAGATGGTGTTGTGTAAAAATGTCCCAAATTTTTATTTATTTATTTATGAATGAGTGACATATTCAAGAATATGGCAGAATGTAATTGCGTCTGTCGTCTGTCTATACCCGCGGCACGCTATGATGGCGTTTTTGACATTTTCCAATAACGTTGTGACACATTTCAAATTATTAGCGATTGGGACCAGGTTTATTACTTTGACCAACTCCAACTAGCTATTATGAATAATTTATACATCTAAGTAAATAATTTATCAAATTATTCAATAATCATAACGTCTAGCAATTTTGTTTAATCGCTATTTAATCAAATTTTATGTGACATACATAAAAAAACAGTAGAAATAAATAGAATTTGAACAATAGATTCGAAATTCGAAAAATTATATTGCTGTAGCAGTGCTTTACTATTGACAATAAAGTACGGCAATAGTTCCTTCATACGTAGCTGTCAATATTTACGGATTTTCATGAGCAGGCAAGCGTCAAAAACGCCATCATAGCGTGCCGCAACTATAATGTAGCTGTCATATTTACGGATTTTCATTAGCAGGCAAGCGTCAAAAACGCCATCATAGCGTGCCGCACCTATAATGTAGCTGTCAATATTTACGGATTTTCATTAGCAGGCAAGCGTCAAAAACGCCATCATAGCGTGCCGCATCTATAATGTAACTGTCAATATTTACGGATTTTCATTAGCAGGCAAGCGTCAAAAACGCCATCATAGCGTGCCGCACCTATAATGTAGCTGTCATATTTACGGATTTTCATTAGCAGGCAAGCGTCAAAAACGCCATCATAGCGTGCCGCACCTATAATGTAGCTGTCAATATTTACGGATTTTCATTAGCAGGCAAGCGTCAAAAACGCCATCATAGCGTGCCGCATCTATAATGTAGCTGTCAATATTTACGGATTTTCATTAGCAGGCAAGCGTCAAAAACGCCATCATAGCGTGCCGCACCTATAATGTAGCTGTCAATATTTACGGATTTTCATTAGCAGGCAAGCGTCAAAAACGCCATCATAGCGTGCCGCATCTATAATGTAGCTGTCAATATTTACGGATTTTCATTAGCAGGCAAGCGTCAAAAACGCCATCATAGCGTGCCGCATCTATAATGTAGCTGTCAATATTTACGGATTTTCATTAGCAGGCAAGCGTCAAAAACGCCATCATAGCGTGCCGCATCTATAATGTAGCTGTCAATATTTACGGATTTTCATTAGCAGGCAAGCGTCAAAAACGCCATCATAGCGTGCCGCATCTATAATGTAGCTGTCAATATTTACGGATTTTCATTAGCAGGCAAGCGTCAAAAACGCCATCATAGCGTGCCGCATCTATAATATAGCTGTCAATATTTACGGATTTTCATTAGCAGGCAAGCGTCAAAAACGCCATCATAGCGTGCCGCATCTATAATGTAGCTGTCAATATTTACGGATTTTCATTAGCAGGCAAGCGTCAAAAATGCCATCATATATAATGCGTTTAAAATTTGCCGCGTGTTGGAGACCTGTTGCCTATTTTTTAAGACCAATTTACGTAAATAACCGATAGTGTATTAATAAACTACGGCTTAGTTTTTAATCTAAGATAAGCATATGGAGCAGACTTCCGTTTTAATAATATTTGTTGTCATGATTTTACAATGCTGATTATTTTCATAGCCGAGCTGAATTATATAATAAATAGTATAATCATTCCATTCTTATCTATATGAATGATTGTTATGCATGTAGGTTTATTTATTGTTTATGCGTTGTTAAACAAGCTTTCCATTTTCAGTTAATGTTTTGGTACAAGTACATAATAAATCCAGCGGATTCCCGCGACCTTCACCAGGTCGTCGGTCCACCTTGTGGGGAGCCTACCCACGCTGCGCCTTCCAGTACGCGGTCGCCACTCCAGAACTTTACTGCCCCATCACCCGCTGGATGCGGAAGGCGCAGGACCGGTCGTTGTGGCGATACTTGGGGGAGGCCTATGTCCAGCAGTGGACGTCTTTCGGGTGAAATGATGATGATGATGACATAATAAATTGTGTAACAGTAGAAATGTTATGGTTTTACCACACAGGTATAGTAGCCGGCAAATAACTTAAAAATGCGCAGTAATCGATTTAAACGATTCTAATATTTATGTCATTTCAGTAATATAGCAGTAGCACAATCTTTGTTGAAGTTATTTGCCGGCTACATGTATCATTAAACTCTATAGATGAATTACAGGATGTCATATTCCGAAACAGTTCTATTTTTGCGCACAGATAAATATCAGTCCACACGCCTGCTTGCCAATAGGAGCGCGTTATGTCTAGTCGAAATTTGACAGTTTTATTTTTAAACAAAGCAAATGTGAATATTTCTCTATAGGGTTGCTCACTGGAATAGGAAAAAAAAATCGCTGGGATCAAAAAACATTATTTATGTAATTTAGAGCATTTAATAATAAAATAAATACTTAAAATCTTGGGGACATTTTTACACAGCACCATCTAGTCCCAAACTAAGCAGAGCTTGTGGTATGAGTACTAGACAATGGATATAATACTTATATACTTTTTTTTTTGTTGATAACATAACATCACGCCTGTATTTCCCCGAAGGGGTAGGCAGTGGTGTATAGTACACCCACATTTCGCCAGTTATGTTGTGAGTCCCATGTTTTTGTTGATACATATTTATAATACATAAGAAACACCCAGACCAACCCAAACACTTATGTTCATCACACAAATATTTGTGTCCTGTGGGAATCGAACCCACGACCTCGTGATCAGCAGTCCGACCCTCGAACCACTAGACCACAGACGTCGTCATCGTATTTAAATACGAATTGTATCTCTCGCATGAAAGTAATTGACCTGAATGCTCTATTTTAATTATTTTAATTATCAGAATAAGTGGAGTTTTACTAATGAATTTGTAATTGTCTTTTACTTATCAATTGGTAAATATTCACCAATAGAATTTAATTAGTATGTATTCACAAAAATAAACCTTATATGTACCTAGTGTAGATGTTTTGTTTTTAGGGTTCCGTACCCGAAGGGTGCCAAACGGGACCCTATTACTCTCGCTACGCTGTCCGTCCGTCCGTCCGTCTGTTGGTCACAGGGCTGTATCTTTGTAACGGTAATAGATAACCAGTTGATTTTTTTACAGAATATGTGTTGCTATGAGGGGTATCACGACAAATACTAAAAACAAAAAAATCTTAAAACAAACGGGATCCCCATACAAGAAACCTCAAAAAATATGCATTTTTTTCGACGTTTTTGTCCTGCTGTATCTTCAAAACGGTAATACATACCAGCGTTAAACTTGGTCAGATTATAGTGCATATTATGTAGTTTAGCAAAAAATACTAAACATAAGACAATTATAGACATATGTGGTGGTACCTGCGTAAGAATGAGATACAAAAATTCATATTTCGCGCCTGTGCGTTGATGTCTTTTGATAAACTCTCGTAAATTAAATCAGTTTCCATGGGGTATCAGGTCGATGGGCGGTATGGAACCTTTAATGCGCGAGTCCGACTCGCACATGGCCAGTTTTTATCAATCTAAGGAAACGGGTTGGCGATCGCAGTTAAATAAATAAATATTTTGGGACATGTTTACACATCACCATCTAGTCCCAAACTAAGCAGAGCTTGTACTATGGGTACTAGGCAATGAATATAATACTTATATACTTTTTTTTTGTAAATATATACTTATAATACATAAGAAACACCCAGACCAACACAAACACTCATATGATCATCACACAAATTTTTGTGTCCTGTGGGAATCGAACCCACAACCTCTACTAAAATTAAGGTAATGTTTCATACATAACTTTTTTATCAGGTATACCATCTGCGAAATACAGTTCCCCAAAGTGGCTTGCAATGTGTCCCCCCCCTGCCATTTCTAAACTATGCAACGTAGAAACTTATAGTCTTCCACATTGATAGACCTTTATAAAAACTCTCTTTTAAAATTATTTCGAGTATAATGTGATTATAAATTTTTGAGTTTTAGTGAGAAAACTTAAGACGTCCTAGTTCATAGGTCATTGGCCTTAGAGAAAAATGATCTTAGAAAATAATGCTCCTTTTATTACTTTCTATTTAAAAAAATCACAAAAAGAAACTTTGTGTTATATTGATATGACACACTTCTTAAATTTAGCGCTAGGATTATTATTCGATTTGATTCGTTTGTAATTAGACCTACTTAAGGAACCCTATAATACTGAGCATGGCCCGACATGCTCTTGGCCGGTTTGTTTTAAAATTAACTTTAATCAAATGTACTTTACAGCTTTTTTTTCTGCATTTAGAAACAGTACAATAAGGCATTTTTCGGGTTTTTGTTACAGTATTTACAGAAACAAGTCATTAGGCGTAGGTACTGAGAAAGGCTTTGAAATGCCCTGAACTATGGTGCAGTGTTGGCACGCGCGCCATGCCCACTTGGCCATTCTGTCTATTTCTGTGGTTTTCCTCGTATTTTTTTCAAAAACATGGAATAAGGAGTATGACAAACATGCGAATTTGTTTTCGCAAATAGATCATCAAATGACGTGATATTTCGCAGTAATTCCCTAATAACATTTCGTGACTAATATTATACCAAACATAAACAGTATGTAACAAAAACCCTGTTGTTCCTGTGAGGTACGTTATCAGAATCGATATTCATACGTAAAGACACAACACAACTCATTTAGAAAAACTCTTCAATTGAAAATGATATAATCACTTCTAAATCTTTTAATAATGATTTAATATTTAATTTGATTATTATTACTGAAGAGTTTTTTCAAATGACTTGTGTCCTTACGTATGAATATCGATTCTGATAACGTACCTCACAGGAACAACAGTGTTTTTGTTACATGTTGTATTCTTGGACGAATACATTTTTATTCGTCCGAGGTTGTATTGATATATTTTACATTCATAGGAATTCCCAAAAAATCTAAAAAGTACGAACTTTATTGTGTTTGTACTATTTGTAACAGAGTATTGTGTCATTTTCATCATAGAATAATGCAGCACCTTTCCTCCACCCGCGGACATTATAAAAACATGAATTTCTATTCATCAAATCTAAGAAAACTAGCCAGATCACAGAAAGACTTTATCGCGCATCCTCGGAAACTGTTAGTGTTCCCGGGATAAAAGGTAGCCTATATGTTAATCCTATGGTAATCTGTGTGCCAAATTACATCCAAATCCGTTCAGCCGTTTCAGCGCCATAAAAGGACAAACAAAAAAACATCCGGACATACATTCGCACGTAGGATAAACAAAACTGAAATGAAATATAACCGTCTCCCAAATGTACAACGTGTATCAGAAACGTGGTCTTATTTTAAGAGTTCATTAAGAATGCTATCGAACAAATTTTAATACAAGGCCAATCTGAAGAGGTATTTATTTACATGTTTAAAAAAAAACCGTTTTTTTTTCACGATTTCAGGATTGTCGACACATTAAAAGTTGTTCTATGCTATGCCCTGAATCAACTCAGCCTATCGCAGTCTACTGCTGGACATAGGCCTCTGCCAAATTGCGCCACAACACTCGGTCCTCTGCCTTCAGTCCCCCCAGATACTCTAATCAGGTCGTCGGTCCACCTAGCTTGGGGGCGCCCTACGCTGCGTTTGCCGATTCGCGGTATCCACATGCCTTGGGGTCTTACTCTCGACTGGTTCGAGCTCTGAACCAAATTGAGCTGATGTCAACTCCTAGAGAAATGCAGTACGAATTGACACTAACTCGAATTCAAATTCGATTGAGACAGCACTCGATCCAGTCGGGATTAAGGCCCCTGAATAAATAAATAAAATATTTTGGTACATTTTACACAGCACCATCAATCTAAGGAAACGGGTTGGCGATCGCAGTTAAATAAATAAATATTTTGGGACATGTTTACACATCACCATCTAGTCCCACACTAAGCAGAGCTTGTACTATGGGTACTAGACAATGAATATAATACTTATATACATTTTGTTGTTGTTGTAAATACATACTTATAATACATAAGAAACACCCAGCCCAACACAAACACTTATGTTTATCACACAAATATTTGTGTCCTGTGGGAATAGCCTGAATGAGCTCATTAAATATGACCACATATTTCTGATACACTGAAAACCTATAGAGGGATCATTGTACTCATCACTATGAACAACTTTTATTATGGGACCAACCCTGAAATCACAAAAAATAAAAACCGGCCAAGAGCATGTCGGGCCATGCTCAGTATTATAGGGTTCCTTAAGTAGGTGTACAAAAGAATCAAATCGAATATTAATCATGGCTATTTTAGTTTTTGCAATAATCGGCAGCATTCGCGTTTCCGAGCGTGTTGTTAGTAGCGCCATCTAGCGATAAATTCAAGAAGCCAAATTTAAGAAGTCTGATTGATGTCAAAGTTACTTTTTGTGATTTTTTCAAATAGAAAGTAGCTAAAGGAGCATTATTTGCCATGATAATTTTTCTCTAAGGTCAATTTTTCTCTAAGGTTAACCTTTGAACTAGGACGTTTTAAGTATTTTTCGGTTTTCTGTCTATAACTCAAAAAATTATAATCACATTATACTCGAAATAATTTTAAAAGAGAGTTTTCACAAAGGTCTATCAATGTGGAAGATTATAAGTTTTTACGTTGCATAGTTTAGAAATGGCAGGGGGGGGACACATTGCAAGCCACTTTGGCGGGCTATATTTCGCAGATGGTACACCTGATAAAAAAGTGGTGTATGAAACATTACCTTCATTTTAGTAGACCTATTCAATGATACCCCACACGATGGGGTGCAGCGAAAAAAATTATTTTTTTCCCCGTTTCACATGTATGGGCGCCACCCCTAAAGAACGTAAAAACTATTTTTTTATTCTTTTAAATTTTGAGATCTATATGCAGACTATTTTTTAACAAAATTTCATTTACTTATGTTTATAACTGTAGAAGTTATTAAGCTGTAAAGGATTAGGACAGACGGACAGACGGACAGACGGACGGACATGACGAAACTATAAGGGTTCCTTGTAGGACTTCGGAACCCTAAAAACTGGTGTTCCCTACATTTTGTCAATTTATGTGAAGACAAATTAGGCAACACCTGTTTTTTTTTTTGCGTTGGTCCCATAATAAAACTTGTTCATACTGATGAGTCCAATGACCCCTTAAGAGGTTTTCAGTTATTTCAATAGCATGTATTATCTTCGCCGCCTGACACAAGAAGCGATAACGCAATCATAATAAAGTGGAGGTCTTCCACATGTAGAAGCCACGCCAAGGTGACTTTGTTTACCTATCTGCCTGTTAAATTCCACCAAGGTCTCTCTATCGATACCTAATTATTCATTAGTCTGGAGCTAATTGATCCGCAAACACGCTTGGACAAGCGTTTTGACCTAAGAGTCTGTGTACTGTCGATCTGAATTCGAGAAAACAAAATCCGAAGTGACGTGGTTGTGAACTGCATTGGATCCGAATTACCTGCAAAATGGGGTGAATAAGATTGCAGGGGTAACGCAAAACGGGGTGAATAGGGATGCAGGGGGATAAGGTATAAAAGTGGCAAGGATATTAACATTGAAATAAGATTGTTGCCCATTCTGCCATAATTTGGTAAATATTTTTGTGTCTTTGTGGGCAACAAACTATCTTATTACAATGTTAAAATCCTTGCCCACTTTTGTCCCTATTCACCCCTGCATCCCTATTGACCCCGTTTTACACGGTACAAAAGTATGCAAGGATTTCAAAGTTACAAATTAAATACTCTCTTCCAAAACTACTTCAAAAATGTTCTACTATAATTTGGGAAACATTTTAGAGTAATTATTGGCAACAAACTGTGTTATAATTCAACGTTAAAATCTTTGCCTACTTACCCATTCACCCTGCAATCCTATTTACCCCACATAGATTTTCAACCGAGTTTTTTAAGACCTTAATTTCGGATTCCGACCGGCAGAATTCTCAAACCCAACTCAATTTCAACACTAAAAGGTGCATTGCAGTAACTGAAAGGTTTTTAAGAACTCAATCGTCTCAAAATGTCGTTTAAGAATTCGGGGGTACTCTGAAAAGGGGCCCGAGCAAAGCAGTAAGACAGTAATAGGCGGACTATACTATGTTATTATGCTACAGCTAATTAACTTTGGTGTCGTTTGAAAACCCGAGGTTATTATTTTGGAAAAAGAGATAAGGTCTTTGCAAGCCCCTTATGTCACTGCGACCTAAAAGATCTATTGTAACGCTTCTAATAGTAGACTACAGCACCTCCCCAAGCGGCAGGCGTACCATAAAGTCGACTATTGCCTTGGGGTTTGAGGATCTGATCTCAAAACCCGAGGTTAGTCTCTTTCTCAATCTGAGAACGCACTGTGGTACAGTAATCGGTTGAATACGCTGCTATTGAGCTAATTTACAGGAACATACGATACAAATTCTGTAGTGCGATAAACAGGTCATGTCTGCATACATGACTCAGAACTTGAGCGTTGCGAAATGGGACCAGCTCTCGATTTAGAACGGTGGCAATGTGCAAGAAGATAAAAGTTACAAGTGTTCTTTAAGGTCAACGGGTACCCAAAGTCAAGGTTTAAGTTGGTGAGAGATTATTAAAAAGAGGGCAAATATGGGTGGGAGTAGCAGTCGAGCAGCGCCCCCATCAGTAAAAAAATATTACTCGCTAAATACAGCATTTGTTGAAAATTCGTTTCTAACAATTGGGGTACAGGTACTGTAGTTTAGTCAGAAACTATTAACTCTGTAAATTAATTAATTCATAAATCAGTAGCGCCCCTGACGGATACGAGGACGAACTACTGATTTATGAATAAAGTCGACAAAAACTATGAAAGTATTCTTATGTGTCAAACTCTTACTAAGGCCCCTGTGCTACGTTACTGTTCTAGAATTAACTACTATAGGTGGGTGTCTTAAATTCAAGTAGGTATCATATTGCCAATTTAGAGCCAAAGCGCCAAAAAAGAACATACCATAAAATTATAGCGGTAACCGTTTCTAGAGATAGTTCAACAATTTTATAAAAACTCATCAAACTTTTTACGAAGTAGGTAACTAACTTGTTAATTTGCACGAAGAGTTGATTTATACATAGTGAAAACTGTGGACAGCTTATTATAATTTAGAACTTTACATATCACACACAAAGTCGTAAATAAAGTCGTTTTCTATAAACACTTAAATGCTACACTACTGTACAATTCCTACATTGTAACCAAGCGAAGCGTAGGCGCATGCACCGAACAAATTTAACCCGAGCGGATCAAATTGGCGATAATGATATATTCGCCCGCTGTGCGCGTTTAAATATAAATTAGCGAGTAATTCTGTGATCATTTAACGCTCATATGAGGTGGTAATTCGATGCTCTTTGTGTAACAACAATTTTCAAGACCAGTGAATGCAATGATAACTGTGTTTGGTCTCAATTACATGTTACAATGTTGTTGAGTGAATGGGCAGACGCAGAGCTGCAATTACAAGCCTCTGTAAGCAGCTAAAATAATAAATAATCTATGCGATTGGGTTAATGAATCATAAAGACAAACTTTAATATGGCAAGCAAGAAATATTTAGGCAGACTTAGAGCCAAAGACAAAATAAGTATTAATACAAATCGAAACATTCTATCGATAAACCACTTGGCTCTTCACTGTTCTTTATGACCGCATCGGTTCTAATGGCCCCCCCGCCAGGTGGACCGACGACCTGAAGAACGTGACTGGGGGGGACTGGATGCGGAAGGCAGAGGACCGAGTGTTGTGGCGCAACGTCCAGCAGTGGACTGCGATAGGCTGAGTTGATGGTTCTAATGGCAGTCCTTAGCCCGTCTTCAGATGGATTCTCGTCTGATGATGGTAGTGTAAATGGGTTTTTTGTAAAGATATTCTCGTTCTTAGTAGCAGCCCAGGATTTAGAATAGGTTATTGGACTATTATTTTTTCATTAGAAATCTGAAAACTATTAGAAAAAACCGCCCAAGTGCGAGTCGGAATCGCGCAGTAAGGGTTCCGTTCCACTCATCGACCTAATATCCCATAGAAACTGATTTAATTTACGAGAGTTTATCAAAAGACATCAACGACGTATAATTTGACAGTTCTAAAATTTTTGCCATCCCTTTCTTGTATCTACTATTAGTAAAAGAGAGCGATAGTTTAAAATAAGTTTAGTTCGTGAACAAGAGAATCGACACCAATAACAAATTAAAGGATACTACATTGTTTCACTAATTCTAGATTCTTTTAACGTATTACTGAAACAATTTTCCCTAAATGAGCGGATGGCTGGTGCTTCAATTAGTAATTAATAGTTCGTTGGACCACCGTTGTAGTTTCTCCCAGCCAGTAAGAATCTACTAACGCAATACCAGTTTGGTAAACAAAGGACTGAAACGCAACCAAATATAGTTGAACCTGTTAATAGAACTATGAACAAAAGACTACGTATTTACGGAAAATGCTATTGGCATGGTGCCACGACTTCTTATTGGTGCATAGAACTGTAAATAGACGTCTATTGGACAATTTAATGATGGGTTTATTTTGACGTTTCGTTAAGGACGGGCAAAATATGGCCGGCAAATTGTTTAGAGATTACTAGCCTGTGCCCGCGGCTTCACCTACGTAAATTTCGTTTATCGCGCATCCCTCGGGAACCGTTAATCTTCCCGGGGTAAAAAGTATATGTTAGCCTATATGTTAAACCGGGTTACGTTCTGTCTGTAGAGATGAAGTGCCACCCTACATAAGGTGCTGGTGTCCAAGCTTCTTAGAAGAAACACCAAAATTAGAATTTATAAAACGGTCATAAGCCCTATACTGATGTACGGATGTGAAGCTTGGACACTGATACAAAAAGAGGAGAGTAAGCTCTTGGTAACACAGAGGAGGGTCTTACGTAAGATCTTGGGTCAATCGGACATTCGGTCCGAATGGTACCTGGCGGATCAGGAAGAACGCTGAGATAGAAGAGCTCGTGGCTGAACCAAATGTGATGGAGAGGCAAAAGCTCACAGACTCCGTTGGCTAGGTCACGTTGAGAGAATGGGAGAAGATCGAGATGCGAAGAGAGCCTATCTATTCTGGAGATCAGAGCCAGTGATTGGCGAAATACTGCCAAAGATAGCGGCAAGCGGCGTTCTCCCGTTTCGGAGGTCAAAACGCATTTTGGGTCGCTGCGCCAGCGGAGTAAGTAAGTAGTACGTTCTGTCTCTATTCCAAATATTATCCAAATCCGTTCAGCCCTTACAGCGTGATTGAGTAACAAACATGCAAACACATCTTCACAAGCTTTCACATGTATAATATTAGTAGGATAAATACTTTTTGAACCTTCGACCTTGTCCATCATATTCCTAGCGGAAAGAGTCAATTAGGAAAACAATTTCTAAATTTGAGGCCTTTGCCCCGCAGTGGGACAAAACAGGCTCGTAAAAAAAAACAATATATTTTCTGTAGAACAATAGTAATCAGTTTAGTTCACATAAAACAAATATTTATTCAGTCTGGCTGTTTACATTTCTTTCATAAAGGGTCTTGAATGCCCAAGGAGTTATGAATGTATGGCATTCATTATTTATTCAACACTGGGAACGTTCCAACACTTCCAACGCATCTCGTTCGCAGCTGATTCATCTCAATTCAATGCATTACGTGTTTCTATTGAACAGATTAGATTTAAAGACGATTGACATATGCGGGCTGGCGTCGTGGATAAGAGTTCTGGATCCGTCCAGTTTGTTGTTATGTACGGACGTAGCCCATTGCATAGTGATTTTATCTAAATGATGTACATACTTGTGCCCATTGGACTTGTGTAATGAGTATTACTCTAGTAAGAGTATTATATGAATACAGCCTAAATAAATGAAGGTAATTAAAAGATAATGCACACTTGTATCACAGTCTAGCCACTCCAGTGTCGTCCAACGCGAGTTAAGTGTCCCGAGCTGCCTTCAAAACTGTCAAACAATGTCCCGAGATGCCTTTATCAAAAATCTATTTTCAATGTTGGGTTCAAATAAAACATTCAGAAATATCACAACGCGAAACAAATATAGTTAAATTTAACAAGCATAGTTTAGTTACGTTTAATCATGACTGCGATAGTACTTTTGTTACGACAAGGTTTCTTATGGCCTGGAACCTGTAAATCTCCAATCAAACCAACGCTGGATATAGGTCTCTCTTATAAATCGAAACCAGCACTCTGAACGAAAGAGATTGGTGATTTTTTTTAGGCTGACAAGTTGATTAATTATACCAGAGGATAGTACCATGTGTACCTCTTTTAGATGCTTTCTCCAGACCGTGGTTCCATCTTCGTCACGACGTCTGTGGTCTAGTGGTCCGAGTGTCGGACTACTGATCACGAGGTCATGGGTTCGATTCCCACAGGACACAAATATTGGTGTATGCATAATAAGTGTTTGTGTTGGTCTAGGTGTTTCTTCTGTATTATAAGTATGTATTTACAAAAAATAAAGTATATAAGTATTATATCCATTGTCGAGTACCCATAATACAAGCTCTGCTTAGTTTGGGACTAGATGGTGCTGTGTAGTGTCCCAAAAGTATTTTTTATTTTATTTTATATATCTGGTTGGATGACGTATCACACAAAATTGAGAGGATTTGGTAATTTATAGCAATCACTTTCTTCTTTTTCTTCGTTACGCTCTTTACAAAGCGCCTCGCTACACTTCTCTGCACTCATATACATGCTGAAATTAAAGTCGCTTAATTCCCGAAAAGGGGTCATTGTACTCATCATTATGAACAAATTTTACTATGGGACCAACCCTGAAATCGGGAAAAAAAAAACAGTCGGTCCCTACATTTGTGTTCACTTAAATCAATAAAATGTAGGGACCACCTGATTTTTTTCTCACTATTTCAGGGTTGGTTCCATAGTAAAAGTTGTTCATAATGATGAGTACAATGACCCCTTTTCGGGAAATAAGCGATTTAAATTTCAGCGTGTATATAGCTATCACTCACCTGTCGTTTAAACACGTCCCGCTGCACATGTGGCTCTGAGACGTCCTTGCTGTAGTTGAGGCCGCACTCGCCCACCGCAACACACTCGGGCGCCGCCGCTATCTCGTGCAGGTCGCCCCACATCTCCTCCTCTATCATTGATTTCAGCGTGTATATAGCTATCACTCACCTGTCGTTTAAACACGTCCCGCTGCACATGTGGCTCTGAGAAGTCCCTGCTGTAGTTGAGGCCGCACTCGCCCACCGCAACACACTCGGGCGCCGCCGCTATCTCGTGCAGGTCGCCCCACATCTCCTCCTCTATCATTGATTTCGCATCGTGAGGGTGTACACCTGAACCAGTAAATATATGTTTTAATTTAGGCAGTGTTGAGATGCGAGAGGTTCTCTGCAAATTAAAGGAATCCGTGCAGGGTCGTACCGAGGCCCCCGAGCATGAAATCCTCCCAACAAATAGATCATCTTCCTTTTAGAGTCCAGAATCTCGCAAACTGATTTGACATTTTAAAAACGTCAAATCTATCCAAGCCTGTAGGCATAAAAGTCATAATTGTGTAACATCATGCAATTGAAATAACCTTTAGTGACCTTTACATCAATTTTTTACGTCATATTAGTTAGCGGGGCTTTGGAGTCAAAAGTGTATAAGTATTATATCCATTGTCTAGTACCCATACCACAAGCTCTGCTTAGTTTGGGACTAGATGGTGCTGTGTAAAAATGTCCCAAAGATATATATTATTTTTTTTTTTTTTTTTTATTGTCTGGTATCCATAGCACAAGTTCTGCTTTTTGGGACTAGATGGTGATGTGTGAAAATGTCCCAAAAATATTTATTCATCATCATCACCATCTCAGCCGAAAACGCCCACTACTGGACATAGGCCTCCCCGAAAGGGGCCATAATCGCCACGCTTGGCAAGCGGGTTGGCGATCGCAGTTGCTTGTTAAAATACTCAGAGAACGCTGCTGCCCATCCTCTGGTGAATCCCTTAGTCGCCTTTTACGACACCCATGAGAAGAAAGAGGGTGGTGCAATTCTTTACGTCCGGCACCACACGGACGAAAAAATATATTTATTATTATTATTGACTGCCTCGTTGGTCTAGTGGTCGCAAGCGCGACTGCTGAGCGTGGGGTCCTGGGTTCGATTCCCGGGTTGGGCAAAGTGTTATTGGGTTTTTTCATTAGGAAATTCTCAGTAGCAGCTCGGAGTATGGATTTGTGCCCGGTTAATGGCAATCGGCTCGCCCCCTATTACATGGGACTATAAGATAACTGGCGAAATGTGGGTGTACTATACACCTCTGCCTACCCGTTCGGGGAAATACAGGCGTGATGTTATGTTATTAATAACTATACCATATTTTATGTTGGGGTCGGCATCTAGTCATCCCAGATGCGGCGGATGGGGTGCATTTAAAGATCCTCCAAGAGTGACGATATTTAATTGATCGTCCGGCGCACCCTGGGCAGTCAGCCCCGCTACCAACCTGCTGACTGGCTAATCTTTTCCCCACGACATGAGCTATTATCATTATGTAGCTCATGTCGACACGAAGAAGAAGAAGAAGATGCGGCTGAATACTAGTATTTTACACGGACCATAAGATCCCTGCAACCCAGTTACTAGGCAATACCAGTTGTCAGACCAGATTGTCGACTAACTGAGCTTCTGACTACCCGTAACGACAGCCATGGATATTCGTATGGCCTCCTAACAAATAAATAAGGGGTCTCAATCTCAATAAAAAAGGCTCGATTACTTGCTGCTCTGGGGACCCAGAGCCTGAAACTGTCTCCTGACAATAAATTTTCCTGTTTACATTTTATTTTTGACACTTTGTCACCAATAAACGTCAGTCAGAAACATCTACTGCCAGATTGAGATTTAAAGCAATCATATTAGTTTGGAACTATATTTTGAGCTACGCAATATCTTCTCGTCCAAAATACCGCAGTGTCTCAAGACGAAAGTCTTTGACCAGTGTGTGTTGCCAGTAATTACTTACGGCACTGAAACGTGGTCGCTCACAATGGGCCTGATAAGAAGGCTCAAAGTCACTCAAAGGTCAATGGAGAGGGCTATGCACGGAGTGTCCCTGCGTGATCGAATCAGAAATGAGGAGATTCGCAGGAGAACGAAAGTGACCGACATAGCCCGAAGAATTGCCAAACTTAAGTGGCAGTGGTCGGGGCACATTGCTCGCAGAAGAGATGGCCGATGGGGCCGTAAAGTTCTGGAGTGGCGACCGCGTACTGGAAGGCGCAGCGTGGGTAGGCCCCCACAAGGTGAACCGACGACTGGTGAAGGTCACGGGAATCCGCTGGATACGGAAGGCGCAGGACCGGTCGTTGTGGCGATGCTTGGGGGAGGCTTATGTCCAGTAGACGTCTTTCGGCTGAAATGATGATGATGTGATATTTTGAATGATGAAATCGTTCGCGAAACTACGAGAATTAGCCTTCAGTATAATGTCAATGATCTAGTGTTATGTTTCGAAATAAGTCGTTACTTAAATTACATATAACAATATCTCAACTACAGTCTTAAACAATCACTATATGATGCACATGAATTTATACCAAAGAGAGAGTTACAAAATTATAATTATAGCTCACGTAAAAGTAGGGCAATTAGCCGTTTTGCGTACATTTAATTAAATGTTTGAATTTTAATTCCGTACAATAAGGAAGTGCTTATTTAGTCTGTTTGTATGCATATGGTTTTCTAGAGAACTACTGGACAAATTCTGGTGTGATTCATCATCCTCCTGCCCTTATCCCAATTTATTTGGGGTCGGCTCAGCATGTTTTTTTCTTCCATACATCTCTATCAGCCATCATCTCCGTGTTCACTTTCTTTCTATTCATATCATCTTTCACACAATCCATCCATATTTTCTTCGGTCTCCCTCTTTTCTTATAGCCATCAACATTCATACTTAAAACTTTCCTCGTAACATGCTCCTCATTCCTCCTCATCAGTTGTCCATACCATGACAGTCTATTGCTACTTAACTTCTCTGTCACTGGCGCTACTTTCAGACTCCCTCTTACATATTCATTCCTTATCCTATCCATTCTCGTTACACCACACATGCCTCTTAACATTCTCATCTCAGCTGCATGCACTTGCCTTTCATTAATTCCTTTCGTAGCCCAACATTCCGATCCCGTGTGATTAATACCCATTTTAATTTTCGCTGCCGGCCCACACATGTGCAATTTGAGATAATTTTACCAATTATTATGCCCAATTTTTTTATGAAAATTTGTGGGAAATAGACTAGCAAATACCCAGGCAATATAATTTGTGCAGAATAAACATTTGCCACGCCATTTATAATTAACCCCTGACGAAAAAGAGGGGTGTGATTTTTCAACGGGAATTTCGTTTTTGAAGTAAAACTTCTTTATGCACGCTTGACTTGGTGAGTAAGCTGGTAAATGCGTTACGAAAAGTGTGATCGGGCGAGGCGAACGGATGCTTAACTTTGGGAGAAAGCTGGTGAATGCGTTACGAAAAGTGCGATCGGGCGAGGCGAACGGAAGTTGAGAGGGAGATATAAGTTAGTAAAGTTTTACTTGAGTCGTGTGGTCTAAAGTCTAAAGCACACTCGTTTTTGTTGTTGTTTGTAAAGTGACTTGATCGAGAGAGAGCTATGATTCAAGAAATCCTGATCCATGCACCATACAAAGCACCATGTTACGATAAATTTTCACCTGTTTTTATAATTTTAGAACGGCAATACTATAAATCCACTTGTACTAATCTGGCTCCGACTCGGTTGGGCAGCGTTCGGGAAGCTACGCAATATCTTCTCGTCCAAAATACCGCAGTGTCTCAAGACGAAAGTCTTTGACCAGTGTGTGTTGCCAGTAATTACTTACGGTACTGAAACGTGGTCGCTCACAATGGGCCTGATAAGAAGGCTCAAAGTCACTCAAAGGGCAATGGAGAGGGCTATGCTCGGAGTGTCCCTGCGTGATCGAATCAGAAATGAGGAGATTCGCAGGAGAACGAAAGTAACCGACATAGCCCGAAGAATTGCCAAACTTAAGTGGCAGTGGGCGGGGCACATTGCTCGCAGAACGGATGGCCGATGGGGCAGTAAAGTTCTGGAGTGGCGACCGCGTACTGGAAGGCGCAGCGTGGGTAGGCCCCCCACAAGGTGGACCGACGACCTGGTGAAGGTCGCGGGAATCCGCTGGATGCGGAAGGCACAGGACCGGTCGTTGTGGCGATGTTTGGGGGAGGCCTATGTCCAGCAGTGGACGTCTTTCGGCTGAAATGATGATGATGATGATGACTAATCTGGCAACCCTGAAACCCCCGACCTATTGCGCAGAAGCAGGTCAGTCAACATGCCGTCAATGTAAATTGTTTTGTTTACATTGACTAAACTTCCTGTTTCTTAACAGATTGTATTTATCCAAGTGATAAGTCACTCTAGTTTTATCTTTGGAATTTGGAACAGATCTTATTTGAATTTATCGGCACTGAGATATCAGCAAAGATGCTACAACTCTTGTATACAACGTGTTATTGGAATAACTCAAAACCTCAGACACCCCAACTAGTTTTTATTATAATAAATTGATATGGAAAGTAATTATTAATTTTAATTTATTATTGTAGAAGATATTTGTAATTTTTGGTATCATGGTTACTCTACTCGATTCATAGCGCTAGATTCATTCACGAACGTGCGACGCTCTCGACGCTACTGTGTCTGTGTGTTTACCTCTTAAAATTAAGTTAAGTTTTAATAGTTTTATGAAACAAATGTTACCCAAAAGTTTCTATCACACTTTTTTACTGGGTCTCGCTCCCATTTTGCGCACAGCGCCGCGTCGTCGTATGAAAGTTTTAGACTCGGCATGGTATGAAAATATTTTTTTGGTAAAAATTAACCATGTTAAAAAGTAGTATAATGGATTCTACTCTCGATTTTGAACAAACTAGTTTGAAGTTTTGAGTTAATTCAATAACACTTTGTATAACCTGTATAATGTTGTTTCGTTTCTAGATGTTTGCAGAGCAACGACCAGCTTCTGGTCAAGAACTGCAACGCAACAATAGCATATTGCTATATCATATTGCCTTTAAGGGAAGTCTCACACCAAATGTATAGTCAGCCGCTGGCTTTACGCTGTAAGGTAATATGGTTGAAAATTTTGAAAAATCGTAACAGGTATGATACCTTTATCTTTTTGAAGTTATAAGCTTGTTTGTGAGTATAGTATTTTTGAAGTTATAAGCTTGTTTATGTGTATAGTATTACACTATGATTTTGTGAATTTTCGCACACAAAAAGGAGGTTAGTTAAAATGTTGTTTTGATTATTATATGAGCTCAAAAAGTCCTGAATTCATAGTGTAATTAATATGAATGAAATTCGCGAATGATTAAAAACTTCTATGTGTACAGTATGCAGATAAATGCTGTCACATGAGTAAAGAGAGAAAAGACTCACCAGCTGTAGAGTATATTGTGCTGGGATAGAGGCGAGTCAGTCTGAGGGCTTCCTTACTGTTCCGCACAGAAGTTCCTGTGACCATGATCTTTTGGACACCTGTACAAATAATAAACAGCTATTTTAAACAAGTACACACACACAAAAATCAAAAATAGACACATCACACACAAAACCATAATAATAAACATACAATGGTGTATTTGGACATCCTTGTTTTGAATTAGACAAAAGTACATTATACACATTCCGTGTGTTTGTTCTATGTGAGCGACATAAAGAATCTCACCACCCTTATCTCTTCTCATGGGGGTCGTAAAAGGCGACTAAGGGATTCACCAGAGGATGGACAGCAGCATTCTCTGAGTATTTAACCAACCAACTGCGATCGCCAACCCGCCTGCCATGCGTGGCGATTATGGCATATCCCACCATTAATTAAGTCTTTCGGCTGAAATGATGATGACATTATACACATTCAGTTCTATTTCAATTAACAATTTGTTGTTTTTTTTTCTAACCACATTTTAAAAAAGAAAGCGAGTTAATATTGCATTGCCATCCAGTTCTGAGCTATGTTTAAAGTTTCAAGTATCTAGCTCATCAGGAAGTTAGTTTAAAATCAATTGCAAAATTTGTACCAAACAGACAGACATGACTGTAAGCAAAAAAATGTGGTAAAAAGGACAACAATGCTTGTAATAATTTCAACTCTTTTACAATTAAATTCTAGTGAAAACAGAAATTTTCTTTTTGCATTATTTTTTCTTTTTTTCATGTCTCAGTTTGGCGAACCAACTTGCGGTACCTTTAGGCAACAACCTATTATTGCAGTTATTAACCTACATTAAAAGAAAAAAAATAAAAAAAAAGCCTCCATGAGTGACGATTATTATTATTACTGTTATTATTATGTAGCTCATGTCAACACGATAGAAGAAGAAGACCTACATTATTCTCACACAATTCTTTTCAATTAATCATGTAACAAATCATTGTACTATTATTATTTGAAAAGAGTATATCCATGGAGTTTCTTGCCGGCTCTTCTCCATAGGACCAACTTTTTGGAACCACGCAACTAGATTCATAATTAACGTTTTGAAAGTCCATATACATGTTTTGAAAGGTTTTTATTCGCAATAAAAACCTTTGACTTTGACTAAAGGTAACTGCTTAACATGAGAGGGGCCTTTAACTAGTTTCGCCATCCTATACTATAAAAAAGCAGAATTCGAACCTGCAACTTTTAGTTCAGTACACCAGTTCTGGAACTTGCGACTTGTGGTTCACAAGCAGGATTCGCAGGTTCGAAATTTGAAACATTAAAATAATAGAATAGTAAAATTCTCATATTTTTTATGGCATAGCATAGCAAAACAAGCTCAAGAACTACCTGATGTAAAGGTTTTTGTTTAAATTGTATTGCAAATTGCGTTTGCCAAACTGAGACATAAAGATGGAAAGTCTCATGTGATTGTAATTTCATCGTTTGCACTGGAACACAGTAATGCAAGCATCACTGTTTGATTGCAGAAATAGGTATGGCGGTAACTTAATTGGTTATTAAGATGAAGACTAGAGAGATGGTAAAATAATGTAAATAACTGTGTCATGATGGTGATTCACTTGTAGCAAGGCAATTTAATTTCAACCACAAATAGTTTTAAACCTGAATTATTCAGACTTGTTGTTTTTACCAAGTCACTTGTTCACGAACTAAACTTATTTTAAACTATTGCTCTCTTTTACTAATAGTAGATACAAGAAAGGGATGGCAACAATTTTAGAACTGTCAAATTAGTTTATGTGTTACGTTTCTTTGTATTTTAGTGGGCACGTTCTGAGATCACGACTAAACTTGTATGGAAATCTAAATTCTGACTAATTGGACAGTTCTGAAATTGTTGCCATACCTTTCTTGTATCAACTATTTGTAAAAGAGTGATAGTTTCAAATGAGTTTAGTTTATAAACAAGAGAATCGACACCACTATTTTTGTATGACTTTTGATAAAACCCACCTTGTTTTCTAAAATTAATGAACATTGATGTAAGCAACTAGGAATGCCAATAAAGAAAAAAACTAGTTAATTGGTTCAAAAAATTAAATTGCTCAGTTTTTGATGACAATTAAGATTCTAGTTTAGTATTTATTTATAAAAATATTTTAATTGTACTTTAAACTATCTTTTAAACATGATAAGATTTTTTATTGGAGAGGCTTAAAATTTAAAGCTATTTATACTCAAATCAAAATAGCTTTGTAAGTAATTTTTTTTGCATATTAAGGAATTTGTACAATAATTTGTTTCACATAATAAAACAGCTATTCTTGGCCACAAACAAGAGAGGGCAACACACTAGCTATGTATTAGTCATACTTTATATTTAAAAACAATTCTATTTCCTACATAATCTATTTCATAAGCCACATGTCAGGTAACCAGTAGGTATATTAATTTATCTTTATTGCCAAAAACTCGTACATATTAATTAATTGCTACTTTCTTACCGAAAAGTGCTAGATCATATTTCATTGCACACATAAAAATACATTACATTTCAGCATAAAAAAACTACGTAGCATGACAATAACCCAGTTACTCTTGAGGAATTTAATGTGCAATCATTCTAAATGAATAAATTACTTAAATCACGAGTGTCGGAATTGTAATACCAAATTATTGTACACACGCAATCACACTTAAGTTTTTTTCTTTTTTTTAACTAACCTGCATCTTTTGCCCTTTGCACGACAGAATCGAGATCACGGCCGTATTTCTTGTTCGTCAAGTTCGCGCCAATGTCGATTACAATAAGATTCTCGTAACATCCCTTCAGTTCTTCAGATACTTGGGTTTCTTCAGACGTCATCCTCGGTTTTGTATGAAGCTTATTAAACGGTGTTTACCTAAAATTTTACACTGATATCACTATTTCTTCTTGAGATTTAGGTTTAACGGGAGTTGGGGGTGTACTTACAAATTGTATCAAACACTCCTGCTAAATAAGCTTCTTGATTTTTTAATGACTAGTCGAAAAATTCACCCTCTTTACTGAGCTGCCACCATGTTTTTGAGGCACGTTTTCCTTGCGCACTTCAAGTTGAATGTGTCAAATTGGTGTTCTTATTTTGCTCTGCGATTGGCTGAATAGATTTTCGATCATATGTTTCATAGGCTGTTATTAAACGCGATAAAAATTGAGGTAAACGCACTTTACGTTAAGTTTTGTTTTTGTTAAAAAATTAAATATTATATGAATAAAAAATACCTGCGTCGATTAGAATTAACATAGAATGCTAAAATAAACTAAAACTAGAGTGAATAACAGACCTAATAATGCATCATAATTCATATCACAAAGGAAGAGTCAATAAAATGTTACTTATTCTTTTTCAGTGAGTATAACTAAACGTAAAAGAATCATTCGAAAATCGAAAATTAATCAGATGCACTTTCTAACAAAGCTAACAATATTAATAAGTACTGAAAAAATTGAAAATTCCTTTAAAAGGATGAAATTCAATTTATTATAATAGAATAAAAATTGATAGGTGGGATCACAGTGAATATTAAAAAACATTAGATTTTTATTTAAAGTCATATATATTTCACAACAGAGTTCGGAACGCTCCTTAATTCTGTCATTTCTTCTGTCACATCCAGCTGATTGACAGTCGACAGCTGTTTTTATTTATTTAATACGACCAAATTAAATATTCCTTTACTTCAATCAATTTGTATTAGAAATAGTATCTCTGTATACAGTTAGTCATTACAAGAAAGGAAAATTTGTCATCCCGAAATTCATACATAACCACAACGCAAAAAAAATAGGAAGGAAGACAAATTCGACAAAATGAAGGTGGGACAGTTCATTTCAAAAAACATTGTGGCTCTGGTGATGGTGCCGGCGCTTGTGGGCGCTCACTATGGCTGGTACAGACTGCAACATGTCGACGAACTGGTATCGCCTGAAGAAAGGAATAAACTGCCGATTACAAAAGTAACTACTAAATTAACTTCATAGTTAACTCTCATCGTAGTGTTAGTTTTCGACTGCGTGTGCTCCAAATGTAATTATGTGTATATTTTTAAAATTAAACTAACTTAAGTGGTGTTATAGTATTAGTTTCTCTCAAAACCATTCCCCTTACGATTGACTAACGTCCTGCAGCTAATCCATTTCATGATTTACCTAAAAACATAATATAATATGAATTTAAAGGGAGTAAATGCTGAGATGATGGCTAACAGAGAAGAATGGAAGAAGAAAACATTATGATGACGTCAAGTAACTTGGGACGAGGGCATGAAGATGATGATGATGATTATAAGCCCACCACTGGCTTTTATTTAGCTAGTAGTAGTAGAGCTCCTTTGTAAAAGAGCTTGTCCGGGGAAGTACCACCACCATACCTACTTCTCTGCCAAATAGTGATGCTCATATTGCTGTGTTACAGTCTGAAGGGTACGGGTGCTGGTGAAATTACAATCACATGAGACTGAGACTCAACACTTATGTTCATCACATAAATATTTGTGTCCTGTGGGAATCGAACCCACAACCTCGTGATCAGCAGTCCGACACTAGACCACAGACGTCTTCCTCCTCCTCCTCATCTCCCGACAGTAGATGTTCCTGTTTGCTGTTTATTTGTGACGTGTGTCAGGCTGGCCCGGCCCCATGGCTTTAGGTCGCGAGATATGTGTTATCCGAATGTACTCCTCTTCAGAAGCATTTGTACTTACTACATTTTCAATGTACCGCTCTAATAAAAAAAATAGAAGCATTTGAAGGGGGCCGGGCCAGCCTGACATTTTCAGCCCGGCCCCATCTGTACCACGACAACTACCAAACTTGCTGAGAAAGTGGTGCCACAGAAGGGATGTACTCCATATAATACACGTACATAGTGCTTAATTTAATCTTAAAACCTAATATTTTCCGAGATATTAAGGTGTAAAAGGGGCCGGGCTGAAAACTGTATCGACAGCTTTAACTGGATAACCACGAAAGCTATAAGTACCTATCCTAGGTACGAAATAATCTCCGGCGAATTTAGAACACTTGTACTGCTTTATTTTCAAATGAAACCCTCTAAATATATAAATATAAGTAATTTAAATTCGGCTGGCCCGGCCCCTTTCAGTCGTTAATATCACTCTCAAAATCATATCAATTTCTTTAAGAAGGCGATCTTTGCATTCCTATACAGCAGTACATCAATGCAGTTTGAGTCCTGTGTCTATCAGCCGTGTATTTGAGAAGATGATCAATATTTAAAAATGTACTGGTCGAGTGACCATCATATATAATAATATAATCATAAATATTGATAAATAACTGAGGAGATGATATGTAACTTTAACCTGGAAGTGGGACACTAATGCAACACGACACAATAGATCATCATCATCATCATCCTCCTGCCCTTATCCCAATTTATTTGGGGTCGGCGCAGCATGTTTTTTTCTTCCATACCTCTCTATCAGCCGTCATCTCCGTGTTTACTTTCTTTCTATTCATATCATCTTTCACACAATCCATCCATATTTTCTTCGGTCTCCCTCTTTTCTTATAGCCATCAACATTCATACTTAAAACTTTCCTCGTAACATGCTCCCCATTCCTCCTCATCACAAGTCCATACCATGATAGTCTGTTGCTACTTAACTTCTCTGTCACTGGCGCTACTTTCAGACTCCCTCTTACATATTCATTCCTTATCCTATCCATTCTCGTTATACCACACATTCCTCTTAACATTCTCATCTCAACTGCATGCACTTGCCTTTCATTAATAAACACGACACAATAGATAATCCTACTAATATACAGGTGATTTGTAATTCGACCTATTCCATGATAGCGGTTATACTAGAGCTCATTTGCAACAAAAATGATCCCGTGCACCAAGGGGGGCATCAGTTATTTGTTTTCGAGTTATAGCAGTTTAAGATTTTTTTATGGCCTATGTCCAGCAGTGGACGTCTTTCGGCTGAAATGATGATGATGAAGATTTTTTTGATATTTTCCTTCTTCGGATGGAAAAATGCTAATTGTGAAAAATGTATTCTACTCTAGGCAGTCAATTGACACTTTCCTGAAAGCTGATGAATGATCAATTACTATCACACACAATTCATGGCCAACATTTTCATAACCTCGGAAATAAATGGTCATAAATTACAAGTTATAAAACAAAATCATCTAAGTACCCTTTACATTGCAGAGAATTACTGGAAAAAAATTTATATGATATTTGGCGTATAAATTACAGAAATAACATCCTCGTTTTATAAGCTATCCAAAATGGTACATATGTGGTCTAGTTTCGTAATGGCTTGGAAAAAAATGCAGTAATAGCAGAATTGGGAGCACTTTGCTTGAAGTAATTTTCTACATTTATATCGTGTTGTTGTTGGGCCGGAAAGTAACATAAGCTACTTATATACAGGTAGTCCCATTGCGAAAAAAGTATAAAGGAGTAAGAATAAATAAATAATAATAAATAACTCAATAATTATGATGACATTTAATAATGTCCTGAAAATTCGAACTTGACAGATGGTCACTCGATCAATAAATACAAACATATTTTAGATTTGGATTCTCGCCACAGGGTGTCTTTGGTTAGCACGTGTGTCTAGAACCATTCTCTGTTTTTTGAGTAATTTTGAGTGATATTGTGACTTTTGTGACTTGTTTTTGTGTTTGTCTTGTGTCTTGTCCAACTACCTGTTAGCAGGTTTGTATCGTTTGTTTTATAAATCCTGTTTTAAGCAAGAATCATGGATAAAAACAAACCTCCCGACCCTCCGGATATTCCTTCTACACCCACTTCCATGTTCACCCCTATAGATGTAAGCCCCAGCTCCCCAAATCCTTTAAGCCAATTTGCTGATGTGGTATGCTCTTATAGCGAGCCCATGAGTCCCTTATCCCAAACCAATTCCCGTAAACGCCCTGGTAATGAAGATTCCACTTCAAATCGTCCTCCCAAGCTAGCCAGAAGCCAAATAGGTAGGTCAAAATACTCTGTTTTGGATAAAGCGCCATATATGGTCCATGTTTCTCGCAAAGAAACCCAAATTAATTCCGGCACTGCTCTCCACCCTGTTACATTTGGCCTGTTTCTCCTTAAAAATAACATCAGTAACATAATCCGTGATGGCGTAAAGAGAGTTGGAAGAAACCGAATATCTGTCGAGTTTGCATCCCCTCAGGATGCCAACTCATTTCTAGCAAACAGCCTTCTTGACAAATGTAATTACGAGGCGAGTATCCCAACTTTTAATATAACCCGTATGGGTGTCGTTAATGGGGTTCCCACAGACTTGTCAGAAGAGGAGGCTAAAGCTTACTTAGCAGTGCCTTCCGGCTGTGGGCACATTTTGAAAGTTCGTCGCATAAACAAAAGAGTTGTAAAAGATGATATGACTGAATGGAAGCCAACAGAAACTTGCGTCATCACATTTGATGGCCAAGTTTTGCCTAAGAGGATATTCTGCTGCTACACTGCCTTACCTGTGGAACAATATATATTCCCGACAATTCAATGCCGCAAGTGTTGCAGATTTGGACACGTTGAGTCACTGTGCAGGTCAAAACCACGCTGCAGTAAATGCGGCCATGATCACCCCGGTGATGGTTGCAGCATTGCTGAAGGCGAAGCTTTTTGTGTGCTGTGCTCTGGGAGCCACTTTGCCAATAGCAAGGCGTGCCCGGAGTATGGTAGACAGAGAGCCATAAAAACAACTATGGCTGAGAAGTCAATCTCATACGCTGAAGCCAGCAAAACTGTCCCTATATCTTCTCGCAGCTATGCTGACATTGCTAAATCTGGATCTTCTCAGTCTTATCGAAAAACTATTTTCATGAAGCCTAAGACCCATGCCCCTCTTTCCCCCTCTTATGACAAAGTTGCTCATCAGCTATTAACTAGCACTCCCCGATCTTCACAGTCAAATGGCTGCGCTATAAATAACAATAATATCGATGCAGTACAGACTTCAGACAATTTGTCTACTATCATTCAACTACTAGTAAAACTTCTGACAACTTTGTCTACTTCAAATATATCCAACTCACCGTCCAACGTTGCCAACGACTTACTTTCTCTTCTCTCAAACTTTACCAATGGCGGCCCGCCTGGTTTTCCTACAATGGAACGTGAGGAGCGTGTGGCATAAGAAACACGACCTCATATTCCTTTTAAATAAATACAAGCCGTTAGCTTGTTCTATTGCTGAGACTTGGCTTAATCCTAGTCTTAGCTTTCGTATACCACACTACAACATTCTCAGATGCGATCGATCTGATGGCTATGGAGGGTCTGCTCTCTGCATAAACAACCGCGTTCCACTTCTCTCCTTGTCTATGCCTCCCCTTGGAGGAGATATGACTATTGTGGCAGGTAGGGTAGAGGGCATAACCCTTTTATCCATTTATGTAGCGCACCCTAACCAAACTTTTCTTCCAATTTTAAGGAGAACGTTTGAAAGCATTGATGGGCCCTTGCTTGTCATGGGAGATTTCAATGGTCATCACTTCAGATGGGGATCTGAAAGGTGTGACCCCTTTGGGGAAGGTTTGGTGGAAATCCTAGATGACCTTAACCTTTGCGTTTTGAATGACGGCTGTTCAACTCGGAGAACCCCACCTGGGCAACAAAAAAGCTGTGTAGACCTAACATTCTGTTCACTGGACATAGCAGCATCAGCTCACTGGCAATGCACAAGTCTTACTCATGGTAGTGACCATTACCCTATTGTAATTTCTTTCGCTGATAGAACATTTTTAGAAAAAACATCTCCTCCCCTTTTGAGGTATAATTTGTCCAATCCTGATTGGTCAGAGTATAGTTCATCATTGGAGGACAAAATTGACATACTTCCAAATTTAGATTCCCATTTTTTAGATTCTTCTGGTCCCTACCATGTGGAAAACTGCTGTGCGAACTTTGTTTCGGCCATAACTTCCAGTGCTGATTCCTGTTTCCCAATTAAAAACTCTGCCCTCAATAAGATCCCATCACCTCCGTGGTGGGATCAAGAATGCACAATGGCAATAAGAGAACGGAATGACGCGGAACGTACTTATAACTCCGAGATGATCGTCGACAATCTAATCGCTTATAATAGGTCTCTAGCCAAATCAAAAAGACTGCTCCGGAAAAAGAAACGTGCAGGATGGGTTAGCTTTTGCAGTTCCTTATCTCCTTCTACTCCAGTGTCAGCAGTGTGGAAAAGGATCAACAGATTCAGACGTGGCTGCTCTCCTTCAATTTCTTCCCCTATCACTCGTCAGACTGCAGAGCTCTTTTTTGATAAAATAGCCCCATCATATGTGCCATTGGAGGAAGAGAGTAATTTTTCGTCTATGAACTCTTCGGAAGATCCCTTTGATGCGCCATTTTCGCTGCAGGAGCTAGATACAGTGTTAAAGCATGTTCATGACTCCGCTCCTGGTATTGATGGACTCGTCTATTCATTTATCAAACATGCAGGTCTCAAGGCCAAAAACTATTTTTTAAATATTTTAAACTTTTGTTTAACAAACGGCTTGGTTCCAGATCAGTGGAAAACTCAAATAATAATTCCCATTTTAAAACCTGGTAAACATGCAGATGATCCGAATGGTCTTAGACCGATTGCTTTATCTTCAGTTTTGGTAAAGTTACTGGAACACCTGATCAAGAATCGTTTGGAGTGGATCGTCGAATCGAGAGACTTACTGCCGAAGTCACAATTCGGTTTCAGGAAGGGGTTCAGTACCATGGATAGCGTGGGAATTTTGGTATCAGATCTTCACATATCACTCTCTAAGAACCAATCTGTTGTCGCCGCTTTCCTCGACATAGCCTCTGCGTACGACAATGTTCTTCTTCCCCTCCTCAGGCAAAAATTGCAACAGCTGAGGCTTCCGGTGAAGTTGGTGCAGTGTATATGTAGACTGCTTGTTTCGCGGTCTTTGGTTTTGAGAGTCCAGGGTGAGGAGTTTGAGCATAGGCAGACATGGAAGGGCTTACCACAAGGCTCAGTTCTTAGTCCCTTGCTATACAATTTATACACAGCCGATATTAGCTCATGTCTGAATAGCAATTGTCACATTCTGCAATACGCTGATGACCTGGCTCTCTATGTCTCAGATTCCTCTATTAGTGATGCAGCTTCTTCCCTCTCTGTCTCTCTGGACTCTTTAAACCAATGGCTTAAGGACCATGGTCTGAGCTTGTCTGCTCCCAAGAGCTCGATAGTAGTCTTTTCCCGTAAAAGGCTGATTCCACAAATTTCATTATGTATCCAAGGGCATTGTATTCCAGTTGTCAAAATAGTAAAATTTTTAGGCGTCTTTTTGGATCAAAAATTGACTGGCTTACATCATTTAAATTATCTGGTGCAAAGATGCGAAAGAATTATTCCTATTCTTAAAGTTCTTGCCGGTGTCTGGTGGGGTGCTCACCCTTACACCATGAAATTGGTATACAATGCCTTAATCCGCAGTGTTCTTGATTATGGTTCATTCCTTTTAATTCCGTGCAACAAGGGTGCTTTATCAAGACTGGATAGGGTTCAGGCTAAGTGCCTTCGGATCATCTTAGGTTGTATGAAATCCTCTCCGATTAATGCGTTGCAGGTTGAATGCTCAGAACCACCCTTAGCTCTAAGGAGACAATATTTGGCAACTCGATTTTGGGCCAGAATTGTTACCAATTCCTTACATCCGCTTCTACAAAAAGTTAGTGAACTAGATGAGCAATGCAGATCATCAAGCTATTGGAGAAATAAAGAAATCCCCCTACTTGTACAATCATTTCGGCAAATTCAAAATTTAAAAGGCTGCATCATTCAATTCCCTAAACTTCCCATTTATAATTTTAGTTATGAAATCTTATGCTATAGTCCAGAAATATTCTTCGACATTGGTATTTCCAAACGGTCTCTTTCAGCGGATTCAACTTTCAACGCGGCGGTTGGAGAGCGTTGGAACGAATTTGATAGATTTTTTACTGATGCTTCAAAATTGGCAAATACTAGTTGTACTGGGGCTGCGGTTTATTACCAAAACTCCAAGATTATTTTTAAATTCAAGTGTCCTCAGGAAGCTTCTGTGTTCACCGGCGAGTGTGTGGCTATATTGGAAGCATGCCTTTTTATAGAGTCTCACAACATAAATTTTGGAGTAATATTTACAGACTCTTTAAGTTGTTTACAAGCTTTAAAACAAAACCCTTTCAAGAGCAAATTACATAGCCCACTTCTTTTGGAAATTAAAAAAACACTATATTCTTGTAGCAAAAAACTAAAAGTTATTCACCTGGTTTGGATTCCAAGTCACTGTGGCATCAGGGGAAATGAATGTGTAGACTTACTTGCCAAAGATGCAGTTACGTCTCAATCTGCAGATCTTAAGCATTTCAGTTATCAGGGGTACGATTTGCTGGGCCTTCCAAAAAGGGACTTACAATCCTCATGGCAAGTACAGTGGAATAACACTAGTAAAAAGAAAGGTGGTTATTATTACGCGATACAACCCAGCGTAGATCCTAAGCCTTGGTTTGCCCAGTATAAAAAGACATCAAAGAAGGTTATATCAGTTCTTTGCAGGCTTCGTATTGGCCACTGTTGTTCCCCCGTTTTCCTACATAAAATTTGTGTACGGGATTCGTCTCTCTGTGAGTGTGGGATGGACGAAGGTACTTTGGATCACATCTTCTTTAACTGTTCCAATAATAATCCTTTACTGGATTTATATAGTTTTCTTCCAAAACTTAAAATTCCTATGCCAATAAACTTCCCTTCTCTTCTAACTTATTCCTCTCCAAGGCTCTTTAGAGCTTTGATGTTTTTTATCCGTAGCAATGACATCAGATTGTGACACTTTTTGTTTATGGGGTTGTGGTATATGTGTACTTTAAATGTTTTTAATACTATTTATTTTATTGTATGTATGTATATTTATGTTTTGTGTTTGTTTCAGTGTTCTAACAATGGTAGCAAGTTCTACATCGAGTTCAATTGTCAATCAAAAGATACATAAATTTTCCCATTTTTTTATTTTTTATTCTTGTAACACACGCTTCTCCAAAACTCTTGACATTGGCAGAATTGTCGACAACGGCATTGCTTGCCATACGAAAAAATAGAATAGAATAGAATATTTTAGATTTTAAATATCGTCTCAAATACACGGCTGATAGACACAGGACTTAAACTGCATTGATGTACTGCTGTATAGGAATGCAAAGATCGCCTTCTTAAAGAAATTGATATGATATTGAGAGTGATATTAACGACTGAAAGGGGCCGGGCCAGCCGAATTTAAATTACTTATATTTATATATTTAGAGGGTTTCATTTGAAAAGAAAGCAGTACAAGTGTTCTAAATTCGCCAGAGATTATTTCGTACCTAGGATAGGTATTGATAGCTTTCGTGGTTATCCAGTTAAAGCTGTCGATACAGTTTTCAGCCCGACCCCTTTTACACCTTAATATCTCGGAAAATATTAGGTTTTAAGATTAAATTAAGCACTATGTACGTGTATTTTACGGAGTACATCCCTTCTGTGGCACCACTTTCTCAGCAAATTTGGTAGTTGTCGTGGTACAGATGGGGCCGGGCTGAAAACGTCAGGCTGGCCCGGCCCCCTTCAAATGCTTCTATTTTTTTATTAGAGCGCGGAGCGGTACATTGAAAATGTAGTAAGTACAAATGCTTCTGAAGAGGAGTACATTCGGATAATACATATCTTCCGACCTAAAGCCACGGGGCCGGACCAGCCTGACGCACGTCCAAAAACTCATTTAAAATAGCATAAAAAGCAAATCCCCGGCCAGCCCCTATCTAGCCTAGTAACCATCCTAAGCAGCAACATTACTGGAGCCAGAAGGTTGGTTCCACAGAAATAGATAGAATGGAATAGTCGGCAGGGCGCACGTGCCAACATTCTGAACCATAAAGCAGAGCATTTCAAATCCTTTCTCAGTACGCCTTATGACTTGTTTCTGTAAATACCTACTGTAACAAAATCCCGCAAAGATGCCTTATTGTGTTGTTTCTAACTGCAGAAACAAAAGCTGTAAAGTACATTTGATAAAAGTTAATTTAAAAAAAATTGATGACGTCAATATGTAAGGCGTAGTTTGTTCGAAAGTTGCCACGCACGAATCGCAAGTAAAATTGTGATTACAACCATTCTACTCGTATCTATTTCTGTGGTTGGTTCTGCAGTCAGCAATCCAATTGCCAAGCATGGAGACAATGATCATTTATTTCCAATCCTAGTAATATTATAAATACGAAAATATCTAAAGTATGTTTGTTTGTCCTTCAATCGCGCTGAAACGGCTGAACGGATTTGGATGACATTTGGCACACAGATAGACCATGTCCTGGATTCCCACATAGGATACTTTCTATCGTCATACCTACCGCAGACGTCAGTTTTTTATAGTTTATCTTCTATATACTATAATAAAACTGTAAAGGTCGAAAAGTCTGTACATTGAGTTTTTTTTCGCGAAAACCGGCTAGGGGGACTAGAAATAAGCTATAGAACACGAATCAATCGTTTAAAAAATTTATGTCTGTCTGTCTGTTTGTTACCTCATCACGTGAAAACGGCTGAACGGATCGTAATGAAACTTAGCATTTGTATTGGTATTAGTCTAACTTAAAATATAGGGTATGTTTTATCTGAATCGGTTGAGTAGATCCAGCGATACAGCTTGACCCCTCTATTGTATTAAGTTGCATACAAAGTAGAGGTCATGATTGTTGGTTGTATACAGGTTGCAGGTTCCTAAAAATACAACTGGATTCTATTAGTATTATAGAAAATATAGAATAACATAACATAGCCCATCACTGTCCCGCTGCTGGGCATGGCCCTCTTCTTGGAATGAGAAGAGTTAAGGAACTGGATATTGTTAGTGTAATAGATTATCATAACATAATCAGCTCATTACCTACTGCCCCACTGCTGGGCACGGACCTCTTCTCGGAACGAGAAGAGTTAAGAAACTAGAAAATATAGAATAACATAACGTAGTCAACCCATTACTGTCCCACTACTGGGTATGGCCCTCTTCTCAAAATTAGAAGAGATAATGAACTGGATATTATTAGTATTCTTGAATAACATAACATTACCAGCCCATTACAGTCCCACTGCTGGACACGGGCCTCTTCTCAGCATAAGAAGAGATGTGGTTAGTGTTATAGAATAACATAATCAGCCCAATTACTTCCCACTGCTGGGCACGAGCGTCTTCTCAGAATGAGGGAGTTTAGGACTAATTCCATGAAATTCCATCCATGATATAGTATGGTCGGTAAATAGTATAATCGTCTGTGTAGGCGCTTATATGTATATATTTGAAGATATTGTGTTCATAATTATGACAGGATGTTATTTTCCGACATCCACGCGGACGGAGTCGCGGGCACAGCTAGTCACAAATAAAAGTCTATGTGAATATGTAGAATCATTTAATCACAACGAGGGTAGCGCACGCGCGGCGCTAGTCAGATGGTGGGCAGGTGACTCCTGGAGTCGAGCTCGGACTTCTTGTTCTTGGTGGGCTGACTCCTCTCCACTATTAGTTGGGGCAGCATGGGTGATGATTGTACCTGTAGAAGAACACTGGATGTTAGACGGTATTCACAAGGATGGATGCTGGACTTTTCTGAGGACTATGTTCGGACTGAATGAAAATAATTTTTCAGAAATCTTATCCATTTTTGTTTTTGTAAGTCGCAAAATGGATAGAAATGGCGTGTGGCGCGGTTTTGGCGTAGCCATCTTGCCACTCAGTTGTCATTTCCACAGATTAGTTCTAGTCATTTAATACAAAGTGTGTGTTGCCTAGTCTTTATCTTGGTTTTGTGAATATGCAAGACTGCAAGACCAAGACTGGGCAACACTACAAGGTCCCGGGTCGTGGCGAAGAGGCGCGCGTTCTTCACGCCACGCCACACGCTAAGGCCCGTATTACAGAAGCTTCCTCAAGTACAGTTTAAACTCCAATCACCAGATCACTAATTAAGGATAGAATCGTTACTTGAGTATCGGTCTTATTCCAGAACGGTAGGTAATTATAAACTTTAATTCAACAACATAACACACGAATTTGACCTGAAATAGAATAGAAATCTCTACTCAAGCGTAATCTGGACCACACTAGAGTGATTACAGATCAAATCTCAGCTGAAATACCGAAACAGGTGACAGTATAAAATAAAGCTAAACTCAGCTGAACTGTGATCAATAAATCTCTGCTTGAGGAACGTTCTAAAATCAAAGCTCAACTCGAAACTAGTTTTAAACGGAGATCAACGCTTGAGTTTCGTTCTGTAATATGGGCCTAGATCTGTTTTGCGCCTATGGTCGGGTTTGACCACAGAAGAGAAGAAAACAATTTCTGTTCTGAGGGTTAGATCATTTATGTGATACCTACTTATATAATATTGTAAACTAAAACATGAATATAATTAGGTCTACATACTACATATGTATATTGGAATTACTCTAAAAAGGTTCATTAATTAGGTATTACGGAAATGTAACAACAACTATTTTCTAATTCCTACACGCCATGATTCTTACATTTAATTCAACATTTACTAATTCTTACCAAATGCTTTACTTTTTGCAATCATTCGAAATATAGAAGGTACCTAGGTATTTTATAAAACGACCTTCCATACCTACGTATAGTTACATAAAAATGTACTATAATAAAATCTTCTAGTTAAAATACCAAAAACTACATGTAAATCAGTTCACGTACCACCAGTGGCGTAGCTACCGTAGGGCTAGGCGAGGCAGTGCCCCGGGGCCCCCAAGCTCCATGAGGCCAAGGGGGCAATGTGGTTTGAAAAAGTTATATAACATCCTAGTTAAATAAAGATTTCATTTTTACCCCGGGGCCCTTGGTCACATAGCTACGTCACTGTGTACCATATTGTTTTGATCCTACTTACGACCGGTCTTTTATAGATAAAACAGCAGGGCTCCGAGAAAAGAAGCCCCGAACAAAGACTTGATTATTTACTTCTCAGGGCCCCAAAGCTTCGGGCAAACGATACTATACTGGTGCGCTTATAGCGATCATTTCCTCCTGCCCTTCTTCTTTGGAGCTGACGTAACATCGACGCTACCAGCCGTCTCTTCAGGAATGTCTTCGGGCATTGCTGGACGATTCGTGAAGTCACGCTGTAGAATATGATAAGTAAGAGGTTGTACACCTGAGAGTGCTCCATACAGTTCTCAATGGTGTGTGTAGTCCGCCAACCCGCACTAGGCCACCGTGGTGGACTAAGGCCTTCTCGTACTGAGAAGAGGCCAGCGTGGTGGACTAAGGCCTTCTCGTACTGAGAAGAGGCCCGTGCCCAGCAGTGGGACAGTAATGGGCTGGTTATGTATGTATGTAAGAGGTAGTCTGTATGATTCTACCACGTCATTCCGACAGACAACATCTCGATGAACGCTAGACCGACAGTTCATTTATTCGACCTGCAGTAGACCGACAGAAGACTAAACCGAAACAGTTTTTCTCGACTAACCGTTTTCCCGACTTTCAGTGGGGCCGACAAAACACTAGATCGACTAACTGATGACCGATAGAATGGCCCAGTAACTTTTTTGTTTTGTTGATGGTTTAAACCTAAATAATACTACTACTTTTTTTATTTTTTTTATAAAATAAAAAAATTGGTTTATAGCTAACTGGATTGCGGTGGTCTCTGATGGCCGTCGCTCAGTCAGTGTAAAATTTAATACTGGTAGGATTTCACTATTCAATCGTATCTGATGGATAGACCGGAAGTCGACCCCAAAATAGTAGGGAAAAGGCTCGAAGGAAAAGTGGTGGTGAACTAAAACAGCCTTTTCGGGCAGTGTCGTAGCTAAAGTCATGAGCGCTCAGGGCAAGATTTGAATTGTGTGCCCCCAAAACTTACGCCCAGGGCAAGATTTGAATTGTGTGCCCCCAAAACTTAAGCCCGGGGGTTTTTTTTTTAAATATCTAATGGGCTTGCGTTTGACCACCAACCACCTCACCTGATGTTAAGCAATGGTGCGGTCGACGATAATACACGCTTGTCCAGCAAAAACATATTTACTCGAGTCTTGAAGGCCACCAGATTATACTTATCGGGAAACACAGACGCCAAAGTATTCCACTCTTTAGCGGTACGCATGATAAAGCTATTAGCAAATCGGTTCGTGCGTAAGGGTGGAATGTCTACCAATATCTATTTAAATTTGAATATTTTGTAGGACCAGGGAAAGCATAAACTCGTGTTTTAATTTTGGGTAAGTTCTTAATGTGGCAGTGTCCAAGCGGCCTGCAGGCTGCGAGTACACCGGTTCCCCAAAGTTTGTACCCCTGGCCGCCACCCCGCGGCCAGCTCCTAGCTACAACTCTGTACGAGTGATGATACAGTAGGTACGTCCGCCTCAGTGCTTTATACCTTGCTGACTTGATAATCTTTTCGCAATGGAATGGCCTATTTTCCCTCATAGCTGTAACGACACGAGAGAACTTTCTCCTTCGTTCATTATTATCTGAGAGAATGAATAATAAATGAATGAAAGAGGTAATGAGATGAGATCGGCAATCGATGCGTGGGACGCCGTGAGTAGCCTTGTGGACGTCACATTTTTGAACTCTCTCAGGACGCATCCCGCCAGCACTCTGAGCTCCCGCTTCAAAATCCCGCATCTAAGTAGCCCATTTTGCGCGGTATGTCAGCGAAGGAAGAAGCACACGAGGGGAGCGGGTGACTGCGGATTGTAATCACTGTTACACATTTTTTCTACGACCCGATATTTTCGCCACAGTTCCGCTTTTTCCATTAAAGGCCCAATATTTGCAATAACAAATCTGACAACGCAAGCCCTGAGGCTAAGTAGAGTGAGGATCTCGTCAAGTAGGCTGGTGGTAGCTGGACGAAAAGCCGAAGATCGAGCTCGTGGTGTGCTATTGGAGAGGCTTCTCATGTAATGGACTACCATGTGCTTATAATGATGAAGTGGTCAACAGGAGAGAGGGAGAAAGGACAAAAATATGAACAGAACGAACCTGTGCTCTTCTGGCTTTCTCATACTCCTCGTGATCTGAACGTGGAACTGTGAACAGGAAGTTCTCGAAGATGGGGTGCCTCAGCAGCTGCTCGCACGTCCACCTCATCATAGGGTCTTTGTCAAGGCATTTCTGGAAGAGGAGAGATCAGGATATGAGGTCAACGGTTTATCAGAAGCTTCGAATTCTTACGTTTTTCTTGGCTCACGACGCTGCGCATCATAATCATAACACGAAACTAAACACGCTGATATAATCAAAGCACGCTATAGGCGTAGCCTTTATTCGCACCAATCCTACAACTTCAACACTTCAGTCACAGTGTTTTGAGGCATAAAAAGTCCAAACCACGCGAATATTCCCTAACTTATACTTAGTTAAACTTCAGTAGTCGGTAAGTGTGGTACCTAATAGCCCTTTAAATAGGTGATTAGATCCTACTTCTTTCAAAAACTTTTCCATAGCTTCCGAATCCGTCCCGAAGCCAGGACCAGCATCCGAAAGTACGTGAGAGGTTGGTGCCGAAAAATCAGACAACCTAATGTGTTCCTTCACTAATGCGATCTGACAGTCGATAACTATCAGTTTGCTGTAGAATTCCTTATTGCGATGTGTCATTCCACCTTCTGATCTATTTCTGAAGACAAATTCCAAGATACGACGTCAGAACGAAGTAGAGAAGAAACACTGTTGGCACTGTTGGGGTATCTTTCGAGGTAATTTCAGGTACGTCCTTGTATCTCTTGTTGTTTTAAATTATAGCCATTTATACTGAAGAAGAATGTTTGCTTGTCAGTGGAACTGCTTACCCTAAACTAAGATAATTGCATGACAATAATTTGACTAAAGTTGTAAGAACTAATCCTAATTACCTACATGTAAGACTGTGTTGTGTACCAACTTTTATGCGAATAAATGAATTGAATTGAATACGATGAAATCTAACCCAAATAAAGCTGATGTTTTTTTTTTTAATTCTGAAGATTTCTGATCACTGGATGGTCATGGAATACGTGACCTTATAAGCTTACATAGTACTCACATTCATAAAGTCTAACACCAGGTCGTTGCTGGAATACCGCTGCGGGATTTTCTTCTCCAGTGGCTCGACCGTGGTGGGCTCCGGCAACGCCATGCCCTGCAAGTATTGCTTTAACATTTTATTCTTTTAACCTGAACCTTGTTTCTGTAACTGAAAACAACAGGGTTCGTCTACGTAATTCGCAATTTTAGTTTGGAAGATCTTTCTGTGCTCGGGGAATTTTCGAAAGATATACTAGGTCTTAGGTACTATTAGATATTCTGTGGTCTTAGTCTGGTCCCTCCTACCTTGTAATGAAAAAAAGTAGTTTAGACTATCTCCAGTATAGGTAGGTACTTCAACAACCTTCGTTTAAAAACTTTTTCCGAGGATTGTCAAGAGGCTGTCTGTCAGGTAGGTCAAGTTCATATTATGTCAGTCGTTCAGTCTGAACCGAAATGAGAACTTTGCTGTAAGCAAGTCATGATCGTGATAGCAAAAAGTTTTATTGTTGATACACCTACTTTTTATCAATTTCTGATGATTTTTTATTCCAAAGTGGACCTTGCCAATATTCCGTAAGACCACTACGAATGCATGCAGTCCGAGGCCTAGGATCTCAGTTACAATTTTAAGAACAATTCAAATATCGATACCTCTAGGCTCAAAGGACGTAAACGACATTTTGGCGAAAATGTATTTTCTACTCTATAAACATTTTATACCTTATCTATCCATAGAGTAGAAAATGCGTTTACGCCAAAATGTCATTTACGCCCTTTGAGCACTCGATGCCTTTGAGCCTGGAGGTATCGTCATCTGATACCGCGGACAAGTTACAGCCACATCCAGCATTTCTGTATCCTGAACGTGAACTTCTTTTATATTAGAGCCAGTGTCAATAAATGATCATTGCATTTTTTGTTACGACTACCTTCAAAATATTTTGTTTCTAATGTTTATTTTTGGAAATATGCCCAACAAATTTTTCAATTTATGTATTAGTTAATTCTCATGTAAGTGAAAGATTGTATTCTTGTGAAAATAAAGTTATCTTAAACCCCAGTTATGAACAGGTACCAACATACCTGAAAAAAGGTATTCTGTGAGAATATAGTCATGTGTCTGGGCAACAGGTCGCCGAGGGTCTTTCGTATTAGGTACAACTGGTCGAGGTCACTCTTGCCTGGCCACAGCGCTTCGCCAGACAGGAGTTCAGCAAACACACAACCTGGAAAAAAAAACGAAACGCCTGATGAAATTATCACGGATCGTAGATGTGAGAAATAATGTTTTAGTCGCAGGTTAAACCATCTATAATCAAAAATATTTTTTTTCTTCCACTTGCTCGGAAATTGGTTCATTATTCAAAAAAAAAGAATACATCAATCGGCTCTTTTCCGTACGCAACGAAATAACAGGCCAGTAATATGCAACACGACAATAATAGAAATTGCTGGACAAACTGTCCATTTAATTTTTTTTAATTATGCTACCGAGGTTTTTAAGTAGGAACACATACATAAATTAGGTGTTTTAAGGTACAAATATTTATTTACTATTTACTTTGAAAATAGAACAAGAACCACGCACGGATGAATTGCCACGAATTAAAATTAGATACTGTTGAATTAATTTGTGTATTGTTTCCTCGCAAATGAGAGAAAAGTATTATACAAGTCTCGGCCGAAATAGCAATTAACGGCCTCATTTAGTTAAAACCGGCCAAGAGCATGTCGGGCCATGCTCAGTATTATAGGGTTCCTTAAGTAGGTCTAATTACAAAAGAATCAAATCGAATATTAATCATTGCTATTTTAGTTTTTGCAAACAGCGCCACCTAGCGCTAAATTTATGAAGCTAAATTTTAGAAGTGTATGTCTTTTTGTGATTTTTTTAAATATAAAGTAACTAAAGGAGCATTATTTGCTATGATCATTTTTCTCTAAGGTCAATGACCTTTGAACTAGGACGTTTTAAATATTTTTCAGTTTTCTCTCTATAACTCGTAAAACTATAATCACATTATACTCGAAATAATTTTAAAAGAGAGTTTTCACAAAGGTCTATCAATGTGGAAGATTACAAGTTTCTATATTGCATAGTTTAGAAATGGCAGGGGGGGGGGACACATTGCAAGCCACTTTGGCGGGCTATATTTCGCAGATGGTACACCTGATAAGAAAGTGGTGTATCAAACATTACCTTCATTTTAGTAGACCTATTCAATGATACCCCACACGAGGGGGTGCAGCGAAAAAAATTTTTTTTTCCCCATTTCACATGTATGGACGCCACCCCTAAAATACGGAAAAACGATTTTTTTATTCTTTTAAAATTGAGATCTATATGTAGACTATTTTTTAACAAAATTTCATTTACTTATGTTTATAACTGTAGAAGTTATTAAGCTGTAAAGGATTAGGACAGACGGACAGACGGACAGACGGACGGACATGACGAAACTATAAGGGTTCCTTGTAGGACTTCGGAACCCTAAAAAGGACCCGGCTGGCGCCTCGTCCTTTTAAAATAGCTTGGGAAGTACTTCCAATATTACTCAGCCGTCAATTGCTTCATTTCAGGCCTCGACAGTATTAATGTACTATTACGAACCTTCTTTTTCATCATCATCATCATCATCATTTCAGCCGAAAGACGTCCACTGCTGGACATAGGCCTCCCCCAAGCATCGCCACAACGACCGGTCCTGTGCCTTCCGCATCCAGCGGATTCCCGCGACCTTCACCACCTTCTTTTTATATCATAATAACAGACCATACAGGTCTTCTGCAGAGCATAGTCTTCATGGATCATTATTATGTATGGCAAGCTGATAGCAAAACTCAAAATGACTGATGAGAGCCCCATGATAACCTGCTGTCCACTCTCTATACATTTATTATATCAATGACTTTTTAGGACACCCCCGTAAAAAGAGTTCTGTGTGGTTCCCTAAATTATATTTTACCAATTCGTTTTTAGCTAACAAGTAAAACTTAACGGTTTATAAAACGACACTGAAACTCTTTTGTTTTTTTTTCGAAAGTTTCTTTGTGATGCATATTTATGTATATTATTCCGAGTCTCGTGAAATGAACCCGAGCAAGCATATAATTGTTGCATATTTGATAGTTGATTCGGAACCCAAAACAATAAAAACGATACAATACACCCAGGCCAGTGGCTGTACAGGCTTTTTCGGCAAAAATTAAAGGTTTCTCGGTAAACCGGAGTAACAAAAATACAGACAAACCGAAGCTAATGATAAACTTCCAGAATTCGATCAAATAAAGGTTTTTGGATAACTCCATGGCATCCAAAGGTCCTAACAGCTTTTCGATCCCATCCTATGGGATTATAAGGATATAATATTTGGATAACGTTACAGAACACATCATAATAAATACTAGTAGGTAAGTGACTTGGGGTAAGTTCGGACCGGAACACGGGGTAAGTTCGGACCGGAACACGGGGTAAGTTCATTCAAATGGATTTGATGCAGAGTATGGTGACATTTTTAATTGCTGGCGGTAATAGTGTGTCACGTCAGTTTATCCTACACCTCATTTTAGTGCGCGTCGTAATATTGTGACGACAATTTCTGCGAGAAATCCATTTGAACGAACTTACCCCGTGTCCCGACTTACCCCAAGTGACTATAACACTATGAAAATGTGTAAAATATCATAATATGAGTCGGAAGTAGTCCATGGCTGGACAAAAGCCATCTATAAAGACAACCTGCATAACGAAAGGTATGTAGATCATTGTAAGATGGCAAGAAAGCAAGGAATCGTCACAAAAAGGCAAATATGACCTCTCCCTCTCAACTGCTAAAACCAGCAGTTTCGCATGTTTCCACTGCTTAGCATATTGGGGATAGAGCCAATTTTTTCTTCAAAACCAGGTGGTTCTCTAGGTAGAGATCGCAAATATAAGCCAAATGAGACAATTTTTTTGGGCAGAAAAGTTTGTAATTGAATTCGAAACCTATGTACCACAATATAAAATAAATTGAAATTGAATTGAAAGAGACTCACGAAGCCCGATTTCTGGTATTCCATAAATCCCATAACCCACCAAACCCAACGTTAAGCGAGTTTTTTCCTGTTTTGTTATAGCAAAGAAACTTGCAAGCCCAAAGCTCTAAACTCAACTAACCCCACCTAGAGCAAATTTGACCCTGTTTTACGAGATGAAATATAATAAAAAAAAACCTACGCTAAAAGAAATACATTTTTTTTTGCAAATCGGGCTTTGTTCAGTTCTGTGCAAAAATGGTCCAAGTTGGTTAATATTAAAATTTGAGGTCTCTAGGTGGTTTTGAAGTTTTGTCCGCAATGTGCATGGCTACGTAGCCTGTGTACCTGTGTAGCCCTGCTGTGCTGTCGTCATCATGATAACATACATACCTATAGCCCACACGTCGACGGGCGTGCTGTACATGGTGTCTCCCACCAGCAGCTCCGGCGCGCGGTACCAGCGCGTCGCCACGTAGTCTGTGTAGCTCTCACCAGGACCTGGACATGTATTGAAAAGAGACTGTTAGTTACTGCTTTAACTTCACTTAATTAAAGGGATTTTTCACTTTTTTTATTCTTTTTTTTGTGGCTTAGAAAATGCCTATCGCATATCACACCACCCGGGGAGGCGGTGAGGTTATGTCGGACTCGCACCCACTAAAAACTACACCGTGTGCCTACTTTCGCCTTGGGTGGATGGGCCACGAGAACTGCTACGCATGACTTTTGCGACCCATCCAGCGCGAGCCTCTTCAGGGCCTTCCACTTTCTTCCTAAACTCTCCTTCAGTGATATCCGGATTCGGACACACTTGGGACATCACCGCAGCTCGAGGGCCGTGCAATGCGGACGATAGACTCCCCATTATAGATAGACTCTCTTAGGGCGGCATCAGGTCACCGTAAAGCCGCCTGCGCCGTCCGCCTTTCTGCGGCGGATCATACTCGAACACAGATCAAATCTCTGCCAAAATACCAAAACAGGTCACAGTCTACACTAATATTATAAAGAGGAAAGATTTGTATTTTTATGTGTATGTTTTTGTTGTTGTGATGTTTGTTTGTTGTAATGAATAAACTCAAAAACTACTGTGCCGATTTCAAAATTTTTTTCACCATTAGAAAGCTTCATTCACCTTGAGTAACATAGGCTATATTTATGAAAATATAAATAAAAGGTAAAAATAAAATAAAAAACATGTCCACCCGTGCGAAGCCGGGACCACAGATAATATAATACTGCCGGGACGGACCGCTAGTATAAAATAAAGCTAAACTCAGCTGAACTGTGATCAATAAATCTCTCTTTATCAGAGAATAAATAAGCCCAGCAGTAGAAAAGTAATCCACTTTTAACAACACCTGTGGTTGGGAGTCCTTTTTGACATCATTAGTAGTAGGGTAAAAAAACAAAGTTTATCATATAATCCTACTAATATTATAAATGTGAAAGTTTGTGAAGATGTTAGGATAATTGGATGTTTGTTATTCAATCACGCTGAAACGGTTGTAAGGATTTAGATGAACTTTGGTACACAGATAAACCATAAACCGGATTAAAATATAGGCTACTTTTAGCCCGGGAAATAAACAGTCCCAGAGGGATGCGTGATGAGTCTTTCTGTAATAAGACGAATTATACGCGTGTAGAACAAAACTGTAATAAAACAAGTCTGCTACACTTAAAACATAATCTAGTTAAAATCCATAACAAAAGAGTATTCTTGAAAGGTCATAAGGCAAAGGCTTAGCTCCACGAATAGATCGTTCTTTGTAGATAGTTTGATTAATGGTCGGAGAACCCACGTAGGACGCAACACGGACGGAACCTATACACAGACCTTGGAGGCTATTTATAGACTCCATAAAAGTGGGTTAGGCGTGTCTAAGATTGCTAAAATTGGCTTGCATAAACTTCATGGTGTAAACGCAACGCAAGTTTTGTTTTACTCAATTAATAACTTTAGGATAGTGGTTATGGTCAAGCTGGGTCAAGCCATCGACCATATAGCTCAATAGACGCGCATACAATAAATTCTGTTAATTAGCTGAGGTACTACACTGCAATCCGATTGGCCCTTCCAAGGTGGCTATTGGCTAATCACTAATGCGGAAGTTTTGACGGCTCACATTAGTGGTCGAAACTGATTTGAAGTTTTCAAGTGGCGAATAGTGGCAACCTATATCAGACCTATTAAACTGATTTGACAGACATCAGTCACCTGTTATGAGGCGTCCATTAGGTGTATGGTCGATGGGTCAAGTGCATATCAATGGTAAAAGACCATTATAATCAAAAGTCTCTCTGCCCTCAGTACGAGAACGTACGCGAGTGCACATACCGGCAGACCCTATTTACATTCGAAAATGATATCACCCAACTATCAGCAGACAGTTTAGTCTGTATACGTATAATCTGCGGGGTCAAAAGACAATGGCGAAGGCTCTAACAGTAGGTAGGTACACCATTGCACTGCATGGTAAGGCATTAGGGGTAAATTCTGTTGAACTTTAAATGAAATATGCGATCAAACTCGTGATATATTGTGTCTGAGCACGACATGGGGAGATGCCTTTAAGACGCAGAGTCGTACACATTCAAGAAACAAAGCAAGTAACTTGTTTCACCGTGTCACCTGTAGAAATGGTTTTATCAGTCCTACAAACATGGCCCAGCTTTTAAACTACTTGATACATTTAGGTCTGGTTTTCACCATCATTTAGGGTATTTTCTGTCTTAATGTGGAAACGTTTGCTTCTACATCTGCACACGGAGCCATTATAGATCCTCAAAATAAGTCTCCCCGCTGAACTTCTAAAATAGTTGATACTTTTCGATGTGGTTTTTACTAGTCTGCTTCTGCATCCACACACGGAGCCATTAAATAAAGTAGACACTAAACGAAGCTCTCATAGTAAGTGCTCCGCATAATACTAAATCACGAAAGATAATTCAAAGGAGATTTTTGATCAGTCACGTGCGGATGGATACCCACACCCTATCTATCACTGCAGTAGGCGGCAGCGATCTCTCACTTCCGACCGTAGTTCTGTCTATGGTCGGGGGCGAGAGCGCTTGGGAAGGCGTCGTGTCCTTCTGTGAGGATGTAATGCTCGCTAAGGAGGCGGCGGAGAGGGTTCGAGAGGCGATGACCTCTCTTCCCACCCGCAGGAGACGACCTGGGCGTCGTAGGAGGGCGTATGCCGACCTCCAGCCATCCTAGGTGTAGGCCTGCGGGCGGCGGGCCACCCCGAGTCCGCCAGTCAAGGCCCGTGACGGTGGCGCGTCGTGTTGGGGGAATACAGGAGTATTTCTCACGCCCCCAGCCAAGGGTCAGTGAGGAACACCGTGGTGGTTTTTAGTTGGTAAGAGTCCGACACTGACTCCGCCTTTCCCGGGCGGAGTGCGTCCATGAGGATTTTCCCCACGGAAAAAAAAGGAGGCAAAAATAGAGCCTACTCCCGCCACAGCATCTGAGTACGAAAGAAAATGCCTTTCACAAGAAAAGCTAAGGCTGGTTGAAGCTATCCATTAAATTAGACTCAACCCCACCCCATAATTTGATAAGACCATGGTGTAAATCAAGTACCTCCAGTTATTTTTACGTTCAGTTACCCCGCCCGTTTGAACCCTTTGACCTTGGCAATGCTACGGTCTTTAATATACGGTCGGTGTTCGAGGCTGGTGCGGATTTTTATGCATTGCGGTATTGTGGTTTGTGTTATGGAGTGCTATGATGGTTTTCTTGATATTATTATGTTATTATTTATACTTTATGGTATAGTAGGGACATGAATGCATGATTTATTTTCGTTTGTGTTTGAATACAGAAATAGGTAGGAAGCTAGGTTTTCTAACCACAAATAACTTCATCTAGTTTTTTGCGATATGAACTGGAACTATCCTATTTCCTACTATACTTACTTATACTGTTTGTGAATATGTTTGGATGTTTGTTATTCAATCACGCGTTTGTAAGCCGTTGAATTGAACGGGTTTGGTCGAAACTTGGCAAACAGTCGATAGACCACAACTCGTATTAAATTAATGAATAGAATATTTTCTATACCGGTAAGATTAACGGTTCCCAAGGGATGCGCGATGATATTTCTCTGACAAACCGAATTATACACGGGCGAAGCCGCGGGCATCATCATCATCATAATCATTTCAGCCAAAAGACGTCCACTGAAAGAAAGAAAAAGAAAGAAAGAAAAAACATTTATTTGACACAAATGAGACACATAGGTACAAAACATTATATTATCTGTGGTACAAAAGAAAGGATATCGTTGCATGAACCTGAAATAGATTTATACATGCTGAAATTTTTATCGCTTCTTTCCCGAAAAGGGGTAATTGTACTCATCATTATAAACAACTTTTACCATGTGACCATCCCTGAAATTGCGAATTTAAGTTAAATCGATAAAATGTAGGGACCACGTGATTTTTTTTCGCGATTTCAGGTCTGGTCCTATAATAAAAGTTGTTCATAATGATGAGTACAATGACCCCTTTTCGGAAAAGAAGCGATTAAAATTTCAGCGGGTAGACGAAGAAGTAATACTTCATGAGTAACAAAGTGAGGAAAAAATAGTTACGTACAGCAGTGAAAGTATTTCGGTTGAAATGATGATGATGATGATGATGACAGCAGTCATCGACAGTCATGCGCCATGTGTGTCTCAAAATTGTGAAAAACGGGGTCTGCTGCTGGGTGCACTGCTGGACATACCTTTTTTTGTTTTTTTTTTTGTTTTTTTGTTTTCGAGTGGAAATCCTCATGGATAACCTCCGTCTGGGGAGGGCGGAAGGTTATGTCGGACTCTTACCGACTAAAACCACACGGTGGCCATCCTCTGCACAAAATAGAGGAGCTCCGGGAACTCCAGTGGACCGCGCCGGTGCTCCTCCAGTGCTACGCCTTTGGCACGTCCCGGGGAAACAACAAGGTTTCCCCAACAGTATTCCAAACACGTGACCACCACGTGCTGCTGTCCTCCCCAGGGTCGCTTAATAGATGCCTCGAGTACTGCTGGACATACCTAGGCCTCCCGTAAGCATCGCCACAACGACCGGTCCTGCGCTTTCCGCATCCATTGAAGCCGCGGGCATTGTCTCGTAGACTCATAAATGAGCCAATCAGCGTTCAAGTTTCCAGTCATCCTAAACAAACTGGGATTTTTGCAATGATCCTGATAATAGCTCGGATGATAACACGAAAAACTTCCATAGATTCCAAGTATCCGGTCTTTTGTAATCATCCTAGGATTTTCGCTAAGATCCGATTTTTCCGATTATCTTACGACATATCCATGGAGTTTCTTGCCGGCTCTTATCCATAGGACCAACTTTTTGAAACCGTGCAACAATTTCTTAATGTTTTGAAAGTGCATATAAATGCTTTGGTTTAATAACCTGGCAATATGCTGAGCTGGACAGTTGGACACCCATTTGTCACAACTCACAATTTTGACACATGACGTATGACTGTCAATGACATTTTCCTCCATTTGTTCTTCAGTAAATCTATTTCTTGTTCATGTATATCCTTTCTTTTGTATGTGTCTCAGTTGTGTCAAATAAGTATTTTTCTTTGTTTTCTTTTCTTTCTTTCTTCTCGAAACAAAAACTTTTGAATTTTTTGACGTTACTAAGTATTCAATCTAAAAGAAACTGCACACCGTATGTGAAACCAAGGCCAAAATTTTACGGTAAATACATAAATTATTTTAATTGATATCACGTTTTGTGTAAAGACCAGCAAGTATTGTGCTAATCACGGAATACTTTTATATTCATTTCCTCTATGGTGCTAATACAAGTAGGTATTCTACTTAGAATCTGCGCGAGAGTGCATTGCGAAAACTTTTGACATTATACCTCTGTGATTATACTTTGCAAGTATGCCAGGGTCGTCATGTCATACTCCACGGCAGAACCACTTTACCTAAATTGAGTAAAAATTTCAGGATAAAATGTAGATAATATGTATGTTTTTGTAGATTAATATCAAAAATTGTATACCGCTAGTTTCTTGGAAAATATCAATTTAAAGTGGTCTTGCCGCAGAGCATACTCTCCAGCAGAACCACCTTGAAATAACAGTTATTTCACGCAAATTATGCACTAGTCATATTATAAACAAATGTATAATAATTGTTTATCAAAATAGCACATACAATTTTAGGTTTATACCTATACTTATTGATTTTTAGTAACATGAGGATATTTTATGTGAATGCGCCTGACATAAATTTCTTAGCAAATGCCTAGATTAATAGATACATAGGATATAGATTTTTTTATGTTAAATCCTACTTAATACTACTTAAAATATTATAAACGTGAAAGTTTGTGAGGATCTTATATTACTATTATTATAAAATTTTATAAAATCGTTTGTTCGAGCATTACTCTGTAACTACTGGACCTTGATGGAGTGGAAGGATTTGATGAAACTTTTTGTGATTGAAAGCTGGTGATTAGACTTAAAAACTGGTATGGGTATTAAGAAAAAAAAATCGTGGGGTGCGTCCTCACCCGACAGATACGAAGCTTCTACGCATTTGCACAAGCGGATAGTAATGTACGATGGATGGATGGATGAATGAAAGGGTGGAGTGGAGTAGAGTGGAATGGAGTTGGGTGGAGTGGAGTGGAGTGGAGTGGAGTGGACTGGATCGGAATGGACTGGGTGGTACTCGAATGAAAGGGCTCAACGAGCTGTAGAGAAATAAATGGTCAAAACTTCTGATGGTCATATATCCTAAATTTGAGCTCTTAGACCCATCGTGTTGGTACTCAAATGAAAGGGCTCGACGAACTCTATTCAAATAAATTGTTTAATTTTGCATACAAAGTAGAGGTCATGGTTGTTGGTTGGTGGCGAATTCCTAAAAATACAACTAGATATTGTTAGTATTATAGCAAACTAGACTTTGCCCGCGGCTTCGCTCCGTGGTTCTTCAATTCATCCTACAGGAATCATTTTTTTTCTCACTAAACGCATACCTGTTTACAAATATAAACAAAAAAATAAAAATAAAAATATGCTGTAGTTTTTGCGTGATGCTCGAATTTGTTTATACAAACAGACATTTACAGTTTTGTAATAGTTACAGGAAAACACCTAATTATTAACAGGATCCGTCACATAGGTTAACAGAATCTAACGCGAGCGGAGCCGCGGGTAAAAGCTAGTATGTATATAATTAGTTCATAATCAATAATAATCAGTTAATCAGTAACTATTAGCTCTGTAAATTTTACTCGCTGTAGTCGTAAATAGAAAAAGTGCGAAAAACGGCCACTTTTGTCAATCTACAACTACGGCGAACTATATTTTACAGAGTTAATAGTTTCTGATTAAACAACAGTACATGTACTTCAATTGTTAAAAACAAATTTTCGATAAATGGGGGCGCCACTTGGCTGCTACATTCCCCTTAACATAGAAAACTGTACATCAAATCATGTTTTAGCGTATATTATTACATGTGATTGTATATTTATTTTTAATCTCGTTTTAGTTACTTTGCATATGTTGTCATCATAACAGTACCAGGTGGAACCACTTTTGCAGTGTGATTTATAATGTCCTACAGGTAAGCCTGAGATATACTCCACGACAGAAACGATAGAGTAGGTTTTTTGCTTCAGAACTATTGTCTCAGGTATATCACTTATACAAACGTAATGATCATATTCAAGAATTATAATGTCACATAACTCGTAAGAGTCATTTATCATACCTCTGTTACACTGACAGCATAATCGAGACTTACTAGACAACATTGAATTTGCTGATTTTTCTAGACCAGTTGCTATACCCTCATCTGCCAAAATCATAATATCTAGTGGTAAAATTGGACAAAACCTTTCAGACATGAAATCACAACTGGAACATTCTTTAATATTTTTCGCACTAGAATATTCAGTTATTAAAAGTCTTTCAAAAATTTTTGTAACATTACACGTGCAGTTAACAACTTGGATATTACCTCGGACAACTTTTTCAAAAGAATTTAACAAAATTTCTGTCCTCAATCTTAATACATCTACGGTATCATCGTGTTTCGATAGAGCTTTTACTAGGGTAGCAAATGTAGAATTTTTCCCTTCCAATAATTCATGAACACTCCTGTGTTCCTTGTAGGCGACCGCGAATGCGTGGGCCACAGCATCGAAAGCACATGTGTTTTGAAGCACTACATGATCCATATTAGCGCGACTTTTATTTCCATTTATTAATATTTTGACGTTTTTCTTGTCGACTTTTGATTTAATTATCTCTATTAGAGATTTTTTCTTAGCCTCATTATTTTTGTTACGCCAATTTTCCTCATAAATTGGAGTATTTTGAAATACTGATTCCCTCCTAAAGCTACGCGTGTCTTCGGGATTCATCCAGTCTTTATTAATTTTGGAGGTACATTTCTCAATTTCTTCACAGATTTTCTCCCGTTTTTGTAAGTAACTTGTTATGTCATTATCAAAAGCACACTGAGCTGATTTTATTTCACCAGACAAGTATTCAGTGTGTTTCATAATAAATTCATCTACACGTAATAGACCACTCTTTGTACAGAATAACAACTGTTTTATATTCTTAAAATAACTTTCTACGTTACTACTGCTAGCTGCATCATTTGTTTCCTTGTAGAAGGGCAACATTAAATTGGTCCAAAGGGGAAGTCTGTGAAATAGTTTTTTCAAACTACAAACAAAACTCGGAAAATAATAAATATTTTCATACATTGTCTCTTCGCAAAGGTCAGCATATAACTTTTCATTTTGTATCAGAGTATTAAACCAGCATGGCACATCATCATTGTAACATATCATGTCATCATCTTCAATTACTGATTCTGCATGGTTCTTTAACGTGTTTATTTCATCATCCATTATTTTGGAAATGTGCTTCATATTTAACAATTTTTCTTTAGCCTCTTCACATTTACTTTTTTCGCCATTTTTCGTATATCGATCGTATCTGTTTACAGCCACTATAACCACATTTCTTAAGATCTCTTTAACTTTTCAAATATAACAAAATCATTATATAAAACCTTTTTACCCGTAAATCTACAAATTTAAAGCACTCCAGTCCATATAATGTTTTTATAAAATAGGAGGAGTCTAAGCGCATAAAACAAGCAGGAATCACGTGGGTTTGTTGTTCAAGGACCTTGAAACAATGGTTAACATATTCTCTAGTCGTATTAAATGTTGTAAATGCTTTCACACATGCTCCTATTAAAGCACTAGAGTCATCTGTTATAATTTCCTTTGGTTTTATCATATTCTCAATCCACATTTTTAACCACATATAAATATTATCCATTTTTTGGGTTGCAGATATCATTTGAGTCAACGGTATTGAAGTGTTTTTTAATTTCAAAACTGCGACATATAAAAATAGATGTTTAGAATGATACTGCTGGTTGGATAAATTTGTAGGGGGATGTATTTTCTTGAACAAGGATCCTGTGGCATCAATACTTATTGCTATGTACTGTGTTTTTGAAAACTTTTGATAAAAAACCCGCTGCAATTCAGTCCAGTAATAGACAAAGAAGGGGTGCAAGGACACATTTCGGATTACTTTATCGAAAGGTGGGGTACAACCCATAACCCACAAAGCGAGAACTACAATTTTGTGAAAATATTTGGAAGTGTTAGTCTTGTTTCTTATATTTTGAAAAGTTTTGAGACTGGGAACAAACGGAGGTTCCGTTGTATCGACATCAGTAAGTTTATTATTTACCAGTTTATTTCTGACAACAACAGGGTATTGATTTTCAAGTTTAGATGCAAATTCTTGTTTTTTGAAATTTGTTATCCGAACTTTTATAGGGTCGTGTAGCAATCGAGGATTCACATTAATTATTGAGCAATGCGCGATAACAACAGAGTCTTTTCTTTCAGTACCAACTGTAAGTTTCCCTTCACATTGTTTACAATATCCTGTGAATTTTACGGTATAATTTTCAGTCGTTGTATTATTTTTAAAAATCCATGTGCATCGATTTGATGTATACTTCCAAATATATTCCCTCATATAATCCGTCCATTTATTTATCGGCATTCGTTTCGTATTACGATATTGAACGTTTGATTTATTTTTGTTGTTTCTGGCATAACAATAAGGTTGTGGTTTAATATGTTCCCATTCTTCTAAACTTAATTCAAAAGAAACTAAGTTTTTGTCGGTATAATTACTACAAGTACTATCGTCACTACTTCTATCGTCACTACTTCTATCATCAACATTAGGATAGTCACTGCTACTGCTTTGACTGGAATTGTCTTCAACATTCATCTGTTTATTCAGGTTTCTTTCTTCATTTACATTTTTAGCACCGAAAAAGTACTTGAAATTCCTTTTAGCCGAAAAATACAGAGCACATGCAGACATTCGCGCACACAATGTTTTACTTATGTCTTTATAAACCACACTGCACGAGGACGGTAGCTCAGATTCACATTTAAAATGTTCCTGATATTGAATAAAAACACTCTTTTGTTCTTCCAAACTCACAGAAAGTCTCTTTCCACGCTTCATTTTAAAGTTTTGCAAATAACACACACTAAACGACCAGTCACGTCTTTAATTTGGCTCAATATGATAAACATGTAGGTAGGGGTGTTCTTTCTTTATGCTTACCTACCCTCTTTAGATCATCAAAATTAAATCAAGTCAAGTAATAACGTATTATGTGAATCAGATATATTTATTATGTCATATGAATTACTCACTATAGGAAAATAATAGTTCAAATAAATAATTACATAGCATAGAAGTACGTATGAAGTTATCACTACTACTTAAGTTATCTTCAACAAAACGCCTACTCAAACACAATAGCCTTATAAAATATTTGCTAAGAAATTTATGGCAGGCGCATTCAGATAAAATATCCTCATGTTACTTAAAGTCAATAAGTATAGGTATAAACCTAAAACAGTGTGTGCTATTTTGATATACAATTATTATACATTTGTTTATAATATGACTTGTGCATAATCTGCGTGAAATAACTGTTATTTCAAGGTGGTTCTGCTGGAGAGTATGCTCTGCGGCAAGACCACTTTAAATTGATATTTTCCAAGAAACTAGCGGTATACAATTTTTGATATTAAGCTACAAAAATATACATATTATCTACATTTTATCCTGAAATTTTTACTCAATTTAGGTAAAGTGGTTCTGCCGTGGAGTATGACATGGGTCGTCGAGGGTTTTGCATAATTTTGTTTGTTTGATTGATATGATTGATACCGAATATAATTCGGGAATCAGTCAGGTTTCTCAAGTGCCTGGTGGACATGGCAATCACGTACCTACTAGGTACCGTGAGAAGATTCGTAACGATTTAATTTAATTTTTGAATAATGAATTTTTGTTTCGACTTAATCTATTGCATAAACCTTTATGTTTTTCGAGAATAAGTCAGCTTTTCTGGCATGTCTGGTTGGCCAATCACGTACTGACTATACAAGATGTACTTAATTGAAATAACTGAAAACCTCTTTACTCAATTCAATTCAATTATTTATTTGCGTGAATATTGATACATAGATGGTAAAAAAAAATTGTATTGGTACATGATATTCCGCCGGAAATAGGGCAGTTACTCATCAGTATGAACAACTTTTAGTATGGGACCAACCCTGACAATGCGAAAAAAAAACAGGTACTCCATACAATAACTTCTTAGGTTTTCGCGATCACTACACATTATAATAAAACAAGGTTTAACCGGATTAAATCGGGTATATTATTTAAATTGGTTTTCCTGACGTTTTGAAAGCTTTGCAGCATTTCGTGGTCGCAGGTAGACTAAGATGACAATCGTCTTTACAGATATTTCTAAAAAAATATTTTAATCTACCGTACAATATTTATTAATTAAAATCGTTTCGATGCACGCAGTAATCACTTACAATATCATTATCTTTTACAGTGTTGCGTGCTGTTTGGGACGATTATTTTTAGGACTGGGTTCCAAACAGTGGCAGCTGCCAACCATCTTCTCTATTAAAATTAGGATGTTTTTTTTAATTTCAATAGCCTGAAAACTTTGTTTTATTATAAGGTACTCCATACATTTATGTTCGCATAACTCGACAAAATGTAGGCATCAGTTGATTAATTTTTTCACTATTTATTTTCTTGTTTGATCCCATATAAAAGTTGTTTATAATAATAAGTACAATGAGTTCTTAACAGGTTTTCAGTCATTTCAATTACACCGTTTTCCTTTTTAAGGTTCCGTACCCGAAGGGTGCCAAACGGGACCCTATTACTCTCGCTACGCTGTCCGTCCGTCCGTCCGTCCGTCCATCCGTCCGTCTGTCTGTTACAGGGCTGTATCTTTTGAACAGTAATAGGTAACCGGTTGAAATTTTCTCAGAATATGTGTTGCTATGAGATGTATCACGACAAATACTAAAAACAAAAAAAAATACAAAAAACAAAGGGGTCCCTATACAAAAAACCTCAAAAAACATGCACTTTTTTTAACGTTTTTGTTCCTGCTCTATCTTCAAAACGGTTATATATACCAGCGTCAAACTTGGTCAGATTATATTATATTATGTAGTTTAGCAACAAATACTAAAAATAAGACAAACATAGACATATGTGGTGGTACACACGGCTACACATCAAGCTGTACATTTCCAGTGTAAGCTGACCTCGCATTGTATAGGTTTTCCTTACAACGCGAGGTCAGCATTTACTGGTTTTGTATAGCTTGAAGTGTAGCCGTGTGTACCTGCGTAAGAAAGACATGCAAAAATTCATATTTCGCGCACTGGCGTTGATGTCTTTTGATAAACTCTCGTAAATTAAATCAGTTTTTATGGGGTATCAGCTCGTTGAGAGGTGCGGAACCCTTACTGCGCGAGTCCGACTCGCCTTGGCAGGTTTTTCAATTAATGAATAATAAATAGAGTTTTCGTTTCGACTTACCGTTTTCTGGAAGGCTGATCAGTTTGATCTGTTGTGAAATTTAATTTCAGCTTCTGTGATTGGTCGGCAAAAATACTAAGAACAATCAATCATAACACTTGACATGAAATTTGAATCTGATTAGTACCTAGGTAAATTTTAGCGTTGATCAGATGAGCAGAATCTGGAGGTTAATATTTGACATATTATGACATATCTCAATAAATAGAGTTTTCGTTTCGACAAGACTTACCAATTTCTGAGAGGCTGATCAATTTGATCTGTTGTAAAATCTAATGTCAGCTTCTGTGATTGGTCGGTAAAAATACTAACAACCAATCACAATCTTGACATGGGATTTGAAGCTGATTAGTAAATTTCACTGTTAGAAGTCAATGGTAAGCATCTCATTTATATGAGGTCAGCATGCAAGAATCGGTGGAGCTAAAAAGAGCATACGCGCTACAATGCAAAGTTAGACGAACTGTTTTGACCTTGATCTGGTTCAGCCATGAACTGACAAACATTGCCAAATGAGGCAACATCAACACATTGACTGTCAATGTCGACTTTTACTGCCAAACTGTTACCGATCTTTAGTTTGCTCTGCAGTAACAGATAATAATATAATTTAGTTTAGTGTAAATAAGGTCGGTGTTCATCAACTTTAATTATCTGATTAATCAGCTGATTGCTCGAAAAATGTACTGGAATTGTGGGTAAACGGTCGTTTAACCTGAGAATTATCGCCGGTGAAATCAAGCCTTAGTACCGATTTAGTTTACGGCGTCGCTAGCTAGTGATAGTCGTAGGCCACTGCCTAAGCTAAACACTTCGCAGCTAAGGTCATGAGCGCCCAGAGCAAGATTTGAATTTTGCGCCCTCCAAAACTTACGCCCAGTGCAAGATTTAAATTTTAACCCCCTCAACTTATCCACAGGGCAAGATTTGAATTTTCACCCCCTCAACAGGACAAGATTTGAATTTGGCGCTCCCCAAAACTTACGCCCAGTGCAAGATTAGAATGTTTGCTCCCTGAACATACCCCCAGAGCAAAATTTGAATGTTCACCCCCTCAACTTATCCACAGGGCAAGATTTGAATTTTGCGCCCCCCACTCAGAATAAAAAAATATTTTGCGTCCCCTAAAACTTACGCCAAGGGCAAACTTTCAATTTTACGTGGGGGGACGTAAAATTGAAAAAAAAACTCACGCCCAGAACTAGATTCGAATTTTGTGCCTCCCCAAAACTTATTTTGTAGAGAGAAAAAAGCTTAAACTCGTGTTTTATTAAATTTAGTGTAGGGTAAGTTCTTAATTGGGCACGGGGGTACCGTGCCCCAGCGGCCTGCAGGCTGCGGGTCTACGAGAGTGCCCCTTTGAGGTTTGCGCCCCTGGCAGCCACGCTCCTTGTACCTGGTAGATACGATGGACTATTTTTCTCGCTTGTATTGGCTTTTGAATAGTGCAGTCAAAGACATTACAAGAGAAAGCCTTTGGGTGCAGTATATAAATAATATTGTACATATATGCTTAATTATATACAACGTAAGCACATGGCAGTATGTGTGCCTATTGATTTAACATGATATAACAAATTTAATAGGCAGATCAGTATCTTCGATGATTCATGTCCAAACGACAAGATGGCCGTGATATGATTTCATGTGTTTTATGAGTAGGTACCTTGATTGAGTATCTATACGTCTGGTGCGTAAACACCATTGATTTTAATTAGGCAGCCTACTAAATAAACTAATTGTATCCCAGAGTTTCCTACCCAGATTTTTTTCAGAGGCGCCCAGGCTTCGGTAACCCAGGAATTTTCGCGTAAATGACGACAAACGCGGTGAAAGCAACTCAGTACATCTAACCCAGTTGCGGATCCAGGCTTTAGTCATCATTCATCATTTCAGCCGAAAGACGTCCACTGCTGGACATAGGCCTCCCCCAAGCATCGCCACAACGACCGGTCCTGTGCCTTCCGCATCCAGCGGATTCCCGCGACCTTCACCAGGTCGTCGGTCCACCTTGTGGGGGGCCTACCCACGCTGCGCCTTCCAGTACGCGGTCGCCACTCCAGAACTTTACTGCCCCATCGGCCATCCGTTCTGCGAGCAATGTGCCCCGCCCACTGCCACTTAAGTTTGGCAATTCTTCGGGCTATGTCGGTTACTTTCGTTCTCCTGCGAATCTCCTCATTTCTGATTCGATCACGCCGGGACACTCCGAGCATAGCCCTCTCCATTGCCCTTTGAGTGACTTTGAGCCTTCTTATGAGGCCCATTGTGAGCGACCACGTTTCAGTACCGTAAGTAATTACTGGCAACACACACTGGTCAAAGACTTTCGTCTTGAGACACTGCGGTATTTTGGACGAGAAGATATTGCGTAGCTTCCCGAACGCATAATCGTCAACAACTTCGAGTGTAGATTCTCCGATGTTTACAGAAGCTCTACTGAGGTCATCGAGCATTGTACCGAGGTCCTCCATGGTCTCAGCCATGACTACTAAGTCGTCGGCAAACCGAAGGTGAGTGATGTACTCGCCGTTTATGTTAATGCCTAGCCCCTTCCAGTCCAGAACCTTGAAGACATCCTCCAATGCAGCAGTGAACAGTTTCGGAGAGATCACATCTCCCTGTCTCACACCTCGCTGCAGAAGGATAGGTTTCGAGGCTTGGTCCTGTAATCGGACTGACATAGTGGCGTTTTCATACAAAGACTTTAACACTTCGATGTACCGATAGTCAATCTGGCACCGTTGAAGAGACTGTAGTACCGCCCAAGTCTCGATCGAATCGAAGGCTTTCTCGTAGTCCACAAACGCTAAACAAAGAGGCAAGTTATACTCTTCGGTCTTCTGTATAACCTGCCGCAGCGTATGTATGTGGTCTACGGTGCTAAAGCCTTTTCGGAAACCGGCTTGTTCGGGAGGCTGGAAGTCGTCAAACCTGCGCGAAAGACGGTTCGTAATGACTCTCGAAAACAGCTTGTAGACATGGCTCAGAAGTGAGATGGGCCTATAATTCTTCAGTAGAGCATTATCGCCCTTTTTGAAGAAGAGTACCACCACACCTCTGCTCCATGCCTGTGGCGTTCTTCCCTCGAGAATGACGGAATCAAACAGCTTCTGAAGGGCCTTAAGGATCGGTTTTCCACCCGCCTTCAGGAGTTCGGCCGTAATTCCGTCATCACCCGGTGCCTTGTTGTTTTTGAGCTGCTTCAGAGCCATCCTAATCTCGTACAGGCTGACGTTCGGGATATCTTCGGTATAGTGTCAGGTCACTCGAGCTCTTGGGTCGTGAGCCCGATTTACAGCGGGTGTCCGGGTGGACGTGTATAACTGTCCATAGAACTTCTCGACCTCCTTCAATAGCTCTGGCTTGGAGGATACGACTCTGCCATCGTCGGTCCTCAGTTTTGCAAGCTGGCTCTGCCCAATAGACAGGTCTCTTGCGAAGACTTTGGAGCCCTTGTTTTTCTCTATCGCGTCTTTAATACGTTCCGTATTAAATTGGCGTAGGTCACTTTTCAAGGACTTTGAGATCTGTCTATTGAGCTGCCGGTACTTAGTCGCATCATCTGAGGACTGCAGAATCATCTCGCGTCTTTCCGCCATAAGCTCGAGAGTGTGGTCAGAAAGCTTTTTGTTTCTATTTGTACGACGGGTCCTAAAGATCCTAGACCCGACCGTATGGACAGTTTCCACAAACCCATCGCTGTAATCGTCCACTGAGCTCCCTAGGCATTCGAAACGATTCTGAAGTTCGAGCTGAAAGCTCTCGGGGTTTTGGATTTGGATCGGTGCTGGACGGAGCGTAGACTTCATCAGTCGAGATCTTTCCAGCTTGATGTTCAGATTCAATGTGCCTCTTACCAAACGGTGATCGCTTCCGGTTTTAACCGCGTTGATCACAGAGACATCATTGAATATTTGCTTCTTCGTCGACATAATGAAGTCAATCTCATTTTTTGTTACACCATCAGGGCCCAACCAGGTCCACTTCCTATGCTCACGCTTTCTGAAGAAAGAGTTCATCATATAGAGTCCCTCCTTCTCCATAAAGCCGGCTAGTAGATGACCCCGGTGGTTCCGATATCCATATCCAAATTGCCCCACTCGCAGCTCATCATCGTAGCGATTGCCCAGTTTCGCGTTGAAGTCTCCCATGACAACAGTGAAGTGAGTTTTAGAGCCATGCATGGCTCTCGAGATATCCTCATACATGGTCTCCACCTCATCGTCGGGGTGATTCGAGGTCGGGGCGTATACCTGTATAACCTTCAACGAATACCTTTCGGTTATTCTGAGTATAAGGTACGCCACCCTGCTCGAAACACTCTCGATCTTCACTATGTTGTTCACAAGAGACTTGTGGACGATAAACCCGACACCGCCCTGGGAAAGTTGATCGCCCTCCCGGAAATAGAGCAAGTTACCGGATTTGAGGATTATCGTGTCCTCCCCCTCTCTTCGGACTTCAGATAACCCTACGATATCCCATCGTAACCTGCTCAATTCTTCCTCGAGTTCGACAAGCTTCTCGTCGGTCCGCAGTGTACGTGTGTTGTATGCTGCCAGGTCCAGTCTTTTTTTGTTATGGTAGCCGGATCTCTGCCGGGGATTCTTAGCACCCCCTGCCCCGCCGTTACCTAGGCCGCTACCGTAACCAGGGCTAGCGGGGCCGCCGGGGACTAGGGGCCGATTTTTTGTTGTGCTTTGCATGAGGGGATATGCCATAATCGCCACGCTTGGCAGGCGGGTTGGCGATCGCAGTTTGTTGGTTAAATACTCGGAGGACGCTGCTGCCCATCCTCTGGTGAATCCCTTAGTCGCCTTTTACGACACCCATGAGAAGATATAGGGTGGTGAAATTCTTTGCGTCCGGCACCACACGGACGGTTTTAGTGATCAGTCGGAATAATCAACGTGATCCTGAATTTCGTAGTACCAAACCAAGAAATATCAAGAAATCATTCATTCATTATTCATTATCAAGAAATACGTCATTTCCCTGCGACATCTGAATAAGAAATATAAGAAACCCTCCCTCTCTTTACTTGCCCATATTGTCCATCCTTATGCCTTGGTCACACATACCGAGTAGAGTGGCGAGAGAGTGCACGCACGCGGTCGGCTGCGAACTACACAGCAAGGACAGGACACGTTTTTGTATTTTTTACAGTCGACCGAGTGCGTGCTATCTCTCCTCTCGCCACTCTACTCGGTACGTGTGATCAAGGCATCAGGATTATTTAGGATGGACAATATGGGCAAGTAAAGAGAGGGAGGGTTTCTTATATTTCTTATTGAGATGTCGCAGGGATATGACGGTTGTCTAGAAGAAATCACCTTGAGCGATAAGACCGCCCATTGTACATATCTTCTATATAAGTCGTGTATGTTGCTTATTTATTTTTTGTGTACAATAAAGAGTATTTGTATTGTATTGTATAAGAAAACAGAAGAGTGTTATTACTAAGCTTTTGTACGAAACTGCATCCGAAAAATAGCCTCATTAGTAAACTTTTTAAGCTGAAATCGATAACATTTTTCCATGCTGACGTGCTCATAAAATAGTCCGGGTCATGCGACGTCATGTATGTAGGTAAGGCTCGTAAATACCGTAAATATTTAAAACAAGGCACATCGCACAACATAAAGTTAGATATTTGAACGTAAATGGTAAAGTAGGGACAATTTTCAGTTACTTTTTTCTTTAAAAAAAAAATAGTTTCAATGCCCGATAAGTCGCGATGTGAACAAAATGCAATGGACGTTTTATTGTGGTGCTTTGCGATCGTGAGTTGATAAATAAATAGTTGTTTAGAGGGCGATGACCTGGGCTAGAGTGAAATGCATTACTGTTTGTTTAAAATAATAGTAATAACATCAATATCTGGACATCAATCACAACCAGTAGACAATAGGTTAAAACAGGTTAAAACGTACAATTTTATTGAAAGGAAAACGTTATTCATTTCTCATTAGTCATTAGTATTCGATTTGATGGCGGATTGGTGTACAAGTAGGTTAGCAGACGATAGAAATTTTCCTGATTATGTCCGTCTGTTAAAGAAATTTTTAAACTGTCAGGAATTTTTGAGTTATACATAACTCAATCAGGACTGACCTAAAGTGAAAATTTTTTTAGCTCGACACATTTAGGAATCGAAATCCAAAGATTACTTGTTCGTTTATTCTTCAGTAAATTTTTGAGAAAATTATGAAAAAAAGTCTGGGATTTTCTCAGGAAATCTATTTTTTTATCTGGTAACCTGGTATGTAATAGGCCACCGCAAAGGTCGATGAATATTTTGGAATCGTTTGTCTTAATTTATCATAATACCAACTATTCATTAAATAAATAAGCTAAAAAAAAAATACAAATAAAAGGATTTTCATTTTCATTTTCTAATTATCAAGTTTTATTAATAAAACAATTTTGAAACTGAGTAACCATTTACCATAGAATAGGTAATAGTCTTCTCTTTTCTTATGTATTTACTTATGTATCTTTAATGTTAACTCTACGTATGAAGCTTTCTACATAAATGAATGAATATAATCACGAGGCTGACAAACTCACAAACATCAACAAACCAAAAAAAAACTCAACCCTCATTTTGACCCAAACGACTGCAATAAAATTATGCACGTGATACAAAATTATGCGTAGCTAGCTACCTAATTTCCTACCCAACCCTTGATAATACTGTCGATATTAGTATATTATTTATATCTGTCAGTTAAATCGGTCAGAGAGGCCGATAGCCGATAAGCTTTAGCCTGGAAAATGGTCTACGTGGCTTATCGCTCACCTAGATCGAGACGTTACGTTTGTAGGCAGAGAAATATGGATGGGCTGAAGTCGAGTTGAAAATATACTATACAATATAAGGCACGGGTAACTCCGGACACATCTATATCTTCGGATACATATCCTAAAGCGGATTAAAAAAAAATAAACATACCCTAGAGCGCGAGCGAAGCGAGCGCGAAATTTTTTGGACTTCATGAACAAACTGATTAGCTCTTCACAAAAGCTTAGATGTTCTGTGACAAAATAGTACGCATTTATTAAAGCGCAACCCGTTCTTGCGCCGCCTAGGGCAGCTAATAGTAGACGCTATAGCGTAAATAAGTAAATATAGATTCACGCTATGGCAGTCCTACATCTGCATAGGCAAACAAATTGAGCCTGAGCGCGAGCGCGGTGAGCGTGAATTTTTTTGGTATTTTTTTGTAAACACCATAGACCAGTAAGCCTCTAGACGCCGGTTAGTTGGACACCCGCGGTCACAACGCATATGCTCTACCACTGCATATCATACGTCCATCCGCCAATCGGAACGTCACTCAGTCAGCGAGCGGCACCAATCATAAGGAATCATACCACCGAACTTTTGAGCCGGCCAATCATAACGCGCCGTCCGCCCCCCTGGCCCCACCAACGTTTTACGACTGCGTTCGAATACAAAACTTTGTTTATGCGGAGTCTTGAAGCTTACTGGTCTGTGGTAAACACATATTATATTTACTTCGTCCGTGTGGTGCCGGACGCAAAGAATTTCACCACCCTATATCTTCTCATGGGTGTCGTAAAAGGCGACTAAGGGATTCACCAGAGGATGGGTAGCAGCGTCCTCTGAGTATTTAACCAACCAACTGCGATCGCCAACCCGCCTGCCAAGCGTGGCGATTATGGCATATCCCCCCCCCCCTTTTGGGGGAGGCCCATGTCCAGTAGTGGACGTTTTTCGGCTGAAATGATTATATTTACTTGAGTTTTAAAAGCTTGTTTAATTGGGATGTTATTTTTACATTCTGATTTTCAAAAAGCGAATTACTTATCTTCTAATATCGATATTTTAAGGTTCTTGAATTATTTTTACTTGGGCTAGGTTTTATAAGGCTAACATGGTAGTTAAGTAGTTGTTTCTGTTGTTTATGGTAATATTCAATCGACGGTGACCTGGTGACGCAACTGGGAGATTAGAGAAGAACATCACGGCGCGGCAAAATCAAACTATAAATCGCGCATATATTATTCACAATGAACGAACGGATTCGGGTGCGAGTTCAATTAAGTAATTTTATGTTTGTATCTTGTTGCATTACACATACATACATTCATTAATTCATTTGTAAATTAAGTAAACGGAAAAAAAACTGTGGTTGACCTGGGCCCAGGGGGGAGGGTCATGACCCCTGGATCCGCCCTTGCAGCCACCTTCTTCAGGTCATCGGTCCAGCTGGTGGGGGCGCCCTACGCTGCGTTTGCTGAAATGTCTAACCGCGCGTAATTTTTTTCTCGTGCTTCTTGTACGGATTCTATTTGCGAATACTTTAAAGTTTTGTATGGTAAGCAGGTATATATATATACCTAATAATAAACTTACGAAACTTTCGAATTGAATGACAAATGGTTTATTCAGTAATAGGTCATGGACCGATTACAATAAATTATATATTGACAAAAATTTACATTGAATTACCATTTTAAATTTTATACGTCCTGCACAATTTAAATTAATATTTAATTTAAATGCAGCGAATAGTAATAATTATTACTTATTAGTTTTAACCGACTGGCGCTGAGGACAATGCTCTTTTTAATTATATACGGATTTAAAAACTGATAAAAAATATGGTAATGAAAGTTTATTTGCGTTTCTTTTAATTTTTGCGAATAAAAAACAGATATTTTTTAAGGAGTGCGGAAAATTTGCATAATGGTTTAGTATCTGTTCCTTATCGTAGCCACACTATCACTTTAAAAACAAAATAAAAAATCTAATTTGTATGAGAGACAGAAAATTTTGTAGCTTACAAAATCATTTTTTTTGTTTTCAGTTAATTTTAATAGTGTGGTTGCGATAAGGATAGATAAGTACTGAATCAATATTCAAAAAATATCCTATAAGTCACTATAGTGAAAATATCTCCAGTGTAATAAATAAATACATGCTGAAATTCGCGAAAAAAATATCAGGTGGTCCCTACATTTTATCGATATAGGGACCAACCATAGAGGAAATGAATAATATAGAGGGGAATTGTGGGCGGGATAGGCGCGCCGCGCTTTTGAGCAGACGCGCCAATGTAACCAAAATCCGCGACATTGCGTCCAGGCTGTGACAGAGTACGTTGCTGTGCGAAAAAATAATAATTATGCCGTCTTGCGCCATTATATCATGCCGAAAAAGAAGCGAGGTGTGTAGTTTAACTAAAGGAGGGATTTCTTTTCATCGGTAAGTCTATAAACCTTTAATTAGTTGTGATATTTGCAAATATTTTCTTAATATTATGTGATTCATGACAAAAACGATGTTATCGCAAACTGATAAAAAAGTATACATTGCTTATAAAACATGGATATCGACTTTCACTACGTGAGTAACCGCGTAATGTATTGCGTTTCTTTCGATGTCGCCTTCAATTTATTTGCCTGACTGTCACCAAAATCCCCGTGTATCGATAGTGTAGTAACATATTGAATGCATTATCGATATAATTAATTCGGTGTATACATTCTGTTTTAAAATAAATATTCCTCATTTTTATTATTTTAAATGCATAATAATTTTATTTTTAGGTAGATTTTTTTTTAAATTGTTTATTCGCAATTTCGAGTTTTGATATTTATCAATTATCATAATTATCATAAACATAAACCACATTAAAAAAAGTAAAAACCGACATAAAAAAGGATAAAAAAATAAAATTTGTGTGAAACAGTTTAGGGAGTAAGTGCCTTTGATTCGGATTGATTTAAGAAAAAACTGAAAAAAAAAAAAGCGATTGCTATAATCCCCGATAATTTGCTGTCATCCATTGAAGAGTTCCCTCTTTATCTCCTATGACCTTCATCAGATCTTCACCAAATGATTTTTTCTGAATGCAAATGCTTGACTTGTTGATGAACATACCAAAATCGCTATGTTTATGCCTATAATATTTGAGAAGTTACCTCAATTTCACATGGATCCCATCATCAAAACTGGATTTTGATGAAAATGGAACCAATCTGGAAGTATATCCTTTCAAATAAATAAATAATTTTCGAAATCGGTTTATAAATGACGGAGTTCTGAGGTAACAAACATACAAAAAAAAACATACAATTGAATTGAGAACCTCCTCCTTTTTTGAAGTCGGTTAAAAATCGGGTTTTAGGCTCGATTTCCACCATAACGCAGAGACGAGATGTGACGAGATGTGTCGCAAGCCACCAATAAGACTGCGTTAGGTATAGAATAGCTGGTTGACTGGGAGAGAAAGCCAAAGGCATTAAATCCACCTATGTACATGTATTGTATGAAGTTTAAATAAATAAATAATGTTGAAGCTAGGCGGTGAAATATTAAAATAACGCAATCCTATTGGTTGTTCGACACATATCCTCTCCTCTTCGTTTTGGTGGTTAAATACCTTTGTTATGTATGGAGTTTGGATTACACCCGATTTTAACAAGTGCTTAAGAGGAATGTAGCAGCCAAGTGTTGCCTCCGTCAGTAAAAAAAAATATCACTCGCTGAATACATAATTTATCGAAAATTCGTTTTTAAAAGTTGAAGTACAGTTCAATCAGAAACTATTAACTCTGTAAAATATATTTCGCTGTAGTTGTAGATAGAAAAAATGCCAAAAGTGGCCGTTTTGCGCATTTTTTCTATGTACAATTACAGCGAAGTATAATTTACAGAGTTAATAGTTTCTGATTAAACTACAGTACCTGTACCTACTTGTATTCAGCGAGTAATAATTTGTTTACTGATTGAGGCGCCACTTGGCTGCTATATTCCCCTTAAACGTGGTCTAAAATTTCGTAATAAGGGGCATATTATTTTATTTTTAGTTTTCAATACAATACAATACAAAAAAACAAAAAGTTTACAAAAAACTAACAAATATTGACGACTTTAGTATGTTGGGCAGTAATTATTTTATAAGTTACGATTTAAAAAGAAAACCAATCCGTAAATATGCAGAATTGTATATCTTATTTACGCAAAACACCAAACCAGGTCTTATAACAAATTTAAAGTAGGTTAAAAATCGAAAAACTACTTTTTATTTTTCGCCATACCTCGCGCTGCTTGTTTTAAAACGTGTCAGACGTTATTTTCAATAATTAAGTATATCATGAAACAGTAACTTTCCAATTCCTTATGTAGGACAAATTATTTTTATTCCAAGACCATATGCGAAAATCGTTGAAAATATCGATAACATTCATAAAATTAGTTTTTTGTACATGGACATCACTAACGATCTGTTCGAATGTAGTGGTGCGTTCGCACATGGTGGACGTTTATGTGTGACAGACGTGACAGCTAATAGTAGGGCCGCGTTCAGTGTAGTATTTCTTGCACGCGTATGCGTTTAGATATCTAGATACAAGCTAGATACAGTGCTTATGTAGTAGTGAGACGGATAGTGGGAGAGTTAAGCGACACGGGTTTCCGAAGAAACTGTGTACTATACCAATTCCATTCTTATTCAAGTATTCCGTGGGACCAACTGATTTCTATTTCGCGATTTCAGTGTTGGTCCCATAGTAAAAGTTGTTCATAACTTTATAATGATGAGTACAATTACCCCTTTTCGGGAAAGAAGCGATTTAAATTTCAGCAAAAATATAATTATAACTATCTCCTGAGACACAGGTTTACGCCTAGTTCAGGGGATAGGGTCAAAATCTTGTGCTTCAAAATGTAACCACCACAAAATTAATTGTAATGTAATGTGTATCATAAGATTGTAATCTTTACTGGCGAGAATAAACAATTTATTATTATTATTATCATAACGTGGCCCCCTTTTTCCTATCGGAAAATCTGTTACTGCCGAAGGCGCCATCTTCTTTACATACTAACTAAGTATAAAAGTCAACTAATCAAAATCTACACTAATTTATAACATAAACGCAAAAGCTACTTTGTTTGTCTGTATGTTATTTCTTCACGACTACAGATAATCAGCTAACACGTAAACTAATTTGACACTTCTAAAATTGTTGCCATCCTTTTCTTGTATCCACTATTAGTAAAAGAGAGCGATAGTTTAAAATAAATTTAGTTCGTGAACAAGAGAATCGACACCATTTTCTTCACGACTAAACTGGCATAAATTTTGATAAAACTTGGTAAGTACAGACATATAAAACCATTTAAAAACCAGGAAAACGCCAGTAAGCGTCAGCTATTTCTACTTACTACGCATGACCACTGTAGACAAGGGCTATGTCTACGAAAGAGTAGACAAAATGACAGTTAAAGTATTAAACAATGTCGTTTAGTCTATTCTTCCGTAGACATATCTCTTGTCTACAGTGTTCATGCTACGCGTGCAGGGATGTTATGGAGCTCCGTAACCGTAACCGAAACTATCGGATATCCGAAATAAAAATCTATCCGTAACCGATTACGATATAAAAGTTTCGAATAATTTTGATAAGAGAGGAGTCTAAGTGAGGGGCTCGTAGCTAAGCAACGACTGCGCGGATTGTACGATCTGCAAGGTTAAGCTGCACTTGCCGCGGTCAGTCTGTGGATGGGTGACCGTTTCGTTATACCTCGAAACCCCTCCGTGCCTCGGAGAGCACGTTAAGCTGTCGGTCCCGGTTGTCATACGAATATCTATGGCAGTCGTTACGGGTAGTCAGAAGCCTGAAAGTCTCACAACTGGTCTAACCTCCGAATGTCAGTATTACCCAGTAACTGGGTTGCGGAGGTCTGATGGCAGTCGCTCCGTGTAAAATACTGATGTTCAGCCGCATCTGGCTAGACTGGAAGCCGACCCCAATATAATTGGGAAAAGGCTCGGAGGATGATGAAGAGAGGAGTCTAAGTGAGACATGTTATGACATGTTTGACATGTTTTCGACACTAGCCGCGCGCGTGCATTGCATTGTTTGGTATTTCTATTGCTTTTTTCTTTTACTTTTAGGTACAATTCCTTAAAAATCTAATATCCATAACCGAAACTATCCGAAAGTAACGGATAATCCGAAATAATTCCATATCCGTAACCGTATCTGAAACCGGTATAATATTATTCCTATATCCGTATCCGTACCCAGATCCGAAATTTCATATCCATTACATCCCTGCTTACGACCAAGGCGATCCTATTCATAGCTACATGCTACATTACAAGTACCAGGCCCCTCAGAAAGTATTGCGAAAAAAAGTTTTTATATATGGGAGACTGGCCAGTTATAATGTTTTTCGAAAATATGATTATTTATAAGTAAAAATAAGTAAGTTCCAATTTCAAAATTTCTCTCCACATTTTTTGCGAGTTAATTCAAAGTATTGTGTCTCACTGAAATATGGATCTGCGCCGGGAACATTTTAGAGCTATGATTTTATACGATTTCAAGTGTCGCCTGAAACCGGATGAATCGTACGATAGACTTCAAATGGCATTCATGGATGAAGGCCCTTCCAAGGCAACCGTGTATCGTTGGTATAACGAATTCAAGCGCGGTCGACCAACTTTGGGGGATGACGAAAGAAGCGGTCGCCCTTTGACGGCTGTTACCGAAGAAAACGTGCTAGCAGTGAAAAATTTAATCCAAGACAATAGGCGAATTACATATCAGGAGATTCAACACATATTGAAGATTGGATTGGGAAGCGTTCACGAGATTTTACACAGCCATCTTCGCGTGAGGAGGATAGTATCACGCTGGGTGCCGCACAACCTCACCGATGCTCAAAAGCAGGCCCGGGTGGAATGGTGCCGTGATATGCTTAACAAATTTGAAGCAGGCTCGTCTCGGCGTGTTTACGACATCGTTACAGGTGATGAGTCCTGGATTTATCAATACGACCCAGAAACCAAGCGCCAGTCGACTGTTTGGGTGTTTCAAAATGAGCCAACGCCTACCAAAGTGAAGCGATCTAGAAGCGGGGGTAAGATTTTGATCACTAGCTTTTTTAATTTGACTGGCCACTTGGTATCAATTCCCTTACGGGATCAAAGAAGCATTAATGCCGAATGGTATACTACCAAATGTTTGCCAGAAGTTTTCTCTGTTATAAGCAACAAGCGACCAAACACAGGGCTCCGCGGGCTACTGCTCCACCACGACAATGCACCTGCGCACACCGCACTCAAAACGAGGGACTTCCTGGACAGCACGCCAGTCAAACTCCTGGGTCACCCTCCTTACAGCCCTGATCTAGCACCGTGTGACTTCTTTTTATTCCCAAAAATAAAAAATCAGCTCAAAGGGATACAATTTTCGTCGCCGGAAGATGCGCTGGCTGCGTTCGAGCAGGCTGTAAACGAGGTGTCTGCGGCGGACTGGAAAAAGTGTTTTGAAAACTGGTTTAGGCGCATGAATCTTTGTATAGAGGCTGGTGGAAAGTACTTTGAAAAGATTTGATAAAAATATATGTACGTATAGAACAATTTTTTTTAGTTTCGCAAAACTTTCTGAGTGTCCCACGTATTAGTTTTTTATACGCAAAATACGCGCTTAGACGTAGAGTTGCGGAAACCAGCCCATTATACTATACTGCTACAAGTATTAAAATGAGATAGTTACTAGCTCTCCTGCGCACATCCACGCCGAAGGGGATCATGGTGTGGACTGAGTACTCCGACGAACAGCTGCCACCTGGTCAAGGAGAGGATATTAGGAATAGGGATACCTAGATTCCAGGAAGTTTGGTAAGGTTATAGTTGGATCCACCTAGCAAGATTTTAACGAGCTTAATGATCGTGTTCCTAACGAAGGGCTTGTGGCTAAGTAGAAACCGCGCGGATTGTACGATCTGCGAGGTTAGGCTACACTTGCCGCGGTCAGTCCGTGGATGGGTGACCAATTCGTTGCACAGCGAGACCTCTCCGTGCCTCGGAGAGCACGTTAAGCTGTCGGTCCCGGTTGTCATACGAATATCTATGGCAGTCGTTACGGGTAGTCACAAGCCAGAAAGTCTGACAACTGGTCCAACCTCCGTGTGTCGGTATTTATTTATTTATTGAGAAACCTGAAAACGTCTTAAGGGGTCATTGTACTCTTCAGTATGAACAACTTTTACTATGCAACCAACGCGATTTGAGGGCTGTTGTTCCCTACATTTTGTCCATTTATGTGAACACAAATGTAGTGTACAGTTGTGTTTTTTCGCGATTAGTTGTTTATACATACGATAACTTATGATTACATGGTTGGTCCCATAGTAAAAGTTGTTCATACTGATGAGTATATTGACCCCTTGTGAGGTTTTCAGGTATTTCAATAACAGGTTGTATATGAATCCCTATACATTATACAACGTGTATCAGGAATGTGTAATATTTAACGAGCTCATTCAGGGCATAGCATAGAATAACTTTTACTATGGGACCAACCCTGAAATCGCAAAAAAAACAGTTGTTTCCTACAAAATCATCAATGTCGCTCGATAAAATGTATGGATCAGCTGATTTTTATATGGCGATTTCAGGTTTGACCCCGTAGTAATAATTGTTCGATATAATTCCCTGAATAACACAGGTAACACAGGTAACACAGGTTTGTACCTAGCTCAGAAGTCAGGGACTTTACAGATATTTGATGTAAAAATTTAGTGAATAAAAATTTATTTATATATTTATTATTTAATGAGCTCTTCAAATATGACGACACATGTCTGATACACGTTGTATAACATTTCTTCCACCACACTTTACCACACTTACCACACCATCACACACCACACCACCATACACCACACCACCACACTTTATCACACTTTGAGGATATAAAAAATAGACCAACTGCGAGTCGGACTCACGCAGTAAGGTTTCCGTACCACCCATTGATCTGATACCCCATAGAAACAGATTTAATTTACGAGAGTTCATCAAAAGACATCAACGCACCGTGCGCGAAATACGTGGGACACTCAGAAAGTTTTGCGAAACTAAAAAAAATTGTTCTATACGTACATATATTTTTATCAAATCTTTTCAAAGTACTTTCCACCAGCCTCTATACAAAGATTCATGCGCCTAAACCAGTTTTCAAAACACTTTTTCCAGTCCGCCGCAGACACCTCGTTTACAGCCTGCTCGAACGCAGCCAGCGCATCTTCCGGCGACGAAAATTGTATCCTTTTGAGCTGATTTTTTATTTTTGGGAATAAAAAGAAGTCACACGGTGCTAGATCAGGGCTGTAAGGAGGGTGACCCAGGAGTTTGACTGGCGTGCTGTCCAGGAAGTCCCTCGTTTTGAGTGCGGTGTGCGCAGGTGCATTGTCGTGGTGGAGCAGTAGCCCGCGGAGCCCTGTGTTTGGTCGCTTGTTGCTTATAACAGAGAAAACTTCTGGCAAACATTTGGTAGTATACCATTCGGCATTAATGCTTCTTTGATCCCGTAAGAGAATTGATACCAAGTGGCCAGTCAAATTAAAAAAGCTAGCGATCAAAATCTTACCCCCGCTTCTAGATCGCTTCACTTTGGTAGGCGTTGGCTCATTTTGAAACACCCAAACAGTCGACTGGCGCTTGGTTTCTGGGTCGTATTGATAAATCCAGGACTCATCACCTGTAACGATGTCGTAAACACGCCGAGACGAGCCTGCTTCAAATTTGTTAAGCATATCACGGCACCATTCCACCCGGGCCTGCTTCTGAGCATCGGTGAGGTTGTGCGGCACCCAGCGTGATACTATCCTCCTCACGCGAAGATGGCTGTGTAGAATCTCGTGAACGCTTCCCGATCCAATCTTCAATATGTGTTGAATCTCCTGATATGTAATTCGCCTATTGTCTTGGATTAAATTTTTCACTGCTAGCACGTTTTCTTCGGTAACAGCCGTCAAAGGGCGACCGCTTCTTTCGTCATCCCCCAAAGTTGGTCGACCGCGCTTGAATTCGTTATACCAACGATACACGGTTGCCTTGGAAGGGCCTTCATCCATGAATGCCATTTGAAGTCTATCGTACGATTCATCCGGTTTCAGGCGACACTTGAAATCGTATAAAATCATAGCTCTAAAATGTTCCCGGCGCAGATCCATATTTCAGTGAGACACAATACTTTGAATTAACTCGCAAAAAATGTGGAGGGAAATTTTGAAATTGGAACTTACTTATTTTTACTTATAAATAATCATATTTTCGAAAAACATTATAACTGGCCAGTCTCCCATATATAAAAACTTTTTTTCGCAATACTTTCTGAGGGGCCTGGTATGAATTTTTGCATGTCTGTCTTACGCAGGTACCACCACATATGTCTATGTTTGCCCTATTTTTAGTAGGTATTTGTTGCCAAACTAGGTACATTGTATGTTCTATAGTTATTTCTGTATTCTGAGGTTCTATAATCAGACCAAGTTGACGCTGGTATGTATTACCCATAGAGGAAATGAATATTCAAGTATTCCGTGGTATTACCGTTCAAAAGATACAGCCCTGTGACAGACAGACGGACGGACGGACGGGTGGACGGATGGACAGAAAGCGTAGCGAGAGTAATAAGGTCCCGCTTGGCACCCTTTGGGTACGGAACCCAGAGTAATAAGGTCCCGTTTGGCACCCTTTGGGTACGGAACCCTAAAAAGCACTCTAAAGTCGGCTTAATGAAGTGGCTTGTTAAATTCAAATACAATTTAAGGCTGAAGTTATAACAAGCGCCCGGCGCGCGGCCGACGGGTGCCGGCCGGCGCTGACTTTGTTTGACAGATGACAGCGCTTGATATAAATTATAATCCGTTGCATACAATATCATAAAGGGTTCGAAATTATTTTCTTTATTCAGTGGTTCGAATCGCGGCGCATGTGGGGCCGCGCCCCGGGCGCTTGTTATAACTATTCCCTAAGAATTCAGAATCCTTTAGGATTGTTGTTTCACTAAAAGTATCTCTTCTGCAATTGTACTTCCTTTTGTTATGAGAATTTTTTCTATTGTTTTCATTCTATGTGCCTTGTAATCATTTCTAATACTTTTGTTTGTTGTTTTGTATAGCAATTTTAGTTGGTGTTTTTCCACAACCGATAATTTCTTCTTGTTCTGTAGTTCATTCAGGTCTAAGGAACTAATAAAAATAAACAACAAAATGATAGACTACGTAAATGATTATATATATCTTGGTAAGCAAATATCTTTTAATAAAAACAGAAACACAGAGGAAGTAAAAAGAAGAGTAAATTTAACCTGGAATAAGTTTTGGAGTTTCAAAGAAATAATGAAATCACACTTACCGTTAAAACTAAAAGTTAAGGTCATGAACACATGCCTATTGCCATGCCTTACATATGCTTGCCAGACTTGGATTTTCAATGGAAAAACTAAAAACAAAATACAAGTTTGCCAAAGGGCGATGGAGAGGAGCATCCTAAACATAAGACTTATAGACAAACAACGAAATTCGATGATAAGAAAGAAGACACTAGTACTGGATGCCCTTCAACACGCTCAAGCATTGAAGTGGAGATGGGCGGGCCACCTGGCGCGATTAGACGACGACAGATGGACCCAGAGAACAACCAAGTGGAAAGGCCCATTGGGAAAGAGGAAGAGAGGAAGACCTACAGAAAGATGGCAAGACGAAATAGTAAAAATGACTGACAAAACATGGATGAAAAAAGCTTCAGACAGAAAAATCTGGAAGTTATTGGAGGAGGCCTATACCCGTCGAGGGGTCCTTAATTAATATATTTATTTTATAAGAGTATTACTGTTCACATACATACAAATTAATTAAGGAATAATAAAGGCTTTTTTTTCATTTTTTATTTATTTATTATCTCTTCTACAATATGTTCTTGGGACCAAATCTGAAATCGCGAAAAAAAAAACAGCTGATCCCTACATTCCCTACATTTGTGTTCACATATCATCATTTCAGCCCAAAGACGTCCACTACTGGACATAGGCCTCCCCCAATTAAGGGGGATATGCCATAATCGCCACGCTTGGCAGGCGGGTTGGCGATCGCAGTTGGTTGGTTAATTACACACACACACAATACATTACATACATTACATTATTGTGTTCACATATATCAAAAAAAATTAGGGATCAGCTGTTTTTTTTTTTCACGATGTCGGGTCGGTTCCATATTAAAATTTGTTCATATTGATGAGTACAATGACCCCTTAAGAGGTTTTCAGTTATTTCAATATCACGTTGTATAAGCGTGTTCAATTTGAATTATTATTAAATATGTATTTAATAGAGACGTTTAATAACAGGTTCCATTCTTTATAAATGAATTCTCATATAATTATTATTTGCACAAAACATGCTAATATTAATAGTAAATCCAAGTCATGGATGCACATTATTTTATCAAATTTTATAGGTTTTAATAAAACATAGGTAACAATAACTCCCAAGTCTTTGTGAGAAGGTGTGAAAATTTACAATGTCAATCCTCATAAAAGCGTGGATTTACCCATTTACCTATTGTTATGTTAAGTCCTATATACATGCTGAAATTTGAATAGCTTATTTCCCGAAAAGGGGTCATTGTACTCATCATTATGAACAACTTTTACTATGGGACCAACCCAGAAATCGCGAAAAAAAATCAGTTGGTCCCTACATTTGTGTTCACTTCAATCAACTCAGCCTATCGCAGTCCACTGCTGGACATAGGCCTCTCCCAAGTTGCGCCACAACGCTCGATCCTCTGCCTTCCGCATCCAGTCCCCCCCGGTCACGCTCTTTAGGTCGTCCGTCCACCTGGCAGGGGGGCGCCCTACGCTGCGTTTGCCGATTCGCGGTCTCCACTCAAGGACTCGTCTGCTCCAGCGGCCATCGGTCCTTCGACAGACATGGCCAGCCCACTGCCACTTCAGCTTACTGATTCTACAAGCTATGTCGGTCACTCCGGTTCTTCTCCGGATAATCTCGTTTCGGATTTTATCCTTCAAAGAAACTCCAAGCATAGCTCGCTCCATAGCTCGCTGAGCGACTTTAAACTTGTGGACTAGCCCAACTGTCAGTGTCCACGTCTCGGCACCGTAAGTCATGACAGGCAGGACGCACTGGTTGAAGACTTTTGTCTTCAAACTTTGCGGTATAGGCGACGAGAAGACTCGGCGAAGTTTGCCAAACGCTGCCCAGCCCAGACGGATCCTTCTGTTGGCTTCTTTCTCGAAGTTGTGTCTACCAAGCTGAATTGCCTGCCCTAGGTAGACGTATTCCGTTACAACTTCGAGTGTCGACCCTTCGACGAATATCGGCCTCGGCATGACATGCATATTGAACATGACTTTAGTCTTGTCCAGATAAAAATCATAAAAATAAAAAATTAAAAAATTATTAAAAATGTATTTAAAATTAATTAATAAATAATTTTTTTTTTTTTTTTTTTTTTTTTTTTTTCTATTTATTTAATTTATTTAAATTATTAAATTATTAAATTATTTTTAAATTCTTCAATGTAGGGACCACCTGATTTTTTTTCGCGATTTCAGGGTTGGTCCCATAGTAAAAGTTGTTCATAATGATGAGTACAATGACCCTTTTTCGGGAAATAAGCTATTCAAATTTCAGCGTGTATTTGTCGCCTTGACATTATGACCACAGGATAAAAGCGTTTTGACATAACGTAATATTATACAATAAAGAATGCTAATCAATGAATCCATATTGGAACAAGTCGTAGAATCTAGCAAACAAAGTTTCTGTGGGAGAAATTCGAGTTGTTCTTACAATTACCCAGTCAGTTTTAAAAACTTCATTTTGCTGATGCTTGCTCGCCTCCTTGTCTTGTTACATGACTTATGAAAAATCAAACCGTCATAAAAGAACTGTCTGGCAACAGACCGAATCTGGGGCAGCCAGGGATGCCCAAGGAGCATAGGAGCCTATGAGTTCCGAACATGTAGATTAAAAGTTCTATTACTTACCCCAGAGTCTCTTAGCTACGGTCATGTAGGGTAAGTCTAGCAATACTTCTCACTTATTCTTTTATTCATAAATGTAAAGGTCCTATTCAGTCATGAACATACCGTAAACAGGGGCACTCACTGTACTCCAGAAGCATATGAGCCTATGAGTTCCGAACATGTAGATTAAAAGTTCTACTAGGTACTTACCCCAGAGTCTCTAAGCTACGGTCCTTAGGGTAGGTCTAATAATACTTCTTGCTTATTCTTTTATTAATACATGTAAAAGTCCTCTTCAGCTAAACAGACCGAAACAGGGGCAGCCAGGGCAGTGCCCCAGAAGCATAGGAGCCTATGAGTTCCGAACATGTAGATTTAAAGTTCTATTACTTACCCCAGTCTCTTAGCTACGGTCATGTAGGGTAAGTCTAGTAATACTTCTTAGTTATTGTTTTATTTATATATGATGCAAAGGTCCCCTTAAATGATGTATTTTTTAGAAAGTATATAGCTGTGCCTGTAGTGAAAAAGGGTATAAGTCCAATTTCCTATACTGAATAAGGGTATAAGTTCACAGACAAATCGGACTTCGGACCTTTTTTACTAGAGGAAATCGTACTTATACCGTTTTTCACTATGTCAATCAACTCAGCTTATCGCAGTCCACTGCTGGACATAGGCCTCTCCCAAGTTGCGCCACAACGCTCGATCCTCTGCCTTCCGCATCCAGTCCCCCCCAGCCACGCTCTTTAGGTCGTCGGTCCACCTGGCAGGGGGGCGCCCTACGCTGCGTTTGCCGATTCGCGGTCTCCACTCAAGGACTCGTCTGCTCCAGCGGCCATCGGTCCTTCGACAGACATGGCCAGCCCACTGCCACTTCAGCTTACTGATTCTACAAGCTATGTCGGTCACTCCGGTTCTTCTCCGGATAATCTCGTTTCGGATTTTATCCTTCAAAGACAGACTTAAGAAAGACTTTAGCCTTCGGATTTCACTATGTACTTTTTATAAAATACGTAATTTTTCACTACAACCACACAACACATAATAGTACATAACAACCTAAAATTATTGCAGACTAAAAAATCTATAAGATAAAGATCACAAAGCAATACGCACTGATCATTCTCGCGAAGCCAAAGTCGCATAGTTTGACGACCCCCTCGCTGGTGAGCAGTATGTTCTCCGGCTTGACATCCCGGTGTATGCAGTTGTGTCGGTGACAGTAGGCGACGCCTTGCAGCGTCTGCCAGATTATCTGCTTCGATAGGAGCTCTGGACAGCCCTGAAACGGAAGGACTTGATTTAGAATTGTTAGATGCATTTTTAAAACTGCCTGTCGCAATGTTGCAGGATACAAAATATTTTATAGTAGTTCTCGAAGTTACCATTGCTGTTACGAGAACGACCAATGACAATATAGTTATCCCAATAACACAGAAGCTAGATAACTTTATAAATACTACACATTAAACAGTTTAAATAATTAATACTTCGGCATAGAAGCTTCGAATAGGTTTATCTAATTGCTGTATCAAGTTATTTATTTTTATATTGATTAATATCAAGCGGAGTAACATTATGTATGTATTCCAGTGATTTGACGTGTTATACTTAAAAAAATATAAAAGTATTTTCCAGAACTATTAGTATTAGACAGACGTTATTTAAATTAAAGAATTTGAGACCGCTAAAGTGTGCAAAGAAGTGTATTTGTCATCAATAAGCTGTATACATTGTCTGTGGGATGTAATTGATATCCAAAAGTTTGTGTCGAACTTGAAAAAAAAACAATTTCCCATATAAAGTCCTTGGCGATAAACAAGGATCTTGTATGGGAAGTCAATTTTCTTTTCTGACGGTTTATGTTTTCTAGGAAAAGTAGTTCTGTTTCATTGGTAGAATCTACTTTCAGGGTGCTGTTGGGGCGGCCATGATACTGCAGCGATGTTTGCGGATGCTCAAGTGGACTGCTTCTATGCGGTCATGGACTCATGCGGGAACGATGTGCGTCCCAGGGGCCTTGCCTTATTCCCGAATGGATCGAGTGCTATATCAATCGAATTTGAATTCAAGTTAGTTAGTTAGTTGGGGCTCGTAGCGATGCAACGACTGCGCGGATTGTACGATCTGCAAAGGTTAAGCTGCACTTGCCGCGGTCAGTCTGTGGATGGGTGACCGTTTCGTTACACATCGAGACCCCTCCGTGCCTCGGAGAGCACGTTAAGCTGTCGGTCCCGGTTGTCATACGAATATCTATGGCAGTCGTTACGGGTAGTCAGAAGCCTGAAAGTCTGACAACTGGTCTAACCTCCGAATATCAGTATTACCCAGTAACTGGGTTGCGGGGGTCTGATGGCAGTCGCTCCGTGTAAAATACTGATGTTCAGCCGCATCTGGCTAGACTGGAAGCCGACCCCAATATAATTGGGAAAAGGCTCGGAGGATGATAGTTAGTTATTCAAGTTAGAGTCAAATCGTACTGCATTTTTCTAGGAATTGACACTATACCCGCGGCACTCTATGATGGCGTTTTTGTGGATTGTATGATCTGCAAGGTTAAGCTGCACTAGCCGCGGTCAGTCTGTGGATGGGTGACCGTTTCGTTACACATCGAGACCCCTTCGTGCCTCGGAGAGCACGTAAAGCCGTCGGTCCTGCGCCTGATCTCTCTCCGGTCGTGTCGAATTGCCGTCCCATCGGATTATGAGAGTGAGGGAACAGAGAGTGCACCTGTGTTTGCGCACACACTTGTGCACTATAATATGTCCCGCACAGATGGCTAGTCTCCATTGAGATTGGCTGCCGTGACCGAAATTCGGCCGGGAGGAAATATTTTTTTTTTGTTTCTTTTTTTTTTCAATAGTGTTGTGACACATTTCAAATAAGTAGCGATTGGGAGCAGGTTTATTACTTTGACCAACTCCAACTAGCTATTATGAATAATATCTACATAGGCTCGCCCCCTATTACATGGGACTATAACATTACTGGCGGAATGTGGGTGTACTATTACACCTCTGCCTACCCCTTCGGGGAAATACAGGCGTGATGTAATGTTATGTTGTTGTTGTTATCTACATAAAGTAAATAATTTATCAAATTATTTAATAAACATAACGTCTAGCCATTTTGTTTAATCGCTATTTAATCAAATTTTCTGTGACGTACATAAAAAAACAGTAGAACTAAATAGAATTTGAATTTGAATAATAGATTCGAAATTCGAAAAATTATATTACTGTAGCAGTGCAGCTATTGACTACAAAGTTGTGGAAACTTTTTAGTTAAGACAACATTTTCAAATTGATATTAGAACATGTGTTCTTTGATAATGACTTGTGTCATAAGCTTACAATAAAAATTTTCTCTGTGCAAACAACGTTTTTGCTTCCATATCCTAGTTATCTAGTATATTTCATCAAAAGGTTATGGGCCCAGTCACTAAATTTGCCATCAAGAACCTCTGCGGCCTAGATGACTACTCTACATGGAAATTCGCTATAAAAATTATTCTCATACGAGAAAAGTTGTTCACGTATACGTCAACGTACCCGGATTCCAAAGACTCCACCGCCATCAAAAGGACCAAGACGCACTAGCTTTGATTTGTCTACATGTGGAACCTACACTTTATGCGTATGTACAAGATTCAAATAATGCTAAAGATGCTTGGGATAGCTTAGCGAAAGCGTTTGAGGACAAAGGCGTAAATCGCAGGATCACCCTCATGAACGCGTTGTTGGATGAGAAGCTAGAGAGACACTCGTCGATGCATGAATATGTTGCTGCAGTTATGTCTCTTTCTCAAAAGTTGAAGGATATTGCCACCGGATTTGACGATGATCTTGTAGCTGTCGTGTTACTGAGAGGACTACCTGAAGAGTACAGGCCTATGCGAATGGCGCTGGAACACTCTGGGATGAAGTTGACTTCAGAGAACGTACGGCAGAAGTTACTACAGGAGTATTCACGTCAAGGTTGTAGTACATTGTCTTTAGCGGACTCGGCATTAGCTGTGAGTAAGAGTAAGAAGCGGAATGGGAACAAAGATATTAATATGACCAAAATTAAATGCTTTAAATGTGGAAAGAGTGGACATAAGAAGCCGGACTGTCCTGAAGGAAGGAAAGCAGGTTCGATCTCCAAACTGAGTGACGTCGCGATCGTGAGCCTGTCTTCATTCAGTGCCGGGGACTCCTTCAATCCGGCGGAGTGGTACATCGACAGCGGGGCATCATCACATATGTCTTTCCAGAAACATTGGTTTAAAGATTTGGTTATGAATGTTGGTATGAGTAACGTGATATGTGCGAATGATGATAAGATTGAATCCAAGGGTAAGGGTGATATCATGGTGAGTTTGAAAGGACGAATGCTTGCTGTGAGGGATGTCATGTATGTACCCGGTTTGCGTGTTAATCTGTTATCAGTGTCTAAATTAGTAGAGAAAGGATGGAAGGTTAGTTTTGACAGAGATGGGTGCAAGCTAATTCACCATTTAGTTCCAGGCCATTTCAAGGGAAAGCTTCTGGCCACCGCAAGTGAAGTCTCAGGTATCTATAAGCTTGAAGGTTGTCAGGCGGTTGTAGATGGGACTGCGTTGGCGTCAGTGAAAGCAGGTAATCCTTTGATGTTGTGGCACCGGTGGCTTGGACACGTAAATGAGCGATATTTACGTAAGCTTCCGGGTAGGTTTGTGGAAAGAGCGTAATGGAGCCTTGTGTCGCCTGTATTAAGGGGAAGTCACATTGTTTACCTTTTTCCAGTTGGTGAGGCTGAGAGGGCAGTCGAGAGACTGCAACTGGTTCACGCAGATATCTGTGATCCAATGTCTGAACCCACGTACGGTGGATCTCGGTATATGCTAGTCATTTTAGATGATTTTACACGTAAATCTTTTGTATTTTTTTTTAAGCAAAAGATCAGGTTTTTGATCATTTTAAAGTTTTTGTAGCTAGTGTAGAGGTTGAAACCGGGTTGAAGGTAAAGTGCATACGCACGGACAATGAAACAGAATTTGTGAACAGGAAGTTTGATGGGTTTCTACAGCAAAAGGGTATAAACCATCAGTTGACTGTTCCCTACGCTCCGGAGCAGAAAATGTCGTGGTGGAAAACGTTGAAGTTGAAGAGACTATTAACAGAGGAGAGTCAAACGAAGGAGAATGTCGTTATCCTCTACGTAGTAGAATCCGAAAAGGAAATCTTCATGGACTTGCATGCTGTACAGAAGACCAGGAGCCATTGACAGTTAAGGAAGCCTTAAATCGGGAAGATAAGGATAACTGGAAGGAAGCCATGAAAAAAGAGTTGGATTCGATGTACGAGAACAAGGTCTGGAAGCTCGTTAAAAGGCCATCCGAAGCTAAGGTCGTGGGAAACAAGTGGATCTTCAAGTACAAGTTTGATGCAAATTGTAATAAGACCTATAAAGCTCGACTTGTGGCGAAGGGTTTCACTCAGTCCTACGGGGTCGACTATTACGAAACTTATTCACCGGTCGTGAGAAGATCTACAGTTAGATTGCTGCTATCGTTGGCTATTGAAAAGGATTTCTTCATCAGTCACTTCGATGTGAACACCGCCTTTCTGAACGGTGATTTGCATGAAAGAGTTTATATGCAACAGCCGGAGGGTTGCATAGACGAAAACTCGAAGGAAAAAGTTTACTTATTAGAAAAAGCGATATACGGCCTTAAACAAGCTTCACGGTCTTGGAATGAAAAAGTAAATGAAGTGTTACTGTCTTTGAACTTCAAGCGCTGTGACTTTGATAGCTGTCTTTACAAAAAAATTTATATCGCTTTGTACGTTGACGATTTTTTATTATTTTACAAAGACAAACAGCAGAAGGAAGTTTTATTAGACAATCTTTCTAAACAGTTCAAGATAAAGGATTTAGGGGAAGCGAGACCAGTTTTGGGTATGCTTTTGTCTAAGACGGATACAGGAATATATTTGAATCAAGAGAGGCTTATTTCGAAAATCTTGGATGAATATGGTATGTCTGACTGCAAATCAGTGAAAACTCCGACGGAAATGAATTTCCATAAAGCCTTGGCGGAAGGGGAAGGAGGAGGTAAGTTCTTGTCCTGCCAAGACTCTCGTAGTTATCAGGCGCTCATAGGTTCAATTCAATTCAGCAATTGTTTCTTCATACGTAGCTGTCCATATTTACGGGTTTTCATGAGCAGGCAAACGTCAAAAGCGCCATCATAGCGTGCCGCACCTATAGCTCGATTTGGTTCAGAGCTCGAATCGGACGGGAGTAAGGCCCCTGGTCTGTCGAGTGTGGGCCAGCCCCAACAGCGTCCTAATAATGTAAGCTAGTAGGCTAGACTGTGTGCTTCTGAACCACTGCTGCGTGGCTTAAGCTGGACCTGTGACATTGCGGTAGTGTTTTCGGGAATGCAAAATATCAACATAATTTTCATACTATAAGATGCGGCACGCTATGATGGCGTTTTTGACATTTGCCTGCTCATGAAGATCCGTAAATATTGACATCTATGTATGAAGGAACGATTGCCGTACTTTATTGTCAATAGTAATGCACTGCTACCGCAATATAATTTTTCGAATTTCGAATCTATCATTCAAATTCTATTTGTTTCTACTGTTTGTTTATGTTCGGGCTAGTTTTTCAATAGTCTGATAACTGTTAACTGAGGAATAAATGTGACGTTTTGACAGATTTTCTATACTACATCTGTCAAAACGTCACATTTATTCTTCTGTTAAAAGTTATCTGACTAAAACCATAGGGGGTAACCCTATGGTTTTAGACTTTTTTATTTTTCGTTATAGCCACTATAGTAACCCACATTCTATGAAAATTTCAACTGGTTATCTATTACCGTTACAAAGATACAGCCCTGTGACAGACAGACGGACGGACGGAAGGATGGAAGGATGGACGGACGGACGGACGGACGGCCGGACAGCGTAGCGGGAGTAATATGGTCCTGTTTGGCACCCTTCGGGTACGGAACCTTAAAAAACAACCTCTAGTACACTTTATTAGTCACTCAAAACTAGGACAAAACCCGTGGAAACACGGAATTTTCTCATTTTCCCCATTACTATCGAAGTGATAATTATAATTATTGGGCTCATATTGGGCTAGTGTTTCATAAAACAATTATTAGGTACTACGTAGTTTTATTATTTCTTTTGATTGTAAATATCGCACTTTTCAAGGCTAATAATGATTCATAGAATATTAGTATCTGAAATATGATAATTGATGTACAAAGAAATAGTGGATTTTTACTTTGTACCTATTTGGACTTGTTAATTAATGATGCTCTATGCAACGAATATGGCCTCTGATACACATGCTTGTAACTTGCACGCTTGTATACCAGCTTGCACATGCCAGTTACTTTCATGTGTATACGTTGACTTGCCAGTCAGACAATCAGTTAGCACAAATTTTCATTTCCTTAGTTTTTTACAGTATACATTGAATGTGTTTCTATATATTTTAGACAGTATCAAAAGTATGGGCCGCTGTGCCTGAGCTAGGTAAAAACCTGTATTTCAGGTCAGTCCTCTTTCCTAATCAATGAGCATTAAATTACAATAAGTGGGGCTATTTTAACATTCAAATGATTTGAGGATGTGTGTATGTGTAGGGGGTGTGTGTGTATGTGTAGGAAGGTGTGTGTATGTGGTGTGTGTTGTGAGGTATGTATATGTGTGAGTGTGTGTTTGTCGAGTAGATATCTCCAATTATCATATTATATTTATCATATTATATTTATTATACGTATTCCGTTTATCAAATTATTTCCTAAAAACATGAAATGAAAAAATAAAATATATTAATAATTATGTTCTTGTACAAAGTCAAATACATAGTCCAGTCTTAAAACTAAAAAATACATTTATTTATTCAAGTTAGATCATTTAACATTAAAAATAGAAACATAGGTAAGTAAGCTACTTTGTACTTAAATATTATCAAAGAACCTTTTAAAGACAGGAAGTGTAAATACTTGAATTGTACTTTAGTGGACGCAAATACCCGTTAAGTTGACATTTACATCCAAAATCCATCGCTCAAATAGTGGCACCCTTTGAAAACGACTATGTATATGTCACGTGAAAATTCGAGTTAAGATTCTGAATTATTATTATCCTTTATTATGTTAAAATTTGCAAGAGATCTTCAGTAGCTTGGTAGTCACAAGTAAGCAAGAAACTGGATAATTTGTTTTTGCATTCTTTTTTACTAAATGAATAAAAGTTGAGAGTGGTATTTAGTTTATTAGTCCGATAAAACAGAAGAACCTGTTGACAAAAGAACGTTTAAATTTATGTGGCATGGGGACTACGGCATTGCAGCGACGTTTCAGCAGATTAGTTGGTATGTAGGGGTGGAGGGAATGTTGTTTGAGGACCGAAGTAATTATATATAGTTGGCGAACAGTTGGTAATTTTCAGGATTTGTAGAGAATATGAGTGCGGTAATAAATAGGTCGGAAGGAACTCACTTTCAGGATCGCTCTTTGTGCTATTTCCAGAGGAACAAGAATAGTTTTTAAGGCTCCGCCCCAGCATAAGATACAGTATGAGAGTATTTACTGGCATCTGGTATGCAATATGAGGGAGGGGTCGCGGGGTCTTCAAAACCGGCATGTGTTAACGTACGCGACAGCTGCGGGCATGCCAGTATCACACAAATCCCTCTTCTTTTTTGTCTCATTAATTTAGCTACTGCTAGTAACAAAAATCGGCACGTGTGAACGTACTCGACAGCTGACGTTTACAGTGCCTTCATTTCGTAAGCAGTAAGGGCGGTTTTCTGACTCGGGTGTTGCCACTGTTATGCGGTCAGCTATAACTTTCTTATATTTTATGTCGACTTTACTTTCTTTATATTTTACCTATGTGTTTTTTTGTTTGACTTTCTTTGTAACTCCACCTGTTAGTTACACTGTTTGTGTTCTGTTTCACTGTTGTTTAAATATTGCGCGCCGTTAACTGGGAGACTGGGACAATAAACCATTTTTCTTTCTTTCTTTCTACTACTAGTAACAAAAACCGTTACATGTAAACGTACGTGACAGCTGCGGGCATGCCAGTGTTACACAAATCCGCCTTCTTCTTCTCTCCTTTTTTTGGCTCTTTAATTTAGCTACCTACTACTAGTAACAAAAACCGGCACGGTTGGGTTTTGTTTTAACAAGTAAGTATAATATTCACTTTTATTTAATTAACGGTTCTTAATAAAAACGTTCACGCACACGTTCTAAGTAAAAACAAAGTAGGTCGGTACTTTATACCTAAATTAACATTTTACATCAAAATCGCAACAAAAAATTGTTATTAGGATCTTTCATACAATTCTGTTGACAAAGTTACGCGCACTAAAAAAAATCAAGGCCGGTGATCCTCCATTTTGATTTTTAAACGTCATTAACCCTTCGTCTGCGATTGGAGGTCACGGTTTACCGTCTAGTCTAATGAGACCACCAAATAGACAGTTAAAGAAAGTCCGCGTCATACCCAGATGGAATAACGGACATTTTAAAACTGTCATTCGTGACGTTTTTAATTAAACGGTAAAAAACACTATGAACGATATCGTTACTGATCAAAAACATGGTGTGCGTCCTTGTACGCTATAATATTTCCAAAAAATATTGGAATTTTAAGGTGACCAAGGGATTCATTCACCAGAGGATGGGCAGCAGCGTTCTCTGCCATGAGTATTTAACCAACCAACTGCGATCGCCAACCCGCCTACCAAGCGTGAAGATTATGGCGTATCCCCCCTTAATTGGGGGAGGCCTATGTCCAGCAGTGGACGTTTTTCGGCTGAAATGATGATGATGATGATGATTAGAATTTTGACCGGGTCGTAAAATAATCGCATCGGCCCTTGATTAAACATGTTTATAATGGAACATATTTCTATTTTTTTTTTTTAAATCTTTATTTTCTAAATAGTTTACAGGTTTACAATTAGCATAAAGCTAGTTTTACAAACTGTACTTATTTCTATGGTAGAGCACCTGTTACAGATAGTTTCAAAGACTTCCTGCACTAGGCTAGGCCTGTATCGCAGGAAGTTTAATTTATTTTTCCTGAATTCATCATCCTCCGAGCCTTTTCCCAATTATATTGGGGTCGGCTTCCAGTCTAGACAGATGCGGCTGAACATCAGCATTTTACACGGAGCGACTGCCATCAGACCCCCGCAACCCAGTTACTGGGTAATACTGACATTCGGAGGTTAGACCAGTTGTCAGACTTTCAGGTTTCTGACTACCCGTAACGACTGCCATAGATATTCGTATGACAACCGGGACCGACAGCTTAACGTGCTCTCCGAGGCACGGAGGGGACTAGATGTGTAACGAAACGGTCACCCATCCACAGACTGACCGCGGCAAGTGCAGCTTAACCTTGCAGATCGTACAATCCGCGCAGTAGTTGCATCGCTACGAGCCCCTATTTTTCCTGAATTAACAACTAATAATACCTATTGTACATTAAAAAAAAGATTATTTGGTATGAAGGAGCATGTTGAGCATGCATAAACTTAGAAATAGGATATAGTATTATAGTTCGAACTTAAAAGTAGCTACTTATGTATCTAATGTTACATAATGAACTCAAACTATGGTTGTGCTGTTCACCGCGTTCTGTCATCCAATTACCGCGTTGCAATTTAAAGTCTAAATCATGAAAGCCAGGGCCGAAGCTACAAGAAGGGCAGTCGTGGCCATTCCCCAGGGACCTCAAGCACAGCGGTACATCACATACACAAGCGCCGCGGGGATTACGAGTCTCTATAGCTTAAGAAGAAATGCGGGTGGTCTTTTCTCCATACAAACGCTCTCGACTGTTTTCTTTCTGGTTTATAACCCTAGAGCAATGACTTTTACAGTAAAATAAATATCTACTTTTTCTATGTCCCTATGTTTTCGTGTTTGTTGATAAACTATTTCTAGAAGCCCCCAAAAATTCCCTAAATAGCCTATTAAGACTGCTGACTATAGAAAGCTAGTGTATAAATTTGACAACTATTAATAAAAAAGGAAAAACATAGCGACACAGTACATATTGTTCTTATTCAGTTTGTGAAATATCTTTTAAATTGGTCCTGTTTCGGAGGAGAAAATAGTCAAGAGCCAAACCTCGAATTATGACTATTTTATTTGGTCTATTCAGTCGGAGCTGCAGTTGTCCTTATCGCACTTATAAGAGGCCGAGCGCTCTCAAAGTGACAGCGATAGTTTCTTCAAATACCTAGTTTTCAAAATCTAATCAAATAATGAATTTTGTCCCTGCGTGATCGAATCAGAAATGAGGAGATTCGCAGGAGAACGAAAGTAACCGACATAGCCCGAAGAATTGCCAAACTTAAGTGGCAGTGGGCGGGGAACATTGCTCGCAGAACGGATGGCCGATGGGGCAATAAAGTTCTGACCGCGTACTGGAAGGCGCAGCGTGGGTAGGTCGGGAATCCGCTGGATGTGAAAGGCGCAGGTCCGGTCGTTGTGGTGATGCTTGGGGGAGGCCTATGTCCACAGTGGACGTCTTTCGGCTGAAATGATGATGATGAATTCATTTTGTTAAAATGTGGTAAATACAGGTGATAAGATTAATTCGACACAAAGTCAGTCTCTCTGCCCGCATTTCCTCGCTTTTATAAAAAGTAGTATCTTTATGAAAGTGCACCACACACTACTGCCTCCATCTATTTTTCACGTCTTCCTTGTCTATCCAAAGGTTGCCTGGAAGATATCGCTATTAGCGATAAGACCACCAATGTACCCTTAATTGACATGTTAGTCCTAAGTTTTAATAATTTTAATGGTGTACAATAAAGAATATTCTATCTATTTATTCTGTTTTGAATCAAACAAAAATCATTGTCATGGATCTTCTGCACTTTCCTTAACTGTGACAAGACCCTCCCAATAATCGGTGACAAATAGTCTCTACACCAACAGTTGAAAGTAACAAGTTAGAGCTTTACTTAACACGCAATATCAAAATTATATGCTACAGTAATAAGGAGAAAGGTAAAAAAGTTATAACTTTACCAAGGTTAACTTTTCCCACCAATTTCCGTTTTTCCACTTTTTTATAGGTAGCATGAGTCGATTTTCTATTTCTATAAAAATTTGTTAAATTTGATGTTTTTATTTTTTTCTTCAGCGCAATGTAGTACCAGGGGGTCTACTCCCGTTCGACGATATTCAATAAATCGTACGATTCATCGCACAATTTGCTACTCCGGTCAACCATCGTTCCCTTATCGCATGCGATGATCGTGTTTTGACGTTTGATTTTCTCATCTCCGGTAAATTGTATACGACTATGAACCGTAGTCTATATTAATTGTGCCTTTTTTATGTGCCTATCTTTATTATGTAAGTATCAGTCGGAACGAAAGTTCGTACTTCGTTTGTCGTTCGTAAAGCGCGAGTAGACCTACTGTACCTATGTATAACAACCGGCCAAATACCACCCATCGAATACCCCATAGAAACTGATTTAATTTACGAGAGTTAATCAAAAGACATCAACGTACCGTGCGCAAAATATGAATTTTTAGGCATCTCTTTCTTACGCAGGTACCGTCGACTGCATGACAGTGGTAACACTTCAGTTCGAAAACCGCCCTTACTGCTTACGAAATAAAGATGCTGCTAATGTCACCACCGTGCTACCACCGACGTGAAATTTTCACGACACATCATCATGACAAATACTAAAAATAAAAAGTCTAAAACCATGGGGGGTCCTCATACAAGAAACCTCGAAAAACATGCATTTTTTTGACGTTTTTGTTCCTGCTCTATCTTCAAAACGGTAATACATACCAGCGTCAAACTTGGAACTGGTTATCTATTACCGTTATAAAGATACAGCCCTGTGACAGACAGACGGACGGACGGACAGCCTAGCTAAAGTAATAGTGTCCCGTTTGGCACCCTTTGGGTACGGAACCCTAAAAATGATGCTCATGTTATCGCATGTATGTGTGTATGTATGTATGTGCATTAAATAAGTCTGTATCTTCTATATTAGAATATTAAAGAGGAAAGATTTGTTTGTTTGTTTGTAATCGATAAACTCTGAAACTACTCAACCGATTTTAATAATTCTTACACCATTAGAAAGCTACTTTATCCACAAGTAATATAGCCTATTTATTTTATATCAGTACGCGGGTGAAGTACCTACACAGCTAGTTAATAATATTTACATAAAGATACCACTAAAAACTACATATTGAACCATATCGGACCAAATCTAATAGAGAAAATCGGAGATCTATATTAATAATAAATAAATAATAAATTTTATTTCCTCTTCACAAAGTTGGCTTAAAATAAATACATTTACGTGTCATATAGGTGCGTAGAAGCCCCTTTGCGAGAGACTGGAGTCCGTACTAGGGAAACCCTGTGTTACGGATCACCAGGCCCTCACCCTGGTTTTAAATATGTTGTACATTATGCTGTCACATTGGTTGGCAGCTATCACCTGTTTTCATTAAAATTATTTAAATGTGTACACTGTGTCGGTTCCGTATGGTGCTGGACGTAAAGAATTACACCACCCTTATCTCTTCTCATGGGTGTTGTAAAAGGCGACTAAAGGATTCACCAGAGGAAGGGCAACAGCGTTCTCTGAGTATTTAACCAACCAACTGCGATCGCCAACCCCATAATTGGGGGAAGCCTATGTCCAGCAGTGGTCGTCTCTCAGTGTTTGGCTGAAATGATGATGATAATGAGTGTCGGTACAGTCAGCCAAATTAGAGCCGTGATGACGTAAGATTACGTCAAGATTTGTAATATTATTCCACCCACAGACACCAATAACCACATGACAGCTTCCTCAAAGCCTATTTATTATTCATTATTGATTCATACGTGCTTATGACGCAGTCTTCAGACACGTGTGACCTAGCAGTCAAGAGTATAGGTAAAGTTGACCTCACGAAAGTGGTACCATTTGAATTACCTATGAAAACCGCTCTTCATCAACTCTGTCTGCTGGACATAGGCCTCTCCCAAGTTGCGCTAAAACACTCGGTCCTCTGCCTTCCGCACCACCACCACCTTCTTCAGGTTGTCGGTCCACCTGGCCCCGCCGAAACCACCCTTACTGCTTACAAAATATAGACGCTACATTGTCAAGGTCTAACTGATACCACTGAAGTCCGGTCGACAGTACCTGGCATTGCACCTATTCTCTTTGTTTCTATCAATTTATTTCGCATGCGTGACGTAGCGCGTAGTATTAAAACATCTAATAATTTAGAATAGAATAGAATAGAATTTATTTATTTCTTAGGTTTTCGCCTATAATGCTCCGTGAAGCTATTGAAATTAGAAAAAAAACATCCTAATTTTAATAGAGAAGATGGTTGGCAGCTACCTACCACCTGTTTGAAACCCAGTTCTAAAATTAATCAAGTCCCAAACAGCACGCAACACTGTAAAAGACAATGACATTGTGAGTGATTACTGCGTGCATCGAAACGATTTTAATTAATTAAAAATTGTATTTACAGTAGTATTTTTTTTTCTGTAAAGAAGCTCGTCATCTTAGTTAAACGTACCTAGTGATTTATATTCTCTTTCATTTTAGTCATAACTGTAATATCTAAATGTCTATTTTTTGAAAAGCTGATCAATTTATCGGTTGTTAAATGTATGTCAACTGCTATATTAATTAAAAAACATTTTCAGGTGATTCTTCAAGGTCGTGTACTTCGTCTGATTCCTCTGGCGTTACGTTTTCTAAATTGTTGTGTTGAATGTTGTTGTTGTAATGTGTTATTTGTTTTGAAAACATAATATGTTTTTTGGTACCTCTAGTTTCATGAGAACGTGTACTAGTTTGTCAAATATGATAAAAATTACGCCAGAGGAAGGAAACGAAAACCGCGATCTCGAAGAATCACCCATTGATGATGATTAGTTAAGCCCTCCCACAGGCTGCAGACTTTAAATAAGCCTATACAACATGTAACAAAAACCCTGTTATTCCTGTGAGCTACGTTATCAGAATCGATATTCATACGGACACAACTCATTAGGAAAAACTCTTCAATCATTATTAAAAGTGATTATAACACTTCAAATTCACAATTAATAATATTTTAATATTAAATATTATTATTTTTATTAAAGAGTTTTTCCAAATGAGTTGTGTCTTACGCATAGACCAAGTAAAACTTGTCAAAGGTCTTACGCATGAATATTGATTCCGATAACGTAGCTCACAGGAACAACAGGGTTTTTGTTACATATTGTAGTTTAGTCGGGTTCATAATCAATACGAGGACATACAAGAGTGCAGCATTCACAGTCACACCGGCAGACCAGATCTTCCATACAAAAATTATATCACTCAGCCGACAGTTTGGTCAGTAGTCTTAGGTCTAAGTTTTACAGCGATGGCTTTCAAAAACCAACAATAAGCTAAGGGTGGGTAAAGTACTCACGGCAGGGTACTTCTCCAGTTCATGCAGCACTGTGTGGTCGCAGTACTCGAAGACGAGGTGCAACTTGCGCTTGCGCCGGAACACTTCGATCAGGTTCACCAGGTTCGGATGCTTCAGGTTCTGTCACAAGGAAGAAACAGATAATAAAAAGACTTGTGGCACTTGGAGACTGCCGCGGTAAAGCTATTGCATAGCATTTTTTATGTAAATACAAAGAGGAGGTGCCCTAACGCCGAAACTCTAAGCAGGCATGAGTCACCAGATTGCGGGGCGAAGAGGGGGATTACGCATGCGCAGTAACGCCGATACAACCAATGCCACCTAGAGGCTATTTGCAGAACTAAAGAGACAAGCGTGATATTTCAAAAAGTCATTAAAAGTTCTGCTATTCATCGATAGATGGCAAAACTAAAAAGTATCACCGCTGTGCCGGCCGGAGTGGGAGGTGTTAGGTTATTTTGGTTACGGAATTTCTGGATTCGGTCTCCACCATATATATAAAAGTACTCTGTGGTCTCCACGCTCAAGGCCCGCGATAGAAGCTATGCAATAGCTTAAAAAAATATTTAACAAAAAAAATTACCGACGAAAACAAAAACTGAAAAGCGAAAAATAAAATAAAGCTTTTTAGTCTTAATAACTATTCTCCTAACTAAACTTATGTAAATCACTAATTAAGAGTCGACGCCAAACAAGCAATCAACGAAGATCATTAAATTACTTACTACTAATATACCAGGCCCCTCAGAAAGTATTGCGAAAAAAAGTTTTTATATATGGGAGACTGGCCAGTTATAATGTTTTTCGAAAATATGATTATTTATAAGTAAAAATAAGTAAGTTCCAATTTCAAAATTTCCCTCCACATTTTTTGCGAGTTAATTCAAAGTATTGTGTCTCACTGAAATATGGATCTGCGCCGGGAACATTTTAGAGCTATGATTTTATACGATTTCAAGTGTCGCCTGAAACCGGATGAATCGTACGATAGACTTCAAATGGCATTCATGGATGAAGGCCCTTCCAAGGCAACCGTGTATCGTTGGTATAACGAATTCAAGCGCGGTCGACCAACTTTGGGGGATGACGAAAGAAGCGGTCGCCCTTTGACGGCTGTTACCGAAGAAAACGTGCTAGCAGTGAAAAATTTAATCCAAGACAATAGGCGAATTACATATCAGGAGATTCAACACATATTGAAGATTGGATCGGGAAGCGTTCACGAGATTCTACACAGCCACACAGCCATCTTCGCGTGAGGAGGATAGTATCACGCTGGGTGCCGCACAACCTCACCGATGCTCAGAAGCAGGCCCGGGTGGAATGGTGCCGTGATATGCTTAACAAATTTGAAGCAGGCTCGTCTCGGCGTGTTTACGACATCGTTACAGGTGATGAGTCCTGGATTTATCAATACGACCCAGAAACCAAGCGCCAGTCGACTGTTTGGGTGTTTCAAAATGAGCCAACGCCTACCAAAGTGAAGCGATCTAGAAGCGGGGGTAAGATTTTGATCGCTAGCTTTTTTAATTTGACTGGCCACTTGGTATCAATTCCCTTACGGGATCAAAGAAGCATTAATGCCGAATGGTATACTACCAAATGTTTGCCAGAAGTTTTCTCTGTTATAAGCAACAAGCGACCAAACACAGGGCTCCGCGGGCTACTGCTCCACCACGACAATGCACCTGCGCACACCGCACTCAAAACGAGGGACTTCCTGGACAGCACGCCAGTCAAACTCCTGGGTCACCCTCCTTACAGCCCTGATCTAGCACCGTGTGACTTCTTTTTATTCCCAAAAATAAAAAATCAGCTCAAAGGGATACAATTTTCGTCGCCGGAAGATGCGCTGGCTGCGTTCGAGCAGGCTGTAAACGAGGTGTCTGCGGCGGACTGGAAAAAGTGTTTTGAAAACTGGTTTAGGTGCATGAATCTTTGTATAGAGGCTGGTGGAAAGTACTTTGAAAAGATTTGATAAAAATATATGTACGTATAGAACAATTTTTTTTAGTTTCGCAAAACTTTCTGAGTGTCCCACGTATATACTCTATCCATTAAAGAAAGAATCATCAAAATCGGACCACTCTGTAAAAAGTTATGCGTGGTCAAACATAACTCAATTCGATAGTTTTTTTTAAATGTTTGTTTCCTCATAACTCCGCCATTTATAAACCGATTTGAATTTTTTCTTTTATTTGTGATGATATACTTCCAGATTGGTCCCATTTATCCACCAACATTCAGTTCTGATGATGGGATCGATGTGGAATTGAGGGAACTCTTCAAATATTGTAGGTACGCACGGCTACACATCAAGCTGTACATTTCCAGTATAAGCTGATCTCGCACTGTACGGAAAGCCTATGCAATGCGAGGTCAGCATAAACTGGAAATGTACAGCTTGATGTGTAGCCGTGTGTACCTATACATATAGCGATTTTAGTATTTTCATCAACAAGTCAAGCATTTGCATTCAGAAAGTATCATTTCGTTAAGATCTGATGAAGATCTTCGGAGATAAAGAAGGGAACTCTTCAATGGATGATAGCAAATCATCTGGGATTGCAGCAATCACTTGTCTTTCAATTGTTATTGTCACTCAAAATAGAAAAATAAAATAAACTTTAAAAAACGTTATATAAATCGACTTCAAAAAGAATAAAATAATTTGTGTGTTTTGGAAGTCGGTGCCAATTTTTTCTTAAATCAAACCGAATCAAAGGCACCTATCTACTTCCTGAACTGTTTCACAAATTTTTTTTTTTTTTTTGAAGTCGATTTTTTTTTATTTTTTATTTAGGTACCTTGTCTGTGTTTATATCATAAGCAAATAACACACAAATAAATTACTTTATTTGTGCATACGGAAGTTTTTAATAATGCCATAAAACCCGCCCTTACATGATTTATTTATTTATTTATATATGCTTGCATAAAATACATTCCATTTTTACGATTTAACGATTTCCTTATTAGAAAAACATTTGGACATACAAGTATTTTTAAATATCTCACTAGTTATCATTTAAATGACACTAGAAATACTGGTCTAACCGTAGACATTAATATACTACGTTAGTATATATTCTATGCTAAGGTCTAAATCAAAATAAATACGTAGGTTGTAAGATTTTTCCTCGTTTCTAGAATATTTATTTGAAAAATTGTTCTGTTATGTTAATAATACTGTTATTTAGCATATATACACACACATTTCTTAATAATATAAGTACCTATTTCTATTCATCATCATTTCAGCCGAAAGACGTCCACTGCTTTCACATCCAGCGGATTCCCGCGACCTTCGCCAGGTCGTCGGCCTATATACCCACGCTGCGCCTTCCAGTACGCGGTCAGAACTTTACTGCACCATCGGCCATCCGTTCTGCGAGCAATGTGCCCCGCCCACTGCCACTTAAGTTTGGCAATTCTTCGGGCTATGTCGGTTACTTTCGTTCTCCTGTGAAGATTCCTCATTTCTGATTCAATCACGCAGGGACACTCCGAGCCTGCTCCGAGCATAGCCCTCTCCTTTGAGTGACTTTGAGCCTTCTTATCAGGCCCATTGTGAGCGACCACGTTTCAGTACCGTAAGTAATTACGGCAACACACACTGGTCAAAGACTTTCGTCTTGAGACACTGCAGTATTTTGGACGAGAAGATATTGCGTAGCTTCCCGAACGCTGCGCGCTGCCCAACCGAATCGGATTCGACGATTGACCTCTTTCTCGAAGTTGGCTATTTCTATTATTGTACAAAATATAGATCCACTCACTAACAAACTTGCTTGAACGCGACCGAAGTGAGTGCGAAAATTTTGTGTTTATGTTTTTGGTGGTTTCGGGCTTTCCTCATTCAAATAAATAAATAAATGCAACAGAATAGTCTCTACAATATACACCAAACAAGTAGAGCACACGAAGGTTGAATACATAGAGGAAATGCATAGAGGAAATGAATATAAATAGAGGGGAATTGTGGGCGGGATAGGCGCGCCGCGCTTTTGAGCAGACGCGCTAATGTAACCAAAATCCGCGTCACAGCTTAAACATTACGGCCAGGCTGTGACAGAGTACGTTGCTGTGCGAAAAAAATATAATTATGCCGTCGTGCGCCATTATATCATGCCGAAAAAGAAGCGAAGTGTGTAGTTTAACTAAAGGAGGCATTTCTTTTCATCGGTAAGTCTAAAAACCTTTAATTAGTTGTGATATTTGCAAATATTTTCTTAGTATTATGTGATTCGTGACAAAAACGATGTTATCGCAAACTGATAAAAAATTATACATTGCTTATAAAACATGGATATCGACTTTCACTACGTGAGTAACCGCGTAATGTATTGCGTTTCTTTCGATGTCGCCTTCACCTTATTTGCCTGACTGTCACCAAAATCCCCGCGTATCGATAGTGTAGTAACATATTGAATGCATTATCGATATAATTAATTCGGTGTATACTTTCTGTTTTAAAATAAATATTCCTAATTTTTAGGGTTCCGTACCCGAAGAGTGCCAAACGGGACCCTATTACTCTCGCTACGCTGTCCGTCCGTCCGTCCGTCCGTCCGTCCGTCTGTCTGTCACAGGGCTGTATCTTTTGAACGGTAATAGTTAACCGGTTAAAATTTTCTCAGAATATGTGTTGCTATGAGGTGTATCACGACAAATACTAAAATTTAAAAAAAAGTCTAAAAAAAAAAGGGGGTCCCCCATACAAGAAACCTCAAAAAATATGCATTTTTTTCAACGTTTTTGTTCCTGCTCTATCTTCAAAACCGTTATATATACTAGCGTCAAACTTGGTCAGGTTATAGTGCATATTATGTAGTTTAGCAAGAAATACTAAAAATAAGACAAACAAAGACATATGTGGTGGTACCTGCGTAAGAAAGACATGCAAAAATTCATATTTCGCGCACTGTGCGTTGATGTCTTTTGATAAACTCTCGTAAATTAAATCAGTTTTTATGGGGTATCAGGTCGTTGAGAGGTACGGAACCCTTACTGCGCGAATCCGACTCGCACTTGGCCGGTTTTTATTATTTTAAATGCATAATAATTTTATTTTTAGGTAGATTCTTTCAATTCTTTGTCGAAATTATTTATTCGCAATTTCGAGTTTTGATATTTACCAATTATCATAAACATAAACCACATTAAAAAAAAGTAAAAAGCGACTTAAAAAAAGAATAAAATAATAAAATTTGTGTGAAACAGTTTAGGGAGTAGGTGCCTTTGATTCGGATTGATTGATTTTTTTTTTTAAGTCGGTTTTTTTTTAGTTTATTATTTTGAGTGGAATTAACAATAGAAAGACAAGCGATTGCTGTAATCCCGGATAATTTGCTGTCATCCATTGAAGAGTTCCCTCTTTATCTCCTATGACCTTCATCAGATCTTCACCAAATGATTTTTTATTAATGCAAATGCTTGACTTGTTGATGAATATACCAAAATCGCTATGTGTATGCCTATAATATTTGAGAAGTTACCTCAATTTCACATGGATCCCATCATCAAAACTGGATTTTGATGAAAATGGAACCAATCTGGAAGTATATCCTTTCAAATAAATAAATAATTTTAGAAATCGGTTTATAAATAACGGAGTTCTGAGGTAACAAACATACAAAAAAAAACATACAATTGAATTGAGAACCTCCTCCTTTTTTGAAGTCGGTTAAAAATCGGGTTTTAGGCTCGGTTTCCACGAGACGAGATGTGACGAAATGTGTCGCAAGCCACCAATAAGGCTGCGTTAGATATAGAATAGCTGGTTGACTGGGAGAGAAAGCCAAAGGCATTAAGTCCACGTATGTACATGTATTGTACGAAGTTTAAATAAATAAATAATGTTGAAGCTAGGCGGTGAAATATGAAAATAACGCAATCCTATTGGTTGTTCGACACATATCCTCTTCGTTTTGGTGGTTAAATACCTTTGTTATGTATGGAGTTTGGATTACACCCGGTTTTAACAAGTGCTTAAGGGGAACGTAGCAGCCAAGTATTGCCTCCGTCAGTAAAAAAAAATATCACTCGCTGAATACATAATTTATCGAAAATTCGTTTTTAAAAGTTGAAGTACAGGTACTGTAGTTCAATCAGAAACTATTAACTCTGTAAAATATATTTCGCTGTAGTTGTAGATAGAAAAAATGCCAAAAGTGGCCGTTTTTCGCATTTTTTCTATGTACAATTACAGCGAAGTATAATATACAGAGTTAATAGTTTCTGATTAAACTACAGTACCTGTACTTGTATTCAGCGAGTAATAATTTGTTTACTGATGGGGGCGCCACTTGGCTGCTATATTCCCCTTAAACGTGGTCTAAACTTTCGTAATAAGGGGCATATTATTTTATTTTTAGTTTTCAATACAATACAATACAAAAAACAAAAAGTTTACAAAAAACTAACCAATTTTGACGACTTTAGTAAGTTGGGCAGTAATTATTTTATAAGTTACGATTTAAAAAGAAAACCAATCCGTAAATATGCAGAATTGTATATCTTACTTACGCAAAACACCAAACCAGGTCTTATAACAAATTTAAAGTAGGTTAAAAATCGAAAAACTACTTTTTATTTTTCGCCATACCTCGCGCTGCTTGTTTTAAAACGTGTCAGACGTTATTTTCAATAATTAAGTATATCATGAAACAGTAACTTTCCAAATCCTTATGTAGGACAAATTATTTTTATTCCAAGACCATGTGCGAAAATCGTTGAAAATATCGATAACATTCATAAAATTAGTTTTTTGTACATGGACATCACTAACGACCTGTTCGAATGTAGTGGTGCGTTCGCACATGGTCGACGTTTATGTGTGACAGACGTGATAGCTAATAGTAGGGCCGCGTTCAGTGTAGTATTTCTTGCACGCGTATGCGTTTAGATATCTAGATACAAGCTAGATACAGTGCTTATGTATGTGCGGGTTTCCGAAGCAACTGTGTACTATACCAATTCCATTCTTATTCAAGTATTCCGTGGTTGAATACCAGGCGTGATTAAAAGCGATTCATCGCTATTATGCATTAATTTCAAATGAAATAAAAAATAGTACTTTGGTATTTATCAAACATGCCAAGTTATGAAGTTACAGTGACAGTGGTAACACTTCAATTCGAAAACCGCCCTTACTACTTACGAAATAAAGATGCTGTCAATGTCAAAGTGTTACCACTGACGTGCGGTCGACCGTACTTAGGTCGAGGCTTAGGGGGGGCAATTGCCCCCATTGCCCCCCCCCCTGGAGCCTAGTCCAATCAAGTCAATATTATAATGGACAAAGACGTAGTTCATCGATTACATAATTACTTTAGTTCTAAGAATTGATATGACAATCAACTTGTGGTTTCCATGTTCATTGCGGATGCAAAAATCGATATTTTAAGCCACTTTTCTCTTTAATATAGAACTTACGGCCTTGGCAGGGTTGCAAACGATATAACTTAAAACTTAAAGGTCACGTCTCACGTCACGTCAACATGAAGACTCAAAAGAAATATCGTGAGTAATCTCTTTCAGCGTATATAAAAAGAATACCTATAACCCTTTAGATCGCATGATAAAATAATGTAAGTTATTTCTTTTCAAGCTATACCGGCTATTTTGGTAGTTATCTACGTAATAATTTCTGATACTTTTCCACCAATGACAACGAAGTTTGATTACAGAAGCCAAGGCGGGTTCATCAGAAGCTTAACGCAGATGAGTCCAATCGCGTGATCATCTGTCGCAAGACGAGATTGCCTCAATTGAGACGGAGGTTTTGTGAAAGCCAAATTTTGGAATTTAAGCCTTTCGGAAACTGGGGCTTACTGTAGTAAGGAGGTACCTAAGTAGTGGCGGCGTAGCATGGGTTGGCACCCGGGGCGGTATTCTATTGAGCACACCCCAAAATAAAAGAACAAGAATTTAACGTGCATAAGTGACTTTATTTTTCTGAAATATTCAATGACATTATCAAGGTTAGTTGCGCTTGGCTCATTGCGGATCTTAAGTACAGTCGACTGCATGACAGTGGTAACACTTCAATTCGAAAATCGCCCTTACTCTTTACTAAATAAAGATGCTGTCAATGTCAAAGTGTTACCACTGACGTGCGGTTGACCGTACGATTTCAGTAACTTTAATTTTCAAAATCCTTTTTTTACATGAAGCACAGATAATATAATACTATACATGAAGCCACCGAAACGGCAAATCTCGTACACAGCACTAGACTCAGAGTCGGAAAAGACTCAGAATAGTCCCATTTTACAGAATAATCTTAGAACCTCCAAGGTAGTCCACTGGACCGCCACTTGGGAAGAAATACTCTGGCGGCTTCAAGGTGGCGCCGGCGCCGCACCCACTTGTCACCTCTTGGTGTTTGGCACCCGAGGCGCACGGCCCCCATCGCCCCTCCCTTTACACCGCCACCACAGCGGTGACACTTACCTAAGTATAGTAGCCGGCACGAGTCGTGAGCACAGATGGACAGTAGTGGGGGCAAGTTCGCGCATGTACACTTTCGACCAAAATTATTTAGTATCTTTGTTCACTAAATTTCACCGTTAGTATTTTATAAGGATTATGGGTAGTTATAGAAAATACAAACTTTCTCGAATTTCACCCATATTATGATTTTGGGACTTTTTTTTACGCACAGATAAATAAACAGAAAACATTTTGACTTTTAATTTATTTTTTACTATTTAGTTATCGATGGACAGGTCTTTAACTCGCATTCGTATTCACAGCAAGTCATTTCATTTGATACCCATATTGTACAAAATTTCAGCTAAATAGGTTGAAGATATCTGATTCAAAATTGAGTTGCAAAGATTCCACTCTAACAAATATATTTACATACGTACATACATTGCAAGTTAAATACAATCTTGTAATAAATAAAGGAAGATGAAGAAGAAAAAAAAAACAATTTTTAATTCAAAACATTAAACACTCAAAAATCAAAATATAAATTAATTACAACAAAGGAAAAATATCTGTTTTAAATTCGAAAATGTGAGTCAATAAAGTTGAACCGAAAGTGTACGGTAGCCGAATGACACCTAATTGTCCAATAGACGACGAGCATCGACTGTCGACCAATCGCGTAAATGCAATGTTCGGCGTTGGCACCCCGCGCTCCTGTCATTCCACCAAACAGATCTATAAATGAACTTCTGCGCAGGTGAAGTTTGTGCTCAGCTCACGACTCGTGCTGCTATCTGTATCTGTACCTACATTATTTTTGGGATATTTAGAAAAGTCTTGTAATGAACTTTGACCACGATTAGGTTTCAAGGTCTGATGATGAAGCCGGAAGGCTGGCACTGGCATTCCATGATGGAATATCGTATCATAGTCGTGTTTGCACTTGTGAGAAAGGCCACGTAATGGACTTTGAAGCGTGTTTTTCTAATGTTTTTTAAACTATTAATTTATTTGTTTTACTTTATTTATATACCCACCTGCTAACTGGGACAATAAACCATTTCCTTTCTTTCTTTTCATCATGCTTTCGTTTGACTTCACGGTTGGACGGTTTTCGCGATCACTACCTACACCACACAAATTACAACACAATGATACTGTGTGTGTGCTATACTGTAAAACATAATGATACTGTGTGTGTGCTATACTGTAAAACATAATGATACTGTGACCGACTACTGCGTGCACCGAAATGATTTTAATGTACAGTAAATTAAAATTTTTTTTAGAAACATCTATAAGACTGCCTCGTTGGTCTAGTGGTGGCAAGCGCGACTGCTGAGCGTGGGGTCCTGGGTTCGATTCCCGGGTCGGGCAAAGTGTTATTGGGTTTTTTTCATTAGGAAATTCTCAGTAGCAGCCCGGAGTTTGGATTTGTGCCCGGTCAATGGCAATAGGCTCGCCCCCTATTACATGAGACTATAACATAACTGGCGAAATGTGGGTGTACTATACACCTCTGCCTACCGATTTGGGGAAATACAGGCGTGATGTTTTGTTATGTGTTATGTTATCTATAAGACGCTTGCCATCTTAGTCTTCCTGCAACCACGAACGCTGCAAAGCTTTCGAAACGTCAGGAAACCAATCTAAATAATATACGCAATATAATCCGGTTAAACTTGTTTTATTATAATGTGTAGTAATCGCGAAAACTTAAGACATTTTTAAATATTTTTAATTTGAATTGAATGTTTCGGCATCATTCTAGAACTAGTAAGATCTTACTTTGAGCATCCGTATCTCCCTGAGCGCGATCTTGCGAATGAGTGGATCGTCTTCGTTCTCGACGAACTTCTTGACGGCGACTATCTCGCCGGTGTCGCGGTTGCGGCACTTGTACACGAGCCCGTACGAGCCCTCGCCGAGCTTGGCGAGCTTCTCGTAGCGCTCCATCGCGCGACTGCTCGCGCGTGACCTGGGACAGGAGAATTTTTTTTAAACAATTGTGTAGCACAGAATTAATAACAGTAAGCCCTAGAGACTCTGGGGCACCAGAAAAGCAAGTACTCGTCCCCTCTTACGACGCTTTTAAATACCTTTTAAACAGTATAATACCTTTATGTTTTAAACCAAAGACATTTCCATAAGTATAATACCTTTATGTTTTAAACCAACACGGTGTTCCTCCAACAACCTTTGGCTGGGGGCGTGGAATGGGTTTTGTATTCTCCTACCACCCCCGACAGGACCCGGTTCGTCACTAGCGATGTGATGAATCGTATTTTTTTCAATTAGAATCACTCGAGTTGAAATGATCGTTGATTCAATCACGATTCGAGTTGATTCGAACCACGATTCGAGTTGATTCGTCTCGACCGACAGTAGCAATCGCGTGGTGCGACGAATGCGACGCGTATGTTCTAATGTATTGAGACGATTCGAGCCACCGGTTTTGCAGAAACACAATTCGAATAAAAGAGTTAAAACGACAACTCGAGTTATTCGAGTTAAATGATTCGAATCGTCCATCGCTATATTCGTCACTAGTAGGCTAGCTCTTTCTCCCCGTACGGCCTAGCGTTGGCCGCTCTGTGGCCGCACCCACCACCACTCCCGGGTGCTGCGCCACGTCTTCTTATTGGTCTGCTTTGTTTGGTTTGTTATTTTACCTATTCTCATTCATACTTAAAACAAAATGTTTAATTATTTTATCGCATGCGAAGCGAAAGTAAAAGATATAGGTACCTAAATCGTGGAAAGAAAAATTCGCTCACGAGCAGTATTCGAACCTGCGACTCGTGACTTTTGATTCGGTACGTCAGTGCTCTATATGCTAAGCTACCGTGCACTCTGTTTCACTTTGAAACAGATTTTGGCTGGGCTCTGTCCCACAATATGTAACAGGGGGCGAGCCGAGCCTATTGCCACAGATAATATAATACTATAGCTATTGCTATTAACCGGACACAAATCCAGACTCCGGACTGCCACTGAGAAAACCCAATATCACTTTGCCCGACCCAGGAATCGAAACCAGGACCCCATGCTCAGCAGTCGCGCTTGGGATCACTAGACCAACGAAGCAGTCCACAATTTATATCTATAAAACTACGAGTACATAATAAAAGAATATAATGGAGTACCGAAAAGCGATCACTTCCGGCGAAACGATAGCTCGATTAATCTCCCCTCTCATCTTCTGTCACTATAATTTTAACCCATAGGTATAGAAGTTATACGAAAAAGTGTATTTTATAATTTCGTTCAGCTCTCCAACATAATTTGTAGAAAGCCGACAATATCTGAATGTTTATTTCGGATTATTATTTAAACTAAAACATAACCTAGACTTCCAGAGGTATCATGAAGACATTTAATTTAATTTGACATCAAAGAGAATATAACCACTACGTTTATTTGACATGAACGAATTTTCTTTTTTGTTATTCTGTTGAACCAAAAAGAAGGTATTTACGAATACTGAGTCTTCTTTCTGAAAGATCTCATCGAAGCTCATTCATAGATAGATAGATAAAACATTTATTTTATTGTACAAAAACAAGCCACAGGACATGCAAGTAAAAAGACAATAAAAGTGTGATATATGTCCCAGTATTGTACCAAATGGGTGTCCAGCTCAGCATGTGCCAGGTATTATAGGTACCTGGCGCTAGTATTCTGCTGGATCCCTGCAGAATCATCTTCTATCTACTGCACAGTAAGCATCTCGAAAACTAATATCCTTCAGGTGCATGGTGTGTACGTGAGCACTGGTTGTACATGAAGGAGCACGGTTTTTGTTGGCTTCACTATGGTTGTTCGCAGCACTTGGCAGCACTTAGTCTATATTTTTTACTATGTCTGTGATCTACTGTTGGACCTTTTTTTTAGGGTTCCGTAGTCCTACAAGGAACCCTTATAGTTTCGTCATGACCGTCCGTCTGTCCGTCTGTCCTAATCCTTTACAGCTTAATAACTTCTACGGTTATAAACACAAGTAAATAAAATTTAGTAAAAAAATAGTTTGCATATAGATCTCAATTTTAAAAGAATAAAAAAATAGTTTTTACGTACTTTAGGGGTGGCGCCCATACATGTGAAATGGGGATGAAAAATTTTTTTTCGCTGCACCCCCTCGTGTGGGGTATCATTTAATAGGTCTACTAAAATGAAGGTAATGTTTCATGCATCACTTTTTTATCAGGTGTACCATCTGCGAAATACAGCCCGCCAAAGTGGCTTGCAATGTGTCCCCCCCCCCCTGCCATTTCTAAACTATGCAACGTAGAAACTTATAATCTTCCACATTGATAGAACTTTGTAAAAACTCTCTTTTAAAATTATTTCAAGTATAATGTGATTATAATTTTTTGAGTTATAGACAGAAAACTGAAAAATACTTAAAACGTCCTAGTTCAAAGGTCATTGACTTTAGAGAAAAATTATCATAGCAAATAATGGTCCTTTAGCTACTTTCTATTTGAAAAAATCACAAAAAGTAACTTTGACATGACAGACTTCTTAAATTTGGCTTCTTGAATTTATCGCTAGATGGCGCTACTAACAACACGCTCTGAGTCGCGAATGCTGCCGATTATTGCAAAAACTAAAATAGCCATGATTAATATTCGATTTGATTCGTTTGTAATTACACCTACTTAAGGAACCCTATAATACTGAGCATGGCCCGACATGCTCTTGGTCGGTTTATTTTTATTTTTATTAATCAGAGAAAATGTCTATCTCATGTTCCATCCAGCGCGGCCCCCTTTAGGGCCTTCCACTTTCATCCTAACCTCTCCTTCGGCGATGTCCGGACACACTTGGGACTAGTTGGGACATCACCGCAGCTCAAGGGCCGTGCAATGCGGACGATAGACTACAAACAACCAGCCTAGTACAACTATCTGTAGGCCATACAAACCAACCCTTGCTACGCCGTAGGCGCCGTAGCCCGTAGCCCGTAGCGCAGTAGCATCACTGGTATCGATTCTCTTGTTCACAATTAATTATTTTTTGTTAAAAAGTTTTTATTTCATACTTTTTAGTTGAGGGTTGATTCATAAATGTTTATATAACCAATTTGAGAATATATTTTTTATTAACTTTTGCTATCCCACTGCTGGGCAAAGGTCTCGCTCATGTTCTTCCAAACGTCCAATCACTATCGTGAAAAAAAAACACGCATATCGGCCAAGAATTCTCAGAAAAACGAACCAATGACCAGATCATCTAGATAGGCGAAGCTAAAATAAACTGATTTATTGAAGCTAGTTAAAAAACTACTCAACCTAAGTCAATAAAATTTATATGGGACCACCGCGCGGACTTTCTCTACCAAATAAAAAAACAACCACGTAAATCGGCCCACAAATCTCGGAGTAATCGGTGTACATACATGAAAAAAAATAACCCGCGGAATACATAACCTCCTCCTTTTATTGAAGTCGGTTTAAAAACTATCGCTCTCTTTTACTAATACTAGACACAAGAAAGGGATGGCAACAATTTTAGAACTGTCAAATTATTCGGATTTAACCATACAAGTTTAGTCTTGACTCCTCGTGACTCGGGATCTCGGAACGTACCAATAATAAAAAAAATAATTAACAAAAACAAAAAACCCGACTGCGTGTAAAAATAACAGAAAAGATACAAACAAGACTTATCAACACGCAGTCGGAGGCTACGTATGTTTTTGGTCATGAATTACATAATAGTTCCTATGTAGCCTCCGCCTGCGTGTTGATAAGTCTTGTTTATATCTTTTCTGTTATTTTTACACGCAGTCGGGTTTTTTGTTTTTGTTAATTATTATTTTTATTTGAAATTTTTTAGTTTTGTCATCATGTTTTATTTATCATACTATTAATGTTTTTTTTGAAAAGTCAAATTCATTTTTAACGTTGAATATTTTGTTGTTTTTTAGCATTTCTCATTCTAAATTACATTTAAACATATAAGTTGTATATATTTTTGAAAAGCATTTATGAAACCCTTTATTTTGATACCCCACTCGATAGGTTCCGAGGGAAAAAAAAATTTTTTGAAGCCGTAATTTGGTGCCAAAAAGCGGCCATTTTAATTTTTATAATTTTGATATACCCAGTGTCACTCTCACAATTAAGACGAATCTAACGACACCTCACAAGTTAAAATCCATCAAGCCGTTTAGGCTGCAGAGCGTGCCAAAGAAATATACATACATACATACATACACTCGAAAAACATTACCCTCCTTCTGGCGCAGTCGGGTAAAAATACAAAGAAGTGTACCACGTAAACAAATTTGACAGTTCTAAAATTCTTGCTATCTCTTTCTTGTCTTTAGTATTAGAAAAAGGTATATGAATAGTTTAAATTATGTTGGTGAACAAGAGAATAAACACCATATCTCCATACCTGAACGTGTCGTCAAATTCTACCCTCGAATAGGCACGGTTTATATTCGACTATCACTTGCTTTAACGGTGAAGGAAAACATCGTGAGGAAACCTGCACACCTGAGAGTGCTCCATACAGTTCTCAATGGTGTGTGTCTAAGGCCTTAGCCTTCTCATACTGAGAAGAGGCCCGTGCCCAGCAGTGGGACAGTAATGGGCTGATTATGTATAGGCACGAACTCAATAGCTCATGATGTGGTTAAAATTCAGCAAGTTGGTAGTGGGGCTGATTGCCCAAGTAGCACCGGAGCGGAGGTACTTTTAAATATGGCCACTCATGGACATTTAGGTAATATGTACTACGTACTAGAGTAGACATTACAAACAAAAAATATCGCGCCACATGCAGGCCGCGGAGCACGCGCGGTGCGAGCGCGTCTAATCGAGTGAGAGTGCAGGGGGCCTAGTACGAGTTTGACACTTTATAATACTTTCATAGTTTTCGTCGATTTTCATTCATAAACTACTAGTTCCTCCTCGTATCCGCCAGAGGCGCTACTGATTAATGAATGAAAGTCGTCGAATTCGATGGAAGTATCGGTAAGTGTCAAACTCGTACTAGGCCTACAGGAGCTGTAAAACGTGCTACAAACATTTTGTTCGAGGTGTCTTCTCTAGTACGTTGTACATATTACCTCAGTGCTCATGGAGGCTATTTTAATGCACCCCAAATTAATCGTCAAATTGATTTTTAGGGTCCCAACGGGGATATAACACTTAGGGACTTTACTCATGGCGACGCTGCGTCGTCTGTCCGTCTGACTGCCCGTCCGTCCGTCCGTCCATCCGTTCGCCCGTTCATTCTGTCCCTCCGTTCATCCACCCGTCTGTCCGTCTTTCTGTCACAGCGGGCTATATCTTTTTAACCGTAATAGGCAGGGTAGCTTGTAAGCTAGTTGAAATTTTCACAGAATATGCTACTCTAAGAATTCAAGGTGTTACTATGGCCTTTAAAAATAAATAAATAAAAGGTTAAAAATAAATAAAATTAAATCTTTATCATGACAAACTAAAATTACAATCACATGAGACTTTCCATCTTCATTTTCTTCTTTTTGTTTGGCGAACCGACTTGCGGTACCATTAAGGCAACAGCCTAGGTGGTGTTGCAGTTGTTATGGCCTTATGGGCAAAGGTAACCGCTTAACATCAGGTGGGCCTTTAGTTCGTTCGCCATCCTATACTATAAAAAAAACATTACAATTTCTTAGGTTTTCATTACACATTATAATAAACTGTAACAATCAATTTAATGTAATTTTGAATAGTAATTATTGTATGTTTTATTTTTCTTTAATTTAAATATTTTTACAAAATGTGACTCAATATCTATTCAATGTTTGCAGTGCCCTAACAGGGTTCATGTACTCCAATATAATATCATTGTAATGTGTAATGGTTATAATATTATTATGTTCAATTGTTGATGTACATGTTGGCAAATAAATAAATAAATAAAAACAAGTTTCACCGGATTACAACGCGTATATTATTTAAATTGGTTTTCCTGACGGCGAACGTCGACGAAATTTTTCCGTGAGGCTATTGAAATTAAAAACATCCTAATTTTATTAGAGAAAATGGTTGGCAGAGCTACCACCTGTTTGGAACCCAGTTATAAAAATAATCAAGTCCCAAACAGCCACATTGTAAAACATAACGACATTGTGAGTGATTACTGCGTGCATCGAAACGATTTCAATTAATACCGTAAACTACCCTAACTTTGCCCACAAGCCCTACTTTGCCTAGGGCATTAACTTAATTTTTACACGCACTAACACTTTATAACTGAACCAAACGTTAGCGTTGTCATACTTTTTGAAGCACCCCAAGTACGTAAACCATAGCTATTATAGTTTACTCAAAAAATTACTAGGCAAAGTAGGGCTTGTGGGCCAAGTTAGTGCAGTTTACGGTATAAATTGTACGGTAGATTAAAATATTTTTTTAGAAATATCTGTAAAGACGCTTGTCATCTTAGTCTTCCTGCGACCACGAATGCTGCAAACCTTTCGAAACGTCAGGAAAACCAACTTAAAATAATAAACGCAATGTAATCCGGTAAAACTTGTTTTATTATAATATAAGTTCGATTCGCACTTGGCCGGTTTATTTTAGTTCCTATTTTATTCTTACTTATTATTTTAGCTCAAGGAAGAACTTATTGTCGAAGTTAGGGGATGTTTTCAAGTTCAAGTTCCCTACTAATTTAACAAACTAGGGTAAACATTAATAACTTTGTCACCCCTTGTTCGTAATCCATGTCTGTTTACACCATAGAATTCTAAATAATAAGGTAATAGAAGTGCTAAAGGCCCGTGAACTTGTCGCCGCATGCAGGTGTCTCGTACGACACCAGTAAATTCTCGTAACTATTAAGAAGTGCAGTTGCAAATCGAAACTATTAAAAATTAAAATTCATTTATTTCGGGTTTAACCCATATCATAAAAAACAACACGTCGTACAAAATTAAATTCAATTACGATTTTAAAAAAATAAGAAAAAATAAATACATATGTAAAAAACCCCGCGTACACACACATTCAACTAATCTAACATTGCATTTCTTTCTTCTTTTCTAAACTGTTTAATACCTATTTTAATAACTTTATAGATTCTTTTATTCAATTCAATTCAATTCAATTCATTTCTTTGTCAGAATATTGTATCAATGGTGTTATAAATATAATATGTGCATAATATTCTGCCGTTTCCGGCGTACAAACATTTTACTTCAATTGCAGACGTACAAGATAAAACAATAAATTTAATCGTTCAAGGAAAGTCAAATATTTCGATTATTAAAATATAAACATAGAATTATTAAATAGTACATTGAGTCAAGTCAACGAAACAGATGACAATGTCAGAAATTTAAGTGAAAATTGGAGTAAAATTTTTCATCCAGGAATTCATTGGTTGAATAGTAACACTTATTCAAAAGAAATTTAAATAGTTTACACTTAAAAGTTCTAAAATTAAGAGTTTTAAAAACATTGGGTAGTTTGTTATAGATACGGATTGACATACAGAATACATTATTGGAATAAAGTTGGATTGTTTGTTTAGGTGTATAAAGCATATAAGTATTGCGACTGGCTCTGGATACAACATCATTGTGCAACTCAAATAAATGTATATTTTTCCGTACAAAAATACAAATTTCAAATACATAAAGTGCCGGAAGTGGTAAAATATTCAATTTCTTAAACAATGGAACACAGCTGTCTAACGGGTGTGCACTACAAATTGAACGAATACACTTTTTCTGTGCTCTAAAGATTTTTTAAAATTCAACAGAATTACCCCATATTATTATGCCATAACGCAAAATAGATGAGACATAACCATGGTACGCACACAATGCCGCATCAACATCAACCACACGTATTATTTTATATAGAACGAAGACGAATCTATCAACCTTTGTGCAAAGTTCACCAATATGTGCTTTCCAGTGTGCATTTTATTTTTGTTTAACGTTCATTTGACTTATACATTGTATACAGGAAAGGAACTGGCTTCGGACATACAGGTCACCCTAGTTTAGAAGCCAGGGCTACACTAATTTGTAAAATTGGACTAAACAATAAAGTTAATTTATTTATTTAATTAAAATCATGTCAGAAATAAATTCGATTAAAAAGGGCACTGGATTATATTTAACAGGTAAGAAAATTAACAAAATAAAATAAAATTACAACAAAATTTAAATCATGTCATGTCATGTTTGACTACCTATATATCTAAATATCTTTTTGGGACATCATTACACAGCACCATCTACTCCCAAACTAAGCATAGCTTGTACTATGGGTACTAGACAATGGATATAATAGTTATATACTTTTTTTTTTGTAAATACATACTTATAATACATAAGAAACAAACCCAGACCAACACAAACACTTATGTTCATCACACAAATATTTGTGTTCTGTGGGAATCGAACCCACGACCTCGTCATCAGCAGTCCGACACTCGAGTCGACAGAGGTCGTCATCTATGCTTTTCGTATTCTCTTATCTACGGCGATCGCTTTCAGAAACTAACTGCAGCATCACTGCAATTTGATCGGCGCATCATGAAATTACGTGAATTACGGCCAAAATTAATATCCAATCTATCCACGATTTACCCTACTAGATAGGAATTTGACATAAGCTCCATACAAAATATGTCAAATTTCTATCTCTAGTAGGGTAAATCCTGGATAGATCGGATATTAATTTTGGCCGTAAGGGGTCAGTGCGCGAACTGTTTGCTTGATCTTTAGTGCTATTTTGGACGCCGAGTCACTAAAATTGCATTTTGCCGCATATCTAACAGTGAATTTTATTAGGCTTAATTTATTTTGCATTGAATGCTAGAAACATGGTGGGCGTAACTGCGTATTTATGTGTTGATAGCGGCAAACCGGGGAAATGCGTTCCGGTGTTAAAAAATAGCAGATAACATTTCTATTACCTAATTATTTAGATTTCTATGGTTTACAGCGTGCATTTTCGTGGTTTTAATGAATTATCTTCATTATATCTCTAAAGTATTCCTAAAATTAATAGCAAGTCAGAAATAGAAACGAATAGATAATATTTTAAAAAGGAACGACCGATTTCAATCTTCCATAGATTTAGATAGATAGATCAAGCTTTAACCGAGGTACCTATACGTGGGACACTCAGAAAGTTTTGCGAAACTAAAAAAAAATGTTCTATACGTACATATATTTTTATCAAATCTTTTCAAAGTACTTTCCACCAGCCTCTATACAAAGATTCATGCGCCTAAACCAGTTTTCAAAACACTTTTTCCAGTCCGCCGCAGACACCTCGTTTACAGCCTGCTCGAACGCAGCCAGCGCATCTTCCGGCGACGAAAATTGTATCCCTTTGAGCTGATTTTTTATTTTTGGGAATAAAAAGAAGTCACACGGTGCTAGATCAGGGCTGTAAGGAGGGTGACCCAGGAGTTTGACTGGCGTGCTGTCCAGGAAGTCCCTCGTTTTGAGTGCGGTGTGCGCAGGTGCATTGTCGTGGTGGAGCAGTAGCCCGCGGAGCCCTGTGTTTGGTCGCTTGTTGCTTATAACAGAGAAAACTTCTGGCAAACATTTGGTAGTATACCATTCGGCATTAATGCTTCTTTGATCCCGTAAGGGAATTGATACCAAGTGGCCAGTCAAATTAAAAAAGCTAGCGATCAAAATCTTACCCCCGCTTCTAGATCGCTTCACTTTGGTAGGCGTTGGCTCATTTTGAAACACCCAAACAGTCGACTGGCGCTTGGTTTCTGGGTCGTATTGATAAATCCAGGACTCATCACCTGTAACGATGTCGTAAACACGCCGAGACGAGCCTGCTTCAAATTTGTTAAGCATATCACGGCACCATTCCACCCGGGCCTGCTTCTGAGCATCGGTGAGGTTGTGCGGCACCCAGCGTGATACTATCCTCCTCACGCGAAGATGGCTGTGTAGAATCTAGTGAACGCTTCCCGATCCAATCTTCAATATGTGTTGAATCTCCTGATATGTAATTCGCCTATTGTCTTGGATTAAATTTTTCACTGCTAGCACGTTTTCTTCGGTAACAGCCGTCAAAGGGCGACCGCTTCTTTCGTCATCCCCCAAAGTTGGTCAACCGCGCTTGAATTCGTTATACCAACGATACACGGTTGCCTTGGAAGGGCCTTCATCCATGAATGCCATTTGAAGTCTATCGTACGATTCATCCGGTTTCAGGCGACACTTGAAATCGTATAAAATCATAGCTCTAAAATGTTCCCGGCGCAGATCCATATTTCAGTGAGACACAATACTTTGAATTAACTCGCAAAAAATGTGGAGGGAAATTTTGAAATTGGAACTTACTTATTTTTACTTATAAATAATCATATTTTCAAAAAACATTATAACTGGCCAGTCTCCCATATATAAAAACTTTTTTTCGCAATACTTTCTGAGGGGCCTGGTATAACCAAAGGATTTAAGTCGGTTTTTTCTTATTGATTTTCAGAAAAGGCCCAATTTGAATGATGTCCTTTATTATATTTTAAACAGTTATGTTTTGATGATATTGTGATAACAGCTATAAAATTAAGATGGGTAGTAGGAACTCTTGTTATGTCATAGAATTAAATAATTGAACAAAGTTTAATTCCATATTAATCACCAATATTAAAAAAATGCAATACGCCTACAGAAAAATATCATGACGGAAAAAACGAAGAAGTTGAAGTTGTTATCATCATCATCATCATCATCATCATTTCAGCCGAAAGACTTCCACTGCTGGACATAGGCCTCCCCCAAGCATCGCCATAACGACCGGTCCTGTGCCTTCCGCATCCAGCGGATTCCCGCGACCTTCACCAAGTTGTTATGGGCAAAGGTAACTGCTTAACATCAGGTGGGCCTTTAGCTCGTTTCACCAACTTAAGATACTATAAAAAAAAACAAAAAAAAAACAATACCGGATGACTTAATTGTTTAGTCTGGAAAAAAATATTGAGAAAAAAAAACTGCTGTTTCATAAATTTTATCTTACTTTCTGAAACTGACTTCAATGCATGGAACAGCAGTTTATTTTTTCGCTTGTTTTTCTTTTTTAACTAATTCTATTCCATTTTAGTAACTGATCACACCCTGTTTTTTTTCAGACTATATAATCTCGCTTAGTATTTATGCAAAACCTACTGTATTTCCGAGATATTTTCATAACCAAGTCTAGTATTAACTTGGTTTGGTTGGTTTAACTTGGTATATTATTTTGAAACACAATTTACCTTCTTGGTAGCAGCGGCAGGTTGTTGCCAAATAACCACAACCGTTTATCACCGAACCATTTCTCCATACAGGATGCCACGTTGTTCCACAGTTTGATTCGCGAACAGTCCCACACAATAGAATCCTTCATTCGCGTATCCGAACGTGAAAACCCGCGAGCATTTCCCGCCAAAATTTATGTCAAAATTCACGCCGGTCCCGTAAATGACAGTAATGGTGATTTTAATTTTTTTTATTGGAATACGAGTTGTCGTTACGGGTGCTGCGAAGCTTTTAGTTGTGGTTCCGAGAAATATCGATCGATGTTTTGTTTACAGTTTGAGTCGGCCTGTGTACATGACAACCGCGGTGGTAGGGCGGAATGTAGGCTAGGGATCGACATTTATTTTTCTTTCTTTTCTATATGTCCGGGTGTTTTTAAAGTTGTTGATTCTCTTGTTCATAAACTAATCTTATTTTAAACTATCGCTCTCTTGTACTGATAGGAACAGCTGTTTTTTCGTGATTTCTAGGTTGGTCCCGTAGTAAAAGTAGCTCAAATTGATGAGGACAATCATCCCTTAAATTACAAAATCATTCTGTATAATAAAGATCTGTAAAGTTCTTAAATATCTTGGTGAATTCTATTCCTAATGACTAACGGCCAAAATTAATATCCAATCTATCCACGATTGGCCCTACTATATAGAGTTAGGAATTTGACATAAGCTCCATACAAAATATGTCACATTTCTATCTCTAGTAGGGTAAATTGTGGATAGATTGGATATTAATTTTGGCCATAAAAAACTTGAGTTTATTGTTCACATTGTTATCTACCTACAATGATATTTAAAAGTACAGATATGTTACTGCTCTCGCAATCTGAAGACTCAGAAACGTCCTAATTAGGACGTTTTTCTATTAAACCGCGTCAAGTAAGGAGCCGAGCGTGACCGGTTACAAAAAAAAACTTATTTGCCAGGCGTGTGTGTACAGAAAGTGTTCCAATTATGACGCGAAAGTAACTTGATATAACCAACTTACTTACTTTGTACTAGTTTATTTGTATAGAACATTTTTTTCGTTTGTTTTGTTAGAGTATGACATATCTATACCTACTTAGATAACAACACTGTTCTATACCTAAAACTTACTGAAAAAAGGTCTGAGAAAGAAACGCTTAAAAATCTACGAAAAAAAAACTGTCTCCTCGACTAGAGTACTTTCATAAAACTTTCATGCATGGTGGTGGAGTCCCCTCCGTAATCGATGTTAAATACATGTCATGTACGACCCCACATGCGGGCAAGTTATTATACTTACATTAAAATGACTGTCTTGATCCCTGGTTAAGTATTTCGAAGCAGAATTAAGTTGTAACAGTTTTGGCGTAACATTCAAGAACAAGAGATAATGTCTTTGGTAGCATTCATTTATTTATTTATTATATTATTTATTGTACATACACCAAAAGAAAACAATGATAGTAGTTTACAGAAAGATTATACAAGTACAATGGTACTCTTTTAGCATCGCATCAGTGGGCATGGCCATGATGTCTTCTTTCATAAGGTTCTCTTGCAGTGCCCTCATGGAATTAGAGCTCCATCTTGTCCTTCCTGCTATCCTCGCCCTTACCATAGCCGCCTTGGCCTCCATTTGCACCTGCACATGCAAAGGTACAATGTCGAGCAGTGCCTCGAGTGCAGCAGTCGGAGTCGATGCAATGGCACCCGTCGTGATGAGACATGCAAGTCTCTGAAGGCTTGAAAGTGTATCCCTGCAGGTGATCTGATGGGTTTTTTTGTGCCATAAAACACACCGATAAGTTACCATGGGCCTTACTATAGCAGTATATAGCCACAGCACTGCCCGTGGCCTAAGGCCCCATCTTGAGTTGACCAGGTTCCTAAAGCAATTTTAGCTTTCCTTATCACATGCTTGATGTGCGCATTCCATGTGAGTTTTTGGTCTAAGATGATTCCTAGATATTTGACCTCACATGAGAAGTTTACCACTTTACCGAAGATGGTTGGTGGTTTTAAGGCATCCAACTTCCTCTTCTTTGTGAAAGGCACAATGACCGTTTTGTCTGCGTTTACTGAGAGTTGGGACTCATTACACCATCTCTCGACTTATGACGATTATGTCGTAGTGTCTAGAACTATATTTATGTGTGTCATGTTTCAACAGAATCGGTTAACAGGTAAGAATTCAGTGGGTGAACAAACACTCATCCCCTGTTTTACTACCCTTAGGGGTGGATTTTGATTTTGAAATTTAAATGGAACCAACTTCGAGATATACCCATCCAGTAAAAAAAGAATCATCAAAATCGGACCACTCTGTAAAAAGTTATGCGTGGTCATAAATAAAAATAAAAAATAAAAATATACGCGTCGAGTTGAGAACCTCCTCCTTTTTTTCGTCGGTTACTAAAAACTAATAATAAAACTATACATATTGAGTATAAACAACATTGCAGCCCACAGCGCTGTTCACAGATTAACTGTAGTACATGCAGTAAAATTATATAATCACTAGGTTAATTAAATTATAAACGAAACAAACTAAACTAAACTAAAATTGCTAAACATAATTCCTAAAGTTAAATTTAAAACTAATGAAGCAGCTCCTTGACAATTAGGCCTTTGAATTTATTTGGAGTACATGCGAAGATATCCACATGTTCAAAGGTCTTATTGTAGGAGTCGACCATTCTGCGAACAGGTGAGCGGAATCCAGAATTGGATTGAATTGAATTCAGTCTTGACAGAAAAATCCTATAAACACTTTTTGCCCAACCCAGGAAACGAAACCATGACCTTACGACTTGATGTTAAACATGTTAACGCTAGACCATAGAACTAATAATGCTAGACCAACGAGGCAGTCACAAAAACATACTTTTGTTTCTTTATTTTCTTTCTCGCAGTCCAGTCGGTAAAGCCAAGACCCTCGGTCCCAGAGGCGCGAGAACACTACTCAGCGAGCACTCCTGGGGTTACAAGATCGACGGGGGCAGGGAAGGACAGCCCCCGCTGCCTGCCCTCCACTGTGCCCTCTGCTGTCATCAGAGGGACACGAGGAGCAACTCCTCATTGGCCCACGTCAGGGCCCCTCCCGTGCCAGAATATTCACCACAGGCAATAAGGTCTCCCGATCCAAAGGAGAGTTATTGCCCGTGCCCAGGGTGCACCGGCCCAACAACTACTGTTACCTCCAGACGTATCAAGAAGGACCAGTAGCCGTCAGGAACACGAGGAGGTTTTCTGGCCCAGCACCCCGTAAATAAAAAACATACTAGGTACGATGTCGTATAAAAGTTTTTATTTTTACCATAAGTAGCTACTCCCTTGTCCAATTACAAGCCCCCACAGAAATAAGTATAATTTGAATATTTTTCCGTAATTTAGAACATTGGTATGATACACGCAAAGCTTTATAAAACGGCAATCGAATTCGACTCTATTGGGTTACGGGTTTACGACAAGCAGTGTAGGAAATTATGTCTCTAATTTGATTTTATGATACTTTAAGGACGTTTTTTAAACCAAAAAGCTATTAAATTGTTCTTTACGAGAATATTCTTCCATTTATTTCGGTAATGGGTTAATATTTTTTTGTTGCAAATGCATTTTTTTTTAATTCAGTATTTCATCAAATACCTAGGTGCGGTTGCTTAAATTACTTAAGTGCCTACTTGTTGCTGGGGAAACCGTGAACAAAACAAAAGGCTTCTGCTGTCAGAAGCCCTACTTAATAATAGGTAAGTATGATAAGATAGGTAGTAGCATGGATGAGTAAGAGTGGGGTGATGGGCAGAAAACCTCCTCGTGTGCCTGACGGCTGCTAGTCCTTTTGGACACGTCTAGAGGGAAAGGCAGTTATGAGGCCGGTGTATCCTTCGTACGGGTAATAAATATCCTTTCTAGGGACATTATCCTTCGGGGGATCATATTGCCTGTTGTGAATATTATGGCGCGGGAGTGGCTCGATCTGGGCTAGTGGGGCGTGACTCCGCGTGTCCCTCTTTGGTTAGAAGAGGGCACAGTGTAGGATGAGGGATGATGAAGAAATCCTCTATAAGAAATTACGGGAGGATAGGCCCTGCGGGCGGTGGACTCGGGGTAGTTTGCTGCCTGGCGTAGCTGGCGTGGCTGGTGTTGCTGGCGTGGCTGGCATGCCTGGCCAGGCATGCGAGGCTGGCGGATTAATGGTAATTTGGTAATCAATCCGTCATGAACTTAATAGTTGCTCGTAGAATATAAATGTATAGTTGTCATTGCTTAATGAAATAATAATCAAGTTCCACCAAATTATCATTAACTCTAAGATTAAATCTAAACAACATAATTTATTACTCTCTCCCCTCTATTTACGATGCAGCGTTTACACTCCCACTTGAATCAAAGGGTGCTGGTGCAATCGTGTAATTTACAATAATTTGCATAATAATAACACAGTGTAATTATCTGTTCCATACAGTGGTTGAACGAAAATTACATTGACAGTTTTTAAAGGCAACTCGGGACATTGTTTGACAGTTTTGAAGGCAGCTTGGGACACTTAACTCTCGCGTTGGACGACTGTTTGGAGTGGCTAGACTGTTATAATAATGTGGTGAGTAAGCAGTGATAGCCTAGTTGTTGAACGCTTGCCTTCCATGCAGGAGGGTGCGAGTTCGATCCCGGCCCGCACCTCTGACTTTTCGAATTTATGTGCGGATCAGAATTTGATTATCACTTGCTTTAAAAGTGAAGGAAAACATCGTGAGGAAATCTGCACACCAGAGAGTGCTCCATACAGTTCTCGATGGTGTGTGTAGTCCGCCAACCCGCACTAGGCCAGCGTGGTGGACTAAGGCCTTAACCTTCTCATACTGAGAAGAGGCCCGTGCCCAGCAGTGGGACAGTAATGGGCTGATTATGTGTTATGTTATGTAATAATAAAACTGCTTACTAAGAACAGTTTTACTATTGTTCATTCACATAACATAACAGTGTAAACAAAAATAATTATTTTACTGAATTTACTCTTACTCTGATGCCCGCGCTTTGCAGCAAAATTTAACTTAAAAAGATCTTTGGGAACATCAGAATTTGGTTGAGACAGGACCATGTCACAACCGCCAACTTCACTAAATATATTGTTTTTCTTACAGTTTCATTCCGCACACATTCCACCAAAACATGGTGAGCATTCTCGATTATACCACACTCGGAACAGTTCGACGTCACTTTTTTCATCATAAATGCAAATTTGTTTGTTTGCGAACGTAGCATGTGACATCCACAGTCTAGGTGGAGTGATAACCTTCGCAAAGTGGCCGGTAGAAGCTGGATGAGAGTGGCCGAGGAGCGAGGTCAGTAGCCTGCTATTGGAGTGGATTGGAGAGAAGGAGAGGCCTATATCCAGCAGGACTGCTATATGCTGATGCTATTGTATAAAATCTGTGCATGTCATTTATTTATGCTATCCTGTCAATGGTCGGGTGGCGGACTACCCCCGCCACCGGACCAATTGGCTAGGGTGGCTGGAGGTCGGCGTACCTCCCACGGTGCCCAGTCCATCTCCTGCGAGTGGGAAAAGACGTCACTCGAACCCTCTCCTCCACCTCCTTCGCGAGCATCACCTCCTCGCAGAAGGAGACCACGCCTTCCCAAGCGATATAAGCGACCATGGACAGAACAAGCGAGAGATCGCTACCACCTACTGCAGGGATACGGTCACGGCGCTGCATGGTTCAAGCTGGTCACTCCGCCAGTGTATGCTGCGTCGTATCCTCAAGGCAGCTCCCGCAGTAATGACACTCGGGGCGTCGGCTCCCGGTCTATGCGACACAGATACTTCCGAAGTAACCGTGCCCCGAGAGTGCTCTGTGCCGAGAGTATTTGCGTCAGCCGGTAGGTGAGGGCGCCATGTCGCCTCTCCAACCACTTCTCCATGACGGGCTTTTCCATCGCTAACTACATACAACCCTGTTGTAGGCTAAAGGCCAAAATTAATATCCAATCTATCCACGATTTACCCTACTAGAGATAGAAATTTGACATATTTAGTATGGAGCTTATGTCAAATTTTAGTATGGAGCTTATGTCAAATTCCTATCTCTAAAAGGGCAAATCGTGGATAGATTGAATATTAATTTTGGCCATAAAACAGACATAGATCAACATCGATCAAGAAATATCTCATCAATCAAGTGTTGATTCTCTTGTTCACAAACACAAACAAATTTTTAACTATCGCTCTCTTTTGCTCATATTAATTACTAATAGATACAAGAAAAGAAAGGGATGGAAACAATTTTAGAGCTATCAAATAATTGTTTATTCGTGATCTCGGGCACGTTATAGTTAGATTCAATGATTACAGTTCAGCAGAGTTTAGCTTTATTTTATACTGTCACTTGCCCCCCGATTCAGAACCATACGATAAACAGTTCTCGATCGATTCGGTCTGTTATCTCTTTTTCTCTCGTTGCGTGAATCATAAGACGAAACGAGATCACAAACCGAATCGTTCGACAACTGGCTATCGTGTGGTTCTGAATCGCATAGCTGTTTCGGTATTTGAGCAGAGATTTGATCTGTAATCATTCTAGTATGGTCCAGACCAGGGTTGTTGCTGATCCAGATTTTTTTCACATCAGCGGATGCTGATGCTGATGCTGATTTTTGACATTGACATCAGCGGATGATGTTGCTGATTTTTGATTTTTTTTTTAAGGTAAAGTGCACTGATTTTTTATCAAATTTCGATAATTGCTCTAGGTTCGAGGCCAAAATTGGTGTTTTTTTGTAATTTTGACGGTAATTAATCAAATATAAAAATTGAGGACAGATTAGTATAACAAACGAAAGTACTTAATTTTTTTATTTTAGATCCCTATGAAAGAAATCACGACCCATTAGTTTTTATTAACGAATTATTAATTTCTCGTAAATTATGAAGAACAGAACTAGAACTTTAAAAACCTACACGAGACAAAGTCACGAAGAACTCGGTATATAAGCGAGTGCAAAAAAATTTGGAGTTTGCGAAAACGTCACCATTTTAATAACTTCTTAGGTTTTCGCGATCACTACACATTATAATAAAACAAAGTTTAACCGGATTAAATCGCGTATATTATTTAAATTGGTTTCCCTGACGTTTCGAAAGCTTTGCAGCATTTCGTGGTCGCAGGTAGATTAACGGCCAAAATTAATATCCAATCTATCAACGATTTGCCCTAGTAGAGATAGGAATTTGACATAAGTTCCATACAAAATATGTCAAATTTCTATCTCTAGTGGGGTAAATCGTAGATAGATTGGATATTAATTTTGGCCGTAAGATGACAATCGTCTTTACAGATATTTCTAAAAAAATATTTTAATCTACCGTACCTACCGTTTACCGTTTTCCGTCACCATTTTAGTTGCATTTTAGTTGAGTTTTAAGGCTTTTCTTTTCATAAATTAGCCTTTTTAACCTTATTTCACTGTGCTTGAACAAATGTGAGTTAAAGTTGCATAGAAAGAAAAAAAAAACAATTTGGAAAGACCAAAAATTATTGGGGCTGGCTGTAGGTACCTACTTCAAGCGTACAAAAGAGTAGGTCCGTCCAGTGCAACGTGAGCGTCTCTATTTTTTTTTTTTTTTTAAATACATAATAATGTAGCATGGCTTTCTATTAGCTGACTATAATAGCTCCTCATTGCCCTTTTTGTTAGAACGCCTTTTTCAACTCTACTGTTGACATAGTTTGGATGTGCTCTAAACACCTACATTATACGAGTAATTCTCTACCTGAATGTATGGTGAATAGGAAGCGTCCAAAGGTGGCAGGCCAGCTCTAGGCTATGATGCACTTTTACGGTTGTTGTCACTGGAGTTCAAGAATCTGTGCTATGATTAGACAAATTCGCAAGCGAAACTAAAACAATGTGCCATAAGCCCCGCCTCCTTCGATCATGTTGCGACACGAACATCAGCATCAAATATCAGCAACAATTAATGCGGATGCTGATGCTGATGCTGATGTTGAAAATGATGCTGATGATCAGCGGGTGCTGATGTTCGCAACAACCCTGGTCCAGACTACGCTTGAGTAGACATTTCTATTTTATTTCAGGTCAAATTCGTGTGTTATGTTGTTGAATTAAAGTTTCTAATCACCGTATTGGAATAAGACCGATACTCAAGTAACGATCCTTAAGAAGTGATCAGGTGATTGAAGTGTACTTGAGGAACCTTCTGTAATACGGGCCTTAGTAAATGAACGACCAAAGTACGCTCCGTGCGTCGTCGAACGATATAAGCGAACGCAGCCCAGGAGCCTACTCACATTTCACGAACGACTAACAAATTACGAACTTTCGTTCCGACTGATACCTACATAATAAAGATAGGCACATAAAAAAGCACAATAAACACAGGTTCATCTGAGACAATAAAGATAGACTACCGTTCATGGTCGTATAAAACTGACCGAAGGAAGACCAGATAAACAAACATCAAAACACGATCAGGGCATGCGATAAGGGTACGATAGTTGACCGGAGTAGAAAATTGTGCGATGAATGGTACGATTAATCGAATATCATCAACGCGAGTACACACTCAGGGCAGTCAGGGCCGGCACTAATTTGTTAGTCGTTCGTGAAATGCGAGTAGGCCCCCTGGGCTGCGTTCACTTATATCGTCTGACGACGCATGGAGCGCACTTTGGTCGTTCAGTTACTAAGGCCCGTATTACAGAAGGTTCCTCAAGTACATTTTAAACTTCAATCACCTGATCACTACTTAAGGATAGAATCATTACTTGAGTATCGGTCTTATTCCAATACGGTAATTATAAACTTTAATTCAACCACATAACACACGAATTTGAACTGAAATATAATAGAAATCTCTACTCAAGTGTAGTCTGGACCACACTAGAGTGATTACAGATCAAATCTCTTCTTAAATACCGAAACAGGTGACAGTATAAAATAAAGCTAAACTTAGCTGAACTATGATCAATAAATCTCTGCTTAAGGAATGTTCTAAAATTTAATCACAACTCAAAACTAGTTTTAAACAGTGATCAATGCTTGAGTATCGTTCTGTAATACGGGCCTTAGTAGAGCGATCATACAAACGAACGCCCAACGTTCCGAGCGTCGTCCGACGACGTCGGGCGATATAAGTGAACGCAGCCCTTGCTCAACTAGCCGACTGGCTGGCTGTCATTCATTGCTGTCAAAAACTCGCGTATGAGAACACGTATTTCTCTGGTTTTTGATCAATAATCATTGTTATTGTTTTTGAACGGTATAATGTAAAGATAAAACGTCGATCGTCGCGTCCGCTAGCTCTGTCGATATTTTAATGTTCTTACGAAAAAGATTATTGTGCAACACACCCGGCGTACATTTTGCACTCGTTATGAAATAAGTGAATCAGTACGTACCTTTTGGGTTTTGCAAATTCTATCTTTTTAACTTGTAGCAAGGTCGTGACAGTTTGAGATAAAAATCTGGGTTACATCGTGAACTAATGCGTACTCCTATCGTTTCTAGTACTTTAATGTGTTGTAAATTAGTGTTGTGACAGTGTGGCCAGTGTGGGGTAGAAGATTGAACAATGGGGTCTACAGGGCTGACTCTGGCAGATTTGCCAAATATTTTTATTATGATCGGCGCTCTCGTGGCGCTGTTCGTGATGTTAGTCATTCTACTCAGGTAAGTTCGCTTTTGAGACAAGAAATACACATAAAAATGTGTTTATGATTATTGGTATCTTGAATAATGTGTTAGATTGGTAAAACCAGGTATAATAACACCTCTTATTATACCATGGGTAAAACATAGTAATTGGTTATGTATGTTGCAAATTGGCCTGAAATAATCTATTTTAATTTAAGCTCTGGATCTTAGACCCTACTAATGATTGAAGTTATTTGTTTGACAAAAACTAATTGGCAGAATCCAGAAATGCTTTTGCTTGTGTAGTTCAAAATTAAACAACCTATGGTAATTGATAGGGTAAATTACTTAATTAAATTTCACAAATTTGCTACCTGGTAACCGGTAATGAATTTTTTCTATAGAATTTAAGTAGTAAGTGGAAGTTTTTGTATCTGTAATAAAGAAAGTTGCATTTTGTAGGTACCATACTCACTTTCTCTTTCATTTATTGCAATACGAAAGTGAAAATAGTATAAAATAACATGCTGGTGCCTAAAAATCAAATGCATAATAATAAGTTAAAGATATTTGAACTATTATTGTTACAAACTTATGCTGATGAAAAAACTAAATTATTTTTTAATATGACTAAATACTTTTGTAAGAAACAATTATTTATTTAAATACAAAAGAATATTATTGTAATTAAATGACCATATAAAATTAGTATAACTAATTAACATTTTAATTGTTCAATAATAAAAACATGTTGGTGTATTGAATATTTAATTACTCACGCAATGAAAACTTGTTGTATCCTCCTAAAATCTATAAATATTTGTTTGAATCCAATTAAAATTTTCATGTTCTAAATTGAACTGTATTATGAAAGAAACAAAGAAAGAAAAATTATTTATTGCCACAACAAGACAACATGCGACATGGTTTTTTTATGCAAAAATTATCCAACTCAAAAATTCCAATTTATTTAATACTAGCGACCTGCCCTGGCTTCGCATGGGTGCAATGCTGATACTAAATATACTACAGAATGAACATATAAACCTTCCTCTTGAATCTATCTATTAAAAAAAACCGCATCAAAATCCGTTGCATAGTATTAAAGATTTAAGCATCAGGGTAGATTTTTTTCCATAAAATTTCATTGATTTATTTAAATAATAATCTTATGGGACTAGAAACGAAAAGTACAGTTTACCCATATACCGGGACATGTTTACCACTGTTTACCCATGATACTACCACTCAGTAGTATCATGGCCCCTAGTACACCCCCGTGGTACTACCAGTAGAACAAATTGGTAGTACCACAGGCCTGTCATGATAAAAAATTACACAGTTTTTATTTTTTACTGAATATAGAATAAAATGGCAACAGCAAACTAGAAATAGTCAAGAAAATCGAGTTAGGAGATGCTTCAATTAGATGTTGAATTTACTTTTCGGAACTGATTACACGACTCTACAAAAAAATTTTCGTTCTTTGTCCTAAAGTTTATACTATTATTTTCCAGTTGCATGCACAAAAACGAAAAGAAAATACCTTTTTTCGGTATATAGTTTGCTTTTGTGATAGTTATAATAATAATACTCATTTTTCAATTTTTTCATAAATTTTAATTGATTTTAATATTTTTAAAAAGACCGAGTGGTGAGAGTGGGGTATTAACGTTTACACTGTGCCGCTAGATGGCACCCGAGTGATAAACAACCATCAGGTGTTATTTACAAGCCCAGAATAACTTAAAATGTCGTCACGAAAGTGCAAATACGATGCTGATGCATTTTGTTTTATATGTGGTCAATTTATTAAAGTTCGAGACGTGAAATATGAACTAAAGACATCTCACGTTCTCTGTGAAGCCTATGAAGCATATTTTGACTGTCCTGTACGGAATCAAGATAAGCCATGGGCTCCACATGTTGCTTGTAGTTATTGTAAAAGGTGTTTGGAAGGTAAGCAATTTTTATTTAATTAAGCGATGAATCCAAAATAATAGACATATTAATTTTTATTTTTATATTTTTAGGTTGGTATCGAGGTGAGAAAAGGTCTATGAAATTTGCAATACCAAGGATTTGGCGAGAACCAAAAGACCATATTACTGACTGCTACTTTTGTATGGTGAATCCGAGTAAAAGACGTAGAGGTAAAAATGCAAAACCTATTGAATATCCTGACCTCGAATCTTCTTCTGCTCCAAAAACAATATGGGAGCCTATTCCGAAGAGCAAGGAGAACGTTTCCATCAGGACATCATGAATTTTGAACAACGCTATCAAGGCCAATACAATGAAAACATGATGGGCGACTATATTTGGGGTTTATTGAGAGAAAGTAGCTATGAACATAAAAGAAAAAGTAAAAGTGTGCACTTTTAAGTTATTTTCCACTTTTCTGTAAGCTAATTTGATAGTAAAACTTAATAAAAATAATAAACATTTTTATTTCAATAGTTTTATTTTCAATCAAAAATTAAAATCCGAGATTTTTAAAAATTTCGTTCAATCAGTCTTCTAAGCACAAAGCAAAGTTTTTCATGCCATATATTTTTTTACCGTCTTATTACGACCTAAACTACCGAAATTTAATGCTTTGCAATCAAAGTCAAATTTCATGTTCATCATTACAGCCGAAAGACGTCCACTACTGGACATAGGCCTCCCCCAATTAAGGGGGGGATATGCCATAATCGCCACGCTTGGCAGGCGGGTTGGCGATCGCAGTTGGTTGGTTAAATACTCAGAGAACGCTGCTGCCCATCCTCTGGTGAATCCCTTAGTCGCCTTTTACGACACCCATGAGAAGAGATAAGGGTGGTGCTATTCTTTAAGTCCGGCACTACACGGACCCAATTTCAATTTCATGTTGACCCGTGTTATTTTTGAATGAACTGTTTCCTACATTTTATACTTAATTACTACTGTCATACTAAGATTTACTTATGTTTTTTTTAATTCTTACAAAGTTGCATACTAGTAAAACTTTTCGTAAAAATAATCATATTAAGTGAATAAGTAAGAGTTTTAAGTAAATAAGGAGTAGGTAGTTGGTTGGTTTCTCAAGTTTTGTTTTTTAGGTCTTCTTTAAGTTTCGTTTTTTATCTTGACTCAGTAATTTATGTCATATATGGAAGATTCTATGTCAGTAGATTAACATTTATGAAAACCATTTTGATAAATAACTATTTTTGGGGAAAAACATTTTTTTTACCTATTTAGTTTTTTCTTCGGAACCATTGGGATTTTTTAGACGGTATTTGGAATATTATCAGTTATGAGTATGTTAATAATAAAAATCAAGTTTAAATCTTTCAAAGTCAAATAAAAAGTGAAAAAAATCAAAGTTTTTTTGGTTTTTTTTTTTTAATCAAAAAATCTGTCATAAACAAAAAATCATGATTTTTATCAACCCTGCTAAGCATAAATAGGGACAGACAGTGGGCAGCGACTTTGTTTTATACTATGTAGTGAGGAGTGATAGTGATAATAATTGTCTCCAAATAAGAAGGTTGTAAGTGTTGTAACAAATAAGAAATTATATCAAAATCAATATACCTACCTACAATTATCTTTGAAATAATAAGCAGAAAATTATGTAATATGGTTACTGTCACAATAAAAATTCATTTATCTATCAAAAATGAATAACTTTTATTTCTGTTTGTGTAGGCTGGTACATTTCTGCACAACATGGTCCAATTATTAATTAATAATTATTGTACTCATTGTTTTAACCCCTTGTATGCTGCAATTCCAGACACAATTAAAATTTCATTACTTCTCGTGTGGGTCCACATTTAGGCAGACAATCTATACTATAGTAACACCTGCACAATCTAAATTTAGCTATTGTGCAGGCCTACAACTAGGTTTCACAGTCGCCATAAAGTTTATTTCGTACTATACTCTTATTTGTTCTTTGCTTATGTGTTACATCAGCGAATCCCAAAGTGGGTGCCGATGAAGGAAAGCCAGGGTTCCGCAAACAAGCTAAAAAAATATATTTCAAATAGTTGAGTTCATTTAGTTAGTGTTGGGGTTCCATAAAATAAAAATATATTTTTCTTTTATTTTTAGGGTTCCGAAACTATAAAAGTTTGGGAACCCCTGTGTTACATAACATATCAGACTACAAGTACCAAGCAGCGTCATAGATAAAATACTAAAGCTACATTTCCTGTTAGATAGATAGCATTAATATTGTTTTTTCAAATCCATTATTACAATATTAACAACTGTAATCAGGTACTTAGTTTATAAATAAACAACAATATGTAGGTGTTTCCATCCTCCTATTATTATTTTAAATCATTTGAATGGTTACTTATCATATTATACTTATTTATGTATTGTTATGTAGTAACTAATAAGTAATCTGTGGTATTGGCAGCAATTTTGGTTCTCCCTAACAAAAATTAAATTAAATTCAGTGATGCTTTTCTAAAGCAGAGAATAATAAAATTTCTTAACATCATCATCCTCCGAGCCTTTTCCCAATTATATAGGTTCGGCTTCCAGTCTAGCCAGATGCGGCTGAACATCAGTATTTTACACGGAGCGACTGCCATCAGACCCCCGCAACCCAGTTACTGGGTAATACCGATATTCGGAGGTTAGACCAGTTGTCAGACTTTCAGGCTTCTGACTACCCGTAACGACTGCCATAGATATTCGTATGACAACCGGGGCCGACAACTTAGCGTGCTCTCTGAGGCACGGAGGGGTCTCGATGTGTAACGAAACGGTCACCCATCCACAGACTGACCGCGGCAAGTGTAGCTTAACCTTGCAGATCGTACAATCCGCGCAGTCGTTGCTTCGCTACGAGACCCTCATTCAAAAAAAAATCTTACTAGCTTTTTAGTCTGGAATACATGTACTTCATGCTCAAAATCATTCCTCAATCAACTGTGGCAGTAACTGTCGTAATTTATAAAACTGAATTAAGTACCTGGGAAAAAATAATAGGTCAGATTTGACACATAACATGCCTAATAATAAACTGACCTAATGTGTGATAGTGACATTTCCAAAAAACAACAAAAGCTAAATTTTATTTAACTTATTTATTTTTGCAAGTAGGTATCTATATTATATTGTTTGCCTGCACAGTTCAAACACAGGTAAAACTGTGTAGGCAAACCCTTGCGTGTATTGTATGGGCACCTTTAGGCGGCTGTGATGTGTGCTAGGTAAGTCCAACTTCGAGAAAGAGGTCAATCGTCGAATCCGACTCAGTTGGGCAGCGCTCGGGAAGCTACGCAATATCTTCTCGTCCAAAATACCGCAGTGTCTCAAGACGAAAGTCTTTGACCAGTGTGTGTTGCCAGTAATTACTTACGGTACTGAAACATGGTCGCTCACAATGGGCCTGATAAGAAGGCTCAAAGTCACTCAAAGGGCAATGGAGAGGGCTATGCTCGGAGTGTCCCTGCGTGATCGAATCAGAAATGAGGAGATTCGCAGGAGAACGAAAGTAACCGACATAGCCCGAAGAATTGCCAAACTTAAGTGGCAGTGGGCGGGGCACATTGCTCGCAGAACGGATGGCCGATGGGGCAGTAAAGTTCTGGAGTGGCGACCGCGTACTGGAAGGCGCAGCGTGGGTAGGCCCCCCACAAGCTGGACCGACGACCTGGTGAAGGTCGCGGGAATCCGCTGGATGCGGAAGGCGCAGGACCGGTCGTTGTGGCAATGCTTGGGGGAGGCCTATGTTCAGCAGTGGACGTCTTTCGGCTGAAATGATGATGATGTGTTGTATGATGTCTTAGCGCCGCGCAGCGTCCCGCACTCCGATTGAGTGCCGCGCCCTCTAAATTTTACTACTGCGCAGGCATATGCCGCGTGTCCAGATCTGCCATCATGGTTGGTGCGTACTATAGGTACTAGGTACTCAAAACCGCTTGACAGAAATGCGTTTTAATTAGTCTTCTAGGCACAACGCTAAAGGAATGCCAGTTTCAAAATAAGAATAATAATCTTTGCACTAGATTTCCAGTGCTAACGTACCGAAGTTTTTGTTATTATACCTAGCAAGTTGATTATATCCTATCCAAATTGATTAGATAAATTGACTGATAACAATGTTACTCAACAGACAACGTGTTTATTATACTCCCTAGATATTTCATCAAGTTTGTAGCAATTTATTATCAGTGTTTTCTAGAAGCATAGGAGAGGTGTGTTTATGTAGTTAGAAGGAAAGCGAACAATTATCTGGTTTAATCACTTAACCAAACTTAACCTAATAAGAGTCTCATTTGATAGGGATGAAATCTATCGAGATATTGATATGCCATGCTTGACATAACATCAAGATGAACGAGGGACTTCTTGAAGGAAGATGTTCAGTACCTATTTGATTCTCGTTCGTCCCTCTCGTCGAAAAAAACGAGTGTGCTTCAATGATATTACATGTAAAATCATTGGTGTGCTTGCACACGACTAAAATAAAACTTCACTAAGTTATATCTCCCTCAATACTATTTAAATGAGAACAAAGGAATGGAGGTGTGGCGCGCGTACATCTGCCGGCGCTGTGTCGTGGCCGACCTAGCGCGCGCCTCGTTCTCCGCGTCCCGCACTACCCCCTCCGTTCGCCGCACTTTTCGTAACGCATTCACCAGCTTACTCCCCAAGTCAAGCGTGCGTAAACAAGTTTTACTTAAACAATCAATTTTATCAATTACTGTGGATGAAATTATTATTATTATTGTTAATTATTAGAGCGTAAGCTCTTACACATCAAACTTGCATGCGATGAATGTACTAGCACCCAGCACGGCAGTGTCCATCGGTCGCCATTTCACCCTCTCCACCTTTTGTACTAGCCAGCATACCCCTATACCAGTGCTTTTCAAACTGTGGGTCCTGACCCCCTGGGGGGTCGCTAAAACTGTACAGGGGGTCGCAGTCACTTATAAATTAAAAGTTTTATAGTTCTTAAAATTATGTTTATTAAAAAAATAAAAACCGTTACTGCCGCTGCCGCGAAGGGTGAGGGGTTCGCGGGCATTTATTTTTAGTAAAGGGGGTCGCGCTATGGAAAAGATTGAAAAACACTGCACTAGACAGTCGGAGTGTGCGCGAGCATGTTTGTTCACTCCTGTACCTACACGTGATTTTACGTAGTTTTTTTTTTTTTCAGTATTTTTATGCACGTAATGTATGCGCATATGTACCTATATCCTTGAATATGTTCCTCGTTCACCCAGACATGTTGTATTTTAATTACGAGAATTAGTCATCAGTGCATCGAACTCGACACGGGCTAGCGAAAATCATCCTTAATCTGCGTATATATTATTTCCTAGAAGAACTCACTAACGGCCAAAATTAATATCCTATCTATCCACGATTTACCCTACCATATATAGAAATTTGACATTAAAAGTATGGAGCTTATGTGTCAAATTACTATCTCTAGTACGGCAAATCGTGGATAGATTGGATATTAATTTTTGCCGTTGAACGGTTACTTCAATCTGAGTTGCGTTAGGGCCAGTAGGTCTACTCGCGTTTTACGAACGACAAACGAAGTACGAACTTTCGTTCCGATTCCGACTGATGCTTACATAATAAAGATAGGCAAAAAATGCACAATTAAGATAGACTACGGTTCATAGTCGTATACAATTTACCGGAGATGAGAAAAACAAACGTCAAAACACGATCATCGAATGCGATAAGGGAACGATGGTTGAGTAGCAAATTGTGCGATGAATCGTACGATTTATCGAATATCGTCGAACGGGAGTAGACCCCCTGGGATCAACTTCGTACATGTATAATTGTTATCTTGGACTGGTTACGTAACAAAGATTGTTGTATATGTAGGTATATGACCTCTTTAGCAGTATTTAATTGATGCATTGCAATAAGGTCTGAAACATATTATTAACTACAACCTGTAATTTACACTTCGATAGGACATTACATTACATTAGCTGTTAAATAAATAAATAAATAATTACAGTTTCCAAGAAACATTTAAAAGAATACTGAAATATGTTTTCATTAAAGAAACTGTTCAAATGTTAATACTGTGCAGATATATCGGAGACTACCAGGGGTCTTACTCCCGAGTTCCCGACTGGTTCGAGCTCTGAACCAAATCGAGTTAATGTCAATTCCTCGAAAAATGCAGTACGAATTGACACTAACTCGAATTCAAATTCGATAATACAGCACTCGATCCAGTCGAGAATAAGGCCTCTATATTCTGTATCAAATTATTTCAGGTCTACCAAAGGTACCAACACGCTTGCTCAACTTTGGGTCTACCTTTGGATTGCCTCGATAAGGCCGCACGTCGAGCAGAGAAGTGCGAAAGGCTAAAAAATGCCCAGAATTACAGTCAGAAGTGAAAGTACTGCGAAAGTCTGCATAATCGCCACGTCATAATCTAAGGCGGGTGGAGTCCCTAACGGGATTCTCCACCACCCGTCCGGTTAAGCAGTTAGGGCACCTATCTTGGGTGCCATCTGCGAGAGACCATTCTAAAAAAAAGTCATAGTCTAAATTCCTACCGCAGTTACTTGTCAAACTCCTCTCAAGTTTTGACAAAGTGACTACAGACGTAGACCTTGTAAAATCTGTATTCAGCTACAAAGCGTTGCCAAAATACACGAGGAAAAACTGTAATTAGAATTACTTATGTCACTCTCCCGTGTCACACCACTCATGAGTTTGACTTTGGAAACACCTTGACCGAAGATGTTATTTTAATCACACAAACAAAAACACTCAAATATTGTAGCGTAAATATCTTTGCCCAATAGTTAATCTACAAGTAGCTGGCAATTTGACTTTCGTCTGTACCTATTCGTTTGCACTGTTAAGGCACTTTCTTTTGCATCAATGGGCAAAACCTTTTTTTTGGATTTTTGCTTACATACAATTTTCTTTATACTAGCCTTTTCCCTATGTGTTCTTTTGCACCAAGATAAATTAAGGGAATGGGCAAAATCGTGCATTTTTGCTTACAGACAATTTTCTTCAAAAAAAACAAACGTTTTATTTATCTCCACAAATTACATTTTACTTTATACCAGCCTTTTCCCAATGTTTTCTTTTTCACTTTTAAGGCACTTTCTTTTGCCCAAGTTAAAATAAGGAAATGGGCAAATCCGTGCATTTTCGCTCACAGACAATAGTTTTTTCCCAACCATGTTAGGGTCGGCTTCCAATCTAACCAGATGCGGCTGAATATCTGTATTTTACACGGAGCGACTGCCATCAGACCCCCGAAACTCATTTACTTCCAAACAATTATGGCAGGAATGAGTTAGGTCCGTGGCGTCGCCGCGTGCACAGCTCTTGATAAGGGTCTTGGTTTAGTTTAAAACTAGATAGGCAACCCTCAACGTACGTAAGTAAAGTCAAACATTATCCTAAACTAGAATGGCAGACATTATATTTTACGTTCACTTTGTCGTAAGTGCCGAGACAAGGGAGAAAAAATGCCGCACGTCCTGTAGCCAGATAGGTTGACGATATCAAACCTGTCGCGACTAACATGAGTGCCGATTGCGAGTTTAAAACTTACCGCATACGTGATCGAATTCGTCGACTTTCATTCATAAATCAGTAGTTACTCACCGCTTCCGCCAGGGGCGCTACAGACTGCTGATTCCGAGTTTGAAACTTGCGCATTAGCTATCGTAATCGCTATCGAATTCGTCGACTTTCATTCATAAATCAGTAGCACGGACCAGTAAGCCTCAAGACGCCGCTTAAACAAAGTTTTGCATGAGAAAGCAGTCGTAAAATGTTGGCGGGGACCGGGAGGCGGACGGTGCGTTATGATTGGTCGGCTCAAAAGTACGGTGGTACGATTCCCTATGATTGGTGCCGCTCGCTGACGGACTGACGTCCTGATTGGCCGCGGGGCGTATGATATGCTTTGCTACTGCATATGCGTTGTGACCGGGGGTGTCCGGCTAAGCGGCGTCTAGAGGCTTACTGGTCTGAGATCAGTAGTTACTCACCGCTTCCGCCAGGGGTGCTACAGACAGCTGATTCCGAGTTTGAAACTTACGCATTAGCTATCGTAATCGCTATCGAATTCGTCGACTTTCATTCATAAATCAGTAGTTACTCACCGCTTCCGCCAGGGGTGCTACAGACAGCTGATTCCGAGTTTGAAACTTACGCATTAGCTATCGTAATCGCTATCGAATTCGTCGCTGTTCATTCATAAATCAGTAGTTCCTCCTCGTTTCCGCCAGGGCCGCTACAAAGTGCTAATTCCGGGTTTTAAACTTATGCGTACGCTACTTATCGTAATCTCTATCGAACACAGTTCCATTCATAAATCAGTAGTTTCTCGTTTCCGCCAGGGGTGCTACAAAGTGCTAATTCCGAGTTATAAACTTACGCGTACGCTACTTATACGGTTAAAGACATTTATTTCTCAAAAGATTACAATAATCACTTATAGAAAAAATACAATTATATTTTATCGTAATCGCTATCGAATACACTTTCATTCATAAATCAGTAGTTCCTCCTCATTTCCGCCAGGGGCGCTACTGATTTAAAAATTACAGTCGACGCATTCGATCGCGTATACGGTTAGTGTCAAACTCGGAATCGGCACTCTGGATACGTTAGTACTATTAGATATTCTGTGCTCTAGATGTGACTGGCACAGAACTGAGGTGGTTGGCATGCTAAAGAGGAGGCTTATGCCCAGCAGTGGGATCCTAGTACATATATCACTAATCTGTGGTGGGATCGTGGTGGCTGATTATGATGGTTGCCTTAAATCCACATAGTTAAATACATGAATCTATGCTAACTGTTGATCGTGATCGAATCAGAAATGAGGAGATTCGCAGGAGAACGAAAGTAACTGACATAGCCCGAAGTGGCAGTGGGCGGGGCACATTGCTCGCAGAACGGATGGCCGATGGGGCAGTAAATTTCTGGAGTGGCGACCGCGTACTGGAAGGCGCAGCGTGGGTAGGCCCCCCACAAGGTGGACCGACGACCTGGTGAAGGTCGCGGGAATCCGCTGGATGCGGAAGGCACAGGACCGGTCGTTGTGGCGATGCTTGGGGGAGGCCTATGTCCAGCAGTGGACGTCTTTCGGCTGAAATGATGATGATGATGATGATAACTGTTTGCACTGTTGATTAATGGTTGCGGTTGCTCTATGGTATTCAAGAACATCCAAGGGATTGGAAATCCTAAGAAAGAAAGAAAAAATATTGATTTGCTCAGACCATTTTTTAGGGTTCCGTAGTCCTACGAGGAACCCTTATAGTTTCGTCATGTCCGTCCATCTGTCCGTCTGTCCTAATCCTTTACAGCTTAATAACTTCTACAGTTATAAACATAAGTAAATGAAATTTTGTTAAAAAATGGTCTAGATATAGATCTCAATTATAAAAGAATAAAAAAATCTTGATAACGTATTTTAGGGGTGGCGCCCATACATGTGAAATGGGGATGAATTTATTTTTTTCGCTGCACCCCCTCGTGTGGGGTATCATTGAATAGGTCTACTAAAATGAAGGTTTCATACATAACTTTTTTATCAGGTATACCATCTGCGAAATACAGTTCGCCAAAGTGGCTTGCAATGTGCCATTTCTAAACTATGTAACGTAGAAACTTATAGTCTTCCACATTGATAAAACTTTGTAAAAACTCTCTTTTAAAATTATTTCGAGTATAATGTGATTATAAATTTTTGAGTTATATTGAGAAAACTGAAAAATACTTAAGACGTCCTAGTTCATAGGTCATTGACCTTAGAGAAAAATGATCTTAGCAAATAATGCTCCTTTAGTTACTTTCTATTTAAAAAAATCACAAAAAGAACCTTTGTGTTATATTGATATGACACAATTCTTAAATTTAGCGCTAGGTGGCGCTGTTTGCAAAAACTAAAATATCAATGATTAATATTCGATTTGATTCGTTTGTAATTAGACCTACTTAAGGAACCCTATAATACTGAGCATGGCCCGACATGCTCTTGGCCGGTTTTTTTTTTAATACTATGAATGTTAAGTGTTTACTTAATTCTTATTTAATTTGATTAAGATTGAATACGTAATTCAATGGATGACTCGAGCTGACATCATTACTGTTTAATTAAGTAGACAGACAATTTTATTGTGTTTCTTGCATAATCAGTTTCACACGGGTTCTAAATATTTATACCTACAATATTATGGCCTTAATTGTTTATTAGTATACAAGGTCCTTTAACCTACCACATTTGCCACACTCTTGCTACTTTACCACACATTGGTGCTATCTTCCCACGAGCTGATAAACACATGAACACTCGTAGAAAATGGCAGTGCGATGATGTAGACAGTTATTATTACAGTTATTTTCTACCTGAAAAGATTTGTAAATGGCACAGGATTACCTATTTTCAGCATTATAAATGCTAAAATATTAATCGCTTCTTTCCCGAAAAGGGGTCATTGTACTTATCATTATGAACAACTTTTACTATGGGACCATCCCTGAAATCGCGGTAAAAATATCAGCTGTGTCCTACATTTTGTCGATTAATGTGAACACTAATCTAGGGAACAGCTGATATTTTTTTCGCGATTTCAGTATTGGTCCCATAGTAAAAGTTTTTCATACTGATGAGTAAAATGATCCCTTATGAGGTGTTCAGTTATTTCAATAACACATTGCAGTTTTATTTGCCAAAACATGACAGACTGCCTAGTTGGTCTAGTGGTCGCAAGCGCTACTGCTGAGCCGAACCGGCGACGACCGAACGACCCGGGAATCGAACCCAGGACCCCATGGTCCTGGGTTCGATTCCCGGGTCGGGTAAAGTGTTATTGGGTTTTTTCAGTAGGAAATTCTCAGTAGCAACCCGGAATCTGGATATGTGCCCGGTTAATTGCAATAGGCTCGCCCCCTATTACATGGGACTTACAACATAAGTGGTTACCTTTTTTTCTATAAAGATATTTTATGAAAATAAACATTTTATTTATTTATTTTATATTTATTTATTAAATGTGGTTGTACTATACACCTCTGCCTACCCCTTCGGGGAAATACAGGTAGATAAATAAAGTCGGAGAAATAAAATCTACAATATTTTAGAAAAGTGAACAGTATTGTATTTTTTTGACGTTTAAAAACATTTTTTTTGAGCGTCTTGTTTTGCCCAATTTTACAATTTAGGTTTACTTTTTTAGGTTTCATCATAGCTCCGAATAGCAGCGGTCATGAAAACAGTACTTTTTTTTATATAACAGTAAGGGCCGGTATTTCAATAGTCTGATAACTTACTAACTGAGGAATAAATGTGACGTCTTGACAGATTTTCTATACTACAACTGTCAAAATGTCAAACTTATTCCTCAGTTAAAAGTTATCTGGCTATTGAAAGACCGACCCTAAAAAGTATTAACGAGTCATCATCATCATTTCAGCCGAAAGACGTCCACTGCTGGACATAGGCCTCCCCCAAGTATCGCCACAACGACAGGTCCTGCGCCTTCCGCATCCAGCGGATTCCCGCGGCCTTCACCAGGCTGTCGGTCCATCTTGCGGGGGGCCTACCCAAGCTGCGCCTTCCAGTACGCGGTCGCCACTCCAGAACTTTACTGCCCCATCGGCCATCATTTCTGCGAGCAATGTGCCCCGCCCTCTGCCACTTAAGCTTGGCAATTCTTCGGGCTATGTCGGTCACTTTCGTTCTCCTGCGAATCTCCTCATTTCTGATTATTCAATCACGCAGGGACACTCCGAGGATAGCCCTCTCCATTGACTTTTGAGTGACTTTTTTTACTTTTTTCATTAACGAGTGAAAAAAGTAAATTATACTGTTTTTAACAGTATGCTTGGGAACCCTAGTGTAGGGTGAATCGGACAGTTGTTAGATATTATGTAATAGGTTCAATTTTTTGTCATTGAGCACTTTAAGGTTAACAATTTTGATTTTAAATAATTTCTTTAATATTGTAATGTTCTTCACGCTTCTAAACTCGCAAGGTAAACAGTATTTTACTGCAGACTTCCGAAAATAATCTTCATGGAAACTTTCGTGTTTAATAAAATGCGTTTGCACCTGTTTCCTGGTGGTTAGATTTCCTGCCGATTTTATTGATAACAGAATTTAACAGATTGTCTAAATAACTAAAGTGTCTATGAAACCATTAACACCTAACGTTTTATTTTATCCACACTAATTGTATAAATCAGCGGTTCTCAAACTTTTTTGGTCACGGAACCCTTTTGACAAGCAAAATACTTGACGGAACCCTACAATAAAACAATAGTTTTTAAAAGTGTATTCTTTATTATATAAGCATAATAAAAGTACAATGTAACAGTTACTAATTATTACTTACTTTAACCACATGCCAAGTACAATAATAGAAGATATTAAAAATGAAAAAATCTTAACTAATGGGAGGTATGAAACTGTTTTTTATTTTTCATCAATTGGTTGATATCAGGTTTGATAGAAGACATTTGAAGTCTCATATCAGGTTCGGCGTCTAGTCTATTGCGATATTTTGTTTTCGTGGCTGCATAGGTTGAGAATCCTGTTTCGCACAAATATGTTGTTGGGAACGGGAGAAGAATATTCAGAGCCATTCTGCCAAGCATTGGATATTCATCACGGATTCTGCACCAAAAATCGTTGAGAGGCGTCGTTTTGAACAGTGACTCCATACTTGTGTCTGATGACATTTCTAAAAGAGATTCATATATCTCGTTTGACATACTTTCGGGCTTTTGCAAGTTGGGTAAAAAAGGATTATGAATCCATGAATTCAGCTTCATTTTTGTATTATGTTCTTCGGGAAAATACTTTACAAAAGATGCGCGCATCGAAGTGAGATATTGGACCAATTCTTCAAACACATCATCTTGAAACATTTCCGAGTCGTTATCGCTAACAAACTCACTGAGTGACGTAAAGCTTTCTATTTCTCTCTTACCAACGCAAATAATCCAAAAATCTAATTTTCTTTTGAAGGCAGTTATTTTGTTATAGGCCTGGAACACTGTTGTCTGTTTACCTTGCAATGATAAATTCAATTCGTTCAGTTTTTGAAAGATATCCGCCATAAAAGACAATCGGAACAACCAAGTTTTATCATACAAACGGTCTTTCAAATTAAAAGAAACTGTATCTGCTGAAAGAAACATTTGTAACTCGGCTCTAAGTTCAAATAGCCTTGTTAAAGTTTTACCCCGAGACAGCCATCGCACTTCTGTATGGAGCAGCAGTGTTTTATGTTTGCTGCCATAATCTTCACACAATAATGAGAACAATCGGGATTGTAGTGGTCGTGATTTGATAAAATTAATTATTTTTACCGCTTCATCCATAACTAATTTTAGATTTGACGGCATTTGCTTCATCGCAAGTGCTTGTCTATGCAGAATACAATGGCTGTAACTACAATTAGGCGCTTTACTTTTTATTCGTGATACTGCTCCTGCTGTTTTACCTGTCATCGCCTTGGCCCCATCTGTACAAATGTCAATGCAATCGTTCCAACTAAGATTATTTTCTTTAAAAAATATGTTTATTTTATTAAAAATTTCTTCCCCGGTAGTGTTTGTGGGCAGCGGTGAACACATAAGCATGTCTTCTTCAAAAGAACGTTCATATGGATATCTCACGATAACCAGCAAGATAGCCAGACCAGTGACATCAGTTGACTCATCCATTTGCAAGGCGAATCGTGTTTTTTGTAGACGTACAACTAGTTCTTGTTTGACGTAGCTTGCCAGATCATGGATTCGCCGTGAAACAGTATCGTTTGATAGCGGTACAGTAGAAAGATGCTTTGCAGATTTTTCATCGAGCATACATTTTGTTATGTCTAACACACATGGCTTTATTAAATTCTCAGCGATAGTGTGCGCTTCACCTGCTTGTGCAATGCGATAGCTAACTAAATATGATGCCTCCGTGGCCTTTTCATTGATAGTTTGTGTTACATGCATCATATTTTTTTGACTTTCCAATAACTGTTCTTTTTTACGAACAAAAAATTCTTTATTCTTGTCTTTAGACTCGGGGTGTACAGTTTCTAAATGTCTGCGTAATTTGGCAGGTGCCATGGAACTATTAGGAAGCAGTTTACTACATAACATGCAGAGAGGTGAGCCGTTGGAATCAACAAATCCGAAACTGATATATGATTCATCATACTTCCTTTTTTTCGTCTTTGAAACCGTGGAGCTTGACGTCGTGGCATCATCGTCTGGATCGGTAATTGCTGTATTCTCCGCGCGTACTGCTTTTGAACATTCAGCGTCATTAGAAGATGTCGTTGCAACACGTTTAACACCTTTAAGCCAACGTTCCATTCTTCTTTATTAATAATGTTACACGTCAGGATGGTAGGGTCAAAATAATGCACAATCGTTACTGCGTTTATGAGACAAAGTTTAGTCCAAAGAAGAAATGTACAAAACTGATACAATCAGAATACAGCGGGCAGTAGAACTTACAAGAAGGCAGCAGGCTAGCCAGCTTGTAAGAAGGTAGGTACGAACTTATCGCTCCGAACGCTAATCGTCAACTGACTGACGAGGCGCGACTTTTTTTATATAATAGCGCTTTTATACTTAGTCCTAGACTCGAACTCGAACATTCTCAAAAATACTCGAGTCGGCGCCTTTGATAAACAAAAAGCGGAAATAAAAATATAAATACAAAAAAATGCGTTGTAAACAATCTCGACTTTATGCTTTTGAAGATAGAGCCGAAAGTCGCTTGTTCACAACTATAGCGTCTAATTCAGAGGCGGCTTTTATCAAAGGGACTGCGCGCTCACAAGTATACGCGCGGCGGGCGGATTCAAAACGTTCGACCAGTGACCAGAGAGAGGTGTTTTGTTTTTTTTTTCTAAATTCTTGCGGAACCCCTACAGGGGTATCGCGGAACCCTAGGGTTCCGCGGAACACACTTAGAGTACCGCTGGTATAAATAATAGTAACAAATTGGCTGATAAACTCACTTTCGCGAGTTTATCAGCCAATTTGTTACTTGAACCAATATTGAAAGGCAGAAGTTTTTTTTTTTTTGTGAAACTCTACACACAAAGAAAGAAAGAAAGAATCATTTATTTGCGTAGAATACAGGTGGTACCAGATATAAAAATTGGTGGTTTAGGAACATTGCTATATTCTGCTTGTATTAAGCATGCAAAAATCCAGTATAGATGAAACCAATTGAACTATTTTATTATTATTGTAAATTATTATTATTGTGCCCATTATTACACAGTATTATTAGAGTTCATAATTAAACTTACATTATTATTTTACATTATAATTATTATTCGTTATTAATACTTTGCATTATTATTATTGGTAAACATTATTATTAAAACATTACATTAATTCTGAAAATTGTACATTATCACTACACACTTACGACACATTATTTTGCATAAACTCTTGAATCGTGTAGAAACATTTATCTACCAACCATTTGCGTAACTTAATTCTGAAGTATTTGAATGGGAGCTCCCTTAAATTTCTTGGCAATTTATTAAAGACTGATATACACATGTGATAACAGTTTTTTTTATTTAAAGTTGTTCTACAAAATGGAATTACTATTTTTGTTGGATCTCTTGGTCTGTATTTTGTGTAAGTGTCACCTGTGAATTTAAAGAAAGCACTATGTTTTCTAACAAATGACAAAGATAGTCTGAAACCCGGAGCAGGATATAGGAAACTTGCAGGATTTGCAGCTAATCCTAGGCGTCATCTAGTTGATCTTAATAATTCCACAGACAAAGCAAATAAAGTGGCCAATTTCTGGGCCAGCAGTAATGAACATTGTACCATCGACACGAAGAAAAATTACATCGCGGACGTTTTAAAAAAAATGCCAGGTTAAGAGTACTCTAAACCGACGAGCATACATGACGAGGTTAATGAACGTAGATGACGCGAAAGAGGTGTGTCAGGATCGTAGCAGGTGGAAATCCATAGTCGCTGCCTGCCCCAAAGGGAAACAGGCGTGATAATATGTATGTATGTGTCATATCCAGTCACTTCATTTATGTCTTTCGCTTCATCTACGTCCATTAACCTCGTCATGCATGCTCGTCGGTTTAAAGAACTCTTAACCTGGCATTTTTTGAGAATGTCCGCGATTTGATATCAATACGTTCGCAGAGGTCGTCCCCTACCAACTCTTCCATCCACACTCGCTTCGTATACTTGTTTCGTCAATCTCCTCTCGTCCATCCTCTCTATATGTCCAAACCATCTTAACATACCTTTCTCAATTTGTCACTACATCTTCTTTCACTCCACAACGCTCCCTTATCACGTTATTCCTTACTTTATCTCTCAAAGTTACACCACACATACTTCTCAAAGCTCTCATTTCTACTGCATTTATTCTGCTTTCATGTTTCTTCTGCCATACCCAACTTTCACTACCATACATAAGTGTAGGCACTGACACTCCCCCATGAACAGCCAAGCCGCGCCTTTTCCGACACTGCGGCTGTTCATGAAATGAATGGATATGAAACAGTTCACTCAACCTTTGGTTCACTGGGTTTAAAAAATCGCGATATAAAGAGAATATAAAATATCCACAAAAATGCATTACATTATAATAAATACAAACAACACAAAAATGCATTAAATTGGGTACTTGTTCTGGTATGCATTAATCGCACTCTAGCTAAGAATACAAGATACTGCAAAATGAATGCATACTTTTCTCTGGTACAAAACAGGTTAATAATTGCTGGTATAAACAGTATAATTTACCAACAAATCTGCTGACAACTCATTATTAATATTAAAAGTCACCTGAATTATTAATTTGCTAGGCTTATAACTGGTGGATACACTTGACTTCCGTAGCAGTGGCCTTGACATTTTTGTTATGAAATCAAAACTACTAAGTATACGTGTTTTGCAGTGGCGTGCATTCCATATAGGCAAATAAGCAATGCCTACCTCGTTAGAATTTAATATTAACTATTACTAAATCAATTAATCAGCGTATTAAAAAAAAACAATTAACATATGTACTCAATAATAATGTATGAATTCAATGCAAAACGTACCTCAATGTGCAATGTGCGTTCGCACGATTGCCTGTCACGTTCACACACACAATCAAACCTTTTTGGTAACCATATACACTATTATACACACACACTACTTTAGGCTAATACCCGAAGTCATACGACAAAAAAATGAATCACGATATGGCTATGCGTAAATAACTAACATTTGACATTTCGCAATTTAGCCGTCTTATCAAGCGTCACCTGCTTCTGAAAACGTCGCAGGTGACATAACTGAACGTAGCCCTAGTGGCAATAGTCGTGGGTTGTCCGTAACGTTTTTTACACGTAACTGTTATGCGTTAGTATTTTTGAATCCTATTATTTTGTAACTAGATATTTCCATACAAAGTGATCGTTATAATAAAACTAAACCCAACATTTGAAAAATAGAGGCGAAATAAAGATAATTATTGTTTTATTGAAATTACTGTATTTAAGTGTTCACATTTATAATTTGTAAATGGTATTCGAAGGGTCGAATAAAAAGATTACAATATTTATTATTATTTTGATGATTGTTTGTACATTGCTACACATTCATCGTAAAATAATGAAGCTCAATATACACTCATAACAAAATAACGATAAATAGATTTATAACGTTATTTGACTAATGTAATAACGAATGGTGTATAATAATTGTAGAAAATCTATTGTTTTCGTGCTCCGAAAATCTATTGTGTAACTTTGTACGTAAAATAATCGTTACATTACTATGCCAACGTACTACGTATTCGATTATCACCCTCGTAAATATTTTCTCAAACCGACGTTAAATAACGCCCAACTCATAGATTTACTATGGCCCAACTCTAATTGGCTGTTGACACTTGACAGAACTTGACTTAAAATATGCGTGACGAATTGCATAAATCGTGTAATAATTAGTTCGTTTTATTGTGAATTGTGAAGTTTTTTGTAAAAATATTGATGTAAACATGGACAAATTAGAGTGCTCGGTTTGTGGGGAAGACTATGCTTAGAGAAATTACGAGAAACCCATTCAATCAGTTTTCGTTTGTTGACAAAACAAAAAAGTGCATTTCAGTAGACAAACACATCAAAATCTGTATTTGACTCAAGAAAAGGTAAAATGTTATGACTATTACATAACACGTTAATACAACTGTAACTGGGTGTCGTCATTCAAATTTAATAGTCTTTTGCTAGTGTCTCTTACTTTAAACGTCGTTGTTGAAACGTCATGTTTTCGTGTCTGTTTTGTATGAAATGTGTGTAGGTAAGTATCAGATTTTTTAATAATTTTACACTATAGTAACTTGCTCCGTCTGCTTAGTGACTGCCTACCTTGGCCAAAAACCAATGCACGCCACTGGTGTTTTGTTAGTAAAAATATTTTATGCCCAATAAATCATGCTTACCATATTTAAGTTATTATATTATTTCATACATGCCGCTATGTGAAAACAATACTGCAGTATTGTAGTGAAAGTTGCGTATGGCAGAAGAAACATGAAAGCAGAATAAATGCTATAGAAATGAGAGCTTTGAGAAGTATGCGTGGTGAAACTTTTGAGATAGAATGAGGAATAGCGTGATAAGGGAGCGTTGTGGACTTCGTAGAGTGAAAGAAGATGTAGTAACAAAGATTGAGAAATATATGTTGAGATGGTTTGGACATGTAGAGAGGATGGAAAATACGAGATTGACGAAACGAGGATACGAGGTGTCGATGGAAGAGTTGGAGAGAGACGACCTCGTTGTATGTACCGCAACACTATCGCGGACGTTCTCAAAAAAGGCCAGGTTAAGGGTACTGTAAACACTGTATAATATAAAACTTTTTAACAAAAAATTGAACCGACGAAAACAGAAACTGAAAAGCGAAAAATAATTATGAGTCGGCGCCAAACGAACTTTTAACAAGCAAAGTGCGTGCAAGTAGCAAGTGGCCGAGCGGAGAACGCATTTTTGGAAAGTTATTGTTTATCGTTGAAAATTTCACGTTGTATTTGATGTGACGTTGTTTTTATTATTTATTTAAAGTAATTTAATGATCTTCGTTGATTGGTTGTTTGGCGCCGACTCATAATTAGTTATTTTTTGCTTTTCAGTTTCTGTTTTCGTCGGTTCAATTTTTTGTTAAAAAGTTTTATTTTACATTTTTTTGTGGTTTTAATCTAATTCCAGGTCTCCATTATGTCGTAGTGTCTAGAACTATATTTATGTGTGTCAAGTTTCATCAGAATCGGTTAACAGGTAAGAATTCAGTGGGTGAGCAAACACTCATCCCCTGTTTTACTACCCTTAGGGGTGGATTTTGATTTTGAAATTTAAATGGGACCAACTTCGAGATATACTCTATCCATTAAAAAAATAATCATCAAAATCGGACCACTCTGTAAAAAGTTATGCGTGGTCATACATTAAAAAAAAAAAAAAACAAAAAAAAAATACGCGTCGAATTGAGAACCTCCTCCTTTTTTTCGTCGGTTAAAAAATAAAAATACTGATGATATTTATTGGCATACTTTAAGGTTACGTTCTTGGCTCAGGAAAGACACTTTAGAAAAATCCTTAAAATTAGTATGACTTGTTTAAAAAAAAAGAAGTCTTCAAGTAAAATGTCCTATTTTCATTTTTATTAATTAAAGTATTTTCCCTCCAAGTAGCATAGCAATTGGACACCTATAACCTGAAGTAGCAAGGAAATCTCGACCACACTTGATTACAGATCAAATCACTGATCAACAGAATATCTAATATGTACTATCTGAACTGTGAATTGTGATCAATGAATCTTATGCTTGAGGAATATTCTAAAATTAAAGCTCAACTCAAAATTTGTTTTTTTTAACAGTAAAGCTTGAGTTTCGTTCTGCAATACGAGCCTTACCATTAAAAAAAAAAGTGGTAAAACTTTGACATTAGCAGCATCTTTATTTCGTAAGCAGTAAGGGTGGTTTTCGAATTGAAGTGTTACCACTGTCATGGAGTCGACTGTACTAGATCTAAACAGCTAAGTAAATACTTATAATCTTAATTAATATCAAATGCTCTGCAGATAAAATTACCCATTTTCTAATCTTTTATAGAAAATATCGATCAATTAAGTAACTAAATTTCAATTAGTCCAAGGTATTTAATACCTTGAAACTAAGTTATAATCATCGTCAATCGAGAATAATCACGGAGTCGTGTTGGTCAATGAAAATAATTCTGACGTTAGGTTTGACTTTATAACTTAGAACTGGCTGTAGAATGCTGCTTACCCACTTGTGGCGTAATGCAGTTGCTCAATACTAGCAGTTTAGCAAAAAATTTGCATGTATACACTATCAAACCACTTGTGAGTTGACACAGATTTTGAATCTGGAGGCTTGGACAATATTTTTATTTGATGTTTGTTTAAAGACTTTCGTAAGTAAACCTGTAAACTGCACTACAGTGACCGGCGGATGGAGTCCCTAACGGGATTCTCCGCCACCCGCCAGGTTTAGCAGTAAGGGTACCGATCAGCGATAGTCCATTCAAAAAAAACTAAAAAAAAACCACTGTATTGACGAGACAATTCGAACGAGTAATTATCACAGAATAATTTCTTAGGTTTTCGCGATCACTACACATTATAATAAAACAAGTTTAACCGGATTATATGCGTATATTTCCGTTTCGAAAGCTTTGCTAGAATGCTCCGTGGGGCTATTGAAATTAAAAAACATCCTAATTTTAATAGAGAAGATGGTTGGCAGCTACCACCTGTTTGGAACCCAGTTCTAATAATAATCAAGTCCCAAACAGCACGCAACACTGTAAAAGATAATGATATTGTGAGTGATTACTGCGTGCATCGAAACGATTTTAATTAATAAAAATTGTACGGTAGATTAAAATATATTTTATTACAAATATCTGTAAAGACGCTTGTCATCTTAGTCTTCCTGCTACCACGAACGCTGCAAAGCTTTCGAAACGTCAGGAAAACCAATTTAAAATATACGCGATGTAATCCGGTTAAACTAGTTTTATTAATTATCATAGATTTATCTCCACTGTCCGAACTCTATTTCTGTGGTCCGAACCGCTTAATAAACTTCGAAAAATCAAAGGAGTAGGTTCTCTCGGTTCATTCGGTTTTTTACATGCACTTTTAGATGCTTTAAAATGCAAACTGATTCAATTATAATCTGTATTGCCCTACTTGACCCCACGTTCATATCCATTCAGATATTTAATAAAATACAAAAATAAAATGACTGTCATGAAATCGTAAAGAAGTGTCCTCATGAGTATTAATAACAATGTCATCTAGGTAAACTTAAACTAAACATCAGTACAAAACGAGTTCGAACATGAATTACAATTTACATTGAACTACATTTATTGACCTCTTAGGAAAATGTGCTTCTCGGTTCAATGCCACCTATGATCATTAATGTCTTGAATCTGCGGCCCTATAATAAAGTAATGGATCCATCCAAGCATGCTATATGATGAAAACCTGTTGCTATTGCCATATTATGTAATAACAATAAACAATTTTATTAATCGTTATTATTAAAATGATATTTTAAGACTACGATGCAATCTGCAGAACAATAAAATAATTTTGTTTTATGAATAGTTTTTTTTTTATAACCATAATAATTTTTAAATTTTATTTTATTGAAGACTAACCTATGCCCGCGGCTTCGCTCGAGTGGATATCATCTATCGCGCATCCCTCGTGAACTGTTCATCTTCTCGGGATATAAAGTAGCCTATACGCACAGACAGTAAAAAATATAGACTAAGTGCTGCGAACAACCATAGTGAAGCCAACAAAAATCCTGCTCCTTCATGTACGCACGGCTACACATCAAGCTGTACATTTCCAGTATAAGCTGATCTCGCATTGTACGGAAAGCCTATGCAATGCGAGGTCAGCATAAACTGGAAATGTACAGCTTGATGTGTAGCCGTGTGTACAACAAGTGCTCACGTACACACCATGCACCTGAAGGATATTTGTTTTCGCGATGCTTACTGGACGATGCCGCGACATGTGAACTGAGAGGGGTGAGCAGTTGAGCACGGTTTAAGGTGGTGAATATAATACAAAACAACTGCAACGTGCTCTATGATTCATTTGCCTTCATCTAGTCACACTAGTAAGTGCATTAAAAGAGCCTCCACGAGTGACGACGACGACGACGTTTCTTTGAAGGATAAAATCCGTAACGAGATTATCCGGAGAAGAACCGGAGTGACTGACATAGCTTGTAGGATCAGTAAGCTGAAGTGGCAGTGGGCTGGCCATGTCTGTCGAAGGACCGATGGCCGTTGGAGCAGACGAGTCCTTGAGTGGAGACCGCGAATCGGCAAACGCAGCGTAGGGCGCCCCCCTGCCAGGTGGACCGACGACCTGAAGAACGTGGCTGGGGGGGACTGGATGCGGAAGGCAGAGGACCGAGCGTTGTGGCGCAACTTGGGAGAGGCCTATGTCCAGCAGTGGACTGCGATAGGCTGAGTTGATTGATTGATTGATTGAGTGACGATATTTAATTGATCAGCAATATTAAATTATTAGCGATGTTGAATTTTTTATTTAGTGCAGTCAGCCCCGCTACCAACCTGCTGACTGGCTAATCTTTTCCCCACGGCATTAGCTATTATAATTATGTAGCTCATGTCGACACGATACAAGGAGAAGAAAATCTAGTCACAAAATTGCGTCGAACAACTTGATCCGACATCTACGGTTTTTTTTTAATTTTTTCTTAGGATGGTGAAACGAGCTAAAGGCCAACCTGATGTTAAGCGGTTACCTTTACCCATAACAACTTCAATACCACCTAGGCTGTTACCTAAATAGTACTACAAGTCGGTTCGCCAAACTGAGACATGAAGATGGAAAGTCTCATGTGATTGTAATTACGCACATACCTAGTGTGTTCACTCGATGTAGTATGGAGCCACCCTTCTGTACCTACTTACGTGTGATCTAGTCCAGGGGTTCCCAAACCTTTATGGTTTCGGAACCCTAAAAATAAAAGAAAAATATGTTTTTATTTCATGGAACCCCAACACTAACTAAACGAACTCAATTTGTTGAAATTAAAAAAAAAAATGCTTGTTTGCGGAACCCTGGCTTTCCTTCATCGGAACCCACTTTGGGAATCGCTGATCTAGTCTACGACATGACGAACTTTCATCTGTACTTGTTGCTGAAGTATAGTGGATAGTTGGATACCCTATGAACCAAATTATTCGCACCTTCTCTTTTATTCAGGCGGCCTATCTTATCTCGTCTTATATCTCTTAGCTCTATCATGTCATAGGGTATCATTACCTACTATGCGGTACTTCTCAGCAGTCATCGTGCAGATGTCTTTAGCATCTGCTTCCTTTAATTGACCACCATTTTCTTTGTTTCCAGGAACATGGAAGTCATAGGAATAATGGGCGAGGGTCGGGAAGACGCGTGGGGACGCGCCATGCAGCCACCGCGCCTCCTCATGCAAAGGGTACACATACCCTTTACGTTTAAGATACAGGAAAACGCGCCTTTAGGGTATAATGGTAAGTTTATTCGCATTTTTTTCTGATTTTACCTGTAAGAAGCCTATCCAAATCTGTTCAACCTTTAAATAATCATGGCGGGTGCCATACCTGCATTGATTTATACAAAGAAAAAATGAGAATTCGGAATTTCGGATTAGCGCGTAGCGTTAAAATTGGTCGTTTGTGTCTAACGATCAACTTTTGCCATTTAAAATATTTTTTAAATCCCGCAATAAAAGTATATTAATACTTATTATAATTTATGGTTCTATTGTTATCGTTAACTAATTATTATTTCGGAAAGTGACTAGATCGACAGGCTCTGGCTGTACGATGCGTTCAGAAAACGTAATTTCAAATTATTTTACTAGTAATATTTTATTTTATTCCGGCGAAAGTTATTCTTTTCAAGGGACAAGGGACCGAGGGTCAGTAGTAAACTGCTCTAAAAATCTTTATTTTTTGTACAAATCCTGCCTTAATAAATAACCTTGAAAGTTTTAATGTGATTTTTGAATACTGTAGCTTTTGCCCAGGCCTTGTTGCCGCAGACGATGGACGCAGTATTCTCAAAAGGATCAGTAAACCTATGACTTTGTAAACAAATATCGTCGTTGTATAATAGAGATGTGATTAAAAGTTAAAAAGTTTAATTGTTAAATATTAAAAGTTATAAGAAAATAACTTGTTAAATTAAAAGTTAAAATTATAACTTTTAAGGTGGGTAAATAATTCACGTGTTCGTTTAGTTCAAAGAGTAAAGTGCAGACTATATTACTTTTGAAGCAGTGAATGAAATATTATTGTTATGACTTATCTTTTGTAAACATTAATCAAACATTAAAAGTTATTTTTTAGTTTGAATTAATAATAAAACCTATTTCTACTACGATAAGACTCACAATTATATGTATTATTGTTAGTGATAAGGTAGTGTACCTACTTGTTTACGTTAAATCCAAGGAGTATACAGTACGGTCATTGTTATGAGTGTTATGATATGACTAAGAAGTTATAACTTTTAATGAACATCTCAGTATTTATTAATGAAGTTAAGAGTTAAACAGAATTATTGAGTTAAATTAAAGGTTATAACTTTTAATCACCACCTCTATTGTATAAAGTCGTGGGTTCGATTCCCACAGGACACAAATATTTGTGTGATGAACATAAGTGTTTGTGTTGGTCTGGGTGTTTCTTATGTATTATAAGTATTTCCAAAAAAACATGAATTTAAAACTATTAAATCCATTGTCTAGTACCCATGGCACAAGCTTTGCTTAGTTTGGGACTAGATGGTGCTGTGTAAAAATGTCCTGAAAATATTTATTTATTTATCGGGGCTATTCGAAGTTTGTTTCTCTTGATTATTTTGAACATGAACTGTGTCTCTGTGTTTGAATAATTTCAATCGATGATATCAATAGAACCCCTGAGATTGCGAAATAAATGCCGGGGACATTCTATACTAGAACATAATTACACATAGATACTTGTAATAAATGTAGGTCACCTAGTTATTAAGGCCACTGACGCAATTTGCGACAGAAGCACTAACTACATGGTTAAATAAAAAAAGAATACATAGGATAGTATGAAGATAGATGAACCAATTTTTTTAAGCTTGCTCCAGTCATATCTCAGAAATGTTCAAAAAACTTTTAATTAATCTACTATCGATACAGTTAATCTGGCGCATGTTCAGAAACCCCTGTTCTAAATTCATAAAATCAAATTGTTTTTATTTAAAATATTCCTAAAGATTTAAAAAATCAAATATACCTACCTAATTTTACAGGCACTTTTGAAACGTTTGACTATAGTTGCACGGTTCCAAACACAGAAATAGATAGCAATTCTAAACAAAGAAATAATATTTATTTCTGAGGTTCCAAATAGTGCCCATGGAGAAGCTAATTAAAATAATGGTTCGATACAACAAATTAATTCAAATAATTTAGGTTAATGTCAGAAATAAAAAAGATAAAAAATTAGAATTTGTCATTAAAAAAAAAGTGCCTTAGCATAGTAGGAGCTGAGCAGTCCCGACTTCCCGACAGACGGCAATCGTTCATGAGCATGATGCGATGATAATTATGAGTGTTTTAAAAAGCAACTATGGGTTCATGGTTCATGCCAAGAAGGAAGGAGAATGAGTGGCAGCGTCCACCTGTCAGCTAATAGAAACATATGCGATCACGAATCCGCCTGCCAAGGCGAGGACATTGTGGTATAGGCTCATCGTGCTTTGAGCTCAATTCGACGTGTATTTTTTTTGAAGTGAAACTTCTACATAGACGGGGGGTATAAGGATTTTTTTTTATGTATGGCCACGCATAACTTTTTACAGAGTAGTCCGATTTTGATGATTCTTTTTTAATGGATAGGGTATATCTCGACGTTGTTCCCAATAAAATATTAAAATCAAAATCCACCCCCAAGGGTAGGGAAACATGAGAGCTTGGTCACCCAATGAATTCTTACCTGTTAAGCGATTCTGTTGAAACTTGACACATACCAGGCCCCTCAGAAAGTATTGCGAAAAAAAGTTTTTATATATGGGAGACTGGCCAGTTATAATGTTTTTCGAAAATATGATTATTTATAAGTAAAAATAAGTAAGTTCCAATTTCAAAATTTCCCTCCACATTTTTTGCGAGTTAATTCAAAGTATTGTGTCTCACTGAAATATGGATCTGCGCCGGGAACATTTTAGAGCTATGATTTTATACGATTTCAAGTGTCGCCTGAAACCGGATGAATCGTACGATAGACTTCAAATGGCATTCATGGATGAAGGCCCTTCCAAGGCAACCGTGTATCGTTGGTATAACGAATTCAAGCGCGGTCGACCAACTTTGGGGGATGACGAAAGAAGCGGTCGCCCTTTGACGGCTGTTACCGAAGAAAACGTGCTAGCAGTGAAAAATTTAATCCAAGACAATAGGCGAATTACATATCAGGAGATTCAACACATATTGAAGATTGGATCGGGAAGCGTTCACGAGATTCTACACAGCCATCTTCGCGTGAGGAGGATAGTATCACGCTGGGTGCCGCACAACCTCACCGATGCTCAGAAGCAGGCCCGGGTGGAATGGTGCCGTGATATGCTTAACAAATTTGAAGCAGGCTCGTCTCGGCGTGTTTACGACATCGTTACAGGTGATGAGTCCTGGATTTATCAATACGACCCAGAAACCAAGCGCCAGTCGACTGTTTGGGTGTTTCAAAATGAGCCAACGCCTACCAAAGTGAAGCGATCTAGAAGCGGGGGTAAGATTTTGATCGCTAGCTTTTTTAATTTGACTGGCCACTTGGTATCAATTCCCTTACGGGATCAAAGAAGCATTAATGCCGAATGGTATACTACCAAATGTTTGCCAGAAGTTTTCTCTGTTATAAGCAACAAGCGACCAAACACAGGGCTCCGCGGGCTACTGCTCCACCACGACAATGCACCTGCGCACACCGCACTCAAAACGAGGGACTTCCTGGACAGCACGCCAGTCAAACTCCTGGGTCACCCTCCTTACAGCCCTGATCTAGCACCGTGTGACTTCTTTTTATTCCCAAAAATAAAAAATCAGCTCAAAGGGATACAATTTTCGTCGCCGGAAGATGCGCTGGCTGCGTTCGAGCAGGCTGTAAACGAGGTGTCTGCGGCGGACTGGAAAAAGTGTTTTGAAAACTGGTTTAGGCGCATGAATCTTTGTATAGAGGCTGGTGGAAAGTACTTTGAAAAGATTTGATAAAAATATATGTACGTATAGAACAATTTTTTTTAGTTTCGCAAAACTTTCTGAGTGTCCCACGTAAATATAGTTCTAAACAATACAACATAATGGATACCTAGAGTTAGATTTTAGCTACAAATAAAAAAAATTAAAACTTTTTGACAAAAAAATGTACCGACGAAAACAGAAACTGAAAAGCGAAAAATAAAATGAAGTTTTTTAGTCTTAATAACTAATCTCCTAACTAAATTAATGTAAATAACTAATTATGAGTCGGTGCCAAACAAAAAATCTACGAAGATTAAAACTTTAATGCTTTAAAGAAATTAACTTAAAGCTTTAAAGAAATAATAAAAACAAAATTACTCAAAATTCTAAATAAACTCATAATTAGTTATTTACATTAGTTTAGTTAGGAGAATAGTTATTAAGACTAAAAAGCTTCATTTTGTTTTTCGCTTTTCAGATTCTGTTTTCGTCTGTTCAATTTTTTTTTTGAAAGAAGTTTCATTTGAAATCAATTCCGCCAATTTCAGACGAGACATAACACGCTCCCATTGGCAAGCACGCTCGTGGCTTGATATCTGTGCGAATAAATAGTACAGTTTCGAAATTGATCTCTATAGGGATAAATGATGTTAGATGTTTTATGTCAAATAATAATATGATACGAGTATAATTAGAATCGATATAATTTTAAATTCAATTATTGTATCTAATTTACAATTTGACTTTCAAAATTTTAACTCATTTGACATTGTACTTCTCTGCTATGTTTTATTATTGTGATGATTTATGATTATTATTATAAACTGTATTCATTATATGTTATTAATGTACTTACTAAGTATTCTTGACATTTTGGTTTGAAATTGTAATGTGACATTCAAACAGTGTGAATTTTTAATGAATAAATGCTCAATGCATTGGCTACATTCGTTCACGGCACGGCAGAGTTCATTGGAAAGATCACTTTCAGAAACGGATAGATATGACAAAACAAAAAAGAAAAGTGAAGTTTTAAACTTGGACGAATAAAAAATGTTTTTTTATTCGTCCAAGGTTTTACATGCCAATCTAAATGCCAATGCCCCCATTTAAAACCCTTTCAACCTCCATAACTCCTTGTAAGGAAAACTATACAATATAACATGAATAATTAATTTGAGCCCAATATGGTCCACATAAAAAACGGTTTTTCGGTCCTCACACAGTTCCGTTTTTAGGGTTCCGTACCCAAAGGATGCCAAACGGGATCCTATTACTCTCGCTACGCTGTCCGTCCGTCTGTCTGTCACAGGGCTGTATCTTTTGAACGGTAATAGGTAGCTGGTTGAAATTTTCTCAGAATGTGTTGCTATGACCCCTATCACGACAAATACTAAAAATTTAAAAAGTCTAAAACCAAAGGGGAAGATTCCCCATACAAGAAACCTCGAAAAACAAGCATTTTTTTCAATGTTTTTGTTCCTGCTCTATCTTCAAAACGCTGACACATCATCATCATCATTTCGGCCGGAAAAAGTCCACTACTGGACAAAGGCCTACCCCATGGGGGGGGGGGATATGCCATAATCGCTACGCTTGGCAGGCGGGTTGGCGATCGCAGTTGGTTATTTAAATACTCAGAGAACGCTGCTGCCCATCCTCTGGTGAACCCCTTAGTCGCCTTTTACGACACCCATGAGAAGAGAGAGGGTGGTTCAATTCTTTACGTCCGGCACCACACGCTACCACATACCAACGTCAAACTTGATCTGATTATACTGCAAACTATGTAGTTTAGCAACGAAAACTAAAAATAGGGCAAACATAGACATATGTGGTGGTACTTGGCCAGTTTTTTATCCTTAGTGGGCTTGCATTTAATCGCCACATCACCTGGTGTTAAGCGATAGTATGGTTGACGATGACGACCTATTCACTCGTGCCTTGAACACCACCAGACACTTAACATAAGTTTTGTTTCCAATATCAAGACCTTAAGAAAGGTCCGATCATTTAGCAAGACTACTTTCAATTGACTGAAGGTCTGCAACTTGTACCTGTAACTAAATCGAGCGTGAATGCGAAATTTCGCCATATTCATTGCATTCTACAAATATTTTGTTTAATGCAAAACTGTATCAAGATTACAGGTATGGTATTAACTTTCTCATAATGCAATCGTAGCCTTGAACAGTTCCGATCGGATCCTCTTCGTCATGTTAGTTATAAAGATAGATGGAATGACCACTTTTTTTGTTAGCCTGTACTATCCCACTGCTGGGGAAAAGCCTCCCTCAATTCCTTCCATCTATCGCAGTTCTGTGCCGCCTCCTGCCAGCTGTCAAGGAAGACATCCAACTCGTATCGCCATCTCTTGCGTGGTCTGCCGCGACCCCGTCTTGCTGTCTCAGGGCTCCAGTCCTGTGTTATACGGACTCACAGCTCATTTGGCATGCAACAGACGTGTCCTGTACAGTCCCACTTCAGTTGGGTGACCTTCGGACTTTCGGACCCACGTCAGCAATTTGTGTTTTGTAGCGCAGTATTGTTTCGAACATGGTCTGTTAATTTAACACAAGTATACTGCCCTCCATGGCCCTCTGGCAAACCTGGAGCTTGGACTTCTGGATGTTGGCCAAAGACCATGTCTGTCCACCATATGTAAAGATGGGGAGAATGCACATGTCCATGAGCTTACGTTTTGGTGACAAATTGAAGACCACTTTGCCAAACGTTGGCTCTTACTAAAGTACATGCTGCAAAATTAGAAACTTGTCAGCATGCTATGGAAAGGAGTATGCTGGGGAAAAGGAAAAGTGACAGAATCAGGAACACAGAGATAAGGAAAATAACTAAAATAAAAGACGTCACGATCAAGATTAAGAAACTAAAATGGAAATGGGCAGGACATACGGTAAGAGGACACGATAAATGGAGTAAGACCTTGATGTCGTGGTACCCAAGAGACAGAAAAAGGAAGCGGGGACGACAATTTAGAAGATGGGAGGATGAAATGATAAGGGTGGCGGGAAGAATTTGGACTAGGACGGCACAGGACAGGAAAAAATGGAGGGAGTTAGAGGAGGCCTTCGTCACTGGACGAACAGACTTGAAATAATTGGTTTAAGCAGTATAGATTAAGCGAAATTTTGTAAATGTCCGAAATAAAGGTTTTTATTATTATTACATGGCAGAAATCACGGCTACGAAGAATGTGGTCGCAGTGTCACGTGATTTGAGATCATAATCGGTATAATTCAAATTTGTCAACAAACTCGACACTTCTATATATAGTTTGAGTTTGTGTTATAACAAGGTAATAGTGGACGTTGACCCCTCGTTACTAATGCATTCTGTCATGTCAACGATAACCGCGCATACAACTGTGCAACAATGCAAGGTGTGAAATTATTATTATTGGCATATCGTGGTAGTGACTTCGTCGACAACAAGGTCGTTGCATAGCTTATTAGCAACCCGTGTATTATGATACCGCAGTTAGCTAAATAACACTTGACATGACCATGACATTAACGTATAGGATTATATTATCTGTGGTATAGGTATCGTTTATGAATCGCAATTTCAGCATAAAATACGGATCCATGTCGCCTATTGCCATGTCATCCCGCCCAAAATATTGAATGCAGCCAGTGACCCTATTGTCACAACATCTAATAGTACTAACGTACAGAACGGAAATTCTCCGCCCCCCGCCCCGCACGCACCCGCAGTCTGACGGCAATAGGACTGCAAGATCCACGGACTGTGGCAAGATCGCAATGGATGTCAATCGGCAGTCGCTATACAAGCACGCCATCTCTGAGAACTACCAAGAAGCCCTTGGAACCCAGTCGGCATTACGAGCGGCGAACATCCCTAACCTACACGTGTGTGCGTTCGTATATAGATGTAATCTTTTGTATGTAAGTGGTGCTAGCATTTATATTGTATTGAGTGGTCGAGAATTGAATTGAATTGAATTGTATTAGAATAAACAGGGATTCAGAATCCACACAAATATTTTGAATAGTAAAGTTAGCCTGTTTAAACTACTAAACTGATTTTGAGGAAAATTGGTACGTGGATAGCCTGAAATCAAAAGAAGTCTGCTCATGTACTCATTTGAACAGTCTGCTGATTGATATATTGAGTCAAAGGTAATTTCTGAACTGGCTGTAGTTTTAGAAATCATCTTAGATTTAATAAATCATTAAGCAAAACCATTTTCAAAACGGGTCAAGCAATTCTGTATCCCAAATAAACAGACAGACATACTTTTGAGCTAAATAATCATGCGTCGTTTGGCAAGCTGACACAACGCATTGCCAATTAGGCCACGAGGTGCGATGCAGCATATGCGATGACAAAGAGAAAAGAACCTTGAGTCTGCAAAATAGGATTACTCAGTGGATACTGTTTAACTGTGAAGTTAAACGTATCATTCTTACTGCTACAGGTAGATCTAGGGACTATATAAACGTGTTATCCAATAGTGATACCATGTTTTTGCCCATATTGTTTTTACTCTATGGTAATCTGCAGGGGTGATAGGGGCTGCAGGGGAAATATTAGGGGTGGGGGAGCTGTTTTTTTATGAGATATAGATCTGCTCTTGACCGCAATCTAGACAGCTTTGTCAAGATGTGGTCGCCGATGGAACGAGCTTTGGAACGAGGTTGTAAGTGCCCGGAAATACAGATGCCGGCAGTGAATTCCACAACTTGGCTGTGCGCCTTATGGGCTCGAGCCCTCCTGGTAGCTGTTTTATGTTAACTCATAGAATGCTTTAGATAAAGTCAAAAACATAAAAGTAAAACCAATCTTTCCATGGTATTCTTTAATTTTAATTCTTCACCCCACCCCAATTCGTTCCCTTATCGCATGCGATGATCGTGTTTTGATGTCTGTTTCTCTGATCTCCGGTCAATTTCATACGCTATGAACCGTAGTCTATCTTTATAGTGCCCTTTTTATGTGCCTTTCTATACACACCGGCACAATTAGCGGAACACGAAAAAAGCAGGATTTTAAAATCTTTTACTTGAGGAACTGGCCAGTTATGATATTTTTTTAATTTATTGTCAAATTTGTAAATAGAAAATTAGATGACATACACATTTTTCATTCATTTGTTTTATTTTCCGGAACAATACGTTTTGTCAACTTGTTCGAGTAATAACTACGTAATTTATTTGAAAAATTGCACTTAATGGTTTTTTATAAATTTGTTATTCTATAGGCAATTTTGTTTATTAAAAGCTCTTTATTATGCCTGACTTAACATCACTGGAAATCATTAGGGCTGATGAAATGAGAAGAAATGGCCATACCTACAGATAGATTGCCTCAAGGCTTCGTCGACCAGTATCAACGATTCATCGCAGCATCCAGCGGTACAGATCGTCTAATTCTCTTGTGAGGAGGAGGGGTCAAGGTAGAAAAAGATGTACATCGAGGCGAGATGACAGTTTTTTACAACTTGGAGTTCGTAGGAATACGCGATTAACGGCTGTACAAGCTCGAAATGAACTGGAAGACGTTCGAGGAGTACGAGTAAGTAAGCGTACAGTTCGCAGGAGATTTGAAGAAGTTGGTTTAGGGTCGTATATACCTGCCAAAGGCCCAAAACTTGAGAGACGTCACCGCGTAAACCGATTAAGCTATGCGCGAGAACATCGTCATTGGGATTTGAACGAATGGCAGCAGGTTCTCTTTACTGATGAGTGCAGAGTTCTTTTTAAACAGATCGATGGGAGACAGCGAATATGGAGACGCAAAGGAGAACGTCACATACAGTCTAATTTTGAACACACAGTGGCTTATGGTGGCGGCTCGATTATGGTTTGGGGACGGATATGTTTGGGAGCTCGCACGGAGTTAGTGATAGTCACAGGAGGGACCATGACAGCAGATCGATACATCAGAGACATTTTAGAAGAACATGTTGTACCATTTGCCCCAATCATTGGTGACGACTTTATTCTAATGCAAGATAATGCTCGTGCTCATAGTGCACAATCGGTACAGGCATATCTGAGCCACGTAGGTATACCGGTGATGCAGTGGCCAGCAAATTCCCCCGATATGAATCCGATAGAGCATGTCTGGGACTTGCTAAAAAGAAGGGTTAAATCCAGAAGGCCACCCCCCAACAATCTGAATGAACTTGGAAACGCATTACTTGAGGAGTGGGAGCGTTTGCCTCAAGAAATCATCGATAACATAATCTGTAGCATGGCCAGACGAATGGAAACCGTAATCAGAGCAAGAGGGGGAAACACTCGTTATTAATTTTGCTTTAATTTTATTGTTAAATCATTTAATGCTTACTTTTTTTTATTTTTTGTGATGGTTCATAATCATCTAAAAATTTCACTTATTTCAAATTTCTTTATTTTTCAATAAAAAATAACGAAGACTTTTCAAAGTCGTTGTTAAAAGATGTTAATCAATTTGTTATTTTGTGTCTAATTACATTTTCGTCAAATATATGCGTTATTATCTCATAGTCTCACTTTTTTTTCTGTTCCGCTAATTGTGTGTATATAATGTGTGTATTTTGTAGTGTTTTTTTTCTGTAAGTTTTTTCAATTACATGTTTGAATGTTATTTCAATTTTAAATAAATTTATTGATAGATATGTAATATAGAAAGAATAGTTAATAATGCATATTAGTAGTTTAATAATAATTCATAATGTTCAAATTAAAAGTTAATAAAGTTAGTTTAAGTTAATATTATTAGTTAAGTTAATAATACATAGTTAATTAGCATAGTTTATAATTTGTACGCCGTAAAGGCAAAACATGACTGATATTTATAATGAATTTTACCATCTTGCATGCCCTGTGTGTGTATACTCATGTTTTGAACAAATAAATGATCTTGTATCAGGTTTCAAAACGAAACTAACCAATTCAGTGACATGACGCCATTTGTATTGTGAATTTGGTAAGTAGGTTCTTTCCTCGTAGTGAATTTGTGACAAACATTGGAAATCCAAGATGGCGGAAAATACCGTCAAAATGTCTTCGGACTTTGTTTGAATCAAACAATACGAGCCTTTGTTTTGTAATTCCTTTATGTTACTCCAGGTTACTCCGTGTATGCAAATAAACCGTGATTCATGTTTTTCGCCATATTGAAAACTTTGTGGAAGGCATTCAGACAAGTCTTTATCGCTGTTGCTATCAATAGAAATAGAAATAATACAATATGCTAATTGGCAATTTTGTTTGTGAATAAGCGGTAATTTCGCGTGTCATATTTAATTATAGCTGCTATTTCAGAGGAACAACATTGTAGGTATTTAAAAAAATACTAATAAATAGATAAGGTCACCTGAATGAGTTTATTTACATATAAAGTGGTAGTCTACACAGAAATAGAAAAAAAAACAATTAGCTTACAATACAAGGTGTCAGAGCTATGATGTAATTATTCAGACGAGAGGTCGCCCAATGGTCGAAATTCGAGCGTAAATTATTAAACTTTTATGACTCCGAAAAAAATCCATGTATTTCCATTTGTTCACATTATATTGTATATGATTCAAGAAATGTACCTAATTAAGTATTTTTTAAGTGCACCTACCGCATGTCGTCTTGTTGTGGCAATTAATCATTTTTCTTTCATTCTTTCATAGGATAATCGGACAAATCGAATCTTTGCAAAATCCTAGGATGATTGCAAAAAGACCGGATAATTGGAATCTCAGAAAGATTTTCGCTATCATACGAGCTATTATCAGACTGCAGTGAACTCTTAAGCTCTATTAAAATAAAAATTCCCACCCGCCTCCCCAGAAAAAATGTTTATGATTTGTTAAAAGCAAATAAATATTTGAATTTGAATTTAGAAATTCCATTTTCTAGAACGAATCTCGGTTATTTTGCTGCTGTGCCCAGACTTTGTAGACGATACAATGCGTTATCAAAAACTAGCGATATTGACATCTGTGCGTCTGTCAAAGTACACGAAAAAATTAAAAGAATTTATTTAAATTATAATTAATTAACTGTTGTTTTATATACATATATAAAAATAATGTAAAAAGTGCCTGACTCGATTGAAAGCAGGAAGATATATGTATTACCTACATATTGATTTGTTTTTAGTTGAGTTAGATACTTTCACTTTAATTATAAGTGAGCTCAGTCATTAAATTTGTGCATGCTGTGGCCTCCTGTAAGTGAAGGAGTACACCAGATAGAATCCTGTATCTGTCACTTGTGATTTTTTGTGTATATCTTTTGTTGGTGGTCCTCAATAATATAAATAAATCATACAAAAAAAACATGTTATCCGGTTCTTTGCGATCATTCTAGGATTTTAGCAAAGATACGATTTTTCCAATTATCCTACGACACATAGGTACACGTGATTCGATTGACGCAACATTTAACGTCTTAGCTGCATAAAAGTGACTGAATTATTTAAGTTTTTTAAGTAACGATAAATCAACCATTTTATCTGACTACTTCTCGCGTCTTTCGATGAGAATAATAGCAGCTTTTTTATAACTTTGATAGTTGTTAAATAATAAAGGTCACTTACAAAATGTCATTGTTATTAATTTGTGTTGTGATACAGTGATGCACCTAAAAGACGTCGTTGTTCACATTCCGCGTATGAACGTGTATAAGACACGCTAAGAATGCTATCGATCAGCTTTTAATTTTTAAAATAAATCAGCCCTTCCATACATTGGTCGAGAGGTATTGCACTTTTCTATAAATCAGCAGATTTTATTCACGGTTTCAGGGTGGGGTTTTTGCCAAATTAAAAGTGGTTTTGAGCTATACCATGCATTTCTGATAGAGTGATGACCGATGGAGAAATGTTTTGCAATAATAATTCGTACATTACAAATTAACGCAGTACCATGTCTGTAATACGCAATTACGCATACGCGTTTCGCGTTGCGGTCGATAGCTAACAACATTCTAACATTAAAAATTGTGATTTTTAAAGCTGCATTCTCATTCCACTCAGAAATCACATAAAATCACTTATTGTACATGCTGAAATTTTAATCGCTTCTTTCTCGAAAAGGGGTCATTGTACTCATCATTATGAACAACTTTTACTAGGGACCAACCATTGTCGATTAATGTGAACACAAATGTAGGGAACATCAGATTTTTTTCGCGATTTCAGGGTTGGTCCCATAGTAAAGGTTGTTCATACTGATGATTACAATGACCCCATAAGAGGTTTTGAGTTATTTTAATAACACGTTGTATATCTCCACTCTAGATCTTGAATACCCGCAAGTTATCTACAATGCGTGCATTACACACCGCGTGAAGTCGCGTTCCAGTAGCTAAACATGGCTACTTAGCCATAAGATAAGATAAAGTTTATTGGGCAACATTATTACAAGTATAACATGGTACAAGAGTACGATAGCAGCTGCAGGAGTATGCACTGTGCCGCAGCTGCTATCGCCCATCTCCAGATTCTACAGAAATACAATGCAATAACTGTGCTTATAAAACATAATCAAAAATAAAACCAGTGAAATTTATTCTGTGGTGTATTGTATGGAGGCCATATTGACAGCGCTTTGCAATTGCAAAACCAACTTACAAACCCAAGTCATTAATTGTCAAAACATAACATAATCATGCCCATTATTGTCGCACTGCCGGGCATGGGCCTCTTCTCCGAATGAGAAGGTTAAGCCCTTAGTCCACCACACTGGCCTAGTGCGGGTCGGCAGACAGACTACACACACCATCGAGAACTGATTGAAGGGCGTACTATCAGTCTCAGTAGGCCAATTCACGTAACTATAACTAAAAAAAGAAAAAAAAAAATATATAAAGAAAAAAAGTTTGTATAAAGAAGTTTCGATCAAAACAATGCTTTTCGTATTCTCTTATCTACGGCGATCGCTGTCAGAAACGAACTGCAGCGTCACTGCAACTTGATCGGTCCGTCATAAAATAACGTGAATAAGGGCCCAGATGTGCAGGTTTCATCTCTGTTTTCCTTCACCGTTAAACCAAGTGATAATATAACATAACGCCTGTATTTCCCCGAAGGGGCAGGCAGAGTTGTATAAGCACACCCAAATTTCGCCAGTTATGTTATAGTCCCATGTAATAGGGGGCGAGCCTATTGCCAAACCAAACAACCATACCAAGTGATAGGTAATCAAATTCCATAGACCAGTAAGCCTCTAGACGCCGCTTAGCTGGACACCCCCGGTCACAACGCATATGCTCTACCACTGCATATCATACGTCACTCCGCCAATCGGAACGTCACTCAGTCAGCGAGCGGCACCAATCATAAGGAATCATACCACCGAACTTTTGAGCCGGCCAATCATAACACGCCGTCCGCCCCCCTGACCCCACCAACGTTTTACGACTGCGTTTGAATACAAAACTTTGTTTATGCGGAGTCTTGAAGCTTACTGGTCTGTGTCAAATTCTGATCCACACATGAAATCGAAATGTCAGAGGTGCGGGCTGGGTTTGAACTAAGACCCTTTTGCATAATTTACTGCACTCCAATAACAAATGCGGAGAAACATGTCGAAACTACTTACAAAAATCGCAATATATCCGCCCAGTCTATAGTCCCGTTGCGGTAACCTCTGCGCAGTGGCCATGTTTAATGCATTCACCTCCATTCCACCTCGTGTTTACTGTTCGGTGCTGAATTATGGCTTATTTAATTTCCTGGTCGTGAGACTTATTGACAGGGATGGTGAACCTGCGTAGCTTATTTTTACTCGACTACCCCAGAAGACTGACTGCCTCGTTGGTCTAGTGGTTGCAAGCGCGACTGCTGAAGGTGGGGTCCTTGGTTCGATTCCCGTGTCGGGCAAAGTGTTATTGGGTTTTTTCATTAGGAAATTCTCAGTAGCAGCCTAGAGTCTGGATTTGTGCCCGGTCTATGGCAATAGGCTCGCCCCCTATTACATGGGACTATAACATAACTGGCGAAATGTGGGTGTACTATACACCTCTGCCTATCCCTTCGGGGACATGTTATCCCAGAAGAAGGGTAATGATTTTCGTGTGTATGTATGTATGTATGTTTATCTGTTCAATGTGACCTCCTGTAAGCTAAACGGCTTAAATAATTTTGAATTGCGATGATGATGATGTCATTAGATCCGTCTACATTCCCGGACCGGCACCATATGGCTGTTAAAAAGTATTGCTTAAATACTTATAAAGGACCTTACTCAATATCTTCTCCACAATATTATTTCGTGTCGTGAGCTACGCACGCCATGGCACGCGTACCAAAGGTTCTTAAAACCTGTACTCCGAGTAGATTTTACCTGTACCGTGCTGAGTTGTTATCGAATTAGGGTAGGTCAGACCAGTACAACCTGTATAACTGTACGCATAGGAAACTACTTCGATCTATACTAGATTTTTTTCGCGGCTCGGGCGGAAAATACGGCGAATAAAATTGTCACAATCTCAGTAACTTTGAGACACTTGATGAAAAAACAACCTTCAGGTGTACACGGGTACAACTAACTACAGCCAATAAATTAAAAAAAATACGATTGCTCAATCTGTATATTTTATCCTGCTGCACTGGTTTAATTGCTTATTTCACAACTCAATTCAATGGCTCGCTGTCACAACTGTGTCGCCAGCGCCACGTTTGTTCACTAAATAGGTCAGATTGTTCTAATGTAAGTGAAGACCTTTATAACCGAATTTCTGGATCTCAATACATTCAAATCACTCTGAGATGCATCAACCGATTGAAATTATTTAAAATACCTGGGGTCTTACTTCCACTGGTTCGAGTTCACCTGAACCTTCAATCCTTAGTTAACCCTTTTTTGCATTTTATTAAATCCTTTGGAAAGACATGAGTTGGGGTGCATTTAAAGAGCCTCCAAGAGTGACGATATTTAATTGATCGTCCGGCGCACCCTGGGCAGTCAGCCCCGCTACCAACCTGCTGACTGGCTAATCTTTTCCCCACGACATGAGCTATTATCATTATGTAGCTCATGTCGACACGAAGAAGAAGAAGAAGTAGCAGTCTGTTCATCCCCGTATCTTTTGGCGGGATCATATACGACAACTGAAATTGTTAAAATGCTGAATTTTAAAAAGCTCTAAACTGTTTAATTCATAATCGAACTCCAAAAATAATTTTAATACCTACGACCTTTAAAAGTATATCGCAATAATTTACACTTTACAACTTATTAAAAAACTACATTCATTATAATTTCAATTATTCAACACACATTCGAAAAAAAATGCACATTATTTTATCCCGACTCCCATCTACTTTGGCAAGACTTTTGAAACTGTACAAAAAGCCAATTAAATCAATATATCTACTTAGGATTAATTAACCTGTATACTTTAAACCAAACAATCGTCAACATTGTTATTTTTGTTTCTACACCCTACACGTTTTGAAGAGCTGCCAACACAGACAAACAGTAAACTAAGAAATATTTTTTTTTTTTTACAACTGGCTAATATTTTGCGAATTCTCTCACCTAAATAAAGAATAACAAAATAATGTATGTAAAATCTTTAGGAGCAGAAGCTGTTATCTGGTAAAACTGGAATCGATCATTCAGTTGTCATAAACTCCATATTTGACATCAACTGTTGGAACTGATAATCCTGGGCTTAAAAGAGAGAAAGAACATTTTATTGCCACTCTTACTAAAACAAAAAAAAAACCAGACTACGTGTAAAAAGAAATAAAAAGATTTAAACAAAGCGTATTTAAATGAAATCTATAAAATTCATACCACTGTTATCCTTCAGAGTGTGCCTACAAGAGGAATTTTACGTAAGCATTCAAAAAATCATGCTATCAAATCATAACACGCAGCCGTAGGCTACCTAAGAACTATGGAATTCACAAAATGGTTCTAAAACATAAGTAGCAGGATGAAGACGAAAAAAATAACAGTAATGACATTTTGCACATCAAAATCCATCAAGCCGTTGAGGCTACAGGAGGTCACAAAGAAACAGACAAACATACAAACATAAATACATCTGAAAAACATCCTCTTCTGGTGCAGTGAGGTACATAAGAAAATCTAAATTTAAACATATTTCTACAACAAATGCTTTTCCAGTTCATATATCAACGGAACTGCAGGTTTATGCCGAATCTCAGCAGTTAGGATAGCAGTAACTGGCTCAAAAATGATCTACAACATTTTTAGCAAACAGAGAGACAACGAAGCAAGTTAAATAAATGCCCAGGCACATATTCCATAATAATTTCAAAACTCATTTATCGTAGAGATAATTTGGTATATTCGTACCCGATTTTGCACAAACTCCCTCGCATTCACCTTTGTAAAACGTTTAAAAATAGTAGTTTATGAAACTGTTGCATAACAGGGGTTATTAAAACACGAGTGTGAGTTTAAAAACCGAGCCGTAGGCGAGGTTTTTAATAGTATCACACGAGTGTTTTAATACCTAGTTATGTCAGTTTCATACACTAGTTTATCTAAACTCATACAATTTTAAATAAAATACCAAAGTCAAAATCTTGATAACAAATCCAATCCAAAGCCAAATCCAGTAGGCCATGGCGCGCGGCCGCGCACACGCCGCGCACGCGCGTCAACACAGATAATAAATATAGTCTGGCAAAAACATTATAATCGGAACTAATTTTCTATCCTTGTCAGGATTCCGTCAATCTCTGTTTTATCATACAAAAAATATGCCTGTAAATACATAAATATAATTAAAAGCAATATGACAATCCAAAGTTTTGCCAAAAACGCAATTTTAAACGATAACATTTTTCAATGTATGACTAGTGGCGCCACCCTGAATTTTGTGTACTCATTGGTGCCAAACAGTACGACTGCTAAAAAAAGGTTTGAAAACTCCTTGGTTGGGTCGAAGTGACATTAAAAACTCCTTAGTTGGGCTGAAGTGTGCGGTTATGGAAAAAAAATTAAATTACCGCATTGTTTTGTTCAGCAAACTGTATCGTAATGAAACTTTTTAAATTCATTACAGGTGCATGTGCGTAAAGTATGTCATTATGACATTACTTTCGAGTTCATAATTCGAATTTTACGATACGAGTGTAGATAAACCAATTTAAATAATCACGCTAAATGTAATAATCATAATAAAAAAACTGTGAAATCATCCGAACGGAATGAATTCTTTTATTTTTAATTTGCATAACAAAACAGCTGTGTTCGTATCAGTTGCGTAATGGCGACGTGTGTCGAAAGTTAACGTAGCGTTCAATGTCAGCTGCACGTGCTGGTCAAGATAAAGAGTACTGACCGTCTTCTCGGTTTTTTAAATATTATTTTAATTGGTTTTCTTTGTGTGTCATCGTGATTTTATACAAAAATAAAAGGGGTACTGCTATTTCATACGGTGCCCCTGATGTGTTGCTCTTCGGTCTACTGGTGGTGATGTTCTGTTGTGTCTTGTTTTTGGTTGTACTACTGTTGTCCGTAGTCGATCCTATTGACCCTTATTTTGAGTCGCATGGACTTTACTTTCGGGCATTTGTCGGATGTGGCCACAGACATAGTAAAAATATGTGGCTTTGTGTTTGGTGTCGTATTCGCTCTTGAATTTTTCATAGTCATAGTTCTGACCTTTGAACTGATCATTATCAGTTCTTCTTCTTCTTCGTTATCAGTTAAGAAATTCACAAGAGACACTAAAAGTCTCCCTTCCTCTGGGACGTGTCTGACACGTGTAGCATAGGATCCATCGGTAGCTCAATTTGATTCATCCCCGGAGTCCCCCCTATTTTGCTGGAGATTGTCACCAGGAGGGTTTAGTGCGATAAAAATCAAACATGCCACAATTTCCCAGAATGCCGGCAACCTTTGGAAAAAAGAAGGGCCAGCTGCTGATCCAAGGCCGATCCAAGGTGAATATTGACATAATCGCCGTTGCCCATACTATTAACCTATTAACAATTAGTTGAGGAGATTCGCAGTAGAACGAAAGTAACCGACATAGCCCCAAGAATTGCCAAACTTATGTGGTAGTGGGCGGGCCACATTGCTCGCAAAACGGATTGGCGATGGGGCAGTACAGTTCTGGAGTGGCGACCGCGTACTGGAAGGCCCAGCGTGGGTAGGCCCCCCACACGGTGGACCGACGACCTGGTGAAGATCGCGGGAATCTGTTGGGTGCGGAAAGCGCAGGACAGGTCGTTGTGGCGATGCTTGGGGGAGGCCTATGTCCAGCAGTGGACGTCTTTCGGCTGAAATGATGATGATGACATACTATCATGCCTGTTTCCCATTAGGGTAGGCAGAGACTATGGCTTTCCACCTTATACGATCCTAAATCACCCTATTCGCTTCATCTACGTTTCTAAACTTCGTCATGCATGAACGTTGGCTTGGCTTAGAGTGTTCTTAACTTGGATTTTTTTGCGAACCTCCACGATTTGGTTGCGGTACGTTTGCCGAGGTCGGCCCCCTCCAACTATTCCATCCACTGTCGCCTCGTATAATTGTTTCGTCATTCTCCTTTCGTCCATCTTCTACATGCCCAAACCATATTAACATAACCTTTCTCAATCTTTGTCACTTTATTACTAACGCTTCCTTATAATGCTATTCCTCACCCTATCTCTCAATGTTACGCTCTTAACACTTCAGTTTATCTTAATTACATGTGACAATCACTCGTTCAATGTGACCTGCGGGCTGCGCGCACGCCGCTGGTGTTAGGTACAGTTTGATTATAGTAATTTAATGCGCAAAAATTCATCTGATAAAGTTAGTTATATTCTTTACACTCTATATGTCATGATCTTATCAAGTTTAATATCACCTTCAGTGAAAATTAGTGTATTTATTTCACTGTAGGAGCTCCTACAGGCAGCTGCCCTGAGGATACGGTGCTATACACGCTAGTGGAGTGCCCAGCTTGGGCCACGCATGCAGTGCTGTGACCTTATTACTGCAGTAGGCGGCAGCGATCTCTCGCTTTCAGCTGTGGTTCTGTCCATGGTTGGGAGCGAGAGCGCTTGGGAGGGCGTCGTTTCCTTCTGCGAGGAACCACCATTAAAAGTGGGCCCAGGGGCAGCGATCTTGGGGTAGCCTGCCGTCCAACCAGTCAAGGCCCGTGACGATGGTGCGCGCAGTGTTCCGCGCGTGCCTGTCAGGGGGAAGCTGCGTTTGCCGATTCGCAGTCTCCACTCAAGGACTTGTCTGCTCCAACGGCCATCGGTCCTTCGACAGAAATGGCCAGCCCACGGTCACTTCAGCTTACTAATCCTACAATATATGTTGGTCACTCCGGTTCTTCTCCGCATGCATAATCTCGTTACGGATTATACGTTTCAATCTCCAAGTATAGCTCGCTGAGCGACTTTGAATTTGTGAACTAGCCCAACTGTTAGTGTCCACGTCTTGGCACAGTAAGTCATGACAGGCAGGACGCACTGGTTGAAGACCTTCGTCTTCAAACTTTGCAGTAATTTTCAGTCTACCAAGTTTTGTGATTCACAATCTATTCTGATTTTAATTTTGGTCATCATTTACTTTTATTAAACACCCAAAAATATTCAATCATTCTACTATTTTGGTAATGCAAACTGAAACAAATTCGGTGGATCTTGGGCTAGACTAAAACGACCAAAAGATCGTTTTGCAAAACGCGTCATCGAATCCTAATTGTATAATAAACAGAATATTTGCATAGCACATTAGGAGAAGCGTAGGCGCCTATGAACGAAACATTCCTATAAAATAATTTGTGACGTAGTTGTATAGTATGGTCAGTAATTCTAATGAGGAAGTAAGGATGGAATGATGTAGGATGCAAAATCAAAACTTATTCATTCGAAATATGCTTTTCTATCAGATTTGGCTACACGTTTACTGAAAGTGGCAGCTTTTAAGTTAACCATTTGCGATTTGGACATTTGAGATCATTTGTTAAGATCGTCATGATAGAACGTCCTAATTCTACGATCATATAGGAGTGATGTGATTGCAACTTCTTCTTTGTGATGAAAATATACCATATTTCTTTTGATTTTTTACAGGTGTAAACTGCTGCGTATCCTCAACAGTGCGGTACTGGCACGCGAGCTGGTGGGGTGCTCCCGTCCGGGAGTTGCACAGGACGCTATGGGGCTCCTTAGCCGAGATCCTAGCTTCAAATAACTTTAATTTCACAAAGTGAGTACTAATTTAATTGATTATGCAGTAAAGAGCTTAGACTTGACAACCTTATAACAAAATCGGGTTTTGCAGTAGATTTAACCTAAGCCAAGCTTAAACACCTTTTTATGTTTAGAGTTTGACGTTAACCTAGTTTAAACATATGTTTAAACCTGATCATACTTACTTAATAAGGGACAGGACGCCTGGTCCTGGGTTCGATTGCTGGGTCGGGCAAAGTGTTATTAAGTTTTTTCATTAGGAAATTCTCAGTAGCAACCCGGAGTCTGGATTTGTGCCCGGTTATTGGGAATAGGCTCGCCCCCTATTACATGGGACTTATAACATAACTGGCGAAATGTGGATGTACTATACACCTCTGCCTACCCCTTCGGGGGAATACAGGCGTGATGTTATGTTATGTTAAAATTCCTTACCAACACGGTTACAGTAATGGAGTGACGCATCTGAATTCTAAACCCATATTAGGAAGCTAATTTATACGTTTAAAGTTGTCTAAATATGGAACACTGTGTGTCTGATTCATTTTAAAATAAACCCAAAATTAACCGGTTGTTTGGTGTAAAATAAATATGCTTAGTTTATTTACATACACTTTGAAAATTATTAACAACAACATAAAGTTATATGATAATGAATAATTAACGGTATCTTGTTGACAGCTTGTAGCTAGTTTCTGGCCTTTTAAAGGTATGCGAAAACGTCCGATTTATCTTTTCAGCCCATATTTACCCACTGATAAGCTTTCTTGAAGAATAAAGCTGAAGCTGAAGCTTCTTTTTTTTTCTTTCTTTTTTTTTGGGGAAAATACTGGAGGGCAAAAGGAGCAGGGGAAGAAGGAAATTAGCTTGGATTGACAGTATCAAGGGCTGGACCAACATCAATGACGCTGCCAGTTTATGCCGAGTTTATGAAACGAGTTCCGTGCGGTTGTCGCTGACATCCGTAGAGGATATGGCACAGTAAGAAGAAGAAGCTTTCTTGAAGTCCTTTTTTCTGATCCAGTCATTCGTTGCCGAGTAGGGTAGGGAGTAGGATCTCGTAAATAATAGTTTGTTCGAATTCTGTAATTAGCTTCTTAATGTCCTACTACTGGGTATGGTCTTCTTCTCAGAAGGCGTAGTTCTTTTCTTTATGAGAAGGGCTTAGGACTTGGTCATAGAAGCTAAATATGGAGTTTTTTGTGGAAGATGATTCATTTCATTTCATTTCATTACGTACAGATTATTTAGTGGCTTTACTTGTGTAATGGGTATTTAAAGGCGACCAGGCGACGTACTGTGACAAAAGAAATGTGTCACGTATTTTGTCGAATAATTATACAGTTCCGTGACTAATTGTTTGTCTGTTGGACAAGACAACGCACAGTCTACGCACTTAAACCACTGGGTCTAATAACATGTAATTTTGAACAGAAGTTCTTTACACAAATTAAGTTAGAATTTATTTTATTTAACTCTGAAAGACATAAGATGGGTGTTAAATGGGATAAAGTCGGGGACGGATGCTGTCTCTAATAAAAATATTGATACGAATGCCACGTATCTGAAACATGTACCGGGTAAAAAGGGCTGAATAGGAATCATCATCCTCCGAGCCATTTACCAACTATGTTGGGGTCGTTCCAGCCTACCAGATGCGGCTGAACATCAGTATTTTACACGGAGCGACTGCTATCAGACCCCCGCAACCCAGATACTGGGTAATACCGACATTCGGAGGTTAGACCAGTTGTGAGACTTTCAGGCTTCTGACTACCCGTAACGACTGCCATAGATGTTCGTATGGCAACCGGGACCGACAGCTTAACGTGCTCTCCGAGGCACGGGGGGGTCTCGATGTGCAACGGAATGGTCACCCAAAAACTTTCTGCCGTAATTTGGTAAAGATTCTAAAGTATTTTTGGGTAACAAACTATCTTATTTCAATGTTAAAATCCCGCTTTTGTCCCTATTCACCCCTAGGCCTTCAATTCAAGAGTATTACTTCATTCAATTATTGTACCAATGACGCATTTCAGAACGCTCATGTTTATGTAAGTCTTCTTTATTATTGATCAATTAATAAGTGATAGAATTCGATCAGTTATTACGTACACACGGCTACACATCAAGCTGTACATTTCCAGTAAAAGCTGACCTCGCATTGTTTAGGCTTTCCGTACAATGCGAGGTCAGCTTATACTGGAAATGTACAGCTTGACGTGTAGCCGTGCGTACAATAGCGGCTGATTGAGACTTGTATTCGATAGTGAATCATTTTCATGCGTAAGCGCACATTTTGTGCGTAGATCTATTCACATTTGAAATACGCAATAGTAGGTACTGGTTCTATTTCTTAATTAATTTATTTAATTATTTATGCACAACTGGGTACAAAGGCGGTCTTAACGCCATTGGCGTTCTCTACCAGACAACCTTATGGTAATGCAGAGACAAAGAATAAGGTAGATGCACCAGTAAAGGAGTAAAATAAGGTTAGAACTACGGATTTATAATTGACGTATAACATATATAACTATAAATATATAATATCAAGATAAATTAAAGTCGAGCTGAATCTGCTAAATTGTTTTCACGGAAATATTTCCCTAACTTAATTTTAAAGGCGTGCCGACTGTATATTCGAGTACTTAATTAACAAAGACGTCTGTCTGTCTGTCTGTCTCGTATAAATAGGAGCGACTACACAAATAAAAAACAGTATCTTTTTTTACTTGTTTTTCCTCGGCCTAAGTAAACAGCTATCAAATGATACATCAATTAGTGCGCCTAATGGAGGCTAAATATAGAACTATTTATAGGCAGCGTAATTGATTGACATAACTACTTATGTTGATAATATCCAAGTCTCTCCCTGCAGAATTCCGATAAAAAAACGGATTTTCGCGACTACGCAGCGTATTCTTCCGGTAGGTTTTGTTACGGCCCAAAGAACACCAAACTCCTTTAGAAGAAATATCAAAAGCTGGATAAAAGCACTTTTTTCAATTATTTATTTTATATATAAGATTTGATTTTATGAAAATAATTTAACGTTACGATTGTAGCTGAAGTCTAAGGCTCGTATTACAGAAGCTTCCTCAAGTACAGTTTAAACTCCAATCACCTGATCACTACTTAAGGATAGAATCGTTACTTGAGTATCGGTCTTATTCCAGAACGGTAATTATAAACTTTAATTCAACAACTTAACACACGAATTTGACCTGAAATATAATAGAAATCTCTACTCAAGCGTAGTCTGGACCACACTTGAGTGATTACAGACCAAATCTCTGCCCAAATACCGAAACAGGTGGCAATATAAAACGAAACTAAACTCAGCTGAACTGTGATCAACAAATCTCTGCTTGAGGGACGTTCTAAAATCAAAGCTCAACTCAAAACTAGTTTTAAACAGTGATCAACGCTTGAGTATCGTTCTGGAATACGGACCTAAGTAATTCACATGTTTTTTTTTACAGTACAGGATTTTTGTTTCTTAATAAATTGTTTTATATATTTAAGGTGCTGCATTGAATTTGCATCCGTCCCTTTCTAACATACGACAGATTGTGCGTGTGAGAACAGAGCGGAATCGCGCTGTTTTGATGTTTTTTTTACATATTTGCAAATATCTCAGCGAATAAACATTTAAATAAAAATCTGTTACACCAGAATTTAGATATGTACAAGATATATCTTATTCACAAAAAACAATAGTAAAAACCATTGGAATTTCTAAATGCAATGCGAAATAGTGCAAAAACAGACCTTACTTTGGAAAATAAACCTATCCAGCTAATTTCATTAAATCGTGTTTTCCCTACACCAAAATGTGGTAAATATAATGATGAATGTGGTAATATGAAAATTAGATCAACGTCGTGTCCACAAATGAAAATATTTCGATTCTAAAATCCCTATTTTTCCCAATGCCGCCCCTTAATCGGATTTCGTCGCGTATTGTTATTAAAATTGGTTTTCTTGACGTTTCGAATGCTTTTGCAGCGTTCGTGGTCGCAGGAAGTGGTCGTTTTATTTCGTTTGGCGGTCAAATTTCACTTCGGAAACGGAAACTTTTCGAACGTTTGAGAATAGCACTGCTGTTGTCAGACTCTCAGGCTTCTGACTACCTGTAACGACTGCCATAGATATTCGTATGACAACCACAGAACTCCACCACCCTTTTTTGCGCCTATGGCATTTTGACTCTATTCTATTTTCGGCTTGATAGGGAGAAAAGTGGAAACAAATTTTCTTCCTACTCCTCCTAATTTCATTCTGATTAATTTCGTTGCGGGTTTGAGGACAGTTCAATCATTTCCCTGGCATGACCAACTTCATTGTTTCAGTGTTTTTTTCTGGTTGGTCGCCATTATGGTAGGTCCTGGCTTGTCCAAGATAGCAGCATAGGGGTAATCTGCTTAGTTTCCATCGTCTTCCTTTTCCACAAATGACCGTGTTTCTATGTAGTTTATCCGTATTTTACGTTTCAATTAGGTTCTCGTCGCGAAAAACTGCGCTATGACAAATAACGATATTGGAATCGCGATCCAGCTCATCGCGAACTCCAAGTAAGCTATGTTTAATGTCAACACAAGCAAAACAATTAGGTTTGCTTTTCAATTATCGCTCGTGTCATTAAAATAAATATGGGAAAACCGTGATTTAGACGTATTTGGCAAACGGTACAGAACCTACACCCGATTTTTGAGAATATGAGTATATATCTAAACAGAATGATTCATGATTTTTTCGTTTTATGAACTGTATAATAATTACCTAGAATGACAATATTTTTATCAGATCATATAACCAAGACATCCCATCCATAAAGGCTGTATAATACTATTAAGACTCATAGACCATTCACTGTTGTTATTCACTGTTGACAGACTTTCTCTATTTACGCCACTTGCCTATCCCGAGCTTTCACTGTCTATCCGAGTATTTTAATGTGTTGTGTTCAGGGTCTTTCTCGGTTTGTCTTAAAAATAGACCCCAATGTGATATCTGAAGAACTGGCAGCAGTGATATTGATAATTCTGATGTCCCTTTACCAATCTCTTCGTACCTGCCGTTGGAAGAGGCAAAAGCCCCTTCAGAAAACTCCCAAGTGTAAAGCCATTGTGGCACACAGGCATGTGTATCCTAAGTTTTTATTATCATAATTGGGCTTGCATATGACCGATACCTCAACTTTCGGTAGCACTTCAGCTTGTTACGACAAGCTTAACGACAGGAAAATCAATCAACTCAGCCTATCGCAGTCAACTGCTGGACATATGCCTCTCCCAAGTTGTTCCACAACACTCGGTACTCCACATTCTGCATGCGCATGCAGTCCCTTTTTTGAAACGGAGAAAATGCCTATCGCTCACCACCCGGGGAGGCAGCGTGGTTATGTGGGACTTGCACCCATTAAAAACTCCACCGGGCCGTCTGCCTACTTTCGCTTTGAGTGGATGAGCTTCAAGAACTGCTACGCATGACGTTAGCGACCCATCCAGTGTAGCCCACTTCCGGGCTTACCTACTTTCTTTGTACACTCTCCTTCGGTGATGTCCAAGCACACCTGGGACATCACTGAAACTCGAGGGCCCTGCAATGCGGATGTTAGACTCTCTCCAATCTATCGCCAGCTGGCCTCTCATAGGGCGGTGCTAAAAATGCCAGCGCCAGCGCCGACCTATCCTTCTGCGGTAGATCGAATCAGCGAGAGAGTCTGTCTCCCTGACCCGCTCTGTCGCTTCCTTCTACGAGATGATATCCTCGCAGAAGATCGCGACTGCTGCCCACGCCTCCGTACTGTAGCCATGGCCCTGACCGCCCTGACCGCGGCCGGGAGCGGGAGGACTCCCCCAATTGCTGTAGTTATGCGCAAGAGTAATACTAGTTTTAATACTATCATCTGTACTTTGACCTATGCTCACAATAAACTGATTTGATTTGATTTGATTTGAGTATGAAGGGCCGTGTCTTCGCATTGGTGACACATGGGAGTAGCCTCCCGTCTCGCCATTTTCTGCTAGTATTGACCGAAGTAACCATGCCCCGACAACACCTGCACGCTGCCTGGTGCAGCACCGAAGGACAACGTTCCATTTCGCCTCCGCACCCACTCCTCTGCTCTTAGTCCCTACCCTAGTGAATTCCCCTACTTCGGGCGACCTGGCTGGGGTTCGTCCTACATGCATGCATGCATGCATGTCGTCTTGTTGTGGCAATAAATAATTTTTCTTTCTTTCTTTCTTTCTTTCTTTACTTGCATCATACCTGTTTATCGTTTTAACAACATAACATGTAAATTACAGTTTTACTACAAAAAGCATATGAAATTATTTACGCAATGGCAGTTTTATTGCCGCCGCGATATGTTTATCAGAACTGTTGCAGAATACAATTTATTTTTACGTGTAAAAATAATAAACTGATTATTTTATAAAAATTTCTTAGGTTATCGCGATGACTACACATTATAAGCTATCATTATTATAAGCTTTCGAAACGTCAGGAAAACCAATTTAAATAATATACGCGATATAATCCGGTTAAACTTTGTTTTATTATAATCTGATAATCGTAATTAATTTCCTTGATTTTTCTTGTCAATATTGAAAACTCACCATACTGATTACTGACCCGATCCCTCCTTAGCCAATAATCCTTTGACAAAGTTACGGTCGAATATAATCCAGAGCCAGGCAGTTAAGCCGTGTATTAATTAGGGGACAAATGACTTGCGACAAGTGTCTTCAGAGACGTGGCTTGAAGTCACGCGTCGTCACGTCAGTAGACATCTTGTCTCACGACTTTTTTCTTCCATACTACATGTCATGTCGTCAGACTCAGCCACTTTCGTCCCTCGATTAAATGCGATGCGGCGACAATACACAAGGCGCGCGATGTCGCCAAACATGTGCGAAGTTGCGGGACATTGGTCTCATGGTGAATACACGGCTTTCCTTGCATATATCAGTGCATATGATTCTGCTGCCTATAGATGGATAGATAGATCTATAGATAGAATATGCTTCATTGTACACCATGAAAATAGTAATAAACAGGGACAATGGGTACATTGGCGGTCTTATCGCTAAAACCGATATCTTCCAGACAACCTAACATCCCGCACATACACATACAGCCTATTCATCTAAAATAACTCACAGTTTCCTCCATCACCCACAACAAATACAGAATTTGAAAGTAGGTCAAATTCAATTGAAAAATAAACATCCTGCAAATTATGAAACTAATAAAACAGTGCCAAAAATAGATATCATCCAATTCGTTTCGCAAACTTACGCCAAAAGTTTTAAAGACTCTTACTCCACACGAGTTCATTGCTCTTGACAATAGGCGTTCTAAGTATTAATTCATGGAGTTTTTTGCTGGCTCCTCTCCATAGGAACTACAATTTGAAACCGTGAAACTAGAGTTGACCTTTTATAAGTACCCGTTTAACTGGTCTATCATCATCATCATCATCATTTCAGCCGAAATACGTCCACTGCTGAACATAGGCCTCACCCAAGCATCGCCACAACGACCGGTCCTGCGCTTTCCGCATCCAGCGGATTCCCGCGACCTTCACCAAGTCGTTGGTTCACCTTGGGGGGTTGTTCTCGTAATGAACAGAAGAAGAAGCCACTTTGTACGTCTCATTTGAAGGTCACTGGTGCCTCCTTAGAAAATGACCCACTGACCGTTGAAGATAACAGCAGCTGGCTCTTCTATTTCCCCGTCTAATCCTTCGTACATTCGAAGGCGTGATTGTTATGTCATCTATTTGTTTTGTATTCAAACTATCCTATCGAGTTCATTGATCTTGATAATGGGTTTTCTAAATATACAACACAGTATTTTCTCAGTCCCCTCACGTCTGAAAGTATTTATAGCTAGCTAGTCAGTTACTTCATTGTATTAGCTGATGATATAGAACCCCAGAATTTGATGACATACCTCCAGATCGTATTTTTTTTAGTTTCGAAAATATTCGTATGATAATTTGAAGGTGCAGTCACATCAATTTATTATTATAATGATAAAATACAAAAAATAAACGATAGAGCCACGGTCAAAAGATCACACTATTGCAATTTGTAATTGTACATGAATAACCTGTAGAGATGGGCCGACTATTCGGCACGTTTTCTGGTCGGTGACTAGTCGGCAAAAATGGCCGAATATTCGGCATTTCTTTTCAGTACTAGAAAATAAAGACCAAAGGAAAAATTTCAATTAGTACTAACAACTAACAAAATTTATCGTTATTTTCATAGATATTCCCAGCCTCAGAGAATATAGTCTTCACTGTAGATTGTAGACAGTGCTACCGGGACAACTCAGATAAGAATATATTTTGGCAATACGACCCATTAATGGGTATCTAGTATTCTTCTGTCGCCAATACTCGAAACTCGAAAGGGTGCTCACTAAAGACTGCAATCGTCCCAGCCAGCCGAAGATGCCCGAATTTTCCCCAGTACATACGGATGTTCGGCAGCCGATCGGCAAAGCCCATAGTCGGCCCATCACTAGTACGTAACCTGTGTCGACTTTTTTTTTTCAAAGGTCATTGCCTTTCAATCGCATCAGACAGTGCTTAATAACACCATTACATAACAAACATATACAAGAAACATGTTTTGTGTGGTTGTAAAAAATGATCGTTCATGACCTCTACTTTGCTATTGAATAATATATACTTATAAAAGAGGCGACACTTGTGTATACAGGTTGATTTGTAATTCGACGTATTCCATGAAAGGGTTATACTAGAGCTCATTTGCAACAAAAATTATGCCGTGAACCTGGGGGCGCCAGTCAATTGTTTTCGAGTTACAGCAGTTTTAAGTTTTTTTTTTATATTTTCCGTCTTAGGATGGAAAAATTCTAATTGTGAAAAATCTTTCCTATTCTGGGCACTCAATTAACACTTTCCTGAAAACTGATGAATAAGCAATTACTATCATACAAAATTGATGGCCAACATTTTCATAACCTCGGAAATAAAATCATCTACGTACGCTTTACATTGCAGGGAATTACTCGAAAAAATGTATGACATTTGGCATACAAATTACAGAAATAACATCCTCATTTTATAAGCTATCCAAAATGGTACAGATGTGGTCACGTTTCAAAATTGCAGTAATAACAAAATTGGGAACACTTAGCTTGAAGTCATTTTCTACGTGGTAAAACTGCTATAACTCGAAAACAAATGACTGGCGCCCCCTGGTTAACGGGATCATTTTTGTTGCAAATGAGCTCTAGTATAACCCCTTTCATGGAATAGGTCTAATTACAAATTATCCAGTATAACATATTTTAACATGGAATTCTTCATTTGTCTATCTATAATACTCGAAAGCCAACTGCAAGTTTTTGATTGTCAGTCAAAATATCCAGGTAATTTTAGTTTTAGTACTATTATAGAATTCTGCGTTTTAGGAACTTGCCCTGAAACGAAAAAAAAAACTTCTTCTACATGCATTAATATAAATTCCATTTACCTATCTATCTTGAACTTGACTGTTAAAATCGTCTTATTCTGCTCTACTTCGTCGGTGAAGGTCAATGGTCGAATGGTACTCTAAAATGAAACGTTCATTCATCTTTTGTTTCCTTTTTGGTTATATTTTGTTTCCTTTATAGGTTATATTTTGTTCCTATTTTAAACGGACTGCACTGTATGTAGTAGTTCTTGCCTTTATCATATCGACCCATTTGCGTCCAATGTTAATCATCAGCCAACATCAATGATCGTTGAAATTAACAGTAAACACGTTTTTTTCCTCCATTTCACTTTCTACAAAGAATATAGGTACAATGTGACACTATTATTTGACCGTCAATTCGCTAAACAAACAGCGGGTTCATTTGCACATTTAAATATAACACTTGACCGTGATTCGTAGTCAGTGAAAGTTTTCAATATTTTCCATAGACGACTAAACAAACAATGGCACTTCAATTTTTAGTTGCCTACTTAGATATCAGAAAATATACTTTTGCTTTTTGTTTCCAAGGAAATCGAACACAAGTATTGGTTTTTACTGTATCGGTAATTGGTATTGATTTGAATTATAATTAATCTCGAATAAAGTGTATCTCGCGTCGAAGCTTTATAAGTAACAGATTCCCAATTTCCCAATTCTTCTTCGATCGTGTCGACATGAGCTACATAATGATAAAATAGCTCATGCCGTGGGAAAAAGATTAGCCAGTCAGCAGGTTGGTAGCGGGGCTGACTGCCCAGGTTGCGCCGAACGATCAATTAAATATCGTCACTTGTGGAGGCTCTTTTAATGCTGTCAAAATGTCATCGGAATTTTATAGGATTTTTTTTCTGATCGAATCTGCAGTCCAGTCTGCAGATGTGGTAAAAGATATTTGGCAGATAATTCTCTCTACTGAGAGCATCTACTATAAGTTTAGAATGTTTTTATATGCTTCTCAAGAGGACAGAATGTTTTTACTTTTTTCGGTAAGTACGCTTTGTCAAACCAGCACGGCCAGTTAATTTGGATGCTTCTGCAGCCTTTCCTTTTATGTTTTGGTTATAATAGAAATTTCTTCTTTCACCGAGTTCGTTTAAAGTTCATTGAGGATTTCAACATTTGTAATGAACCAGGGCTCATTATATATGGTTCTGAAGATTTAAATATTTTGCATTTGCTTTATGATGGAGATATTAGAGTAGCTGGAGCTTTCCCGTAGTAGGTATATTTGAATATTTTGAGCAACATCTCAAGTTATTTCAAAATTATACTTTAGAGGCAGTCAAATACGAACCAAGAAACCGTAAGGCTAATGATGATCGCACTACTGTGAACTGACACACTGCATCAAGTATGTCTCGGTGTCAATATAACGGTTTCTGTTCAACAAACAATGTTCAATTACCTATCTGCTACGTTTGGCCGTGAATCATAACCATAACAGTCTTGTTGAGTCTACTAGATAATGACTGGTGTGAATGACGAGAACAGCGGGTTGGTTAAGGTATAAATATGCGCCTTCTGCGGAAAGTAGGAATACATGATTAGACCTTATATCTTCCCTTGGCCGACATGACCATGAAAGACTTCAGCGAATAAAAAAAGGTCACACGTTCAACACGGAATCAAGACTCAATTCAATGGTCTGTGGTGCTAAGTAGGATGGAAGGGATGAGAAGAGACCTTTCGGTCGCTCTCCAACGCGCTGATCAGCCCTTACCAAGACCATCACACACTCCACCATCACAAAATTTTCTCAAGGCCAATAATAGAGCCGAATGGAGACGCATTGCACAAGGCTTTCGAGACCCGATGTAACCACGACCACTCTGCGACTAAAAAGTTCGTGCCTTACGTCTATACTGTTCATTTTGTTTAGCAGAGAATAAGTCCTAAACAGATCATGAATATTGTGAAATGTACAATTTAAAGCACTTATTGTGCCCAATGAACAAAGTAGTAAAATTATATTGCCAAACGTTGATATGGACTTTACGAAGACAGTCATTAAAACCCACATCCATGTGAAGGGGAATCAGTGATACCTATTTAATACCTTTTTATACTCGTCCGAATACTGAAAGGAAGGAAAAAGAAAAAGTATTAGAGCACCTACCGTGGACAGGTCAGGTAAAGGACGTGGTTACCAGTGTAGTGGGTCTTGAGCAATAAGGTATTAAGGAATTTTTTTTTTTTATATAACACAGGGGGGCAAACGAGCGATGCAACGACTGCGCGGATTGTACGATCTGCAAGGTTAAGCTGCACTTGCCGCGGTCAGTCTGTGGATGGGTGACCGTTTCGTTACACATCGAGACCCCTCCGTGCCTCGGAGAGCACGTTAAGCTGTCGGTCCCGGTTGTCATACGAATATCTATGGCAGTCGTTACGGGTAGTCAGAAGCCTGAAAGTCTGACAACTGGTCTAACCTCCGAATGTCAGTATTACCCAGTAACTGGGTTGCGGGGGTCTGATGGCAGTCGCTCCGTGTAAAATACTGATGTTCAGCCGCATCTGGCTAGACTGGAAGCCGACCCCAATATAATTGGGAAAAGGCTCGGAGGATGATGATGAGGGGGGGCAAACGAGCAAGCGGGTCGCCTGATAGTAAGCAATCTCCGCCGTCCATGGACATCCGCAACATCAGTGGAATACCGTTTGTTAGCAATACCCTGAAACCGAAAGAATCAAGAAAATTCACAGGTTCCAGAAGTAAAGAAGTTGGGTAGAAAGTCTGGCAGTAGACCAGGATCATACATGTCTTGGAGTAAAGGAACAAGTGACAACAGTTTTAATGGTTTCTAAGATCAATGAAACCACGAACCGTTGAAAATGGTCCCGTTGTATATTGGAGCGTCGTTGGAGCTTTAGGCTCTTGTTGCAAGAAGCTGTAAGAATGCCTCAATCACGTTACTAATTTCTTACTCAATACATTTATTGCATCCACAATGTGACCTATAGGTTTTTTTGAGTTTCGAAGGGCTCGCATAGAGAAACAGACGTTATCAGACAATTATGTGTCTACGCTAACCTCTTAATTCAATATAACCTTTCCAATAACATTACAATTGGTATTTCGATGCACCTATGTATCGTGATCCGATATTAACAGTGATTGGTGAGTCAGTTTGTATTAATTCATAAGTTCGTGTATTCATATTACCCCTATGATTCACTGTCAACTTTCAATTGGAAAGAATGTCATGAACTCACGAAGCAACACATTCAATGGTTTATTTTGTTTTCTCATTGGTGCAGCGGAGAAATAGTATGAGCAATAACATACGGTCATACAATTTATCATCATCATTCTTTTGTGTTTGAAGACAGTTGCAGTTGTACAGTCGGAAATCTCCGGTGAACCACTACTAAGGCTAAAATCGCTTGCACTCAATGTTGGATAGCAGCCGTAGGTACGTGTAATGTAGCAGTATTCGTTCAAGGGATTTTGTCGGCAAAATGTACCACCGGAAAGGATCGTGACCATACCTATATCATTGCTTCTGACACTTCGATCTTTTCTGTTGCCAGCTTGCCAGAAATTAACTGAACCAACGATATCTATAAACTATAAAGGTTTTCTTTTGTTACTGAGTGTGAATGCCCGTTATTTTTCAGGAGATTAGTTTGAGAACGCTTTAATTTTTGAGTTAAAGAAGTCTGATGATAGGATTATGTGGCATTTCTTAGTAGACCATACCAGGTCCGAGACGAGGCACGAACGAGACACCGTTGCCGCGATGCTGCGTATAATTTATATGGACTAGTTCAGATTGTACCTAGCCGAATCCGCGTCTCCAATGAGTCGCACTCTATGTTGTTTGATCAACTTGGACTCAGCTTGAACCTGGCATGGTCTAGCATAAAATAATCCTTGATTCGCCCACGCAAGTGAAGAGTGCATGAACAAGTACAATGTGTTCAGTAGAGCATACTCGGCAACTAACCGTTTCCAGTGCCTTGCACATATTGCCGCTTCAATAAACAAAACTACCTAGTAACAGCTCTCATCGCTACTTTTACACCTCGTGGCGACATATGTAAACAAATCATAAAATTGTGTACAATACATACTATACATGTATAAATGTGTACGTAACAGTATCGCGACACGGTCAAAGCAAAGTGACCATCATTTGAGCTGTGTCACCAATATTTGTATTGACCTAAGACGGTCACCTAGACCTCGAATTTAAATTCTACTTTCACTTGATTTATTTTTGTTAAACTGTTCACTTGCCCGCATAATGTGGTCATGATTATAACATTTTATAGCTATCGTATTTTCTAGCCCGAAGAATTGCCAAACTTAAGTGGCAGTGGGCGGGGCACATTGCTCGCAGAACGGATGGCCGATGGGGCAGTAAAGTTCTGGAGTGGCGACCGCGTACTGGAAGGCGCAGCGTGGGTAGGCCCCCACAAGGTGGACCGACGACCTGGTGAAGGTCGCGGGAATCCGCTGGATGCGGAAGGCACAGGACCGGTCGTTGTGGCGATGCTTGGGGGAGGCCTATGTCCAGCAGTGGACGTCTTTCGACTGAAATGATGATGATGATGATAGCTATCGTAGACCATGGAAAAAGCCGCTTACTATTATTCTCGCCATCTTATACTCTCTGTTTCCATTTTCTAAAAAACTTCTGTTACATGAGCGGAAAACCAGTCTCATTGAGCCAAGTCCATTAGACGTTAGCAATTCTAGAGAATGTTCTTGATCTCATACCGCCGAAAGAAGAGAAGAAGACAGAAAACTACTCGGAATCGAGAAACTCTCCCTCTCTTCTCAGCAGTGCATGGATAGCTTCTGGCTGTGTTTGATGACTGGAAGCTATACTAAAACAGTACCTACTAACTGTACTACGAGTAGGACACTAAAAACATGACGCGATACGTCGGTCGCACTCGTCTGTCGCATTGGCTGCAACCAACGCAAGTCCACCTATACGGATACTTTCATTGAATTTTATAACTTAAATAAGACTAAGCCATAGAATTAAAATAAACCAGAAACCGTGATCGCGCCTAATACTGAAGCGTCAAAAACTACTCTTAAATAGAGTAGTTTCACGCGCAGCCAATCAGTCACTCTGTCAACTTCGTATCGCGTAACGTGTTTTTCGGTCTCAAATTAAATTAGATTATGCCGTCTTGTGTCGTTCCTACCTGTAATAATGCAGCTGGACTAAAAAAGAAACAGGATGGGATCACATTTCATGTGCAAGTAGCACATTCAGCTATCAGGTTATTTAATTATTGAATACATTGTTCAATTTAAATTTTCATAGAGAATGATGTGTCCATTTTGTTGATGTTGCCAATTTATGAGTTTTGATTTTCCCTACTTTTGATTACTATTAAGGGCTTTTCTTAGTTTTTAGCAGTCTCCTTAGACTGTGCAAAAAGAGAGAGAGAGACGAGGTTTCCCGGGGTACTGATTGCGAATATAACATCTATTTTGATATTGAAGATGGCGGACGCGACTTTAAAAAAAAAAACAATATTTGTATCGTTTTCGAGGTTTTCAAGGATGCTGATTGCGAATGTAACATCTATTTTGATATTCAAGATGGCGGAGGCGACTTTTTAAATAAAATCAACATGGCTATCGTTTTCGAGGTTTCTCGGGGTTCTGATTACGAATATATTATCTATTTTGAGATTCAAGATGACGGACCAGACTTTTTAAATAAAACCAACATGGGTATCGTTTTAGATTTTTTCAGGGGTGCTGATTGCTAATGTAACATCTATTTTGAGATCCAAGTTGGCGGATGCGACTTTTTAAATAAAATCAACATGGGTATTGTTATCGAGGATTTCAGGGGTGCTGATTACGAATATATTATCTATTTTGAGATTCAAGATGGTGGACGTGACTTTTTAAATAAAATGAACATGGATATCGTTTTCGATTTTTTCAGGGGTGCTGATTGCTAATGTAACATCTATTTTAAGATCTAAGATGGTGGACGTGACTTTTCAGCACCCCGAGAAACATCGAAAACGATATCCATATTGATTTAACTTGAAAAGTCGTGTCCGCCATCTTGAATCTAGAAATAGATGTTATATTCGTAATCAGCACCCCTAAAAACCTCGAAAACGATACCCTTATTGATTTTATTTAAAAAGTCACGTCCGCCATCTTGAATCTCAAAATAGATGTTATATTCGCAATCAGCACCCCCGAAAACCTCGAAAACGATACCCATATTGATTTTATTTAAAAAATCACGGCAGCCATCTTGGATCTCTAAATAGATGTTGTATTCGCAATCTGCACCCCGGGAAACCTCGAAAACGATACCCATATTGATTTTATTTAAAAAGTCGCGTCCGCCATCTTGGATATCAAAATTGATGTTATATTCGTAATGAGCACCCCGGGAAACCTCGATATCGATACCCATATTGATTTTATTTTAAAATTCGCGTCCGCCACATTGTATCTCAAAATAAAAGTCGCCTCGCCCGATCACACTTTTCGTAACGCATTCACCAGCTTACTCCCCAAGTCAAACAGCATACTCCCCAAGTCAAGCGTGCGTAAAGAAGTTTTACTTCAAAAAGTGGCGTCCGCCATCATGAATCTTAAAATAGATGTTACATTCGTAATTAGAACCCTCAGAAACCCCGAAAACGATACCTGTATTAATTTTATAGAAAAAGTCACGTCCACCATTTTAGCTGTCGAAGTAAATATTTACAAAATATGAATTCCTGTGAATGGACAATTTTGATTTTATTATCATCCTACCTATGTTTACCCCTAAAACGGATTAATAATGTCTGAGCTAGCAACATTACGCGGAAAGGAAGTGAGGCGGGGGCGGGACACTTATTAACTTTTTGGACACAGCGCGCGGCTTGCAATTACAGTAGGATGTGGATTCTGGTTTATTTTAATTCTATGGACTAAGCATAAAACGGTAGTATACTTAGTTTACAATACGAGAAAGGAGAAACTTAATAAGCTTGATTTCGGGGATACTAGAAGGAACTACTGATTTCTGAATGAAAGTTATCGAATTTAATTAAAGTATCCGTAAAGGTCAATCTCCTACTAGGCCAAATAGCGAAGATGACAAAATAGGGTAATTATTTCTTAGACGCTCATAAACGGTAATTGTTCACACTAGTCGTTCCAATTGACAATGTTTATATCTAGGCTCCATTGTGCCTTTGTCACAACCCTCACAACAAAAATCTATGCCACTGGGTTTTGTAAGCAAATTATATTAGCACGTTTCTTTTACGTTTAGATACATTCGAACAGTTGTAATATTTACAGAAACTGTACCTTTATTTGTTTTACTCATCAACGCTAGATTCAATCATCATGACGCACCATTTTTATTCCATAGTTGTTTGTTTTATCGTCTTCTTAAAAGGAAGGTCTTCTGGAGTTTCCTTACATCTCAATCTCAAATGTTTAGATACCATTCATTATGCATCATTAACTCAGCCTATTGCAATCCACTACTGGACATAGGCCTCTCCTAAGTTGCGCCATAACACTCGGTCCTCGGCCTTCTGCATCCAGACCATCCCAGCTACCTTTTTCAGATCGTCGGTCCAATCTCGATGCAGTGGGCAAACGTATCAAACGATGGTTTGCCGATTCGCGGTCTTCATCATGCATCGAACATCTGGACTCTCAGGATGTGAATCCTACTTGCAGTATGCCAATATTTTTAAAAGTGGTAGTTTCTGTGTTTCCCGATAACCTTCTTCAAGACTCGAGTGAATAGGTTTTGCTGGGCAAGAGTGTATCATAGTCTACCGCACCATCGCTTAACATCAGGTGAGGTGGCGGTCAAACGCAAGCCCATTTGATATAAAAAAATGTATGAATGCTTCTTGCACTCGGCTCGAAATCTGTTTAAACAAAAATATATTTCCTTCCTTCTTATTTCCACAATTTATATCTTTAGATTTCGCTTCGCATGCGTTTATGCGTAAACAAAAGTAAGGGTAGACACATCTATACGACTTTGAATTAACTGCAAAGTTAGTCGAGTCGGTTAAGGAACACTGTTTCTTAATGTCTGTGCCTGATGTCACCCAAAGACGTAGTAAGTGGAAGTTAAATTCGTTACCACGAGCAGTGTTCACGGTAGCTTGGTGGCTAAAGCACTAGCGTACTGAGCCAGGAGTCGCAGGTTCGAATCCTGCTCGTGAGCGATTATTTTTTACACAATTTATATCTTTATATTTCCTGCAGTCATGCAAGATTCTATAAAACCTTATACCTTACAATAAAATAAAGACGTTTAGTTCATTATCAGCGTCCATTGTTTTCCACTGTTGTTTCACAACATTCCACTATTGTGTTCACATAACACCTGTGACCTACACTTGTCTTACTGTTTTTATAGCTTTATAATATACTTTGTTTGAATTCCAAGGCTAATAAATACCTCACTTCTAAGATCATCCGTAGACTTTGAACCTATTTTATTTTATTGATGCTTTAGGTTGGATTCCTAATCGGTATAAAAAATACTCAACTCGGTACGTGCACTCCTAGGCAGGAGTGCACGTACCGAGTGCACCTTTCTGCACTTACTGTAGTGCTATATGTACAAATGCTGAATAAAGCGTTCTACACTTATGACGAATTTATCGAATTCAAAATATAAATACCTACTGTCTACGCTTGTAGATTATTTTTTTGTTTTAATTATTATTTAATTTAATTTTTAAATTGACATTTTACTGGTTATACTTGGCTGTGACATATTATTACCTTGTATTTCGTTTTTTTAGATTGACATTTATTTTGTATTTTTCCTTTGACTTTTTTATTTGGTATTGTTAATTTTTAAATTAACATCTCCGTTTTTTGTAGAATTTAAGTCTGATTTTTGTGTAATTTTAAATTGACATTTTATTTATATAGAGATAATTATTAAATTACAATTTTACATTCAGTTATAATATAAAAACGACATGTAATTCAAATTACCAAAAAAAAAAAAAAAAAAAAAGGTCTTGATATCAGTCAAAGTCTGCCTGGTATGCTACGGAACGTTGTGTGATGTGTCTCAATCAAGTGAAACTGTCATTTCTGTATCATTTTGGATGAAATCCATTTGGCAAGCTATATCAAAATCAAAATGACTGCAATGAGTAAATTAATGGTTCAAAGTTTCTGATTAAAGTTCACGTTGATTCACATTGTATGCTAAATAAGCAAAGGGCAGGGAGAACGAGAAAGCTTAAGCAAGTTTTCAAACAATAGCGAACCCTTTTGCTTCACCTTCAGAGTTCAAGGAAACCCTTTATAAGCAAAGGTTTTAGGTTAACACTGGAGGGAGATGCCATAACATAAGACTAAAACTCCGGGTTCGCTCAGACTTGAGGTTTTTTTTTAAAAAAATGTCAAAGTTTCGCAATATCCGACTCTTGAAAAATGAAAAAAAAATCATTATAATTTAATGGAAGTACTTATTACAGAATTTATTTATTCTATCGAAAAATGGAATAATAGCCGACCGTTCTACCAATTCCTGTTGCATTAGTATGAATGGGTCGAGAGATATGATTTTTTTTCTCATTTTTCGTTTTCATTTTTTTATTCATCTAAACCACCGTAGTAGGTGGTCATTCCTACATCAAAAAATTGCTGATACTTTCTATTATGTGTAGTATTAATTCCAAAACCTAATTCGTTGGTTTCCAGGAGTTATTGGAGATTCAAAATTTTCCTTAGGGGTGACACTTTCATGTATCCGAAAAAAAAACAATAAGAATATATTTTATCTGAAAAAAAAAGAAGGTGTTTTAAATACTTTTTAATAATTAATATGGAGTTGGCTATTTGAAAGAAAGAAAATGAAAGAAAGAAAAAATTTTTATTTTTATTTTTAATTTTTTTGTGGCTAAAATCTAACTCCAGGTCTCCATTATAAACCCGACCCTAAACATATTGCCGACGTTTTTAAACATCATTTTAAAGTGGAGTCACCTTTAAAAACGTGTGTCTTACCTAGCACTGTTACCAGTGATGTCTGTTGCGTTACACATCCAATTCGAATTACTAGTGGGGAGGTACGTCAGGCTATTGGCAATATGAAAAGAGGAAAATCGCCGGGGCATGACGGGCTCAGTGTGGAGCATCTTAAGTATGCGGGTGTTCACATACATAGGTTGCTGTCTATGTTGTATACTCTGTGTATAAGGCATTCATATTTGCCACCAGACTTAATGAAAACTATTGTTGTACCACTTGTTAAGAATCGTACGGGAGATATATCGGACAAAAATAATTATAGACCAATCTCACTTGCAACTGTGATTGCAAAAGTACTAGATAGGATAATGGACGAGCGCCTTAGTGGATGCATACAACTTCAGGACGCTCAGTTTGGTTTTCAATCAGGTTTGTCAACGGAAACGGCGATTTTGTCACTTAAGCATACTGTGAACTACTATGTTGAAAGAAAAACACCAATTTATGCATGTTTCCTAGATCTATCTAAGGCGTTCGATCTCGTGTCCTATAACTTACTTTGGGCTAAGTTGAAACAGGTGGGTGTTTCTCTGGAGGTCATAGAAATGTTCTCATATTGGTACGGTCATCAGAAAAATATTATAAAATGGGCAAATGTTTATTCAGATGAATACTCATTAAATTGTGGTGTGTGACAAGGAGGGTTAACCTCTCCTAGACTTTTTAATTTGTATGTAAATCAGCTGATTGAGGGGCTGAGCAGCATGCATGTCGGCTGCCGAATGGATAATGTTAGTGTTAATAACATTAGCTACGCAGACGATATGGTGCTGCTGAGCCCGTCAATCGGCGGTTTGAGGAAACTTCTCAGCGTATGTGAAGTTTATGCTGAGGAACACGGTTTAAAGTATAATGAGAAAAAGAGTGAGTTTATGGTTCTGGTTGGAAAGAATAAGAGACCTAACAGTGTTCCACCTTTGACTCTGAATGGAGTTCAGCTGAACCGTGTTCCTCAGTTTAAGTATCTCGGGCACATTATTACTGAAACTTTACGCGATGACCCGGATATAGAGAGGGAAAGGAGGGCATTGTCGGTGCGTGGCAATATGTTGGCTCATCGATTCACTCGTTGTACGGTAGAAGTCAAGCTTACATTATTCAAGGCTTACTGTCAAAGTTTTTACACGAGTGGTCTATGGGTTAACTTTACGCAAAAATCCTACAATGCCCTCAGAGTTCAGTATAATAACATCTTCAGGGCTCTGTTGCGCCTCCCTCGGTATTGTAGTGCTTCAGGCATGTTTGCGGATGCACATGTGGATGATTTTCATGCCATCATACGCAAGAAAATTGCGTCTGTTGTGCAGAGGATGCGGGGGAGTAGCAATGGAATCCTGAAGATGTTAGCGGGAAGGATGGACACCGCCGTCCTCAGTCGTTTCATTGATTTACATGTGAGAGGTGCGAATCAATGACTCGACATTTGTTAATATTTATTAATGATTGTTATCTGTGTTTACTAACATAGTTGTTTAAGTTTTTCATTGTTACTAACAAAAATGATTATGGAATGTTGTTTTCTGAAGATAAAATATTTTATTATTATCCCATTTATTAATTTTTATACACTTATTTATTACATTTTTAAATATTTTATAAAAATAAAAAAAAAAACACAAAACATTTAAAAATATAAAAAATAGTAGCCCACCGGCATCGGGAACAAGGTCCAAGCTACCGGCGGTCAGGGCCTCAGAGAGAGGAACTTCCTCACGATACGCGCCGTGTCAAGAAGTACCGCTTTCTGCATCAAGCCCTTGGTCCAACCGCCTAACGAGAGCCTCTGAAGGTGTTGGTCGAGGCTCTTAGCTATTAAGCCATTGACCGAAATGACTATCGGCACAATGACTGCCGAGTCAACATCCCACATGTCGACAACCTCGTGTGCCAAGTCAAGATATTTTATTTCTTTATCTTTTTCGGCCTTCACGAGATTCCCGTCATGCGGGACGATGACATCAACAATCATCGTGCGGCGCTCTGATCGATCTATCACCACTATATCAGGCTTGTTGTGAACAATAGTCCTATCAGTGATGATAGACCGATCCCAGTACAATGTCACATGACCATTCTCAAGAACTGGGTCGGGCACATACTTGTAGTATGGTACTTCTGTTTCCACAAGGTTGTACTTCAGGGCAAGTTGCTGGTGAATAATCCTGGCCACTAGGTTGTGCCTATGCAAATATTCGCCGTTAGCAAGACGAGAACAACCAGAAATAATATGACGGATGGATTCCCCGGGACAGTGGCATGCCCGACATATGTCAACTGTGCCGTCCTTAACAATATATTTCCGGTAATTGTTCGTCATGACAACTTCGTCCATTATCGCACAGACAAAACCTTCGGTCTCTCCGAAGAGATCACCGAAACGTAACCAGGACACGGACGCTAGAAAGTCTACATCGGGCCCATGAAGAGCCCGGTAGAAGCGTCCGTGAAGCTCCTTGCTCTGCCATACCTCCTTGCGGCCATTGGTATCCAGTACCACAGGTTTGCGCCAGTTCTCCTTAGCCAAAGAGAGCGGGGTGAGTCCTTTGTCCACTGCGACTACATCTCGGTGCATCCCCCCGTCGGCTTGGGCGAAATATTCCCTAAGGCTGCACACCTCACGGTTGTGAAGGGTCTTGGCATTAAGAAAGCCTCGGCCCCCACACTTCCGCGGGATGTACAGCCTCATTACCGAAGAGCGTGGGTGATGCATTCGATAAGCAGTCAGCAGTGTACGAACCCTTCTATCTAGGGCGTCAAGTTCTGTCTGAGTCCATTTAAGTATGCCGAAGGAGTACATCAAGACCGGCATGACCCAACCGTTGAAGGCGCGCACCTTATTTCCGCCCGACAAAAGACTTTTCAGTACTTTTGTTAGACGGCCATAAAAGCGCTCCCCCAACGTTTGCTTCATGTCAGCCTCATTGATGCCTAACGCCTCCGCCATACCTAAATATTTGTAGGTTTCGGTTGAGGAGAGGGATCTGAGATTTATGGAATCCGAGAGTTGGGTTCCCACGGATTCCATAATCCTCCCCCGATTTACATGCATGACTGCACATTTGTCCACACCAAATTCCATCCTAATGGAATTACTGAAAGTTTCAGTTACTTTCAGTAACTCCAAGAGATGAGAATTGCTGGGGGCAAACAGTTTCAAGTCATCCATGTAAAGAAGGTGGGATATCATTTGACCGCCTCTTCTCAACCTATAGCCCAGCCCCGAGCCCTCTAACAATGTGCTCAAAGGGTTCAAGGCTAAGCAAAACCAAAGTGGGCTCAGACTATCGCCCTGGAATATACCGCGCTCGATCTTGATCGGTTCTCGACTCCCCCGGCTCTGTCCGCATCCTGGATAGTGAAGGACCGTCCTCCATTGCCCCATACACGACATCAGGAAGGTGCGCAGAGTTGTATTGACTTTATACAATTCTAGCACCCTCATGAGCCATGTATGTGGTACCGAGTCATACGCCTTCTTATAGTCTATCCAGCATGTCGACAGATCCTTTCGGGAGCGGCGAACCTGCTGGCTTATGGTCATGTCAACGAGGAGCAGCTCCTTAGTAGCACGGGACCCATTTCTACATCCATTCTGAGAAGCAGACATTATCGAATTGTTGTCTACGTGTTGGTTAATTTTTGTTCTCAGAATGGATGTAAAAAGTTTATATACCGTCGGCAAACAAGTTATTGGACGGTAATTTTTGGGCTCCGTGGTACTACCAGATTTATGGAGCAGGCGGGTAACTCCTGATGTAAGAAACCGGGGTAACGACCCAGATTCCAAGGCCGACTGAAATTGAGACGCTAAACGAGCGTGTGAACTACGCAGCCACTTAAGCCAAAAATTGTGCAGTCCATCTGGCCCCGGAGATTTCCAATTGGGCAGCAGATGGACTGCATTGGCTACATCTTGGGGGCTGATAGAAACTGCCCCCATTTCCGGTATAGGTTCACACGCCCGCTCAATATCCCGCATCCAGTCGCCTTCGGTGTGGCTGATGGGCACCGACCAGATGCTACGCCAAAATGCATTCATGGCATCATAGTCCGGTAAATGCCCATCACTCACACCCTGGTCGGGTCGATCCCAGATTCTGTATACCCGCCTTTCGTCACTCTGAAACGTGCGATTCAAGGTATATCGCTCCACACGCCGCTTATATCTCTTGATTCGATTTGCCCATGCATAAACTTTCTGCTTCAGGAAGTCTATGCGCTCTGTGACACGAGCCATATAATCTCGAGGACTAATATCAGTCCCCGAGAAAGCCCGCCTCACAAAGCGCATCACTCTAGGGCGCGTATTGCCCTCCCTGAAGCAGATTAATTTGCCAATGAGTACTCTGGCCTCGCTGATACGACGTTCAATCCTGCACTGCCAAGCTGGTACAGCAGATTTTGGTCGTATAGCTCTGTCATCATTTTCAAACATAACATGAGCTATACGACATACTGCAACAGCTGCGCAGTACAGGATCGAGTGTGTATCGCTAAGATCTTCGCTGCCATCAAAGTAGTTTGACAGCACTGAGTCCAGAGCACACACCAGCGCCTTATTCTTTTTATGCATGGGCAAACGAGGCAAGCGTGGTCTTGATTCTGGTGGAATTGACCGATAATCCTGAATCGCACCCTCCAGAGCGCTCCTCAGTTGCTCACTGCACTGGATACTTACGGGACTAACCTCATCGCCTCCTTCCCCATCAGTTTGAATAGGCCGCGGTGGTACAGGATGTATTTGCAGCGGCACCGCGGGCTGCAACGGGGGGGTGACGACATGGTTGCCCCGCACTTCAGAGCGAAGCCGCGCAAGTGCGGCGTCGTCCAACCTATGGTTTCGTTGGATGACTCGCACCTGATCCGACAGTCGCTGGGCCGAAACGTTGACGGCTGGCTCAAGCACCTGAAACAGAGAGAGCATCCTAACACGGTACGCCGTGAGGTTAGCTCCCCCCTCCGTAGCCCCATAATATGCGCGCATGACATTCTCATTTATGGACTGAGTCCACCTCATGCGCGACACATTTCCACCGGCAGCGAGGACCCTGTTCGGGGCCGGTTGGCCTCTAGGTCCCAGGCAGACTGGCGGCCGGGCTCCTCTCCGACGACGTGCAGATGGTGGCGACGATGGTGGAGAGTAATACTCGTCGCTTGAGCTCGACGCGACCGCAGCGGCCGGCGTCACTGGACTCACGAGTGAGGCAGGATCCGGCGGCTGCGGGGCGGAGCTAGGCGACGAGTCCGGAGATCTTGGGCGTGTCCTTGTTGTAAGTGCCCTGGTGCGGGCTCGGGTCAGCATAGTGTCGTTTGTATTTTCATAACTTAGTTTTTCATTTTCTTGTGGTTTTTATTACTTTTATTGTTATGACAGATGTCATCTTCGGCTTTCGTTTTTCTTTGAGTAAATCTGCATTTTTTCATAATTTACAATAGTTTTTGGTTTAGAATAGGTTGATATAATTTAAAAATAATCTTTTTCCACTATTATTATTATTATTATGTTGTAGTGTCTAGAACATTTATGTATGCCAAGTTTCAACGGAATCGGTTAACAGGTAAGAATTCAGTGGGTGAACAAGCACTCATCCCCTGTTTTCCTACCCTTAGGGGTGGATTTTGATTTTCAAATTTAAATGGGAGCAACTTCGAGATATACCCTATCTATTAAAAGAAGAATCATCAAAATCGGACTACTCTGTAAAAAGACGAATTGAGAACCTCCTCGTTTTTTTCGTCGGTTAAAAAGTAAAACAAAATTGATTTAAAAGAATTGTAAAATTAATAACAAAGAACTAAATTGACTAAGAATATTTAATAAATTGTCAAAAATGTTGATATAGGTATATTACTCATGTTTAATGTTGATTTATATACTTATGAGACATCGGAAAGGATTTTCTTTTATTTACTATTAGTTGAGTCTTTTGGGTTAGAATTTATAGACGGTTTACAAAAAACGTGTAACAGTCAACATGATACCAATTTCTCCATTAGTTTTTTAATTTCCTTTATAAAATTACTCAATCTTTGCCATCTAAGCCACAAAATAATGATATCTTGTTATGGTCGTGATAAGGAAGCTAAAACTTAATAAAAATAAACAAATTATGTTTTGGTTGAAGTGGCAGCCCTAAGTACGGATATTTCGGATATTACTAAAATTTCCAATAACTCCTGGAAACCAACGAGTTAGGTTTTGGAATTAATACTACACATAATAGAAAGTATCAGCAATTTTTTGATATAGGAATGACCACCTACTATGGCGGTTTAGATGAATAAAAAAATGAAAACGAAAAATGAGAAAAAAAATCATATCTCTCGACCCATTCATACTAATGCAACAGGAATTGGTAGAACGGTCGGCTATTATTCCATTTTTCGATAGAATAAATAAATTCTGTAATAAGTACTTCCATTAAATTATAATGATTTTTTTTTCATTTTTCAAGAGTCGGATATTGCGAAACTTTGACATTTTTTTAAAAAAAAACCTCAAGTCTTAGCGAACCCGGAGTTTTAGTCTAATCTTCGGAATTGTAAACTCTATCGATTAACTCAATAAAAACACGATGAGACAAAAACCGGGATCTTATCACACTGTGTGTCGGGAGAAGATCTTTTTCAAATACCTTAGGCTGAGTTGATTGATGAAAATTAGGACAATCGGTACAAATTAACATAATATTGCCTTGTTTAATACCCAGATAGAAAACTTGAAAGGAAATTGTTTGGGTATGGAAAAGGCACCCTTATAGGCGTTTGGAAAGGGCATGAATGTGATGTGGACGGATGAAAAACATGTAACTGGCAGAGTGACGAATATGAATTTTCATAAATGGAGTGGGAGACGGAGACCAAAGAAAAAATGGTTGGATTGTGTGAAGAATGAAGAATGAAAATGGAGTGATGAGCTGATGATGGCTAACAGAGGAGCTTGGAAGAACATATTGCACCGATCCCAAGAAATTTGGGACCAGGACAGGAAGTCGATGATATTTGATACCCAGATAATCACTCAAAGAGAAGAAGAGCAGATTAGTTGCACCGAGTCAGTTAGGCGGTATCTTAAAGCCCTTTGATCAACGTACGCAGTATTAAAGTTGATATAGCTTCCAGATCCCGTACGATAAACGTGTCTCGTCACGTACCTATGCTAATCGGATACGTGTTGGTGTCTGTCATTGTACCAGCGGCCATGACCTTGCACAACATGATATTATTGAGGCTGATGATCGTTATTGAATCGATTACAATAAGCATAGATGATTCCAGATTTTATGATGAGTAGACTCATCACATGACAAGTGTCAAAGTGTAACGTTAGTAAATTTTACTGACTGCATGGCGTTGTCGCTATACAAGAAAGGGATGGTAACAATTTTAGAACTGTCAAATTAGTTTACGTGTTAAGCGTCTGCTACACGGTGACAAACCAGCCTCCCCACCAAGGTGACCTTGCTGGTTTCCAACCATGTAGACAGTGGTTTGTCACCAAATTTCGTTTGACGACGGCTGTCAGCGACCAACCTCACACCAAGGTCACCTTGGTGGGGAGACTGGTTGCTCACCGTGTATAGCACACGCTTCACATTTCTTTATAATTTAGTGGGCACGAGATCACGACTAAACTTGTATGGAAATGTAAATTCCGACTAATTTGATATTTCTAAAATTGTTGCCATCTTTTTCTTGTATCTTGTAGTAAAAGAGATAGTTTAAGATAAGTTCAGTTTGTGAACAAAATAGTCGACTCCAGTATCATTATGTAGCTCATGTCGACACTATAGAAGAAGATGTAAAAGGGATATACCGATTTACTGCTCTAAACACTGCAGCTAGAACAGATCATCACTCAGTAATATATCAAAGCTTTCGCCCCGCATGCTAGACGCGTCCAAGAGAATGACAGAATGACAAACTGTCATTGTCCATGACACATGATTATACAACACGAATTAATTGATGCGGTGACATCGATTAATGCCTTATAGCCTGGGGAATGCCAATTGCCAAGGGTTCTCGAGGAGTCATACGTTCTTCATGGCCATCATACTGCCCATAGCTATCACCGGCACCCATAACTCTTCAAATCGGATTACAGTAATGCTGGTTGACGGCAGAAATAGATGTTGTGGCAGCTTTTGCCGTGACTAGGGCTTTCACAAGCATCTCTGCTACTTATTTCAATTGAAGCAGATGCAGCTTTCAGGATTTTAAACCGATGTATCCGACCGTGACTTTGGAGTCATGGTCAATAAAGTAAGATATCGGCTGTCCAGAATCGACTTTCCATATAAACTCCAAGGATATTGGCGTTCTTAATACTCTTGGCACGTGGATCGATGATCACAGCATGAGGATAAAGTCAATGCCTTTGAGTTTTACATGTTAATTCTATCGAATGCATTTAATTGTATAACATTTGCTCTGAGCAAACGATACAAGATATAAACTAATATTGTTCAGAACATGAAAAATATACCTACAATTAAATACTTCATCGAAATATCTCTTTGTATCGTTATCATTTAGACATTTGGTGTTTATTTTTATTTTTTTATTCTTAAATTAAATTCTTGAATTTTTTATCTGTAAAGACGCTTGTCATCTTAGGCGTATATTCAGAGACGAATCTAAGCATGAACTCATGCTTCCTACTGTCAAAATCTGTGGTCAAAATGCAGTGCTATTTGACAGTTGAAGCATGAGTTCACGCTTATACTCGTCTCTGAACTTGGTCTTCCTGCGAACAAGGACGCTGCAAAGCTTTCGAAACGTCAGGAAAACCAATTGCGATGTAATCCGATCAATGTTGTTGTATTAGGTATTATGTGTAGTGATCGCGAAAACCTATGAAATTAATTTCTGTATAACCAACCATTTCAATAGATTGCATTATAATAGTTTATTGTTTAAAGTTCCGTGATTAAAAGTTTACAATGTAACTTTAAAAGTAGGTAGTATTTATAGTAATTTACACTATTGGGGCCGGAAGGGCAAAAATATTCTCGCCATTGATACGATTCTGCGAAATTAATGTTATTGTGAATTCTGATGAAATTAACCGACATTTGCGAGTACTTCAGCATCAGCCTTCAGCTGCCATCATTTAAAAAATAAATTATGGCAATACGCTATACCCAACGAAAGTTTTTGTTTATTTCGTGGACTACGTATCAGTCTCCTTAAAGAGATCGGATTTGTAGAATTTCATCTTGAACTTTATGTTCTTCAGATATCTATTTCCTTATTCTTTGATCGGATATATTCAGAGCCACTTAATAATGACTAACAGTTTCAAGAAGCGAGCATTTTATAATTATTTACCAGAATCTATGAGGAGACTTCTCTATAATAAAACAGTAGAAATGTCAAAACTGTGTTAGCTAAACATGTTTATTCCCGAATCACGCATAAACTATGGAACAGATTTCAATGAAACTTTAAATGGTAAATAGCCCATAGTCTGAAGCTACATATAGGATATATCTTATCTCAATTATTGGTTTTATTTGGTCCTGCGATGCAACTAAACACTCACTCTACATATATTTACATCCAAATCGGAAGTCATAAAGGATTATGAACTGTTATTTTACCATGTTTCGTACATGATTTCGTGGCCTGCCACTAAACTGGTGGCCAACTGTATAGATAGTTTTGAGATCGAATCCCGCTGCTGCCCAGCAAACTTTTTGAATAGCATTTTTTGGTTTTTGTAGTTATTGTAACACAATAATTGAAAACGTTACGAGGCTACATTTAAATGAAACTTTGTTTGTTTATCAAATAACTGGCGTAATTGATGTTTTGTTTATTTAATTATCACTTATCTGCCTATGATCCAAACATAAAATGCAAGCTACATTGGCCAAAGCATTCGTATGTTATTAAGAAGTCTACCAAAGTTCCCGAGGGATGCGCTAACGTCTTTCTGTGATAAACCGAATTAAACCCATGCGAAGCAGCGGGCAGAAGCTAGTAAATAATATAATTGTTATCTGTATAGTCTTTAAAGGGCGAGCCCTTATTTTTACCCGACTTCGACAGAGGCCAAAGAGAGGGTTCACGGATTACACATTTTAGATACGAAAACCATGTGTTTGTGTACACCAAAGCCGCAGGAAACACCTGGATGAGGGACGCACAAGATCGAAGAGGCTGGCAAAAACGAAAGGAGGCCTATACCCAGCAGTGGGTGATACCGGGCTAGGATGATGATGATGATGATGAAAGCGCTGATTCAGTACCCAAACAGATCTTAATTTATCTTTCCTGGTAAACACCTTTGACATCACATAAATCATGTATATTCTGTCGACTTATGACTTGTGTTCATTAATTTTGTTTTGCAAAAACTGTATGAATATTTAATTATTGTCATCTGTCTTCTATAAACCCAAGTCGACAGCAAGCATATTTTATTTTTTGCCTGATTTAATAATTATTAAAAACATGCTTATTGCCTTGCAGCAAATAATACTATTATTTTGAGGTATTTAGCAATAGAGCATTAAATGTGCCTGTATTTGACAGGTATTCTTTGTTTTTTAACCGACTTCAAAAAAAGGAGGAGGTTATTTATGGTAAAGGATGGCGGAATGAGCTAAAAGCCCACCTGATTTTAAGCGGTTACCTTTGCCCATAACAACTGCAATACCACCTAGGCTGTTGTCTCCTAAAAGGTATTGCAAATCGGTTCGCTATTTTTGCTATTTTTAACCGACTTCATAAAAGGGAGGTTATGTATTCGGAGGGGTTTTTATGGTGGTACAGTAAAGCATAACATATAGTATCCATCTAGTTTGTCTCGTCGGATGGATATACTACCATTTTTGATTAAAGGCAGGATGTATTGTGTCGCGTTTGCAAGTAAAATGAACGCATGGAAAAACATTATACTGTTACGTTACACCTTATCTTATCAATCTTTATAATAACATGTTTTCATAACATAGATTTAAGCAGCTAAACAAATGTCAATTTTATTGCGTTCGACAAAAACATTCATTTATTATTTCTGAATAACAATTTTTTGTCATCATTGTCAACTTTAGGGCCAAAACATTTGGAGATCAATTAGCATACAATGCATGTTGTGACTGTGAGACATACGTATCCTGATGGACACCTTGAACGGAACCTTGCAATTGAACCTTAGAAGTAAACAGATAATGTTGCATAAAAAGTTAAATGATCAGAAAAATCTATGGTCCATCTTTATCTTATCAGCATCAATTACTTGCTGTGATATTTCCCAAACAGAAGATTATAAATAATAAACGAATTCAGCTCGGTAAACACGTGGAGAATACAGGTTGACTGGTTAAAGGAGGGACTTATTGAAGGAGGATTGAACATCCTGTGTGCGTGCCGTTCTTGGTTCTCGTTCCAAATATTTATTAAAAAAAATGGCACCAAAATTGTTGAAATATTTTTCCAAACTGTTTCTTCAAATACCCCGGACACTGTCCCGAGCTTACAAAAGTTTTAACCTAGCGCGGCAGTGTCAATCGGTCGCTATTTCCACTCCCTCCGCCTACTAGGCAGCAGACCCTTAAGGTGGTTTCACACCGGCGAGGCGTGGCGTGGATGGGCCGAGCGAGAATTGAAATTTGTATAGCAAAATTTCAATTTACGTCACGCCCATCTTTGGTGTGTAAGGTCTGGATGTGCGAGGCGAGAATTGAAATATTTGTTGGTACAACATTAAACTTTATTGCTGCATGAATAGAGTATTTATTACATTGCGTAACGGATACAAAAATCTCGCACCGGCCCGCCCGTTCTCGCTCTGTCACGCTCGGCCACGCCACGCTCGGCCGCGCTCTGCCACGCCACGCCCGGCCGCGCTCTGCCACGCTTTACCTCAAGATGTCTCGCGCCGACACAGAACAAAATTAACTTTATTGCTGCATTGATAGAGTATTTATTTGACAAAATGAGTAAAGGAACGTGGCGACAGGGATCACGCTCACTTACTACAAGCACCTACCCGCGATGTACATCGCAGACCGGTGCCGGCCAGCGCCGCCGGCGCGAACTCGCGATGATGTACATCTTTTGGTGTGAAAGCGTCAGACAGATTTCAATTCACGCCCATCCAATCCACTCCACGCCTCGCCGGTGGGAAACCACCTTTAGACAGAGCTTTCGCAAGCATTTTGCTCCTGAACGCGTGATTTATCGTGGAATATGTTTTTAAATTTATTCTTTACTAGCTGTGCCCGCGACTCCGTCCGCGTGGATGTCGGAAAATAACATCGTGTCATAATTATGAACACAATATCTACAAATATATACATATAAGCGCCTACACAGACGATTACACTATTTACCGACCATACTATATTTTGTTTTTACAACCAACCGGCTAAGGTGATGGAATTTCATGGAATTAGCCCTAAACTCCCTCATTCTGAGAAGACGCTCGTGCCCAGCAGAGAGAAGTAATTGGGGTGATTATGTTATTCTATAACACTAACCACATCTCTTCTTATGCTGAGAAGAGGCCCGTGTCCAGCAGTGGGACTGTAATGGGCTGGTAATGTTATGTTATTCTAGAATACTAATAATATCCAGTTCATTAACTCTTCTCATTTTGAGAAGAGGGCCATACCCAGTAGTGGGACAGTAATGGGTTGACTACGTTATGTTATTCTATATTTTCTAGTTTCTTAACTCTTCTCGTTCCGAGAAGAGGTCCGTGCCCAACAGTGGGGCAATAGGTAATGAGCTGATTATGTTATGATAATCTATTACACTAACAATATCCAGTTCCTTAACTCTTCTCATTCCAAGATGAGGGCCATGCCCAGCAGCGGGACAGTGATGGGCTATGTTATGTTATTCTATATTTTCTATAATACTAATAGAATCCAGTTGTATTTTTAGGAACCTGCAACCTGCAACTAACCAACAATCATGACCTCTACTTTGTATGCAACTTAATACAATAGAGGGGTCAAGCTGTATCGCTGGATCTACTCAACCGATTCAGATAAAACATACCCTATATTTTAAGTTAGACTAATACCAATACAAATGCTAAGTTTCATTACGATCCGTTCAGCCGTTTTCACGTGATGAGGTAACAAACAGACAGACAGACAGACAGACATAAATTTTTTAAACGATTGATTCGTGTTCTGTAGCTTATTTCTAGTCCCCCTAGCTGGTTTTCGCGAAAAATAACTCAATGTACAGACTTTTCGACCTTTACAGTTTTATTATAGTATAGATTATGTTATTATCCCCCCCTTAATTGGGGGAGGCCTATGTCCAGTAGTGGACGTCTTTCGGCTGTAATGATGATAGATTATGTGTACACACATTCCACTACCATATTCTTGAATATGTCCCTTGTTCACCCAGTCATGCTGTATACAGGCCCGTCCTAAATGGAGCAAAGTTCTCCGGTGATAATCCTGCAACGAAAGAGCACAATCATGATAATTCATACTAATATTGTATGTGCGAAATAACTGTATGTCTGTCTGTTTGTTACCTTTTCACGACTAAACCTCTAAACCGATCGCAATGTAATTTGGCAAAGCGGTAGCCGAAGGACATACACGGAAAGAAAAATAGTCTTAAAACAAGTATATATTTATTGGTCAAGAATAATATAGTTTCATATATAGGGAACACTTTATATTCTTAAATCCAGCATTTTATTGTTTTGTTTTGAATGCTCAAAACAACTATTTATTATCTCAAATAAAGAGGAAATATTCTCGGTTGAAGAAAAAAACAAAGTCTTTAAAGAAGACGAGCAGATTTCTTGAACTTTGAGACATTGATTTTCTCGAACAGAATCAAATTAAGTATTTAAATTTAGTACTTTTATTTTCAGTTCAAAATAATGTAATTTCAATCAAAGAATGCACATTTTTTAGTTGATTTTATAACTTTTCTTAATTATAAAGTATATGCAAAAGTATAAAATTTCAATTGAGAATTCCTCTTCTAATGGTGAGTACATTAATTTTCTTAAATTAAATATCCGGATGTTTCATACTAAAACCAGATTGATCTTAGGTTAATGATTTCTGTGCATTCTCTGAAGAATATAATTTGCTAAGCTCAAACTTTATCATAATTAAAGGAAGAAAGAGTGCAATTGAACTAAGAATTTTAGTTTTTTAAGGTGAGTATGTTGATATTCTTAATTTGAATATCCGGATATTTTATACTAAAACCAGATCGATTTTAGGTTAATAATTTCTGTGCGTTCTCTCAAGAATATCATTTGCTTAGCTCAAGTTTTTTATTTATTTAAAAGAAGAAAGTGTAAAATTTTAACTAAGAATTTAATTTTTTTAAGGTGAATATGTTGATATTCTTAGTTTGAATATCCGATGTTTCATACTAAAATCAGATTTACCTTCGTTGAATAATTTCTGTGTATTCTCTAAAGAATATCATTTTCTTAGCTCAAGTTCTTTATTTATTTAAAAGAAGAATGTGTGAAATTTGAACTAAGAATTTAAGATTTTTAAGATGAATATGTTGATATTCTTAGTTTGAATATCCGGATGTTTCATACTAAAATCAGATCTACCTTCGTTGAATAATTTCTGTGTATTATCTAAAGAATATCATTTTCTTAGCTCAAATTCTTTATTTATTTAAAAGAAGAATGTGTGAAATTTGAACTAAGAATTTAAGATTCTTAAGATGAATATGTTGATATTCTTAGTTTGAATATCCGGATGTTTCATACTAAAATCAGATCTACCTTCGATGAATAATTTCTGTGTATTCTCTAAAGAATATCACTTTCTTAGCTCAAGTTCTTTATTTATTTAAAAGAAGAAAGTGTGAAATTTGAACTAAGAATTTAAGTTTTTTAAGATGAATATGTTGATATTCTTAGTTTGAATATCCGGATGTTTCATACTTAAATCAGATTTACCTTCGGTGAATAATTTCTGTGTATTCTCTAAAGAATATCATTTACTTAGGTCAATTTTTTTCTTATTTAATATAAGAAAATAAGAGATTCGAGTTGAGAATTACTTTTTGTAGATTAAACTATTAATTTTCTCAATTTGAAAATCCGCAAGTATCAAAGCAAGACCATTATTTAAACATTTATGAACCCCTGCTCAATGCAGCCTTTGTTACATTATATTACACCACCAAAACCGAATTACTATCGTAACTCAACTGAAAATCCGAAAATTTTAAGCTCAAACTGCTAATAACAATAATAAACTCTTGTAACACTAAGAAACAGAAAAACAGTAAAAACACTTTAAATAAATAGGTGTGGCGGGCTACTAATCATTCCCTTTGGTGTAACACAAGGCCGCAATGCACAGGGATCCATGAGTTTATTCTGACATTGCTATAAAACTTCCAGGATTAGTAAAATTAATAAATTAAGTTATACAATACAATAATTCTCAAAACAATCTGTTGAAACTTGAGCCAGTACCATGTTTCCATCTCTTATTAAATCTAGTCTTGGTAGGTCCAATATCTTTAAAATTAAACTAAAATTACTTTATTATACCTTTTATTAAAACAACAAACTTTTTCAAAAAACTACCCCCCTTCTGGGACAGTGACTAATATTAATATCTTAAATCAACATACATATTTTAAAATAATTGTTAATCATTGACTAGGTAGGTACTAAAACAATATTTTAAATCACAAGTTCTACAATTGAAGGCAAATGTACTACCTTAATTCTATGTCAAATGAAGTAACATTAATTCAGTCATTTCTTAAAACTCTATTTGTGGCAGAACTAGGTAATAATAAGTAATATTAACATCTTAAATCAACATACATATTTTAAAATGATTTTTAATTATAACCATTGACTAGGTAGGTACTAAAACAATATTTTAAATCGCAAGTTCTACAATTGAAGGCAAATGTACTACCTTAATTCTATGTCAAATGAAGTAACATTAATTCAGTCATTTCTTAAAACTCTAATTGTGGCAGAACTAGGTAATAATGAGTAATATTAACATCTTAAATCAACATACATATTTTAAAATGATTGTTAATTATAACCATTGACTAGGTAGGTACTAAAACAATATTTTAAATCGCAAGTTCTACAATTGAAGGCAAATGTACTACCTTAATTCTATGTCAAATGAAGTAACATTAATTCAGTCATTTCTTAAAACTCTAATTGTGGCAGAACTAGGTAATAATGAGTAATATTAACATCTTAAATCAACATACATATTTTGATTCACTTTATGAATTATATTTGGCGTCAAACAACAACAATCGTGTAAGTCAAAGATTTCTGTAACATTTGTTTCACTAACAAGATAAGCTATGTAATGTGAAGAATAACCTAGAGTTTCCAAAACTGTACCTACGAAAACAACTTTTTGATCATTTTTATTAATCAACACATGTTTTATTTTGTAAAAGACTGGAATATCTTCCTCAAACTCACGCAATACAACATTAATTTTAGAATAGGTGTAACCATTTACTTCTACAAAATCGATACAATCAAAAGCATCCTTATCATATAAGTTTGATGTATTATCACGCTTTATTTTTTTACCATAATTAATTCGATCTTTAAGTCCAGTGCGCAATCTCTGAAAAATTGTCAGCTGATGTCTTGTTGCAAGTGTCAATGGCAAGTTTTTGCGATTAGCCATCGATTGTGCAATTTTTTTGAGTTCTCTATGTTTTGTTTCGAACTTGAATGCACTTGCAAATATAGGAGGGCCCAGCTTTTCAATAATTCTCGAGTAGTGAAGAAGTAAGTGATGTTTTGGTTTTAAAGAGCACCTAAATTTTTCAATTAAATTTTCCATGTAACTTTCAAGTAAGTTTTTTAAGTACTCTAATAACTGCGGTGTAAAAGTCTGAGAAGTTAATATTTCTGTTATTTCTAATAATGACAAGTAAAGGCACCAAACTGGCTCATTATCCGGAATGAATTCTCCTACAAGGTATCTAAAATTTCTAACCAAACACAACATTTCAGATGCTGAGAAAATAATCTGGCCATTGACCAAGTGCCTTTTTAGTACCGGTGGAGGCTTATTCTTTTCCATTTTCGAATACGTAAAATATTGTAATCTAGAATTCAAATTCTCAAGTTCAAAACATTGGGAGTCTATAAAATGTTTGATTATCAAACACATATCGTATCGAAGTATACCTTCACACAAATCATGCATGACATCACATGTAAAGTTATTATAAACATGAAAATAACTCAAATCATGCCAAATACATTTCTGCTTTATACCAACTCTATTATCACAATGTGAGTCGTAGTCATGTTGTGTTCTTATGTTTTCTGGTCTTTCTTTAGTATCTACTTTTGTTTGTGCTTTGGGCGTTGTACAAATACGACAAAAGTTATTTGAAGAAAAACTTTCATGGAATCCTAAAATTGAGTTCAGACCTAAGTTATCACCAGATATTATACCTACTGCAAACTTTACAGTGGTTTTAGAAGACTTATCACATTTTACAGTAATACCTCTTTCGTACAAAAACTTTAACTCTTCAAGCAAAGGCCTAAATGTAGGTTCATTACCATAGGCTACTCGATCTTGCGCATAAAACAATAGTACTGGCCAAATATATTCCAACCGACTACAATAATTTGGAGGAATCGAGGATATAGTAACATAAACTGCACCAATTTTTTGGCAGCCAGAATGGCTACCTAAGGGGTTGCCAGACTCGAAGTCGTCATAATAAACCGTTAAGGGAATTATGTTTTCATGTTCACAATAACTTATTGTTTCTTTCCAAGAAGTGCTGTTTACAATGTTTCTCAGTTCATTTGAGTTTTCAGTAACATTTTTTTGATAATTTAATATTGTTTTCAGGACATCGGGTACTTCAAGAAATACAGTTAGATATTCCCGTAAAGGCATAAAATACGACATTCTGTTTTTTAAAACCATCACTACATTTCCTTGTTCACATCTACTATCTTGAGAGACACCAATTGTTTTTGGAACAGGTTTAACAAAGGTGTCTTGTTTCTTTAAATAAGTCGTTCTTTTATAATCAGTATTAAAATTATTAAACGCATCCTGCAACGCTGATATCATCTGAAAACTATCATTTGAATCTTTTAATGAATTTTTCAATAGGCAAAATGGTTCTGATAAAATTAAATTTGATACTAGTTCAACAATAGATTGTATTACGTTTCTGGACATATTAGATATACTATGTAGTTCAGTAATAAATGTTGTAACTGCAGCATTCACTTTTGATATATATTCACCAAAATCTGAAACTACTGGACAAATATTATCATCATCGAGTTGATGTTTTGAATCTTCACAATAAGATGTTGTCTCTGTTTCATATTGCCCTACCTTTACAGTTTTTGCATCAAAGCATTCAGTTAGCACCTTACTAGTAGAAGTAGTATTTTGCTTGTCAAGAAAATAATGGTAAGATATAAAATGCTTTTTAAATTCACTTTTAGAATGATAAAGTCTTTTACAGTTCTCTTCAGGGCACGAGAAATAATTAGTTATATTATGAGCGTAACGCAAATGGATGAAATAAGTTTGAAAATTGTCATATACATTGCCACACTTTAGACACTTTAGCATGTTGGAATTCTTTTGCATAAAGGTTTAATTTTTACACTTACTACACACATTTACACATATTTTGCTACATTTTAGCTAAAGACATTAAATCTGAAATGTATGGCACTACCCTGTCATACTTTGTTTCAATTCCGTAAACGCATCGCTGTATTAACAAATACAAATGCGCAGCAGCCGCTGGGTAGGTGGAGTGCAAAGCATGGTAGCTCTTGAATAATGTGTCGAACGCCTTTGTTGCACTGTCAAACCTGTATTTTACCTTATCGATGACCAGATAATATTTACGAGGCTGTTTGTCATTTCCAGGAGACACACAGCTAATAAGAAATGGTTGCAATGTTTGCTTTTGAATGCGTGATTTAACTTGTAGATCTTCAATTTTTTTGTCTATGTCTCCGAATCTCTGAAACAAATTGCATTGTTGTAATTATTTTTTATTATATAAAGTGAATTTACAAACAGATAATGCTACTGAGTAATTCGTGATCACTGTTGGCTATAGGCACTAAATTATATTGTACGCCTAATTGTTCACGAAAGTAATAAGAAAGCACCCGCTACCACTCTTAGTGTTTAACAATTTTATAATCTTAAATATAAATAAAATATTTAAAAAACCCCAACTGCAAAAAACTGATAAGAGGGAAACAAGCTTAAGAATTTATTTTTAGACAATTAAAAAGGAGTAGCTTTCGTTTGGACTCCCTAGATTGGGCAGGAACCACTTCCAGGCAGCCTGGCCTGCTCCAGTCTGGGAGCCAAACGTCTGAAATGCTCAACGAAGTTCCACCGGCTGTCGAGGACGAGTCCCAGGTACTTCATCGTCAACTTGACGCCGATGTGGTGGCGCGTTCCGAGGACCATGATAACACACGTCCTCGGACTTGTGCAGGGTCAAGTCCCAATTGCCGGATCCTCTCGACGATTGTCGCAACCCCACGTGTCGCGAGTTTGGCCGCCGCCTGGTACGACCTCCCCTGAGCCAGGACTAGTGTGTCGTCAGCGTAGCAAACTACACTGACGCCGCTGGGGAAGTCTGCGCGCAGCACCCAGTCGTACCCGGTATCCCACAGACTCGGCCCCAGGACCGATCCCTGTGGGACACCGCACGACATCTCTCGCCGGTTCCATTCTCCCTGGTGACCGGGGTAGATGACGGCCCTGTCCGTCAAATAAGCCTCGACCACACGACAGAGGTAGGTCGGCATCCGGTGATACCGGAGTGCCTCCCTGATGCAACCCCAGGGCAGGGTGTTGAAGGCATTGGCGATGTCAAGAGACACCGCCAAGACGACCCCACCCCGGGCCACAGCATCCCCCGCCGTGAGGGCTCGCACGCGCATGATGGCGTCCACCGTAGAGCGCCCTCTGCGGAAACCAAACTGGCTCTCCGCCAAATCCGGTCCCACCCGCACCAGCTGCCCGACGAGGCGATCTGCAATCACTCTTTCGAGCTTGCCCACCTCGTCGAACAGCACGATGGGCCGGTAAGCGGACGGAGCGTCCGCAGGACGTTTCCCTGTCTTCCAACGAAGTGGGAACTGGCCCCTCTCCAAGGATGCGCTTAGGAGCCCTTTTAGTCGGGGCTCGAGAGCCTCTAAGGCCAGAACCCAGGCTTTTCCAGGCAAGCCGTCGGGTCCTGGGGCGGTATTTTTGGCATTTAGCCTACGTACCGCCACTCTCAACTCTACCTAGGTCACCTCCAGAGCAAACTTTCGTGTAGCCTGTTATAGTCAAAATTCTAAAGCGTGTTACTTCTTTTTAGTTATTTTTGCAGTTCGTTTTTTTCAATAATTAGATTTTATTGTAATATTTTCAGCTGTGCTGGGTTTTGATAGGTACTAAGTCACCGAGTACCCAGTGTAGGTTTTATCGTTTTTTTATATCCCTGAAAATCAAATATGGGCATTTTGGATTTAATTATATTTTTTACTACTCTCTAGACTAGACGAATCCTATCACCTTCTGAGCAGTCAGGTAAATATGTGAACTTACATCTACATCAACGATGAAATTTTCAATGCATTCTAGTGTTGAAAATTTTGTTCTTTTGTTTAATCTCCCTTTTGGAGGAATTAGGCAACAGAGCAGCTTAATTTGATCTCGAACTTTTTGATCTGAAACAATAATATGGACACTGTTGAAATAAATTATCAAACACACTATACTTATCGATAACTAAATCGCGGATACTTACCATCAACATGTGACCAAAATGCAGGTTTTTATTTTGTCCTAAGAATTGCCATACAACGGGGCAATGCTACCTGCATTTTGGGAACATGTTTTAGTTTTGTTTTTACATACAGATTACTTTATAGTAATTGTTCTTCTTTTAATTATTTGTTTGTTTAAAATAAAAATATTTTCTTACCATCATCAGGCTGTTGTCTTGTATTTTCGTACAAACTTGCCAGTGTGTCATCTCTGGAACTATCAAATTTTATACTAATAATTTTATTGATGAATGGATGCCACTTTGTATAAAAATTTGTAGAATTTTCCTTGTACTTTTGGTCAAAATCCAGGTTGATCTGAAATAAAGTTTTTGTTGAAAAGGCTTGATTATCTGTGCTATGCATTTATTTCGTTTATACTGACAGAGGCAATTGCTTTATGACTTGACTCTGTGGTTGACAAGCTTGAGGTCTGCCTGCGGTCTTAAAAAAAAAACTATAGTGTGAAGTATTATTTTGTTATTGTAACTTTATCAATGTTAATCGATGAGTGTTGTGATGTATATATACTTTTATTTGGTGAACATTTAAAGACAGACACATAATTTTGGATTCGTATTAATTCCCATATTGCACATGCTTAACCTCCTATAAACATCGTGGCGACCTGACTGTCTGCTATACGTTGCTGACGCTGAATTGAAGACAACAACGTTTGTTCATCAGTATTAAAATAAAATAAGTAAAAAAGTTTTTAAAAACAAGCCTTTATTTAAAAAATAAACTGAACTAAAAAGAAAAATTAATTCAAGTGAAATGTGTCATACATGTATATACTAGGTATATTTTTTATTCAGAATAACTCTTCTCTTCGTTACTCATCATCATATTAGAAGTGTACGTAGATAGGTAAGTTCTAGGGACATATGTTAATATAGATACTTTCAAAATGTAAAATACTATACATTTTAAAAGATTTGCTCTGATTTACGGAGCGACTATACTGGAATTTAAGTTATTGTCATAGCTGGTGCCAAAGCAGATCTTTGTTAATAATTAAAAGTTCCAAAAAATTTCGTAATTCTTGTCCTTACTTAATAACAAAAACTCAAACACTACTGAATTTCAGTAGAACATTTGTTAATTTGTTGCATTTTAATCCTACTATGACGTCCTGCAAGGAATACGTCGAATTGCCAGTAACCCTGAATAACTAACATTTCATAAATTACACACACATTGTTAGAGTTTGAAGCTCTGTATCTGTTGAAAAATATTACATAAATAATAGTGTCCGACCGAAACAGGATTTTCAGCCGAAACCGTAACCGAACCTTCGGTCTTGGTCCCAGTTTCGGCCGAAACCGAAACTTATTTGAATTTTTTATAGCATCTTTGGTTTTAGACTTTTTTTATTTTTAGTATTTGTCTTGATAGTAGTCATAGTAGTAGAAAATAATTAAATTTAACTAGAAAACTTTCCCGTACTACTGTAGTACGCGTACGCGCGGACGCGTGGGCGTCCGAATTGACTAAGCACCTCGCGTACTAAAGGGAAAAATGCAACATGACTGATAGTACTGAAGGTCATTCACGGTAATAGTTAAATAACCGGAGGTAGTTGTGTATCGGATTTACGGGGCAGTTCGAGTACGGGTACAAAATTAAATCAAATTCGAATAACTCAAACCAAGAAGAACCAAGTAAAATATCTAATGAATTATATTCTATTACAACTTACAACCTATGGCTAGCGAACTCAACTGGCAATCACGTTCACTCACTCAAAGTTAGCCGAATGATGCGCGACAATTCACGAATACCTAGTTTCGGCAGGGCCGAAGGTTCGGCCAATTATTGGCCGAAACCGAAGCAGTTGGCCGAAACTAGATTTTTTGGCGGAAACTAGCCGAAACCGAACCTTCGGTCGGTCCTTAATAAATAATGACATGTAAGAACACATAAAATGTTGCTGAACTCCAAAGTGTGCTAATTCTAGTATGCGTTGTTTTTTTATATTTTATTGGACCCTACGTAATAAAATAAAAATACCTAACTTAAATTAAATTATTAATTTAATACTGCATCTTGATCCATAGTGAAGATTAGGTGAACCAAAAAAATTTTAATAAGCCTCGTATAATAATAACACTAACACTAAAATGTATATGAATGCAGAATACTAACCAACACCTCACCCCTTGGGTCATTTAGAATATTCCATTCTTCTAAAAATTCTGCCACACTTGGTTTGTTGGAGTGTTCTCTTAGAGGATAGGTTGAATGCCAGTACTCAATAACTTGAGCCCAAGGTTCTGAATGGTTTCTTAAGAACGCAATTTTGTCTTCTTGCTTGTCTGCCAAACACATAAAAATAATTATATAATAGGTGATTAAGTACTATACAGTAGACAGTGCAAAGTCTCTACATTGAAAAAGCCTAAATGAGCATGATGATGAGATGGTGATGATATGATATAAAAAGTGAGCCAGTCTATAGCCTATTTCTAATGATACTATTTCTAACCCTGCAGTATACCAAGGTCTAAAACATGTATAAGATCTTACTCTCCATTTAAATATTATATGAAGTAAGACAGCAAGATCTTATACATGTAGATCTTGGTGTAAGTGTGATGGCCCTTACCCTCACACTCATCTGTACCACTGCGGCTCGTTTAACCTTGAAAGCTTCATGGAAAATTTTACATGAATATTGCATATTTTCAATATTGAGTAATAATAATTTTGTCACAAGAATGTACAGGAGAGCAGACGTGTGAGATGGATATTTTTTACCAAGCAACGTTTTTAGTATCTGGTATTGTTTGGTGACTGCAAAATTATTACTTGATGTTGATAAATATGTAGGTGTATCAGTGAACGCACCTATATAATCTTCTATGCTTTCTCTACAATTCCTAAATTAAATACTTATTTTGCTTGTAACAAATGTGTATCAAGAGTGTGTTAACTATCAAATGTTTCTATTCTACTTATGTTATCTAAAACTACAGATTTTTTGTACTGTTCACATAAATTGTTATGTTAAAAAAACCTTTCAGTTCTTCAAAATATCTGTTTTTTTTCACACTTTCACCTTGTTCTATTTCTGTCTTACTTTTTCTTTTCTCACACGATTTGTACAAAGTATTTCTTATTTTATCCACTAACTTTCCCTTTGCAAACAATGGTTTCCCAGATATGGATTCATTTTTTTTTACTGGTGGAACAAAGTATGTTCCGCTATTCTCCTTGGGGAACAGAACAATTATTTTTCCAGTGATAAAGTTATACTCTTCATGAGTAATTTTACTGAAAAGATTAAAATGAATGAGCAATAATACTTCATATTACCTGGTAATAAAGAAGTTGGTTATAAATCACTAACGAGAAGAGTTGCCTACATTCTGGCTAAAGCTCTAATAATTTAATTGTGGGAACAATTTACACTTAGAACTCATAGCTTAACATATTCTACAGTGTGTTTAAAAGATAAAGTGAAAGAATTGGAAAGTAGGTTACTAACTAGTACTAAGTAGGTAACTTACTGGTTAACAACCCTAGTAAATATGTGCCTCACAATGATATCCACCAACTGGTTTCTGTGCTTACTGGTTAGTGTGTTGTGTGATTTGTAGTAGGTAATTATACTGTTCCCACAAGGTGAAGTGCTGAGAAGTGTTTTTAAATCGAAGTCTGGAAAAGGTGGCCGTACATTTGTAAACAAACTTTCAATTGATATATTATCCAATTCGCCTAGATCCTCATCACTCACAGACTTTGTTGTTAATGTAGTAGCAGTGTCCGTCTGAAAATAAGTACATAATATGCTTTTGACATATTTCCACAGATATTATGAATCACAAGCCGGTTACACTAAACATAGGTATTGAAATAATAATAGACACCCATTTTAATCTCTACTTATCATAAAACTAAGTCCCCCGCCGCATCTGTCTGTCTGTCTGTCTGAATGCTATAAACTCAAAAACTACCGAACGGATTTTCAAACGGTTTTCACTAATGGACGGAGTGACTCATTGGGAAGGTTTGGGTGTATAATTCGTTATGGTTTTATGTAAATTGGCTGAAATATGACGATTATTGTTTAAGATGTCGGAAAAAATCATGCCGACTGGGAGCTTTATTGTCGTGGGTCGCGTAAACCGTACGAGATACATAAAATGTATAATGTACAGGATTGTACATCTTAATAAGTTGAACAAAAAGTCGGCGATAGTTTTGTCCATCTTCTAAGGATGACCAACAGTAACCATTTATATCTTTCAGAATTTGATAGCAATTTAATTGTTATTTTCGAAGTTATTTTAACCAGTATTATATTAATCCTTATCCAATAACGGATATTATTTAAATTGGGCATTTAATTTAGATAAAAAATGCCTTGACATTATATCATTTAAATCGTAGACAGAGAATAGAATAGACAAGTCCTCAGCGTATGCCGTATGAGATAGAGATAGTTCGATTTATTTTCAACAAGTTATGATTTTATCGTCTTTTTAGATGAAGTTATGAATAAATTTTGCTTATTATTGACAGAAAACAGTTTTGAGTAAGTACAATAATCCTTTGATTTACTTGCTGTAATAGATAAAAACCGGCCAAGAGCATGTCGGGCCATGCTCAGTATTATAGGGTTCCTTAAGTAGGTCTAATTACAAACGAATCAAATCGAATATTAATCATTGCTATTTTAGTTTTTGCAAACAGCGCCACCTAGTGCTAAATTTATGAAGCTAAATTTAAGAAGTGTGTTTCTTTTTGTGATTTTTTTAAATAGAAAGTAACTAAAGGAGCATTATTTGCTACGATCATTTTTCTCTAAGGTCAATGACCTATGAACTAGGACGTCTTAAGTATTTTTCAGTTTTCTCACTATAACTCAAAAATTTATAATCACATTATACTCGAAATAATTTTAAAAGAGAGTTTTTATAAAGGTCTATCAATGTTGAAGACTATAAGTTTCTACGTTGCATAGTTTAGAAATGGCAGGGGGGGGGACACATTGCAAGCCACTTTGGCGAACTGTATTTCGCAGAGGGTATACCTGATAAAAAAGTTGTGTATGAAACATTACCTTCATTTTAGTAGACCTATTCAACGATACCCCACACGAGGGGGTGCAGCGAAAAAAATATTTTCATCGCCATTTCACATGTATGGGCGCCACCCCTAAAAGACGTAATCAAGATTTTTTTATTCTTTTAAAATTGAGATCTATATCTATTCCATTTTTTGTCAAAATTTCATTTACTTGTGTTTATAACTGTAGAAGTTATTAAGCGGTAAAGGATTAGGACAGACGGACAGACGGACAGACGGACGGACATGACGAAACTATAAGGGTTCCTTGTAGGACTTCGGAACCCTAAAAATGTTACTTACCGATGAAAGGTTATGTTTGGTAGATTTCTTTCACTACGGCTTTTACAGCCATATATACAGCAATTCACCATCCCTACACACTAAATATTACCTTTTGGAATATCAATAAAGTCACAAATCACACAAAATAGGCGTTTTACAGTTTTTATCAACGAAAATCTTTTGACACCACAACTTAAGCATGTCTACCTTTATTCTCTGTCTACGATTTAAATGAATCTTTTTGAAGATAACACAGATTCAAAATAACGCGTAACAGTAATTATGGTTGATGCGGCGGGCGCAACGCTCGGCTATGAGGTATACGATCGCTTTCGTTTTCTTTTAATCCCGGTACTATGATCCCGTGGGATATTTTCTGATGTCCACGCGGGCGGAGCCGCGAGCAAAAGCTAGTAAATACATAATTTACTTTTTCTCCGATCAAAGACCCCTGAATAAGAAACATTTTTTAATATTTTCTGTCTGTTGTATCCAGCGTCACAAAACTACTAATCCTATTTTGAAAAGGTCAAGGTTTATTATTATTATTAATTTTGGGCCCAGGCAAACGGAGCTATGAAAAAGCTAGTACCTATTTAAATAACATTCTATAGGTAGACTGAATAAAGATTAGTAATTATAATACTTATTAAGATGGAACTTACATGTGCCGTGAGATATTCATTCAATTTCGATTGAGTAAGTATTCTGTGGCCTATTAGTGGGCACAGCTCCTTAAGAATTTCTTCGCTTAAGGCATTTAATTGATTGGGTTTAATTTCATTTTCTGGAAAATAAAGATATCTGTAATACTTAATAGGTTCACTATTGAGAATGCAGCTTTTTAAGGCAAGTAGTTCATATTTTTAGTTTGAGTATCTGGAGGTTTCAACCTAAAACCATAATGATCTTTGCTGAATAATGTCTGTCTTAGAATAATAATACTATTATTTTATGGTCTGTATGTTCTAGAATATCATTTGCATAACTCGAAAAAACGATTAGTAATTATTAAGTACCTAGTCTTTTGAAACGCGTGGGTGCGCGCCTGGGGAGACCCCCATTTCAAAGGCGAAGCTCCCGGCTCCCTGGCTAATCATACTATTTATAGAAATAGACCCACCTGTGGGCGCGAGTTTTCGCGTAAGGCCTGTAGGTAAGTACCTACGCTAAAATTCGCACGGGTGCACGACTTGTTATCTATTTCAAAGGAGAAGCACTCGTAACTGGGGATCACATGCTCATACTTGCTATGGTCCCAACCATATGATATGACCCATGAAAATGTAGAACCATCCAGTTTTACTAAATGAAGCCACGTGCGTACCATGAGACACCCTCAGTAAATACCTAAAGGTTAAGTAGGTAGTGATGAGAATGTATTTACCTTTAAATCGGTCAATAACTACTTCTGGAATACCCCATGTTCTTAGTAACGTATCTATGTCCGTCTCCGGGTTACACTTTCCATCAGCAGCAGCAGCGTTGTTTTGGTCATCCATCTAATATTTGAAACACTGTAAATTAGAACAAACTTAACGATTTGCTACTAACAACTGTTCTTCAATACTCACTTTGATCAAATTCCTTTCCGAGTCCGTATAACCTGAAAAACACAATTCACCAAAACCCGTCACAACAACGCACGGCAACAGAGCAAAGCGGGGCGGAAAAATGGCCGCTGACTCACAGAACATAAATATCCTAAACGCCGACTTCACACCACTCTGCTCTGTGGCTGCCGAGTGCCAACTGTCGGCGAGGCGAGACGCGAGCGCATCGAGACAGTGCTGCCAGATAGCCCTCTCGCGTTTTCCCCCAACATTATGTACATTTTTCAGAGTTAAATTTGTATAACACAATATTGTAATAAACTTGGTTTAAAATTAAAGCCATTTTTAAATCGTACTTACCTACACGATTCAAACAAATACATGTTACCTACATGCTACCTATCACCTTAATTTTTCACTCATGGTCAACAATAAAACCAAAAATTGATTTTATTTATTGTTAAGATTAGTTTAACAAGATTCAAATAGGATTTTTAAACGTATTTTTTAGCCATATTTATAAGAAATTTGTCAATTGTCTTGTTTTTCCTCGACCATTTTAACAAGTTCTCGCCAGCGCATGAGATGAAGGCACGATTATGGAGAATTGAACTGATTCAGAAACTGACTAGAAATATAATATATTATGCTTTCAAACATGAAAGTTTTATACAATTATATTGCGGAACAGAAAAAGATAAAACATTAGATTCTTAAGTGGATGCGTACCAATGGATAAAAGATTGGAAGGGTAAAAATTTGTAATGTCTTTCTTTTTACCCGACTGCGCCAGAAGGAGGGTTATGTTTTTCGAGTGTATGTATGTATGTATGTATGTGTGTATATTTCTTTGGCACGCTCTGTGGCCTAAACGGCTTGATGGATTTGAGATTGAGAGGTGTCGTTAGATTTGTCTTAATTCTGAGAGTGACACTGGGTACATCAAAATTTAAAAAATTAAAATGGCCGCTTTTTGGCGCCATATTACCCCTTAAAAAAAAAATTTTTTCCGTCAAAAACTATCGAGTGGGGTATCAAAATAAAGGGTTTTATAAATGCTTTACAAAAATATAGACAACTTATATGTTTAAATGTAATTTGGAATGAAAAATGTTAAAAAACAACAAAATATTCAACGTTAAAAATGAATTTGACTTTTCAAAAAAAACATTAATAGTATGATAAATAAAACATGACAAAACTAAAAAAATAAAAATAAAAATAATTAATTAACAAAAACAAAAAACCCGACTGCGTGTAAAAATAACAGAAAAGATATAAACAAGACTTATCAACACGCAGGCGGAGGCTACCTATGAACTATTATGTAATTCATGACCAAAAACATACGTAGCCTCCGACTGCGTGTTGATAAGTCTTGTTTATATCTTTTCTGTTATTTTTACACGCAGTCGGGTTTTTTGTTTTTGTTAATAATTTTTTTTTATTAGTTAATAAAAAGTCATTAGGGTCATTTTCAAAAACCATATTTAACGAAATATGTTATGGATAGATCGCTTATTACTTTGGAAATATAGCACCTACCGGCATTATTTTATTTTCATAATTTAAGGGGTATAAGCCATTACTCAGTAGCGTATATGTCGCTGGCGTAAATGGCCAATGTTTACGTGCTTTATGTGATTTGTCTGAGCATTTAAACAAATGTATTAAACTTTGTGGATGTATTCATGTTTGTTTTTCCACATGGGAATTACTTGAAAACTAGAAATCAGTTTGTAATAATTTATTTTTGTATTGGTCTTAGTATTTTCGACTAAGTTTCAGTACAATCAAACAAAACGAATGGCTTTTGTACCTACTGTATTTCATACACTAATGAATCGCACTTAAAACATACTCCCAAAAATTGGGGAATCAATTTTTGAAATTGCAACACTCGTTCCTTTTTCTTTCCATTACCCGGTGGTTGGATGTGACGTAGCACATCTTTCAAAAAACAGGATGTTGATTTAATAATAACGTTTTTCTTGGGTCTCCTATAAGTCGTTATCTTTCAAGAAACATGATTTTGATTTAAGAAAAATGTTTCTTAGATGAATATTAATAATCTTAAGTCTTCTATGAGTCGTTATCTTTCAAGAAACATGATTTTGATTTAAGAATAACGTTTCTTGGGTGACTATTAATAATAATACTTAAGTCTTCTATGAGCAATGTAGGTATGAGTCGTTATGTTTCAAGAAACGTGATTTTGATTTAAGAATAACGTTTCTTGGATGACTATTAATAATAGCCTTCATGAGTCGTTATCTTTCAAGAAACATGATTTCCATCTTATCATTATCATCATTAGAAATCGTGTTCATTGAAAGATAACTTAGTATATATACTAGTAGGTATATATATATATTACTGTAAGAGTTATTACTCCACGTGGGAGTAATAAATAAAAAGTACTAAAACTGTCATCACTGCGGTTATGCGGTTTTGCATGTTGTACACGAAGTTTCTCATACGATGTTGGGGAATATTCTCCCATTCCTCTACGAGCGCAACGTTGAGCTCTTGAAGCGTCATCGGGGAAGGGTCGGTGTCTCACACACCGTTCGAGCTCGTCCCAAGCATGCCCGATTGGGTTGAGGTCCGGGCTGCGTGCTGGCCACTACATACAATTAATGTTAACGTTTTGAAGGTACTCATTCACAATTTCACCAGTATGAGGCCGGGCATTGTCAAGCATAAAGATAGCATCCGCTCCCAAATTGACCATAAATGGCCTAACGTATTCGTTTAGGATTTCTTCAATATATCTTTCGGTAGTTATAGTGCCGTTTTCTGTAACCATCAGCTCTTTGCGACTCTCTGCAGAATTTCCGGCCCATACAAGTACGGATCCACCGCTATAGGCCACTTTCTCTTCGATGCATGCTTGCTTGAATCGCTTCCTTGGTCTTCTACATACTCTTGTTTTTCCGTCGTTTTTATAGAGTATACATTTTGATTCATCTGAGAACATAACTCTTGACCAATTTTTAATACTCCAATTTAAGTGATTCCGGGCATATGCTAATCTCGAAATACGATGCCCAATTTAGGGCCATTTGTAGGTCTTAATTAATGGTTTTAAATTTGCTTCAGCATATTGTCGCTACAGTCCATGCACTTGGGTTATTTCCTCCGAGGCGTCGGAACTGATATGTAAGTGCAGTTCCTGTGAGAAAGCGGTTTCGAAGCATTGTGTTGACCAAGTATCGATCTTCGCGTGCTGTGGTAGGTACACCTGGCCCTGCCTGTTCCTGGTCTACGTAGGTTAGAGCCGGTTTCCTCGTAACGTCGGAGAACTCGTTGTACAGTTGACGATGACACACCAACGTCCTTGCTGTATCACGCTGATTACGGCCAATTTCCAGCATTGTGAGAATTCTGGTGCATTCTTCAGGTGTATGCAACATTATAACAGCTTCAATTATGAATATTGAACATCAGAAAAGCTGTTTACATGCCTTTTTATATGACAGAATAGAAAGAAAAGCAAAAACAGATAAAGAAAATTCGTAGTTCCATTTACAAGTCCCTTTTTTATTTTGTCACGTTCTGATAGTGTAACTTTACAGTAACTAAAAAGTTTTATTACTTTCATTTAAGGAGAATTTATTTGTCTATTAAACACAATTTATGTAATTAAGCTACCATTCTTAGTTTCCGAGATTTTCAGGTATCTATATGTGATCCTAATTCATTACTCTCGAGTGTAGTATAGATTTATTGGGTTTCTGACCTTTTATACATTATATATATATATACCTATTACTACAGATACCTACGACTTGTATAAAATTTTGACGATATTGCAGGGAGTAAAATGAGGGTTTTTTAATTTCCTTTTTAAGTGTTTTAAATCTCCGTATATAATACACACCTACATAAAGTTTAGGTCAGCAATCAGCCTTAACATTTGATAAATAATTTGTGTTAAAAAATAAATAGGTAGGTATGTATTCACTTACATTACATACCATTGCCATAGCGATAAATAATAAGTCGGTTATACCTACATATAGGTATACGTAGAAACTTATATTCATTATAAATAATTTCAGATGTTTATGTAGCACCTACGTAATTCTTTTAGGAATAGGGAACGGAATACATAGGTAGGTACCTACATATTATTAATCCCTCCGTATTAGATTTAGTTAGTTGAGCAACTTAATATACCTAATAGTGTTAAATAATTTTATTCTTTAGAGCATGTACCTAATTTAGATGTTTATAGATTATTATCAGACTATACCTACATTTACCTCTAATATTCTTTAATTCTTTTATTGTATAATTTTATACGACTTAACCATATATATATAATTAGCATATTTTAATACCATGTGCCATTCTCACAACATAGGTAATTATTATGGAATAGTAGGTTTTTCTATTAAGACTTTGAAGTTTGCAGTAATTTATTGCTTATTCCCATAGCTAGGTCACACGACGTGTCGGTTGATATTGCTTGGATTTAACAGGATTCTTGTTTAAAAATGTTAAGTCGTATCATATTTTGAAACATTTAAATTGCTAGTTCAACACCGTAACTTATTCCCCCAAAACAAAAAAGTCTTATTTAACAACATTGGACTACCTTTACTTGAATAATTTAGATTCTTACGTCAATGCTACTACTTGCTTACCCAATAACAAACTCTTCTCAAACTAAACACGTATTTTCTTATTAAAAAAAACGTTAGTATATCTTATTTTCAAACAATTTAGATTCCTAGTTCAACACCATAACTTATTTCCACATAACAAAAAAGTCTTGTTTGAAAACATTCGACGAACTTTACTTGAATAATTCAGATTCTTACGTGAATGCTGGTATTTACATATCCAAAAACAAACTTTCTTAAACCAAACACGTATTTTCTTACAACAAAACGATAGTATATCTTATTTTGAAATAATTTGGATTCCTAGTTCAACACCATAACTTATTCCCACAAAACAAAAAAAAGTCTTGTTTGAAAACATTCGACGAACTTTACTTGAATAATTCAGATTCTTACGTGAATGCTGGTATTTACATATCCAAAAACAAACTTTCTTAAACCAAACACGTATTTTCTTACAACAAAACGATAGTATATCTTATTTTGAAATAATTTGGATTCCTAGTTCAACACCATAACTTATTCCCACAAAACAAAAAAAAGTCTTGTTTGAAAACATTCGACGAACTTTACTTGAATAATTCAGATTCTTACGTGAATGCTGGTATTTACATATCCAAAAACAAACTTTCTTAAACCAAAAACGTATTTTCTTACAACAAAACGTTAGTATATCTTATTTTGAAATAATTTGGATTCCTAGTTCAACACCATAACTTATTCCCACAAAACAAAAAAAGTCTCATTTGAAAACATTGGATGAACTTTAATTGAATACTTTAGATTCTTACATCAGTGCTACTATTAATTACCTAAAAACAAACTCTTCTTAAACCAAACACGTATTTTATTATACTGAATGTAAGTCTATCTTATTTCGAACAATTTTAGATTCTTCTTCCAAATCTGTTATTTTCTCACATTTAAATGCATTCTTCTTAGACCGAAAAAGATTTTTCTTCATCGAAAACTTTCCTACTTTCTGATTATGAGAATCATCAATTACTAACAGGAAGAAAATGAGGGTTTTGTTTTTATAATTTGTAGTTAACATGTTTTGATGTTTTATTTTTAGTTTAAGTAAATGGTACAACTTTTGATTCAAATATTAATAGCTCTTGAACTTAGAATATGTTCTTTTAAACTGAGACACATAAAAAATCTTAGCTCAAAAAAGTAACATATTTTTCAGACAACACTCAAAACTTCTTAAAAAGAAAATCATTGTTTTGATTCTAGCAAATATAAGAAGAATAATATTATTTTTCTTGTAGAATATCATTTCGTTTGGACTAAGATATTAATTTTAGTTCAAGTAAATATTTATTTAACATTAAACAATATTCCTGAGAATAAAAATATTCTTGGAGGAAAACTAATTCCGCGAGCATTTTTTTCCGTGTATGGATAAAACGTTTATTTAGTACAAAGAAACATGACACATGACATACAAGTAAAAATACAATAAGAAAATGTGGTAAAAAGTGTGATAAGTGTCTCAGTATTGTACCAACTGAGAGAAAACTTACCTAAAATGCAGGCTGAAAGTAATATTGTTTCGTACATTTTATCGATCATATTATCACTTCCCACACTGATATTACTACCCACATATCAGGTGAAAACAGCCACTAAACAACAGAAATGGTTAAATTGAATATAACCGTAACCACTCGCTTACCTAGCAAGTTATTGTAACATAAATATCCTCTATATCCCTTACTCGCTTAGTAAGAAGAGATGGGGGACTAGGGGCGTATGGAGTAGTGATGCGACTCGAGTCCGATTTTACCACTCGAGTCATTCGAGTCATTTTACAATTTTACTCGAGTACTACTCAAGTGGTCGAGTCACTCGAGTG